>OY288256.1:49926952-52426952 GCA_958450325.1 Agrostemma githago
GGTTGGGCACCATCGTGTGAAATTTCACCCGACGGTTTTCGTCGTGAAAAATCATTTTGCTAACTTTTTTTCACCGGGTGAATCGGTGAAATATCACCCGGTGAGATTCCCATCGGGCAAAATTTCGCCCGACGGTAACTTCGTCAATCCTGGCAATTTTGGCAACTTTTCCGTAGGGTGAAATTTCGCCCGGTCAAGTCTCACCGGGCGAAGTTTCGCCCGGCGGTCTTCTTTGCTTTGTTTTTCCACCTTGCCATTTCATGGCTCTTCAATAATCACCTAGAGATTCAAATATCGACTCGACTAACATTTCATAATCAATGTCTCCCACAAACATGCTTGTGGTCTTCAAATAAGCTCCATAACTTCTCCAAAAGCTTGATCTTCATCCAAAAAAATGCTCCATGGTGAAATCCAAGTTCAACCATTCTTCTCAAGCTAACAAAGCTAATAAACACAAATAAATATGATACATATATACATGGTGGTTGTTGAGGATACCACCAAATCTACATCAACTTCGAGAGGGGGTTAAACAACGCTCCCCCAACGGGAGCTCACCAAACTTCACGGTAGCAAAGGTCTCACGAACATTACCAAGATGATAAATCTTCAAGCATTGCCCGTTAACCATAGATTTCCCGTTATCCGGGCTAGATATCTCTATTGATTCATATGGTTGCACCTTGGTCACTTCGAATGGACCCTACCATTTTGATTTCAACTTACCGGGGAAAAGCTTAAAGTGAGAGTTGAAGAGTAATACCTTATCACCAACGGAGAAGTCCTTACGAAGTATTCGAGAATCGTGCCATTGGCGAGTTCGTTCTTTGTAGATCTTTGAATTTTCGTAGGCTTCAAGTCTTAGTTCTTCCAATTCTTGTAGTTGGAGAAGGCGATTATCTCCTACAACACTCTCATCGAAGTTTAGCTCTTTGATTGCCCATTTGGCTTTGTGTTCTAATTCCACCGGTAAATGACAAGCTTTACCATACACAAGACGATAAGGAGTGGTTCCAATTGGCGCTTTGTAGGCCGTTCTCAATGCCCAAAGGGCGTCATTTAACTTTAATGACCAATCTTTTCGGTGTGTATTTACAACTTCTCTAAAATTCCCTTGATTTGACGATTGGAGCTCTCGGCTTGCCCATTTGATTGAGGGTGGTAGGCTAGGGACATCTTGTGAGTGATATCATATTTTCTAAGAAGGTGTTCAAAGGTATCTTTCCTAAAATGAGAGCCTCCATCACTAATTATGGCTCTAGGCATACCGAATCTTGGGAAAATTACATTCTTTAAAAGCTTGATTACAACCTTGGAGTCATTGGTGGGGGAAGCTACGGCCTCGATCCATTTTGAGACATAATCAACTGCTACTAGGATGTATTTGTTACCGAAAGAGGATGTGAATGGACCCATGAAATCAATGCCCCAAACATCGAACAATTCAATTTCCAAGATAGGTTGAAGGGGCATTTCATTTCTTCCTGTAATATTGCCACTTCTTTGGCATGCATCGCATGTGAGAATGAAGGCTCGAATATCCTTGAACATAGAAGGCCACCAAAACCCGCTTTGGAGAACCTTGGCAATTGTCTTTTGGTTGGCCAAGTGTCCACCATAAGATGTCGAGTGAAGGTGTTTCACAATATTATATCCTTCATCGGCCGTAACACATCGTCGGTAAATTCCATCTACACATCGGCGAAATAAATAGGGCTCGTCCCAATAATAGCGTCGGGCTTCATAATGTAGTTTCTTCCTCTCTTGCTTGGAATAATCGTCTGGAATATAATGAGACACTAAGAAATTGACGATATCGGCATACCAAGGTGTAACAGTTTCAATGGCCATCAAGGCCTCATCTCTCATTGCTTCATTGATGGGTATACCATCTTCTTCATTGCTTTTTTTACCAACCGTTAGTCTACTAAGATGATCCGTTACCAAGTTCTCCGATCCGGCTTTATCTTTAATTTCAATATCAAATTTTTGTAAAAGGAGCACCCACTGAAAGAGTTGGGACTTTGTCTCCTTTTTGGACATGATGTAACGAATCGTCGCATGATCGGTATGAATAATGACTTTGAAACCGGTAACATAATTTTGGAATTTCTCCATGGCATAGACAACGGCAAGCATCTCTTTTTCTGTTGTTGTATACCTCGAATGGGCTTCATCTAGTGTCTTGCTTGCATAATAAATCATATGTAGCTTCTTATCAACCTGTTGTCATAGAACGGCACCAACGGCAAAATCGGATGCATCACACATGATCTCAAATGGAAGATTCCAATTGAGAGCTTTGATAATTGGAGTGGTAGTAAGAGCAGTCTTTATCCTGCAAAAGGCCTCAAGATACGAGTCATCGAAAACAAAAGGTGCATCTTTCATAAGCAAAGAAGTCAAAGGCTTGGCAATCTTAGAAAAGTGTTTAATAAATCGTCTATAAAAACCGGCGTGACCTAGAAAACTCCTCACCCCTTTGACATTTGTAGGTGGTGGCAATTTCTCAATCACGGAGACTTTGGCCTTATCGACTTCAACTCCTCTATTAGAAACAATATGACCTAGGACAACACCTTGTTCAACCATAAAATGACATTTCTCCCAATTCAAAACAAGTCTATACTCTTCACATCGAGCTAACACTTGATCAAGATTTTAAAGAAAAGAATCAAAAGATATACCATGGACACTAAAGTCATCCATAAAAACTTCCATGGATTTTTCAATAAAATCGGAAAAAATAGCCATCATACATCTTTGAAATGTTCCCGGTGCATTACACAATCCAAATGACATCCTTCTATAAGCATAGGTGTCATAGGGACATGTGAAAGTGGTTTTCTCTTGGTCATCGGGGTGAATGAGAATTTAAAGAAATCCGGAATGACCATCAAGGAAACAAAAATAAGAATGATGCGGTAATCTTTCAAGCATTTGATCAATAAAGGGAAGGGGGAAATGGTCTTTTATGGTGGCCGTGTTCAATTTTCGATAGTCTATACACATGCGCCAACCGGTAATGGTCCTAGTAGAAATTAACTCACCCTTTCCTCCTTTTACAACCGTCATTCCTCCTTTTTCGGCACAACTTGTACGGGGCTAACCCATTTACTTCCGGTTATTGGGTATATAATGTAAGCCTCATAAAACTTGAGGACTTCCTTCATGACAACCTCTTTCATGGTGGGGTTCAACCTACGTTGACCCTCAATCAAAGGACGGTGGTCATCATCAAGGATGATCCTATGCATACAAACATTTGGGCTTATGCCTTGGAGGTCGGCAATGCTATACCCGATGGCCTTTTTGTGCTTTCTCAAAACAATCAAAAGTTTTTTCCAATTGAGGTCCATCAAGTGTAGCATTGACGATAACGGGATAATTAGTTCCTTCAAGAAAAGCATATTTGAGGGAAGAGGGGAGTGGTTTAAGTTCAAGATTATGAGGAGAAGATACCATACTCTTACCCACCGGTATTGGTTCTACCTTTTCATCATGTAAACATTCTTCTTCAAGACGTGGAGAGTCAAATGGTTCATCTTCTTGCTTATCATCATCTATCAAGCTATACTCAACCAAACTATCAATAACTTCAATGGAATGGATTTGTTCAATTATTGGTTGTTTAAGAGCTTGAGAAAGGGAAAACTCTACCGACTCGTTCCCTATGTTAAATGACAAATTTCCATTCTTAACATCAACTATAGTACCATCGGTAGCCATAAAAGGTCGACCTAAAATCATGGGGGTAATAGTATCTTCGGGCATATCCATGACAACAAAGTCCGAGGGGACGAAGAACTTACCAACTTGCACGGGTACATCCTCAAGTATCCCAAGTGGGTACTTGACGGACCTATCCGCAAGTTGAATCGACATGCTAGTGGGTCTCATCTCCCCCACTCTAAGTCTCTTGGCAGTAGAATAAGTTAACAAACTAACACTAACCCCTAGGTCACATAAAGCTTGATTAACAACAACATTTCCAACCCGACAAGGGATGGAAAAAGTACCGGGATCCTCTAGTTTCTTTGGCATTTGATTCATAAGAATGGCACTACATTGTGCCGTGAGAGAGACATATTCTTTGTCTTCTGTTGTTCTCTTTTTAGTCAAGACTTCTTTCAAAAACTTAGAATAGAGGGGCATTTGAGAAATTACCTCGGTGAAGGGTAAAGCTACCTCCACCTTCTTCAACATATCCAAAAAACGACTAAATTGGGCATTCTCCTTATGTGGATTAGCTCGTTCGGGAAAAGGCAATGCAGGGACAAAAGCGGGAGGCGGTGGAATATTGGATTCTTCTTCTTCGGCTAATCGCTCCGCCTTTTTTCTTTTGGCTTCTTCTGCTTCCATTTGCTCCTTTTTCTTCTTTGTTCTCTTTGTTCATTCTCTGCATTTTGGAGGATATCAAACTCCGCTTGTATTCCCCGGTTTTGTTTGGGGGAAGTGGGAGATGATGCTTGTGGTGCACTTGGTTGATTCACTTTGGATGTGGTGCTTTTGGTATTCAAGTTCAAGTTCTTATACGGGTCCTGAAGTTCCTTGCCACCTCTCAAAATGACGGCATTTGCCTTGTGTGAAGGGTCTCTTGGGTTTTTGGGTTGCCCGGGAAAACCATGGGGTGGATGAATTGGGGCGGCTAAGGCTTTTGTTACTTCTTGTGATTCCCAAACCTTTAGCCTTGCCTTGGTATCTTAATGCTCATTCCATAGTTGTCCAACGATTCTTTGCAAATCATTAATGTTATCCCATGGAACTCCTCCTTGACCAAATTGAGAATTGCTTGATTGGCCATAAGATTGAGAGGATTGATTAAATGGTTGTTGATTGTAACCTTGATTTCCTTCAACTTACCTTGGAACCCTTGATTGTATCCATGATTGAAATGATTACCATGTTGATTTTGGTAATTGTTGTAATTGTTGGGAACATGGAAGTTGCTACCTTGTTGATTGAAGTTGCTCCTTTGATGAGGAGGCATATACGGGGGCATCTTTGGAGGACCTTGGTTAAAGGACCTTTGTTGACTTTGAATAAATAGCCTCGGTTGACTCCCTTGGGCACGTGGCATCGGATTTTGAACATTTTGATTTCCATAAGAAAAGTTAGGATGAAACCTTGTGCCGGCATTGTAAGTATTGGAAAAAAGATCAAATCGAGGTCTTTGCCCATACACTTGTATAGCTTGGACTTCATTTGGCTCTGCTATATAAGTTTCTTCATTAGGAATGCAAGAGCTAGAATCATGGCCGAAATTGCCACAATGATCACATTGAACCTCCTATGTTAATTGTTTTGGAGGTGATGGTTGCCTTGGTGGAACACTCCCTTGAATTTGGTACATACCTCTAGGAGTAGGCTTTGAACTCATGGCATCCATTCTCATTTTCAATTCTTCAACTTCCGCTTGAAGTTTCAATTCACTAGAACTCTTAGATGAGTTCACTTCAACTTTCTTTCTAGAATCCCTCGATTAACCCATTCTAGAATCACTCCTTGCCATCTTCTCAATAAGATTCTTAGATGCCTCATCGGTGAGAGAAGAGAAGTCTCCTCCGGCGGCCGAATTGAGGTTTTCCTTGGTTCTCGATGAAAGGGTGTTATAAAATGTTTGGGTGGTTAGCCAATCGGGCATTCCATGATGAGGACATTTACGCAATAGATCTCTAAATCTTTCCCAAGCCTCACTTAGACTTTCAAATTCATCTTGCTTGAAGGTTTGTATCTCCATGCGATATTGGTTAGTCTTTGACGGCGGAAAATATTCCTTTTAGGTACCTTGGTATCCCTATTTCATACAAGAGAGTGTCTCCTGGGGACTGCAATAAGCTGATTGAGAAGATGGTGGAGCGAATAAGAGGGTGGGGCTTGAGGAAATTGAGTTATGCAGGACGGCTTGTGCTCGTCAAAGCGGGTCTGTCGCATATCCAGGCTTACTGGGCTCAGATTTTTCTCCTACCTAGTGGTGTGATGAAGAGGATAACCGCTATTTGTAGGAACTATCTCTGGTGTGGACAAGCTACATATGAAAAATTTCCCCTTGTCGAGCGGAATACTTGTTGCAAGGCTAAGAGACATGGGGGGCTTGGCATTCTTGATGGGGTTACTTGGAATAAGGCCACCATCGGTAAGTATACGTGGTGGCTTGCTAACAAGGCTGACCACTTATGGGTTCGATGGGTGAATGCAATTTATTTGAAAGGTCATCATTGGCGAGATTATAAACCATCTTACTCTAGTAGTTGGACTTGGAGAAAGATTTGCCAAGTAAAGGAGGTGTTTAAATCTGGGTATGTGGGCAATGACTGGTTGACACAGGATGGGCAATATACAGTAGCCCTGGGGTATAAATATTAGCGATTATGTTTTAGGAGGTTAATTGTGAGTTGTGGTTTGTATTTGGAAAACGATCATATTTCAATATAATTCTTACCCTTTACCAAAAAAAAAGAAAATATTTCTCCAAGAAGGCATTAGATAGTTGAGCCCATGTTGTGAATGTATTAGCGGGATGGCCTTGAAGCCATCTACGAGCTCCATCTCTCAAGGTCTTTGGAAATAATAAACGGTGCAATTGGCATGAAGTTAATCCATTGAGACAGGCTCCTACTAATTTTTCTTTGAATGAAGCGATGTGCTCTTGGGCATCTTCTTGAGAAAAACCGTGAAAAGTATCTTGTTGAACCGCATTTGTCAAAGAGCCTTTCAATTCATAATTCTCGAGTATCTCTCCGAAATCAACGGGGGAAGGTGTTTCTTCGTGTGTAAGTTGAGAATGGGAACCTAGGGTCGCCATTGGTTGGATTGGTGGTGATGGTGGATTTGAATTTGGATGATTTGGAGGGGATGTATTTGAATTTGGTGGTGGAGTTTTCGGTGAAGGTGGTGTAGGTGGTGAATTTTGTGAAGAGAAAGGTATGGAAGGATTATTTGGAATGGGGTTATATAATGTAGAAGGTGTAGAAGGTGTATGTGGTAGAGGATGGTATTAAGGTTAGGAGGTGATAATGAAGGATGTGGAATGATGGTGGTTGAGTTATTTCCCCGAAAACGCAATGCTCTAAAAGTCCTTTCCGGCTCCAGATCGAACCACAAAGGCGATGACGTGTTCCTAGGCATAAAACTTCATTAAACGGTGAGACTCCTAGTACCTGATGGTACTAAGGAAGAGGGAGAAGAGAAAAGAACCAAACACAATAACTAAAAACACAATAACTACTAGCCGTTCCCCGGCAACGGCGCCATTTTGACGTGCACCCCCAATCGGATCGGTCGTTTAGCGAAGGACGGGGGGTCAAACAATATTTATAGACTCCGAATAACACAACAACTACTAGAGTAATCATGGTAAGTCGAGGTCGGTCCACAGGGAACGGAACATAGTAGTAGCGAGTTAACAGCGACGTGTTTGATGTCTAGAGGGGGGGTGGTTTCTAAGGGTCGAGTCTACACTAGGGAAATGACTACAAATTAGTTAGGGGTGATCAATCTAGGGAAAGGTGTTAGGGGGAAGTCGAGATTCGGACATCAGAGTCCAGGAAGGTCTGGATCGAGTTTTTGTCGCAACATTGATAAAGGGAGAATGCCACCTTTCTGTTTGTTCACCCAACCCACCTACAAACCCGCTTTCACGGCGAAGAAGGGTAAGTCTCTAGTTATGGTATTTTCTACCCCGAGTTTCCCCATATTGATAGAAACGAGTCAAGGTCGGTCTAGTTGGCCGGACTAAAACAACAATGACACAACAACCATAAACAAGATAAACCAACAAGCAAGCAACCCACCAACATCCCTTAATTCAAATAATCCAAGCCCTCATCCCTAAACCCCCCAACAAGAAATCTAATCACTAATCATAATGAAAAACAACAAAACATTAACTAAGGAGAAAATGACTACAACATGCATAATAACTAAATCTAAAGAAACTAACAACAAAATGATAAGAAAACTATGATCTAACAATTCCCACAAAACTATGGAAGAAATAAGATCTAACAAAATAAACTAAAGAATAATCTAGAACATCATAAATAAAATCTAGAGAAACTAACAACACTAAGATGATCTAAACAAGACAATAATGAGAAAACTGTATTAAATCTAAACTAGAGATTAGAGAGTGGAAGAGAAATATACGGACTATGAAGATCTTCAAGAAATAAGAAGATTGCATAAATAAATATTGAATCTTTGAAGAAGAGAATGAAGAACTTGTCACTAATTCTTCAATAAACCCCACAAATCTTCAAGTAAAACTTGAGATAACAATCTTCTACAAACTTGAATGTAAATCTAAACTAGAGATTGGAGAGTGGAAGAGAAATATACCGACTATGAAGATCTTCAAGAAATAAGAAGATTGCATAAATAAATATTGAATCTTTTAAGAAGAGAATGAAGAACTTGTCACTAATTCTTCAATAAACCCACAAATCTTCAAATAAAATTTGAGATAACAATCTTCTACAAACTTGGATGTAAATCTAGAGAATTGTTGATGAAAACTATGTAGATCTACTACTAGATTACTACTAGAATTATAGAGAATTACTAAGAATACTACTAGATTATTCTACTAATGAATGGTGTAACTACACTAATGGTGGACGGAGTAGAATGGTTGTGGATGATGATGATGCCTTGGGCAACAAACTAGGGTAGATGTATATATAGTAATGCCTTAATGGGTCTCTTAACCTAAAGCCCAAATCAAACTTTTTGCACCATTAGTGAGACAATCACCCTTTAATCTTCATGAGGTGGAACTTCGCCCCGTCGTGCATGGACCAACACCGCCGGGTGAAGCTTCACCCGGTGAACTTTTCCAGTTTTGCGATTTTTTGGACACTTTCACCATCGGGCGAAATTTCACCCGGTGGGCGAAATTTCGCCCGGTCATTTTCGCCCGGTGGAGAAGCTCGGAAAATCATCGGGGAGGCAATTTACCGTCGGGCGAAACTTTGCCCGATGGTGTTTCATCGGGTGAAATTTCACCCGGTCATTTTTCTGGCCTCTTTTCTTGTCTCATTCTTCGTCGTATGATTGGATGGCTTTAATCTTTAAGTTGTGTGCTTTGCTCTTTGGACGATATTCCCTTCTCTTGTGCTTGTGAAAGATCGATCGTGATTTCGGTGCCAAATCCTATCAAAACTGATAGAAAAACTACCAAAAACACGTAAACGCACAAGAGGGACACTAATGCGAGAAGTACTCAAAATATGGCGATAATTGCACTCTAGACTCGCAAAACGAGGGAAAAACGGGTCTAAATGTGAGGGAAAACGTTCTAAATTTAGAACACAACATTGAGCAACTTCCGATACGCGCGATTTCAACTGTCTGAACCAAGGCGCCTCAAAACTGAGCTGCCTCAATATCAGGGTGCTAGCCTTCAGGCGCCTGAATTTTGAAATCTAAATATTTCGCAAAACTCTATAAATACACCTTTATGCACACCATTTCAAGGGTCGCATTTTTCATTTTACGAACTCAAAACAAGAAGTGCGAGAGCACCAACCTTCCCACATACACACATATACCTCGAATCACTCTCCGTGTCTATGAGGATACTCTGCGAGCCTATATTTCGAAGCATTTGACATGTAGGTTGAGGGTGTCCAAATCCCATTTTTAATTTCTAAAGTCATTTATTTATCGTATTCTAACTACACTAACGTTTCATTATCGCACACTAACAGTTACTTTTCGTTCCTAACATCTAAATACTAACTCCCTGACATTAAAATACTCATTCTTTTACGTATCGAGTACTAAGGATGATAAAATAAGGAAACCTGAACACAAGAGTACCGCACTCGCGTCGCCGGTCGCTTATCTCGTCACCCCGCGTATTTGGTTGTTTAAGGCGAGTCAACCCCTTAAAACGCTTTTACGCTTTTGTTCCATTACTACCGTGTACATATAATTTAAATTATTTTAACACGACATCGTAGACCTAATGGTCAAATTACGATGTCGAGATACGTAGGACCTAATGCCTACGAGGACAAGTCGTTATCAATTCAGGATAAACTCCATATGACGCCAAACTCGCACATCATGGACCCATGGGCAATGTCGATGTCCGAATCGATTTTCTTTTAAAACGAGCGTATTCGACTATAGTTTATGCCCAAAGTCCGCATAACCACCAGACAGAACGCTAAAATGGTGGCGCCTCACACTTGAGCCGCGCAACCCCAAGCACCCTAAGGTCAGGGTGCCCCAAGGCAGATGCCTAACCCTCAGATTATGATGCTATCGCAGAATCCTTCATCGTATGTTTTCGATTTCATTAATAATCGTCGCTCCGAAATGTTTGATATCAATTCTACGTTCGAATGTCATGCATGAAGAATCACCGAAAATTGGGCTAATACGAAACCTAATGATGTCAATCTGAGCGTCGTATGGTCCATGAGACCCGACAATAACGCCGCGATACGGAAGGCTATGATATTCGTGTCAAGTCGATATATTCGATTCAATTCATAAAACGGGACGATAAAGGACAAGTACCTAATTAAGGTCAAAACGAGGTATCGTAGACTAACAACGTAGTCAAACAACGATACAAGTTTCACCTAGGAAACTACACTTGTGATGCAAGTCATTATGTGTGAATCTATTACGTATTTCCTCCTAAGTCCACATCCCATACCAATTTTCAATTTATACCATTTTTCCCTTTACGACTTGTGTGAATGCCTCGCGACATTAATCCTATATCGACGACTCCCTAGTCGAACTCGATATTCGACAAATCAAGGTAATCATATTCAGTAGGATAAGTCAGGACGAGACTTCGAGGCCTCGGGATCAAGCTAGCATCACCCTTTGGTCCCGAACAACATTTATTCAGGCGCCCTAGCATATGCACATGAAAGTGGGGTAACAGCACATCAGGCGCATGAACTTCAGGATGCCCTAGCTCACGCGCCTGGGCCTCTGTCCTCTAATCAATACACAATATAATGTGTAGCTGATCGGAGTCTGTCCAACATTTTGATTTACAGTTCCTGTTTACGTTTTCTATTAACGAGTCCGTTTATAGTTTGCGTTTACTGTTTCTAAGCCAATATTATTATTGTTTTTCGTATTGTGAAATCCGGGTTGTATTCCCCCCGTGTAACTTGTAATCTATATATAGGTTATTATTTTCGTTGCTTGGCATTTATTGTTTTCAAATGAACATCGCATGCTAAAACAACTTTGACGATACAAATCAAGATGCATTAAACGACGTAGTGTACCCGCAATTCGCATGTATAGCCTAAAAAAATGGTTGTCATACATTTTCATCACTTTACTAACGCGCGTACACGAACACCAATCGATATCTTAGTAGAGGTCGCTATGTGCGGGCGGGGTTGGGTGTCCTTCGTGGGCTTCCCAACACGTACCTTCACCCCTTACTCAAAACCTTCGGTTTCCAGATGCCCGAAACCATTGGCAACGAGAGTCATTCGATATAAAATATTCGATAACTCGACATCGGTATCGTTATGCAAATGGACGAACCCCACAAGCTTTAGTACTATACGGAAACCAGTGCTTTGTGCACGATACGCCTATGTATAGAGTGGGTTCGAACGGGTCCGAACTCCCACAAAGTTTGGTGGCGACTTTAACTTCGATTTAAATTTCAATCCTAGAACAATCTCACCACGAGATTCATTCGCCTACCCAAACCCATGCGTGGCCGCGTCGGGGTGGACCTATGTCATGTTTACAAGGTAGACTCGGGTGGCCAAACCGATGGTGAGGATCAGCAATGAGGAGCATTGTGGAATGGACTTGGGGTGGAGAAAAGGTAGACCAATAGTAGACAATGTCTTTAACCTTGCCTATGTGAAGAAGTTTGCCCATTCTAATGTCCTTAACATAGAAAAAAGAGGATGAAAAGTCAATAAAAACTGAGTTATCTGCACAAAATTGAGAGTCGAAGATAATATTTTTGCGCATAAGAGGGACATGAGTTTTTTTTAAATTAAAGGAATGAGTAGGAGAGGGAATAGTGGTGGAACCATAGTTGTTGTTCGAGAAACTTGATCCGTCACCTATGATGATTTCGTCGGTGTCGTCATAAGGAGAGTGAAGGGCAAGGTTAGAGATATCACTAGTCATATGGTGGGACGCGCTAAAGTCAAGTAGCCGGGGAGCGTCAACGGGAGGAGGTAGGTCGTGGATAATAGTGAGGTTGGCTTGGCGTGGGGTGGATTAGGGCATGGGTAGGTTGCGAGGGTGGAAGGGTACTCGGATGTCGGGGTGAAGCGATTTAAAGATGGGATGGAAATGGAGAGAGTGACCTTGGGTATTGCACCAATGACACTTTTAGTTGTACAGATTCTTTGATGTAGCGGGGTGGGTTGCGGTTTTGAGGAGAGTTATGGGTATAGGAGGGGCCGGTGTTGGGGGCGGAAGCGGGACGGGTATTGGTGGCGTGGGCAACATTCGGGAACGGGATAGTAGCGGATCCAGCGGCTTGAATTTTTAAGGTAAGTTCGTGTCTAATGAGTTTTTCATGAAGATCGTGAAAGGGGATTGGAGTGTCATGGGCTTGAACAACGGTTATGACTGGTTAATAAGTAGAGTCGAGACCGTCAAGGACTCGATCAGTGATGTCTTCGGGTGGGAGTGGGGAGCCTAGAATGGAGAGTTCTTCAGTAATAGCTTTTATTTTGTTCATATAGGTGGATACGGGGGAGAGGTTTGTAGAGAGGTGCTTAAGTTCAAATTTTAGTAGTTAGATGTAACCCCGAGATGCTTGGCATATGTGGTTTGAAGAGCATCACATGCGTCTTTGGAGGTGCTGAGACCCGTAAAGATATGTGAGACAGCTTTGGTGAGGGTGTCTGCCAAATCACTGAAAACTAGTTTATCTTGTCGAAACCAAGTGTCGTAGGCCGGGTTAGGTGAAGTTTTTTTGTAGTTTCATCGGTTAAGGTTTTTGATGGGGGATCGGATGAACCATCAACAAAGTGGTAGAGCTCGTAGCCAAGAAGAAGAGCTTCAATTTGAAGTTTCCATTTTTGAAAGTTATTGCCATAGAATTTTTCGACGGAACTCATTACCAGAGCAATAAGTGGATTAGTTGGTTTATCGAAATTAGGAATTTGGTGGTTGGCCATAGTGGAGAGGGGGAGCTGAAATTTTCAGAAAGTGACTGAAAAAATTCTATTGTACATAGGACTTTTTGTGGGGTTGATTTTCTATTTTGTTTTGGTTGGATCATATACGCCCCGATACAATGTAGAAGTTGAATTGTAAATATTATTGATAACAATGAGTTACATATATACTATAAGTATTAGACTAGCTACCAAATATAACTGAGTTAAGCTACCTCAATACAAAGACTAGTAGAGATAGAAGATTACAAGTAGGTAGACAATAAGATAAAACATTATCTACAATTAATAACTTTATAACATTCCAACGAAAGAGGTGCAAACTATGCTATAGAGACAACAAAGGAGTCTAACATCAAGAAGATGAGAGTTTGTTTGTCGAAAACTGAATGCCAATCCTCCAAATACTGTTCTGTTTCCGACTTTTCCACAACCTTACTCTTTTAGTGAAGAACACAACATAATATTCATCAACACCCAAATCCAAACGACCCTAGCTACAATGTTTGGTTTACTGAACTTTGAATGCAAATCCTAGGCCATGGTGCACAAAAATCTAGTCAGACCATTTGAAACCTCCGATAATTTCCTAAAGACGTTGCTCGTTTTCAATATATCACAGGGTAGACGTTATTTCAACTAACAACATAATCTCTTATAAAAAAATTCCTAGGCGGTAGCCTGTGTCATTCTACGGTGTCGCTACTTCAACCAAGTTCCATACATGTCACGTATACAAAAAAAGTGAAATGAAAAATAATTATGTACCCCCCCGTCCCGGTCATTTCTTGTCCTATTTCATTTTGGGTGTCCCGGTCAATTGTTGTCCTTTTCATTTTAGAAATGAGATTGATGAACAATTTGTTCCTTCACACCCAATTTGGTACACTTGTCATACAGTAATTGATTCATTCCAATTTTCTAGGACAATAATTGATAGGGATACCAATTAGTCTCATGTTACTAATTAAAGAAGTAGTTTAATAAAAAAAAACATTAAAAAGATAAAGAAAATTAATATTAAGTCATCTTTTACACGAAACATAAGTATAAATCCATGGGCCACGGCCCAACCCAAGATATATATATAGCTACTTGGCCGATTCTACTCTGCCATAAGCCATTTCGATTCCAACATATATGTGGCTAATAGGTTCGGTACAACTAATTGTTCTATAACATTGTCTTATCTCTGAAAGTCAATGGCCTGAATAACATCGGTTTTTCTTTTTTATTTTAGTTCAAAGGAACGTATCATGTCGCAACTAAAAATCGAACCTCAATCTCACAATTTCAGTAAAAATTACCATTTGAGCAAACTATTGTGCTTAGTAGTCCAAATAACAGGTTTCAAAACTTAATAACTACGGAGTATAATCGAACACTTGTGATTTATATAAACTTGTCCAAGACTCCAAAACTACACTTATATCTAATACGGAGTAGTATTTGACGGTTTAAAGAGATTATGTCAATCATCACATAATGATGATAGTAAGATTGATGGACGGAATGAAAATATTGACAAATACTCTCTCTGGTTTTATTTATTACGTTATTTCAATAAAATACTCTATCACATGTATATTTATGAAATGTAACAATAAATAAAAAAAAATAAAAAGAGTAACTAACATGGAGTACATCGTAAAACAAAATTTGTTTATATGAAACCCGTTACACAAAAAAAATCCATTAACTCAAAAAATCTAGTAAAAACAAAATCGATGATATATCATCACACATATTATATATTCTTTATGTAATTTCTAAATATATCACAAGAATGTTCACCACCAATTATTATCCCGTCCACAAGGGTTTTGTAAAATCTTCAAAACTCGTCGTTCAAAGAAGAGACAATCTAGTCCCAATTGGAAAATACGACTTAACAACGGGCACTTTTGAGCCTTTCATCGAATTATCTGATTTCACCACTTGATCGACATAGACAACATTTTTTTCTCCTTCACAATCAACCTTTTTGTGGTTCCCAAAACAACCAACAATGTTAGAAAACAAATCCATAGAGTATGTTTTGTTAGTTTTTTGTAAATAGATTTTATTGATTTTATTAAGCTTGTGTTGAAAATATTAATGATTTTCTTGGCTTAATTTGCATCGTATTTATACTAACAAAAAATGTTTCAAATCACCCATAAATGTAGGAATCAAAGGAAGTTAACAATGATTAGAGACAAGTGTCTTGGAGATCAATTTTTAAAAACTTTCCCCTTAATTCATTCCACGATTATGGTTCATACGACGAATAGAAAACTTACACGTGTATTCTAATATTAGATACAGAGCACTTAAGTGAATGTTAAACGCAAATTATTAAAGTTGTTTGGTGATTTATTTGATGACACTAATTCTCAAATGGATCGTCTCACGCTAAATTCATTGTAAAAACCTCTCACATGATGCTATGATGGTAATTACCGTTTTGAGTTCTAGTGAATTATAAAACGTGTCTCGCAATAAACGCGCGTTAGACAATTTTGCAAGAGACTTACTAATTTGATGACAATATTGAACAAATGGAAACATACACGTATGAATTAAATTAAATTCTATTATTATTATTATTATTATTATTATTATTATTATTATTATTATTATTATTATTATTATTGTTATTGTTATTGTTATTGTTATTATTTATGTTGTAAATATTTCATATTTGTCTCCAGTTTATGTATATTATCAAACTAAAAACAAATATACTCCCTCCGCTCAATATTGATGTTCCTACTTTGTTTTGACATATTGATTAAGAAATACATTAAAAAATGAAATTAAGTAATATTCAATCCGTTCCAACCATTTGTATACATTTTTTTTAAAACTATTTATAAACGATGAGAATTTTCAATATAACATTTTAATTTATTAATTATTATTCCCTTCGTATCTATATATTCCTTATAACGCAGTATGGTTTGGAATTACAAAAAGTCAATTTTTTTCAATAAGACATTTCCCATCCCCCAAGAATTATATTTTTTGTCATACA
This sequence comes from Agrostemma githago, assembly GCA_958450325.1. Classification (NCBI taxonomy): domain Eukaryota; kingdom Viridiplantae; phylum Streptophyta; class Magnoliopsida; order Caryophyllales; family Caryophyllaceae; genus Agrostemma; species Agrostemma githago. The sequence continues at coordinate 49,943,114 of OY288256.1, forward strand.
TAAATTACTTGATACGTCACACACATTAGAATTTGTGACTCTAATAGGACGAAAATTATGTTATAATGTGATTTGTGTTACATCTGTTCGGGCCAAAAATTTGTACTCCAAGAATACCACGTGGCAAAATACGATTGGACGGTCAAAAGGTCAGAAGTCAAAGGTCAACAACGCAAGGGTTCACGGTCCACGGACAAAAGTCAAAATCAAAGATCACAAGACGGAAGCCAAAATTAGTCGAACGTCAACAAGTCAAGTCAACCCGGAATAATACGTAAAGGTGGGCCAAGCCAAGCAGAAGAGAAAATAAGGCTACGGGCCACACAATCGGACCAGCCTAGAAGACAAAACAAAACCCTAGCTCATACAAGAGAAAGACAAAAGTCTTCCCTACAAGTGAGGGAGTCTTCCTAAAAACTAGGAGAAAAGAAAGGAATTAAGGGTAACAATTGTAACAGCCAGTCAACGCAATCAAGGGCCATAATGAGAATTAAATACCAAGATCCCCCACTAATGAGGGGATAGCAGGCAACAGTATAAAAAAGGAGGAGGGAGCATTCGAGCGAGGGATATAAAAGAACACCCATTCCAAGCTCGCATACCCACAATCAGTCAAGATCATAATTAGAGTAAATTTGCTTGTATTTGCATTCTCTTCTTCATCTCTTCTAGTCCATAGTAGAAACTTTGGTGGGATTCCGACTCCCCCCGCGGTTTTTCCCACATCGGGTTTCCGCGTCACCAAAACCTTGTGTGTGTTCTCTCTCCTTTCGTTATTTTCTTGTTCGCTAGATCCGATTCAATTTCGTCAAACCATAGTTATAGGGCGATCGCTTTGACCCCCCACCGATATCGAAGACCCGATAAATTTTTACCAAAACAATTTGGCGCCCACCGTGGGGCAGAGTGATCATCTCCTATAAGCCAAATCCTACAGTGAAGCAATTCCGTATCGCCATGTACGGATTTGATCGAAGTCCCTCCAGCAGTCAAGGAGCTTCAACCCAGCCCAGTGGAGGAGGATCGTCCCCAGGATCAGCAGAGCCAATTCTCACGCCCCTCACTCTAGCAATCCCCACCAGCCTGACGGTGAAACCCACGCTTTCGGCGTCTAGGCCCCCTCCGACGCCTAAAACTTCTGGGGTCACTAGCTCCTCCAAGGCTAGGAAGGAAAGCATACCAACCAGAGCCTTGACTCCAGGAGGGTTCGTAGGAGAAGCTTCCAGTAGAGCGGGGTCACCAGACCTGATGCAGAATATGCTTCAGGGAATCAATGCTCTGCGTCAGGCAGTAGAAACTCTGCAGAAGGACAATCAAGATATCAAGGCTCGGATCTCGGCAGCAGACAAGACTCCAGTTGCATCGCTCCAGATGTCACCAGAGATACCGTCCCTGATGCCTAGAGGAGAGACCAGCATCCGCAGGAGTCAATGACCAGCAGGAAGACCACCAGAGAAGTCCCCTCAGAATTGGTCACCAGACTAGAGTTAGGATTGGCTCCACCAGGCCCAGTCATTGAACCCCAGGGATTGGGTTACCTGACCTACGGCCCCACACCTGGCAGATCTCCTACCACAGGTAACCTTCCCTCTAACATCGAAAGTCGAGAAACTAACTCACTATCTTTTGCAGGCACCCCTGTCCACCAGGCGCCAGGATGGCAATTCGCAACTCCACCAGGGATAACCACCTTGTCCAGCATCCAGTCCCCTGGGGGAGTGTGGACAGCACCCAGAACCCCCCTCCAGCAGGCGTCAGAATGGCAGCCCGGATCCACGACAGTAGCAGTACCTTTGCCTCCTCCTCCTAGTAGCCAATACCTTGGAGGACCTTATGCAGAGAGTACTCCTTTCAACGTTTCTCCTCCTGCCTCTAACCCTCTTGCAGGAAAAATCAGCACAGCAGATCAGCAGCGCCAGGAACTGAAGGAATTGAGGGACCTGATCAACAAGATTCCTGGAATGCCACGCCCCCTGGTGAGAGTGACTAGGGACAGCTACGCAGATTCGCCTTTCATCGACGATCTAGCCTGTGTTGCCGTACCCAAGGGTTTCATGCCACCAGCCATGGCGCGTTATGACGGCACTGCGGACCCCCTAGATCACATCAACCAATACAAGCAGAAGATGATGGTGGTAACCGCAACGGGGCCCCTGAAGAAAGCCTGCATGTGCAAGGGGTTTGGCTCCACTCTGTCAGGAGCAGCCCTCTATTGGTTCGTCGGTCTGCCTAACCGAAGCATCACCTCCTTCGTTGACCTGGTCAATGCCTTCAACCAGCAATTCGCCAGCAGCAGAAAACCAGAGAAGCAGACCAGTGACTTGTATCGGTTGGTGCAGAAGTTTGAAGAATCCACACGCGACTTCCTCAACAGATTCAACAAAGAGAAAGTAACCATCCCCAGATGTGATGTGCTCACTGCCATAGAAGCCTTCCGCCAAGGGCTCCACCAGGACTCGGATGTATACAAGGACCTCACAAAATATCTGTGTACCACATTCGAGAATGTGCAGACCAAGGCGATGGCAACCATCAGGCTAGAAGAGGATTCAGGCCCCAGAAGGGTTGCGTATGGTTATGAGCATGTCACCAGAAAGGCGCTAGCAGAAAAGAGGGGTGAAAGATCAAAGCCCTATGACAGGAATGTGAGCAAAATTTCCGAGGAGAAAGACTGGAAGAACAGTCCAGGATTGCCACCCAAAGTAAGTGAGTATGGGTTCTCTACCAAACTTGATGGGGTGCTCAAGGCTCTGAGGGAGTTAGGGCGCAGAGTCAAGTGGCCCAGGAGACAGGAGTACACCAATGACCGAAGAGACGCCAGCAAGAGGTGCGAATTCCACGACGACATTGGACACAATACTGATGAGTGCGTCCAGCTCAGGAGGGAGGTTAAGTTCCAGTATGATCAGGGGAACCTGGACCACCTCGTGTCTAGAAACTCCAGCAGGATAAATGCAGCAGACCAAGTATTGCCTTCTCGACCTCCAGTATGTACCAAATTGTCAATGTGATCACAGGAGGATCGGAATTATGCGGGTTGACCTACTCAGCAGCTAAGAGGCATGCTTCCCAGACCAGAGGAGACAGACCAGAGCATTCTTGCGGAGTCAGTTGCAAAGATCTCCCAGCTGTCACCTTTGACGAAACTGATGCAAAAGCCACTCCGGAGATGCACCATGACGCCCAAATAATTACCCTCTCCATAGGGAATTGCACTGTGAAGAAGATTCTGGTGGACACTGGGAGCTCAGTCAACCTCATCATGCGGGAAACCCTCCAGAACATGGGGTTTAGCAAGAAGGACCTGACCAGGAAGGCGGTTCCCTTGGTAGGTGTCAGTGGTGAAACCAAGCACTCTCTAGGGGAAATTACCATTCCTACTTATGCTGGAGGAGTGAACAAGCAAGTGCGGTACCTAGTCATCGATGGACCCTCCACCTACAACGTAATCCTGGGGAGGCCTTGGATCCAGGAAATGAAGGCAATCACCTCCACCTACCACCAATGCCTGAAGTTCCCTACACCCTGGGGAGTGCAGAAGATCAGCGGAGACCAGGGAGAGGCCAAGGATTGTTATAGGGTAGCCCTTAAGAAGACAGCGAGCCCCCCAGCATAGCAATTAAAGAGCCTTCATCTGCCTCTGCAGGAGTACGTAGAACCACCTCAGGCGGAGTTGGATGAAGTCAACTTGGACAAGCAACATCCACAGCGAAAAGTGTTAATCGGATCAGAATGCACAGGTAATATCCGCCAAAACCTCGTTGAATTATTAAAAACTAACATGAACTGGTTTGCTTGGTCGCACGATGATATGGTAGGTATAGATCCGAGCGTTATCACCCACAAGCTAAGCGTGGACCCAAGCTACAAACCAGTTCAGCAGAAGAGAAGGAAATTTGCCCCAGAAAGAAATCAAGTCGTAAACCAGGAGGTGGACAGTCTGCTGGCTGCTGGAAAAATCAGGAAGGTGAAGTATCCAGAGTGGTTGTCTAACGTGGTGGTGGTCCCAAAGAAGAATGGCAAGTGGAGGGTGTGCGTCGACTTCACCGACCTGAACAAAGCATGCCCGAAAGATCCATTCCCCCTACCACATATAGATGCCATGGTAGATGCTACCGCAGGCCACGAGATGCTAACCTTTCTTGATGCATGGAGTGGGTACAACCAGATCAAGATGCATCCGGCGGACCAGGAGAAGACAGCTTTAGGTCTGAGAGAGGTATATATTGTTAAAATGTAATGCCTTTTGGTCTGAAGAACGCATGTTCCACCTACCAGAGACTGGTCAATAAGATGTTCAAGAGACAGATTGGGGACACAATGGAGGTATATATTGACGACATGGTCGTCAAGTCCAAGCAAGTTTCGCAACATACAACACACTTGGTGGATACCTTCAACACCCTGAGGGAATACAAGATGAAGTTAAATCCTTCAAAGTGCTCATTTGGAGTGTCATGTGGAAAATTTCTGGGGTACATGGTGACCCAGAGGGGAATTGAAGCTAGCACAGAGCAGATCAAGGCCATTCTCCAGCTGGAATCCCCGCAAAAGCCGAAAGACGTGCAAAGGCTAATTGGAAGAATCGCTGCTCTGAGCAGATTTATCTCCAGGTCTTCAGATAGATGTCGGGTGTTCTATGATATCCTGAAGAAGGCCCAAAGGTTTGATTGGACAGCAGAGCACGAGAAGGCGTTCAGCGACCTGAAGCACTACCTCGGCACTCTACCTCTGCTGTCAAAACCGGAGCCTGGAGAACCTCTCTTCCTGTACCTGTCAGTTATAGAGGTAGCATTTAGTGCAGTACTAGTGAGGGAACACGAGGGAGCGTAGCATCCAGTCTACTATGTGAGTAAGTCTCTGCTTCCTGCAGAGACCAGGTACACATCTCTTGAAAAACTCGTACTTGCACTTGTTACAGCGTCTTATAAACTTCGACCTTATTTTGAATCGCATGCTATTTCTATAATAACAAATTATCCGCTTAAAACTATTATGAGAAAACCTGAGTTATCAGGAAGAATGGCCAAGTGATCTATACACTTGAGCGGCTTCGACCTGAAATTTGTCCCCAGAACTGCGATAAAGTCCCAGGTGTTAGCAGACTTCGTATCCGACTTCAGCCCAGCACTGCAGACCCAGGCAGAGAAAGACATCCTCCTCCTTGAGGAGGACAAAGGCGAACAGGTGTGGAAGCTAAATGTAGATGGCGCCTCCAACATGCGAGGATCTGGAGCAGGATTAGTTCTGAAGTCTCCTCAGGGGGATCTCATAGTCCAAGCAGTACGGTGCGAGTTCCGAACAACAAACAACGAGGCAGAATATGAAGCTCTAATCTTGGGTCTCCAGCTGGCTCTGGACCTCAAAATCAAGCGCCTAGAGGCATACAGCGATTCCCAGCTAATAGTCAACCACATGAATGGCTAGTATGCAGCTAAGGACTCCAAGATGGTGTCTTACCTTGAAGTGGCAAAGGAGCTCTCCCTTAGGTTCGTAGCATTCTCGATCAACCAAGTCCCTAGGGACCAGAACGTGGAAGCTGACGCCCTAGCCACCCTGGGGGCAACCTTCAAACCAGGCGTAGTTTCCACCATACCCATTGTTCACGTCCTGGAGCCAGCAGTTTGGAAGGGTACACAGGAGCACAAGATGTCTGGAGAGGAGGAAAATTCACCAGACCAGGGGTTGCATTGGCTGCAGGAAGCAGGAGTCTGCAGCACCTCAGCAGAACAAGAAGAAATCTCCGACTGGAGAAAACCCTACAAAGAATGGCTGCAAAACGATATTCTGCCAGCAGACAAGAAGGAAGCCAAGAGTTTTAGGATGAAAGTGTCCAGGTACACCCTCATTGATGGTGTCATGTTCAAAAGATCAGCCGCTAGACCATACTTGAGGTGCCTGAGTCAGCAGGAGGTAGAGGTGGTTATGCATGACCTCCACAGCGGTGATTGTGGAAATCATGCAGGGGGCAAGAGTCTATCCAACAAAGCACTCCGCCAAGGTTACTACTGGCCGACAATACGCAAAGATGCAAGGGAATATGTTAAGAAGTGTGACGCCTGCCAGAGACATGCACCAGTCAATCACCAGCCAGCAGAGCCGTTGCACCCGATAATTTCTCCTTGGCCCTTCATGAAGTGGGGGATGGATATTGTTGGCAAGTTACCAAGAGCTCCAGGAAACAAAGTCTTTATGTTGGCCATGACATACAGACTACTTCTCCAAATGGATAGAAGAAGAATCATTCCCTCAGGTGACTGAGAAGCAGGTTATATCCTTCATAAAACGTAACATTATCTGCAGGTTTGGCATTCCTTCAGAGATCATCTGCGACAACGGATCCCTGTTTATTGGCAACAAGATGGAGGCCTACTGCGCCAGGTGGAACATCACACTAAGCAAGTCTACCCCTAGAAACCCTCAGTCCAATGGTCAGGCGGAGTCTAGCAACAAAATTGTGATAGACAACCTGAAGAGAAGGCTGGAGGAGGCAGGGGGCAGATGGGCAGAGGAACTCCCCTTGGTGCTGTGGTCTGACAGAACTACACCCAAGGTGGCTACAGAACAAACACCTTTCAGTTTGGTCTTTGGTGCTGAGGCGGTCATCCCTTCAGAAGTGAGAGTGCCTACCCACAGATACGGTTGCATAACAAAAGACAGGAACCAGGTGGAGATGGCAAGCAGCTTGGATACTATAGATGAGCTCAGGACCGATGCTCAAATAAGGATGGCCTCCTACAGACAGACACTCGCCAGAAGTTACAACAAGAATGTCAGAGTCAGAATCCTGCAGGAAGGAGACCTAGTCCTCAGAAAAGTCTTCCAGAACACCAAGAACCAACGAGCAGGAAAGTTCGCCTACAACTGGGAAGGACCCTACCAAGTGGAGGAGGTAGTTGGGAATGGAGCCTACCGACTTATGACCATGGAGGGGAAAATCATCCAAAAGCCATGGAACATCGTACACCTAAAGAAATACTTCTTCCAAATGGGTCTCAGCTATCAGCAATCTGGGCCACTGCCGCCAGAAACATGGGCTACAGCCGCCAGAAACGTGGCATCTATTCTGCCAGGTGCACCTCCACCAGAACACAAGTTTAATTTTTTCAAACCTTGCAAACATATATTTTCCTGTCATTTTTTCGTTTTCTTTTCTTTCTTTTCGCAAAATTCAAATTTTTTCCCGCATATTTAAATCAGGAAAAATTTTGATTTCTTTTTTACGTATGTCGTCAAAATTCAATTTTCTTTGGCGTCAAAGTTTGATTTTATTATTACATACACTTTCGAAATTTGATTTTCTCTCTTCATATATTTTCGAAATTCGATTTTTTCTTCCACATATGTCTTCAAATATTGCGTTCCCTATCTTTGACGAATTTTTTCAGTTTTCCCAAACTGGTGACTAACCTGGTGGAGTGCACAATTTCTACAGAGGCGTGTGTCTTGTGACTAAGTGCCTACAACCGGGACATTACAGTCTCCTGCGCCACTTAGCACCCACGCAAAGCGTGGCACCTCCGACTGAGTGGACGAACTAAACCCCAGGCCACCACTATATCAAAGGTCGACCATACATACATAAGGCATGCATACAACAGAAGGTAGTAAGACAAAACTACAACAAACAATTACAATCAAACGCAAACAATCACGATCAAAAGCAAATGCTTACGATCAAGAGTTAAAGCACGAAGTGCCACTAAACACTAACACACTTCGCTCCCCTGAGCAAAGGCAAGGTCACCACATAATTTTTTTGGAAACACTAACAGAAGTTCACACTACGAGGGTTCACAAGTCGAAGACAAAGTTCAACAAAAGAGGAGTAGCATCACTCCAGCAAAACTTGGTCCATAGCCGGGACATTCTCCTCTGGTGGAGGCGGAACTGTAGCGGATCCTCCTGCAGAAACCTGGGTCTCTGATGAACAGCAACAGAACTCTCCCAGGATCATCAACAACATCCTCCTGATCCACACTCTCTTGCCCATCGACCTCCTGGTCAGCAATAGGGAAATCAACGGACTCCTTCAGATCCTCCGCCTCCACATCAGAAAGAGCATCCAGGTCAGGCGCCACAGGAAATTCCTCATCCAGTCGCTTCTGCTCTACAACCAGATTCCTCCGCCAATAATCTGCGAACCAAGTCCAACTCCTTCAGAGAACCTTCTTCTAGCACAGACCTGGGACCAGGAAGTAGCATATGATCCAGAAAAGTCATATCCTCTGCAGACTTACCAAAGCCTTCAGGAAATTTGAGCACCACTCCAACAGAAACATCATCAACAGATCTGGGGGCAGAATAAGAGTGAGACTCAGAAAGATCTGCCACCAGGGGATCACTTTCCGCAGGAGTAATTTCTGAGAGAGAGGACGGATTACGCCTTCTCCTAGAACCAGCAAGGCCAGCAGAAGCAGAACCAACTGCCTACAATTGAAGCAAATGAAAATTCCCGCCTAAGATGAGCTTAGCCGGAAATTTGGGGGCATTTATTCGGGCCAAAAATTTGCACTCCAAGAATACCACGTGGCAAAATATGATTGGACGGTCAAAAGGTCAGAAGTCAAAGGTCAACAACGCAAGGGTTCACGGTCCACGGACAAAAGTCAAAATCAAAGATCACAAGACGGAAGCCAAAATTAGTCGAACGTCAACAAGTCAAGTCAACCCGGAATAATACGTAAAGGTGGGCCAAGCCAAGCAGAGGAGAGAATAAGGCTACGGGCCACAAAATCGGACCAGCCCAGTAGACAAAATAAAACCCTAGCTCATACAAGAGAAAGGCAACAGTCTTCCCTACAAGTGAGGGAGTCTTCCTAAAAACTAGGAGAAAAGGAAGGAATTAAGGGTAACAATTGTAACAGCCAGTCAACGCAATCAAGGGCCATAATGAGAATTAAATACCAAGATCCCCCACTAATGAGGGGATAGCAGGCAACAGTATAAAAAAGGAGGAGGGAGCATTCGAGCGAGGGATATAAAAGAACACCCATTCCAAGCTCGCATACCCACAATCAGTCAAGATCATAATTAGAGTAAATTTGCTTGTATTTGTATTCTCTTCTTCATCTCTTCTAGTCCATAGTAGAAACTTTGGTGGGATTCCGACTCCCCTCGCGGTTTTTCCCACATTGGGTTTCCGCGTCACCAAAACCTTGTGTGTGTTCCCTCTCTTTTCGTTATTTTCTTGTTCGCTAGATCCGATTCAATTTCGTCAAACCATAGTTATAGGGCGATCGCTTTGACCCGCCACCGATATCGAAGACCCGGTAAATTTTTACCAAAACAACATCCCAGGTTACTTCTCAAGTCGTTGTAGGAGTATTTTGGTCAATTATTGATTATTCAACCCTTTGATCACTTCCTTGGCAACCACGCATTGAATTATTGTTTCCTATTTAACCAACCCTTCACTATATAAATAGAACATGCTCACAACTTACAAGTCAAAACACTGCGTACACTAATCGAAAATAATCAACCAAACCCAACAGAAAAAAAAAACACTAAAAAATTAGAGCGTTTTTAATACACTGTACACACTCATAATTCATAAATCATAATCCATACATACACACAAATCTCTTCTATTTAATTTTTTCAAAACATTAATCCTATTCTTAATTACATCCTACATATAAAAGCTTTGATAATTAAAATCTGTGAAATATGAGATTTTTTTCTAGTTCATTCTTTAGTTGTTTCTCATATAATCCAACAAGCAAAATTGCTTGTGAAGATGAGGCAACAAGCCATAAAAATGTTTATCAAGATGTCGATATGAAGAGCAAAGATAATAAGGAGCCCAAAATTATTAGATCATCGGCGCCAATTCCCATGTCGTATTTTCCTATTGGATCAGGGTTTTCTCGCATGTAACTTTACTGGTTATGTTGTATTTTTTGGTGAGAACAAAGGAAAACATAGAAAAAAAATGAAAAACGGAGATACTCATTGATTTTTTTGTTTGGTTACCATGAGCGTTTTACATCATACGTAAGAATCAAATTCCTGAGCTTATGGATACGGTAAGAGATCGAGCTTTTACTACTTGAGCTAACGTCTGTGTTTAGAAATTCTTATTGGTCGATGTTGTACACGGTAGCGTGGTAGGTTGGATATGGAGCGTATAATTAGTTGGAACTTGGAAGCGGCTCTCTTCTCATACAAAGTAGAAAAAGAACGGAGATATCAATTACGAGTTGTTAATTCGACAATATTTAGTATTTAATTTGTTCATTAATTCTTATTTTGTACTTATATATATAGTAAATTATATTATATTTGTTTATAAATAAATGGTTATAATTTTACAATGATTTATTTGTTCATATGTATCGACGTATCGAGGTTAATAGGTCTTTAAAAAATTAATCATAAATAATTATTTTCATAAACTTGTTGTACGAGACACGAATCCGATAGCAAATACGGAGTAATAAAAGTGAAGTTTTATAAAATGAGAGAGAAAGAAAAAATAGAGAGAAAATAAATCGAGAAATATATGAGAGAGTTGTCTTATTCATGTCATTGTGAGAGATATATATAGTACATCAATAATGATAAAGGAGTTTACATATGGGTCAAAAGCCCAATGGACATTCACCTAATATGATTTCGTAACACTCCCCCTTGAATGTACATTACGGAATAATATTTCTCATAAAAAATCTCACTCGAAAAAAAAAAACCCTGTGGGAAAAAAACAAGTGTAAAATAGAGTACATTATTCCTCAAACACGCATATGATGCTGCCTCATCAAAACCTTTCCATGGAAAACCCAATGGGACAAAACCATAGATAAGGAAAAGGAGTACAGCGAGTGCATACTCCCCCTGATAGTTACATCACTCGGAAAATAACTATATTATCCATGATGTAATTATAAGTCTCGATATTGAAATAACAATCATCATACTTGATAAACTCCATAGACGTCTTCGATAATTAGAAATCTATCACCGATCTTCAAATAGTTATACGAATAATATGAAGATAGTCTTTGATTGTTGCGTCTTCATCCAAATGTAACTTCAACATTTCAAAGTATAGCCAAATTATCAATAATTTGCACGAATATAATATGTGACTAAATTTAAACTATATGAATATGAAATGATGCAACGATGTGATAACAAAACTAACATGAATGATATACTTAGTTTCTATATATCAGCATGATGACTCGATATGCAAACTGTATTGTATACTTTTCAATATCATCAATAAATTTGATGAATTTCAGGATTATGAGCTCATTGATACCAATAAATATGTGGACGGTCGTACAGATTTATAAAATCCTTATTCAATAGACTACTTGATATTGTGCGCAAATGTGTAGCCATTTCATATGATGTAATTTCGGAGAATCGTCATTCTACTTATATATTACTGTACACGATAAATACGCGTAATTTGATATGATAAAACTTCTTTTGTTTTACCAACTTGTCACTCACTTTCTCCCCTTAAGGTGGTAATAAAAATATTCAAGATAAATTGCAATCATTTACTTAACCACCTTAGAATGCGATTTATCATATCATATGCAAATAAGATTTCATTGATGGGTATTTTTGCAAGATTATGATATATTTCGGGGAGTACGTGATTCATAAAATAAATGACTTTTAATGGCTGATTCTAAATGCCAAATTTAAGAGATCAATTTATTCACATGGTAAAGATCAAATTGTTAATTCTAATAGCACAAATTACTCGTATTTGATATGTGGTCTCCAAGCCACTTTAAACAATATCGATCAATTCGTAGAATTGAACTTAAAATATGTTTATTCAACCTCGAGTAATGTGCAATTTGATCTCCAAATATCATCATTCATAGTCAATTTTAATTCATGATTCTTAAACCCGTACTTTTCAAGCACTTGTTGATCATATATATGCTTAATCAGTTCATGTCAACTTTTGATATTTGTTCGCAACTAATTGTAATAATACATATGCGAATTGAAGTTGGCTATATCTCAATATGTACAATTTCCACTTAGGAGTACATGCCAAACTATTGGATGCTAAACTTATGATTAGCTATTACTCAATATGACATGGAACTTTATATTCATCTCGCCATATAGAACACTTCTAGTGTCTTATGTAAATTTGCAAGATTAGTCGTATATTAATATCCTTTTGGGAAATATAACGATATTATATATTCTGTTCGAGAAATTTCTCAAATGATGAATAATTAAGAGTTACGGATTGAAAAATTGGAGATTTCCGAAGTAAGAAATTAGAGAATGATTATCAGTAAGATTATTTCAGAAATAAATACTCATAACATTAAATTTATAGGAGGATTGACTCAACTTATACCGATCGAAGATCTTAATTTATATGAAATCATCTCCAATTATAATGATTTCCGTCTCACATTAATGCGATAGGAGATCGGCTGACATTATACTGACAAATTTTCCTTTTATCTAAGATTAACTCGATATAGGAGACTGTCTCGCATTAAATTGATAGGAGACAATCTCACATTGAATCATCACATAACATTTCACAATACATAGAACGTAAGTTACATGTGACAAACGTAACTTAGAAAATAATGAACATGATTATGAAAACTTTAACATTCTAAATTTCTAATAATAAGTATACCATCATGCATGTTATTACGCATTTGTAATAACCTAAGGATGGTTATTAGTATTTCATACAATATAATACGGAGTATGTAGCAAAATAGAAAGATTGTTACTATAATTACAAAATATTACTACTATAACTACATTGCTATAACAAGTTAGAGAATATACTATTATAGAAATTAAATATTTATGATATCAAAATCTATGACTTTAGAAAATATGTATTTCGATAATCAGCCAATTTAACATCTAAATCATATTGTTGAAATAATATAGAGTTGTCAAAGTTTCCGTTTAAAAATATATTGACAAAGAGATAAACAAAATATTAGTATCGTAGGAACTTAACTATTATGCTTTAAAGTATATATATCAATCGTTAAAACGACTACTGTATCTTCAAAAGACATGAATTAACTTCTTAATATAGGATTGAGAAATAAAATACGACTTCATTGCTATAAAGATGCAAAAGTCAAGAAAAAATAACGAACTTCTTGTTTCGATAGATGCAAGAATTGAGAGAAAAATTAACGAATTCCTTGCTTAAGAGATGCAAGGATTGAAAAAGAAAATAATGAACTCCTTGTTTAAAAGATACAAGGATTGAGAAAAAAAATGAACTCCCCTCAATTGTTTTCTGCCCAGTAATTAGAGTCTCGTGCTGATAACGTGTTATAAAACGAGAGAGAAAGAAAAATAGAGCGAGAACTATATGAGAGAGTTGTCTTATTCATGTCATTGATATATATATATATATATATATATATATATATATATGATACATCAGTAATGATAAGGGAGTTTACATATGGGTCAAAAGCCCAATGGACATTCACCTAATATGATTTCATAACATGAAGTTCCTTTTTCTTTTACTTGGCCATAAATAAATGTGAGAACATGCTAAGAATCAAGTACCAATCGTTAAACATGAAACATCACAATTGAAAGGACCTAATGATTCCTGCCTATGAATAATGTGACTTACATTTACGCTTTAGCCCGTTTGCGAAGTCTACTACTCCGTAACAATCATCGGGTAGTAACGTAGTACTCCCTCTGATTTTTATTGTTTTTCCTTGTTTCTTTATTGGACTGGATCACCCTTTCTTCCCTATTTTTAGTTTGGGTCATCAACACATGGTCTAAAATTATCCTTACATTTTCTCTCTCATTCTTCTTCTCTTTTGAGTTACACATTTCTACATCTTTATTTTTCACACAAAATCAAATGAGAATATAAATAAAAATTGGAGGGAGTATTAAATTTCGGCAATTATTCTACTTAACTTGTGTGCATAAAGCCCTAAAGTCATTTGGATTTTGCGGACCTCTCATAGTTACATCCCATTTTTGTGTCCCACCCATGTGTCCCACCATACAGGGAATGATACATCAACAAGTTTTAATATTTGTAGCATATGTAATAGGCGAGGTGGGATCCCGTGTATGGTGTGACACACAAAGTGGGACACAAATTTGGGACAAGAGATCTGATCTGCCAACCCATAGAATTATGTTAGTACAATGAAGTGTACTTAGTTACGATTAATAATCGGAGCGAGCATCAATTTTATGGATAGATTAAAATTAAAGAATTTTTACCACTTGATTTAACTTTTTCTCAACATATGTGATTAATGTTTAACAAGTTTATTTGTCATCTTTTTTACGTATTCTAATTAACTTTGTGCGTGGCAAATTGTGGACATGACATAGGCCCATCCCGACGCGGCCACGCACGGGTTTGGGGAGGCGAATGAATCTCCATATGAGATGGATCGAATTGAAACTTAAGTCGAAGTGGAGTCGCCACCAAACTTTGTGGGAGTTCGGGCCCGTTCGACCACACTCTATATCTTAGTGGGCCGTGTACAAAATACGACCCATTCCGATCTCAGAGTTTATTGCGTTCGTTCCTTTGCATTTGATACCGATACCGACATTATCGGATACCGTGTATTGAATGACTCTCGTGCGCCAACGGTTTCGGACATCCGGAAACCGAGGTTCTGAGTAAGGGGTGATGGTACGTGTTGGGAAGTTCACAAAGAACAACCAACCCCGCCCGCATATTAGCGGCCTCTACTAAGATATCGTTTGCTTTTGAAATACGCGCGTTAGTAGTTCGATGAATGATATGCAAACAATATTTTCGACTAAACATGTGAATTATGTTTGATCTACGTCGTTTAATGCATCTTTGAATTATGTCGAAGTTGTATTTAGCATGCGTGGTTCGTTTTAGTACAATAAAACAAAACAACGAAAAATAAAATACAAAGACATTGAACAAACGGGTTAGTAACGGTTTGTAAATCGAATAAACGATGTAAATATGATATGATGCATGGTTTTGAAAGGATGAATCACGTGATAAACTTGACACGTGTTGACCGAAGTCATAAAAAATTTTTATCGAGACTCGAAACGTGCTGAAAGACTCGTTATTTTGCTAAATCAGGAGCCGCTCGATCGAGTCATTGATGAACTCGATCGAGTGGTCTTCGAAAAAAGTTTCTGATTCGTTTTTTGGGATGTCACTCGATCAAGTGGGCTAGGCACTCGATCGAGTGCCCCCTGTATGGACTGCTGTCCGATTTGTTTTTCTCTCGAAATAGTTTCTTTGATAATTTTGGTAATTTCGTTAAGTCGCGTAAAAATATAATACGATTTATACTCGACTTAAATTTTCGACATTCGTTATATTCGACTCTTGATTATGGACTCAATATCAAATATTCGGAGCAACTTTTTAGAAAAGATGTTTTGTAAATCGTTTAGAAAATCGAACTAAAAACAATGTAGATTCTCTCCGCGTTGAAATCGTCGTATTTCGTTTTTAGGACTATGTGATGATTATCTTAGCATCAACGAGATCAATTTAATTCTTATAGATACGATATTCGACTATAGAATCGATATCATATTTTAAGAATGACCGTTTTATATGAAAATTAGATAGTTGCGATAGAACTTGATATTAGAAACAAGAAAAGTGAAAAGGAGTAAAAAAACGTGACGATGACTCGAGGACGACGGACCGACAACAAAAAACGAGAGAGAAAAAAAGAAAGAGAGAAAAGAGAAGACGGGATTTGAATTTACACCCTCAACCTACATGGTTAAGTATTCTCGGACCGGGGCTCGTCGGGATGTGGCTTAGACACGGGAGCGTCGAGTTAATGCGGGTGAGTTATGGTAGTTTAGGCGTGACAGGTGTATGGATGTCGGGTTAGAACTGACCGGATCTTCGAGGTGTAATCTCGGGTGTGTCGGATTGTATGTGTGCTGGAGTGTTGATGTGTGTATCGATGTGAATGAATTGGTAATTGATGATTTGTGTGTGTGCAAGGGGGTCTATTTATAGGAGAGCTTCCCGACCTTGACTAGGAGGGGTTGCCTTGCTTGGGTGAGAAGAAACACCGCTTTGGATAGGAAAAGCACGCAATTTGAGTGGAAACAAGATTCCGTCTTTTGATGGAAGGGAAATCTCTTCCGGCTGGAAAAGAGGTCACTCGATCGAGTGGTGCATGTCACTTAATCGAGTGCCCGGTCTAATGCAGGTTTTTTGCGTCTTTTGTGAGCCTACTCGACCGAGTGAGCCTATCCACTCGATCGAGTGGGTCTAGCTCGGGTAAGAGGCTCCTTTCAGAGATCAAACTCTATCTCGGACGGATTTGTTTATTATTTTTTGTGACTGATTTTAGTATTCAACTGATAGTCGGATTTCCGATGTGGCGCAGCAGATATTTAAGCCTCGGAAACGTCTTTGACCGGGGTTTGACTCGGTCGCTAAATGATGGTTTTGCCCTTGGTGCCGGTTTTGACCCAAATTAGTCTTATTTGACTGGAAACGACCCACTGGGCCTGAATTTGAGGTCGGTTTTGTGAGATTTGTACTCCGTAAAAAGCCCAAGCCAAATGCCAATGATTTCGAGCCCATATTCGAGTACGTTAAAGCATGTTTACGTCTGATCATCATCGGGCGTTCTTTGGAAACTACTATAGACACCTAACGGCCAAATGTGGCTGTGTACAGGGCTCCCACTCTGACTGAGGCTTGGACAGGGCGAAAGTCAGAGTAGCTACCAGATCAATCGAAGATTAAAATCTGGTAGACTTCCGGTCGGGTCATTTATAGTCCATTAGACCTACGTAAAGGGCTCGCCAGCCGTAAGACAGAAATCATACCTGAGTTTATGATGATAACTCCGTGGGGAATTTGGACTTGTCGTATAAGTCCAGGGTGCGCCTGTAAATGGGCCCACTCCATGCTGATTTGAGAGAAAATGCCGCCTTGGGCTTTCTGCTGGGGAAATATGTGAGTTGCATGGCCCTGCTTGAGTCGTTCCTGTGTCTAACCATGTAAATGTAATATTTAGGTAAAACGACTCGCGCTGGGGAATAAAAATTTCAAAAATTTTGAGAATTTTGACTTTGAAAAGGAATAGGAATGCTCGAGATGACTAATTAAGGAATCTTAGATGGGGCCTGTGCTAAATCCCCTAGGATTAGGAATCCTAAAGGGAGGAGGAAAGTCCGAGTTTGATGTTATAAATACCCATCTCTTGCACTAGTTTTCTCACAAATCCCATAATTCCCTTCTTTCTAAAGAGAACAAATCCGCGAGTCCTTATTCTTCTCAAGAAATCTAGCCATGGGAATCAAACGCTTGATCGGAATGCTGCAAGATTGGTCCCGATGTTTTAGGGATACGGATAGAGTGGCTTTGAATCAGTCCGACATTAGCTAGTTATTCACGACCCGCCAGATGCAAGTGGATCGTCACTTTCTCGACACTTGCTTGTCCTATTGGGACGATACTTATCATGTTTTCGCTTTTCCTCGGGGCGAAATCTGCCCTATACCCGAGAAAATTGCTGCCGTGGGAGGATGGAACCCTATTCTCCGTCCTGTTATTTCGTTTTTGGTCCACGACACAAGGAGAAAACTACGGGAATTCTTAGGACTTTCCCATAATGAAGTGTCTCGAATGGCTGAAGACGATACTATTTCTTTGATTGACTTAGCCGAGAAGTTTATGAATCTGCATGACGTCCGGGTCAGACCAATTCACAGCCGTAGGGCTTTTTCCTTCTGTATGCTCCATGTCTATGCTTTCGAAGGTCATATGGACTTGCTGTCATGCATGGGCCATGTCTGACTCTTTACGGTGGTTGATCTGATGGAGACGGAGCACAGTCCGGCTTGGCTGATTACAGGAGAAATCATCCAGGGTTTGGATAATCGCAAGAGGGATTCATCGGTTCGTCTAACCGGGAGTACCCGTCTTCTGCAGGTATTTCGCTTCGCATTTTTTCTGATTTTTCCGATTTCTCAATTTCCGATTTTTTTTTTCCGCGTTTTTTTTTTGCTGCAGTGGGCACTCGATTGAGTCACCCTGGCACTCGATCGAGTCACCCTGGCACTCGATCGAGTCACCCTGGGACTCGATCGAGTGCCTTCATAGAAAACCTCCTGTCCGGCTTCAGGTGTGTCACTCGATCGAGTGACTCCTTGGCACTCGATCGAGTGCCCTCAGGCGGACGTCAATTTTGCTTCGAAAACTCATATATTTTTTGCTTCTTCTTTTTTCAGCTTTGGTTGTTTGAGAGGTTATCAGTCATAGATCCTCCCCTTGACGTTAATCGATATCGCCCTAATCAAGTGATGACGAGGAGACGGACCATTGACTTTTCTCGCCATAACACTCAGAAGTATTGGGATGAAGTGTTGTCTTTCCATGGAGGACCATTGATCCGGTGGACAGTGCCGTGGTGGCCCATTTATGTTCGGACCGGTTTTGAATCAAGAGATAGGGCGCGATATCAGGTGATTCTATCCTCCTTTAGGAAGACAATTCATCTTTATCCCGATCGCATACTTAGGCAATATGGTCGGACCCAGAGAATCTCGGAAATCGAAGCGGTTGTGAGTGAATCTACCCAGCTGACAGATGTGATGTATGAAACGTGGATGCAACGATGGTACACCCGGGCTACCTGGTCTACTCTCAAGTCTCTTCATTCGATCTGGGTATCAGATTCTTATGTGAAATGGACGAAGGCGGATTCTGCTAAGCCCGAGGTACCCTGAAGGTTGATGAGGCTTTTGACCTGCTGCGACGAGAACATGCTAAAGACAACATGAGTTTATTTGACGAGGGCGAGACTCCGGCTACATTGGTCCGACTGATGTCAGGTCAAAAAGGGAAGACTAGGACTCAAGCTGAAGGGTCCAGTACTAAAAGTGCATGGGGGAAAGTGAACCCCCAGACAGACTTGGAAAGGAGACTTGGCCCAAAACTGACAATTCAGGACCGACTTGGCCCGCGAGACAGGCTACCTGAGCACGTACGGGCTCGTCTCGGACCAGTGACAATGGCAGAGGACCCGCTGTCGAAGAAACGGGTTAGAGCAAAGGAGATTCCTTTAGTGATTCGGGAATGCTCGCCCCCGCCCCGGCGACATCGGGCTCCACGTGATCCCAAGGACAAGGGAAAAGGGAAAATGGCCTAAGTGCTAGCCTCTTAGTTTTTATTATTTAAATAATACTATTATTTTTGTGGTGTGTTTTTTTGTTTTTTTTTTAGTGATGTAATTTTGAAATTTCCGAGTTTATCAATTTTTTTAATAAAAGACATATTAGTGAAATCGTTCTCGTCTTTTCGCTAATGCAGTGGTTGTACCCTTTTAAGGGGTTGCCTACTATCCACATTTAGCGGAATCAAACCAAACGTAGTTCCAACATAGATTTTTTGCAATTTTCGAACTACATCAAGACTATTAGTTCAAGATGTGTGACAGTAGGTTAAGTAATCCTAACTTATTGACTTGCTTATAATTTTTGAAAATATATAAAAAGACAATTTTTTATAAATCCTTTTTTGCAAATGACATTGAGATAAGGTTTTAGGGGTAGTAACGCTTCAGCTGATCCAAGTTTGTTGGGTTGACGAATTCATTTTCATCCAAATCTGTCAGCATCACTGCTCCTCCCGATAGGATTTTCTTTACTAAATACGGCCCACCCCAATTGGGTTTGAATTTCCCTCTTGGGTCGACTGGTAGCAATGCGCATACCAATTTTAGAACCAGGTCCCCTTCTTTGATGTTTCTGGGCCTAACTCTTTTGTTGAAAGCCCGTTGTATCCTCTTTGGATAAATCTGGATGTTGTTGAGGGCCCGGGACCGCTGTTCGTCCAGAAAAACCAAGGAATCGTATCGGGCCTGGACCCAATCTGCTTCAGGCACTTGGCTCTCGAGTAAAATACTGAGGGATGGTACTTCTAGCTCGACCGGTTGGACCGCTTCCATCCCGTACGTCAAATAATATGGAGTTGCTCCAGTTGCGGTGCGAATTGACGTTCGGTATCCCCATAAAGCAAAAGGTATCTTGTCGGGTCAGTCCCGGTAATTATCAGCCATCTTTTTAAGTATGGTGACAATCGTTTTATTAGCAGCCTCTACCGCTCCATTTGTTTGGGGACGGTAAGGCAAAGATATATGCCTTTGGATTTTATATTTTGCTAGCAAAGTAGCGGTTTCAGCTTGGAAATGGGTCTCGTGATCACTGATGAACTCGTGCGGGATCCCGTATCGGCATATGATCTTATTTTGGATAAATTTGGCAACATGCTTGGCGTTCAAGATCCAATATGACTCGGCTTCGACCCATTTGGTGAAATAGTCAATAGCCACCAAAATGAAGCAATGACCTCCCGTCCCGGAAGGGTTTACCTTTCCGATTATGTCGATGCCCCACGTCGAAAACGGCCATGGTGATGTCATGGTGTATATTAGGGATGACGACATATGTTGTACGTTGGCAAAGATCTGACAGTTATGGCAGTGTTTGACATGTAACTGACAGTCGGTTTCCATACTGTTCCAATAGTATCTGAGCCTCATGATCTTTCGGGCTAGCATATGGGCATTCATATGCGGGCCATTTTCGCCGTCGTGTACTTCGGTCATAACCTTTTCGGCCTACGTTTTGTCGATGCATAGGAGTAGAGCCCCCTATGCCGTCTTCTTGTATAACTGTCCATCGTTTGTGCAAATGAATTGGGTGGCCAATCTCCGCAAGGCTTTCTTGGCCCGGTTTTTGGTTCCCGGGGGATATTCTACCATCGTCAAGTAGGTTAGAACGGCCTGATACCAAGGTTCTGGATCAGTTATTTCGATGTCTTGGATGGCATGGATATATGCTGGCTCGGACCGTCTTTCGACACAAATCGGCATGCTGTTTAGGTGATCCGGGATGTTAAGCAAAGATGCTAATTTGGAAAGTGCATCTGCAAACTGTTTTTCTTCCCGGGGTAGATAAATGTATTCTACCTTTTGGAATTGCTTTTCGAGAATCATTACTCGCGCTTGGTAAGCCACGAGATTGGCATTCCGAGTTTTCCATTTTTGAAGAGCCTGATTGATGACTAGAGATAAGTCACCTTGGACCCGGAGGCTTGTTACTCCTAAATCAGCGGCAGCCTACAACCCGTGAATGCATGTGTGGACATGACATAGATCCACCCCGAAGCGGCCACAAGCGGGTTTGGGTAGGCGAATGAATCTCCATATGAGAATGGATCGAATTGAAATTTAGGTCTATGTGGAGTCGCCACCGATTTTTGAGGTTATTCGGAACCATTCGAGCTCACTCTATGTCGTAGTGGGCCGTATACGAAATACGGCCCATTTCCAATGTCAGAGTTTATTGGGCTCGTCCCTTTGCATTTGATACCGATACCGACATTATCGGATATCGTGTATTGAATGACTCTCGTGCACCAACGGTTTCGGGCATCCGGAAACCGAGGTTCTGAGTAGGGGGTGAGGGTACGTGTTGGGAAGCCCACAAAGGACACCCAACCCCGCCCGCACTTAGCGGTCTCTACTAAGAATTCGAATGACTTTCTAATACGCGCGTTAGTTAAACGGGAAAATGATATGCAAAGATTATTTTCCCTAAACATGTGAATGGAATTGAAAAGGGTTTCTAAGTCAATTTAATGCAATTAATTCTAACGTCAAAGTTGAATTTTAGCATGTGGATTCATTTTAGTAAAATAAAACAAACGATAAAAATTGACAAAGGAAACGACAAACGGTTAGTAACGATATAACGAATAATAACTGTTTGTGCAAATAATGAATTGAATTGAATGATGTAAACGAGATGCAAATATGAGATGCATGGTTTGAAAAGATAGTATACACATGATTAATTAAGCACATGTTGACCTAAGTCGTAAAATACTATCGAGTTTGAAAATAGGAGAATGTACGACTCATTGTTTTAGTCGTTATGAGTGATAAGTGTCATTTGTAGTGCCTATTTCGTAGTGTTTTGGTCCCTTTTTCCTTGTGGAATCGCTCCTTTGGATCGATTCATGGGCTTCTTATGCTTCGTTTAGTTCGTTTCAGGTTCCCGAGACCAATTTGGAAGAGTTGGAGCGATTCCGACTCAATACATACACATTTTGGAGCCAATGAGATAAAGAAACGATGACTCGAGACCTTGGAATCGATCCTGAGACCTTGGGACCCAATCCCGAGCCTCCGAGACCCGATCCCGAGTCCCGAGAATCGGTAGGAAGCCCATGAGAGGCAAGGAAGGACCAAAGAGCGTTTAAGGAAGACATACAAGACCCTTCCCGGTCGGGATGGTGGCCTTCCCGATCGGGAAGGGATGCACGTTTAGGAGCACCCTTGTGGGTCCTTCCCGGTCGGGTTGAGCCCTTCCCGATCGGGATGGGCTACAGCTCACCCTCACTTCTTCTTTTCTTCTCCTTCATTCTTGGACCCATATATATACTCCCTTCTTGTAATATTAAGACATCTTATGTTATATCCTTAAAAACCCTAGACTACTTTAGGTTAGATTAGATTAGATTAGTGTAGATTAGTCGATAATTAGTAGTTAATCTTAGATTAGCACTTGTATTAAGGGAATTCTTCAAGATCTTCTCCAAGCTTGACAATTTGGATGTTTGTTTTGGGTTTTCTTCATTAATGCAAGTTTTGTTCTTTCTCCTTCACTAGTTTGGTATAATCCCTTCCTTTTCCTCTTAATCTTTATTTATGTTATTCAAGTTTCAATCTTTGATTGTAGTTAATAGTTTTCACTAGTTTGTAGATGTTTGTGTTGTTTCTTTTGTTAATCCATCTTGTTAGTGTTAGTTGTAGTTTGATTATGTTAGAGTAGTGTTCTTGCTAGGGTTAGTAAGGTGATTAGGGTGTTAATTGGGTGATTAAGGGTTGGTTATAGATGTTGGTGGAAGATTTGGGTTTCCTCTTGTTTGATGCACATCACATGTTTGTTGAATTGCTTGAATGACTAAGTATGTACGAATGCTTGTTTTCTTGCCTTTCTTTTGTGGGTGTTAGTTTGTTGTGGGTTCGCTCTCCTCACTAAGTTGCGAGAGCCCGGTGAGGACGACTCCTAGGCCGGTCTAAGTAGCGAGAGCCTGGATTCGACCTAGGTCTATAGCATGCTAGAACCCCGTTTGTGTTGTGTGGCGCCGAGATGGGTTCTAGGTGGAACCTCTAGGTGGGTCTAAGTTGCGAGAGCCCGGACCAACCTAGATCACCCTACTACCTCCTTCGCTCTAGTTCTCCCTCGACCATTACATTACCCCTTTGACCCCGACCTAATCCTAGCCCGTTTTCCTTAGTTATTTTCTCCGGCACCTTAGTCTTAGTCTAGCTTTCTCCCCTCTCTTATCATTCTCTAGTTTAGCTCGTTGACTTAGTCTAGTATTTGGGCCGACCTAGTCTAGGCTATACATTACCGTCCTCGTGGATTCGACCCGACTTACCCTATCTACCCTAGTTAGGATTAGCCGGTTATATTATTGACGGTTGGGACGTGACGAATCCCTAACCATTCCATTACCCCCTCCCAACCTCCCTACTCCTCCTTACTCCTATCATATGACCCGTACACATCACTTTACACACCGAGATCCACATCAAATCCCACCCCCTACCATTACTACCCCAACCATGCGGTTTTATCAAGCTTGAAGGAGGATGACAACGAAGACAACAAGCAAGCGCCTTTATTGATCATTGAGACGATGGAGCAAGTGAGTTGCTAACCGGTTGGTACGGCAACTATGCTTTCTTTTCCATCTTTTATTGCTTGTTTTTCTCTTGTTTACCCCCTTCCCCTTGAGTCATGGTACCTTGGTGGCCTTCGAGGCCTCGGTAGTGATTGCTCCCGACTCCCGACGACGTGATTACGTCGAGAGTCAATCGAAAAATCTAAATTTTACAAGATTTTCACTTTCTTCTTTTTAAGGATTTAGTCGGATTTAGGCGGAATCCGGGCTAGGTGACTTGACTACACCTAGCCCTCCCCTCCCATTTCCTTTTATTTCCTTCTTTTATTTTTCTTCCCCCTTCCATATCTTTTTCTTGTCTCGGCCCATGGTGACTTGACTATACCCCGGCCGGACACCTTCTACCTTTTTTCTTCACTTTACTTTTGATTTTTAGCTTTATTTTTGTAGTTTCTTTTCTTTTTCTTTTGTCTCTCCGCACCCTACGATCGAGCATGAGGACATGCCTCGATTTAAGTGTGGGGGAGCGATATTCTAGTATAGTTTAGTTTATTTTCTTAGTTTTTTCAAAAAAATCTTCAAAAATCCTAAAAATTTGAAAAAATTTCACAAAAATCAAAAAGATTTTTCTTTTGTGTGTTTTCCCTTTTTGCCCTTGTGTCGTATATTTGTTTTGTGTGCGTGTTTTGCCTCCCTCTTTCCTTATAGGTCGCTTAATCACCGCTAGCTTTGGAGAGCTTTCAAGACACCCGGTAACATCTTTTCAACCCTTTTTCCTCTTTGTTTCTTGTGGAGTTTGGAGGAGATATGTGTTGTGGTGTGTTCGGGTGGAGCTTTGTAAAGTTTGGGATGATTGGTTGCTCATTTGGAAGTTCGGGGTGGCGTTTGTTTTGTTTATATGTTTGTTTTGTTTTGTTCTTGTTTTGTTGCTTTTACTTCTTTTTCTTTCGTTCTCGTCGTGTCTTTGTTTTATGTGTATTGTGTCTTGTGTAAATGGTTTTCGAAAACCCGATTTAGAGGCTAGAGTGTGAGTGTCTATTTTCCCTTCCTAGTTGTATAAATCGAGTCTTGGACTTTAGCCTAGTAGAATGACCCTAAATCAATGAATTCGTTGGTCCTTTACCTTGAGTCCACCTAGCTTACTAGGGATTTACTACGGGATTTGCACTTTTGACCATTATGACCACCCACGGTGTGAAAAGGCCTTGGTTACCGAGTCTCATCCCCTAGGTGACCGTGTTTAGGGTTGTTTGATTAGTCCAAGTTCTCCACTTTTTGTGGGTATGAAAGGAAGACGTCATCCCGACATACCCATTACCCTACCTCCTACGCATATCCACACAATAAACCGCGATTTGTTGAGTTCTCTCTTTCTCATCACCCAAAGAATTGCCAAAAATGCCAAATCTTGCCAAAAGGGGCAAAGAAAAGAAAAAGAAAGAAAAAAAATGAAAGAAAGAAAAGAATGAAGAAAAAGAAAAGGCACAAAAGCCAAAAAAGAAAATAGAAAAGAAGAAAAAAAATGGCATGGCAACAAACAATGCAAAAACGTCAAAAGGAAAGAAAATGCCAAAAGAAAACCCGTCTCACAAAAAGAAATCCTCTCAAAAATAAGCCTTTTTCCGACTTTTGCCGTGAAGAGCCTACCAAAGGACCGAGTCCCGAGGAAGGATGATAGCGGCATTAGTCGGTCTTCCCTCATTTTGCATGTTTTCCACCTTTTTACTTGGACTAGTTAGGCGGTCTTGGACACGGGACGACCCTCTTGGCTCACGCTAAAGGGGGCGGGGTCTCACTTACCTACAGTGTCGACCAACACCGTGGTTCTTCCTTTTCCACTCCGCCGATCGTCCCGTAGTACGTTTTTAGAAAGTTAGGAGAACCTAGGTAAGTTACCAACGTTTTTATTGCTTGATCGTCATACTATTAGGGTTTAGTTCACCTTGGTTTGTATTGCTAGCTTGGGAACGTTGTCACTTACCTCGAGTCCTAAACCGGTGTTTTATTCACCGCTTTTTGAGGGAAGCAGTATTTTTTTTCTTTTAGGTGCAACCGATTATGTGTTGGTTTGTGTGTTTGTTTGTTTGTGTGTTTGGTGTCCGGTTGCATCCACAGTTTTGTCACAAGACCCAACTTGCCTTGCGGAGTACACTTTTCCTCTAAGTGCACTCGCGTGAGTTGAAGGGGCGTAGGGTGCGCTTATACCCACTCGGATAGTTTAGTAGTAGTATGTGCTTACTCGAGGGCGAGTAAGGGTTAAGTGTGGGGGAGTTGATAAGTGTAATTTGTAGTGCCTATTTTGTTGTATTTTGGTCCCTTTTTCCTTGTGGAATCGCTCCTTTGGAGCGATTCATGGGCTTCTTATGCTTCCTTTAGTTCGTTTCAGGTTCCCGAGACCAATTTGGAAGAGTTGGAGCGATTCCGACTCAATACATACACATTTTGGAGCCAACGAGATAAAGGAACGATGACTCGAGACCTTGGAATCGACCCCGAGACCTTGGGACCCAATCCCGAGCCTCCGAGACCCGATCCCGAGTCCCGAGAATCGGTGGGAAGCCCATGAGAGGCAAGGAAGGACCAAAGAGCGTTTAAGGAAGGCATACAAGACCCTTCCCGGTCGGGATGGTGTCCTTCCCGATCGGGAAGGGATGCACGTTTAGGAGCACCACTGTGGGTCCTTCCCGGTCGGGTTGAGCCCTTCCCGATCGGGATGGGCTACAGCTCACCCGCACTTCTTCTTTTCTTCTCCTTCATTCTTGGACCCATATATATACTCCCTTCTTGTAATATTAAGACATCATATGTTATATCCTTAAAAACCCTAGACTACTTTAGGTTAGATTAGATTAGTGTAGATTAGTCGATAGTTACTAGTTAATCTTAGATTAGCACTTGTATTAAGGGAATTCTTCAAGATCTTCTCCAAGCTTGACAATCTTGGATGTTTGTTTTGGGTTTTCTTCATTAATGCAAGTTTTGTTCTTTCTCCTTCACTAGTTTGGTATAATCCCTTCCTTTTCCTCTTAATCTTTATTTATGTTATTCAAGTTTCAATCTTTTATTGTAGATAATAGTTTTCACTAGTTTGTAGATGTTTGTGTTGTTTCTTTTGTTAATCCATCTTGTTAGTGTTAGTTGTAGTTTGATTATGATAGAGTAGTGTTCTTGCTAGGGTTAGTAAGGTGATTAGGGTGTTAATTGGGTGATTAAGGGTTGGTTAGAGATGTTGGAGGAAGATTTGGGTTTCCTCTTGTTTGATGCACATCACATGTTTGTTGAATTGCTTGAATGACTAAGTATGTACGAATGCTTGTTTTCTTGCCTTTCTTTTGTGGGTGTTAGTTTGTTGTGGGTTCGGTCTCCTCACTAAGTTGCGAGAGCCCGGTGAGGACGACTCCTAGGCCGGTCTAAGTAGCGAGAGCCTGGATTCGACCTAGGTCTATAGCATGCTAGAACCCCGTTTGTGTTGTGTGGCGCCGAGATGGGTTCTAGGTGGAACCTCTAGGTGGGTCTAAGTTGCGAGAGCCCGGACCAACCTAGATCACCCTACTACCTCCTTCGCTCTAGTTCTCCCTCGACCATTCCATTACCTCTTTGACCCCGACCTAATCCTAGCCCGTTTTCCTTAGTTATTTTCTCCGGCACCTTAGTCTTAGTCTAGCTTTCTCCCCTCTCTTATCATTCTCTAGTTTAGCTCGTGGACTTAGTCTAGTATTTGGGCCGACCTAGTCTAGGCTATACATTACCGTCCCCGTGGATTCGACCCGACTTACCCTATCTACCCTAGTTAGGATTAGCCGGTTATGTTATTGACGATTGGGACGTGACGAATCCCTAACCATCAATGAGGTTACTCGATCGAGTAGTCGATGGACTCGATCGAGTTGACTTGTAAAAGACTATTCTGTTTTGCATACTAGACCGTACTCGGCCGAGTTATTGACCAACTTGGTCGAGTACGTAGCCACTCGACCGAGTCACCGTGAGACTCGATCGAGTAGGCGTCGTAAAAGGCTTTCTGATTGGATTTTAGGGTGTCACTCGATCGAGTGACTAAGGCACTCGGTCGAGTGGCACCTGTACGAATTTGGTTCGCTTGCAATTTAATTGTTGATTTTGAAATTGCTTTTGATTTTTTAGAGTTCGACGATTTTACCGAATCGGACATAAATATTGCACAATTTATGTTCGACTTGGTTTTTTATAAATCGCAAATTTTGTTGAACCGAATATAAATATTGTTGAATTTATACTCGATTCTAATTTTGAATACTCGTTGTATCCCATATTCGATTATTTGAATCGATATGGAATATTAGAGTGAAATAAAAAAAAAAATTGATTTTAGTCGTTTTAAATTAATTATCGTGATATGAACAAATCACGTTAATTAATTCATATGACTTGATTGTTATATTCGATATCCAATTATGGAATTGGTATCGAATCTAAAATCGACGCTTTACTTGAATAAAAACTTGATTCCCTCGACTTCTCCGACATCGAAATAAATCCCTAGGGATTGTGATGTCGGATCCGTGTCAACGGGTTTCGACCCTTATTAAAATTGATTTTTAAAGAAATTGATGGATGCAAAATTATTGATGATGATGACGAGAAATAATAACGAATTGTTGTTTAAGTTAATTTATCTCAATAATCAAATAATCGGGGTACCGGGATAAGCGACCGACGACGCGTGTGCAGTACACTTGTATATGCGGTTTTCCTTATCCCGGCATCCTTCTTATTCGACACAAATCGATAAATATTTTAATGCTTTGATATTGGTAGTATTATCGATATTATGAATACGAAGAACAAAATAAAAACGAAAAAAAAAAAAGAAGACGACGAAAAAAAAGGACGCAGACGACGAAGAGAGGAAAGGGAGAAAAGAGAGGGTTTTGACACCCTCAACCTACATGTTCTTGTCTCGGTGCGGACTCGTAACCGTGGCTTCTACACAAGAGTCTTCGAGGTTTTACGTAGGTTAAATTATGGTGGCTCGGGATTGATTCCTAAAACTAGGTTTTAGGGTTTTTGCTACTATTGAATTGCTAGGGTTTGATTAGGGTTTGTAAAGACGTAGTGTGTGTAAGTGTAGGGTTGCTCTAGAGTTTGTGAAAAAGTTGTGAAAAGGTTTGGTTGCATGAGGGTTGCTTATATAGGCAAGGCTAGGGCACCCGAATTAGGGTTACTCGACCGAGTAAAGGGCTAACTCGGTCGAGTGGCCCGTGAAGCCTGCAGCCGGGCTCAAAACAAGCCCACTCGATCGAGTGGGTGGGTCACTCGATCGAGTGGCCCAACTGGATCGCGCAGGTCCGTTGACTTTGGACCGTGACTTTGACTTTGATGGATTTTGTGCTTGACTTGGGCTTTTGATGATTGGTGGGTTGTTTTGTGTGTCTCGGAAGCGACTTTGACCGGGGTTGACCCAATTGTAAAAAGTCGGTTTTATTTCTGGTGTCGGTTTTGGCCCAAATTAGTCTTGTTTGACTCGGAACGATCCACTGGGCCTGGATTTGAGGTCTGTTTGGTGAGATTTGTACTCTGTAAGTGTGTTAGTCAGCGATTAATGGATTTGAGCCCGTATCCGAGCGCATAGAGACACGTTAGCGTCCGATCATCATCGGGTGTTTTTTGCAAACTACCATAGACACCTGGCGGTCAAAATGCGGGTGTCTACAGCATGCTTCATACTCGGCTGCGTTGTTAGTCACGTCAAAGTCCAGTTTAATGGATAACGGTGTATGCTCTCCTTTTGGTGATATTAGTAGAATCCCGACCCCGAATCCTCGGAAGTGGGATGCCCCATCAAAATATAAATCCCATGTCTCGGTATCGGTATGGAATATGTCTTCATCTGGAAAGGCCCAAGTATCGGTGTGTTCTTCTTCAGCTACCGGACTATCGACGAGGAACTCTGCTGCTACCCGACCTTAGATGGCTTTTAATGGTACGAATTTGAGGTCAAACTCTGCTAGCATCAAAGTCCATCTAGATATCCTACCGTTAAGGATGGGCTTTTCGAACAGGTACTTGATAGAATCCATTTTGGATAAAACATATACCTCGTGGCAAAGCATGTAGTGTCAGAGCTTTTTAGTTGCCCAAACTAAAGCTAGGCACGTCTTTTCGAGCATTGTATACTTGCATTCGTAGTCCAAGAACTTCTTACTGATATAGTAAATGGCCCGCTCCTCCGAGTCGACTGTCTGGGCCAGCATAGCCCCCATGGCTGTCTCGGTCGTTGTTAGGTATAACAACAAAGGCAGACCGGGTTGAGGTGGCATTAATACCGGCGGTGCAGACAGAATCTCCTTGATTTTATCGAAAGTCGTTTGACATTTATCGTCCCACAGTGTTTGTTCCCCTATCTTCAGTTTCTTGAAAATGGGTTCACATACCATGGTTAACTTTGAAATGAACCGGCTGATGTATTGGACTTTCCCGAGAAATCCCCTTATTTCCTTTTCGGTCTTAGGTGGCTGCATCTTGGTAATGGCCTTGATTTTAGCTGGGTTGACCTCAATGCCGGGCTGGCTAATGATATGGCCCAGCAATTTGCCCGATGTTACCCCAAAACTGCACTTTTGAGGGTTCAGCCTCATGTTGTACTTGCGTAATCGGGTGAAGAATTTCCTTAGGGCCGCAATGTGCCCGATTCGGTCTTTTGACTTGACGATCATGTCGTTCACATAAACCTCCACTTCGTTATGCATCATATCATGCAATAAAGTAGTGGCGGTTCGTTGATAAGTGGCCCCGGCATTGATGAGCCCAAATGGCATAATGGTGTAACAGTAAGTACCCCAAGGTGTAATCAAGGTGGTCTTACTCATATCATCTTCCGCCATTTTAATTTGATTGTATCCGGCATACCCGTCCATAAATGGTAAAAGGGCATGATCGGCCGTGTTATCCACCAGTATGTCGATGTGTGGTAACGGAAAATCGTCTTTTGGGCTGGCCTTATTAAGGTCCCGGAACTCCACACATACCCGCACCTTACCGTCCTTTTTAGGTACCGGCACGATGTTTACAACCCAGTCTGGATATTCAAACACTTGTATAAAGCCCGCTTTGAATTGCTTGTCGACCTCTTCTTTGACTTTGAGAGACCACTCAGGCCTCATTCTTCGGAGCTTTTGTTTTACTGGTCTACACCCGTCTTTGATGGGTATACAGTGTTCAGCTATTTCCCGATCTATCCCCGGCATGTCCCTGTAGGACCATGCGAAGACATCCTTGAATTGTTGGAGGAGGTTCGTGAATTGTTTTCTCTCCTCCGGATCTAAAGATAGGCCCAACTTAAGCATCTGGGGCTCTAAAGGGGTTCCTACGTTAATGGATTCAGTTTTCTCAATTACCGGATCTCTGGATTCCCTTTGTTCGAGTTGTTCGATAAGATGCGGAGGCAGAGGTACGTGTTCGTCAGGCTTCTCAATGTCATTGCAAATAAAATTTTTGAATTTGAAAGAATTTTAAAAATAAGACAAGTCGTAAGCAGAACGGTTATCGTTATTATTGATAGTAAACTTTGAAAATAGCTCGAAGAGAGCTGCCATATGATCGTTGGTCAGTGGCGGGATAGGGAGTGCTCTCGGGACAGACTCCGAGACTCCGACAGGTGTGACTAGAGGAAGAGGGGTTACAGACTCGATTCTAATACTGGACCCTCTAGACTTGGACTCAGACTCCGACTCTGACTACGACTCAGACTCGGACTCGGACTCGGACTCGGTTTCTGGCATATCTCCTTCGCCGGTGGTCAGTTTGTAGACTCGACCCTAGCTGTTGGTCCACTAGATAGTCTTCCTCCAAGCCCTTTTTCGGTGTCAGCGCCGACTTCAGAGATCAGGTTGGTTGGATCGAACCTGTTACTGTGGAGGGTCAGGTTCACGAACTCTTCCTTGGGGGTCTGGATGGCCTTGTCTTCCCCAAATAAGAGCCCCAGCATGGGCTCGGCATTGTCAGCACCCTCCTTTAACTCGGCTTGGACGAGGACAAAAATGTCATATGGGATGAAATTGTATTCTCGAGCTAATTAGGCCTCGAGATTAGTGATGGTGGGCTGATAGAGGCCCACTTGAATTGCCCCTAATACTGGAGTAACGAAGTAATCAATCAATCTTGTGCTGTAAGGGCCCAAGTAGGTACCCTTGATGATGTCGCAGGCCCTCTGGATGCTGGCCCAGACCACGTTCTCCGGGGTTAAAGCGTACCCTAGGCCGAATCGTGACTCCCCGTCATTTAGGACCTCGATGACCTTCCCAGCTGGAAGGTATGGTCTTGAAGTAGCCCCTGGTAGGTAGCCCAAGTTTTACAGCATCAGATCGATGCTAGTGCTGAAATAGGGTCTAAAGAGATACTGCTCTTCGATCATTCCCAGGAAATCGAATCCTCGTGGGTCGGGCTGGCCCGCCGTGTTGCAGCTTGCTACGGATATAGGGGTGGCTTCGAGAGTGATGACATCGTCTTGTAGAGGCATCTTGACCTTCCTGTGGAGAGTGGAGGATATGGCTTTGACCGCGTGGATCCATGGTCTCCCGAGTAACTAATTGAAAGATGAGGTGACATCAGTCACCTGAAATTCTAGCTCTTTTTCAATCGGGCCTGTTGTAATTGTTAATTTAACGGCCCCAGCAACCGATTTCGGGCTTCCGTCAAAAGCCTGGATAGTTTGCGCTGTTGGGAGATAGTTGGCCTCGGTGATGTCGAGGGCCTTAGCAACCCTTAGGGGAAGGACGTTTACAGCGGACCCGTCGTCAATTAGGGTCATCGGGAGATATTTGCCCCGGCATATCACCGTGACGTAGAGGGCCAAGTTGTGGGTGGCCCCGAATGGTGGTAAGTCAGACTCGGAGAAGGTGATGAGTGGGCCTTCTTCCTTGGATTTGCCCTTGAGATGGGGCATGATGGTGGCTACCATTTCAGTTGGGGTAACCAGAGAGTCGACCTTGATTTGATCGAGAGCCTTAGTAAGCGCCTCCCGATGTGCTTGAGAACTAACCAAGAGCTTCCATATGGTGAGATCAACCTGAGCCCTCTTCAGCTGTTTGACTAGAGCCGTGTCGGTGCTTGGCTCCCCGGGGTTTGGTTCCGTCCTGGTAGGCTCGGTGACGGCTTTCGGGGAAGAAGGGTCGGTGGTGATGAGGTGACTGTCGGCCAAGGCTTTGGATTTAGCCTTCCGGACTTCTTCAGGGGTGATAGGGACAACTTCCCCTTTAGGTAGGTAAATGTCATCTTCGTCATCGAACCAAATCCCGTTAATTTGCGGGACGAAAGGAGAGATGAGATGAGAACAGTCGATTACGTCTCCGGTAAAGATGGCATGAGCGTTGAACGGATTTTCTTTGTTACACGGCTTGTCGCCGGGCATTGGTATTTTTCCGCTTTCGATTAGGTCCTGGATAAGATGTTTCAACTTCCAGCATTTCTTGGTATCGTGCCCATTACCCCGGTGATATTGGCAATAGGCCTGAATGTTGTAGCTCTTGGACCGCTTCTTGACCGGGACTTCCGGAGTTGGGCCTATCTGCTGGATCAGGCCCTTGGAAGATAGCCTTTGTAAGGCATAAGTATAGGTGGTCCCTATATCAATGAATTCCCGAGTTGGAGTATTCTTTTTGGATGAGGTATCTAGTAGATTAACCTCGTCGAAGATGCTGCAGGTTGCAGCTGCTGTTGCGGGCTTGCTGGCGGACGAGCTGGCCCCTTGATACCCTTTGGCATAGGCCTTAGTAAGGCTCTCTAACCTTAAATCGTCTTCAATTCTTGTACCCACTTCGGTTAAGGTAGCAAAATTGGGTATGACGGCGTACCGGAGATAGACCCGGTAAGAGGGAGGAGATTCTTCACAAAGGCCTCCACTAGCACCTTTTCGTTGGGCTTATCGACCAACTTTACGCTCTCGGCCCTCCATCGTTGAAGGTATTTGGTGAAACCTTCCTTGGGCTCTTGGGCCATAACCTCCAGAGTACGCATTGTAGTCTGGATCTCGGTATTATCCGCGTAATTCCGAGCAAATCCCGTTGCCATCGTCCCAGGTCTTGTATTTCTTGGAATCGAGCCTGTAGTACCAGGCTTTTGGATGCTTCTCGAGGGAAGAAGCAAACAGATGCTTGAACATGGTGGACTTCACTCCTTTGACCGCCATGAATTCTTTGAAGGCCCGGATGTGAAGTACTGGGTCTTCAGTCCCGTTGAACATTGGTAAGCCCGTAAGGTTGAGGTTAGCGGGCAATTCGTCAGTCAGGGGTGAATAGGCCCGGGCATTCTCTGTGTGGATGGTGTTGTTGGTCAACAAATGGACTTGTTCCTGCAGCTTGCGGACCGCGCCAGCCAACTCAGCTAAGGGTTTGGTGGTTTCAACACCACCACCGGGAGTTCCTTGTTCCACGGCGCTTACACGGGTGAGGAGATCTATCTTGTCTTCCCTCATTTTCATTAATTGGGTCTCTATTTTAGCGAACGAGGCTGTCAGCTCGTCTATGGATTCCTGCATTTTCTGGCGTCTGGTTATCGGTGGCTTGTCTGTAAGAATACCGCGTAATCAGAAACGGATCCAGATCCTAGAATCAAACACTACATCCCGAGCAAGGAAAAGACTAGACGAGAAAACGACTTGAGATTGACATCGTGAGTGGTGGGCCTTCTTTAGGATTCGGTTGAGTGGTCCTAGTCCTGTTCGAAAGAAGGTCCACGTGAGACATCCCCAGACTTTGGACTCGAATGTGTAGACGGGCCCTCCCTTGTAGGAGTATGTCCTACGTAGGTGGGCCATGCCTTAGTCGAAATAGGTAGACTGGGATAGGGGGGAAACCCGCGATGTAAGATCGACGGAGTTTCGACGCTAGAGACTTCGACGACTTACGACACGACCCGACACTGCTAAATACGGAAAGTCCTAAGAAGAGGAAGGTTTTGAAAAAGGATTTTTTTTAGAAAACCCGAAAAATTCGGTGGAGGGCCCGATTTTTTCAAAAATAACGGAAAAGTGTATCGGGCCACAGTTTTGAAAGCTCGAAAATATTTTCGAGTTTTGAAATGGGCAGAATACCGGCTAGAAAAAGGCTATTTGAGTAAAATGTTAAATGCTAAATTCGGTATACTTCCCGGGTTCTAAAATTGGATATGTTTTTAAAAAAAAAGATGCAATTTTGAAAATGATGGTTTTTGAAAACGACTTTAGAAACCAAGTGGCACATAGTCACGCAAGCATAGTAACGACACCATGTATGCTCTTATACTAAGTCTCGGTCGGTCTAGATGGCTCTATACCAGTGCACATAGCCTTTTCGAGAAACGGGACGAACTTCCTAAGTCGAGTTGAGCTTAGAACATGCCGCGAAACCCATACGAATTAGCTATGAACACCTTTGACATATCCAATTTGGATTACATCAACAGTATAGTGGGACGTCGGTCACCAGTACCGGCCCAGGAAAAGATGAGGTTATGCATGAACCGTAAAACTAAAACACGTATTGTACTAGTCAAACCATTTCTATTCAAGTCTCACCCTGAGGATGCCGATAGTAAGTCACGCATCAGTTAATCCCCAGCGGAGTCGCCAAATTGTGGACATGACATAGGTCCCCCCCGACGCGGCCACGCGCGGGTTTGGGGAGGCGAATAAATCTCCATATGAGATGGATCGAATTGAAATTTAAATCGAAGTGGAGTCGCCACCGAAATTTGTGGGAGTTCGGGCCCGTTCGTGTACAAAATACGACCCATTCCGATCTCAGAGTTTATTGGGTTCGTCCCTTTGCATTTGATACCGATACCGACATTATCGGATACCGTGTATTGAATGCTCTCGTGCGCCAATGGTTTCGGACATCCGGAAACCGAGGTTCTAAGTAAGGGGTGAGGGTACGTGTTAGGTAGTTCACAAAGAACACCCAACCTCGCCCGCACATTAGCGGCCTCTACTAAGATATTGTTTGATTTTGAAATACGCGCGTTAGTAGTTCGATGAATGATATGCAAACAATATTTTCGACTAAACATGTGAATTATGTTTGATCTACGTCGTTTAATGCATCTCTGAATTATGTCGAAGTTGTAATTAGCATACGAGGTTCGTTTTAGTACAATAAAACAAAACAACGAAAAATAAAATACAAAGACATTGAACAAACGGGTTAGTAACGGTTTGTAAATCGAATAAACGATGTAAATATGATATGATGCATGGTTTTGAAAGGATGAATCACGTGATAGACTTGACACGTGTTGACCGAAGTCATAAAAAATATTTATCGAGACTCAAAACGTACTGAAAGACTCGCTGTTTTGCTAAATCAGGAGCCACTCGTTCGAGTCATTGATGGACTCGATCGAGTGGTCTTCGAAAAGAGTTTCTGATTTGTTTTTTGGGATGCCACTCGATCGAGTCGGCTAGGCACTCGATCGAGTGCCCCCTGAATGGACTGCTGTCCGATTTGTTTGCTCTCGAAATTGTTTCTTTGATAATTTCGTTAAGTCGCGTAAAAATATAATACGATTTATACTCGACTTAAATTTTCGACACTCGTTATATTCGACTATTGATTATGGACTCAATATCGAATATTCGGAGCAACTTTTTAGAAAAGATGTTTTGAAAATCGTTTTGAAAATCGAACTAAGAACAATGTAGATTCTCTCCACGTTGAAATCATCGTATTTCGTTTTTAGGACTATGTGACGATTATCTTAGCATCAACGAGATCAATTTAATTAATATAGACACGATATTCGACTATAGAATCGATATCATATTTTAAGAATGACCGTTTTATATGAAAATTAGATAGTTGCGATAGTACTTGATATTAGAAACGAGAAAAGTGAAAAAGAGTAAAAAAAAAACGTGACGATGACTCGAGGACGACGGCAACGACAAAAAACGAGAGAGAGAGAGAGAGAGAGAGAGAGAGAGAGAGAGAAAAATAAAGAGAGAAAAGAGAAGACGGGATTTGAATTTACACCATCAACCTACATGCTTAGTATTCTCGGAACGGGGCTCGTCGGGATGTGGCTTAGACACGGGAGCGTCGAGTTAATGCGGGTGAGTTATGGTGGTTTCGACGTGTAAGGTGTATGGATGTCGGGTTAGAAGTGACCGGATCTTCGAGGTGTAATCTCGGGTGTGTCGGATTGTATGTGTGCTGGATGTATTGATGTGTGTATCGATGTGAATGAATTGGTAATTGATGATTTGTGTGTGTGCAAGGGGTTCTATTTATAGGAGAGCTTCCCGAACTTGACTAGAAGAGGTTGCCTTGCGTGGGTGAGAAGAAACACCGCTTTGGATAGGAAAAGCACGCAATTTGAGTGGAAACAAGATTCCGTCTTTTGATGGAAGGGAAACCTCTTCCGGTTGGAAAAGAGGTCACTCGATCGAGTGGTGCATGTCATTCGATCGATTGCTCGGTCTAATGCAGGTTTTTTGCGTCTTTTGTGAGCCTACTCGACCGAGTGGGCCTATCCACTCGATCGAGTGGGTCTAGCTCGGGTAAAAGGCTCCTTTTAGAGATCAAACTCTATCTCGGACGGATTTGTTATTATTTTTTGGGACTGATTTTTTGTAGTATTCGACTGCTAGTCGTATTTCCGATGTGGCGCAGCAGATATTTAAGCCTCGGAAACGTCTTTCACTGGGGTTTGACTCGGTCGCTAAAAGACGGTTTTGCCCTTGGTGCCGGTTTTGACCCAAATTAGTCTTATTTGACAGGAAACGACCCACTAGGCCTGAATTTGAGGTCGGTTTCGTGAGATTTGTACTCCGCAAAAAGCCCAAGCCAAATGCCAATGATTTCGAGCCCATATTCGAGTACGTTAAAGCATGTTTACGTCCGATCATCATCGGGCGTTCTTTGGAAACTGCTATAGACACCTAACAGCCAAATGTGGGTGTCTACACAAATTAAGCATCGATTGTACTTTGGATTTGGTTGATATATATACAGAGTATATTGTAATTAATGAAATCTAATTGTAAATTCGTTTCCGTTTTAATGAGGGTATCATGTTGTGGACATGACGTAGGCCCACCCCGACGCGGCCACGCGCGAGTTTGGGTAGGCGAATGCACCTCCATATGAGAATGGATCGAATTGAAATTTAAGTCGAAATGGAGTCGCCACCGAATTTTATGGTTATTCGGAACCGTTCGAGCCCACTCTATATCGCTATGGACCATACACAAAGTATGGCCCATTTCGGTTTTAGAGTTTATTGGGCTCGTCCCTTTGCATTGCGATACCGATACCATTTATATCGGTAATCGTGTAAAGAATGACTCTCGTGCGCCAACGGTTTCGGGCATCCGGAAACCGAGGTTCTGAGTAAGGGGTGAGGGTACGTGTTGGGAAGCCCACTAAGGACACCCAACCCCGCCCGCACTTGGCGGCCTCTACTAAGACATCGTTTGACTTTCTAATATGCGCGTTAGTGATTCGGTGAAATGATATGCAAACAGCGTTTTAGCTAAGCATGCGAATTGAATGTGAGCTACGTCATTTAATGCATCTAATTTATTGTCGAAGTGATTTAGCATGCGAGGGTTCATTTATAAACGGTAAAACGAAAATATATAAAGCAAAGAAAAAATAAATCGATTACAAGTTACACGGGCGGAATACAACCCGGAATTCACAATACGACGAACAATAAAACATAATAGCAAAAATATACAATCGAAATGGCAAGCAATAATTACAAACGGACCCGTGTATAAACTAGACCGTGAGTTTGTGTAGATGGACGAACCTTAATTAATTACGCATTATATTGCATATTAATCAAAGGACGGAGGTTCGAGACCTAGGCGTGGTGCTAACCCGATCTCGAACCTCGATGCCTTGTCCCGACTTATCACCTCGAGAAATGGAGTCTAAATTAATTATACGTCGGATACGACTAAAGAGTCGTCGACATAAAATTGATAGTGTGAGACGTCGATCAAAATCATTTATGTGTCGTGATATGTGTGAGTTTTGAAGAAGGGAGGGTCACGTGATTGTCTTTACACGTGATGACTAGAGTCGTAAAAACACGAGGCTCGAAATGTGTGTTGAGGCTCTTGGTTTTCTGGGTTACAGGACCCACTCGACCGAGTCGTGGGCTGACTCGGTCGAGTGCGTCCTGGAAGACGCTACTATCCAGTTTTGTGGGTGCTACTCGATCGAGTAGCCTATGTACTCGGTCGAGTAGCCCCTGTACGAGTCGTGACTCGTTTATTTTTTGGTTTAAAATCGATGATTGGCCAAATCAAATACAAATATCGCACGATTTGTATTTAACTTGGTTTCCGGTACTATAATCGTGTATGCATACGATTATAATACCGTTATCGGAATTTTATAAAAACGTTATCGTTAGATTGAAATTTTGATTGGTGATGAAATTGTGTCCCTCTACGTCACGACATCACTATTAATCCTTACGGATTGCATGATGTCGATTTTCGTGTCAACGGGTTCCATACCAATCTTAGAAATGGATGTATACGCGTTCAACTATGAATGATCGTGATCGTGTTAATAAACGAACCTTAAAAAAATGATCATCGTAGTCAAACGTGTTTGATCCGAGTTTTGAAATTATTATATATATTTACACGGTACATACAATATTATGATAAAATGTACATAACGATAAATAAAATGCGAGAAGTAAAATGTTAGCGTTAGTAATGTCGTTACTACCGACTAGATATAATACTATAAACATGAATATAAATATACATAAAAAACGAGAAAAAGGATGAAGAAGGAAAAGTCGGTGTTGAATTGTCACACCCTCAACCTACATGTTCTTGCTTCTCGGGATACGGTTCGTCAAACGGCGGCAATGGCACGGGAACGTCGAGATACGTAGGAGGAGTTGATGGTGTGTATGTACGGCTCGGTTTGTGTGGGATTTTTACGAGTTTGTGCTCTCGGAAAATTGGTGTAAGTGTGATGATGCCTAAGGGTTGAAATAGGGCTGAAATGTGTATGTAAATTGAGTGCAAAGTTGGCTGAAATTGAGGGTTGAAAAGTCGTGTAAAGGGTTGGAAAAACTTGTGTAATGCTTTAGGATTGACGGGTATTTATAGGGAACCCACGACACAGGGGCACTCGATCGAGTGGCCCTAGTGCACTCGGTCGAGTGCCCTAGCAAATGGACCTGGACCGGTTTTAAGAGGCTCCACTCGATCGAGTGGTTAATCCACTCGACCGAGTGGATCAATTAGGCTGCAAAATTTTAGGCTTGATTAGCCTTAAATTGATTTTAATTGATTTGGCTGATTTTGCTGATTTTGAACGTATCAGGTCGTTTTTTGTGTCGGGTTTGTCTTGACCGGGTTTTGACTCGGTCGCTAAAAGACGGGAATTATTTTTGGTGTCGGTTTTGACCCAAATTAGTCTTATTTTGCTCGGGACGACCCACTGGGCTTGAATTTGAGGTTAGTTTTGTGAGATTTGTATCCTGTTAAAAGCCCATGCCAGACATTACTGATTTCGAGCCCGTATGCGAGCGCGTTAGAGCACGTTAGCGTCCGATCATCATCGGGTGTTTTTTGGAAACTACCATAGACACCTGGCAGTCAAAATGCGGGTGTCTACAGAGCCCCCACTCTGACTGAGGCTTGGACAAGGCGAAAGTCAGAGTAGCTACCAAGTCAATTAAGACCAGGTAGACTTCCGATCGGGTCGTTTATAGTCCATTAGACTCGCGTGAAGGGCTCGCCAGCCATAAGATAGAAATCATACCTGAGCTTGATGATGATACCTCCGTGGGGAATCGGACTTGTCGCGTAAGTCCTGGGTGCGCCTATATGTGGGCCCATCCCGTATCATTCCGGGGAAAATGCCGCCTCGGCCTTCCGCTGGGGAGATTTAGAGGGTTGCATGTCTCTGTTTGAGTCGTACCTGTATAAGTCACATAAAATGTATGCAACACGTAGGTAGTAAAAATGACTCGCGCTGGGGAATAAAAATTTGGATGACTGAAAAATTTTGAAAAATTTTAGGATGTATATATATTTTTTGAATTTTGACAGACTGCTCGGGATATCTAAATTCCTGTGTCTGTGGGGAAGAGTCATGGGTCGGGCCTGTATGTCTAGGCCCGTTTGGGCCAAGGAGGCACAGTTGCAAGGGATGCGCCAGGGTTTTGGTGTTATAAATACATCACCCTGGCTCCCTTTCTTTTGTCACAACTCTCAAAAGCCTCATCTTCTCCTCAAAAGAAAACTTTATCTCTCTCAAGAAATTTTATCATGGCCATTGACCGTCTGATTGATATGCTGCAAGACTGGGCCCATCGTTTTAGGGATGCGAGCAAGGTAGCCTTAAGGCAGTCAGGCATATTCCAATTGTTCACGTTCCGTCAGATGCACGTGGACCGTCATTTCCTTAATGCCTGTCTGACCTTCTGGGATGACACTTACCACGTTTTTGCCTTCCCTCGGGGCGAGATCTGTCCTCTCCCTGAGGAAATTGCTGCTATAGGAGGGTGGAACCCACTGCTCCGCCCTGCTGTCCCTTTCTCAGTTCGGGACCCCAGGAGGAAATTACGGGAGTTTTTGGGGCTGTCCCATGCTGAAGTATCCCGCATGCTTGAAGGGGATACCGTTTCTCTGCTTGCCTTGGCTGAGAAGTTCATGAACCCGTATGACATCCGGGTTACGCCCATTCATAGCCGTAGGGCGTTCTCCTTCTGTATGCTGCACGTGTATGCCTTCGAAGGCTATATGGACCTGCTGTCTTGTATGGGTAGCGTTCGTCTTCTCGTCATTGCTGACCTTATGGAGACGGAGTGTAGTCCCGCATGGTTGATCACGGGGGAAATCATTCAGGGCTTGGATAACCGAAAGAGGGATGAGTCAGCCCGTTTCACTGGGAGCACCCGTCTGCTGCAAGTATATCGCTTTTCCCTTGATTCTTTGATTTTTTCGATTTTTTTTTTCGCGATATACTGCTACAGGGGGCACTCGACCGAGTCACCCTGGCACTCGACCGAGTCACCTTGGCACTCGATCGAGTGCCCTCGTAAAGGAGCTTTCTACCTCGTTTTAGGGGTGTCACTCGACCGAGTGGCCCCGGCACTCGATCGAGTGCCCTTAGGCGGACGTCTAGATTGTCCAAAATCTTATGAGCGTTGCTTCTTATTTTCAGCTCTGGCTATTTGAGAGGTTGTCGAAGATTGAGCCTCCTCCCAACCCGAGTCAATATTGGTTTAACCAGGTGATGACAAGGAGACGGCCTACCGACTCGTCCTGCCTGACTACCCAGAAATATTGGGAGGAAGAATTAACATTCCATCGTGGTCCATTTATACGATGGGTGGTTCCGTGGTGGCCTATTTATGCCTGGACGGGCTTGGCGTCCGGAGATAAGGCACGCTACCAGGTGATTTTGTCCCTTAGCCAGACAGTTCACCTCTATCCTGACCGCATACTCAGGCAGTATGGGTGGACTCAACGCATCCCGGAGAACGAGGCAGTTGTAAGTGCACCTACCCATCTGACCAGCATTATGTGCGACACCTGGATTCGGAGGTGGTATACTCGAGTTACTTGGTCCGTTCCCAAGTCGCTTCATTCTACCTGGGTGTCTTATTCCTACGAAAGGTGGACCAAAGCCGAGACTGCCGAAGCTCGTGCTACTCTAAAGGTCGACGAGGCCTTCGACCTGCTTCGGCGCGAGAAGATTAAGGATAACAAAGTCTTCTTTGCTGAAGAGGAGACTAAAGCCCCGATAGTCCGTCTAACGCCAGGTCAGAGGAGAGGAGCAAGGACTCGAGCTAGGGGGTCCGATGCTAGAGGTGCACGGGGGGAAGTGAGCCCCCAGACAATTTTGGAGAGGAGACCAGGGGCCGGGTCTTTAGTCCAGAACCGACTTGGTCCCAAAGACAGGTTGCCAGAGCATATACGGGCTCGACTTGGGCCCGTTACAATAGCTGAAGATCCTCTGTCGAAGAACAGGACTCGAGCCAAGGAGGTTCCTGTGGTTATCCGGGAACGCTCCTCCCCACCCCGGCGACCTCGGGCTCCACGAGACCCGAAGGACAAGGGCAAGGGCAAGATGCCTGGATACTAGTCTCCATTATTATTATTATTTAAATATTATTACTATTTTTGTTGTGTTTGTGTTTTCGTGGCTTTTTATGGCTTTTTGTAATTTTGAAATACCGAGTTTATCGGTGTTGTTTTTTTTTTGGAATAATAAAAGTATTGTTTTAGTGAAACCGTTTCTGTCTTTTTCGTTATTGCGGTGGTTGTGCCCTTTTGAGGGGCTGCCTACGTATCCAC
Source organism: Agrostemma githago (assembly GCA_958450325.1). Classification (NCBI taxonomy): domain Eukaryota; kingdom Viridiplantae; phylum Streptophyta; class Magnoliopsida; order Caryophyllales; family Caryophyllaceae; genus Agrostemma; species Agrostemma githago. The sequence goes on from OY288256.1 coordinate 49,986,115, forward strand.
AGTTAGTGGAATCAAACCAAACGTAGTTCGGGCGTAGATTTTTTTGCAATTTCGAAATACACCAAGACTATGAGTTCAAGATGTGCGACAGTAGGATAAATAATCCTAACTTATTGACTTGCTTATAAATTTTGAAAAAGACATTTTTAAATCATTTTTGCAAATGACATTTGAGATTAGGTTTAGGGGTAGTAGCGCTTCAGCTGGTCTAGGTTGGTTGGGTTGACCAATTCGTTCCCGTCCAGGTCCGTCAGCATTACGGCTCCTCCTGATAGAACCTTCTTGACTAGGTATGGCCCAGCCCAATTGGGTTTGAGTTTTCCTCTTGGGTCAACCGGTAGTAAGGCACGAACTGATTTTAGGACCAAATCCCCCTCCTTGATATTCCTGGGCCTAACTCTTTTGTTAATGGCCCGTTTGATTCTCTTTTGATATATTTGGATGTTATTGAGAGCCCGCGACCGTCGTTCGTCCAAGAGAATTAACGAGTCATATCGAGCTTGAACCCAATCCGCTTCGGGCACTTGGCTTTCTAGTAGAATTCTGAGAGACGGTATTTCCAATTCGACCGGCTGGAATGCCACCATGCCATAAATTAAATAATATGGAGTTGCCCCGGTTGCAGTTCAGATCGACGTCCGGTACCCCCACAGGGCAAAGGGTATTTTGTCGGACCAGTCCCGATAATTATCAGCCATCTTTTTAAGTATGGTGACAATTGTCTTATTAGCAGCTTCTACCGCTCCATTTGTTTGGGGACGGTATGGCGAAGATGTATGCCTCTGGATTTTGTATTTCGCTAGCAAAGTAGCGGTTTCGGCTTGGAAGTGGGTCCCGTGATCACTGATAAACTCATGTGGGATCCCATATCGGCATATGATTTTATTCTGGATAAACTTGGCTACGTGCTTGGCGTTCAAGACACGGTATGATTCGGCTTCGACCCATTTGGTGAAATAGTCGATAGCTACCAAAATAAAACAGTGACCTCCCGTCCCGGAAGGGTTTACTTTCCCAATTATGTCAATCCCCCAAGTCGAAAATGGCCATGGCGAGGTCATGGTGTACAGTAGGGACGATGGCATGTGTTGAACATTACCGAAAATTTGATAATTATGGCAGTGTTTGACATACGATTGACAGTCGGTCTCCATACTGTTCCAGTAGTATCCGAGCCTCGTGATTTTTCGGGCTAGCATATGGGCGTTCATATGCGGACCGTTTTCACCGTCGTGTACTTCAGCCATTACTTTTTCGGCCTGTGTTTTGTCGATGAATAGGAGTAAAGCCCCATGTGCTGTCTTTTTATATAACTGACCGTCGTCCGTACGAAGGAATTGGGTGGCCAATCTTCGGAGGGCCTTCTTAGCCCGATTTTCAGTTCCTGGTGGATATTCTCCCGTAGTCAAATAGGTTAGAACAGCCTGATACCAAGGCTCTGGATCAGTGATTTCGATATCTTGAATGGCGTTGACATACGCCGGCTCAGACCGCCTTTCGACGCAGATTGGCATACTGGGCATATGTTCCGGGATATTTAGTAAGGATGCTAATTTGGAAAGTGCATCCGCGAACTGATTTTCTTAACGTGGGAGATAGATATATTCTACCTTCTGGAATTGTTTCTCTAGAGCCCTTACTCGTGCTTGGTAAGCCACGAGATTGGCGTTCCGAGTTTTCCATTTTTGAAGGGCTTGATTGATGACTAGGGACGAGTCCCCGTGAACCCGGAGATTTGTAATTCTCAAATCAGCAGCCGCTTGCAACCCGTGGATGCATGCTTCATACTCGGCCGCATTATTAGTCACATCAAAATCAAGTTTGATGGATAACGGGGTGTGTTCCCCTTGTGGTGATATAAGGAGAATTCCGACCCCGAACCCTCGAAAGTTGGATGCTCCATCGAAATACAGATCCCAAGTTTCGGTGTCAGTGTGGAATATGTCTTCGTCAGGAAAGGCCCAAGTATCGGTATGGTCTTCTTCAGATATTGGGCTGTCGGCGAGGAACTCGGCTACCACCCGGCCTTTGATGGCTTTTAATGGTACAAACTTGAGGTCAAACTCAGCTAGCATTAAAGTCCATCTGGACATTCTTCCATTAAGAATGGGTTTTTCGAACAAGTATTTGATCGGATCCATTTTGGACAGGACATGTGCCTCGTGACTGAGCATGTAGTGTCGTAGCTTTTTAGTGGCCCAGACCAGAGCTAGGAACGTTTTCTCGAGCATTGTATATTTGCATTCATATTCCAGGAACTTTTTACTGATGTAGTAAATAGCCCGTTCTTCTGAATCGACTGTCTGGGCCAGCATAGCCCCCATGGCTGTCTCAGTCATTGTTAGGTATAACGACAGAGGCAAACCGGGTTGAGGTGGCATTAATACCGGCGGAGCAGACAGGATCTCCTTGATTCTGTCAAAAGCCGTTTGACATTTATCGTCCCATAGTACCCGTTCCCCTATCTTCAGTTTCTTGAAAATGGGTTCACACACCATGGTTAGCTTTGAGATAAACCGGCTGATGTATTGAACTTTCCCGAGAAACCCCCTTATTTCTTTTTCGGTCTTAGGTGGTTTCATCTCGGTGATGGCTTTGATTTTAGCTGGGTCAACCTCGATGCCGCGTCGGCTAACGATATGGCCCAGTAATTTGCCTGATGTTACCCCGAAACTGCACTTTTGAGGGTTTAACCTCATGTTGTACTTGCGCAGTCGGGTGAAGAATTTTCTTAGGGCAGCAACATGCCCACCTCGGTTTTTAGATTTAACAATCATGTCATCGACATAAACTTCCACTTCCTTATGCATCATGTCATGTAACAAGGCCGTGGCTGTTCCTTGATAAGTGGCCCCGGCATTAATGAGCCCAAACGGCATAACTGTATAACAATAAGTACCCCATGGCGTGGTGAAAGTGGTTTTACCCATATCTTCTTCCGTCATCTTGATTTGGTTGTACCCGGCATACCCGTCCATAAATGATAGAAGGGCATGATCAGCCGTGTTGTCCACCAGTATGTCGATGTGTGGCAACGGAAAATCGTCTTTTGGGCTGGCCTTGTTAAGGTCTCGAAAGTCTACACATACCCGCACCTTGCCGTCCTTCTTGGGTACCGGCACTATGTTTGCAATCCAGTCTGGATATTCAGACACTTGTATAAAGCCTGCTTTGAATTGTTTGTCTACTTCTTCCTTGACTTTGAGAGACCACTCGGGCTTCATTCTTCGAAGCTTCTGTTTTACCGGTTTGCACCCATCTTTGATGGGTATGCGGTGTTCAGCTATTTCCCGATCTATCCCCGGCATGTCCTTGTAGGACCATGCGAAGACATCTTTGAACTCTTGGAGGAGGTTTGTGAGTTGTTGTTTCTCCTCGAGACCTAAGGATAACCCTATCTTAAGCATCTGGGGCTCTAAGGTTGTTCCCACATTAATGGACTCCGTTTCTTCGATTACCGGGTCTCGGGATTCCCTCTGTTCTAGTTGCTCGATCAGATGCGGAGGCAAGGATACATGTTCATCGGGTTTCTCAATGTCATTGCAGAAAACATTTTTGAAATTGAAAGTATTTTGAAAATAAGACAAGCCATAAGCGGAACGGTTTTCATTATTATTGATGGTAAATTTGGAAAACAGCTCGAAGAGAGCAGCCATCTGATCATTGGTCAGAGGCGGGATTGGGAGTGCTTTCGGGACAGACCCCGAGGCTCCAGTGGCAGTGACTATAGGGAGGGGGGTTACAGTTTGGACTCTAGCCCCAGACCCCTTAGACTCGAATACAGACTCAGACTCAGACTCAGACTCTGACTCAGACTCGGACTCAGATTCGGAATCAGTATCCGGCATGTCTCCTTCCCCGGTGGTCAGCTTGTAGACTCGACCCTGGCTGTCGGTCCACTTGATGGTCTTCCTCCAGGCTCTTTTCCCAGTATCAGCACCGACCTCCGAGATCAGCTTTGAAGGATCGAACCTGTTGCTTCGAAGGATCAGGTTCACCAGATCTTCCTTGGGGTTCGGAATAGCTTTGTCTTCCCCAAACAAGAGCCCCAGCACGGGCTCGGCATTGTCATTACCCTCCTTGGATTCAGATTGGATGAGGGCGGATATGTCATCCGGAATGTAGTGGCATTCCTGAGCTAGTTCAGTCTCGGGATATGTGATAGTTGGTTGATATAGGCCAACTTGAATAGCCCCGAATACTGGTGTGACGAAATAGTCAGCCAACCTTGGGCTATAAGGGCCCAAGTAGGTACCCTTGATGATGTTGCAAGCTTTCTCAATGCCTGCTCGGACCACATTCCTCGGGGTTATAGCATACCCTAAACCGAAGTGAGATTCCCCGTCATTTAGGACTTCAATAATCTTCCCAGCTGGAAGATATGGCCTCGAGGTAGCCCCCGGTAAATACCCCAAATTTTGCAGCATTGCGTCGATGCTTGTGGTGAAATAGGGCCTGAAAAGGTACTCTTCTTCAATCATCCCCACAAAATCGAATCCCCATAGGTCGATGCGGTCCGTGGCATTACAGCTAGCCACAGTCATAGGGGTTGCTTCTAGGGTGATAATGTCGTCTTGCAAGGGCATTTTGATCTTTCGGTGAAGAGTAGAAGACACCGCCTTTACAGAATGAATCCAAGGCCTTCCTAGGAGTAGATTGAAAGAGGAGGTGACATCGATCACCTGGAATTCTAGATCTTTTTCAATTGGACCCGTTGTAATTGCTAATTTAACGGCCCCAGAAACAGCCTTTGGGCTTCCATCAAAAGCTTGGATAGTGTGGGCGGTTGGTATGTAGTCGGCCTCGGTTATACCGAGGGCTTTGGCAGTCCTTAGAGGGAGGACATTCACAGCAGACCCGTCGTCGACTAGGGTCATTAGTAGGTACTTAACCCGGCAAATTACCGTGATATACAGAGCCAGATTGTGAGAGGCCCCGAACGGTGGTAGGTCGGCATCCGAGAAGGTGACTACTGGGCCTTCTTCTTTGGACTTGCCCTTGAGGTAGGGCAGGATAGTGGCTACCATTTCAGTAGGGGTAACCTGGGAGTCGACCTTGATCTGATCGAGAGCCTTAGTAAGTGCCTCTCGGTGTTCTTGTGAGCTAACCAAGAGTTGCCATATAGTGAGGTCAACTCGGGTTCTCTTCAATTGTTTGACAAGAGCCGTATCGGTACTTGGCTCTTCAATGGCCTCTTCCGTCCTGGCAAGTTCAGTGACGGTTGCCGGGACTGAGATGTCCTTAGAGCTAGTGGCTGAATAAGGACGACCGGCGGTGGTGAGGTGGTTACTGGCTAAGGCCTTGGACTTAGCCTTCCGGATTTCTTCGGGAGTGATAGGGACAGTTTCCCCTTTGGTGAGGTACACACCTTCCTCATCATCGAACCAGATTCCATTGATTTGTGGGATGAAAGAAGAGATAAGGTGAGAACAGTCGATCACTTCACCGGTGAAGATAGCATGAGAGCTAAAGGGGTTGTCCTTGTTGCTTGGCTTGTCCCCGGGTAACGGTATTTTCCCGCTCTCAATTAAATCCTGAATTAGATGCTTCAGCTTCCAACATTTCTCGGTATCATGCCCATTGCCCCGATGATATTGGCAATAGGCTTGGGCATTGTAGCCTTTGGAGCGTTTTTCAACTGGGACTTCAGGAGTTGGGCCTATCGGTTGGACCAGGCCCTTGAAAGATAGCCTTTATAAGGCATATGTATAGGTAGTCCCTATATCAGTGAATACCCTAGGAGGAGTAGTTCTTTTGGATGAGGCATCCAAGAGATTAACCGTGTCAAAGATGCTTCGGGTTGCGGCCGGAGGCTTGGTAGTGGATGAGGAGGCCCCTTGATATCCCTTGTTTGGTAGTCAGGCTCTCTAGTCTTAGATCGTCTTCAATTCTCATGCCCATTTCAGTAAGGGTGGTGAAATTGGGGATGACAGCATACCGGAGGTGGACCCGTGATAAGTGTCATTTGTAGTGCCTATTTTGTAGTGTTTTGGTCCCATTTTCCTTGTAGAATCGCTCCTTGGGAGCGGTTTAGGGGCTTTTTATGCTTCCTTTAGTTCGTTTCAGGTTCCCGAGACCGATTTGGAAGAATTGGAGCGATTCCGACTCGATACATACACATTTTGGAGCCAACGAAGCTAAGGAACGATGACTCGATGCCTTGGAGTCGACCCCGAGACCTTGGGACCCAATCCCGAGCCTCCGAGACCCGATCCCGAGTCCCGAGAATCGATGGGAAGCCCATGAGAAGCAAGGAAGAACCAAAAAGTTCATATTGGAAGCCTACAAGGCTCATCCCGGACGGGTATGGCCTCATCCCGTCCGGGATGAAGGAGCAAAAAGAGAAGCTGCTGTCTGTGGGCCATCCCGATCGGGAAGGTGGCATCCCGATCGGGACCGACCTCGTCCCGACCGGGACCACCTCGTCTCGGCCGGGACGGGCCACTGCTACTCCGCTTTGTTTCTTTTCTTCTCCCTTTCATTTGTAACCCTATATATACTCTTCCCTTGTTATGTTAAGCTTATGTTAGACATTAGAGACAAAACCCTAGATAATTTTAGCATAGATTAGCATAGATTAGGGTAGATTAGTCCTTAGATTATCGTTAATCTTAGATTAGTACTTGTAATTTGGGAATTCTTCAAGATCTCCACCAAGCTTGACAAACTTGGATGTATGTTTTGGGTTTTTTCTCATTTATGCAAGTTTCCTTCTTCCTTCCATCTTGTTAGTAGGTATAATCTTCTTTTCCTTTCACTTAATCTTGTTCCTTCATTAAAGTTTGAATCTTTGTTCTTGTTATGGTTCATAGTTCATAGTTATTGTTAGTTTCTTCATGTTTGTTTTGATGTTTGTGATGATTCCTCTTCTTAGTGTTAGTTTTAGTATAGATATGTTAGAGTAGTATCTTTCTAGGGTTAGTAAGGCGATTAGGGTGTTAATTGGATGATTAAGGGATTGTTGGAGATGTTGGTGGAAGATTTGGGTTTCCTCTTGTATAATGCACATCACATGTTTGTTGAAATGCTTGATTGACTAAGTATGTACGAATGCTTGTTTTTCTTGCTTTTCTTTGTGGGTGATAGTTGTTTGTGGGTTCGGTCCCCTCATTAAGTTGCGAGAGCCCGGTGAGGACGACCCCTAGGTCGGTCTAAGTTGCGAGAGCCCGGATTCGACCTAGGCCTTTAGCGTGCTAGTAACCCCGATTGTGTTGTGTATCGCCGAGTTGGGTTTTAGGTGGAACCTCTAGGTGAGTCTAAGTTGCGAGAGCCCGGTCATTACCTAGATTACCCTACTACCTCCTTCACCTCTAGTTCTCCTTCGACCATTCCGTTACCCCTTTGACCCCGACCTAATCCTAGCCCGTTTCCTTTGATAGTTCTCTTGCTTTAGACCTAGCTTAGCCTTAGTCTCCTCCCCATAGATTAGCTCGTCTCGAACTTAGTCCTTGACCGTAGCATACCTTAGTCCGACCTCCCGTCCTTGTGGATTCGACCAGACTTACCCTAGCTACCCATTAGGTTAGCCGGTTTTATTTGACGGTTGGGATTCACGACAAATCCCTACCCATCAAATTGGCGTCGTTGCCGGGGACGGAGTAGTTTAGACTTTTGTTTGCTTAGTTGTGGACTTTGTTCTTGATTTTTGTGTTCTCTTCTCCTTGTGTATCTCCGTTCTTCTTCTTGTGTGTTACTCTCCCTTCCTAGTGGCTCAAAAGCACTAGGATACTAACGTTTGCTCAAGTGCTTCTAGTTCATCCTATGTACCTAAGCGACGTTATGGACATGGCTTGTCCAAGCTACCATCAATCATCACGAGACAACTATGGGGCGAATTACCAAAACCCACAACTTTACCAACCATATCAACCTCATCAACAATCTTATGAACCCTCTTCTTATGGTTACCAAGAAAGTTGTCAAGGATCGTTCCCACATCCTAACAACTACCAAACACCCTCACATAACCCACAACCAAATATCCTTGAGACTTGTCAAATGTTGGCCCAAACACAAGGGAGCCAACATGAGATGATGATGTTATTGCAAAAGGGTCAACAATTGTTGTTGACTCAAATACAAGGGGTTAGGGAGGAGTTCAAGGCCCAAATAGAGGTGCAAGATGCTCGAATCAATGCACTCATGGCTCATATCACGATGTCGGCCACTCGAGCTCCACAACATGTTGAGGAAGGTTCATTTGGGCAAGAAGGTCGGGTGCCTCCACAAGTAAGTCAACCCGATTGTGAAGCTACAAATGAAGAAGAGGGGGTCGATCAAGAGACCATTGTTGAGTGTTGTTTGGGCGGTGAAGATAGGGGAAGAATAGAGGAAGTTGAGGCTTCAAGGGCCCACAATGAGGAGGGAGTTGAGCATGATTATCAAGATAGCTCTTGGGGAGCCAATGTATTGGCTATAAAGTTGGATTTGTTCGATTTTCTTCGTGATGAACCGGGTGTTGACAATCCAAACCCAAGTGAAGAGATGACCCCTCTAGGCCATATTGACAAGGTGAGTGAAAAGGAGCGCAATACTTGGGAAAAAGAAGTAGATGCCTTGGAACTTGCTTTGTATGGGAATTTGGAGGATCCTAAACCCTCCAATGAAGAAAACTTGATGCTTTATCCTCCTCTACCGCACTCGATGTCTAGCCCTTTGTCTTGTGAAACGGTTGGTGAAGAGGATCCTTGTCGGGCGGTGGAAAAGAGTTCCACTCTCGACCCCGTAGAAGAAGCGACACCCCTAGGGTGTGATCTCCCACATCATGACACCGAGCACAACTCTAGACCACTATACCTACCGGATGGTCATAAGAGTCGTAGCTATGTTGGTTTGGAAGACCCGGAAGATCACGAGAACCCCGAGCATATTGAAGACGATCGCTTCTTCCCTCCGACTTGGAAACTTTTGGGAGTGGCTAGGCTCGGCCATGTGAGCTTAAATGAAGATGTTGCTAGAGCATTTGACTTACTCCTTCGAGCTCTTGATGGCTATGGAGGCGTTGTTGGTGAGAGTAATTAGTGTAAATATCTTTTCCCTTTCTTTTGTGCTTGTATTTGTGTTTGTGTTTGTTTGTATAGTTTGGTTTCTAGGATTTGTTAGTGATAAGTGTCATTTGTAGTGCCTATTTTGTAGTGTTTTGGTCCCATTTTCCTTGTAGAATCGCTCCTTGGGAGCCGTTTAGGGGCTTCTTATGCTTCCTTTAGTTCGTTTCAGGTTCCCGAGACCGATTTGGAAGAGTTGGAGCGATTCTGACTCGATACATACACATTTTGGAGCCAACGAAACTAAGGAACGATGACTCGATGCCTTGGAGTCGACCCCGAGACCTTGGGACCCAATCTCGAGCCTCCAAGACCCGATCCAGAGTCCCGAGAATCGATGGGAAGCCCATGAGAAGCAAGGAGGGACCAAAAAGTTCATATTGGAAGCCTACAAGGCTCATCCCGGACGGGTATGGCCTCATCCCGTCCGGGATGAAGGAGCAAAAAGAGAAGCTGCAGTCTGTGGGCCATCCCGATCGGGAAGGTGGCATCCCGACCGGGACCGACCTCGTCCCGACCGGGACCGACCTCGTCCCGACCGGGACCACCCCGTCTCGGCCGAGACGGGCCACTGCTACTTCGCTTTGTTTCTTTTCTTCTCCCTTTCATTTGTAACCCTATATATACTCTTCCCTTGTTATGTTAAGCTTATGTTAGACATTAGAGACTAAACCCTAGATAATTTTAGCATAGATTAGCATAGATTAGTGTAGATTAGTCCTTAGATTATCGTTAATCTTAGATTAGTACTTGTAATTTGGGAATTCTTCAAGATCTTCACCAAGCTTGACAAACTTGGATGTTTGTTTTGGGTTCTTCCATTTATGCAAGTTTCTTTCTTCCTTTCTTCTCTAGTATGGTATAATCTCCCTTTTCCTTCTTCTTAATCTTGTTTTTATCATTCAAGTTTGTATCTTTGTTCTTGTTTTGGTTCATAGTTCATAGTTCTTGTTAGTTTCTTCATCTTTGTTTTGATTGTTATGTTGTTTCATCTTATTAGTGTTAGTTTTAGTTTAGATATGTTAGAGTAGTGTTCTTGCTAGGGTTAGTAAGGTGATTAGGGTGTTAATTGGATGATTAAGGGATTGTTGGAGATGTTGGTGGAAGATTTGGGTTTCCTCTTATATGATGCACATCACATGTTTGTTGAAATGCTTGATTGACTAAGTATGTACGAATGCTTGTTTTTCTTGCTTTTCTTTTGTGGGTGATAGTTGTTTGTGGGTTCGGTCCCCTCATTAAGTTGCGAGAGCCCGGTGAGGACGACCCCTAGGTCGGTCTAAGTTGCGAGAGCCCGGATTCGACCTAGGCCTTTAGCGTGCTAGTAACCCCGATTGTGTTGTGTATCGCCGAGTTGGGTTTTAGGTGGAACCTCTAGGTGAGTCTAAGTTGCGAGAGCCCGGTCATTACCTAGATTACCCTACTACCTCCTTCACCTCTAGTTCTCCTTCGACCATTCCGTTACCCCTTTGACCCCGACCTAATCCTAGCCCGTTTCCTTTGATAGTTCTCTCGCTTTAGACCTAGCTTAGCCTTAGTCTCCTCCCCTTAGATTAGCTCGTCTCGAACTTAGTCCTTGACCGTAGCATACCTTAGTCCGACCTCCCGTCCCTGTGGATTCGACCCGACTTACCCTAGCTACCCACTATGTTAGCCGGTTTTATTTGACGGTTGGGATTCACGACAAATCCCTCCCATCAGTTAGCCTTTGTGGAACTCTTGTTCATTAGGATTTTTGATGAGCGATGTGAGGGAGGGAATTTGATGTTGTATTTGAGTTCATTGTGATAGGTGTGAAGGAAAGGTGATTCCTAGAGGAGAGTAGATAATGATAGAGCATGGATCGTGAGTTGGAAGTCGGTTTCTGAAGCTTCGGTGAAGTTTTTGGGGTTTTGGAGGTCAAGAAGACCCATCCCGGGCGGGAAGGGAGCTTCCCGACCGGGAAGGATGTGCCATCCCGACCGGGAAGAAGCCGTCCCGATCGGGATGGAGGTGCAAAAATTGGAGCTTGCTGGAGTGCCATCCGGGAAGGTGGCTTCCCGATCGGGACGAGTGTGTCTTCCCGACCGGGACCATCCATCCCGACCGGGATGGTCTCTTTTCTCCTCTTTTGGCCTCTTCTTTGACATTTGAGCCCACCCAACCATTGTATACCCCCACCTAACCTCCCTACCCATCCTTGCTCATGTCATATGACCCTTACACTTCATTTACATACCCTCACCTCAATTCGCTTCCCTTTACACCAAATTTCACATCGATTCCCACTCCCCTCACACCATTACTACCTCTACCATGCGTACCTATCGAGCTTGAAGCGGAATAGCAATGATGAAGACAAGAAAGTACCTATATTGATCTATGAGACGATGGTGAGAGTGAGTTGCTAACCTATGGTACGACAACTATCCTTTCTTTTCCGTCTTTTATTGCTTGTTTTCCTTTGTTTACTCCCCTTCCCCTTGTACACTTTTGTGTCATGGTGTCATGGTGGCCCTCGAGGCCTTGGTATATGTTGCTCCCGACTCTCGATGATGTGACTATATCGAGAGTCATTTTCAAAATCCAAATTTTACAAGTTTTTCACTTTCTTTTTTGAGGATTTAGTCGGATTTAGGCGGAATCCGGTCTAGGTGACTTGATTACACCTAGCCCTCCCCTCCCATTTCCTTTTATTTCCTTCTTTTTATTTCTTCCCCCATCCATATCTTTCCTTGTCTCGGCCCATGGTGATTTGATTACACCCCGGCCGGACGCTTTCTACCCTTTTCTCCATCTTTTCTTTTTGATTTTTAGCTTTATTTTCGTAGTTTCTTTTGTCTCTCCGCACCCTACGATCGAGCATGAGGACATGGCTCGATTTAAGTGTGGGGGAGCGATATTCTAGTATAGTTAGTTTTATTTTCTTAGTTTTTCGAAAAAATCTTAAAAATCCCTAAAAATTTGAAAAAAACTCACAAAAATCAAAAAGATTTTCCTTTTTTGTGTGTTTTCCTTTTTTGTTTTTGTGTCGTATTTTTGTTATGTTGTACGTGCTTTGCCTCCCTTTTTCCTTATAGGTTGCTTAATCACCGTTAGCTTTGGAGAGCTTTCAAGACACCCGGTAACATCTTTTCACCCTATTTCCTCTTTGTTTCTTTTGGAGTTTGGAGGAGATGTGTGTTGTGGTGTGCTCGGGTGGAGCTTTGTAAAGTTTGTGGACGATTTGGTGGCTTGTTTGGAAATTCGGGGTGGTGTTTGTGTTGTTTATGTGTTTGTTTCTCCTTGTTTTGTTTTGTTTTTGTTTTGTGGCCTTTTGTCTCTTTTTCTTTCATTTTCGTCATGTCTTCGTCTTATGTTGTGTTAGTTGTGTCTTGTGTGTGTAAACCGTTTTCGAAAACCCGGTTTAGAGGCTAGTGTGCGGGTGTCTACTTTCCCTTTTTAGTAGTGTAAATCGAGTCTTGGACCTTAGCCTAGTAAAATGACCCTAAATCAATGAGTTCGTTGGTCTTTTACCTTGTGTCCACCTAGCTTACTAGGGATTTACTACGGGATTTGCACTTTTGACCATTATGACCACCCACGGTGTGAAAAGGCCTTGGTTACCGAGTCTCGTCCCTTAGGTGACCGTGTTTGGGATTGTTTGATTAGTCCAAGTTCTCCCCTTTTTGTGAGTATGAAGGGAAGACGTCGTCCCGACATACCCATTGTGGACATGACGTAGGTCCACCCCGACGCGGCGAAGCGCGGGTTTGGGTAGGCGAATGAATCTCGTGGTAAGATTGTTCTCGGGTTCGAAATTTAAGTCAAAATGGAGTCGCCACCGAATTTTGTGGTTATTCGGAACCATACGAGCCCACTCTATGTCGTCATGGGCTATACACAGTAAGCCCACTCCGATTTCAGAGTTTATGGGGCTCGTCCCTTTGCATTGCGATACCGATACCATCTATACCGGTAATCGTGTAAAGAATGACTCTCGTGCGCCAAGGATTTCGGACATCCGGAAACCAAAGGTTCTGAGTAAGGGGTGAGGGTACGTGTTGGGAAGCCCACTAAGGACACCCAACCCCGCCCGCACATGGCGGCCTCTACTAAGACACCGTTCGTGTTCGTGTACGCGCGCTAGTAAAATAATTAAATGATATGCAAACAGCGTTTTGTCTAAGCATGTGAATTTTGCGTTAACTACGTCATTTAATGCATCTTATTATTGGTCGAAATGGTTTAGCATGCAAGGTTCATTTATAAAGCGTAAAAGCAAATAAAATAAATGAAGCTCGAAAGGAAATAAAAAGCGTACAAGCTACACGGGCGGAAATACAACCCGGAATTCACAATACAACATAAACGAAATAACATAAAATAAAGGTAGAACGGACCCGTATGAAAGCTAGACCACGAAATATGTAGATGGACTAACCCCGCTTAAATACATATTATGTTACGTATTAAACGAAGGACGGAAATATGAGACTGCGGCGTATTACTAGCCTAATCTCACATCCCGTAGTCTTGTCCCGACTTATCACGTCAGAGTGGTCAAAGTCGTTCTACGTGTCGTGATGTGTAGGTTTTGAAAAATGAGGAGGGTCATGCAATGGTCTAAAGTCGATAAAGAACGGGGCTCGAAATATGTGTCCAAGCCCTCGGGTTTGCGTGTTATGAGACCCACCCGATCGAGTCATTGACTGACTCGGTCGAGTGTGTCATTAGCGTGGCTACTGACCACTTTTTGGGGTGCTACTCGATCGAGTGGCCTATGGCACTCGATCGAGTGCCCCCTGTACGAGAGGTAACTCGCCTCGTTTTATGACTTGAAATCGATAGTCGGCCTAACCAAGTACGAATATTACATGATTCGTACTTAGTGCGACCTCCGGTATTATAATCGTATATGAGCGATTATAATACCGTCATCGGGATTTTATGAAAATGTTTTATGTTAGATTAGGAAATTTTGAATTGGTGACGAAATGTATCCCTCTACGTCACGACATCGGAACTAACCCTTTCGGGTTATGTGATGTCGGTTTTCGTGTCAACGGGTTTCGTACCAATTATGGAAAGGGGATTAAATCCGTTCAACTACGACGGATCACGATCTCGTCACGCCCTTGAGTACATTGGGGCGGGGCTCCTCGAAAGGGCTCCACCTCCGTCGTTGCTCGTAAAGGGATTAGACGGACCAAAAGTGATCATCGTAGTCAAACGTTTTAAAACCGATTTTGATACTAGTTTACATATACACGGTATTGATAATGTAAACGACGATAAAATGACATAAAACAAAGATATAAAAATGCAAAAATGTTAGTGTTAGTGTTGTGATGATCATGACTACAATACAATAAAAATAAGCAAAATGACGGAATAAATAAAGATCGAAAGAGAAATTAGGACACCCTCAACATAGATGCTAGTATAGGACCTCGGAAATGGACTCGTAAATAGCGGCACGGCTTGAGAGTATCGAGGACGTACGTGAGTTATGGTGTGTATGGATGTTGTGTCGGTTTCCGAGGTATAAATGGCTCGGATTTTGATGTGTTTTGCTTAGGGTTTGTAGTGTAGGTATGTAGGGTTGTAGTAGGGTAAAAGGTGACTGAAGTTGTAGGGTAAAAATGAATGAAAAATCTGAAATGCATGGGGGGGGGGTGAAGCGGTATTTATAGACTTCACCCCTCGACCTAGGGGCACTCGATCGAGTGGCCCTAGTGCACTCGATCGAGTGCCTTCGCAAATGGGCCAAACCCGGGTTCAAGGCGCTCCACTCGATCGAGTGGGGTCAATCCACTCGATCGAGTGGGTCAACAAATCGAGATAAATAAGGGATGTTTGACTTGATTGATTTGTTTGTTATTTTTTGAATTTATTTGTGCGCCAATCTGAACCTGGCTGATTTATGAGATGGTTTCGTCTTTGACCGGGTTTTGACCCGATCGCCAAAAGACGGGATTTATCTTTGGTGTCGGTTTTGGCCCAAATTAGTCTCATTTGACTCGGAACGACCCACTGGGCCTGAATTTGAGGTCTGTTTTGTGAGATTTTTACTCCGCTAAAAGTCCATGTCGGATATTATGAATTTCGAGCCCAAATCCGAGTATACTAAGTCACGTTGACGTCCGATCATCATCGGGTGTTTTTCGGAGACTACCATAGACACGTGGCAGTCAAAATGCGGGTGTCTACAGAGCCCCCACTCTGACTGAGGCTTGGACAAGGCAAAAGTCAGAGTAGCTACCAAGCCTGTTAAGACCTGGTAGACTTCCGGTCGGGTCGTTTATAGTCCAGTGGACTTGCGTGAAGGGCTCGCCAGCCATAAGCAGAGGGTCATACCTGTCCTGATGATGATAGCTTCGCGGGGAGTCAGACTTGTAGCATAAGTCTTGGGCGCGCCTATATGTGGGCCCATCCCGCATCATTTCGGGAAAAATGCCGCCTCGGGCGTTCAGCTGGGGAAGTATGTGAGCTGTACGAGCTTGCCTTCGAAGCCTTGAGTCGTACTTGAGCTGATGATGGGGCTCCGTGGGGAGTAAAGCTTGCCTTTTTTGGGGAGTAGGTGTACCCGTATGCCGACACATCGCACTTTGGATGTAGCACACCGGGGAAAAGCTGACTCCGTTGGGGAAATTAAATAGTTTCGCGGGGACTTGCTTCTTGAAGTCTGGGGTGTACCTGTATGCTGACACATAACAACTTGCATGTAACATGTAGGTAAAATGTTGACTCTCGCTGGGGAGAAAAAAAAGATTGAATAATTTTTGAAGGAAAAAATTTGCGAAAAAAATTTTATCACAGAAAAATTTGGAGACTCTTAGGAAAGCTCGAGACAGCTTGATTCCTATTCTGGGTTCTAAGTTTGAAATTAGGCCTGTGCGCACATAGGGCCCAGCTTGCTGAGGAGGCAGGGTAGTTAGGTTTTCTGTTAGGTTTCCTCATTATAAATATGAGAATCCCTGCTTCAGTTCTCTGCATCTCAACTCAAACTCTTCTTTTCCTTCTCAAAATCTTTTAGACTTTCAAGAAAGTTAGAAATCTCTGCTATGGGTATCGATCATTTGACGACTATGCTTCTCGCCTGGTCCCAATACTTTCGGGACGAGGAGAAAGTCCGGCTAACTCAGATGGGGATAGTCAATTTATTCCCTTTTCAACGTCTGATAGTCGACTCACATTTTCTGGATGCCTGTCTGTCGTTTTGGGATACCACCCATCACGTGTTTGCATTCCCGAGGGCGAGATGTGTCCTTTGCCCGAGGAGATCGCGGCCATAGGAGGCTGGGGTCTTGCTGTTCAGCCCGCCATTCCCCCATTCTACCCGGATCCGAGGAGGAGATTAAGGGAGTTCTTGGGTTTGTCTCATGCTGAGGCAAACCGAATGGTGCAGGGAGATACCGTTTCCCTGTTTGACCTGGCTGACAAGTTCATGAACCCACGGGACGTGAGGGCCACCCCTGCTCATAGGCGTAGGGCATTCGCCTTTTACATGTTGCATTGCTATGTCTTCGAGGGGCTGATGGAGCTTGACTCATGTAGGGGTCAAATCAGACTAATTGGAGTGGTTGACCAGATGGAGACTGGTCATAGCCCTGCTTGGCTAGCCACTGGAGAGATTATCATGGGTCTGGACGCCAGACGGCTTGACCCGACCCGACGGCTGATGGGGAGTACCCGTTTTCTTCAAGTATGCACCTCGATTTTTTTTTTTTTTTTCGTTCACGTTTCACGCGAAATTCCTGATTCTCGTAAGTCACTCGATCGAGTGGACCTGTCACTCGATCGAGTGACAATCGTGCCGGGCTACTGCCTGTTTTTGATAGGCCTACTCGATCGAGTCAGCTGCTGTACTCGATCGAGTGGGCTGTAGCGGACCACTCAATGGCTTACGAAGCTTGTGTATGCCTTTCAGATATGGTTGTCGGAACGGCTCTCAATCATAGAGACTCCTCCGAGCATTCCCAATTATCGGAGCAGTCAGATTAGCTCCCGAAGGCGGAAAATAAGCTCGAGTCATCGGATTGATCGAGCTTACTGGGACGAGGAGTTGGTGTTTCACGGGGGTCCCTTGATCAGGTGGACCGTCGCTTGGTGGTTTCTCTCGAAGTTGACCGGGTTGGCTAAGAGAGACCAAGCCCGGTATCTGACGATCCTGTCCTTAGACTGGACAGTTCACATTTATCCGGACCGTCTCCTAAGGCAGTTCGGTTCGTCTCAGCGCATCCCTGAGACGGAAGCCATTATCAGCGTCCCGCTCCAATTGACGGACGCTATGTGCGACACTTGGTTGCAACGATGGTTCACCCGTCCCACATGGACGGTACCTAGCCCTTGCCAATCCTCTTGGGTGTCACGGGCTTATCAGAAGTGGACTTCTGAAGAGTCCGAGGAGGCTCGAAAGGCCTTAAAAGTTGATGAGGCCATCGAGTAGGTTCAGCGTGAGTCGGCGAAGGATAACAGAGATTTCTTCACCGGGGAACACATTCCTGAGACCACAGTCCGGGGAGAATCGGGTCTTAAGTCACAAACTAAGACTCGATCTAAGGAAGTCGGTTCTAGCAGCACTCGAGGGCAGACTGACTTGGAACGACGACTTGGGCCGAGGTTGGCGGTCCGGGACCGACTTGGTCCGCGTGACCGGCTCCCTGAGCCTGTCAGGGCTCGACTTGGGCCCATTGATATGACAGGGGAGTCGGGCTAAAACACTCGAGCCCGAGCTAGAGAAGTTCCCGTGGTGATTCGGGAACGCTCCCCTCCGCGTCGTCGCCAGTGGACGACTAATGAGGCTAAGGACAAGGGGAAGGGCAAGATGCCCTGAATGCCGAGTCGTTTAGCTTTATTATTATTTAAGTACTATTATTATTTTTGTTGTGTGCCCCTTTTTTTTGTATTTATTTTTTGAATTCCTGCACTTTGTAATTTTCCGAGTTTATCGGGATTTTTTTTTTAATTAATAAAGGAAGTTTATTATAAAACCGCTCCTGTCTTTTCTTGATTGCATTGGTTGTACCCTTTTGAGGGGTTGCCTACGTATCCGCGATTAGCAGAATCAAACCAAACGTAGTTCAGGCATAGGAAATTTGCAATCTCGAATTACACCAAGACTATTAGTTCAAGATGTTTATGACAGTAGAATAAGTAATTCTAGCTCATTGACTTTCTTTTTGTAAAAAATAATTTTTATAAAGTTTGCTAATGACATTGAGAAATGGCTAAGGGTAGTAACGCTTCAGCTGGTCCAGGTTGGTTGGGTTGACAAACTCGTTCCCGTCCAGGTCCGTCAGCATCACTGCTCCCCCCGATAGGATTTTCTTCACCAGATATGGCCCAGCCCAATTAGGTTTGAATTTTCCCCTCGGGTCAACTGGTAGTAAAGCCCGGATTGACTTAAGGACTAGGTCGCCCTCCTTAATGTGTCTGGGCCTTACTCTCTTGTTGAAGGCCCGTTGGATCCTCTTCTGGTAGATTTGGATATTATTGAGGGCACGAGACCGTCGTTCGTCTAGTAGAACCAGTGAGTCATATCGTGCTCGAACTCAGTCAGCTTCGGGTACTTGGCTTTCTAGCAGAATTCTGAGGGACGGTACCTCCAGCTCGACTGGTTGGACTGCCTCCATCCCGTAGGTTAGGTAATATGGTGTCGCCCCGGTTGCGGTGCGGATTGACGTTCGATATCCCCATAGGGCAAAAGGTATTTTGTCGGGCCAGTCCCGGTAATTATCAGCCATCTTTTTTAGTATGGTGACAATCATTTTATTAGCCGCCTCTACTGCTCCATTTGTTTGGGGACGGTAAGGCGAGGAAGTACGCCTTTGGATTTTATACTTGGTCAGTAGGGCCGCAGTCTCGGCTTGAAAGTGAGTCCCGTGATCACTGATAAATTCAGACGGAATCCCATATCGACATATTATCTTGTTTTGGATGAACTTGGCGACATGTTTAGCAGTGAGGATGCGATATGATTCAGCTTCGACCCATTTGGTGAAATAGTCGATAGCTACCAAAATAAAGCAATGCCCACCGGTACCCGAGGGATTTATTTTCCCGATTATGTCGATACCCCATGTTGAGAATGGCCAGGGTGACGTCATGGTATAGAGTAGTGATGACGGCATATGTTGCACATTGCCAAAAATTTGACAGTTATGACAATGTTTGACATACGACCGGCAATCGGCTTCCATGGTATTCCAATAATAACCGAGCCTCATGATCTTCCGGACCAGCATGTGGGCATTCATGTGTGGGCCGTTCTCACCATCATGTACTTTGGCCATAACCTTTTCAGCCTTGTACTTCTCAACACAAAGGAGAAGAGCCCCCTGTGCCGTCTTTTTATACAGTTGCCCGTCGTCGGTGCGGATGAACTGGGTGGCCAGCCTCCGTAAGGCTTTCTTGGCTCGACCTTCCGTCCCGGGAGGATATTTTCCGTTTGTTAGGTACGCTAACACGGCTTGGTACCAGGGTTCGGGATCGGTTATTTCGATGTCTTCAATGTCGTAAATGTATACCGGCTCGGACCGTCTTTCGACGCAAATTGGCATGCTGGTCACATGGTCGGGAATGTGAGGATGCCAATTTTGAGAGTGCATCTGCAAACTGATTCTCTTCCCGGGGTAGGTATATATACTCTACCTTTTGGAATTGTTTCTCGAGATCCCTTACTCGTGCCTGGTAGGCCACGAGATTAGCATTCGAGTCTTCCATTTTTGAAGTGCTTGGTTAATGACCAAGGATGAATCACCATGTACCCGGAGATTTGTAATCCCCAGATTGGCGGCGGCTTGTAGCCCGTAAATGCATGCTTCGTACTCTGCTGCATTATTGGTAACATCAAAGTCCAGTTTGATGGAGACGGGAGTATGTTCCCCTTTTGGTGAAATTAGGAGGATCCCGACTCAAAACCCTCGAAAATTGGATGCTCCATCGAAGTATAAATCCCAAGTTTCAGTATCCGTATGGAAAATATCTTCGTCTGGGAAGGACCAAGTGTCGGTGTGTCCTTCTTCGGTTACCGGGCTATCGGCGAGAAATTCAGCTACTACTCGACCTTTAATAGCCTTTAACGGTACAAACTTTAAGTCGAACTCTGCCAGCATTAGAGTCCACCTAGAGATTCGGCCGTTGAGAACGGGCTTTTCGAAGATGTATTTGATCGGGTCCATCTTGGATAGCAAATGGACCTCGTAACTGAGCATATAATGTCGGAGCTTCTTAGTGGCCCAGACTAGAGCAAAACACGTCTTTTCGAGCATGGTATATTTGCACTCATACTCTAAAAACTTCTTGCTGATATAGTAAATGGCTCTTTCTTCGGAGTCAACTGTCTGAGCCAGCATAGCCCCCATGGCCGTCTCGGTCGTCGTTAGGTATAACGACAGAGGCAAACCGGGTTGAGGTGGCATTAAAACTGGTGGAGCAGACAGAATTTCCTTGATCTTGTCGAAAGCAGTTTGGCACTTGTCATCCCATAGTACCCGTTCTCCCACTTTCAGTTTCTTGAAAATTGGTTCACACACCATGGTTAGTTTGGAAATGAACCGACTGATGTACTGGACTTTCCCGAGGAATCCCCTTATTTCTTTTTCGGTTTTAGGAGGTTGCATCTAGGTAATGGCTTTGATTTTAGCTGGGTCGACTTCGATACCTCGTTGGCTAACGATATGACCCAGTAATTTGCCTGATGTTACCCCGAAACTGCACTTTTGAGGGTTTAGCCTCATGTTGTATTTGCGCAATCGGGTGAAAAATTTTCTTAGGGCGGTGATGTGACCGTCCCGTTCTTTGGATTTCACGATCATGTCGTCTACATAAACTTCTACCTCTTTATGCATCATGTCGTGTAATAAAGTGGTAGCGGTCCTCTGATATGTGGCCCCGGCATTAATGAGACCGAAAGGCATGACGGTATAGCAGTAAGTACCCCAAGGTGTTGTGAAGGTAGTCTTACTCATGTCTTCTTCCGCCATCTTGATCTGATAATACCCAGCATACCCGTCCATGAATGATAGAAGGGCATGATCGGCAGTGTTATCCACCAGTATATCGATGTGTGGTAACGGAAAATCATCTTTCGGGCTTGCCTTGTTAAGATCCCGAAAATCTACACATACCCGCACCTTACCGTCCTTTTTAGGAACCGGCACGATGTTTGCCACCCAGTCCGGATACTCGGACACTTGTATGAAGCCGGCTTTGAATTGTTTGTCGACTTCTTCTTTTACCTTGAGAGACCACTCGGGCCTCATCCGACGAAGCTTTTGTTTGACCGGTTTACACCCATCTTTGATTGGTATGTGGTGCTCGGCTATTTCCCGGTCTATCCCTGGCATGTCCTTGTAGGACCATGCGAAGACATCCTTGAACTCTAGGAGGAGGCTTACAAACTGTTGTTTCTCCTCGGGATTTAAGGATAACCCTATCTTAAGTGTCTAAGGCTCTAAGGTTGTTCCCACATTTATGGACTCGGTTTCTTCGATTACCGGGTTCCGGGACTCCCTTTGCTCTAGTTGTTCGATCAGATGCGGAGGTAAGGGTACCTGTTCGTCTGGTTTCTCAATGTCATAGCATAAAGCATTTTTAAAAGCGAAATTTGAAAGAGACAAGTCGTAAGCAAAACGGTTGTTATTATTGATTGAAAATTTGGAGAACAGCTCAAAGAGAGCAGCCATCTGATCATTGGTCAGTGGCGGGATAGGTAGAGCACTCGGGACAGACCCCGAAGTGCCAGCAGCAGGAATAATAAAAGGGAGAGGGGTTACAGGAGTGACTCTAGCACCGACTTCCCTAGACTCGACCTCAGACTCTGACTCTGACTCTGACTCAGACTCTGACTCAGACTCGGACTCAGACTCAGGCATGTCTCCCTCTCCGGTGACCAGCTTGTAGATTCTTCCCTGGCTGTCAGTCCACTTGACAGTCTTCCTCCAGGCCCTGTTTCCCGTCTCGGAACCAACATCCGAGATCAGCTTGGTCGGGTCAAACCTGTTGCTGCGGAGGATCAGGTTGACCAGGTCTTCCTTTGGAGTTGGGGCTATGGTGTTTTCCCCAAATAGTAGCCCTAGAGCGGGCTCAGCATCTTCAGCTCCGTTGGATTGGATGAGGGCGAACACATCATCCGGAATGTAGTTGCAGTCCCGGGCCAAGTGGGTCCCGAGCTGCATAGCATTGGGTTGGTATAGACCAACCTGGACAGCCCCAAACACCGGTGTGACAAAGTAATCAGCCAACCGTGGGCAATAAGGGCTCAAGTAGATACCCTTAAGGATGTTGCAGGCCTTTTCGATCCCTGCTCGGACAACATTGTCGGGGGTGATGTCATAACCGAGACCAAAGTGAGATTCTTCGTCTTTGAGAACCTCGATGATCTTCCAAGCTGGATGATCGGGTCGAGAGGTAGCCCCCGGAAAGTACCCTAGGTTTTGGAGCATCATGTCGATACTCGTAGTGAAGTAAGGCCTAAAGAGGTACTCTTCCTCGATCATCCCCACAAAATCGAACCCCCAGATGTCCGTGCGTCCCGTGGCGTTACAGCTAGCCACAGTCATTGGTGTTGCCTCTAAAGTGATGACATCGTTAAGCAGAGGCATTTTGATCTTTCGGTGGAGGGTGGAGGACACCGCCTTGACCGCGTGGATCCAAGGCCTACCCAGGAGCAAGTTGAACGATGAGGCGACATCGATCACCTGGAATTCGAGCTCCTTCTCTATTGGGCCGGTTATGATGGTCAGTTTCACGGCCCCAGCTACCGACTTTGGGCTCCCATCGAAAGCTTGGATGGTCTGAGCAGTCGGGACATAGTCAGCCTCGGTAATGCCGAGGGCTTTTGCGGTCCTTAGAGGAAGGACATTCACAGCGGACCCATCATCAACTAGGGTCATAGGGAGGTATTTTCCTCGGCAGACCACCGTAATGTAGAGGGCCAGATTATGGGTGGCCCCAAATGGTGGTAGGTCGGCTTCGGAGAAAGTGATTACCGGTCCTTCTTCCTTAGCCTTGCCTTTTAGGCGGGGCAAGACCGTGGCTACCATTTCAGCAGGGGTAACCAAAGAGTCAACCTTGATTTGATCGAGAGCCTTTATGAGTGCTTCCCGATGTTCCTGAGAGCTAACCAGGAGTTGCCATATAGTGAGGTCAACTCGGGTTTTCTTCAGTTGTTTCACAAGAGCCGTTTCAGCAGTTGGCTCTTCAGAGGTGACTTCCGTAATGACGGTTGTCGGGATAGGGACGTCCCTAGAGCTAGTGGCTTGATAGGGACGACCAAGGTGGTTACTAGTTAAGACTCGAGATTTAGTCTTTCGAATCTCCTCGGCGGTAATGGGGACAGCTTCCCCTTTGGCGAGGTAGACGTCTTCCTCGTCATCGAACCAGATCCCGTTCACTTGCGGGATAAAAGGAGAGATAAGGTGAGAACAATCAATCACCTCCCCGGTAAAGATGGCGTGGGAGCTGAAAGGGTTCTCCTTGTTGCTGGGCTTATCTCCGGGTAGCGGGATTTTACCGCTTTCAATCAGGTCCTGAATCAAGTGCTTCAGCTTCCAGCACTTTTCGGTATCATGCCCGTTGCCCCGGTGGTATTGGCAATAGGCTTGGGCATTGTAGTTCTTGGAGCGTCGCTCAACCGGAACTTCAGGAGTTGGGCCTATCGGTTGGATTAGGCCTTTTGAGGACAGCCTTTGTAAGGCATAAGTATAGGTCGTGCCTATATCAGTGAAAACCCGAGGTGGGGTGTTCCTCTTGGACGGGGCATCTAGTAGATTAACCGCGTCGAAAATACTGCGGGTTGCAGCTTGAGGCTTGGTTGTGGAGGAAGAAGCCCCTTGGTAACCCTTAGCAGCGGCCTTAGTGAGGCCTTCCAGTCTCAGATCATCTTCGATCCTCATACCCATTTCAGTGAGGGTCGTGAAATTGGGTATGACAGCATATCGGAGGTGAACCCGGTAGGATGGGAGGAGGTTCTTGACAAAGGCCTCCACCAAAGTCTTCTCACTGAGCTTATCGACCAGTTTCACGCTCTCGGCCCTCCAGCGTTGAAGATATTTGGTAAAACCTTCCTTCGGCTCGTGGGCCATAACCTCCAGAGATCTCATTGTGGTTTGGATCTCGGTGTTGTCAGCATAGTTCCGAGCGAACTCGGTGGCCACATCATCCCATGTAGGGTATTTCTTCGGGTCTAGCCTGTAGTACCAGGCCCGAGGGTGCTTTTCAAGAGACGCAGCAAAGAGGTTCTTGAACATGGTAGAGTCCACCCCTTTGATGGCCATGAACTCCTTGAAGGCCCGTACATGTAGTAACGGGTCTTCAGTCCCTTCGAACATAGGCAAACCGGTGAGGTTCAGGTTTGCAGGCAGCTTGTCACTTAGCGGGTTATACTCCCGACTGTTTTCCCGGTGAATGTTGTTACTCCCAGTTAAATGAACTTGTTCTTCCAGTCGGCGGACCGAGCTAACCAGTTCAGCTAAAGGTCCGGTAGTTCCGGTAGTAGGAGTCTTGTGCTCCACCGAAGCCAATCGAGTGACGATCACAACTTGCCCAGCCCTCATTTCATTCAGTTGGGCATCGATGTCGGCCTGCTTCTCGATCATGGCATCAACGGAGGTTTTCAGTTCAGCTAAGGCAGTTTCCATCCTGCGAGTGTGTCTGGTTGATGGTGGCCTGTCTGTAAGAACACCACGTAATCAGAAACCGAACCCAGTCTTGGAATCAAAGGAAACAGTACATCCCGAGCGACCCAAAAAGAAAGGACTGAGTGGAAAAGACTCGAGAAAGACATCTAGACGGATGATTCGTGGGTGGTATGACTTCCTTAGGATTTCGGCTTTGTGGGCCTAGTCCCGTTCGAAGGAAGGTCCACGTGAGATTATTCCCCAGACTTTTGACTCGAGTGTATGGACGGACTTTCCTTTGTAGGGGTATGCCCTACGCGGGTTGGTCGTGCCTTGACAGATAAGGCGGACTCGGGAAAGGGGGGAAACTCGTGATATAAGATCGACGGAGTTTCGACGCTATAAACCCTCTACGTACTATGCAAAGACCCGACACACGGATTGACAGTAGGTCCTATAATAAGGAAGGTTTATTTTAGGAAAGTTGCAAGTTGAGGTTTGAATGCAAAAATGAACGAATTTCCGAGAGTTTTGAAAACTGAAAACGGAATTTCGAAAACCGAGATTAGAATTTTGAAAAGGAAAATTCCGAAAATCAAGGTGGTGAGGGTGGAAATTCGAGAATTAAAACGGACAGCATGCCGACTACAGAAAAGGATATTTTGAGTCAAATCGTTGATCCTAAATTTCGGCGGCATTCCGAGTTTTGAAAATTGGACATTTTGAAACGGTGAGTCCCGAAATAGGCAGTATTTCGGGTTTTTCAAAATTGGGCGTTTTAGAATGACGGGTCCCGAAATGGACAGTATTTCGGGTTTTTCGAAAGGTGGGTATTTTTGGAAAGATGCAATTTTGAAATGACGGTTTTTGAAAAATGACACGGAAACCAAGTAGCACGTAGTCAAACAAGCATTATAACGACGCTTATGTATGCTTTACACTAAGTCTCGGTCAGTCAAAATAGGGTCTATACCAACAACGATGGCTTTCTCATGTGATGGACGGACTCCCTAAGCCGAGTTGGTCTTAGGACATGCCGCAAAACTGAGACGAGTTCCACCATCGATGTTTTTAGCGCACCCATGTAGGAATGCACCGCGGTATAGTGGGACGTCGGTCACAAGTAACCGGCCCGGGCAAAAATGGGTTATGCATGAATCATTAAACTAACGCGCGCACACTAATCTACGAACGATTTCTCTTCGAGTCTCACCCTAGGAACCCCGATGACATGTGGTACATCAGGTATCCCCAGCGGAGTCGCCAAATTGTGGACATGACGTAGGTCCACCCCGACGCGGCGAAGCGCGGGTTTGGGTAGGTGAATGAATCTCGTGGTAAGATTGTTCTCGGGTTCAAAATTTAAGTCAAAATGGAGTCGCCACCGAATTTTGTGGTTATTCGGAACCATACGAGCCCACTCTATGTCGTCATGGGCTATACACAAAGTAAGCCCACTCCGATTTCAGAGTTTATGGGGCTCGTCCCTTTGCATTGCGATACCGATACCATCTATACCGGTAATCGTGTAAAGAATGACTCTCGTGCGCCAAGGGTTTCGGACATCCGGAAACCAAAGGTTCTGAGTAAGGGGTGAGGGTACGTGTTGGGAAGCCCACTAAGGACACCCAACCCCGCCCACACATGGCGGCCTCTACTAAGACACCGTTCGTGTTCGTGTACGCGGGCTAGTAAAATAATTAAATGATATGCAAACAGCGTTTTGTCTAAGCATGTGAATTTTGCGTTAACTACGTCATTTAATGCATCTTATTATTGGTCGAAATGGTTTAGCATGCGAGGTTCATTTATAAAGCGTAAAAGCAAATAAAATAAATGAAGCTCGAAAGGAAATAAAAAGCGTACAAGCTACACGGGCGGAAATACAACCCGGAATTCACAATACAACATAAACGAAATAACATAAAATAAAGGTAGAACGGACCCGTATGAAAGCTAGACCACGAAATATGTAGATGAACTAACCCTGCTTAAATACGTATTATGTTACGTATTAAACGAAGGACGGAAATATGAGACTGCGGCGTATTACTAGCCTAATCTCACATCCCGTAGTCTTGTCCCGACTTATCACGTCAGAGTGGTCAAAGTCGGTTCTACGTGTCGTGATGTGTAGGTTTTGAAAAATGAGGAGGGTCATGCAATGGTCTAAAGTCGATAAAGAACGGGGCTCGAAATATGTGTCCAAGCCCTCGGGTTTGCGTGTTATGAGACCCACCCGATCGAGTCATTGACTGACTCGGTCGAGTGTGTCATTAGCGTGGCTACTGACCACTTTTTGGGGTGCTACTCGATCGAGTGGCCTATGGCACTCGATCGAGTGCCCCCTGTACGAGAGGTAACTCGCCTCGTTTTATGACTTGAAATCGATAGTCGGCCTAACCAAGTACGAATATTACATGATTCGTACTTAGTGCGACCTCCGGTATTATAATCGTATATGAGCGATTATAATACCGTCATCGGGATTTTATGAAAATGTTTTATGTTAGATTAGGAAATTTTGAATTGGTGACGAAATGTATCCCTCTACGTCACGACATCGGAACTAACCCTTTCGGGTTATGTGATGTCGGTTTTCGTGTCAACGGGTTTCGTACCAATTATGGAAAGGGGATTAAATCCGTTCAACTACGACGGATCACGATCTCGTCACGCCCTTGAGTACATTGGGGCGGGGCTCCTCGAAAGGGCTCCACCTCCGTCGTTGCTCGTAAAGGGATTAGACGGACCAAAAGTGATCATCGTAGTCAAACGTTTTAAAACCGATTTTGATACTAGTTTACATATACACGGTATTGATAATGTAAACGACGATAAAATGACATAAAACAAAGATATAAAAATGCAAAAATGTTAGTGTTAGTGTTGTGATGATCATGACTACAATACAATAAAAATAAGCAAAATGACGGAATAAATAAAGATCGAAAGAGAAATTAGGACACCCTCAACATACATGCTAGTATAGGACCTCGGAAATGGACTCGTAAATAGCGGCACGGCTTGAGAGTATCGAGGACGTACGTGAGTTATGGTGTGTATGGATGTTGTGTCGGTTTCCGAGGTATAAATGGCTCGGATTTTGATGTGTTTTGCTTAGGGTTTGTAGTGTAGGTATGTAGGGTTGTAGTAGGGTAAAAGGTGACTGAAGTTGTAGGGTAAAAATGAATGAAAAATCTGAAATGCATGGGGGGGGGGTGAAGCGGTATTTATAGACTTCACCCCTCGACCTAGGGGCACTCGATCGAGTGGCCCTAGTGCACTCGATCGAGTGCCTTCGCAAATGGGCCAAACCCGGGTTCAAGGCGCTCCATTCGATCAAATGGGGTCAATCCACTCGATCGAGTGGGTCAACAAATCGAGATAAATAAGGGATGTTTGACTTGATTGATTTGTTTGTTATTTTTTGAGTTTATTTGTGCGCCAATCTGAACCTGGCTGATTTATGAGACGGTTTCGTCTTTGACCGGGTTTTGACCCGGTCGCCAAAAGACGGGATTTATCTTTGGTGTTGGTTTTGGCCCAAATTAGTCTCATTTGACTCGGAACGACCCACTGGGCCTGAATTTGAGGTCTGTTTTGTGAGATTTTTACTCCGCTAAAAGTCCATGTCGGATATTATGAATTCAGAGCCCAAATCCGAGTATACTAAGTCACGTTGACGTCCAATCATCATCGGGTATTTTTCGGAGACTACCATAGACACGTGGCAGTCAAAATGCGGGTGTCTACACCCATTTCCCTACTTCCTACACAAATCCACACAATAAAAATGCAATTTGTTGATCTCTCTTTCTAATTACTAAGGAATGCCAAAAAAGCCAAATCTTGCCAAAAAGGGCAAAGAAAAGAAAAGAAGAAAAAAAAATGAAAGAAAGAAAAGAAATGAAGAAAAAAAAAGGCACAAAAGCCAAAAAGAAAATAGAAAAGAAGAAAAAAGAATGGCATGGCAAAACAAAGCGAAAATGCAAAAGAAGAAAGAAAATGCCAAAAGAAAACCCGTCTCACAAAAAGAAATCCCCACAAAAATAAGCCTTTTTCCGACTTTTGCCGTGAAGAGCTTACCAAAGGACCGAGTCCCGAGGAAGGATGATAGCGGCATTAGTCGGTCTTCTCTCATTTTGCATATTTCCACCTTTTTACTTGGACTAGTTAGGCGGTTTTGGATATGGGACGACCCTCTTGGCTCACGCTAAAGGGGGCGGGGTCTCACTTACCTACAGTGTTGACTAACACCGTGGTTCTTCACTTTTCCACTCCGCCGATCGTCCCGTAGTACGTTTTTATAAAGTTAGGAGGACCTAGGTAAGTCACCAACGTTTTTGTTGCTTTATCGTCATACTATTAGGGTTTAGTTCACCTTGATTTGTATTACTAGCTTGGGAACGTTGTCACTTACCTCGAGTCCTAAACCGGTGCTTCTTTCACCGCTTTTAGAGGGAAGCGGTATTTCTTTTGTTTTGGGTGCAACCGATTACGTGTTCGTTTATGTGTTTGTTTATTTGTGTGTTTGGTGTCCGGTTGCATGCACAGTTTTGTCGCAAGACCCAACTTGCCTTGCGGGGTGCACTTCTCCTCTAAATGTACTCGCGTGATTTGAAGGGGCGTAGGATGCGCTAATACCCACTCGGATAGTTTAGTAGTAGTATGTGCTTACTCGAGGGCGAGTAAGGGTTAAGTGTGGGGGAGTTGATAAGTGTCATTTGTAGTGCCTATTTTGTAGTGTTTTGGTCCCATTTTCCTTGTAGAATCGCTCCTTGGGAGCGGTTTAGGGGCTTCTTATGCTTCCTTTAGTTCGTTTCAGGTTCCCGAGACCGATTTGGAAGAGTTGGAACGATTCCGACTCGATACATACACATTTTGGAGCCAACGAAGCTAAGGAACGATGACTCGATGCCTTGGAGTCGACCCCGAGACCTTGGGACCCAATCCCGAGCCTCCGAGACCCGATCCCGAGTCCCGAGAATCGATGGGAAGCCCATGAGAAGCAAGGAGGGACCAAAAAGTTCATATTGGAAGCCTACAAGGCTCATCCCGGACGGGTATGGCCTCATCCCGTCCGGGATGAAGGAGCAAAAAGAGAAGCTGCTGTCTGTGGGCCATCCCGATCGGGAAGGTGGCATCGCGACCGGGACCACCCCGTCTCGGCCGGGACGGGCCACTGCTACTCCGCTTTGTTTCTTTTCTTCTCCCTTTCATTTGTAACCCTATATATACTCTTCCCTTGTTATGTTAAGCTTATGTTAGACATTAGAGACAAAACCCTAGATAATTTTAGCATAGATTAGCATAGATTAGGGTAGATTAGTCCTTAGATTATCGTTAATCTTAGATTAGTACTTGTAATTTGGGAATTCTTCAAGATCTCCACCAAGCTTGACAAACTTGGATGTATGTTTTGGGTTTTTTCTCATTTATGCAAGTTTCCTTCTTCCTTCCATCTTGTTAGTAGGTATAATCTTCTTTTCCTTTCACTTAATCTTGTTCTTTCATTAAAGTTTGAATCTTTGTTCTTGTTATGGTTCATAGTTCATAGTTATTGTTAGTTTCTTCATGTTTGTTTTGATGTTTGTGATGATTCCTCTTCTTAGTGTTAGTTTTAGTATAGATATGTTAGAGTAGTATCTTGCTAGGGTTAGTAAGGCGATTAGGGTGTTAATTGGATGATTAAGGGATTGTTGGAGATGTTGGTGGAAGATTTGGGTTTCCTCTTGTATGATGCACATCACATGTTTGTTGAAATGCTTGATTGACTAAGTATGTACGAATGCTTGTTTTTCTTGCTTTTCTTTGTGGGTGATAGTTGTTTGTGGGTTCGGTCCCCTCATTAAGTTGCGAGAGCCCGGTGAGGACGACCCCTAGGTCGGTCTAAGTTGCGAGAGCCCGGATTCGACCTAGGCCTTTAGCGTGCTAGTAACCCCGATTGTGTTGTGTATCGCCGAGTTGGGTTTTAGGTGGAACCTCTAGGTGAGTCTAAGTTGCGAGAGCCCGGGCATTACCTAGATTACCCTACTACCTCCTTCACCTCTAGTTCTCCTTCGACCATTCCGTTACCCCTTTGACCCCGACCTAATCCTAGCCCGTTTCCTTTGATAGTTCTCTTGCTTTAGACCTAGCTTAGCCTTAGTCTCCTCCCCTTAGATTAGCTCGTCTCGAACTTAGTCCTTGACCGTAGCATACCTTAGTCCGACCTCTCGTCCCTGTGGATTCGACCCGACTTACCCTAGCTACCCACTAGGTTAGCCGGTTTTATTTGACGGTTGGGATTCACGACAAATCCCTACCCATCAACCCGGTAGGAAGGGAGGAGGTTCTTGACAAAAGCCTCCACTAAAGTCTTTTCACTGGGCTTATCGACCAGTTTCACACTTTCGGCCCTCCAACGTTGGAGGTATTTGGTAAAGCCCTCCTTAGGTTCTTGGGCCATAACCTCTAGAGACCGCATTGTGGTCTGGATCTCGGTGTTGTCAGGATAGTTCCGAACAAATTCCGTAGCCACATCATCCCATGTCGAGAACTTCTTCGGGTCTAGCCTGTAGTACCAGGCCTTTGGGTGTTTCTCCAGAGATGCAGCAAAGAGGTTTTTGAACATAGAAGAGTCCACTCCCTTAATAGCCATGAACTCCATGAAGGCCCGTACATGTAGTAACGGGTCTTCAGTCCCTTCGAACATGGGTAAGCCCGTGAGATTCAGGTTTGCGGGCAGTTTGTCACTTACCGGCGAGTACTCCCGACTGTTTTCCCGGTGAATATTGTTACTTCCAGTTAGGTGGACTTGTTCTTCCAATCGGCGAACCGAGCTAACTAGTTCAGCTAGGGGTTCCGTGACCCCGGTATTTGGAATCCTGTGCTCCACTGCAGCTAAACGAGCAACGATAACCACTTGACCGGCCCTCATTTCTGTCAATTGGGCCTCAATGTCGGCTTGTTTGTCGACCATGGTGTCCACAGAGGTCTTCAGACTATTCAGAGTAGCTTCCATTCTGCGGGTGTGTCTGGTTGCCGGTGGCCTGTCTGTAAGAACACCGCGTAATCAGAGACTGAACCCAGACCTTGGAACCAAAATAGTACATCCCGAGCAGGGAAAAGACTAAAACAACTTGAAAGAGACTCTTAGACGGGTGACTCGTGGATGACGGGCTTTCCTTAGGATTCGACGGGTGGGCCGAATCCTGTTTGAAGGAAGGTCGATGTGAGACGTCCCCAGACTTTGGACTCAAATGTGTAGACGGGCCCTCCTTTGTAGGAGTATGTCCTACGTAGGTGGGCCTTGCCTTAGTCTAATAAGGCGGACTGGGGAAGGGAGGAAACTCGTGATGTAAGATCGACAGAGTTTCGACGCTAAAGACCTTGACGACTTATGACATGACCCAACACTGCTAAATACGGGAAGTCCTAAGGAGGGGAAGGTTTGAAAAGGATTATTTTTGGAAGGTCCGAGAAAGCTCGGGGAAAGTCCCGATTTTTTTTCAACAAAATCGGAAAGTGCATCGGGCCTTGGTTTTGAAAATTCGAAAATATTTTCGAGTTTTAAATTGGGCAGCATACCGACTAGAAAGTGGGCTATTTTGAGTAAAATCATAAGTCCTAGATTCGGTATGTATCCCGGGTTTTGAAATTTGAATATATTTTGAAAAGATGTATTTTTGAAAATGACGGTTTTTGAAAAACGACACGGAAACCAAGTAGCACATAGTCACGCAAGCATAATAACGACGCCATGTATGCTTTACACTAAGTCTCGGTCGGTCTATAGAGAGTCTATACCAGTGCTCATAGTCTAGACGAGAAACGGGACGGACTTCCTAAGTCGAGTTGAGCTTAGAACATGCCGCAAAGTCCATACGAATCGACTATGAACACCTTTAACGTATCCAAGGCGGAATACATCGTGGTATAGTGGGACGTCGGTCACCAGTACCGGCCCGGGAAAAATATCGGGTTATGCATGAACTGTAAAACTAAAACGCATATTGTATTTGTCAAACGATTTCTATTCGAGTCTCACCCTGAGGATGCCGATGGTTAGGCACTCATCGGTTAATCCCCAGCGGAGTCGCCAAATTGTGGACATGACGTAGGTCCACCCCGACGCGGCCACGCGCGGGTTTGGGTAGGCGAATGCACCTCCATATGAGAATGGATCGAATTGAAATTTAAGTCGAAATGGAGTCGCCACCGAATTTTATGGTTATTCGGAACCGTTCGAGCCCACTCTATATCGCTATGGACCATACACAAAGTATGGTCCATTTCGGTTTTAGAGTTTATTAGGCTCGTCCCTTTGCATTGCGATACCGATACCATCTATACCGATAATCGTGTAAAGAATGACTCTCGTGCGCCAACGGTTTCGGGCATCCGGAAACCGAGGTTCTGAGTAAGGGGTGAGGGTACGTGTTGGGAAGCCCACTAAGGACACCCAACCCCGCCCGCACTTAGCGGCCTCTACTAAGACATCGTTTGACTTTCTAATATGCGCGTTAGTGATTCGGTGAAATGATATGCAAACAGCGTTTTAGCTAAGCATGCGAATTGAATGTGAGCTACGTCATTTAATGCATCTAATTTATTGTCGAAGTGATTTAGCATGCGAGGGTTCATTTATAAACGGTAAAACGCAAATAAATCAAGCAAAGCAAAAATAAATCGATTACAAGTTACACGGGCGGAATACAACCCGGAATTCACAATACGACGAACAATAAAACATAATAGCCAAAATATACAATCGAAATGGCAAGCAATAATTACAAACGGACCCGTGTATAAACTAGACCGTGAGTTTGTGTAGATGGACGAACCTTAATTAATTACGCATTATATTGCATATTAATCAAAGGACGGAGGTTCGAGACCTAGGCGTGGTGCTAACCCGATCTCGAACCTCGATGCCTTGTCCCGACTTATCACCTCGAGAAATGGAATCTAAATTAATTATACGTCGGATACGACTAAAGAGTCGTCGACATAAAATTGATAGTGTGAGACCGTCGATCAAAATCGTTTATGTGTCGTGATATGTGTGAGTTTTGAAGAAGGGAGGGTCATGTGATTGTCTTTACACATGATGACTAGAGTCGTAAAAAGACGAGGCTCGAAATGTGTGTCGAGGCTCTCGGTTTTCTAGGTTACAGAACTCACTCGACCTAGTCGTGGGCTGACTCGGTCGAGTGCGTCCTGGAAGACGCTACTATCCAGTTTTGTGGGTGCTACTCGATCGAGTAGCCTATGTACTCGGTCGAGTAGCCCCTGTACGAGTCGTGACTCGTTTATTTTTTGGTTTAAAATCGATGATTGGCCAAATCAAATACAAATATCGCACGATTTGTATTTAACTTGGTTTCCGGTACTATAATCGTGTATGCATACGATTATAATACCGTTATCGGAATTTTATAAAAACGTTATCGTTAGATTGAAATTTTGATTGGTGATGAAATTGTGTCCCTCTACGTCACGACATCAATATTAATCCTTACGGATTGCATGATGTCGATTTTCGTGTCAACGGGTTCCATACCAATCTTAGAAATGGATGTATACGTGTTCAACTATGAATGATCGTGATCGTGTTAATAAACGAACCTTAAAAAAATGATCATCGTAGTCAAACGTGTTTAGATCCGAGTTTTGAAATTATTATATATATTTACACGGTACATACAATATTATGATAAAATGTACATAACGATAAATAAAATGCGAGAAGTAAAATGTTAGCGTTAGTAATGTCGTTACTACCGACTAGATATAATACTATAAACATGAATATAAATATACATAAAAAACGAGAAAAAGGATGAAGAAGGAAAAGTCGGTGTTGAATTGTCACACCCTCAACCTACATGTTCTTGCTTCTCGGGATACGGTTCGTCAAACGGCGGCAATGGCACGGGAACGTCGAGATACGTAGGAGGAGTTGATGGTGTGTATGTACGGCTCGGTTTGTGTGGGATTTTTACGAGTTTGTGCTCTCAGAAAATTGGTGTAAGTGTGATGATGCCTAAGGGTGGAAATAGGGCTGAAATGTGTATGTAAATTGAGTGCAAAGTTGGCTGAAATTGAGGGTTGAAAAGTCGTGTAAAGGGTTGGAAAAACTTGTGTAATGCTTTAGGATTGACGGGTATTTATAGGGAACCCACGACACAGGGGCACTCGATCGAGTGGCCCTAGTGCACTCGGTCGAGTGCCCTAGCAAATGGACCTGGACCGGTTTTAAGAGGCTCCACTCGATCGAGTGGTTAATCCACTCGACCGAGTGGATCAATTAGGCCGCAAAATTTTAGGCTTGATTAGCCTTAAATTGATTTTAATTGATTTGGCTGATTTTGCTGATTTTGAACGTATCAGGTCGTTTTTTGTGTCGGGTTTGTCTTGACCGGGTTTTGACCCGGTCGCTAAAAGACGGGAATTATTTTTGGTGTCGGTTTTGACCCAAATTAGTCTTATTTTGCTCGGGACGACCCACTGGACCTGAATTTGAGGTTGGTTTTGTGAGATTTGTATCCCGTTAAAAGCCTATGCCGGACATTACAGATTTCGAGCCCGTATCCGAGCGCGTTAGAGCACGTTAGCGTCCGATCATCATCGGGTGTTTTTTGGAAACTACCATAGACACCTGGCAGTCAAAATGCGGGTGTCTACACATGTCAAACGTCACATTATGATCAGACTATATGTAAAAAGATAAGCACAAAAAAAATACTCCGTAGTATATAATCGACCTAACCTTCACAAAAGCACTTTGATTTTCACCAACAAGGTCCGGAAGAATAGCTGCTAATCTATTACTAAGTAGCTTGGAAATGACTTTGTATACAATGTTGCAACAAGCAATAGGACGATACTGTTTAACACTCGTTGGCTTGTCACATTTCGGAATAAGTCCGATACTTGTAGCATTTATCTGAGATAAGAGAGAATTAGACCTGAAAAATTCATGAATTGCGTCACAAATATCCGGGCCAATTACCGACCAGCTATCTTTGAAGAAAGAACTTGAGAAACCGTCGGGTCCGGGTGCTTTTTCAGGTGGAATACTGAAAAAAAAAATTGCTTAATTTCATCATTCGAACCTCTCTGGCCAATTCTGCTATCGTTGTTGTTATTATTATTATTACTATTATAATTAATTAATTAATTGTTGTTGTTTGGTGTTATAATTTTATTTTATTTTTCATTTTTTAAAATATTATTAGATAATATATATATTAAGTAATTATTAGTTTCAGCTTATTTTACTTCAGCTCAGCTCAGTTCAGATTCTATCAGTCCAGCTCAGCTCCTATCAGAACAGCTCAGCTCAGCCCTGTTTCAGCCGAAAAGAACAGGGCCTTAGTCCGTACTCTTTTTCTCTCGATAATTTGTTATCCTTTTATTAAAATACTAGTCACAAATAATATAAAAGTACAACAAATTATTGAGACGGGGGATTATAAGTGAAAAAACAAACTAAACGCTTTGGTTTTATATCAAGCATTATACCATAGGAGTTTAGTTATTGACAATAAACTGTAATTTATAGTGATGGCTTAAACTATTTACTTACCAATCAATAATAATAATCAGTCAAATTTCAAATCCTTGGTCAGCAAGGAAAGTTGATGTTTTTTAACTTCTAACAGAAAGGTCAAATAAAAAACAAACAATATACACAAATTTTTATGTGAGATGGTCTCATGATATGATTATTGGGATATCTCTCACATGAGAATTTGTGTATTAGTTAGTCTCCTGTGAGACGGTTTCACAATACGATTATTGTGAGACCTCTCACATAGAATAATAAAATACTCCTATGTGAGAGGTCTCACAATAATCGTATTGTGAGACCGTCTCACAGGAGACTAACTAGTGAAATTTTGTTATAATCAAATGTTGCGAATCGTAAGGATTAATACTACCATCATTCTACCATGCAACAATATTAAAATATGAAAGTACAATATTAAAATTTAGAAGTACAATTTATAAAAGAAAAGATTATTTTAGATTTGTGATCATATTCAGATAAATAATGATAACTTAATTTTAATATCACAAAGTGATCATTATTTAATTTAAAATTATTACTAATTAATTTAAAGTAGTCTTTTTTATGATAAATTAATAATTTGTATACCGTAATTCGGGAAAGTAGTCATTTTTACTATAAACCAGTGAAGTATTAAAAATCAATTAAGTAGTAAAATAATTAGTGTTCCTTGTTAAGCACGTCTTCCGTTCACGGTTTCACCATCATTGTCCTTGTTCAGCACGCTTCTTACATGCACCACATCATCCTGCTTGCTTACCTATTTCTACGTCTATATAAACCTCCGATCATAAGTCCTAAACACAAACAAATCTAATTAATTTCAATAATTCAATTCAATTCAATTTATAGCAAACAAATACAACTAATTATTAGCGATATTATTTACAATAAAGTTTTCAAAATGGGTTTCTCTTCTACATTATTTAGTTGTTTTTCGAAACCAAATCACGTTGTTTGTGAAAGTAACGAGAGAAAATGTGCTGATAAGGAAAATTCAAATGAATTAAGGCGGGGAAATGAAGTAATTAGAAGATCATCGGCACCAATTCCCGGCTCTTATTTTCCTATTGGATCTAGGCTTTCTAGCTTGTAATTTCTTTTTCGAGTTCACAAATCCTTGTTGAAGACCAACATGCATCATGCATGTATATGCGTCTCAATCTTACAGCATTGTCAATTTGTCATCTAATCATCTACAAAGTGTATATATATATATATATATATATATATATATATATATATATATATATATATATATATATATATATATATATATATATATATATATATATATATATATATAGGGTTATTTAACAACAATAATACCAACTATAGGGCGTCTTCCCAAAATAATACTTCCTCCGTTCCAACCATTTGTATACGTTTGCTTTATGCACGTACGTCGATACTCGTTTTCTTTTGTCTATAGATTTAGTTACGTGTTACGAAAAATTATAAAAATTTGATATTCATGATGTATTTTATTAGACAATTCAAACAAGATCTCACATGACTATCTTTTATATTATATATTAGAAGTTATATGAAAGATTCTCATCACTTATAAATAGTGTTAAAAAAACAAATGTATACTATTCGTTGGAACGGAGGAAGTACCAATTTCAATAAATCCGAGAATAATACGTATTATTGGAGTAGTTAAACAAGAGTAGTATAAGTGAATTTATAACCTGTTACATCAGGTCACCTAATTAATATTTAACCTGCTACTTATCCTCCATCCTCCTCCTTAGACACGGATAACGGGTGAACTGTGTCGGGTCAGCTTTGGGTCAGGTCACTTTCGGGTTATAATAATCGGGTTGACTTCGGGTCGGATCGGATAATTTCGGGTTCGGGTCATTCTCGGGTTTGCTGTTTTCAACCTTTTTAGGGATATCGACTAATTTTCTATAATAATACTCGGGTCAGTTTCGGGTTAGCTCGGGTCAAAATCATGCTACGGTTCGGGTGTCGGGTCGGTTTCGGTTTGGCTTATTCGAGTCGGGTCAGTTTTCTCAAGTCTACTCCTCCTTACTCTTCTCCTTCATCCTCTCTCTTCATTACCCTTCATCCTTCTTCCGTTTTTTTCTATAAGTTTCGTTTAGATTAACGTGTTGATTTTGGTGTAGGATTGTGTTGTTAGTCAGATTTGGTGAGGTTGAAGGAAGAGGAAGACCGAAGACGTTAATGACGTTTAATGCCTCGTATACTGAGTAAGTGAAAAAGAGTGAACATTAAACAAATTAAAGGCGAAAAAGCAAGGTGAACGAGTTCTATCGTTAACTGGTCATCTATACTACTCTGATTTAACTACTCCAAAAATATGTATTATTCTCAGATTTATTAAAATTGGAATTATTTTCGGAAGACGCTCTATAATTGATATTATTGCTGTTAAATAAAATTAAAGGTGAAAAAAGAAGGTGGAAGGGTTCTACAGGTAACCGGTCACCCATACTACTCTCGTTTAACTACTTCAATAATACGTATTATTCTCAGATTTATTAAAATTGATATTATTTTGGGAAGACGCCCTATAGTTGGTATTATTGTTGTTAAATAACCATATATATTCCCCGATCATAATTAATTATCTCATTTCATGTATATATATCAGGAATATTTCATTGAAATGAGGTACTCCCTCCTATCAGGCCAGTCCTAACTATTTTGAGGCCATAAAAAAAAATGGTTTTTCTAACGTGTGCCCAGTGGGCACACGTTAATATGTTAATTAAGGCAGGATTAAAATGGATATCGTATAAGTATGGTAAATAAAGCGTAATATTTCAACTTCTCAGGATAATATCATTGTTAATCTTGCCTTAATTAAGTTACTAACATGTGCCCACTGGGCACATGTTAGAAAAATCGTAAAAGAAATGATAGAACGGATCCCTTAAAAAAAATCATAATTGTTGTTTTCACTATTTGCAATGATATCTTCCTCACACTTTCCTTAGGGCTATTATTTTCATCAATTACTAGTGTTAACCCATGCAAATTTTGCATAGATGATTATTAATATATTCGTCTCATTTTACACAATGTTACCTAGAAATTTACGTAGAAAGGTAAAACTCTAACACAAGAGTATGTGTTAATGTTAAAAAATGTAATGCAATCAGACCTGTCAAAAACTGACCTGGCGCAAAAACCCAACCGAAAACCGTAGGAAAAAACCCAAAAAAAAACCCATCTGAAATTTACCCGACTCCAAAAGTGACTCGACTCGATAATGACCCAAATATTCTTGGTCAAAACCCGAAGCACCTATGACCCAACCCAAAAATAGGTAAACTAAAAATTATTAATATTATGGACAATTTTTTTTCAAAAATAGTAAGAAATATTTATTTATTTTCAAAATTTCAAAAATAAAATTCTTATAGATATATGTTTTAAATGATATGTTTATCAAAAAATTATTATAAAAAAAATTAAATCAATAAATCGAATCAAGATTTGTCATATAGTGTTAACAATTTTCAAATAACAAAATGTCAGTATTTTCTATAGAAATGTTATATCAATGTATATTAAAATATATATTAAACAAAACATGTTTATTCTTACTAATATCATATACTCCCTCCGATTACCTATTTTCTTCCCCTTTTCTTTTTGGGCTGAATTTGATTTTCTTCCCTCTTTCCATTTAAGAAAAGTTTTCCACTACTCATTAACTAATATAATATTCCTCTCTCCTACTTTTTCACCCCACTTTTTCTCATTTAATTAATATAATATTCATCTCTCCTACTTTTCCATCCCACTTTTTCTCCTTTGATTAATATAATATTTCTCTCTCTTACTTTTTCATTCCACCTTCCATATTCTATTAATATAATACTCACTCCTTATTTTCCTCCCAAAAAGAAAGGGGAAGAAAATAGGTAATTGGAGGGAGTATTAAATTAGATAATTTAGAAAATTAAGAATAAAATTATATTTACGATAAAAAAGAAGAAGACAATTAACATTTTCAAAATGCGTTAATAACTCGTATTTGAAACGAAACCCGACCTGAAACCCGTTAAAAATCCTTATTTTCCAAACCTGGAATAGATTTGAACCGTATTTTACCCGAACGCGAAATCCGATCGCCCCGACCCGTTTGATAGGTCTAATTTTTGCAGATGCAAATAAAAAACGTAGATTTTCAGTTAATTCATGACATCAAAAAAATGCACGCATTAATGAAACTGATCAATCACTAAATCACGGATGATAATGTCGAATTAACAAACTGAGTAAAAAAAACCGATCGATTCCAAAAAAAAAAAACCTAATTAAGCGTGAGAAATATTTAATCTCAACTTATTGTTTTAATTTTTTGAAATTTCATTCAGGGTCAAAGTGGTGACCAGAGTCAATTTTCATATTACTTAAAAATTAGTGTGGTAGATACACATGGTTGTCTACTATAGCCATCTAGAGGTGATGGAAAGGTAAATGAGGGTTTTTGAATGAAAAGCGGGAAGTAGAGCATTTTGTTTCAAACCATTTTTTCATGAGATATCACAGATTTAGAAGATAACTATTCCATTTAATTGGGATAGTTTTTTAAGCAAAATATCAAGGAACAGTTTGTTTCAAACCATTTTTTTATGAGATATAACAGGTTTTAGAGAATAAGTATTCTATTTGATGAGGATGGTTATTCAAGAAAATTATCAAAAGAGTTGTAGTTTTTTCAAGGTGACGACATCAACCTATACCAAATCTATAGTATTTGATGATGTCACCTAATCCATATTGATTGTTCTTTTAATAAATAAAAATGACAGTTGCAAAATACTTTGCAATTAAATTAGGTGTGTGAACTTACTTTGGATCCTCAAGAAATTATTGTTCTTTTGTTATCATTAACCTCATATATGAGATCGATAATCTCAACTTCAGCTATGACATCTATAATA
Organism: Agrostemma githago; assembly: GCA_958450325.1. Lineage (NCBI taxonomy): Eukaryota > Viridiplantae > Streptophyta > Magnoliopsida > Caryophyllales > Caryophyllaceae > Agrostemma > Agrostemma githago. The sequence continues at coordinate 50,027,231 of OY288256.1, forward strand.
TAATGTGAATACATAATTATTTTCTTTTGTATAAGATTTGTAAAAATTTAATGCATTTGTCCGTGGTATGCCTATGAAAAATCTGTCATCAAGTTTATTACTTATGATGTCATCGAAACTCACTAAATTAAGACCGTGTTGTAGTAAGCCATCATCTTTTATCTCTTCAACAATTGATATTGATCATAATCTCAAACGACATGGGTGTGGTGTTGCTATATTGTATCCATTGTTGAGCATGATCTGAAATCTGCCAATGTTGTAGCATTTTCCTTCATCAATTTTTCCATAAGAATTGAATCGAAGCCTTTGTTTCTGTCATTTGAATAACGTCTCCCTTCAAAAGTGTTTAAGGTAATTAATTGCATTTATCTATGGTGTGTGATATATAGTAAAATGAATAACATGTAATTAAAAATGTTTTTTCGTTATCAATTCATGTAATTACCTCTTCATCAACCAATAATATCTTTAGAGGTACATAGTCTTCTACTCCCTTGTTGCTTAAGTTCTCTTTTTTCTAATTTTCGAACAATTCCTCCTTTCAAATGGACGCCAAATACTCCTCTTTTTATTTTACTAATTATTATTTTTTGGGTTGCTCGTAACATTTTGATATTATTTTTCTTGGTGTTTTGAATGACAACTACTGCTATTAAATGAGGTATTTATAACTTAAGATAAGTGGCTTTTTTGGTAGGGGTCATGGATAATTAATGATGTTAGTTTTTAAAAATTAATAATATTAGTGGGGGTCATGGGTAGTTAACTTATGAAGTTAACTAATTTAGCTGTTAATCTTTATTAATTTATATTGTTTGACTAAGAATTACTTTGTGGTTAATCTTTATTAATCTTTACTATATTAATCTGTTATTTGTATGCAGATTGAGATTGACGATGATGAATATTAATTTATACTGTTTGACTAAGAGTTATTTTGTAGTTACGTTTTGCCACCCCGACGTTATTGGTTTGGCGACATTTAGTGTAATCATCTATAAATAATAATAGATGAGTTAACGTTATGCCACCATAATAAATTCGTAACGGCGGCAACTCGTAATCAAAATAAAATAAAATTGTTAAGTTAAAATGTCCGGTAGCTTACGTGTTGCAACCCTAATAAAGCGGAGAATGTTGCAGTCGTAATTGTTATCAACTTATAATTTAACAATTTTGAAATTCTCGGTGACGATTGATTTTTTTTTTCAGATCTGAGAGAATTAGTTTATACTACATATCACATTGTACGGAGTATATTTCATCTTTAATAATTATATTTATCGCCATATTTATTTATATTTACATTTGTAATTTTTAATGTATAAGAATAATTATGTTATTTGTAAATTTGTAATATATAGGAAAATTGGGTATACTACTTATTTACTTAATTTAGATCTAAAGTTATTTGTAAATTTTGTACGTGAAAGGGTTGTTATTAGGCAAAATAAACTAATCAAAAGAGTAGTTTTTTCAAGATGATATCATCATGACATCATTCCATACCAATTTTACATTAATTGCTGATGTCATCCACACTAAGATGGTTGTTCTTTTAATAAGTAGAGGATGTTTCTAACAAAAAAAATATTCCAATAACATCTTGTTATTATGATTTTATTAAATTTCTTTCCCCCAGTGTAAACACGATTGTGAAGGCATCCAAAACAATTCCAAAATCTCCTCCAAAAACTTCGACAACAAGAATCGAACCCGCGACCACCAAGGACAATCCCACAAACACATACCACTGATCCAAGACATCAATTAGTGTTCAATTTGTAGAAAATAGATATAGTAGGCTATTCACATACCGAGAATGAGTGTAGATTAGCCTCGAAAATTGTAGTGTTTCTTCCACTTAAATTAGCCTCGAAAATTGTCCTACGTTGGAGAACTAAATGAAGTTAATTACTGCAACGAAAAACGTAGTAGCTTTCTTGAAAAAACCCATTAATTAACTTACTTTTAACCCTAAACTCTTGCAGATTCATATAACCAAAAAACCAGTTTCGATTCACCACCAATCTCTCAAATTTGAAAAATCAACATCCTCTTCTTCATATACTGCTATTTGTTTTTCATTCATATTCTATTTTTTTGAAGATTCGTTCTCATATTCTTCCATATGAGTGTCGGTTCATTCATATTGTCAATTTGAAGATTCTTGCCAAGGTAAATTAATATAATTTTTATTCTTAATTTATTTAATTTTTTATTTGTTTTGATTTCAGAAGTGTGATCTAATTCTGTTGTTTTACGCTATATTTCTACCATGAACGTTGCAATTTGTAGAAAATAGATATAGTAAGCTATTCACATACCGAGAATGAGTGTAGATTAGCCTTGAAAATTGTACTGTTTCTTCCACTTAAATTAACCTCGAAAATTGTCCTACGTTGGAGAACTAAATGAAGTTAATTACTGCAACGAAAAACGTAGTAGCTTTTGTTTTGGTAAAAATTTACCGGGTTACGATTTAAGTTGAGGGTTAAAGTGATCGGACTAACGTTTCACGAACTAATAGAATGAATCGAATCTGCGAATGAACGAATGACGAAAGAAAACAAAGAGACACAAAAATTGGTGAAGCGGAAACCCAATGTGGGAAAAACCGCGGGGGGAGTCGGAATCCCGCCAAATGTCTACTATGACGAAGGGAATGAATACAGAGTACAAGTATTGATTTCGGATTAGTGGGAGTATATTTTGCTAGTATGCTTCGTATTCTAGGGTTGAAGTATGCTGAAAGTGAGTTGAATGATCTCTGTGTTGTCGTTCTCGCGCTTATATCTACCCTTTTTCCCCTTAGCCGTTGTCTCTAACGTCCTCCTTCCTTCTCTCCTAATTTCTCTCCTCCTCTGGTGGAACTGTCCCTAGAATTTAGGGGTTTGTTGGGTTGACCCAGTCCTTGGCTTGGGATAGGGTTCTTTCTAGTGTTGGACTATCTTCGGCTCACTTCTGGACTTGGCTGCTGCTTGGCCCAATTCCACTACTGGACTTTGTTCTCGTGTGACTTTGCTGACTTTCTCTTGTATCGGGTTTCCAACTTTTACGACTTTGACTCTTGACTTTCGGATGTTATTCCGTAGTTTCTTCGTATATGATCCTTTGACTTTTTGACCGTAAGTATTCCACGTCATTTCTTGAGGATGCGGAATTTATCCCAAACAAATGCCCCCAAATTTCCGACTAACTTCATCTTAGGCGGGAATTTTTGTTTGTGTTCGTTGCACATAATTCTGGTGACGATTTTTTTCTTCGTAGAGTTTGTCCCTCAGTCTACTTCTCTCGTTTCCCTAAATGACTCTTCTCCTCCCCTCATTATTACTTGCGTTTTCCCACACCATCTCCTCTTCACTACTTACTTTCCCCCTCCCTCTCTACTTACTTCTGCTCCCTCTACCTCTCTCTAAAATCCGAACCCCTTTCAAAATTCAAACCACTTCCATCTTCCCGATTCTTACCGTCCACTGCCGTTGTCGTGCTTGATCAGGTGACTTTCTTCTCTCCTTACTCATTTCTTTCGTCTTTCCCATGGCTCCCAAGTTGAACCGCAAAAAATCCCCTCTTCCTTCTTCTACTTCTTCGCTGTCGTCGCCGACGACGTTTACTCCCTCTTCTATTCTGGGTGCAAAACACTATTGTGACTCCAACTTTTTGGAGGATGATCTCCCTTTTGTAAGAGAGATCTTTGGTTTTGGCGAAGGGGTAGTAATTCACATCCCTTCTTCGGGGCAAAGGGCGGACTTCATCCGACCAGGATGGGTCTGCATGTATGCTTACCCATTCCTTCTGGGCTTGCACTTCCCCTTCCCTTCAATCGTCCAAGAACTTCTGACCTACTATAGATTCGCCCCTTGTTAACTAGCCCCCCACACCTGGCGGGTACTGCTGTCCTTCTGTGTCTTAAACTGTCGCCATCGGAAGAGTTTCTCCTTGGGTGATGTCGGCGCCATATTCCAGGTGAGGCCCCTGGGGTGTGGTCAAGTGACAATGCGGGTGAAAGATAAATGCTTTCCTGGCATAGTTTTTCCAGCCAATCCCCCTGACGCTGAGTGGTTCAAAGATTTCATCTTTGTGAAGGCTGATTCCCTCTCCCCTCTCCCTCACGATTATCTATTTTCTAAGTGGGGGGACACCACAGGTACTTGTCATGCCCCCAATCTTTAGACTTCATTGCACACTTACGACTCCTACTGACTCCATGTTGTAGGTTTGCAGCAGCCTGAGAAGGTGACGTCCATTCTCGCCTTAGCCCCTCAACTCTCCACCCTCAGTCCAGAGCAGCTTGTTTTCAACAACCTCTTCGTTCCCTCTCGTAACGGCACTTGTCCCCCTTTCGCTGACTCCATGTCTCCTGGTGAGGGATATTCTGCTGAGTAGATTTGTGCTTTACTTTCTCTTCTTCTTTCTCTGTGACTTATTCTGTACCTCTGCTTCCATTAGGCAATTCAAAAGCTCCTATGACCTTGGACCGGGTCAGAGCCAGAAGGAAAAGCATGGCTACTCGCTCGTCTTCTAGGATGGGCTCTGGTTCTTCTCCTGCTCCTTCCACCAGCTCAAAGAGGAAGCGCAGTCTCTCCCCCTCAGCACGGGTTGATTCTTCAGAGGGGACACCTGTGATTCATGTGCCTGACTCCCCTCAACCCTCTGCTCCACATTCCGCTAAGGGTGGTCCCGACGATGTTGTGATGACCTTTCCTAGGGATTTTGGGACCATCAGGAATTTGTCGAACCTATCTCTCCTGGATCAGTTTCTCTTCCCTGGCTCTGAGGCCGTGATGGCTAGAGAGCCTCTTATCGAGACGGCAGCCCATGTCGCCGCTCACGCTTTTGAGGTGATTCTATTTTCCTGGCTTCGAGTTAATTTTAACTTAGATTGCATTACTGACTGTTGCTGTGTTGATCAGACTCTCCAGATGGGTCTCTTCTTGAAAGCTGGCATATCCCACCTCATGGACTTGGGGAGCCGACTTCAGTCGGACAATGCTCGTTTGCTGGAGGAGGCTAATCATGCCAAGGAGGAGGCTGCCAGGTTGAAGATGGAGTTGGCTCAGGCTCAAGGACTGCTGGCTGAGGAGAGGGGACACAAAGCTGCTGAGGAGGAGGCGAAGGCTGAGCTCGCCCAGGCCCAGAAGGTCAATTCTGAGCTCCAAGAGAAGGTGGCTGGCTTGCAGGAGCAGATGGAGGGAGCCCTCAGCTGGTCGGCTCTTAGCACTGAAATCCAGATGGTTAGTGACTACTCCAAGGGGAAGCATGTGAGCTAGGACTTGGCCGCCCTGGAGAGAAGGATGGAGGTGGAGTTCCCTAATGGCTTCAATCTGGAGATGCTCGCCGGTGCTGAGGAGGAGGCGGTTGATGAGTCAGTTTCCTCTCCTCCAGCAGCTCAGAAGGTACCCGGGCCGGTGGATGCAAGTGCTGAGATTGCTGTGGTGGAGCCTCTTGCCAGCCTTCATCCTGAGGGAGATGTTATCTAGGCTGTTCAGACTCTTATGTTAATTTTCTGTTGCTTCCTGCCCTGTGTGGCAGAAAAACTTATTTTGTTAAAAATTTGATTTACTCTGAATTTACTTCTGCTCAGGGGGGCAGAATATCTGGATTTTTATCTCTGCTCAAGGGAGTAGAGTGTTTTTGAACTTGCTTGGATACAATGCTTTTATTGCTTATCTGCTTACTTAAATATGTTTCTGTGTTTGATTTGCTGTTTGTTGCTGTCATCTGTTGTTGCATGCCTTTGTTTTGTGTGGTCGACCTTTGATAGGTGGTGGCCTGGGGTTTTGTTTGCCCACTCAGTCGGAGGTGCCACGCTTTGCGTGAGTGCTAAGTGGCGCAGGAGACTGTGATGTCCTGGTTGTAATCACTTAGCACAAGACGCACGCCTTCTGTAGAAGTTATACACTCCACCAGATCAGTTGTCAATTTTAGTTGAAGAAGTTTGGCAAAAAATGTCATGTTGTAAAAAATGTTGCGTGAGGGGGAATCACATTTCGGAAAAAGTGTGAAGGGGGAAGATTCAATTTTAGTGGTATATAAAAAAAATTGAGTTTTGCAAACATATGTGTTCCGGTATCGGAATCAATTAACCGGACTTCGAATCCGGGTCTTTGATGTTTGTATGTTGCTCGATTGATCTTACAATCCTCTCCTTATTCTTACTCCACGGGTCGGACCTTCCCGGCGGATTGAGCCTGCTCCCTGCACACAAAGCGCACAGGGCCTCGGAGGTTGTCCGAGGAAACCCTCTCCGATGCCTAAGTCAGTCCGTGAATGCCTTAACGAACCTAGTTCGTGAGGAGCTAGGTGGCGTTTTTAGAGTAAGAGTCTAGAGAGAGAAAATCCAACCCTTTGAAAGTAGGAGAAAGGGAAGTATTTATACCTTCCCCCAAGAGAGAGAGAAGGGAGGGAAAAGAGCGGGAGAATGGGTGGATGGCAAAGCGACACGTGAGTCTATTTTGTCCAGTCATTCTCACTTACCTTAGGCAAAATGACGGAGGGGCCCCTGGTAACCCCTGGCCCTGCCTGGGGAGAAGTTTCCTGGAGACAGGCGGGCAAGGGGTCTTGAAGGCTCTGCACGGTAGGCCGCATCCCCCTGCTGGGCAGACGAATGCCTGAAGTTACCCCCTTGGGGGGTCCTTGGTGATTTATCCTGTCAGCCCCTTGGGCAGGCTCCCCGATCTTTCGGGTCGGGTCATCTTGGGGCCTGCTTGGCAGGCGGCCTGACGAAGGTTACCGACCCTCATCAATTGGCCCTCGCCGGCTGAGGGGAAGCAGGGCTTCCCCCTAGCAGGCGAATTCTTTGATTTAGATGGTGGGAGGTTGACTTGTTGGCTTCACTTTTGCATTTAATGCGTCGCATGTTCCCGAGGGACGGAGCTTAATTGCATTGGGCATGAAAAGAGTGTGGATGTCTTTTGGTCATGATTGCTTTTCATGCTAAGCGAATTTTTGGGCAGCGTGCTCGCTTAATGATTGGTTGTACTTCCTGCCGAGATGGTTGGAGTGCCATTAATGCATTGTTTTTGCTCTTGTATAAATTTTGGCCCTTTTGCCATTTTCATAACCCATCTTCAACCTTCCTTTTTCTTCTCAAAGAAGTATGTCTTGGATTACGAGAATATTTTTTCGCTGTGGGGCTCGTGTGGTTGCCCGTCGTTTAAAGGGGGGCTGGAGGTTGAGGTACCACAGGGCATCTTTCCTTGCCCTGCGCCGCAGCCGGCGATTCCGTACTCGATCTCGCCAAAATCTCAGGAGGAGAGCACATACCAGGGCGGGCAAGCGTCCAAAGAGGCCCTCTCCAGCTGGTCCTAGGTTCAAGCGCTGCCCCCAGGCGGGGGTTGCTTTGACAGGGGATGCCATGAGTGTTTCCCCTGGTTACACCCTGAGCAGTTCGATTCTAACTGTTTTGAACTGACTTCGTCCCCTGAGTCAGGCCCTTCCTCTCCCCCGACGAGGAAGGGGGGTTGCGGCTCCTGCGACAATGCTGAGACAGTTCCCTATGGCAGGGACTGGGACATTAGCAGTCGCGATTCTGGGGACAGTGACGGCTAGGATTACTCTTCTGGTTGGAACGAAGATGACGGCCCTGATGACCCCTTCAAAGACTCCGATGACTGGGATTGGGGATCTGATGTAGGGGGTATAACAGCCCTGGGGATTATTCCCCAGGTTTTGATGATGACTAGGCCTGCCTATGGTATGCAGGCAGGTTTAGCTAGATTCTCTGGCTCTTTTTGTAACTTGGTCTTGGTTTGTAATTTGGCCCTTTCTGGGCTTTTTTAATGAAAAGATCAGGCGGGTTTTTACTTTTGTTGTTTGTTTGTGTTTGTTTTTTACTTTTGTTGGTGGAACTGCTGGGCCCGCCCCTGAACTGGCGTTGACGATTTCAGGCATGATCTATTATAACTGGCTAATTTTGTATTTGAGAATGGTTGATTTTGTGGGTAATTTCGTGGGTACAACCGTACTCTTCCCCACAGACGGCGCCAAATTGTTCCGGTATCGGAATCAATTAACCGGACTTCGAATCCGGGTCTTTGATGTTTGTATGTTGCTCGATTGATCTTACAATCCTCTCCTTATTCTTACTCCACGGGTCGGACCTTCCCGGCGGATTGAGCCTGCTCCCTGCACACAAAGCGCACAGGGCCTCGGAGGTTGTCCGAGGAAACCCTCTCCGATGCCTAAGTCAGTCCGTGAATGCCTTAACGAACCTAGTTCGTGAGGAGCTAGGTGGCGCTTTTAGAGTAAGAGTCTAGAGAGAGAAAATCCAACCCTTTGAAAGTAGGAGAAAGGGAAGTATTTATACCTTCCCCCAAGAGAGAGAGAAGGGAGGGAAAAGAGCGGGAGAATGGGTGGATGGCAAAGCGACACGTGGGTCTATTTTGTCCACTCATTCTCCCTTACCTTAGGCAAAATGACGGAGGGGCTCCTGGTAATCCCTGGCCCTGCCTGGGGAGAAGTTCCCTGGAGACAGGCGGGCAGGGGGTCTTGAAGGCTCTGCACGGTAGGCCGCATCGCCCTGCTGGGCAGACGAATGCCTGAAGTTACCCCCTTGGGGGGTCCTTGGTGATTTATCCTGTCAGCCCCTTGGGCAGGCTCCCCGATCTTTCGGGTCGGGTCGTCTTGGGGCCTGCTTGGCAGGCGGCCTGACGAAGGTTACCGACCGTCATCAATATGAAAAGGGAGTTATATATGTAAAAGTTTAAGATTTCCTTTGACAAACATATGAAGGAAAATTCAAATTTTAAGGATATTTGAAAATAGAGCTGAATCATGAAGATACATGAGAGGGGTTTTCAATCCAAATAATTTTTTTTTAAAGATGTGTGAAAATCGAAAATTTTTGAGTCATACGAAAGTTAAATTAAATCTTGAAGTTTTTAAATGTATATGTAAAACTTAAATTCCATCCTGATGTTACGTATCTTTTCAATCAGAAGAATAGTTTGAAGGATAAAGTAGAGTTAAAAGATAAAAGACGAGATTGAACCTGGGCTCTGGTGAAGGTGTATCTTGGCATATTGAATTCCTTAGTTCTGGCGACAGTGGCCTATGTTTCTGGTGACTTTTATTTAGAAGAAGTATTTTTTCAAGTGCACTATGTTCCATGGTTTTTGGATGATTTCTCCTTCCATGGTCAAAAGTCGGTAGGCTCCATTTCCAACTACTTTCTCCACCTGGTAGGGCCCTTCCCAATTGTAGGCGAATTTCCCCGCTTGCTGGTTTCTGGTGTTCTGGAATACTTTCCTGAGGACCAGGTCTCCTTCCTGCAGGATTCTGACTTTGACATTCTTGTTGTAGCTTCTGGCGACTGTCTGCCTGTAAGAGGTCATTCAGATCTAAGCATCAGTTCTGAGTTCGTCTATGGTGTCCAAGCTATTTGCCATTTCAACCTGGTTTCTTTCTTCTGTTATGCAGTCATATCTGTGAGTGGGTACCCTCACCTCTGCAGGGATGACCGCCTCAGCACCAAAGACCAAGCTAAAAGGCGTCTGCCCTGTAGCCACCTTAGGTGTGGTTCTGTCGGACCACAGCACCAAGGGAAGCTCCTCTGCCCATCTACCCCCTGCTTCCTCCAGCCTCCTCTTCAGGTTATCCATCACAATTTTGTTGCTGGATTTCGCCTGACCATTGGACTGAGGATTTCTGGGAGTAGACTTGTTTAGAGCGATATTCCACCTGGCGCAATAGGTTTCCATTTTATTGCCAATAAACTGGGACCCGTTGTCGCAGATGATCTCTGAGGGAACACCGAACCTGCAGATAATGTTACGTTTAATAAAGGATATAACTTGCTTCTCAGTCACCTGAGGGAACGCTTCTGCTTCTATCCATTTGGAGAAGTAGTCGGTCATTGCAAGCATAAAGACTTTATTTCCTGGTGCTCTTGGCAATTTGCCCACAATATCCATTCCCCACTTCATGAAGGGCCAAGGAGAGATTATTGGATGCAACGGTTCTGCTGGCTGGTGATTGACCGGTGCATGTCTTTGGCATGCGTCCCATTTTTTAACATACTCTTTGGCGTCCCTGCGCATTGTTGGCCATAAGTAGCCTTGGCGAAGTGCTTTGTTGGATAGACTCTTGCCCCCTGCATGATTTCCACACTCTCCGCTGTGGAGATCATGCATTACCATTTCTGCTTCCTCCTGGCTTAGGCACCTTAGGTATGGTCCAGCGGTCGATCTCTTGAATACCACGCCATCAATGAGGGTATACCTGGATGCCTTCATCCTGAAACTTCGGGCTTCTCTTTTGTCTGCTGGCAGAATATCATCTTGCAGCCAGTCTTTGTAGGGTTTCCTCCAGTCGGATATCTCCTCTGGTTCTGCTGTGGTGCTGCAGATCCTTGCTTCTTGAAACCATTGCAGTCCCTGATCTGGTGAATCCCTTTCTGGTGTTCTCTGTTCCTGTGCGCCTTTCCAGATTCCTGGCTCCAGCACATGGACTATGGGTATGGTGGATACTTCTCCTGGTTTGAAGGTTGCCCCCAGAGTTGCTAAGGCGTCTGCTTCCACGTTTTGATCCCTCGGAACTTGGTTGATTGAGAACTCTGTGAACCTCAAGGAGAGATCTTTTGCCACTTCAAGGTAAGCCATCATCTTGGAATCTTTCGCCGCGTATGAACCATTCATATGGTTGACTATCAGCTGGGAATCACCATACACTTCCAGTTGCTTGATTTTAAGATCTAGGGACAACTGGAGACCCAAGATTAAAGCTTCATACTCTGCTTCATTATTCGTTGTTAGGAACTCGCATCGGACTGCTTGGACTATGAGATCTCCCTGAGGTGACCTGAGCATCAATCCTGCCCCAGATCCTCTCATGTTTGAGGCGCCATCTACGTTGAGCTTCCACACCTGTTCGCCCTTGCCTTCTTCTAGGAGAATGATGTCTTTCTCTGCTTGTGTCTGCAGTGTTGGGCTGAAGTCGGATATGAAATCTGCTAATGCTTGGGACTTGATTGCTGTTCTGGGGACAAACTTCAGGTCGAAGCCACTCAAGTGCATAGACCACTTTGCCATCCTTCCTGACAACTCAGGTTTTCTCATAATAGTTTTTAGTGGGTAGTTTGTTATTACGGATATAGCATGCGATTCAAAATATGGACGCAGTTTATATGATGTTGTAACGAGTGCAAGTACAAATTTTTCAAGGGACGTGTACCTGGTCTCTGCAGGAAGCAGAGACTTACTGACATAGTAGACAGGATGTTGCGCTCCTTCATGTTCCCTTACCAACACTGCACTAACCGCCACCTCAGTCACCGATAGGTATAGAAAGAGCGGCTCTCCAGGTTCCAGCTTTAACAGGGGTGGTGGAGTACTCAAGTAGTGCTTTAGCTCCTTGAATGCTTTCTCATGCTCCTCCGTCCAGTCAAATCTTTGAGCCTTCCTCAGGATATCATAGAATAAACGGCACCTGTCTGAGGACCTGGAGATCTTCCGGTCAGCCGCTGCACATCTTTTGGTTTCTGTGGAGACTCCAACTGCAGGATGGCTTTGATCTTCTCTGTACTGGCTTCGATTCCCCTCTGGTTGACCATGTACCCCAGGAATTTTCCACAGGATACTCCGAATGTGCACTTGGAAGGATTTAACTTCATCTTGTACTCCCTCAGGGTGTTGAAAGCATCTTCCAGATGTGCCGTGTGCTGTGAGGCTTGCTTGGACTTGACGATCATGTCATCGATATACACCTCCATGGTTTTGCCAATTTGCTTCTTGAACATCATGTTAACCAACCTCTAGTAGGTGGATCCTGCATTCTTCAGACCAAAAGGCATAACATTGTAACAATAAATACCTCTTTCAGACCTGAACGTGGTTTCTCCTGATCTACTGGGTGCATCTTGATTTGATTGTATCCACTCCATGCGTAGAGGAAGGTTAACATCTCATGACCTGCTGTGGCATCCACCATGGCATCTATATGTGGCAGAGGGAACGGGTCTTTCAGGCATGCCTTGTTCAGATCGGTGAAATCGACGCATACTCTCCACTTGCCATTCTTCTTTGGAACTACTACCACGTTGGAGAGCCACTCTGGGTACTTTACCTCCCTGATTTTTCCGGCAGCTAGCAAGTTATCTACCTCCTGGTTTATGACTTGGTTCCTCTCTGGAGCGAACTTCCTCCTCTTCTGCTGGATTGGTTTGTAGCTTGGGTCCACGCTTAACCTGTGGGTTATGATACTCGGATCTATTCCTACCATATCATCATGGGACCAAGCAAAACAATCCATGTTAGTTTTTAATAATTCAATAAGGTTTTGTCGGATATTACCTGTGCATTCTGACCCGATTAGCACTTTTCGCTCTGGGTGTTGTTTGTCTAAGTTGACTTCATCTATCTCCGCCTGAGGGGGCTCAAGATACTCCTGCAGAGGTAGGTGAAGGCTCTGTAGTTGCTATGCTGGAGGACTTGCCGTCTTCTTCAGCGCCACTCTGTAGCAGTCTTTGGCTTCCCTCTGATCACCGCTGATCTTCTGCACTCCCCAGGGCGTGGGGAACTTCAGGCATTCGTGGTAGGTGGATGTGATGACCTTCATCTCATATATCCACGGTCTTCCTAGGATCACGTTGTAAGTGGACGGACCATCAATGACCAAATACCGTACCTGCTTGTTTACTCCTCCAGCATAGGTGGGAATCGTAATTTCTCCCAGGGAGTATTTGGTTTCCCCACAGAAGCCTATGAGGGGGACCGCTCTTTTGCTCAGGTCCTCCTCGCTGAACCCCATGTTCTGCAAAGTCTCCAACATGATAAGGTTGACAGAGCTTCCGGTGTCCACCAGTATCTTCCTTACAATGTAGTTCCCTATGGAGAGTGTGATGATTAGGGCATCATGGTGGGACTCCGGAGAGGGTTCCGCATCAGATTCATCAAAGGTGACGGCTGGAAGGTCTGGACAGCTGATTCTGCAGGAGTGCTCTGGCCTGTCTCCTCTGGACTGGGAAGCGTGCCTTTTGGCTGCCGAATAAGTTAGCCGCTCAATTCCGATCCTCCTGTGATTACATTGACAATTCTGGTGCACAGTGGAGGAGGCGAGGGCAACTCTTGGTCTGCCGCATTTATCATGTTGGAGCCTCTGGATACCAGATGATCCAGGTTTCCCTGATCATAATGGAACTTCACTTCCTTCCTGAGGAGGACACATTCTTCGGTGTTGTGCCCAATATACTATGGAACTCACACCTCTTGTTGGCGTCCCGACGGTCGTTAGTATACTCTTGTCTCCTGGGCTACCTGACTTTGCGCCCCAACTCTTTTAGGGCCCTGAGCAGACCAGCAAGGTTGGTAGAGAACCCGTACTCGCTTATTTTAGGTGGGAGTCCTGGGCTCTCCTTCCAATCTTTTTCTTCAGAGATCTTGTGCACATTTCTGTCGTAGGGCTTGGATCTTTCACCTCTCTTCTCTGCTGGTGCCTTCCTGGAGACATGCTCAGAACCATATGTAGCCCTTCTGGGGCCCGAATCTTCCTCTAGTCTGATGGCTGTCATCGCTTTGGTTTGCACATCAATGTAGCGCAAGGATACTTGGTGAGATCTTTGTAAAGATCCGAATCCTGGAGGAGCCCTTGACAGAAGGCTTCTATGGCGGTGGCCACGTCACATCTGGGAATAGTCACTTTCTCCCTGTTGAATCTGTTAAGGAAATCTCGCGTAGACTCCCCGAATTTCTGCACCACCCGGTATAGATCGCTAGTCTGTTTCTCTGGCTTTCTGCTGCTGGCGAACTGTTGGTTGAAGGCATTGACCAGATCAGCAAAGGAGGTGATACTTCTGTTTGGAAGGCCAACGAACCAGTGGAGGGCTGCTCCTGAGAGGGTGGAGCCAAACTCTTTGCACATGCAGGCTTCCTTCAGAGGCCATGTGGCGGTTACCACCATCATTTTCTGCTTGTATTGGTTGATGTGATCCAAGGGGTCTGCAGTGCCATCATAGAGCGTCATGGCTGGCGGCACAAAGCCCTTGGGCACAACAACGTAGGCCAGATCATCAGTGAAGGGTGAGTCTGCATAGCTGTCTCTGGCTTCTCTTTCCAGGGGGCGCGACATTCCAGGAATTTTGTTGATCGGCTCCCTCAGCTCTTTCAGTTCTTGGTACTGCTGGTCTGCAGCACTGTTAGTTCCTGCAAGATGGTTAGAAGCAGGAGGAAAAAAACTGAAGGGTGTACTTCCTGTCTGGGGTCCTCCAAGGTGTAGATGGTTTGGAGGAGGCGGCGGAGGGAACGCAGCCACTTCAGGTCCGGACTGCCACTCAGGTGCTTGCTGGAATGAGGCTTTGGATGGCCAGGTTACTCCAGGAAGCGGACTATTGCCGACGGTTGGCGGGTTGGCCGGCACTTTTGGCTGCGATCTCGGCACCTGCTGGTTGGGGGTAGACGCTGCCCACGCTCCTCCAGAGGTTTGGTTGCTGGACAAGGGGTACATTCCTGTTGAGTACGTTGGTTGCCAACCTGGCGTCTGAGGGGCTGGGGTACCTGCAAGGGATGATGAGTTAGTCTCTCGGTTTTCAGTGCCGGAGAAGAGATTACCTGTGACGCGCGATCTGTCAGGTGTGGGCCCATGGGTCAGGTAGCCTAGCCCTTGTGGCACAATGGTTTGGATGGGTGGTGATAGTTCCAGATCCAGGCTAGTGACCACCTCTTGAGGAATCGCCCTGGAGGTTTGCCCACTGATGGCGGGTTCTCTGTGGAAGCTCGATTCTCCTCCAGATATCATAGACAGGATCTCTGGTGACGGTTGGACTGGAGCGGATGGTGGTCTTGATGCCGCTTTTATCTGAGCCCTGATGTCCCGGTTGACCTTCTGCAAGGTCTTCACCGCTTGCTGCAGAGTGTTGATCCCTTGAAGTATTTCCATCACAGGATCTGGGGCTGACGGAATTCTGAGGACATCTCCAAACAACCCTCCATGAGCCGGTGTCTTGGATGACGCACCCTCTTTACTAGTTCTGAAAGGGTTGAGCGTCCTTGATGTTGGGGGCCCTTGAGGTGGTCTGGAGGTTGTTAGTGTATGTCCTACCGTCAGGCTGACAGGGGTCGCCTGAGTGGATGATGCGATGAACGGGCTTGCTGCCCCTGAGGACGACGTTCCTCCAGCAGGCTGGATGGAGGCATCTTGGCTACTGACAAGGTTTTGATCGGATCCAGACATGATGGTAGGTTGCTTCACTGTAGAATCTTGGCTAGCAAACGATCACTTTACCCCACGGTGGGCGCCAAATTATTTTGGTAAAAATTTACCGGGTTATGATTTAAGTTGCGGGTTAAAGTGATCGGACTAACGTTTCACGAACTAATAGAATGAAACGAATCTGCGAATGAACGAATGACGAAAGAAAACAAAGAGACACAAAAATTGGTGATGCGGAAACCCAATGTAGGAAAAACCGCGGGGGGAGTCGGAATCCCGCCAAATGTCTACTATGAACGAAGGGAATGAATACAGAGTACAAGTATTGATTTCGGATTAGTGGGAGTATATTTTGCTAGTATGCTTCGTATTCTAGGGTTGAAGTATGCTGAAAGTGAGTTGAATGATCTCCGTGTTGTCGTTCTCGCGCTTATATCTACCCTCTTTCCCCTTAGTCGTTGTCTCTAACGTCCTCCTTCCTTCTCTCCTAATTTCTCTCCTCCTCTGGTGGAACTGTCCCTAGAATTTAGGGGTTTGTTGGGTTGACCCAGTCCTTGGCTTGGGATAGGGTTCTTTCTAGTGTTAGACTATCTTCGGCCCACTTCTGGACTTGGCTGCTGCTTGGCCCAATTCCACTACTGGACTTTGTTCCCGTGTGACTTTGCTGACTTTCTCTTGTATCGGGTTTCCGACTTTTACGACTTTGACTCTTGACTTTCGGGTGTTATTCCATAGTTTCTTCGTATATGATCCTTTGACTTTTTGACTGTAAGTATTCCACGTCATTTCTTGAGGATGCGGAATTTATCCCAAACAGCTTTCTTGAAAAAACCCACTAATTAACTTACTTTTAACCCTAAACTCTTGCAGATTCATATAATCAAAAAAACAGTTTCGATTCACCACCAATCTCTCAAATTTGAAAAATCAACATCCTCTTCTTCATATACTGCTCTTTTTTCATTCATATTCTATTTTTTTGAAGATTCGTTCTCATATTCTTCCATATGAGTGTCGGTTCATTCATATTGTCAATTTGACGATTCTTGCCAAGGTAAATTAATATAATTTTTATGCTTAATTTATTTAATTTTTGATTTGTTTTGATTTCAGAAGTGTGATCTAATTTTGTTGTTTTATGCTATATTTCTACCGTGAACATTGCAAATTGTCATTCCAATTTACTTTTTGTAAATCTTGGTATTTTGGTAGAAATTTTTACCTTTTTTTTTCAATTATGTGTTCATTTCGATTTGTATATTACGGGTAGTAATGTAATTCCTTTATCATTCTAACATAAGGTTTATATATTGACAGGAAACAGATGAAAATTATAATCATGGTGAACAAATTGAAGCAGGTGCAAATTTACGGCAAATTATAATCTTGGTGACAGGAAAATATTCTAATGACAAGTAAATTTTTTATGTTTGTATTATGATGGGTAGTTGAGGGATTAGGGTTCATGAAACTGGAATTAAAGCATACTCTATTTTAACTGAGGGATTTGAAGCATATATACATAATTTTAATTTTGGGATTTGAAGTATACCCAATTTTAATTTATTGTAGCTATGTTTTTTGGTATGTATTGTGCAGAAAATTGATGGTGATAATTGTTCGCTCGACATTGAAGATATGTGCTATGAGTATCTAAAATCGCGGTATGTTCGAGTTTGTAAATTGATTTTTGAGTATTTTCAGACTTTATCTGTCTTGCAATGTTGCAAATTGTCATTCCAATTTACTTTTGGTAAATCTTGGTATTTTGGTATAAATTTTTACCTTTTTTTTCAATTATGTGTTCATTCCGATTTATATATTACGGGTAGTAATTCTTTTATCGTTCTAATATAAGGTTTATACATTGACAGGAAACAAATGAAAATTATAATCATGGTGAACAAATTGAAGCAACTGCAAATTTACGGCAAATTATAATCTTGGTGACAGGAAACTATTCTAATGACAAGTAAATTTTTTCATTTAGGTATGTGAAAACTAATTGATATGTTGACTTATTGAAATCATTATGGACTAATTCTATTATTGGAGTTAATTCTCTTCGACGATTTTACATGGAACTACACATCGAGTTAAGGGAAGTTGATGGTACGGAGTAGTTATTAGATTTTGTCAAAAGAATGGGATCAAACATGAGGCTAATCAAAATCATACTTTTGTAAGAAAGTCATAGAATTTTACACCGCAGAAGGGGAGAAAACGTCTTCCGATTTGATTTTTCTCTTATGTTGATTGTAGGTAGCATTGAGTTCCTGAAAATGAGTAGGACGAGAATGCGCCTTAATTACAAGATTGTGGCTCCGTCTCACTGCAAAGGCCAACAGTTTCTTAGAAGATCAAACACTTAACAATAGTCAATGTGTTTCACTGTCATTTACTTCGCCGTCTATGGTTCTCTTATGTTTTTGAATTTACTTTGAAATGACGATGTGAGACTAATAGGGATGTAATTATTCTGATCCAAACTAATTTGCGTGTCTAAGTGTCTTACAATGATGACTACCAGATGTAATTTGAGCCAAACTATTTCATACTCTCTCCGATTACCTATGTTCTTCCTTATTTCCTTTTTGGGCTGAGTTTGATTTTCTTCCCTCTTTCCATTTAAGGAAAATTTTACCTCTTTATTAATTAATATAATATTCATCTCTTCTACTTTTCCACCACACTTTTTCTCATTTAATTAATATAATATTTTTTCTCCTACTTTTTCATTCTACTTTTTCCCATTTAATTAATATAATATTTCTCTTTCTTACTTTTTCATTCCACCCCCATTATTCTACTAATATAATTACTCCCTCCTTATTTTCTTCCCCAAAAAGAAAGGGGAAGAACACAGGTAATCGGAGGGAGTATGTAATTTCTCTCTGTGAGTTGTAAACCGCGTCACTACCAGATGTAGTTCATGTGTATTAATTCACCCCCGAAATTAGTGATTTGAATCTTTTTTTTACATTGTGCTCGAAATTTACCCAAACAAAATGGATAGCAAGTGAAATTTTTTTCACTTGCATAACACTACTACTAATCTAATATTCCTCTTCGATTAACGTAATCAATACTCCAGGATCATCAAAATAATAGTGGGCAGCCCGTGAAAGTTTTTCACGGGTATTATCAAATATAAGGACCTAAGCATTTGTAACGTGTTTGACAAAAGTTAATAAACCGTTAAAAAATGTCAGGCTTCGGGTTAAAAACCGTTATAAAATGACGGGCTTCGGGTTAAAAAAGATGTCAAAAATGTCGCGCTTTGGGTTAAAAAGTGTTAAAATATTCCAATAACATCTTGTTATTATGATTTTATTAAATCTACGACATTGCAATGCAATTCTAGCATGTATCGTACAATTTGACAAATGATTCAAACAAAACTGTCAAATGATATTGTGAGTATGATACTCCTAGATAGTGTATAAATTTATAATCCTTGAAATTAATGCATGACTCATAAATATTGCATTAATCGAGACACTTTTTTAAAAATAGTTTTTCGTAAAAATAAAAATGAAATATAGTCACTGATTTGTCGGCATAAATAAAATGATAGCAACATGAATCGTTAGTTCAGAATTAAAAAAAAAAACTTACTTTAAATCATACAAGTATATGGCAAAAAATCATCACAATAAAAAGAAATTGAGATAATAAAGAGTCATTAAATAAGAAGAAAATAAACTAGCAAGATACTCCATAATTGATTGGGGTCCCATTAAATAAGGAAATATAAAGAATAATAAGAAAAAAAATTCAAAATTGCCTGAGACACGGATCAAACCCGCAACCTCTCCCTCCTATACAAAATCAGGTATATTGCTCATCAACTACACCAAAGCACATCTACTACTAACAACATAGCTAAATATTTACTATACATGTATGAAACAGACATTTTTCACTCATTTGGGCCCCTCCAAGCATGGGCCCTAGGCCGTCGCCCCACCAAACAAGGCTCAGGCCCGACCCTGCCTCCTATTACCCATGATCTTCTCTCTTTTTTTGGCACAAAATTAAAAAGAGAATAAAGAATGAATTATTAAAGTAAGAAAAAAGTGGAGTATGGAGTGAAAATATATGTGGTGGAGTTTGTTAGGAAAGGAAAAATAAAAAATTGAAGAAAAAATAAAGAAATGATTAAAGTACAACACAAATATAGAAAGAGAGAAAATGAGTGTACTAAGCCCAAAAAGAAAAGAGGAGAGATCATGGGTAATAGGACAGAGTAATAATTTGTGAGCAGATAGGAGGGAGTAGATTTTAAGATGTGAAAAAATTGAATACCAAATAAGTGGGACTAGCAAAAAGTTTGTCTCAACTATCCAAACAGAAGTATACTCCCTTCGTTTTGTTCATTTGTTTGTTTTTTTATATTCATTATGAGAAATATTTTAATCAAAGACAAACAAATGAATGAGAAGGAAGGATTATTAATTATATAATTTTAAGTGTAATTGTATATAACCATTTTAAGAGAGATCAATTGAAATTGTGAGTCCCAGGTGTAACACCCCGTGCTTTTGACCATTTTAGTTATTTATAATAACGATTAATATTAATAAATCGAGTCTCGACAAAATACTTTATATAGTAATATTCAATTCTTGTGTCTTTGGAACCTTTCTATTTCACTTCATTGTTTGCAAAACTGAAATTTCTATCGTTATCGAAATTCTGCGCGATTTCGTAAAACGATTCCTATTTTCTCATACGGACTCCGATTGACGCGTTTCAAAAGCCTAACTTTATTAATTTTCTAAGATCTACACAATGGTGGTATTCAAAATTACAATTTATAAGTTCATCACAAAAATATTCTACTGGACAGCTCCTTTACTACGAAAATCGTCACCCGACGAATCGTTTCTTGACATTCGATTTGCGTACTTCTTTCCTAACCATGGTGTGACCAAATAAACTCAAAAACATCACCCTAAGGCATGCCATACCGTCACTTTGAAGTCCAAGCCTCAAAATATACTTTTCTAATCAAAAACACCAAATAGGGTATATACCTCTTAAAGTATGCTTAGCTACTTTTGGTAATTGTCAAGTTCTTGTCCACCCTTTCCTCCCCCATCTAATGCACAACTTGTGTGCTTATAACTAGCCATTTTCTCTTCATTTACTCATCCATTCACTCACTTTCACTCCTTCAAAGATCCATCTATAAACCAAAGAAAATCATACAAGTTCTTTTAAGTTCTAAGGTGTTTACACCACCATATCTCAAGAGCACATACTCTTTCTTTTCCTTACCTTATACTCTTTATTTTTAAGTCTTATTCCTATTATATTTACTAACTTACTTTGTTCGTGTGTCCTTCTAACTTATTCATGAAGAGGAGCAAGAGGAAGGGGGCTTCGATCTTAGTATATTTGATTTCATAGTTGATCCGGAGAATTGCTAATAGGTAACCTAACTTTTCTTCGCCCTCAAATCTCGTAGTATAGTGTTTAGACTCTAACTAACATATAACATCATGTTTAGGACTAAATCATTAGATCACCAAGTTTAAAGTTAACTATTTGTTGATTTATCCCTTAACAATACATGCTGTAAAATGGATTCTGTGATGTATGTTCACGATTTTTCTGTGTACAATATGTTTCGAATTAGTCTTAGATTCCTTCATGAAAGTTGTATGTATGAATGTCTAGAACACGATAAAAATATGAAAAGTAAGTTTTTATGAAAATAGATATTTAGTAATGATTTATTTCGTAAACTAGTACTGTATGATTTTATGTACTATCTGAGAAAATGATATGTTTCGTGATATTAAACGTTTCTTTTGGACATGAAACTTTTATGTTACGTTAATGATGATGCTTAGAATGTGTATGTCAAATTTCATATAAATCCATCATATATATTTTCATTTATAAAATTTGTACTAAAATGGGTCAGATCTGGAAAGAATATTTTATTTAAGAACATTTATAAAATATTTTAATCTAAATTTCTGGGTATAAGTTATTTACAAGTATAAGTATCCAAAATAAAATTTTTGTTCACTTTAATGATGTTTAAGTATTTTAAATGATTTAAAATAAAGTATTGAAAACCGTACTGTTTTTGTTTTTAATTTGTTAAAAATAATAAACCTTATTATTTTTGAAAAATGACTTTATATCTGGAAACCTAACTTATAAAAGTATGTTGAATATGAAAATCGAAACTTAAAAATAACATTTGAAAAATGACTCATTTAGTATCCTTAATAATATTATCGATTTCGTTATTACTTAAAGTTACTTTTGCAAAACTCTATGTTTTGAGAAATACGATACCTAATAAGGTTAAAAATGATTTTTATAATTATTATTGATTTATTTGATGTTTGAAATATTTTACTAAGTATAAATAGGCTTTAAGAGATAAGTATACTTGTACAAATACGAAACCGTATAAAAATACTAAATACGTACACTTGAACAATAAATGTACTAATACTTGTGCCCAAAAAGTATAGAGTACTAAAAGACGAATAACCCAAAAGTACTAAGTTAAACAATGCTTAAATGTGCAAAACAACACTTAAACTTTATAATAAGCACTTAAGGACTTATTAGTGACTAAGTCAAAACTAAGGGTTGACTAGTCTATCTTGGTCAAAATTTGGCTTTCCAAGTCAACATAGACCAAGTCAAGATAAAGGAACCCATCTTAAATAATGTACTTAGAAATAATTGAATCTTTAATCAAATCTCAACTAATGAACGCTTCAAATAATATATCTCAAATAAAATGTTCCAAATCTCTTACATCAGTATACTAAAACTATCAGTTAAGATAAATTTTACGACGATTGATATTGTTTGTTAATCTTAAAATCGACACACTCAAATTCCATAGGAACAACCGTACTTCTAGTCGGTGTGTTACCTAAGCCGGTGATCAGACACGTTTTTCACGAACGATGTTATCGACACCAATCATGATGAAAATGAACATGTGCCCTGGCAGTACCCTCTGAGTTGTCTTCACCATTCCATGTTGCAATGACTTGTTCCGAGTCAATACACACCCTACAGACCGGTCATCCTTATGGAACCCGGTATTGTTTCATCCCTCTGGATATCAGACATGTGCCCCACGATGACCGCTGAGCTCGATATTCCAGAGACTCTGTCTTTATAAGACACCCAAATTCAGCCTACGTTTCGTGTTGGGCGCTATCTTGGTAAAGTTTAGAAGACGATGCGATAGAAGACAGCTTCGAAAGTAGACTACGACACTCGGAGTCACTGCTCATGGGAGGCCATGATGCATCCTGCCGGTGCGAGAAAATGCTAAGAAGTAAATGGGCAGCCAGCTCTTTATGAGTTTGTCGGTAGAGTAGTAGTCGTCCAGTTGCCATTGAGGTGCTCGGTTGGGTAAAGGTTCTCTTTCCCGAGACCAAGAGTATGGATTGGGTGTGTGCGCATACATAGACAAGGGCACTGATCAGCTCTCACTCTCTATATCGGATATCTTTGGGGGCGGAATACCTTCCGACCTTTGCCTTAGCAGTGTATGGGACATGTTCGGTTTAGCGGGGCCTCTGAGTCCATGCACTTGCAGTCCTTCTTCTCTGTATGTCAGTCGACTAAACCGAGTCAATTTAGGTGTTCGATCCTATTGAGCACTAGGGGCGAGATGTAAACCTCCTAGTATCGATATGATTGGCGGGATTGATGTTCCCATCCGCATTTATGGTGAGATGCAAGCCTTAAGTGTGCATGAGACATTAGTAGTCACGTCCCGTGCATTATGTGAAAGGAAACCATTCTTTTTAAAAGTAAATGACTACAGTTTTCTAAATCACATGTGCTATTATGCTTTGTTACTGTTCTATACTCTTATGACTAATGATGTGATTGAAATTCTTGATAATGGGAAGTGATGTGTTGTTATATATCTTGCTTGAATATTGATTATGATATATATTATGTTTCATACGATTTGTATTATGTATGTCTTACTCTATTTTCACATGACACTTCTATGAATCCATGATCTATGCTTTACTGTATTATTCACATGATACTCATATGATGTATGTATTACTTTATTCTATATAACCTACATGTCTTATATATTTAAATTGATTCGCATTTTAACTGAAATCACTTCATGTGTATCTCACATTGTATACATGTCGATTTGTAATGTGACATGTCTGCTTATCTGTTAATTAGATAACCTAAATGTTGTACTACATTGATTATTCGGGGCCGTGTTAGAAGGACGGTTAGGTTACTCCCACTAAGTGGGACATGTATATTTAAATATGCATTCAGGTTGACGAACCCTCAAGACTGGACATGGGGGCATGCGTGAGTGCAAGAGATACAGTGTGGCAGATGAGAGTGTCAAACTATAAATCTTGTAACACAAATTTTGTCAGACTATTGTATTTAGAAATTTGTAATTCGGGTTTCAGTTGTTGTATTTTAACAAACGGTTCATTTATCGGTAAAAGACTCACTTGAGTCGATGGTTTTCAATTTTTATCCCTTTTTACGACTTAATTATTTTCCGCCTTGTTAATTAATGTCATTAGAAGAACCGGGTTGTTACACCAGGAAAATCCCCACTGTATTTTAGTTTGAATATTTCATATTGGGACAAGTACTACAGTACTAAAACTAAAAGGTAGTCTTGTAATTTTGTAAGGGAATAATAATTTGCAAAGCACGGAGTACATAATCATAAAAATCTGTCTATTTGAACAGTGAAATTAAAATACTAATCATGTTTTAATACAAATATAATGAATACGGAGTTACTCTTCGCAGTACGCATTTTACTCGACGCAGTACATTTTACACATATTTTTTCCATTGCATACCCTTATCAAAAAACAAACCTAATTTCATTTCTCTCTCACTCTCTCTACCTTAACCCTAAAAACCATTTTTTTCAATTATCATTGATTACCTCCAAATTTAATTATACCTTCATTCAATTAATCAAATTTAATATATTATGGATTCGATTTTGATTGAAGAACAGGTATCATCATTAATGATTGAAATTAGGGTTTTTTGGTTTAAAGTTCAAAATATATATCTTTTTTACGTACTGTGTCAAAGTTAAAAAAAAAAAAATATACTGCGTCAAAATTGAAAAAAAAAAAACATGTATATTCTGTGATAAAAGAAATGTATTGTGTTAATATAGTTAAAAAAAATATTTTATATCAAAGATTAAAATAAAGGGTTATTTCATGAGAATAATCTCAACTATTCGTGTGCTTCTTAAATTAATTCAAACTATACATGATCTCATTTTAATATGAACTACGCCTTCATTAACCTCGCTTTGCTGTGAATGACCAGCTACCTGTTGAAACTCTCTTATTCAATTCTTCCAATAACTCTTCTTCTAATTCACAATTCGTGTTCATTTTCGACCATTAATAAAAAAATCCGAAAATTCATCATTTCTTTTTTCAATTAGTCTTACAGAAGTTATGAAAAAATGTTTTTATTGTAATTTTGGCTTTCACAATGACTGCAACGGACATAATAAAACCCTAGAAAGTTACAACAAGTCACTATGACTAGTAATAGCAAGTCATAATTTCATACATATCAAAGCGAGATTAATGAATACGTAGTTCATATTAAAATGAGATTACGTATAGTTTGGATTATTTAAAAAAAACACACGGATAGTTGAGATTATTCCATGAAATAACCCTATAATAAATGTACTGCATAAAATTTCAAAATAAATGTACTGCAAAAAATGTAGTGCGTAAAATTAAAAATAATAAATGTATTGTGTAAAAGTAAAAAATAATGTACTGCGTTGAGTAAAGTAGATACGGAGAAGGGAAAAAGAAAAAAGAGGAAAAACAAAAGGATGAATTTGAGGGAGGGGAAATGAGAGGAACAAAATCGGAAAAATGGTACTGCATCGAGTAAAATTCATACTGCGAATAGCAACACCCAATTAATATTAGGTGATAATTCTTCATAATTGCATGTTAGTCATTTATACTTGAGAATTACACAATTGTTCTTCTCATTTCTCCTTTCCCTCATAATTTCATTAGAGAGAGTTTTGAGAGAAATCTAAAAAAATCTCAAAGTTCCAAATTCCATCCTTCTCCACCACCTCACTACTCCGGGCCGCCACTTTATTTTTTATTGTTATTTTTTTCACTTTTTTCGCTTTTTTTTTCGTTTTTAAAAAAGATATTAATGTTATTATTCTCAAGATTTTTTTTCTCGGAAAAATGATTAGTACTCATATTTATTTTTTTGTAATTTGAGGGAAATTATTTATTTTATTTTTTGTTCCCTAATTTATTATCATAATTACTTTTATTATTGGTGACAATATTGTTGTCGCTTATTAAATAATAACAATATCACAAATATGATCATTTAAAATATGACAAATAAATAACACAAAGTGTAATAATACTAATCGAAATAAAAGCCTTAATATGTGTCTGATAATACTAATCAAAATAAAACATTAATATGTTCCGAAATAATAAAAGATTCACCAATACATTTTTACTAGTCGCTAATTATTTGAGGTGATTGTGGGGTTTGTTTGTTCGGCGGCTTTCGAGATTTGAAGAGAGATGCATAACGAACTAATCCTTCTTCAATCTGAATTGTATCAACCCCTAATCTTCTACATAAAGGATGAAGTGATGGTAATGGATGTTGGTATATGGGAAAAGGAGTAGTTGTTTCTATTTCTCTTTTACATCCAACATAGGAAGATTAGTATGCTTAGGAGGTCCTTATAAGGCTTCTCTTCACATAGGCTTTCAAGTTGTGTGAGTAATGGGCCTTTTATGGTGAGGAGTGGTGTTGGGTTGTTCTGGACAACACGCACGCGCGCGTGCGGCCTGGCCCGGCTCGGTCTCGGGCTCGGATTTGGGTTTAGGTAGAGCATCTGCAGTGTGGGTTGTGCCCGACTTTTACTCTTTTGGGTCTCCCTGTGTTTTGTGTGTCTATATTCATCGGGCTTGTCCAGAATCATTTCTGGTGTGAACTGGACTCGGTCAAATTAGACTGTTATGGTGTCTTTATGAGCCATAATATTTCGTATTAAAGGCCATTTATTGGGCTGATCTTTTTTATCTTAGCTGGCCTCCTCAGCCTATAAATAGGAGGTCGTTCTCCTCTTCTTAGCACACAGAAATACGCATACAACCTCTTCCTCTCCTCTCCTATTCTTTCTTCCTGGGTACTGTTGTAAGTCGTTCCATAGTTCTGAAACTCGAGTGGTCGGGATTCTGAACTGCAGTGTTAACCTTGGGGAACTACCGGCATTGTAGGCGATAATCACCGGAGTCGCGCCGATATAGTTTTCAAGTAAGTGACTAACATACCACGACACTGCCTCGGTTTCTTTTACGTTTCTGTCCCGAAATAATCGCTGTCACAAACATGCTGCCTCGGTATTACTTGTCCCGTGTTGCCTTCCGTTGTTCTATTCGAATTCTGCTCGGGCTGCCTCTAGGTTTTTGTCATGGTTTCTGACCCGTGTTACCTGTCGGATTGTTGTTCACTGTCCTACGTTGTCTATTTCGGTTTGCTGCCTCTTGGTTTTTTACTGTTACACGAACAACAATTTGAAAACTATATAATATTATTGTGTCGCAAAACGGAAAAACGAGATAATATGGCTGTTGTTTCGACCAAATTTGCTGCCGACTTATCGAAATTAGAACCTCTAGATGGGTTGAATTATAAGAGGTGGTCTCAAAAACTTTTAATGTTTTTCGAGCAATTGGAGATCGATTATGTTCTCTTCGAAGACGCACCTGAATTAATTGTTGCGTTTGTCGCGGCCGAGGCCACGGTTAAGTCCAATGACGAAAAAATTAAGAAATATGATAAAGATAATACGGTAGTTAGATATCATCTTCTTAATCACATGACTAACACCCTTTTCAATTTGTTCATGGTCCATAAATCTGCTAAAACTATTTGGGAGTCTTTAGAGAAAAAGTATGGGACCGATGATGCAGGCAAAAAGAAATATGTGGTGGGTCACTGGCTTGGGTTCCATATGGTAGATGACAAACCTCTTATGGAACAAATTCATGTTTACAAAAACTTGTGTGCTGATGTTACCAATGAGGGTATGGAACTTGACGAGGTCTTCTTAGCTAATGCGTTGTTAGAGAAATTCCCTGCATCATGGAGTGATTATAGGAACCACCTAAAACACAAGAAAAAAGTTTTGTCGCTTCAAGAGCTCATAGGTCACATGAGAACTGAGGAAGCTGATTGCCTCAAGGATAGGTCTATCCTTTTGTCGTCTGTCTCTACCAAAGCTAACCTTGTTGAAGCTGGGGGTCCGTCTCATGGCAATAATAAGGGTAAAAATAAAGTGGGTCAGAGTCAAGGTCAGGGCAAGGGTCAAAAGGGGAAAGGTCAAGGTGCTAAGGGAAAGAATCAAGGAAACTCCACCAAGCCAGTTCCCAAGATCCATAAGTCGAATCCAAACCTGGTGTGCTATGTGTGTGGATAGACGGGCCACAAAGCATACCAGTGTCCTCAAAAGAAAAGTGGTGAAGCCGCCCAAGCCAACATTGTTGAATCAGATGATGAAATTATTGTTGTGGTGGTAGTTGAGGCCAATCTTGTGGCAAATGCGAGTGACTGGATTCTGCACACAGGAGCGTCAAGACATATTTGTGCCAACAAGAAACTGTTTGCTGAATTTCAAGATGTAGCTGACGACGAAAAGGTCTACATGGGTAACTCTTCCTCTGCATTGATAACAGGAAAAGGCAAGGTCTTTCTTAAACTAACCTCTAGGAAAACTCTTGATCTTCATAATGTTTTGTATGTCCCTACTCTGCGTAGAAACCTAGTGTCTGGTGCCTTGTTAAACAAAGTTGGTGTGAAACTTGTTTTTGAGGCTGACAAAGTTGTAATGTCTCGCAAAGGAGATTTTGTGGGCAAGGGTTATCTCAGTGGGGGCTTATTTATTTTGAACATTGACTCTTCTGCTATTAATAATAATTCTTCTACTTTTGGTTATCTCAGTGGGGGCTTATATCGCTGAGTCTATTGATGTTTGGCATGCTAGATTGGGTCACGTGAATTATGAATCGGTTAAAAAATTGAAAGCAATGTCGCTTATTCCTTCGTTAACCACCGAAGTCTTCACTAAATATCCAAGTTGTGTAGAAGCTAAGTTTACTAAGAAGTCTAGTAAACCGGTTAAAACTTGACATACGAGTCTTCTCAAGTTAATTCACACCGACCTAGCTAACTTCAAGAGTATATGAGTAGAGGAGCTAAATTTTATTATGTCAATTTTATTGACGATTACTCAAGATACACTAAACTGTCTTTGCTTAAAAATAAAAAGTGAAGCTGAAGAGATGTTTATTTAATACAAAGCTGAGGTAGAAAATCAACTTAACAGAAAGATTAAAAGAGTCAGGTCTGATAGAGGTGGTGAATACAGCTCTAATTATTTAGTAGATTTCTAAGAGAAAAATGGATTAATTCATGAGTCTAGCCCACCTTACCAACCTCAGTCCAATGGAGTAGCCGAACGTAAAAATAAAACTCTAAAAGAAATGATGAATGTTATGCTTTTAAGTTCTGGCCTTTCTGACAATATGTGGGGGGAAGTAGTGCTTTCAGCTTGTCACATTCTTAACAGGGTACCTCATAAGAAATTAGACAAGACACTCTATGAATTTTGGAAGGGTTATGCTCCTAACTTAAGCTTTCTTAAGGTGTGGGGGTGTTTGGCTAAAGTTGGATTACCGAGTTTTAAAAGGCCAACCATAAGACCTAAGACGTATGATTGCATTTTCATTGGTTATGCTCAAAACAACGCTGCTTATAGATTCTTTTCATTGAATGACCGTTCTATTTCTGAGGCAAGAGACGCCGAGTTTTTTGAGCATGTTTTTCCTTTAAAGAGAGTTGTTGATTCACCTCCTGATTTGTCTGATATGCCTGTTAATCCTGTTAATAGTTCTACGCATGCTAGTAGTAGTACTGTTGATGATCATGCTAGTGAACCTAGAAGGAGTAAGAGGCCTAGAATTGAAAATAATTTCAGAGATGATTTCATCACAACGTTCTTAAATGAAAAAGCTTGTGATGATTATGCTTGCTTTGAATTCGTTTCCGCCCATTTAATAGAAGATGACCCAAAAATGTATGATGAAGCTATGAGATCCATAGATGCTATTTTTTGGGAAGAAGCTATTAAAAATGAGTTAGATTCTATTGCATTTAATCAGACCTGGGAATTGACAGATTTACCTTAGGATAGTAAACTCATTAGTACTAAATGGATTTTCAAAAGGAAACTGAGCCCTGACGATACAATAGAAAGATTCAAAGCTATACTTGTGGTGAGAGGATTTACACAAAAGAAAGATATTGATTATTTTGATACTTATTCACCTGTGACTAAGATTTCCACCATTAGAACTCCTATTGCTCTGACTGCTATTCATGATCTTGTTGTTCATCAAATGGATGTTAAAACTGCTTTCTTGATTGGTGACCTAAAAGAAGAGATCTATATGTCATAACCCGAGGGGATTGTGGTAAAGAGTCAAGAGAGTAAGGTGTGTAAATTGAGAAAATCACTATATGGTCTAAAACAAGCACCTAAACAGTGGTATGAGAAATTTCACAACATTTTGATTGAAGATGGCTACATAACTAACAATTTTGATTCATGTGTGTACTCCAATATGTTTGGATCAGACTGTGTGATTATTTGCCTATATGTATGTTAATGACATGTTAATTCTTGGTAGTAATTTTTTGTTGTAAATAAAACCAAACAATTTCTTTTTTTTTTTGGGAAAATGTAAGCTTTGTATTGATTAATGATAGGAAGAATTACAAATATAAAACCAAACAATTTTTGTCGTCACATTTTGAGATGAAAGACTTAGAGAAACTGATGTTATTCTAGGAGTCAAATTGATCAAAAACTCATCTGGAATGTCCTTAAGTCAATCTCACTATGTTGAGAAAGTGTTGAAGAAATTTGATAGTTTTGATGTCACACCTGCTAGAACTCCTTATGATGCTAGTATACCTCTGCGTACAAACTTGGAGTAGAGTGTATCCCAAGAAGAGTATGCTAAAATTATAGGAAGTGTGATGTTTCTCTTGAACTGTACTCGACCTTACATTGCTTATGCTGTTAGTAGGCTAAGCCGGTATACACATAACCCTGATGGTGAACATTGGAATGCTCTTCGACGTTTACTAAGATACTTAAAAGGGACAGTTAATTCATGTCTGCATTTTAGTAAATATCCTGCTGTGTTAGAAGGATTTACTGATACGAACTGGATTGCAGGTAATGATGAAACAAATTCCACAAGTGGTTATGTGTTAACCTTAGGAGGAGGAGGAGCTATATCGTGGAAGTCTGCGAAACAGACTTGTATAGCAACCTCCACCATGGAGTCCGAGTTCATTGCTCTTGAGCTGGCAAGTCAAGAAGCAGATTGGTTGAGAAACATACTAGCTGACATAATAGTGTATGGGGGGACAGCTAGCACCAGTCTCCTTACGCTGTGATTGTCAAGCAGCCATCGACATTGCTAAGAATGACGTCTACAATGGTAAGAAAAGACATATCCGGATCAGGCATGCTGTGGTGAAACAATTCCTGAAAAGTGGAGTGATTGCGATAGACTATGTGAAGTCTGAACGCAATCTTGCAGATCCTTTTACAAAAGGATTACCGAGAAGAGTAGTTCTCGACTCGTCGAGGGGAATGGGGCTGAGATCCTTAAGTCAAGATTAGAGTATGAATCTTGATGGGCTTAAAAGCTTACATTCCTATGGTGATACATGATCCATAGCTAGTTTTGGTAGTGCTTTGAGACACACTTGATGGATTGTGTGAGTAAATAAAGGTTGGACTTATGTCCTTAATGGCTTACATGAGATGTGTTGTTGAGAAGAACTAAGCCACCTACATGTGTGTGATGGTTTTAGCACCATCTAGTGGAGAGTGTGAATTTCACTAGAGCACTCACTAGAACCAAGGTAAACGCAAGGTTTTGAAAGCGTTGCACTTTGAAATTGCGGAACGACCAACTTTTGAAGGTATGATATGTGTTGTGAGGGTCTCAACCGAAGCTCCATTAGGAATTCAAATCGATAGATATTCACTAGTTGTAAGTAAGTTGTTGCCTCACCTCACTAAAACGTCAATTCTAGTCGAAAGACATTGAACGTCTAAGTATCCGACCCTTCCTTACCCAGGAATTCTTGTTTTCTTTTCGATTTTCCTTCTTTTTGCCATCTGTGGGGGATTATTGGTAGAAGGCAATAGGAGTAGTTGTTTCTATTTCTCTTTTTCATCCCACATAGGAAGATTAGTATGCTTAGGAGGTCCTTATAAGGCTTCTCTTCACATAGGCTTTCAAGTTGTGTGAGTAATGGGCCTTTTATGGTGAGGAGTGGTGTTGGGCTATTCTGGACAAAACGCACGCGCGCGTGCGGCTCAGCCTGGCTCGGTCTCAGACTTGGGTTTGGGTAGAGCACCTGCGGTGCGGGTTGTGCCCGACTTTTACTCTTTTGGGCCTCCCTATGTTTTGTGTGTCTATATTCATTGGGCCATTTCTGGTGTGAACTGAACTCAGTAAAATTAGACTGTTATAGTGTCTTTATGAGCTATAATATTTCGTATTAAAGGTCATTTATTGGGCTGATCTTTTTTATCTTGGTTGGGTTCCTCAGCCTATAAATAGGAGGCCTTTCTCCTCTTCTTAGCACACACAAATACACATACAAACTCTTCCTCTCCTATCCTATTCTCTCTTCTTGGGTACTGTTGTAAGTCGTTCCATAGTTCTGAAACTCGAGTGGTCGGGATTCTGAACTGCAGTGTTAACCTTGGGGAACTACCGGCACTGTAGGTGATAACCACCGGAGTCGCGCCGATATAGTTTTCAAGTCAGTGGCTAACATACAACGACACTGCCTTGATTTATTTTTATATATGTTTCTGTCCCGAAATAATCGCTGTCACAAAACTACTGCCTCGGTATTACTTGTCCCGTGTTGCTTTGATTTCCATGCTGCCTTTCGTTGTTCTGTTCGAATTCTGCCTAGGATGCCTCTCGGTTTTTGTTATGGTTTCCGACCTGTGTTGCCTGTCGGATTGTTGTTCACTGTCCTACGTTGCCTATTTTGGTTTGCCGCCTCTCGGTTTTTTACTGTTACGCGAACAACAATGGAGAGTCATCGTCAAGATGCGCCTACAAAAACCGTAATTGTAAATGTTAAATTACTTGTCATGTCCAACTAACATTAAAAGTTTAAAGAACCAAAATTATATATTTACCCATATGAAATGCTCCAAAGATTCAAGGAATACAATTATCACGATTCTTTTAGGTCTTTTTCCGTAGTTGGTGTCTTCGTTGGTAAACATGTCCAACTTTCACGGGCTGAGAGGGTCACATTATACCGGGTTGTTACGACAATAAAAAATTAAGTATCAAACCATTTATTCTTAGGTGCGGAACCGGTCCAATGATCGAAGGTACCACGAAATCAACAACATGTTCAGGAAACGGGAAATGTGCCCTCTTTTACGGTTTTTTGGAATACTATTATCCTTCGATTTTGCACTCTCCTTCTTTTTCCCTTTGGACCCTTCTGATGCGTATTTCGTTTTTAAAATCCCGAGCACCTCACCTTGCGCGCCTAAGTCTCCACACGCCTAAGCCCAGGCGCCTGAGTTTTGGTGCGCCTGGACTCAGGCGTCTATCCAGGCGACGAGCGCCGAAAACACCTATAAATACCCTCCTTCACCCTCTCATTTCGACACACAATTCACTTCCCTTCTCTCTTTGACTCTTTAAGAGTATCTCGCTTGGGCTCGCACTCCGACATCCATAGCAAACGATCCGCTCGATCGTCGTCCCGAAAGCGAAATCGACGCTACTCCTCACTTTCGACCACTCCACTCGATACCGAGGTGCCTGTGATCGACTAGCAACACCGAGTCTAGCAGGGTTCTGCCGGATTAGCCGCAAAACTAACAAGTAGTAGCTAGCGGAGCTCTGCCAGAATAGCCGCAGGAAGGGCCAACGGTAACGGAACTCTGCCGAAATCACCGGGCAAGCTAAGAGGATCCACCTTTTGAAGACGAATCGTTACTAGGTTGTCGTCTAAACAAAACTTTACATTCTCGCACTTTTATTATTATGCACTACGATAATATCAAATGTGGACGCTAGGTCCATAACACTTACTAAAACACGTAACGTCCCAACTTCAATCATAAACGCTAAAACACTCTAAATAGACGAAAGATCCGTTCTCAACTATCTATGGATCAAGTCCCGTTTAGTGTATACTCCGAGGGTGCAACTCCTCACTATGTGATTTACTTACATTCGCATTTACAGTTTTTCGTATGATTTATTGCTTTTATGACCTTATAATCGCATGCTAAATCACCTAACACGCGTGGAATTCAAAACATAAATAAGCTAAAACTGAACAAAGCGATGGTCGGGTTCCGTATTAGTCCCGGTGCTCACCTTATAAGGTTCGATGCATCCCTATTAGTACCGAACCAACGCATCTTAAGCAGAATACCAGGTAAGGTATATCACGAGAATGACTAATATCCATATTATCGCGTTAAAACTGACTTGCTTACTCTCTACTCTCCTATGTGCATCTTTTCATGGCCTGCTTGTCACGTGAAATCGCATGCAAAGAATGTAAACACAACTACTTCGACGACAAAACTTACTTGACCTTAAACAACCAACATAGCAAAAGGTATAGAGTTAAAACAACAGATGTTACAGTACTTCCACCACAACTAGGAAACGAGGTAATCAGCCCACCGATTGGTTAGTAGAGGCCGCTATAGTGCGGGCAGAATTGGGTATCGATGTCTAACAAACGTTGGCTTCTCAATACGTACCCTCACCCCTTACTCAGAATCGACGGTTTCTGGATGACCGAAACCATTGGCAATGAAAGTCATTCCAGGCATGGGTGCTTAAGGGTACAAGTCTTTATCTTTAGGTCCCGTGCCACTTAGCTTTGAGCCGGCTAAGGATCAAAGTTGACTCGAATGGTTTTCGAGTCCCCATAATTGACTCGGTGGCGACTCCACAAATCGGCAACGAATTCAGTTCACTAAAAAGGTCGCCTTACCAAACATATCGGCCTTTAAACATTTACAACCACGACTCGATCGATTCCAATGGAAACACGGGTGCCCGCGCCCGTCTAGTACAAGTCCGAATCGTCATCCGAATCGAGGTCCAACACACCGCCTCGAACGCGAGACTGGACCGGCCCCCGACCGGGAGGGGGCCGCGTGAGTGGCCACCGCGATTGAAAACTGGGTCGGTCTTGCGCGGGTGCCGGACGGTGCGGACGGACGTCCACAGTTCGGCGACTCCGCTGGGGATTTGGAAACAAGTTTCCAGCGGTGGTGTAACTTGAACGAGGTCAGTGAAGCTCATTTCCTAGTTTCCTGTTGTGGTCACTACAGGTTTTGGCCCTAAAAAGCCCACCCTAACCGATATTAGGACCAATCGACCTCTTCGCGGTAAGATCCTTATGGACACGCGGGGAGATCCTCGGTTGACGCTCCGGCCGCCTAACACGCATCCCGCGAATAAACTAAGCGAATGGTCCAAACAGACGGTACGACACTCACCTCCCCGGTGACTGGTCGCCACCCAAGCAATGGCTATTCGTGGGCGGTAGCCTACCCTAACCTACCCGTGTCTGCATCCTGCATGAGTGTATGCATTCCTAGTTATGTATAGCGTGTTTTAACAACCCAAATAAAATACTAAAAATATGGATTCAACCACAACAACATATTCAACCACACCCAATTTCGTTTTCAAAAGAATCAATCGTCTTTCTCCCTCCAAAGAAAGCAAACGATATTCCGGCCAATCTAAAATAATTTTTGAAACTTTTCTTTTCAAAAAAAATGTCATCACGTCAGATCTTTCAAAAAAAATTACGAGCACCATCACTTCGGCCAAAATAACACCCGCCAACAACAAATACCGTTAATACCACCAAGACTCCCGATTAATGGGGTCAAGGTAACTTGAACGGTAATATTTTATATTCAAATAAAAAAAATTCACAATGCCGTTGACACGACCAAAGCTTCAATTAATGAAGTCAAGTAATCAGAAACGGTTACATTCACAAAACATTTTTACACGCCGTCACCACCATCAAAATCCTAAGAATGGACAAATATGACCGCACACTTTAAAAAGGCTTTCTAAAAACACCTTCACTACCTAAACTCGGTAATAAAGATTTAGTCACGTCTTCAAAAACACCGTCACCTGACAACACGTTCTGTCACGAACACCACCTACACCACGGATATCGAACTAACTAATTAATAGTAGTTTCGATAAAAGCACAATGTCGCCATTTTCAAAACCGGTTTCTTTAGAACCGCGCCTTTTTTACAAAATCATCATTTACGCCTTCGCAATCGTCGAATTCTTGACACACATATAGCAACACGTTTTCACGTCACCAACGATGTCACTACACCATCGTTGCCCCAATTTTACAAATCCTCTCTTTCGAAAGAAAAAAGGGTTTTGTTTTTTTTCAAAGGCCCGTTCATTTGCAAAAATCCAAACTCTCTTATCCTGAGCCGGGATAGCGATCAATTTATTACGTCGTACAACTGTGTGATTAACTGTCTGTGTTAGTTACTAGGGTCACCTCTACTCGAGGTCTTACATTTTGGGTCGTCTCGTTTAGAGAAAGTCCTCTTTAAATCTCACCCCAAGGTTTGTGTCAGATCGTCTCGCTTTCGAGACATAAATTCATTAGGCGTTCCGCCGAATACACTAAGAGTTTAGAGCACCTGAGTCCCCGAACAACGACCGCAAGCACGCGCAAGTCCTCCAACAGCAACCTTGAACCAATCAACACCATGCTGGGACTTGTCAAGGAACTCCAAAACAACATGGCCCAAATAACCGCTGCCCATGACAACATCATCCTCCAACTCGGCAAACTCAAGGGTGCCGTCAACAAAACGCGAAACCTCCCCCAAAGGGAGGTGGATGAAAAACCCTTCATCCCTAGGAACAAGATGAGGCTCGGACCGGCTAGGTTCGTCTCGCCCCTAGGCGGCGCCCTTTTAGGAGTGTAACAGATCTGGGGATGACCTACGCCGAGGCTCTTAGGATCACCAACGATGACTGGCCGTTGTCGCAACTCGTCCCTACTCCAGACCCTCCTCGTGAAACCCGCAGTGCAGACTGGGACCCCAGTGCCTACTGCCTATATCATCAAGGTAGAGGGCACGACATAGAGGATTGCGACCGCCTCAAACACGACATCCAGGACCTAGTGGATGTCGAAATCTTTCCCCCTGCGAAGGCGCATACAGCGCAACTCACCGTCAGGGAAACTAGTGATAAGGCGGCCGCATCAGTGGTGGTGAGGACGAGCGACACCATCAAGGTGCTCTTTCCTGGGGGAAGCCTCGATGCTTAGAGGCATAACCGGTCTTAGTCGGAGTCTAGCGCGTGTATAGGGCCTAGGCTTAAGCAATGATAAACATTTTCTTCTTTGTTTTTTTCGAGTCAGGGAGGTGAGAAGGGACATGTCCTCCACCTCCCATCAAACAAAGCACGGGCCTCTAGCCCGTTTATCTATATCAATAAAACAACTCTTTTCCTTTTGCAAACACGCCTCGACAATCGCTTGATTTTCTTTTAATAATTTACTTTTATCGCTTGAAACTCGACACTATGCCACTTATCGATAACAGTTAACTAAAAGCGCCAGGACCACAACAAACGGCCCACCATAACTTCAGCCTACGAAGAAATCAGGAAACAACTACCTTTGATTCAACCCATAACCGACCCCTCTAAATGACACGCTAATAGCCAGTAGGTGACCACATGCCCATATAAGTCAAACTAGACTTTCCCGTTACCAACAACGCAGCCGAATACGAAGCTTGCCTAATAGGACTAAAAACCGCCGTAGCTCTAGGAGTTAAGAACCTTAGGGTACACGGGGATTCATCCCTAGTAGTCAACCAAGCCACGGCCACCTGGAAGGTTTACAGCGAAAGCCTAACCGTGTACCAAACTGAAGTAGAAATAATATCTAAGGAATTCACAGAAATTAATTTCATACACAATACCCCGTGAGGAAAACCAATTCGCCGACGCCCTATCCAAACTAGCCTCACTAATAAACATGCCCGACCATCTTTTCTCTATGCATGTTGTAGACACCCAGATTTGGACCTGGTGGCTGCAGAACTGCCCAACAAACACCCGATGACGATCGGACTGCAACGCGACGCGGATTCGCGATGTTTTAGATAGTTTTTCTATAAAACAGATCAAATAAATTACTCGGAAAAATTAAACTAACATATTGGCAGCCTTAGTCGTGCCGTTACGGTCGCATAGACACTAAATAGAGTCAATTCTGACACCGGGACCCCGAGTTGGTCCTGAAACTCGAACCGAGTCAGCACCGCGCCAAGCGAACCCCGGGATGCACACCCGAGGCCCGCTAAGCACCACGGCGCTAGGTCAAGGGAGAGGAAGCCTTAACCCCCAAGCAATGAATAATACGTACCACTCTCGGTTTTGGAAAATATCAAAATCGTATCTTCAAAATCCCAAGCGCCTCACCTTGCGCGCCTGAGTTTTGGTGCGCCTGAACTTAGGCGCCTATCTGGGTGACGAGGGCCGAAAACACCTATAAATACCCCCCTCCATCCCCTCATTTCGACACAACTTCTTCAATTCTCTTCCCTCTTCACTCGTAAAGAGTTTCTCGCTAAGGGCTCGCACTCCGACACCCGAGGCAAACGACACACTCGATCGTAGTTCCGATAAAAGCGACATCGACGCTGCTCCTCACCTTCGAGCACTCCACTCGATCCCGAGGTGCCTGTGTTCGACTAGCTGTAGTTTAGTGACGGAATTCTGCCGGATTAGCCGCAGAATCAGCCAATAGTAGCGGAGCTCTGCCGGAGTAGCCGCAGCAAGGGTCAACAGTAACGGAACTTTGCCGAAATCGCCAGGCAAACTAGGAGGATCCGCCTTTTGGAGCCGAGTCGTCAATAGGTTGTCATCTAAACAAAACTTTACATTCTTGCACCTTCTTTTATTATGCACTACGAATACTAGACATGGACATTAAGTCCACAAACACATACTAAAACATGTAACGTCCCCACTTCAACCGCAAACACTAAAATCTAAATAGACCCAAGTAATTCCGAGATCCGTTCTCAACTATCTATGCATCGTGTCCCGTTTAGTGTATACTCCGAGGGTGCAACTCCTCATTACGTGATTTACTTACGTTCGCATTTACAGGTTTCGTATGATTTATTGCCTTTATGACCATATAATCGCATGCTAAATAATCTAACACGGAGATCAAAACGTAAATAAACTAAAACTGAACAAAGCGATGGTCGGGTTCCGCGTTAGTTCCAGTGCTCGCCATGTATGGTTCGATGCATCTCTATTAATACTGAACCGATGCATCTTAAGCAGAATACCAGGTAAGGTATATCACGAGAACGACTAATATCTGTATTATCGCGTTAAAACTGATTTGTAAATACGTATAATATTAGTACTCTCTACCCTCTTACATGCATCTTTTCATGGCCTGCTTGTCACGTGAAATCGCATGCAAAGAATGTAAACACAACTACTTCGACGACAAAACTTACTTGTCCTTAAACAACCGACGTAGCGAAAGGTATAGGGTAAAAACAACGGATGTTACATTATTTCCGCCACAACAAAAGAACAAAGTTATCAGCCCACCGATTGATTAGTAGAGGCCGCTATAGTGCGGGCGGGATTGGGTGCCGACATCTATCGGATGTTGGCCTCCCAATACGTACCCTCACCTCTTACTCAGAATCGGCGGTTTCCGGATGTCCGAAACCATTGGCAATGAGAGACATTCCAGGCATGGAGTGCTTAAGGATACAAGTCTTTATCTTTAGGTCCCGTGCCCTTCAGCTTTGAGCCGGCTAAGGATCAAAGTTGACTTGAACGGTTTCCGAGTCCCCATAATTGACTCAGTGGGGACTCCACAAATCGGCAACGAATTCAGTTCACTAAAAAGGTCGTCTTACCAAACATATCGGCCTTTAAACATTTACAACCACGACTCGATCGATTCCAAACGGAAACACGGGTGCTCGCACCCGTCTAGTACAAGTCCGGATCGTCATCCGAATCGAGGTCCAAAACATCGCCCCGTACACGAGATCGGACCGGCCCCCGATCGGGAGGGGGCCTCGTGGGTGGCCGCCGCCATACATTAAAAAACCAGGCCGGTCCCGCGCAGGCGCGCGCGGGACACAGGGCGGTGCGGACGGACGTCCACAGTTTGGCGACTCTGCTGGGGATTTGGAAACAAGTTTCCAACGATGGTGTAACTTGAACGAGGTCGGTGAACCTAATTTCCTATTTCCTAGTTGTGGTCACTACAGGTTTTGGCCCTAAAAAGCCAACCCTAACCAGAATCAGGACCAATCGACCCCTTCGTGGTAAGATCCTTACGGAAACGCGGAGAGATCCTCTATTGACGCTCCGGCCGCCTAATGCGTACCTCGCGGGAATACTAAACGGATAGTTCTGAACGGACGGTATGACACTGTGGACATGACATATACATATACTCAATATCTAGCAAAAAAATATTCTCGACATACGTCCGAAGGAATCTCGAAGTAGCTTCAAAAATCCGACGAAACCGACCCGTCCAAACCGGCCGAATCCGACGTCTCACACGACCAAAAATCCGCACCACCTTAACTCATCCGCATCATCTCGACGCTCCCGTGCCTAAGCCACCGTCCGACGAGCCTTATACCGAGAAACTAAAGCATGTAGGTTGAGGGTGTAAATCAAACCCGACTCTCTTTTCTTTTTTCTCCTCTTCTTCGTCCTTTTCTTTTTTTTATTTTATTTTGTTTTCGTCGGTCGTTTCATATTTTAATATGGGTCGTTCGTCGCATATTTTTATTTCTAATAATCGATACTAAAAACTATTTTTTTTATAACGTTCTTAAAATACGATACCGATTCTCTAATCGAATATCGTATCTACAAGAACCAAATTAAATTAATTTTCGTTGATGCTAATAAAATCACTACCTTTTTTTAAACAAAATTCGATGATTTTAAACGCGGAGAGAATTAACATCTTTTTCGTTCAAATTCTTTTTTTTCGTTCGAAGCAAACCTTTTTTCAAAACATTTTTCTAAAATCATTCTGGCTATTTGATATCGATTTCATAATCAAATATCGAATACGACGAATATCGAAAATATGAATCGAGTATAAATTAATCCATATTTGTACGCAATTTATAAAAATTAACGATTTTCGACAAATAAAAAACCGGCAGCCGACCCGCGCGGCAGCCGGTTCGCCGGTTCTTTTTTTTTTTTTCTTCGCTTTTCTATTTTTAATTCTTTTTGAACCTTATATTAAAAGGCGACTTTCGCGACATATTTCGATAAATACTTTTTTTGACCTCGGTCAACACGTGTTAATCCATCACGTGTCATTAAATCTTTTCTAAAATCATGCATATTATTTATTTACATCTTCATTCGATTTATTCACCGTTACTAACTCGTTTTCTCGTGTTTGTAGCTTTTTATTTGTTTTTATCGTTTTATTAGACTAAAACGAACTCACATGCTAAAATAACTTTGACGTTATTAGTTTAATATGCATTAAACGACTTAGCAACCCATTTATTTATTTTTCTCACATGCTTAGGAAAATAATGTTTGCATATCATTCAACCGTCGAACTAACCCATGTACACCAAAAACGAACGATATCTTAGTAAAGGCCGCTACGTGCGGGCGGGGTTGGGTGTTCTTAGTGAACTTCCCAACACGTACCCTCACCCCTTACTCAGAACCATGGTTTCTGGATGTCCGAATCCATTGGCAACGAGAGTCATTCAATACACGGTATCCGATAATGTCGGTATCGGTATCATAATGCAAAGGGACGAGCCCAATAAACTCTGACATCGGAAATGGGCCGTATTGTGTATACGGCCCACTACGACATAGAGTGGGCTCGAATGGTTCCGAATAACCACAAAATTCGGTGGCCACTCCTACTTCGATTTAAATTTCAATTTGACCATCTCATATGGAGATTCATTCGCCTCCCCAAACCCGCGCGTGGC
Organism: Agrostemma githago; assembly: GCA_958450325.1. Taxonomy (NCBI): domain Eukaryota; kingdom Viridiplantae; phylum Streptophyta; class Magnoliopsida; order Caryophyllales; family Caryophyllaceae; genus Agrostemma; species Agrostemma githago. The sequence continues at coordinate 50,068,629 of OY288256.1, forward strand.
CGCGTCGGGGTGGACCTACCATCGGCATTCTCAGGGTGAGACTCGAATAGAAGTCGTTTGACTAGTACAATACGCGTTTTAGTTTTACGGTTCATGCATAACCCCATATTTTCCCGGGCCGGTACTGGTGACCGACGTCCCACTATACTATTGATGTAGTCCAAATTGGATATGTCAAAGGTGTCCATTAGCCGATTCGTATGGGTTCCGATCATAATCGGGTGTTTGTCGGAAACTGCTATAGACACCTGGCGGTCAAAATGTGGGTGTCTACAGACACTCGTCTCCCCAGATGATTTGTCAATACCTAAGTAAAGACTATTTGTGGGCGGTAGCCTACCCTAACTTACCCGTGTCTGCATCCTGCATGAGTGTATGCATTCCTAGTTATGTGTAGCGTGTTTGAACAACTCAAATAAAACACTAAAAATCTGGATTCAACCACGCCAACATATTCAACCGCACCCAACTCCATTTTCCAAAAGGTCATTTCCAGGATTGTTGTTTTAGCACCGATACTCCGGCCAAGTCAAAATGATTTTCGAAAACCTTATAAAAGCACCATCATCATGACAGATTTTTCAAAGGATCTTTTTATTAAAAAAAAACATGCCATCACTCTGGCCAAAGTAAAGCAACGAATACCGTTAATACCACCAAGACTCCCGATCAATGGGATCGAGGTACCTCAAACGGTTACATTTTATTTCAAAAAAAAATTGTTTTTACGCACATACCGTAAACACAACCGAAGCTTCAATTAATGAAGTCAAGGAATCCAAAACGATCACACTCACAAAACATCATTTTCAAAACGTCATCACCAGACATCACGTTTTGTCACAAACACCGCATACACCATGAATATTGGACTGACTAATTAATAGTTGTTTCGGTAAAAACACTGCGTCATCATTTTCAAAACAGGTTCCCATAAGAACCATATTCATTTAAAAAAACAACACATTTACACTTTTGCCATCATAGAATCTTCGACACACATAAAGCAACACACTCTCACGTCACAAACGATGTCACCACACCATCGTCATCCTAATTTTACAAATCGTCCTTTTCAAAAAAAAAAAACTTCCTCTGCAAAGCTCGATCGTTTTCAAAAAAAACATATATCAAAATTTTTGATCCTGATCAGCCGGGACCGTAATCAACTTCTTACGTCTTACAACCGTGTGATTAACTGTCTGTGTTAGTTACTAGGGTCGCCTCTACTCGAGGTCTTACTTTTTGGGTCGTCTCATGTTGAGAAGTCCTCTTGAATCTCACCTCCGAGATTTGTGTCAAATCGTCTCGTTCTAGAGACATAGATTCACTAGGCGTTGCGCCGAGTACATCGAGAGTCTAAAACACCTGAGTCCCTAAACTGATGACCGCAAATGCGCGCAAATCGAGGGTCTTATTTTCGCATCGCTCGATTACGAGCATCCCTCGAGTCTCTTACGTCGTCCGGTGGATCCGTTCTGATCTTTTGATCCTTTCCCACATAATCACTCCCCGACATGTCGATAGATCCGAACACCATCGAAAGCATCCGCAACGATGTTAATACCCTAACCAAATTAATTCGCAACATCCATACTTCGATAACCCGTCTAACTTCCTTCATCCGTCACATCGATAGCCGCCTCAATTTCCTTGAGAGTAGGAGCACAGAAAGTGAAACGAACGCTAATCCGGGAAATTACCACGCCCAAGAGCCTACCCAGGATAGATTATCCCAACACTCCGTCCGATCGAAGCTTACCAAAGTCGATACGAAAAGAATACCAAGACCTTATAAGACCACATCCAACAAAGTAGAAAGATCACCGAGGGAGTTTACCCCAATCAATTCATCTTACACCGAAGATCTTAAGCACCTAGTCGATCAAGGGTTGCTCTTGCCCATGGGTTTCACTCCAGACCCACCCGTCGGCAGACGAGGCAAAAGTTGGACCCCTAATGCTTATTGCCTATATCACCAAGGTAACGGGCACGATACCGAATCCTGCTATCGACTCAAACATGTCATACAAGACATGATCGAAAATGGGACGATTCCTCTCTCTCCACCCGAGAAACCAAACAATACCACAAACCCCTTTAGCGTTCACGCTGTCCTTGACGACACCATCGGTTGTTCCCGCCGCGACCCTATAAAGGAGAATGTCCTGAATATCGAGGAAGATCCCGACAACCCACGGGCACCCGTTAAGACGAGCAAATTTGTGTCCGAGTCAAAGTCTAGTTCGTCTCAGGGCCTAGATCTAATAGTATAACGAATGTCTTTTGTTCACTTTGAGTCAGGAGGTGCGAGGGGATCAGTCCTCCACCTCCCCGGAAGCAATATCTCGGGCGCATAGCCCGCTTATTACTATCAATAAAAAGAAATAAACTTTTCTTCCTTTATAAGGCTCCTCGACAATCGCTTGATTTAATAACGCACTTTCTCGCTTAAAACTCGATATTATGCCATTTATCGATAACAATCAAACATACCTTAAAACAACGAGGAATTACAAGAACCGAGATCCCGTATTCTTTTTTTTACCTATTCCAAGTGTGGTGTAGAAAGCCACATAACCATCCCTTAGAACGAGCATTCCCGAATCTTATGACAAATCTAGATAGTCTTTTAACTTGTGATCAAAGACGGAAGACAAACTCATTCCCCACAATGAACATCCCTCAAATAAAGACCGACCAATTCCTACCATAGGTGCTAGTCTGACGAAAAGAAAAAGAAGTTTGTAATGGCCAAAAGGAGCCGAAAAAAAGATGAAACCAAGGCCAAACTAAACCGGCCCAGTTCAATGATCAAGACCAAACTCAACGGTCAAAATGAAACCCCCAATCATTCAATTCGATTTTAAGTGCAAAGTCCGAACAAAAAGTAAAAAAGAGAGAGAGAGAGAGAGAGAGAGAGAGAGAGAGAGAGAGAGAGAGAGAGAGAGAGAGAGAGAGAGAGAGAGAGAGAAAATGAACAGACCAGTCAACTAGCATTCAAATAATAGCCTCCCTGCATTACAACCTTTAAGACTTTCCTGAGACACTTGTTAGGAGACAGTCCGGAATTTGGAGGGTTCAAGCTCAATAGGATAATTCCAACCATAAGGGCCAGACATCGAAATCAGATCCCACGTAATTTACATCCCACCTGATTGAAGTCTGAGTCATTTTTACTCAGCTTCCCCTTTCCTACCACATTACGAAACCTTAGCCCATAGCCCTAACTCCACAAAAATCAAGCTCCATATTTTGATCTATCGAAAACACTTACTACCTAGCTCCACATTCCAAAACCATCCAAGCCAGTCACCCCGACCCAAACACGGTATCTCGATAATTGTCACTTTCAAGAGGCCACACCCAATCACTCCGTCTTAGTTCTTTAACAAGGGTGAGTACACCCTAAACATCTCACATCGATAATTGGCATAACGAGTCTAAAGCAAAATCACTCACATTTTGAATGAACTACGAACATGGTTTGATTCAGTCTAAAAACGGATAGGTAGGCAACCCTTCCAAGGGTACAACCAACAAAAATATCAAAATCGATTACTCGATTCACATGCAAGTCGGAACCACCCCTATGTTCCGATTAACGAGTGATTTCAATGATGAAGCACAAACGATGAGCCGAGGACGGGGTGAAAACCCGAAGGGGCGCCCCGGGCAAAATGAAGAAACGAGTTGCGAGCCGTCGTTGAAAAAAAAAAGAGAAAGCAAAAATAAAAGAGCGGAAAAAAAGACAAAACAAAAGGTGAGCCGAGGACGGGGTGAAAACCCGAAAGGGCGCCTCGGGCAAAATGAAGAATCGAGTTGCGAGCCACCACCAAAAAAAAAATAATAAATAACAAAAAATGTGCTTCTCATTAATGCAACGTCAATTGAATCAAGCCTTTGTCGAGGCCCTTTACATCGAGCATCTAATATCCGGCCACCCCGGAAAATGACAACATGTCAAGCAAAACCCTACAAAAAGTTAGTACTAATACGCCACATAATATCAAGTAATAGAACATAGTACTAAACGGTTGGGCTCTACCGGTCCAACTTTCCCTTTCCCTTACCGTTCGGATGTGCTTGTTCGGGTCTCTCACTATAGACCCTGAACACAAGTCTCCGTCATCTCAACCAAAGGCGAGTCCAACCGATCCAATTTCCCTTCACTCACATTTTCAATATGGGTCTTATTAGTCTAGGCCCATCTAGGTGAACTGACGAATACTAGGATCAGTAACGTCATCTTCTGTCGGGCGCTTAGTGACATTAGCCCACATAGCTTCCTTATTCTGTAGTACAGTCATCTCCACAATCCTTAACCTTTCACTCACATCCGAAAACCCCGGACATCATGAACAACCTCTTGAAGTCGCTAAACTCCTTTCCAAAAGCCGAAATACCCACGCAAGAGCAACAAGACCGTACGGACAACACATTTCACCCGTCGGATCCACTAGACTTAGACGTCCTTTTTATTTTCTTTTTAGGGGGATAAGCTACCCCACCTAGGCGTGTTGTAGCCTAGTATGGCACTATCATTAAAGTATAAAAAAGTGGTCTACTTTTTTCAGAAGTGGTCTAGTCTTTTTCTTTTTGCCTCATTTTAAATATTAATGTCGGGACAATTACACTTGTCTCCCAACACCGAACACGCATTCAGTCAAAACATTTTAGTTACAAGAGCATTCCTTACATTTTGCACGTCTCGAGTCAAACATTTTAATCGACGTACTACTTGATCCAAATCCCGGCTCAAACTAACGCATTTCAAGAATCCCGAAAAAGCATTTTCGTACTCTCGTGCAACCCCAACGCATCCTAAACTAAGATTAAATCGCAAATAAATAAACGCGAAGTGATTACTTGTCAATCTAGGTCGACATTTCACTAAACAAAAAATGCAAGAGTAATCCAACTATTTCAAATACGAAAAATATACAAAGTCATACACAAACCGAGTTTGTGGCCTAGGCAGGACCCCTAGAAGCCGCACCGATGGCTATCACAAGCTCACCAAGGTTGTCATCCAAACCTAGGTCCTCTAAATCGAAGGTAGGAGACTCACTACCGTCCATCCCCGACAACATATCTAAGGTAGCCGTCTCGGGAATCCCGCCAATGTCCTCGACGGCACCAATAACATGACCCGTAGCCTCAGCCTCTGCCTCCTTCTCAATCAGATGCCTAGCCTCACGCTGCGCGGAGGTCTCGCCCTGAGACCGAGCCAGCTGCTCCATAAGGTGAGCGATCTCGTCGGCCCGAGAATGCAGGAGTTGTCGCGCCTCAACCGCCTCCGCCTCAAGCTCGATCACCCAAGTCTCTAACTGCCCCACAATCTCCAGAGTAGCCTGCACATACATCTAAGCCTTAGGAAAATGTACAAATAACCTAGAAGACCACTCTAAGCACACACTCACCGATCGAGACCCCGAAGTATCACGGGAGACCCTCGACGCGTAGACCCGAAAGCAGTTGGCGGCATGCCACAACCGCTGATGGCAAGTTGACAAAACCTGAAACGAGAAACCAAGTTAGCCAAACAAACCTAGCTCTTAGAGCCCGAACCCCCAAACAGAAACTAAAACTTACCTGGTATACTCGGTCACGCCACTCTATCCCGGCGTCCATCTCCTCGGCAGAACACGGGGGAAGAGGCTCAATGAAAGCTATCCCGACCGCATCTACCCTGGGCAGCATCAAGGGGAAGTCTGGGGGCTGGATAGCATCAGCCGGGTCGGCCAGCTGAGAAAGCAACAAATCGGTCGGTCAGGGGCAAGTAAACACTAAACCATGAAACAAACCTTAGAATCAAAGATTAAAACCTTACCACGAGGCGGTGGCAAGCTAGCCGCTGGCTGATATGAGATAGATAGGAGTTACCAGGTGCGCATCGTCTCCTTCTCAATCCCTACCCTCAAGGACCTCTGCGGTGGTCGGTGGTCTAAACATAGTCCGGGGAGGATCAACCGGCACCCTGAAATCGTCATACAAACACTGACGTACCAACCGCTCGCCCAGATACCAAACCGAGCGAAACAACGCAGGAAGAAGCATCCTCCTATAGCTCCGAGGCCTCAACTCCGCAGCCAGATACCCAGGAACGCCCTTATAATTGGCCCAAGGGCGGGCCACAAACTGCACAAACAAAATTAGCACTTTAACCCACGATAAACGCCAAATAAAGCGGGGCATAAAAAGAAAACTTACATCCTCGAGGCGTAGCTGGTTGGCCAGCACGTTCTCCGACGGGTAATGGCTGATTGTACTCTTAGGCTGAGCCAGCCTCCACTCGATCCCCGCCGGGAATCTCGTCGGATCAACCCGCACCGTTTTAGGTGCCAAACAAGGGAAGTAAGAATAGATCCAAGCCTGCAAAATCCCAAAACACCTTTAGCAAAACAAAGCCAAAACTAAGAAAAACCTAAGATGCAAAAGCGGGAATAGCAACTAACCTCCAGTACAAGGCCTGGACCCACGATTGGCAAGGCTGAGGCCGACACCACCTCCAACGGCCTCACCATGACTTGCAAGCAGCAAATCATCTCCAAAAAAGCCGCGGTTACCCAATCAAAACGTCCTAGCTGAGCCAGATCAGCCAGGAGAGGCAAAATCCTAGTACTCAACCTCTCGCCCTTATCTGAGAAGTGGGTCAATCCTAGGAAGTACCACAACCACAACCGAGCGTCCTGCTCCGGCGTGTTGGGTACTTGACCCTCTAACACCGCCACCCACTCGAAGTGATCGGTGATGTACAAGCTCACCAAAGCATGAGGCGCACTATATGCCTCACGCTCCAAACAATCCCGATGAGGCCCCGCACCTCATCACTATCTAGCCTAGGGCCCTCGGCAGCCCACCAAATCCTCTCCGGACCCCAGGGCAAACCGGTAATCACCCCGAAATCCTCTAAATTCATCCCGACCTCCCTAAAGGACATATGGAAGGTCAAGGTAGTATCACGAAAGCGATGTACCATCGCTCTAATCACCATAAGGTTGCACTTAGTCTTGCAACCCACTGCTCGACCACAGGACCTAGAGCAGTCCTCGCGATAATTCCCTTTACCGCGGGGGTCAACTTTCGAGAATAAATCTCGAGACATGTAGTAAAGCTCGAGAAAGTCCTCATCGAACCTGGGGACTGCAAACCAAAGCAATACAAGTATAAACGAAACAAACCAAACCAAACCCAACCGGAGCCAAAATCCAAAACATAATTAATAAACACGAATAGGACACTCACCAGACCCTGCACTATGCGGTGAGAAACGTGTAGGTCAGGACGAAACAACAACTGGTGACCATCCCAGCCCCGAGCCCACTCGGGGTCCTCGTAGCCAATCTCCTCATTCTCCGGCACGAGAGCCGGAACATGGGCCCTCCTAGCAACCGTCTTGGGAAGCCTACGCTTCCTCACCCTATCAAAGTCGGCCTCATTTATGGCCTCCGGATCACGTCGCTGGGATGAAATGCTCTATCGTCTCCTACGAATCCCGCGGGGAGTCAGTGAGCTCGTCCCGGCGGCTCCACCACTAATACCAACCAAAGAAGCTCCCTCGGGACGCTCGGTATCACCTCTAGCTACAAAACCAAACAAAACACGAAAAACCCGTACCTTAGGTCAAGCAGAAATAATTTAATCAGGTCAAAATAAGGACAAAATTTCGGATAAGGATATTAAAATTCCGAAAGGGTCGCTAACACCTATTTTCGATCCCGGTCACGATGGGAGTGGTTTCGGGAAAATCCGACATTGTTACGACACCTTTTAGTCCGTCGTAAGTCACACAAAATCTCACGGAAGGCCCTAGAGGCCTTTCTAGCTCATAAAAATCGACAAAGGGTTCACCCATATCATCACAAACACTAATCAAGCAAAATTACGTAAGACAAGTACGGGAATATCCGGGAAAACGAGTCCTAACCCTAGCATTTCGAGCCTATCACTATAGGGAGCCATTGTCATACCTCGAAATCCCCTAGTCAACTTACAATCACCCTAGCAAGCTCTAATCGACCCTAATTTAACAATGGGATTAAGTACAAGCATCAAAACTTAGCAAATTAAAAACCCCCCAAATCAATTTTCTAGGGTTTCAACAAAACAAACTCACAATCAACCAAATCAAGCAAAACCAACAATAAACGAACGAAGAACGCTTACCCGAAGTCGACATTCTCACGTATGGCGGAAATCGAGACGAAATTTGGCTAGAAAAATCGAAAAGGCGATATTGGGGCGAAAGAGGCGACGCGTTCTGTTTTTAGGACGAATGAACGAATCGTCGCAACCTTCGCCAACTTAAACAAACCCGACCCACAGAAACCCGACCGCCTCAAGTGACGCGCTCAAATCCTGAATCGTTGGGGGCTAGGCGCCTGAAGACTGGGGCGCAGATGTACGCGCATCTTAACAGTCCAGCACAGACTAAGACGGAAACAAATGAGGCTTAACATCCGATATGCACGAAACACGCACCCTTTAAGACAAGCAAAATAACAGTGACGAAGCAATTACTAATCGATATCGATAAAGCACAAGCATAAGAACCACACTTAGCATGAACGCTGCACTCGAGCACGTAATAAAACGAACCAAACCGAGCCTATCTAAGCAAACTTCGAACGAATCCCAAATGCATAATAAACCAAAGCAAAGCAAAAGCAAACCCGAACAAAATAAGACAAACCCGCAAAACAAAAGCCACTTAACTAAAATAAATAAACCACAGCAATTTCTAACGGATCTTAGTTATCCGAGAGGCATTGGAGTCCTATACCTCCACAGCAATTTTTGCCTAACGGGTCTTAGTTATCCAAGAGGCATTGGAGTCCTATACCTCCACAACAACTTTTGCCTAACGGGTCTTAGTTATCCGAGAGGCATTGGAGTCCTATACCTCCACAGTAATTTTTTTGCCTAACGGGTCTTAGTTATCCGAGAGGCATTGGAGTCTTATACCTCCACAGCAATTTAATTCGAGTGGAGACCAACGCCCTCGAAGGAGTCTTATACCTCCACAGCAATTTAATTCGAATGGAGACCAACGCCCTCGAAGGAATTTTATACCTCCACAACAATTTAATTCGAGTGGAGACTGACGCCCTCGAATATTTTATATTGATTTGTTTAGTCCTAGGGGTCATAGGCATCCCGAAAGACAGCTATTCGAGTGGAGACCGACGCCCTCGAATAGTTTATATCGTTTTATTTTGTCCTAGGGGTCAGAGGCATCCCGAAGACAAGTGTTCGAGTGGAGACTGACGCCCTCGAGCATTTCTTATTGCTTTGTTTTGTCCTAGGGGTCATAGGCATCCCGAAAGACAACTATTCGAGTGGAGACCGACGCCCTCGAATAGTTTATCTTGTTTCGTTTTGTCCTAGGGGTCATAGGCATCCCGAAGACAAGTGTTCGAGTGGAGACTGACGCCCTCGAACATTTTATCTCGCTTTATTTTGTCCAATGGGTCATAGGCATCCCGAAGACGACCACTCGAGTGGAGACTGACGCCCTCGAACGTTTTATTTTTGTTTCATTAAGTCCAAAAGTTCATAAGCATCCCAAAGACATTTGTTCAAACGGAAGCCAACACATACGAACATTTTTTCGCATCTACGCTTAGCGCGTCACCCACACACAAGGCATTCAAAATTGAACAAACTTTTAAGCAATCCAAAAAGGCAAAAACACACGAGCATGAAGAACTGACAACGAGATGATAAGCACCGGCCCGGGCCCAAGCAAGCAACCACAGGCGAAGACGTTAGGTATGATTTCTATGCCTTGGCTGGCGAGCCTCAACACGTAGTCCAATGGACCTAAAACGACCCGAACGGACAGCCACCAGGTCGTAATCCTCGATTGACCTGGGTGGCTATACTTTGACTTTCGCCTTGTACAAGCCTCAGTCAGAGCGAAGGCTTCTATAGACACCAAGATTTGGACCTGGTGGCTGCAGAAGTGCCCAACAAACACCGATGACGATCGGACTGCAATTCGACGCGGATTCGCGATGTTTTAGATAGTTTTTCTATAGAACGGATCAAATAAAGTACTCGGAAAAATTAAACTAACATATTGGCAGCCTTAGTCGTGTCGTTACGGTCGCATAGACACTAATTAGAGTAAATTATGACACCGGGACCCCGAGTCGGTCCCGAAACTCGAACCGAGTCAGCACCTCGCCAAGCGAACCCCGGGATGCACCTGAGGCCCGCTAAGCACCATGGAGCTAGGTCAAGGGAGAGGAAGCCTTAACCCCCAAGCAATGAATAATACGTACCACTCTCGGTTTTGGAAAGTATCAAAATCGTATCTTCAAAATCCCGAGCGCCTCACCATGTGCGCCTGAGTCTTCCCACGCCTAAACCCAGGCGCCTGAGTGTTGGTGCGCCTGACCTTAGGCGCCTATCTAGGTGACGAGGGCCGAAAACACCTAAAAATACCCCCCTCCATCCCCTCATTTCGTCACAACTTCTTCAATTCCCTTCCCTCTTCACTCGTAAAGAGTTTCTTGCTAAGAGCTCGCACTCTGACACCCGAGGAAAACGATCCACTCGATCGTAGTTCCGATAAAAGCGACATCGACGCTACACCTCACCTTCGAGCACTCCACTCGATCCCGAGGTGCCTGTGTTCGACTAGCTATAATTTAGTGACGGAATTCTGCCGGATTAGCCGCAGAATCAGCCAATAGTAGCGGAGCTATGCCGGAGTAGCCGCAGGAAGGGTCAACAATAACAGAACTCTGCCGAAATCACCAGGCAAACTAGGAGGATCCGCCTTTTGGAGCCGAGGCATCACTAGGTTGTCATCTAAACAAAACTTTACATTCTTGCACCTTCTTTTATTATGCACTACGATAATACTAGACATGGACATTAAGTCCACAAACACATACTAAAACATGTAACGTCCTCACTTCATTCGCAAACACCAAAATACACTAAATAGACCCGAGTAATTCCGAGATCCATTCTCATAACTATCTATGCAACGTTTCCCGTTTAGTGTATACTCCAAGGGTACAGCTCCTCACTACGTGATTTACTTACGTTCGCATTTACAGTTTTCGTATGATTTATTGTCTTTCTGACCTTATAATCGCATGCTAAACCACCTAACACGGAGATCAAAACGTAAATAAACTAAAACTTAACAAAGCGATAGTCGGGTTCCGCATTAGTCCCGGTGCTCGCCATGTATGGTTCGACGCAACTCTATTAATACCGAACCGTCGCATCTTAAGCAGAATACCAGGTAAGGTATATCACGAGAACGACTAATATCCTTATATTATCGCGTTAAAACTGATTTGCTAATACGTATAATATTAGTACCCTCTACCCCTCTTACGTGCATCTTTTCATGGTCTTCTTGTCACGTGAAATCGCATGCAAAGAATGTAAACACAAATACTTCGACGACAAAACTTGTCCTTAAACAACCGACGTACTAAAGGGTATAGGGTGGAAATAACGGATGTTACAGTATTTCCGCCACAACAAAAGAACGAAGTTATCAGCCCACCGATTGATTAGTAGAGGCCGCTATAGTGTAGGCGGGATTGGGTGTCGACATCTATCGGATGTTGGCTTCCCAATACGTACCCTCACCCCTTACTCGGAATCGACGGTTTCCGGATGTCCGAAACCATTGGCAATGAGAGTCATTCCAGGCATGGAGTGCTTAAGGGTACAAGTCTTTATCTTTAGGTCTCGTGCCCCTCAGCTTTGAGCCGGCTAAGGATCAAAGTTGACTTGAACGTTTCCGAGTCCCCATAATTGACTCGGTGGCGAATCCAGAAATCGGCAACGAATTCAGTTAACTAAAAAGGTCGCCTTACCAAACATATCGGTCTTTAAACATTTACAACCACGACTCGATCGATTCCAAACGGAAACACTAGTACTCGCACCCGTCTAGTACAAGTCCGGATCGTCGTCCGAATCAACGTCCGAAACATCGCCCCGTACGCGAGATCGGACCGGCCCCTGATTGGGAGGGGGCCGCGTGGGTGGCCGCCGCCATACTTTGAAAAACCGGGTCGGTCCCGCGCGGGTGCGCGCGGGGCGCCGGGCGGTGTGGAACCCTGGTACAAAGCAATCCTAGATTTTAAAACCAACGGATCATGCCCACCCAACACAAACAGAAAAAACAAAAGAGCCTTAAGATTGCAAGCCGCCCATTACATCCTGAACCAAGGGCTACTCTACAAACAAACCCAACAAGGAGTCCTCCTTAGGTGTGTAAACAAAATCCAATCCGAGAGAGTCATGGAAGAAATACATGACGAAGAGTGCGGACCCCACATGAGTGCACACCTATTAGCCCGGAAAATAATGAGACTAGGCTATTACTGGATGACCTTAGAGACAGACTGTCGACGTCATGTCCGTCACTGCCGCAATTGCCAAATATTCGCCAACATCCAACACCTACCACCCTATCCTCTCCACACCATAACCACACCCTGGCCCTTCTCTACTTGGGAAATTGACATCATAGGAAAAGTACACCCATCCGGGACCGAGGGATACTGTTTTATACTGGTGGTCGTCGATTACTTCACCAAGTGAGTAGAAGCCGCCTCTTACACCATACTGGCCTCCAAACAAGTAATCAAATTCCTACCAAACAACATCATGTGCCGCTACGGTATACCTCAGAAATAATAAGTGATCAGGGGGCTCATTTCAAGGCCTCCACCCAAAAAAATCCTTGACAAATACAAAATCCAAAGACACAAATCCTCACCCTATATACCTCAGACCAACGGGGCCATGGAGGCAGCAAACAAAACCATCGCCACAATCCTTAAGAAAAGGATAGACAACTACTGGGATTGGCCAAGCGAAATACTCTTCGCATTATGGGGATACCAAACGTCCTAGTGAACACCCACTAGAGCCACCCCATATTACCTGACATACGGCTCTAAAGTCGTGTAACCCATAGAGCTAGAAATACCATCGCTAAGGATACTAGCCGAAAGCGGCATCCCCGAAGTAGAATGGAACCAAAAACGATATGATGAGCTAGTGCTCTTAGATGAGCGTAGGATACACGCGCTGTCTAACGTGCAAGCCTACCAACAACGCATACAGTGGGCCTTTAACAAACGAGTGAAATCCCGAAACATACACGAGGGAGACCTAGTAATCAAATCCATTAGAGCACCCCTTCCCGTCGATCCTAGAGGGAAATTCAAACCATAATGGGCAGGCCCCTACCTCGTCAAGAAAATACTCTCGGGGGGCGCTGTGATCCTCACTGATCTAGACGGTCAAGAATTCTCAACCCCAACCAACATGGATCAACTCAAACGATACTACCCATAAAACATCCCAACAAACTCATCCTGATCTCTAAAATAGGGTGAAAACCCGCGCAAAAAAAAAAGAGAGAACGAAAATTCGCATCGATAATTGGCATAGCGAGCCTAAAGCAACATCACTCATATTTAAAAGAACTACGAACATGGTTTGATTCCGTCTAAATGCGGATACGTAGGCAACCCTTCCTCGGGTACAACCAACCAAATAACAAAATCAATTACTCGATTCACATGCAAACCGGAACCTTTTACAAGTCCGGATAACGAATGATTCCAATGACGAAGCACAAACGACGAGCCGAGGACGAGGTGAAAACCCGAAAGGGTGCCCCGGGCAAAATGAATAATCGAGTTGCGAGCCGTCGTTAAAAAAATGACGAGCCGAGGACGGGGTTAAAACCCGAAAGGGCGCCCCGGGCAAAATGAAGAACCGAGTTGCGAGCCGTCGTAAAAAAAATGTGAGCCGAGGACGGAGAGAAAACCTGAAAGGGCATTCCGGGTAAAATGAAGAATCGAGTTGCGAGCCACCACAAAAAAGAATAAAATGTGCTTCTCATTAACAATAAAAAAAATTAGTTAAATCGAGCCTTTGTCGAAGCACCTACATCGAACATCGGAAACCCGGCTTTCCCGGAAAATGACAACGTGTCAAAACCCTACAAACACTACATAATACAAATTAATAGAACATAATATGAAATGACTGAGCTCTACCGGTCCAACTTTCTCCATCACCATTTGGGCATGCTTGTTCGGGTTTTCACCATCGACCCCTCTTAATGCAAGCTTCCATTGCCCTAGCCAAAGGCGAGCCCAGCCAACCGTGTCTCCTCCCATCACTAGCACCTTCAATACAAGTCTCATCAGTCTTGGCCTGTATAGATAAACTGACGGCACTAGGATGGGTAACGCTGTCTTCGATCGGGCGCTTAGCGACGTCTTCTTGAGTAGCCTCTCTATCCTCTAGCATCGAGGACTTACTAACCTTCGACTTGCTCTGTCCTGACGAGTGCTCACAAACCCCTGCCAGAATGACGTAACATCGGTCGGCCGAACACCCTCTATAACAACGGGACGCAAAAATTTCTGTTCCCAAGATAACCTAAATTCCCTAAAAGAATTCTCTGTCCACGAATCAAACATAGAAACCCCTTAGTTGCATCTGAAGTGATGGCCTCACCCCCATTTGGTCCAACAACTCACCAGGATAGACATAAACTTGGTCCCGTAAAGATAATAGTATCATAGCCGGAGTCAAGGACGAAAAAGGAAATACGGCTCGCCCACTAATTTCCCACCATGAAACCGTCCATCTAATAGCCAATTATGCTTCGACCAAATAAGAAAGTCATTTCTTTTCAGAATGGCCGGCATTCCACGCATCTGCCGTCTTGCGACCTGTAAAGCTCTTATAGCTGTAACCCTTAACATACCGAGGCGGGTCCACCAAGCTGAGTCTCTCCTGTAGCCAAACCTGCACCAATCCCAACACAATGTCACTATAGTGAGTTTCAAACTAAACAACCACAAAGAAACCCAAAAACAAAAGGTAACACCTTACAATACCAGCAAGATCACTCTAGAACCCCGAAAAAGAATCCCACGTAGCCGAACACGAGCGTCAAGACCAAGGATGAGTTCACCCAAAATGAGCAGAGAGGGTGATCGTCTGTGTTCCATCCCCATCACGACATCCAAAACTCGAGGATTGCCCCAACCATCATGCACTAACGCATCCTCGAAAGATAATAGCAAGCCACCGCAATGTTGAAAGCCCGTCTACAAGCTAGAGGTGAAATGTCAAAGGGACTCATCGTTGAAAATGTCCTGAGTAGTAGATTTAGGTCAATACCATCCCTCTCGAAGAAAACACTAGCCTCCTCTAACGAGGAAAAGTCTAGAAAATGATGAAACCATTCCATAAAAGCGTCATCTCCCAAAGGCACACACGGCCGAACTGAAGACCATCCGCCAATGGCATCAATTTCCTCGGAAAGAGGACAAACCCCCCGGGAAAGGCAAAAACATGTATTTTCACGTCCCAAAATTCGGTACACGCCAATAAAAAATTATCCTGCACCCTGACCTGCCTTAACGCATGGATCACAGAAAAACCATCACTTGAACCAACCTCGAAATTACATTTTTTAAAACAACCCGCCCACTCGGTCAAGAAATTCCCGAAACCCGACATAACTCCAAGTATGGATATTCTAGACACTATGGATATTCTAATATGTCTAAAACAAGCACCCTTAACCCGTATATATAGCCCTAATCCCAACACAATTAGGAAACCGCGGGAATTTCCATAAATAGGACCTGGACCGCCCGAGCCCAGACGCCCAAATCTTCAGCCGCCCGAGCCCAAGCGACCCGGAACGCGACAGCCATGGCGCAAGCGTCTATCCTTAAGCAGACAACTTCTAGGCAACCTAAAATAGAGACATTGATCCCGCGTTGCCACCACGAATACCACCTGACATCTCAGGCGTCGGGAACGACCTCCCGATGTGACTAGAAACCTCTTCGGAGACTGAAACACTCATGCAAAAGTTACGAGGTCACATCCCACCCGTCGGACGTACTACACTTAGACGCCTTTTCATTTGTTTTTTTAGGGGGATAAGCTACCCCACCTAGGCGTGTTGTAGCCTTTAGCGGTTATTGTCAAGTCGCGTCTGTAGCCCAATACGGCATTGTCACGAACATACAAAAAAGTGGTCTAACTTTTTTTTTCAAAAATAGTCTAGATCTTGGCTTCGGCCTTGTTATACAATGTCGAAACAATTACACTTTCCTTCTAGGGCACTCGGCCAGAACGCGTTGACCCCCTTGCATTTCGCCCGTCTCGAGTCAAAACATTTTAATCGACGTACTATCTGATCCAACTCCCGGCTCAAACTAACGCATTTCGAAGATCACTTTCGTACTCTCATGCAACCCCAACGCATTTTAAAACATCCTAAAGTACAACGAAATCGCAAATATGAAGTGATTACTTGTCAATCTAAGTCAGCATTTCACAAAATAAAAACATGTCGAAATTACTAAACAATTCAAATACTAAAATTTAAATATATACAAACCCATGTACAAATCGAGTTCCAAAGCTATGGAGGGCCTCTAGAAGCTGCACCGATGGTTGTCACAAATTCGCCAATGTTGTCATCCAAGCCTAGGTCCTCTAAATCGAAGGTAGGAGACTCACTACCGTCAATCCCTGACAGCATATCTAGGGAAGCCGTCTCGGGGAACCTTCCAACATCCTCGGTAGCACCCGTGACATGGCCTTCGGCCTCCGTCTCGGTCTCCCTCTCCCTCTCAACCCTTAGCCTAGCCTCACCCTGCACTGAGGTCTCACCTTGATGCCGAGCCAACTGCTGCTTGAGTCGGGCGATCTCGTAATCCCGAGATTGCAAGAGTTGTCTCGCATCAGCCACCTCTGCCTCCATCTCGGTCACCCGAGTCTCTAGTTGCCCCACCAAATCCTGAGCGTCCTGCAAATACACCCAAACCTTAGGAAATTATACAAACAGCCTAGGAAACCGCTTTAAACATACACACACTCACCGTCCGAGGCCCCGAAGTGTCACAGGAGACCATCGAGGCATAAACTCGAAAGCCGTTGGCGGCCTACCACAACCGCTGATGGCAAGCTGACGAAACCTGAAAGATGAAATCACGCAAGTTAGCCAGATAAAACCCAACTCTCATAACCTAAATCCAAAACAGAAACCAAAACTTACCCAGTATACCCGATCACGCCACTCTATCCCAGCGTCCATCTCCTCGGCAGATCACGGGGGGAGAGGCTCAGTGAAAGCTATCCCGGCTACATCCACCCTGAGCAGCGTCAAGGGGAAGTCTGGGGGCTGAATAGCATCAGCCGGGTCGGCCAGCTGAAGGGAGAGCATGACGGTCAGAGAACAAGTAAATGTTTAGCCATAGAACAAAAACAGCTTTAAAACCGAAAGTCGAGTACTCACCATGAGGCGGTGGCAAGCTAGCCGCTGGCTGACCTGAGATAAATAGGAGGCACCAAGCACCAAGATGCATCACCTCCTTCTCCATCCCTACCCTCTAGAACCTCTACAGCTTTCGGTGGTCTAAACATGGTCCGGAGAGGATCAACCGACACCCTGAAGTCGTCATACAGGCACTGACGCACCAACCGTTCGCCCATATACCAAACCGTGCGGAACAAAGCATGAAGGAGCATCCTCATGTAGCTCCGAGGTCTCAACTACGTCGCCACATACCCGGGCACACCCTCATAGTCGGCCCAGGGACGGGCCACGAACTACACAAACGAAACTTACATTTCAATAAACCCTAAACCCTTGGGGGCTGATAAATAAAACGAGCTATGAAAGGAAAACTTACATCCTCGAGGAATAGCTGGTTAACCATCACGTTCTCCAACGGGTAATGGCTGGTTGTGCATTAGGCTGCGCCAGCCTCCATTCAATTCCCGCCGGGAATCGGGTCGGACGGGCCCGCACCGTTTTAGGCGCCAGGCAAGGGAAGTAGGAGTAAATCCAGGCCTGCAAAATACCCGAACCAAAACATGCCTTTAGCAGATTTTCCATGCTATGAAACGGGGCGGAGAGGGACGGGCGGGGAATGTGGCGCTGAAGCTCGATATGAGCAAAGCATATGACAGAGTGGAATGGAGCTTCCTCGAAGCTATGCTGCGTCGGCTGGGGTTCGCTGAATTGTGGATTCAGCGTATTTTGGAGTGCATTTGGACCGTGAGTCATTCTTTCATTGTGAATGGCACGCTTTCCGGGGAGGTGAGACCGACTCGAGGGTTGAGACAGGGAGATCACATCTCGCCGTATCTTTTTCTCTTATGTGTTGATGCTTTCTCGTACCTTATCAAGAAAGCTGCGGTTGAGAGGAAATTACATACACGATATTAGCATTTGTCGAGGGGCGCCTCGAATGTCCCACCTATTTTTTGCTGATGATTGTATTCTTTTTTCTAGAGCAACTGAAGAGGAATGCTCGATTTTAGCTAACTTGATTAGCCAGTACGAAGGAGCATCGGGTCAGAAAATTAACTATTCTAAGACGGAAGTTGTCTTTAGCAAGAAAGTCCCAGTCCAAAATTGGGAGGGGTTCAAGCGAATTATGGGGGGTAAGGGAGGTCAATAAACATGAAAAGTACCTTGGCTTACCTACTATAATTGGGCGCTCTAAGAAAGTGGTTTTTGGTAGTATTACAGAATAAATTTGGAAGAAGTGCAAGGATGGAAGGAGAAATTGCTGTCAAAACCCGGGAAGGAGGTCCTTATCAAGGCGGTAGCGCAATCTATACCTACCTATATGATGAGTGTCTTTGCGGTGCCCGAGGGTATGATTTCCGAAATAAATGTTGTCATGGCTCGGTTTTGGTGGGGGTCGTCTGACACTCGGAAGCGTATTCACTGGAAGGCGTGGGATAAATTATGTATCCCAAAGCAGGAGGGCGGTTTGGATTTCCGCGATCTAGGAGTGTTTAACCAGGCTTTACTCGCCAAGCATATTTGGAGACTACACTCGAATCCTAACTCACTTGTGGCACGGGTTCTCAAGGCACGGTATTTGAAGCATGATGATGTTCTGGAGGCACGAAGAGAGCATGCCCAAGCTATTGTTGGAGAAGTTTGTGGGGAGCGAAGTCGTTGCTGCTCGAGGGGTTAAAGTGGCGTGTTGGAAACAGGTAAAAAATTAATGTTTGGAATGATGCCTGGTTACCGGGTCAGACATCTTGTCGCATCCCGACCCCTAATCTTGAGGCAGACCCGTCCATGATGGTTGCAACATTTATTGACCAGCTGAGTGGAACCTGGATGCCCGATAAGCTGAATAAGGTCCTCAACATGGCCGATGCTCGAGATGCCATGTCACTACCCCTGAATGCTGACTTGCCCGATAATATTATGTACTGGTGGCCTACCCGTGATGGTGTGTTCTCTGTCAAAACGGCGTATAGATTGGCCAGAGGAGGTTTTACGCGACGGGCGATGCATGATGGGGGGGATGGTTTTGATGAGTTCTGGAACCGACTTTGGCGCCTTCCAATTCCCCCGAAACTCGTACATTTCGTGTGGAGAGCCTGTTCGGGTATCCTGGCTGTGAGACAGGCACTTGTGAGGAGGCATATCGGGGTAGACCCCGTTTGTCCTGTGTGCAAGGAGGCTGAGGAAACGGAGATTCATACCCTGTTTAGTTGCCCTACGACCCAATCTCTTTGGCTCGACAGTGGACTTGATGCTTATCCTGCGGTAATGCCGAGACTCAGTTGCAGGGATGCTTTCAAATGGCTTATGAATAGATGTACTAAAGATGAGTTGCACCGAGCTATGACCCTTGCCTGGGCAGCCTGGACTTGGCGGAATTCTACGCTTTTTATGGATAATCCGACTCCCCTGCACGTGATAAAGATTGGGCTTTCCCGGTTGGTGAGTGAGCATGCTATGTACACCGGACTTGTCGGGCTTGTGATGTAAGGGAGTGAGGTAGGGGGCGGCGTTTGGCGGAGACCAGAGGTTGGGTGGGTGAAGTAGAATGTGGATGTTGCTCTTTTTGGGAATGACGAAGTGGGGCTGGGTTTTGTGTGTCGGAGCTCGACTGGTCAGGTTCTTATGGCGGGATGCAGAAGGTTGATGGCGCGATGGACGGTCGAGATTACAGAAACCCAGGCTATGCTCTTTGGATTACAGCAGACTCAAGGCATGAGGGAAGGGAGTATCGTGCTTGAGAGCGATGCGCTCACGGTCACCAATTCTGTTAACCGACGCACCGTGTTTAGGAGCCCTATTGGTTTGTGTTTTGATAGAGTCATCGAATTATTGAATCTGTTTTCTCGCTCCAAATGTGTGCATGTAAAACGTGAGGGTAATACCGTAGCCCATTTTATGGCTCTTTTCTCCCCGTTGGTGGGGGATGAGGTTGTATTTGGGTCGAATTTCCAGCAAGTTATTCTTGACTTGGCGGAGGTTGATTTAATATAACCCACACGTTTTTCCTTATAAAAAAAAGGTAAACCCAAAGAAACAAATACACAAATAATTACTAACCTCTAGCACGAGACCTGGACCCACGATGGGCAAGGGTGAGGCCGACTCCACTTGCAACGGCCTCACCATGACTTGCAAGCAGCAAATCATCTCCGCGAAAGCCGCGGTCACCCAGTCAAAACGTCCCAGCTGATCTAAATCAGCTAGGAGAGGCGGAATCCTAGTACTAAACCTCTCGCCCTTATCCGAGAAGTGGGTCGATCCTAGGAAGTACAAAACCATAACCGGGCATCCTGCTCCGGCGTGTTGGGTGCTCGACCCTCTAACACCGCCACCCTCTCAAAGTGATCGGTGATGTACGAACTCACCAAAGCATGAGGTGTACTGTAAGCCTCACGCTCCAAACAATCCCCGATGAGGCCCCGGACCTCATCACTATCTAATCTAGGACCCTCAGCAGCCCACCTAATCCTCTCAGGACCCCAGGGTAAACCCGTGATAACACCGAAAACCTCTAAAGTCATCCCGACCTCCCCAAAGGACATATGGAAGATCGAGGTAGTGTCCTGAAAGCGATCAACCATCGCTATAATTACCATAAGGTTGCACTTAGTCTTGCAATCCACCAATCGTACCCACTGCTCGACCACGGGGCCCAGAGCGGTCCTCGCGATAATCCCCTTTGCCGCGGGGGTCAACTTTTGAGAATAAATCTCAAGGCATGTCGTGAAACCCGAAAAGGCCCTCATCGGACTTGGGGACTGCAAACCAAGACAAAATAAGTATAAACAAAACAAAACAAACCCAACCACAGGTACTCACCAGACCCCGCATTGTGCGATAAGAAACGTGCAAGTCGGGACGAAACAAAAGATGATGGTCGTCCCAGTCCCGAGCCCACTCGGGATTCTGGCTCAGGATCCTCGTAGCTAATCTCCTCATTCTCCGGTACGGGAATTGGGACATGAGCCCTCCGAGCAACCGTCTCGGGAAGCCTACGCTTCCTTACTCTATCGAAATCAGCCTCGTTTATGGCCTCCGGATCACGACGCTGAAAAAAACACTCCGTCATCTCCTACGAATCTCACGGGGAGTTAGCGAACTCGTCCCGGCAGTCCCGCCACTAGTACCTACCGTAGAAGTTCCCTCGGGATGCTCGGTATCACTTTTGGCTGCAAAACCAAACAAAATTTAAAAAATCCATGCTTCAGGTCGGGCTGAAACAGCTTAAACAGGTCAAAATAAGGTCAAAATCTTGGATGGAGATATCAAAATTCCGAAAAGCCCGCTAACACCTATTTTCGACCCCGATCACAATGAAAATGGTTTCGGGAAAATCGGGCATCGTTACGACGCCTTTGGTCCGTCGTAAGTCACACAAAACCTCACGGAATGAAGGCCCTAAAGGTCGTTCTAGCTTACAAAGTTGACAAAGGAGTCACTCACATCATCACAAACACTGATTGAGCGAGATTATGAAAAACAAATGCGGAAATAACCGGGAAAACGGTCCCTAACCCTAGGCATTTCGAGATTATCACCATAGGAGTCCATGGCTATACCTCAAAGTCCCCTATCAAACTTCTAACTACTCTAACAAGCTCTATTCAACCCTAATTTAACAATGGGACTAAGCACAAGCATCGAAACTTAGCAAATTAAAAACACCCAAATCGATTTTCTAGGGTTTCAACAAATCAACCCACAATCAACCAAATTATGCAAAACCGATAATAAATGAGTAAAGAACACTTACCCGTAGTCGACATTCTCACGTATGGCAGAAATCGAGACGAAAATCGGTTAGAATAATCGAAAGAGCAATTTAGGGGCGATAGGGGCGACGCGTTCGAGTTTTGGGATAAATGAACAATTCGCCCCAACTTTCGCTAACGAAATCCCGGGTGCCTCAGGCTGCGCGTCCAAGGTTTGGACCGCTGGGGGCTAGGCGCTTGAGGACTGGAGCGCAGATGAATGCGCGTCAGACCAGTCCAGCGCAAGACTAAGAAAAATAAACAAGGGTTAACATCCAATACACACAAAACATGCACTCTTTCTTTTAAAGCGAGCAAACCAACAACGACGAAGCAGTTACCAATCGATGCTGACAATGCACGCATATAACAAAAAGCAATAAGACAAGCATAAGATCCACACCTAACAAGAACGCTCACACTCAAGCACGTGATAAAATAAACTAAACAAAGCCCAAACAAATCCCAAATGCGTAATAAATCAGAACAAAGCAAAGCAAGCCCGAATAAAATAAGACAAATAAGACAAAGAAGACGCAACTCAATCAAAATAAATAGACGCCACCAAACGGTTTTTTTCGAGCCTAACGGGTCTTAGTTATCCTGAAGGCCACAGCAATTTAAATTCGAGCAGATACTGACATGCTCAAAGGAGTCTTATACCTCCACGGCAATTTAAATTCGAGCGGATACTGACACGCTCGAAAGAGTCTTATACCTCCACAGCAATTTAAATTCGAGCGGATACTGACACCCTCGAAGGAGTCTTATACCTCCACAACAATTTAAATTCGAGCGGATACTGACACGCTCGAAGGAGTCTTATACCTCCACAGCAATTTAAATTCGAGCGGATACTGACACGCTCGAAGGAGTCTTATACCTCCACAACAATTTAAATTCGAGAGGATACTGACACGCTCGAAAGAGTCTTATACCTCCACAGCAATTTGAGGTTTGAGCGGATACTGACACGCTCAAACACCTTCGAGCCCAACGGGTCTTAGTTACCCGGAAGGCATTTGAGTCTTATACTTCACAGCAATTTGGGGTTTGAGCGGACTGACACGCTCAAACACCTTCAAGCCCAACGGGTCTTATTTACCTGGAAGGCATTTGAGTCTTATAACTCTCAGCAATTTGGGGTTTGAGCGGATACTGACACGCTCAAACACCTTCGAGCCCAACGGGTCTTAGTTATCCGGAAGGCATTTGAGTCTTATACCTCACAGCAATTTGGAGTTTGAGTGTATACTGACACGCTCAAACACCTTCGAGCCCAACGGGTCTTAGTTATCTGGAAGGCATTTGAGTCTTATACCTCACAGCAATTTGTGTTTGAGCGGAAACTGACACGCTCAAACGTTTTTTCGAGCCTAACGGGTCTAAGTTATCCTGAAGGCAATTTAAGTTTGAGCGGATACTGACATGCTCAAACATTTCTCGAGCCTAACGGGTCTGAGTTATCCGGAAGGCAATTTTATTTTGAGTGGATACTGACACGCTCAAACGTTTTTTCGAGCCTAACGGGTCTGAGTTATCCTGAAGGCAATTTGAATTTGAGCGGATACTAACACGCTCAAACATGTTTTGTACTAGGGGTCATAAGCAACCCAAAGGTGATTGTTCGAATAGATACTGACACACTCGAACATTCCATCTTACCTCCGTGTCTGAGAGGTCATAAGCATCCCAAACGGCATTCTATTAAGTCAGAGAGGTCATCGTCCGGCCTCGTGAGGACGATGACCCCTCACGAGGCCGGTCCGGCATTCTATTAGCTTTGATCGGTCCGGCCTCGTGAGGACGTCTGTCTAAGTAAAAGCTTACACATACGAGCATCCTTTTCGTAAATCTACACTTGACGCGTCATAAGCAATCCGAAAAGGCAAAAGACACGAGCATGAAGGACTAAGAACAAGACGGCAAGCATGGGCCCGGGCCCCGACAAGCAACTACAGACGAGGACGTCAGGTTTGATTTCTAAGCCTTGGCTGGCGAGCCTCAACGACCCGACCGGACAGCCACCAGGTCGTAATCCTCGATTGACCTGGGTGGCTTTACTTTGACTTTCGCCTTGTCCAAGCCTCAGTCAAAGTGGGGGCTTCTGTAGACACCCAGATTTAGACCTGGTGGCTGCAGGAGTGCCCAACAAACACTCGATGACGATCGGACTGCAACGCGACACGGGTTCGCGATGTTTTAGATAGTTTTTCTATAGAACGGATCAAATAATTACTCGGAAAAATTAAAATAACATCAAGGCGGCCTTAGTCGTGTCGTTACGGTTGCACAAACACTAATTAGAGTCAATTCCGGCACCGGGACCCCGAACTGGTCCCGAAACACAAACCGAGTCGACACCGCGCCAAGCGAATCTCGGGATGCACACCCAAGGCCCACTAAAAATCACGGCGCTAGGTCAAAGCGGGGAAGACTTAATCCCCAAGACACATATCATCACTTCTCGGTTTTGGAAAGTATCAAAATCGTATCTTTAAAATCCCGAGTGGCACACCTTGCGCGCCTGAGTCTCCACACGCCTAAGCCCAGGCGCCTGAGTTTTGGTGTGCCTGGACTCAGGCGTCTATCCAGGCGACGAGATCCGAAAACACCTATAAATACCCCCCTTCACCCCCTTATTTCGACACACAATTCACTTCTCTTCTCTCCTTGACTCGTTAAGAGTATCTCGCTTGGGCTCGCACTCTGACACCATAGCGATGGTCGGGTTCCGTATTAGTCCCGGTGCTCACCTTATAAGGTTCGATGCATCCCTATTAATACCGAACCGACGCATCTTAAGCAGAATACCAGGTAAGGTATATCACGAGAACGACTAATATCCGTATTATCGCGTTAAAACTAACTTGCTAATACCTATAATATTAGTTCTCTCTACTCTCTTATGTGCATCTTTTCATGGTCTGATTGTCACGTGAAATCGCATGCAAAGAATGTAAACACAACTACTTCGACGACAAAACTTACTTGTCCTTAAACAACCAACATAGCAAAAGGTATAGGGTTAAAACAACGGATGTTACAGTACTTCCACCACAACTAGAAAACGAGGTAATCAGCCCACCGATTGATTAGTAGAGGCCGCTATAGTGCGGGCGGGATTGGGTGTCGATGTCTAACAGACGTTGGGTTCCCAATACGTACCTTCACTCCCTACTCAGAATCGACGGTTTCCGGATGTCCAAAACCATTGGCAATGAGAGTCATTCCAGGCATGAAGTGCTTAAAGGTACAAGTCTTTATCTTTAGGTCGCGTGCCACTCAGCTTTGAGCCGCTAAGGATCAAAGTTGACTCGAACGGTTTCCGAGTCCCCATAATTGACTCGGTGGCGACTTCACAAATCGGCAACGAATTCAGTTCATTAAAAAGGTCGCCTTACCCAATATATCGGCCTTTAAACATTTACAACCACGACTCGATCGATTCCAATGGAAACACGGGCGCCCGCGCCCGTCTAGTACAAGTCCGAATAGTCATCCGAATCGAGGTCCGACACATCGCCCCGAAGGCGAGATCGGGCCGGCCCCCGACCGGGAGGGGGCCACGTGGTTGGCCGCCGCGATTGAAAACCGGGTCAGCCCCGCGCGGGACGCCGGGCGGTGCGGACGGACGTCCACAATTTATCAAGCCAAGTTTTATGCAGATAAGTTACTAAAACTGGAACAAAGCTCTACTTCGAAACGATTATCTCCATATTTTCCTCATATTCAACCTCAGTTGCAGATTCTACCAATTTCCTCCACCTTCCAGAGATGTGAATGTATCACCTATAGAACCATTGCGCATTGTGTTCTTTACCCAAGCCCCTACTACGTTCTTCTCTATATGGCTTGTACATAATAGATGTGTAGCATTTGGGAAATGTTTCTTTATTGCATTCATTAAAGCTTGCTCCCTATCAGTAACAAATACTAATTTTCATCTATATCCAATAATAGTTCCCTTATACATTTGAAGGTTGAATCATATGCCACATCCTTCTCATTTGGCAAGAATGCATAGCTTAGAAAGCACTAAAATTCAAATTCATCGGCGTCATACCAACTACTTCTAACAAGGGCATTCTGTACACGTTGGTCTTGTGCGTACTATTAGCTAGAAGTACATACGGGTAGTGCTTCAGAATATTAATTGAGTCAAGATGAGCAAGTAAAATATCAGTTAGCTCATGTGCACCTTTTTTTGTGGGAATTGTTTGATGGAAGCATACATATCCACGATCAGCCGCGTCCTTAAGGAATTGTTCCGATGTTGTGCGATGATCTCTTGCCTTTATCTTTTATCTGGAAGTAACATTATAAACTTGTTTATGGCTAACAACATATCCAAGCTTTCCCAACTCGATCAGGATGATTGAAACTGGAATTATACTTGCGCTCATCCTCAAAATAATTTGCTTCGCTTCTTTCTGTATCATCCCAAACTTTCCAACAAGTTTGTGATTGTGAGATCCATTTATCACATTTAACTTCCATGTACCATCATCTTGTGCGACACCCTTTAATCCAAAGGGACAATGAATTTTTTCGTACCCGTGTACGACTTTGTAGATGGAACGTCAATCGTTGCATTCGATAAATATCCGTCGGATCGTTCACAACAAAGCCACTGCTCCTCGTAACGGTAATAGTAGTGATTTTTAATTCGAATATGAATATTGTGTAACAACCCGACTCTTTTAACTTCTTCAATTATTTCAACACAGTCTTTGAAATTCTATCAAATTAAAGGCAGAGAAATTTGAAGTGTCAATGAGTTCTTCCTCATGAATATCGTCCACAAAATCATCGTCCTAACGTCCAAAACAAAATTCAAATTAAATATTACACAACAAAAGTAGAAAAATTAAAATAGAAGAAACCACAACAAAATTATAATTATAATAACAAAATTAATTCGAAAAATAACAGATATCAAAATTAATGAAAATTACAATAGGACAATTCAAAAATTAAAATCAAAATAACAAAATTACAACAACAAAATAAAATTATACAATAATAATAATAATAATAATAATTAAAATACGAGAATTACAACCGTACAAATCAAATTTAATTTAATAATTAACACAAAAATCTAATTACAAAATAATAACATAAAATTCACATAATTTTTTTTAAAAAAAACAAAAGGAAAACACAACTACGAACAACTAAGAACAATGGAATAGTCAGCCACCCAGCCTCATCACCTCACTCCATGGCTGCCATCCTCACCACTAGTGACCACCCACCCTCACTCTCCCTCCTCCTTTTCCGGTCGTCGCCGCTCCCACACCGACCCTCCTCCGGCGCCGCCTGTAACACCCCTGATTTTTATATATTAAATTTTATTTTGTTTATGATTTAACTCGTATTTCTTAAATAATTATAAAACAGATTCATTTTTCAATCGTTTGAACACGTAAAATCCTAGTTACCTCGAAAAGTCATTTTTATGCTTAAAATGTATCTTACTTTCATTTGATTCGATTTACTCATTTTATTTCTATTCGAGTTTCCGTTTCGACGGTTTATATTCCCGAGTTTATCTTTATATAACTTGAATTCTTATTTTAAACTCGAAATCCATTTTAATTACCTCATTCGTAAGAATTTTTATTAATATCGAGAAATTGCTATTTAATCTTTTTCTACGCGATTTCGTACATAATTATTTTTGAAACGTGATTTTAATACTACTTTCTCGTAAACACGTTCTTATACGAGTTCCGTCTAGTTATTATTATTATTATTATTATTATTATTATTATTTAAGTGATCCATTTACGATTTTAAGCGCGAATCGGGCTCAGATTGTAGCAGACCCGATCGCTTCCCTCACCGGACTGAGATATTTTCCTGGTTCGGTTGAGAAAGTACAAACCGACTCCATTATTCTCTCCTATCTTCGCTTCACTTCCCCTCTTTTTGGCTAACTGTTTGAGTAAGTAGTCTGACTCTCCAAACTTCTCTTAACCCCCCAACACTTTCTTATTCTATCATAACATTGTACGTATCCTTCTTCTCCTCTTCTCTACAAAAAATTTGAATTGAACGTACAACAACAGTAATTTATTCTCAACTTTTTAATCACCGATCCTATTCCAATCTTGAGGGTAATTTAATTACTCCTATTCTCTGTCTCGTTTCCCTCTTTTATTAATTTATAATATGGTTTAATACCATATGTTAATTTATTTTGTAGGTTATCATATCAATTCCGTCAAAGATGATTATCATAATTGACCCGGATCTCGCTTAAGGTAACACATGATGGCATGACTCGGTATTGCACGATATATATGTTGTAGTTGTTTGTAGTATCGTTTTAAAATCGAATTTTTATACGAATAAGCATGTTTTAATTATATTGCGATAATATGCTTAAATCGATTTCGTGTTTGTATCGCTTTTAATCTTCTCAATTTATTTCACATCGGATCTTCTAAAAGTATTATAAGGCCGAGACTAAAAGAGACAAATAAGACTTTATTTCTGAATTTTCGTGATTTTAATATAAAGTAGCAAAGTGAAAGTTTTTATTATTTTTAAGATAATTACTGCATGTTTCAGAATCGATTTAAGTTTTTGAACGATTTATTACTCCTTTTTAAATACTTTATTTTCGAAACGTTTGAAAAGATACTACTGTTTATTTTAAGTGTATTATATGTCTGTAAAATTTCGTAAATTAATTCCAAGTATTTTGGTCACAATAAAATGTTTACGAACAGATGTCGAAATAGTCCGCGAATCTGTCAGTTGTTGTAAAACTAATTTAAAACCTTTGATACACTTTGAATTTAATTTGGGTAATTTACCTACATAAATTTTGAAGAGTTTGATTAATAGTTCCAATTGGTTTTGCTTTAAAATAAATTATTAAACGTACTTTATTAATGAGATACCATCGGGTGTCGAATTTTGTCAGTTTGTGAAAATACAAATAAAAACCCATGTTTTATTTGGAATTTGGATTTTCTCCAGAAATAAAAGTTTTAACTAAGTTTCTAAAGTTTTCAACCCCACTAGTCTTACGTTATTTTGATTTTTAATGATTAATTACGAATTTTATAGTAAGACAGTGTTATTCCGGAAAATCTGTAAATTTGTAATTTAATACTTTTAAATACTTATATTTCAACCTTTTGAGAAATAATTATGATTTTGACTTTCGTTGACTTTTGATCATTAAATATATATTTATAAAATAAGTATAATGTTTATGTCTCGAGGCCTAATATAACTATTTTATATAATTCAAATTTTAAACGATTTCTAATTATAATAATACCTATTTTGGAAAGTTAATATTTGAAGAAAGTTTCCCAAATTAGAAAGTTCCTTTTTAAGAACGTTTTGATAATCCTATCGAATTAAGACAACGACTTTGTTTTGGAGTTATGGAATAAGAACAAGTGTAGGGGTAGAGTAATACAGTCTAGGTTATACGTTTTGCCATCAACAATAAAGCTGGTGTGTCTATGTTGAGACACATTGGTCGTTGAACTGAGCATGGTTTGTGTTCAGGAGTGTGTATATTTTGACCTTAAACTTAGATATCGCATCGTGTAAGTCGTCGTCGGGTTGAACTGGATTACGGTTGGTGTCCAGGAGGGGTGTACATTACTTAAGCCAGGACCTCGCTGCACGCAGTCCTGTTATAGTTGAGTTGCCTAGTTAGAGACCGAAGTCTAATTTGTTTTGACTGAATTCTCAAACCTAGTTTAGTATGATCCTGGTGAAAGTCTATTCCGTTACACTGATTGATTTCCATAACGTCGTTATTATTATTATTATTGATTGACATTGATTTACAGGTTGACAATCATTTTGAAGTATCTTACCGTATCATTTTAAATGTTTTCATTTTCAACTATTTTGATATAATAGTAATTATGCTTTAATATTATGTAGTATGGCTGGGAGAACTGCCTGAGTTGCTCCCCACTGAATTGTGGCTGTTATGTTTATAACATGGCAGGTATTATTTGTTCCGGGGTTTGGTGTGAGCTAGCGAGTGGCGTGGATCCTACTCCGCTTGATTTATGATCATTATGGATTCTTAATCCCATTTGGAGAATTTTTATTTTTAGCCCTTTTGTAAAAAGTGGTCTTTGTATTGACTGACCGTTCTTTTTGTAAAATATAGAACATCAGTGTGTCTTAATCCCAAATCTACAGTGTTTCCACCACTGTATTGCATTAGAATTTCTAGGGGATTACACCGCCTCCCCACACCACCCTAAACACCCACGACACCAACCTCCCTCTAACACACCCGCGACCGCCTTCCAACCTCATATCTTTTCCAACCGTCGGCGCCAGCGCCACCCCTCTACAACTTCCCTCATCCTCCTCCTGCTACCGTCGCTGCAACCCATCATCTCGTCTCTACTCCTCCCGTCCTCCTCTTGTTGACGTCGCTGCAACCCACCATGTCGTCCTACTCCTGCCACCGTCACTGCCCCCACAATTCCTCCGGCCGCCGCCATCTCTTCCGGCAACCTCCGGCGTCCCAACCGTAAACCCTAACTTTCTAAAAACAATTAAACATAATTATCAATTATTTCATAATTTGCAAGTAAAATTAAAATATCGATTACCGAACTATAATCGATAGCGAATTCCGAAATAACGATCAATCGATTTTCAAATTTGATGAGGTTTAAGAAAGAATTTGGATTAAAAGTAGTTTTGAAAAGAAATAAAGCAGTAGGTTATAAAAAGTATGAAAAAGTATGAGGAGAATAATATAGGAATAATCATGAAATTTTAGGGATGATTGAATAACATGCAATTATGAAAAAATAATTCTGTTAATATTTACCACTTCCCTAATTCAATCAAATGATAACAATTACCCAAAATGAACTATCCAATCCAAACTACCTCTTTCGTTTTTGGCAAAGAATTTTACTAACCCCCAAACTCTTCCTTTATTTACAATAATGTCACTACTTTTACTTTTACTCACCTATATTTGGGACCCTCCATTTAATCTTTTAATTTAGCCATAATACCCTTACTTTTTACTTATTTTCTTAAATCATGTGTACCATCGCATTGGATGCGAAAATGCTACACTTACCCAACGTGTATAGAAATTTATAAACAGCCAATCATATTGTGTCATATGTCATTTTATATTTAACCTAGGATGATTAGTTTAGGGTTAGGTTAGTAAATTTACAACCTTAGTTAATTTATAATCAAATTGTAGTTAGGTTAATTGTAGAAAATTTTATTTTTTTTAATTGTTTTTAATTATCTTTATTTAAAGCAAATGTTTATATAATTTTTATTTTGATTCACATTCCAATTAATTTGGAATAGAATAATTTATTGTGAAGGCAAATTTATTACGTAGTATATTTAACATTAATAAAATTATTGTTAGTCTTATTCAAAATAAATTATATCATAATTATTTTTACGTAATTACATAAATATTATTGTGTGTATATATATATATGTATATATATATATATATATATATATATATATATATATATATATATATATATATATATATATATATATATAGAGAGAGAGAGAGAGAGAGAGAGAGAGAGAGAGAGAGAGAGAGAGAGAGAGAGAGAGAGAGAGAGAGAGAGAGAGAGAGAGGTGTGGGTTCACATGAGTCATCAATTTATTTTGAGTCCTTATATCAACCATTAGATCTAAAATTAATTGATGGATGAGATTTAAAGAAACAAAATACAATAATGGCTTGTTTGGGAACATAATCCGGAATTGAGATGATTCATGTGTTTGGGAAAACCGAGAATTTGGAATTGGATTTGAGATGAATTCCATAGCAATTCCAACCTTGTTTAAATTTGACTTTCTCAAATGACTACCCCAAGGTAGTCATTTCAATTCCGTCACTATTTATTATTATTTTTTCCGCGTAAATCTAGTCGGAATATATATTTTTTTTTATTAATTTTTGTCCCTTTATTGAAAATATACATTTTCGTCATGGAAAAAAATTCAAAAAATAATTTTTTGTGACCTCGACCCGGCTCCGCCCGCCCAATTCCAATTCCATTTCCATGGATACCCAAACAATATTTTGGAATTGGAAATGGAATTGAATGTCAATAATTGAATATCTAGAATTTGATTCATGGAAATGAAAATAATTCCATGTTTCCAAACGCTCCCTAAGAGTAGTTATTGATTTTCCTTAAATTGACTCTCTCTTTTCTCTCTCCTATCTTAAATCATTAACATCTCTTTCCAATCTTACATTAAATTAACTATAAGTACTTTCAATAATCCTCTTTATGATCTTCATCTCTTTTACTCCCTCCCATCCAAACAATCCTTTACATGGTGGGTTTCACAACTTTTAAGAAAAGTGGTAAAAGTAAGGGTATTATTGGTAAATCAAATGATTGTATGGGTCCACCAAATTTAAAGTAAGGAAAAAATTGTGGTATTTTGTGTAAATAGAGTAAAGATATGAGGATTATATGGTAAAGTCTTTTGCCAAAAAAATAATGTAAAGAATTGATTGGATTGTCCATTTATAGTAAGTGTAAAGAATTGAATGGATGGGAGGGAGTATGTTTTAGTCATATAGAGTAACACATAACTCTGCTAGAGTAACACATAATTCTGCTAGAATAACGCACTTTACTTACTAGATTTATATATTAAAGTTGAATATTTCAAACTGAGATAGAATATTTCAAATTGAAATTGAATATTTTGAATTGAAGTTACATATTTCTCTGATAGAGACACACTTTGTGTACTAGAATAACACACATTGTGTACTAGAGTAACACACTTTATTTACTAGATTTATACATTATAGTTGAATATTTGAAACTGAGATTGAATATTTCAAATTGAAATTGAATATTTTGACTTGAAATTGTATTTTATCTGATAGTTACACACTTTGTGTACTAGAGTAACACGCTCTGTGTACTAGAGTAACACACTTACCGTACTAGAGTAACACATTTTTTTTATTATATTTATACATTAAAGTTGAATATTTCAAATTGAGATTGAATATTTCAAATTGAAATTAAATATTTTGAATTGAAATTACAGTTACAAACTAATATTGAAGAAACGGTATGTAAGGCGGGTGAGATGTGAGAGAGAAATTAATTAGATAAGAGAGAGAGTAATGTTGACTAAAATAAGGAGAGAGATGAGGATGTGATATTAACCGATTGCAAAGACTTACGGACTCAATTATGAAAGGTGGGCTCATCTGATACTTGAGACGGCTCATATAAGAGGTGGTTACTAAATTTGTAACCACCCCCTATGGGCCGATTTCACGATAAAATTATCGTGAGACGGTCTCATATGAGAGTTACTATTGATTGATTACACAACCCAACACGAAACCCACTTTCATATCTACTCCAATCTAACCCGATTTAGAATAATATACTCCGCGTATGGGTAGATTATTCTGAAATAAAACTCGGCCCGATATAATCCGACCCACACCCCATGCAATAGAGTGAGGCCGTCATAGGAACAAAAAAAAGAAAGCTGATTTGTAGAGGAGAGAGAGATGACGGGAGAGGAGAAAAAGCAGGCGTTACAAGTCAGAAGAGAAAATCTAAAGAGCTACGCTTTATACAATAGGAGTGCATCGTAAGGCGTGCGAAATTCGCAAATGAAGATACGGTCTGAATTCTCAAGGACAAATTATGGATCTCATCTTCTCTTCTCTTCTCTTCTCTTCTCTTCTTTGCTTTATTTTGTCCTCATTTCCTTCTTCTTTATGTTCTTTTCTTTTATGTTTGGGCTTCTTTGTCCCTCTCTCGTCTTTCTCTTATTTTAATATTTGTATGTTAATTTCTAACGCAAATTCTTCATTACAACGAGTATATCCATCATAAATTTATAACATGTTAAATAAGCATGTTTACTGAGACTCTGAGAGACCGTCTTTTGGTAAATTTAGTGAGAGATCAATTACAAATAGAGGTAATAGTAATAGTGACAACAAAAGTAATAAAAATACTTCATAGCTACATTTAAAATAAAAGATTATACTCGTATAAAAATAGAAATGGTACGTTTGTTATAAAAAACAAATACGAGTACAAAATGAAATTGTTAGTTTCAGCTACATATAATAATAAAACAAATACTCCGTACAAATAAAACATAATGAAGTGGTAATTAAAAGTGGTTTCTCAATAACTTACTAGGAGCTGATCTCTCCGTAGTTTTTGTGGTAAAAGAAATATTTTTAGTGGATAAATATGAATTGCATATGAATTGCAATTTTTTAAGAGAAGTTGAATAAATACGAATTGTATATGACTAAATAGAATCTGGCTGAAATGAGGCTTCATAGAACCGTGCATTATGCTAACTGTGTACCATTAAAATATAAAACTATTAAAGAATATATTATAGTAGGATAATATAATAGGATTAGTAAATAATACGGAGTATAAGATAGAATATTATGAGTATCGTAATATTACTCCAAGAATATTATTGATAGATAATAGAATGACTTGATTATTATTATTAATGAATACGGTTTACGGTTACATTATATAGTGACTGTCTTGAAAAATAATCTAAGAACATTCCTAACATATTCTATAGAATATTACGATACTCATCATATTCTATCTAATATTCTATAGAATATATTCTTAAATATATATAGTAGTCTGTATTCTCTAATAAAATCATTCACAAGATACCAACTATTACATGGTACAAGTAATACATACTCACTAAGAAAAATGGTAAAAGTAGAGTTATTATTGGTAAATCAAATGGTTTTATGGTCCACTAAAATTAAAGTAAAGAAAGAAGGATATGATGATTATAAGGTGAAATCGTTTGCCAAAAAAAAATGTAAATAATTAATTGGATTGTCCATTTATAATAAATGTAAAGAATTATTTAGATGACAGAAAATATTGTATAAATTTTTGATTGAGTAACACGTTATACTTCATTTATTTATTTTAAATGTACGGTTAATAAGCCATTTTCATTAAATTTAGTTTTATTTTGTACGTAACTCACTCGATGATTTAATTAGAAGTTTTATTTTGGAAGAGGAAGTAATTAGCTTGTTGTATTAGAGCAAGTCCAATAGCAAGCTACGAGTGCTTGTAGTTTGCCTTGCCATATCGATTTCTTTAGCTACTTCATTTTCCGGCTACATACCGTTTCAATAGTGGATTGTAATATGTTGTAGCTTGCTTGGTCCCACATTATTATTTTTAACCAATAAAAAAATCTCTTTTTATTTTTTTGGATGCAAGCCATTGTAGCTTTGTAGAGCTACAATGCCTGTAAGCTACAATGATAATATTCATGTCCAATAGTGAACTTGTAGTTTGAAATTTTTTCTAAATTGCAAGCAAGTCCTTTTTACTCACTATTGGACTTGCTCTTAGTGGCCTCAAAAGTCAAAACGTACAAATGTCGATTATAATGAAACGTTAAGGTCATACTAACTCATAAATTCATAATAGCTCCTATCTAATTTTATTCAAGGATCACGTTAATGCTTAGTTAATCGTTCACCATATACATAGTACTAATTCTTTACTAGAATATTGTAATTTGTACAATATATTCATGGAGCGTAGGGTGATAGCGATAAACAGACACTTGATAAAACAATTACGAAATTTTTTAAAAAATGAAATACATCTACTCGAAATAAAAATGTCACTATGACACTAAGAAGATAAATAAGTTACAAAGTAACTCCTTAATTACACAATAAATACAAATTTATTCATTGAAAAAAGCATGTATTTATAATTATATATTTGTGGCAAACGGTCGTAAACTATTGTTATACAAACAACGATTTTTACCACTTACGACAATTACAACCATTTCATTATACTCCACATAGTAAACATTTACGAGTATAATCCACGAAATAATTTTTTTGAGCGAATATATCATTTCATTAATAAAAAGTCATACGACATCTACAACTTATATCGAAATTGAACGGATACAATACTATAAAATTTGAGTAAAATAAATTCTCGTTAAAACAAAGATCTCTCACTAAGATTTTGATCTCCGCTTCTGCACATCCTCTTTCAACACATCGCTGTTTAATCATACAACTTTTCACAAGGTCTTCGGATCTTCCAAGGTTCTGACGAGAATCAATTTCATCTAACCCAATAGATTGTAGCCGCCGATCTGACATAAATTGAAATATCACATGATGAACGATTATAGCACTGATGATCTTCCGCGTCCTCTCCACTATAATAGATTTAACATCTCTCCTTGAAGAGAGAGCGAAACCCATCAATTGATGGAGACGAAACTCTCCAAAAGGAGAGGACTTATTATAACTAAAATAATAATAATACTAATATTAAAACGATATAATTAATTAAGAATTAAAAATTGGGGGCTTACCATCATTAATGGTGGTAGCCCAAGTTTTTTTTTTTTTGGAGGCTAGGATTTTTTTGTTGGGAGGAGGGAGAAGGGGTTGTACTACATCCACGAAATAATTTATTTACTACAAAAGGCTCGATAACCATTACAAACAAATCAACATCACTATACAAAGAAGTAAAATTTTATATACGGTTTTATTGCACGCGGTTTACACTAATTAGCAATTATAGTACGAAGTAACTTAATTAATTATACTCCAAATTAAATATATAAATAAATAAAAATAATCAATTCGAAAATGACCAAATTACCCCTCTCACTTTCATAAACCCCTTCAACTCATCACTCTTCCATCACTTTCATTCTATCACACCACTCATTCCCTCTCTCTAGAGAATCTCACACCATAGTCACCATCACAATGCCCCACCCGAACCGGCCGGCTCAAACCCAAACCCAAGCCCGGCCCGAAAACTACGCCCACAGCCCGGCCCACTTTCACGTCCTAACCCGGGACCACGCCGCCCTCTCCCGCCTCACCTCCACCCTCCCTACCCTCCTCGACCCGACCCGAATCCGAACCGAATCCGACTCCGCCGCCCAAACTCGCGCCGCCGCCCAAATTTCCGCCGTCCTCGACCGCCGCGACGTCCCGAACCGGGAGACCCCGCTCCACCTTGCCGTCCGCCTCAACGACACCGCCTCCGCCACCATTCTCGCCTCCGCCGGCGCAGACGTATCACTTCAGAATGCCGCCGGGTGGAATCCGGTTCAGGAGGCGGTTTGCCGCCGGTTCACGGAACTCGCCGGAGTGCTGGCTCGGTTCCACCATTCGAGCGCGTGGGCCAAGTGGCGCCGCCGTCTGCCTAGCGTGGTGGCGGTGTTGAGACGAATGCGTGATTTTTATATGGAAATCGATTTTCGGTTCGAGAGCTCCGTCGTGCCGTTCGTCGGCAAGATTGCTCCCTCCGATACTTATCGGTACGAAACCGATAGTTTCTTGATATTTTGAAAATTACGTATGAATTTATTACTATAATGTAGTACTAATTGATTTAATATATTGAATTTTGACATATGTTTTTCATTTTTTTTGGAGGAAGAACGTTAGTCAAAGCTACATTTTGTGATTCTGATTTTTGATGTTAATAATGTTGAATTTGCAGATATAATTTCTAAATCTAATTTCACTGAATTTACTGTATATTCTTGTCTAATTTTTCAGTGATTACTGGTTTCTGTCTGATTTTTATTTCAAAGTAGATGATAAGATTGAATCGAATTTTGTCGTCATAATTCACAATCTCAACCACATTATCATAGTATTGATTAATCAATCCGTAATTACAGATTTCTGTCTGCATTATGTGAATTTTATTTCAAATTGCGCCTAAATTAGCAAGTTCTTGAGTAATCTCATTGGTTCCTACATTCGGATTCTTCATCAATTTTGTAGGATATGGAAGCGCGATGGAAACCTACGCGCTGACACAACACTAGCAGGATTCGACGGGATGAAAATCCAACGCGCCGATCAAAGCTTCCTCTTTCTCGGCGACGGCGACGACGAACACTCCATTCCAGAAGGCTCACTCCTAGTCCTAAACCGCGACGATCGAAAAATTTATGACGCTTTTGAAAATGCCGGAATTCCGATGTCTGATGATGACGTGGCAAATTTCTGCTCTCAAACGACGGTGTACCGTCCTGGAATGGATGTTACAGCGGCTGAGCTCGTAGGCCGGACAAATTGGCGGAGACAGGAGAAGGTTGAAAGCGTGGGAGACTATAAATCGAAAGTGTATGAAATGCACAATGTGGTGTTTAGTTTTAGGTCGAGGAAAGCGGTTAATTGTGATGATAATACTGGGAGAAGAGAGGAGCAGGTATTACCTTTGGAATTAGATGAGGAAGATGGTTTTCTGGTGGCAGAAAATCCAACGGATTTTGGTTTTTGTGATGGGAATGATCGGAGAAGGCATAGTAGTTTTGTGAGAGGGGAGACGGAGTGGGTGTCCGTTGGGAGGAAGAGTGTGGACATCAATTTTGCACCTGTAGGGAAAAAGGGGGCAGGGACAGGGGAGAGGAGGAGGGCATCGTCTGTTACAGCAGCGGAGAGGAGTGAAATGACGGTTTTGCCCTTGGTGGAGGCAGCAGTGAAGGAGAAGGAGTATGTTAAGAGTTTAAGGCCGGCGGTGTGGTTGACCGAGGAGTTTCCATTGAAGACGGAGGAGGTGCTGCCATTGTTGGATATTTTGGCGAATAAGGTCAAGGCTGTTAGACGGATGCGAGAGTTGCTCACGACTAAGTTCCCTCCCGGGTCTTTTCCAGTCAAGGTGAAAGTTGTTTCCATCATTTTACGTTTCTCTGATTATGTTATGTTATGCTATGTTATGTTATGTTGTTTATGCTCATACAGTGGTACATGTGTGTTTTGAGCTGGGAAAAATGATTTGGGTGTGATGAGGGTAACTTCAATCTGATTTATCTCACAGTTACGTTAAGTAATTAGTTTTCTCGTATAAAAGTGTATTAGAAGGTTAAATACTATGCGGCGCATTAACCTTATGAGTAATGTTAAGAGTTGTAGTTCGAGAGAAGGTTGTTCAAAGAAAGTAGGTAACACTGCTCAGTCTTTAGTTTTTATCTCCCTTGAGAGCCTTGTATATGATTAGTTACACCTTAGGAATATCGTACTTTGTACATTTATGGATTTTGATATGGTAACTCGTTTGATCAATTTGCTAATTTGTTTGGATTAATATGATAGTTTACTCGTTTTGATCTTGTCATGTAAGTTAGAGTTTCTAGTCTTGGAACTGAATCTCTCTTAGTAATTTCTATCACATTGCTGAAAATCTGTTTAAGATAGGAAAGATTTGCTGGAAAAATGAGCCTATGGCATTGCCTCATAGGGTATAATTTGCTGAAGGTATGTTTGAATAGAGGAGATCGTAGGGAAAAAGAGACGGGAAAGACAGCAAATGAGCTCTCTTAGGAGATTCCAACCATTTTCCGTGATTACAATCTTCCTAAAAAATACAGTAGGATAGTTTTACATGAAACTCTACTAACTTTGCTACCCATTCCCACTCTTTTCCTCCTAAATCTCAACCTAAACACACTGTATGTCACTCATAGTCATAGTGCATAATTCGCTTTGGATAGAGGAACCCTTAGAAAAAGACTAGAACACTCACTTTTATTACTAGACTCCAAATTTCCAACCACATTGCTGAATTGCAAGGGTCAGGAAGTTACATAAAATGGACTTATCCATTTTTCCGTGGTTAAAATATCTTTGGAATAGGAAAGATTTACAGGAAACATTCACAGGAAACAGTCGGACCGTCTTTTCCTCCTAAATCTCTACTGAAACACACTCTAATACTCCAGCAGCGTAGTGGGATCATATAGTATTATTGATATGGAGATGTTCAATTTTGCTTTATCCATATAAGTTCGAGGATCAACTCTTTTTAATCTTAATTGAGGTTTTTGGAATGTGGGTTGAATTTGAGGCTTTTTAGGGTGAATTATCTTTAAATTATCTTGGTATTTGGGAAAAAAATTGCTTTCGGGGTAGGGACAAAATTGCAAGATGAATTGAAATGGAAGGGTCGAAGCTTTGGGGGTTTAATTAAACCATCTAATCCAGATTAGGGTCCACTTGATCCGATGTTATGTCTTGGAAATGTGACCGTTTCATTCAAAAATAATCAGTATAGTACATTTTCTTTATTAATTTTTTTTCAGAGACAAATTAAAGCATTTTTTTTTTTCAAAGACCAATTAAAGCATTAAAGTAGGTTTATTGATGAATTAATGTGGGACCTATATGTGGATTCTTCTGGTTCTTTTGATGTAGAGCCTTTAACCCTTATGTGGGTCCATTTGTTCACCTGTAGTTGGTTTTCTATTTGCCTCAATGTTGGCACTTTTAACACTTGAGCTGGTTAAATCCTATTCTTTATACTAAGAGAACAGTGCCTTATTGTGATCTGTCCAATTATACTATACTACTCATTCCAAATCTCTAAACAAATGTGAGTAGTATTTCAATAAAAGTGAAAGATATGGGAGATGCAAATGAAGTATTTTAATAAGGGACAATGAATGTTGATGTATATATGTACCATGTAACGGTTTTATACAAGACATTGTTTAGGTTAGGTATCATATAGTATGAAATTTGTGGATCGATTTCTTAGATTGAGTGGAAGTAACTCTATGATACTGTGATGGTGGTATGACAGCAGTATTCTACCAACATTCCATGTTCTTGAAAAGCAAAGGAAATTATGTGATGCATTGCTTAGCATTATTTCTGGGCAGACAAGAGTGTTTAAGAAGGGAATTGGCATTTTAAGAAATATATCATTTTGTTTTTTTTGTTATGTTGGGGGTGCAAATAGAATAACCTTTAAAGTTATACCTTTAGGATTTTTTGGCTAGATGTTTGCAGAATGTTCCAAGGACTTCTGAGTTTTCTGTTTTGTTTCTTAGATGCTTTCTTCGACCTTGAGTTGCTGATCTGTTTCATTCGGATGATAATGTCATCGAGATAGAGCTGGCAATTCGGACGTGCCGGACGTGCTTCGTGCCGGCTCAATCGTGCTTCGTGCCCGTCCAGCCCGGCCCAGTCGTGCCTGGCAGGCCCCACCGTGCCGTGTCGGGCCGTGCCTGACTCTGAGAACCTGCGCCGAGGCACGGTTCCTAGCCCGGGCCCGATCGTGCCTAAGTCGTGCCGGGCCGTCGTGCCCGACCAAATTTTTAGGGTTTTCCATTTTTTTGGGATTTAGAGTCGTGTCGGCCCAACCGTGCCTCGTGCTGGGCCGTGCCTAGGCACGGACTTTTCTTCAAATTGGCGCCGCGGCCCGACTTGGGACCGGTCGTGCCGTGCTTAAGCTTTTTGCCACGTCATCACCGTGCCGGACCGGGTCGTGCTTTTTTTCGTGCCGGACCGGGCCACCAAGATGGGCCCAGCCCGGTTTGCCAGCTCTACATCGAGATTTATGTGGAAATTTTCAAACCTAGATATGGACAGGAGAGTAGTTCCATGGCTAGTGGACTTCCATAGTTTCATGATCTATAAAACACACAACGTTTTGAAATTGGCAACATTGCTTAGTAGATACGGAGTATATAGTACTACGGAGTATTAAGATTTACACTGCGTCTTGCTCGATTGTCTTTTGAGTATCCCTGGCTTGGAGTCTTGGTCGAGATATTGTATGACTTCCATGTTTTTGAAATACAGTGTTTTGAAATTTTGTCGACATCGATACATACAGTAGTATTTTTTTGGTCCAAAAGGGGCCACAAAAACGGTTATCATACTGGCGGGGTTTGAACACTATATGATGGTAGCACCACTCATGATCAAGAA
Organism: Agrostemma githago; assembly: GCA_958450325.1. Lineage (NCBI taxonomy): Eukaryota > Viridiplantae > Streptophyta > Magnoliopsida > Caryophyllales > Caryophyllaceae > Agrostemma > Agrostemma githago. The sequence goes on from OY288256.1 coordinate 50,110,528, forward strand.
TGATGAGCTATGGAGATTGTGTCTTAGGTCTTTTGAGCATATCTTAGCATGGATTCTTGAACAAGATATTGCACAATAGGTTCTATGTTGGCATTAAAGACTGTGCATCATGTAAAGAGTTGCATACTCCTACTTTCTTTGCTTCTCCAGACTAAACTGAAACTCAGAAATGCAATAGGTTCGTCGGATGATTAATCATATTAACCTTCAGAAGCCGGCAATTTAGTTTAAAGTGCAATTAGCTGCAAAGTTATCCGGGTATTTCAGAGTATTAATTTTGCTCGAATTGTTTCATTATATTGCAGATAGCGATACCTGTGGTACCAACAGTTCGGGTTGTGATCACGTTCACAAAATTCGTTGAACTGCAACCGACAGACCTCTTCTACACACCATTATCAAGTCCTCGATTCTTGAGTAACGGAAATGGCTCAACTGAAAATGAAACTGAAACCCGGTTCAAATCAGGAACATCAGCTTCGACATGGCTAAGACGCCCTCATAGTATCCGATCATCCAACAAGCCGAAGCAGCATTGTCCTGAGGCATTGATTCCTGAGCCATTTGCTATTCCCCAAGAATACAGTTGGGAGAGTATCGACAGTAAGAAACGGAAGATGAAGAAATCTAAATCTGTTAGAAAATCTAACGGATAGGCAACCACAAGAAAGTTTTATTTTCATTTTTTTATGGGAGCCACGGGGACAGATTTAATGCCAATGACATTCAAACCTAGGTCATGGGCACTTCTCATGACTTTACCAGCTAACTAACATCTTTTCGACATCATCTGAAATCGCCTCATGATAAGATGATCATGATATAAAAGGTAGTTGTGACTTAGTACGAGACCCTGTTTCGATATATTTGGAGGGGGGTTGCATATGTTGTAGATAACTAGATACGGAGTATGTCTTTGCGTTACTTTTGTTGCGAGTCTCTGTCTGACTGTCCACATAATTATTCAATTTTACCTTGTAACACGGAACTTTTTCCCCACCGGGTCTTACCCAAGTCTAGTACTTGTAGGTGAGGCTCGCTGACTGTAGGGTATGTCGATATCACTGCCCGAGTTTCTGGCTATAGACTGAAGAGTCAAGACAGAGTGTTGAGACTCGAAAAGGAGAGGAATGAAATGATAACAGTGGTTTTTTTATTAGTTCACCGGAAGTTATTTATCATCTTTTGTGTTCTTATTATCCCTGGACTTGTTTGTGTCAATAATCGGGTCAAGTGACTATATGTCTGTACTCCACAAGACCACAACAGACCTGACCACGGCCAAGTTGGGATTGGGATGACTCTGAAGTCCTGAACCGATGTGGGAGTGGTGGGGTCAGTCAATAGCTAGTCGGAACCTGGCTTTATGTTTTTTTTAATATACTTCTTCCATTTTGGTGTGCCGGGGTGTCATTCTAGGACGTGGACTGGGATCGGTGCTGGTTGACTGGGTCAGCCAATCTATCCGGACCAGGCCGACCCGTTGGTTTGGCAAGGTCCACCCCAACAATGTACCGATAATTAGATAGTTTATCGTCATTTGCCCGTCTTGGCAAACGTGAACAAACGATTTATGTTATTCTTTACGGGCTAAGGTTGTGTAAATCTGAATTTAAAACATTGCAATTTGTTGGTGGGTGAATAATCAATATCATTAAATCCATATTATTATTACAATTTGTTGGTGTGTCAATAATCAATATCATTAAATCTATACTTAATACAGTACCAATTAGCAAGTTGTAAAGGTATTACTCAAGTTATTCCAATGAAGAATCATCATCTCTGTGTGTCTTAAATTCACTTTTGCTTTCCAGGTATGTTTGCTTTCCAGTTTCCATGCATGAGTTGTCAATTCTTTTGGAAACTCAAGCACATTTCATGATACCATTGCCCTTCTAACAAATGATTGTTTTTAGTTGAAACCCATGAGTCCTTGTAATCATACCATTCATATAATCATAATCTTATGCCCAAACCAGCTTCTGCCAGGATATTGTATGTGTTAGATCAAAGCCTCAAAGGTAGGCTTATAAAAACAAATTGACCCGACTTCAAAAACTGTCCGGAACTTTAACATGACCCATTCGATAGGTCTAGTCATAAGATTTAATCACTTGTTAGCTACACCAACCGATACCATAACCAATCATTTGTGTCTCGTTTAATTGAAGCAAGCTTTGTGAAACAGAAACTAACCTAATTGTGCATGCAATTGGGTATTAGGCATAAATCTTTTCAATCAGACGTTTTAGGGAAGACTTGTTGCATAATTAAAGTTTTTCATGCGGTAATCAAAGCCCAAATGCTTGATAAATGATACGGAGTAATATGACATAAACTATTCCTATGATCATGCAAGTCTGCAAGACATGATGATTGTGTTTAACTTTGCCAAATATTCCTAATAGAATTATTCTATCGAAAATGTCTTGGCCTAGTGATTAAGAATAGGGAACATGGATAATAAGTCTCAGGTTCGAATCGTCCTCCCATGTATTGTAATGCGACCAAGTATGCTCTTCGTTGACATCTTCGGTTCCTAATAGTAACCTTTGAACACATTATTTCATTGGCTTTGCACACAAGTATTAAGGAATATGAAGCATTAGTAATTTGTCACACAAACAAAATAGTGTCCTTTCACCACCAAAATACCCCTTCAAAATGAAACAATTCTAACAAGTACTGTAGTACAAAATAGATACGTATAGAATATACAGTATAATTGATGGTAATTGAAAGGGGCCATGGTCATTAGCTTAAATAAAACTTTTCTAATTAAGTCCAAAAAGTGGTATCTATCCGTTAATATATCTGGTATGGTCTCCGGTTGTCTACAAATGTTTGCCAACCAGTCTACAAACAAATATAATAATCTATGGTTTACAAAAACCTGATAAGTGATAATTGTACCCCTCCTTGTATCGTACAATCTAGTCTAATTTAAACTCTGAAAAATCGGGAACCCAATATATTTCAATGCGGCTGGACCCATTCTTAGCTGATTTGGTTCCGATTTTGAAATTTGTAACAGATCGGTTGTAGTCTAGAGTGGTTCTGAACCGATAAACAACCCTATTTGCAATAGATGAGTTACACTAACTCATTAAAGGTGGTGGCATATAATGGAAATAAACTTTGCTTAACAAGAAGGAAAAGCTAAGTGACTAATTAAAGTAAGTTGGCTTGTCGTACGAAAAAAAGCATTAAAAAAGAAAGCCAAAAAATATGGTAATACCAATCACCTAACCCCTAGCTACTTCAACCTCACTTATCACAAACTTACTTGATTTATATCCTACAATTACAAATTATCCTAAGAAGCTAAACGCAATAAACTAAGTCCATTATCCAACTTCAAATTAAAGCTCATCCTTCATAAGGTAACTTCTTTTCTAAGTTTCCATATGTTGCAAAAATCAATCTACATACATTTTCCTATTTATTATCTTATCATTTCATGTTGATTAATTTTCATTTATATCTCCTTCATATGTATGTTCCATAATAGATTACATTATATATATACATCATCAGATCTAATCCAATGGTTACATTTGACTTTTCGCGCTACTTTGACCTTATTCTTACTTCATTTATACATCAGTTTTTCAGTGCTGATAATAATGTTATTGTGTGAAACTTCTTGTTACAACAAATCATGTCGGATTTATACGTAATTTTTTCAATTTGTTCATGTATAATCGATGTCATTGGTTGGATCGAAGGGAGTAAAAAATAGAGTAATAAGTTAATGCCATGTATAAAGATTGAACAACACATTCTAAAACCATGCTCCTACTTGTTTTATTTATTTGTTTCCCTTTCATTTTATTTTATTATGAAAATATTGAAGATAATAAATGACGGAAATAACACTAAATGAGTATTGGGTTTAAACATGTATTAGCTTGGATTATGATGACATAGGACAAATAAACACAGATTAATTAGGGTGATCATTATATTGTGTTTTGTTAGAGTAAATTAGGATTAGGAAGTAAATTTGATTATATTCTGCTAAATTAATTTGATCCGGTTATCAGGCGTTATGTTGGGTCAAACAAATATAAACACGGTGTCGAATAAATTACGTCAACTTACTTTGACTTAACCAATTAAAGTAAGTGTCTCAAAATATGACAATAAATATAGATATTGAGTTGGTTGTGGTAGTAACGTTACTAGACTATATGCAAAAAGTTAGTCAAGATAAATATATATAAACAAGTCATGTATATGGTTGTATACAATATACTACATCAAATAACGGTTTTATTTTAGAACAGGGCCGGGTAGTAATGGCGGCTTCAGATGGACCAACATGGGCCGATCAATGGGGTGAAGGAGGCATTGGAGTGATAGATGAAGTTCCGAAGCAGGAAGAGGCAGCAACTAATAACAATAAGAAGAAATATGTTGTTTTAGGAAAAGCAAAGGCAGCTGCCATGGTGGGAGCACTTAAGGTTAAAAATGGAACTTCCATGGGAATTAAATGGGTCAAAAATCTAAGTCTTAAGAAAGATACTACTCCTAGTACCAACCCTCCTAAATGATTATCATTTTCATTATTCCAATATGTTTGTTTTTCTTCTTCTTCTTCGGGTTTTCTAAGTCGAGTAATGAATGTACCTATGTTGGTGTTTTGATGAAGTGAGCCTCGGTTATATTTTTGAAGATAGTTTTGATGAGTTAAACTTTTTTGAGAAATTGCTAGAGTGACGCATTGACGCTCTCCTTTAAGTTAGTCTCACGTTTTTTTGGTTACACGAAGCAGTAAAAACCCGAACGAAAACGTAAGGAAGAAAAACTAAAGCTACTAAATCAAATAATAATGGGACAATCTGAGGCCAAGTCACACCCCCCGACGTCCTGTTGAGCCAACTTGAACAATGGTAAGGGGATCTTCGAGTACTCCATTAAACAAATTTGGTTCGACTGAATAACGCCCTTGTTCGCGAACCAGTCTGCACGTCTATTAACTTCTCTGTAAATTTGACGCAACACGCACGACACTATTACCCTACTCCTCCGTAACACATCTACATATATTAGTCATGTGTGAATGTGCTCAAACACCACTATCTTCCCATTTCTCGATTAACTTAGTTATCACCTGTGATCAGTTTGCATAATGATGCGACGGAATGACCATTCTTTAGCTATAAGTAGCCTCTCTTCAATGCCATCAACTCAACACTCGTAACTGTAGCCAGACATAGGGACTTAGCACAAGCAACAATAGAGTTACCGGTAGAGGGGTAGACACCAAGATTTTGACATGGTGGCTGCAGGGGTGCCCGAAAAACACCCGACGACGATAGGACTGCAACGCGATGAGAGATTACGATATTTTAGTTAGTTTTTCTATATAATGGATCAAATAATTAATTGGAAAAATTAATGCCTCATTATCAAAATGATCTTAGTCGTGTCATTACGGTCGTGTCGACACTAATTAGAGTCAATTCTGACACCGGGGCCCCGAATCGGTCCCGAAATATGCAAAGTCAAACCCGAGTCAATGCGTCGGGCCGAACAAACCTCGAGACACGCGCCCGAGGCCCACCCGGTGCTCGACGCGCTAGGGTTAATGGATATTCTCTGTTTTGGAAAGTTTTGAAATCGGATCTTCAAGATTTCAATCGCGTGAGCTCAAGCGTCTGAGAACTGAGCTGCCTCACACCAGGCGTCCGAGTTCTGAGTAGCTAGACACCAAGCGTCCGAGTAGTCGATTTGAACTGCGCGAACAACTATAAATATCGAGAATAAACATCGAAACGTAGCGAAATCAAAATGCCCAAATCGATTTCTAGGGTTTAAGCAAAATCAACCCACAATTAATCTAACTTAGCGCAAACTGACAATAGGTGAGTAAGGAACATTTACCAGAGGTCGACATAATCGTATATGGCGAAAATCGAGACGAAAATCGGTTGAATGAAGTCGAAAATGCGAGATTGTGTAATCCCCTAGAAATTCTAACGCAATACAGTGGCGGAAACACTGTAAATTTGGGATTAAAACACACTGATGTTCTATATTATAAAAAAGGAACGGTCAGTCAATACAAATGTCACTTTTTACAAAATGGCTAAAATAAATATTCTCCAAATGGGATTAAGAATCCATAATGATCATAAATCAAGCGGAGTAGGATCCACGCCACTCGCTAGCTCACACCAAACCCCGGAACAAATAATACCTGCCATGTTATAAACATAACAGCCACAATTCAGTGGGGAGCAACTCAGGCAGTTCTCCCGGCCATACTACATAATATTAAAGCATAATTACTATTATATCAAAATAGTTGAAAATGAAAACATTTAAAATGATACGGTAAAATACTTCAAAATGATTGTCAACCTGTAAATCAATGTCAATCAATAATAATAATAATAACGATGTTATGGAAATCAATCAGTGTAACGGAATAGACTTTCACCAGGATCATACTAAACTAGGTTTGAGAATTCAGTCAAAACAAATTAGACTTCGGTAATATCAACACAAGCTTTAGAAGCAAATAAACAAGTAGTTTTATATTTCTTCATCAATCTAAAATAAAACAAATGATTCCTTGTAACTAATTTGAAATAGTTAAAACAATATGAATTTATAGTCCAACTAAAGAAATAATGATCAACCAACAAATAAATAACATAAACCCCCAATATTAGGGTTTCACAAATGTGAAATATCAATTGGGAATTATATTTAAATTAACAATTAATTGACAATATCAAAGCAAAACCCATAATTGACATAAACAACTACCCAAAAACATCTACTTATAACTTATAAGAATATGATTCGAAATTGATAATTGAGAAAGAGAATTTTTGAAACCTTACAAATGAAATAGACTAATTAATAGATCCTTCAATTTTGTGTGGGTGGTGGACTATGGAGTAATAGGTGGTCGGCGGCAGTGAGGGTGGGCTGTCGGCGTCGCGAAGAAGGTGGGAATTATGACAAGGACATACAAAGTAATGCTGGTATGGGGATTCGAACCCCTGCCAATGACATGCAAAGGCACTTGAGGGAGCGCACTCTACCAGTGCACCACTTGTGTTTCTCTTGCTCCCCTTTCACGCATATTACACAAGTAGTAAAGCTTCAGTATTTTTTTTTTTAAAAAAAATTTGAAAACCTAAGGGTGCGCACGTGGGGTGCTGTGCGCACCCCTAGGTCCGCCCCTGCATATAACGTGTTACTTTAATTCATGAACTGTGTTACTTTAACTCATAAAATTTGTTACGTTGTTTAATATATTCTCTTGCAAAAATTATTACTCTAACTCATACAATGTGTTACTCTAATTCATGAACTGTGTTACCTTAACTCATAAAATCTGTTACGTTGCATAGTCTCTTGCAAAAATTGTTACTCTAACGCATACAATGTGTTACTTTAATTCATGAACTGTGTTACTTTAACTTATAAAATCAGTTACGTTGCATAGTAGTCTCTTGCAAAAACAGGAGTTCCAATTAACAAAAAGAACAATGTTTGTTTTTATTAAGATACTCCAAAACAAAAAGTGGTACAAGATTCCAACTAAATCAACTTCATTACAATTCCAATGTTTCACACTTGTTACTCATAATGTCCTACTTATAATTCTGCTTCTTCTTCATCCTTCTCGTTCTCTCCGTCTTCTTCTTTTTCATCTTCATCATCATCATCTCAGAAGCTTTGATTTAATCTCACCACCGCACAATGGATGAAACTCTCACCCACATCCCTACATCATTCATGTGGATTAAAGTAACAGATAACAAGAGTTAAAGTAACAGATGAAGTGCACTGAAGTAACATTGAATTAAATTAACAGAGTATGCTTATACAACAGGTATAAAGTAACAGAGGTCAGACATTAAAATAACAGATAGTATGAATTAAAGTAACAGATAATGTTCATTAAAATAACATCAGATATAAGTTAGTGCAAATAATTCATATAATGATAAAAATTGAGAGTATGACGCAGTATCTTACTCTTTGATATTATTTTCTATTTTGAAGTCATCACGTCCCATAATTATAGGAAGTAGTATTTTTTTTCTTTTTTTATATGGCGTTACTCTTTGATATTGTTTACTATTTTGGTGGCAATCACGTCCCATTATTATAGGAAACAATATCTTTTTTTATTATTTTTTTAATATGGCAGTTTCTAAATTCTTAGGACACTACAATGCACTACAATAACAGATGAAAAACACTAAAGTAACAACTGGAGTGTATTAGAGTAACACGACATATAAAGTAACAGATGGTAGACATTAAAGTAACAGATGCTCTACACTAAAGTAACGCAGTATATGAACTACAATAACTCAATATATTGTAAACGTAAAAACTAATAATTGAGTAGCATCTTAACGACTTCCATGGCGATTCCAGTATAAATTACAAAACATATATACTCACCGTTTGTGTGTTCTACGATTTGCATATGAATCTATGATGAATAATACGACCATGAAAACAATATCAATATGAAAATTGACGCAAAACATGAATGACACGACCATAAAAGCAATATCAACATGAAAATTGACGCAAAACATGAACACAAATTGACGCAAATTAATCAAGATAATGAATAAAAATTGACGCAAAACATGAAAGCAATATCGAAACTCACCATTGTTATACTCGATGAATTGCTTATCAACGGTTAATGAAGATGTCGCGATCATTGAATTCATAGTAACGGAATTTCGAGCACAGATTTGATTGAATGAATGAATGAACGTGATGATCGATGGGAGCGTTTTTTTTAAGGTTTTGATGAACCTGTAACATGAATGAATGAATGAATGAGGAATGATTGTGATTATAGGAGTTATTATTTTCTAAAATCATGGGAGTTATTTTAGGATACTAAATCTTCCTTTTTTTTTTAAAATACAAAATATTAGGATGCATCTTGTCCATCCATCCTCATCCCATCCGTTGGATGAGATGAGGACTTAGGGACTCAACATATATAAGGGGACTCATTAGGACCCATATATATATATAGAGGTGGGATCAGGTGAGTCCACTTATATATGTTGAGTTCGTGAGTCCCCATCTTAGCCCTTGATTCAAGATTAGATTAATGGACAAGATTTAATCTCATAATTAAGGAAATAACTAACAAATTTGGTAAATATATCATTTCTCTCTCCTCCTTAATTATCTCAATGCAAATCTTTTATCTCTCTTATCAATCTTTTTAAATGTTTTTTCTCTCACATAACAAGTTTTTTCAAAATTAAGTTTTTTTTCATTTTCACCAAAAAATCATTATTTTCCTACTGCCATTGTACGTATGTTACTATGTTACTGTCATAATCCATAAATTATGTTACTTTAACTCATATAACGTGTTAGTTTAATTCATGAACTGCGTTACTTTAACTCATAAAATCTGTTACGTAGTTTAATATATTCTCCTGCAAAAACTATTACTCTAACTCATACAATGTGTTACTCTAATTCATGAACTGTGTTACTTTAACTCATAAAATCTGTTACGTTGCATAGTCTCTTGCAAAAACTGTTACTCTAACTCATACAATGTGTTACTTTAATTCATGAACTGTGTTACTTTAACTCATAAAATCAGTTACGTTGCATAGTAGTCTCTTGCAAAAACAGGAGTTCCAATTAACAAAAAGAACAATGATTGTTTTTATTAAGATACTCCAAAACAAAAAGTGATACAAGATTCCAACTAAATCAACTCCATTACAATTCCAATGTTTCACACTTGTTACTCATAATGTCCTACTTATAATTCCGCTTCTTTTTCATCCTTCTCGTTCTCTCCGTCTTCTTCTTTTTCATCATCATCTCAGAAGCTTTGATTTAATCTCACCACCGCACAATGGAGGAAACTCTCACCCACATCCCTACATCATTCATTTGGATTAAAGTAATAGATAACAAGAGTTAAAGTAACAGATGAAGTGCATTGAAGTATCATTGAATTAAATTAACAGAGTATTCTTATACACCAGATATAAAGTAACAGAGGTCAGACATTAAAGTAACAGATAGTATGAATTAAAGTAACAGATAATGTTCATTAAAATAACATCAGATATAAGTTACTGCAAAAAATTCATATAATGATAAAAATGAGAGTATGACGCAGTATCTTACTATTTAATATTGTTTCCTATTTTGAAGTCATCACGTTCCATAATTATAGGAAGTATTATTTTTTTTCTTTTTTTTATATGGCGTTAATCTTTGATATTGTTTACTATTTTGGTGGCAATCACGTCCCATTATTATAGGAAACAATATATATTTTTTTTTAATATGACAGTTTCCAAAATTCTTAGGACATTACAATGCACTACAATAACAAATGAAAAACACTAAAGTAACAACTGGAGTGTATTAAAGTAACACGACATATAAAGTAACAGATGGTAGACATTAAAGTAACAGATGCTCTACACTAAAGTAACGCATTATATGAACTACAATAACTCAATATATTGTAAACGTAAAAACTAATAATTGAGTAGCATCTTAATGACTTTCATGGCAATTCCAGTATAAATTACAAAACATATATACTCACCGTTTGTGTGTTCTACGATTTGCATATGAATCTATGATGAATAACACGACCATGAAAACAATATCAACATGAAAATTGAAGCAAACCATGAACACAAATTGACGCAAATTAATCAAGATAATGAATAAAAATTGACGCAAAACATGAAAGCAATATCGAAACTCACCATTGTTATACTCAATGAATTGTTTATCAACAGTTAATGAAGATGTCGCGATCATTGAATTCATAGTAACGGAATTTCGAGCACAGATTTGATTGAATGAATGAATGAACGTGATGATCGATGGGAGCGTTTTTTTTTTAAGGTTTTGATAATGAACCTGTAACGTGAATGAATGAGTAATGATTGTGATTATGAGAGTTATTGTTTCCTAAAATCATGGGAGTTATTTTAGGAGATATTGTTTACTATTTTGGTGGAAATCACGTCCCACTATTATAGGAAACATGAAAACAATATCAATATGAAAATTGACGCAAAACATGAATGACACGACCATGAAAGCAATATCAACGTTTGTGAACACAAATTGACGCAAATTAATCAAGATAATGAATAACAATTGACGCAAAACATGAAAGCAATATCGAAACTCACCATTGTTATACTCGATGAATTGTTTATCAACGGTTAATGAAGATGTCGCGATCATTGAATTCATAGTAACGGAATTTCGAGCACAGATTTGATTGAATGAATGAATGAAAGTGATGATCGATGGGAGCGTTTTTTTTAAGGTTTTGATAATGAACCTGTAACGTGAATGAATGAGGAATAATTGTGATTATGGGAGTTATTGTTTCCTAAAATCATGGGAGTTATTTTAGGATACTAAATCTTTTTTTTTTAATACAAAATATTAGGATGCATCTTGTCCATCCATCCTCATCCCATCCAACGGATAGGATGAGGACTTAGGGACTCAACACTTATATAGGGACTCATTAGAACCTATCTCTCTATATATATATAGAGAGGGGGGTTCACATAAGGACACCCCTCACTATAAGTCCATAAGTACTTTTTTCAGCCATTAGATGAATTGAAGATGGAGGGCTGGGATTGAAGTAATATTGATTAGGCAGCCTAATACCCTCATTAATACCCTCTCTCTCTTTTTTATCCTATTAACAGCTTAACAAATACCAAGGAGAAAATTAATTTACCCTCTCTCTCTCCTACACAATTCAACATACTCTGAAGTTGATTTCTCCACCAAATAAATCAGACGGACCAAATTTCATGGCCGTGGTTCCTCGACTTCTTCGTTTGTGCTTGGAGTTGAATGTATTTAAAGATTGCAGCATGATGGTGATGGTAATTTTTCGTGCCGAGGTGAATTATAATTTAATTGAAGTTGTTATCTTTGAATTTGTCATCTTGATGGAGGATATGCAGATTGTTGTAGTTCGGTCTGGTATGTTTGTTTTAATTTATTTATTTTTGTAGTGGATGACTTTTTTTTATGGTTTATGAATCGTTGAAGTTGGGGTTTGTAATTGTTGGGGTTTTTACAAGTAATGAATGTTAATTGTTGAAGTTCAATGAGTAATTGTAATGTGGTTTATGCAGTTTTGATGTTCAGTGAGTAATTGTAATGTGGGAGTTGGTGTTACGCGTTATCTGTTAGTTGCCGTCGGAGTCGGGGGTTCTAATTGCCGTTGAAGCTGCGGAGATTAAAATACCGGTTGGGGAGGGGATTAATTTTTTGAACACGACATTTATCTGGAGGTGGTAGTCGTTTAGTTCATATGCATATGAAGTGTCTTTTTTTGTTTGCTAAAGTTTAAAATGTTAGGCGTTGAAGTTTAGGCGTTGTGAAGATGAAGTTGAAATTGGTTTCATGACTTTGGCTGTGCAGTTGCAGATGCTTTGGAGGGTGAAGAAGTTGCAGAGGTTGTGCCTCCTGTCCTTTATTGTAGGGAAGTAGATAAGGACAAGACGCCTTATGTGGGGCAGGAATTTTCCGACGTCGATAAAGCTGTTGAGTTCTATGAAGCGTATGGCCTCGCTTGCGGTTTTGATGTCCGTAGGTGGTCAACGAAGAGGTTCAGTGATGGTACACTGAAATCTCAGCTAGTAGTTTGCAGCAGAGAGGGTTTCACGTACGTCCCGAAGGCAGGTAACGGTGCAGCAGGAGAGGGAGGTTCCGGACGTAAGGCAGGTGGAAAGTGTAACAAATCTAATTCTAAGGTAGTCGGTTCTATTAGTAGGACCACTAAGAAGTTGAAGAAGAGCAATTCGGGGAAGCGCTGTGATGAAAAGAAGACGAGACGTCGGACAAAAGTGACAAGAGTTCGTTGCGACGCAAGAGTCTTGTTGGCCGTAGTGAATGGTGTTGTGGTTGTTAAGGAGTTTACTTGTGACCACAACCACGAGTTATTTTCAGTAGAGGAGAGGGAGTTCCAGAAACGATCACGGCAGTTGTCGGACTACCACAAGCAGATGATAATTGCTAACTCAAGAGTAAGCCAGTTCTTTGTCTGTTTCGTTGTCGAAGGTTGTGTTAAATTTTGTTAATTATTCTGTTCTGCGCGTATTATTTTCTTTGCTGTTGAAGCTTCTATTTGCTCGAATTGCAGTTGAAAATTGGAGCGACAAGAACTTACAACATGTGTAAGGAGCATGTGAATGGATTTGAGAATCTTGGGGCGAGCTTGACTGATTTCAAGAATTACGGGAGGGATGTGAAGTGTTTTCTTCATGAACGAGATGGGCAGCTGTTTGTAGACAATTTTAAGGACATGGTGGAGAACAGGGAAGGGTTTTTTTTGACTACGAGTTGGCAGATGACGGGAGCTTAGACAAAGCGATATGGGTAGACGCTGTCGCCAAGAGAAACTACGCAAAGTTTGGGGATGCTATGTCCTTTGACCCTACATATGGGACAAACATGTACTCGATGATTTTTACTCCGTTCACTGGTGTCGACAATCATAAGAAGTCGGTGACGTTTGGTGGTGCACTTATTGCGCATGAGAATGGGGAGTCTTTCAAGTGGGTTTTTAGACGATTTTTAGAAGCTATGGGTGGAAAGGAACCGGAGTACATAATAACGGATCAAGACCGAGGTATTATTACATCTGTTGAATCTGTTTTCAAAAAGGCGAAACATCGGTTTTGTATGTGGCACATAATGAACAAAGTCCCTGTTAAATATGGGTCGACAAGAAGTGATTACCTTGAATTCATACGGAAGCTGAATGAAATTGTGTGGAACGATGATATTGAAGCTTCGGAGTTTGATGAGAGGTGGATGGAAATCATGGAAGAACATGGATTGGAAGACGTTGAGTGGTTTAAGAGCACATTTGCCATAAGAAGTCAGTGGGTAATGGCTCACTGCCGAGACATTCCAATGGGAACCGTTATGAGGACCACTCAAAGATCGGAGAGTGAGAATAGGTTTTTTAAGAGGTTTGAACACAAATCGGGTACATTGGTGGAGTTTTGGATGCGCTTTGAAAGCGCCATGGACCACCAAAGGCATACCCAAAGGAGACTTGATAGTGAGAACAGGCACTCAAGGCCTTAGACGGAGACACATGTACCAATGGAGGCCGATGGTGCTAAGTTGTATACACATGACATATTCAGTGAATTCCAAGATGAGGTGAAGTTCTCAATCGACACTTGCACAGTCCGTGGCTTCGAGTTGATCGACGGGGTTGAGATAACGAAGGTGAAGGATCAAAGTAGAGATAGAGTCTACGAAGTGCGCGTAAAACCAGGTGCGTTTGATTTAAGTTATTATTAACTTTATTTTGAAGTTGCTATTTCGATATTTAGAGTTGCGTTAATTATTGACTGAAGTTGAATTGTTTTCCTCAGATATGGAGGACGCAAGGTGCAGCTGCAAACTGTTCGAAAGGCGAGGGCTTTTGTGTAGACATTTAATCTGGATTTTAACGTCCTGCGGACATAAAACTATACCGGCAGCGTACGTATGCAGGCGGTGGTTGGTTGACCCTGTGGGAGGAATGTCGTTGGATGAAGGTTTTGTTCTTCAGGGTACTGAATACTTGGTTGATGAGAAGCAGTTGGAGATGACAAAGTTGTGGTCGGAGATTCACGAAGCAGTGGGCTTTGTTCGCGGTAAGGGTAAACACGAAGTTAAAAAATTACGGGAAGCGATCCGCGCTTGTAGAGAGAGCGTGGGTGGAACTTTGGAGCCTCTGACAAAACGTCAGGAGTTGGAGAAATACCTTGGTTGTGCGTCCACGTCGGAAGTGACGATATTGGCTCCGAAAATGTCGAAGAACAAAGGTAGTGGGAAGAGGATGTTGTCAACGAAGACCAAGGCGACGGAGCTGGCTAAGAGGCCGAGACGAATGTGTAAAAATTGCAAAAGAATGGCCCACCACGACAAGAGGAACTGCCCCAACCCCTTCTCCAAAAATCCACCGTCGGATGATGATTGCTTTGGCGACAGCGAGGATGATGGATCAGAAGACATTTTGTGATTTCTCGACTGACGCATTGTGTTTGCTGTTAGCGTAATTCTTTCAGGTGCTGGGTACTCGCTCATTTTATTTTCAATCATGACGTAGTATGGTGGAGTAGACCTCTCCCGTTATGTATTGCTTCTCCGATTTACCTTTCTTACTGTTTTTTTGGTTCATCATTAGTCGTTGTATGGTTTAATATTTAATGCCATGATATTGTCATTCCAACTGTGACAGTTCTTCACGTAAGTACGTTGGTGGTGTTGTTCGTATTTGAAATTTTGGAACCTTGTAAGTTTGAAATTTCGTAAGCGTGTAATCTCTAAATTTTGTTGACGTTAACTGTGTAGTTTGTTTTGGTAACGTAATTTGCGATGGTTTTTAAGGAGCTGAAGTTGAACACGTTCTAATTTAAAGTAACAATTTTGCAGTGTAGAAGTTGAAATATGTGTAGTACGGACCTGAGACTGAGTTGCCAGTGTTGGATTGGTGGGGTAAGAGTTACGTTATTAAGTCGTAAACTTAGACCCAAGACTGAAATGTTGAACTGATTATGTTGAAGTTGAAAATGTTGTTAACTAAAGTTTCGTTCTGCAGTTGTACGATATGTATAGTTGGCGGTGCATTGGAATTAATGTCACCGAAAATGTACGTGTAGGCACGTTAAGTGAAAATGATACGCAAGCGAACACACTGCCGAACGAAATATTGACCGTCAACAGAAGAACTAGTTCTTGTCATATGGCAGCAAAATATTACAAGTTTCCACAAAATTTATCCAACTCCGCATATACTATCATATACGCGGAACTAGAAAGTAGGTTTCCCCTCAAAAGTAGTAGTTTTTTTATAAGAACGTCATACTGTTTGGAATGGGAAGGCTAATAACAATTTACTTTTTTGTGCGTTTTTTGGTCTTAGGGCCAGCACGGATCTTCACCATAGCACGTTTCACCTTAACTTCGGTCAGAATACTGTCCTTGGTTGCGTTGAAGTCATCAATCAGCCTCATGAGTCGTGTACGTTGTTTTTTGAAGTCTGACAGAAGGAGTGTGGCAATAACCTCCGCGACAAGGAATCTCCTGGCGACCTTGGACGGCATATCCTCGTGTGACGGCATTTCACCGTCGTACAGAAGCATGTGCATCAATGTGAAGAGACCAGACTCCTCTCTGTTCACCTCCTTTTTCTTCCATTCCATCTCAACTTCTTTGATTTCAAAGGTCGAAACGAGGTCTCCCCCATCAACCTTCTTCTCATCTAAGTACTCGCTCATCCCGGAAGCCTGCAAAAAAGATATTAGATATGCGGAATATGTAATGATTGAGAGACATGTACTATAGAAAGTACGGTAGAAATATTATGCTTACAATTACGTATGCAGCCTTGTATATGTCTGAATTTTCAAAGTCGGAGTGTAGGCGATGGTCGAGCACATCGATCGTTTTGGACTGTACGTTGACAAAAATGCAGGCAAAGTATCCATGGATGTTGACCGGAACGAATATTAGGTCAGCTCCCAAGTTCACAACTCTGCCGCAGTCATTAATGTATATGTCCCAGAACTTGAAGAGCTTGTCTCGTAGGCCGGCTAGTGGTGTTGCTTGGTCGAAAGTCTCAATGAGGTTGATGATGACATCCTGTGGTAGAAAGCAAGATTTCAATAATCCGGCTGAAAATGAGGTGCACATTTAACTGAAGATTGTAAACCTCTGTACTTGTAATGGTGTGTGTAGAACAAAAGTATATAACAATAGACCTAAAGCTGATGTGGGCTGGTCGAAGTTGAAGTTGTAAATATTGTGCGCTGAAGTTTTCTTCTGTAGTGGTAATGTGGCACATTTTGAAGTTGTAGACATGGCAGTTGAAGTTATGTTATGTAAGTTCTGGAGTTGTGAATGTTGTGGTTCAGAGTTGAAGTATTGGTTTACTTTGCTTGAAGTTACGTTCTTACATCTTCGAAGTTTAATATTTCGTAACATTGTTAGAAGTTTTATATCTTTATTGCTGAAGTTACGTCGTTATATACTTGAAGCTATAAGTTTGGTTCTCCTTGTTGAAGTTACGTTCAAGAATATCTGAAGTTGAAAAGATAGTATACTGAAGTTCCCTTATGTAGTGGTAATGTGGCAGAAGTTGAAGTTGTAGACATGACAGTTGAAGTTATGTTATGTAAGTTCTGGAGTTATGAATGTTGTGAGTCGGAGTCGAAATGTTGGTTTACTTATCTTGAAGTTACGTTCGTACAACTTCGAAGTTTTATATTCCAATAAGATTGTTAGAAGTTTTATATTTCGTAACATTGTTAGAAGTTTTATATCTTTATTGCTGAAGTTACGTCGTTATATACTTGAAGTTAAGAATTTGGTTTTCCTTGTTGAAGTTACGTTCAAGAATATCTGAAGTTGTAAATATTGTGTGCTGAAGTTTTCTTCTGTACTGGTAATGTGGCACACGTTGAAGTTGAAGACATGACAGTTGAAATTATGTTATGTAAGTTCTGGAGTTACGAATGTTGTGGGTCGGAGTTGAAATGTTGGTTTACTTAGCTTGAAGTTACGTTCTTACATCTTCGAAGTTTTATATTTCGTAACATTGTTAGAAGTTTTATATCTTTATTGCTGAAGTTACGTCGTTATATACTTGAAGTTATGAATGTGGTTCTCCTTGTTGAAGTTACGTTCAAGAATATCTGAAGTTGAAAATATTGAGTACTGAAGTTCCCCTCTGTACTGGTAATGTGGCACACGTTGAAGTTGAAGACATGACAGTTGAAATTATGTTATGTAAGTTCTGAAGTTACGAATGTTGTGGGTTGGAGTTGAAATGTTGGTTTACTTAGCTTGAAGTTACGTTCTTACATCTTCGAAGTTTTATATTTCGTAACATTGTTAGAAGTTTTATATTTTTATTGCTGAAGTTACGTCGTTATATACTTGAAGTTATGAATGTGGTTCTCCTTGTTGAAGTTACGTTCAAGAATATGCGAAGTTCAAAATATTGAGTACTGAAGTTCCCTTCTGTACTGGTAATGTGGCACAAGTTGAAGTTGAGGAGATGACAGCTGAAGTTATGTTATGTAAGTTTTGGAGTTATGAATGTTGTGGGTCGGAGTTGAAATGTTGGTTTACTTCGGTTGAAGTTACGTTATAACAACTTCGAAGTTTTATATTTCAGAGTTGTGGTTTTAATTTAACTGAAGTGTACAACCTTAGTAGTTGAAGTGTCGTGTGAGTAGGAATAAAAACTGAAGTAGTGATGTATTGATGCTGAAGTTGTGAATGTTGTGGATGAAGTGACGTGTCTACAACTGTGAAGTTTTATTTCATAGACGATGTTGACGGAACGCTGTATTTTTGATGTGCTGGTTTAGTGTATTTGAAGTTGCATTGTTGCAGTTTTGAAGTTATATATTTCAGAGACGAATGTTTAATGGGGTTGAAGTTGAAAATGTTGGTTAGTGAAGTTCATCAACGAAGTGTTAAAGTTATACAGCTTATTATGTTACGAGTTCTAGATGACAGTTGAAGTTATGTTCAAGGAGGTTTGAAGTTATAACATTCATGGATTAGAGTTGAAGTATTGCACTAACAGTACTGAACTTAGAAAGTTTTGATTTAATGGAATTGAAGTTGAGAATGTTCTCTACTGAAGTTCATTTCTGAAGTGTTAAATTTATAAAGCTGATTATGTTACAAGGTCTGGATATGACAGTTGAAGTTATGTTGAAAAAGGTTTGAAGTTATAATTTTCATGGTTAAGAGTTGAAGTGTTGCTCTAACAATAGATTACATTGACAGTATTTAATTTCGTTAACAAAACTGAAGTTACGTTATAGCACTCCATAAGTGCGGAGTTGTGTTGTAAGGTAATTCATATAATAGTGAGGTAAATGTAAGGTCTGCAGAGTAGGCTTACCGAGTGTCGTATCCCCAAGTATGTCCTCTTTGGCAGAGTTTCGTCGACTTCATCAGATGCGGATAAGCGACTTAGTAGTATTGACCAGCATTCAACCACGGAGGAATGCATGTCGGTGTCAGGGAGTATTGTCAGTATATCCCTCCGAGTTAGCAGAGCGTCCTTCCCGTAATATGCTAGCAGGTCAGTGTAATTGAGAAAATGCGTATTGATGTACTTGTCGGCAATGGTTAACAAATACAGTTGAAACATTGAAAGAAAAAGGATAACGGAAAAAAGTACTCGATCTTGTATTTGTAGTCGTGCAGTAGGCTTAAATCTGCTGCGTGCTTCCGTAAATTGGGTAGGGTGCTGAGTAGTTGCTGGTTGTCCCGGCAGAACTTTGACACAACAACGGCCTTTACGTCTACATCTCCGACCTCCAAGCTGCAACCTAGACCATCCCCACCCCCAATTTTGCGGCTACGTAAGGAGGACATTGTGTTGTGATTTGGTGAGTCAGGTTGTGGGGATACGGGGGGCGTCGGCTTCTCGATGCATGGTCGTTTCGATGAGGACTCCGGACGTTCAGACACTCTCTTTGATGACAATACCGTCTTCGAATTTGCGTTGGCAGTAATCTGTTCTTCATCTGGAATGTCGTTCCCAGCCTCAAGACCCGGAGTTCTGCCCGGGGTTGTGTTGTCGACAATGTTGCCTGCATAACGTAAAAGGAAAAAAAAAATTAATTGTCGTCATTTATTTTACATACCAGTGCTGTCGTTTTGGGACGTACCACCTGTAGCCTCAGGACCGGGAGTTCTGACCAGATTTGTATCGTCCGCAATGTCACGCAGTATCTCCCTCAACACCGTGTCTGACCCCTCATAATTCCCTCCGGGACCCGGAGTTTCAGTTGTTATTTTTGTAGATGCTTCACCGACGCACGGTGCGTTGCCAGTTGAGTGCTGGAAACGTCTAGCTAGGTCACATACTTTGTCCACGTAACGGTGGAGTTCCTCGTTCGCCCAGAACGACTGCGATGTCTGCGATGGACCTGGCTGCGGCTCTCTAAAACGGATCGCAGACAATACCTTGATTCTTTCCGCTATTTCACGGACCACGCCGTTAAAAGCAACCGCGTTCCTCTTCATCATGTGACATAGGTCATGTAGTTCCTACGCGTATAAGAGTGCAATTAACAAGTAATTATTTTAATACTGAAACTTCAACGCCATGTAAATGTCACTTTGACTTAAACTATATGTCACTTCAACTGTTTGTGTATTAAAGGAGGACAGATGAGGAAAAGTACGTAAATATTAAAGTACGACTGACGAGGAAATGTACTTACGTCCTCTGCCCGACCCACCGGTATGCTGTCGTCCTCTAGACTAGGAGGCAACTCCAGTTGGACGTATTTTTTCACAAGATTTGGGTCAGGGGGGTTGGGCACCGTACGCTCAGCATTGTTATTGTCGGTAATTCTGGGCAAAGTTATCACTTCAGCACCGTTCTGAAACGAGCGCGGATAAGAAATATTGGACCAAACTTGCCTACCCAACGACCCTCCGAGCATTTCAGCGTCAAGCCTTTTCGCGAGTTTGGCGTAGTCCCAATGCTTAATTAAGGGGAGCTCGTGGGGGGACGGTTCACCACGAAAATCAAACCTGGAATACGCAGAAACAAACGTAGATATTAAAAGGAGGACATAACAAACGGAAGGTATGTGAAGAGCAAAAGTACGTACACCAAACGAAAGGTATGATAAACAAACCTGTGAAGGTATGTAATCATCAAAAACGGAATACAACCTGTAATGGACTTCGGATCATCCCTTGAGTGGACCCCCGCCTGAACGATACCATTCAGAACGTGCGTACACCAATCGTACTTGTTGATATCGTCAACGTTATCCACGGCCTTCACAAGCTTCAAGTCAATTCCATTGTTGGATGTTGGGCATAGGAAAGACGATCGCAAATAGGACGAACATCTTGCAGAACAGATCACTACCTAGTTTGTCCGCCATCATGTCCCTCACGAGGCCTCCCAAATTCACTTAACTAGAGGTTTTTTTGACGTTATATCGGTCCCTCCATAAATCCTTCAACCCTTTTATTTCATCACTATCGGAGTTTTTATATCGACCTGTGGGAACCAAATCTACCTCGTGCGGGCCACGAGGTAACAGAAAACAGTCGTGAACATCGTGTTTGGTGACACTAAACTCCTTGAACGGTGACGCCCTAAAAACGTGAGATCCATCATTAAAGGCTTTAATAAAAACGGGAACGTGTGAGATAGGGAACCTGTGGAGTTTAAAATCCAACAACCCGCCAAAACCAATTCTACGAACCGCCTGTTTCTGTCTCTCATTTAGTCTCGATACAAGCAACGCAAGCCTACGCTCCTTACATCTCACAGTAACATTACCGACTTCTTCCTCCTCTTCTGCGTCGACACTGTCAACCTCGACAATTTCCTCTTCGAACGCCATATATGCTACCACATACAATGAACAAAAACTGCATAGGAATTGATAAGCATGGTATAATCTAAAAACTAAACTATTAACAAACAAATGAAATAGAAATCTAATAACAAACCATGACGAAAATTACTGACAAGCAATCACAAATTATTAACGGTACAAAATCACAAATGCAGTACAAAATCACTAATTTCGCTAAAACCACCTAATTAAATATGATGAGTTAGACCCAAAAAGATTAATTAGCAAAAATCATGACTCAACGCAAAAACCGAAATTGTTAATTAAACCCTAATTTTGTTAATTAAACTCGCAACAATTAAACCCTAATTTCCTTAATTTCGCAACAATTAAACCCAAATTGTGAACAATTAAACCCTAATTTCGCAATTAAACCCTAATTTAGCAAGAATTAAACACTAATTTCGTTAATTAAACTCGCAACAATTGAACCCTAATTTCCCTAATTTCGCAACAATTCAACCCAAATTGTGAACAATTAAACCCTAATTTCGCAATTAAACTCGCAATTAAACCCTAATTTCGCTAAAACCACCGAAACTCGTCAAAAAGAGTACGAAACTTTGATTATAGAACATACCTTTACCTGCGAAAAGAGGAGAAATTGATCGAGAATAGGGTACTTGAACCAACAAAGAAACCAGATTAGAGTGAGCTGATGGGATAATGGAGTTGGAATAGGGTGAAGTATTGAGAAGGGGAAGTAATGGAGCGGGCATAGAGTGTGGTGAGCAGGAATAAGGTGGGAATATTGAGGGGGAAGTAATGGAGCGGGAATAGAGTGTGCTTTGGAAACAGAGTGAGGTATAATGAAGGTGGGGATATTGAGGGGGGAAGAAAAAGAGGACTGAGTAGTAAAGTTCTTTTTTTTTTCAAATTAAATGTCAAGTAAGATCTCGGCCATCCATTTTATTTTAATCCAATGGCTCATAATAAGCCTTATGGACTTATAAGCCTTATGGACTTATAAGAACTAAAAATAATAATTTACCGCATATCTTATTCTATCCTTAATTTATTTTGTGTTACTCTTATTGCATAGAACTGTTACTCTGGTTAAAGTTTGGTGTTACTCTAACAACATCATGCAAATATGCTTACATTGATTTCAGAGTTATACGCCCCCAACACTGTACATAATTATCAACTCAACATATGAATAATAATGTTAGTCCAACGTTACTAACATGTTACTCAAACGTTAGAAGCGTGTTACTTTAATAGATATTTTGTGTTACTAGGTTACAAACGTGTTACTCTAATAGATACTTTGTGTTACTTCAACGTTAGAAACGTGTTACCCTAATAGATACTTTGTGTTACTACGTTACAAACGTGTTATTCTAATAGATACTTTGTGTTACTTCAATGTTACAAACGTGTTACTCTAATAAATACTCCTTACACATAATTATTGAAATACTGATTGTGTTTCCTATTTTGTTGGATGTTACACTCCTTCAAATTAGGAAACAATATCTTGTTTTTTTAATACAAAATCTCAATCCATCTCATCCATCCATTGTATTATAATCCAATGGATGATAGAAGGACTTAGGGACTCAAATACATAGAAGGACTCATAAGAACCCTCCTCTATATATATATAAGGGATCAAATAAGTTCACCACATGCAACTAAGTCTATATTAAAGTTACAGTTGACATACGTTGAAGTTGAATTTGTTCAAGATTGATATGTAACTATAACATTCAGCACTGTTATCACTTCAAGTGATAAAGTGCAACTTTAACACTCATCTCGTGTAACTTTAAGCACTTTTTGTGTAACTTTAACACTGGAACTTATGAACTTATAAGAGTTGTTGACCTTATGTGAACCTATATATATATATATATATATATATATATATATATATATATATATATATATATATATATATATATATATATATATATATATATATATATATATATATATATATATATATATATATATATATATATATATATACTACCTTTTGTTTTAGAATTAGGGTATCTACTTCTCATCTATTTTTCTTCCTCTTTTTCCTCCTAAAAACACCATCTAAACTACTTTAGGGAAGATCTCAAATTCCTCTTGGTTTGAGAATTATCTGAAATTTCATGCTCTCTCTTCGGATTCTTGGTAATTTCAGTCATCTTCTTTATATTAAAACAGAAACCACTTCACAATTTTTAAGAGCATGTGAGGCTCCCATTTTGAAATAGGCCTCATTTTTTATACTTTCCACTTTTCATCTAATGTGAACGCAATGTAATCTCCTCCCAAAAACAACAACAATGAGATTCGAACCCGCGTCCTTTGAGGGCAATCCCACTTTTCCTAACCAATGAGCCAACCTGTTGACTATGAAAAAATTGTAGAAAAAACATATATTAGCGTTCATAATTGTTGTTAATTGCTCTCCACAATTGCTTCCCTTGATCTTCCCACTTCCTCATTAATTGATCACCTTCATTGCTATTCTCCAGGATTTGTCTCAACATTTCACGAGGCAGCTTTGTCAACATTTTATTCATCCTCCTCGAAAATGCATCACTAATTAATCCCCCTCGAAAATCCGATTCTTCATCAGTTGATCCTTTTATTCATCTTCCCAACTATCCCTCTAATTAATAATCTATTATCTCACTTTTTCTAATTTTTCAATCACATTAATTCATATTATAAATAAGATTCTAGGCATTGCAATCTGAATTCAAATCGTAAAATCTGAAGGAAAAAAAAACATCTATTTTAATTTGCATATTTAGATATATATGAGTTCCGTTTTTCTGATTTATTAATATAATTGCAATTGATATTTCAGAAATCTGATTTTGTTTTTTAAATTGATTGGTGAATTTTCAGGCAGAAGACAGTCAAGATATTAGGGAAATTGAAAGATCGAATAATCCTGGTAATTTTTCGATTTTTGATTTAGTTGATTTCATGTACCGATTTGTTTTATTTTTAAGTTCAATTGAAATCAATTTTTGAGATTCAATAACAAAAAAACTAATTCAGTGAATTTGTATTTTCGATTTGTTATTTCGTCCAATTCAGTGTTATTTTTCTTCCAATTTTTTTGGGATTAATTCGTAATTCAATTGATTATCAGTAAGTATCGTCTTTTTCTCCCTTTCCTTTTTTTCGCAATTATATTCATTATTCGTGATTTTTAATACATTTTTTTATCGTATTTTATCGTATTCATTATTCGTATCGTATTTTTAGCACACTATATACGAATTTTCCCAATTTAGTATTTTTTTGTGTTTTTTTTGTAGATCAAATTTGATGGTGATGATCAATTCGATGTTGATGATGAAGATCAGGAGTTTTGAAGATTATTTTGAGTTTAAAGTAAAGAGAAAACGGAGAGTGAAAGTATACACTTTTTTTTTGATGTTTTTTAATCAGAACTTTTTTTTATGTTTAAAGGAATAAGAACTTTATTTCTTTTCATTTATTTTAGTTATGTTTTGAATTTTTTGCTAATTATGTTCTGGGTTTGATATTTGTTTTCATTTTGAATAGTATTTTGTACTCCGTAGGTGTGAAATGCTTTCATGGTGCAATGCGGAAGTGGCAAAGTTTTGTTTTAACGCTGGTATTTTTCGTAATGTATCTCATATGAACGAAGAAACGACTCATGAGGTAAGTAATCCAGTATTTATTAACTTGAGCAATAAGTTCGACCCATTTTCTAATTGTCAAATCGTCAATCAACCCGTCATAGCGTGTCAATATAGTATAATTAAGTTACATTTGAACAATAAGCTACTTCGTAAATAATTAAGCTACACTCGATTATTATTGTTCCCGAATGGTGTTTCTTTGTATTTCATTTTGTTTTTTGTAATATAGTTATTAGTTAGTTTATTCACCAACATTATAAACCTTATTTTTACTATTGTTTTTTTTCAATTTTCTTTCGGTTAAAATAAAGAGTCGATAACGAGAAAAAGTAAAGAGTTGAAATGAATAAAAGACGGGTTTCGTAAATAATGTGTTACACTGTCACTGTACAAAAGTCGGCACAGGGCATAAGTTGATGCATGTATTTTTAATTTTTTTAAAAACTTACTTATTATATCATGGAATATAATCAAAATCAATATTCAATTAATTACACTTACAAATAAAGTAATTAATTCAAAAGAAAAAAAGATTGAACTTAAAAACATGAAAATTTGACCAAAAAATGTCCAATTAATTACACTTACACGTTAATCCACCATTACTTTTTTCAGTTTTTTGAGAAATTCATCTTTCAATTTTGCATAAAAGAAAAGTTGACCAAAAAATTTATATCTCTTCATAATTTATTATTCTTCCCATAAATATGTTTCCCCTTTCCATAGACTTTTCTCCCCTCCCCATAAATTGATTTTCCCATAATTTTGTCCTTCATTAATATAATGAACAAATGTATCAAAATCACTATTAACAGACTTAATATTGAAATTTATTGATGCGTTGCGTCGAATCTAAATTAATTACTCCGTATTTTTTTGCTTCAGAACATTTCATATAAAAATGTCAAACAACCCGAGTATGAAGGTCACGGTCGGGTCAGAATATAGGGTGATGAGGTGTTGTCATATTATTAAAGATTACTAATATTTTTATATATATGATAAATATTAATTTAAATTGACAAAAAAACTGTATATTGGAATTGTTAAATAATAATCTGTCTAAAATTATAAAATTCATTTTTTGATTTAAAATATTAAAATAATAATTTAGTAATTTCTTATCTCACTAATGTATACTCCAGTAAATTTGATAAATAAATATTCATTATGTAAAATATATTGATATAAAAGTATATCGATCACGTCTAAGTTTAACCACGTCTATGCATTAATACTAATTGCATAGAAAATGAAACACACATTAATCAATTTTCAATTGTGCATTAATGTGGTTTTAGTTTTCAATGATATACATTGGTTTACAAAATTACTATTGATTCTATGTTACAAAACTAATTGCATCAGAAAGAAAGTAATAAGAGCCTTAATTAAGTTGTATTTTATGGGATTAATTGAAACAATAGTAAGAATTAGTAATTAGTGAATGAATGGGTCTTTCACGGATGCACGAGTTTATATATATTATTTCTATTTACGATCATGTATATGTAAATCGTAATTTTGTTAATTTTTAGTAAATTATAATTTACAAGATCATACTAAGAGGATAGACTGTCAACAATGTATTTATTTACTTATACATTCAATAGTTAAGAAGTAACAACTCGAGAATTGACTGCTTGAGAGTGATAATTAATCATACTACCAAGATTAAAACAAAAGGCAAAAATAACATCATTTTAGAATTCAGGAAAAAAATATTATTTATCCCGCCAACTACAAGTTTACGCTAATGTAAATTTTCATAAAGATGAGCGTTGACATTAAATCAATTCCTATCTCAAGTTGACATAAACAACCGTTTTGGAAAATCTTTGATTTGAAAAGGGTTGGATGGGTCAGGTTAAGTGGATCGTGGTTCGAGTTATTGTTATAATACGGGTAAGAAGTTGTTTATCGCACCTTTTCCTTTTTTAAAAACTAAATTCGTAAAAAAGTTGAGCTTACTTTGGAGTAGTTAATACTCATATTTCATTTGCATTTCGTACGCTTCATACTGATACAAATATAATTACGAATGTTTATCATATTTTAACGAATATTTTATTTTACATGTTATATAAATTAATTACCAAAAAATATTATAAATCATTTCTAACATTTTGAATTCTAAAATTAATTACTCCATATTTGGTTCACATATTCTAAAAAGTTAGACCTATCAAACGAGTCGAGTGAATAGGGTCACAACTCACAAGTCGAGTCGAACGTTCATATATGTGTCCGATCATACGGGTATTATCTTAACTGTGATTTGTTGTTAACTGTGATTTCAAAAAAAACAATTATTTTCGTCTTTAATTTCAAAAAATTCAATTAGTTACTTATCTTTTTTCATCAGTGTAACACCTCATTTCGTACCCACACATAAAAACATGTAATGTTTTGTCTTTATTTTCGTCCAATTATTAGTATACTAACTATTGCCTTAGTCCCTTAGTGTATTCTCTCCAAACCATACTGGCTTCAGTATACCGTATATGAAACTGAAACTGTACCGCCCGTGAAATTTTTCATGTCTCTCATGTGCTAAATTTGGTAAATGATTGTTCATCATGTAAAATATATTGATATAAAAGTATATGATCACGTCTCTGCATTAATACTAATTGCATAGAAAATGAAACACACATTAATCAATTTTCAATTGTGCATTAATGTAGTTTTGGTTTTCAATGATATACATTGATTTACAAAACTACTATTGATTTTCACGGGTATCCCGGGTATCATACTTTTCTTAGACACACATTTCAATGTGTAACATATTGTTTTTAGTTTCGTACACCTATTAGTATGTTAACTAACTTTCAGTCCGTTAACGTTTTCTCTCCAAATGATATTGACTTCATAATTTTTTATATGAAACTAAAACTGGACAACCCGTGAAATTTTTCACGGGTAACACACTAGTTCTCCTTTAATTTCTCTTGTTTCTTTTTATCATCAATTTATTCTTGTTGTCTACTTCTTTCCCTTTAAATCTTCTCCTTAATTCTTTAGCATGGATCATTTCTTCAATATCGTAATAGTAATTGTTTTGATTGATTTTACTATGAGTAGCTACATCCTACCGCTATGATTTAAGGGAGCCATGGGCGTATTTATGCTAGATTAGAACGATAGTTCGGTGGAAATTATTTGGTCTTTGTTGTTAATTGTGATATAATTGCAACAGGTTGGTTAATGCGCATGATTGACCTAGTTGATTAGGAAAATCCCGACGTAAGATTGAAAGTCGGGTAAGGGTTAGACCTACCACAATCATTAGAGTACCCTAATAAGTTTGAAGAGCTCGTTAGAAGCATTCTAGGACGATTAGCGTTCCGAGAGGACCTTATCAATACCCCTTAGACTAGTAATTGAGACCGACACATTGACCTAACCTCGTACCACGATAGTCCATGGTGAACCGACAATCCTAGTGCTTTATCTCCATAATTTACACTTTCCCTTATCCTCGCTTCAATCTCTACTTTAGACTTTATAGTTAGAAATCAAGAAAATCAAACCCCCGTGTTCTTTGCATTCTAGAATAACAAATAGTTAGACTGTCTCTCTGTGGATACGATCCCGACTTCCTCAACTACATTTAGTGAGATCATAGTTGGTTATTTTTGATTGGTTGCGACACCCTCATCACATCCCTTAAAACAATGAGCTTGGTTTTAGATTATATACAAGTGTGCCCTCTGCACCTCCGTACCTGTATTATGTCATTTCCAAGTTCATTTCGATTTCACTTTGAAAACCCGAATACACTTAAATGTCTTGTGACCGAGTCATTAACAGTCATCACAGACAAACTGAGGAATTTTGGCTGTTGCATTACATACATCAGAATTGTAGAGGAGTAGATTGAATAAGAGTGGTCCTACATGCCATAGACAACCTCTTAGCTTTTCACCCAGTTAGGCCCTATTCTTTTCCGGCTAAAACAGACAGAACTGAATTTAAATGAGAGGGACTTAATCTAATTTAACTTCATTTAATGGGGTTGAGTTAAATTTAAATAAACTAAGTAACTTTTTTGGTAAAAATGTAAGTATATTAATTCCAAGAAAATCTGTACAAAGATGGCTACTTGGCTAGTACTACAGCTATAGTACTAGACCATCAAGTCATGTCTGCTCTGTACATGATAACAAACCATGACTAAAATACTCAATTCTACTCCTAATCTCCTGTTGGATAGTCCGAAAAACCACCTCAGGAGAGAGAAGGACACTATCAATCCTACTTTTATTACGTTGACACCAAATATGATATATATAACCGCATTCCACGCTGCTCGAATAATATTCCTTTGAAATCTCGTGCGTCGAACTTGTATAATCCTATGTAACTGCCCTATAGCCCGAATACCCAGCTGATAAGTCGATATTTATGCGTATTTTTACCCCTTTAATATTATTATTTTTATGTCGTCTTTCGTAATATTTGAATTAAAATGATTATTTTATATAAGTTGGGTTTATTATTAAACTTTTGATATTTTTGTGCTAAATTGAGTTTTTAATATATATTTTAATTAATTAGTAATAACCCACTTGAATTAAGATTGCGAGACTATTAAAATCGTATGTAGATTTACAGGTCAAATTCCATCATCTAATGAGTCGAAATCAAGCTTGAAATCATCATCCCATTATGGAAAAATAAGGAAAGAAAATCGGGTCTTAAAAGGAAAGAAGAAGATGTTGAATTGGAAGAGCAGGATCAATTAATTAAGAAAAGAAATAATTTCACTAAGACCAAAATCAACACTATAAAAGAAGCATTAGGGCTTTAATATAAAAGAGGGGGAAAAGAGGAGAACAAGGAGCCACAATTCACATAGAAGTAGGGCAGAAGGCCTTGGCCTTCACGACCAAGGTTAGTTCGGATGCAGTCGGATTTTAATGCGGGACGCGATCAATTCAACTCCTAATTTATCTTAACGGTTGTATCTATCTATCTTATTTAGTTTATTTATTGTTTAATTAATTATTTAGTTTAATCTTTCAGTTATTCGAACATGTAATGTATTGATTATTGTCAATGAGTTATGAGATTACGTTATTGTTTTAACGTTTAATTAGTACTTTGATATTCGTATGAAATTCACGATTTGACTGTTGTTTTCATGTTTATTAATTTAGCCTGATCACCTAGATTATTTACACGAGTCGATTGTTAAATTAATAGTGTTTTAAATTAGGTTGCAGCGTTCTGGTCTAATTTAAATGCTAGAATTTTGTATGATAATTGAATTATATTTAATTGCAGCGTTCTGGTTTTATATAATTCAATTGATTGGTGTTCTTAATACGACTGAATTTTTTAAGTTAATTCGTACGTTCATGGTTAATTTGATAGATTTGGTTAGGATTAAACTTGCGTGCGTTCACGGGGTTTAACGAGTCAAAACGATAAAACTGGTAATATGCGTGCGTTCATGGGATTAACTAGTTACCGATCTATTTGAGTCTAATTAATTGAATCAATGATTAACCCGACTATATCATATATTGCATGTCTCGAATATTGTTATGATTAATTTTTTTTATTTATTATTATGTTTTTTTTATTTATTATTATTATTTCCAAAACCGACAAAACCCCCCTTTATATATATTTATACTATTAAATAATAAATCGTCTTAGATAATAACGTTAGTCTCTGTGGGATCGACCTCTACTTACCCTATCTATCGTAGAGTCAGTAGTGTTTATAAATTTAATTTTGATTGCGGAAACGACACGCATCACCAGCCAACCACAGACAAGCTGACATACCCTGCCACTATACCCACACTCAAAAAAATAAGTGAGATATAGTCTCATGATACTGCTCACAAATACAACAAGCAGCCTTAATGCTCAATCCAAATCTGATCAGCCTATCTCTCGTCAGCAGTGGCCCCTCTAAAAGCCAGCCATGCCACTACTCCATGTTTCGGAACAGCCCATATGCACCCTACTTGGCCGTGCCAGCTCACCTTAGGACTCTTATTAAAACTAAGTAACTTGAATTGACCAAGATATTAAAATTAATGAGGTTTGACTTAACTTAAATATACTCCCGCCGTATCAGTATATATGACGTTTTGATTTTTCGAGGTGAACCTTTGACTTTAATTTTTATGTAAATATATTAGTTAAGAATTTTTAAAAATTACTCCATAAAATACTTTATGAAAAGAGCTTTCAAATGAGTATACGTTTCATAATATTTTTTCTTATATTCTGAGAGATATTGAAGAGAGAAGGAAATGTTTCGAAAAGTAAGAATGACTTATAAAAAAACAGAGGGGGTACTAAATAACATGAACATTATTTGTCACGGCTGGAAAGAACAAGGTTTTAGTCGTTTTTCAATTTTATTGGTGTTTCGTGAGTAACTCGACCATTAATTGTGGGCATACCACGATAACCTCCAAAGTCCTCCGTACGTTCAATTTCTAGTTGCGTCAATATTTGTGCCACCTGGTACTTCGCGGTGTTAGCCGAGAAGAAAACTGGTGATTTTTCTCTACTAATTTTTTGTCCTGAAGCTTTACAAAAAATGTTGAGATTCGGTTTAATTGTCTGAGTTTGTGGTAAAGAAGTCTCACCAAAAAGAATAATACCTTTTTTTTGCCAGCAAAGCCAGGAACTTTGTTAACCACGTAAGGCACAAGGCGCTAAGGCATGTGCCTCAGTGTTCAAAGTTCTAGGTAGAAAACAAAAAGAAAGACAATCAAAATTAACAGAAACTGAGTCAATGTTGCCTAATAAGTGAAGAAGGTGTGGCGGACGGGTGGCTTCCTCAACAATAAACTTCAGTAGTTGGAGGCAGTCCGTGAAGATCATTAGATGTCTTAGACCAGAATATTGAGCCCATCTTAAGGTCAGGAGGAGACCCAAAGATTCTACCTGAATAGAAGAGACGGTCAAGATCTTAAAAGAACATTCCTCAATCAATTGATTCGTTGCTGAAAAAGCATCCCAACCCACTGACCCGGATTTGAGATCGACCCAAGCTGCGTCAACCTTGATACGGGAGTAAGGGCATTTCGATGTGTCGCCAATGAATCGAATAAATCGATTATTTAAAAAGTCTTTACCAAGGTAAAAGCAATCCTTATTTAGTAGTAAACTACATTGGGTCTTAGATTGAGAATGTTTTTTTGATTTAATTGCAGATATAACAATATTTGCATCATCTTCAGCAAGAGTGTTAATGATAGTGACACAAGTCGCACGACCCTCAAATACCAAGGTGTTTCTGCATTTCTAAAGATTCCAAAGAGTTGAGACAAACAGGAAGTCCTGACCTTCATCCCTCCTAGAAGCTTGCAAATGAAGGATCCATGACACAATCCAGTCCTTGATATCAATGGTAGAGGTAAAGCCTTGAGTGGTGGCCAAATTAGATCTTTGCCATACATCAGAGGAGAGCGGACAATCCCAGAATATATGAACAAGAGTCTCAACAAAATTGGCCGGAAGGCACGATTAGCAGAATAGGTTGATAGACATAGATCTCTTTTCAAACTCTTCGCCAATTGGAAGGGCGTTATTAAGGATTTTCCAGAGAAATGTCTTCCATTTCGCTGGCCATTGTGAATTCCATAGCCCATTCTTGTAGAAAGAAGAAAGAAGGTCACTCGATAGTCTATAAGTTATCATTGGTCGTAGATTCAGATCAAAAGCCTTCCTATATCCAATTTTAGATGAATAAGTACCCAATGGAGTACAGCACCAGTATAGTTTGTCATCACAGAAGTAACGTGGGCGAATACAACAGAGAATCTTTGTGACACTGTCTGCAGTAAAGATAGACGTAAGTCGAGGGACATCCCAATCCCCATTCTCATCAAGAAAATGCTGAAAGGTCAAACACTCAGATGTGGAAGAGACAGAGTCCTTGAGAGTTGAGGTGGAGCCAAGAACCCATCTACATCTCAGAGGATTAAGAGCACATGGGTTACCCGGAATCCATGCCAAATCATCATAAATCAGGTTGAAACCCCAACAAATTCCTCGCCATCCCCATGATGAGCTTCCGGGAGGGTTGTATCAAGTCCTAGATTTGACAGAAGATGCAAAGGATCCATATTTTGATGAAAGCAGAGAACTGATAAGAGAGTTTGGCTCTTGAATAATATTCCAAGATAATTTCCCTAAAAGGGCTTGATTTAGGGATTGTATATGCCTAATACCCAGTCCACCATCAATCTTAGATAGACATAAATAGTCGGAACTTCTCCAATGTAACCTCCCGTATTTTTAATAACGTTTTAGAAATATTTTTTACTTTACGTTCTATTTTCTTGAATTTTAAAAACTACCCGACCCTCTTCCGTGGGATGGATAGAAATTTCATATTTGATTTATACAAATTTTCTCATTTTATCTTTCTTTCAAAATCTATAACATGTCATTTTATTTATTTATTTATTTATATTATTTTACTATTATTTATAATAGATTTTTCAGCTCAGCTTAAAGACAACTTAAGTCGATCTTAACTCCTTCATTAATACTCACACTCGCGCACACCAATATACATTTTGAAGATAAGAATGAGTACTACAACCTTGTGGAAGAAGTCAGAGACAAATTAAGACAACTATTAGACAAACATTTAGCTAAAAGGATCAAGGGTCATTAATAAGTTACGAGTATTTTCTAATTAAATAATTTATAAGGTAAATATTTTAATACTTAAATACCAAACGAAAATTTATCAGGAAAACGTAAGGGATCCCCTCGGGTATCATCTATATATATATATATATATATATATATATATATATATATATATATATATATATATATATATATATATATATTAATTGAAAGCATCCCTTGCCACGTTGCAACATGAATGCATTGAACGGATGACGTGGCATAATTCTATATCATTAACATAAATAGAAATCATTCACTTGATTTATATAGATGTATAGTATAATACAATTTATTGATTTAAATAGAAGGGTTATTTAATAGCAATAATACTGACTATTGGACGTGTTCCAATAATAATACCAATTACAATTAATCTGAGAATAATACATCGAATGAAAGTATTCTAATGATAATGGTACAGTGGACGGGTTACCTGAATAACAGGTCCACCTCCCTTAAGCGCCTAATTTATTTCTTACCAACTCCACTCTCCCTTCAACCTTCACTCCGCCAATAATGTTACCATCACCAAACCTTCAATCTTCACTAAACCTCACCCCATTATACCTTCAACCACACCAACCCTTATCTTAAAATCCATTTGGCAAATTGGTAAGTAAATTCGTACTTATTCTTCAATTTATTTATTTTTTCCCGAATTCTGCGCATTAATTGCATTAATCGACATTGATAGATACCGAGTTGAAGTTGGTTTGCTTTAGAGTATTTCGAAGATAATGACAGAGGTAAGTTAATCGATTATCTGAACTCAATTCATATTTCTAAGGTTTATGTTATTTATGGGTTTTTGATCATTTTTAATACCGAAATTTGCAAACATTAAAAACATCAAAATACTTTTTAATTGATTTAATTAATTAATCATGTACATATATAACGTAAATAGAATAACTTTCTTAAAGAAATGAAATATTTTTATGTATTATGGTATATCTAATATACCACATAAGATTAAAAGTTCAAATATTTTAAATTGATTATACCTAGACCTTTCAAATGGGTCGTGCGGGTTTGGTTGGGTCAGAATATGAGTCGGGTCGTATACATACAAGCCAAGTCAAACACGAGTCACGGGTCGGAATATGGTCAGAATATGGATAAGAAATAGTTCTGAACACTTTTTTTTAACGTTGTTTAAGTCAAAAAATATTCTTAGTATTAAATTATTTTTTTTATTTTAAAAACATTATTATTTTATTATTAATTATTATATTAATTATAAAATTATTTTATTATTAAATGATTAAAAAGAGTTATACGGAATACTAAATTGAATATTTGTTTTATCTTTGTAATTTATAATATTAAAAGTATTAATTTTTTTAATTATAAATCCAAATATAATATTTAAATATTAATATTTTGTTAATTTTAATAAATTCCCGTTAACTCAACAGGTCGGGTTTCGACTCTAAATTAACTGGTCATAACTATTCGAGTCAAACAGGTACATGACCCTAAAAAAAATGAGACTAGCGTGTCAAGTCAAGTTTTGACAGGTCTAATTATATCGAATATACTCCGTATCAAATATGGAGGTGTTGGTATCAAATATAGACTACTATCAAATATAGAGGAAGAGCGAAAGGAGAACAACGGGGAGGCAGACAGCCATGAAGAAGAGGACAGGGAGGATGGAAAACGGGGAGCGGTTAAAATCAATGTAGATGTAGAAGTGAAGGAGGGCGTGGAAGTCGGGGTGAATTTTTTAAAACCGGAGGAAGTACACTTTTTAGAGTGCTTATAGAATACTTCCCCCTGTTTCATTGATATCTTCCAAATTTTCCTTTTCAACCATTTCTCTGATTTCTCCCACTTTCCTTTTTAAGAAATGTGTTACTTTTAATGTAGAAGAAATCATTGAAACGGTGGGAGTATATATCTCATCCATAATTTTTAATTTTAGTTCAATTTAATATATACCTCGGCTATAAAACAGACCCGTGAATTTTCACGGGTTGTAAAACTAGTCTTATCTTATTTGAATGCATTATTATATACATTATTAGAAGAGATAGTTTATGATCCGTCACTAGTACGTCTTTTCTTAAAACGAGTCCAAGTTATGTATTACGCTATTACTCGTTGTGTTTTACTTTCATTTTAAACTAATTAGATGTTTTCATTTAGCACAAAACCTACCCCTATCTTACACCTCTTCTTTTATTCCCTTAATCACCCAAAATCACTCATCACTCCTCGTCACTTATTATCTCTTGCCCAACATCCCTTAATTCCCTCAACTTAATTCTTTTTAAGAAAACAAAAATCATTAACTCCCTCAAATTCCCACTAATCTCCCGCCATTCTCGTTGTTCATCTCCAAACTCCAACCCATCAATTCCTTATTTATTTATTTTTTTAAAAGAAAAGTAAGTTCAATCCAAATTTCAAAACTATGAAATTAAAGGTGTTAGTTCCATTTTCCTCAATCTTGATCCTATATCCATATCAAGATATTAATCATATTTCATAGTTGTAATTTATTTATTTTAAATTTAAATTTTTGGGTTCAAAATCCACATGCATGTCAATTTCAAGCTAGATCTAAAATTAAATCTAACAACCCGGATTTTCCAGACTTTATAAATAAGTCTATAATAGGAAACAACGGAAGACATGATACATATCCGAGTCATTACTATTCTCAACTAATTAGATTACTTTACAATAATTATGAAAGTACTTAAATATTACATTTAATTGTAACCATTTATGAAGAAATAGAAATACATTTGAATCCCATCTTGACCTATCTCCAGCCTTGCCCGTCTGAGGAATGGTCAGTCTCCCTTAATCTGACGATTAAAATATTTTTAAAATAATTTCATCAAAAAACAAATCGTCAGGTGGGTAAATTATCAAAATTTAATCTGAATAAAATATTAAATCAAACATAGATCAAATAACAGTACATAAATGCACAACTGATAACACAAAATTTAGAAATCGTAAGAAATGTTTTAAGTGCCGTATTATTTTAGAAAAGTTTTATCACGATATACCGACCAATTATTGTACAAGTTCCGAATAACTTTCGTATTTGATACTTGTACAATAATAATATACCGCCAATCACACCAATACCAGGGGGCTTACATTATTACCCCTGTTTACCGTGGTGACATAAACACGTTTAAAACAAAATTCGTCCTCTCATCTCCAGGGTCGAATGCCGGTACGTGGGGTTGTTACCCGCACCATGGACTACTCACCACCCGGCTGGTTATCCCCGCAGCCACGCTCCAATCGTCGACTCACGGAAACCCGGGTGCGATCCTCCTAACACGTACGAGACTGATCAGGTCCCCACCTAAAGTATGGCCACACTCCCGCCTACTCTCGAGTCAATGTCAGCACAGCCAAAGACCCTTCGTACGCTACGGAGGGTTTTATACGGTTAAGCTAAGCACTATTCTTCCAAGTTATCTCGTACACAATAGAGACAACCTGCTTTCCCGCTCAATGAGATTTCGAATAAAGTCCTAAAAATGCCCAATAAAATATACAATCTTTTGAAATATATTTTTAAAACATTATGTGTTATCCAACTTGAATTCTATAATTTTCCTTTTCTTTAAATTAGATACAGAGTAGTAATAATCAAATAGCACGTAGACAAATAAAGGTCTCCTTACGGGGTTGTCCCTATTTGTAGGCCGGGATTTGGCTACAAACTTGGCTAATATGTGAAATGATTAGTATGATCATTTAACGGAGTTTAACAAGTTTTAATCAATTCACTAAGGGATGGTTTTCAGTTCCATGAGTAGTCAATTGATTAGAAATCGTCCTTAATTCTTTTAACTATAACCCATAATTCCAAATTGTGTAATTAAAGTACAACTTTTGACTCCAAAATATTGTAACTGAAATATAAGGAGTAACTATTATGAAAGTTGTCTTTAAAACCTTTGTTAACAAAATTACGTGATAAGTTAGGGGAAAAGATTTCAAAATTAACCATAAAATCTCACAGAATTGATAAAAAAAACTTTTATTTGTACGTAAAATGACAATTATTTGATAAATATGTCCCGACTTTTGAAAAGCTGATAAAGTTAAACATACTTGACGATTTTGACGAAGTCTTTAAAGAGTCAGTATTTAATTTTGTTTTATTTTAAACTTGGTAAAAACTCAAATCATGTCTCAAAATGTTATTTCTTTTTAAATAGCTAAAATACGATAAATCACTGATTTATAAGAAATATGTGAATCTAGCGATAACGTGAGTCAGGTCTAACCTCTTGCCATGATCCTAAAATTCTAACCTATTTGCGAGAAAGTAGCTAGGTATTTAATATTAGATCATTTTGGGTTATCGTTGGTCAGGTCTCGCAAGTAATAATTAAATGTCGAAAAATCACAAACGAGGATAAAGTAATAAATCCTAAGCTATACACAATTACAATAACAATATCAAGTAAAATAAAATAGGGTCAAATATTATAGTATTTTCTTTGAGACAAGAATAGTAAAATAGTCTTATAAGTCATTTTATGAAATTTCTTAAGACACAAAAATATAATTTCAAAATATAGGTCCCTAGATTAACGTCGTTACCACATCTGTAGTCAATTTAGTTTGTCTTAAAATTTATTTGTTTCAGTTCATAAAACGACTTTTATTCTAAATAGCCGTCAAAAATATATATAATAAAACCACCGACTTTTTTTAGCAATAAAGTAATCTAACCGTGACTATACCACATAAATCTACTAACAAAATTTCACTCTTCAAAATTTTTATAAAAGAACATCAAGATAAGTATCACTAATTTAATATTTAAAAATAAAATATGATCAAAACTTTTCCCAGTATCCCAAACCACCCTAACAAATAGGCAAATATCTCATTGAAATACAATATTATTGTATGCCATGAAATATTTTATCATTATTAACAGTTAAAATTAAAATCAAATCAAACCTTATCATTACCAACCTAACCATATCTTAACATTATCATTTTGCCTCATCAATCAAATTAATTATTCATGTGATAATTTTCTTCTAACGAAAACCGACGCATGCAACCCAACATTCATACACAGTGGCGGACCTAGGATTTCCTCGGTAGGGGGCACAATATTTTTTTTACAACGACATCTATAAAAAAACAATGCGAGTCGTGCGACCCGAAAATGATCCTAAATGACATATCCAATTTTAACTTAAATATTTATGGTCATAATCCAATTAATATAAAATTTTGATTAAATATTCTTTAATACTCCATAGCAACCATAAAAATATTTATTTATTTCTCCAATTGTTTGAAAAATACTCCGTAT
Organism: Agrostemma githago; assembly: GCA_958450325.1. Lineage (NCBI taxonomy): Eukaryota > Viridiplantae > Streptophyta > Magnoliopsida > Caryophyllales > Caryophyllaceae > Agrostemma > Agrostemma githago. Next base: position 50,149,611 of record OY288256.1, read on the forward strand.
ATGTTTATATATATATATATATATATATATATATATATATATATATATATATTTTAAATCATATTTTTATGACATGATTATTAAAATCATTACAAAATTAAATGAAACAATTACCATATCTAACAAAATATTAAATCATAAAGTGTTGTTAAAATCTATGAGAAAAAGAATGGAAGTTTTGATAAATTGTTTTATTAAAAAGTATAAGATTATTCTTTCACTGATATAATGCATAAGGTTGTGAGGTTGGTTATGTGATTAATATTTGATGCAAATGACCCAGGTTCGAGTCCCCTCTCTAGCAACTTTGTATTTTGAATAGCTACAGGATATATTTAATCAAAACAAGGATCGAACCCAACATAATGACATATCCCATTATTAAAACTTACTTATTTCGAAATGGGCTGGGGGGCCCTGTTCATATAGAAAAGAAAAGAATATATTTGATATAAAATATTTTTCGAAAAGTTTAGGACGATTTACCACCCTAATTAAAGGGTTAAGAGGATAGTTATGTTCTTGTACTGGATCGGTTGAGTTTGAAAAGCTCCTACAGGTCGCTCAACCCGGTTTCGCCGTATTTTGGCTCCTCCTTGAATGCGTCCTCATCTCATTAAGAGATCCCGATCATGATTTGAAAATGGAACACTTACTTCTGCGATTTTACGTTTCAGAGGAGTAGAGGACGACTTCGAAAGTTGGATTGGATTCGGTATCATCAATATTGAGTCGGCTTTGTCAAAGGAACAAGGAGAGGATTGGATTTCTCTATTTTATGGGAAATAGACATATATGATGGTATAAGGAGTAAAGAGGAAGACAAAATGCATGGAGGAGCTCAATGTTTTTCAAAAAGAGTGAGGGGGACGTGGCTCATTGTTGGGAGCCCAAATGTGGGTGAGTCTTGATATTTGGGGTCTAACTCCGTTTTATAAATTATAATCGAATCGATTTTAAATATCTTACCAAATATAACATTTGAATTCTAGAAATTTTGAGATAAGAAAGAAACGAAATTGATCGATAAGATTCACAAATCAGTTAACTGAATACGAAGTATATGTTAGTTGACTAACTCAACTAGGTTGATTCGGTCCTAAGTTTATATTAATCACGTACGGAGTACCAACTATACTATTGTATTATTACTATATAATTTGAATTTGTTTTAAGAAAAGACGTATTATGAAGTTATTTCTTTGCGAACATATCTAATAAGACATATACAAGCTAGTATATAAATAAGATCCAATAACTTTTAGGTGGATACTTCTACTTTTAATTGTGTCTTTAAAATTATGTAGAAAATATTTGTCAAAGAATGATTTTGATATAAGTATCTCATAAAAATGTAGGGTTAGGATAGTGGAGTGTCAGGTTGACCCGTGATTCTTTCATCTCAATATTTGTCTACTCGGAATTTGTCTCCGGCTTCTCCTACAAAGTTGTAGTACCGCCTCTTATCTTCAAAACGTGTATTGAGTGTGCGAGTATGAGAATTAATGAAAGAGTTAAGGTCGACTTAATGTTGTCTTAAGCTGAGCTGAAAAATTTATTATAAATAATAGTAAAATAATATAAATAAATAAAATAACATGTTATAGATTTTGAAAGAAAGGATAAAATGAGAAAATTTGATGAAATAAAATATGAAAATTTTGACCATCCTACGGAAGGAGGTCTAATACTCCGTAGTTTATAAAATCCAACAAATTATAACCTAAAAATAGAAAATATTTATAAAAGATTGTTAAAAATACGGGGTGTTACATTAAAACAAACTCACATTTCAAATTAAATTCTTTAGAATTTTGTTGAGTTATATAATTAAAATTCTTATTTGATTGATGATGGGAATTCTGCCGACAAGAAGAAGCCGGCGAGGACGGAACGAACCACGCATGATGACTCTACGGAACCGGCACAAGAATCTGACTCCCTTCTAGACTTAAACCCTTTAATTAGGGTGGGTAAATCGTCACCCTTTTTCTAAAATTTTTGGTTCTTTTATTAAATAATTTTCTTATGGATTATTATGTTAATATTAATGCATGTGATGTGGTGGATATGCATATGATTATTTGGTTATGTGATCGAGTTCTTATAACTTATACTTACTTTATAAATTAGTCAAATTTTAATTTCTGAAATTAATTTGGGAAAAGGGGGACAAATGGCAGGAAGAAAGGAAAGGTTCAAGATTTTACAAATTTTCTTAAATTTCTAACTTATTAATCTTTAATTAATTAATTATTTTAGGAAAAGAAAAATTATTATTATGATAAATTATTATTTTTAATAGAAATTTTGTTTTACGGAAACCTACTATTTTAGATATGAAATTTAAGTAGTATATAAAATGTGTATTTCTAGATATAATTAGAAATTTTACAACTATTATTATTTGATATCGTTATTATATTATCTATGGGTAACATAGAAAATAATTAATTTTATTTTATTAGTTATTTTATTCGACTCTAATGTAATTTAATTGTTGATTGCGAGACCTGACCAACGATACCCTAAAATGATGTAATATTAAGACCTAGCTTACTTTCTCATAAATAGGTTAGAATTTTAGGACCCTAGCAATCGTTTAGGCCCGACCCACGATATCACTAGATTCTCATATTCTTAAAAGTTGGTTATCATATTATGGCAATTAAAATGAAATATTATTTTAAAACGACTTTCAAATGTATAATGGATTTTGAAATAGGATGAACGTTGTTTTGTTATCAACTCTTATTTGACTTTGTCAAAAATATTAATTATGTTCAACTTGTAACTTTTCAAAATCAGGAGACATTTATCAAATGATCATCATTTAAAAGTTAAAAATGTTGATTAACTATTGTTGGAGATTTTATTAAATGGTCAATCATGAACTTTCAAGTTTGCAAGGATCTTATTTAAAAGTCGAGTGTATTTAAGATTAAACTATCAAAACTTGGTTTCTTTGAAATTATATCTCGAGTCAAATATCACTTTTCTTAATATTTGATAAACATGGGATTTTAAGACGATTTGTATAAATAGTCACTCATGATATTTCGGTTACAATATTTTAGTATTAAATGTTGTACTTAACCAAATTAAAATAGGAGCAACTCTCATCGATTAAACTACTCAGGGGAATGAAAACCCTCCCTTAGTTAAATCGATTAAACTTGGCCAAACTCCGTAAAATGATCATACTAATCATTTAACATATTAGGCCATGTTCGTGAGCCAAATCCCCGCTACAAATAGGGACAATCTCATAAGGAGACCTTTTATTTGACTACGTGCTATTTGGCTATTGTTACTTCGTATCTAATTATGTGGTAAGGAATTTCTATCGAATTCGAGTTGGATAACACATAATGTTTTCAAAATATATTTCAAAAGATTGTATATTTTATTGGGCATTTTTAGGACTTTATTCGAAATCTCATTGACCGGGAAAGCAGGTTGTCTCTATTGTGTACGAGATGACTTGGAAGAATAGCGCTTAGCTTAACCGTATAAAACCGTCCGTAGCGTACGAAGGGTCTTTGGCTGCACTTGTCATTGACTCGAGAGTAGGCGGAAGTGTGGTCATACTTTAGGTGGGGACCTGATCAGTCTCGTACGTGTTAGGTGGATCGCACCCGGGTTCCCGTGAGTTGACGATTGGAGCGTGGCTGCGGGGATAACCGGCCGGGTGGTGAGTAATCCATGGTGCGGGTAACAACCCCACGTATCCGGCATTCGACCCTGGAGATGAGAGGACGAATTTTGTTTTAAACGTGTTTATGTCACCACGGTAAACAAGGGTAATAATGTAAGCCCCCTGGTATCGGTGTGATTGACGATATATTATTATTGTACAAGTATCAAATACAAAACTTATTCGAAACTTGTACAATAATTGGCCGGTATATCGTGATAAAAATTTCTAAAAATAATACGGCACTTAAAACATTTCTTGCGATTTCTAAAGTTATGTGTTATCGGTTGTGCGTTTATGCACTATTATTTGATCTATGTTTGATTTAATATTTTATTTATATTAAATTTTGATAATTTACCCACCTGACGATTTGTTTTTCTATGAAATTCTTTTCAAAATATTTTAATCGTCAGATTAAGGGAGACTGACCATTCCTCAGACGGGCAAGGTTGGAGATAGCTCAAGATGAGACTCAAATGTATTTCTATTTTTTCATAAATTGTTACAATTAAATGTAATATTTAAGTATTTTCGTAATTATTGTAAAGTAATCTAATTAGTTGAGAATAGTAATGACTCGGATATGTATTATGTCTTCCGCTGTTTCCTAGTATAGACTTATTTATAAAGTCTGGAAAATCCGGGTTGTTACATCCAATGAATCGTTATATGAGATCTTCGTCCCACCCACCAGAAATGGGCGAATAATCTATTGATTCATTCGCCACACTTACCGGTATACCAAATACCGGTAGGAGGTAAACAGAAAGGGAGGCAAGAACAGAGGAAATCAAAGTGAGGCGACCCGCTGGAGATAGGAAAGTACCATTCCAAGAAGTAATTCGCGAGGTAATACCGTCGATGATACAATTAAAGAAAGTCTTACTATTACGAGAAAGATTAAGAAGGAGGCCCAGATATTTGTTCTTGAAATTGCCAATAGAGAAACCAAAAAGTCGATAGCAATTTTGCATAACGTCTAAAGTACAACTAGGGCTGTAAAGAATAGAGGATTTTTCTTTCTAAAGTGCAATTTTAATACCTTTAATTAGATCACGTTCCTTGGCATATAAAATATTGCGAGAGGGGATCTCCGTGCATAGGACAAAAATGAATGGAGATAAAGGATCACCTTGTCGGATTCCTTGATCTGGACAGAAGGGCACCTTAGGTGACCCATTAATAAGGACCTCATAGGAGATACTCGTAATGCAATTCATGATGAGAGAAATAAGGTGGGTAGGACACCTCCAAGGTGAGCTGAATGAACCGCCAATCCAAACGATCAAAGACGTTGCTGAAGTCTACTTTGATAGAAAGTTTACCATTTCCTCGACTAGCACTCCGTCTAATATAGCGGTCAACTTCATGAGCAATAATGATATTATCACGATAGATCGACCCGGAACAAAGGCATTCTGAGAGTGGCCTATAAGTTTACCCAGAACTCTCTTCAGTCGATTAGCAATACATTTCGTAGTGATGCGCATAACAACATTACAAAGACCCTAATCGGTCTGAATTGATCAATGGTCTCAGGTGACGAGGTTTTAGGGATAAGGGTAATATAAGTTTTCTTCATTTCCTTGTTGAAATTACCCGTGTTAAGAATTGAGCAAACAGCCCCAGTAAGATCATTCTTAATTAGATGCCAATGTTTTTGAAAAAAAAGTGCTAGGAAACCATCTGAACCCGGGGTTTTGAGACTTCCAAGCTAAAAAGTAACAACCCTCACTTCCTTAGGTGAAAAAGGTTTCGACAAATGCTCCAACTCCTCATTCGCCAAGGAGGAAGAAATATTATTAAAGAGGTGTCTATGAGACTCTTTGAAGGCTCTCATGTTTTCATCCCAGTTTGCCACCGAGCCCCCCGATTTATAAATTGGAACAAAGGTATTCTGAATAAGATCCTGTAGATCCTCTATAGTTACTTGTGGTCCATTCACCATTGTTTCTTTTAAGCCCAAGAATGAAATTTCTTGTCATTCTTCCTTTGACACAATTGAAAAAGTATCTTGAGCAAGTATCCCCATCGACACTCCAAGCAACCTTCGCCCTTTGCTTCTAGTAACTATTCATGGCAGAAATAAATTGCTGAAGATTATTGTGACTGCGCTCATACTACTCTTCTGATCCCCCCGCAAGAATAGCATTCGTAGCCTTTTCTAGCTCAAGATCAAAATCAGTCCATTGCTTCTTCCAGGCGGACTTCCGATCAAGATTGCATTTCTTAATAGCAGCTCGAATTCCTGACAGTTTTTGCATAAAGAGAAAGGAGCAGAAGCCCGTAGAAGAGATGGGCTTATTCCATTCGGAGATAATAAGTGAATTACATTCATCAGCATCGAGACACCATGCCTCAATCTTATATGGTTTAGGAGAAGATTAGGCTCCAGTGTTTGGGAACAAAGAAAGCCAGTTCAAGCTCGTATATGCTTTATCAAGACGTTCATGGGCTCTGATTCCCTCTACGATTATTACATCAAGTAATTAAATCTTGGACCCTTGTAGGGAATGTCATGAAGTTGTTGCTCCATTTTCCATTCAATGAATTCATCCATACTCTCAACAATATGACTCTGTTTGCCTACTTTATCCTCAAATCTATCGACCTGATTGAAGTCACCAACTAAAATAAAAGGTAAGTCGAAGGTAGCTATCCATCGTCCAAGATGATCCCATACAGCCATCCTGTTATTCACATTAGGATGCCCATAAATGTAACAGAGATACCATACCAAGCCGCAAGACTTAATTAAACTTTTACTATGATGAAATTGTTACAAGAGAAAACATGTTCAAAATGTGTGGCTGTAAACCAACCCAGCCACAGTCCCCCACTACTTCCCATAGCATCAGCACCCATACTACAAATAGCTCCTAAGGAGCGTCTAACCTCAATATATCATAGGACAGAGGTGCTACATTTAGTTTCCATGAGGAATATAAAGTCATATTTATTTCTATTACTAGTACTAACCGCTTTTAGTTTTCCTATTGAAGGAGCGAGCAGGTCATTTAAACCCCTACAATTCCAAATGAGCCTATTCATGGCTCCAGAGGAGGTTGAAGAGGGTCAACCTTCATAAACCCATCATCAATCTTAGCAGAAGTAGATTCAACAACAGCAACAAAAGCAGAGGGCATATCCTCATCCTCATCACCAACAACATCATCAAAGTCATCATCAAACAGGTCCTGAATAGAGATCCTAAACCCACCAGGATTGCCCAAGTCCCCAGTTCTAGCCTTCTTGCTAATATCTAAAAGGTATTGTTTTGCTCCATCAGAGTGGAGAATGTGAGCAGGCAAAGAGCTTAGGAGGGGGTCAGTTAAGGTCCGCCTCTTGCGAATTGGAAGGTCAGGAGTAGCATAATCATTATGGAGTAAAGGCTGAGTCAAATCAGCAAAGCTACGGGGAGGCATAGAGTGCCTACTAACCAGGGGCGCATCCAGGATTTTTTATTCGGTGTAGCAAAAAATTTTATTGATAACAATATTATAAAAATGTCAGATTACATAAAAAAAAGCGTCTACAATATTCGTCGAGTTCTCATATCTCAAAATTGTTTTACAATTTCATTTTCTGTCACACTCATAAATACATCACGCTCCACAAAAGTAACCAAACAATCATTCAAAAACTCATCCGCCATGCTATTACGTAATTTATTCTTGATGAACGACATCGCTGAAAATGCCCTTTCCACTGTTGCCGTTGCCACCGGAAGAACCAATACAAGCTGTAATTGACTGATTTATCGTATATCTATAATTTTACTCGATAGCAATAGGTCGATATGTCTATTTTACCCGTCCAACAAAATGAGTCAAAAATCAAATAGAGGAATACGGATTACGGAGTACAATTTATTTGACAAGGATGATTGATGACTCACGTGACTGCAACTTGCAAGTGAGTTATTCACTTTTTCAAAGTCTTTCGCCCAAATGCCCATTCTCCCAACTCTCTCATAAAGTCATACCAATTACTCCATTTACCAATTCACCAAATTAATTAGAAAATTTGAAAAAAGCTAATTGGATTCCTAATCCTAAGTTCTAACTTTCAATTTTCAATAAACAATTGGCCGTGAGAGTGAGAGTATAGATTATCATTTATCAACATAAAATTCCATAAGATTATTACATTTTCAATTACCTGCGTTGGTGACGAATGTCAAAACGGTAGACCCGGTGTTTCTGTCACCGGTGGAATCGGCGGCAACGGCGACGGCGAGGGAGAAGAGGGCCTTGACGGTGGTCTTGAAGAGGGTCCAACACTTGAGATAGAAAGACCAGACATTGTGGATCTAGGAGAATTGTAATGGTAATTCAATAGTAATTTGCTTGATTATAATTTTTAAGGAATGATGTATCTTTATAATTAAAGTAGATTAGTAGCAGATTGAATTAATTAAGGCATTAACCTATGAACACGAGAAGTTGTGTTTTTTTTTTGGAATTGTATATAATTAAAGATTTTATGTTTTGGAATAAGAAATAATCAGAATAATTGATGATTCTATTAAATTAAGATTTATGATATACTTTGAATTTAACTTATTTAGGGAAGATGAATCTCTTATTATATTGATTATTTCATGGCATTAATTATTGGTATAGCAAGTTTTAAGATTCTCAATTTTTTTTTGTTGTAGCAGTTGCTACACCTTGCTACTGTCTCGGTCCGCTCCTGCTACTAACTGATCCCACAGAGGCCAACTGAAGAGTCTTACCATCATTTGAGGGAATTGAGGGGAAAAGACCAGCTTGCTCAAGCTCACTAAGCCTACAGGATGCTTTAGCCAAATCCAGACCATTAAAATTCACAGAAATATCAGCATCCTTATTAATAAACTCATCAGCAAGACAAGGAACTTTCGGTGGGTTGGAAGAAGAGGCCTTCCAAGGAGCATCAACAATGGGGTCAGAAGAGAAATGCTCCTCATCAGAGTCAATAATATCGACAGCATCACCATACTGGTCAGAATTATCATCCGAACCTAGTGGTCCAGAAAAAGGCCATTCAGGAGAGGATAAGATAGAGTCATCCGAACTAATATCAATGATCAACCTCTCGCATTTGCAGTAGCATTAGGAGCGTTTGGTAAATTATTACCTTGAGGTGGGGCTGGAGAGGGTTGGGTGATAGCAACAGTTGAATCCATGCCAGTCTGAGGGACAACAGGTAGGTTGACATTGTTATCAAGTGAGTTTGGGGGAGCCTGGAGCATAACACCTGGCATACCTGGAGGGATAGCAAAAATCTAGCCCCACCCACGAGATTCATCCAACTCTCTAGCCAGATGGACATCAACCTCAACCCTGTAGCGAATAGCTTATTTGTAAATAATATCTCGATTATTTAATACCTCTGCATGCATGTTTCCAAGACTGATACTACAGGGATCACCATTAAGATCCAGCATTTTCTCGTACATAAAACCATAAAGGCTTTGCTGATTAGGTTCACGACCCCCTAAATTAGAGGGTCCAACAGTGTCAAGGTTATTCACATTATTTTTTTGCTGCATGTGACCAAGGGGATCTCCCGGAGTTTCCCTGATGCATGCAGGAGAGGAGTTGGTTGGAGTAAAAATAAAAGGTCCACTAAAAGGCTGCCCATTGACTAAGAATCGCATCCCAGACTCAACCCGACCCCCAGGAAGAATTCCAAGCTCAAAATCCTCCAAGCGTTCAGCAAATACATCAGCGGGGACATTCTGATTTGCATGGTGCCCCATGCGAACATTAGAGGTTAGATACTTGGTTGAGGAGGGGATAACGCGAAGGTCCTAGATTAAACATTGTGTAGGTGCTCGTTGATTCGAAAATGGGGAAGCCCTTAGTAGCCGCACGGTCCAGATTGACATTAATACTATCAATAATGCTGGATTGCCTTTCACGACAATGAATGGCCTTATGACCCACCTTCCCGCAACGAACACGATACTTAAAAGAGTTTATCACTAATAACCCCCTTCTATGTTACCGATTTTTCAAATTACCCCCAAAAATGGATTCCGTTAAAATTACCCCCGTAAAGTTGTTAAAAAATTAGATTTTGCCCCCAGTGCTCCTTTTGTCCCCTTTCCGGTGAGTTTTGTTGATTTTCTTCCCATTTTGCCCCTCCCCTCACAAACACCCTCACTCCTCTCCTAAACCCCCTTTCACTCATTCTAAGTCACTTAACCCTACCAAACCCCCAATTTCCCCCAATTTCCCCCAATTTCCCGGAACCCTAACCCTAATCTCTGAAATTGACCCAAAATCGACCCAGAATCGAGCGCGTGACCCATCTAAAGGCAATCGATCCACTTCCAAAGGTAATTTCTCTTCCTTCCTCTTCCCATTTTCGTCTCTACTGTTTTCGCGGTTTTGCAAAATCAGATTAGGGTTTAGTGTTCGAATTGGAATTGAATACTACTGTTTGAATTGAATTGCAAAATCTGATTAGGGTTTAACTCCCGTGTTTATGTCGTGCTTCAATTGAAAACTATTTCAGTGGTAGTGAGTCGAACTATTTCCTGTGTTTATTTCCAATTTCTGGGTTTATGTCCACTGCAGCTGTGAGCTTGAATGCTAGAACATGTTCCTGCAACCACTGGAATCTGACTGGGCTGCCTTGTGTTCATGCCTTGAGCTGCATGCTAGTGAAGAGGATGGACCCATACGAGTACGTCGACGACGTTTACTCAATAGGGAGGTACACTTTGGCTTACTCAACCCCTGTCTCGCCTATGCCCGGTGTCAAACATTGGGAGGACACTGGTATGCCAGAGCCACTCCCACCACCACACAGAAGGTTACCTGGAAGGCCCAAGTCCAAGAAAAGAAGAATAGGAGCTGGGGAAGTCGAAGAGCGACGGATTAGAAGGGGGACAAAGGTGAACAAATGCAGCAACTGTGGCGGCCGTGGACACACTAAAAGAACATGCAAGAACCCGACTGCACCCTCTACATCTACAGCACGGAGGGCTCCTGGAGGTAGGCCTTTGGGAGGTAGTGCGTGGGTTGTAGAGACAAGGAGGAAGAGGCAGGCGAGGAATGTCCAGAGAGCACGTTTGGCTTTAGAGAATCAAGCTCAATCTACTCAAGCGACTGTAGAAGCTTCCACCTCGAGCATCAACCCTTCAACATCAAATCAAGTACCCAGTGGACAACCTCAGACACCAACAAGCTTTGTCGAACTTCTTAGTCAAGCTTCGACTTTAACTGGAACTATGATTTAGAACTCTTGTACGTATGATTATGGATCTATTTTGTTGTGGTTGTATGACTTCGGATCAATTTTGTTGTGGTTGTATGACTTTGGATCTATTTTGTTGTGGTTGTATGACTTTGGGTTTATTTGGAACCTACTTTGCTTTCGAGTTAGAACAGTACTTTGCTTGTGGTTGTATGGCTTGTGGATCTGTTTTATTTGTAGTGCTGCGCATTTGGTTATCAGGTGGCCAATTCCAGATCAGTTATTTGAAAGTTGTTCCTTGTCTTTGTATACAAATTGGTGACAATTCCTCTGTATAATGGGGGTGAAATGAAATATTTTCACACAATTCTGGGGGTTAATTTTATGTATACGTAGTCTTTGGGGGTTAATTTTATGTATATGTAGTCTTTGGGGGTTAATTTTATGTATACGTAGTCTTTGGGGGTTAATTTTAAAGAAAAAAAGAATTGTTAAACACAGGCTAATGTCACTCCTCCATCAGTACACTGGTATAATTCGACATTAATTAGTTAGGGATTCATGAAGTCATTTAATTTGCTGCCTAACAACCACACAGTCAACCTTGCTACTTACCAATTGAAGTTGTAGATTATTGACCAATGAAAGAGGTGGTTGGTAAGGGCAATTAATGCTTCCCTAAAACCCTGAACCTATGAACCTTATAAATAGACCCTCAATTGCATCCTCAACTACCACAACTCCACATATTGAAAACCCTAGACCCTAACCTAAATATGGCAACGAATGGAGTGTACTACACCGGTCCTTGTACGGTTGTGCTTGCAGGGATGCCGTCTAATGTGAGGAATCGCCAACTTGTGAGTAGAACATTCAGTAGGGTCAAGGACTACCTCCAAGGCAGGGGGTTCGAAGTGAAGAAGATTAAATCCCTCTGGAATCAGGCTGAGTTTCGTGGGATTGTGCTGCTCACTTTTGGGAGGTCCGGAGATGACTGCGTGTCGGCATTCAAGATGGCGACAATGTTCAAGCAGAAGTCAAGGGGGAAGGAGGAATGGAACAACGGGGTGGGTGAGCACGGACCGTATGCATGGGTGGCTACACATGCCGACAATGCCATGTTTGATAGGTATGCTACTTACGGACCCGTACCATACATGTACCAACGTGTAGGGGAGTTGGAAGCTGCAAACTACTCAGTCGATGTATGCGGCGCAATAGACAGAATAGTAAGGCCACTGTACACCTAGACGGGACGACTTTGCAAATGTTGGTTGGAATGTACGGACTACCGTAATGGCGACGGCTAAATTTTCTAATAAAATCATCGTTTCATTATCTTGCAAAATGGCTCTATTATATAGAGCTTACATAAAATCCACAATTTTAGGGCATTAGTAGAACGTACATTACAATACATTACGCTACAATACAGTACAATACATTACGCTAAATTACAATACGTAACTGAATAGTCACTTCACTAAGCAAATGCGATACCGAGTACAAGCGCCAAACAAACCACCGACAACATAATGACAGCCTTCTTCAAAAGAGCATCCCTCTTAGCTGCCGACCTCAACATTGCCTTGAGGTCGTCATTCCTCATATCAGTTAACGCAATACCGTTCGAGAAAGTGTCCTTCGTGACTTCCAGAACGGACTTCTGCAATTCCAACAAGTCCTTATCCATCTTCAGTTGGTTAATTACATCCCTTTGCCATTCAGTTGGACATTCGTTGACCCATTTGAAGTACGTACAGCCACGAGTATCAAGCATCCTGTTATACTCTTTGCAACACTTGAAGCGTCGGCCGGGATTCCTATGTGTCCAAGAAGTGAGCACCGCAATTTCATTGCCGCAGTGACATGTTTCGCGCCCACCTGATGACTGCACCCCGCTATGGACGGACATGGCTGCAATTTACTGAAGTCGCTATATCGAAGAACCCAAAAACAATGACATTAACACAAAACCCAGAAACAACAACGACATTAACACAACCCAGAAAAAACGATGACATTAACACAACCCAGAAACAACAACATTTACATAGATTGAAGTTTGAATCACTACCATTGAAAACAATAACCCTAAACCCTAAGTATAAACCCAGAAATTGGAAATAAACACAGGAAATAGTTCGACTCACTACCACTGAAATAGTTTTCAATTGGAGCACGACATAAACACGGGAGTTAAACCCTAATCAGATTTTGCAATTCAATTCAAACAGTAGTATTCAATTCCAATTCGAGCACTAAACCCTAATCTGATTTTGCAAAACCGCGAAAACAGTAGAGACGAAAATGGGAAGAGGAAGGAAGAGAAATTACCTTTGGAAGTGGATCGATTGCCTTTAGATGGGTCACGCGCTCGATTCTGGGTCGATTTTGGGTCAATTTCAGAGATTAGGGTTAGGGTTCCGGGAAATTGGGGGAAATTGGGGGTTTGGTAGGGTTGAGTGACTTAGAATGAGTGAAAGGGGGTTTAGGGGAGGAGGGAGGGTGTTAGTGAGGGGAGAGGCAAAATGGGAAGAAATACACCAAAACTCACCGGAAAGGGGACAAAAGGAGCACTGGGGGCAAAATCTAATTTTTTAACAACTTTACAGGGGTAATTTTAACGGAATCCATTTTTGGGGGTAATTTGAAAAATCGGTAACATAGAAGGGGGTTATTAGTGATAAACTCTACTTAAAAATATCCTCATATTTGAACTGAATCCAGACCAAATAACGATCGTCACATGTAAGGAAGAAGCCCGGGATGAGGGTTTAGAAAGATACATCCTTGCCTTGATACGCAAATAATCATGCTCTGGAATAAGATCAAATTCTTCAATCTAGTAGTAACCACTTATAAGCGGACCGATTAATTGCGCCACCTCCATAGAAAGGCAAAAGGGAGACCACAAACATGTACCCATAAATCAACACTAAGAAAACGCACAGACCTTGGGATGGTCTCAGCCTCCCATTTTTTGAAGATCATGAGATAACCACTGAAACAAGCATATCCTTTTGAAAAGAGCTCATGCATGTCAGTAGGGCTGATACAATGGAAGATGTAGAGGTCACCCAACTTCAGAACCTTGATCGTCCCCTTGTGACCAATGATCTTCGATAATGATCATAGTTTATTCCACAATATAGCCAATAAAAAAATTATTCCAGGAGGAGAGGTTATGATCAAGGATTTCCTGATCAACCGATAAGATAGGGCCAGACCTTGGGAACCTCCATGTTCGAACAAAATTATGGTTTGATCTTAGCAAGAAGGCAGGCCAGGAGGAGGAGGGTCTGGGTTTTCAGAGTTATACATATTATGGGTCATGATGAAGGACGAGGAAAAGGATTATAAACTGGAGAAGAAGGTAAAGAAAGGAAGTGGAGGTGATGGATGAACTGAAGATGAGAAGTTAGGTTATATATACATCAAGAGACCTTTGAAACTTATAGAAGAAGAAGGGGGCAGTAGAAACAAAATGCACAGCTCGAGGCCATGCACGACTGTTCACATCCAAAAGCACAACAAGCCAATAGAATAATTGTGTGTTACAGGAAAGGGAATGGTAATAACTCTACAAAGGCATACTTTGTTTGATAGCTTCAATTTTCCGTAGAAAATGAGGGAAGTGATTGGTTGCATGAGAGGGGGATCTAGGGGATTTGAGATAAAGTGTCAGTGGAAAGTGAATCTTGGGAGGAGAGAGGGAAGATCTAGAGTTGAAAGAGACGTTTTGCTTAGTAGTTTTGAAAAGTTAAGTGGTTTTGTTTTGGTTTTTTGACGATTGAAAAGATTTTGAGGGGATTTGTTTCTTATAGTGAGAAAGCTCTCGTTTTAGAGAGATAAAGTTCCAAAAAGAATAATATCATCCGCAAAAATAGGTGAGACAGAGATAGTCAGTCTCGGCTCGTCTTGATCCCCCGCCAGGAACTGTCATTGACTGATTCTTCAATGAGTTGACTTAATAATGTCTCCATACACATCGAGAAAATAGAAGAAGACAACATATTGCCTTGAGAGATGCCTCGGGTTGGTGCGAAGATCTCTATTTTTTCACCCTTCCGGAGGATATTTAGAGAGGTAGCCTCAAGACAACGCACGATGGTGTTGATCATACGATCGGGTAACTCCATATCCCAAGGGTATGCTTGATAAATGATCATTCTAGCTTGTCGTTGGCTTTCTCTAGGTCGAGTTTAATAGCTATAAATCCAACTTATCCTTTCTTCCCATGGAGTGTGTAAGAGACCTCTTGCACCAAGATTATATTGTCCGTAATTTGACATTTGGGTACAAACTCGTTTGGGACGGACCAATGAGCACCGGTAAAACCGACTTAAGACGATTGACGATCATCTTTGTGACAACCGTATAAGCGACATTACTGAGTTGAATCGGCCGAAATTATGATACCGAGTGAGGATTCTCGACTTTTGGGATCAAAGCAATAAACGCTTCCCCCAAGCCATCTGGAAACTCATTGTAGTGTGGTACTCCTAATGTCAATCTCACAAGACTCTCCCACGACCTCCCGTTGTGATTGATAGAACAAGGCTTGGAAACCGTCTGGTCCATGTTAACTTGTAATAATACGATTTGAAAATTTAAAGTAAACTAATACTAGCATATCACGTATGAATATACTCCGTATGATTTTGAAAAGTTTACTAACTAATTTAATTGTTGAAAATAGAATATTTTGAAGGCTATCAAGTATAGTTATCAAGTATTTTAGGTCATTGGTAGCCGAAATAAAATGGATCTACTTTGCAACAACTATATACTCGTAATTATGTGACGTTCAGCTAATATATACTCCACATTTCATCAAAAAAAAAACTATATACTCCGTATATAAAAATAACTCCGGAAATTAGAAGAGTGTAGATTGAAATAAAGACATAAAATCTTAAAATACTTTTTTCGAGTCCATTTCATATGGTTCCAATAGTCATTACTAGGCCGAAAACAATTGTTACTTTTGAAGGATATAATCCACGTAATTTAGGCCCACAAAATCTCGAAATAAATGAGATTCATATTCGCACTCAAATAACTCAATAACCCTCTCAAAACGACATTAGAAGAAGAATATGGATTGAGTTAGACATTTAGAAGACTGAGGGAACATTTTGTGCCGTGGCGGAAATAGACGAAAGAACATCTATACTCTAAGTCCACGACATAAGCCATTGTCTCTTCGATCACAACATAACGAGGTACACCGTACACTGGCATGATACATCCAAAATTGTAAGTCACCAACATACTTCCTAAAACCAAAGATGTTTTATTTAGCCTAGTGGTTAATACTATGTACTCTGGATGATAGTCTTAGTTTCGAATCTCTCTCCCTTTATAATGTTACGCAATTACGTGCACGCTCAATTTGAAAAAAGTCCTAAAACTGCATAAAATAAGAGCATAAAAGGGGAATAGCAAAAAAAAATAATGCAATACAAAACCACAAAACGCAATAAAATCCAACAAATTCCGATCGATATAAATGAATTTTCCTTGTTTCGCCATCCGGAACAAAAATGGTGAAGGGACTCAACGTCGATCCTATCTACGAGGTTACTACTAATCGCTACGCTTGCAGATTACATTGTTGTATACAAAAACTACATGTACAATAATACGAGACAAACCCGATGATTCCATCAACTAACCTTCTAAAAAGCGGTTTCCCAAATGGCATCGTCGCCTTCTCCACAACGCTGGTGAACTTCATGGATCCGTTCATCAGACCGGCATATGCCGCTGCAAGTCCAGTCGAACGAGGCCACACAAGTGTTCCCGGCTTGAGCTTTCCACTCACAATCTAGTATATATAGACACAAATGCTGTTACGGTCTAAAAATGCCTCTTACTATCTCTTATCACATTGAACACCAAATGAATATAAATCGTACTCCAATAAAGTGCAAAAACAGTAATAGTGTACAACTACCATGCGCAATAAAAAAGTTGCAATTTATGGTAAAAAGTGTTCATTTTATATTAGTTAGTTATCAGGTTGAGATAAATAGTTACCATTTTTTGTGATAAAAAGTGGTCACTATTTAACTTAAAGTCGTCCCTAAATAACCTGAAATGGTAACTTTTTACTTAAATTCCTAGTTTTATGGTCTGTCGCATGGTACAACGGTTGTATACTACTCCCTCTTGCCCTATTTCATTAAAATACACCTCACAAATATTCATCAAATGGGACGAAAAATAATGAACCAAGGTAGTATAATTTGTGATATTTTTTACCTGGCGGTGTACCACAACATATTCTCTTGTCATCGATGTGCGACACATCAAGACCAATCAGCCACGACCCTAACGAGACGTCTTCGTTCACATACTTGTGTAGTAGATGCCTGTAAAATTTGAAAAATTTAGTCTTTTCTCATAACTCGAGAATTCTCTAAATTTGTTCTTGTTCGTGTCGTAACAGATATAATACATAATGTAGACTTACTGATTAATTGCAATGTAAGTAGCCAACTCATTCGAAATAGCATATAGTTGTCCGGTTGCATGCCGGAAATACTTGTTTCCTTCTCCGCCAAATTTCCAGTGTTCCGGTTCTTGGTATCTTACTCCCCTGATGCATCGTATGTTCAAAACACAATAAATTTTTTTTTTGATAAATCACATGCGGTAAATTTTGTATGATAACCAAAATTAGGTGCATTATATTTCAGCCAATTCACTTCAGTTCAGCCAACTTCAGCACGAAGAAACAGAACAAGGCCTGATAGGCTTACTTTTTAGCGAGGATTGGCCCAGACTTCATGCACCCAATGTACACCCTCGGCTTTGACCGGAGCCTAAATAGAGTGTTCCCTAGCGTCGCTGCAGCAGTTTTAACTGTTAAGTTAGTCCCGTGTGAAAAAAACAAGAAGCGAAAGTATATTTTGTGAGATAGTTGTAGATCAAATCAAAATGAAGGGAATAGACATACCTATATTGACATGAACATCGTCATCGACTTTCACATAAAAGTCGGAATCCCATAAACTGACGGCAGTAGCGAAGTAAGTCTTTGTCTTTGCAGAGAGTTCTAGGTAGCCCTCTACATGTTCCTGATTAGAATATGAGACGGTATTTATTATAAATAACTTAACAGGATCAACCGCTGCTTTTTTAGAGAATCGTGAGGAAAGAGAACAAACCAATCTCATAAAATCTCCGTGTTTTTTATCTTCGGCTTCGATGGCCTTATCGAGAATTCCACCAGCAGTCGAACTGATCAAAGAAATGCATAATATTTCATTACGGTAATAAAAGTGTGAAAGCGATTTAGGAAAAAAATGAGCATTGCTTGTGAGCAAACTTAGAGCATATGCTTATGAATGCAGATTCCCAATTCAACGACAATAACATTACCCCAATGGCTTCAAATTATGTACTTAATGCATAAAAACTATGGTAACAAAGGGTACTCATAACTTATCGGTTATCAAGATCGTACCTGTGACCGATAACAAACCGTATAACAATGCCTTTTTCTTCCTCCAACCTCTTTCTTTTGTCACCTGTGTTTTTCACCAAAAATGAGCAATCAAATGATGTTGAATAGCTCATAAATTTATATGAGACGATTTTATTTGTACGTTGAGTCCATTAACCACAGTTTGACATTTGAGGTCGACCGTGAACAAGTGCTTGAATAATAATAAAACCCATAGCATGAAAATAAAAAAGCTACAATTTTTAGAGAAAAGTCTTTCGAAAAAAAAAAATTGTATTGCGAAAAATCTATATAAATGGAGAAAAATCGAGCGTAGTTATGTCTTGGTGACTGAGCAAGTTAAACAAACTAGGAAGATTATTTATGCACGAAATACGATGTATGCAAATAAGGAACACATAAATATTTGGATCGGTTTCACATACTCATAAGTATAAGACAGGAACAAGAAAAAACACAGTTTTATGAAATGTTGGGGATACAATTTATGACTCATAGTAAACAAACCTTGAGGCATCCAAGTTGCACGAACGGAATCTCGACGTTTACGACTGTTGAAAGCAGTGTTGATCCCGACAACCATTAAATATTTTCTTTTAGTAGTTACACCATCCTGCAGGCTTTCCGATGTAGGAGATCCAATCAAGAGTGATTCCTGTGTTGCTCTTGCAACTGCTAGTTCTCCTTCCAATTTCGAAATCGTTCTTTCCAATGTCCTGTGTAAAGACGTCGTCCACAAATTACATAAATTTGATGAACACACTGATAACCAGATACGAGCAGAAAGTTTGAAATGACATGGATAACAACAAAGGAGCTTACGGTATGTTATTATTGTTTTTGGTGGAGAACTCTGCTTTCTCGGGATTTGACTCATGCCGTACAAGCTACACATGTGGGAAAAAATAATTAGCTCAACCAAAAGGTAAGCTTGTATGACAACTTAAGAGGTTAATCTTCCAAAAAAAAATTGAAATAGTCAAATAAGGTAATTCTGGGAAAAAAAAACTCATTTTTACTTGTCTTCGGCCTTGATCGACCAATTTGCTTCCATCTCTGTTATTAACTGTACTTGCTACATCTTTTTCTTCTGGTACTGACCAAATCCTGAAATATGTGAGATATAGTTAAGCAACCAAATGGAAAAAGTAGAATGAAAATAAACCGAATCCAAACGCCAATTTTAGAATGCTTAATTATTAATACAGAAAAGCCGTCTCGAGCCTTGATCGACAATTTTAGAATGCTTAATTCTCATGAACACCGTTAAACTATTGTCCAAATTATATCAAATAAACTCCGAATCAAAAAATGTAATCAAGCTCTACAACCTAAAATGATCATTCAACATAAACCGGAAATGTCGGAGAAAATCATTGAAAGAAGTAAACCTACTTTGTATCACGGCATGGCTTCATCCACTAAGAGATCAGAAGAACACCGGACTCTTGGAGGGCTATATGTTTCAACACAATAGAATCGAGCCTCTGACCTCAAATTCAAAATTTGGACTTTTTACCAAAATCAAGGCTACGAGAACAATGTATGAAATTAAGGCCTTGTTCTTCTCGACTGAAATTGGTTGAACTAAATTCATTGAACTGAATGGGAATGAACTTAGCTTAAATGAAGTAAACTAAACTGAATGGGGCTTAACTCAACTAAATGGGGAAGAATTAACTAACGACAAGCTCAACTGAATTGGGTCGGCTGAACTTAACTTAACTCAAGCGACACAAATTCTTATTTCAAACGGAGATATCCGTCATTTTGTTATGACGAATCAAATACTAACCAGTTAGGTATACAGGGACAAGAAAAGGCAACCTTGAAAACAACGAAGTTTTGTCCTCTACTATCTAAATGACTGATACTTGACCCGTTTTAACAATGTGACGGATGAGACTAGCTACTCAAGTGAGCTGAAAATAATCAGGAAGGAACAGCGCCTACGGAGACCCATTGTGGCAGCTAAGTAACCTAACATTATGTTCAGTTTTAAGGGAAATTTCGAAGCTCCAACCAAATTAAGCAACAATTAAGCAAAGATGAAATCGATTTTTCTCAAAACCTTGGAAGATCCGAAGACCCTCTTGTGAAAAGTTGTATCATTAAACAATGATATGTTGAAAGAGGATGTGCAGAAGCGGAGATCAAAATCATAGTGAGAGATCTTTGTTTTAACGATAATTTATTTTACTTAAATTTTATAGTATTGTATCCGTTCGAGTTGTAGGTGTCGTATGACTTTTTATCAATGAAATGATCTACTCGCTCAAAAAAGAGTAAAGAAAAAAAGTTTCCTGATTTCTGATAATTATGTTTAGTTCCCCAATTCTCCAATTTCCACAAGAAACAGCTCAGTTTTAGCTGACACAACACAAGAACAAAACTTTATGACATACTAAAACCACCAAAATAATCCAAACCACATTTCTAATTAGAAAACCCCGATTGATTTCAAGTTTTCACTATTCAAGCACTACCTACTTGACTAAAACACACAAAAATGCAATTTTCATAACCTATAGAAATTCAGAAACAAACTTAATAAATCCAAATACTCAGAAAAACCAACATAAAATAAAGAATTACAGTATTAATTCCAAATTAACCATCTTTCTGATCATAAAAACATTTAAACTAAACTAAATTCAAATTCTCACAATTCATGAATTCAAGCATTACCCATTTGACTAAAATCCACAAAAAAAAACACACGCACGCACGCACGCACGCGCGCGCGCGCACACACACACTATAATCTAAACAAACTTAAGAAATCCAATTACTCAGAAAACCAGCATACAAAAGGAATTACAGCATTAATTTCAAATTCTCACAATTCAAGCACTACCCATTTGACTAAATTGCACAACAATTGATCTTTAGTATAATCTAAACAAATTCAGAAACAAACTTAAGAAATCCAAGTACCCAGAAAACCAACACAATAAAGGAATTGTAGGATTAATTTCAAATTAATCATCTTTTTAATCTTAAATCCAAGCATTAGGTCACTACTTGCTACCCATTTGACTAAAGTGCACAAAAAAGCAGTCCTTTTAGTCTAAACAAAATTAAGAAATCCAAACACCCAGAAAACCAACATAAATTAGTAAGTAATAAATTACCTATTAGTGAAGAACATTCCAGCACAAAAGCTGCCAATACAGAGCAAAATTACAAATTTCCTAGGTAGGAATTTCCTTGATGATAATACTTCATTTCCTCCAAATCCAGGTCTTTTCACCGACATTTTTGAGCTGGGTTTTCTCTCTCTAAGCTCATATGTGTGAAAAGATTGAAACTTTCATGAATTTTTTTTGGAGGGTCAACTAAATTAATTAAGGAGCAATGTCCTTTTTTTCCCCTACTGATAAATGAAAATAATGGGTGCTTTTATTACTTGTTTTAGTACCTGTTTTTTTGTTGATGCTCTGTAGTTTGCAAAACAGTTGTTATTGTGTTGCTGTCATATGTTGATTTGCTGCTCTCATGTCTCTCTTGTTTGTTCAAATTGCGTTGCTCTGACTCGGCTACAAGTTTCGGACATAAATACGGTTATTTTAGGCAATTTTTTAATTAAAATGAAGTGTCGGGCTTGTATCGTGTTGGATTTCAATCATAGTGAAATTATTAACTTATATGGCATAAAATCACTTCAAAAGGAAATTCAAAAGTATTCTAATATAGCACGTCAAAGTAAATTATTCGGATTTTGAAATGATGAAGTGGAAAATGATTAAAGATGAAGTGATAACGGATTCATGTAAAATATCTATGGATGAATAAATGAATTGTGATATACTGTATATTAACCAGGCCCGTCAGATAGGGGGTTCATCCGCTTCTAAGAATTGGGGCCCAATAGACAAGAGGGCCTCATAATATAGGAACTCCAATGCAATTAATTTTAGAATCACTATCCCTTATTATATAAAGCAGGAGCATTTCCTCTTCCCATATTGCGTCACGTAGGATGATGAGTTGGAAATCTGAGGTAGAGCATATGTGGCAGCTGATCTGGCTATTGGAAATAAATGAAAATCAACCCAAAAAACCATAACTGACAATGTAATTGCCCATTATTGTAGCAACCACCCGTAAACTCCCCAGTAAGGTAGTTATGCAGCAGTTTCCTAATGAAGCTATAACTCCCATATCTCATCTCATTTTCATTTCATCATTTAAGCAATTACTTCTCAAACATCACATTCCATTTTAAAAAATTTAATTTAATTTACCACAAATTTATGTTCATTCATCGTCATATCTCATAGAGTTCATTCTCATCAGATTCAAGCAACAATACCACAAATTCCAAAAAAAAAATGTCAACTATAAATTACAAGCAGTTTTATCTGCTAAATGTGGTATAAATTATGGAACAACTATCAATTCATTCATTAAACTTGAAAAAATAACATTGGCCAACTCCATTTCCAAAATTATGTTTTTCCCATTTCAACAAAAAATCATTGCTAAAATCACGGATAAGATGAGTGAGCTTCCAATGATGGTGATCCGCAAACAGGTACGAAAGCCGACGAAGCCTGAATCTCAAGTCGAGTAGCAGCTACCAAACAACAAGAAAGGAATTCATTTCAGAAAAAGAGATGATTTTGGTTAATACTATAATAAAGTATGTACATCATGCCTATTGGATTTTCTATTCTATTTTTAAATATCAAATGCTTAGAACTGAACTTGCATTTATAATAATCAGAAAGACAAAATACATGTTTCAATCAAACTAAAACCGGAGAAAATATATTCAATGGTTCAAAATTTAAGGCTAATAAAGGAATTAAGTCGATGAATTCAGTAGCAAGTTAGTTTTAAGAAAAATAAGTTGCTCATTTGCTGAATTTCATTGTTATTACGGAGTACTATTCTAACTTATTCACATTTTATAAATTAGCAGGTATAGTTTCAAAAAATAAAGGAATCAAACTAAACATAGCAGAAATGCTAATACATGCTTTACACATTAAATAATAAACCTGTTCATGATTTTCGAATCATTCTCACAATTAATAATTAGAAATATCAAATACGGAGTAGTAGTTCGATATTGAAGATAAAAATTTGTAAAACATGTTGAATTAGTTTCAAATATAAACTAGATCAATTTGGGTTAGGGGTCAATCAATTCATGTTGACCTAAACAAGGCTCGGGTTTGACTCAAACCGTGTTTGGGCCAGATCCTTGAACAAATTTTGGGATGGGATGGGTTGGGTTATATATGTGATTGGGTTTGGGGTAATATTTATCTGAGCTTGCTTTTAGTTAGTGTCTTGACAGGAAATGGTTTGACAGAAATCCAAAATGTTGGGCCGCATTGTTTTAGGGTTGGGGTTTGTAAGTAGAAGATATTTGTACATACATAGAAAATTGAGATTAAAGAAATCAACAACAGTAAAACAGATAAATGACAATTAATTAAAATATTTTAATTAGATAAATATAACAAAATAAAATTACTTCGTAACATTATTTTCTAGATCTACAACAAATAAAACATGCACCCAGTGAAGTTCAATATTCTTTAAAAAAATCAAGACAGACTTAATATATTTATGAAAATTAATACAGAGACAAAAAACCATCATTTCAAACCCCAAAAAATAAATTTAGTTACTACAACATGATAAAATCATAATCATTATCAAGATTACCATCTTATGAACCATGCTACCCCAAAAATACCAATTGAATTGCAGAAAATCATTGTAAATGAGATTCAACTTATTGGGAAGATCCACTCAATTAATTAATTAATAAATCATACTAAAATCAACAACACTGTGAAGATTGTAAGTTCATCATGAATTCAATGAGAAATTTCAACTTAATCATAAAAAAAAGAGTTAGTGAGTTAAATGTTTATACCGAGTTTTGAGTGAAAAAGTGGTAGAACGACACAATTTCCGTTATAAAACCACCGAAAAAACGCCGACGTTGTATGTTATATACGTTATGATTCCGATTATGAAATCTGTCCCATGATCAATTATAGATTCATATTAATTCAACCCTAGTATAATCGGTGAACGGAAAAGCGGACTAACCTTGGTCCATGTCTTACGACGCACTCAATAACGATAATAATATAAGAAGAATAAAGACCCAAATATGATTCTCCTCCTTAACCCGTTTCCTTAATCGTTCTCAGTATGATGGAGAAGAGAACTCTGCCTTTCACAAACTGTTTTTCTTTATTTTGAGAAGATGAAGATAAGATAACGTACATTGTTATTGATATGTATAAGGATATATACATGTCAAGGGATGTATTTGTTTATATCTCGTCGTGAAAAGGCATCTCGTGATATTGGGTAAGGTCGGAAGGAATAGTAATTCCCGACTTTAATTACTTTAATCGAAACCGATCCATCGCGGAGTCGTCTTTTATATTAAAGTCCCGTTAAACGTGAACTCGTTATTTACAAACCAGAAAGACACAAGGCCATAAGAATATAAATATTCTAACATTCTCCCACTTGGCCTTAGTGTCACTTAAAGGATCAATAATTATAATGTTCACCTTAAATTGAGCTCATTAAACTTTCTATAAAACTTTAATAGATTTAGAATTAATTGAATCATGGCGGTCACACATCATTCAGTGACATGATCCCTTCCATGTATCACAAATCAATCCTAACTCTTAATTATCTCTAATTTGAGAAAATACAATAATTCTCAAAATGATTACATGTAATCTCCAATCATAAATGTATACATATATCATAATGATCACATGTACTTTATACAGAAACATAACAATAAATGATATCAAAATGTCATAAACATAATATGAGCACACTACTTTTACATTAGCAAGGCTTTATTTACAACACCCATGCGCTCTACATGGCCAATAAACGCTTTAGGTGGTAATCCCTTAGTTAACGGATCGGCTACCATTACATCCGTCCTAATATGCTCAATTGACACTCTACGTTTCTGCACATCCTCTTTAACTGATAAGTATTTCAATTCAATATGCTTTGCACCCTTAGAGTACTTATCATTTTTAGCGAAGAATACGGCTGCTTCATTATCACAATAAATTCTCAGTGGCTTGGCTATACTATCGATGATTCCAAGTCCCGAGATAAAGTTCCGCATCCACAATGCATGAATAGTGGCTTCAAAGCACGCCACAAATTCAGCTTCCATAGTGGAGGTAGCAAAGATAGATTGTTTTCCACATTTCCATGATACTGCTCCCTCAGCTAATAGAAAGACATAACCAAATGTTGATTTCCTAGTATCTTTACATCCGGCATGGTTTGAATCTGAATATCCAATAACTTCTAGATCATTATCGGATCTCCTATATGTAAGCATGAACTCCTTGGTTCCTTGCAAGTACCTGAGCACTTTCTTTGCAGCTCTCCAGTGGTCCATCCCGGGATCACTTTGATATCGACCCAACATTCCAACAACAAAGCTGATGTCTGGTCGAGTACATGTTTGAACATAGTTCAAGCTCCCAACCACTGATGCATAAGGAATTCTTTCCATTTCTTTTCGTTCTAGCTCATTCTGGGGACATTGCATTTTACTGAACTTATCCCCTTTCTGTATAGGAACGATTCCGGGCGAGCAACTCTCCATTCTATATCTCTCTAAAATTGTATCGATGTAGATTTTCTGAGACAGTCCTAACAATCCTTGTGATCTATCACGGGTTATTTCAATCCCAATCACATAGGATGCCTCACCCATATCTTTCATCTCAAAAATTTTAGAGAGGTACTTCTTTACATCATGTAACATACCCATATTATTCGCAGCTAGCAAAATATCGTCAACATACAAAACTAAAATTACAAACTTACTCCCACTGATTTTCATATAGATACATCGATCAACGATGACCTCTGTGAAACCATATGATGTGATAGTATCATTAAACTTTAAGTACCACTGTCGGGAAGCTTGTTTTAGTCCATATATCGACTTTTTCAGCCTACAAACCTTGTCCTCATTACCTGGAGCTAAAAAACCCTCAGGTTGCTTCATATATACTTCCTCCTCAAGTTCACCATTTAGAAAAGCGGTTTTCACATCCATTTGGTGAAGCTCGAGATCATAATGAGCCACCATTGCCAACACAATTCTTAAGGAATCCTTCTTAGATACTGGAGAGAAGGTTTCCTTATAGTCAATACCGTCTTTCTGAGTAAAACCTTTGGCGACAAGTTGGGCTTTGTATCTTTCTATGTTCCCCTTAGAATCCTTTTTGATCTTATAGACCCATTTCGAACCAATGGTCTTGAACCCTTCAGGTAACACAACTAAATCCCACACTTTATTATCATCCATTGATTTCATCTCTTCTTTCATAGCAATTAACCACTTTTCAGAATCGTTACTTTCTATGGCATTTCGAAATGAGACGGGGTCCTCACTAATGCTTAAGTCACATTCATTTTCCACATGATAACACACATAATCATCTGAAATAGCAAGTCTTTTTTCTCTTACAGGCCGTCTTGGTTGTTCATGTGGTGTATCATTTCCTCCTTGAATTGTGACTTCTGATTCATTGTTATTGTCATTTTGTGGGTGTTGGACATCATTATGTTGCTCCATTGTGTCATTTGACTGTATAGATACAATGGGTACAACTACTTTAGGTGCAACTTCAGGAGAGTGAATTTCTTCCCGAATTTCATGAATATCCACATTTCGTGGTTTATCACTCCCACTAGTTTGACCATTCTCAATGAATCTAGCATTACCAGTCTCAACTATTCTCGTACTGTGGTTAGGACAGTAAAATACATACCCCTTTGACTTTTCTGGATAGCCAATAAAAAAACCACTGACCGTCCTAGAATCTAGCTTCTTTTCATGAGGGTTATACAACCTCACTTCAGCTTGGCAACCCCATACTCTAAGATGTCTTAAGCTCGGTTTCCTTCCCGTCCACAGTTCATAAGGAGTCTTAGGAACTGACTTACTAGGAACCCGATTTAAAACATAGGTTGCGGTTTTTAATGCATAGATCCATAAAGAAAGAGGTAAAGAACAATTACTTAACATGCTCCTAACCATTTCAATTAGAGTACGATTCCGCCTTTCAGCTACACCATTCTGCTGAGGTGTACCTGGCATAGTATATTGAGCACAAATGCCTCTATTTTCTAGAAGCTTTGCAAACGGACCAGGACACTGACCATTTTCGGTAAACCTTCCATAATATTCACCACCTCTATCCGATCTCACAATTTTTACCTTCTTTTCTAGCTGCCTTTCTACCTCATTCAAGAATATCTCGAGGACATTCACAGAATGAGTCTTTTCATGCAGTAGATAAGTGTATCCATACCGTGAGTAGTCATCAATAAAGGTGATAAAGTACTTTTCACCACTCCAAGAAAGAGCGTCAAAAGGTCCACAAATATCAGTGTGTATAATTTCAAGTAGCTGAGAACTTCTTGTGGCTGGTTTCTTTACTGTGTGTTTAGTATGTTTACCCTTAATGCATTCTATACACACATCTAGGTCACTAAAATCTAATTGAGGAAGAATTTCATTCTTTACCAACCTCAATAACCTTTCTTTAGATATGTGACCTAGTCTTTGATGCCACAAGTAAGCTGAACTTTCATCTGATGCACTACGTTTAATGCCTCTACTCTCAACATGATACAAAGATTCAGAAAAATTAACATCAAGATTGAACTTATAAAGTGAATCGCATAAAGTACCACTCCCACAATAATAATCATTCAGGTACAAAGTAAACAATCCAAGTTCAAACTTAATCTTAAAACCTACATCATCCAATTTACTTAATGATACAAGATTTCTAGCACATTCGGGTACATAGAGACAATTTACAAGATCTATTCGACAACCAGTGTCTAAGATCAAACGATAGGTCCCAATGCCCTCAATTCGTGCCTTCATCCTGTTTCCCATGGATAGATATTCATTTGGTCCTCTTATGGGCCGGATCGAACTGAATCCCTGTTTAATATGAGAAACGTGAGTAGTAGCACCAGAATCTAACCACCAGGTATTATTAGGCACTTCAATAAGGTTTGATTCAAAGCATACGGAACAATAATGCATACCTCTCTTTTCAAACCAATCTCTCAATTTTTGACATTCTTTCTTGAAATGTCCCTTTTTCTTACAAAAGCGACACTTCAAATCCTTTTTCATCTTACTTTCGGGTCCTTTAATGTAAGATTTGCCCTTGTCTTTGCCTTTCCAACCTGGTGTGCTCTTGCTGCCGCTGGCTCCTTCATGACCTACAAGATGGACAACTGGGGTTTTTGCCTTCTTTAATCTCCCTTCCTCCTGAATGAGCATAGCCTTTAACTCTTGAAGTTTCCATTTAACCGTTAATGTGTTACAATTCACTTGAAACTGGCTAAACTCATTAGGTAGGGAGTTAATGACAAATTGCACCAAGAAGGAATCATTTACTTCCATCCCTAGCTTCTTTAACTTTGCTGCCAGATTTGACATTTCTGTCACATGAGTATGCATTGATTCCGAGCCGTTCAAGTCATATTTCTTAGTAGTCAGTTCACTCATAAGACTACCCGTTATTGACTTGTCCGCCAGCTCAGATTGGGAGCACTCCTTAATCTTTTTCATGAATTCCCTCGCTTTCTCTGTTTTAGGCATTGATGGCTTAATACTTTCAGCCATTGTCAATTTCATGAGAGTTAAACTCAGCCTGTTAGAGCGTTCCCATGACTCATACAAGGAAATTTCTTCCTTGGTGCTCTTGTCGGTTATGGCTGAGGGTTCCTCATCAGAAATTATGGCTTGATCGAGGGCCATAATACCCAGTGTGAACCGGATTTCCTCGGACCATTCATCATAGTTAAGCCCATTAAACTTAGTAACAGAGTTAGCGGATGCAGGTAAATTAGATGAGACTGCAAAATTTACACATGCTTAACCTATTAGTGCTTTGAAAACTTAATACAGATTTAGAAACATTACATACACATTTAAGTAACCTTTGGGCAATACTAAAATGCATATACTACAATCGATGTTATAACTACTTTAATTAGTCAATTATCAACATACCAAAATTTTAAATGAATGACATCTTTAGACATACATAACATTCAAATTTCGTATAAATAATAATTTAACCCTTTCATATTATTATCTATATTTCATGTTCCTCCTTTGGGTAGTCACATAAACATACATAATAAAATATAGGACTTTAATATATAACATCTCTATAATATGGTCTAAAAAACCATTTTTACTTTTCAAATATTTAAGTTTATCACAACAAAAGGCCACTTTGGTGACTAACATGTCATATAACATATAAATATATAAACTTTGATGAATAATATAAATATTTGTGTTAACATTCCATAACACAAAATACATATAAGATTTATATTATACATACATAAATATGCATATAGAAGGCATTCTTAATAATCCAAATGAATTAAATTATGTAGCTTATTGAGGCATATACTTATATCATTAATCAATACGTTTTAATACCAATATACGTATTTGCCAAACAAATGCACCCATTAATGTATGGTATTATGCTGTGGTACTTAATCCTCATGATTAACAAAATAATGACATGACTATTTATCAAACATAATGAAATTCATAGAATGTACTGTACTTGATTAAACTTTGCATGTGAAAAAACAACAAATGTAAACCATGTTGAAAAGTCAACAATACACAACATTTTTTATTTGCTTTTTCACCCATATGATCAGTGTAGATTTAAACAATAATTTCTCATTCATCTTTCATTATACCAGCATACACAAAATTGCAGGAATTATGATGATCAAAACGCAACGGAAAGTAAGAGGGCAACATAAGTGTGCACATGCATATACAGAATCAGTATTTCAATTAACCACTGTTATGACTCACGAGATTATCCTTACAAAAATACTGTACTCCGTATCAAAAAAAAAAACAACATCAACCACTCGATCACTTTCAGCCAAACAATTTAAATAGTAATGCTTGATCCATGTTAATGAAGTGGACATAAACTACAATATTATATTGCCAATTCTAATCATACAATGATCATGCACAGAATCAAAATAGCAACTTGCAAATCCATTCGATAATATGCGAATACAATATACATTACACGGAAATACTATACGCGGGTGAATCAAACAAATCTATATTGCTCTGATACCAAATGTATGTTATATACGTTATGATTCCGATTATGAAATCTGTCCCATGATCAATTATAGATTCATATTAATTCAACCCTAGTATAATCGGTGAACGGAAAAGCGGACTAACCTTGGTCCATGTCTTACGACGCACTCAATAACGATAATAATATAAGAAGAATAAAGACCCAAATATGATTCTCCTCCTTAACCCGTTTCCTTAATCGTTCTCAGTATGATGGAGAAGAGAACTCTGCCTTTCACAAACTGTTTTTCTTTATTTTGAGAAGATGAAGATAAGATAACGTACATTGTTATTGATATGTATAAGGATATATACATGTCAAGGGATGTATTTGTTTATATCTCGTCGTGAAAAGGCATCTCGTGATATTGGGTAAGGTCGGAAGGAATAGTAATTCCCGACTTTAATTACTTTAATCGAAACCGATCCATCGCGGAGTCGTCTTTTATATTAAAGTCCCGTTAAACGTGAACTCGTTATTTACAAACCCGAAAGACACAAGGCCATAAGAATATAAATATTCTAACAGACGTAACATCGACATGGACTGAAAACTCCAATCAGAGTGCCCATCCTTTGTAAGTTGTAACAACGGGGTGACCTTAAAAAGTGATGGAACACAAAGGTAGCTGGAAAACGTGATGGAACAATGCCATGGACTGACAACGCAAGACGACTCTGAGCGCTAGCATATTAGAGTATTGTAGTTTGGATATGAGATGATGAAGATGTGAATATTAGAGGATTAGAGTTTATTAAGTGAGAGTGTTGGAGTGAGACCGAGAATGAGGGTATGCGGAGGAATGAGGATGATTGAATTAGGGTTTGAGGTTTTGGGATGGGGATGGGGACGGGGATGGGGATGGGGATGGGGTACATATTACACAATTAATTAAGATTAGTTTTGTGGAATCTCGGCCCATATTAATAGGACGCATTTCAGATAATTTTCAATAATTTTTATAAGTCGGCCCAATTGATGCACCTCAATATGGATGAACTTTTTGATCTATTTAGCCATGGACGACCCACTAATTTCAGCTTAACATGAAATCGTAACAAGTCGTGATATGCAACACCCAGTTCTTTATTAACAAAATTAAATTGAACATTTGAACGTTTAATTATTTTATAAAGTGAATTGGAGTATGTTACTTCAGTTGAATTGAGTCGAGCTTAATTGAATGTAAACCAAAAAGGAATCATTGATTTTTTTTTGTCTGATCATTGAAATACTCTGTATTATGTATTATGTATATTGTCTTAATTTTTTGATGTGTATGTTATATTCTTTACAATTATTTCTCAGATTATATATTCGATTAAGTACTACGGAGTATATTATTACATTTTTGTTGCTCGGTACCAAATGAAATACCGTGTGTAAATCCTTGAATACAGAATAAACTAAATTTAAGCAACTCACGTTGGTGTAGTTGTAGACAACAAGAAGTCAATGCAAATGTTCCGAGTTCGATGTCTTCAGGCTTCTTGAGTTCATTTCTTCTCTTTTGAAAACTATTAATGCATGATGCTTGGATTATTATTGTAGGAGACGGATTCATATTTTTGACAATTTTCTTATCTAAACAACTCAAGAGTCTCACATGTTGCTCTTTATCTTCCCAAACCTGTCCTTATCCACGATCAGCTATATGTTGGAACATCAATAGTTATCAATAAGCGTGGTTTGCAGATTATTATTTACGATAGCAACCATAAACGGGCTTCAAATACCACTACCAACGTTGTGTATCAAGAAGTATTTAATTATTTGTGATGATATCTTGATGTTTTTATTTGAATATTTACTTATGTAGTTAACTTTGTGTAAAACATCTTTTTTATCTGATATAATTACCATTTTTGCTCACCAAAAGTTATTTATGGTATCAAAATATATATAAAGAAGTGTTTTATGAGGTAGTAATTTTTTAAAATAATTTTATAAGACTATAATTTGGTTATAATTCAAAAAATTTGGGTTATACGTAGGGAGGAGTAATTCATTTTGAAAACATACGGTATATATTAAAATGAATTTTTGTTCAAACAATTTTATTTTTTTCAATTTCACATTTTCTCAAACACGTTAGAAAACTAATATATGTAGATGTGCTTTCACTTTATAAAATAACACAATTTTTGAATAAACACGTTCAATTTCTAAATTATAAGAATAAAAATTTATAACTTATTTATGACTTAAATTAACAATCAACTATCACAAATATGCATTGACAATATTAAGAAATCTGTCGAAAGTT
The DNA here is from genome assembly GCA_958450325.1 of Agrostemma githago. Taxonomy (NCBI): domain Eukaryota; kingdom Viridiplantae; phylum Streptophyta; class Magnoliopsida; order Caryophyllales; family Caryophyllaceae; genus Agrostemma; species Agrostemma githago. The sequence continues at coordinate 50,182,451 of OY288256.1, forward strand.
AAAACTTAATTTATTTGTTTTTCTTAGGGGTTAGTGTTTAGTAGACTTTGTCGTGCAAGTGCTCGAGGAGATGGACAACCTTTAATTTTGTGCAAGTAATTCATTTGAACATCGTATTATTCGTATAACTATTGCAGAGTCTTGAATAAGTATATGCTTACAACTATTTTTTTTTCTATATATTAAATTATTTCTACATTAAATATATAATATATTTTAATACATCCGTGCAATTTTGCACGAGCAAAAACTAGTATTGATGTAATGGTAATTGTGTTGACCTCTTGTAGATGAGGCCCGGGTTCGACTCATCCTGAGGTATGAGGTTAACAAATTTTGCATTTCGATACCCATACCTCAAACCCTCAAGGTATGGGTTTTCAATATCTAAGGATTTTTTTTTTGAAATATTTTATTGAGAAACACTAATTTAAATTACTAAAAAAATATTTTAAAATTTCATTAATGTAACTCAGCGTTTATATCGCTAAAAGGGTTGTTTTTAATGTTTATTCAATTAATTTTTGATGCTAAATTTTTTAGATTTTATATAGTCAATGTTATATAAATTTGTATATATTTAAAATATAATTTTAAAAAAATAAAATTCCGTATTTGATTCTCAATCATTTAAAAAATGAATCAAACACCAAGTATCAGGAATCAAGTTCTAACTCCATACCAGCCTGGTTTAATTTCCGATTCCAACCTCATACTCACTCTCATCCATTCAATCCTTTATGTAAGGATTTTCACAACTTTTAAGAAATGTGGTAAAAGTAAGGGTATTATTGTTAAATCAAGTAGTGTTATGGGTCCACCAAGCTTCAAAGTAAGGAAAAAGTAGTGACATTTTGTGTAAATATAGGAAAGATATGATGATTATAAGGTAAAGTTTTTTGCCAAAAGAGGAATGTGAAGAATTGATTGGATTGTCCACTTATAGTAAGTGTAAAGAATTGAATGAATGAGAGAGAGTACCTTATTGCGAACCAAACGGCCCCTAATAGGGTGGAGCCTAGGGACCATAATTTTTGTATCTCGTTATTTGTAGTTTATGCCTTTATGGACTGAATTTTTCATAAACAAGTTACAAGTATATTACGGAGTATGTAGAATGACCAAAATAAAATGCATTTGCGTCCTTCAAAAATTACATTTATTGTTTTGAATTTTTTTGGGAATAAATTAATGATTGTTTTTTTTTTAAAATACCTATATTTAGAATTAATTCCTTTTGAAATCTTTGTCCAAAATTACACCCAATATATACAAAAATTTAAAAATTTCTTCAAATTTTCGTCCTAAAAACATAATTTGAGTAATTTATAATTTTTAAAAGTATGTTGATTCTAATTTTTAAATAAAATTTTAAAAGAGAGTTATTTTAAGTATGTGAGAGAACGTGACCCCTGAATATTTTAGGAGAATTTTTTTTACCATGTGGGACCTCATTTTGAATGTCAGAGTAGGGCCACCCAAAATCATTTGACGGACCTGACATTAACGATATTTTAGTTCGAGATAAATTGACTTAGTACGATCTGAATAAATACATACACCGAATCTACCAAAATAAATAAATACATACTCCGTACTATATAGCTAAAGAATTGAGATTTGAATAGACATGATGTATATGCGACTCGAATACATGAATTATTACTAATGCGTATACGAGTATTATTTGAAAATATTTAATTGTAAAATAGGAGTATATTATACTCCAACCGTTCCATTTGATTGTTTGCATTTTTTTGTTCGGAATTACTTTTTCCTAACGAGCCTTTACTCAATCCTAACGAAAGTAACGTCATTTTTCCAATTTTACCCTCTCCATAATTTACCCTAACTTATAATTTTCTCTCTTCTTCTTTGTCTCATTATCTCCATAATTTCTTTAATCAACTGAACTCTTTCGAATTCAGTTATCAATGAAGTAATACTCCATATCATTTTACTTAATTATTTAATTAATTGGTTTATATTTTGTTCAAGGTTTAATTAACTTTTTAAATTAGGGCTAAGGACTTAGGATGAATTATGGGTGGTTCTAGGGAATCAAATCATATATCTCATGGGCTAGCCATTTCAGCAAGGAACAGATATTAGCTCATGTTTGCTCAAGTCGGCAAAAAAAAAACATATATTTCGATATTGCAATGAGGTCTTGCGCCTTGCTAGTAAACAATATATGGGTATCTTAATTTTTCTTTTTCATGTAATTTTTTTAATTCGGTTTTTTACTATCTTATTTTTCTTCCTTTTATTATGTCAAACTAAACTTAATTAATTGTGTTTTGGGTGGTGGTTGTTGGTTTTGATGAGTGGTTGAATTTAGATTTTTTTTAAAAGAAAATCAATTTGGGTGAAATGACAAGAACAAATTGGTAAAATGTCATTAGAATTGAGTAAAAGCTCGTTAGAAAAAATGCGACCCTTGCTTTTTGGACACTTTTTATAGGTGAGTGCAACCGTTAATGTAACTTCTAATATATAAGATAAAATATAGTCATGTGAGATCTTGTTTAAATTGTCTAATCGAGTACGTTTTAAATACGTATCAAATTTTTACAATTTTTAAAAATACGTAACTAAAGATATAGACAAAAGAAAATGTGCATTGACAAGTATGAAAAAAGCAAATACATACAATCAAATAAAATAAATAGAGTAATTAAATGTAAGATCCTACCAACCAGACAAAGAGGCACTTCTTCCACGTGGCTTCATTGCCATTTTGGATTAAATGACTAAAATTGAAAGTTTAAACATTGATGATTGATTAGTGATTACATTGGAAATGCAAGTGTGGGAATAATAAGTTGCTACCAAAATGTGATGTGTGTCTAACAACTTGTGGGGCCGGGTACCAACCAAATTTGCATTTGTTATCAGTACCAAAACTCGTGGGAGTAGGTCTATTGAGAGACCGATATTTTATTAAGTTTATAAAGATATCAATTACAAATGAAGGTAACAGTGGTATCTATGGATGACAGTGGGTCCAAGACCCAACACAAAGCCGGCGGGTCGGACCCGAATGGTTCAGGTCTGGCTCTATTATTTCCAGATCCGATGGGTATGGGTCGGGTCCGGGTCCAATGAAAAATTTTCGAGTCTGGGTCCGTGTTTTGGGGCCCCGACTCGTAGACCTGTTATTGAGAAAAATCAAGTTTCACTAATATACGTCCCATCTTCAAAACATCCTGAGTCTTGATAACCTTAAAAAAGACCTCTTCTCCTCTATCTAACATTCTAACCTATCATAATATCAAGCATCCCATCATCTCTCTTCATCAAGCCACTCATTTTCTTTACTCCCTCCATTCAAAATTAAACTTCATGGGGGGGTGGACACAAAAATTAAGGGTGAGGTGAAATGTGTGGTGGAAAATGAAAGTTTAAAGAAAATGTGAGGTCAGAAATTATATTGCCTACAAAAATCAATCAAAAGAGGAAATATTGTTAGTAGAAAGTTTAAAGATAGACAATCCAAAAAGAAAAGTAAGTAGATTTTTTTTTGCCAACGAAGAAAATGCATTTGACTAAATATTGTTTGGACTCTCAAAACCCATATTACATCTTATAATTAACATAAAAATAACATAACAAGCAATAACTAAAATAATAACCGTAAAAAAGAGGCGTCGGGTGATTGTGGTGAGTTGTTGGTGCACAGATGCTTGGATATGAGGGTCTTCATCAACATAATCATCAACACAGCTGCTGACTCCCAGATTCCATCCACACAAATGAATCACACAGTGACGAGACCAAGATGCACTTACGCACTTACGAAGAAGGCGTAGAAAGAAACGGGTGAGAGCAAAGCGATTTAGCTTTCCTCTAATGGAGTAAAAACTCCTACATCTTGATAAGCGAACCATACAATCATAAGTCGAATGAACTAATGAACCGAGCAACATGAAAAGAGTGGAGGATAAGAACCTCCCGATAACCAAACCTCTAACAGAAGATCCAATCCAAGACCAATCTATGGTCAGGTCGACCCACTCCGAATGCAAAGAAGCCATCATAAGGAGGCCTTTATTCTTAAGAAACACAATACTTAAGCTTATAATAAAGAAACTAATAAGAAGGATAACTATATGAGGTTAATTGTTGGAGAAAGCCGCGTGCCACCGGGAACCCAACCACACACAGACACCCAGATCCACCATGAAAAGACACCCAGACTCGAAACCGTCCAATAAAGCGGGACCAAACTTAAAGACCCACGTCCGACAAGGCAGGATAGACATCACTGCTACCATAATCCAGAAAGACCAAAGACAGGAAAAATAAAGGAGGAAGGACACACACCTAACAACCCCGGACCTCAGACCAAACAAGCCGACAAGACCAATAAAAAATCGAACAAACCAATCAGACACAAACCAAACCACAAACAACCCACCAACCAAAACAAAGAGCAGCAAACGTAAACAAGAGACATGCAAATAACCGAACCGATGACCAATTAGAAATGCATGCAACCTAAAACACAAACAAACCACAAAACTGACCCAAACAAAACATCGACAACAACCAGCGGGTGGGGGGAGGGGAACGAGGGGAGGGGGAAATACTCGCCGGAGGTCAATGACCGGGGAAGGAGGTCGACACAAGAAACAAACCAGGGGAGGGGGGGGGGGATGATCACCAGAGGGCGGGGGAAGGGGGAGGAGGAACGCCCCCCGCGAACACCGACACAAAGCAGGGGCAGCAGTCAGATAGTGGTGGGTGACGATCAGAAGGAGGCGGCGTCAGCACAACAGGCCAGGAGAGGGCCGACCACTCCCATAAACAACAAAAAAAATAACAAAAAAAGCTTACTGTATCGGGAACACCGGAGGTGGCCACCACCGTCGAGACGAAGATGGATTGGGATAAGCTTAAATCGAACGTAAAAGGGGAAGTGCAATCGATTCAGCCTGCCGTACATAGGTCAAGAAGACGACCATATCTCCGGTTAAGCAAGGAGATCGGAAGGCTGGGTGCAGGAGGGGCGGCGGCGGTTGCAAGAAAAAGGGTATGGTTTTTTTGGGGTGTTGTTTTTCTAGAGAGTGGGGAGAACAATTAGAGAGAGAGAGAGGGAGAGAGAGAGACAGAGAGAGAGAGAGAGAGAACAATTGTTTTTAAAATCGACCTTAAAGTAGGAAGATTAAAAATGGATAGAGGGTAGTATTATAACTAGGTTGCACGGACATGCCTGATTTGTGGCGTACCCGTGTTGGACACCGACGCGCCTAGGACATGCTTGGATACATGTCAGACAAACCAAAAACCTTATCTGGGTTTTTTTTAAATATGTACATGTATTGGACACGGACCGACACATATAGGACACGGTTCAAGACATAAAAAACAAACAAAACTCTCCTTTTTTCAAACGCACTAGCCACCAACCATCCTCGTATTACCTTCTTTCAAGTTTCAACAATCCTTCTCACCTGACCTCGACGGCGACACCGACCCCAACTCCGATGTTGACGCCGATCCTGATCGGTCCTCCTCTGCGACACTTGACAGTGATGAATTGAGGGTTATTAGATTAAATAATAGGGTTTGTTTTGGGTTCAATTAGCGATGTTATATTGTTTTTGGTCCTTGTATGATTTGATTTAGGCTCTATTTTTATGGTTTGAGATCAGGTTCCTTCTTGATTACTAGGGTTTATTACTCCTTTCTCAATCATTAGTTCATTACTTCTTTTTTGACTTATTACTCATTTATTTCCTTTCATAACGGCTTATATCATTTGAATTCCACTTGTTTTTTCGTTGAAATTAAACAATTTCTTAATTTGGGTATGTGTGTAGACACTCGCATTTTGCCTGCTCGTGTCTATAGCAGTCTCCAACAAAACAACCAATGATGATCTGACGCTAACATGCATCAATACGCTCGAATACGGCATCAGAATCAATAGTATCCATCGTGGGCACTTAGTGGAGTATGAATCTCTCGAAACAGATCTCAAATTCAGACTCAGTGGGTCTTTTGCAATAAAATATAGCTATTTTGAGCTAAAACCATCACCGGGGGCAAAATCGTCTTTTGCGACCGAGCCAAAACCGGTCAAAGTCGAAACCCGAGAACGAAACTAGCCACAAACGCGTCCCTATACGCAATCCGAATCAAGTCAAAACAAAAGCAATCAAATCAAATCTTGCCTAAAACAAACCCGGATTTTGCTTAATCCGGCTGAGGGCAATCGATCGAGTGACCCCCCAAAAATCCACCAGAACGCCTTTCAGTGGGGCACTCGATCGAGTCCACTAAGAGGCACTCAATCAAGTGACCCTAGACGGGGGTAAAATCTATAAATACCCCCTAACTTCCACCATTTCAAGGGTTAAGCATTCCACACATTTTTCTCCCACATCCTTGGTGCTACATCCTCATACAAAAACCGAGAGTTATTCTCCCTAATCACACACCTTACACACAACCTATCTCAATCTCCATTACCTCGGATCACTCCCGTGTCTACGACGATACTGTACGAGCCTATTTTCCGAGACATTTGACAAGTAGGTTGAGGATGTCAAAACCCCATTCATTAATCTCTAACTCTTTTTTCATATTTGCATATAATAACTATACTAACATTACTAACTCTTTAATTTATCGTACGACTAACTTTTACATACTCGCATCTAACTTTTACTTTCCGCTCCTAACAGCTAACTTCTAATTATTGTTCTTTACATCTTGTTATATAATTAATACGCGTACATTATTATGTAACAAAACTATTTTCAAAACCACGATTCAAGCAAACGTCCGATGATGCTAAATCGAGCATTTTAGGCCTTTATGGCCAAATCACGATGCCAAAATGCGAAGGACCTAAGATTTTCAATGATGAGTCGATATCAATTTTGTACACATTTCCAATGATGCCGTTTGAATGTCATAAGATCCACGATCCCAAAATGACCGTATCAATAGCGCAAAGAATTTGTGAGGTTATGATGCCATCGCGGAATACCTCGTTGTTTATTTTCGATCTCATTCATAAATATCACTCAAAATGTTTGATGTCGACTTCATGGTCGAATATCGCTCATTACAAGTTGTCGAAAAATGAGTTTGCATATATCACTCAAAATGTTTGATGTCGACTCTATAGTCGAACATCATTCATCATGAGTTATCAAATCCGAAATCAATACGAAACCTAATGATGTTAATTCGGTCATCATACGATCCTCGAGACTCGATAAGTGACATCGCAAAGCGGAGGGATCGATTTTCTGGACAAGACATAGGTCCATCCCGACGCGGTCACGCGCGAATTTGGGGAGGCGAATGAATCTCCATATGAGATGGGTCGAATTGAAATTTAAATCGAAGTGGAGTCGCCACCGAACATTTTGGGAGTTCGGGCCCGTTCGAACCCACTCTATATCTTAGTGGGCCATGCACAAAGTATGGCCCATTAGAATGTCAGAGTTTATTGGGCTCGTCCCTTTGCATTTGATACCGATACCGACATTATCAGATACCGTGTATTGAATGACTCTCGTGTGCCAGTGGATTCGGATATCCGGAAACCATGGTTCTGAGTAAGGGGTGAGGGTACGTGTTGGGAAGTTCACAAAGAACACCCAGCGCCGCCCGCACATTAGCGGCCTCTACTAAGATATCGAATGACGTTTTAATACACGCGTTAGTAATACGATGAATGATATGCAAACATTGTTTTAACTAAACATGCGAATAATTGAATGGGTTGCTATGTCGATTAAATGCATTTAATACTAACGTCAAAGTTATATTTAGCATGCGAGATTCGTTTTAGTACAATAAAACAAATAACGAAAATAAAATCGACAAAGATGGAAGCAAACATGTTAGTGACGGTAATAACGATAATAACGGTTCGCGAAAAAGAATATAGAATGCTATAGAATAATGTAAACATGGTGCATGGTTTTGGAAAAGTAGTAGACGACGTGATAGACTTGACACGTGTCGACCGAAGTCAAAAAAAAGTATTATCGAGACTAGAAAAGTGTTATGAAACTCACGGTTTTGACGTGATGAGGCCACTCGATCGAGTCATTGAAGGACTTGACCGAGTGGTCCTCGGAGAGAGCTTCTGTCTCGTTTTTTAGACATTACTCGATCGAGTTACTGACGAACTCGACCGAGTACGCTGCCATTTGACTGAGTCATTACGAGACTCGACCGAGTGGTGGTCGAAAAAACCTTCTGTCTCGGTTTTTGGGGTGCCACTCGACCGAGTGGGCTAGGCACTCGATCGAGTGCCCCCTATACGAACTAGGGTTCGCTTTGCAATTTATTATTGATTTCGAAATTGCTTTTTCATTTTGATAAATTGCTAATTCTGTCAAATCGGGCATAAGTATTATATAATTTATGCTCGATTCGGATTTTGATACTCGTCGTATCCGATATTCGATTATTGAATCAATATCGAATGTTTGGAGCGAAATTTGAAAAAGATGCTATAAGTCGTTTAAATTAAACTAAAACGATATAGATTATCTCCGTGTTTATAGTGTCGTATTAATTCTATCGAATTAGATGACAACTATATTAGCATCAACGGAAATCGTATTAGTTAGATTTGTTGACTAAATCGTTTAGATACGACATCCAACTATTGAGTTGGTATCGAATCTAATAGATCGACGCTTTGCGATTACTTTAATTAAAAGGAGTTGACTTGATTTGATTCCCTCCGCATCCCGACATCGTAATAAATCCTTGCGGATTGTGTGATGTCGGATCCGCATCAACGGGTTTCGACTCAACTAAAAAAAATGCGTTTGATTCAAAAATAGTTTTAGGAATTGATGAAGACGCGACGAAAATAAAAAGAGACGATTTTTGTTGCAATTGACCCGCTTCAATAATCAAATATTCGGGGTGTCGGGATAAGCGACCGGCCACGTAGGTGAAACACCTTTTTATTCGGATTTCCTTATTCCGTCACCCTTCATATTCGACACAGATTAGCGAGTAGTTTAATGTTTTATAGTAATGGCTAATATCGATAGTATAGATACGACGATAGAACAAAAAAGACAAAGAAAAACGACGACGACGGACGAAACGGACGGACGACGCGAGAAGGAGAAGGAGAAGAGAAAAAAAATGGGATTTTGCACCCTCAACCTACATGTTTCTTAGTCTCGGATAGAACTAGTTAGTTGTGGCTTTAGCACGGGAGTTTTGAGGTTTATGTAAATTGAGTTATGGTGGTCTACGGTTTGTAAGTTGCTTGGATTGTAAGTTGAAGATGGGTGATTAGGGTTTTTTGAAGGTGTCCAAAAGTAGTCTTAATTGCATGCAAGAGGGGTGTATATATAGGCAATGCCCCCCCTCCCCGTCTAGGGTTACTCGACCGAGTACCCTGCTGACTCGGTCGAGTGATCCAACGCTACGCAGTCGGGCCTGTTTGAGGGCCCACTCGATCGAGTGGGCTTACACTCGGTCGAGTAGGTCAGCTGGAGCGAGAGGTCCGGGTTTTTTGAACCTCGGGTTAGGCATTTTGTGGATCTTGTATTTGGGTTATACTTTTGATGTTTGCATGGTTATTTTTGTGTCTCGGAAACGGCTTTGACCGGGGTTCGACCCAATCGCTAAAAGTCGGTTTTATTTCCGGTGTCGGTTTTGACCCAAATTAGTCTTATTTGATTGGAAACGGACCACTGGACCTGAATTTGAGGTTGGTTTTGTGAGATTTGTATTCCGTAAAGGTCCAAGCCAGCAACCAATGGTTTCGAGCCCATATCCGAGCGTGTAGAAAACAGGTTTTCCTTCGATCATCATCGGGTTATTTTTGGAAACTGCTATAGACACCTAGAAGCCAAATGTGGGTGTCTACAGAGCCCCCACTCTGACTGAGGCTTGGACATGGCGAAAGTCAGAGTAGCTACCAGGCCAGTCAAATTAAGACCCGGTAGACTTTCGGTCGGGTCGTTTATAGTTCATTAAACTTGTGTAAAAGGGCTCGCCAGCCATGAGATAGAAATCATACCTGAGCTGATGATGATAGCTCCGTGGGGAATTTGGACTTGTTGTACAAGTCCTGGGAGCGCCTATATATGGGCCCATCCCGTGAAAAGTGCCGCCTTGGGCTTTCCGCTGGGGGAGATATGTGAGGTATGCGGGCTTGTTTTTGAAGCCTTGAGTCGTACCTGTATGAGTTACATAGAATTTTTGCATGCAACACGTAGGTAAAAATATGACTCGTGCTGGGGAATAAAAATGCATTTTTTGAATTTTTGAATTTTTTGAAATTTTTGAAATTTTTGAAAATTTTTTGACTCCATACAAATTAGGAATGCTCGGGATGACTAATTTTCGTGATAGTATTATGAGACTAAGCCTATATGTGTAAGCTTGTTAGAATTAGGAAACTTTGTGGAGAGGAGATATGGAAAGAGGGTTGTAGGGCTTGATGTTATAAATATCTCTCCCTTGTCTCAATTTTCTTCACAACCTCCTCACAATTCCCTTTTCCTCAAAAATAAAGCCCTTTATTCCTTTCAAGAATTTTAATCATGAGAATTGAGCGATTGACCGCGATGCTACAGGAATGGTCCCGACGCTTTAGGGATACAGATAGGGTGGCTCTGAACCAGATGGGTATTACTCAGCTGTATGCGTTCCGTCAGATGCAGGTTGACCGCTATTTTCTTGATGCTTGCTTGTCCTATTGGGACGACATATATCATGTCTTTGCCTTTCCTCGGGGCAAAATCTGTCCTTTACCCAAGGAGATTGCTGCTGTGGGAGGTTGGAACCCGATACTCCGTCCTGCTGTCCCGTTTTCAGTTCATGATACAAGGAGGAAGCTTCGAGAATTTTTAGGACTTTCCCACAATGAGGTATCTCGAATGGCTAAAGACGATACTATTTCCTTAATTGACCTGGCTGAGAAATTTATGAACCCGCATGATGTCCGGGTCAGACCGATTCATAGCCGTAGGGCTTTCTCCTTTTGTATGCTCCATGTCTACGCTTTTGGTCATATGGATTTGTTGTCGTGCATGGGGGATGTTCGTCTTTTTACCGTGGTCGATCTGATGGAGACGGAGCATAGTCCAGCCTCGCTGATTACGGGGGAAATTATTCAGGGATTGGATAACCGTAAGAGGGATTCGTCGGTTCGTCTAACCGGGAGTACTCGTCTACTGCAGGTATATCGCCTCGAGATTTTCTGATTTTTTGATTTCTCTTGATTTTCGATTTTTGATTTTTTTTTTTTCACAATTTTCTCTGCTGCAGTGGGCACTCGATCGAGTCACCCTGGCACTCGATCGAGTGCCTTCGTAAAACCCTTATGTTCTGATTTCAGAGGTACCACTCGATCGAGTGACCCCTAAGCACTCGATCGAGTGCCCTAAGGCGGACGCCTATTTCGTCTCGGGAACTCATATTTTTGTTTCCTTTTTCAGATCTGGCTATTTGAGAGGCTATTAGTCATAGACCCTCCCCTTGACTCGAGTAAGTACCGTCATAATCAAGTGATGACAAGGAGACGGGCTATTGATTTTTCTCGCCAGATTACTCAGAAGTACTGGGATGAGGTGTTGTCTTTTCACAGCGGTCCGCTGATTCGATGGGTAGTGCCATGGTGGCCCATTTATGTTTGGACGGGCTTGGCTCCGAGGGACAAGGCTCGTTATCAGGTAATCCTGTCTTTCCGGCAGACGATCCATCTTTACACTGACCGCATACTAAGGCAGTATGGTTGGTCTCAAAGGATCCCGGAGGTTGAAGCAGTTGTGAGTGAATCTACCCAACTGACGGACGTGATGTGTGATACTTGGATGCAAAGATGGTATACCCGGCACACTTGGCCAATTCGTAAATCTCTTCATTCAATCTGGGTTTTAGATGCTTATGTAAGGTGGACCAAAGCAGATAACGCCAAAGCCCGAGCTGCTCTAAAGGTGCGAAGCTTTCGACCTGCTGCGAAGGGAGCAAGTTAAAGATAACAGGGGCTTTTTCGATGAACGTGACACTCCGACTACACTAGTCCGTCTCATGTCAGGTCAGAGAAGGAAGACTAAGACTCAAGCTGAACGGTCTAGTGCTAGAGGTGCGGGGGGGAAAGTGAGCCCCCAGACTGACTTGGAAAGGAGACTTGGTATAAGACTGGCAGTACAAGACCGACTTGGCCCGCGAGACCGATTACCCGAGCATGTACGGGCTCGACTTGGACCAGTGACAATGGCAGAGGACCCGTTATCGAAGAAACGTGTTCGAGCTAAGAAGGTTCCTCTCGTGATTCGGGAACGCTCGCCCCCGCCCCGGCGACCTCGGGCTCTCCGTGACCCAAAGGATAAAGGAAAGGGCAAAATGCATGAACATTAGTCTCCTTAATTTTATTATTTAAGTATTATTACTATTTTTGTGGTGTCCGTTTTTTATGTGTTTTGCCGTTTTTTTTTATGTAATTTTTGAAAATCACGAGTTTATCGGTTTTTTAAATAAAAGACATATTAGTGAATACCGTTCCATCTTTTCGTTATTGCAGCGGTTGTACCCTTTTGAGGGGTTGCCTACGTATCTACAATTAGCGGAATCAAACCAAACGTAGTTCAAACGTAGATTTTTGCAATTTTCGAAATACACCACGACTATTAGTTCGAGATGTGCGACAGTAGGATAAGTAATCCTAACTTATTGACTTGCTTATAATAATTTTTGAAAATTTATAAAAAGACAATTTTTTATAAAGTTTTTGCAAATGACATTGAGATAAGGTTTAGGGGTAGTAGCGCTTCAACTGGTCCAAGTTGGTTGGGTTGACGAATTCGTTCTCGTCCAAGTCTGTCAGCATCACCGCTCCTCCTGATAGGAACTTTTTTACCAAGTATAGCCCCAGCCCAATTGGGTTTGAATTTTCTCTTGGGTCAACCGGTAGTAATGCACGAACCGATTTTAGGACCAGATCCCCTTCCTTGATGTTTCTGGGCTTGACCCTTTTGTTGAAGGCCCGTTGTATTCTTTTCTGGTATATTTGGATATTGTTGAGGGCCCGGGACTGCCGTTCGTTCAAAAGAACTAGCGAATCATATCGGGCTTGGACCAAATCTGCTTCCGGCACTTGGCTTTCAAGTAAAATCCTGAGGGATGGCACTTCTAGCTCGACCGGTTGGACCGCTTCCATTTCATATGTCAAATAATACAGGGTTGCTCCGGTCGCGGTGCGAATTGACGTCCAATACCCCCAAAGGGCAAAAGGTATTTTGTCGGGCCAATCCCGGTAATTCTCAGCCATCTTTTTAAGTATGGTGACAATTGTTTTATTAGTCGCTTCTACTGCTCCATTTGTTTGGGGACGGTAAGGCGAAGATGTATGCCTCTGAATTTTGTATTTCGCTAACAAAATAGCGGTTTCAGCTTGGAAATGGGTCCCCTGATCACTGATAAATTCGTGCGGGATCCCGTATCGGCATATAATCTTATTTTGGATGAATTTGGCCACATGCTTGGCGTTCAAGATCCGATATGACTCGGCTTCGACCCATTTGGTGAAGTAGTCGATCGCTACCAAAATGAAACAGTGATTTGCCGTCCCGGAAGGGTGTACCTTGCCAATTATATCAATACCCTATGTCGAAAATGGCCATAGCGATGTCATAGTATATAGCAGGGACGACGACATATGTTGTACATTGGCGAAAATCTAACAGTTATGGCAGTGTTTGACATATAACTGGCAGTCAGTTTCCATGCTGTTCCAATAATATCCGAGCCTCATGATTTTTCGGGCTAGCATATGGGCGTTCATATGCGGGCCATTCTCACCATCGTGTATCTCGGCCATGATCTTTTCGGCCTGTATCTTGTCGACACATAGAAGAAGAGCCCCCTGTGCCGTCTTTTTGTATAATTGTCCATCATCCGTACGAACAAATTGGGTGGCCAACCTTCGCAGGGCTTTTTTGGCCCGGTTTTCAGCTCCCGAAGGATATTCTCCTGTTGTTAAGTAGGTTAGGACGGCCTGATACCAAGGTTCTGGATCAGTTATTTCGATGTCTTGGATGGCGTGGATATAGGCCGGCTCGAACCATCTTTCGACGCAAATCGGCATGCTGGTTAGGTGCTCCGGGATATTCAACAGAGATGCCAATTTGGAAAGTGCATCTGGAAATTGATTTTCCTCCCGAGGTAGATAGATGTATTCCATCTTTTGGAATTGTTTCTCGAGAACCCTTACTCGCGCTTGGTAAGCCACGAGATTGGCATTCCGAGTTTTCCATTTTTGGAGAGCTTGATTGATGACTAGTGATGAGTCACTGATGCGCGTCAGAATGTCACCTATCGTACACGATCAAACAAAATTTATAAACTCCAACTAACTACTACGTAGTAGCGGTAAGTCGGGGATCGATCCACAGGGACGAGCTAGGTAAAGTCGGTCGAGTCAAAGTCTAGGCACGTTTGGACGTTCGGGGTCTATTTTTGGGATTTTTCGGGTTAAGTCTACACTAAAAAAGCTATAACTACGATAAGCGAGTCTAATAAGGAGAAGGTGTTAGGGGGAGTCGGGAATCGGAAATCGGGTTCTATGAGTCTTGGAATTGAGTTTTAGTCACAACGTCGATAAGGGAAAATGCCACCTTTTGGTTTCTTCGCCCAACCCACCTATACCCGCTTTCGCGGCGAAAGGGTAAGTCTCAAGTTAAGTTAATTTCTACCCCGAGTTTCCCCATATTGGTAGAAATGAGTCAAGGTCAATCTAGCTGCAGTCTAGGTCAACAAAGACACAAAAACTCAAACTTGATAAATCAACATGCAAACAACCCACCAACATTCCTCAATTCAGATTACCCAAAATCTTCCGCCCTTAACCCCTAACAAGAAATCTACTCAAAATTCATAATGGAAACTATAATAACTAAATCTAAGGAAAATAATAACTAAATTAAATCTAATTAGAGATTAGGGAGAGGAAGAGAAATATACCGACCATGGAGAAAAACAATAATAATAATAATAAAATAAGGAGAAGCTTGATGAAGATGACAATGAATTTGTCACTAACCCTTTGAAAATCTCCAAAAGAACTTCAATAAAAACAAAAGATGGAGTCTTTACACCAATTAATTAGATCTAGAATAAGTGGGGATTTTTGGATTGTCACCCTCCAAAAATCACCCTATTAATTTATCTACTAATAAACTAATAATATTCTACTACTAATTTTTTAATAGCTTAGGTAGTGTTGTGGTGGTGTGTTGTAATGTTGCGTCCCTCAAATGAATGAGGAGTTACATATATAAAGAGAGGAGAGAAAAGAGGGTATCAAAATCCTAATCTTCTAAGCCCAATAGTGGCAGCCCAATACTTCAATACCCATATCCTTCATTTCACCCTATGAAACCCATCCGGTGAAATTTCACCATTCGGTTTTGCATAATTAATCACCGGGCAAAACTTTGCCCCACGGTTTTCCCAATTTCGCCCGATCACTTCGTAATCCACGCTCTTTACGGTTTCACCCATTCCAATCCAATTGTATCTCGACCCAATTAGATCTCACTCGTCCTTCTCGATCCAAACTAGATCTCACCCGTCCACACATCAACATCTTCCCCCGACATTTCAATTCAATCTTCGAGCCTCAATCAAATGACGGTTTCTATTCTCGAACTCCGGATCTGAGTCGAACCGGGTCGACACCGGAGTTGGTGCCGACGCCGGCAAAAGCTGCCGGATAACGGGATCTGGGCAGAGGACTGAGCTGCCGGCTGCCGCTGGTGGTGTCGCGCTGCTGCTGCAGGCGCCGGTGTTATCGGCTTTGCCTCGCCGGAATCCGGCGCGCGACGCTGCTGCCGTTGTGCTGGGCCGGTTGCCGACGTTGTTCGGTGAAGGGAGGCGGCCGACTCGTGTCGCCGCTGCTGTGTGGTGGCCCGCGGTAGGGGTTCAGGGGAAGGAGATGACGGATGATGGAAATGGTGGTCGAATGTGGAGGATGGAGGTGTGAGCGCGGTGGTCCGTGGTGGTCAGTGGTGCGTGGAGGATGGAGTTGAAGGTGGTCGGTTATGGTGGCTGTTTGTGGTGGTCAGATATGGTGATGGTGGCTGGTTGTGCTCGCCGGAGCTGGTGGTCGGAGGCGGAGGTCAGCTGGTGGTGTTGAAGGTGGTCGGTTATGGTGGCTGTTTGTGGTGGTGAAGGAGGGAGGTTGAAGATGGGTTAGTCAAGGTCAAGTTTGACCTTGACTTGGGTTGATTTGGGTTAATGGAATGGGTTGGTTTAGGATAGTTGGGTTGGGCTGTTGAGTGAAAAGGGTTGTATAGTATATGGGTTGGAGTTGGGTTGATGAGTTTGTGTGAGGTAAATGGGTGAAATGGGTTAGGTGAATCGGGTTTGACTCGATCTCTTGACTTGGCTCCTCTCGCTTCAATTCGCCCCTTTATTCACGAACACGTACCTAAAACAAAAAAACACACAAAAGCAGTACGAAATTCTACGAAAAAGGCGATAAATACGAAAAAACCAAATTCAAAATAGAAAATACGAAATATAGTCAAAAATGAGTTATATTGACGTTAAAGCACACAAAATCGAGTCAAATACGAGTGAAAATAAGGGGTAAAACGGTCCAAATTTACGTGTTATCAATTCCCCCACACTTAAACTTTACTCGTCCTCGAGTAACTCATTAGACTAATCTACGACCCATTAATAAATAACACGCAAAAACAAAACACAAGAACGAAAAACAAACAACACAACAAATCACAAGTTTTCAAGTCAAAAGTCACGATTCTAAAATCCAACTAAAATATAGAATATGAATACTAAAATTACTAAATCGGTTGCAAGAATAATTATTACATATTTCTTGGCCTCGGTCCAAGCTATGTCGGGACGTGTGGCGGAGATGGAATGAGTACTCCCATGAAATTATCGACAAAGGCATACAAGTCTCGGCCACTTGCAAAAACAAGGGCTAGGGTCGTCCTAATGGCCCAAGTGACATAAGAACCGATCCAAATGGAAGATATGAATATCAAAAATACTCGGGGGAAGAATCGTCTTTCTTTTTCTTTCTCTTTCTTCTTTTTCATTTTTCTTTTTTCATTTTTCTTTTCTTTCCATTCTTTCTTTTTTTCTTTCTTTTTCTTTCTTTCTTTCTTTTCTTATTCTCCTCTTATTCTTTTCTTTTGTGTTTTTGAGAATTTTTCTTTGTAGGCACATTTTTGATGTTTGAGCTCATTTGAATAGAAGGGAATGCAAAACTCAATATCAATCATAACCAAACTCTTATTTGTGGAGCATTTTTGTGGAATGATGGATCGTAAAGGATAAAAGTCACTTGGGTTATAGTCACCTAGACAAGCATACAGTGTCGAAATCACAACACGGGAGGTGGAAGGTGGACATAAGTGAGGTACACACCCGAACGACTTACAGTAGGAGGACAATCAATATATAATATTTAAAATCTACCAACAAGTAATAGAAAAATTCATGCTCTTTAAAGAAGTTGAGAGTTAGAAAAATGATTTTATCAAGGAAAACAAGTGAAACACGAAAACAAAAATCTTTTTAGAATTTTTGGATTTTTAAATTTTTAGGATTTTTTTCAAGTTTTATCAAAAGAAAACACAAAACAACAAACAAAACACAAGGCTACGATCCATAACAACCACAAATAAACATATAAACTCCACCAAAGTATCCTCCAACAACAACATCAACCACAATCCTAAAGCAACGATGAATCGTCAATACAAACACACTCCCCCCCCACACTTAAACCGAACATTGTCCTCAATGTTCAAAATTAGGGAGAGAAAGGTAGGGTGGGTAAGAAATTACCGTTTAAAGCATAAGCTATCCCCCACACTTGAACGATTCCGTGCTTATTGTCTTTTTCTCATCCATTGTCGTTGTTTGTTGGAGGTACCTTCAAGGAAAAACACACAAACACACATACACACACACACACACACAAAAAGAACACTACAAAAGCTATTAGAATAAAAACTACTATTAAACTAAACCAAGCCGATACGGGGCAATTAACGGGCCCGCTCCGTCCCTTCAACTCACATCGCAATAACTATGAGGTAAGGTACTTCCATGCAAGGCAAGTTGGGTCTTGCTCAAAAATTGTGGACACAACTAAACTCACACAAAACACAAACGAACAAACACTCAAACGAACAAACAAACAAACAAACAAACAAACAAATAAACAAACAAACAAGAGTAGTTGCATCCAAACATAAAAATAACGAATCCCTCATCGAGACGGTGGGAAAGACACCGATAGTTTACTCGAGACAAGTATAAACATTGCAAAGTTAGTTGCACAAAATGAAGTGGACTGAAGTCTAATAGGATGACATTAAATCACTAAAAACATTGATAATTTATCTAGGTCATCTTAATCAACTAAAAAGCGTACAACGGGGCGTTAAACGGGATGGAAATGAGTGAACCATGGAGTTAGTCGACACTGGAGGTAAGTGTAATCCCGACCTTTTCGCAAAAGCAAAGAGGATCGTCCCAAACCTAAAGATATCTTCAAGTAAGGTCACCTAAATAGGCACCACTACTACAAATGAGCACTTGGGCCACGGCAGAATTCGTGGCAAAAGTGCTAAATTTTCGTGGCTAAAGTACTTTGCCACGGAAAAACCATCCATGGCGCAAGTGGCCGTGTCAAACAAATAGCCACGGGAAAAAAAAGCGTGACAAGTATTGATTTTATTGCCACGGAGTCTCCCGTGGCTAGAATTAATTTTTTGCCACGGATTATCCCGTGGCTAATTATGTTTGTGGCGAAATATTTATTCCGGTGACAAAATATATGATAAATTAAATAAATTAATAACCTTAAGAATTCTCTACCTCTATAGTAGTCATATCTGGAACGGTTACTAGCTTATAGATGAATCATTCCAATATTATTTAATTTCACCATACGCATTGAAGAGCCTTCCCAGGAGGTCACCCATCTTAATACTACTCTCACTCAAGCAGGAGGTCACCCATCTTAATACTACTCTCACTCAAGCACGCTTAACTGTGGAGTTCTTATGGCCAGCTACCAGAAATGAAATTGAACTTTATTAACCAAATCATTGGTTTGAATTCTTTTAAAGTGATGTTTTTTTTCACAAACTACATTTACTTTTGAGTAATTAAATTTTTTCCCCAATGATTTACATATTATGATTAAAAATTTATTATTCCGGAAAAAAAAAAGATTTTTGAAGTTGATTTTCGGACTCATGATTTCATTAATTTATCGATATTTTTATTTTAGTTTCTATTTTCCACGTTCTTTTATTGTTAGTTCTTTCGATATGTTTTTTTTCTTTTCGTTATCGGTCGTTATTTTATTTCATCAGTTTTTTATCCTCATTGAGTTTCCTCTTGCTTACTTCAAGTTTACCCGAATTTTATTTTTCATTAAGTAAATTTTATTTTAAATTCATTTTTTTAAAATATCTTCCAAATAATATTACAGAATAGTTACCGAATTAAACAGTTGTCGATAAATTAATTTTTGATTTTCTCAATATTAGTCCTAAATAATTAGATTTTCGTGTATTTGTTAATTATTTGATTTTCTCACTTATACCTCTCTTTTTTTGAAAAATTATTTTGACTAGTTATTGTACTTAGGCACGACTTTCTAATACATTAATCTTTCTTCCAATCCAACAACATGAAAGACAATTAATTTACAAAAATAATTACTATTTTCGCAGTCAAAGTTAATTCATAAAAAAATATAGACCGATTAAAATTCTTAAATACGAGTTTAATAAAGCGGTTTTTTTTCACACTGAAAATATTGTAAGAAAATCAATAATTTGGAAAAAAATCATGCTCAGTACTTTCTTTTTATGTTTTTTTCTTAAAAAGAAGTGTATTACATGTGAAAAAATTAATTAATTAATTAAGCGGTAAAAATGAAAGAGTCTTAAATAATATTGGACGTCTTAATGATGGATGATCAATCACATACTAATTTAACTTGATATGCTATGTACGCCGCATTTTAGCTAGCATATATTATTACACTATGTAAATGTTAGTTGTCTTTCAAAAGTCATACTTAAGATTATAAAATTTTAATAAAACATATTGTCAAATTAAGATAAATCAATTGATTCAGAAATGATGATTAATAAAAAATCAACAAATTAGACAACCAAAGTTTTCTTGTATTTAATTTTACAAAAAATCTATTTTTTTCCTAAAACTAAATAAATTAATACGATTTTTTTATTAGTAAAATATTTTCAAATTTAATATTTTTTTCTTCATATTATCTCTATCTTTGAATTTTAATGAATTTTTTAAGATCAATATTTGACACTTGGCTTAACTTGAAAGTAATTTGATTAAAGTTCGGAGAACCATTAGCCACATGCGTTTATTACATCTGTGGCTAAAAAATAATTTCGCCACGGAAGTTAATTATGTCGTGGCTAAATAATATTTGCCACTGAACAAATTCGTGGCTAATATATTTTTGCCACGGGTGTGGCATCTTTCGTGGCGAGAGTGATTATTGGCCACGACTTTAATAAAATTCGTGGCGCAAGTGAATTTTTGCCACGGGAAAAAATGTTCCCGTGGCATATTTTTTTCCCAAGTAGTGAATCAAATTTTTCACGTGGCTAAGTAAAATTTAGCCACAAATAACAAATTTTCGTGGCATAATTCGTGGCGCAAGTGTCAATTTGTTGTAGTGCACGGGATCCGGTAACCAAGGCCTTATCACTCCATGGGGGGTCAAGGTGGTCAAATGCAAACCCCGATGTAAACATCCTAGTAAAAAAAGTGGACTCAAGCTAAAGGATCAATGAAATTTTTGTTTTAGTGTCACTCTAGTAGAATAGAGGCCAAAATCAAAATGTGTCACTAACAAGGGAAGGTGAGCACTCGTAAGCAAGTCTCACAATCGGGTTTTCGAAAACATTTACCTAAACACATTAAACAAAACACAAAAGAACACAACAAAATAATAAAAACAAAAACAACTACAAGTAAAGACAAGTACTCCAATCTTCTTCAAATAGTCAACACAACCACAACCACCAATTCCAAAATGTTCACCAAGTGAACATCCAAAGCATACAAGCCCATACTCCCATGTGAATAGGGGAAGGGGAGAAAAATAAGGGTTAAAAGGGATTACCAAATGGTTTTCACTTTTAATACCTCATGTCCTTATGCTATGAAGTGGGTGGTATTCCTGTAAGAAAGAAAAAGGCAAGGCAATACAAGAGAGACAATAACTACAATCCCACAACAACTACTAAAAATAACACAATTATATCACAATTACGAATACACCACCAATCCTCCAACAAGATACAAGAAATCATCATAATCCACAATCCCAAATGGAACAATCAAGTAGAATCTCTTCCAAACTTGATCGCTTCCAAATTCTTCATCATCTATCCATGTTAGCTTCTTGTTGAAGATTCCTACAAACAAAAACAAAACACAAAAAGCGTAAATATGCACAAAAGAGCTTGGGTTGCCTCCCAAGAAGCGCAGTTTTGGCTAGGACTGCCAAACCTTAGAGTTTGTTTGTCTTCAAAGTGTAATCTCCACCATACCCATCAAGGGCTCGGAGAAGTAAGTCAAAGGCTCTAGAAGAGTCTTCAGAAGGGCTCATGTAGCCGAGCCAAGCTATCATGAGAAGCTTCCAAGTCGAAAGCGATAAGTAGTCTTCAAATCCACGAAGCCTGGGTTTGTAGTGATCTCCCGGGTCTTTCTACTTCACAAGTCCAAGCGACCATTTCTTTCCAAAATACCTTCTATCATTCCAAAACTTCACAATCACATCACTCGACATGAAAGGCGGTTTAGGAGCTATTTCTCCATTGTACATCCCCATATCTCCTTCAAGTTGCGGGCCCTCATCCCTAATTCTCAAGACATCACTTGTCCCCATATCATCATGAAGGAGAGATTCGAAACTTTTACCGGCGGTTTCAATTTCTTCTAAACTAAAGTTTGGCTCGCTAGCAAAGGACTCGTAATGTTCTTCGGTATTCTCGCACAAGGGCAACTTGATTTCACCATCATCCCAAGACTTAACAAGGCCTATAGCGTCATTCAACTCACTCCAGAGACTCGTATCCTCGACATTCTCGATTGCATTTTCCATGTGGCAGTTTTGGGATTCGAGTTCCTTGTTGGGAGTAAAAGTGGTGATCTCTATCCTTGATGACAAAATGTTGCCATTCTCATCGATATCTTCAATGATCACTACTTCACCTCGAGTTGCTTTCTTAGATTGCATTGTGGGGTAAGGAAACTTGGTGTGCATAAGCTTTCCACCGTTTTTCATTCCATCAATGATGGTTGATTTTTCTTGAATGGCCTTGGTGGAGGGCAAGGAGACTTTCACCTTTTCGACCATGTCCACAAATTGGCTACAATTGATATTACCTTTGTGAACTTTAGCTTGTTGCGGAAATGGTAAAGTTGGTGCATAGATCGATGGAGGTGGAACATTGTATTCCTTCTCCTCAATTACTTGCTTGGTCTCTTGCCTTCTAGCTTCCTTCAATTTTTGTTGTTTTTCTTCGGCCTTTGCAACTAACTCAAATTCTTCTCGAATTCCCCGGTTTTGTTTGGGAGAATCGGGAGTAGTGGCATGTAGTGCTTTTTGTTGTTGCAAATTTGGGGTTGCCTCGGTACTCAAGTGATTATAAGGGTTTTCAAGCTCCTTTCCTTCTCTTTTGATAATAACATGGGTTTGGCATGGTGGATCCCTTGGGTGTTGAGGTTGATCGGGAAAGTCATGAGGTGGGTGCATGGGAGTAGCTAAGGCTTTGGATGCTCGTTGAGATATCAAGAGTTCGAGCTTTGCCTTGTCTTTCGCAATCTCATTCATCAAATACTCTATTGTTCTTCGCAATTCATTTAATGAATTGTCTGAATGACCACTTCCTTGACTTTGTTGAGAATGACCTTGGTTGCCAAAGAATTGAGAGGGTCCATTGTAGCTTTGAGAGTGTAATCCTCTATGACCTTGATTACCTTGGCAATTTGGGTTTCCTTGATACACTTCGTTGACTAAAGACTTTCTCATAACAATGGTCGAACCATACCCTTGATCATTACCTTGACCATGTTGATAATTACCTTGGTTTCCATAAAAAGGAGAGGGTTGATTATGTCTTTGAAAATTGAACCCTTGGTACCCTTGATTTGGCCCTTGATTGCCTTGATAATTGCATTGATAGCCTTGATCGAACCCTTGATTATGATAATTGTTTCCTTGATTATGGTAGTTGTTCCCTTGATTTGAACTTTGATTATGGAAGTCCCTTTGAACATGATAATTTCTACCTTGGTTGTTGAAGTTTTCCCTTTGGTAAGGTGACATATGTGGAGGCACTTTGACAGACCCTTGGTTTGAAAATGTTTGTTGATTAGAATTGAAGGGTCTTTGCGTTGGAGTACGCTTTGCATTCATAGCCTCATTGGTTAGCTCTTCCTTTTCCAATTGGAGTTTCATTTCATTGGTCATAGGAGTATTTTCGTCTCCCATTTTCTTGATAGGCTCGGCTTCAACTAACTTCTCTTTGGAAGAGAATACATGTTCAAAGGCATCTTCTTGAGGGAGCTAATGGAAAGTGTCTCGTTTTACTTCATTGATCAAGGAATCTTTAAACTCAAACTCATTCGGAATGGTTTCATAGGAAACGGAGGAAGAAAAATCCTCGTGAGTGAGTTGTGAATGTGAATCAAAAGTTGTCATGTTTGCTTTTTGAAGGCATTTTAGTGATGGAGGTGATTCGGGAGGTGAATGGGTTGGAGAATTTTCTAGTGGAGATGGTGTTTCTTGTGGATTTGGAGTGATGAGAGGAGTTGTAGAAGGTGAATTTTGTGGAAAGAAAGGTTTAAGTGGTGTGGATGTTGGTGATATGGATGGATTTGGGAGGGATGGAAGGTTAGTATGTATGGTTGGTGGTGTGAGGTACGGATGTGGAATCACTCTAGTTGAGATATTTATCGGGAATCTCAAGGCTTGATATGCCATCTTTGGTTCGGGTCGAACTGAAAAGGCAATAACCTGTTCCTGGCAAACACACTCAAATAGAAGGTGAGTCTCCTAGCACCAAGTGGTACTAGGGTAGAGAGGGAACAATAACCAAACACGAAAAGACTAAAACTCAACTAACTAATCACCGTCCCCGGCAACGGCGCCATTTTGATGCGCGTCAGATTGTCGCCTATCTAACACGATCAAACAAAATTTATAAACTCCAACTAACTACTACTTAGTAGCGGTAAGTCGGGGATCGATCTACAGGGACGGGCTAGGTAAAGTCGGTCGAGTCAAAGTCTAGGCACGTTTGGACGTTCGGGGTCTATTTTTGGGATTTTTCGGGTTAAGTCTACACTAAAAAAGCTATAACTACGAGAAGCGAGTCTAATAAGGAGAAGGTGTTAGGGGGAGTCGGGAATCGAAAATCGGGTTCTATGAGTCTCGGAATCGAGTTTTAGTCACAACGTCGATAAGGGAAAATGCCACCTTTCGGTTTCTTTGCCCGACCCACCTATACCCGCTTTCGCGGCGAAAGGGTAAGTCTCAAGTTAAGCTAATTTCTACCCCGAGTTTCCCCATATTGGTAGAAATGAGTCAAGGTCAATCTAGCTGCAGTCTAGGTCAACAAAGACACAAAAACTCAAACTTGATAAATCAACATGCAAACAACCCACCAACATCCCTCAATTCAGATTACCCAAAATCTTCCGCCCTTAACCCCTAACAAGAAATCTACTCAAAATTCATAATGGAAACTATAATAACTAAATCTAAGGAAAACAATAACTAAATTAAATCTAATTAGAGATTAGGGAGAGGAAGAGAAATATACCGACTATGGAGAAAAACGATAATAATAATAATAAAATAAGGAGAAGTTTGATGAAGATGACAATGGATTTGTCACTAACCCTTTGAAAATCTCCAAAAGAACTTCAATAAAAACAAAAGATGGAGTCTTTACACCAATTAATTAGATCTAGAATAAGTGGGGATTTTTGGATTGTCACCCTCCAAAAATCACCCTACTAATTTATCTACTAATAAACTAATAATATTCTACTACTAATTTTTTAATAGCTTAGGTAGTGTTGTGGTGGTGTGTTGTAATGTTGCGTCCCTCAAATGAATGAGGAGTTACATATATAAAGAGAGGAGAGAAAAGAGGGTATCAAAATCCTAATCTTCTAAGCCCAATAGTGGCAGCCCAATACTTCAATACCCATATCCTTCATTTCACCCTATGAAACCCATCCGGTGAAATTTCACCCTTCGGTTTTGCATAATTAATCACCGGGCAAAACTTTGCCCCACGGTTTTCCCAATTTCGCCCGATCACTTCATAATCCACGCTCTTTACGGTTTCACCCATTCCAATCCAATTGTATCTCGACCCAATTAGATCTCACCCGTCTTTTCTCGATCCAAACTAGATCTCACCCGTCCACACATCAACATCTTCCCCCGACATTTCAATTCAATCTTCGAGCCTCAATCAAATGACGGTTTCTATTCTCGAACTCCGGATCTGAGTCGAACCGGGTCGACACCGGAGTTGGTGCCGACGCCGACGAAAGTTGCCGGATAACGGGATCTGGGCAGAGGACTGAGCTGCTGGCTGCTGCTGGTGGTGTCACGCTGCTGCTGCAGGCGCCGGTGTTATCGGCTTTGCCTCGCCGGAATCCGGCGCGCGACGCTGCTGTCGTTGTGCTGGGCCGGTTGCCGATGTTGTTCGGTGAAGGGAGGCGGCCGACTCGCGTCGCCGCTGCTGTGTGGTGGCGCGCGGTAGGGGTTCAGGGGAAGGAGATGACGGATGATGGAAATGGATGTCGAGTGTGGAGTATGGGGGTGTGAAGCGCGGTGGTCCGTGGTGGTCAGTGGTGCGTGGAGGATGGAGTTGAAGGTGGTCGGTTATGGTGGCTGTTTGTGGTGGTCAGATATGGTGGTGGTGGCTGGTTGTGCTCGCCGGAGCTGGTGGTCGGAGGCGGAGGTCAGCTGGTGGTGTTGAAGGTGGTCGGTTATGGTGGCTGTTTGTGGTGGTGAAGGAGGGAGGTTGAAGATGGGTTAGTCAAGGTCAAGTTTGACCTTGACTTGGGTTGATTTGGGTTAATGGAATGGGTTGGTTTAGGATAGTTGGGTTGGGCTGTTGAGTGAAAAGGGTTGTATAGTATATGGGTTGGAGTTGGGTTGATGAGTTTGTGTGAGGTAAATGGGTGAAATGGGTTAGGTGAATCGGGTTTGACTCGATCTCTTGACTTGGCTCCTCTCGCTTCAATTCGCCCTTTTATTCACGAACACGTACCTAAAACACAAAAACACACAAAAGCAGTACGAAATTCTACGAAAAAGGCGATAAATACGAAAAAACCAAATTCAAAATAGAAAATACGAAATATAGTAAAAAATGAGTTATATTGACGTTAAAGCACACAAAATCGAGTCAAATACGAGTGAAAATAGGGGGTAAAACGGTCCAAATTTGCGTGTTATCAGTCATCGTGGACTCGGAGGTTCGTTACTCCTAAATCGGCAGCGGCTTGCAACCCGTGAATGCATGCTTCATATTCGGCCGTGTTGTTAGTTACGTCAAAGTCCAGTTTAATGGATAACGAGGTGTGTTCCCCTTGTGGCGAGATTAACAGAATCCCGACCCCAAATCCTCGAAAGTTGGATGCCCCATCAAAATACAAATCCCATGTCTCGGTGTTGGTATGGAATATGTCTTCATCTGGGAAGGCCCAAGTATCGGTGTGCCCCTCTTCAGCTACCGGACTATCGGCGAGGAATTCCGCTACTACCCGACCTTTAATGACTTTTAACGGTACGAACTTGAGGTCGAAC
Source organism: Agrostemma githago (assembly GCA_958450325.1). Taxonomy (NCBI): domain Eukaryota; kingdom Viridiplantae; phylum Streptophyta; class Magnoliopsida; order Caryophyllales; family Caryophyllaceae; genus Agrostemma; species Agrostemma githago. Next base: position 50,209,341 of record OY288256.1, read on the forward strand.
TCTGCTAGCATCAAAGTCCATCTGGACATCCTGCCGTTAAGGATGGACTTTTCCAACAAGTACTTGATAGGGTCCATTTTGGATATAACATGTACCTCGTGGCTAAGCATATAGTGTCAGAGCTTTTTAGTGGCCCAAACTAAAGTTAGGCACATCTTTTCGAGCATTGTGTACTTGCACTCGTATTCCAGGAACTTCTTACTGATGTAGTAAATAGCCCGTTCTTCCGAATCTAATGTCTGGGCCAGCATAGCCCCCATGGCTGTCTCGGTCGTTGTATGGTATAACGATAGAGGCAGACCGGGTTGAGGTGGCATTAACACTGGCGGAGCAGACAGAATCTCCTTGATTTTATCAAAAGCCTCTTGACATTTATCGTCCCATAGCACCCGTTTTCCTATCTTCAGTTTCTTGAAAATGGGCTCACATACCATGGTTAGCTTTGAGATGAATCGGCTGATGTATTGGACTTTCCCAAGAAACCCCCTTATTTCTTTTTCGGTTTTGGGTGGCTGCATCTCGGTGATAGCCTTGATTTTAGCTGGGTCGACCTCGATGCCGCGTTGGCTAACGATATGGCCCAGTAATTTGCCCGATGTTACCTCGAAACTGCACTTTTGAGGGTTTAGCCTCATGTTGTATTTGCGTAGTCGGGTGAAAAATTTTCTTAGGGCCGAGATGTGCCCGCTTTGATCTTTGGAATTGACGATCATGTCGTCTACGTAAACCTCCACTTCTTTATGCATCATGTCGTGTAATAAAGTAGTGGCGGTTCGTTGATAAGTGGCCCCGGCGTTGATGAGCCCAAATGGCATAACGGTGTAACAGTAAGTACCCCAAAGTGTAATGAAGGTGGTCTTTCTCATGTCTTCTTCCGCCATTTTGATCTGATTGTATCCGGCATACCCGTCCATAAATGATAGGAGGGCATGATCGGCCGTGTTATCCACCAGTATGTCGATGTGTGGCAACGGAAAATTGTCTTTTGGGTTGACTTTGTTAAGGTCCCGGAAGTCTACACATACCCGCACCTTGCCGTCCTTCTTGGGTACCGGCACGATGTTTGCAACCCAGTCTGGATATTCAGACACTTGTATAAAGCCCGCTTTAAATTGCTTGTCGACTTCTTCTTTGACTTTGAGGGACCATTCGGGCCTCATTCTTCGGAGTTTCTGTTTTACCGGCTTGCACCCATCTTTGATGGGTATATGGTGTTCAGCTATTTCCCGATCTATTCCCGGCATGTCCTTGTAAGACCATGCGAAGACATCCTTGAATTCTTGGAGGAGGTCCGTGAATTGTTTTCTCTCCTCGGGATCTAAGGATAGGCCCAACTTAAGCATCTGGGGCTCTAAAGGGGTTCCTACATTGATGGACTCGGTTTCTTCAATTATCGGATCTCGGGATTCCCTTTGTTCGAGTTGCTCGATCAAATGCAGAGGCAGAGGTACATGTTTGTCGGGTTTCTCAATGTCATTGCATATAAAATTTTTGAAATTGAAAGAATTTTGAAAATAAGATAAGTCGTAAGTGGAACGGTTTTCGTTATTATTAATAGTAAATTTTGAAAACAGCTCGAAGAGAGCGGCCATCTGATCGTTGGTCAGAGGCGGGATAGGGAGTGCTCTCGGGACAGGCCCCGAGACTCCAGTGGAAGTGGCTAAAGGGATAGGGGTTACAGATCGGACTCTAGCACCAGACCCTCTAGACTCGGACTCCAACTCCGACTCACTCTGACTCAGACTCAGACTCGGTATCCGGCATGTCTCCCTCGCCAGTGGTTAGCTTGTAGACTCGACCCTGGCTGTCGGTCTACTTGATGGTCTTCCTGCAGGCCCTCTTCCCGGTGTCTGCACCAACTTCGGAGATCAGCCGGTTGCTGCGGAGGATCAGATTAACCAGATCTTCTTTAGGATTGGGGATGGCCTTGTCTTCCCCGAATAGGAGCCCTAGCACGGGCTCGGAGCTGTCGGCGCCCTCCTTGGATTCCGTCTGGACAAGGGCAAATATGTCATCTGGGATGAAATTGCATTCCCGAGCCATTTTGGTCTCGGGATATGTGATAGTGGGTTGGTAAAGGCCCACTTGAATTGCTCCGAATACGGGAGTGACGAAGTAGTCGGTTAATTTCGGGCTATAAGGGCCCAAGTAGGTACCCTTGATGACGCTTTGGGCCTCTTGGAGACTAGCTCGGATCATATTCTCTGGAGTTGCAGCGAACCCTAGACCGGATCGCGATTCCCCATCGTTTAGAACTTCGATTATCTTCCCAGCTGGAAGATATGGTCTCGAGGTAGCCCCCGGTAGATAGCCCAAGTTTTGTAGCATCATATCGATGCTAGTGGTGAAGTAGGGCTTGAAGAGATATTCCCCTTCGATCATTCCCACGAAGTCGGATCCTCGTGGTTCGGCCCGGCCCGTGGCGTTGCAACTAGCCACGGTTATGGGGGTTGCCTCCAGTGTGATGACACCGTCTTGAAGAGGCATCTTGACCTTCCTATGGAGGGTAGAGAATACGGCCTTGACCGCGTGAATCCAAGGTCTTACGAGCAGCAAGTTAAAGGACGAGGTGACATCAATCACCTGAAACTCCAGTTCTTTTTCGATTGGGCCCGTTATGATTGTTAGTTTAACGGCCCGGCAACCGGTTTTGGGCTTCCGTCAAAAGCCTGGATAGTTTGCGCTATCGGAAGGTAGTCGGCCTCGGTGATGCCGAGGGCCCTAGCGGTCCTTAAGGGAAGGACATTTACAGTAGACCCATCGTCAATAAGGGTCATTGGGAGGTACTTTCCTCGGCAAATGACCGTAATGTATAGGGCCAAGTTGTGGGCGGCCCCGAACGGTGGAAGATCAGACTCGGAGAAGGTGATGAGTGGGCCTTCTTCCTTGGACTTGCCCTTGAGATAGGGTATAATAGTGGCTACCATTTCAGCGGGGGTAACCTGTGAGTCGACCTTAATTTGATCGAGAGCCTTAGTCAGTGCTTCTCGATGTTCCTGCGAGCTAACCAGAAGTTGCCATATGGTTAGATCAGCTCGAACCCTCTTCAATTGCTGAACCAAGGTTGTGTCGTTGCTTGGTTCCTCAAGTGTAGATTCCGTTCTGGCAGGTTCAGTGATGGTTGTCGGGGTAGGACGCCCGGCAGTGGCGAGGTGGTTAGTGGCTAAGGCTTTGGACTTAGCTTTTCGGACCTCTTCACTGGTGACGGGGACAGCTTCCCCTTTAGCTAGGTAAACATCCTCCTCGTCATCGTACCATATCCTGTTGACTTGTGGGATAAAGGGGGAGATGAGATGTGAACAATCGATTACCTCTCCAGTGAATATGGCATGGGGACTGAACGGGTTTTCTTTGTTGCTCGGCTTGTCTCCGGGCAATGAGATTTTCCCGCTTTTAATCAAATCTTGGATCAGGTGTTTCAGCTTCCAACATTTTTCAGTATCTTGCCCATTACCTCGATGATACTGGCAATAAGCCTGAACATTGTAGCTTTTGGATCTTTTCTCCACCGGAACTTCTGGAGTTTGGCCTATTGGTTGGATCAGGCCCTTTGAAGACAGCCTCTGTAAGGTGTAGGTATAGGTAGTCCCTATATCCGTGAATACCTGAGTTGGAGCATTCTTTTTGGATGAGGCATCCAGCAGATTAACCTCATCGAAGATGCTGCGGGTTGCAGCTGCAGGTTTGGGCTTGCTCGCAGATGAACTGGCCCCTTGATATCCCTTGGTAGAGGCCTTACTCAGGCTCTCTAACCTTAAGTCATCCTCGATCCTTGTGCCCATTTCTGTTAGGGTGGCAAAGTTGGGAATGACAGCATACCAGAGATGGACCCGGTAGGAAGGGAGGAGGTTCTTGACAAAGGCCTCTGATGTGCGCTGTCGTCGACACGCATGCAAACAATATTTTTAACACCGACTAACCTAACTAATGTAGTAGTGGTAGGTCGGGATTGGTCCACAGGGAGGCGGTTAAGCGATATTGGTCAAGTCTAGAGTTTAATCGTGATTGGGATTGAGATGGGGGTTTCGGGTCGAGAGGAGTCGAACTAATGCTAATGAGCTACGCTTACTAAGGCTAGGAACAATAATAGGAAAGGTGTTGGGGAAAGTCGGGATTCGGAAATGGGGTCTAAGAGTCTCAGGATCGAGTTTTAGTTACAACGTTAAAAAGGGAGAATGCCACCTTTCGGTTTCTTCACCCAACCCACCTATACCCACTTTTGCGGCGAAAGGGTAAGTCTCAAATTAAGGTAATTTCTACCCCGAGTTTCCCAATATTGATAGAAACGAGCCAAGGTCAATCTGGCTGCAGTCTAGGTCAACAAGACACAAAAACCTTAAAATTGATAATCAACAAGTAAACAACCCACCAACATCCCTTGAATCAAATAATCCAATTCTTCATCCATAATTTCCCAACAAGAAAATCTACTCACTAGTCATGATGAATAACAACAAGACACTAACTAAAGAGAAATTAACTAAAGCATACATAATAACTATACTAACAATTAACACTAAGGAGAGAGATTAACTAACACACAATCTAAAGAAAAACTAATCAAGAGAAAAAAAATCATAAACTAATGGATAAAAGAGAGAGGAGAGAAACTACCAATTATGGAGAAAACTAAGGAGGAAGATGAAGATTAACATAAAAGATTGAATCTTGGAAAAAATAATACAAGAATTTGTCACTAATCCATGCATAAATTCTTCAATCTTCAATAAAAGAAATATAAATCTTCAAGAGATAATACAGGAATCTTGTCACATAAACCCTTGCAAACCCCTTGAATCTTCAACATAAAAACACAATCTTCAACAAAGATGGATGCTTGATTTCTGATTATAGAGTAGAATTAATCTAATACTAAGATCTACTAATTGTTTATGGAGATTTTTACTAGAGAGCTTTCTACTATCTACTACTACTAGAAATCTTTCTACTCTACTCCTACTCCTAAAGGCTCACTCAAGGCACAAAAGTGGCACAAACCCTTAGGTTAAGTATTTATAGAGTTTCTTAATGGGTCATACAAGCTTAAGGCCCATAATCCAATTCCTCTTCATTTTAGCTAGACCATCACCCTTTACATCTTCATGGGGTGAAACTTCGCCCCGCGGCTTGACGAACTAATCCCACCGGGTGAAATTTCACCCGGTGAGATTTTCTTCATTTTTTGCGTTTTCGGCTTGGTTTCTCCATTGGCCGAAATTTCACCCGGTGGGCGAAATTTCGCCCGGTGGAGGGTGTCATGAAAATCTTCGGGGGTGGAAAAATGTCGTCGGGCGAAACTTCGCCCGGTGGTGACTCCCCGGGTGAAACTTTACCCGGTGGCCTTCTGCCTCTTTTACGGTCTCTTTCTTTGTCGATCAATTGGATTACTCGAACTTTCAGTTGTGTGCTTTGCTTTCCGGACCGTGTCTCTCTCTTTTATGCTCATAGAAGCTCGGAAACGTTTTCGGTCGAAAATCCTACCAAAATAGACAGAAAACTACCCAAAACACGTAAAATGCAAAAGAGAGAGACTAATGCGAGAATTGCGCAAAATACAGCGATAATCGCACTCAAGTCTCGCAAAACGGAGGAAAAACGGGTCTAAATGGGAGGAAAAATGGTCCAAATTTGGCACACAACAATTCCCCCACACTAAACCGTTGCTCGTCCTCGAGCAAAGACCCAAAAAGAAACTAGCTACTACTACTAAGCTAGACTATGCTAAGCCGATACGAGGCAATTAACGGGCCCGCTCCGTTCCTTCAACTCACATCGAGATACCCATGAGGTAGAGTACCTCCATGCAAGGCAAGTTGGGTCTTGCTCAAAATTGGGGTTGCGACTAACACACACACAAACACAAAACAAGGAAGACACACATAAAAATAGTCGCAACCAAAGAGAAAATAAATCACCGAATCCCTCATCGAAACGGCGGAGAAAGCACCGATTTGAGCTTAAGACAAGCGAGAACACTACCAAATTAGTAACACAAATTGACATGGACAAGATCCTAATAGGATGACAATCAAACAATAAAAACATTGAAAATTTACCAAGGTCCTTCTAATTCCACTAAAGATGCCTACAACGGGACGATAGATGGAGTGGATAAGTGAGAACCATGGAGTTAGTAAGCACTGTAGGTAAGTGTTATGTCGTCTCCTAAGCTAAGCCTAGAGGGTCGTTCCAAACTCGAGAAACGTTTTCAGTCGAAAATCCTATCAAAATTAGACAGAAAACTACCAAAAACACGTAAAATGCAAAAGAGAGACACTAATGCGAGAATTACGCAAAATACGGCGATGATCGCACTCAAGTCTCGCAAAACGGAGGAAAAACGGGTCTAAATGGGATGAAAAACGGTCCAAATTTGGCACACAACAGCCTCCACTAAGACTTTCTCGCTGGGCTTATCAACCAGCTTCACACTCTCGGCCCTCCACCTTTGAAGGTATTTAGTGAACCCTTCTTTGGGCTCTTGGGCCATCACTTCCAGAGTACGCATTGTAGTCTGGATCTCGGTATTATCAGCGTAATTCCGAGCAAATTCAGTTGCCACATCATCCCAAGTTTTGTACTTCTTGGAATCGAGCCTGTAGTACCCTGCTTTGGGGTGCTTTTCGAGGGAGGAAGCGAACAGGTGCTTGAACATGGTGGACTTCACCCCCTTGACGGCCATAAATTCTTTGAAAGCCCGGATATGGTGGACGAGTCTTCAGTACCCTCAAATATCGGTATTCCCGTAAGGTTGAGGTTAGCGGGTAACTCGTCATTCAGAGGCGAGTAGGAGCGAGCATTCTCAGTGTGGATCGAGTTGCTTGTTGACAAGTGGACCTGTTCTTCAAGCTTGCGAACGACGCTGATTAGTTCAGCTATAGGCCCAGTGGGTTCGGATCCAGCATTGGGAGTCCCGTTCTCTACGGCACTCAGGCGGGTAGCAAGGGTTGTTTGGTTAGTCACGATAGCCGTCAACTTGGTCCCGATCTTGACCAGCGCGGCTTTCAGTTCGTCCAAGGTTTCTTGCATCTTATGTTGGCTTCTGGTTATGGGTGGCCTGTCTGTAAGAACACCGCGTAATCATAAACTAGCTCAAATAGAAGTACATCCCGAGAAAAAGGAAAGACCAAAAAAGGAAATGACTCGGAAAAGACACCTAGACGGGTGACTTGTGAAAGGTGGGCCTCCTTTAGGATTCGGCGGGTGGGCCTAGTCCTGTTCGAAAGAAGGTCCACGTGAGACATCCCCAGACTTTGGACTCGAATGTGTAGACGGGCCCTCCTTTGTAGGAGTATGTCTTACGTAGGTGGGCCATGCCTTAGTCAAATAAGGCGGACTGGGATAGGGAGGAAACTCGTGATGTAAGATCGTCAGATTTTCGACGCTAGAGACTTCGACGACTTACGACACGACCTGACACTGCTAAATACGGGAAGTCCTAAGAAGAGGAAGGTTTTGAAAAGGATTTTTATTCGAGAAAACCCGAAAAAAATTCGGTGGAGGGCCCGATTTTTTCAAAAAAACGGAAAAGCGTATCGGGCCACAGTTTTGAAAGGTCGAAAATGTTTTCGAGTTTTGAAATGTGCAGAATACCGGCTAGAAATAGGCTATTTTGAGTAAAATCATAAGTCCTAAATTCAGTATACGTCCCGGGTTTTGAAATTGGATATTTTGAAAAGGATGCAATTTTTGGAAATGACGGTTTTTGAAAAAAAAGACCTTAGAAACCAAGTAGCACATAGTCACGCAAGAATTATAACGACGCCATGTATGCTCTATACTAAGTCTCGGTCGGTCTATAAAGGGTCTATACCAGTGCACATAGCCTATCCGAGAATCGGGACGGACTCCCTAAGTCGAGTTGAGGTTAGAACATGCCGCGAAACCCATACGAATCGACTATGAACACCTTTGGCATATCCATATTGGAATACATCGCGGTATAGTGGGACGTCGGTCACCAGTACCGACCTGGGAAAATATAGGGTTATGCATGAACCGTAAAACTAAAACGTGTATTGTACTAGTCAAACGATTTTTATTCGAGTCTCACCCTTAGGATGCCGATGGTAAGTCACGCATCAGTTAATCCCCAGCGGAGTCGCCAAATTGTGGACATGACATAGGTCCACCCCGACGCGGCCACACGCGAGTTTGGGGAGGCGAATGAATCTCCATATGAGATGGGTCGAATTGAAATTTAAATCGAAGTGGAGTCGCCACCGAACTTTGTGGGAGTTCGGGCCCGTTCGAACCCACTCTATATCTTAGTGGGCCATGCACAAAGTATGGCCCATTAGGATGTCAGAGTTTATTGGGCTCGTCCCTTTGCATTTGATACCGATACCGACATTATCGGATACCGTGTATTGAATGACTCTCGTGTGCCAATGGATTCGGATATCCGGAAACCATGGTTCTGAGTAAGGGATGAGGGTACGTGTTGGGAAGTTCACAAAGAACACCCAACCCCGCCCGCACATTAGCGGCCTCTACTAAGATATCGAATGACGTTTTAATACACGCATTAGTAATACGATGAATGATATGCAAACATTGTCTTAACTAAACATGCGAATAATTGAATGGGTTGTTGTGTCGATTTAATGCATTTAATAATAACGTGAAAGTTATATTTAGCATGCGAGATTCGTTTTAGTATAATAAAACAAATAACGAAAATAAAATCGACAAAGATGGAAGCAAACATGTTAGTAACGGTAATAACGATAATAACGGTTCGCGAAAAAGAATATAGAATGCTATAGAATAATGTAAACATGATGCATGGTTTTGGAAAAGTAGTAGACGACGTGATAGACTTGACACGTGTCGACCGAAGTCAAAAAAAGTATTATCGAGACTAGAAAAGTGTTATGGAACTCACGGTTTTGACGTGATGAGGCCACTCGATCGAGTCATTGAAGGACTCGACCGAGTGGTCCTCGGAGAGAGCTTCTGTCCCGTTTTTTAGACATTTCTCGATCGAGTTACTGACGAACTCGACCGAGTACGCTGCCACTCGACCGAGTCATTACGAGACTCGACCGAGTGGTGGTCGAAAAACCCTTCTGTCTCGGTTTTTGGGGTGCCACTCGACCGAGTGGGCTAGGCACTCGATCGAGTGCCCCCTGTACGAACTAGGGTTCGCTTTGCAATTTATTTTTGATTTCGAAATTGCTTTTTGATTTTGATAAATTGCTAATTCTGTCAAATCGGGCATAAGTATTATATAATTTATGCTCGATTCGGATTTTGATACTTGTCGTATCCGATATTCGATTATTGAATCGATATCGAATGTTTGGAGCGAAATTTGAAAAAGATGCTATAAGTCGTTTAAAATAAACTAAAACGATATAGATTTTCTCCGTGTTTATAGTGTCGTATTAATTCTATCGAATTAGATGACAACTATTTTAGCATCAACGGAAATCGTATTAGTTAGATTTGTTGACTAAATCGTTTAGATACGACATCCAACTATTGAGTTGGTATCGAATCTAATAGATTGACGTTTTGCGAGTACTTTAATTAAAAGGACTTGACTTGATTTGATTCCCTCCGCATCCCGACATCGTAATAAACCCTTGCGGATTGTGTGATGTCGGATCCGCATCAACGGGTTTCGACTCAACTAAAAAAAATACGTTTTGATTCGAAAATAGTTTTAGGAATTGATGAAGATGCGACGAAAATAAAAAAGAGACGATTTTTGTTGCAATTGACCAGCTTCAATAATCAAATTTTCGGGGTGTCGGGATAAGCGACCGGCCACGTAGGTGAAACACCTTTGTATTCGGATTTCCTTATTCCGTCACCCTTCATATTCGACACAGATGAGCGAGTATTTTTGTGAAACTCCGTTATTTTCTGTGTCATTTATATGACTCTGTCTTTCTATTTTATTTAAATTGGATTTTTAAGTTGAAAAGTATTTTCGGTGTCGTTGTAAGAATAAAAGTATTTTGGGCCTTCTTATAGTAAATCGGTTTTGGAATATTTAAAAATTTGAACGTTATTTATAAATCGACTTGATTTCGGGTTGGACTTCAAGTAAAAAAAAAAGGAAAAGCCTAATCTATTTTAACCCTACCCGTGTCCTACACATACCCCAATTAGTCCCTAACTTTTTTTACTCTATCTCACTTGACTCCTTTCTCTGCCGCACCACCATAATCCCTTTCCTCCCCTTTTGGTTCCTGTTTTCAAGCTTTTTATCGGCATCGTAAAATACTACTTGATCTTTACTTACACTAGCACGTGCTTTTTCATCAAATTGTAAGTACCGAGTCGATTGAAGATCTTTTTATTCGTTTTCTTTTAATTTTACAAACCAAGTTTTGTGAGTAAGTCTTAGGGCTAATAAATTTGAATTGGTTCAAAGTTATGGGTTAATACTTGGGAGTGATTCTATTGTCTTAATTGTCATTAGTAATTTAGATATTTTTAAATACTGAGACAAGTCTATTTGGGTCAGTTAAATACAACTTATATAAATTAGGTGGGTTAATTATGAGATGAGGATTCGGACGAGTCATAGTAGGTCGATACGGAAGTTCGGGTCGTCCTAACATTATTTGGTTTAGTTAGTTGAACCAGTTTATATTATTTGTAGTTTGTGGGTTCGAGGAGAAAAAAAGTTTTTGGATTAATCTTATCTTGGATTGACCGTCTTGAGAAGTAAGGACGTTTTGACCTTTTCACCTTTAAGTAAAGAGCATGTTCGGTTTAAATTATATATTTTATTTTATTTTTGAAACGGTTTTATAATTATTTTATCAACGATGAATTTTTATGATACTCTTTGTGATATTTTGGATATTGGAACTTTGTGACACAAGTCACACATTGGTATTATTTTGGTATAAATCTTGGTAGTTATAAAAGACTCTAGGAGCTCTGTTGGTCTATGAGGTTAAGGTGCGTCTGAGACGTCCCTGGGATTTCGTCCCGAAACTGAACTCCTGGCCCGAGTTGTGTTAAGCGGGGTTTTCCGATCTCCACTTGCTAGGTAGTTAGACTTCCTCCTTTGGCAGCCTCATCCTACTGACTGCCCAAATGTGAGTAGTGCGCACTATAATAAGTCTAGCTAAGCATAGGTGGTACCTCTACACCGTGCTAAAAGGGTAGGACCTTGGCACATAGGTGGTGACAATATACTTTGGTTGATTTTGGTTTTGACTACGGTTTTCACAGTACTTTTGGTTTGGTATTGAGACAGTAATATTTAACTCTGATTTCAATTTACTACAAATTATAATTATTGTGTTACGTTTTCAATATAATATATTTTACTCAACTTTGCTGACGTTCTTTTATTTTGGGTCGTTCCCCCGCTGGAACCTGTACCTATTTGTGTTTTGGGTACAGTTGATAGGTACACTTAATATGCTGCATTGGTGCATTTGGTTCGGGATGCTGAGCGAGGAAGGATTTTATTATTTAACATTTACCTCCGAATTATTTATATTTATGTTGAATTTTGATTTGAAGTTGTTTTAAACTGTTTTGGATTTTGTGGGATTTAAGTCTTCTGCTGCAACGTTTTTCATTTAACTATTTATCAGATTTATATTTCTTTTAAATTCTTATAATATTCTTTTACCTTGCATTTGGCTTTACGAGCTAAGTGCGGAGTAACGACTTTAAATTTTCTGGTTTTATCCCTTTATTTTGGTTGCGAAAATTTAGGGTTGTTACAGTTGGTATTAAAGCAATAGCTTTTCGAAAATGTTTTGCAAAATTTGAAATGGTTTTAAAAAAAACTTTTTACTTTTATTTTAAAAAAAATTACCTTTATATTTGACATGTTTGAAATAAAAAATCTTTTACCTTTATATATAAAAGTAGAGTATTGGGTGGATTGGGTGCATTGCATACGCATAAATATTATGTTTATATATATTTGTCATGCTTTATATTTGTTATGCTTTAGTACTATTATCCCTGCCTTGTTGAACTGCGATCGAAGTAAGTTCTATATACGTTTTTATTTGAGATATAATCAGCTTATGCTTAAACTTATTGGGATGTCGTATATTGGAAAATTTATGTCATGAATAAAGAGGAAGTTGAGAATATAAACACTGTTTTAGGTAATTTTGAACCTCATTTCAGCTCATGTTTTGTTTGATCCTAGTGCATCTCACTCTTTTATTTCAGTGGATAAATTGAATGTGGAAATCTAGTGAAATTGTGGATTTTGATTTTTGCCAGTCATTTGTGGACTTAGTATACCGTAAAAGGATGTATAAGGATGTGTCTGTGTTTATAGGTGATGATCATGATTTTGAGGCAAACTTGATAGAATTTTCATTACCTTACTTCGATGTGATTTTTGGGGTTGGATTGGCTCGAATCTCATCAGGCTAATATTGATTGTGGACATAGTAAAGTTTTCTTAGTAGGACCTAAAAAAATGAGTATCTTATAGGGGTTGTGTAAAGGATTATAAAGTGAAGCTTATTTCTGTTATGAAGGTGAAAAAGTCGTTTATCTAGGAGAACTAAGTTCGTTTTGCGTCATATAAACAATTTGAGGTTTGAATTTTTTGACTTGAATGAAATTCTAGTAGTGAGTGAGTTGGTTGATGTGTTTTCTGAGGAAATACCGGGAATGCCCCCAGCTAGAGAAGTGGTGTTAGATTATTGGCCTGCTAGTGACAGAAACAGGTCCAATTGCTAAATCAGCATACCGTATGAAACCCTTAGAAATGTTAGAACTTAAGAAACAATTAGATGAATTGATGGAGAAATGATATATTTAGGCCTAGTGTGTTGCCTTGGGTGCCCCGTCTTATTTGTGAAAAAGAATGATGGAACTTTGAGGTTGTATATATTGATTATCAAGAATTGAATCAAGTTACTATAGGATAAGAATCTCTTACCTAAAATTGATGACTTATTTAACCAGTTGAAGGGGGCCTATGTTTCTCTAAAATTGACTTGCGGTTTGATGTATTTATGGATTTGATAGATGATAGTCGGATTTGTCGCCAATCCTACCATCAAACAAACCAACTAACCTAAACTAGAATAGTAAGGGTAAGTCGGGTCGAATCCTCAGAGAGATCGGGAATGAGTACTAGTTCGGTCTCGGATTACAAATTAGCTACGCGAATCAATAAATGGGTGTGATATTAAACTAATTAAGCTAACTAAGAAATGCAAAAGTAAACTAAAAATCAAACAAATAGCAAGAATGATGATCTAATAATAGTTAAAGGCCTAGGGTCCGACTTAACCACCGACATATCATAATTATGAGCAAGGAACACCGATAGTGGGTTGTTAGGGATATTAGACGAGTGGAACGCCTCTAGGGTCGACTACCTCCCTCCCGGGTTCGTAGTCCAACTAAGTAAAATCCGATCACTTCCCTCCCGGGCTCGTGAGTCGGATTCCTAGGTCAATCGAGTGAGTCCACTCCCGTGGTACCCAATCCAAGGTCCTAGGTCACTAAGTACACGTCTTAATCCCGTTCCTTTCTCTCCCCTCTCCCAAGGTGAAGAGTCTAGACCGATAGTTAGGATACCCTACCTAATTCTCACTCCCGTGTTCAACTAGGCGGGGCAAGGCAAGTCAAGGTGCGAGTTTTACTACCTAGACCTAACCGACTCCCGTCGGTGGACAAGGGTCAAGGGTTCAAACACAACCCAATGATAAGTCGATTCCCGAATCCCAAACTATCCTCCTCCGTATATCCCAAACAAACCAAATACGGAATTTCAAGCCCACAATATAGACATGTCGGGGTCAAATCGTCCCCTAGAAAAGACACTACTCACTAATCATAATTAAACTAACACAAAATACACTAATGACTAAACTACACATAACATCTAACATAATGAAATAATAAAGAAGGAAACTTTAATTAATACTAACATAAACTACACATAAACAAAGAAGACAATTATAAAATAACATTACAACACACAATTAACGATAAAGATTATAACTTTAAACTAATTACTAACTAAATATATCCTAAACATAAACCAAAGATAATAAAACAACAAAGGAGAAGAGATAAGAGAATTATACCAAAAGGAATTACTAGAAATAAGAAGTCTTGAATGTTGAAGAAGGAAGGATTACATTAATTAATTAAAACTAATTAAATTAAAGAAAATTAAGAAGAATAAAAAGGGGAAGGGGCTGCTGCTCTGCGTTTCTACTACTTCACTACCAAAACCCCTATTTTATTCTCAAACTAAAGCCCCCCTCAATTCTCCCTCCTCTCTAATCTTGCTGCTCCCCCAAAACCCAAAACCAACAACCCACAATTCTTTTTCTCTCCATAATGGGCCGACCATTGGTGTTTTGGCCCGACTTTCACCTTCATTCAATAGCTGCTGCCTCGTATCTTGATTTCGAGTCATGATATAACGGAATTGAGTCTCGCTTCCTTCTACAAACCTCTAGGTCTCGAACTTAGCTTTCCAACGCATCCTGAATCACTTGATTCCGATGTCGTATGAGTGAGATATCGTCATTTCAAGACAGTCCGATCAAGTAGGCCTTTGACTTTAGTTTGACCCGCTTTGTTCATTGACCCGGTTTTTCTCGTCTTTACTCGGTCATTCTTCAGACGGTACCTACAAGAATATAAACGAGACAAAGCAGTACCAAATTCCGACAAATATAATAAATATACAATAATTAAGTTAGACTCGACTAATTCCCTAATTAAACACAAAATAGCTAAATAATAGCATATCGACTTACAAAATCGACTAAGTACGAGTATAAATGTGGGACAAAAACAGGTAAAATACTGAGTTATCAACCTCCCCACACTTAACTCTTACTCGTCCTCGAGTAAGCTCAAAAGATAAACTACGACCCATAAATAAATAAATAAACATAGAAAACAAAAACACGATATATACGAACATACAAAAATAAACAAATATAAACAAACGAGTCACAAGTTTCCCAAATCAAAAGTCACGATTCTAAAATTCAACTAAAATATAGAATATGAATGTTAAAATTACTAAATCGGTTGCAAAAATTATTATTACATATCTCTTGGCCTCGGTCCATGCTATGTCGGGATGTGAGACGGAGATGGAAGGAGGTCTCCCATGAGTTAGTGACTAATGCATACAAGTCTCGACCTCTTGAATAAACAAATGGCTAGGGTCGTCCTAATCACCCAAATGACATAGAGAAACGATCCAAAATGAAGAATGATGATAAACAAAAATACTCGGGGGAGGAATCGTCTTTCTTTTTTCATTTTTCATTTTTCATTTTTCAAATTTTTTTTTTCTTTTCTTCTCTCCCTTATTCTCTTCTTTTTGAATTTTTGAGCATTTTTCCTTGTTTGCTCGTATTTGATGTTTGAGCTCTTTTTTTTTTTTGAAGATGAACTCTTATTTTGTGAGTATTTTTGTGAGATGTGGATCGAAAAAAATGATAGATCGTCACTTGGGTAAATAGTCACCTAGACAAATATACAAAGCCAAAATCACAACACGGAAGGTGGAAGGTGGAAACAAGTGAAGGACACATCCCGAGCGACTTATAGTAGGAGGACAATCAATATATAATATTAATAAACAACCAATAAGTAATAGAAAATCCATACTCTTTAAAGGAGTTGAAAATTAGAAAAATAACTTTATCAACGGAAACAAGTGAACCGAAAAACAAAAATCTTTTTGAAATTTTTCATTTTTTCACTTTTTAGGATTTTCCCAAAATTTTCAATTTTTTCAAAGAAAAACACAAAAATAAAACAAAACACAAAAACGATAAACCAAAAACAACAAAACAATCCACACAAAGCTATAATCCCACAATAACACATATTTACAACAAACTCCACCAAAGTATCCTCCAACAAGAGTAACAACCACAATATCCTCAAGCACAACACAAATTGTCAATCTAAAATCTATCTCCCCACACTTGAAACGAACATTGTCCTCAATGTTCAAAACTAGAGAGAGTAAGAAAATACCTTTGAAGCATAATTCTTCCCCACACTTGATCGATTTTGTGTCTCCTAGCCATCTTGCTTTAATGTGGTTTCTTACTAGAGATACCTACAAACAAAAACACGAACAAACAAAAACATAAATATGTACAACAAACTTGGGGTGCCTCCCAAGAAGCGCGGTTTCAAGGAAACCGCCAAACCTACAAATCATGCATATCTACTTAGTGCCCACCAAAGATCTCATTAATTTGTCAAATGAGATAGACCAATCCTCATTAAAGTGGTCATAAGGCATCATAGTAGATAAGCATGACCAAAGATGATAGAAAGAAGAGGTGGGAAGATGAATGAGATACTTAAGACAAAGGGTAAGAAACCCAAAAATCTCAAGTTCATCAAAATACTTGGCACTTGCTTTGAAAGTGTCAAGAGGTGGGTTAAAGTCTTTAAAATATTCATTGGTAAAATTGTTTTCAAACCCATCCTCAAGACACTTGCTCAAGCCAAACTCAAGTGCCAAGCATAAAGGAATCTCGACCTCAAAGATAGGATTATCAAAACCCTCATCAACATACATGGTCTCGAACAAAGGGGTAAGAGAAATAAGGTCTACATAATCAATACATGAAATAGATTCATCCTCAAAATGAGCAAAAGACTCAAATTTCTCCAAAATGGGCTCCTCAAATAAATCAATATCAACATCCCATTTATCCTCCAATACCCCCATGCTCTCAACTACATCCAAAACATTCTCATCAACAAAATCGTCATCATCATCTATAATCATATTATAATCATTCACATTCTCATGGGGAAGGGGAAGATGATGATGATCAACATGAGATCGAACATAAGGCACATCCACAAGAGAAGAAGATTCCACATTTTCACCTATAGCATCAAACATAGAATAGTCATTAAGTTCAACTCTAGCTTGTGGTCCTCTCTTAAATGTCCAAATAGAATTTCGATTCTCATCGGCACTAGCCATGGCCTCAATTAAAGCTCTAGCCTCATCAACGCTCAACTCATCAAATGCTCCTCCGGATGATATATTCACAAGGTTTCTAAGAGAAGGAAGCAAATTATCAAAGAAAATAAGCATGATTTGGCAAGGTGAAATACCATGGTGGGGACAAGCTCTCAACAAACCATTAAATCTACCCCAAGTCTCACTCAAAGTCTCTAACTCGCCTTGTTGGAAATTATAAATTGCACGAATCCTTTGGGCGGTTTTAGAGGGAGGGTAGAATTTATTCAAAAAGGCTTGAGCTAAGTCATCCCAAGTGCAAAAGGTAGAAGAAGGGTGAGAGTATAGCCATTTCCTAGCTTCACCCTTAAGACTAAAGGGAAAAAGTATGAGTTTGGTGGCTTGGTCCGATACTCCCTCCATCCTAACAAGAGAACAATTCGCCTCAAATGTCTCTAAATGGTCAATTGCTTCATCACTCTCGAGACCACAAAAGACATCTTGTCGAATCAACTCAATAAGCCCTACATTAAACTCATAAGGTGCCTCCACAACCCCAATATTAATAGGCCGGTTAACATGAGTAGGGTTTGGTCTAGTAAGGTCACGTATGCTAGGCATCGTCATGTGTGCACAAAAGGGTGACAATCAAAGGATAAGTCACAAGATAAGAGGCAATGCAACACACAAGCACGCAACAAAAAGCAAGTAGCAAGTGACAAATAGTAAGTACAAATGCGTAGTCTAATAAATCTAAAACTTAACTAATATCAATCCGTTGATCTCCCCGGCAACGGCGCCATTTTGATAGTCGGATTTGTCGCCAATCCTACCATCAAACAAACCAACTAACCTAAACTAGAATAGTAAGGGTAAGTCGGGTCGAATCCTCAGAGAGATCAGGAATGAGTACTAGTTCGGTCTCGGATTACAAATTAGCTACGCGAATCAATAAATGGGTGTGATATTAAACTAATTAAGCTAACTAAGAAATGCAAAAGTAAACTAAAAATCAAACAAATAGCAAGAATGATGATCTAATAATAGTTAAAGGCCTAGGGTCCGACTTAACCACCGACATATCATAATTATGAGCAAGGAACACCGATAGTGGGTTGTTAGGGATATTAGACGAGTGGAACGCCTCTAGGGTCGACTACCTCCCTCCCGGGTTCGTAGTCCAACTAAGTAAAATCCGATCACTTCCCTCCCGGGCTCGTGAGTCGGATTCCTAGGTCAATCGAGTGAGTCCACTCCCGTGGTACCCAATCCAAGGTCCTAGGTCACTAAGTACACGTCTTAATCCCGTTCCTTTCTCTCCTCTCTCCCAAGGTGAAGAGTCTAGACCGATAGTTAGGATACCCTACCTAATTCTCACTCCCGTGTTCAACTAGGCGGGGCAAGGCAAGTCAAGGTGCGAGTTTTACTACCTAGACCTAACCGACTCCCGTCGGTGGACAAGGGTCAAGGGTTCAAACACAACCCAATGATAAGTCGATTCCCGAATCCCAAACTATCCTCCTCCGTATATCCCAAACAAACCAAATACGGAATTTCAAGCCCACAATATAGACATGTCGGGGTCAAATCGTCCCCTAGAAAAGACACTACTCACTAATCATAATTAAACTAACACAAAATACACTAATGACTAAACTACACATAACATCTAACATAATGAAATAATAAAGAAGGAAACTTTAATTAATACTAACATAAACTACACATAAACAAAGAAGACAATTATAAAATAACATTACAACACACAATTAACGATAAAGATTATAACTTTAAACTAATTACTAACTAAATATATCCTAAACATAAACCAAAGATAATAAAACAACAAAGGAGAAGAGATAAGAGAATTATACCAAAAGGAATTACTAGAAATAAGAAGTCTTGAATGTTGAAGAAGGAAGGATTACATTAATTAATTAAAACTAATTAAATTAAAGAAAATTAAGAAGAATAAAAAGGGGAAGGGGCTGCTGCTCTGCGTTTCTACTACTTCACTACCAAAACCCCTATTTTATTCTCAAACTAAAGCCCCCCTCAATTCTCCCTCCTCTCTAATCTTGCTGCTCCCCCAAAACCCAAAACCAACAACCCACAATTCTTTTTCTCTCCATAATGGGCCGACCATTGGTGTTTTGGCCCGACTTTCACCTTCATTCAATAGCTGCTGCCTCGTATCTTGATTTCGAGTCATGATATAACGGAATTGAGTCTCGCTTCCTTCTACAAACCTCTAGGTCTCGAACTTAGCTTTCCAACGCATCCTGAATCACTTGATTCCGATGTCGTATGAGTGAGATATCGTCATTTCAAGACAGTCCGATCAAGTAGGCCTTTGACTTTAGTTTGACCCGCTTTGTTCATTGACCCGGTTTTTCTCGTCTTTACTCGGTCATTCTTCAGACGGTACCTACAAGAATATAAACGAGACAAAGCAGTACCAAATTCCGACAAATATAATAAATATACAATAATTAAGTTAGACTCGACTAATTCCCTAATTAAACACAAAATAGCTAAATAATAGCATATCGACTTACAAAATCGACTAAGTACGAGTATAAATGTGGGACAAAAACAGGTAAAATACTGAGTTATCAATAGAGGACTTATCTTGATAAATTTGTTGTGATATTCATTGATGACATAGTGATTTATTCAAAGAATGAAGAAGAGCATGAAAAACATTTATGAATTGTCTTAGGTGTCTTGAGAGGAAACTAGTATATGCGAAATTTTTGAGGTGTGATTTTTTTTCGTCTAGTTCGAGTAATTTTGGAGAATATTATATCTAAGGATGGAGTATCAGTAGATCCTGCTAAGGTTGTTAAGGAGTGACCCAGAATGAAATCTGTGACTGAAATTCGTAGTCTTTGGGTTTAGTTGGTTACTATAGGAGATTTGTGAATGATTTTTCCAAATAGCTAGACAATGATCACACTGATGAGGAAGACCACAAATTCTTTGGGATGAGGGGCGTGAGGAATCATTTTGAATTTTAAAGGGAAAAGTTTATCATTGCTCCAGTATTGGCATTATCGGATGGAAATGAAACTTATGAGGTTTATACATATGCATCTTAAGAAAGGATTATGTTGGGTTTTTAGAAGAATAAGAGAGTGATTACTTATGCATTTAGGCAGTTGAACACTTATGGAAAAAGTATCCTACTTATGATTTAGAGTTAGCAACCGCAGTCGTTACCTTGAAAATTTGGAGACATTATCTGTTTGGTGTACCCTTTAAGTTTTTATGATCGTAAAGTTTAAGATATATATTTACCCATAAGAAGCTCAATATGAGACAGAGGAAGTGATTTGATTTGATTAAAGATTATAAAATCGAGATTCGGTATCATGTAGGAAATGTCAATGTGGTGGCCGATGCCTTGAGTAATCATTTTTATTCTTTCCCATACAATACTATTAGTGATGCACCGTGATAAGTCGAGGGGAGAGTTTCTGATATTTGGGATCAAAATGACAAAATTTGGAACCTGTGCTGTAAGTTGGGAGTGATTTGATGAGTATTATTAGAGAATTTAAAGGTGGTGACAAATTTTGTATGATAAGTTGGTAAATGAGTTTGTTGGTTCAAGCGCGATGAGAGTGAATTGATTAAGTTTTGAGATAGAGTGTACGTACCTAACCACAAGGAATTAAGGAAAAGATGTATTATGTTTATTTGGGAGGTGATAAAATGCATGCGGATTTAGAATTAAGATTTTGATGGTCTAGTGGTAAGAAACAAATTGCAGATTTTGTGGCTCGATACTTGATATTTTAGAAGTTTAATAGTGAATATAGGAGACATCAAGGAAAGTTACAACCTTTAGAAGTTCCCGAGTGGAAGTGAAGTTTAATCTTTGAGGATTTTATAGTTGGATTGTTAAGGTCACAGAAAGGTAATAATATGATTTGGGGTTATAATTAATAGGCTACCTGAGAGTGCACATTTTATTCTAACGAAAGATACATAGAAAAAGAAGCATCTGCGGATGATTATATACATCATTTGATAAGAATTTATGGAGCTTTAAAGAATATTGTATCAGATAAGGATACTAGATTTGTTTTAATATTTTGGGAGATATTTCATATAACATTAGGAACCAAGCTCAAGATGAGCGCATCATTTCATCTAGTTATTAATGGTTAAACTGAAAATGACAAATGAAATACTTGTGGACATATTGCGAGCTTGTGCCTTATAATTTCAAGGAGATTGGGGGGATAAGTTAGATTTTATTGAGTTCTCATATAATAATAGTACCAACCTAGAATTTAGATGACACTATGTGAGGCATTTTACGGATATAAGTGTAGGAATCCAGTGTGTTGGGATAATATTGGCGAGTCTGTGATTTTAGGGCACGAGATATAATTAAAATGGTTGAGCATGTTAGGATTATACAAGATAGAATGAAAGCGGCTCGAGAGCGTAAGAGGAGTTACGCAGATAAACCTCGTGGGCATGTTGAATTTGAGGTTGGTGAGAAAGTTCTTTTTATGTTTCTCCTACTAAGGGAGTATTGAGGTTTGGTAAAGAGAGCAAATTGAACCCAAAGTGTATTGGTCCGTATGAAATTTTGGATCCGTATGAAATTTTGGAACGTTTTGGCGAGATGGCTTACCGACTTGACTTATTAGCTGATATAGAACGAGTACATAATGTGTTCCATGTTTCCCAACTAAGGAATACATTAGTGATCCATGACATTTGTTAGACCCGGAGAACATTGAGCTTGATGAGACTACGACTTATGAATCAATGTCCAAATTTTTGATAGTGAAGTGCGAAAAATCCGTAGAGGTGAAACAAGAATGGTCAAAGTGTTGTGGAACAATAACAATGTGGAGGAGATTACTTGTCTAACATAATTTTTGTGCTTCGAGGACGAAACTTTATTTTAAGGTGGATAGAAATATGCATGACTACTTGTTTATGTGGTAAACTAAGCATGTCCTTGTGTGATTCCATGCTATTTACTATTTATTGGTTACAAATATGAATATTTTGCTATCATGCTTAATAAGCACAATATCATTGGTTATTTGTTACTACACGAAATTGATTTGTTCACATATATTGATGGCTTGTTTGTGCTCAACGCACATATTTTGGATATTGGTGGTTTGTTGGTGCTCAACACACATATTTTTGGATATTGGGTGGTTTGTTGGTGCTCAACGCACATATTATTGTTTGTTTGTGTTTAACACACATATGATTGTTTGGTTGTGCTCAACGCACGTGATTGATTGATTTTGTGCATTTCGCACTTGTGAAAAAAAAATTGAACTTGTGAAATTTCAAAATTTCAAAATAATTTAAACGTTTTTGTCTGACATGCTCCTAACTTTATTAGTAATACTTTTGTCTTTGAGAAAGATGAGAAACTTGGTGGTTTTGAACTATAGTATTGTCTTGTGGTTTGAGGAATATGAGAATCTTTGTGGTTTCGAACTCCAGTAGTATTTTGTGGAATTAGATGATGATGAAGTTGCTACTATGCCCATAAGGGTGTTGCCTAGTGGTTAAAACTTGTGGTCATCGGCCCAAGGGTCTCAGGTTCAAGCCCCTGCAAGCGCGAACTTGTGGGAGTTGTATGGCTTGAGACTATGCCTCTAGACTTCGAGCCTGTCGCCCACGGGCGGTTTACCTTGGTGTGCGTGGTTTGCAGGCTATGCGTACACCCGAGGGTTTACCCGGTGCTCACCAAAAAGGTAGCGGCTGCGGGTTCCCTCGTTCATCAAAAAAAAAAGTTGCTACTATGGAATTTGAGGAGGTAGGTAATTTTAAAATTTGAAGAATTTAGAAATCTAAGATGATTTGAGGAATTAGGTTATTTTGAAATTTGTGGAACTTAGAAATGCGATATATTTGAAAGTTTACATGTCTGTTTTGAAGGATTTGGGTGATATGGAGTAAACAGTTTATTTATATACTTGGAGAATTTAGTAATGAGGGATTTATTAAAGGTTATGTGACTGTTTTGGCGAACTTTGGATATATAGATTAAACGAGTTATTTTGGATATTTATGAGAATGTGAGACTTTACTTTGAGGAGGGGTTTAAACTTCGAGGACGAAGTTTTGTTTTAAGGAGAGAAGTTTGTAACACCCATCTATTTAATGTGAGACTTTATTTTGAGAACGGGTTTAAACTTCGAGGACGAAGTTTTGTTTTAAGAAGGAAAGTCTGTAACACTCCGTTATTTTCTGTGTCATTTATAAGACTCTACCTTTCTATTTTATTTAAATTGGATTTTTAAGTTGACAAGTATTTTCGGTGTCGTTGTAAGAATAAAAGTATTTTGGGCCTTCTTATAGTAAATCGGTTTTGGAATATTTTAAAATTTGAACGTTATTTATAAATCGACTTGATTTCCGGTTGGACTTCAAGTAAAAAAAAACGTAATTGCTATTTCATACCCGCTATTTACTTAATCATACCCATATTTTCATAAAATTTCCATAACATACCCCTGGGCCCTAAACTTTTCTCCTCCTCTCCAGACATTCCACCACCCCCAACATCCACCAAATCGGAGGCCCTAATCAGTCATCGTCGGACCTAATCAATCTATGCTGCAAATTATATACGTTCCTTCGCCCTGGAAACACCAGTCATCCCCTTATTCATAAATGTATATAAATAGGAGTGTATTAATTCAGAACTACAGTCGATCAACTATCGTCGATAGTGATATAGACAATCAGTTTTCCGATCAAGCTTGTTGGCAGATTAATTAGCGGTGATTATTTTTATTTTTTTTAGATCTACCAATAATGAAAACATGAATTGGTATTAAAGGGTAAAACTTTGGCAGGGGAGGAGACGGGTCAAACTGTATAGTGACGAACACTGATTGTCATACGTGGTGGAGGGCGATGGTGGTCCGATTTGTGAGAGCATATGCTTAATTATTTTAATGGGGAAAGAGTGAATGAGGAATATGGGTGAAAGAAATTGCAAGGGTAAATGTGGAAAAGTGGGTATGATTGAGTAATTAAGTGGGTATGAAATAGCATGTCCCAAAAAAAAAGGAAAAGCCTAATCTATTTTAACCTTACCCGTGTCCTACACATACCCCAATTAGTCTCTAACTTCTTTTACTCTATCTCACTTGACTCCTTTCTCTGCCGCACCACCATAATCCCTTCCCTCCCTTTTTGGTTCCTGTTTTCAAGCTTTTTATCGGCATCGTAAAATACTACTTGATCTTTACTTACACTAGCACGTGCTTCTTCATCAAATTGTAAGTACCGATTAGATTGAAGATCTTTTTATTCGTTTTCTTTTAATTTTACAAACCAAGTTTTGTGAGTAAGTCTTAGGGTTAATAAATTTGAATTGGTTCAAAGTTATGGGTTAATACTTGGGAGTGATTCTATTGTCTTAATTGTCATTAGTAATTTAGAGTATTTTTTTTGAAGTACTGAGACAAGTCTATCTGGGTCAATTAAGTACAACTTATATAAATTAGGTGGGTTAATTATGAGATGAGGATTCGGACGAGTCATAGTAGGTCAATACGGAAGTTCGGGTCGTCCTAACATTATTTGGTTTAGTTAATTGAACCAGTTTATATTATTTGTAGTTTGTGGGTTCGAGGAGAAAAAAAGTTTTTGGATTGACCGTCTTGAGAAGTAAGGACGTTTTGGCCTTTTCACCTTTAAGTAAAGAGCATGTTCGGTTTAAATTATATATTTTATTTTATTTTTGAAACGGTTTTATAATTATTTTGTCAACGATGAATTTTTATGATACTCTTTGTGACATTTTGGATATTGGAACTTTGTGACACAAGTCACACATTGGTATTATTTTGGTATAAATCTTGGTGGTTATAACGGACTCTGGGAGCTCTGTTGGTCTATGAGGTTAAGGTGCGTCTGAGACGTCCCTGAGATTTCGTCCCGAAACTGAACTCCTGGCCCGAGTTGTGTTAAGCGGGGTTTTCCGGTCCCCACTTGCTAGGTAGTTAGACTTCCTCCTTTGGCAGTCTCATCCTACTGACTGCTCAAATGTGAGTAGTGCGCACTATAATAAGTCTAGCTAAGCATAGGTGGTACCTCTACACCGTGCTAAAAGGGTAGGACCTTGGCACACAGGTGGTGACAATATACTTTGGTTGATTTTGGTTTTGACTATTATTTTCACAGTACTTTTGGTTTGGTATTGAGACAGTAATACTTAACTCTTATTTCAGTTTACTACAAATTATAATTATTGTGTTACGTTTTCAATATAATATATTTTACTCAGCTTTGCTAACGTTCTTTTGTTTTGGGTCGTTCCCCCGCTGGAACCTGTACCTATTTGTGTTTTGGGTACAGTTGATAGGTACACTTAATATGCTGCATGGGTGCATTTGGTTCGGGATGTTGAGCGAGGAAGGATTTTATTATTTAACATTTACCTCCGAACTATTTATATTTATGTGGAATTTTGATTTGAATTTGTTTTAAACCGTTTTGGATTTTGTGGGACTTAAGTCTTCCGCTGCAACGTTTTTCATTTAATTATTTATCGGATTTATATTTTTTTTAAATTCTTATAATATTCTTTGGCCTTGCATTTGGCTTTACGAGCTAAGTGCGGAGTAACGGCTTCAAATTTTCCGGTTTTATCCCTTTATTTTGGTCGCGAAAATTTAGGGTTGTTACAATTTTAATGTTTTATACTAATGGCTAATATCGATATTATAGATACGACGATAGAACAAAAAAGACAAAGAAAAACGACGACGACGACGAACGAAACGGATGGACGACGCGAGGAGGAGAAGGAGAAGAGAAAAAAATGGGATTTTGCACCCTCAACCTACATGTTTCTTAGTCTCAGATAGAACTCGTTAGTTGTGGCTTTAGCCCGGGAGTTTCGAGGTTTACGTAAATTGAGTTATGGTGGTCTACGGTTTGTAAGTTTCTTGGATTGTAAGTTGAAGATGGGTGATTAGGGTTTTTTGAAGGTGTCCAAAAGTAGTCTTAATTGCATGCAAGAGGGGTGTATATATAGGCAAAGCTCCCCCTCCCCGTCTAGGGTTCCTCGACCGAGTACCCTGCTGACTCGGTCGAGTGATCCAACGCTACGCAGTCGGGCCTGTTTGAGGGCCCACTCGATCGAGTGGGCTGACACACGGTCGAGTGGGTCAGCTGGAGCGAGAGGTCCGGGTTTTTGAACCTCGGGTTAGGCATTTTGTGGATCTTGTATTTGGGTTAGACTTTTGATGTTTGCATGATTATTTTTGTGTCTCGGAAACGGCTTTGACCGGGGTTCGATCCAATCGCTAAAAGTCGGTTTTATTTTCGGTGTCGGTTTTTACCCAAATTAGTCTTATTTGATTGGAAATGGCCCACTGGGCCTGAATTTGAGGTTGGTTTTGTGAGATTTGTACTCCGTAAAGGCCTAAGCCAGCAACCAATGGTTTCGAGCCCATATCCGAGCGCGTAGAAAACACGTTTGCGTCCGATCATCATCGGGTGATTTTTGGAAACTGCTATAGACACCTAGCAGCCAAATGTGGGTGTCTACAATATTCGTATTGACATGATGCGATCAGGGAATATTGCTTCACATACTCATTTCTTTTTGTTAATATCGTCAACATCGCTCTAAAACGTTCGATATTGACTCCATAGTCAAATATTGTTCATAACGAGTCATCGAAGATCCAACTAGTATGAAACCCAATAACGTCAACACGATCATCATATGGTCCATGTGACCCGGAAACGATGTCGTAATACGAAGGGATCGATATTCATAACTAACTCAAATACATTCGACTAAGATCATAAAACGGGTTCGTTTTAGGACAAGCGTGTCACCCGGCCTAAGGGCACTCGATCGAGTGCCAGACTCACTTGATCGAGTGACCCTCTAAAAAATGGGCAGGGAGCTCTCGTCAAAGGCACTCGACAGAGTACACCTAAGACACTAGGTCGAGTTGCGCATTATAGACTTCCAAAGGAGTCTAATCGACGATAATAAGTTGCCATCAAGTTATGTTACAACTTTAATCGATACGTGCCTAATCAATCACGTATTCTTTTCCTAGAACCCACATTTCATATTATCTCTAATTTACTACTATCATATTCCCCCTACGACTTTGAGTGAGTGCCTCCCGTGACTAATCTTATGTCGACGACTTTTTAGTCGGGCTCGATGTATGATAAGTCGAGGCAATTCTATCTCATTAGGATAAGTTGGGACGAGACCTTGAGGCCTCGGGGTCAAGCTACCATCATGCTTCGGTCCTATACGCCATCGCGTATCTAAGTCTTTGTTCTTCGGTCAATACACAACATAATGTGTGGGTGATCGGAGTCTGTCCAATCGTTCGATTTACGTTTTCTATTTACGAGTCCGTTTATAGTCTACGTTTACCGTTGCTAATCAGTTATATTATTGCTTGTTGTATAGTGAATTCCGCGTTGTATCTCCGCCCGTGTAATTTGTAATTTATTTACAAAATTTTTATTTACGATGTTTGCCATTTATCGTCTTTAAATGAACATCGCCTTCTAAATTCTACTCCGACATATATCTAGATGCATTAAACGACGTAGCAACACGTATTATATACATGCGTAGCTCAAAACAATGTTTGCATAACATTCTATCGAATTACTAACGCTCTAATTAAAAACCAAGCGATATCTTAGTAGATGCCGCTATGTGCGTGCGGGGTTGGGTGTCCTTCGTGGGCTTCCCAACACGTACCTTCACCCCTTACTCAGAACCTTTGGTTTTTGGATGCCCGAAACCGTTGGCGAACGAGATTCATTCGATACACGATACTCAATAACTCGGCATTGATATCGTTATGCAAAGGGACGAACCCCCCATAAGCTCTAGTACTAAAGCAGGCTGTGCTTTGTGCGCGACACGCCTAAGTATAAAGTGGGTTCAAATGGGTCCGAACTCCCACAAATTTAGGTGGCGACTCCAACTTTGATTTAAATTTAGACCATAGATTCATCACATCACGAGAACATACCGCCGCCCAAACCCGCGCATGGCCGTGTCGGGGTGGACCTATGTCATGTCCACAACTTGGCGACTCCGCTGGGAATACCTGATGTACAACTTGTCATCGGAATCTTCAAGGTGAGACTCGAAGATAAATCGATTGGTTAGTAAAATCGATTGGCACGCCCAACGAAGAAGGTCCGCTCATTACCTTCTCCGAGTCGGATCTATCACTGTTCGGGGCTTCCACAACTTAGCCTTGTACATCACGGGGATATGCCAGGGGAAGTATCCCCCGATGACCCTGATAAATGACGGGTCTGCGGTCAATGTCTTTCCCCTAAGGACTACAAAAGCCCTTAGTATTACCGAGGCTAACTATATGCCGACGGCTCAGACCATCCAAGCCTTCGGCGGAAGCCCGAAGTCGGTAGCTTAGGCTATCAAACTGACCATCATCACGGGCCGGTTGAGAAGGAAATTGAATTTCAGGTGGTTGATATCACCTCTTCCTTCAACCTACTCTTGGGACGCCCATGGATCCACGCCGTTAAGGTAGTTGTTAAGGTAGTATCCTCTACCTTACATCGAAAGATCAAGTTACCCCTGGGTGACAGAATTATTACCTTAGAGGCGACACCAATGACTGTGGCTAGCGGCAACGCCACAGGCTGCCTTGGTACAGACCTTTAGGGGTTCGACTTTGTGGGGATGATCGAGGAAGACTTCCTCTTCCAACCTTACTTTACCACCAGCGTCGACACGATGATGCAATATTTGGGATACTTCTCGAGGGCCACCTCCAGCCAGGTCATATCTTTCAGCTGGGAAGATTATCGAAGTCCTAAAGGACAAAGACTCCCATTTCGGCCTAGGGTACGCCATAACACCGAGCAATGTTGTCCGAGCAGTCATTGAGAAGGCCTGCAATATCAATAAGGGCATCCACTTGAGCTCTTATAGTCCATGGCTGGCTGACTACTTCGTCGCGCCAGTATTTGGGGCCATCCAGGTTGGTCTATATTGACCAACCATTACACATTCCGGGACCAAACTGGCCCGATAATGCAACTACATTCCGGATGATGTATTTACCCTCATCCAGTCAGAATCCAAGGAGGATGCCGACAATTCTGAGCCCGTGCTGAGGCTGCTATTTGGGGAAGACAAGACCCCCCCGACTCCTAAGCAGGATTTAGTGAATCTCATCCTCCGAAGTAACAGGTTCGACCCTACGAAGCTGATCTCGGAAGTTGGCTCCGAGACCGGGAATAGAGCATGAAGGAAGACCGTCAAGTGGACCGACAATCAAGGCTGGGTCTACAAGTTGATCACCGGTGAAGGGGACATGGCTGATACCGATCCTGAGTCCGAGTCCGAGTAAGAGTAAGAGTAAGATTTTGAGGTCGAGTCTAGGGGATCCGGTGCTAGAGTCCAATCTGTAACCCCTCTCCATTTAATCACTCCCGCTGGTGCCTCGGGGTTTGTCCTGAGAGCACTTCCAATTCCGCCTCTGACCAACGATCAGATGACTGCTCTTTTTGAGCTGTTTTCAAAGTTTTCTATTAAAAGTTATGATGACCGTTCTGCTTATGACTTGTCTTATTTTAAAAATGATTTTGGTTTCGAAAATATGTTATGCAATGACATTGAGAAACCCGATGAACAGGTACCCTTGCCTCCTCATCAGATCGAGCAACTAGAAGAAAGGGAGTCCCGGGATCCGGTAATTGAAGAAACCGAGTCCATCAATGTGGGAACCACCTTAGAGCCCCAGATGCTTAAGTTAAGGTTATCATTAGATCCCGAGGAGAGACAACATTTCACAAGCCTCCTCCAAGAGTTCAAAGACGTCTTCGCATGGTCCTACAAGAACATGTCGGGGATAGACCAAGAAATAGCGGAACACCATATACCAATCAAAGACGGGTGTAAGCCGGTTAAGCAGAAGCTCCGCAGAATGAGACTTGCTTGCTCTCAAGCAAACGACTAATATATACATACGAGGACCAGTGATGTGAAACACGACTCAGAGCTGAATCACAGTGATTCTCCTAAAATAGACTCAAACCGACTAGAAAACATGTAATGCTCAAGAATACAACGAGATCAATAATCATGCCATAATCAAACAATTGCCTGCCAAATTTTCAATCTTGCAAGACCAATAATGTCGAACTTCCTTACGGTTGTCGCTCGACACTCATAAGTACGGTTAAGCATATATGTGAAGATAAGGAAGAATAAAGACACTCGCTCGACTTATGAAATATGCATGCAATCGAATATGAAATCAATCTCCCCAATCAAATACGTATTCCACCAATCAGGACCATAGTACATGCCAAGAACTTACAAAGAGTGACTAATATGTGAGGGAATAAAATGGATTGTGCTTAAAGCACGTATGGAAATGTGGGGCTAAGACCAGTAGTCATAGCTACACACTAAAAACTGTCCATCCAAAAACCTCATCTATGAATTTCGGCCACTAACTAGAAGTAAAACTCAAAAGAGCATAAGAGAGAATTTTCTCATTCTCCTAATTACAATTCAATTCTAGTTATAGCATCTCGACCGTTCCCCGAAAATTATAAGAAGCAAAATATATATTTTTTCTTTCTTTTTCTTGGAATTTTTCATTCTAATTTCATTTTCTTTTTCTTTCTTTCTTTTTCATGCTTCTATATTTTTTTTCAGTTTCGGATAGGGGGAAGGCGAATACAAAGTCGCACTAGGATCCAAATGATGTAAGAATATCAAATTATGACCTATTAGTGAAGTATTTTCAATTAAGTTCACTGCGACTGTCCTTGTAAGGTAGACTACTCTGGGTTGTAGCTAATTGATATATATCATAAAAACAGGCTTACAACAGCTGAAATGGGCTAGACAAAGGAAAATGACCTAAATCTAAAGGGTAGTAAAAATGGGTCGTTTTTGCTATGTGGAGCTCATCAAAAACAGAAATGCCTTTCCTCATGTATCTCCTCCTCAAACCAAACACGTATTCAATATCAAGATATGGACGTCATATTTATGCAAATTAAATTTAAGTTACACATTCCATAAGGAGAAACCACTTAATTCCTAAATATAAATGAGACCAGTTGTGGATGTTACTGGCCTAGGAGGCTTTAAATCCTCAGAATTTTGTGGGTTGCCGACAAAATGGTCAAATTTACTCATTTGGCAATTAACAGTTCAATAGGCATTCATATCAAAATCATCTCATCTCAAGTATTACATGCATTCAGGTACGGAGTCAGCTGTCAATTAGGAGAAATCATGTAAAATGCAGTGTCATCATCGCCGTTTTGCATGTTTCACATCAGACACAAAAAACACACAAAAATTAAATCTTTTTGGATTTTCTAATTTTTCAATTATTTTTGGATTTCTAAAATTTTTGAAAGCGGTAAAAGCACACAATGGAGAATCAAAACACACAAAAACACACAAAAAAACACAAACTCTCCATCAAACCTAAATGTCACAGTGTCCTCAATGTGACTCTACAGCATATAAGACATAAAATTCCATAGTGAATCCTAAGGACAACTCGACCTAAGGGGAGAAAAATCTAAGAAAGCAATAAAAAGGGAAATAAAAAGGAAACAAAGTATCGTATATATAGTGGTAGCTCCCCCAAACCGGCTAATCAGACATCTCGTCCTCTCCACCGGCCCCAGATGGACCGGCTTCAGTATCGCCCTGGCCTGAGCCGCTAGTACGAACGTGATGATCTAGTTGTCTCAGGTTTTGCAACCACTGTGCTTCTAGGCCGCCGTAGGTGCGTCCGTAATCCGGACCCCAAGTAGCTGGATCTACCCCATAGTCGTGGATATACCACTGGTGTCGCCCGGACCTCGCCAGTAAGTCGGGTGGTGAGGGGTCGAGATCCCTAGAGTAGTCATATACTCGTGGATCTCTCGGTTAACGATGCTCTGTTACTCCAACGCAATAAAGTAACAGATGGCAAGAATTAAAGTAACAGATGAAGTGCATTGAAGTAACACTGGACTCAATTAACAGGGGATGCTTATACACTAGGTATAAAGTAATAGAGGTCAGACATTAAAGTAACAGATAGTGTGAATTAAAGTAATAGATAATGTTCATTAAAATAACAACAGGTATAGAATAGTGCAAAAAATTCATATAATGATAAAAAAATATAATACTATGCAGTTTTCATACCATAAACGTGTATGCTTTGATTGAAGATGGTTGAAAGTGCTGAATGAGAGTATGACGCAGTATCTTTTTTTGAATGGGGGTGATACTCTTTGATATTGTTTCCTATTTCGAAGTCAATCACGTCCCATAATTATAGGAAGCAGTATCTTTCTTTTTTAATTTTTATTTTTTTTATATGGCGGTATTCTAAATTCTTTTTGTCACTCCAATGCATTACAGTAATAGATGAAAAAAACTAAACTAACAGATGAAGTGCATTAAAGTAACACGAGATTCAATTAACAGAAGTGCATATACACAGGGGTTAGACATTAAAATAACAGATGGTTTGTATTAAAGTAACACATTATGTGCATTACAATAACTCCATATATTGTTTGTGCGAAAAATTCATATAATGATCAGACCTTTAATAATATGCAGTTTTCATATTGTAAACGTAAAAACTAATAATATGGAGCATCACTTCCACGGCGTTTCCAGTATAAATTACAAAGCGTATACTCACTGTTTGTGCATTCGACGATTTGCAAATCCGCCATCGACGGAGAAGTTTCAGCGGCGCGACGAAGAAGATGAATGATTGTTTGTGTTATTGAGTGGGTTGCTTGAAGGTAAGTTGTAGCGGTGCGAAGAAGAAGATGAATGATTGAACGATTTGCATAAATTTTGATTGAAGATTTTGCTCTGTGAAAGTGAGAAATGAGAGAATGAACGTGGGTTGTGATATGAATGGTAGTATGAATGATTACGTTACTGAATGATATTCTTTCCTATTTTGATGGAAGCAATATCTTTTTTTAATATTGTAGACACCAAGATTTGGACTTGGTGGCTGCAGAAGTGCCCAACAAACACCCGATGACGATAGGATTGCAACGCGACGCGGGTTCGCGGTGTTCTAGGTAGTTTTTCTAAAGAACGGATCAAATAAATTATTCGGGCAAATTAAACTAACATGATGGCAGCCTTAGTCGCGTCGTTACGATCGCGTAGACACTAATTAGAGTCAATTCTGACACCGGGACCCCGAGACGGTCCCGAAACTCGAACCAAGTCAGCACCGCGCTAAGCGAACTTCGGGACGAACACCCGAGGCCCACTAACGTTCACGGCGCTAGGTCAAGCCGCGGGAGCCTTAATCCCCAAGTAACAATTATCCTCCTCCCTCTCGGTTTTGGAAAGTATCAAAACCGTATCCTCAAAACTCCAACCGCACCACCCGACGCGCCTGGGTCTCCCCACGCCCGGACCCAGGCGCCTGAGTCTCGGTACGCCCCAGCTCGGGCGCCTATGTGGGCGACGAGGGCCGAAAACACCTATATATACCCCCCTTCACACCCTCATTTCAAGACACAACTCACAACTTCTCTTCTCCCTCTAAACTCTCGCTAAGGGCTCGCACTCCGACACCCGAGGCAAACGATCCACTCGATCGTAGTTCCGATAATAAAGCGACATCTACGCTACTCCTCACCTTCGAGCACAACACTCGATACCGAGGTGTCTGTGATCGACTAGCTCAAAACTAGTACACAGGTTCTGCCGGATTAGCTGCAAAACTAGTCCTTAGCAACGAAACTCTGCCGGAGTAGCCGCGGGAAGGTCAAACGGTAACGGAACTCTGCCGGAATAACTGGTCAAGCTAGGAGGATCCGCCTATCGAAGTCGTATCGTCACTAGGTTTCCATCTAAACAAAACTTTCTATATTCGCACTTTCTATTATTCTGCACTACGACTACACTAGATGTCGGCACTAGCCCCACAAACATCTACTAAAATACTTAACGTCCCAACTTCAACCGCAAACACTAAAACACACTAAATAGACCTGAGTAATTCCGAGATCCGTTCTCAAAACTATCTATGCATCGTGTCCCGTTTAGTGTATACTCCGAGGGTGCAACTCCTAATAATGTGATTTACTTACATTCGCATTTACAGTTTTTCGTATGATTTATTGCTTTTATGACCTTATAATCGCATGCTAAATCACCTAACACGGAATTCAAAACCTAAAACAAATAAAACTGAACAAAGTGATGGTCGGGTTCCGTATTAGTCCCGATGCTCGCCTTATTAGGTTCGACGCATCTCTTTTGATACCGAGCTGACGCATCTTAAGCAGAATACCAGGTAAGGTATACCACAAGAATGACTAATATCCGTATTATCGCGCGTTAAAACTGATTTGCTAATACGTATAATACTAGTACTCTCTACTCTCCTACGTGCATCTTTTCATGGCCTGCTTGTCACGTGAAATCGCATGAAAAGAATGTAAACACAATTACTTTGACGACAAAAACTTGTCCTTAAAACAACCGACATAGCAAAAGGTTTAGGGTTAAAACAACGGATGTTACAGTACTTCCGCCACGACAAAAGAACTAGGATATCAGCCCAACGATTGATTAGTAGAGGCCGCTATAGTGCGGGCGGGATTGGGTGTTGACATCTATCGGATGTTGGCTTCCCAATACGTACCCTCACCCCTTACTTAGAATCGACGGTTTCCGGATGTCCGAAACCATTAACAATGAGAGTCATTCAAGGCATGGAGTGCTTAAGGGTACAAGTCTTTATCTTTAGGTCCCGTGCCACTCAACTTTGAGCCGGCAAGGGATCAAAGTTGACTTGAACGGTTTTCGAGTCCCCATAATTGACTCGGTGGCGACTCCACAAATCAACGACAACTTCAGTTCACTAAAAAGGTCGCCTTACTAAACAAAACGGCCTTTAAACATTTACAACCACGACTCGATCGATTCCTAAACGGAAACACGGGTGCCCCCACCCGTCTAGTACAAGTCCGGATCGTCATCCAAATCGAGGTCCGACACTTCGCCCCGTACGCGAGATCGGACCGGCCCCCGGCAGGGAGTGGGCCGCGTGGGTGGCTGCCGCCACACGTTGAAAAGCTGGGCCGATCCCGCGCGGGCGCCGGGCGGTGCGGACGGACGTCCACAGTTTAGCGACTCCGCTAGGGATTTGGAAACAAGTTTCCAGTGGTGGTGTAACTTGAACGATGTCGGTGATGCTCATCTCTTAGTTCCTAGTTGTGGTCACTACAGGTTTTGGCCCTAAAAATCCCACCCTAACCGATATCAGGACCAGTCGACCTCTTCGCGGTAAGATCTCTAGGGACACGCGGAGAGATCCTCGATTGATGCTCCGACCGCCTAACGCGTACCCCGTGGGATAATAAGCGGATAGTTCCGAACGGACGGTATGACACTCATCTCCCCCAATCATTGTCAATGCCTAAGTAAAGACTATTCGTGGGCGGTAGCCTACCCTAAACCTACCCGAGTCTGCATCTTGCATGAGTGTATGCATTCCTAGTTATGTGTAGCGTGTGATGTGTCGTGTTTATATAGTTTTATTCCCTCGATTCCGTTGTCTTTTCCGGTCGGAACGCGCTCCTTAGAGTTGTTTCTTCTAACATTTTGCTTTGAGTGAGTGTTTTTGTAGATTCTACACGATTTCAGGTCTTTATGTGCATTTACACTCATATCTGGTTAGAAGAACGATCCCGAGACAAAACCCGTGCTTCAAGACGTTTAGGCGAAGAAGAAATGAGAAGTGTCGATTCATTGGGCCATGGAAAGCGGCCCATTACTTCTTCTATTAGTGTTGTGCGCGCCAGCCTGCATTTGGCAGACGGCCTGCCAGCCGGCCGACATGCACAATCAGTTTATTTCGCCTATTTTGTATAACTAGAGGGTTGTATTATTTTCTATTATCACTCTTTTCATACTTTGATTTTTTCCTTAGAAAACTCGTGACTCTTAGCATTCTAGCACTCGGTTTTCAACTCGTACTCGATTTCGGTAAATTTGTTTTATTCAATTTTCAGTTTTACGTTTCAATCTTCATCGTAAATTACTTACTTCGTCGCTCATTTCTTTATTTGCAATTCGTTGTTTACTTTAGTTCGCTAGATTCTCGTTCGTTTATCATTAGAATTATTTGCTTCACCTTTTTAGCATGAACTCCATGTATGCAATTTTTTGTTTCGTAATCATCATGCGTAGCTTATTTTCTCGCTAGGGTCGAGGGGGATCGATGGATTATTATACGATTATGTTGCTTTGATACTAAATTTATAATTATGCTAGTACCACTTTCGCGTGTTTGTTTGTCGATTAATTTGTTAAAGGCCACAACATTTTAATCTGTTTGAGAAATTATAGTTCTTGTGCGAAAGCCGAATTAGGATTAGATCACGCACGATTTGGTAGGGAGTCTAATAAGTTGCGAAAGCCCGTTAGATCTTTCCTAGGTTGGCATGATTCGAGAGAACGTGTTATAGCCGACTAGCATGTTTATGTGTTTATTATTATTGTCACATAATTTTCGAACATCTATCGTGAACCCATGACTTTAGTTTTCCGCTCATTTTTAGAATCCTTTATTCATATTCGTATTTTAGTAGTTTTTATATTTTTCCATCAATCAAACCGTTTAGAGCATATAGAATCGCCATAGCTATTAGACGTGTTTAACCGTTTCCCTGTGGATTCGATACCTTACTTGTCGCTATCTTCTAGTTAGTAGCATTAGGTTTTTCTTGATTGGGTGAGACGACTTAACCCATATCAAATTTAGCGCCGTTACCGGGGAAACGGTTTTTCTTGTTTTTTTAGCTTGTTTCTTTTATGCTCTCTTTCGTCTCAAGGAATTAAAACTCCTTGAGATTGATCTCACTTTCCTATTGTAGTTTTGCTTATGCCCAGGTCTTTCCGGTCATCAGAGCTTACTCCGTTCGATCCTGAACCCGAGAAAACCTTTCGTAGGCGATGACAATTTTGGAAAGAGATTTCCGCAGCTCCTGATCTCGAGACTTTGGAAGCTATTCATACCGAGTTTGTAGCTGAGCATCAGTCCTTTGAAAAGGAAAATCAATCTCAGTCCGAGATCATTTTACCACCTCCTTCGATCATAAAAATGCCGAAGCTTTCTAGTCATTCGGAGCCTGAGCAAACTGCTCTTCCTAAGTTGGTTAAACGACCAACTTCCACTCAAGGTACATTTGAGATTCGACCCGCCTTTATCACTTTGGTGGAGAAGAATCAATTTGGTGGTGACCCTAAGGAGGATCCTCACAAGCATATGAGGATTTTTACCGACTATTGCTCCACGATTCCACTTCCGGCCGGGGTAATTCAAGAAGAAGTCATGGAGATGCTCTTCATGTTCTCACTACGGGATTCCGCTAGGGAGTGGATAACCGATCTTGATAAAGTCACCGAGGGGATCACCGATTGGAATTCTCTTGCTCTTGCCTTCTACAAGCACTATTATCCTCCACAAAAGACGAACATGCTCCGGAGTCAAATCACCAATTTTCGTCAAACTCCGAACGAGAATATTCATGAAGCGTGGGAGCGGTTCAAGAAGCTTGTGAAGGAATGCCCGCACCATGGTTTTCAGGTTTGGTTTCTTTGTAACCAATTTTGTAACGGGTTGTATGATGATTGTAGGAGTACACTTGATTCGGCATGTAATGGGTGATTCCAATGTAACGTGGATGATGATAAGGCTTGGCAAACAATAGAAGAAATGGCATCTCACCACTTCCGATGGGGTAATCCTCGAGGTAATACTCGGTCTAATTCCGGTGAAAGTGGGTCCTCTAATGCCGTGGCTATTCAATTAGCCGCTTTGGCTAAGAGGTTTGATGCATTTGAAGTGTTGAGTTCTCAAGGGGGAGGAGGCATTCATATATGAACCAACCAGGTTATGATGCATCTCTTTTGTCTTACATGAGTACTAATGTCTTGAACCCGCCTATTACACCAGCTTATGTACCCCCACCAAAGCAGCATCTCCTGAATCAGCAGAATTTCCAGAATCAAGGGAATTTTCAGAACCAGCAGCAATTTCAGAACCAACAAAATTTTCAGAACCAGCAGAATTTCGGTAATCAAAGGAATTTCCAAAATCAGGGAAATTTTCAGCAGCGACCTCTCTCGGGTCAACATCAACAAAATTTTGGCAATACTAATCAGAACTTCGGGAATTCTCATCAGAATTTTGGTACTAGTCAGCAGAATTTTAGCCAATCCTCCGCACAAGCTCAAGGTAATTCTTCTTCTTCTTCGAGTTCTAATGAAATGGCTGAGCTTCGTAATATGATGCAGATGATGGCTAAGACCCAGGACTCTATGATGGCACAAATGCAAAAGAATGATCAAGCCAAGGATAATGTCATCAAGAATTTGGAGAACCAAGTGGGACACCTTGCCGCGATACA
Source organism: Agrostemma githago (assembly GCA_958450325.1). Classification (NCBI taxonomy): domain Eukaryota; kingdom Viridiplantae; phylum Streptophyta; class Magnoliopsida; order Caryophyllales; family Caryophyllaceae; genus Agrostemma; species Agrostemma githago. The sequence goes on from OY288256.1 coordinate 50,247,730, forward strand.
AGCAATGCGTCAACAAGGTAAACTCCCTTCTCAAGGTGATCAACAGCATGATACGGCTAATGCGATCACTCTTTGAAGTGGCACAAACTATGAGGGTCCGTCGATGCCTAAGGATGATACACCGGTCGAGAAGGAGGAGGCTCTAGTGGAAGATGTCAATGAGGATGTTATTGTGGAAACTCCAAGTGAAGAGCGAGTTCCACCACCCACTACTCCCGTTCCCACTCCGACTTGTCCAACAATTCAAGTACCATTCCCGGGTCGATTGAAGAACCGGAAGGAGACTACCCAATTCGGCAAGTTCATGGAGGTTGTGAAGAATTTGCAGGTTACGGTCCCATTTACCGAGCTCATTATGCAGGTCCCATCTTATACCAAATTTATGAAGGACATCTTGACTCGGAAGAGAAGCATTGGTGAGGTGGAAACCGTCGCTCTTACTGTAGAGTGTAGTGCTTTTTTGCAGAACAAAGCCCCACCAAAGCTAAAGGACCCCGGTAGTTTTTCAATTCCTTGCACTATTGGCACCTTATCGATTGATAAGGCTTTATGTGATTTAGGTACTAGTGTAAGTGTCATGCCTTAATCCGTTTGTGAAAAACTTAACATGGGTCATAAGTATACTAGTGTCACTTTGCAGATGGCGGATCGTTCCATAAAACGCCCTTTGGGAGTTTTAGAAGACGTGCCCGTTAGAGTTGGAAATTTTTTTATCCCGGTTGATTTTATCGTCCTTGACATGGCCGAGGACACCCAAATTCCCATAATTTTGGGAAGGCCTTTTTTGCACACCGCCGGCGCGGTGATCGATGTCAAGAACGGTAAATTGACCTTGGAAGTGGGTGGAGACACCATCGTTTTCTACTTAGATAGTACACTTAAGAACCCGATGGTAACAGATTCTTGTTGCATGATTGATGTTGTGGATGTCTTAGTTCATGATTCTATGGAGGCGTCCCTCATACGGGACCTCTTAGAGGCTTTGATATGTTTGGAAGCGTGTGCAGGTGATGCTTCCGTTGACTCTGCTGTCATTGATGCTTTGGAAGCTGCTTTGGAAGGAAGGATGCTCACGGAGGAGCAAGGTGTCGATATAACCAACATCGTCCACACCTCATTTGCCATAGACATAACCGTTCCGGAGCGTAAGCCACTTTCGTCTCACCTAAAATATGCCTTTTTAGACGATACCGAGAGCTTCCCCGTGATTGTAAGTGCTGATTTAACTGAGCAACAACTTTCTGTTTTGTTAGTTGTTTTGAAGAAAAATAGGAAAGCTTTGGGGTATAGTCTTGATGACTTGAAGGGAATCAGTCCCGATTTCTGTATGCATAGAATTAATCTTGAGGAAGGTCATCGTCCTTGTGTCCAGGGTCAACGTAAGTTGAACCCGAATATGCAAGAGGTTGTTAAAAAGGAAGTTATGAAATTGTTGGATGCGGGAATTATTTATGCGGTTCCCGATTCAAAGTGGGTGAGTCCGGTACAAGTTGTACCTAAGAAGGGAGGGACTACTGTGGTCCCGAATGAGAAAAATGAATTAATCCCTACACGAATTGTGACGAGATGGAGAATGTGCATAGACTATAGAAAGTTGAACACTGCTACACTTAAAGACCATTTCCCATTGCCCTTTATAGACCAAATGCTTGAGAGACTAGCTTCTCACAAGTATTTTTGCTGTTTAGATGGATATTCGGGATTTTTCCAAATCCCGATACACCCCACCGACCAAGAAAAGACCACGTTTACTTGTCCCTATGACACTTTCGCATATCGCAGGATGCCATTCGAGTTATGTAACGCACCCGCCACCTTTCAAAGATGCATGATGAGCATCTTTTTCGACTACATCGAGTCCATTATGGAAGTGTTTATGGACAACTTTAGTGTGTATGGTATGAGTTTTTCAGCTTGTTTAGCTAACTTGGATACCATTTTAAACCGATGTGTCGAGGTTAGTTTGGTCTTGAATTGGGAGAAGTGTCATTTTATGGTCACTGAGGGTGTAGTTTTGGGTCATGTGGTCTCCGAAAAGGGCATTTAGGTGGATAAAGCAAAAGTGCAAGTGATTGAGCAATTGCCCTTGCCGGTTAATGTAAAGGGAGTGAGAAGTTTCCCTGGTCATGCGGGATTTTATCGCCGCTTTATCAAGGACTTTTCCAAAATTGCTAAGCCACTTACTCAATATTGCTCCTAAAGGATGCCCTTTCGACTTTACTGATGAGTGTGTTGAAGCTTTTAACAGGATTAAGCAGGCCCTTATATCGGCTCCGATTATTCAGTCACCGGATTGGAATTTGTCATTCAAGATAATGTGTGACGCGAGTGATTATGCTGTGGGAGCGGTTTTGGGCCAAAGAAAGGACAAAGTCTTGCATGCTATATACTATTCTAGTAAAACACTTGATAATGCTCAAGTTAACTACGCAAGAAGGAATTGCTAGCTATAGTGTATGCTTTGGAAAAGTTCAGAACCTACTTGGTTGGATCGGAAGTCATTGTTTTCACTGATCACGCGGCTCTCAAGTACCTCCTTTCTAAGAAAGAAGCGAAGCCCCGATTACTTCGATGGATCCTCCTCCTCCAAGAGTTTGATTTATCGATCCGGGATAAGAAATGAGCGAAAAATACCGTTGCAGACCATTTATCGAGGCTTAGAGTTGAGGAGGAAGGAGTTGTCATTCCCATAGATGATTCTTTTCCCAATGATTCTCTCATGGCCTTAACTACCGGTGAAAGCGAAGGACCTTGGTATGCGGATTATGCTAATTATTTAGTTGGCAAGGTATTACCTTCTGATCTTTCTTATCAGCAAAAGAAAAAATTTCTACATGATGTTCGACAATATTTCTGGGATGATCCTTATTTATTCAAGGAGTGTGTCGATGGTATTTTCCGTCGATGTGTCCCTCAATGGGAAGTTTGAGGAGTTCTAGAGAGTTTTCATTCATCGTCATATGGTGGCCATCATGGACCGAGCCGAACCACGGCTAAGGTCCTCTAGTCGGGTTTTTATTGGCCAACCTTATTCCGGGATGCCCAAGCTTTTATTATGTCCTGCGACGCATGTCAAAGGACCGGTAATATTTCTAGGAGGCATGAGATGCCTCAAAATGGGATTCTCGAGGTAGAAATTTTTGATGTCTGGGGTGTAGACTATCAAGGCTCGTTCCCGTCATCCAAGGGCAACCGATATATTTTGGTTGTGGTGGATTATGTCTCCAAGTGGGTGGAGGCGGTAGCATCTCCTGCTAATGATGCTAGAAAGGTAATTTCTTTATTCAAAAAGATAATTTTCCCCCGCTTTGGTGTTCCAAGGGCGATTATTAGTGATGGCGGAAGCCATTTTCATGAGAAGCGACTTGATGCTTTACTTGCTAAGTACGGTGTCTCTCACCGTACCGGTCTTGCCTACCACCCCTAAACGATTGGGCAAGTTGAGGTGTCTAATAGGGAAATCAAGTCTATTCTCCAGAAGGTCGTGTCAAAAGCTCGAAAGGATTGGAGCTCTAAGCTGGATGCTGATACACTATGGGCTTATCGTACCACCTTTAAAATGCCTATTGGTACTTCACCTTACCGATTGGTTTATGGCAAGTCATGTCATTTACCGGTCGAGCTTGAGTACAAGGCTTGGTGGGCGATTAAGGAGCTTAACTTGGATCCACATTTGAGTGGGGAGAAGAGACTCATGCAATTGAATGAGTTAGAATAATTCCGTCTTGGTGCCTATGATAGTGCTCGGGTTTATAAGGAGCGCACCAAGCGGTGGCATGACAAGCATATCCTTCACCGTGAGTTCAACGTGGGGGATAAGGTATTATTGTTTAATTCTAGACTCCGGTTGTTTCCCGGAAAGTTGAAATCTCGTTGGTCCGGACCTTTTTCTGTCACCCATGTGGGTAAATTTGGCTCGATTGAAGTCGAGAATGATTCGGGTGAACGATTCAAGGTGAATGGTCAATGATTGAAGTTATATCATGAAGGTGCTCAAGTTGGAGCGATTGAAGTTATACGACTTCATCCCGTTCCCTCATCCCACTAAAACCTTATTCTCATCAAGTCGTGCGGGACTCTAAACCAGCGCTACCGGGAGGCAGCCCGAGTATGTAAATAATTTCCCTCATTCTCGTTTTACTTTTGTTTTTATTTTTAGTTGTTTTAATGAGGATGAGAGGAGAGACTAACGTTTTTTGGAGATGCGCAGAATCATCGGAAATATTTGAATTGAAGATATTAGTGAAATAAGAAGACAAAATTTCATCATGTTCTTGATTTTATAGCAGGTCACCTCAGCCTAGGCCTAGGGGGCCTGTCGACTTTAGGGGCCGAAGCACGAGATGAATTTGGGTTCTAATAGAGTGATTTGTGCGTCCCAGCCTGCCCCTAGGCCCCTTATTGACTCCAGGGGCCGAGGCACAAGTAAAATTAGAGAAAATTAGAGCAAAACAATCTCAAAAGAACAAGGGAAATAGGCCGTCAGGCCGGCTAGCAGGCCCCCGGTCCTGACCGGCTGGCTGTGAGAGTGGTGTGTCATTAAAAAAAATCTGAAATAATTAAGAAAGGCGTCAGGCCGGCCTACCGGCCGCCGGTCCCTACCGGCCGGGCTACACAACAGACCCCCAAACTCCTTTTTCTCGTCAATTCCCCATTCATTTGCCCCTCTCTCTTCTCTCTCATCCCCCAAACCCCACTTCCCTTCAATTTCCAGCTTCATTCCTTCACCTTCACTCTCACTCCTCAAATTTCCCCATTTTTTCCCCAAGTCTACTACTTTCAGCTGATTTGCAATGCCTCCTCGGAACAAACGCACCAGAAACGACCATGCTTAACCCGACATTGATCATGATCCGGTTTTTCCAGGTGTAATTTTTACCACTATTGACCAAACGGTACGGTTTCAAAATTTGAGAAAGCGGTCTATTGTTCCTACTCGTTTTATCGATCGTGATGCTATGCGAACTTTAGGCTTAGATTCTGCTTTGGAACTATTGTTTAAAGGTGTTGGTATGGATACATTTTTTACGATGCGTCGTAATACGTATACTCAGCTTACGTTGGAATTTCTGAGTTCATTTGAGGTACATAAGAATAGACGGTCTGGTGATATTTCTGTTGAGTTCCGTTTACTGAATACTAGTTTTGAGCTGAGCCTGAAGCAGTTTGGGGATTGTTTTGACCTTAAGGATTATGATGACCGTGCACCACCCGAGCATGCTAATTTTAGGGTGACTTATTTTTGGGAATGTATTGCTCATGCCCCGTACACTACCGCGGGGCATATGAGTTCAAATAATATTCATAATCCGGTCATAAATGTTTGGCATAGGTTTATGGGGTGGACGATTTTTGCTAGGAAAGAGCCACATAATATGCGCACCGAGGAGGTGACAATTTTGGGCTCGTATTTGCGGCATAAGCCGAAGATGTGGCATATTAATATTGCCTATCACCTCGTCCTCCGGTTTAGGAGAATAGCTACGACCGTTGCCGATGTTCCTATTTATATTGGCGGGTTAGTCACGCAATTAGCTCTTCGGTTGACCGCTTTTCGTGAAGCGGATCATGATCCGGTCCAGGGCGAGATTACCCTTAGCCTCCGATATTTGGCTTCTCTTAACTGGATTTCTTTTCGGGTCGGTTTTGTCACTTGAGGCTGATCAGCCTAATTATTTATTACCCGTCGCTGCCCCTAGCTCTTATTTATTACCCATTACTGCCCCTAGCTCTCTTCCTTCGTCGCATGCCGTTATCTATACTCGTCGCCCCACGAGCGAGCCTAGTACCTCCCAGCCCGCCTCTGAGCCCGGTCCATCTCAGCCTGCTTCCGAGCCCACCACCACTACTACTTTTGAGCAGCCCCCTCCACCACCCCAGTATGCTCCCCTCCATCCCGATCTGATTGCATGGATGGAGCGCATGAAGTTGAGTGTCGGTTCGTCCTGTTCTGATTTGGATACTCTTCGCACGGAAACTTGTGCCGACACCGCTGCTACTCACGCTCGTCTAGACAAGTTATATGCTGATCAGTGCCTCGGGATGTATCCCGTATATGATGACTATGCTAGGCGTGCGGCTGTGCCACCACAAGGCCCTTACCCCTCGTACTTTTCGTGGCCCATGGGTGGTTATACTCACCCTTCGATTCATGGCGGCTTCCATCTTCACACTGACTATTTCAGTGCCCCGACGGGCCCTGCTTTTGGAGTCGCTAGTGATTATCAGGGAGGTGGTTGGTATACGGGTGGTGCGTCTGGCTCCGGGACTGCTGCAGATAATGATATGGAGGATGATGATGATGATCAGTAGCGGATTACTGATTCCGTTACCTCTCCGTCTGCATATTTGGTATGTCTTTTCTCTATCCTCGGGTTTTATTTGTGTCCCCCCACCAATTTTGAGTCTGTATGATATGGACATTGAGGACAATGTCGAGTCTAGCGTGGGGAAGTTTTTAGTATTTCTAGTTTTATTTCCTTGAGTCTTAGTGTTTGTTTATGATACCGATTATGCAACAATGATGATAACTTGCACTCTTTAGGCTACATACTCGTTCCTAATTGGCATTCATTTGACCTTTGTTATGTGGAATAATAATTAATTGACAAGTATGCAACCATCTGAGCTATAATTTGTGATTCCCATTTAGACCGACCTTGCATTTAGGCTTTAGCTACAAAATTGGTGAGATTTAGAGCCTCCAGTAGCTAGTACATTCATACCTGGCTACCACTTAGGTTGTGTGTGTAGGTCTCCTCGTGAAATATGCTATGTAAATACGCATAAGTATGGTATTTTCCCCTTTATTTTGACTAACTTGCCTAGTGATCATTTTTGGGACATTTTTATTTCATCCATCTCTATCTATTTTCTCCTTGGCTAAAATTTTAAGAATTCATAAAATGAACTACAAAAATAAATTTGCCTACCTAGCCAAGCTTGATGAAGTAGGTCACCTAGTGCGTTCTATGCTCGTCATCACTACTACAATTAAGATTAAATAGGATGGTTCTTAACCATCCTATATAGGAAAAAGAACCGTCCTTTAGGTCAACGTCCTATTAAATCAAATAGCGCAGTTCCAAGAAGGTCAAACCGTCCTATAAAATTATTTACAAATAGGACGGTTGAAGGCGGAACCGTCCTATTTAATCAACCATCCTATTAACCTCCCACAAACAGCGCGGACATGGGTGTGTTGTTTAATAAAACTACAAATAGAACGGTTATTTCGCTGAACCGTCCTCTTTGATGCAATTCTTAAATAAATAAATGTATATATATATAGGGGAGATCAAATAAGGGCATATTACATATGTAAGGGCATAAGTTCCATTCTCAGCCGTCAGATTAAATATAGATGGATGGCTGAGATTGAGTGATATATATAATTATTTAAAAAAAATAAAAGCAATTGATTACCTCTTTACGTTTTCCATGCATATCTCTTTTTTCCCACTCTCTGTTTTCCCACCATAATTGATTACCTCTTTACGTTTTCCATTCAATTCTCTCAAACCCATCTCCAATTCTCTCAATTGATTACCTAACACTGCCCGCTCTTCAATCTCCGTCCCATCTCCAGTTCAATCTCCGTCTACTTGTTGCTCTTCAATCTCCGTCGAAGCTCTACTTGTTTTCTTCATTTCAGGTAAATATTATTGTTAATTTCTTCATTTCAGTACTTCATTACACTTCTTTATCGAGTAACCCTAATTTCTGGTCTCCATTACACTATTTCATTTCAGTTCCAGTAATCTCTAATCTGTTTATCGAGTAACCCTAATTTCGCATAGGGTTTAGGGTTTACGATTCTTTATTCAACGATTGTTCGTAAGTTCGTTTATCACTGCATATTTTCTGTGTATTGTTGTGGTTTATCATTGCATATTTTCTGTTTATTGTTGTGATTGTAATGTTGTGATTTTATTCAATCATAAAAATCAGGGGTTTTCTGTGTATTGTTGTAAGTTCGTTTATCATTGCATATTTTAAGAGCTATTTCTTGTCGTCGGCGTTTCAGCTGGATCGTCGGCGCTTTATAACATGAATTGACGCATTTGCCCCTTCTTTAACTTATCTCATTAACATTACTAATTACATTTTGAATAATGTTACCAATTATATTAACATTACTAATTACTCGATAATGTGACGGTTTTTGTTTTTTCTAAAATCGTCTTCTCCGCAATTTTTTGTCCTATTTTATGGGTTATGGTCCCTCCACCACCCCACACTTCATTACTCTATTCTTGACGTTCGATTATAACCATCGCATGACGTTCGATTCTCTAGTGACGGACTTTTTTTAATTTAACGTAGAAAAAAGACGAACTATAATACGTAATAAAGTGCAAAATGTGAGAGTATCACGTTTTAGGGATCTGTAAAACGTGAAAATGTCACGTTTTACGGATCAGTAAAACGTGAGAAAGTCACGTTTTACGGATCAGTAAAACGTGACACTTTCACGTTTTGCGGATCTATTAAAACGTGACACTTTCACGTTTTACAGATCGGTAAAACGTGACTTTCCCACGTTTTGCAGATCGCTGAAACGTGAAATGTTCACGTTTTGTCTTTTTTTTTAGCGTGTTTTATACTTAAAATTATAAAAAAAACGTCAAAACGTGAGAAATTTACGTTTCACCGATCTGCAAAACGTGAGTTTCTCACGTTTCACCGATCGGCAAAACGTGAGTTTCTCACGTTTCACCGATCGGCAAAACGTGAGTTTCTCACGTTTCACCGATCGGCAAAACGTGAGTTTCTCACGTTTTGCCGATCGGTGAAACGTGAGAAACTCACGTTTTGCTGATCGGTGAAACGTGAATTTCTCATGTTTTGTCTCCGTTTCATGCTATTTCCGGGTTTTTGATTATTCCGACAAATTCTCCCTACAATCCGTCAACTAATCTCTAATCATGCCGCAAACAACAAATTGAAAAACCGTTAAATTGAAAATTTGTGACAAATTTAAACTCGAAAACAAAAAATTAGACTTAAATAAAAACCAATCAATTATATTATTGATTATTAGAAAAAAAATTCCGAGGTCCATGGGGAAACGTGTCACATAAACCGTTCAATTTACGTGATAAATTAATACTCCGAAACGTAAGATTAGATTTATATACAAAAACCAATTAATTATATTAACGATTATTATACAAGGGCAATACGGTAAAATCACGTATAAAGCGCCGACGATCCAGCTGAAACGCCGACGACCCAAATGAATTGCTCATATTTTCTGTGTATTGTTGTGATTTTATTCAATCATAAAAATCAGGGGTTTTTAGGCATAGAATCGAACTTATACATAACAATTTGTGTGTATTGTTGGTGGTTTTTGTTTATCGTTGCAGATTTCATATTAAAAAATCATATTGAATATTTATCGTTGCAGATTTCGTTTAATATTAAAGAAATTAGGGGTTTTTAGTCACATTGCAGATGTTATCGTGTTTGTTTTGTTTATCATTGCAGATTTTCTGGTTGATATGTCTTCCGGAGAACGTCAAATCGTTGAAGCTGCAAGCAATGAGCCATTAGACGAGGAGGAGGAGGAGGATGCAAGCGTTCCTGTCAGATGTAGGGGACAGAGGCTCGCCAAGTTAATTTCCAATCTAAATGACAGGCAGAAACAGTCCGTACGCTCGATCGGGTTTGGTGGGCTGCTGGATTTCAAGATCAGTAAGTACCCTTTGCAGTACGTACTACTGTTTTTGAAAGCGTTTGATGACGGTTCCCATGTATTTCGTGCGTCGGAGGTCAAGGAATTATGTGTGACGAAACACGACGTCCACGATTGTTTTCTACTGCCACGCGGGCCGAATGAGGTGGAGTTGGCACCGACCGGACGTAAAAAACACTCCTCCGACGAGGAGTGCAAGGCATTGAAGGATTTTTGGAGGGCTCAGTACCATGTCGCTAACAACAGCAACCAAGTAAAACTAGGTGGTCTTTTCGACGAACTTATGGCCGATAAAGATGGGGGTGAATTATTCTGTAAGATGTTCGTCCTATTTGCAATGTCATCGTTCTTGTGCCCTACGTCAAACAACGGAATAGACCTGAAGCTTGTAAAAGCCGTGGACGACGTCTCAGGTATTAGCAAGTACGACTGGTGTTCGTACATTCTCAAAAATCTGGTCGATGCAGCTGCTGAGACGAAGAAAAGTCCGAAGCATTTGCGAGGTTGTGTTCCGTTCCTCATGATCACCTACCTCCAGAGGTTCGATTTCTGTGGAGAATCTTGCCCACATGATCTACCCTTAATTAAGCACTAGAACAACGAGAATCTGGCAGCACGACTACATGGTGAGATGATGGCTGGTTCGTTGGGTAGGCAAGTGTGGTCGAAAACGACCTATCCACGGTCTTATTCCGACGGAGTCGAAGTCAATACGGTGCTGCTGACCCGGGACGTACACCTACGTGTTCCAATCACCGAAACAGCGGGAGGAAATTCATCGAGATAGAGCTTCCACCTGGGCTTGAGGACGATAGCGAACATGCCGCTCGGGCTGACGATGTAAGTAAATTTTTACAATCTGTCATATCTTTAATCCTCAATCTGTCATTAACCTTTACGCTAATTATCTACTTTAACACTATTAAATCGCAATCTTTAATGTTATTACAACGTGCTTAGCTCTTTTTGTATGATGTTTGACAGTACAAGAAATCTTAGATATGTTTGAGCATGAAACTTTAGTTCAACGGATTTGAAACTTCAGTGACCTGTTGCAGAACTTTATTATATATATATCAGCTTTAATACTAATCTTAGAAGAATATTATATATGTATCAGCTTGCAACTTTAGTTCAATGGATATGATACTTCAGTGGCCTGTCGCATAACTTTAACACTACTTAATCGCAATTTCAATGTTATTTGAACGAATTCAAGTGTGAAAAGGAATCTTAGACATGTTTGAGCATGCGACTTTAGTGATATGGATTTGACACTTCAGTGGCCTGTCGCAAAACTTTTTGTATGAAGTTTGACAGTACAAGAAATCTTAGATATGTTTGAGCATGAAACTTTAGTTCAATGGATTTGAAACTTCAATAACCTGTCGCAGAACTTTAACACTACTAAATCCCAATTTCAATGTTATTACAACGAGTTCAGCTCTTTTGGTAGGAAGTGTAGCAGTAGAAGAATATTATATATGTATCAGCATGCAACTTTAGTTCAATGGAGATGAAACTTCATTGGCCTGTCGCAGAAGTTTAGCACTACTAAATCGCAATTTCATTTTTATTTGAACGAATTCAAGTGTGAAAAGGAATCTTAGATATGTTTGAGCATACAACTTTAGTGATATGGATTTGACACTTCAGTGACCTGTCGCAGAACTTTTTGTAGGAAGTCTAACAGTAGAAGAAATTTTAAATATGTTTCAGCATGCAACTTTAGTTCAATGGATTTGAAACTTCAGTGGCCTGTCACAGAACATTAACACTATTAAGTTGCTATTTCAATGTTATTTGAACGAATTCTATTATTCGTACGCTAATTACTTACTCATCCACTACGGTGAACAATAACGTTGCAGGGCGTTCATCTGCTACTCCTCAAAATGCAAAGGAATAAGGTTGCTTTTCCTGCTTGGTTTGGCGAAGCAGCTGGTGAAATCAAGGATCGGACCATGCCGTCTTCTCTCGGGACCGAAACAGATCACTGCCAATCATCCCAGGCGTTCTAGACTAGCGACGAACTCCATCGATATGTTGACCAGGTCTGCGAGTCAGTATTTTGTTTCTGAGATTCAACTGCCAATGTACCAGTGTACGCTGCAGCGGCTGGGAAGACTACAGCCGACATCACACCCATACATGTGCAGGTAAGCGAGCAACCTGAAGTTCCATTGGAGCAGCCTGATGGAACTGTGCAGGTGGGCGCCGATGCAGGTTCCGACGAGGTGGACGTGGGCGGTGAGGAACAGCGACCAGAGGCATCATTGGTAGACTCCGCAGTACAGTCTAAGAAACGAGTTCAGTACAACGTACGGGGGTCGTCATCTAAGCGGCAGCGCTCCACAGAACATCAGCCAATAAATACTCCAGTGCAAGGTCCCGTTGCAGATTCAACACCGCGGGAAGCAACGTCATCATTGAGGAGCCGCATCCGTGGTCCGGGGGATGGTCTCAGGTGCACTTTGGATTTCGAGGACATTGACACTAAAGCGCTGACCGTGTCAAAAAAATTCCGCAGCAACCAACAACTGTTAAGCAACCTCCCGAATTTACGGAAGCATGTAGCGGACTATAGCTTGCTCGACGACTACGATTACCCTAACGAGTAAGCTTCCTTTTCGAATTTCTGATTTCTTATTTGTTGCGACCTACCCACCTAGTGATAACCAGTTAATAAGATCCATTCGACCTAATTCAGTGAGCTGCTAGCATACTACGGGAAGGACGCAATAATAACTCGCTCCGACGTACTGACCATGCTCCCTGACACGGACATGTCTTCTTCCGTCCTAGAGTGCTGGTCGATAATCCTCACTCGTATTTCCGCTGCAGACCCAGGGGGCGACAATCTTCCAACAATGACGTTCATGGGGGTACGCCACTCGGTATGCACTAACCCCCACTCTTACTATTTCTACATTAGTTTTTCTTTGGAAGTAGTCTGCATTACGCTTGAAACTTTAATTCAATTATTTAAGAACTTCAATTCTCGAATTCCGAAACTTTAGAAAATGTAGAAAATGTCGATAGAATTAATTTAAAACTTCACCTAAGTCAGTTCAGAACTTCATAGAACAACAGTGAAAACTTCATCAGCAGACAGTGTCAAGTTGTTCATTATTTTGCTCTAAAACATCAACACATCGGTTTCGCAACTTTAACTCAATTTCTAAGGAACTTCAGCACATAGGGTTCGAAACTTCTAAACATAAGGTATTATCATTTTCTAATCTTGGCTCAGTATTCCTACATATATTCATCTCCACAGGACGTTATAGAGAATCTTGTAGAGAATTTCAACCAAGCAACCCCTTACCATGCTCTCGAAGAGAAGCTCTACAGATTTTGGGACGTATTCATCAAAGATTGCCGTCCAGCAGTCAATTTGCAGTCCGACCTTATTTTTGTGCCAGTCAAACTCAACCAACATTTTGTCTGCATTTGTCTCAACTTCAAGAAGAACACAGTCGATGTGCTGGACCATTACCTACACCCTGATTTCCCGAACTCGGATGTTTACAAGGCCGCATACATTATTGTAAGTACTACTCCTGCAAAACTTACTATATTGTACCAGAAAATTACAAGCTTACGCAGCTCACTCCAACTTCTTGCAGGCATCTGGAATGAGTAACTACTTGGAAGTGAAGGGGGGTTACCAAGGCCTTACAACTTCCTTTCTTTGAAATAAGGCAGGCGAAAACGGAGTGGCAGAGCAATGTCATCAATCAAAAGGAATCTGGATTATTTACAATGATGCACATGCTACTGCATGAGGGTGAGGATGAGGTGCCACCCCACGAGGATCTGCAGCGTAAAGTTGGTAGGCGATTCCTCATAGTGCAGCTCACTGCCACACTAATTCTCTCCGACTACAACAGAGAACGGAAAACAATCCGCAAACAACTCGACAAGTTCAATGCGGAGAAAGAAAATATTTGGGATATTTTGAAGGAGAAACGTAAGTCATTAAAGGTCTACATTAGTCGTAGGAGGTAAACAAACGATTCCCCGTGGTTACTGAACTTTATGTTTTCGGCAAGAAGAACTTGTATCCGCTACAATGAAGTTAGCCCTAAACTCGAATTTCGTCATTGTCTTCTGTAAACAATCGTTCCAATTTTCATTTCACGCAATTTTTGAGGAACGTATTATCATTTTCTAACCATGTGCCATTTTCCTTCAATCTTCATAGCCTTGATCAATATTTATCTATTATTGTTTTTGAAACTTTTAGTCGATTGTAACATAACTTCAGCACATAACTTCCAAAACTTAAATAATTAATCGCTGCACATCATCTGCCACTAAAACCAAAACTACTAAACGCCTGAAACTTTAAATCAAAAACATTACAACTTCAAGTCTAACAATGCGACACTTCAGAATCGTAGCATACCATTTCACACTTGAATTCGTTCTAATAACATTGACATTACGATTTAGTAGTGTTAAAGTTCTGCGGCTGGCCGTTAAAGTTTCAACTCCATTGAATTAAAGTTGCATGCTCAAACACATCTAAGATTTATTTTACTGTTAAACATCTCACAAAAACAGATGAACTCGACAACATAACATTGAAATTGCGATTTAGTAGTGTCAAAGTTCTGTGACAGGCCACTGAAGTTTCAAATTCATTGAATTAAAGTTGCATACTCAAACATATCTACGATTTCTTGACATTACGATTTAGTATTGTTAAAGTTCTGCGGCTGGCCGCTAAAGTTTCAACTCCATTGAATTAAAGTTGCATGCTCAAACACATCTAAGATTTATTCTACTGTTAAACATCTCACAAAAACAGATGAACTCGACAACATAACATTGAAATTGCGATTTCGTAGTGTCAAAGTTCTGTGACGGGCCACTGAAGCTTCAAATTCATTGAATTAAAGTTGCATACTCGAACATATCTACCACTGAATTCAGTGGTGTTAAAGTTCTGCGACAGACCGCTAAAGTTTCAAATCCAGTGAACTAAAGTTGCATTCACCAACATATCTAAGATTTCTTCTATTGTTAAACTTCTCAACAAAATAGCTGAACTTCCTACGACATTACAATTCCTAATCACTGAACTCACAAAACAGAGGTTCCTTACTCTACGTCGTCATCGACAAAGTCTGAAACTTCGTCCTCGGACAGTGGACGCTCCGCAACTGGGTTAGAACAATTTCTCTTATCATGGTGAGCCATTCGTTTGCAGTTCTTGCATAGCCGCTTAGGTTTTCTCGCAAGGGCAGCTGCCTTCATCTTTGTTGACAACATTCTCTTCCCACTACCTTTAGTCTTCGACTTTCGTGGAGGCAGAATAGTTATTTCAGTAGTAGACGGACAACCAAGTAATTTCTCAAATTCATGTTCCTTCGTTAGTGGCTCGGCAGGCTTACTAACGCTATCGATAAAAGCCCTAACCACTTCCCTCAGTTTCTGTACATCTTCCTTACCCAATTCACGAACCACGCCAACTGCTTCATGAAATTCAGACCACAGCTTTGTTATCTCTAACTGCTTTTCATCTACCCCGCCGATAAAATTTCCTGCCGATGCGTCAACCGACCACCTTCTACACACGTAAGCTGCTGGTATCGTCTTCTGCCCATGTGACATCAAAATCCAAATAACATGTCTGCATAGAATCCCTCTTCTTTCATACAATGTACAGGTACACGTTGCCTCCATCAACTCTGACACAGGAAAAAGAACTTCAAAGCACTACCAACGTAACTTTGGAAACCAAAAATGGAACTTCAACGGTAAAAAAACTACTGTAAACGAATAAGTACCATACCTGGGTTATAACGAACAACGTAAACTCGATTCCTAGATTAATCCTTCACCGTAGTAACCTCAACCCCTTCATTCACCTCAAAGCCACGTACCGTGCACGTGTCAATAGAATTCTTCACCTCGGTCTGGAATTCACTAAATACTTCGTGCGTATACAGCTTCGTAGCATCAGCTTCAATAGCTAAATGAGTCCCCAACTTAGGTCTCGAGTGCTTGTTCTCATTATCAAGCTTCTTCTGAGTATGCCTTTGCTGCTCCATCGCGCTTTCGTAGCGCATCCAGAACTCCACTAAAGTACCGGACTTTCCTTCAAACCTCTTGAAGAAACTATTTGCACTCTCCGACCTTTGCGTTGTTCTCATAACGCTGCTCACTGGTATCTCTCGACAATGAGCCATGACCCACTGCTTTCTATCGGCAAATGCGGTGTTAAACCAATCAACTTCATTCAATCCATGTTCCTCCATAATTTCCTTCCACCTGGAGTCAAACTTTGCGAGCTCAATGGCGTTGTCCCAAACAATACCATTTAGCTTATTTATGAACTCGATGTAATCGCTCCTAGTCGAACCACACTTCACAGGAACCTTGTTCATTATGTGCCACATACAGTACCGATGCATCGCTTTCTTAAAGACAAACGCCACAGAGCTGATAATACCGGGATCTTGGTCCGTTATTATGTATTCTGGTTCTTTCCCTCCCATCGCGTCCAAAAAACGGGTGAACACCCAATTGAAGGACTCCGCGTTCTCGCGAGCAATGAGGGCACCACCAAATGTGACTGACCTTTTGTGATTGTCAACCCCAGTGAATGGAGTGAAAGTCATCGAGTACATGTTAGTCCCATATGTAGGATCAAAGGACACAGCATCCCCAAACATTTCGTAGTTCCTCTTACCAACACCATCGACCCAAATAACCCTACATAAGCTACCGTCGGCCGCACATTCGTAATCAAAATAAAACCCTTCCTGGTTCCGCACCGTTTCCTTAAAATTATCTATGAAAAGCTGTCCATCTCGTTCATGAAGGTAGCACTTAAGATCCCTCCCAAAATTCTTGAAGTCATTCAAGCTAGCCCCAATATTCTCAAATCCCCTCACATGCTCCTTAACCATACCTTACGTACGTGTCGGGCCAATTTTTAGCTGAAAAACAACAATTTACAACATAAAGACACTTCAACTCTAACGAACAAACAATGTCACTTTAACACATAACACTGAGACCTCATCCACATCTTCTCTTCACTGCCATACCAGAAGCTACAGTTCGTAAAGTCGTATATTACACCGAAACAAAAAAAAACAAAAAAACTCAGTTTCACAACTGCAACTACGTGACTTCACAACTTCATAACACAACAAACAGAACTTCATACATAACTGACGGCAGGTGGACTATAAGTTTTCAATACACACATCCTACCCCACACTAGAAACTTCAACAACAACCATTTAAAACTCCAACTCCTAAACGACAAAACTTTAATATCACACAGTCGCACCTTAAACGCATGAATCAGAACAACAAAAGAGTTACACTTTTCCAAACTTTAGTTCAACTACAATAAAACTTCAGAACATTCCAAATAGAACTTCAGTGCTTAATTACGCGACAGCAACAACATTGCTCACAATAACGAAATTCAGAAGCAAAAATTGCAGAAGACTTACTCGAGAGTTGTTAACTATCATCTATTTGTGGTATGCGGAAAGATTACGTGACAGCTTCTGGAACTCTCGATCCGCCAAAGAAAAGAGTTCATGGTTATGACCTTTTCTGAATTCTTCAATTACAACCAAACCGTCCTTCGGAATTCACTTAATTCGTGCATTACATCCTACCCGTATCACCTTCGATCCACGTACAGTACTAACTGCAGAACTCTCCTCCTCCGTAAAAGATTTCTTCGACTTCAATTTCGCAGACATCGGCACAATGTCACCCTCCGAAATTTTCTTCTCCACAGAAGCTTCCGTCTTCTTCGGCACATATGAGAATCCCTCACAATTGCAAACTATGTACTGATACTTTAGCGTACCATCACGAAACCTCTTCGTGGACCACCGTCGCACATCGAATCCACATGCAAGACCATATGACTCATAGAACTCAACCGCCTCCTCAACGTCGGCAAACTGTTGACCAACAAACGGTGTAACGTCCTTCGACACTTCCCTACTATACTCAACGACACGGACCTCCTCTGCAGGACGCACATCATCTGCCACCGCATCAGATTAGGTTAGTCACTATCACATTCGAAAACAACGACAGCGACTCCAACCCAACACATACATATTTTCATTCCAATTGCAAAAACGTATTAAGATAAAAACGTACTAAATATCCTCATATCACACAATCACCTACCAGAGGGCACTTCGACAATCTGCAAATTCTCCATTCAAAAAACGTACTTCGATCGGAAACAGCACCGTCGACTGTATTCACACCGCCTTGACAACCACCGTCCGCAAACATCAAGCAGCCAAAAACCCACAACCCAGCCCTAATTATAAATAATTTCAACGACAGTGTCATGTGGAGAACACGAGAAAAAATCTTCAACTTCCCCATCATTGGAACACTGCAAACCAGTATTCAATTAAAAGTGGTGGAGTGAGGAATGTCTCGTGATTGTGGAAGCAATGAAAACCCAGCAGCAATATGTTTCCAGTATTAAAATCCCCTCGTAAATATAAAGCTAACACTAAATGCCTTATCAGCTAACATTAACTCCTAAACTAAATCTCAGCCATCCATCTAAAACATATCAATGGTTAGGATTTGGGCTTATGCCCTTACATTAAGCCATGCCCTTATTAGAACTCCACTCTCTCTCTCTCTCTCTCTCTCTCTCTCTCTCTCTCTCTCTCTCTCTCTCTCTCTCTCTATATATATATATATATATATATATATATATATATATATATATATATATATATATATATATATATATAACTAACAAGCATCATAATTCCAACCAATATTTGTAAATCACAAACTTTCAAAACATTATACACTTTAACTAATTACAAAAGGTCTTGTAAAAGAATTTGTGAACTAAAAGACAGAATTTAGTAATAAACAAGAAGGATACTTCAAGACACATCAAAGTCTGAGAGAATTATTCGACCGTATAAAGTACACTTCAAGTCACATCGGATGACAGCTAGTTCTCGTAAGTTAGATATGTAAGTCAGCTCTGCAAGATATACGACATGTTTTTTGTTACAGCAGAAAAACATATGATCTGGCTATTCTGTAAATAAATAATTAAACAAATCCGAAGGCCTAAACAAAGTGCTCACTTGGGTACTCGTGCCGGAGTCCATTATAGTCGTAATACAGCCTCTCCCCTTTTCGAATATCCCCGTTTGCGATGAGCAAAACTCTGCATTCTCATCCCTAATCATATCTTACACACTTCACATTCTTCTACTGCCTCCCCACCCTGCATTACATTTGCACATTAAGTGAGAACACGTTGTTTTCATTTTCAAATTTAGGCCTTGATGGCTGATGTAACTCAATAATTAGTAAACTATAGATTAATGTCATGTTCTTTCTGGTTCAAGTGAGCTTGACTAAAATGGAGCGGGCAAAACTAAACTGAAATTAATCGAACTTCGCTTAACTTAACTGACGTGAAGTACGCTGAACATAAGCTTGAAAGAAAAGAGTACTTACGATGTGTAGCTGAAACAAGGCTTTTTGAAGAGTTATCGGCTCAAAGCAATGCCATCATTCTATCCCCATCATCAGTTTCACGATTTTGAAGGTAATCGACATCTCCAATAGTGATGATTTTCAAAAATCTCTGATGGATTTGTCTGCCTTCACTATGAACCTATTTTTACAGAAATAGTAACCATCAGCTGATATCATGCTACAAGTGTACTATGTACATATCTCGCGTGTGAAATCATCTTATCGGGTCCATGAAAGGATCAATTAACCTTCTTTAGGATCGAAGACAACTAAAGTCTAAAAGCGGAGGCCATTCTCCTCTTTCCATCATCTTCTTGCACAAATTCAAGTCTTATGCATCTTCTCTTGACATGACCTAAAAAAATCAGTGTCAAAGCTTTAGATTTATTTCTTTAATTACGAAAATAGTCAGAAGATTTAAATGAGATGGGGGAGTCAATCATCACGCAATGCATCAACTATACACACAGAAGTATCTAGCAGATTTGCCCCATCCACAGGTCCTGGAGTTCCTGGTGCTACAAAACCTAGCTATCATCAACTACTTCTGAATCAATTTAGTCAATGAATAGTCCTATGAATAGCGAATCTCATCCAATCTACACTCCTCATCACCGATATCATGGAAACATCAATCACATCGAGATAAAAATATACATTTGACATGCAATGGAAGAACGATACAGCGTTAAACAAGTCGACAACATACCGACAAATTCATAAGATCCGTTAGGCACTATGACACCAACATTCCGCTTCACACAGTATTTCTTCGGCGATATCGTTTTTACTTACACACAGCTCCAATTGAATAAAAATGCGCCAATTATTTAATTTTGCGTTAAATTGTGAGAAAAGATACGCAGTCTATACATGAGTAATAATTAGAAATGGGGAGCATTGGTCAACCCCAAGTGAAGCCCAACATAAATACATACGTTTCCAAGTTGCGTAACAGAAGAAGACAAGTAACAAAGGAAAAGGGTACATACCGTGTTCCACTCTGTTGACAGTAGCACCTCTATATAAAACTCTTCCTTAGCTTCCTCTTTTGTTCTATCATTTATTCTCACATTATTTACAACAGTTATCAAGAGGTGGAGGGAGATGGCAGAGGCGATGTACGAGCTATACAACTGCGTGTTCGACGGCTGCATCTCCGGGTACAGCTACGAAATAGAGCGGCGTCCATATCATAAGAACAGCGGCTGCCCTCTCCACGAATTCCGAGGCAACTGCCCTCATCAGACAACCCTTCATGTGTCCTACTCCATGCGACGTTCCTGGAGCGAGGGAAGCCGCCTTTGTTTGGCTACTTCTGCTCCTAATACAAACTCCTCAACCACCATGTCCATCATTCAGTCTCCTCCTCCCATCTTTCAATCATGGACGACCAATAATTCCTGATCATCCATCCTATATTCATTCTTAGCTTAGCTTGTTTCTACTTATCAGTATGATCAAGTATATATGTACGTAGAACGTAATATTTATATTGGTTTCCTTGTGTACGTACGTAAGTATGTACTGCTATGTAGAATAATCATTTGTTATTCATTGCTAGCTTGTGGTGGATTTATATAATTAGAAATGAAGTCTTCCCTCTGATCTTATAACAAAACAAACAAATAAACAAGAGGGTTTCATTAATTTGCTTGAATTCAGTTATCAATTAAGTTGCTAACAGTTTGGCTTTGTTCGGCTTATGCTCATTCACCAAAATTCATCGAATAACGAAGAGTAAGCTAATTTGAACTTCATCGAATTAATGACTAACAAAAACCTCAACTGAAGAATTCAATAAAATCAACTTCACGACAAATATTAAGCTGATTAAACGGAGTATTACATTATACATCAAAGCAACAAAAATCATCAACCATGAGTATTTCTTTAACAACTTCATCACTTTAACAAACGTAATTCAACAAAACCGAACAAAATCGTACAAATTAGACCATAGCAAAGTACGATAATTAGGTAATATAAACAACTTAATTATCAAAAACAACTTCAAAACAAAAATTAAGCTAATTAAACAGAGAAATACACTATACTACATCGAAGCAATGAATATCATCAACTATGTCGTTAACAGTTTAATCACCGTAACTAACGAAATTCAACAAAATCGAACAAAATTATACAAAATTGAACAAATTCGAAGTAGGAGAATCAGGTAATAATATTAACAACTTAATCATCAAAAACAACGAAATTGAACAAAATGTAAGGAAATTACAAATTACACAATAACGAAATCGAATAATTAGATGAATAAAGGAGGAAACAATTGATGAATCGAAGAAATGAAAGAGGGATTAAAACCAGGGGTAAGAACGGGGTAAGCGTGGGTCGCCGGCAGAGGAGGGAGGTGACGGTGAGGGGGTGGCAGCCGGGGAGGGGACTGGGAGGGGTGAGGTGAGGGTTTAGGGTTGGCCTTTGGGTCAAATAATTGGGGGATCGGATTTTCTGAAATGAAAATGGGTCCGACTTCTAGGGTTATTATAACATATTACAGAGTTTATAACAGGTCTTTTATTTCAATATTTTTTTTATTCATACATCATGGACATGAATAAGACGGCAGAGTTTTTTTTTACAGACTTTGTGTTTTTATTATAACAGGGTTTTTTTTACGGAGTTTTTTTATTCATATATCATATTACAGAGTTTATAACCGATCATAGGACGCCGTCGACATTTCGATTGACGATTGAAGGCAGCCGGAAGATAGGGTTGTCTAGGCAGGCGGCAGGCGGACGGTTGAAGGATGGAAACGAAAGGGTTTAGGGTTGGGTTGAAGGATTGACGGAAGGCGTTGAAGGATTGACGGAAGGCGTTGAAGGATGAATTGAGCGCGTTTAGTTATTTTTTTATGGAAACGTGTAACCCTGGATTACTCTGAGAATTGAATAGGGCGGGTCATATATTTTAATAGGATGGGTATAATATATACCCGCACTTGTAAAATATATTTAATAGCACAGATTTAACCTATAACCGTCCTCTTATATTAATTAGGACGATTTCATTGACCAACCGCGCTAATAATAAATATTAAAGGATGGTTCTTTTGCTGAACCGTTCTATTTAATCAAGGTCATGAGGAGCCAAAATTTATCATGTTATAGAGGACGGTTCCTTATATAAGCGTCCTATTTTGGGCGTCTTCTAATATCAAAATTGTAGTAGTGCATTGTGTGAATATGGAGAATTTTGATGGACGTTTGGATGTGGTTGACTCTGTTTCAAGGGAGTTTATGGATCTTGTCCGGGTCAATTTGAGTCATTGTATATTTGCTCCTAATTTCATCAAGCTTTGAAAAAAAAATCAAAAATAAAAGAAAAAAAACAAAAGAAGAAAAGAAAGAAAAAAAAATAGAAAAAAGATTCGAAAAAAAAGGAGAAAAAATCAAAACAACAAAAATATGTTATTCTCGTTACTTTTATTTCCGTTTACTTGATGAAATTTGAGCGCCCTCTTTTGACCCCGGATTCGTTCTTGTTGATTGGTGACTTGTATGTTTTGTTTATGGGAGTGGAATTTTTTTTTAGTTCAGCATTATCGCATTAGTTAGTTCACTAGCTTGGCTTTAACCTCACATGACCATATCGATTTCCACCTTCTACCTTGTTATCACCATCCTTGCCTCCCCATGTGATCCTAGCGTGTTTTGTAAAAATTTAGAGGTCGATACCATACTAGATTGTGGGCATATTTCCATGAGTCGGAGTAGTTGAGCGTTTTCCTATATATATTTCACATATACACACCCTTCCTAATTCAGCGATGAGTGGCTCCATGAGTTGCCTATGCAAGGATTTTGGTTGAAAATGTGGCTTCTACATATTATGCTTGGTGAAATTGTGCATTTGTTGATGGTTTATTTTTTTTCCTATTTCCCCGTCTTGGAATTCGTTTCTTAGACTTGGTTAGATGTTTGCTATGACGAACTTGAGTATTATGGTTGTCTATTATTTGCTTTGAGCCGTTTCGGTATTATATTAGTTGTTTTCTTACGGGTCTTATTTGAGGACAAGCAAGGGTTCGGTTCGGGGGAGTTTGATGTGTCGTGTTTATATAGTTTTATTCCCTCGATTCCGTTGTCTTTTCCGGTCGGAACGCGCTCCTTAGAGTTGTTTCTTCTAACATTTTGCTTTGAGTGAGTGTTTTTGTAGATTCTACACGATTTCAGGTCTTTATGTGCATTTACACTCATATCTGGTTAGAAGAACGATCCCGAGACAAAACCCGTGCTTCAAGACGTTTAGGCGAAGAAGAAATGAGAAGTGTCGATTCATTGGGCCATGGAAAGCGGCCCATTACTTCTTCTATTAGTGTTGTGTGCGCCAGCCTGCATGTGGCAGGCGGTCTGCCGGCCGGCCGGCATGACACAAAGACATTTTGAGCTTGATTTTATAGTGCGCTTCGGCACCTGCACGTGGCAGGCGGCCTGCCAGCCGGCCGGCATGCAGAATCAGTTTATTTCGCCTATTTTGTATAACTAGAGGGTTGTATTTTTTTCTATTATCACTCTTTTCATACTTAGATTTTTTCCTTAGAAAACTCGTGACTCTTAGCATTCTAGCACTCGGTTTTCAACTCGTACTCAATTTTGGTAAATTTGTTTTGTGTAATTTTCAGTTTTATGTTTCAATCTTCATCGTAAATTACTTAGTTCGTCGCTCATTTCTTTATTTGCAATTCGTTGTTTACTTTAGTTCGCTAGATTCTCGTTCGTTTATCATTAAATTTATTTGCTGCACCTTTTTAGCATGAACTCCATGTATGCAATTTGTTGTTTCGTAATCATCATGCGTAGCTAATTTTCTCGCTAGGGTCGAGGGGGATCGATGGATTATTATACGATTATGTTGCTTTGATACTAAGTTTATAATTATGCTACTACCACTTTCGCGTGTTTTGTTTGTCGATTAATTTGTTAAAGGCCACAACATTTTAATCTGTTTGAGAAATTCTAGTTCTTGTGCGAAAGTCGAATTAGGATTAGATCACGCACGATTTGGTAGGGAGTCTAATAAGTTGCGAGAGCCCGTTAGATCTTTCCTAGGTTGGCACGATTCGAGAGAACGTGTTATAGCCGACTAGCATGTTTATGTGTTTATTATTATTGTCGCATAATTGTCGAACATCTATCGTGAACCCGTGACCTTAGTTTTCCGCTCATTTTTAGAATCCTTTATCCATATTCGTATTTTAGTAGTTTTTATATTTTTCCATCAATCAAACCGTTTAGAGCATTTAGAATCGCCATAGCTATTAGACGTGTTTAACCGTTTCCCTGTGGATTCGATACCTTACTTTCCGCTATCTTCTAGTTAGTATCATTAGGTTTTTCTTGATTGGGTGAGACGACTTAACCCATATCAGCGTGTTTGAACAATTCAACCAAAATAAAACACTAAAATCCGGATTCAACCCCGCCAACATATTCAACCACACCCAATTCCGTTTTGGAAAAGTATCTCATCTTTCCAAAACAATTTCTGGAACACCAATACTCCGGTCAAGTCACGTTTTCTAAAAAAGGAAACTTTTTGAGACGCCGTTGTCATGGCAAATTTTACACTCGATGTTTTCAAAAAAAAAAAAAAGGGAAATACATTTTCGAACGCCGTCACATGGCTAAAGTGAGACCCGTCAAAACAACAAACACCGTTAATACTACCGAGACTCCCAATTAATGGGATCAAACCACACCAAACGGTTACATTTTATTTTCAAAAAAAAAAAAATTTTTTACACACATACCGTTAACACAACCGAAGCTTCAATTAATGAAGTCAAGGAACCCAAAACGGTTACATTCTCGAAACACTTTTCACAACACACCACCATCCACTATCGAATGCTATTTACAGCAACCAACAAACGTGGATCACCCGTTTTAAAGAAAAAAACTACTTTTCTAAAAATACTATTCACTACCTAAACCCTTGACGAGAATTTTGTCACACCTTTAAAGCACCACACACATCCACTATCGAACTAGCTAATTAATAGTAGTCTCGATAAAGACGTCAATACATTATTTTCAAACCCGGTCCACCTAAGGACCGTGTTCCTTTAAAAAAAAACGTTTACACTTTTGCTATCGTCGGATTCCCGACACACACATAGCAACGCACATTTCGCATCACTAACGATGATACCACGCCATCGTCACCCTAATTTTGTAAAATCATCTTTCAAAGAAAAAGACTTCCCTCTGCGAGTATCATTCGTTTTCGAAAAAAATATCAAAATTCTTTGATCCTGAGTCGGGATCGCGATCAACTTCTTACGTCGTAAAACCGTGTGTTTAACTGTCCGTGTTAGCTACTAGGAACGCCTCTACTCGAGGTCTTTTATTTTGGGTCATCTCTTTTGAGAAGTCCTCTTTAAGCCTCACCTCCGAGGCTTGCGTCAAATCGTCTCGTTACAGAGATTTAAAATTCGTTAGACGTCTCGCCGAATACACCAAAAGTCTAAAGCACCCGAGTCCCTAACTCAGTGACCGCCCGCACATGCGAGTCAAAGGTCTCATTCCCGCGTCGCTCATTCACGAGCATTCCTTGAGTTTCTAAGTCCTCCGGTGGGTACGATCTGACTTTTTTTATCCCCACTAGGATCAATCCCCAACTTGTCGGTAGATTCAGGCGCCATCAAAAGCATCCGCAACGATGTCAATACCCTAGCCAAATTGGTTCGCAACATTCATACTTCAGTAACCCGTTTGACTTTATCCGTCCGTTACATCGATAACCGCCTCAATTTCCTTGAGAGTAGAGATATCGAAAGCGATACAAACACTAACTGAGCGATTACCATGCCCAAAAGCCTATCCAGGATAGATTATCCCAATGCTCCGCCCGATCGGAGCTTTCTAAAGTCGATACAGAAGGAACACCAAGACCTTTCGGGACCACACCCAACAAAATAGGAAGGTCACCGAGAAATTTTACCCCGATCAAACCATCTTACATTGAAGCTCTCAAGTGCCTAGTCAATCAAGGGTTACTCTCACCTTTGGGTCCCACTCCGGACCCACCAGTCAACAAATGAGGCAAAAGTTGGACCCCTAATGCTTATTGCCTATATCACCAAGGTAACGAGCACGATACCGAGTCCTGCTATCGAATCAAACATGCCATACAAGATATGATCGAAAATAGGACCATCCCTCTCCCTCCATCCGAGAAATCAAACAACATCACAAACCCTTTTAGCATTCACGCAGTCTTCGGCGACGCTATTGATTGCTCCCACCTTGACCCTATAGAGGAGAATGTCCGGAATATTAAGGAAGATCCTGACAACTCAAGGGCATCTGCCGAAACGAGTAAATATGTCTCCGAGTCAGAGTCTAGTTCGTCTTAGGGCCTAGACCTAATAGTATAACAAATATATTTTGTTTTTACATCGAGTCAGGAGGTGCGGGGGGACCTGTCCTCCACCTCCCCAAAAACAATGTCTCGGGCATGTAGCCCGCTTATTACTATCAATAAAAAGAAATAAACTTTTCTTCCTTTATAATGCGCCTCGACAATCGCTTGATTTAATAATGCACTTTCTCGCTTACAACTCGGTACTATGCCATTTATCGATAACAATCAAACATATCTCGAAACAACGAGGAATTACAAAAACTGAGATTCCGTTTTCTTCTTTTTACCTATTCCATGTCTGGTGTAGAAAACCACATAATCACCCCTTAGAATGAGGGTTACTGAATCCTATGACAAATCTAGATAGTCTCTTAGCTTGCAATCAAAGACGGAAGGCAAACCCATTTCCCACAATAAACATCTCGAATAAAAGACCGACCAATCCTCGCCATAGGTGCTAGTCTGAAAAAAAACTCTGAAATGGCCAAAAGGAGCCAAAGGAAAAAGTGAAAACAAGGCCAAGCTAAACCGGCCCAATTCAATAATCAAAACCAAGCTCAACCGTCAAAATGAAACCCGCAATCACTCAACTCGACTTTAAGTGCAAAGCCTGAACATAAAAAAAGCAAAAAAGCAAAAAGGAAAAGAAAAATGAACATACCAGTCATCTAGCACTCAAATACTAGCCTCCCTACATTACAACCCTTAAGACCTTCCTGAGACACTTGTTAGGAGACAATTCGGAATTTTGAGGATTCAAGCTCAATAGGATAATCCCAACCGTTAGCGCCAGACATGAAAATCAGATCCCACGTAATTTACAACCCACCCGATTGAAGTCTGAGTCATTTTTATTCAGCTTCCCCTTTCCTACCACATTACGAAACCTTAGCCCATAGCCTGAACTCCACAAAAACCAAGCTCCAGATTTTGATTTATTGAAACCACTTACTACCTAGCTCCACATTCCAAAACCATCCAAGCCAGTCACCCTGACCCAAACACGGTATCTCGGTAATTATCACTTTCAAGGGGTCACACCCGACCCTTTCACATTAATTTTTAGCTAGGGTGAAAACCCATGCGATACACTCTAAACCACTACTACAAATTCCTTAATTTCCCGATGATTTAGCATTGACGCTTTTATAAGCGTCGACGGTTTCCTACCTAAATTCCCCTTTCACTATTTTTTATTACGAATTTATTAGCCAAACACTAACCCGCCTACCCAAAATTTCAATCTACCGCTTTAAAATTCCTAATTTTTCGTTTCCCTCTCATCAAAAATATTCTAATTATAAACTACTCTCTTGAACATACATCTTCTTCGATTATCAAATATAAGATCGATTTTCTTCGTTATCCCTTTTTTCAGTTTCTTCGATGATTATCATGTTCATCTCTCCGAATTTCTTCATTTTCTGTCCTACTAATCTATTTTCGTTGTATTCAATCGTTAACTCCCCTATCATCTACAACTATGCGAGTTCCTTACCCTATCAATTCTCCATCGTAATTCCCTATCAAATTGAACTGATACCCTTTAAATATCCCTTACAATTTTTAGTTTTTAAATTGGTCAATTGTTTGTCCTCGGAGAATTTTATGATACTTCGTCGTGTTCATGTGTGCGGTTCTTGAATTGCAGGTTATAGATATTGCTTACTAGTGTTGTTCAAAACTCGTTTGGGTTGCTTCGGAAGTAGTTTAGGTATGAATTGTTGCTTCAGATCTATGGGTTTCGTCATTTGAAGTTTAAATGCATGTTTGCTATTGATTTATACATAAACTCTACTAATCTTCTTAATATTATTATGTAATGTTTACAGGTTTCATAAGTTCTTATCTTTGCTAAAGATAAGTATCATCTTCTACCTTTGCTTCTTAAATTTGTTGGGGTTTAATTTATTAAAGTTTAGCGTTAGTACTTGATATCAATACTAAAACTAGGATTTAACACTATGAATGATTTCATTGCAATGTTTTGATTTTTGAAATAGTTTCGGTAGAGTTTCTCATACCATGTCTTTATTGTTGTCTTATGTTACTTATAATGTTTTTATGAATCTTTAAAAATAGAGCTTAGATAATGTTCTTGAAACCAAGTTATTGAGAAAACAAGTGTTTGATTTATCCTGAATTTTCAAGCTTTGTTGTTTTCAGAAAGCAAAGCTTGCTAAAGAAAAAACTACTCATGGATACAGATTTGACAAGGCACATCTATTTGCTGTGAAGTTGTTTGAAGATATCAAAAAGTATATGAAACTTGACGATGAGTGGGCTCCTCTTAAAATCCAGCTATACAAACCAACGGTAAATTTAACTCCATCTTTTTGCCTGATACATTGTTAGTCAACTTCTAGAATACAATTTCCATGGGTGATGTGGTGAAGTGAATTTCAAATACTTTGCAAGAAGTATATGAATTATCTAATGCAGCACAAATAAAAATTATTTTGTTACTCTGTGAAGTGGTGACTCCTACAAGGTCTGGGATTTCTTTAGTCGTCTAAACTTTGAGCTACTTTAAATGAAGCAAACATGAGAATACCATAGTATAATATTTATCTGTTGTACTACGCTTCTTGTTTTTTTTTAGCATTTCCTTTAGAGTCTACTAACATACCTTGTCCGCAAACGCTCTAGATGCTATAGTTTATGTTTTTTGTAGGATGAAATTCTTATGTTCTTAAAGCTTTCTCAGAGAGATCTAGTCTTCTAGATACCATAGTATATCAAAGCAAACTATTTGTGTATATATTTGACCTTGCACTAGCTTTTAATTTTCCAATTGCAATAATCTCATTTTATTAAGTATTTTGTTCATTATGTCATACAAACGATACCGTGCTCCAAATCAAACACTGTTATGATCAAGAAAATCCATGTTCCCGAGCCTATTCATTACAATATCTCACAATTGAAGGCATATCCGGCTTCTATTTGCTACTTTGACACATTTTAATTAGTTAGGAGATGACATATTGTTCTTTCTGATTAACTTCCACTCTTCAATGTCTAGAGTTTCGATGAGTCAAAGTTGGCATTGGACGCAATGAGTCCAGTTATGATAGTCATTGATGACAGCTTCAAAACCCCTAGTTTCTGAAGCTGACATAGTAAGACATTGCTCCTTGTTGACTTTGATATGATTCCTGGGTTACAACTTACGATGTAATGTATTCTAATTCAGGAGCTGCTCCTGTAATATAATGTTGTGTGCCTGAGGTTCAATCCTTATAAATCTGATGTTGTCATTGTTAGTTACGGTAACAAACTCCTTATATAGTACCGACACATAATGCATTCCAAGTGCCGCAGTTGGGCTATTTTGCAGTATTCTTGAAGCATTTTTATGTATGGATCATGTGAAAATAGCCACTGTGTGCTATTTACATGAGAGTAAACGGCTTACAGTCGACCCCCTTATTCCGGCTCATTTAGGTAATGTTGTTAAATTTGTAATACGAAAAGGAAAGTGTATGGCCTATGGAGTTTATGTCCTCATCTCATTTTTGCCATTCATGTATGGTGTGTATCAGTGCAGGAGATCAGAGGGGAGCTCATTAGACCGGAATCATTTGCCGGAGGACTCCCACTTCTGGTATCATTATTTCATATATTTCCACCTTACTGATTGAGTGTACCTTCATTCATCATCTATTACAACTAATCTTGGATAATATTCTCCATTTAGTTGCCTAACATGGTAACTCCTCAATTTGTGTTAGCTAGCTTTTAAAAGAGTAGAACTAATATATAAAGATATTTTCCCATTGTTAAAAGAAACTAAGAGGGTGAAGATTTGACCTAATACATTTGTAAGTTTTTTTTTTATTTTTTAATATTAAAATCATAATAGGTGAGATTCATACAAGGTATGATTTTAACCACACATGACACACCATACTCCGTACTCTGTGTCTCCGTATGATGTTTCTATGCATTTAAATGACTACACCATAGTTTGTTACCCTCTCTTTCTCTTTGATTCATGTGTTATTTTTGTAGATTATGGAATTAAGTGTTAGTCCATGCTTTTAATTTGGTGATTTGGGTAAATCCTAAATGACAAAGGCCGTTCATTTACTATTATAGGCTCATAGTGTATATAATTAGGTTGAGAAAGTTGGCTGCCAATGTTTAAAGGGGGCTTGGGTGGGCACTGGGCAAGTCCAATGAGCTTGTTTTTTATAGCCAATTTCCTTCATACTTATATTAGTGGACTTTGTACCTATAGAGTCTAGAGTAACTTGTCATGCTTGTGCTTTATATGCTTCATACAAATGTGTTTATTGCTTCTTGTTTTGCTCTACGTATCCAAGCTAAATGATTTATATGTTTTGAAAAGCTTAGGATCTTAAAGGGAAATGAATATTATGAGGAACTGGCTATTTATATCAGTAACCAACCACGCATCAGTCATCGACATGTTTCCTACAATGTGGTTAACTCCGATTGAAACTTTTTCCATAGAAAGAAAGAAGTGAGTTTTGAGTTCGATCAACCCTGTACTTCTTCTTCTTACAGTGAATTTGCAGATGTTTTTGCAGTCCATAGCTGATTTGCTTCATTTGTCGAAACACCAAAATTTTTTACTCAAATCCGTGAACGTTCTTGCAGATGGTATGGTACCCTTTGATCGGCCGACTCTACTTTCTGGCAAACCATCTTCGGATTGATCGCTCAAATCCTCAAGCTGCCATTAAAAGCTGTATCATTTATTCATTTATCATTGATCCATGATGGTCTCAGCTCTGTACAAAACCCGTATTATAATGGGAAAAATAGATGGTCTCAGCTATCGTCTTTCAGCCATTTGTCCTTTATCCATCGTTTTTTCCTTTTTCAGGCGTCTCGAGCAGCTATCAGGAATGATCTGTCATTAATCTTATTTCCTGAGGGTACAAAATCCAAAGATGGGAGGCTTCTTCCTTTTAAGAAGGTATCTTTAACATCATCTTTCTCAGCGTGTTTATCACTTAAGATTGCATCGTAGTTTCGATTTCTTGCAACTTTTTTTTTCACGGAGGGACTTGTTCATTTAGCCCTGCAGACGCAACTTCCTTTAGTCCCGATTGTATTTTCCTGCCTTATTTAAGGTTCATAATATGGTCTCTTCAGTTTTCCTTATGATATTTTTTTACCATTGCAGGAATTTCTAAAACACAAAAAGGGAGATGACAGAATTGATGGTTGACAGAATCCACTACTTATAGATTTATTTTTCTGGGAGGAAGACATACGTACCGTTTTAAATTATACTATAATTGTTAAGAATTTTTTTAATGCTACTTGAGATTTCGGATATTACTCTAGGTGTTCGTCTTACAAAATTTTATTTGATTGCATAATATACAGTTGGAGATTATATAAATTATTAACAATTGGAGTATGTGCCTCTTTTTATAATTATTATTAACAGGACCAACTAGATCTTTGTGTATTATTAATATAAATTAAGTAAATGTAGAGTCGTGCGTATTAGACAGCATAAATATCAAATTGCAAGTAATATATTCTTTATAATCCTATCTCGACGCTTTTATGATGTCAAAAGTGTTGACTGAATTTTATATTATTATTTCTCGATACTTTTAATCATTGAAAGTACCGCGCTAAGAAAAATATTGGCATGGAAAAAAATTCCTCGACATAGAAAAGCGTCAAGATTGAATATTTTAGTGCACATGTGCTGACACAGAAAAGCGTCATGAATAAGATAATCAACGCTTTAAAGTGCCGAAAATGACGACATCAAAATGCGTCGAGAATTCCTGACACCGAAAATCTCCACGTCGAGAATTAAATTTGCGACACTTTAAAGCGTCGACAACCTACCTTTAAAGCGTCAAGAAACCAAGAGATTTGTAGTAGTGAACATCTCACATCGATAATTGGCATAACGAGTCTAAAGCAAAATCACTCACATCTGTAAAAGAACTACGAGCATGGTTTGATTCCGTCTAAACACGGATACGTAGGCAACCCTTCTTCGGGTACAACCAACGAGATAATAAAATAAATTACTCGATTCACATGCAAACCGGAACCCGTTTCCACGCTCCGGTTAACGAGTGATTCCAATGACGAAGCACAAATGACGAGCCGAGGACGGAGTGAAAACCCGAAAGGGCGCTCCGGGCAAAATGAAGAAACGAGTTGCGAGCCGTCGTTGAAAAACAAACGAACAAAAAAAAAGGAAAAAAGAGACAAAACCAAGGTGAGCCGAGGACGGAATGAAAACCCAAGAGGGCGCTCCGGGCAAAATGAAGAATCGAGTTGCGAGCCACCAAATATATATATATATATATATATATATATATATATATATATATATATATATATATATATGTGTGTGTGTGTGTGTGTGTGTGTGTAGAGAGAGAGTGAGGATCCGGTGAGTCTCCCTCTTTAGATGAGTCTGTCCTTTCAATCTGGACCACACAATCAAACAAGATTGAATGGCTGAGATTGCACCACGTCATTAAGGAAAAGAAAACGCGCGGAGATTGAATGACGTTCTAGTTCCTTCTACGGACGTCATTCTTAAGCAAAAGCAAAAACAAAAAGCGCTCTTACCCTCTACGCAAGCCAAGAACCCTAAACCCTGAACAAAATCAAAATCAAAAACGAAATTTTCTGCGAAAATCAAGAAGTGTTGCGAAAATCAAAACCAAAATCAAGGACAAAGCTCGATTATTCTACTTCAAAAACGTTATCAAAGAATGAAGAGGTATAAACAATTTGATTTTTTATGAAAAAATTAATTTGCCGTGATTAATGTTTACTGTAATTAGGGTTTGTTAATTTGTTCAATCTTTATTTTCAAGCATTATTGTTCGTGTTTCGTTTTGATTCATGTATAATTCTTGCTGTTGATTTGCATTTTTTTTGCTCTTACTGTAACAATTACTTGTTAACTAACACGTTTTGTTCTTGCTATTGAGTCATGTTGTTCTTGTTATTGTTAATTTTGGATGATATGAAGATATTGAGCGATTGATTTTGTTATTTTATGCGTCGTTCGTATTTCTGTGTTCGCTCCCAAAAAAATTAGGTCTAATTCTTTATTTTCAGGCAAACAAATTAGGTTCGATATTACTGTAATTCCTTATTACTGTGACAGTGTCACAGTAAGATATTTATAACTATTTAATTCCATATTACTGTGACATTATTACTGTAATTTCTTATTACTGTGACACTGTCACAGTAAGATATTTATGTTACTGTAATAATGCTCTGTTACTATAACAGTACTACTGTTAATCTCATGTTGATGTTACTTTGTAGTGTCAATTGATAAATGAATTTGACATTGTGACATTATTACTGTAATTCCTTATTACTGTGACAATGTCACAGTAAGATATTTATAACTCTTTAATTTCATATTACTGTGACATTATTACTGTGACATTATTACTGTAATTCCTTATTACTGTGACACTTTCAAAATAAGATATTTGTGTTACTGTAATAGTGTTCTGTTACTGTAACAGTGTTACTGTTAATCTCTTGTTGATGTTACTTTGTAGTGTCAATTGATAAATGAATTTGAACTGTCAACTGATACTGTAATTTTTAATATGTAAATGCAAAAGGTGAAGAAGATGATGATGAAAGACGAGGTGAAGAAGATGATGATGAAAGACAAGGTGAAGAAGATGATGAAGAAACAGAGCGGGAGAGGAAGTGAGCGTAGAGAGAGAAAATTTGAAGATGAAGATTATATACGATGAACATGACGCTGAGATTGAATCTCAGCCATTCATCTGATTTGATCATGTGGCTGTGATTTGCGGGACGGACTCATTTAAAGAAGACCGACTCACCTGATGCAATATATATATATATATATATATATATATATATATATATATATATATATATATATATATATATATATATATATATATATATATATATATATATATATATATATATATATATAAGGGATCAAATAAGTTCACCATATGTAATTAAGTCTATATTAAAGTTACAGATGACATACGTTAAAGTTGCATTTTTTCAGAATTGATATGTAACTATAACATTCATCTCTTTTATCACTTCAAGTGATAAAGTGCAACTTTAACAATCATCTCGTGTAACTTTAAGCACCTTTTGTGTAACTTTAACACTGGAACTTATGAACTTATAAGAGTTGTTGTCCTTATGTGAACCTATCTATATATATATAGGAAGGATCAAGTGAGTCCCTTTTTCTTTTTTGAGTCCATGAGTCCTATTCTTAGCCATTGATCTAAACAAGATGAATGGTTGAGATTGCATATGCTAATTAAGGTAGCAACTACCAAATTTTGGAAAAAAAATAAAAAAATCCTCTTCCTCCCTAGATTAGCGCCAACTGCAACC
Source organism: Agrostemma githago (assembly GCA_958450325.1). Taxonomy (NCBI): domain Eukaryota; kingdom Viridiplantae; phylum Streptophyta; class Magnoliopsida; order Caryophyllales; family Caryophyllaceae; genus Agrostemma; species Agrostemma githago. The sequence continues at coordinate 50,282,729 of OY288256.1, forward strand.
TTCTCTTTCATCTCATTTATTTTTTTTGCATTCAAACGCCCGCTTAAGAAAACCCTTCATCTTCATCTCTTCTCTCATCTCGCTCAATTTTTTCGCTCAACTCAAGCACACCCTTACACTCAAACGCTCAACTCAAACTCAATCGCTCAACTTCAACTTCAACTTTTGCGCTCAACTTAGGCATACCCGAGCACTCAATCCTTCAACTCGCACTCAATCCTTCAACTCAACTCAATCGCTCGCTCAACTCTAGGATTCTCGAGCACTCGCTCAATTGAACTCTGTCGCTCAACTCAATTCAATCGCTGTCCTCAACTAGAGCAAGGTTATTATTTTACTGAAGATCTAGGTTTTGTTTACATCTGTGTTATATTTCACTACCTCTTTCGCTAATTATTGATTCATTAATTTTGCTGCGTCTGTGCCATATAATTAATTTTTGTCACTGAAGACTGTTTTGCTATCTGGGTTTTCATCTGTTTCGTGTAATTGAATTCAACTACAGACGAACATATATCGAATGTTACTTTAATGCACATACGCTGTTACTGTAATAAACTTGATGCGCTACTTTAAGGGGTGCTTCGTTACTGTGTTTGATGTACGGTGTTATTTCAAAGACAACCATGTGTTACTGTAATGCATAAGAGGTGTTACTTTAACTCTCATCTTTGTGATACTTTGAATCCTTGTAAACCCTCAATTGTGTACATTTGTTACTCTAATCTGCTTCTTATGTTACTCCACACTTCTATTGGCAGACAGGAACACTGTGCGATCGCAATTGTTGGAAAACGTAGCCAAGTATGAGAACACTAGACAAAAAATCATCGACGGTCCCAAGAGCAAGCCAACAAAGGGCCGAAAAAAATAGCGTGTTTACTGAATCATGTCATCTCTTTTGTAACTACGATTTAATGGTCTCTATTCTTTAGTTACATGTCTAATTACATTGATATTTTGACTATCACCAATACATTGAAGCTGTGAAACTCTGTTACAATGACCAGCTGCACCTGTTACTCTAATTCATTGTTGGTGTTACTATGGGGATTATTGAAATTAACACAATTTTCTTTGGTCTCACAATCTGTGTGTTACACCGAAGCACTGTGTGTGTTATTTTAATGAACAAATTATGTTACTTTAAGTGATTAATGCCGTTACTACAATGATATTGCAATCACCAATATTGGTACTCTTTCAATGAATGAACAACATTGCTGTCCTCAGTTACTACAATGCATTTTTTCTGTTACTGTAACAAATTAATAGTGTTACTTCAACGCACATGAGATGTTACTCTAACCAAAAACACATTTATTAAATAAATATAGTGTTAATTGCAAAAATGTGTACAACATTAGTTTTTCGTGTAAACCAGGAAAAAAGAAAAAATTCTTGTAATGTCAAAGAACACGAGTATTATCAAAACACTTGTTCATCCTCGTCTTCCTCTGTGTCTTCTTCAGTACGGAGTGAAAACCTCACCCACATCTCTGCACCATTCCTGTGCATTCGGCTCTTTACCAATGCTTCCTGCCAAAAATTAAGAAAAGTCAGGCCCATGGGCATAAGTGTTACTGTAACTCCTAAGTTGCGTTACTTTAACTCTAAAAAGATATTACTCCAACGTCAGCGCCAAAAATCCTTTTTTAGTGTTACATTTTTGTGTTACTCTAATTAAAATTAGGTATTACTGTAATTCATTACTTGTGTTACTTCAATGCCATGTATGCTTCAACATAAAGCAAAACAATAATATCGGTGAAATAATAATATCAATGAACCATAATATTAATCCATAATTAATCAAACGAATTAAATTCCACCTTTTCCAGTGTTGTCTTGTGCGTTCGCATCTCTGGCGCAACTACCTGCACAAAATCAAACAGCGTTACATCAATGCAAATAATGTGTTACTGTAATTCATAAGTGGTGTTACCCTAACGTGTACAATACGTTACTCTAGCATATCATAAAAACTCTTTTCCTGAACGTCCATTTGTGTTACTGTAATTGCAATTAAGTGTTACTTTAACTCAGAAGGCATGTTACCTCAACGACGAATCTGCGTTAACTGAAATCAAAAAAATAGAATCAATGGATATCAGGGAAAATCTTAATAAAAAGCATAAAGACATGTAATCTATAGAGATCGAGATATCAAAATACCATTAATACGAAACTGTGATATCAAAATGCAATGACATCAAAAAAACGCAAATTGATACGAAACTGTGATACGAAATGACAATGAAAGCACTATAAACATGAAGATCGACGTAAAAAAAAACGCAATTCGACGCGATAAAACATTGATATCACTAGTAGAAAAAGGTGGAATTGCTGCTTCTCATTTGAGGCGTTTTAGGTGATTAGCTGCAAATAATTTATTTTTATTTTAAGAAAAAAATGTTTGGGAGAGTCTTTTTTAGAGATAAATTGAAATAAATAGGAAAAAATTGTATAAAGAGGCGTCGTCCACTATTGACGCCTCTCCATGATAAAAAAAAAAAAGAACTCGGTGCGGCGTCCACTTGACGCCTCTCAACTCTAAATACTTTAATTTATGAAAAAAAGAAAAAATAAAACATGCCCCACTCTCCGTCATCCACTCATCCCTATCTATAACTCCTAACCCTACTGTCATCCCAATCTCCCTTGTACCTGGCGAAACCAAGCCCCATTTTTCCATCGACGAAACGCAACCCCAGTACTCCCTCGATGAAACCTAGAACTCGCCGTCATCCACTCTCCATTTCAAACCATTCTCGCTGCTTGCGCTCCATCTCCGTAGGCTCGCCTCTCCATTCTCGCGGAGGTCTATTGCTTGCTGAAGTTTTTGTTTATTTTATTGTATCTTTCTTCTTTTGCCTTTAATTAAAGCTTTTTGTTAGTACTTGTTTGTTAGGGTTGAGTTTTTAACAGATTTTATGGTTAATTAAGGGTTTTTGTTTCTAGATTTCGTAATACTCGTATATGATTTTAGTATGATTGAGAAATATAGTTTTTTTTTTTTTTTGTAGATATATAGATTTTTTATGAAGTATAGCTTCAGTATTTTTGTAAACCAAGTTTGCTAAGTGTCACTGTTTTTGCATTCACAGTTCATACTTAGTTTTGCCTATTGTTTATTTTCTTCTTTGCAAGTACTCGTTGATTATTGTGTATTTGTAATTGTGTGTGGGAATTACGAAATTATAAATTGTGTGATGTTGTGTTCTACAAAAAATGAACCTGATCAAATTTGATGGTTTTCGGCCTTGTCTGCTAGCTACTAAGATTCTTCAATTGTGAGTTCTTCACTTAAATTCTCAGTGAGAGTTGATATCAATGATACACGGCATCAATTTTTTAATTAAACCGTTGATTTTGGGTTGATATTAAGGTATTGTGGTGCAAATCATTACTACGGAGTATAATTGATTATTTGGGTTGCTATTGAGGAATTGTGGGTGCTTAATTGAAGGGATTTTCAAAAATTTGCCTTGAATAATATTAACATTGAGTGATGTAAATGTTTGCATGGTATAGAGAAACCAATTAACTAAAGTTTCTTACTGACAATAACTTAACTAATCCATGCCATAATACCCCTTCACATTGATGAATTATAGGTACTGGTTATTCTTGATTCTTGATTAGCACCAAAATTTCTACAGATGTTCTTGATTATGATGGTACCCTTTTGAATACAGGTACTGATTACCTAATTTCATCTTCTGGGTATTCTTAATTTTGTTGTTTTATGAAGATTTTACTGATTTGTTTTGGGTTTGATGCAGAGTTTGTGCTGAGGAGTCTTTGAGAATTGATGTAAGCAGTTTTCAGTAGAGAGGTTAAATCGAGTGTGGTGACACTGTAACACATGCCATTATCTTTCGCAAGATTCAGGAACAATATTGATACGAAACTCCCTTGGTTTTTCATCGACACAAGTTTCTTCATTTTATTCTTCTCCGGTTTGTTACGATAAATCAAAGAACAAGTTGAAATCTGTAAGTATATTTTTTTGGCGTTGTGATTAATTTTTAGCCTTTTAACTTCTATATAATTGCTTTCGATTAGGTTTTGATATCTTAGTACCTTAAATTTCATCAAAGAATGAAAAAGGTGAGATCTTTATGTTAAATTAAGTATTTGGATTTCTGGTTATTGATTATATGTGGCGGAATTGTTCAACTATAGGGTCAATATACATTGTGTATCAAATTTGAGGATTAGAACTAGGTCAATTGCAATTCGTATTGATGCTAGTCATCTGTTAAAAAGTTGAGATTTTTATCTATATGACTTACTATTATCTTTAACACTTACATTTGGTGGATGAACAACTTTCAAATCAAAGTCCTGTAAGTAGTACATACGGAGTTCTTCATTTACTTGCCCTACTCTTCATATTTAATCAGTTCTCAATCGGTATACATTGCGTGTTTGATCAAGTTAAGATTACTTCTTTTATACAGGTTAAGACATTCACTTCTCTAATAAGAATGAACCATTCATATACTCCATATCATTTTGTAGTGAACAACTGAACAGGACTTGATTAGTAAGCCCATGAGTTACTCTAAACCGCGCAGTTCATGTTAAGACCTAAATTCATCTATAAAAGCCTTGTATAAACAAGGCTTTGTCGTAAAAACACGCTACTGTCAAATTTCACCTCCTTATAATTTAGGGTCCGGGCATTTCAAATTCTTTTGAGAGTCGTGAATGTGACATACGACAAACGGAAGGGTAACTGTCCATACTACTTTTTTTTTTCATCAGCTGAATATGGGCAGCACAGAAGAGCTAGTACGAAGCGTCTTCTCCAATAGTCGGTCCATTAGCACACAAGACATACTGACCACGTAATGATTCCGTTCTCTAGTTAATAATTTTATCTCTTTCTTGGAAGCACTTTCTTGTAGTTTGTATGTCACACATTGACTTTGATTAGTATTACATATCTGTCTATGTGCTATAGGCCCTATAGTTGTTTTTCTAAAATTATTTCAAGAACCTGCTGAAGTTTTGTGTGTTTCAGGTTGTACAACAGAAAAATGAACTAGTTTTTAATAGTAACCGAGTCTGAATTTTACGGAACACTATACTCTAACCTAGTTTTCAATAGCCGGTACATATGAAAGTTTTGGTCTTACAGCAGGAAATAACGGTAAATAAGAGCATTGTGTTCATTTACCAGTACATTATGATTGTACTCACTGGGTGATCATGGTAGACAACATGTTTCTGAAAATCCCATTATTAGGGTCTTGTTGGAGATGTAAAAGAGCTCCATCATTCTGAACATGCGGAAGCTAAGTTTGCCATCATTATGCAGTTGTACATGAATTTGTTCACTAAGGAAAAGTAACTGCACATGAGTTTTGCAAGTCCAAAGATTTTGTATGGGGGATGGAATGTCTTAAGCCTTTTTTAAGGGGTATGGAGTGGCTTATAGTTAATTTAGTGGTAAATGAACTACTCCATCATTCTTCTTGAATTAGCCCCATGGACCCACTTTTCCCCTCACAAAAAAAAGAGAAGTGGGGCTAATTCAAGAAAATGGAGGGCGTAGTTTTTAATAGTAACCGAGTATACTGTTTTAGCAGATTATAGTGTTTCATAAAAGTCCAATTGAGGATTCAGTTTAGACTTTGTAGTATTTTTTTTTATCATGTGATTGATTCTTATGTTTCTATCAGGGCTTTTTGTAGGACTTTGAAAATAATCGGTCTGACTGCCAATGGGAAGAAGATTTGGCATATATCAAAGCGGTATGTAATCAGGTAATCTAATCCCTGATTACTGTTTCACGCATGAACGTAATAAAGGTATGAGCTTGTAAAATGTTTGGATCATCTCGTAGACTTGAGCTTTACCAATTTCTGTCACTGATTAGGGGTTTTTGTTACTAATTTTGGGTTTTAAATTGTTACAAGCTGAAAAACGGATTGAGAATTAGGGTTTACAATAATTTGATAGAGTTTTTGTTACTAATTACTTTGAAAAGATCGAAACTTTAATGTGTAGAGTACTTTAGAAAGATTGAATCTTTAATCCTTGTCAATTTTGTGTTCTCCTTAGTATTCTCCATTTTGTTTTGCAGACTTCCTTTTTTTTGCATTTACAATAATGTTTGTTTACCAGGCCAATTGTAATAAGACTCACTTCCAATTGGCTTATAAAATCGAAGTAATCAAACATATATACCTAATATGATATGATTAGTGAAGTCAATTATAATCCATAAAAATTGAATTAGAAATGCGCATTATAGTCGTTTCTGTCATAAGTTAACCATCATCTAACAGTTCAAAGCACCTCTTACGTGACTTAGAAACTCATATGCGTTTAAAGCGGCGGACTAAGGAATGGTTGCACTTTTGCAGATGCCATGTATGATCTTGGCAATGGGGCGCCTTAATCAACTAAGCATTATGATCAACGGTGGTACTATTAAGGTGTAATACGAAGTTTGCAAATCTCTATTGCTCTTCCGTGATTTAGCTCTCATCCCCACTTTCTTGATTGATAAAATTGCATTTATTTTTTAAAATTCCAGATTGGACATGTCAATGGTCACACCTTCGATATCGCTAGCGCTTTCCAAGTATGTTATTCAAATTTGAAGGTAATTTAGTCAAGGGAGATTAATGCTTGTGATATGATTGCAGATTATGTTGCAGCTACCAGATATGGGGTGTTAACAAATACAAAGCGTGCGCTGATGCAGCAATCCCGGGTGTTATGCCACCTCCGCTGAGGGAATTTGAGGGTGAATTTATCATCTTTTATTTAATTTACTTACTTTCTATCGTATCCCCGTGAACTGTTTGAGCTTCTTTGTTCGTCCTCCTTGTCTACTGCATATTCATAAACAATGGAAGCCATCTGAATATACATGGCATTTGAATTCAGTTGCTTTTATCGTTGAGCAGTCAAGCCACCAGTACTATCATGCGGTTACTATTGGCAACGATGCTCTGATTTCTGCTTACAGATAGTTTCCCACCGCCTTTTTGATAAATGCTTTCTCTGTTTGAAAATATCCGATGCTTCGGGTTTCCTAGGATCGGCTTAACATTCCTTGTTGTACTAAGGCTTAACGGTTTTCTCAGTGATTAACACACTCTCGGGAAACAATAAAGGGGTCTATTTTTGGAGCCATCATATCAAAAGTTTTGCCTGCAACACTTTCTATAATTGCTTCGTTTTCCAAATTGATCTGGCAAAGCGATAAATCATCATCTAATAAACCGTCAGTTGACAGCATTTTGTGATCATGCGGGACATATTTTTATGTTTCTTTCAATTGACACATCCAGTAACCCTCCAACGTCCACAAATTAATCATTTTTATACGGTATGTTGAAGTGGAGGAGATGTCAATGAGTATATGTTGGGATATATAGTACGTACAAAAGATGGTTTCTTTGTAGTGGTAAAATTATGTTTAATTTGTAGACATTCTTTGTAGTAACATTGAAGCATTGTTTGTAGTAGTAAATAAATTTGTGAGGTGAGTGTTTGTTTAATTAGTTCAAACCTCGTTGATATTATAAGCTACATATAATAAGTTACAATAAAATATTTTTACTTGAATATATGACTTTAGTATCATATTTATGTGTTCAATCGATAATAATTCGTCGTTCTTGTGTGTTTTTAAGGTTTGGATCTTACAAAATGAGAAGCCCTACACCTACGGTGAAGATGAGATGAATGAATTACGGGATAAGTGGGCTACGTACTTTACGAATCGTAATTGTATTTGAAATAGACTAGTTAATTGGACCATTTTTGTCATGAGCTGTTTGGTGTAATTGAGGTTGGAATTGTATCCATGCCATCTTTTCGACATGTGAATGTATGGATGTAGATTTTGATGGATAATGTAAAAAAAAAAAAATTGGTTTATTGAAATGGAAATGGAAATGGGTGTTGTTGAAATTATTAAAAAAATTATATATTTTTTAAATAAAATAAATATTGCTTGTGACATTTATTTGGAGTAGATGCCTCTAACGATCCAATTAAATATATAAATATGGCGTCAAATTTTAAATGACGCGTCAAGTTTTGGCTCTATTTGAGGCGTCATATACAAAAAAACGCCGCAAAAGATCTGTCATTAGAGGCGTTTTTCCCTCAGACGCCGCAAAAAGTTCTGAGTATTTAAGGCTTCAGTTTTAGAAAACGCCACAAATGATCCACTATTTGAGGCTTCTAAAAAACGCCGCACTTTAATTTCCAATGTGCGCCCCCCCCCTCATAAAAAATGCCTCTAATGGAGGGTTTTATGGAGCCTCAAATCCCTGTTTTTCTACTAGTGTATGAAAACGCAAATTGAAAGCAATATGACTATTGAAATCCATGAAGAAAAAATGAATAAAAACGTGAATGAAACACTGAAACTCACCATTGTTATACTCGATTAGTTGCTTATCAACCGTTGAAGACGATGATGCGGTCATTGAATCCATTGTAGCAAAATTTCGAGTTCAAAATCGATGAATGAGCGTGAATGAATCAGAGTTTTTTTTTAGGTGTGAATGAACGTGGAATGAAAATTGAACGTGATAATGAACGTGAATGATAGGAAGTTATTGTTTCCTAAATTGTTGTGAGTTATTTTAGGAACGTAAATCTTCCTTTTTTTTTTAATGGATGCATCTTGTCCATCCATTCTCATCCCATCCAATGGATGGGATGAGGACTTAGGGACTCACAAAGAGTAAAGGACTCATAAGAGCCTCTCTCTCTCTCTCTCTCTCTCTCTCTATATATATATATATATATATATATATATAGAGAGAGAGAGAGAGAGAGAGAGAGGATCATATAAGTCCCATTTCTATATATAAGTTCATAAGTTCTATTTTCAACCTTTAGATCAAAATGGAATGAATGGCTTAGATTTGATGATGTTTATTTAATTTTCAATTAGAAATTAATGAGGTTCACGTATTCCCACCCTCAATATTTTCACCATATTCAATTCAGTACACTTCCCATCACACCCTTCATTCTACATCCTTCATTCTCCATCCTTCATTCATCCACATCTTTTTCCCTCCTCCATTGAAGAACAATAAAAAAAATCAATTGCTCCAGAATTATCTCTTGATTCCGAACAGTTTCGTGCTAGTTATTATGGTAATTGGAGGTTTGTTTTGTTAATTATTCCATGTTGTTGGAAAGTTATCGTCAATTAATTTTAGAGATTAGGGTTCTATGGTAGGCTGGTTTTTGATTTCAAATATTGCTTTTTGAGATTATTCCTTGTTAATTTACTATTTAAATCATATCTTAATAACCTCATTTGATGTTTTTTGCTATTTGTTGTTGAAATTGGGATTTGAAGTGTTAATTATTCATTGTTGCTTGATTCAAGTGGGAAAGATGTCATTTTGCTGATTAATTTTAGGAATTAGGGTTCTATTGTAGCTAGATTTTGATTTCGAACCTTCCCTTTTGAGATTATTGTGTTTCGATTCCTTGTTCATTTGCTATCTTCCGATCTCCGTCATACTTTAACAACCCCACGTGATGTTTGTGCATGGAAAAGAGGTTTGAAGTGTTAGTTATTCCTTGTTGTTTGATTCAAGCTGGAAAGTTGTCATCTTGCTGATTAATTTTAGGAATTAGGGTTCTATTGTAGATAGAATTTGATTCCGAACCTTCCCTTTTAAGATTACTGTGTTCCAATTCACAGTTTCTATTTACATCATAACTTAACTAACCCCTATGATGTTTTTTTGCTAATTATTATAGAAATAAGGGTTTGATGTGTTGAACAGTTGATTATTCCTTGTTTCTTAATTCGAGTTGAAAAGTTATTATCTTGTTGATTAACTTTAGGAATTAGGGTTCTACGGAGTATATTGTTTATTATAGCTGGATTTGATTTTGAACCTTCCCGTTTGAAAGTGTGATTTTTTTTGCTAGTTTTTATGGTTTGTAGTGATAATTATTCTTTGCTGCTTAATCCAAGTTGAAAAGTTGACATCTCAAGTTCTCAACTACTCCATGTGATGTTTTATGCATGGAAATTGGGTTTGAAGAATTAGTTATTCCTCGGTGCTTAATTTAAGTTACAAAGTTGGCATCTTGCTGACTAATTATAGGAACAAGGGTGAAAATTTAAATTATGATTAAAGAATTCTAATGTTTTTCTTAATTATTGATTGTTGTGCGTTTTATGTGACATTTTTATGATGTTTATGTGATATTGTGTTTTTTGTTCTTCATTGCATGTGTTAGCCGAGATGTCGTCCAAATGTCAAATTGTTGGAGTTGAGAAAAGTGAGGCGGTAGCGGAGGAAGATGTCGGTAATGTCCTTGTAAAACGTAGGGGACGAAGGCTTGTGAAGCTTATTTCGAAGCTCAATGAAGCTTAACGTCACCTTGATTGGTCAATATATATGAAACTTCAGCTGACAACAAATGTAACTTCAACAATATTTAATTGGAACAAGTGTAGATTATAGTTGACTCAGACATAGTAATGGTGCAGAAACAATAGTTTAACTTTAACTGCTAAATTTGTAACTTCATCTCTATAACAACGTAACTTTAATAATCATTTGTTTTCGTATTATTGTAAACATTCAAGTGTATGTATTGAAACTTCAATACATTTGTTTTATAACTTCAACTCAATTATTTTGAAACTTCAGCATCCGTAACTCTAGGTGTATGTATAAGAACTTCAACTGTATTGATCTGTCACTCCAATTGTTTCAGTTTGTAGATTCACTTTAATTGGTCAATATGCAACTTCAATTACTTTATAACGTCACTTTAACTAATAAATTTGTAACTTCATCCCCGTAACAACATAAGTTTAATAAACATCTGTAACTTCAATTCACATATTTTGTAACTTCAGTTCATATGTTTCGTAACTTCAGTTAATATGTTTCGTAACTTCAGACCAATAAAATTATACTGTACCAATAACGAAAAATACAATAAATTAAATATCAAAAATAACAAATAAGAAAGAGATAAATAAAATTATTTAATACGTTTATTCGAAGTTTTACTGTGTGCACTTGAAATCATGCAAAAAAATACTCCTACTAAGAAACAAAATGGACGGTGATGAAAATGATAAAACAAAAACAGAACAAGAAGAGAGGAAATTAAAGAAATTAAGAATTCTGATTTTTTTTTAAAATTATGATTGTATGGAAGAAGAGAGAAGTTGATTATTGGTAAAAGAGTTAATTAGTGTGTAGGAGTTATTAGTAGAAGAGTTAATTAGGAGTTAATTAGTGTGATGGGAGGAGAGAGAAAAGATTAGGGATGGTAGTAATTGCTACATAGGGAGTGTGAATTAGAGTGAAAATTTGTGTTTTTTGATCAAATCTCAACCATAGATCATATCTCATCTAATGGCCAACAATAGAACTTATGGACTTAAAGTTAGTCATGGCCTTATTAGAACTCCACTATATATATATATATATATATATATATATATATATATATATATATATATATATATATATATATATATATATAGGTAGGTTCAAATAAGGTCACCATGTTTCAGTAAGTCTCTATTAAAGTTACAGATGACATACGATAAAGTTGTATTTGTTTAAAATTGATATGTAACTATAACATTCAGCTCTTTTATCACTTCAAGTGATAAAGTGCAACTTTATCACTCATCTCGTGTAACTTTAAGCTCTTTTTGTGTAACTTTAACACTTGACCTTATGCCCTTAAAATATTTGTTGCCCTTATTTGAACCTACCTCTCTCTCTCTCTCTCTCTCTATATATATATATATATATATATATATAGAGAGAGAGAGAGAGAGAGAGAGAGGGAGAGGGAGAGGGAGAGGGAGAGAGAGAGAGAGAGAGAGAGAGAGAGAAGGGATCAAATAAGTTCACAACATGCAATTAAGTCTATATTAAAGTTACAGTTGACATACGTTGAAGTTGCATTTGTTCAAGATTGATATGTAACTATAACATTCAGCACTGTTATCACTTCAAGTGATAAAGTGCAACTTTAACATTCATCTCGTGTAACTTTAAGCACTTTTTGTATAACTTTAACACTGGAACTTATGAACTTATAAGAGCTGTTGGCCTTATGTGAACCTATCTCTCTCTCTCTCTCTCTCTCTCTCTCTCTCTATATATATATATATATATATATATATATATATATATATATATATATATATATAAAATGTGCTTCTTGTTAATAAAAAAAATCAGTTAAATCAAGCCTTTGTCGAGGCCATTTACATTAAGCGTCTGAAATCCGGACATCCCGGAAGGCAACAACGTGTCAAAACTCTACAAAAATTAGTACTAATATGCCACATAATATCAATTAATACAACATAGTACTAAACGGCTGGGTTCTACCGGTCCAACTTTTCCTTTCCCTTGCCATTCGGGTGTGTTTGCTCGGGTCTCTCACTATTGACCCTCCTAGCGCAAACTTCCACCTCCCTAGCCAAAAGCGAGCCCAGCCAATCTCACTTCCCCTCCTCACTCAAATTTTCAATACTGGGTCTTGTCGGTCTCGGCACGTGTAGATGAACTGACGAACACTAGGATCGATAACGCCGTCTTCGGTCGTGCACTTAGCAACATTAGCCCGCATAGCTTCCTTACTCTGTAGTACGGTCACCTCCACAATCCTTAACCTTTCTCTCACACCCGACAACCCCGGACATCAGGAACGATCTTCTGAAGTAGCTAAACCCCTTTCCAAAAGCCAAAATGCCCGCACAAGAATGACAGGTCCAGACGGACGGTACATTTCGTCCATCGGATCCACCGGACTTAGATGTCTTTTCATTTTTTTAGGGGGGATAAGCTACCCCACCTAGGCGTGTTTTAGCCTTTAACAGTTATTGTCGAGTCGCGTCAGTAAGCCCAATACGGCATTGTCTTGAATATACAAAAGTGGTCTAACTTTTTTTTGGAAAATCGCCCGAATTTTAAACTTCGGCCTCGTTCTGTATGTCAAAACAACCACGCTCATTTCTTAACACACTCGGTCAAAGCATGTTAATATTTTACGTCTCAAGTCAAAACATTTTAATCGACGTACTATCTGATCCGATTTCCGGCTCATACAAACGCATCTCAAAACATCCTAAAGAAACTGTTTTCACGCTCTCATGCAATGCTAATACACCCTAAACTAGGTCGAATCGCAAGCAAATGAACGCAAAAGTGATTACTTGTCAATTTAGGTAAACAAATTCGCCAAGCACAAGACTAATCCAACTAATTCGAGCACTAAATCTAAAACGAATATACAAAACATACAAATTTATACACGAATCGAGGCTAGGAAGGACCCCCTAGAAGCCGCACCGATAGCCATCACGATCTCACAAAGGTTGTCATCCAAGTCTAGATCGTCTAAATCTATAAGAGGAGACGCACTGCCATCCATCCCCGACAACATATCTAGGGTAGCTGTCTCGGGAACTCCTCCAACCTCCTCGTTAGCACCCGTAGCCTCAGCCTCAATCTCCCTCTCGATCCGATGCCTGGCCTCACCCTGTGTGGAGGTCTCCCCCCGAGACCGAGCCAGTTGCTCCTTTAGGAAGGCGATCTTGTCAGCCCGAGATTGCAGGAGCCGTCGCGACTCGACATCTTTCGCCTCGAGCTCGGTCACCCGAGTCTCTAGCTGTCCCACCATATCCGAGACATCCTGCGAGTGCACTCAAACATTAGGAAAACACACAAGCAGCCTAGGAAACCACCTTAGTCACACAAACTCACCGATCGAGGCCCCGAAGTGTCACGGGAGACCCTCGAGGCATAGGCCCGGAAGCAGTTGGCAGTCTGCCACAACCGCTGATGGCAAGCCGACGAAACCTGAGAGTAAAACCACAAATTTAGGCAAACTGGCTCTAATTCTTAAAACCCGAATCAAAAACAAAAAGTCAAAACTTACCCTGTCTCGCCACTCTATCCCGGCATCCATCTCCTCAGCAGAACACGGGGGGATGGGCTCAGTAAAGGGTATCCCAGCCGCATCCACCCTAAGCAGAGTCATAGGAAAATCTGGGGGCTGGATTTCGTCAGCCGGATCGGCCAACTGAAATGACAACAGATTGGTCAGTCAAAAGGCAAAGAAATAGCAAACCGTAACACAAACCTTAGAGCCAAAGATTAAAACATTACCACAAGGCGGTACCAAGCCAGACGCCGGGTGATGTGAGAAAGATAGGAGGCACCAGGCACCAAGAGCGTATCGCCCCCTTCTCCGTCCATGTCCTCAAGGATCTCTGCGGTGGTCGGTGGTCTGAACATGGTCCGGGGAGGATCAACCGGCACCCTGAAGTCGTCATATAGGCACTGACGCACCAACTGCTCGCCCAGATACCAAACTGGACGAATCAACGCAAGAAGAAGCATCCTTCTATAACTCCGCGGCCTCAACTATGCGGCCACATACTCCGGCACACCCTCGTAATTAGCCTAAGGGCGGGCCACAAACTACACAAACAAAATCGACATCCTAATGAATCCCAAAACTTGAGGGCTATTAAGCAAAATAAACTACAGAAGGAAAACATACATCTTCAACACGTAGCTTGTTAACCAGCGCGTTCTCCACAGGGTAATGGCTGATTGTGCTCTTAGGCTGAGCCAGCCTCCACTCGATTCCCGCCGGGAATCTCTTCGGGTGCACCTGCACCGTCTTAGGTGCCAAGCACGGGAAGTAGGAATAGATCGAAGCCTATAAAACCCCAAAACAACTTTAGTGAAATCAAGCCGAAAACTGAGTAGAATTCGAAACACAAGAGCGAAAAAAAACTAACTAACCTCCAGTATAAGGCCTGGACCCACAATGGGCACAGCTGAACCCGACCCTATCACCAGCGACCTCACCATGACTTGCAAGCAGCGAGTCATCTCCGCGAAAGCCGCGATCACCCAATCAAAGCGCCCTAGATGAGTCAGGTCGGCTAGGAAGGGCAAAATCCTGGTACTAAACCTCTCGCCCTTGTCCGAGAAGTGATTCGACCCTAGGAAATACCACAGCCACAGGCGAGCATCCTGCTCCGGCGTATTAGCCTCCCGACCCTCTAACACCGCCACTCGCTCGAAGTGGTCGGTGATGTACGAGCTCACTATAGCATGAGGCGTATTATATGCTTCACACGGCAGACAATCCCCGATGAGGCCCCGCACCTCATCACTATCTAGACTAGGGCCCTCGACGGCCCACCTAATCCTGTCCGGCCCCTAGGGTAGACCGCTGATCATCCCAAAATCCTCTAGGGTCATCCCAACCTCCCCAAAAGCCATGTGGAAGGTCGAGGTAGTGTCATGAAAGCGATCTATCATCGCCCTAATCACCATAAGGTTGCATTTAGTTTGACAACCCACCAACCTAACCCATTGCCCGACCACGGGGCCTAAGGCGGTCCTCTCGATAATCCCCAATACTGTAGGGGTCAACTTCTGATGGTAGACATCGAGGAACGTAGTAAAACCCGAGAAAGTCCTCATCGGACCTGGGGGCTGCAAACCAAAACAATGCTAGGATGAACAAAACAAAGCTAGCCTAACCCAAGCAAAAATATATAATAGAATCCGAGGCATAACTAATAAACACGAATAATGCACTCACTAGACCCCGCACAATGCGGCTAGAAATGTGACGGTCAAGATGAAACATCAGCTGATGACCATCCCAATCCCGAGCCCACTCAGGATCCTCGTAAACAATCTCCTCATTCTCTGGTACCGGAACCGGAGCATGAGCCCTCCTGGACACTGTCTCTGGCAGCTTGTGTTTCTTCACTCTATCGAACTCAGCCTCGTTGATAGTCTCGGGGTCACGCCGCTGAGACGAGATGCTCCTCTGTCTCCTGCGAACCCTCGGGGAGTCTGTGAACCTGCCCCAACAACCTCCTCACTAGCACCAACCGAAGAAGTTCCCTCGGAACGTTCGGTATCACCTCTACCTGTGAAACCCAAAACAAAAAAACACAACGAAACATAACCCTAGTCAGGCTAAGTCACCTTAAACAGGTCAAAATAAGGTCAAAATTTCGGATAAAGATATCAAAATTCTGAGTTATCCCGGAGGCACAACAATTTGCCCGAGGGGTCTGAGTTATCCCGGAGGCATAGCAACGACAATTTTTCCCGAGGGTCAGAGATATCCCGGAGGCACATCAACTTTGCCCGAGGGTCAGAGTTATCGCGGAGGCACAACATCTTTTGTCCTAGGGGTCAGAGGCATCCCAAAAGACAGCTATTCGAGTGGAGACTGACGCCCTCGAATAGTTTTATATCACTTTAGTTCGTCCTAGGGGTCAGAGGCATCCCGAAGACGACCGCTCGAGTGGAGACTAACACCCTCGAACGTTCTGTGTCATCAAGGGTTCATAAGCATCCCAAGCAAAAGCAAATACATTTACACCTAACACATAAAAGAGCTTAAAATTAAACAAAACCTTAAATAAATCGAAGAAGACAAAGCGCGCGCGCAAAGAATCAAGAACAAGACAATAAGCAACGGCCCGGGCCCAAGCAAGCAACCACAAGCGAAGACATCAGGTATGACTCCTAAACCTTGGCTGGCAAGCCCCAACGCACAGTCTAACGGACTTAAAACGACCCAACCGGACAGCCACCAGGTCGTAATCTTCGATTTACATGGGCGGCTATACTTTGACTTTCGCCTTGTCCAAGCCTCGGTCAAAGTGGGGGCTTCTATAGACACCCAGATTTGGACTTGGTGGCTGCAGAAGTGCCCAACAAACACCCGATGACGATAGGACTGCAACGCGACGCGGGTTCGCGGTGTTCTAGGTAGTTTTTCTATAGAACGGATCAAATAAATTATTCGGGAAAATTAAACTAACATGATGGCAGCCTTAGTCACGTCGTTACGATCGCGTAGACACTAATTAGAGTCAATTTCGACACCGGGACCCCGAGTCGGTCCCGAAACTCGAACCGAGTCAACACCGCGCCAAGAGAACCTCGGGATGAACACCCGAGGCCCACTAAACCCACGGCGCTAGGGTAAACACCGGAATATTTAGGCCCTAAGTTATGAATCATCTATGCATCGAGTCCCGTTTAGTGTATACTCCGAGGGTGCAACTCCTCATAATGTGATTTACTTACATTCGCATTTACAGTTTTTCTTATGATTTATTACTTTTATGACCTTATAATCGCATGCTAAATCACCTAACACGGAATTCAAAACGTAAAACAAATAAAACTGAACAAAGTGATGGTCGGGTTCCGTATTAGTCCCGGTGCTCGCCTTATTAGGTTCGACGCATCTCTATTAATACCGAGCCGACGCATCTTAAGGAGAATACCAGGTAAGGTATATCACGAGAATGACTAATATCCGTATTATCGCGTTAAAATTGATTTGCTAATTCGTATAATACTAGTACTCTGTACTCTCCAACGTGCATCTTTTCATGGCCTGCTTGTCACGTGAAATCGCATGCAAAGAATGTAAACACAATTACTTTGACGACAAAAACTTACTTGTCCTTAAAAAAACCGACATAGCAAAAGGTTTAGGGTTAAAACAACGGATGTTACAGTACTTTCGCCACGACAAAAGAACTAGGATATCAGCCCATCGATTGATTAGTAGAGGCCGCTATAGTGCGGGCGGGATTGGGTGTTGACATCTATCGGATGTTGGCTTCCCAATACGTACCCTCACCCTTTACTTAGAATCGACGGTTTCCGGATGTCCGAAACCATTGGCAATGAGAGTCATTCCAGGCATGGAGTGCTTAAGGGTACAAGTCTTTATCTTTAGGTCCCGTGCCACTCAACTTTGAGCCGGCAAGGGATCAAAGTTGACTTGAACAGTTTCCGAGTCCCCATAATTGACTCGGTGGCGAATCCACAAATCAACGACAATTTCAGTTCACTAAAAAGGTCGCCTTACCAAACAAAACGGCCTTTAAACATTTAAACATTAACCTCCCACAAACAGCGCGGACATGGGTGTGTTGTTTAATAAAACTACAAATAGAACGGTTATTTCGCTGAACCGTCCTCTTTGATGCAATTCTTAAATAAATAAATGTATATATATATAGGGGAGATCAAATAAGGGCATATTACATATGTAAGGGCATAAGTTCCATTCTCAGCCGTCAGATTAAATATAGATGGATGGCTGAGATTGAGTGATATATATAATTATTTAAAAAAAATAAAAGCAATTGATTACCTCTTTACGTTTTCCATGCATATCTCTTTTTTCCCACTCTCTGTTTTCCCACCATAATTGATTACCTCTTTACGTTTTCCATTCAATTCTCTCAAACCCATCTCCAATTCTCTCAATTGATTACCTAACACTGCCCGCTCTTCAATCTCCGTCCCATCTCCAGTTCAATCTCCGTCTACTTGTTGCTCTTCAATCTCCGTCGAAGCTCTACTTGTTTTCTTCATTTCAGGTAAATATTATTGTTAATTTCTTCATTTCAGTACTTCATTACACTTCTTTATCGAGTAACCCTAATTTCTGGTCTCCATTACACTATTTCATTTCAGTTCCAGTAATCTCTAATCTGTTTATCGAGTAACCCTAATTTCGCATAGGGTTTAGGGTTTACGATTCTTTATTCAACGATTGTTCGTAAGTTCGTTTATCACTGCATATTTTCTGTGTATTGTTGTGGTTTATCATTGCATATTTTCTGTTTATTGTTGTGATTGTAATGTTGTGATTTTATTCAATCATAAAAATCAGGGGTTTTCTGTGTATTGTTGTAAGTTCGTTTATCATTGCATATTTTAAGAGCTATTTCTTGTCGTCGGCGTTTCAGCTGGATCGTCGGCGCTTTATAACATGAATTGACGCATTTGCCCCTTCTTTAACTTATCTCATTAACATTACTAATTACATTTTGAATAATGTTACCAATTATATTAACATTACTAATTACTCGATAATGTGACGGTTTTTGTTTTTTCTAAAATCGTCTTCTCCGCAATTTTTTGTCCTATTTTATGGGTTATGGTCCCTCCACCACCCCACACTTCATTACTCTATTCTTGACGTTCGATTATAACCATCGCATGACGTTCGATTCTCTAGTGACGGACTTTTTTTAATTTAACGTAGAAAAAAGACGAACTATAATACGTAATAAAGTGCAAAATGTGAGAGTATCACGTTTTAGGGATCTGTAAAACGTGAAAATGTCACGTTTTACGGATCAGTAAAACGTGAGAAAGTCACGTTTTACGGATCAGTAAAACGTGACACTTTCACGTTTTGCGGATCTATTAAAACGTGACACTTTCACGTTTTACAAATCGGTAAAACGTGACTTTCCCACGTTTTGCAGATCGCTGAAACGTGAAATGTTCACGTTTTGTCTTTTTTTTTAGCGTGTTTTATACTTAAAATTATAAAAAAAACGTCAAAACGTGAGAAATTTACGTTTCACCGATCTGCAAAACGTGAGTTTCTCACGTTTTGCCGATCGGTGAAACGTGAGAAACTCACGTTTTGCTGATCGGTGAAACGTGAATTTCTCATGTTTTGTCTCCGTTTCATGCTATTTCCGGGTTTTTGATTATTCCGACAAATTCTCCCTACAATCCGTCAACTAATCTCTAATCATGCCGCAAACAACAAATTGAAAAACCGTTAAATTGAAAATTTGTGACAAATTTAAACTCGAAAACAAAAAATTAGACTTAAATAAAAACCAATCAATTATATTATTGATTATTAGAAAAAGATTTCCGAGGTCCATGGGGAAACGTGTCACATAAACCGTTCAATTTACGTGATAAATTAATACTCCGAAACGTAAGATTAGATTTATATACAAAAACCAATTAATTATATTAACGATTATTATACAAGGGCAATACGGTAAAATCACGTATAAAGCGCCGACGATCCAGCTGAAACGCCGACGACCCAAATGAATTGCTCATATTTTCTGTGTATTGTTGTGATTTTATTCAATCATAAAAATCAGGGGTTTTTAGGCATAGAATCGAACTTATACATAACAATTTGTGTGTATTGTTGGTGGTTTTTGTTTATCGTTGCAGATTTCATATTAAAAAATCATATTGAATATTTATCGTTGCAGATTTCGTTTAATATTAAAGAAATTAGGGGTTTTTAGTCACATTGCAGATGTTATCGTGTTTGTTTTGTTTATCATTGCAGATTTTCTGGTTGATATGTCTTCCGGAGAACGTCAAATCGTTGAAGCTGCAAGCAATGAGCCATTAGACGAGGAGGAGGAGGAGGATGCAAGCGTTCCTGTCAGATGTAGGGGACAGAGGCTCGCCAAGTTAATTTCCAATCTAAATGACAGGCAGAAACAGTCCGTACGCTCGATCGGGTTTGGTGGGCTGCTGGATTTCAAGATCAGTAAGTACCCTTTGCAGTACGTACTACTGTTTTTGAAAGCGTTTGATGACGGTTCCCATGTATTTCGTGCGTCGGAGGTCAAGGAATTATGTGTGACGAAACACGACGTCCACGATTGTTTTCTACTGCCACGCGGGTCGAATGAGGTGGAGTTGGCACCGACCGGACGTAAAAAACACTCCTCCGACGAGGAGTGCAAGGCATTGAAGGATTTTTGGAGGGCTCAGTACCATGTCGCTAACAACAGCAACCAAGTAAAACTAGGTGGTCTTTTCGACGAACTTATGGCCGATAAAGATGGGGGTGAATTATTCTGTAAGATGTTCGTCCTATTTGCAATGTCATCGTTCTTGTGCCCTACGTCAAACAACGGAATAGACCTGAAGCTTGTAAAAGTCGTGGACGACGTCTCAGGTATTAGCAAGTACGACTGGTGTTCGTACATTCTCAAAAATCTGGTCGATGCAGCTGCTGAGACGAAGAAAAGTCCGAAGCATTTGCGAGGTTGTGTTCCGTTCCTCATGATCACCTACCTCCAGAGGTTCGATTTCTGTGGAGAATCTTGCCCACATGATCTACCCTTAATTAAGCACTAGAACAACGAGAATCTGGCAGCACGACTACATGGTGAGATGATGGCTGGTTCGTTGGGTAGGCAAGTGTGGTCGAAAACGACCTATCCACGGTCTTATTCCGACGGAGTCGAAGTCAATACGGTGCTGCTGACCCGGGACGTACACCTACGTGTTCCAATCACCGAAACAGCGGGAGGAAATTCATCGAGATAGAGCTTCCACCTGGGCTTGAGGACGATAGCGAACATGCCGCTCGGGCTGACGATGTAAGTAAATTTTTACAATTTGTCATATCTTTAATCCTCAATCTGTCATTAACCTTTACGCTAATTATCTACTTTAACACTATTAAATCGCAATCTTTAATGTTATTACAACGTGCTTAGCTCTTTTTGTATGATGTTTGACAGTACAAGAAATCTTAGATATGTTTGAGCATGAAACTTTAGTTCAACGGATTTGAAACTTCAGTGACCTGTTGCAGAACTTTATTATATATATATCAGCTTTAATACTAATCTTAGAAGAATATTATATATGTATCAGCTTGCAACTTTAGTTCAATGGATATGATACTTCAGTGGCCTGTCGCATAACTTTAACACTACTTAATCGCAATTTCAATGTTATTTGAACGAATTCAAGTGTGAAAAGGAATCTTAGACATGTTTGAGCATGCGACTTTAGTGATATGGATTTGACACTTCAGTGGCCTGTCGCAAAACTTTTTGTATGAAGTTTGACAGTACAAGAAATCTTAGATATGTTTGAGCATGAAACTTTAGTTCAATGGATTTGAAACTTCAATAACCTGTCGCAGAACTTTAACACTACTAAATCCCAATTTCAATGTTATTACAACGAGTTCAGCTCTTTTGGTAGGAAGTGTAGCAGTAGAAGAATATTATATATGTATCAGCATGCAACTTTAGTTCAATGGAGATGAAACTTCATTGGCCTGTCGCAGAAGTTTAGCACTACTAAATCGCAATTTCATTTTTATTTGAACGAATTCAAGTGTGAAAAGGAATCTTAGATATGTTTGAGCATACAACTTTAGTGATATGGATTTGACACTTCAGTGACCTGTCGCAGAACTTTTTGTAGGAAGTCTAACAGTAGAAGAAATTTTAAATATGTTTCAGCATGCAACTTTAGTTCAATGGATTTGAAACTTCAGTGGCCTGTCACAGAACATTAACACTATTAAGTTGCTATTTCAATGTTATTTGAACGAATTCTATTATTCGTACGCTAATTACTTACTCATCCACTACGGTGAACAATAACGTTGCAGGGCGTTCATCTGCTACTCCTCAAAATGCAAAGGAATAAGGTTGCTTTTCCTGCTTGGTTTGGCGAAGCAGCTGGTGAAATCAAGGATCGGACCATGCCGTCTTCTCTCGGGACCGAAACAGATCACTGCCAATCATCCCAGGCGTTCTAGACTAGCGACGAACTCCATCGATATGTTGACCAGGTCTGCGAGTCAGTATTTTGTTTCTGAGATTCAACTGCCAATGTACCAGTGTACGCTGCAGCGGCTGGGAAGACTACAGCCGACATCACACCCATACATGTGCAGGTAAGCGAGCAACCTGAAGTTCCATTGGAGCAGCCTGATGGAACTGTGCAGGTGGGCGCCGATGCAGGTTCCGACGAGGTGGACGTGGGCGGTGAGGAACAGCGACCAGAGGCATCATTGGTAGACTCCGCAGTACAGTCTAAGAAACGAGTTCAGTACAACGTACGGGGGTCGTCATCTAAGCGGCAGCGCTCCACAGAACATCAGCCAATAAATACTCCAGTGCAAGGTCCCGTTGCAGATTCAACACCGCGGGAAGCAACGTCATCATTGAGGAGCCGCATCCGTGGTCCGGGGGATGGTCTCAGGTGCACTTTGGATTTCGAGGACATTGACACTAAAGCGCTGACCGTGTCAAAAAAATTCCGCAGCAACCAACAACTGTTAAGCAACCTCCCGAATTTACGGAAGCATGTAGCGGACTATAGCTTGCTCGACGACTACGATTACCCTAACGAGTAAGCTTCCTTTTCGAATTTCTGATTTCTTATTTGTTGCGACCTACCCACCTAGTGATAACCAGTTAATAAGATCCATTCGACCTAATTCAGTGAGCTGCTAGCATACTACGGGAAGGACGCAATAATAACTCGCTCCGACGTACTGACCATGCTCCCTGACACGGACATGTCTTCTTCCGTCCTAGAGTGCTGGTCGATAATCCTCACTCGTATTTCCGCTGCAGACCCAGGGGGCGACAATCTTCCAACAATGACGTTCATGGGGGTACGCCACTCGGTATGCACTAACCCCCACTCTTACTATTTCTACATTAGTTTTTCTTTGGAAGTAGTCTGCATTACGCTTGAAACTTTAATTCAATTATTTAAGAACTTCAATTCTCGAATTCCGAAACTTTAGAAAATGTAGAAAATGTCGATAGAATTAATTTAAAACTTCACCTAAGTCAGTTCAGAACTTCATAGAACAACAGTGAAAACTTCATCAGCAGACAGTGTCAAGTTGTTCATTATTTTGCTCTAAAACATCAACACATCGGTTTCGCAACTTCAACTCAATTTCTAAGGAACTTCAGCACATAGGGTTCGAAACTTCTAAACATAAGGTATTATCATTTTCTAATCTTGGCTCAGTATTCCTACATATATTCATCTCCACAGGACGTTATAGAGAATCTTGTAGAGAATTTCAACCAAGCAACCCCTTACCATGCTCTCGAAGAGAAGCTCTACAGATTTTGGGACGTATTCATCAAAGATTGCCGTCCAGCAGTCAATTTGCAGTCCGACCTTATTTTTGTGCCAGTCAAACTCAACCAACATTTTGTCTGCATTTGTCTCAACTTCAAGAAGAACACAGTCGATGTGCTGGACCATTACCTACACCCTGATTTCCCGAACTCGGATGTTTACAAGGCCGCATACATTATTGTAAGTACTACTCCTGCAAAACTTACTATATTGTACCAGAAAATTACAAGCTTACGCAGCTCACTCCAACTTCTTGCAGGCATCTGGAATGAGTAACTACTTGGAAGTGAAGGGGGGTTACCAAGGCCTTACAACTTCCTTTCTTTGAAATAAGGCAGGCGAAAACGGAGTGGCAGAGCAATGTCATCAATCAAAAGGAATCTGGATTATTTACAATGATGCACATGCTACTGCATGAGGGTGAGGATGAGGTGCCACCCCACGAGGATCTGCAGCGTAAAGTTGGTAGGCGATTCCTCATAGTGCAGCTCACTGCCACACTAATTCTCTCCGACTACAACAGAGAACGGAAAACAATCCGCAAACAACTCGACAAGTTCAATGCGGAGAAAGAAAATATTTGGGATATTTTGAAGGAGAAACGTAAGTCATTAAAGGTCTACATTAGTCGTAGGAGGTAAACAAACGATTCCCCGTGGTTACTGAACTTTATGTTTTCGGCAAGAAGAACTTGTATCCGCTACAATGAAGTTAGCCCTAAACTCGAATTTCGTCATTGTCTTCTGTAAACAATCGTTCCAATTTTCATTTCACGCAATTTTTGAGGAACGTATTATCATTTTCTAACCATGTGCCATTTTCCTTCAATCTTCATAGCCTTGATCAATATTTATCTATTATTGTTTTTGAAACTTTTAGTCGATTGTAACATAACTTCAGCACATAACTTCCAAAACTTAAATAATTAATCGCTGCACATCATCTGCCACTAAAACCAAAACTACTAAACGCCTGAAACTTTAAATCAAAAACATTACAACTTCAAGTCTAACAATGCGACACTTCAGAATCGTAGCATACCATTTCACACTTGAATTCGTTCTAATAACATTGACATTACGATTTAGTAGTGTTAAAGTTCTGCGGCTGGCCGTTAAAGTTTCAACTCCATTGAATTAAAGTTGCATGCTCAAACACATCTAAGATTTATTTTACTGTTAAACATCTCACAAAAACAGATGAACTCGACAACATAACATTGAAATTGCGATTTAGTAGTGTCAAAGTTCTGTGACAGGCCACTGAAGTTTCAAATTCATTGAATTAAAGTTGCATACTCAAACATATCTACGATTTCTTGACATTACGATTTAGTATTGTTAAAGTTCTGCGGCTGGCCGCTAAAGTTTCAACTCCATTGAATTAAAGTTGCATGCCCAAACACATCTAAGATTTATTCTACTGTTAAACATCTCACAAAAACAGATGAACTCGACAACATAACATTGAAATTGCGATTTCGTAGTGTCAAAGTTCTGTGACGGGCCACTGAAGCTTCAAATTCATTGAATTAAAGTTGCATACTCGAACATATCTACCACTGAATTCAGTGGTGTTAAAGTTCTGCGACAGACCGCTAAAGTTTCAAATCCAGTGAACTAAAGTTGCATTCACCAACATATCTAAGATTTCTTCTATTGTTAAACTTCTCAACAAAATAGCTGAACTTCCTACGACATTACAATTCCTAATCACTGAACTCACAAAACAGAGGTTCCTTACTCTACGTCGTCATCGACAAAGTCTGAAACTTCGTCCTCGGACAGTGGACGCTCCGCAACTGGGTTAGAACAATTTCTCTTATCATGGTGAGCCATTCGTTTGCAGTTCTTGCATAGCCGCTTAGGTTTTCTCGCAAGGGCAGCTGCCTTCATCTTTGTTGACAACATTCTCTTCCCACTACCTTTAGTCTTCGACTTTCGTGGAGGCAGAATAGTTATTTCAGTAGTAGACGGACAACCAAGTAATTTCTCAAATTCATGTTCCTTCGTTAGTGGCTCGGCAGGCTTACTAACGCTATCGATAAAAGCCCTAACCACTTCCCTCAGTTTCTGTACATCTTCCTTACCCAATTCACGAACCACGCCAACTGCTTCATGAAATTCAGACCACAGCTTTGTTATCTCTAACTGCTTTTCATCTACCCCGCCGATAAAATTTCCTGCCGATGCGTCAACCGACCACCTTCTACACACGTAAGCTGCTGGTATCGTCTTCTGCCCATGTGACATCAAAATCCAAATAACATGTCTGCATAGAATCCCTCTTCTTTCATACAATGTACAGGTACACGTTGCCTCCATCAACTCTGACACAGGAAAAAGAACTTCAAAGCACTACCAACGTAACTTTGGAAACCAAAAATGGAACTTCAACGGTAAAAAAACTACTGTAAACGAATAAGTACCATACCTGGGTTATAACGAACAACGTAAACTCGATTCCTAGATTAATCCTTCACCGTAGTAACCTCAACCCCTTCATTCACCTCAAAGCCACGTACCGTGCACGTGTCAATAGAATTCTTCACCTCGGTCTGGAATTCACTAAATACTTCGTGCGTATACAGCTTCGTAGCATCAGCTTCAATAGCTAAATGAGTCCCCAACTTAGGTCTCGAGTGCTTGTTCTCATTATCAAGCTTCTTCTGAGTATGCCTTTGCTGCTCCATCGCGCTTTCGTAGCGCATCCAGAACTCCACTAAAGTACCGGACTTTCCTTCAAACCTCTTGAAGAAACTATTTGCACTCTCCGACCTTTGCGTTGTTCTCATAACGCTGCTCACTGGTATCTCTCGACAATGAGCCATGACCCACTGCTTTCTATCGGCAAATGCGGTGTTAAACCAATCAACTTCATTCAATCCATGTTCCTCCATAATTTCCTTCCACCTGGAGTCAAACTTTGCGAGCTCAATGGCGTTGTCCCAAACAATACCATTTAGCTTATTTATGAACTCGATGTAATCGCTCCTAGTCGAACCACACTTCACAGGAACCTTGTTCATTATGTGCCACATACAGTACCGATGCATCGCTTTCTTAAAGACAAACGCCACAGAGCTGATAATACCGGGATCTTGGTCCGTTATTATGTATTCTGGTTCTTTCCCTCCCATCGCGTCCAAAAAACGGGTGAACACCCAATTGAAGGACTCCGCGTTCTCGCGAGCAATGAGGGCACCACCAAATGTGACTGACCTTTTGTGATTGTCAACCCCAGTGAATGGAGTGAAAGTCATCGAGTACATGTTAGTCCCATATGTAGGATCAAAGGACACAGCATCCCCAAACATTTCGTAGTTCCTCTTACCAACACCATCGACCCAAATAACCCTACATAAGCTACCGTCGGCCGCACATTCGTAATCAAAATAAAACCCTTCCTGGTTCCGCACCGTTTCCTTAAAATTATCTATGAAAAGCTGTCCATCTCGTTCATGAAGGTAGCACTTAAGATCCCTCCCAAAATTCTTGAAGTCATTCAAGCTAGCCCCAATATTCTCAAATCCCCCCACATGCTCCTTAACCATACCTTACGTACGTGTCGGGCCAATTTTTAGCTGAAAAACAACAATTTACAACATAAAGACACTTCAACTCTAACGAACAAACAATGTCACTTTAACACATAACACTGAGACCTCATCCACATCTTCTCTTCACTGCCATACCAGAAGCTACAGTTCGTAAAGTCGTATATTACACCGAAACAAAAAAAAAACAAAAAAACTCAGTTTCACAACTGCAACTACGTGACTTCACAACTTCATAACACAACAAACAGAACTTCATACATAACTGACGGCAGGTGGACTATAAGTTTTCAATACACACATCCTACCCCACACTAGAAACTTCAACAACAACCATTTAAAACTCCAACTCCTAAATGACAAAACTTTAATATCACACAGTCGCACCTTAAACGCATGAATCAGAACAACAAAAGAGTTACACTTTTCCAAACTTTAGTTCAACTACAATAAAACTTCAGAACATTCCAAATAGAACTTCAGTGCTTAATTACGCGACAGCAACAACATTGCTCACAATAACGAAATTCAGAAGCAAAAATTGCAGAAGACTTACTCGAGAGTTGTTAACTATCATCTATTTGTGGTATGCGGAAAGATTACGTGACAGCTTCTGGAACTCTCGATCCGCCAAAGAAAAGAGTTCATGGTTATGACCTTTTCTGAATTCTTCAATTACAACCAAACCGTCCTTCGGAATTCACTTAATTCGTGCATTACATCCTACCCGTATCACCTTCGATCCACGTACAGTACTAACTGCAGAACTCTCCTCCTCCGTAAAAGATTTCTTCGACTTCAATTTCGCAGACATCGGCACAATGTCACCCTCCGAAATTTTCTTCTCCACAGAAGCTTCCGTCTTCTTCGGCACATATGAGAATCCCTCACAATTGCAAACTATGTACTGATACTTTAGCGTACCATCACGAAACCTCTTCGTGGACCACCGTCGCACATCGAATCCACATGCAAGACCATATGACTCATAGAACTCAACCGCCTCCTCAACGTCGGCAAACTGTTGACCAACAAACGGTGTAACGTCCTTCGACACTTCCCTACTATACTCAACGACACGGACCTCCTCTGCAGGACGCACATCATCTGCCACCGCATCAGATTAGGTTAGTCACTATCACATTCGAAAACAACGACAGCGACTCCAACCCAACACATACATATTTTCATTCCAATTGCAAAAACGTATTAAGATAAAAACGTACTAAATATCCTCATATCACACAATCACCTACCAGAGGGCACTTCGACAATCTACAAATTCTCCATTCAAAAAACGTACTTCGATCGGAAACAGCACCGTCGACTGTATTCACACCGCCTTGACAACCACCGTCCGCAAACATCAAGCAGCCAAAAACCCACAACCCAGCCCTAATTATAAATAATTTCAACGACAGTGTCATGTGGAGAACACGAGAAAAAATCTTCAACTTCCCCATCATTGGAACACTGCAAACCAGTATTCAATTAAAAGTGGTGGAGTGAGGAATGTCTCGTGATTGTGGAAGCAATGAAAACCCAGCAGCAATATGTTTCCAGTATTAAAATCCCCTCGTAAATATAAAGCTAACACTAAATGCCTTATCAGCTAACATTAACTCCTAAACTAAATCTCAGCCATCCATCTAAAACATATCAATGGTTAGGATTTGGGCTTATGCCCTTACATTAAGCCATGCCCTTATTAGAACTCCACTCTCTCTCTCTCTCTCTCTCTCTCTCTCTATATATATATATATATATATATATATATATATATATATATAACAAGCATCATAATTCCAACCAATATTTGTAAATCACAAACTTTCAAAACATTATACACTTTAACTAATTACAAAAGGTCTTGTAAAAGAATTTGTGAACTAAAAGACAGAATTTAGTAATAAACAAGAAGGATACTTCAAGACACATCAAAGTCTGAGAGAATTATTCGACCGTATAAAGTACACTTCAAGTCACATCGGATGACAGCTAGTTCTCGTAAGTTAGATATGTAAGTCAGCTCTGCAAGATATACGACATGTTTTTTGTTACAGCAGAAAAACATATGATCTGGCTATTCTGTAAATAAATAATTAAACAAATCCGAAGGCCTAAACAAAGTGCTCACTTGGGTACTCGTGCCGGAGTCCATTATAGTCGTAATACAGCCTCTCCCCTTTTCGAATATCCCCGTTTGCGATGAGCAAAACTCTGCATTCTCATCCCTAATCATATCTTACACACTTCACATTCTTCTACTGCCTCCCCACCCTGCATTACATTTGCACATTAAGTGAGAACACGTTGTTTTCATTTTCAAATTTAGGCCTTGATGGCTGATGTAACTCAATAATTAGTAAACTATAGATTAATGTCATGTTCTTTCTGGTTCAAGTGAGCTTGACTAAAATGGAGCGGGCAAAACTAAACTGAAATTAATCGAACTTCGCTTAACTTAACTGACGTGAAGTACGCTGAACATAAGCTTGAAAGAAAAGAGTACTTACGATGTGTAGCTGAAACAAGGCTTTTTGAAGAGTTATCGGCTCAAAGCAATGCCATCATTCTATCCCCATCATCAGTTTCACGATTTTGAAGGTAATCGACATCTCCAATAGTGATGATTTTCAAAAATCTCTGATGGATTTGTCTGCCTTCACTATGAACCTATTTTTACAGAAATAGTAACCATCAGCTGATATCATGCTACAAGTGTACTATGTACATATCTCGCGTGTGAAATCATCTTATCGGGTCCATGAAAGGATCAATTAACCTTCTTTAGGATCGAAGACAACTAAAGTCTAAAAGCGGAGGCCATTCTCCTCTTTCCATCATCTTCTTGCACAAATTCAAGTCTTATGCATCTTCTCTTGACATGACCTAAAAAAATCAGTGTCAAAGCTTTAGATTTATTTCTTTAATTACGAAAATAGTCAGAAGATTTAAATGAGATGGGGGAGTCAATCATCACGCAATGCATCAACTATACACACAGAAGTATCTAGCAGATTTGCCCCATCCACAGGTCCTGGAGTTCCTGGTGCTACAAAACCTAGCTATCATCAACTACTTCTGAATCAATTTAGTCAATGAATAGTCCTATGAATAGCGAATCTCATCCAATCTACACTCCTCATCACCGATATCATGGAAACATCAATCACATCGAGATAAAAATATACATTTGACATGCAATGGAAGAACGATACAGCGTTAAACAAGTCGACAACATACCGACAAATTCATAAGATCCGTTAGGCACTATGACACCAACATTCCGCTTCACACAGTATTTCTTCGGCGATATCGTTTTTACTTACACACAGCTCCAATTGAATAAAAATGCGCCAATTATTTAATTTTGCGTTAAATTGTGAGAAAAGATACGCAGTCTATACATGAGTAATAATTAGAAATGGGGAGCATTGGTCAACCCCAAGTGAAGCCCAACATAAATACATACGTTTCCAAGTTGCGTAACAGAAGAAGACAAGTAACAAAGGAAAAGGGTACATACCGTGTTCCACTCTGTTGACAGTAGCACCTCTATATAAAACTCTTCCTTAGCTTCCTCTTTTGTTCTATCATTTATTCTCACATTATTTACAACAGTTATCAAGAGGTGGAGGGAGATGGCAGAGGCGATGTACGAGCTATACAACTGCGTGTTCGACGGCTGCATCTCCGGGTACAGCTACGAAATAGAGCGGCGTCCATATCATAAGAACAGCGGCTGCCCTCTCCACGAATTCCGAGGCAACTGCCCTCATCAGACAACCCTTCATGTGTCCTACTCCATGCGACGTTCCTGGAGCGAGGGAAGCCGCCTTTGTTTGGCTACTTCTGCTCCTAATACAAACTCCTCAACCACCATGTCCATCATTCAGTCTCCTCCTCCCATCTTTCAATCATGGACGACCAATAATTCCTGATCATCCATCCTATATTCATTCTTAGCTTAGCTTGTTTCTACTTATCAGTATGATCAAGTATATATGTACGTAGAACGTAATATTTATATTGGTTTCCTTGTGTACGTACGTAAGTATGTACTGCTATGTAGAATAATCATTTGTTATTCATTGCTAGCTTGTGGTGGATTTATATAATTAGAAATGAAGTCTTCCCTCTGATCTTATAACAAAACAAACAAATAAACAAGAGGGTTTCATTAATTTGCTTGAATTCAGTTATCAATTAAGTTGCTAACAGTTTGGCTTTGTTCGGCTTATGCTCATTCACCAAAATTCATCGAATAACGAAGAGTAAGCTAATTTGAACTTCATCGAATTAATGACTAACAAAAACCTCAACTGAAGAATTCAATAAAATCAACTTCACGACAAATATTAAGCTGATTAAACGGAGTATTACATTATACATCAAAGCAACAAAAATCATCAACCATGAGTATTTCTTTAACAACTTCATCACTTTAACAAACGTAATTCAACAAAACCGAACAAAATCGTACAAATTAGACCATAGCAAAGTACGATAATTAGGTAATATAAACAACTTAATTATCAAAAACAACTTCAAAACAAAAATTAAGCTAATTAAACAGAGAAATACACTATACTACATCGAAGCAATGAATATCATCAACTATGTCGTTAACAGTTTAATCACCGTAACTAACGAAATTCAACAAAATCGAACAAAATTATACAAAATTGAACAAATTCGAAGTAGGAGAATCAGGTAATAATATTAACAACTTAATCATCAAAAACAACGAAATTGAACAAAATGTAAGGAAATTACAAATTACACAATAACGAAATCGAATAATTAGATGAATAAAGGAGGAAACAATTGATGAATCGAAGAAATGAAAGAGGGATTAAAACCAGGGGTAAGAACGGGGTAAGGGTGGGTCGCCGGCAGAGGAGGGAGGTGACGGTGAGGGGGTGGCAGCCGGGGAGGGGACTGGGAGGGGTGAGGTGAGGGTTTAGGGTTGGCCTTTGGGTCAAATAATTGGGGGATCGGATTTTCTGAAATGAAAATGGGTCCGACTTCTAGGGTTATTATAACATATTACAGAGTTTATAACAGGTCTTTTATTTCAATATTTTTTTTATTCATACATCATGGACATGAATAAGACGGCAGAGTTTTTTTTTACAGACTTTGTGTTTTTATTATAACAGGGTTTTTTTTACGGAGTTTTTTTATTCATATATCATATTACAG
Organism: Agrostemma githago; assembly: GCA_958450325.1. Taxonomy (NCBI): domain Eukaryota; kingdom Viridiplantae; phylum Streptophyta; class Magnoliopsida; order Caryophyllales; family Caryophyllaceae; genus Agrostemma; species Agrostemma githago. Next base: position 50,315,261 of record OY288256.1, read on the forward strand.
AGTTTATAACCGATCATAGGACGCCGTCGACATTTCGATTGACGATTGAAGGCAGCCGGAAGATAGGGTTGTCTAGGCAGGCGGCAGGCGGACGGTTGAAGGATGGAAACGAAAGGGTTTAGGGTTGGGTTGAAGGATTGACGGAAGGCGTTGAAGGATTGACGGAAGGCGTTGAAGGATGAATTGAGCGCGTTTAGTTATTTTTTTATGGAAACGTGTAACCCTGGATTACTCTGAGAATTGAATAGGGCGGGTCATATATTTTAATAGGATGGGTATAATATATACCCGCACTTGTAAAATATATTTAATAGCACAGATTTAACCTATAACCGTCCTCTTATATTAATTAGGACGATTTCATTGACCAACCGCGCTAATAATAAATATTAAAGGATGGTTCTTTTGCTGAACCGTTCTATTTAATCAAGGTCATGAGGAGCCAAAATTTATCATGTTATAGAGGACGGTTCCTTATATAAGCGTCCTATTTTGGGCGTCTTCTAATATCAAAATTGTAGTAGTGCATTGTGTGAATATGGAGAATTTTGATGGACGTTTGGATGTGGTTGACTCTGTTTCAAGGGAGTTTATGGATCTTGTCCGGGTCAATTTGAGTCATTGTATATTTGCTCCTAATTTCATCAAGCTTTGAAAAAAAAATCAAAAATAAAAGAAAAAAAACAAAAGAAGAAAAGAAAGAAAAAAAAAATAGAAAAAAGATTCGAAAAAAAAGGAGAAAAAATCAAAACAACAAAAATATGTTATTCTCGTTACTTTTATTTCCGTTTACTTGATGAAATTTGAGCGCCCTCTTTTGACCCCGGATTCGTTCTTGTTGATTGGTGACTTGTATGTTTTGTTTATGGGAGTGGAATTTTTTTTTAGTTCAGCATTATCGCATTAGTTAGTTCACTAGCTTGGCTTTAACCTCACATGACCATATCGATTTCCACCTTCTACCTTGTTATCACCATCCTTGCCTCCCCATGTGATCCTAGCGTGTTTTGTAAAAATTTAGAGGTCGATACCATACTAGATTGTGGGCATATTTCCATGAGTCGGAGTAGTTGAGCGTTTTCCTATATATATTTCACATATACACACCCTTCCTAATTCAGCGATGAGTGGCTCCATGAGTTGCCTATGCAAGGATTTTGGTTGAAAATGTGGCTTCTACATATTATGCTTGGTGAAATTGTGCATTTGTTGATGGTTTATTTTTTTTCCTATTTCCCCGTCTTGGAATTCGTTTCTTAGACTTGGTTAGATGTTTGCTATGACGAACTTGAGTATTATGGTTGTCTATTATTTGCTTCGAGCCGTTTCGGTATTATATTAGTTGTTTTCTTACGGGTCTTATTTGAGGACAAGCAAGGGTTCGGTTCGGGGGAGTTTGATGTGTCGTGTTTATATAGTTTTATTCCCTCGATTCCGTTGTCTTTTCCGGTCGGAACGCGCTCCTTAGAGTTGTTTCTTCTAACATTTTGCTTTGAGTGAGTGTTTTTGTAGATTCTACACGATTTCAGGTCTTTATGTGCATTTACACTCATATCTGGTTAGAAGAACGATCCCGAGACAAAACCCGTGCTTCAAGACGTTTAGGCGAAGAAGAAATGAGAAGTGTCGATTCATTGGGCCATGGAAAGCGGCCCATTACTTCTTCTATTAGTGTTGTGTGCGCCAGCCTGCATGTGGCAGGCGGTCTGCCGGCCGGCCGGCATGACACAAAGACATTTTGAGCTTGATTTTATAGTGCGCTTCGGCACCTGCACGTGGCAGGCGGCCTGCCAGCCGGCCGGCATGCAGAATCAGTTTATTTCGCCTATTTTGTATAACTAGAGGGTTGTATTTTTTTCTATTATCACTCTTTTCATACTTAGATTTTTTCCTTAGAAAACTCGTGACTCTTAGCATTCTAGCACTCGGTTTTCAACTCGTACTCAATTTTGGTAAATTTGTTTTGTGTAATTTTCAGTTTTATGTTTCAATCTTCATCGTAAATTACTTAGTTCGTCGCTCATTTCTTTATTTGCAATTCGTTGTTTACTTTAGTTCGCTAGATTCTCGTTCGTTTATCATTAAATTTATTTGCTGCACCTTTTTAGCATGAACTCCATGTATGCAATTTGTTGTTTCGTAATCATCATGCGTAGCTAATTTTCTCGCTAGGGTCGAGGGGGATCGATGGATTATTATACGATTATGTTGCTTTGATACTAAGTTTATAATTATGCTACTACCACTTTCGCGTGTTTTGTTTGTCGATTAATTTGTTAAAGGCCACAACATTTTAATCTGTTTGAGAAATTCTAGTTCTTGTGCGAAAGTCGAATTAGGATTAGATCACGCACGATTTGGTAGGGAGTCTAATAAGTTGCGAGAGCCCGTTAGATCTTTCCTAGGTTGGCACGATTCGAGAGAACGTGTTATAGCCGACTAGCATGTTTATGTGTTTATTATTATTGTCGCATAATTGTCGAACATCTATCGTGAACCCGTGACCTTAGTTTTCCGCTCATTTTTAGAATCCTTTATCCATATTCGTATTTTAGTAGTTTTTATATTTTTCCATCAATCAAACCGTTTAGAGCATTTAGAATCGCCATAGCTATTAGACGTGTTTAACCGTTTCCCTGTGGATTCGATACCTTACTTTCCGCTATCTTCTAGTTAGTATCATTAGGTTTTTCTTGATTGGGTGAGACGACTTAACCCATATCAGCGTGTTTGAACAATTCAACCAAAATAAAACACTAAAATCCGGATTCAACCCCGCCAACATATTCAACCACACCCAATTCCGTTTTGGAAAAGTATCTCATCTTTCCAAAACAATTTCTGGAACACCAATACTCCGGTCAAGTCACGTTTTCTAAAAAAGGAAACTTTTTGAGACGCCGTTGTCATGGCAAATTTTACACTCGATGTTTTCAAAAAAAAAAAAAAGGGAAATACATTTTCGAACGCCGTCACATGGCTAAAGTGAGACCCGTCAAAACAACAAACACCGTTAATACTACCGAGACTCCCAATTAATGGGATCAAACCACACCAAACGGTTACATTTTATTTTCAAAAAAATAAATTTTTTTTACACACATACCGTTAACACAACCGAAGCTTCAATTAATGAAGTCAAGGAACCCAAAACGGTTACATTCTCGAAACACTTTTCACAACACACCACCATCCACTATCGAATGCTATTTACAGCAACCAACAAACGTGGATCACCCGTTTTAAAGAAAAAAACTACTTTTCTAAAAATACTATTCACTACCTAAACCCTTGACGAGAATTTTGTCACACCTTTAAAGCACCACACACATCCACTATCGAACTAGCTAATTAATAGTAGTCTCGATAAAGACGTCAATACATTATTTTCAAACCCGGTCCACCTAAGGACCGTGTTCCTTTAAAAAAAAACGTTTACACTTTTGCTATCGTCGGATTCCCGACACACACATAGCAACGCACATTTCGCATCACTAACGATGATACCACGCCATCGTCACCCTAATTTTGTAAAATCATCTTTCAAAGAAAAAGACTTCCCTCTGCGAGTATCATTCGTTTTCGAAAAAAATATCAAAATTCTTTGATCCTGAGCCGGGATCGCGATCAACTTCTTACGTCGTAAAACCGTGTGTTTAACTGTCCGTGTTAGCTACTAGGAACGCCTCTACTCGAGGTCTTTTATTTTGGGTCATCTCTTTTGAGAAGTCCTCTTTAAGCCTCACCTCCGAGGCTTGCGTCAAATCGTCTCGTTACAGAGATTTAAAATTCGTTAGACGTCTCGCCGAATACACCAAAAGTCTAAAGCACCCGAGTCCCTAACTCAGTGACCGCCCGCACATGCGAGTCAAAGGTCTCATTCCCGCGTCGCTCATTCACGAGCATTCCTTGAGTTTCTAAGTCCTCCGGTGGGTACGATCTGACTTTTTTTATCCCCACTAGGATCAATCCCCAACTTGTCGGTAGATTCAGGCGCCATCAAAAGCATCCGCAACGATGTCAATACCCTAGCCAAATTGGTTCGCAACATTCATACTTCAGTAACCCGTTTGACTTTATCCGTCCGTTACATCGATAACCGCCTCAATTTCCTTGAGAGTAGAGATATCGAAAGCGATACAAACACTAACTGAGCGATTACCATGCCCAAAAGCCTATCCAGGATAGATTATCCCAATGCTCCGCCCGATCGGAGCTTTCTAAAGTCGATACAGAAGGAACACCAAGACCTTTCGGGACCACACCCAACAAAATAGGAAGGTCACCGAGAAATTTTACCCCGATCAAACCATCTTACATTGAAGCTCTCAAGTGCCTAGTCAATCAAGGGTTACTCTCACCTTTGGGTCCCACTCCGGACCCACCAGTCAACAAATGAGGCAAAAGTTGGACCCCTAATGCTTATTGCCTATATCACCAAGGTAACGAGCACGATACCGAGTCCTGCTATCGAATCAAACATGCCATACAAGATATGATCGAAAATAGGACCATCCCTCTCCCTCCATCCGAGAAATCAAACAACATCACAAACCCTTTTAGCATTCACGCAGTCTTCGGCGACGCTATTGATTGCTCCCACCTTGACCCTATAGAGGAGAATGTCCGGAATATTAAGGAAGATCCTGACAACTCAAGGGCATCTGCCGAAACGAGTAAATATGTCTCCGAGTCAGAGTCTAGTTCGTCTTAGGGCCTAGACCTAATAGTATAACAAATATATTTTGTTTTTACATCGAGTCAGGAGGTGCGGGGGGACCTGTCCTCCACCTCCCCAAAAACAATGTCTCGGGCATGTAGCCCGCTTATTACTATCAATAAAAAGAAATAAACTTTTCTTCCTTTATAATGCGCCTCGACAATCGCTTGATTTAATAATGCACTTTCTCGCTTACAACTCGGTACTATGCCATTTATCGATAACAATCAAACATATCTCGAAACAACGAGGAATTACAAAAACTGAGATTCCGTTTTCTTCTTTTTACCTATTCCATGTCTGGTGTAGAAAACCACATAATCACCCCTTAGAATGAGGGTTACTGAATCCTATGACAAATCTAGATAGTCTCTTAGCTTGCAATCAAAGACGGAAGGCAAACCCATTTCCCACAATAAACATCTCGAATAAAAGACCGACCAATCCTCGCCATAGGTGCTAGTCTGAAAAAAAACTCTGAAATGGCCAAAAGGAGCCAAAGGAAAAAGTGAAAACAAGGCCAAGCTAAACCGGCCCAATTCAATAATCAAGACCAAGCTCAACCGTCAAAATGAAACCCGCAATCACTCAACTCGACTTTAAGTGCAAAGCCTGAACATAAAAAAAGCAAAAAAGCAAAAAGGAAAAGAAAAATGAACATACCAGTCATCTAGCACTCAAATACTAGCCTCCCTACATTACAACCCTTAAGACCTTCCTGAGACACTTGTTAGGAGACAATTCGGAATTTTGAGGATTCAAGCTCAATAGGATAATCCCAACCGTTAGCGCCAGACATGAAAATCAGATCCCACGTAATTTACAACCCACCCGATTGAAGTCTGAGTCATTTTTATTCAGCTTCCCCTTTCCTACCACATTACGAAACCTTAGCCCATAGCCTGAACTCCACAAAAACCAAGCTCCAGATTTTGATTTATTGAAACCACTTACTACCTAGCTCCACATTCCAAAACCATCCAAGCCAGTCACCCTGACCCAAACACGGTATCTCGGTAATTATCACTTTCAAGGGGTCACACCCGACCCTTTCACATTAATTTTTAGCTAGGGTGAAAACCCATGCGATACACTCTAAACCACTACTACAAATTCCTTAATTTCCCGATGATTTAGCATTGACGCTTTTATAAGCGTCGACCGTTTCCTACCTAAATTCCCCTTTCACTATTTTTTATTACGAATTTATTAGCCAAACACTAACCCGCCTACCCAAAATTTCAATCTACCGCTTTAAAATTCCTAATTTTTCGTTTCCCTCTCATCAAAAATATTCTAATTATAAACTACTCTCTTGAACATACATCTTCTTCGATTATCAAATATAAGATCGATTTTCTTCGTTATCCCTTTTTTCAGTTTCTTCGATGATTATCATGTTCATCTCTCCGAATTTCTTCATTTTCTGTCCTACTAATCTATTTTCGTTGTATTCAATCGTTAACTCCCCTATCATCTACAACTATGCGAGTTCCTTACCCTATCAATTCTCCATCGTAATTCCCTATCAAATTGAACTGATACCCTTTAAATATCCCTTACAATTTTTAGTTTTTAAATTGGTCAATTGTTTGTCCTCGGAGAATTTTATGATACTTCGTCGTGTTCATGTGTGCGGTTCTTGAATTGCAGGTTATAGATATTGCTTACTAGTGTTGTTCAAAACTCGTTTGGGTTGCTTCGGAAGTAGTTTAGGTATGAATTGTTGCTTCAGATCTATGGGTTTCGTCATTTGAAGTTTAAATGCATGTTTGCTATTGATTTATACATAAACTCTACTAATCTTCTTAATATTATTATGTAATGTTTACAGGTTTCATAAGTTCTTATCTTTGCTAAAGATAAGTATCATCTTCTACCTTTGCTTCTTAAATTTGTTGGGGTTTAATTTATTAAAGTTTAGCGTTAGTACTTGATATCAATACTAAAACTAGGATTTAACACTATGAATGATTTCATTGCAATGTTTTGATTTTTGAAATAGTTTCGGTAGAGTTTCTCATACCATGTCTTTATTGTTGTCTTATGTTACTTATAATGTTTTTATGAATCTTTAAAAATAGAGCTTAGATAATGTTCTTGAAACCAAGTTATTGAGAAAACAAGTGTTTGATTTATCCTGAATTTTCAAGCTTTGTTGTTTTCAGAAAGCAAAGCTTGCTAAAGAAAAAACTACTCATGGATACAGATTTGACAAGGCACATCTATTTGCTGTGAAGTTGTTTGAAGATATCAAAAAGTATATGAAACTTGACGATGAGTGGGCTCCTCTTAAAATCCAGCTATACAAACCAACGGTAAATTTAACTCCATCTTTTTGCCTGATACATTGTTAGTCAACTTCTAGAATACAATTTCCATGGGTGATGTGGTGAAGTGAATTTCAAATACTTTGCAAGAAGTATATGAATTATCTAATGCAGCACAAATAAAAATTATTTTGTTACTCTGTGAAGTGGTGACTCCTACAAGGTCTGGGATTTCTTTAGTCGTCTAAACTTTGAGCTACTTTAAATGAAGCAAACATGAGAATACCATAGTATAATATTTATCTGTTGTACTACGCTTCTTGTTTTTTTTTAGCATTTCCTTTAGAGTCTACTAACATACCTTGTCCGCAAACGCTCTAGATGCTATAGTTTATGTTTTTTGTAGGATGAAATTCTTATGTTCTTAAAGCTTTCTCAGAGAGATCTAGTCTTCTAGATACCATAGTATATCAAAGCAAACTATTTGTGTATATATTTGACCTTGCACTAGCTTTTAATTTTCCAATTGCAATAATCTCATTTTATTAAGTATTTTGTTCATTATGTCATACAAACGATACCGTGCTCCAAATCAAACACTGTTATGATCAAGAAAATCCATGTTCCCGAGCCTATTCATTACAATATCTCACAATTGAAGGCATATCCGGCTTCTATTTGCTACTTTGACACATTTTAATTAGTTAGGAGATGACATATTGTTCTTTCTGATTAACTTCCACTCTTCAATGTCTAGAGTTTCGATGAGTCAAAGTTGGCATTGGACGCAATGAGTCCAGTTATGATAGTCATTGATGACAGCTTCAAAACCCCTAGTTTCTGAAGCTGACATAGTAAGACATTGCTCCTTGTTGACTTTGATATGATTCCTGGGTTACAACTTACGATGTAATGTATTCTAATTCAGGAGCTGCTCCTGTAATATAATGTTGTGTGCCTGAGGTTCAATCCTTATAAATCTGATGTTGTCATTGTTAGTTACGGTAACAAACTCCTTATATAGTACCGACACATAATGCATTCCAAGTGCCGCAGTTGGGCTATTTTGCAGTATTCTTGAAGCATTTTTATGTATGGATCATGTGAAAATAGCCACTGTGTGCTATTTACATGAGAGTAAACGGCTTACAGTCGACCCCCTTATTCCGGCTCATTTAGGTAATGTTGTTAAATTTGTAATACGAAAAGGAAAGTGTATGGCCTATGGAGTTTATGTCCTCATCTCATTTTTGCCATTCATGTATGGTGTGTATCAGTGCAGGAGATCAGAGGGGAGCTCATTAGACCGGAATCATTTGCCGGAGGACTCCCACTTCTGGTATCATTATTTCATATATTTCCACCTTACTGATTGAGTGTACCTTCATTCATCATCTATTACAACTAATCTTGGATAATATTCTCCATTTAGTTGCCTAACATGGTAACTCCTCAATTTGTGTTAGCTAGCTTTTAAAAGAGTAGAACTAATATATAAAGATATTTTCCCATTGTTAAAAGAAACTAAGAGGGTGAAGATTTGACCTAATACATTTGTAAGTTTTTTTTTTATTTTTTAATATTAAAATCATAATAGGTGAGATTCATACAAGGTATGATTTTAACCACACATGACACACCATACTCCGTACTCTGTGTCTCCGTATGATGTTTCTATGCATTTAAATGACTACACCATAGTTTGTTACCCTCTCTTTCTCTTTGATTCATGTGTTATTTTTGTAGATTATGGAATTAAGTGTTAGTCCATGCTTTTAATTTGGTGATTTGGGTAAATCCTAAATGACAAAGGCCGTTCATTTACTATTATAGGCTCATAGTGTATATAATTAGGTTGAGAAAGTTGGCTGCCAATGTTTAAAGGGGGCTTGGGTGGGCACTGGGCAAGTCCAATGAGCTTGTTTTTTATAGCCAATTTCCTTCATACTTATATTAGTGGACTTTGTACCTATAGAGTCTAGAGTAACTTGTCATGCTTGTGCTTTATATGCTTCATACAAATGTGTTTATTGCTTCTTGTTTTGCTCTACGTATCCAAGCTAAATGATTTATATGTTTTGAAAAGCTTAGGATCTTAAAGGGAAATGAATATTATGAGGAACTGGCTATTTATATCAGTAACCAACCACGCATCAGTCATCGACATGTTTCCTACAATGTGGTTAACTCCGATTGAAACTTTTTCCATAGAAAGAAAGAAGTGAGTTTTGAGTTCGATCAACCCTGTACTTCTTCTTCTTACAGTGAATTTGCAGATGTTTTTGCAGTCCATAGCTGATTTGCTTCATTTGTCGAAACACCAAAATTTTTTACTCAAATCCGTGAACGTTCTTGCAGATGGTATGGTACCCTTTGATCGGCCGACTCTACTTTCTGGCAAACCATCTTCGGATTGATCGCTCAAATCCTCAAGCTGCCATTAAAAGCTGTATCATTTATTCATTTATCATTGATCCATGATGGTCTCAGCTCTGTACAAAACCCGTATTATAATGGGAAAAATAGATGGTCTCAGCTATCGTCTTTCAGCCATTTGTCCTTTATCCATCGTTTTTTCCTTTTTCAGGCGTCTCGAGCAGCTATCAGGAATGATCTGTCATTAATCTTATTTCCTGAGGGTACAAAATCCAAAGATGGGAGGCTTCTTCCTTTTAAGAAGGTATCTTTAACATCATCTTTCTCAGCGTGTTTATCACTTAAGATTGCATCGTAGTTTCGATTTCTTGCAACTTTTTTTTTCACGGAGGGACTTGTTCATTTAGCCCTGCAGACGCAACTTCCTTTAGTCCCGATTGTATTTTCCTGCCTTATTTAAGGTTCATAATATGGTCTCTTCAGTTTTCCTTATGATATTTTTTTACCATTGCAGGAATTTCTAAAACACAAAAAGGGAGATGACAGAATTGATGGTTGACAGAATCCACTACTTATAGATTTATTTTTCTGGGAGGAAGACATACGTACCGTTTTAAATTATACTATAATTGTTAAGAATTTTTTTAATGCTACTTGAGATTTCGGATATTACTCTAGGTGTTCGTCTTACAAAATTTTATTTGATTGCATAATATACAGTTGGAGATTATATAAATTATTAACAATTGGAGTATGTGCCTCTTTTTATAATTATTATTAACAGGACCAACTAGATCTTTGTGTATTATTAATATAAATTAAGTAAATGTAGAGTCGTGCGTATTAGACAGCATAAATATCAAATTGCAAGTAATATATTCTTTATAATCCTATCTCGACGCTTTTATGATGTCAAAAGTGTTGACTGAATTTTATATTATTATTTCTCGATACTTTTAATCATTGAAAGTACCGCGCTAAGAAAAATATTGGCATGGAAAAAAATTCCTCGACATAGAAAAGCGTCAAGATTGAATATTTTAGTGCACATGTGCTGACACAGAAAAGCGTCATGAATAAGATAATCAACGTTTTAAAGTGCCGAAAATGACGACATCAAAATGCGTCGAGAATTCCTGACACCGAAAATCTCCACGTCGAGAATTAAATTTGCGACACTTTAAAGCGTCGACAACCTACCTTTAAAGCGTCAAGAAACCAAGAGATTTGTAGTAGTGAACATCTCACATCGATAATTGGCATAACGAGTCTAAAGCAAAATCACTCACATCTGTAAAAGAACTACGAGCATGGTTTGATTCCGTCTAAACACGGATACGTAGGCAACCCTTCTTCGGGTACAACCAACGAGATAATAAAATAAATTACTCGATTCACATGCAAACCGGAACCCGTTTCCACGCTCCGGTTAACGAGTGATTCCAATGACGAAGCACAAATGACGAGCCGAGGACGGAGTGAAAACCCGAAAGGGCGCTCCGGGCAAAATGAAGAAACGAGTTGCGAGCCGTCGTTGAAAAACAAACGAACAAAAAAAAAGGAAAAAAGAGACAAAACCAAGGTGAGCCGAGGACGGAATGAAAACCCAAGAGGGCGCTCCGGGCAAAATGAAGAATCGAGTTGCGAGCCACCAAATATATATATATATATATATATATATATATATATGTGTGTGTGTGTGTGTGTGTGTGTAGAGAGAGAGTGAGGATCCGGTGAGTCTCCCTCTTTAGATGAGTCTGTCCTTTCAATCTGGACCACACAATCAAACAAGATTGAATGGCTGAGATTGCACCACGTCATTAAGGAAAAGAAAACGCGCGGAGATTGAATGACGTTCTAGTTCCTTCTACGGACGTCATTCTTAAGCAAAAGCAAAAACAAAAAGCGCTCTTACCCTCTACGCAAGCCAAGAACCCTAAACCCTGAACAAAATCAAAATCAAAAACGAAATTTTCTGCGAAAATCAAGAAGTGTTGCGAAAATCAAAACCAAAATCAAGAACAAAGCTCGATTATTCTACTTCAAAAACGTTATCAAAGAATGAAGAGGTATAAACAATTTGATTTTTTATGAAAAAATTAATTTGCCGTGATTAATGTTTACTGTAATTAGGGTTTGTTAATTTGTTCAATCTTTATTTTCAAGCATTATTGTTCGTGTTTCGTTTTGATTCATGTATAATTCTTGCTGTTGATTTGCATTTTTTTTGCTCTTACTGTAACAATTACTTGTTAACTAACACGTTTTGTTCTTGCTATTGAGTCATGTTGTTCTTGTTATTGTTAATTTTGGATGATATGAAGATATTGAGCGATTGATTTTGTTATTTTATGCGTCGTTCGTATTTCTGTGTTCGCTCCCAAAAAAATTAGGTCTAATTCTTTATTTTCAGGCAAACAAATTAGGTTCGATATTACTGTAATTCCTTATTACTGTGACAGTGTCACAGTAAGATATTTATAACTATTTAATTCCATATTACTGTGACATTATTACTGTAATTTCTTATTACTGTGACACTGTCACAGTAAGATATTTATGTTACTGTAATAATGCTCTGTTACTATAACAGTACTACTGTTAATCTCATGTTGATGTTACTTTGTAGTGTCAATTGATAAATGAATTTGACATTGTGACATTATTACTGTAATTCCTTATTACTGTGACAATGTCACAGTAAGATATTTATAACTCTTTAATTTCATATTACTGTGACATTATTACTGTGACATTATTACTGTAATTCCTTATTACTGTGACACTTTCAAAATAAGATATTTGTGTTACTGTAATAGTGTTCTGTTACTGTAACAGTGTTACTGTTAATCTCTTGTTGATGTTACTTTGTAGTGTCAATTGATAAATGAATTTGAACTGTCAACTGATACTGTAATTTTTAATATGTAAATGCAAAAGGTGAAGAAGATGATGATGAAAGACGAGGTGAAGAAGATGATGATGAAAGACAAGGTGAAGAAGATGATGAAGAAACAGAGCGGGAGAGGAAGTGAGCGTAGAGAGAGAAAATTTGAAGATGAAGATTATATACGATGAACATGACGCTGAGATTGAATCTCAGCCATTCATCTGATTTGATCATGTGGCTGTGATTTGCGGGACGGACTCATTTAAAGAAGACCGACTCACCTGATGCAATATATATATATATATATATATATATATATATATATATATATATATATATATATATATATATATATAGAAGGGATCAAATAAGTTCACCATATGTAATTAAGTCTATATTAAAGTTACAGATGACATACGTTAAAGTTGCATTTTTTCAGAATTGATATGTAACTATAACATTCATCTCTTTTATCACTTCAAGTGATAAAGTGCAACTTTAACAATCATCTCGTGTAACTTTAAGCACCTTTTGTGTAACTTTAACACTGGAACTTATGAACTTATAAGAGTTGTTGTCCTTATGTGAACCTATCTATATATATATAGGAAGGATCAAGTGAGTCCCTTTTTCTTTTTTGAGTCCATGAGTCCTATTCTTAGCCATTGATCTAAACAAGATGAATGGTTGAGATTGCATATGCTAATTAAGGTAGCAACTACCAAATTTTGGAAAAAAAATAAAAAAATCCTCTTCCTCCCTAGATTAGCGCCAACTGCAACCTTCTCTTTCATCTCATTTATTTTTTTTGCATTCAAACGCCCGCTTAAGAAAACCCTTCATCTTCATCTCTTCTCTCATCTCGCTCAATTTTTTCGCTCAACTCAAGCACACCCTTACACTCAAACGCTCAACTCAAACTCAATCGCTCAACTTCAACTTCAACTTTTGCGCTCAACTTAGGCATACCCGAGCACTCAATCCTTCAACTCGCACTCAATCCTTCAACTCAACTCAATCGCTCGCTCAACTCTAGGATTCTCGAGCACTCGCTCAATTGAACTCTGTCGCTCAACTCAATTCAATCGCTGTCCTCAACTAGAGCAAGGTTATTATTTTACTGAAGATCTAGGTTTTGTTTACATCTGTGTTATATTTCACTACCTCTTTCGCTAATTATTGATTCATTAATTTTGCTGCGTCTGTGCCATATAATTAATTTTTGTCACTGAAGACTGTTTTGCTATCTGGGTTTTCATCTGTTTCGTGTAATTGAATTCAACTACAGACGAACATATATCGAATGTTACTTTAATGCACATACGCTGTTACTGTAATAAACTTGATGCGCTACTTTAAGGGGTGCTTCGTTACTGTGTTTGATGTACGGTGTTATTTCAAAGACAACCATGTGTTACTGTAATGCATAAGAGGTGTTACTTTAACTCTCATCTTTGTGATACTTTGAATCCTTGTAAACCCTCAATTGTGTACATTTGTTACTCTAATCTGCTTCTTATGTTACTCCACACTTCTATTGGCAGACAGGAACACTGTGCGATCGCAATTGTTGGAAAACGTAGCCAAGTATGAGAACACTAGACAAAAAATCATCGACGGTCCCAAGAGCAAGCCAACAAAGGGCCGAAAAAAATAGCGTGTTTACTGAATCATGTCATCTCTTTTGTAACTACGATTTAATGGTCTCTATTCTTTAGTTACATGTCTAATTACATTGATATTTTGACTATCACCAATACATTGAAGCTGTGAAACTCTGTTACAATGACCAGCTGCACCTGTTACTCTAATTCATTGTTGGTGTTACTATGGGGATTATTGAAATTAACACAATTTTCTTTGGTCTCACAATCTGTGTGTTACACCGAAGCACTGTGTGTGTTATTTTAATGAACAAATTATGTTACTTTAAGTGATTAATGCCGTTACTACAATGATATTGCAATCACCAATATTGGTACTCTTTCAATGAATGAACAACATTGCTGTCCTCAGTTACTACAATGCATTTTTTCTGTTACTGTAACAAATTAATAGTGTTACTTCAACGCACATGAGATGTTACTCTAACCAAAAACACATTTATTAAATAAATATAGTGTTAATTGCAAAAATGTGTACAACATTAGTTTTTCGTGTAAACCAGGAAAAAAGAAAAAATTCTTGTAATGTCAAAGAACACGAGTATTATCAAAACACTTGTTCATCCTCGTCTTCCTCTGTGTCTTCTTCAGTACGGAGTGAAAACCTCACCCACATCTCTGCACCATTCCTGTGCATTCGGCTCTTTACCAATGCTTCCTGCCAAAAATTAAGAAAAGTCAGGCCCATGGGCATAAGTGTTACTGTAACTCCTAAGTTGCGTTACTTTAACTCTAAAAAGATATTACTCCAACGTCAGCGCCAAAAATCCTTTTTTAGTGTTACATTTTTGTGTTACTCTAATTAAAATTAGGTATTACTGTAATTCATTACTTGTGTTACTTCAATGCCATGTATGCTTCAACATAAAGCAAAACAATAATATCGGTGAAATAATAATATCAATGAACCATAATATTAATCCATAATTAATCAAACGAATTAAATTCCACCTTTTCCAGTGTTGTCTTGTGCGTTCGCATCTCTGGCGCAACTACCTGCACAAAATCAAACAGCGTTACATCAATGCAAATAATGTGTTACTGTAATTCATAAGTGGTGTTACCCTAACGTGTACAATACGTTACTCTAGCATATCATAAAAACTCTTTTCCTGAACGTCCATTTGTGTTACTGTAATTGCAATTAAGTGTTACTTTAACTCAGAAGGCATGTTACCTCAACGACGAATCTGCGTTAACTGAAATCAAAAAAATAGAATCAATGGATATCAGGGAAAATCTTAATAAAAAGCATAAAGACATGTAATCTATAGAGATCGAGATATCAAAATACCATTAATACGAAACTGTGATATCAAAATGCAATGACATCAAAAAAACGCAAATTGATACGAAACTGTGATACGAAATGACAATGAAAGCACTATAAACATGAAGATCGACGTAAAAAAAAACGCAATTCGACGCGATAAAACATTGATATCACTAGTAGAAAAAGGTGGAATTGCTGCTTCTCATTTGAGGCGTTTTAGGTGATTAGCTGCAAATAATTTATTTTTATTTTAAGAAAAAAATGTTTGGGAGAGTCTTTTTTAGAGATAAATTGAAATAAATAGGAAAAAATTGTATAAAGAGGCGTCGTCCACTATTGACGCCTCTCCATGATAAAAAAAAAAAAGAACTCGGTGCGGCGTCCACTTGACGCCTCTCAACTCTAAATACTTTAATTTATGAAAAAAAGAAAAAATAAAACATGCCCCACTCTCCGTCATCCACTCATCCCTATCTATAACTCCTAACCCTACTGTCATCCCAATCTCCCTTGTACCTGGCGAAACCAAGCCCCATTTTTCCATCGACGAAACGCAACCCCAGTACTCCCTCGATGAAACCTAGAACTCGCCGTCATCCACTCTCCATTTCAAACCATTCTCGCTGCTTGCGCTCCATCTCCGTAGGCTCGCCTCTCCATTCTCGCGGAGGTCTATTGCTTGCTGAAGTTTTTGTTTATTTTATTGTATCTTTCTTCTTTTGCCTTTAATTAAAGCTTTTTGTTAGTACTTGTTTGTTAGGGTTGAGTTTTTAACAGATTTTATGGTTAATTAAGGGTTTTTGTTTCTAGATTTCGTAATACTCGTATATGATTTTAGTATGATTGAGAAATATAGTTTTTTTTTTTTTTTTGTAGATATATAGATTTTTTATGAAGTATAGCTTCAGTATTTTTGTAAACCAAGTTTGCTAAGTGTCACTGTTTTTGCATTCACAGTTCATACTTAGTTTTGCCTATTGTTTATTTTCTTCTTTGCAAGTACTCGTTGATTATTGTGTATTTGTAATTGTGTGTGGGAATTACGAAATTATAAATTGTGTGATGTTGTGTTCTACAAAAAATGAACCTGATCAAATTTGATGGTTTTCGGCCTTGTCTGCTAGCTACTAAGATTCTTCAATTGTGAGTTCTTCACTTAAATTCTCAGTGAGAGTTGATATCAATGATACACGGCATCAATTTTTTAATTAAACCGTTGATTTTGGGTTGATATTAAGGTATTGTGGTGCAAATCATTACTACGGAGTATAATTGATTATTTGGGTTGCTATTGAGGAATTGTGGGTGCTTAATTGAAGGGATTTTCAAAAATTTGCCTTGAATAATATTAACATTGAGTGATGTAAATGTTTGCATGGTACAGAGAAACCAATTAACTAAAGTTTCTTACTGACAATAACTTAACTAATCCATGCCATAATACCCCTTCACATTGATGAATTATAGGTACTGGTTATTCTTGATTCTTGATTAGCACCAAAATTTCTACAGATGTTCTTGATTATGATGGTACCCTTTTGAATACAGGTACTGATTACCTAATTTCATCTTCTGGGTATTCTTAATTTTGTTGTTTTATGAAGATTTTACTGATTTGTTTTGGGTTTGATGCAGAGTTTGTGCTGAGGAGTCTTTGAGAATTGATGTAAGCAGTTTTCAGTAGAGAGGTTAAATCGAGTGTGGTGACACTGTAACACATGCCATTATCTTTCGCAAGATTCAGGAACAATATTGATACGAAACTCCCTTGGTTTTTCATCGACACAAGTTTCTTCATTTTATTCTTCTCCGGTTTGTTACGATAAATCAAAGAACAAGTTGAAATCTGTAAGTATATTTTTTTGGCGTTGTGATTAATTTTTAGCCTTTTAACTTCTATATAATTGCTTTCGATTAGGTTTTGATATCTTAGTACCTTAAATTTCATCAAAGAATGAAAAAGGTGAGATCTTTATGTTAAATTAAGTATTTGGATTTCTGGTTATTGATTATATGTGGCGGAATTGTTCAACTATAGGGTCAATATACATTGTGTATCAAATTTGAGGATTAGAACTAGGTCAATTGCAATTCGTATTGATGCTAGTCATCTGTTAAAAAGTTGAGATTTTTATCTATATGACTTACTATTATCTTTAACACTTACATTTGGTGGATGAACAACTTTCAAATCAAAGTCCTGTAAGTAGTACATACGGAGTTCTTCATTTACTTGCCCTACTCTTCATATTTAATCAGTTCTCAATCGGTATACATTGCGTGTTTGATCAAGTTAAGATTACTTCTTTTATACAGGTTAAGACATTCACTTCTCTAATAAGAATGAACCATTCATATACTCCATATCATTTTGTAGTGAACAACTGAACAGGACTTGATTAGTAAGCCCATGAGTTACTCTAAACCGCGCAGTTCATGTTAAGACCTAAATTCATCTATAAAAGCCTTGTATAAACAAGGCTTTGTCGTAAAAACACGCTACTGTCAAATTTCACCTCCTTATAATTTAGGGTCCGGGCATTTCAAATTCTTTTGAGAGTCGTGAATGTGACATACGACAAACGGAAGGGTAACTGTCCATACTACTTTTTTTTTTTCATCAGCTGAATATGGGCAGCACAGAAGAGCTAGTACGAAGCGTCTTCTCCAATAGTCGGTCCATTAGCACACAAGACATACTGACCACGTAATGATTCCGTTCTCTAGTTAATAATTTTATCTCTTTCTTGGAAGCACTTTCTTGTAGTTTGTATGTCACACATTGACTTTGATTAGTATTACATATCTGTCTATGTGCTATAGGCCCTATAGTTGTTTTTCTAAAATTATTTCAAGAACCTGCTGAAGTTTTGTGTGTTTCAGGTTGTACAACAGAAAAATGAACTAGTTTTTAATAGTAACCGAGTCTGAATTTTACGGAACACTATACTCTAACCTAGTTTTCAATAGCCGGTACATATGAAAGTTTTGGTCTTACAGCAGGAAATAACGGTAAATAAGAGCATTGTGTTCATTTACCAGTACATTATGATTGTACTCACTGGGTGATCATGGTAGACAACATGTTTCTGAAAATCCCATTATTAGGGTCTTGTTGGAGATGTAAAAGAGCTCCATCATTCTGAACATGCGGAAGCTAAGTTTGCCATCATTATGCAGTTGTACATGAATTTGTTCACTAAGGAAAAGTAACTGCACATGAGTTTTGCAAGTCCAAAGATTTTGTATGGGGGATGGAATGTCTTAAGCCTTTTTTAAGGGGTATGGAGTGGCTTATAGTTAATTTAGTGGTAAATGAACTACTCCATCATTCTTCTTGAATTAGCCCCATGGACCCACTTTTCCCCTCACAAAAAAAAGAGAAGTGGGGCTAATTCAAGAAAATGGAGGGCGTAGTTTTTAATAGTAACCGAGTATACTGTTTTAGCAGATTATAGTGTTTCATAAAAGTCCAATTGAGGATTCAGTTTAGACTTTGTAGTATTTTTTTTTATCATGTGATTGATTCTTATGTTTCTATCAGGGCTTTTTGTAGGACTTTGAAAATAATCGGTCTGACTGCCAATGGGAAGAAGATTTGGCATATATCAAAGCGGTATGTAATCAGGTAATCTAATCCCTGATTACTGTTTCACGCATGAACGTAATAAAGGTATGAGCTTGTAAAATGTTTGGATCATCTCGTAGACTTGAGCTTTACCAATTTCTGTCACTGATTAGGGGTTTTTGTTACTAATTTTGGGTTTTAAATTGTTACAAGCTGAAAAACGGATTGAGAATTAGGGTTTACAATAATTTGATAGAGTTTTTGTTACTAATTACTTTGAAAAGATCGAAACTTTAATGTGTAGAGTACTTTAGAAAGATTGAATCTTTAATCCTTGTCAATTTTGTGTTCTCCTTAGTATTCTCCATTTTGTTTTGCAGACTTCCTTTTTTTTGCATTTACAATAATGTTTGTTTACCAGGCCAATTGTAATAAGACTCACTTCCAATTGGCTTATAAAATCGAAGTAATCAAACATATATACCTAATATGATATGATTAGTGAAGTCAATTATAATCCATAAAAATTGAATTAGAAATGCGCATTATAGTCGTTTCTGTCATAAGTTAACCATCATCTAACAGTTCAAAGCACCTCTTACGTGACTTAGAAACTCATATGCGTTTAAAGCGGCGGACTAAGGAATGGTTGCACTTTTGCAGATGCCATGTATGATCTTGGCAATGGGGCGCCTTAATCAACTAAGCATTATGATCAACGGTGGTACTATTAAGGTGTAATACGAAGTTTGCAAATCTCTATTGCTCTTCCGTGATTTAGCTCTCATCCCCACTTTCTTGATTGATAAAATTGCATTTATTTTTTAAAATTCCAGATTGGACATGTCAATGGTCACACCTTCGATATCGCTAGCGCTTTCCAAGTATGTTATTCAAATTTGAAGGTAATTTAGTCAAGGGAGATTAATGCTTGTGATATGATTGCAGATTATGTTGCAGCTACCAGATATGGGGTGTTAACAAATACAAAGCGTGCGCTGATGCAGCAATCCCGGGTGTTATGCCACCTCCGCTGAGGGAATTTGAGGGTGAATTTATCATCTTTTATTTAATTTACTTACTTTCTATCGTATCCCCGTGAACTGTTTGAGCTTCTTTGTTCGTCCTCCTTGTCTACTGCATATTCATAAACAATGGAAGCCATCTGAATATACATGGCATTTGAATTCAGTTGCTTTTATCGTTGAGCAGTCAAGCCACCAGTACTATCATGCGGTTACTATTGGCAACGATGCTCTGATTTCTGCTTACAGATAGTTTCCCACCGCCTTTTTGATAAATGCTTTCTCTGTTTGAAAATATCCGATGCTTCGGGTTTCCTAGGATCGGCTTAACATTCCTTGTTGTACTAAGGCTTAACGGTTTTCTCAGTGATTAACACACTCTCGGGAAACAATAAAGGGGTCTATTTTTGGAGCCATCATATCAAAAGTTTTGCCTGCAACACTTTCTATAATTGCTTCGTTTTCCAAATTGATCTGGCAAAGCGATAAATCATCATCTAATAAACCGTCAGTTGACAGCATTTTGTGATCATGCGGGACATATTTTTATGTTTCTTTCAATTGACACATCCAGTAACCCTCCAACGTCCACAAATTAATCATTTTTATACGGTATGTTGAAGTGGAGGAGATGTCAATGAGTATATGTTGGGATATATAGTACGTACAAAAGATGGTTTCTTTGTAGTGGTAAAATTATGTTTAATTTGTAGACATTCTTTGTAGTAACATTGAAGCATTGTTTGTAGTAGTAAATAAATTTGTGAGGTGAGTGTTTGTTTAATTAGTTCAAACCTCGTTGATATTATAAGCTACATATAATAAGTTACAATAAAATATTTTTACTTGAATATATGACTTTAGTATCATATTTATGTGTTCAATCGATAATAATTCGTCGTTCTTGTGTGTTTTTAAGGTTTGGATCTTACAAAATGAGAAGCCCTACACCTACGGTGAAGATGAGATGAATGAATTACGGGATAAGTGGGCTACGTACTTTACGAATCGTAATTGTATTTGAAATAGACTAGTTAATTGGACCATTTTTGTCATGAGCTGTTTGGTGTAATTGAGGTTGGAATTGTATCCATGCCATCTTTTCGACATGTGAATGTATGGATGTAGATTTTGATGGATAATGTAAAAAAAAAATTGGTTTATTGAAATGGAAATGGAAATGGGTGTTGTTGAAATTATTAAAAAAATTATATATTTTTTAAATAAAATAAATATTGCTTGTGACATTTATTTGGAGTAGATGCCTCTAACGATCCAATTAAATATATAAATATGGCGTCAAATTTTAAATGACGCGTCAAATTTTGGCTCTATTTGAGGCGTCATATACAAAAAAACGCCGCAAAAGATCTGTCATTAGAGGCGTTTTTCCCTCAGACGCCGCAAAAAGTTCTGAGTATTTAAGGCTTCAGTTTTAGAAAACGCCACAAATGATCCACTATTTGAGGCTTCTAAAAAACGCCGCACTTTAATTTCCAATGTGCGCCCCCCCTCATAAAAAATGCCTCTAATGGAGGGTTTTATGGAGCCTCAAATCCCTGTTTTTCTACTAGTGTATGAAAACGCAAATTGAAAGCAATATGACTATTGAAATCCATGAAGAAAAAATGAATAAAAACGTGAATGAAACACTGAAACTCACCATTGTTATACTCGATTAGTTGCTTATCAACCGTTGAAGACGATGATGCGGTCATTGAATCCATTGTAGCAAAATTTCGAGTTCAAAATCGATGAATGAGCGTGAATGAATCAGAGTTTTTTTTTAGGTGTGAATGAACGTGGAATGAAAATTGAACGTGATAATGAACGTGAATGATAGGAAGTTATTGTTTCCTAAATTGTTGTGAGTTATTTTAGGAACGTAAATCTTCCTTTTTTTTTTAATGGATGCATCTTGTCCATCCATTCTCATCCCATCCAATGGATGGGATGAGGACTTAGGGACTCACAAAGAGTAAAGGACTCATAAGAGCCTCTCTCTCTCTCTCTCTATATATATATATATATATATATATAGAGAGAGAGAGAGAGAGAGAGAGAGGATCATATAAGTCCCATTTCTATATATAAGTTCATAAGTTCTATTTTCAACCTTTAGATCAAAATGGAATGAATGGCTTAGATTTGATGATGTTTATTTAATTTTCAATTAGAAATTAATGAGGTTCACGTATTCCCACCCTCAATATTTTCACCATATTCAATTCAGTACACTTCCCATCACACCCTTCATTCTACATCCTTCATTCTCCATCCTTCATTCATCCACATCTTTTTCCCTCCTCCATTGAAGAACAATAAAAAAAATCAATTGCTCCAGAATTATCTCTTGATTCCGAACAGTTTCGTGCTAGTTATTATGGTAATTGGAGGTTTGTTTTGTTAATTATTCCATGTTGTTGGAAAGTTATCGTCAATTAATTTTAGAGATTAGGGTTCTATGGTAGGCTGGTTTTTGATTTCAAATATTGCTTTTTGAGATTATTCCTTGTTAATTTACTATTTAAATCATATCTTAATAACCTCATTTGATGTTTTTTGCTATTTGTTGTTGAAATTGGGATTTGAAGTGTTAATTATTCATTGTTGCTTGATTCAAGTGGGAAAGATGTCATTTTGCTGATTAATTTTAGGAATTAGGGTTCTATTGTAGCTAGATTTTGATTTCGAACCTTCCCTTTTGAGATTATTGTGTTTCGATTCCTTGTTCATTTGCTATCTTCCGATCTCCGTCATACTTTAACAACCCCACGTGATGTTTGTGCATGGAAAAGAGGTTTGAAGTGTTAGTTATTCCTTGTTGTTTGATTCAAGCTGGAAAGTTGTCATCTTGCTGATTAATTTTAGGAATTAGGGTTCTATTGTAGATAGAATTTGATTCCGAACCTTCCCTTTTAAGATTACTGTGTTCCAATTCACAGTTTCTATTTACATCATAACTTAACTAACCCCTATGATGTTTTTTTGCTAATTATTATAGAAATAAGGGTTTGATGTGTTGAACAGTTGATTATTCCTTGTTTCTTAATTCGAGTTGAAAAGTTATTATCTTGTTGATTAACTTTAGGAATTAGGGTTCTACGGAGTATATTGTTTATTATAGCTGGATTTGATTTTGAACCTTCCCGTTTGAAAGTGTGATTTTTTTTTGCTAGTTTTTATGGTTTGTAGTGATAATTATTCTTTGCTGCTTAATCCAAGTTGAAAAGTTGACATCTCAAGTTCTCAACTACTCCATGTGATGTTTTATGCATGGAAATTGGGGTTTGAAGAATTAGTTATTCCTCGGTGCTTAATTTAAGTTACAAAGTTGGCATCTTGCTGACTAATTATAGGAACAAGGGTGAAAATTTAAATTATGATTAAAGAATTCTAATGTTTTTCTTAATTATTGATTGTTGTGCGTTTTATGTGACATTTTTATGATGTTTATGTGATATTGTGTTTTTTGTTCTTCATTGCATGTGTTAGCCGAGATGTCGTCCAAATGTCAAATTGTTGGAGTTGAGAAAAGTGAGGCGGTAGCGGAGGAAGATGTCGGTAATGTCCTTGTAAAACGTAGGGGACGAAGGCTTGTGAAGCTTATTTCGAAGCTCAATGAAGCTTAACGTCACCTTGATTGGTCAATATATATGAAACTTCAGCTGACAACAAATGTAACTTCAACAATATTTAATTGGAACAAGTGTAGATTATAGTTGACTCAGACATAGTAATGGTGCAGAAACAATAGTTTAACTTTAACTGCTAAATTTGTAACTTCATCTCTATAACAACGTAACTTTAATAATCATTTGTTTTCGTATTATTGTAAACATTCAAGTGTATGTATTGAAACTTCAATACATTTGTTTTATAACTTCAACTCAATTATTTTGAAACTTCAGCATCCGTAACTCTAGGTGTATGTATAAGAACTTCAACTGTATTGATCTGTCACTCCAATTGTTTCAGTTTGTAGATTCACTTTAATTGGTCAATATGCAACTTCAATTACTTTATAACGTCACTTTAACTAATAAATTTGTAACTTCATCCCCGTAACAACATAAGTTTAATAAACATCTGTAACTTCAATTCACATATTTTGTAACTTCAGTTCATATGTTTCGTAACTTCAGTTAATATGTTTCGTAACTTCAGACCAATAAAATTATACTGTACCAATAACGAAAAATACAATAAATTAAATATCAAAAATAACAAATAAGAAAGAGATAAATAAAATTATTTAATACGTTTATTCGAAGTTTTACTGTGTGCACTTGAAATCATGCAAAAAAATACTCCTACTAAGAAACAAAATGGACGGTGATGAAAATGATAAAACAAAAACAGAACAAGAAGAGAGGAAATTAAAGAAATTAAAGAATTCTGATTTTTTTTTAAAATTATGATTGTATGGAAGAAGAGAGAAGTTGATTATTGGTAAAAGAGTTAATTAGTGTGTAGGAGTTATTAGTAGAAGAGTTAATTAGGAGTTAATTAGTGTGATGGGAGGAGAGAGAAAAGATTAGGGATGGTAGTAATTGCTACATAGGGAGTGTGAATTAGAGTGAAAATTTGTGTTTTTTGATCAAATCTCAACCATAGATCATATCTCATCTAATGGCCAACAATAGAACTTATGGACTTAAAGTTAGTCATGGCCTTATTAGAACTCCACTATATATATATATATATATATATATATATATATATATATATATATATATATATATATATATATATATATATATATATAGGTAGGTTCAAATAAGGTCACCATGTTTCAGTAAGTCTCTATTAAAGTTACAGATGACATACGATAAAGTTGTATTTGTTTAAAATTGATATGTAACTATAACATTCAGCTCTTTTATCACTTCAAGTGATAAAGTGCAACTTTATCACTCATCTCGTGTAACTTTAAGCTCTTTTTGTGTAACTTTAACACTTGACCTTATGCCCTTAAAATATTTGTTGCCCTTATTTGAACCTACCTCTCTCTCTCTCTCTCTCTATATATATATATATATAGAGAGAGAGAGAGAGAGAGAGAGAGAGAGAGAGAGAGAGAGAGAGAGAGAGAGAGAGAGAGAGAGAGAGAGAGAGGGAGAGAGAGAGAGGGAGGGAGAGAGGGAGAGAGAGAGAGGGAGGGAGAGAGGGAGAGAGAGAGAGAGAGAGAGAGAGAGAGAGAGAAGGGATCAAATAAGTTCACAACATGCAATTAAGTCTATATTAAAGTTACAGTTGACATACGTTGAAGTTGCATTTGTTCAAGATTGATATGTAACTATAACATTCAGCACTGTTATCACTTCAAGTGATAAAGTGCAACTTTAACATTCATCTCGTGTAACTTTAAGCACTTTTTGTATAACTTTAACACTGGAACTTATGAACTTATAAGAGCTGTTGGCCTTATGTGAACCTATCTCTCTCTCTCTCTCTCTCTCTCTATATATATATATATATATATATATATATATATATATATAAAATGTGCTTCTTGTTAATAAAAAAAATCAGTTAAATCAAGCCTTTGTCGAGGCCATTTACATTAAGCGTCTGAAATCCGGACATCCCGGAAGGCAACAACGTGTCAAAACTCTACAAAAATTAGTACTAATATGCCACATAATATCAATTAATACAACATAGTACTAAACGGCTGGGTTCTACCGGTCCAACTTTTCCTTTCCCTTGCCATTCGGGTGTGTTTGCTCGGGTCTCTCACTATTGACCCTCCTAGCGCAAACTTCCACCTCCCTAGCCAAAAGCGAGCCCAGCCAATCTCACTTCCCCTCCTCACTCAAATTTTCAATACTGGGTCTTGTCGGTCTCGGCACGTGTAGATGAACTGACGAACACTAGGATCGATAACGCCGTCTTCGGTCGTGCACTTAGCAACATTAGCCCGCATAGCTTCCTTACTCTGTAGTACGGTCACCTCCACAATCCTTAACCTTTCTCTCACACCCGACAACCCCGGACATCAGGAACGATCTTCTGAAGTAGCTAAACCCCTTTCCAAAAGCCAAAATGCCCGCACAAGAATGACAGGTCCAGACGGACGGTACATTTCGTCCATCGGATCCACCGGACTTAGATGTCTTTTCATTTTTTTAGGGGGGATAAGCTACCCCACCTAGGCGTGTTTTAGCCTTTAACAGTTATTGTCGAGTCGCGTCAGTAAGCCCAATACGGCATTGTCTTGAATATACAAAAGTGGTCTAACTTTTTTTTGGAAAATCGCCCGAATTTTAAACTTCGGCCTCGTTCTGTATGTCAAAACAACCACGCTCATTTCTTAACACACTCGGTCAAAGCATGTTAATATTTTACGTCTCAAGTCAAAACATTTTAATCGACGTACTATCTGATCCGATTTCCGGCTCATACAAACGCATCTCAAAACATCCTAAAGAAACTGTTTTCACGCTCTCATGCAATGCTAATACACCCTAAACTAGGTCGAATCGCAAGCAAATGAACGCAAAAGTGATTACTTGTCAATTTAGGTAAACAAATTCGCCAAGCACAAGACTAATCCAACTAATTCGAGCACTAAATCTAAAACGAATATACAAAACATACAAATTTATACACGAATCGAGGCTAGGAAGGACCCCCTAGAAGCCGCACCGATAGCCATCACGATCTCACAAAGGTTGTCATCCAAGTCTAGATCGTCTAAATCTATAAGAGGAGACGCACTGCCATCCATCCCCGACAACATATCTAGGGTAGCTGTCTCGGGAACTCCTCCAACCTCCTCGTTAGCACCCGTAGCCTCAGCCTCAATCTCCCTCTCGATCCGATGCCTGGCCTCACCCTGTGTGGAGGTCTCCCCCCGAGACCGAGCCAGTTGCTCCTTTAGGAAGGCGATCTTGTCAGCCCGAGATTGCAGGAGCCGTCGCGACTCGACATCTTTCGCCTCGAGCTCGGTCACCCGAGTCTCTAGCTGTCCCACCATATCCGAGACATCCTGCGAGTGCACTCAAACATTAGGAAAACACACAAGCAGCCTAGGAAACCACCTTAGTCACACAAACTCACCGATCGAGGCCCCGAAGTGTCACGGGAGACCCTCGAGGCATAGGCCCGGAAGCAGTTGGCAGTCTGCCACAACCGCTGATGGCAAGCCGACGAAACCTGAGAGTAAAACCACAAATTTAGGCAAACTGGCTCTAATTCTTAAAACCCGAATCAAAAACAAAAAGTCAAAACTTACCCTGTCTCGCCACTCTATCCCGGCATCCATCTCCTCAGCAGAACACGGGGGGATGGGCTCAGTAAAGGGTATCCCAGCCGCATCCACCCTAAGCAGAGTCATAGGAAAATCTGGGGGCTGGATTTCGTCAGCCGGATCGGCCAACTGAAATGACAACAGATTGGTCAGTCAAAAGGCAAAGAAATAGCAAACCGTAACACAAACCTTAGAGCCAAAGATTAAAACATTACCACAAGGCGGTACCAAGCCAGACGCCGGGTGATGTGAGAAAGATAGGAGGCACCAGGCACCAAGAGCGTATCGCCCCCTTCTCCGTCCATGTCCTCAAGGATCTCTGCGGTGGTCGGTGGTCTGAACATGGTCCGGGGAGGATCAACCGGCACCCTGAAGTCGTCATATAGGCACTGACGCACCAACTGCTCGCCCAGATACCAAACTGGACGAATCAACGCAAGAAGAAGCATCCTTCTATAACTCCGCGGCCTCAATTATGCGGCCACATACTCCGGCACGCCCTCGTAATTAGCCTAAGGGCGGGCCACAAACTACACAAACAAAATCGACATCCTAATGAATCCCAAAACTTGAGGGCTATTAAGCAAAATAAACTACAGAAGGAAAACATACATCTTCAACACGTAGCTTGTTAACCAGCGCGTTCTCCACAGGGTAATGGCTGATTGTGCTCTTAGGCTGAGCCAGCCTCCACTCGATTCCCGCCGGGAATCTCTTCGGGTGCACCTGCACCGTCTTAGGTGCCAAGCACGGGAAGTAGGAATAGATCGAAGCCTATAAAACCCCAAAACAACTTTAGTGAAATCAAGCCGAAAACTGAGTAGAATTCGAAACACAAGAGCGAAAAAAAACTAACTAACCTCCAGTATAAGGCCTGGACCCACAATGGGCACAGCTGAACCCGACCCTATCACCAGCGACCTCACCATGACTTGCAAGCAGCGAGTCATCTCCGCGAAAGCCGCGATCACCCAATCAAAGCGCCCTAGATGAGTCAGGTCGGCTAGGAAGGGCAAAATCCTGGTACTAAACCTCTCGCCCTTGTCCGAGAAGTGATTCGACCCTAGGAAATACCACAGCCACAGGCGAGCATCCTGCTCCGGCGTATTAGCCTCCCGACCCTCTAACACCGCCACTCGCTCGAAGTGGTCGGTGATGTACGAGCTCACTATAGCATGAGGCGTATTATATGCTTCACACGGCAGACAATCCCCGATGAGGCCCCGCACCTCATCACTATCTAGACTAGGGCCCTCGACGGCCCACCTAATCCTGTCCGGCCCCTAGGGTAGACCGCTGATCATCCCAAAATCCTCTAGGGTCATCCCAACCTCCCCAAAAGCCATGTGGAAGGTCGAGGTAGTGTCATGAAAGCGATCTATCATCGCCCTAATCACCATAAGGTTGCATTTAGTTTGACAACCCACCAACCTAACCCATTGCCCGACCACGGGGCCTAAGGCGGTCCTCTCGATAATCCCCAATACTGTAGGGGTCAACTTCTGATGGTAGACATCGAGGAACGTAGTAAAACCCGAGAAAGTCCTCATCGGACCTGGGGGCTGCAAACCAAAACAATGCTAGGATGAACAAAACAAAGCTAGCCTAACCCAAGCAAAAATATATAATAGAATCCGAGGCATAACTAATAAACACGAATAATGCACTCACTAGACCCCGCACAATGCGGCTAGAAATGTGACGGTCAAGATGAAACATCAGCTGATGACCATCCCAATCCCGAGCCCACTCAGGATCCTCGTAAACAATCTCCTCATTCTCTGGTACCGGAACCGGAGCATGAGCCCTCCTGGACACTGTCTCTGGCAGCTTGTGTTTCTTCACTCTATCGAACTCAGCCTCGTTGATAGTCTCGGGGTCACGCCGCTGAGACGAGATGCTCCTCTGTCTCCTGCGAACCCTCGGGGAGTCTGTGAACCTGCCCCAACAACCTCCTCACTAGCACCAACCGAAGAAGTTCCCTCGGAACGTTCGGTATCACCTCTACCTGTGAAACCCAAAACAAAAAAACACAACGAAACATAACCCTAGTCAGGCTAAGTCACCTTAAACAGGTCAAAATAAG
Source organism: Agrostemma githago (assembly GCA_958450325.1). Classification (NCBI taxonomy): domain Eukaryota; kingdom Viridiplantae; phylum Streptophyta; class Magnoliopsida; order Caryophyllales; family Caryophyllaceae; genus Agrostemma; species Agrostemma githago. The sequence goes on from OY288256.1 coordinate 50,344,388, forward strand.
GTCAAAATTTCGGATAAAGATATCAAAATTCTGAGTTATCCCGGAGGCACAACAATTTGCCCGAGGGGTCTGAGTTATCCCGGAGGCATAGCAACGACAATTTTTCCCGAGGGTCAGAGATATCCCGGAGGCACATCAACTTTGCCCGAGGGTCAGAGTTATCGCGGAGGCACAACATCTTTTGTCCTAGGGGTCAGAGGCATCCCAAAAGACAGCTATTCGAGTGGAGACTGACGCCCTCGAATAGTTTTATATCACTTTAGTTCGTCCTAGGGGTCAGAGGCATCCCGAAGACGACCGCTCGAGTGGAGACTAACACCCTCGAACGTTCTGTGTCATCAAGGGTTCATAAGCATCCCAAGCAAAAGCAAATACATTTACACCTAACACATAAAAGAGCTTAAAATTAAACAAAACCTTAAATAAATCGAAGAAGACAAAGCGCGCGCGCAAAGAATCAAGAACAAGACAATAAGCAACGGCCCGGGCCCAAGCAAGCAACCACAAGCGAAGACATCAGGTATGACTCCTAAACCTTGGCTGGCAAGCCCCAACGCACAGTCTAACGGACTTAAAACGACCCAACCGGACAGCCACCAGGTCGTAATCTTCGATTTACATGGGCGGCTATACTTTGACTTTCGCCTTGTCCAAGCCTCGGTCAAAGTGGGGGCTTCTATAGACACCCAGATTTGGACTTGGTGGCTGCAGAAGTGCCCAACAAACACCCGATGACGATAGGACTGCAACGCGACGCGGGTTCGCGGTGTTCTAGGTAGTTTTTCTATAGAACGGATCAAATAAATTATTCGGGAAAATTAAACTAACATGATGGCAGCCTTAGTCACGTCGTTACGATCGCGTAGACACTAATTAGAGTCAATTTCGACACCGGGACCCCGAGTCGGTCCCGAAACTCGAACCGAGTCAACACCGCGCCAAGAGAACCTCGGGATGAACACCCGAGGCCCACTAAACCCACGGCGCTAGGGTAAACACCGGAATATTTAGGCCCTAAGTTATGAATCATCTATGCATCGAGTCCCGTTTAGTGTATACTCCGAGGGTGCAACTCCTCATAATGTGATTTACTTACATTCGCATTTACAGTTTTTCTTATGATTTATTACTTTTATGACCTTATAATCGCATGCTAAATCACCTAACACGGAATTCAAAACGTAAAACAAATAAAACTGAACAAAGTGATGGTCGGGTTCCGTATTAGTCCCGGTGCTCGCCTTATTAGGTTCGACGCATCTCTATTAATACCGAGCCGACGCATCTTAAGGAGAATACCAGGTAAGGTATATCACGAGAATGACTAATATCCGTATTATCGCGTTAAAATTGATTTGCTAATTCGTATAATACTAGTACTCTGTACTCTCCAACGTGCATCTTTTCATGGCCTGCTTGTCACGTGAAATCGCATGCAAAGAATGTAAACACAATTACTTTGACGACAAAAACTTACTTGTCCTTAAAAAAACCGACATAGCAAAAGGTTTAGGGTTAAAACAACGGATGTTACAGTACTTTCGCCACGACAAAAGAACTAGGATATCAGCCCATCGATTGATTAGTAGAGGCCGCTATAGTGCGGGCGGGATTGGGTGTTGACATCTATCGGATGTTGGCTTCCCAATACGTACCCTCACCCTTTACTTAGAATCGACGGTTTCCGGATGTCCGAAACCATTGGCAATGAGAGTCATTCCAGGCATGGAGTGCTTAAGGGTACAAGTCTTTATCTTTAGGTCCCGTGCCACTCAACTTTGAGCCGGCAAGGGATCAAAGTTGACTTGAACAGTTTCCGAGTCCCCATAATTGACTCGGTGGCGAATCCACAAATCAACGACAATTTCAGTTCACTAAAAAGGTCGCCTTACCAAACAAAACGGCCTTTAAACATTTACAACCACGACTCGATCGATTCCTAAACGGAAACGGGTGCCCCCACCCGTCTAGTACAAGTTTGGGTCGTCATCCAAATCTAGGTCCGACACTTCGCCCCGTATGCGAGATCGGACCGGCCCCCGGCAGGGAAGGGGCGGCGTGGGTGGCCGCCGCCACACGTTGAAAAACCGGGCCGGTCCCGCGCGGGGCGCCAGGCGGTGCGGACTGACGTCCACAAATATAACGATGGATCTCGTCCATCCATCCCTCTCCCATCCAATGGATGGGATGAGGACTTAAGGACTCAATATATGAGAGGGACTATATTATATATTTGTCCTTTACTCTAGATGAGTCCCTAAGTCCTCATCCCATCCATTGGATGGGATGAGGATGGATGGACAAGATGCATCCTAATATTTGCATTAAAAAAAGAGAGGAGATTTACGTTCCTAAAATAGCTCCCATGAATTTAGGAAACAATAACTCCCTTGATCACATTCATTCATCATTCACGTACATTCAAACCTAAAAAAAAACCTTTCTTCATCACGTTCATTCATTCATTCAATCAATTCTGTGCTCGAAATCCCGTTACAATGGATTCAATGACCGCGTCATCTTCTTCAACTGTTGATAAGCAATTGATCGAGTATAACAATGGTGAGTTTCAATATTTCTTTCACGTTTTGATTCAATATTTATCCATGGATATATCGTGCGTCAATTTGCGTTCTTTTTTTACGTCAATTTTAATGTTGATATTGCTTCCATTGTCATTTCATTCATCATAGTTTCGTATCAATGGTTAATTGCTCTCTCGATCTTTATAGATTCCAGGGTTTTATGTTTGTTATTTAGATTTTCCATTATATCCACTGATACTATTGTTTTGATTTCTATTAACGCAGCAACGTCGTTGAAGTAACATACCTTCTGAGTTGAAGTAACACTTAATTGCAATTACAGTAACACAAATGAACGTTGAGAAAGGGTTTTGATGATGATGTTAAAGTAACGTATTATACTTGTTAGAGTAACACAACTTAGGAATAACACATTATTTACATGGGTGTAACGCTGTTCAATTTTGTGTAGGTGGTATTGGCAAAGATGCGAACGCACGGGACAATACTGGAAAAGGTGGAATTTTATTCATTTGATTAACCATGGATTAATAACAATGGTTCATTGCTCTCGTTTTAGTATAGATTCCAGGTTTAACGTATGCTTCACTGATATTATTGTTTTGTTTTATGTTGAAGCAGATGATGAAACTGAAGAAGACACTGATTTTATTGTTTTGTTTTATGTTGACGAAGATGAAGAAACTGAAGAAGACACTGAGAAAGATGAGGAGGAGGAGCAAGTGTTTTGAGAATACTTGTGTTTTTGGTCATTCAAAGAATATTTTTTTTTTGGTTTACAAGAATAACTGATTTTGTACACATTTTTTACACATAGCGCTGTGCTACGTTGCAATTAACTCTATATTTTATTTAGTACATGTGTATTTGGTTAGAGTAACATCTCATATCTATTGGAGTAACACCTTTCTTGAGTTACAGTAACAGACCTAATCCATAAAAGTAACATCTCATATCCATGAAATTAATTCTATTTTATTTAATACATGTGTATTTGGTTAGAGTAACATCTCATATCTATTGGAGTAACACCTTTCTTGAGTTACAGTAACAGACATAATCCATGAAAGTAACTGAGCACATCAGCGTTGTTTAAACAAATGATTGCCAAAGTAACTGAGGATAACTTGGATTAGAACCATTCATTAGCAAATTAACAACTTTCGTTCTTTAAAGAACCATACATAATGCGTCAGAGTAATTGATGATAATATCAATGAAAGTGATTATGAGACCACACCATTAATATCAATGAAACTTAATCATGAGACAAAGAATAACATCATTAATCACTTAGAGTAACATCATTTATTCATTAAAGTAACAGTTATAATGCGTCAGTATAATACACTGATTATGAGACCACATTTGTATCTTGGGTAAACTCCATTCATTCCCATAGTAACATCAGTCGTTACTTAGAGTAACAGGTATAGTCAATCACTGTAACAGAATGAACAAATTCACAACCAGAAGAAGAAGGTGACATAATTCATAATATTTCATAATCAGAAGAAGGTGACATAACTCATTAGACACATCATTTTTTCCGACCCTTTGTTGGCTTGGTCTTGGGACCATCGATGATCTTTTGTCTCGCGTCCACATACTTTTCTACGTTTTCCAACAACCGTGACCGCACCCTGTTCTTGTCTGCCAATACGAATATGAAGATTACCTTTGCTTAAGTTGAAGATGAAGTTGAAGATGAAGATGAAGGTAGCTTTGCTTGAGTTGAAGATGAGAGGATGATGCGCGAGTGTGTTTTGAAAAAAATCAGAAGTTGAGCAATTGTGTTTGGGATGATGAAGGTGAAGGGTTTTAGTTAGGCGGGTGAGTTTGAATGGAAATATTGAATGTCAGGTAACGTGTTTCAACAGTTGGGGAGAATTAAGGGAGGAGAGAGGATTTTATTATATTTTTACCAAAATATGTTAGTTATTGTCTTAATTACTAAACTCAATCACCCCCATTCATCCTCCTCTAGATCAATGGTTGTAAATAGGACTCATGAACTCATAATTGAAAAGAGGACTCACTTGATCTTTACTCTCTCTATATATATAGAGTGAGGATCCGGTGAGTCTCCCTCCTTAAATGAGTCCGTCCTTTCAATCTGGACCACACAATCAAACAAGATTGAATGGCTGAGATTGCACCACGTCATTAAGGTAAATCACTTTTCCTCTGCCACTTTTATTGTTAACGTACTGTGACACTGCTATTGTAATTCCTTATTACGGTGACAATGTCACAGCAAGATATTTCTGTTATTGTAACACTGCTACTGTTACTATGATATTTCTGTTACTGTAACACTGCTACTTTTACTGTAACACTGCTACTGTTACTGTGACACTGCTACCGTAATTCCTTATTGCTGTGACATTCATTGATTTCGTATTACTGTGACATTATTACTGTGACACTGCTACTGTAATTCCATATTACTGTGACACTGCTACTGTGACATTATTACTGTGACACTGCTACTGTAATTCCTTATTACTGTGACATTCTTTGATTTCATATTATTGTGACATTTTTACTTTGACATTATACACGTACGTTTAGAAGAACTCAAATCAAAATTGAATAAATGCTAATTGAATAAATGTTGATTGATTTCTGCAAAATAACAGGAAAACTAACAGAGAATTACCTGTGAGAATCACCTGCAAAATAACGCTAATCAAACGATGATTTTGATTGAACGTGTTGCATAAATTGATGAATTTGATTGAACGTGTTGCGTATTTTGATTGAACGTGTTGATGAATTTGATTGAGAAAAGTTGGAGAGAACGTAGAAAAACAGAGAAAAATTGAAGAAACAGAGGGGGGGAAGAAGTGAGCGTAGAGAGGGAGTTTCGCGAGGGAGAAGAAGTTTATATATGTGCACAGGTACTCCGCGTGCTTTTCAGATCGTTGATCTGATCAAATCGAACGGTCCTGATTTGCGGGACGGACTCGTTTAAGATGTGAGGACTCACATGATGCAATATATATATATATATATATATATATATATATATATATATATATATAGAGAGAGAGAGAGAGAGAGAGAGAGAGAGAGAGAGAGAGAGAGAGAGGATCATATAAGTCCAACTTCTATATATAAGTCCATAAGTTCCATTTTCATCCTTTGGATCAAAATAGAATGGATGGCTTAGATTTGATTATGTTTATTTATTTTTCAATTAGAAATTAATGAGGTTCACGTATTCCCACCCTCAATATTTTCACCCTATTCAATTCAGTACACTTCTCATTCTCACTCTTCATATTACTCTCACATTTCCTATACCATTCACGCTCTCCATTCTTCATTCATCCACCATCTTCATTCATCCACCATCTTTTTCCCTCCATTGAATAACAATAAAAAAAATATCCAATTGCTCCAGAATTTTCTCTTCATCATCAATCTCCAAAATCTTTTCGTTATTTATGCACATCAATGGTTGCTAATGAGGTTTGTTTACTTTTTTTAATTGTTATTAATTAATTTATTCATAAAACTTCAATTAATTTATTTATGCTTAATATTTTTTTTCAATCTTTTTATTGATTTTTTTGCATCTGAAGTTTAATTTTATTCATAAGACTTTAAATTTTTGCATTTGAAGTTTCAATTAGGTTTTCAATTAGGGATTTCTCATCAGTTTATTTTATTCATAAAACAAGTAAAATTGTAGGAAAATATTACAAACCCAGATGCTAAAATCACCCAAATATGGTAAAGATCAGATCTTTATCTCAAGAAAATGCAGTGTGATGAAATGAGTTTAGTATTTTTCATTTATATAGTCTACGTTTTAGGTGGGAAAATACCATAATAATAATAATAAAATAATTATGTGAGGTTGTTTGAGGGGTTATGTACCAGAAGATGGGGTCGTGACATCATTGCATACTACACTATCCGTCAATAATTTTAATTGGTTTATCTTATAAGCGGATTATTTAGAGTTTTATTTGTCATTTTGTTTGTATAATATTCTCAATTGGTTTGTCTTATAAGCGGTTTGTTGTGCGTTTTATGTGTCATTTTCATGATGTTTATGTGATATTGTGTTTTTTGTTCTTCATTGCATACGTGTTAGCCGAGATGTCGTCCAAAGGTCAAATTGTTGGAGTTGCGGAAAATGAGGCGGTAACGGAGGAAGATGTCGGTAATGTCCTTGTCAGACGTAGGGGACGAAGACTTGTGAAGCTGATTTCGAAGCTCAATGAAGTTCCACGTCACTTTGATTGGTCAATATATATGAAACTTCAGCTGACAACAAATGTAACTTCAACAATATTTAGTTGGAACGAGGGTAGATTATAGTTGACTTAGAGATAGTAATGGTGGAGAAACAATAGTTTAACTTTAACTGCTGAATTTGTAACTTCATCTCTATAACAACATAACTTTAATAAATATTTGTTTTCGTACTGTTGTAAACATTCAAGTGTATGTATTGAAACTTCAATGCATTTGTTTTATAACTTCAACTCAATTGTTTTGAAACTTTAGTATCCGTAACTCTAGGTGTATGTAGAGGAACTTCAACTGTATTGATCTGTCACTTCAATTGTTTAAGTTTGTAGCTTCACTTTAATTGGTCAATATGCAACTTCAATTACTTTATAACGTCACTTTAACTGATAAATTTGTAACTTCATCTCCATAACAACATAAGTTTAATAAACATTTGTAACTTCACATATTTTGTAACTTCAGTTCATACGTTTTGTAACTTCAGTTCATATGTTTTATAACTTCAGATCAATAAAATTATACTGTAATAATAACGAAAATACAATAAATTACATATTAAAAATAACAACTAAGAAAGAGATGAATAAAATTATTTACTACGTTTATTCAAAGTTATACTGTATGCACTTGAAATCATGCAAAAAATACTCCTACTAAGAAACAAAATGGACAGTGATGAAGATGATAAAACGAAAATAGAACAAGAAGAGAGGAAATTAAAGAAATTAAAGAATTCTGATTTTTTTTTTAATTATGATTGTATGGAAGAAAAAAAAGATGATTATTGGTAAAAAAAAAAGTTAATTAGTGTGTAGGAGTTATTGGTTATTGGTAGAAGAATAATTAGAAGTTAATTAGTGTGGGGGAAGGAGAGAGAAAGGATTAATAATGGTAGTAATTGCTACATAGGAAGTGTGAAAAAGGGTGGAAATTTGTGTTTTTTGATCAAATCTCAATCATATATATTGAGTAACGATCAAGTGAGTCCCTTTTTTTTTTTGAGTCCATGAGTCCCATTTAGAACCATTGATCTAAGAGGAATGAATGGTTGAGATTGAGTGTAGTAATTATGGTAGTAACTACCATATTTTGGAAAAAATATAAAAAAATCATCTTTCATCCCTACTATACCGCCAACTGCAACCTTCTCTCTCATCTCATTCATTTTGTGTCATTCAAACACCCGCCCAAGAAAAACCCTTCAACTTCATCGTCTCTCATCTCATTCAAATTTTTCGCTCAACTCAAGCATACCCGTGCACTCAATCGAACTCAACTCAATCTCTCAACTCAACTCAATCGCTCGCTCAACTCAAGCATACCCGAGCACTCAATCATCCAACTCAACCCAATCGTTCAACTCAACTCAATCGCTCACTTTCAACTCGAGCAAGGTTACATTCAAGCCGCTTTCTAACTTCAGCAAACATTATCATCATTGTCTGATTTCATTAATTTTTTCGCTAATTATTGATTGATTAACCTTGCTGTGTTTGTCCCCTATAATTAATTTTTTTCACTAAAGATTGTTGTGGTATCTGGGTTTTCATCTGTTTCTTGTATTTGAATTCAACTATAGGCGAACATATTTCGAATGTTACTTTAATGCCCATACGCTGTTACAGCTAATAATCTTTATGTGTTACTGTAAGAGGCCGCTCGTTTTCGGTGTCACATGTATGGTGTTATTTCAAAGACAACAATGTGTTACTCTAATGCAGAACAGGTGTTACTCTAACTATCATCTTCGTGAAACTCTGAATCCTTGTAAACTGGTACACTCAATTATGTACATTTGTTACTCTAATTCGCTTCTTATGTTACTCTAACACTTTCTTTGTGTTACTTTAATGCTTACCAGCTACTTGTTAGAACAGTTGTACATAATTATTGTACTTTTCAGATGGCAAAAGGAGGAGACAAGTCCAGAAAAACTCGTGCCACAGATGGCAAAAGCAGGAGGCAAAGCAAGGAGCAGGTCAGTTGCAGGCCTTAGCATTGTTGATGTTCATCTCTTACCTGGTGCATATTTAGCTCTAACAACAGTTGAACATACTAATGTCCAGAAGGAAGAAGGGGGGGAACAAGAAGTTGTTGTTAAGAAGATCCATTTCAGGTGTAGACCACAGAACCTCGTTGAGTTAATGTCCAAATTTAATGATAGGCAGCGGGAGGCTGTCATCAGAATTGGTTTTGGCGGCCTACTACAAATGTGACTCAAAAGTTTCCCCAGTAAGTATGCAATCGACTTCATGACGCTTTTTGCGGATGACACTCTGATTTTCAGATTGCCAAGGAAAAGCAATCAATTCTTGGTAACGAAGCATGATGTCCACGACTGCTTCCTCCTACCATAAGGTCCGAACCCAGCTGACCTGCTCCCAATGGGTCGGTCGAAGAAAGCACTGGCGGAGGATGTCGTCAGTCTAAAACAAGCATGGAGGGACCGGTTCCATGTTCCTACTGGAAGCGACACGATCTCTCTGACTCTGTTGCTGGAAGAACTACAGGAGGACGTTCACGGGGGGGACGACTTTTGTAGATTGTTTGTTCTGTACAGCATATCTATTTTTCTTAATCCAACGTCGAATTACACTGTTGATCTTAGTCTGCTGAGGTGCGTGGAGAACGTAGAGCAGATTAGGAACTATGATTGGTGCACGATTGTATTGGATGGGCTTGCTGCAGCCTGTCAAGACTCTGTTATTCGGAAACCGACATACCTTCTCGGTTGTGTGCCATTTTTTATGATCACATATTTCAGCATTTCCAATACCGTGATCATCGTTGTCCGCACGATCTGCCGCTTATTAAGCATTGGGATCGCGAGCGGATGCTAGATAGGTTATATGGTGAATTTGTTGGTGGTGGGCTTGGTCGTCTTACCAAGTCAAAGGTGAAATACCCCCGTTGTCTACTTGAGGAGGTGGTGGACGAGGAGGTGGTGGATGACGGGGTGCCGCTGAGGATAACGAATGCCCCAACATCATCCGCGCACAAAGCTGCGAAGTCCATAAACATTGAGCTAGAAGATGGCGTCGAGGATGACGCTGATCTAAGAGCGAAGGCTGTTGACGTAAGTAATAAAAATTTACATCAATAAATTGCATGTGTTTATGTCTCTGTGTTCATTGAATACGCGTTGTTCGCAAGAATGGTGGTATGTGTCTATTTTTTCTCCTGATCTAATGGAACTCAGAAAACAAATTTGTTGTTGCTGTAGTTGCCTAATTGTGTTACTTTAACTATTATATCCTATTACACTAATGCGCATTATGTGTTACTTTAAGGTATTCAGTTACTTTTTAAGCGTGAAGATGTGTTAATCTGAGCATGGATATGTGTTACTTTAATGTTGATAACATGCTACTCTAATGACACAGATGTGTTACTTTAATACGAATCATAATGTCACCTCCAAAGTAACACTTTTTGTTTACTCTTGATGCAGGAGGTACATGAATTGTACCTCATGATGGCAAGGAATGCAGTTGCATTCCATGATTGGTGGATCTCAGCCGCTTCCAAACTTAGGAGAATAACATCCGGCAGACCACTGAACGATTCTGTTCCGTCACAGGCCTCGCAAGACTTCTGGAGTGGAGAAGAGCTCCACCGGACGGTCGATGAAGTGTGCGAGGCGTACGCACGTGAGAAGAACGCAACCACCCAAGGCCCTGCATTCACAGGACAGCCCACACAACCAGCAGGTGCGAGCATGCGTACAAATGTGACGGGGGATAATGATGTTGTGACTGGGGATGAGAATCGAGGTTGTCCTGACTTCGAACTGTACGCAACGACGGAGATGGTTGAGGCTGTTAACGGTGGTTCAGAGGACAGGGATCACCGAATTGATAAAGCGAATGTTATTGAGAATTTGTGTGTGGAAGTTGATGGATGGAAGGTCTTCCATCCTTACTTTCTCCACTCTGAAAATTTTTTGGATTGCATGCAAGTTGTCGATGAGAAGCTTGGATGCTCTTATGACTGTGGAACCCCTGAAGCAGACCAGCTAATAGTATCGGATTTTCTGGTCAGAAACAGTAGGTTGTTCAGGTCGGTTTTGAGTGTTCGGAAAGACGTAATGAATTACGTCTTTTATAACAATGACAAGTACAGTGCAGAGTAAGTTTTCAATAGTGCTCAATGTTCTTTACCTGATTCTATTTATCTATGTTATTTTTTATCAATTGTCTTATAATTCATTCAAAATCTATTAGTGAGATGCTTGTGAGGGTTGACGACTTCTTCAACGTCCCTCGTGAGTCGTGATGAGCTGTCGATACTCCAACCGGGACAGCAGCTGTCGAACGCTGTTATTGATAGCTGGTGTATACTCTTTAACAGTCTTGACGCGAGTCAGACTGCGCCACGTCCTACATCACGCTGCTTCTTTGGCGTTAGCCACAGCGTAAGCTTGTCTCTATTATATTTATCATACCAGCACAATCAACAACTAGTGCCACTAACATATCTGGAATGATCATTTTCATAACAAATGTAATCTTTTCATATTAGGACTGAACATTCATAATGAATTTCCTGTTCTGTACCACTCTCCATGCCCTTCCACATGTTCATTACTGTCAATGTTATTTTAATACATGAACTGGTGTTACTGTATGGTGTGTATACTGTTACTTTAATAAGTATGTCACTAATGATGATATCCATAACTAGTGTTACTCCTAGACATTAATACTGTTACTCTAACACAATAACAGGCGTTACTGTAAGGCTTTCATACTTTTACTTTAATTAGTAACTGTGTTACTCTGTCTTATTTCCACGATCATGAAATTTTACTTCAACATGTGTCCTGCAGAAGACAGTAATGAAGCTGTGGAAGGGCGTAAAGAGCGGTGCAAAAGTCGACATTGGAGATGACTTGTTCAACTTCTGGGACATTTGGACCGATGTGAATAAAGACATCGTACACCTGGACTCTGACTTGGTACGTCTATATGAAACACTCACACGGGTGACCCTCTACTATAGCTCTTTAACAATAATCGCCAATCACTTTGTTACCAAATAACAGGTCTTCGTCCCGGTGCTTTCCGACGACAACGACCACTACAGCTGTGCATGTATCAACTTTCTGTCAAATCAAATTGATTACCTCGACAACAGGAGTTACGAAGATCAGGAATTCGAAAGCCTGCCATATGTCGGGATGGCAAAAATCGCAGTAAGTGTATTTATGTTTTATATAATCGGTCATCATTTACCCTTCGTCTTATTTTTTTCATTTTTTTTTATCAAGGTTGTGGAAATGGGAAAATACATGGTCAAAAAAGGTATCGCGAGGGGTTCGGCTGTTGCGGGTTTCCCTGTTGTCAACGTTCCATTCGCATGGCAGAGTGGAGGTTTCTCGGCAAACGACTGCGGTGTATACCTCATGATACACATGATGTTGTACGTGGGGGAAGTATTCGACAATTGCCTAGGAACAATGGAGGCGAACAACCTCTATAGAGCGGAGATTGCAGCGACTCTGGTCCTGTGTGACATCATTAAGGATAGAGATGAGGTTATAGCGAGGGTGAGACAGTTCCTAAACGATAAAGCGAATATCGCCATTGAGAGAACAATATCCGGTGTTGCGGGGTCTACCGGGGGGACTGTCAAGAGGGCAGGCGAGGCAGAACACGAGAAACGACCGTCGAAGAAGAGCCGACTGTCGACACCTGACCCTACAACCCCGGTCGTAGAAACGGTGATTGACTCTGAGTTGTCAACGCGGACAAGATCCGTTCTGAAGAGCCGAAACCGTGGTGAGGGTGACGGTCTTGGCTGCTCAATTGACTGTGGCGACGAAGATGTAAACTCTCCCATGTTGTCACCATTTTTATTGAACAACAGGACGTTGTTAAGTAAGATTGCCGTCCGTCGCAAAGACGTCGTTGACTACTGCCTTGTGGAGCTTCCATCCATAAAAAATGGTATGCATTTACTGTAACATTAATGGGTGAATATTAAAACAGATTTTTTGACGAGGTATTTTTTTGTTTTCCTTCAGCGACGAGGTTGCAAACTATTCACTCCTAGCTTCAATTGAGCGGGATGACATACGTTCAATGTTACCGGGTCAGAAAATGAGGTCGTGCATCATCGAATGCTGGTCGATGCTGTTGAACAAGCTTCCATCTCCCGCCACTGATTCGGCCAAGACACCTACGACGGCATACTTCGGTATACGACAGGCGGTACGCATTACTGTTGCATTTGTGTACACATATATAATTATCACCGTGGTTACATTAACCCTATCAGCTACAATTTAACTTTATGGTGTTGATCTGACATATTTGTGTTAAATAAATATGGTGTTGCTTTAGCGCATTTTTGGTGTTACTGTAATCCAGAAAATGTGTTACTTTAATCTGCGTCTTTGTTATTCAACATGCTCTTATACGTAGTGAATGTGTTACTTCAACATTCTCGTTTTGGAAGACTTGTATACAGTTGAACCCAATCTGAGACACATTGAATATGTTTGTAGGACTGCTTTTATGGGATGATTGACGAGTATGAAGACGGCCCATCCACGCAGGCAGTGGACACCTTGATGAACCACCTCGATATTTTTAGAAGGAAGTGTGATCGTTATCTTAACTTGAAAGCTGATCTCACCTTTGTCCCGATCAACATCGATGATTACTACTCATGCGTGTGCATTAACCGTAAAATAAGGACAGTAGATCTCCTTGACCATTAACGTTACACGAACGTGAAAGATACAAATTTGTACAAGGCCGCAATGATAATGGTTAGTATATATATGCTAGTAGTTATTATTGCATACCGCTATTTGTTTCTCACCTAATAACGTCGCTGTGATACACACAGGTGTCAAAAATTAGCGATTACTTCGAGAAGCTCAAAGTCCCTGATGCATCTGATATCGCTGGTTTTGAGTTTAAAGAGGTCAAGTTTAAGTGGCAGAAACAAGACCTAACCTGGGACGAGTCGCGAATTTTCACCATGATGCACATGTTGATGTACGAGGGACGTACATTCCACCACATAGACCTCGAGAGGAAGGTCAACAGACGATATCTGGTGGTCCAACTTGCAGCCACACTTCTATTGGCAGACAAGAACAAGGTGCGATCGCTATTGTTGGAAAAAGTGGACAAGTATGCGGGCGATAGACAAAAGATCATCGACCGTCCCAAGAGCAAGCCAACAAAGGGCCGAAAAAAATAATGTTGTTACTGAATCATGTCATATCTTTTCTAAATACGATTTAATGGTTTGTATTATTTAGTTACTTTTCTAATTGCATTGGTATTTTGACTGTCACCAATGCATTGAAGCTGTCAATCTCTGTTTACACTGACTAGCTGAACTTGTCACTCTAAATTACTACTGCTGTTACTATGGGGATTACTGAAGTTCAGTAAATGTTACTTTAATGAACGCATTATGTTACTTTAATTGATTAATGGTGTTATTACAATGATGTTGCAATCAATTCCTCTGACGCATAATTGATTAATGGTGTTGGAACAATGATATATTGTTTTTTGAAGAACAATATATCCCCAGTTACTTTGGCAATGATGGAACCAATCCAAGTTGGTACGTTGTTAATGAATGGAACCAATCCAAGTTATCCCCAGTTACTTTGGCAATGATTTATCCTAAACAACGCTGCTTTCCTCAGTTACCTGAATTCATTCTTTCTGTTACTATAACAGACGATAAGTGTTACTCCAACACACATGAGATGTTACTCTAACCAAAAACACATGTATTAAATAAATATAGTGTTAATTGCAACGTAGCACAATGCTACCTGTAAAAAAATGTTTACAAAAAAAGTTATTCGTGTAAACCAGGAAAAAAGCAAAAATTCTTATAATAGCAAAAAACACGAGTATTCTCAAAACACTTGTTCATCCTCCTCGTCTTCCTCGGTGTCTTCTTCAATTTCCTCTCCTTCGATGTCTTCATCTACTTCATCCTCCTCATCCTCATCATTGGGTGGCTTAGTAGGCTGTTTAGGGGGTCGTGCTGCGTACGGATTTGGACAGTTTCGCTTGTCATGGTGTGCCATCTGTTTGCAGTTATTGCACATGCGTTTCGGCTTTCTAGAAAGTGCGTCCTTCTTTTCCTTGCTCGACAACATCCGCTTTCCGCTGCCCTTTGTCTTAGAAATCTTCGGAGGGAGTATCGTGATATTGTCAGAGGTCGTACACCCAAGCATATTTTCCAGTTCCTGTGTCTTGCCAATATTCCCCCCACCAGAAACTGGCTGCCTCTGCAACCTGAACTCCTGAATTAATCCGCACAAGCTTTCCACATCTGCCTTGTCCCCTGCCCTTAGAAGTCCCATTGTCTCATGGATTTCCGACCACAATTTCGACATCTCTATCTGTTTTCCGTCGATGATGTCAGTGTTTTCGCTGTCTAATCCTTCATCAATGATACGAGCAGTGCGAACAGCCTCTTTTGTCCACCTTTTGGTTACCATGTTTTCGGGTATAGTGGTCAGCCCTTTCGACGAATATATCCAGATTACGTGTCTACACAGTACCCCTCGTAAATTAAACAACTGACATGTGCAGCTTGATTCAGACGTTCCTGGAGAGATGATGACATATTAATGGATGATGGATATATTATCCATTTTTTCAATCAGCAGAGACAACAATTATAATGGATATAATGGTGTGCAAAATGCAATGGAGTGCAGAATGAGATAATTTTAAGAATATGAGGTGTTACTGTAATCCATGGTAGGTGTTACTTTTAAGCATTTACAACACAGATGTCCAAATGTTGTCCTCAGTTACTCTGACGCATTATATATGTTACTGTAAGGAACGACTGGTGTTACTTTATTAAATACTCTTCTATCACATGAACGACTGGTGAGTTTTAAGGAGTACCTGATATATACTGGACCGTAAACTCTTTATTTCGTGTAGCATCCCTCACCAATGTCTCCTCAATCCCGTCCTTCTCAAGGAAGCCCCTCACGCTGCAAGTACCCACAGAAAATTTCACCTCTTCCTGGAATTCTTCAAATGCAGCGTGGGTGTAAATTTTCGCAGCGTGATGTTCAATTGGCAGGTGGGTTACTGTTTTTGGAGAAGCTTGTACATTGTCATTGTCGAGTTTTTTCTGTGTATACTATTGCTGGTCCATGGCGCTCTCGAATCGCATCCAGAATTCGACCAACGTCCCCGATTTTTGTTCGAATCTTTTGAAGAAACTGTTCTCACTCTCCGACCTTTGAGTTGTTCGCATTAAGCCGCCCATTTTTAAATCCCTGCAATGTGCCATCACCCACTGCTTCCTGATGGAAAATGTAGTTGAAAACCACTCGACATCACCCCCATGGTACTCCTCCATAATATCACGCCATTCCGCGTCGAACTCGTCTCCATCAATCTCCACATCCCATACTATAGCATTCAATCTTTTCAAAAAATCCTGGTAGTCGCTCCGCGTTGCACCGTATTTGGTGGGGACCTTGTTCAAGATATGCCACATACAGAAACGGTGTAGCGCCATCTTAAACATCTTCTTCACGGCTAGTATAATACTCGGATCCTGGTCGGTAATAATATACCCCGGCTCTTTACCGCCCATTGCAGTCAGAAATCTCTCAAACACCCACACGAACGACTCATAATCCTCGTGCGCTATCAGAGCGCCAGCAAAGGTCCCCGATCGTTTATGATGATCAACGCCGGTGAACGGCGTGAATATCATCTTATATTTGTTCGTCCCGTATGTCGGGTCGAACGAAACTGCATCCCCAAATAACAGGTAGTTTCGCCGCGCCTCACCGTCAGCCCAGAAAACCCTGCTCAAACTCCCATCTTCATCCAGGTCGTAGTCAAAATAGAAACCCTTCCTATTCTTAGCCATGTCTTTGAAACGATCGATGAATAGCTGACCGTCCCTCTCATGTAGGAAGCACTTTATATCCCTTCCCCAGTTTTTAAAGTCAACCAAGCTCGCACCCACGTTTGCGAAATCCTGTACCTGCTCCTTGCACATGTTGTACGTCCGCGTTGCTCCGATATTCAGCTGAAAATAAGAGTCAAGCGTTGTGACAATTTAACATTAATACACCAGTTGTGTTACTCTTATTTTTAAGTACTGTTACTCTATAGGATCACTGGTGTTATTCTAGCAAAAGTAATTAGATTATGTACACACTGGATTAATCCAGATGTGTTAGTCTAGCAAAAAAATGGTGTTACACCTATCTTACTCAAATGTTATTCTATAAAAGAAATTGTGTTACTCCATACCCGCGAATTGTTCAAGATCAGTTGCTTGTGGTACTTTGTCAGGTTCCTCGGCAGCTTTTGGAATTCTCTGTCTTTTGGTGAGATCAGTTCGTGGTTGTGGCCGATGTGGAACCTATCAATCCTGAGAATGCCGCCTTGATTGAACAGCCTAATCCTTGCCTTGCACCCGCAACGACGGACTTTTGTCTTCTTTTTAGGCGCGTCCACAACAACTCCTCCCCCAGCTGCATCGTTAACAACTTTCACAGCCGCGGGAGCTTTAACAGATTTCGTAAAACCCTGTCTGTAACAGACTAGGAGCTTCGACTTTATCTCACCACCGTACCATCGCTTTGTGGTATACCTTCTCACATCAAATCCGCAAGCCAGCGCGTAGATTTTATAAAACTCCACCGCCTCTTCGATTGTTCCGAATACTTGCTTCATGTACGGAGTGAAAGCCTCACCCACATCTCTGCACCATTCCTGTGCATTCGGTTCTTGGTAAATGCCACCTGCACAAAATTAAACAACGTTATATGGGACATGTGTGTTACATCAATTCATAAGTTGTGTTACTGTAACGAATACAGTACGTTACTTTAACATCATCATCAAAACCCTTCTTCTAAGCATCCAGTGTGTTACTGTAATTGCAATTAAGTGTTACTGTAACTCAGATTGTATGTTACTTCAATTACTTTTCTACGTTAATACAAAACAAAACGGTAGTATCAATGAAGCATACGCTAAATCTAGAATCTATGCTAAAACAAGAGCGATGAACCACTGTTATTAATCCATGATTAATCAAATGAATAAAATCTCACCATGTGCTTCTTTGCCAATGCCACCTGCACAAAAATAAAACAACGTTACACCTATGAAACCAATGTATTACTTCAATTGACAAGTTCTGTTACTCTAACTAATACAGTACGTTACTTTAACATCATCATCAAAATCCTTTTTCTAAACGTTCAATGTGTTACTGTAATTGCAATTAAGTGTTATTGTAACTCAGACATTATGTTACTTCAATGACGTTTCTTCCTTAATACAGAACAAAACGGTATTATCAGTGTATATCATGCAAAACCTAAATAAGAAACATATTTAAAATCCTGGAATGTGTAAAGATCGAGAGAGCAACTAACCATTGACAGGAAACGATGATGAATGAAATAACAATGAAAGCAATATCAACATCTAAATTGACGTCAAAAAATAACGCAACCATGAAAGTTATAGCAACAATAAAAATTGACGTCAAAGAAATATTGAAACTCACCATTGTTATACTCGATCAATTGCTTATCAACTGTTGAAGAAGATGATGCTGTCATTGAATCCATTGTAACGCGTTTCGAGCACAGTATTGATTGAATGAATGGATGAACGTGATGAAGAAAGGATTTTTTTTTTCACGAGTGAATGAATGAATGAACGTTATGAATGATGAATGAACGTGATAAAGTGGGTTATTGTTTCCTAAATTCTTGGGAACTATTTTAGGAACGCAAATCTTCCTTTTTTTTTTTTTTTTTTTAAAAATGCAATGCATCTTGTCCATCCATCCTCATCTCATCCAATGGATGAGATGAGGACTCATGGACTCATATATAGAGAAGGACTCATAAGAGCCTTACTCTATATATATATATATATATATATATATATATATATATATATATATATATATATATATAGGTTCATGTGAGAACCACTCCTTTAATGAGAACTGTGAGAACTATAATATGAGCCATTGGATCATAGTGTTTAATCTCATTCGTTGGATCCTTAAAAAAATTTCAATCCCATCAATTTATCACAATTGCTTCAGCCTTCAACGCGTAACTCCTTCTCCTTCTACGAAATTCTTCGACCCGTAATCCTTTAATCCATAAATTCTTCAATCAACCATTGAATTTGATTCTTCAATCCATCAATTTTTCAATCGGCTTTTCTTCAATTCATCACAATTGGGTATTGAACCCCAGTAACCTAAGTAAGTAATCCCAACAACGGTATATTATCGTTTTTTTTTTTCCAAATTTCTGATTGATTTAAAAGTTCATCTAAATTATTGTCCTTTAATTTTTTTTTGTATGAATTTTATATGGAATACAAACACTTCTTCTTCAAACCCTACTCAATTTTAAATGTTAGTGTACCTTATGGCATATCTTTTCTTAATTTTATCGTACTCTTTTTTTAATTTTGGTGTACCATTTATCAATTTTAGTACCCTTTTTCAATTTTAGCGTACTCTTATCGTACCCTCTTTTAATTATGGTGTACCATTTTTCAATTTTAGCGTACTATTTCTTAATTTTATCGTACCCTTTTTAAATTTTGGTGTACCCTTTTTCAATTTTAGCGTATCCTTTTTCAATTTTAGCGTACTCTTTTCCAATTTTAGCATACTCTCTTTTCAATTTTAGTGTACCTTTTTTCAATTTTAGTGTATGTTTGTTAAATGTTAGTGTACCCTATAGCATGCATTTTCTTAATTTTATCGTACCCTTTTTTCAATTTTCGCGTACCCTTTTTCAATTTTAGCGTACCCTTTTTCAATTTTAGTGTATCAATTTTCAATTTTAGTGTACCCTTTTTAAATGTTAGTATACCTTATAGCATACCTTTTCTTAATTTTATCGTACCATCTTTTAATTATGGCATACCCTTTTTCAATTTTAGCGTCCCATTTTTCAATTTTAGTGTATCCTTTTTAAATGTTAGTGTACCGTATAACATATATTTTCTTAATTTAGTTTCTACCACCTCCTTGTTTCCTTGCAAAGAATCTTTGTGAATTAATAACGATACATTAAAATAAATAAAACATATGTTAAAACATAAAATACGTACACCGAATCATCCACTGAATCTTCTATCATCCACTTAAAAGCATTTCAATTTCCAGAATCACAGTTACTCTAATGTTATTAGGGGTTAATAATTGATCAGGGGGTTCTAAACAATACTTGTATTTTCACTAATGCTTTAGTCTTAATTGAATGGAACAAGTAACAAGTTTGAGGTCATTGTTCAATTTTGATCGAAATACAAACCCAGTCAGTCGTGTGAGTATAAACCAGCTTATTATATCATCTAATTGATTTCACAATTTCAATTCTAACTACATTTAGAAAAACATTAGTTTTTGACGTATGTAAGGAAATTTAATTAATGTCGATAATATGTGATTCGATGAACAAACCTTAATTTCACAAAATCCACAATTTTATGTTAATAAAAACCTGTATAAAGAAAAAAAATTCCTACAGTGGAATGGGAGCACGCAAATTATCCTACAGTGGCAGGTTAGTGATGGTTCAGGCGGTATTAAGCAACCTGCATTTATATTGGTCTCGTATCTTCATTATTCCTTCCTCGGTTATTGCCCAGATTAATGCTATTTGCAGAAATTACTTATGGAAGGGTAGCGAGCACTTTCAGTCCCCCTCTTTGGTAGCGTGGGATAAAGTTTGTTGTCCTAAAATTGAAGGGGGCTTGGGTCTTATGGATATTCACATTTGGAACATTGCTGCAATAGGGAAATATGCGTGGTGGGTTACTTGTAAAGCCGATCATATGTGGGTTAAATGGGTTCACTCTGTTTTTTTGAAGGATAAAGATTGGAAGACTTATATGCCACCCCTTAATTCCAGTTGGTCTTGGAGAAAGATCTGCTGGGTTAAGGACAAATTTTATTCCAATAATCTCTTCCCCTCCCTCATCGCTCAAGGTCGATCGTATGATGTGCAAGAAGGTTATGATTGGCTACGGATACAAAGTCAAAAAGTGGTTTGGGAAAAGCTAGTTTGGAACAGAATTAGCCTCCCTAAGCATGGTTTCATTGCTTGGCTAATTTGTCACAATAGGCTGCTTACTAAAGATAGGCTTGCCAAGATGAGTATTGTGGGAGATCTTACTTGTTTTCTTTGTGGTGTAGCCGATGAAACACATGAGCACTTATTCACGCACTGTGTGTATGTGCATCAATGCTTCACTCGTCTATCCTTTTGGCTACAGCAAGTTATACCTCGGCACGATACAGCAAAGTGGTGGACAAGGCTTAGAATCAATTCTCTGTTGCTGAAACAGATTTATGCAGCGAGTATTACAGCAATATGGTATCATGTTTGGAGAAATCGGAATCATGCGCGTGTGTACCAGATGCTAGAACACCCAGCGAAGCTGGTAGAGATAGTTAGGAAAGAGATTTGTATTAGAATTAAGACTCTCAGGCGTAGCATTCCTAGTAAATATCACTCTAAACTAGATAGATTACTAGATTGATCACTCCAGGAAGTTGTAATTGGTGACTTTGACATATGAATATATATACTTACATTTGCACCAAAAAAAAAAAAAGAAAAAAAATTAACAAACCTCGTCAAATACACATTTTTGTTTAGGGTAATTATAGTTGTTGTCTCCACCGAAGAATTGAATCTTCATTTGTGAAATTGGAGAATTGATTGTCTGATTTCACGACTTTGTTTTGTTTGAATGAAGTTAAGTGGAGGAAGGAAGGATCAACTCAACAAAGTGTCAGGATATATTTTTGGGTAAAGAATATGAGTCAAATGACTTGCGTTAGGGTGGGGATGAATTTCAATTAATTTATGCCGTTAGATCTAAGAAGATCTAATGGTTAGGAGAAGTTCTCACAGTTCTCATTATACCATAGGTTCTCACCGGATCTTGACTCTCTCTCTCTCTCTATATATATATATATATATATGTATGTATGTATGTATGTATGTATGTATGTATGTATGTATGTATGTATGTATGTATGTATGTATGTATGTATGTATGTATGTATGTATGTATGTATGTATGTATGTATGTATGTATGTATGTATGTATGTATGTTCCGGTCAAGGAAACAATCGACCCGAAGCGGATTCGGATTCTTTGAATTTGATGTAACTTTGATGGTGATCGTTTTACTTCCCGAACCTCTCCTTCCTCTTACTCCAATAGTCGGACCTTTCCGGCGGAGGTGGTCTGCTCCCTGCACACAGAACGCATAGGGCCTCGGAGGTGTCCGAGGGAACCCTCTCCGATGCCTAAGTCAGTCCGTGAAATGCCTTGATGAACGTTACTTGTGAGGAGTAAGGTGGCGGTTTTTAGAGTAAGATTCTAGAGATAGAAAGTCCAACCCCCTCCTTGGGGGAAATACCGAAGTATTTGTAGGTTCTCCCCAGAGAGAGGAAAGAGAGAGAGAGAGAGAGAGAGAGAGAGAGAGAGAGAGAGAGAGAGAGAGAGAGTGAGTGAGAGGACGAGGAGGTGACACGTGGGTTCACCTCGTCCACTTATTCCCCCCTTACCTTAGGCCTGGACGGGAGGGTTCTGACTTCTGCCCCCTGAGCCTGCCAGGGAGGAATGCCCTGAGGACTGGCAGGCAGGGGGACTCGTTGCTAAACCAGTGTGCGGCTTGACCCTGACAGACAGGGAGGGAGCTTGCTTGGAGCTTGGAGCGACTGAGGTTGCCCTTTGGAGGCTACCTGGCAAGGCTTTGCTTGATGGCCTGCCAAGCAGGCCTTTCTTCACTTTCAGGTCAGGCTTCCCCAGGCCCCGGATGGCAGGCGACCCGTGGCAGGCTACCGACCCCAATCAATATATATATATATATAGTGGAGTTATCATAAGTTCAAGATGTAAATTAAGTTCATAAGGTCTATTAGTAACCATTGAATTAATTAGGATTAAGGGTTGAGATTATATTAGCAAAAGCATCATATTAGATGTAGTATTAAATATATTGTTGAATGTTGAGACTTCAATGTTGGTAATAAATATTAGGTCTCTTCCCAACTTTCAACATTTTTCATTCAATTATTCAATCTTATTATTTTCTTTTACATGTCACTATTCACTTGTTCATTCTAATTTATTCAAATATTTTTCCGTAAATTCTATTTCAAATATTGAATACAAAATTTAAATCATTCTTTAAATATAAGCATCTTCATCAATAGTTCCGTAAAACTTAATTATGAATGATAGCGTCTTCTTCAAATATTGAATACGAAGTTTTTTCTGACAAAATATCCATCTGTACGCTTGAAACTTTAATTCAATTACTACATGTAGACACCCGCATTTTGACTGCCACGTGTCTATGGTAGTCTCCGAAAAACACCCGATGATGATCGGACGTCAACGTGACTTGGTATACTCGGACTTGGGCTCGGAATTCATAATATCCGACATGGACTTTTAGCGGAGTAAAAATCTCACAAAACAGACCTCAAATTCAGGCCCAGTGGGTCGTTCCGAGTCAAATAAGACTAATTTGGGCCAAAACCGACACCAAAGATAAATCCCGTCTTTTGGCGACCGGGTCAAAACCCGGTCAAAGACGAAACCGTCTCGTAAAACAGCCAAGTTCAA
Source organism: Agrostemma githago (assembly GCA_958450325.1). Taxonomy (NCBI): domain Eukaryota; kingdom Viridiplantae; phylum Streptophyta; class Magnoliopsida; order Caryophyllales; family Caryophyllaceae; genus Agrostemma; species Agrostemma githago. The sequence goes on from OY288256.1 coordinate 50,367,873, forward strand.
TTGGCGCACAAAATAAAATTCAAAAAACCAATCACAACAACAAGATCAATTCTTCCCTTATTTATCTCACCCGTTTGACCCACTCGATCCAGTGGATTGACCCCACTCGGTCGAGTGGAGCCTTTTGAACCCGGGTTTGGCCCATTTGCGAAGGCACTCGATCGAGTGCACTAGGGCCACTCGATCGAGTGCCCCTATGTCGAGGGATGAAGCCTATAAATACCGCTTCACCCCCCATGCATTTTTTTTTTCCAGAACTTTTACCCTACATCTTCACCTACATCTTCAGCCACAACTTACCTACACCAAGCCTTAGAAACCCTAAGCCAAACACACCAATTCTGAGCCCCTTTGTCCCTCGGAAACCGACGCAACACACACACACACCACAACTCTCATACATCCTCGATACTCCCGAGCCCGTGCCGCTATTACGAGTCCATTTCCGAGGTCCTTACTAAGCATGTATGTTGAGGGTGTCCTAAACCCCATCTTAATCTCTTTTATCTCGTTTCGTTTTCATTTAATTCATCGTATTTTGTATTATAATCATATCGATCTAGTAACACTAACACTAGCATTTTTGTATTTTTTATATTTTCGTTTTTGTATCATTTTATCGTCACTAACATTAATAATACCGTGTATACGTAAGATAGTATCAAATTCCGGTTTTAAATCCGTTTGACTATGATTTTTGCCTAAAATCCGTCTAATCCCTTTTGCGAGCAACAATGGAGGTGGAGTCCTTTCGAGGAGCCCCGCCCCAACGTACTCAAGGGCGTGACGCGATTGCAAACGGTCGTAGTTGAACGTATTTAACCCCATTTTCATAATTGGTACGAAACCCGTTGACACGAAAACCGACATCACGTAACCCGAAAGGGTTAGTTCCGATGTCGTGACGTAGAGGGATGCATTTCGTCACTAATTCAAAGTTTTCTATTCTAACGTAAACGTTTTCCCAAAATTCCGGTGACGGTATTATAATCGTTCATACACGATTATAGTACCGGAGGCCAAATTAAATACAAATCGTGCGATATTTGTATTTGGTTTGACCGTTCATCGATTTTAAGTCATAAAACAAAGCGAGTTATCACTCGTACAGGGAGCACTCGACCGAGTGCCATAGGCCACTCGATCGAGTAGCACCCCAAAAAGTGGTCAGTAGCCACGTTAAACGTGCACTCGACCGAGTCACACCACGACTCGGTCGAGTGGGTCCTGTAACCCATAAAACCGAGGGGTTTGACCCACAATTCAAGCCCCGACCTTTTATCGACCTTAGTCATCACGTGCAAAGACTATCACGTGACTATCCTATTTTCAAAACCATGCACATCACGACACGTAGAACGACTTTGACCACCCTTTGACGTGATAAGTCGGGACAAGACTACGGGACATGAGATCGGGCTAGCAATATGCCACAGTCTCTTATTTCCATCCTTCGTTTAGTACACGACATAATGTGTATTCAATCGGGGTTAGTCCATCTACATATTTCGCGGTTTAGTTTACATACGGGTCCGTCCCTATCATTATATCGCGTTATTTTATTTTGTTTATTATTTGTATGTATGTTGTATTGTGAATTCCGGGTTGTATTTCCGCCCGTGTAATTTGTACGTTATTTCTATTTATTTTCGAGCTTTGTTTATTTACTTGCTTTTACGCTTTATAAACGAACCTCGCATGCTAAATCACTTCGACAAATAATAAGATGCATTAAATGACGTAGTTAACGCAAAACTCACATGTTTAGCTAAAACGAACGCTGTTTGCATATCATTTAATCAATTTACTAGCGCACGTACACGAACACGAACGGTGTCTTAGTAGAGGCCGCCATGTGCGGGCGGGGTTGGGTGTCCTTAGTGGGCTTCCCAACACGTACCCTCACCCCTTACTCAGAACCTTTGGTTTCCGGATGTCCGAAACCCTTGGCGCACGAGAGTCATTTTATATACGAAAGCCGGTGTAAACGGTATCGATATAACAATGCAAAGGGACGAGCCCCATGAACTCTGAAATCGGAGTGGGCTTACTTTGTGTAAAGCCCATGACGACATAGAGTGGGCTCGTATGGTTCCGAATAACCACAAAATTCGGTGGCGACTCCATTTTGACTTAAATTTCGAACCCGAGAACAATCTTACCACGAGATTCATTCGCCTACCCAAACCTGCGCTTCGCCGCGTCGGGGTGGACCTACGTCATGTCCACAATTTGGCGACTCCGCTGGGGATAACTGATGTACCACATGTCATCGGGGTTCCTAGGGTGAGACTCGAAGAGAAATCGTTCGTAGATTAGTGTGCGCGCATTAGTTTAATGATTCATGCATAACCCAAATTTGCCCGGGCCGGTTACTTGTGACCGACGTCCCACTATACCACGGTGCATTCCTACATGGGTGCGCTAAAGACATTGATGGTGGAACTCGTCTCGGTTTTGCGGCATGTCCTAAGACCAACTCGGCTTAGGGAGTCCGTCCATCACACGAGAAAGCCATCGTTGTTGGTATAGACCCTATTTTGACCGACCGAGACTTAGCGTAATGCATACATGAGCGTCGTTATAATGCTTGTTTGACTACATGCTACCTGGTTTCCGTGTCATTTTTCAAAAAACCGTCATTTCAAAATTGCATCTTTCCAAAAATACCCACCTTTCGAAAAAACCCGAAATACTGTCCATTTCGGGACCCGTCATTCTAAAACGCCCAATTTTGGAAAACCCGAAATGCTGCCCATTTCGGGACTCACCTTTTCAAAATATCCAATTTTCAAAACTCGGAATGCCGCCGAAATTTAGGATCAACGATTTGACTCAAAATATCCTTTTCTGTAGTCGGCATGCTGTCCGTTTCAATTCTCGAATTTCCACCCCCCACCACCTTGATTTTCGGAATTTTCCTTTTCAAAATTCTAATCTCGGTTTTTGAAATTCCGTTTCCAGTTTTCAAAACTCTCGGAAATTCGTTCATTTTGCATTCAAACCTCAACCTTTCCAAAACTTTCAACTTTCCTAAAATAAACCTTCCTTATTATAGGACCTGTCGTTTATCCGTGTGTCGGGTCTTTGCATAGTATGTAGAGGGTCTATAGCGTCGAAACTCCGTCGATCTTATATCACAAGTTTCCCCCCTTTCCCGAGTCCGCCTTATCTGTCAAGGCACGACCAACCCGCGTAGGGCATACCCCTACAAAGGAAAGTCCGTCCATACACTCGAGTCAAAAGTCTGGGGAGTAATCTCACGTGGACCTTCCTTCGAACGGGACTAGGCCCACAAAGCCGAAATCCTAAGGAAGTCATACCACCCACGAGTCATCCGTCTAGGTGTCTTTATCGAGTCTTTTCCGCTCAATCCTTTCCTTTTGGGTCGCTCGGGACGTATTTTTTCCTTTGATTCCAAGACTGGGTTCGGTTTCTGATTACGTGGTGTTCTTACAGACAGGCCACCATCAACCATACACACTCGCAGAATGGAAGCTGCTTTAGCTGATCTGAAAACCTTTGTGGACGCCATGGTCGACAAACAAGCCGACATCGACGCCCAACTGAATGAAATGAGGGCTGGACAAGTTGCCATCGTCACTCGATTGGCTGCGGTGGAGCACAGGACTCCAAATGCCGGGACTATTGGGCCTCTGGCTGATCTAGTTAGCTCAGTACGTCGACTAGAGGAACAAGTTCACTTGACTGGGAGTAATAATATCCATCGGGAGAATAGTCGTGAGTATAACCCACTGAGTGACAAGCTGCCTGCAAACCTGAACCTCACCGGTTTGCCCATGTTCGAAGGGACTGAAGACCCGTTACTACATGTACGGGCCTTCAAGGAGTTCATGGCCATCAAAGGGGTGGACTCTACCATGTTCAAGAACCTCTTTGCTGCGTCTCTTGAAAAGCACCCTCGGGCCTGGTACTATAGGCTAGACCCAAAGAAATACCCTACTTGGGATGATGTGGCCACCGAGTTCGCTCGGAACTATGCTGACAACACCGAGATCCAAACCACAATGAGATCTTTGGAGGTTATGACCCAAGAGCCGAAGGAAGGTTTTACCAGATACCTTCAACGCTGGAGGGCCGAGAGCGTGAAACTGGTCGATAAGCCCAGTGAGAAGACTTTGGTGGAGGCTTTTGTCAAGAACCTCCTCCCATCTTACCGGGTTCACCTCCGATATGCTGTCATACCCAATTTCACCACCCTTACTGAAATGGGTATGAGAATCGAAGATGATCTAAGACTGGAAGGCCTCACTAAGGCCGCTGCTAAGGGTTACCAAGGGGCTTCTTCCTCCACTACCAAGCCTCAAGCTGCAACTCGCAGCATTTTCGACGCGGTGAATCTACTAGATACCCCGTCCAAGAAGAACACCCCACCTCGGGTTTTCACCGACATAGGTACAACCTATACTTATGCCTTACAAAGGCTGTCCTCAAAAGGCCTAATCCAACCGATAGGCCCAACTCCTGAAGTTCCGGTCGAGCGACGCTCCAAGAACTACAATGCCCAAGCCTATTGCCAGTACCACCGAGGCAATGGGCATGATACCGAGAAGTGCTGGAAGCTGAAGCACTTGATTCAAGACCTGATCGAAAGCGGTAAAATCCCGCTACCCGGAGATAAGCTCAGCAACAAAGAGAACCCTTTCAGCTCCCACGCCATCTTTACCGGGGAGGTGATTGATTGTTCTCACCTTATCTCTCCATTCATCCCGCAAGTGAACAGGATCTGGTTTGACGACGAGGATGACGTCTACCTCGCCAAAGGGGAAGCTGTCCCCATCACCTCCGAGGAGATCCGAAGGACTAAATCCCGGGTCCTAACCAGTAACCACCTTGGTCGTCCCTATCAAGCCACTAGCTCTAGGGACACCCCTATCCCGACAACCGTCACTGAGCCATTCGGGACGGAAGTCGCCCTTGAAGAGCCAACTGCTGAAGCGGCTCTCATGAAGCAGTTGAAGAAGACCCGAGTTGACCTCACTATATGGCAACTCCTGGTTAGCTCTCAAGAGCATCGAGAAGCACTTACAAAGGCTCTCGATCAAATTAAGATCGACTCTTTGGTTACCCCTGCTGAAATGGTAGCCACGGTCCTGCCCCACCTGAAGGGCAAAGCTAAGGAAGGAGGCCCAATGATTACTTTCTCTGAGGCCGACCTACCACCATTCGGGGCCTCCCACAATCTGGCCCTCTACATTACGGTGGTTTGCCGAGGAAAATACCTCCCTATGACCCTGGTTGATGATGGGTCCGCTGTGAACGTCCTTCCTCACAGGACCGCAAAAGCCCTCGGCATTACCGAGGCTGACTATATCCCGACTGCTCAGACCATACAAGCTTTTGATGGGAGCCCAAAGTCGGTAGCTGGGGCCGTGAAACTGACCATCATAACCGGCCCAATAGAAAAGGAGCTCGAATTCCAGGTGATCGATGTCACCTCGTCATTCAACTTGCTCCTAGGTAGGCCTTGGATCCACGCGGTCAAGGCAGTATCATCCACCCTTCATCGTAAGATTAAGATGCCTCTACTCAACGATGTTGTTACCTTAGAGGCAACCCCAATGACTGTGGCTAGCTGTAACGCCACGGGACGCACAGACCTTTGGGGGTTCGACTTTGTGGGGATGATCGAAGAAGAGTACCTCTTTAGGCCTTACTTCACTACGAGCATCGACACGATGCTCCAAAACCTAGGGTACTTTCCGGGGGCTACCTCTCGACCCGATCTTCCAGCTGGGAAGATCATCGAGGTTCTCAAAGACGAAGAATCTCACTTTGGTCTCGGTTATGCTATAACTCCCGACAATGTTGTCCGAGCAGGGATTGAAAAGGCCTGCAACATCCTTAAGGGTATCCACTTGAGCCCTTATAGCCCACGGTTGGCTGATTACTTTGTCACACCAGTGTTTGGGGCTATCCAGGTTGGTTTATACCAACCCAATGCTCTGCAGCTCGGGACCCACTTGGCCCGGGACTGCAACTACATTCCGGAGGACGTGTTCGCCCTCATCCAATCCAACGGAGCTGAAGATGCTGAGCCCGCGCTAGGGCTACTATTTGGGGAAGACACCATAGCCCCAACTCCAAAGGAAGACCTGGTCAACCTGATTCTTCGCAGCAACAGGTTTGACCCGACCAAGCTGATCTCGGATGTTGGTTCCGAGACGGGAAACAGGGCCTGGAGGAAGACTGTCAAGTGGACTGAGAGTCAGGGAAGGATCTACAAGCTGGTCACTGGAGAGGGAGACATGCCTGAGTCTGAGTCTGAGTCCGAGTCTGAGTCAAAGTCTGAGGTCGAGTCTAGGGAAGTCGATGCTAGAGTCACTCCTGTAACCCCTCTCCCCTTTACTATTCCTGCTGCTGGCACTTCAGGGTCTGTCCCGAGTGCCCTACCAATCCCGCCACTGACCAATGATCAGATGGCTGCTCTCTTTGAGCTGTTCTCCAAGTTTTCAATCAATAATAACAACCGTTCTGCTTACGACTTGTCTCTTTCAAATTCTGCTTTTAAAAATGTTTTATGCTATGACATTGAGAAACCAGACGAACAGGTACCCTTACCTCCGCATCTGATCGAGCAACTAGAGCAAAGGGAGTCCCGGAACCCGGTGATCGAAGAAACCGAGTCCATAAATGTGGGAACAACCTTAGAGCCTCAGACACTTAAGATAGGGTTATCCTTAGATCCCGAGGAGAAACAACAGTTCGTAAGCCTCCTCCAAGAGTTCAAGGATGTCTTCGCATGGTCCTACAAGGACATGCCGGGGATAGACCGGGAAATAGCCGAGCACCGCATACCAATCAAAGACGGGTGCAAACCGGTCAAACAGAAGCTTCGTCGGATGAGGCCCGAGTGGTCTCTCAAGGTAAAAGAAGAAGTCGACAAACAATTCAAAGCCGGCTTCATACAAGTGTCCGAGTATCCGGACTGGGTGGCAAACATCGTGCCGGTTCCTAAAAAGGACGGTAAGGTGCGGGTATGTGTAGATTTTCAGGATCTTAACAAGGCGAGCCCGAAAGATGATTTTCCGTTACCACACATCGACATACTGGCGGATAACACAGCCGATCATGCCCTTCTATCATTCATGGACGGGTATGCCGGGTATAATCAAATCAAGATGGCAGAAGAAGACATGAGTAAGACTACCTTTACCACATCTTGGGGTACTTACTACTATACTGTCATGCCTTTCGGTCTCATTAATGCCGGGGCCACATATCAAAGGACCGCTACCACTTTGTTACACGACATGATGCATAAAGAGGTAGAAGTTTATGTAGACGACATGATCGTCAAATCCAAAGAACGGGACGGTCACATCACCGCCCTAAGAAAACTCTTCATCCGATTGCGTAAATACAACATGAGGTTAAACCCTCAAAAGTGCAGTTTCGGGGTAACATCAGGCAAATTACTGGGTCATATCGTTAGCCAACGAGGTATCGAAGTCGACCCAGCTAAAATCAAGGCCATTACCGAGATGCAACCTCCCAAAACCGAAAAAGAAATAAGAGGATTTCTCGGGAAAGTCCAGTACATCAGTCGGTTCATTTCCAAACTAACCATGGTGTGTGAACCAATTTTCAAGAAACTGAAAGTAGGAGAACGGGTACTATGGGATGACAAGTGCCAAACTGCTTTCGACAAGGTCAAGGAAATTCTGTCTGCACCACCAGTTTTAATGCCACCTTAACCCGGTTTGCCTCTGTCGTTATACCTAACAACGACCGAGACAACCATGGGGGCTATGCTGGCCCAGACAGTTGACTCCGAAGAAAGAGCTATTTACTACATCAGCAAGAAGTTTTTAGAGTACGAATGCAAATATACCATGCTCGAAAAGACGTGTTTGGCTCTAGTCTGGGCCACTAAGAAACTTCGACATTATATGCTCAGTCACGAGGTCCATGTGCTATCCAAAATGGACCCAATCAAATACATCTTCGAAAAGCCCGTTCTCAACGGTCGAATCTCTAGATGGACTTTAATGCTGGCAGAGTTCGACCTAAAGTTCGTACCATTAAAAGCTATCAAGGGTCGAGTAGTAGCTGAATTTCTCGCCGATAGCCCGGTAACCGAGGAAGGACACACCGACACCTGGTCCTTCCCAGACGAAGATATTCTCCATACCGATACTGAAACTTGGGATTTATACTTCGATGGAGCATCTAATTTTCGAGGGTTCGGAGTCGGGATCCTCCTAATTTCACCAAAAGGGGAACATACTCCCGTCTCCATCAAGCTGGACTTTGATGTTACCAATAATGCGGCAGAATACGAAGCATGCATTTACGGGCTACAAGTCGCCACCAATCTGGGGATTACAAATCTCCGGGTACATGGTGACTCATCCTTGGTCATTAACCAAGCACTCCAAAAATGGAAGACTCGAAATGCTAATCTCGTGGCCTACCAGGCACGAGTAAGGGATCTCGAGAAACAATTCCAAAAGGTAGAGTACATATACCTACCTCGGGAAGAGAATCAGTTTGCAGATGCACTCTCGAAATTGGCGTCTTTACTGAATATTCCCGACCATGTGACCAGTATGCCAATTTGCGTCGAAAGACGGTCCGAGCCGGCATACATCTGCGACATTGAAGACATTGAGTTAACTGATCCCGAACCATGGTACCAAGCTGTGTTAAAATACCTAACAAACGGAGAATACCCTCCCGGGACGGAAAGTCGAGCCAAAAAAGCCTTACGAAGGCTAGCCACCCAGTTTATCCGTACCGACGACGGACAACTGTACAAAAAGACGGCACAGGGGGCTCTTCTCCTTTGTGTTGACAAGTATAAGGCTGAAAAGGTTATGGCAGAAGTACATGATGGTGAGAACGGCCCACATATGAATGCCCACATGCTGGTCCGAAAAGTCATGAGGCTCGGTTATTATTGGAATACCATGGAAGCCGATTGCAGGTCGTATGTCAAACACTGTCATAACTGTCAAATCTTTGGCAATGTGCAACATATGCCGTCATCACTGCTTTATACCATGACGTCACCCTGGCCATTCTCAACATGGGGTATTGACATAATCGGGAAAATAAATCCCTCGGGTACCGGTGGTCACTGCTTTATTTTGGTAGCTATCGACTATTTCACCAAATGGGTCGAACCTGAATCATATCGCATTCTCAATGCCAAGCATGTCGCCAAGTTTATCCAAAACAAGATAATATGTCGATATGGGATTCCGTCTGAATTTATCAGTGATCACGGGACTCATTTTCAAGCCAAGACTGCGGCCCTGCTGACGAAATATAAAATTCAAAGGCATACTTCCTCGCCTTACCGTCCCCAAACAAATGGAGCAGTAGAGGCGGCTAACAAAACAATTGTCACCATACTAAAAAAGATGGCTGATAATTACCGGGACTGGCCCGACAAAATACCTTTTGCCCTATGGGGATACCGAACGTCAATTCGCACCGCAACCGGGGCAACACCGTATTATCTAACCTATGGGATGGAGGCAGTCCAACCAGTTGAGCTGGAGGTACCGTCCCTCAGAATTATGCTAGAAAGCCAAGTACCAGAGGCTGATTGGGTTCAAGCACGATATGACTCATTGGTTCTACTAGACGAACGACGGTCCCGTGCTCTCAATAATATCCAAATCTACCAGAAGAGGATCCAACGCGCCTTCAACAAGAGGGTAAGGCCCAGGAACATTAAGGAGGGTGATCTAGTCCTTAAGTCTGTTCGAGCTCTACTACCAGTTGACCCGAGGGGAAAATTCAAACCCAATTGGGCTGGGCCATATCTGGTGAAGAAAATCCTATCAGGGGGAGCAGTGATGCTGACGGACCTAGACGGGAATGAATTTGTCAACCTGACCAACCTGGACCAACTGAAGCGTTACTACCCCTAGCCTTTTCTCAATGTCATTAGCAAATTTTATCAAAATCATTTTTTTACAAAAAGCAAGTCAATTAGCTAGAATTATTTATTCTACTGTCAAAAACATCTTGAACCAATAGTCTTGGTGTAATTCGAGATTGCAAATTTCCTATGCCTGAACTACGTTGGCAGCCCCTCAAAAGGGCACAACCAATGCAATCAAGAAAAGACAGGAGCGGTTTAATAATAAACTTCTTTTATTAATTCAAAAAAAAAATCCCGATAAACTCGGAAAATTACAAAAATGCAGGAATTCAAAAAATACACAAAAAAAGGGGCACACAACAAAAATAATAATAATACTTAAATAATAATAAAGCTAAAGGACTCGGCACTTAGGGCATCTTGCCCTTCCCCTTGTCCTTAGCCTCCTTAGCCGTCCACTGGCGACGACGCGGAGGGGAGCGTTCCCGAATCACCACAGGAACCTCTCTAGCTCGGGCTCGAGTGTTTGAGCCCGAGTCCACTATCATATCAATAGGCCCAAGTCGAGCCCTCACGGTCTCAGGGAGCCGGTCACGCGGACCAAGTCGGTCCCGGACCGCCAACCTCGGCCCAAGTCGTCGTTCCAAGTCGGTCTGCCCTCGAGTGCTGCTAGAACCGACTTCCTTAGATCGAGTCTTAGTTTGTGACTTAAGACCCGATTCTCCCCGGACTGTAGCCTCAGGAATGTATTCCCCGGTGAAAAAGTCCCTGTTGTCCTTCGCCGACTCGCGATGAACAAATTCGAAGGCCTCCTCAAGCTTCAGGGCCTTTCGAGCTTCCTCGGACTCCTCAGAAGTCCATTTCTGATAAGCCCGTTACACCCAAGCGGATTGGCAAGGGCTGGGTATAGTCCATGTAGGACGAGTGAACCATCGTTGCAACCAGGTGTCGCACATAGCGTCCGTCAATTGGAGCGAGACGCTGATAATGGCTTCAGTCTCAGGGATGCGCTGAGACAAACCAAACTGCCTTAGGAGACGGTCCGGATAAATGTGAACTGTCCAGTCTAAGGACAGGATCGTCAGATACCGGGCTTGGTCTCTCTTACCCAGTCCGGTCAATTTCGAAAGGAACCACCAAGCGACAGTCCACCTGATCAAGGGACCTCCGTGGAATACCAGCTCTTCATCCCAGTAAGCTCGGGTTATCTGATGGTACGAGCTTATCTTTCGCCTCCTTGAGCTAATTTGACTACTCCGATAATTGGGAATGCTCGGAGGAGTCTCTATGATTGACAGCCGTTCCGACAACCATATCTGAAAAGCATACACAAGCTTCGTAAGCCATTGAGTGGTCCGCTACAGCCAACTCGATCGAGTACAGCAGCTGACTCGATCGAGTAAGCCTGTCAAAAACAGGCAGTAGCCTGGTATGAGTGTCACTCGATCGAGTGACAGGTCCACTCGATCGAGTGACTTACGAAAATCAGGAAATTCGCGTGAAACGTGAACATAAAAAAAAAAGAAAAATCGAGATGAATACCTGCAGGAAACGGGTACTCCCCATCAACCGTCGGGTCGGGTCGAGCCGTCTAGCATCCAGACCCATGACGATCTCCCCAGTGGCTAGCCAAGCAGGGCTATGACCAGTCTCCATCTGGTCAACCACTCCGATCAGCCTAATTTGACCCATGCATGAGTCAAGTTCCATCAACCCTTCGAAGACATAGCAGTGCAGCATGCAAAAGGCGAATGCCCTACGCCTATGAGCAGGGGTGGCCCTTACGTCCCGGGGATTCATGAACTTATCGGCCAAATCAAATAGGGAAACGTTATCTCCCTGCACCATTCGGTTTGTCTCAGCATGAGACAAACCCAAGAATTCCCTCAAACGCCTCCTTGGATCCGGGTAGAACGGAGGAATAGCTGGCTGAGCAGCAAGGCTCCAACCACCTATAGCCGCAATCTCCTCAGGTAAAGGACACATCTCTCCCCTCGGGAATGCAAACACGTGATGGGTGGTGTCCCAAAACGACAGACAGGCGTCCAGAAAGTGCGAGTCAACTATCAGACGCTGAAAAGGGAATAAATTGACTATCCCCATCTGAGTCAGCCGGACCTTTTCTTTGTCCCGAAAGTACTGGGACCAAGCAAGCAGCATAGCAGTCAAGTGGTCGATACCCATGACAGAAATTTCTAACTTTCTTAAAAGTCTAAAAGATTTTGAGAAGGGAAAGAAGAGTTTGAGTTGGGATGTAAAAAGTTGAAGCAGGGTGTAGACACCCACATTTTGATCGCCAGGTGTCTATAGTAGGTCCCGCCAAACACCCGATGATGATAGGACGCAAACGTGCTTTAATGGACTCGGATATGGGCTCGAAATCATGGACATTTGGTTTAGGCTTATTAGGGAGTACAAATCTCACAAAACGGACCTCAAATCCAGGCCCAGTGGGTCGTTTCGAGTCAAATGAGACTAATCTGAGTCGATTCCGACACCAGGGGTAAAACCGTCTTTTAGCGACCGAGTCAAACCCGGTCAAAGATATTTTTTCCCGAGTCCCACGGTCTGGCCGTGACCCTACACGTCCAAATCGGACTCAGACACTACAAAAATCAGCCTCAAATAATATTAAACAAATCCGTTTAAGGATAGGATTCGATCTTAAGTAGGAATCCTATCCGGAAACCGATTCAGAGATCGATCAAACCCCCAGAACTCGGCTGAAACAGCCGAAATACTCCCACCAGCCGAGTATCCTTGCCTTACTCACCAAGAAACGAGAAGTTTATTTCCTCACGAACTCTCGTGTTTCCTATCCAAACCGGTGTTTCTTGTCACACAAGCAAGACCACCGCAATTCCTATAAATAGGACCTTACGTCTGACAATTCAACGGACATGAAATATCAACACCATAATCCCGACGCACAATAATTTTTCAGAACTCGTATCTAAAAAATAAGTCTCGAAATCCACGTCCGAAGGAATACCGAAATAGCAACCAAAAAACCGACGAATCCATCCCGTCCAATCCGGCCGATCCACGCCTCACATACATACACAAAAACGTCCCAAAAACCGACACCTTAACTCACCCACATCATCTCGACGCTCACGTGCCCAAGCCACCGTCCGACGAGCCCTATTCCGAGTAAACAAAGCATGTAGGTTGAGGGTGCAAATCAAACCCGTCTTTTCTCCTTCCTCTCTCCCTAATCTCACGTTTTTTTTCTTTCGTCCGTCGTTTTATTTATTTGTTCGTCGGTCGTCTAATTATTAATATGGGTCGTTCATCGCATCATATTTTTATTTATTTTCGATAATAAAACTATTTTCATATAACGTTCTTAAAATACGATACCGATTCTCTAATCGAATATCGTATCTACAAGAACTAAATTAATTTATTCTCGTTGATGCTAAATAAAATCGTTACATCTTTTTAAACAAAATTCGACGATTTTTAACGCGGAGAGAATTAACATCTTTTTCGTTCAAAATTCTTTTTTTATTTTTTTTCTTTCGTTCAAAACGAACTTTTTTTCAAAACTTTTTCTAAAGTCATTCCGAGTATTCGATATCGATTTAATAATCGAATATCGAATACGACGAATATCGAAAATATAAGTCGAGTATAAATTAATCCATATTTGTACGCGATTTATAGGAATTAACGGTTTTCGAACAAAATAAAAAAAACCCGGTAGACCACCACGCGGGTCGCGCGCCTGACAGGCGACCCGCGCGGCGGCCTGGTTCACCCGGCCTCCTTTTTCTCGTTTCTTCGCTTTTCTATTTTTAATTCCTTTCGAACATTACATTAAAATGCGACCTTCGCAACATATTTCAATAAATCCTTTTTTCGACCTCGGTCAACACGTGTTAATCAATCACGTGTCGTAAACCTTTTCTAAAAATCATGCTTATTTATTATTTATATCTTTATTCAATTTATTCATCGTTACTAACTCGTTTTCTCGTGTTTGTAGCTTTTTTATTTGTTTTTATCGTTTTATTAGACTAAAACGAATTCACATGCTAAAATAACTTTGACGTTATTAGTTTAAACATGCATTAAACGACTTAGCAACCCACTTTATTTTTCTCACATGCTTAGGAAAATAATGTTTGCATATCATTCAACCGTCGAACTAACCCGTGTACACAAAAAACGAACGATATCTTAGTAAAGGCCGCTAAGTGCGGGCGGGGTTGGGTGTTCTTAGTGAACTTCCCAACACGTACCCTCACCCCTTACTCAGAACCATGGTTTCCGGATGTCCGAATCCATTGGCAACGAGAGTCATTCAATATACGATTAACCGCCCAGTCGGCATCGGTATCGATATGCAAAGGGACGAGCCCAATAAACTCTGACATCGGAAATGGGCCGTATTTTGTATACGGCCCACTACGACATAGAGTGGGCTCGAACGGTTCCGAATAACCACAAAATTCGGTGGCGACTCCTACTTCGATTTAAATTTCAATTTGACCATCTCATATGGAGATTCATTCGCCTCCCCAAACCCGCGCGTGGCCGCGTCGGGGTGGACCTATGTCATGTCCACAATTTGGCGACTCCGCTGGGGATCAACTGATGAGTCACTTACCATCGGCATCCCTAGGGTGAGACTCGAAAAGAAATCGTTCGAATAGTAATGTACACGTTTTAGTTCAATGGGCCATGCATAACCCAATCTTTCCCGGGCCGGTTACTTGTGACCGACGTCCCACTATACCACGGTGCATTCCTACATGGGTGCGCTAAAGACATCGATGGTGGAACTCGTTTAGGTTTTGCGGCATGTCCTAAGACCCACTCGGCTTAGGGAGTCCGTCCTCAGTACGAGAAAGCCATCGTTGTTGGTATAGACCCTATTAGACCGACCGAGACTTAGACTAAGAGCATACATGGCGTCGTTATACTGTTTCCGTGACTACATGCTACTTGGTCCGTGTCTCATCCTTTTTTTCAAAAAACCGTGTTTTCAAAAAAAAACTTGCATCTTTTTCGAAAACTATCCATTTTTTCAAACCCGGAAAGCTACCGAATTTAGGACTTATGATTTTGACTCAAAATAGCCTATTTTTAGCCGGTATGCTGTCCAAACCTTTTCAAAAATTCAAAACTCGGCCCGATAAACCTTTTTTCCGATTTTCAAAAAGATCGGGCCGTCCAACCCGACTTTGCTCGGTTTTCAAAATTCAAACCTTCTTCTTCTTAGGACTTCCCGTATTTAGCAGTGTCGGGTCTTGTCATAAGTAGTATGAGTCTATAGCGTCGAAACTCCGTCGATCTTACATCACGGGTTTCCACCCCATCCCAAGTCCGCCTTATTAGTCAAGGCACGGCCCACCTACGTAGGACAAACTCCTACAAAGGGAAGCCCACTTACACAATCGAGTCCAAAGTCTGGGGATTAGCTCACACGTAGGTCTTTCTTCGAACGGGACTAGGCACACTATGCCGAAATCCTAAAGAAAGCCCACCGTCCACGAGTCACCCGTCTAGGAGTCGGTCTTCACCCCCACTCGGGGGCTACCCTTCATCAGAGCGGTCAATCACGGTTGCTCTAAGGGTCATGTCTTACACGTGTTGTCTCACGTACCTCCTTTCGAGTCACTTAGATGTCACACCATTTGAGTCCTATCAAAGCCTTTAGTCTCACTCGGGGGCTGTCCTCCACCCGAGCAGTCAACCATGGTCACCCTAGGGAGTACCCCACGTTCATCCTACACCGGCGTCCTTATGATGCCTTTTTCGAGTCGTACCTATACTACGAATACTCGAGTCACCTAGGGTTAGGTCACCACGGTTGGTCCGAGCACGTGATGCTGTCAAACACGGTCGCCCCATTTTCGGACTCACCCTTATGCAGCTCGAGTCTAACTCGCGGTCGTTACCTTGTCTAGGTCAACGTTCGGGTTTCCCGATCCAAGAGTCTTGGTCGACCCGTCACCCCGGGCCATGTCTAGTTTGACTCCCTCTCTTGCATGTATGCAAAACCGAGCTTAGGCAAGTTCTAACACCCGTCATTTCTTCCGATCAGGGACCCTATAAACGAGATACTACCTAACCACGACAAAGTCCGCGCTATCGAGAAAGGGGATATCCAAGGAAGCATGCTTATGCTATCTTGCTCCATTAACAATATCTTCTCAAAAATCAATACCGCCCTAGATAACCTAAATGCCAGGGTGACAACCATCGAAGAAGACCTTGTAAGAACCCGATCCCGTCTAACACAGCTAGAGCGGGTAAGGCAGCCAATCACCCAACGGAGCCATTTGAAGGGTGAACATTCTTACGAAACTGTCCGATGCCCTCAAGATGGCAAGATCGAGAGAGGTAACCCTCAAGTCACCTCTCCGAAAATCAATAACCAGTCAGAGGTAAGGACATTTACCCACTTGGATATGTCCTACACCGTCGCTTTCCAAAGATTGGTTTCGAAGGGCCTAATATCACCTATAGGCCCAACAGTCGACCCACCTTTAGAAAAACGTTCCAAGGCATGGAATGCCGATCATTATTGCAAATTCCATAGAGGGAGGGGACACGATACAGAGCAGTGCTGGAAACTGAAACACCTCATCCAAGATTTCCTCGATGCCGGGAGGACTCCCGTTTTGGAAACATTATCACTTGCAAAGCCCCTCATGGACCACACAGGGCCCGGTGAGCAAAGCATCCAATCTACCTCCCATGCATCCAAGAGTCCGGATTTGATTTAAGTCCGAATCTGAGTCCGAGTCTAGGATATATTATTTATTCCAAGGTCAGAGTCAGAGTCAATTGTATTCTGTCTTCTTTTTCAAAATTCAATAAAAACCAGCTTTTCTATTTCTCATATATACTTTCCTTATGTGTTTCCGAGAACATGATGAACACCGTCATACACTGTGAGCACATGCACGTGACTATTACAGGCACATCTATAATGACTGCAGGAAATCGAGACCCGTGCTTTCCTTTACCTGTTCCATGTCTGACATAGAAAGCCACAAAATTACCCGTAGCAGGAGCGGTATCGAATCCTATGACGAATCTAGGTAGTCTCCTAGTTTGGGTTCAAGACAGGAGGCAAGCCCATTTCCCAAAATAAACACGCATCCAATGAGACTAACCAATCCCTACCTTAGGTGTTAGTCTGACCGACAAAAAAAAGCAGGGCAAAAAAAAAAAAAAAAATCAAAAGTCCAAGAGAAAAAGCAAAAGGCCAAAACAAAAAAGCTGGCCAGGATCAAAAAAAGAATTATCAACATCCCTCGACCAGACACGGTCAACTCAAATAAAAAACCCATGACCGGGGCTAAGAGGTCAGCCAAAAAAAAATATTCAAATACCCCTGACCGTGGTCAACGGTCAACTCAAGATCAAACTCATACCATCCAATAGGGGAGTGACAGTCAAGCTGGTCAGCTAGCACCACATCTAGCCTTCCCACATTATAACCCTCAAGACCTTCCCAAGACCTAGGCTAGAGACAGCCCGGAATTTTGAGGATTCAAGCTCCATAGGATACCCTAACCATTAGGGCCAGACATGGAAATCAGATCCCGCATTATCAAACCTACCCCGATCGAAGTTCGAATCATTATTACTCGACTTCCCCCTTTCCTACCACATTACAATACCTTACCCTCGAAGCCTTAGCTCCACAAAATCGAGCTCCAGATGTCAAAACATCAAAGCCACTTACTTCCTAGCACCACATTTTCAAAAACATCTAAACCAGTTACCAACCCCAAACACGGGAATTCAACTTGCAGTCGGCATAGAACATGCCCAAATAGTTCACACCACCTCTGGGGGCTACCTCGGAGAACGCTCACAGTCACAGGATCAACATCCTAACTATTCTAGCCCTTTGATCAAGGCATCATTGGGAGCACACCTAGCCTAACCATCACTATGGCTAGTTACACACAAAGCCCTAATAAACTAGGCACCATAATACATTTTTCAACACTGAACTACGGCTTGGTTTGATTTCACTACACGTGAATACGTAGGCAGCCTTTCAACAAAGGCACAACCACCCACATTGACACAAATTCAAAAAGCATCATCATTCCGGTCACGACACTGTCATGTTCTCAAGAGTTAGCTTTATTGTCCCGGGGGCTTCTCTTAGGCAGAAGTTCTCCATCCACTCACATAATCCAAATATTTTCAAAATCTAGCCACCTTTCTATAGTGTGTCCTAGTACTCGGCCCAGTCGAAGACAAGAATCTGTCAGAGACTCGAGACAACACCTACTTTGGGAACATGCCCCGAAACCAAAAAAAAATTCAAAAGAACACCAGTCTACGACATTGCTACCACAAAGCCCTGTCGTACGGAAACAATCTCACTCTGAGGATTCGACCATGTTGCCACTCGCCTAGGCTACGGAATAGCGCAACTTAAGAGTCTTGTCATCTTAGGTGGCCCATCCCCTACCGAGTCACGGTCTAACCCTTAGAGAGTCCAAGTTGTATCTGCCAACTCGTCCGGTCACGTCCAGAGTCGAGTCTGTCGGTATATCTCCCTCTTCACCTAGGCATACAGGCCTAACCAGAGGATTTTAGGAATCCGTGTCAGAATAGGATCGGGAATCAAGTCATCCCAAACATTCCTTTTCTTCCAATTTTTTCAAAGTTTCCGCCATTTTATAAAAAAATCGGTTTTTTTAATTTTTCCGCCTCAAAAAAATTTTTTTCGGTTTTTTTAATTTTTCCGCCTCAAAAAAAATTCGGTTTTTTAATTTTTCCGCCTCAAAAAAAAATTTTCGGTTTTTTTAATTTTTCCGCCTCAAAAAAAAATTCGGTTTTTTTTATTTTTCCGCCTCAAAAAAAAAAAATTCGGTTTTTTTATTTTTCCGCCTCAAAAAAAATTCGGTTTTTTTAGTTTTTCCGCCAAAAAAATAATAATAAAATCTCTTTCCAAAATTCAGTCAAAAATCATTTTTACTTCCCCAGCACGAGTCAGTGTTTTATCTGTATGTTGCATGCAAAACAGACGGGTATCCCAAGACTCCCGGAGAATTATCAAAGTTCTCAGTGAAAATTCAAGCAACATTTTCGCTGAGGAATCGGATGTATCAGTAAGCGGTACATCCACAGCTTCTAATAGGAGCTCCCGCGCAATTTCAAAATGGAAATTGTCCGCAACCAGACAAATCCAAGACTTTTTTAGTAGAAAGTCCCCGCGCCATTATCAACATCTATCCAGGTATGATTTCTATCCTATGGCTGGCGAGCCCTTCACGCAAGTCTAATGGACTCTAAACGACCCGATCGGAAGTCTGCCAGGTCTTAATCCTCGATTGGCCTGGTAGCTACTCTGACTTTTGCCTTGTCCAAGCCTCAGTCAGAGTGGGGGCTCTGTAGACACCCACATTTTGATCGCCAGGTGTCTATAGTAGGTCCCGCCAAACACCCGATGATGATAGGACGCAAACGTGCTTTAATGGACTCGGATATGGGCTCGAAATCATGGACATTTGGTTTAGGCTTATTAGGGAGTACAAATCTCACAAAACGGACCTCAAATCCAGGCCCAGTGGGTCGTTTCGAGTCAAATGAGACTAATCTGAGTCGATTCCGACACCAGGGGTAAAACCGTCTTTTAGCGACCGAGTCAAACCCGGTCAAAGATATTTTTTCCCGAGTCCCACGGTCTGGCCGTGACCCTACACGTCCAAATCGGACTCAGACACTACAAAAATCAGCCTCAAATAATATTAAACAAATCCGTTTAAGGATAGGATTCGATCTTAAGTAGGAATCCTATCCGGAAACCGATTCAGAGATCGATCAAACCCCCAGAACTCGGCTGAAACAGCCGAAATACTCCCACCAGCCGAGTATCCTTGCCTTACTCACCAAGAAACGAGAAGTTTATTTCCTCACGAACTCTCGTGTTTCCTATCCAAACCGGTGTTTCTTGTCACACAAGCAAGACCACCGCAATTCCTATAAATAGGACCTTACGTCTGACAATTCAACGGACATGAAATATCAACACCATAATCCCGACGCACAATAATTTTTCAGAACTCGTATCTAAAAAATAAGTCTCGAAATCCACGTCCGAAGGAATACCGAAATAGCAACCAAAAAACCGACGAATCCATCCCGTCCAATCCGGCCGATCCACGCCTCACATACATACACAAAAACGTCCCAAAAACCGACACCTTAACTCACCCACATCATCTCGACGCTCACGTGCCCAAGCCACCGTTCGACGAGCCCTATTCCGAGTAAACAAAGCATGTAGGTTGAGGGTGCAAATCAAACCCGTCTTTTCTCCTTCCTCTCTCCCTAATCTCACGTTTTTTTTTCTTTCGTCCGTCGTTTTATTTATTTGTTCGTCGGTCGTGTAATTATTAATATGGGTCGTTCATCGCATCATATTTTTATTTATTTTCGATAATAAAACTATTTTCATATAACGTTCTTAAAATACGATACCGATTCTCTAATCGAATATCGTATCTACAAGAACTAAATTAATTTATTCTCGTTGATGCTAAATAAAATCGTTACATCTTTTTAAACAAAATTCGACGATTTTTAACGCGGAGAGAATTAACATCTTTTTCGTTCAAAATTCTTTTTTTATTTTTTTTCTTTCGTTCAAAACGAACTTTTTTTCAAAACTTTTTCTAAAGTCATTCCGAGTATTCGATATCGATTTAATAATCGAATATCGAATACGACGAATATCGAAAATATAAGTCGAGTATAAATTAATCCATATTTGTACGCGATTTATAGGAATTAACGGTTTTCAAACAAAATAAAAACACCCGGCAGACCACCACGCGGGTCGCGCGCCTGTCAGGCGACCCGCGCGGCGGCCTGGTTCGCCCGGCCTCCTTTTTCTCGTTTCTTCGCTTTTCTATTTTTAATTCCTTTCGAACATTACATTAAAATGCGACCTTCGCAACATATTTCAATAAATCCTTTTTTTCGACCTCGGTCAACACGTGTTAATCAATCACGTGTCATAAACCTTTTCTAAAAATCATGCATATTTATTATTTATATCTTTATTCAATTTATTCATCGTTACTAACTCGTTTTCTCGTGTTTGTAGCTTTTTTATTTGTTTTTATCGTTTTATTAGACTAAAACGAATTCACATGCTAAAATAACTTTGACGTTATTAGTTTAAACATGCATTAAACGACTTAGCAACCCACTTTATTTTTCTCACATGCTTAGGAAAATAATGTTTGCATATCATTCAACCGTCGAACTAACCCGTGTACACAAAAAACGAACGATATCTTAGTAAAGGCCGCTAAGTGCGGGCGGGGTTGGGTGTTCTTAGTGAACTTCCCAACACGTACCCTCACCCCTTACTCAGAACCATGGTTTCCGGATGTCCGAATCCATTGGCAACGAGAGTCATTCAATATACGATTAACCGCCCAGTCGGCATCGGTATCGATATGCAAAGGGACGAGCCCAATAAACTCTAACATCGGAAATGGGCCGTATTTTGTATACAGCCCACTACGATATAGAGTGGGCTCGAACGGTTCCGAATAACCACAAAATTCGGTGGCGACTCCTACTTCGATTTAAATTTCAATTTGACCATCTCATATGGAGATTCATTCGCCTCCCCAAACCCGCGCGTGGCCGCGTCGGGGTGGACCTATGTCAAGTCCACACAGGGATTCTCATATTTATAATGGGAAAACCTAACGGAAAACCTAACTACTCTGCCTCCTCAGCAAACTGGGCCCCATGCGCGCGCAGGCCTGATTTCAAACTAGAACTCAGAATAGGAGTCAAGCTGTCCCGAGCTTTCCTAAGAATCTCTAAAAATCTTCTGTGATAAAAAAAAAAAAAAAAAATCTTTGCAACAAAAATTCTGTTCAAAACTTTTGGTCCCTCCAAAAAAAAATTCAATCTTTTTCTCCCCAGCGAGAGTCAACATTTTACCTATATGTTACATACAAGTTGTTATGTGTCAGCATACAGGTACACCCCGGACTTCAGAAGCAAGTCCCCGCGAAACTATTTAATTTCCCCAACAGAGTCAGCTTTTCCCCGGTGTGCTACATCCAAAGTACGATGTGTCGGCATACGAGTACATCTACTCCCCAAAAAAAAAGAGGCAGGCTTTACTCCCTACGGAGCATCATCATCAGCTCAAGTACGACTCAAGGCTTCGAAGGCAAGCTCGTACAGCTCACATACTTCCCCAGCTGAACGCCCGAGGCGGCATTTTTCCCGAAATGATGCTGGATGGGCCCACATATAGGCGCGCCCAGGACTTATGCTACAAGTCTAACTCCCCACGAAGCTATCACCATCAGAACAGGTATGACCCTCTGCTTATGGCTGGCGAGCCCTTCGCGCGAGTCCACTAGACTATAAGTGACCCGACCAGAAGTCTACCTAGTCTTAACGGGCTTGGTAGCTACTCTGACTTTCGCCTTGTCCAAGCCTCAGTCAGAGTGGGGGCTCTGTAGACACCCGCATTTTGACTGCCACGTGTCTATGGTAGTCTCCGAAAAACACCCGATGATGATCGGACGTCAACGTGACTTGGTATACTCGGACTTGGGCTCGGAATTCATAATATCCGACATGGACTTTTAGCGGAGTAAAAATCTCGCAAAACAGACCTCAAATTCAGGCCCACTGGGTCGTTCCGAGTCAAATAAGACTAATTTGGGCCAAAACCGACACCAAAGATAAATCCCGTCTTTTGGCGACCGGGTCAAAACCCGGTCAAAGACGAAACCGTCTCGTAAAACAGCCAAGTTCAATTGGCGCATAAAATAAAATTCAAAAAACCAATCACAACAACAAGATCAATTCTTCCCTTATTTATCTCACCCGTTTGACCCACTCGATCCAGTGGATTGACCCCACTCGGTCGAGTGGAGCCTTTTGAACCCGGGTTTGGCCCATTTGCGAAGGCACTCGATCGAGTGCACTAGGGCCACTCGATCGAGTGCCCCTATGTCGAGGGATGAAGCCTATAAATACCGCTTCACCCCCCATGCATTTTTTTTCCAGAACTTTTACCCTACATCTTCACCTACATCTTCAGCCACAACTTACCTACACCAAGCCTTAGAAACCCTAAGCCAAACACACCAATTCCGAGCCCCTTTGTCCCTCGGAAACCGACGCAACACACACACACACCACAACTCTCATACATCCTCGATACTCCCGAGCCCGTTCCGCTATTACGAGTCCATTTCCGAGGTCCTTACTAAGCATGTATGTTGAGGGTGTCCTAAACCCCGTCTTAATCTCTTTTATCTCGTTTCGTTTTCATTTAATTCATCGTATTTTGTATTATAATCATATCGATCTAGTAACACTAACACTAGCATTTTTGTATTTTTTATATTTTCGTTTTTGTATCATTTTATCGTCACTAACATTAATAATACCGTGTATACGTAAGATAGTATCAAATTCCGGTTTTAAATCCGTTTGACTATGATTTTTGCCTAAAATCCGTCTAATCCCTTTACGAGCAACAATGGAGGTGGAGTCCTTTCGAGGAGCCCCGCCCCAACGTACTCAAGGGCGTGACGCGATTGCAAACGGTCGTAGTTGAACGTATTTAACCCCATTTTCATAATTGGTACGAAACCCGTTGACACGAAAACCGACATCACGTAACCCGAAAGGGTTAGTTCCGATGTCGTGACGTAGGGATGCATTTCGTCACTAATTCAAAGTTTTCTATTCTAACGTAAACGTTTTCCCAAAATTCCGGTGACGGTATTATAATCGTTCATACACGATTATAGTACCGGAGGCCAAATTAAATACAAATCGTGCGATATTTGTATTTGGTTTGGCCGTTCATCGATTTTAAGTCATAAAACAAAGCGAGTTATCACTCGTACAGGGAGCACTCGACCGAGTGCCATACGCCACTCGATCGAGTAGCACCCCAAAGAGTGGTCAGTAGCCACGTTAAACGTGCACTCGATCGAGTCACACCACGACTCGGTCGAGTGGGTCCTGTAACCCATAAAACCGAGGGGTTTGACCCACAATTCAAGCCCCGACCTTTTATCGACCTTAGTCATCACGTGCAAAGACTATCACGTGACTATCCTATTTTCAAAACCATGCACATCACGACACGTAGAACGACTTTGACCACCCTTTGACGTGATAAGTCGGGACAAGACTACGGGACATGATATCGGGCTAGCAATATGCCACAGTCTCTTATTTCCGTCCTTCGTTTAGTACACGACATAATGTGTATTCAATCGGGGTTAGTCCATCTACATATTTCGCGGTTTAGTTTACATACGGGTCCGTCCCTATCATTATATCGCGTTATTTTATTTTGTTTATTATTTGTATGTATGTTGTATTGTGAATTCCGGGTTGTATTTCCGCCTGTGTAATTTGTACGTTATTTCTATTTATTTTCGAGCTTTGTTTATTTACTTGCTTTTACGCTTTATAAACGAACCTCGCATGCTAAATCACTTCGACAAATAATAAGATGCATTAAATGACGTAGTTAACGCAAAACTCACATGTTTAGCTAAAACGAACGCTGTTTGCATATCATTTAATCAGTTTACTAGCGCGCGTACACGAACACGAACGGTGTCTTAGTAGAGGCCACCATGTGCGGGCGGGGTTGGGTGTCCTTAGTGGGCTTCCCAACACGTACCCTCACCCCTTACTCAGAACCTTTGGTTTCCGGATGTCCGAAACCCTTGGCGCACGAGAGTCATTTTATATACGAAAGCCGGTGTAAACGGTATCGATATAACAATGCAAAGGGACGAGCCCCATGAATTCTGAAATCGGAGTGGGCTTACTTTGTGTAAAGCCCATGACGACATAGAGTGGGCTCGTATGGTTCCGAATAACCACAAAATTCGGTGGCGACTCCATTTTGACTTAAATTTCGAACCCGAGAACAATCTTACCACGAGATTCATTCGCCTACCCAAACCCGCGGTTCGCCGCGTCGGGGTGGACCTACGTCATGTTCACACTACACAACTTCAACTCTCACTTTCTGAAATTTTAAAACTCGTCTCCCACATACTTTCATCTTCAGTTCATAACGTCGAACACTACAGTATTTATAATTTTAAAAAACTCACTTTATAACTTCAACTCATTCACTTTAGAACTTCAAAGCACAACAATTACAACTTTATATATAACTGCTTGAAAGTTGAACATTATTTCTCTGTAAAAACATACAACGACACGCTTGGAACTTTAATTCAAATTCTTTACAACTCCAACTCTCAATTTATGAAACTTCAACTCTAAGCTTCTGAGGCTTCAAAACATGTATGCTTGCATCTTCAGTGCATGACTTTCAATATTTAAATAACAGTTTGTTTGGAACTTTAATTCAGCTGCAATGCAACTTCAGTACATTACATTTACAACATCATAGTTAAATGGTGTACATTCAAAACAATCTATCACACGCTTGCAACTTCAGTTCAAATACTTTACAACTTCAACTCTCAGTTTCTGAAACTTCAACATCATGCCCCTTTGATTTGTAGAACATAACTTTGAAACTTTAAGTCCTTCTCTTTACAACTTCAGTGCACAACATCTACAACTTCATAATTAAATGGTGGAATGTTCATTTCCCTTCTGCTTATATATTCAACTTCTGGACATGACATAGGTCCACCCCGACGCGGCCAAGCGCGGGTTTGGGTAGGCGAATGAATCTCGTGGTAAGATTGATCTCGGGTCAAAATTTAAATCTAATTAGGAGTCGCCACCGAATTTTGTGGGAATTCGGACCCGTTCGAACCCACTCTACATTTAGGCGTATCGTGCACAAAGCACGACCCGCTTTCAATGCTAGAGTTTAGGGATTCGTCCCTTTGCATTACGATACCGACGTCGAGTTATCGGGAATCGTGTATTGAATGACTCTCGTGTGCCAACGGTTTCGGACATCCGGAAACCATGGTTCTGAGTAAGGGGTTAGGGTACGTGTTAGGAAGCCCACAAAGGACACCCAACCCCGCCCGCTCTTAGCGGCCTCTACTTAGATATCGTCCGTTTTTCGTGTACGCGCGTTAGTTTGACGGTTGGATGTTATGCAAACAATAATCTTTGACTAAACATGTGAATTATGTTCAACTATGTCGTTTAATGCATCTAAACTAACGCCAAAGTTATTTAGCATGCGAGGTTTGTTCATAAATGCGATAAATGCAAGCAACGGAAAAAAAAACTTAAAATTAAATTACAGATACGCGGGCGGAATATAACCCGGAAATACAATACAACAAGCAAAACAAAATAATTACCTCAAACGATATAACGATGATAATAAGTTGACTAAACGATTAGAAAATTGTACGATGCATGATTTTGAAAGGAGTAAAACACGTGATGGACTTGACACGTGATGACTGAAGTCGTTAGAAAAAAAATTTATCGAGGTTTGAGATATGTAGAGGGCTTCACGGTTTTACGTGACATAGGCCACTCGATCGAGTCATGGGGAAGCCTCGATCGAGTGCCCTACTTAAAATCCCCTGCCTTGTTTTTGAGGTGCCACCCGATCGAGTGGGCATCGAGTGCCTCCTGTTCGAGCAGCTGCTCGGAATTCAGGTAACGTAGTACTTCCGATTTTTAATGTTTGAATTGATAGCTAGCCAAGTAGCGTGAAAATATTATATAATTTAAACTTCACTCGGTTTACGACGCTCATAACGTAAATTGTACGATTACGAGATCGGTTATCGATTGTTTTGAAAAAAAAACGTTATAAATTGATTTGAGTTTGTTTAGGACGAAATTGATTCCTTCCGCGTCACGACATCGTACTAATCCTTTCGAATTATGTGATGTTCGATTCGGCATCAACAGGTTTCGTACTAAGCCTTAGAAAAGGGGAATCAGATATGTTTAACGACGAAAGTCCGCGATCTCATCATGCCCTTGAGTGTTTAGGGCGGGGCTCCTCGAGAGGGCGCCACCAGTGTTACAACTCGTAAAGGGATTAGAAGGGTTTTATACGGAATTCTTCTTTAAACGTATTCGACTCGAGATTGTTTTTATATTTTATGTATGCACGATGTTTATTTAATGATGACAATAAATAATAATACTAACGATACTAAAAACAAAAAAAAAC
The DNA here is from genome assembly GCA_958450325.1 of Agrostemma githago. Taxonomy (NCBI): domain Eukaryota; kingdom Viridiplantae; phylum Streptophyta; class Magnoliopsida; order Caryophyllales; family Caryophyllaceae; genus Agrostemma; species Agrostemma githago. Next base: position 50,394,872 of record OY288256.1, read on the forward strand.
AAAAACAGACGTAGAAAACGAGAAGGAGAAGAAAGAGAAGAGAGAAAGCGGGATTTGATGACACCCTCAACCTACATGCTTATTTTGGCCTCGGTATTGGACTCGTAGTAACGGCGTTTGCGCGGGAGTATCGAGGATATAAGAAAAGTTATGGTGTTTGTGTGGGATCGGTTTTCTCGGGTTTCCTAGAGAATTTCTAGAGGAGAGAACGGGATTGGAAAGGTGTATAATTTGCTTGAGGTTGCTGAAATTATCGGGTGTAGAATTGTTGTAAATTGTGTTGCAAAGGGGGTGTATTTATAAGAAAATTCAGCCTCCCCGTCCTAGGGTCACTCGATCGAGTGCCCCTATTGGACTCGATCGAGTGGCCCATTAAACGGAAAAGAACGGCCCTTTTAGAGGCCCACTCGATCGAGTAGGCTGATACTCGATCGAGTGGGTCGGATGGTCGATATATTTTGAGGTTTTTGACTTCGAGTTGGATTCTTGAAGTTTGTATGGCTGACTTGTGTCTCGGAAATGGCTTTGACCGGGGTTTGACTCAGTCGCTAAAAGACGGTTTTATTTCCGGTGACGGTTTGGACTCAAATTAGTCTTATTTGACTAGAAACGACCCGCTGGGCCTGAATTTGAGGTTGATTTTGTGACATTTGTACTCCGCTAAAAGCTCGCGCCAGATACTATTGATTCTGAGTTCAAATTCGGGCGTATTAAGTCACGTTTACGTCCGATCATCATCGGTTATTTTGTTGGAAACTGCTATAGACACTAGCAAGCAAACTGCGGGTGTCTACACAACTGTATGCTTGAAACTTCAACTCCAAGGCCGTAGAACTTCAACTCTCATCTTCTGAAACTTCATAATACGTGTCCCATATATTTTTCATCTTCAGTACATTTTAAACTATAAGTCATGTTAATCCACAACACAATTACGCCATTTTCAATGTCATTCGAAGTCCATTTCGATCTATTAATCAATCAAGATCACAATCTAATCGACCAAATAAGTACAAAGGGGATAAGCAAAAAAATAAGTACATCACATCAACAATATATTCCATACTTTGTATCATAACACGTAACTACAGAGAGTTACTTATCGTTTTCTTTAGCTTTCTCTCCAATCCATTTAATCTCTCATGATCACATTGTGCGAATCTTCCGGTTCAACCTCAACTATCATAAGTTAGTTTTCCACATTAGATGCCATCCACGCACCTAAGGATATGAATCAAAGGATTAGTTAGGTATATTGGACAAACTGAAGAAGCATCTATGTGATATGTGATGCTTTAGAACATCTTGAATTTAATTAATCATGTTTGCATTATCAACAACTGTGTGTATGGTCTATAGGCCAAATATCTTGATTTGGCAAGTAGCTGCAAAAGTCTACTTGGTTTACATGGACAACTACAAACCTATTGCCACTTTTGGCCTTTAAATGGGGTTAATACCGACCATTAATTTCAGAAAGACACATCATACTACATGCACCATCTACAAATAAACATAGATCAACAAAAAGATAACCTACCAACCGATAAATTCGAGATAGTCAGCAGTATGAACACAATTTTATGAAGCAATGGTACAACCAGAAGAATACGCTTCACTCACAAATCAGGAAGAATGCAACATCATTTGCCTTAAGTTCAAAAGACTTCAGATCCCTCGCAAGTTGTTCAGCATTAATCCCCTCACGAGCCAACAAACTGTAGACATGAAGCAAATGAGTCCTTGAATAAATGCATTAGGGTAGAAGACAACTAGGGATTAAGCATGTGGGTACCAAAGAGGAGATGAAAATTTACTGAAACATGACTAATCAGTGAAGAAATGAAGGATAACATGAAAATTTCGATGCTCTAAACCCTATACGAAATTAGGGTTACTCAAATTTCAAATTAGGGATTATTTTTATCAATATGCAAAATTAACAGTATGATTTACCTGAGATGAAGAAATGTAATGGAGATGAAGAAATGGAGGTGCTTCGACGGAGATTCATGAAGGGAAAATCAGTAATGGATTTCGTAAAGAAGGAAAATCAGTAATGGCTGAGTATTGAAGAGGAGATGCGAAGAGGAGATGTGTTGGAGAGAGTATTGAATGGTAAGCAGAAATCAATTGTGTTGGGAAAATAGAGGGTAGGAAAAAAGAGGTATGCATGAAAAACGTAAACATTATTTTTAATTTTTTAAAATTAATTATATATATCAACACATCTAAACCATCCATCTATGTTTGATCTGAAGGCTGAGATCAGGGGCGGCCCAGGCCCGGTTCAGGAGGAGCACAGGAACCGGGCCTCCAAAATTTAGGCCCAAATTTGGTTACATTCCTTGGATTTATAAAAAAATTTTAATAATACAGTAACTCTGCAACTTCCAACTCTTGCGCCAGTGCCTAAACTTCCTCCATCTCATTAATACATTTTAAATTCCAAAATAATTAAGCTAAGTCTCCCTTTCCCAAATAAATTTTCCAGTCCCCTAATATACAATCTTCATCGTCTTCAAGGCTCCACCAGTTCTTCAAAATACTGATTATAAATTTTCCCTAAGTTCTTTCACAAATTAAAATCACCAAATTCTTTCTCCGTACCTTTCACAATCTCTCAACCAATTTCGAATTTTCCTATGTACTCCCTCAATTTCGCGATTATTTCTGTGTTGATAGTGAGTCGGATTTTTTCTACAAGGTAAAATAATTTCAATTTTTTCGTTTCATTTTGTTTTTCTGGGTTTGATTGTTTCATTTATTCGTTATTTCTGGGACAGTTTTTTAAAATATGTTGGACCTGTTGGTGGGATGCTGAGAATCTGAGGATTAAAGGGTTTTTGTTTTGCTATTATGAAATTACTGAAATAAGTTGGATCAAAGGAATAAAGGGCTGAGATTTGATTTTTTTTCTTCCAATCATGATTAGTTGATTAATGAAGAATTGAATTATTGATATGCATATATTTTGATTTTATTTATTACCTATTTCATTTAATTGTGTGAATCATTTTTTTTGCAGGTTTTGGTTAATAAAAGATATACTTCCATTCATTTAAAGAGTATAAAGACTTCACATAAGATACTTCGTATTAAAAAATAAGGGTTATTTAATGACAATAATACCAACTATAGGACGTCTTCCCAAAATAATACTAATTTCAATAAATCTGAGAATAATACGTACTATTGGAGTAGTTAAACAAGAGTAGTATGAGTAAGTTTATCACCTGCTACATCAGGTCATCTAATTAATATTTAACCTGTTACTTATCCCCATCCTCCTCCTTAGACTTGGATAACGGGTGAACCATGTCGGGTCAACTTCGAGTCGGGCCAATTTCGGGTTATAATAATTGGGTTTACTTCGGGTTCAGGTCATTCTCGGGTTTGTTGTTTTCAACTTTTTTTTAGGGATATCCACTCGTTTTCAATAATAATAGTCGGGACAGTTTCGGGTTAGCTCAGGTCAATTCGGATTACGTGTCAAAATCATGACTTCAGTTCGGGTGTCGGATCGGGTTCGGTTTGGCTTGTTCGGGTCGGGTCAGTTTTGTCAGGTCTACTTCTCCTTACTTCTCTTCTTCATCCTCTCTCTCCATTACCCTTCATCCTTCTTCAGTTTTTTTTATACGTTTTGTTTAGATTAACGTGTTGATTTTGGTGTAGAATTTCGTTGTTAGCTAGATTTGGTGAGGTTGAAGGAAGAGAAATACGGAAGACATTCGACGTTTAATGCCCTGTACACTGAGTAAGTGAAAAGGAGTGAAGTAATATGAGATAAATTAAAGGCGAAAAGGAGGTGAACGAGTTCTACCGGTAACTGGTCATCTATACTACTATGGTTTAACTACTCCAAAAATATGTATTATTCTCATATTTATTAAAATTGAAATTATTTTCGAAAGATGATCTATAGTTGGTATTATTGCCATTAACTAAAATTAAAGGTGAAAAAGGAAGGTAAAAAGGTTCTACAGGTAACCGGTCACCTATACTACTCTGGTTTAACTATTCCAATAATACGTATTATTCCCAGATTTATTAAAACTGTTATTATTTTGGGAAGACGCCCTATACTTGGTATTATTGTTGTTAAATAACCCTTTATTATTTGATAATTACACTAATTTTAAATCGTATGCCTTATCAATATTTTTTACAAGTTTTCGATATCGTTTTATAAATCGTTGGTAATTTAATTAATTACGATCGTTATAATATTTTGTTGGTTATCGTGATACTAGTAACTAAATAATGTCGATTTCATATTTCGTCATATTTCGTTAATTTATAATTTTCACTTAAAAATCATTTTTGTATATTTTAATCGAAATTTGTATACTTGTTAATAAATTAATTTTATTTTTACGATTTATTCAAATAAATGAGAAAATAGTCGATTTTGTTTTAAATATATTTTTAGTCGAGACTATTTTCACTACTAATTTCCTATTTGTTTCCGATTGATTATTTTTATTAAAGTCCATATTATTTATTAACAAAAACTATCTGTTAATAATAATTTGAATTCTTGTAAATTTCATTTCATTTATAAAGTTCGTCGACTCATTTAATTTTGATATCATTTTCTTAAAACATCTCTTTTCTAAAATTTATAGTTTTAACTCGATTTCCTAATTATTTATAAAATACTATAAAATGACTTATTATATTTAATTTATATTTTGAGTAACGAATTTTGAAATGTATTAAAGTTACCATAATAATAAAATGTTAATTTCGTTAGAAATGCTATTTTTATACATTTCACTCATTTTAATCACTTACGTATTTTCTATAATAATATTTCTATTTTAAGTAAGTTTCTAAAATTAGTAAGTTTCTATTTATTCCCTTTTATATAAAATTTTTATTCCTTTTAGGAATGATTATATCTCTTGTATATATCGATAATGGATGTTTTGGAGTTATGGAATAAGGACAAGTGTGAGGTTTAGAGTAATATATTCTGAGGTTTACGTTTTTGCCATCAACTATAAGGCTAGTGTATCAGGAATCGGTACATTGGTTGTTGAACCGGGTGACAGGTATCCCGGGAGTGGTGTACATTTTGACCTTAAGCTTAGGCCTCGCAGTAAGTCGCCGTCATAAGTTGAACTGGGTGACAGGTAATCCCAGGAGGGGTGTGCATTATCTTAAACTATGGCCACGCATTTATAAGTCGCCGCTCTATTATGGTTGAGTAGCCTAGTTAGAGACCGAAGTTTGATTTGTTTGAACTAAGTTCTCGAAGCTAGTTTTAGTATTCTCCTAGTGAAAGTCTAGCCTTCATCACTAATCCTATCCATAACGCCTTTTTGAGTATTTTTATTATTATCGATACATTTGGTTTGCAGGTTGGCAAATATTTCAAGTTTTCTTCTGAAAACTTGTTCTGATTTTATTGTTCTAATATTTTGGGTTTTCTCCGAAAGCTTATTTTTATTATATCATTTAATGTTTTCCATTTTAATTATTTTGATATAGTAATACTATTATTTTTCCATATGGTATAATATGGCTAGGAGAACGGCCGAGTTACTCCCCACTGACGTGGCTGTTATCTTTATAACATGACAGGTATTTGCTGCTGGGTTTTGGGTGTGAGCTAGCAAGTAGCATGGATCCTACTCTTTCTTCAATCATATTTATTTATGTATTTTTGTAACCTTGTTTGGAGAATATTTATTTTAGCCCTTTTGTAAAAAGTGACCTCTGTATTGACTGGCCGTTCTTGTTAGAAATAATGCAAAGACAATAGATTGATCATTGTTGCATTGTAAGGGTATCTCCCATTAAGTAGCACATTGACACCAATATTCATGATGGTTATGAATATCATTATCTTTATAGTAATGACAATTCATTACCATCATGAATAGCCTTGGATACCCTTTGATATTAGTCTCATACTCTCATGTAGTCTTATATAAGGTGATATAAGAGAATGGAAATGGGGAAGAGATATACATCAAATACTTCATCATCCAAATGTCTTGATAAATTCTGAGTATACCATCGAGTTCCAACTCCTAATGGTTGAGTACACAACCTTTTAGGAGTGTTGTGTGACCTTGGGGGACGACGCCCATTCCGATTTGTACCGTAGTCGGGGCGATTTCGTTTCCCATTCAGTGGCCTTCATACCACGACACAACAACGTATGTTTACTATTTATATATCGCCCCTATAGTGACCCTATACTTCCAACAATTTAGAAACGAAATTATGTCACTATTATTGTGGTTGTGTTCATCACTTGTCATGGGAATTATTTCTATTGGCTATCTGGTTACGTTGGTAACATTCATCTCGTTGAGGGTGAGACAGCAGTTCGGTATTATGGCAATAACTCCATCTCTAGACCTCCGATTTGGACGTGTAATATGGCGTTGGAAAGCTAAGAAAAAGGGCTACAACTCTTTAGTTAAAGTCGTGAGCTGATTCTGCCATTTACCCTTCAGAAAACGGGACACAATGTCGTGGTAGTATGCTGAAATTTTTGAAGGTTTATGAGTGGATGGTATTATCTTATTTCATTATCAGTATTCATCCTTGAGAATGAGGTATGGTATATATGTGTTTTGTTCTTGTCTTCTTGTGATTCATGATGGTAAAATAATTACGTTTGGTAGATGAGTATTATTTATCGTCATTGATTGGAAGATAAATTATCTGATAAAAGTAAGATGTTAATGTTGTTTCTGAACATATGTTGAATGTGTTAGTCTCAATATTTCATGATGGATGATGAATTTGCACACATGTTTGTATTAGTATACAACTATAAGGTGAATGTTTTTCTGTGTTATGGAAAATATTATATGACTACGATCAAAATAATTAATGTGATTATTAGTGGAGTAATAATTAATTATTAATGATTTTGTGCAAATTATGTTGTCTTGGGAGATACCATGTGGAGATTATAAGCTCTTATGAGTAATGAGGACAATATTTGGATTTATTATATAGCCGATATAAATTTATTCTATGCACTTAATATATATGATATTGAATATTATTCATTAATCAATTTAAGAACATTATGTATGTTTTGCTTGAGAAAATTGAATATGTATAATATATGTTGGGATTATATATTAGTGTGATTTTTCGTATCCTTACTAATATTTTGAAATGACACGTGTGTACTTGTCTTGTAAATTATTTTGGATACATTTGGAAGGAGAATTTAACTTCACACTAGAGACGCATCAATGCTCACTTGAGTAAAATAAGCTATATGTGGGGGTTAAATATTTTATTTTTATTGACATGCATAATCTTGATCAAGTATGTATTAAATAATTGGATGAATTATTTGATAAATTACTCTAAGAATAGATTATGGAATAGATAAATTGTCAGGCATAATTATTTGATATCTAAAAGTTGGGATGATTAATGAATGAATAATTTGTATATTTTGTTTGAACGATTATGTTTGTCACTATTTCGTGGTATGAGAACATGTGGGGGAAGTCATTCAACTTATTTGATAAAATTATTCATGCATCAACTTTAGAGTTGATATCTTATAATTTGTGAAGAGTATGTATATCTCTAATTGTGGGGGAAAGTGATGATCGATAACATGTTTTATACATGAATAATTGAACCAAATGTAAGAGTTTTAATTTGTTGACTAAGTCAATAAATAATGGTTGCGTAAGGTCCATTTATTTATGTTGTACATTTGGCTTACACCACACTATATAAGATTATGATGATTGATTTTATGTGAGTAAAGGATATATATTTTAATTTGTGGATTTGCAAAAAGAAAATATAAGTGAAACAATCATCGAGATCGTTGTTCTCTAATATAAGAATGATGATGTATATGTGGTGCAATATTGCAATATTGAGAATTGCAACATGTTGGATATTTATAAAGATATTGGATCACAAAGTGAGATGCACAATGATCATGAGTAAGCTTTCATCTTTATAATAATTTTATTATAAGTCTATTGAGAAGACTGTTATAATGTATTATGTATGCGTATTATTTTGCTCTTTTAACCTTACCGGAGTAATGCATGGTGATTGTGAGCTTAATATTTATTGCATAATTGTGGGGGCATCAATTGCTATGCAATGTTTGATGCTGATTTCAGCTTCATATTGCTAAAAATGATGTGTAGTGAATTACACACATGTATTATGCAGATTTGAGGGAGCTGTAATCATCAAATATAATTTGGTGTATTTGAAAGGTTGAGCATATAGCTCTTAATGGTCTTATAGCCCATATTTGGGTGGTCCTTGTGAGACGGACTTGATGAGATCACCGTAATGGCAGAGGTTGAGCATATAGCTCTTAATGGTCTTATAACCCAAATTTGGGTGGTCCTTGTGAGATGGACTTGATGAGATCACCGTAATGATAGAGGTTGAGATATTTCTCTTAATGAATCTATATCCCTATGTTTGGGTGGTCCTGTTGTGAAGGACTTGATGGATTCACCGCAGTATTGAGAGGTTGAGCTTTAGAGCTCTTAATGATTCTATAGCTCATAAGTGAGTGGGTTATGTGGAGATATCCTTGATAGAATCACGTAAGTGAGTGTGAAGTGTTGGCCTTCTTCTATGAGAGATTGAGTTATCTTTCTAGAGCACTCATCAAAATCCCAAGGTTCATTTGGCCATAAATTTGTTGAATCGTATTGCGGAACTCGTGTGGAACTTAAGGTATGATATGTGTTGTGAGGGTAATTCAACCGAAGTTCAATAAGGAATTCAAATAGAAAGATATTCTCTTGTTGTAAGTAAGTTGTTGACTCATTTCACTAATACGTTAATTCAAATCGAAAGATATTAACGTCTAAGTGTCAACCTTTTCATATGCTCATAATTTTTGTTATTGGTTGTCATTTGCATTAGTGGGGGATTGTTAGAAATAATGCAAAGACAATACATTGATCATTGTTGCATTGTAAGGGTATCTCCCATTAAGTAGCACATTGACACCAATATTCATGATGGTTATGAATATCATTATCTTTATAGTAATGACAATTCATTACCATCATGAATAGCCTTGAATACCCTTTGATATTAGTCTCATACTCTCATGTAGTCTTATATAAGGTGATATAAGAGAATGGGAATGGGGAAGAGATATACATCAAATACTTCATCATCCAAATGTCTTGATAAATTCTGAGTATACCATCGAGTTCCAACTCCTAATGGTTGAGTACACAACCTTTTAGGAGTGTTGTGTGACCTTGGGGGACGACGCCCATTCCGATTTGTACCGTAGTCGGGGCGATTTCGTTTCTCATTCAGTGGCCTTCATACCACGACACAACAACGTATGTTTACTATTTATATATCGCCCCTATAGTGACCCTATATTTCCAACAATTCTTTTATTAAAGTATAGAACATCAGTGTGTTTTAATCCCAAATCTACAGTATTTCCGCCACTGTATTGCGTTAGAATTTCTAGGGGATTTCAACAACATAGTGAGTGTGACTATACAACATAATGAGTGTGATTATACAACTGAATATGTGACGACAATGAGTGTACAGCTGCCTGACTCTACAACATAATGAGTATGACTATACAACTGAAAGTGTGTGATCCTGCTATTCTGCAAGAACATTACGCACTAAATGACTTGTTCATCTTCATCTTCAGTCATCTTCATCTTCAACATATTCATCTTCAAACTTCATCCATCCCACAAAAAAAAGAACAACTTCATCTTCAAACTTCATCTTGAAGATGAAGTTGTTTTTTTTTTTTTTTTTTGTGAAAAATGAAGATGAATAATTTTATAAATACAAAAAAAAGGTATGAAAAATAAAAGAAGATTGAAGAAGATGAAGATGATCGAAGATGAAGAAAAAGCTAAAAAAAAATATATGAAGATGATCGAAGTTTATGCATGAACATACCTTGGTATGATGATTGGAGTATGATCGGAGTTGTTGACGGAGTATGGTCTGAGTTATTAATGGAGGCTTATTTGATGGGGTTTTGTTAGAGAGAGATGAATAATTGAATTGGGAAATGAATTGAAAATAAGGAGGTTGGGAAGGGTAATAGGCGGGAGAAAGAGTAGAGGAGGGAAGTAATGGAATGATTGAGTTGGGTGAGGGGGTGTTTGGCAGCCTTAATATCAGTCCTCTTTTTTTTCAATACACTTTATATACTACTAAAACAGTTACAAGTATTATTCTTTCCAATGACATCTTCACAGTCCCATAGTTTAAACTTCATAAATGATGTCAGTAATGTTAAAGAAACATGGAGATTGCGTGTTAGAGTTATACGACTCTACTTCGTACCTTCGTGTAATAATTCGAAGGAAACAAGTTGGGTTGAAATGATTCTTATAGACAAAGAAGTAATATAACTCTAACAAATTTGAGTTGTGGTTGTCCAAAAAAAATCATCTATTTTGATACTCTTTTCTTTCAAATAATATATTGATATGATGTTACTCCGTATATTCTAATTTGTTAACAAAATCTCCATCCGGTCTGAATATATAAGGGGTGTTTTCTTTAAAGACGGTTGGTTTTGTGATAAAAAAACTTTAAATTAAATAATCAGCTAAAAATTACAGTATACAATATTAAATAATTAACTAAAACAACATATATATTCTTGAACTTGCTGACAAGTCAAGCACTTACCGACAAATGCATTAAATGAGATTACTCGATTATCTTTGAAAATTTAAATTATTTTCTTAAATCAAAATGTAAAGATTAAAAATGTGAAAATTTAATATGCTAGTGATTAGATATTTACAAGTTATCACTAAATATAAAATTCTAAATTTACTGCGCATTATTTTGCGGGATCTATACTAGTTTACTATTCACACAATAATAAAGTTGTGAGTGTAGATGGTGATTGGTGAGTCTCACTAATAAAGTAAAATATCTCCACTAACAAAGATATATCAATTATAGAAATATGACAATCATAGCGAAACTAACCTAAAAAAATATGTTGCAATTCCAAAGAATCGGAGAGAGTATTGAATAAAAATTAACTGAAATGATGTTGAATAATAATGTTGGACGACGAGAATTTTTCACGTAGGATAATGTAAGTGCGCACATTGAAGGATCAATTTACTATATTAGCTCTGTTTTCATTATTGTTGCTAAGTTATACTTCCCCGTCCCTTAAATATTACCCCGTATTTTTTTCTTGCCAAGTTCTTACAGATTGCGCAATTTTTTCACTTTTTTTTTTGTAAGTCTACCTTTTATAATTTCATTAATACCAAGTTAAAGTATTTATCCATTTTGCCCATATTCCTCATTAATCTTGATGATCACCTCCTATGAGGCGATCTTTAAAAGACGGATGAAATATTAAAGTACTCATAACACAATTATTAATTAACTAGTTTTGTTACCCGTGAAAATCACGGGTGTGTTTCAAGTAAATTGTGCAAACTTAACCTTAAATTGTCATCGTGTTGTATGCACTCGTAATCTCGTATGCAAAAACTTATGTGCATGAACGAACTGTAATTCACGTGCTTTGTTCTGAATAAACAAACAACATTATTTATGTGAATATTAATCGTAATACTTCCAAATTCATATAACAATATAATCTCAACGTATACGGTTATAAACGTATGAAATCGAATGGAAGAGAGTATTGATAACATTGTAGTCTCGTGACGTCATGTTATCTACATCGACATATAATTATATAATGGAGTAATAAATTATTATTCATCTATTTTTCTAGCTAAGAACAATAATCAAACAACATTTTATTGTTTAATTTGACAAAGATTAAGATGGTGTAAAAGTAAGAGAGATATAAATTATGTAGTAACATATCATGACAACTTACGCTACCTGTAGACACCCGCATTTTGACTGCCAGGTGTCTATGGTAGTTTCCAAAAAACACCCGATGATGATCGGACGCTAACGTGCTCTAACGCGCTCGGATACGGGCTCGAAATCAACAATGTCCGGCATGGGCTTTTAACGGGATACAAATCACCCAAAACCAACCTCAAATTCAGGCCCAGTGGGTCGTTCCGAGCAAAATAAGACTAATTTGTGCCAAAACCGACACCAAAAATAAAACCCGTCTTTTAGCGACCGGGTCAAAACCCGGTCAAGACGAACTCGACACACAAAAAACGACCTGGTACATCCCCAAAAGTGGCGCCCAAATTCAAAAAATCAAAATCAATCAAGATCAAATCAAGGTCAATCATTCCTAAAATGGTGCGTCCTAATTGATCCACTCGGTCGAGTGAATTGACCCACTCGATCGAGTGGAGCCTCAAAAAAGCGGGCCAGGTTCATTTGCCAGGGCACTCGTGCACTCGGTCGAGTGACCCTATGTCGTGGGTTTTTCTATATAAGCCCCATCAATCCACAACCTTTTTACAACTTTTTTTCAATCATAATTTCAGCCAACTTTACACATCCAAACCCTCTCATTTTCAGCCATAATCCAACCCTCATGCATCGTCACGCTTATACACACTTCGAGAGCAAAACTCGTTAAAATCCGTATCCATACAAAACCTCATACACACACACCATCAACTCCTCCTACGTATCTCGACGATTCCCGCGCCATTGTCGCCATTTGACGAACCGTATCCCGAGAAGCAAGAGCATGTAGGTTGAGGGTGTAACAATTCAACACCGACTTCTCCTTCTTCCCTTTCTTTTCGTTCTTTTATGTACATTTACGTTTATGTCTATGTATTATAATTAGTCGATAATAACGACATGACTACTAACATCTAACATTTACTTATCGTACACTAACATCTAACTTCTAACATTTATTTATCGCATCTAACAATCTAACATTTAATTTTCGTTATTTACATTTTGTCATAATATCACTACCGCGTATATATATATATATATATATATATATATATATATATATATATATATATATATATATATATATATATATATATATATATATATTTACGTATTGTCAAAATTCGGATTTAACTCGTTTAACTACGACTATTGCCCAAAGTCCGTTTGATCCCTTTACGAGACGCAATAGTGGTGGCGCCCTTTCGAGGAGCACCGCCCTACGCACTCAAGGGCATAACGTGATCGTGATAGTACGTAGTTGAACGGGCTTAATTCCATTTCAAAGGATCGGTACAAAACCCGTTGACGCTAAATTGAGCATCGTATAATCCGTAAGGATTATTAAAGATGACGTAACGCGGAGGGAATTAATTTTGTCCCGGTCCAATTTAAAACGATTTTTATGTCATCTTTTCTAAAATCTCCGATAATGGTCTCGTAATCATAATATTCACATTATGAGTACCTAAGATCGAATTGCATATAAATCGTGCCATATTTATATGTGATTTGATTTATTATCGATTTTAAAACACATAAAACGAGACGAGTTATACCTCGTACAGGTGCCACTCGACCGAGTACATAAGCTACTCGATCGAGTAGCACCCCAAATTATGGGCAGTAGCCTCTTTTAGGACGCACTCGACCGAGTCAGGCCATGACTCGACCGAGTGGGTCCTGTAGCCCAGAAAACCGAGAGCTCTTTTTATCATCCGGGCCTCGTCTTTTAAAAAGCGACTTAGTCGACACGTGTAAAGTCAATCACGTGATCTCTTTTTCAAAATACATGCATATCATTGCACATAAACAACTTTGATCGACGGTCTCACTATTAATCTTGCGTTGACGACTCCTTAGTCGTATCCTACGCACGATTAATTTAGACTCCAATTTATCGACATGATAAGTTGGGACAAGGCATCGGGATTTGGGATCGGGCTAGCACCACGCCTAGGTCCTATATCTCCGTCCTTCGATTAATGCATAAAATAATATGTATTTAATTGAAGTTCGTCCATTTACACGATTCACGGTCTAGTTTATACACGGGTCCGTTTCTAACTATTGCTTATCATTTTGGCTATATATATTTCGATTATTCTACTTTTATTGCTCGTTGTATTGTGAATTCCGGGTTGTATTCCGCCCCTGTAATTTGTAACCGATTTATTATTGCTTTTGCTTTATTTATTTACGTTTTACCGTTTATAAATGAACCCTCGCATGCTAAATCACTTCGACAATAAATTAGATGCATTAAAATGACGTAGCTCACATTTAATTCGCATGCTTAGCTAAAATGCTGTTTGCATATCATTTCACCGAATCACTAACGCGCATATTAGAAAGTCAAACGATGTCTTAGTAGAGGCCGCTATGTGCGGGCGGGGTTGGGTGTCCTTAGTGGGCTTCCCAACACGCACCCTCACCCCTTACTCAGAACCTCGGTTTCCGGATGCCCGAAACCGTTGGCGCACGAGAGTCATTCTTTACACGATTGCCGGTGTAGATGGTATCGGTATCGCAATGCAAAGGGACGAGCCCAATAAACTCTAAAACCGAAATGGGTCATACTTTGTGTATGGTCCATAGCGATATAGAGTGGGCTCGAACGGTTCCGAATAACCATAAAATTCGGTGGCGACTCCATTTCGACTTAAATTTCAATTCGATCCATTCTCATATGGAGGTGCATTCGCCTACCCAAACCCGCGCGTGGCCGCGTCGGGGTGGACCTACGTCATGTCCACACTACCCAAATCTATATGAAAATTGTGTATTTGTAATTCTACTATCATAACCTAAGACTACATTACCTTTATAAATTTGCGAATATTAGATGAATAATCGCATTAATTAACATAATTTTTTAGTGTACTTATCCATAGTACTTTTAAATTACAAAACCTTAATTTTATGGGAAAAATATTAATTATGGAAACCTTAGTATTATAATTCTTAAATCTAAATCTAAAAATAATAATACCCAAAATTTACTCTGTAACTTCTTGTAGGATATGATTTCACTCATATTTTTTTTCATCTATAAAATTATGTTACAACGTCTGCAAAAACATAAATAAAAATAAATTATATCGGCCCAAAAAATATCAATGAAATAGAATAAAAACGTAAACAAAAAATTGATACATAATTTGTAATAACCAATTATCATGTAAGAATTTAATTAATAAGACATCTCTATTGTTAAAATGGTATGATAGTAAAGTTGTGTAATCAAAATTATTAGCACACCTCATATAAAAAATTCTTTGTAAAAATGTAGAAAATTCTAGTAATATGTAATTACTTTGTATTGTATTAATTACAACTAATAAAAGGATATGAACTACATATTGATGAGATAAACATTTTAGTAGTGTCACTTGTCAATACCTTGTAAAAGATGACATTTTAGAATGACTTTTTATATTTTTATATAGATATAGATGTGAAGATAGATGAATTGTCGTAATAGATTGTAATTTATAAGTGGGTACACGTTAGAAAAAACCGTTTAATAAATTATATATTCGAATATACTATTCGTCCACTGTTATCTCTTCTTTTTTTTTGCAAGAAAAGGTACCCTTGTCCATTGTTATCTCTTCATATAAAATGTTTATGAGCCATTACATTGCAAAATTTTGATTAGAAATAAAGAAAAACAAAGTCATTACTAAACGAGAAGCTCTCTTATAATACCGTCTTATTATAATAATAGACCCAATAATAATAACCCAAAGTCAAAAAGATGTAAATGTTTGAGGTTTTATAAATTTATTGGGCTTATATTGAGTATGAGACATATTGGACTTAGTGATTCGAATCTGGATCTTTAGTCCTCTTTTTTAAGTCCAAAGAAACACGCAACTTCGGGCCATTGTTTTAGTGACCTACACAAGGACCAAAACAAAACTTACCCAGGGAGATTTAACGGTAATCCCTTGAAATTCAATTGGGAAATGTATATTTTCTTCGAAAAGAAAAAAATAAATAAATAAATAAAATCTGTGTTGAATATAAATGGGATTGAGCACAAATTGTCATTTTGTCATAATTATGAGGAAAATTTGTGTGATACTTCTTAACTTTGTCATTTTATGCATGGTATTCTTCTTTTTAAGTTTGTATACATGGCAGTATAGTATCATTAACATTAGATATTCTTTTTATAATTTTAAAAATCTCCGGTTGATCATAACTCTTACACTAAATGTTGGAATTGACCTCTTTTCCGCAGATTCATTATCTCATTAAGATATGTAACTTAACGCTAATAGAATTTGTTATGCGAAACTCTAAGATTGTAATTATGGCTGATTATAGTTTTTTGGTAAGAAAAGACACCACAAAAACATTGTTTTGACAAAAATATCAAATCTGTTATGTACAAATGAAGACTTCTGTAACGGGAAAGGGACGCAATCGGCAAGAAAGTTAAATCTCAAGAGAAGCATATGCATAAATTTCACAAATTCTTGCATAAGACAGTCTCACCGTTTTTTTTAAAAAAAAGGGTATCACACTACTAGCATCGCATGTAAATTAGCGAGAATGTTCAAGATACCACGTGAATTTTCTGTGCTATTAGTTAGTTCAATTGATAATGTTATGATGAAGAAAAAAACGAAAAAGGACCCTACGAAGGCCCATTCAAAATAGTGAATTGAAGTCAAATGACCTCAGTGTTAGTACTCGTGCGTAGTATTTTTGGTAGTAGTACAATTATCCACAATAATGAGATAAAGAGTAGTCTAAAATCTAAAGTCATACAAAGACGATATTAACCGTCTAAAGTCATATGAAGACGATATTAATTATTTATCAATACGAACTACGAAGTACAGAGTATATCTTAGTAGGTAAAACTCATAGATAAAAATATACTCCAGTATCTTGTCAAACTTTAGACATAATTTTAACAATAACGTCTTTCTCAAGACTTCAAGGTATAACGTGATTGTTGTTAGCTTAGTCTTTCATGTCATGGAGGCATGGTATTAATAGAGTATTCAATGATATCTCTTAACATAATACTTGGTAATTCGATATGGTCTCAACATAAATTAAATATTGAGTCATCAATAGCACGCAAGTGTAACCCTTGTGTATGTTTCAATTCTCAACTTTGTAAATTGGAATTAGAGATATTAAAGAATAAAGACAGTTTTTTATACATTCTTTATCTCAATTATGTGCTCCATATACTAGTATATATAAAAGTATTCTTCGTTTTTTTTCTAGGATTCACTTTTAATTAAAGATGAAACAAATGATCATAACAAAGAGAGCATAAAGGTTAACAATCGAGAGTAAAGATCAGATAACAAAAATCTTCAAATATACTTTAAGATACAACAAAGTATTGTACTTCGTACTAACTTTCTATAAAACTTCATTGGAACAAAACTTCAGATAGTGATTGCTATCTGATAGTACTACAATAA
Source organism: Agrostemma githago (assembly GCA_958450325.1). Classification (NCBI taxonomy): domain Eukaryota; kingdom Viridiplantae; phylum Streptophyta; class Magnoliopsida; order Caryophyllales; family Caryophyllaceae; genus Agrostemma; species Agrostemma githago. The sequence continues at coordinate 50,412,190 of OY288256.1, forward strand.
TATGCCGCTAATTACAATTTAATAACATAAACTTAAAACAAATTAAAAATTACATCTAATTAATTTAATACCTATACTACATACTCCCTCCGTCCATTATTTATCGCCCCACTCCATGAATATATGTGAGGAGTATTTTAATGGGGTGGGACGATAAATAGTGGACGGAGGGAGTAATAATTAATTAATTTCCACCTAACCCTTAAATGATACGCATTAATACCAAATACGCAACATTAAGCATTTAATTGAATCTAATCTAATTAAAGTAGCTAACATAGCAAACAAGGGGTTAATCGAAAACGACATCCATGGGACCTTATGTTGCATAGAAACGACAAACATAACACAATGCATTGCATGCATGACCCCATTATGACCATTTCATTTCATTTTTTATGCTCCTCTCCTCCCTCAATAATACAAAATTGATGATGACAATTGACACTCCCCCTTCCCTTAATTAATTAGATGATTAATAAGGTGCCTAATTAACTACCAAAATAGCCTAATTATCCCTTTAATGCATACTCTAATATAATATACATGACCATAGAGGATCATGATTAGGGAGGGGTTGTTATTGGACCATTCCACTCACCATACCATGCATGCATGCATGACTCATCAACATCCTAGTACAAACATACATACATACATACATACTCTCTCCTATCCTATCCAACCGATTTTGTAAAAAAAATACACATACGTAAGGAAAGACATACACGTAACAAAAGTACGTGATTCAACGACTATTTATTATATGAATACACGTAAAGGAGGATCGGAACCAGTTGGATGAAATGGAAGACTGATTTTGTGAAAAAACACTAACATAACAGAAGTGGTTCAACGAATATTGGTGTGATTTCGTGAATACACTTAAAAGGATCAGAAGATATGTGTATGCAAGAAGTATGTATGTTGATGTCACTCTAGGAAACCAGTTTTGGATAAAATGGCATTCCTGACCATACTAAGGTCTCTACCTTTGAGGGTCCTACCAATTCCTTCATAAACCGAAAATGAAGATATTTGATTCCTTGCTAACTTCCTAGCAAGATACTCATGGGGTGGCATCATCTCCTCATCATCATCACCCTCACCCTCATCACCATTATTAATATAATTTTTATTATTAATATTAATATTAATATTAATATTATTGTTGTTGATATTAAAATTATTATTTTTCTTTTTTGAGGTCTTATTATTATTACCGTATATTTTGGACCAATCAGGGATGTCTAAAGGAGCAGAAGACTGTTTTTTACCAGCAGTAAAAACTTCTTGTGAGGATGACGATAAGGAGGATCTTGGTATCATTCTTGGAGCAGTAAAATTATTATTATTATTATTATTACTTCTAAGAGAAGAGGGTGAATGGGTAGTGGTAAAAAAGGATGAATTATTATCTTTCATGGTTTTTCTTGAATTATTACTATTAGTCATCTCTTTTTTACCTTCCATCACTCCCCACACTTCTTCTTCATCAAAGTCTTCTTCTTGTGCATATCTTCTTCCATATCTTCCTGCCATTTTTATATATATTTATTTAGTTTTTAGATTTATAGGGGGAAATGAATTGAAGGTGAAATAATTTGAGCGAGTGAAGTGGAAACACATAAGCAAAAGAAAGCAAGGAAGTCAAATAAATAGAGTAAGATAAAGAGAGTGGACATGCCCTCTTTATAAAGTAGGGTGAGAGGGGGAAGAAATTGTTTTTTTTTGTGTCAAAATAAATTAAGAGAAATAAACAAGTTAATTTTGTGAAAGAAATAAAAATAAAAATAAAATGACTTGGTGGCTTAGGAATTACCATCTATCACATCATTTGGTACATTTAGCCAATCACATTTTTGATGGTACAAATTAAATTGCTTTCTTTTAAAACAATATACTTTACTCTCCACCTTCAATATTTTGTGCCCATTTACATAAAAAAATAAGAAATAAATATAATACTCCGTAATAATATAACCTTCGTTTCATGTAACAGTTACCTATTTCTCTTTTTCGATCTATTATTCAATACTCCCCCGTTCCATTTCATTTTTTACGTTTGTTTTTGTACACTTACATCGATAAACGTTTTCTTTTATCCGTATCTTTAGTTAAATATTTCTAAAAATTATAAAAATTTGATATTTATAATGCACTCGATTAGACAATTTAAACAAGATTATCTTAAATAACCATCTTATATCTTATATGGAGTATATTATACAATAAGTTATATTGACGATACTACTTACTTATGAATAGTGCCCAAAAATCAAACCTAAATATCAAATGGAACGAATAAAGTAACTACGATGTATCTATTTTTATTTTTAGTAAGTTTTTGTTAGGTTTATGTAATGCAAATGAAATTTGTGTGATCCAAATATATTGATTATTCTTTACTTAAGCTTTGATCCAAAAATAACAGGTAAATAGTGGGTGAGATGATTAGTGTAGTTTGTAGTGCTTATTTTGTTGTGTTTTGGTCCCATTTTCCTTGTGGAATCGCTCCTTGGGAGCGATTTATGGGTTTCTTATGCTTTCTTTAGTTCGTTTCAGGTTCCTGCGGCCGATTTGGAAGAGTTGGAGCGATTCCGACTCGATACATACACGTTTTGGAGCCAACAGAGTAGAGGAACGATGACTCGATGCCTTGGAATCGACCCCGAGACCTCGGGACCCAATCCCGAGCCTCCGAGACCCAATCCCGAGTCCCGAGAATCGACGAGAAACCCATGAGAGGCAAGGAGGGACCAAAGAGCTCTTAAGGGAGGCCTACAAAGACCCATCCCGTTCGGGATGGCCTCATCCCGTTCGGGATGAAGTGAACATGAAGCGCGGCTACTGTGAGCCCATCCCGATCGGGAAGGTCTTTCCCGACCGGGAAGGATGGCCCATCCCGATCGGGACCAAGTCTTCCCGACCGGGAAGGGTCAGTTACAGCTCCGCCTTGTTTCTTTCAATTCCTTTCCACTTTTAACCCTATATATATATACCCCCCCTCTTGTATTAAGACACAATCTTATGTTATATTCTTTACCTCTCCTTAAACCCTAGACTACTTTAGGTTAGATTAGATTAGATTAGTGTAGATTAGTCGGTAATTAGTAGTTAATCTTAGTCTAATCTTGTAATATTGGATCTCTTGAAGAATCCATCCAAGATTGACAACCTTGGTGGATGAATTTGGGTTTTCTTCTATGCAAGTGTTCTCCTTTTTCATTCTTCACTAGTTTGGTATAATCCTTTCTTCCTTTTTACTCTTAATCTTGTTTGTTCATCCAAGTTTGCATCTTTGTTCATAGTTCATAGTTTTCACTAGTTTGTTTATGTTTGTTTTGGTTCTTATGTTGAATCCTCTTGTTCTTGTTAGTTGTAGTATAATTATGTTAGAGTAGTGTTCTTGCTAGGGTTAGTAGGGTGATTAGGGTGTTAATTAGGTGATTAAGGGATTGTTGGAGATGTTGGTGGAAGATTTGGGTCTCCTCTTGGTTTGGTGCACATCACATGTTTGTCGAAATGCTTGAATGACTAAGTAGTTGCGAATGCTTGTTTTTCTTGCCTTTCTCTTGTGGGTGATAGTTTGTTTGTGGGTTCGGTTCCCTCACTAAGTTGCGAGAGCCCGGTGAGGATGACCCCTAGGTCGGTCTACGTAGCGAGAGCCCGGATGCGACCTAGGACCATAGCACGTTAGAACCCCGTTTGTCGTGTGTGTCGCCGAGATGGGTTTTAGGTGAAACCTCTAGGTCGGTCTACGTAGCGAGAGCCCGGACCAACCTAGATTACCCTACTACCTCCTTCGCTCTAGTTCTTCCTCGACCATTCCGTTACCCCTTTGACCCCGACCTAATCCTAGCCCGTTTCTTTGTTTGTTTCTCCGGCACCTTAGTCTTAGTCTAGCTTTCTCCCCTTTTAATCATTCTTGTTTAGCTTAGCTCGTTGACTTAGTCTCGTATTTAGGCGACCTTAGTCTAGACGCCTCTTACCGTCCCCGTGGATTCGACCCGACTTGCCCTATCTACCGTAGGAATAGCCGGTTATATTATTGACGGTTGGGATTCCGCGACAAATCCCTTACCATCATGAGACGAAGAGAGTGATTGGTAATCCAAAAAAATATCCAATTATAAAGATAGATGAAGTTTATAGCAAAAGAGTAATCAACGATAATATGTAATTTAAATTATAATGATGTAATGTGTTTATATTGAAAAATTGTTTAGCATATTCTCATTGTATTTTATAATGAGAATATGCTAAACAATTTTTCAATATAAACACATTACATCATTATAATTTAAATTACATATTATCGTTGATTACTCTTTTGCTATAAACTTCATCTATCTTTATAATTGGATATTTTTCGTATAAAACGTGAGAGACTTTATACATATGTCCTTTGTAGGGTGCATAGATGAGAGGAAAATTAAACAATGAATAAATTATGGGAAATTCCCATTTATACCCTCTAAGTTTTCACTTTTCTCAGTTGTACCCCTACGTATAAGCAATTCCCAACTATACCCCTGAACTCTGTTAATTACCCTCAACCATGACTAAACTAGAATTAGCCGTTAAGTATGGCCGTTAAGTACCAACTTGCAGTCCTAATCTAATGACATGGCTAGTGACGTGTCGGTCTAGTTGGCTTTTGTCCTTCATTAATCCCCAATTAACCCTTCATTCTAATTTCAAACTACAACCCCTTCCTCTTCCTTCCTTTCTTCTTCTGTTCGACTTCACTGATCATCACCATATCATCCGCCATTCTTCCTCTGTGTGACTATCATCATCATCATCATATTCTCCGTTGCTTTCCTCACTTATTATTGCATGTTGTTGTTTATTTCGACGAGGCGAAAACCCGAATTAGCTTCGTGCTCTGATTTTGTATTCGTTTCGTGATGTATGATTATTAAACTTTTACGAATTGTGGTTTTACTTTTACATGTACCAAGTTTAGATTTTATTTAGTGAAAGTTTAGACGGTGTTGATTGATCGATCATGAAAAGATTGGGAAATGGAGGAAAAAAAAGAAAGAAATACTTTGGAGGGAGGGAAAGGGTTATTAATTAGAATTAATGAAGGACAAAAGCCAACTAGACCGACATGTCACTAGCCATGTCGTTAGATTAGGACTGTAAGTTGGCACTTAACGGACATACTTAACGGCTAATTCTAGTTTAGTCACTGTTGAGAGTAATTAATAGAGTTCAGGGGTACAGTTGGGAATTGCTTATACGTAGAGGTACAACTGGTAAAAGTGAAAACTTAGAGGGTACAAATGAGAATTTCCCATAAATTATTAATGAAAGATAAAAAAAATGTTGCACTTGTTAAAATGAAAAGAGATGAAAAAGATTGAGTCATCTCAAAAACAAAAATATATATATAGAAGAGGGATTAGGTGAATCCACCTATCATAATTGAGTCCATGAATCCTCATCTCCACCCCTAAATTAGAGATAGATGAATGGTTAAGATTTGTTTTGTCAATTAAGGAAATAAGTGACAAAATCTTTGTAAATATTTCATTTGCTCTCTCTCCTCTCTAATTATCTACTGAAATATTTTGTCTTCTATTTTTTTTCACTGACCTTCTTTCTCTCACACAACACATTTCTTCAAAATTAATTTTTTTCAATTCACAAACCCTCGCGCATAACTTACTCTCCGTTTTGACGCATCATAATGTTTATTTTAACTCATAGATTGTGTTACTTTGACTCACACGTGTTACTGTAATTCATGAACTGTTGTAGACACCCACATTTTGACCGCCAGATGTCTATAGCAGTTTCCAAAAAAACACCCGATGATGATCGGACGTAAACATGACTTAATACACTCGATTTTGGACTCGGAATCAATAGTAGTTGGCGCGAGCTTTTAGCGGAGCAAAAATCTCATCAAACCAACCTCAAATTCAGGCCCAGTGGGTCGTTTCTAGTCAAATAAGACTAATTAGGGTCAAAACCGAGACCAAGGGCAAAACCGTCTTTTAGCGATCGGGTCAAACCCCGGTCAAAGACATTTCCGAGGCAGAAAAATCCGTCACGCAGCTTTCGGAAATCCGATTCGAAGTCAAATACCTCACAAAATCAGCTACAAAGCAATTAAAACTCTCCGTTAAAGATAGAATTCTATCTCTAAACAAGACCCTGCTCTTGTCCAGCCCCACTCAATCGAGTGGACCGGCCCACTCGATCGAGTGGGCTCATAAAATCAGCCAAACCAACGTCAAACCTGGCACTCGATCGAGTGCTATGCACTACTCGATCGAGTGGCCCCTTTTCCAGCCGAGATCGGGTTCCTTTTTTATCTGCAATCGAAATCCTACATCTCCTACAACCGGGTATTTCTTCCCCCTTAAGAAAGATTTTCCTATCCGAAATAGAATACCTTTTGATGGTAGGGATTCGTCACGTCCCAACCGTCAATAATATAACCGGCTATTCCTACGGTAGATAGGGCAAGTCGTGTCGAATCCACGGGGACGGTAAGAGGCGTCTAGACTAGGTCGGCCCAAATACGAGACTAAGTCAACGAGCTAAACTAAAGAGTGAAAGGAGGGAAGAAGACTAGACTATGACTAAGAAGAACAACTAAGGAAACGGGCTAGGATTAGGTCGGGGTCAAAGGGGTAACGGAATGGTCAAGGGATAACTAGAGCGAAGGAGGTAGTAGGGTGATCTAGGTAGGCCCGGGCTCTCGCAACTTAGACCCACCTAGAGGTTCCACCTAGAACCCATCTCGGCGACACACACGACAAATGGGGTTCTAGCGCGCTATAGGCCTAGGTCGAATCCGGGCTCTCGCTACTTAGATAGACCTAGGGGTCATCCTCACCGGGCTCTCGCAACTTAGTGAGGGGACCGAACCCACAACAAACTAACACCCACAAAAGAAAGGGCAAGAAAAACAAGCATTCGTACATACTTAGTCAATCAAGCATTTCAACAAACATGTGATGTGCATCATACAAGGGGAAACCCAAATCTTCCACCAACATCTCTAACAAACCTTTAATCACCCAATCAACACCCTAATTACCCTACTAACCCTAGCAAGACACTACTCTAACATAATCTTACTAATACTAACAAGAACAAGAAGATCTAACATAAGAAACTAAACAAACATAAACAAACTCAACCAAACTAACAAGAACAAGAACAAACAATAATAAAGATTCAAACTTGAACAACAAAAACAAGATTAAGAGAAAAGGGAGAGGATTGTACCAAACTAGAGGAAGAAGAAAGAACAAAACTTGCATTAATGAAGAAAACCCAAAACAAACATCCAAGGTTGTCAAGCTTGGTGAAGATCTTGAAGAATTCCCTTAATACAAGACTAATCTATGATTAACTACTAATTACCGACTAATCTACACTAATCTAATCTAATCTAACCTAAAGTAGTCTAGGGTTTAAGGATATAACATAAGATAAGATAAGATAGATCGTGTCTTAATACAAGAGGAGGTATATATAGGGTTACAAGTGGAAAGGAGGAGAAAGGAAACAATGCGGGCTGTAACTGACCCTTCCCGGCCGGGAAGGCTTGGTCCCGATCGGGATGGGCCATCCTTCCCGGTCGGGAAGGACCTTCCCAATCGGGATGGGCTCACAGTAGCCGTGCTTCATGCTCCCTTTATCCCGAACGGGATGAGGCCATCCCGAACGGGATGGGTCTTTGTAGGCCTCCCTTAAGAGCTCTTTGGTCCCTCCTTGCCTCTCATGGGCTTCTCGTCGATTCTCGAGACTCGGGATCGGGTCTCGGAGGCTCGGGATTGGATTCCGAGGTCTCGGGGTCGATTCCAAGGCATCGAGTCATCGTACCTCTACGCCGTTGGCTCCAAAATGTGTATGTATCGAGTCGGAATCGCTCCAACTCTTCCAAATCGGTCTCGGGAACCTGAAACGAACTAAAGGAAGCATAAGAAGCCCCTAAACCGCTCCCAAGGAGCGATTCTACAAGGAAAATGAAAATAGGCACTACAAATGACACTTATCACCTTTCCTATCCAAAAACCGGTATCTTCTATCCCAAGTCCGGTATTTCTTCCTATAAATACCCCACCCCCGCAACACAATTCACAACGGTTCAGAATCTATCATCTATCAACGACATTTATGCACACATTCACCACCCGAAATTCTAGGCAATTTTAGGCAAACCATATACAAACCCGAGAGCAAAACTCGTCAAAAATCCCTTCCCTAATCATACACACCATAACTCTCCTATATACATCTTAACGCTCCCGCACCTAGGCCGCTACTACGAGGCCGTTTTCGAGATAATTAAGCATGTAGGTTGAGGGTGTTACGAATCCCGCTTTCTCCTTTTCTCTCTTCCATTTTATCTCGTCTTTTCTCGTCCGTCGTCTTGAGTCATCGTCGTCCTATTTTTTTTATTTCTTTTCTCGGTCCTAATATCGATATTATCGTACTATTTTTAATAAAGTGTCGTCCCTAGGATTCGATATTGACTCTATAATCGAATATCGGATCTAAAATAAATCAATCATCAAATCATGTTAAGCATAATCCCGTTGAAGCATAGTAATGATCACATGGTCCGAAAAGACTAATTATGACATTACAACGTGGAGGAATTATTTCGTCTTAATAACATCCAAAACGATTTATAAATGTCTTTTTCAAAATCCACTCTAAATATCCGATATTGATTCTATAATCAAATATCGAATATGACGAGTATCGAAAGCTGAATCGAGTGCAAATCATATTATATTTTCACGCGGTCTAGCAAAATTATCGATCAAAAGCAAATTTGAGATTAGTAAAACCGGACAAAAGTCCGTACAGGGGGCACTCGATCGAGTGCCTAGCCCACTTGATCGAGTGGCACCCCAGAAAGCGAAACATAAATTTTTTTCGAGACCACTCGATCGAGTCCCTCAATGACTCGATCGAGTGGCCCCTGATATGTCGAAACCGTGAGTCTTTCAGCCACTTTCAAGTCCCGATAAAATTATTTTAACGACTTCGGTCGTCACGTGTCAAGTCTATCACGTGTTCGCCTTTTCAAAATCATGTTTCGTGTCATATTTACATCTTCTAACTCGTTCTCTTTGCTATTATTGCAATTATTGTATCGTTTGTCGCATTGTATTTCCGAGTGGTATGCCACTCGAATATTGTAATCTGTTGTCGCACTTTTTCTTTTTTTTTGTTTTATTGTACTAAAACAAACCTCGCATGCTAAAACAACTTTGACGTTAGTTTAGATGCATTAAACGACGTAGTTAAACATAATTGACATGTTTAGTCAAAACGTTGTTTGCATATCATTCAACCGTCAAACTAACGCGTGTACACGAACAACGAACGATATCTAAGTAGAGGCCGCTAAGTGCGGGCGGGGTTGGGTGTTCTTTGTGAACTTCCCAACACGTACCCTCACCCCTTACTTAAAACCGTGGTTTCCGGATGTCCGAAACCGTTGGCATACGAGAGTCATTCAATACACGATTACCGATAATGTCGGTATCGGTATCGCAATGCAAAGGGACGAACCCCATAAACTCTGAAATCGGAATGGGCCGTACTTCGTGCACGGCCCACTAGGACATAGAGTGGGTTCGAACGGGCCCGAACTCCCACAAAGTTCGGTGGCGACTCCAACTTCGATTTAAATTTCAATTCGAGATCCATCTCACATGAGATTCATTCGCCGCCCGAAACCCGCGCGTGGCCGCGTCGGGGTGGACTTATGTCATGTCCATAATTTGGAGATACCTGATGTACCACTTGTCATCGGGATTCTCAGGGTGAGACTCGAAAAGAAATCGTTCGATTACTAATGTACGCGTTTTAGTTCGATGGTTCATGCATAACCCAAATCTTTCCCGGGCCGGTTACTTGTGACCGACGTCCCACTATACCACGGTGCATTCCTAAATGGGTGCGCTAAAGACTTCTATGGCTGAACTCGTATGGGTTTCGCGGCATGTTCTAAGACCAATTCGGCTTAGGAAGTTCGTCCTGATTTACGAGAAAGCCATCGTTGTTGGTATAGACCCTATTTCGACCGACCGAGACTTAGTTTAAAGCATACATGCTGTCGTCATAATGCTTACGTGACTATGTGATACTTGGTTTCCGTGTCATTTTTCAAAAACCGTCATTTCAAAATGCATCTTTTCAAAAAATATCCAATTTTCAAAAAACTCGGAAAGCTGCCGAAATTTAGACTTAAGATTTGACTCAAACAAGCCTATTTTCTAGCCGGCATGCTATCCATTTCAATATTCGAATTTCCGATCAACCATTCGATTTTCGAATTTTCAAATTTCAATTTCGATTTTCAAATCTTCGAGATGCCATTCTCGATTTCCAAATCTCCGAGATGCCGTTTTCAAATTTCAAATTTTCGAGATGCCGTTTTCGATTTTCAATTTTTTTTCGGAAATTCATTTTTTCGATATTCAAATTTCAAAATTCCAAATATTCAACTTTTCAAAAACCCGGGATGCTACCGAAATTATGACTTACGATTTGACTCAAAATAGCCTATTTCTAGCCGGTATGCTACCCATTTCAAAATTCAAAAAATATTTTTCAAACCTTCAAAGTCGCGGACCGATGGCACTTTGCCGGTTTCGAAAAATCGGGCCATCCACCGATTTTTTCGGATATTTTTTTTTTTTAAAAAAAAATCATTTTCAAAACTTTCCTCTTCTTAGGACTTCCCTTATTTCGTAGTGTCGGGTCTTGTCATAAGTCGTCAAAGGTCTTTAGCGTTGAAACTCCGTCGATCTTACATCTCGGGTTTTCTCCCTATCCCAGTCCGCCTTATTTGACTAAGGTAAGGCTAACCAACGTAGGGCATACCCCTACCAAGGAAAGCTCGTTTACACACTCGAGTCCTAACTAGAAAGTCCCACGTGATCTTTCCCTCTAGCAGGACGGTCCCCACGACCTTTCCTAAGGGAATTCCGCCCGTCCTTCAATCCGTTAGTCGAGTCATCCCAATTCGAGAACCCTTTAACTTAAGGGTCTACCCTAATAACAGGGTCATAACTATTCGAGTCATGTCGAGGGTCTGTAGCGTCGAAACTCTGCCGATCAAACATCGCAAGTTTCTTCCCTTACCTCGTCGGCCTTTCCTCGAGGCCGAGTCAACCTTTTACAAGGCATAGCCCTATAACAAAAGGTTCGTGACCCTTACGTATAAGGGGCACTCGTCCGACACTTGAGTCTTAACCAAGTCGTCGATCTCACTCGGGGGCTACCCTTCAGCAGAGCGATCAATCACGGTTGCTCTAAGGGTCATGTCTTACACGTGTCATCTCACGTACCCCACTTTTGAGTCACTCAAATGCCACACCATATAAGTCCAATCAAAGTCTTTAGTCTCACTTGGGAACTATCCTTCACCCGAGCATTCGACCACAGTCACCTTAAGGGGTACCTTACGTTCATCGTACACCGGCGTCCTTATGATGCCTTCTTCGAGTCGTACCTATGCTGCGAGCGCTCGAGTCACATAGGGTTAGGTCACCACGGTTGGTTCAAGCACGCGACGCGGTCAAACACGGTCGCCCCATTTTCGGACTCGCCCTCATGCACCCTAAGTCTCATGGTCGAATCCAAGCCGGAGTCGTTACCTCGTTTAGGTCAACGTTCGAGTATCCCGGTCCAAGAGTCTTTGTCATCCCGTCACCCCGGGCCATTTCTAGTTTAACTCCTTCTCTTGCACCTGCGCAAAACCGAGCTTATGCGAGTTCTAACACCTGTCGCTTCTTCCTACCAGGGACCCAATGAACGAGACACTACCTAACCATGACAAAGCCCGCGCCATCGAGAAAGATTATATCCAGGGAAGCATGCTTATGCTATCATGCTCCATTAACAATATCTTCTCGAAAATCAATACAGCCCTAGATAACCAAGGTTCCAGGGTAGCCATCATCGAAGAGGATCTTGCAAGAACTCAATCCCGTCTAACACAACTAGAACGGGTAAGGCAGCTAATCACCCAACCAGGCCATTAAAATGGTGAGGACTCTTATGAAACCATCTGATACCCCCAAGATGGCAAGACCGAGAGGGGTAATCCACAAGTCACCTCTCCGAAAATCAAGAACCAGTCAAAAGTAAGGATATTTACCCACTTGGATATGTCTTACACCGTCGCTTTCCAAAGGTTGGTTTCGAAGGGCCTAATACTACCCGTAGGCCCAACAGCCGACATACCTTTGGAAAAATGCTCCAAAGCATGGAATGCCGAGCATTATTGCAAATTCCACAGAGGGGGGGACACGATACAGAGCAGTGCTGGAAACTGAAACACCTCATCCAAGATTCCCTCGATGCCGGGAGGACACCCGTCATGGAAACATTGTCACTTGCAAGGCCCCTCATGGACTATACAGGGCCCAACGACCAAAGCATCCAGTTTACCTCCCATGTATCCAAGAGTCCGGATTTGATTTGAGTCCTAGTCTGAGTTCGAGTCTAGGATGTACTATTTCTTTCAATTTCAAAGTCATAGTCAGAGTCCGTTGTATTCTGTCCTCTTTTCAAAATTCAATAAAATCAGTTTTTCTATTTCTCATATATACTTTCCTTATGTGTTTCCGAGAACATGATGAACACCGTCATACACTGTGAGCACATGCACGTGACTATTATACGCATATCTAAAATGACTGCAGGAAACTGGGACCCGTGTTTTCCTTTACCTGTTCCATGTCTGACATAGAAAGCCACATAACTACCCTTAGGGAGCGATGTCGAATCCTATGACAAATCTAGGTAGTCTCCTAGTTTGGGTTCAAGACGGGAGGCAAGCCCATTTACCATAATAAACACCCCTCCAATAAGATCGACTAATCCCTACCTTAGGTGTTAGTCTGACCAACAAAAAAAGCTGGACAAAAAAAAAATCAAAAGTCCAAGGAAAAAGCAAAAGGCCAAAACAAAAGAGTTGGCCATGATAAAAAAGAATTATCAGTGTCCCTTGACCGGATTCGGTCAATCCTTTGACCGAGACACAGTCAACTCAAATATAGAATCCCATGACCGGGGCTAAGAGGTCAACCAACCAAGGAAAAAATATTCAAAAACCCATGACCACGGTTAGAGGTCAACTCGAGTGAAAGTCCCTTGGACGGAGTACGGTCAATTCAAAATTATCAATACCCATACCATCAAATAGGGGGAGAAACAATCAAGCTGGTCAGCTAGCGCCAAACTTAGCCTTCCCACATTACAACCCTCAAGACCTTCTCGAGACCTAGGCTAAGAGACAGCCCGGAATTTTGAGGATTCAAGCTCCATAGGATACCCCTAACCATTAGGGCCAGACATGGAAACTAGATCCCGCATTATTATCAAACCTATCCTGATCGAAGTTCGAGTCATTTTTACTCAACTCCCCCCTTTCTTACTGCATTACAATACCTTACCCTCGAAGCCTTAGCTCCACAAAATCGAGCTCCAGATTTCGAATCATCAAAGCCACTTAGGACCTAGCACCACATTTCCAAAATTATACAAACCAGTTACCAACCCCAAACATGGGAAATCAACTTGTGGTCGGCATAGAACATGCCCAAATAGTTCACACCACCTCTGGGGGCTACCCTGGAGAATGCTCACAGTCACAGGATCAACATCCTAAACCATTCTAGCCCTTTGATCAAGACATCATTGGGAATGCACCTAGCCTACACCATCACTATGGCTAGTTACACACAAAGTCCTAATAGATTAGGCACCATAAAATATCTTCTAACTCCCTGAACTACGACATGGTTTGATTTCACCACACGTGAATACGTAGGCCGCCTTTCAACAGAGGCACAACAACCCACATTGACACAAATTCAAAAAGCAACGTCATTCCGGTCACGACACTGTCATGTTCTCAACAGCTAGCTTTGTCATCCTGGGGCTTCTTTTAGACAGAAGACCGCCATCCACTCACAAAATCCAAAATAATTTCAAAAATCTAGCCACCTTTCTACAGTGTGTCCTAGCACTCGGCTTAGTCAAAGACAAGAATCCATCAGGGACTCGAAGCGACACCCCACTTTGGGAATATACCCCGAAACCAAAAAAAATCCAAAAGAACACCAGTCTACGGCATTGATACTACAAAGCCCTATCGTACGGAAACAGTCTCATTACATATCTTTCCCATTCCGAGGATTCGACCATATTGCCACTTGCCTAGGCTACGAAATAGTGCAACTTGAGAGTCTTGTCATCTTAGGTGGTCCACCCCCTACCAGGTCACGGTGCCAACCCTCGAGAATCCAGTCGTGTCTGTCAACTCATCCTGTTGCGTCCAGAATCAAGTCTGTCGGTAGGCCTCTCTCTTCAAATTCTCATTTTAAAATTTGCAAAACTTAGCCATTTGAGAAAATCCTTTTTCGACAAGGTCAAATTTCGGTCTATTTAAACTGCAAATTTCTTTTCTACCCCTTTCAATTTTGAAAACCTATCTCCTAGCACGTGAGTTGCTTTCAGGACTTCGATTTCACTATGAAGCAAAAATCATCTTCCCCAGCGCAAGTCAGTCTATAGATGCTAACTGCATTTCCTGTATGCTATCTTGCTATCTGTTATATTTGCTATTTCGGCCTACATATCTAACATTGCAAGTACCGGCTTGGCTTCCCAATGGAAACACCAAGTTTTTATTCCCCAACGTGAGTCGGTGTTTCGCCTAAATGTTACATAACAATTACTACGTGACAGCATACAAGTACACCCAAGACTCTAGAAGGAATCTCCTCGCAACTCATTAAAAACTCCCCAGCGGAAAGCCCAAGGTGGCGTCTCTCCTAAAAAGAAAACAGGATGTGCCTACATATAGTTACACCCAGGGCTTCTTAGGCAGGTTCCCGTGTAATTCCGAGTTGGGATGTATCTGTAAACAGATACACCCAGGGCTTCTTAGGCAGGTTCCCGTGTAATTCCGAGTTGGGATGTATTTGTAAACAGATACACCCAGGGCTTCTTAGGCAGGTTCCCGTGTAATTTCGAGTTGGGATGTATCTGTAAACAGATACACCCAGGGCTTTCTAGGCAGGTTCCCGCGTAATTCTGAGTTGGGATGTATCTATAAACAGATACACCCAAGGCTTCCTAGGCAAGCTTCCGCGCAGCTCCAAGATGGGATGTGTCTGCAAACGGGCACACCCAAGGCTTCTTAGGCAAGTCCCCACTGAGCTATTAGCATCCACTCAGGTATGATTTCTATCTTATGGTTGGCGAGCCCTTTTTCGCAAGTCTAATGGACTATAAACGACCCGATCAGAAGTCTGCCAGGTCTTAATCCTCGATTGGCCTTGTAGCTACTCTGACTTTCGCCTTGTCCAAGCCTCAGTCAGAGTGGGGGCTCTGTAGACACCCACAGTTTGACCGCCAGGTGTCTATAGGAGTTTCCAAAAAAAACTCGATGATGATCGGACGTAAACATGACTTAATACACTCGATTTTGGACTCGGAATCAATAGTAGTTGGCGCGAGCTTTTAGCGGAGAGAAAATCTCATCAAACCAACCTCAAATTCAGGCCCAGTGGGTTGTTTCTAGTCAAATAAGACTAATTTGGGTCAAAACCGAGACCAAGAGCAAAACCGTCTTTTAGCGGCCGGGTCAAACCCCGGTCAAAGACATTTCTGAGGCGGAAAAATCTGTCATGCAGCTTTCAGAAATACGATTCGAAGTCAAATACCTCACAAAATCAGCTACAAAGCAATTAAAACTCTCCGTTAAAGATAGAATTCTATCTCTAAACAAGACCCTCCTCTTGTCCAGCCCCACTCGATCGAGAAGACCGGCTCACTCGATCGAGTGGGCTCATAAAATCAGCCAAACCAACGTCAAACCTGGCACTCGATCGAGTGTTATGCACTACTCGATCGAGTGGCCCCTTTTCCAGCCGAGATCGGGTTCCTTTTTTATCTGCAATCGAAATCCTACATCTCCTACAACCGGGTGTTTCTTCCTCCCTAAGCAAGCTTTTCCTATCCGAAATAGAATACCTTTTCTATCCAAAAACCGGTATCTTCTATCCCAAGTCGGGTATTTCTTCCTATAAATACCCCACCCCCGCAACACAATTCACAACGATTCAGAATCTATCATCTATCAACGACATTCATACACACATTCACCATCCAAAATTCTAGGCAATTTTAGGCAAACCATATACAAACCCGAGAGCAAAACTCGTCAAATCCCTTCCCAAATCATACACACCATAACTCTCCTATATACATCTTAACTCTCCCGCGCCTAGGCCGCGCCTAGGCCGCTACTACGAGTCTGTTTTCGAGATAATTAAGCATGTAGGTTGAGGATGTTACAAATCCCGCTTTATCCTTTTCTCTCTTCCCTTTTATCTCGTCTTTTCTCGTCCGTCATCTTGAGTCATCGTCGTCCTTTTTTTTATTATTTCTTTTCTCGGTCCTAATATCGATATTATCGTACTATTTTCAATAAAGTGTCGTCCCTAGGATTCGATATCGACTCTATAGTCGAATATCGGATCTAAAGGAATCAATCATCAAATCATGTTAAGCATAATCCCGTTAAGCAGAGTAATGATTACATGGTCCGAAAAGACTAATTATGACATTACAACGTGGAGGAATTATTTCGACATAGAGTGGGTTCGAACGGGCCCGAACTCCCACAAAGTTCGGTGGCGACTCCAACTTCGATTTAAATTTCAATTCGAGATCAATCTCACACGAGATTCATTCGCCGCCCCAAACCCGCGCGTGGCCGCGTCAGGGTGGACCTATGTCATGTCCACAATTGTGTTACTCTAACTCGTAAAATCTGTTCTCTTGCATAATAGTCTCTTGCAAACACAAAAGTTGTTCCAATTAACCAAAAGAATATGTTTGTTTTTGATGAGATCAGTTGTCTGTCCCGGGCTGCCCGCCAATTAGGCCTGGAGGCAGACCCGACCCGGATCCTGAAATTGCCTGCTGTGCAGGTCGCCTATCAGACCCTTTCAGGCAGCCCACTGGGGCATCCCTGAAACACTCCGCTGAGCTCTAAGCCCGGAACCTGGCCCCGGGCCCGCAAGGGTCAGGTTACTTCTTCGACCGACCGGAACCATTCCTTGGACATCAAGGCACCCTACCTGGCCGAGCCCAGGCTGGGTAGGGAAAACCCTCCTGATCAAGCCGAAGGTAAAAGGAAAATAATAAGTGGAGGGGATGTCTCCACGTGTCCCCTTTTCTTCTCTCTCTCTCTCTCTCTCTCTCTCTCTCTCTCTCTCTCTCTCTCTCTCTCTCTTTCTACACTCTCTTGTGGGAACCTATAAATACCTCCTCATTTTATACAAGAGAGGGTAATTAACTTTATCTCACTAAAATCTCACTTTAGAAAACGTCACCTTACTCCTCACGAGTAAGGTTTTTCAAGTGCATACACAGACTGACTTAGGCATCGGAGAGGGTTCTCTCGGACAACTCCGAGGCCCTGTGCATTCCTTGTGCAGGTCACAGACCCCCTCCGCTGGGAAAGTCCGACCGTTAGAGGAGAAGGTGAGGCCAAAAGATCGAACCAGATCCAAGTAGAACCGGGGTCTAACTCACCCGAATACAATTCGGGTTTGATTGTTTCCATACCGGAACAATTTGGCGCCGTCTGTGGGGAATTACGATTTAAGAATCCTCAAAGAACAAAAAAGCCACCAAAAGATGGCTAAAATCATAGAAACTGAATCGGGAGCTGATCCGGCGGGACAGATGATCGTCCTCCGGTACGGCATGCCCATGACATCAAGGGAAGTAACGCCTGCTGCCACACTCCGGGGAGTGGGGAAGGCTACCCTCCATGAAATAGCAAGGAAGGGGACGACAGCCGCTGCTGAGCAGGGGGCAGAGCAAGGTCTTAACCTGAGCCTTACTTCCGCCCAGGCCACGCAGGCTGCCGCCTTTTTCTCCGCTATGCTTGACAAGCAAGTTACACTAGAGGACCTGGAAGGCGGAATAGTGACAACCCCCAGGCATCTGCACTTCGAAAGCACTGAGGATGCTGGGGGCACAAGGCGAACCGCCGCCAGAAACATCCAGAGGAAGGCGGAAAAAGCGGCTAGAGGGTACGTCCAGGCAAAGAAACGCCTCGAAACCGCCGCTCAAGTGCAACCACCTCAGCATAAAGATGGATCTATCCATACTGTGGAGTCGACCGCGTCGGCAGAAAGGGATCTTTCTTAGGAGATGCGGGAAAGGCTAAAATCAAAGGAGCCCGCCTTGAAACGCCTGAGGCCAAAGTAGGCCGGGGTGTTCAGCAGGCTGACGCCAGCTGGGAAACAACAAAGGGCACCAGGGCTGTCAAAAAGTATGCATGCAAGGCTCAATCAAGGCCAGCCAAATTGAACAAAGGCACCACCAAGCCAAGAGCCCGGAGCCTGCGCCCCCTCAGCCACCTCGGGGAAAGTGACCTAGGCATCGCTCTCCTATGAGAGAAGACAAAGCTGCGAGTAGGCATACACCCAAACACTGCTCTCCTAGTGCTAGGAAACCGACCCCTGATAAATGGGATGACTACGGTTACTACTCTACGGAGAGCCGGTCTAAAGTGCTGGGCAGACCTACCAAAACACCGCTCCACCCAGATGTTCAGAGCTGTCTCATCCCAAAGATAATGATGCCCACGGTTAAGTTTGATGGGACCACTAACCTTGAGGATCACCTGGCTGCTTATGAAAGCCATATGGGAATGTATGACGCTGACGATGCCGCTTGGTGCAAAATCTTCCCTACAACTCTGGTGGGGCTGGCCCAAGGGTGGTTCCGTGACTTGCCGCGAGGGTCGATTTGTGTCTTTGAAGAGTTGGCAGGAGTCTTCCTTAATCAGTATGCTGGGAATAAAAGCCGAAGGCTGACTCGCTTCGACTTAATGATCCTGAAACAAAATAAGGACGAGTCCATTAGAGAATACCGTAAGAGGTTCGACCTGGCTTTTCAGCAGGTCAGAGAGATTGATGACCCCACCGCGGCCTACGCCCTGACTAACTCACTGATGCCAGGAGAATGAAGAATCAGCTCATCAGAGCCCAACCTGAATCCTTGGCTAAAGCACGAAAGATAGCTGAAGGATTCATGCTCCAGGAGGAATACCATAGCATGTCGGATACCCCCGCGACATCTTCCAAACCTCAGGGGGGACCGCAGGGTGGACGTAGTAGGGGAGAGTCAGCGGGGAGACAGAGGATAGAAGAAGGGGACACCCCAAGAAGGGAGTGTGTGATGTACCAACCAAAATTCGACAGTTACACCGCCCTCAACAAATCAAGGGATGGGATATTCGAGCTGGAAAAAGAAGCAGCAAAATAGAATCGCCCGAGCAAACCGCGTAATCCAAAAGGCGGCCCGAAGTAATTTTGCACGTTCCACGACAGCATAGGGCACACGAATGAAGAATGCCGACATCTGAAAGAGGAAATAGAGAAGCTTATCAGAAACAGCTGGCTGAGCAACTATGTTGCCAGGAACAAGAACCAGAAAGTCACGACAGGAAAGCCAGAAGGCTCGGTGCAGGATCGTATGATTATTCATATAGTATCAGGGGATGCTGGCAGCCAGACAAGCCGAAGGGGCCAGAAGCGACAGCTCCGCGAACTCCGCAACCAGATCTGCTACACTGAGAGAGTCGGGAGCCTGATCGGTCTGACCCTCAGCATAACCCCACAGGATTTTGGCCGGGTGGTTTACCCCCACAGTGACCCCCTGGTCCTGTCACTGGTCATCAGTAACCATATAGTGAAGAGATGCATGGTGGACACAGGCGCGTACACAAATCTGTTGTACAAGGAAGTCTGGCCTTTGACAAAATGAACTAAGTTTATTGTGAAATCGTCCAATTCCAATGTTTTAAACAAAAATTGGTACAGGAGTTCCAACTGAATCAACTTCATTACAATTCCAATGTTTTACACCTGTTACTCATAATCTGGGTTACTGTAACTCACTAAGTATGTTACTCTAACGAATAATGTATGTTACTCTAACAATATACTGTCCTACTTAGAATTCTGTCTCTTCTTCATCCTCTTCATCGTTTTCTTCTTCTTCTTCATCATCATCTTCAGAAGCTTTGATTTAATCTCACGACCGCGCCATCTTTTCATTGTGTACCTCACTACCTCCTCACATCGAATCCACAATCCAATGCGTAAATTTTATGGAAGTTTACTGACTCATCATCCACATCCTTGAAGATCTGCCCTGTGTATGGAGGAAACTCTCACCCACATCCCTACACCATTCATGTGCTTTTACGTCTACTGAAAAACAATAACAGTGCCAATAAACGTGGCGAAAAAGAAAAAATCGGAATTTGAAATATAGATTAAAGTAACAGATGACAAGAATTAAAGTAACAGATGAAGTGCATTGAAGTAACACTGGATTCAATTAACAGAGGATACTTATACACCAGGTATAAAGTAACAGAGGTCAGACATTAAAGTAACAGATAGTGTGAATTAAAGTAACAGATAATGTTCATTAAAATAACACCAGGTATAGGTTAGTGCAAAAAAATCATATAATGATCATAACTGTAATAATATGCAGTTTCCATACCATAAACGTGTTATTGAGTGTGTTGATTGAACGTGCATGCTTTAATTGAAGATGGATTAAAGTGATGAATGAGAGTATGACGCAGTATCTTTCTTTGAATGAGGGCGATACTCTTTGATATTGTTTCCTTTTTTGAAGTCAATCACGTCCCATAATTATAGGAATTAGTATCTTTCTTTTTTCTTTTTTCTTTTTTTATATGGCGGTATTCTAAATCCTTTTTATCACTCCAATGCATTACAGTAACATATGAAAAGAACTAAAGTAACAGATGAAGTGCGTTAAAGTAACACGAGACTCAATTAACATTATGTGCATTAAAATAACAGGGGTTAGCCATTAAAATAACAGATTGTGTATATTAAAGTAACACATTATGTGCATTACAATAACTCCATATATTTGTTTGTGCGTAAAAATCATATAATGGTTAGACCTTCAATATAATAATATGCAGTTTTCATACTGTAAACTTAAAATCTAATAATATAGAGCATCCTGATGACTTCCATGGCATTTCCAATATAAATTATAAACCAAATACTCACCGTTTGTGTATTCGACGATTTGCATATCTGCCATCGAATGAGAAATTTCAGCGTCGCGAGGAAGAAGATAATGATTGAACGTGTTATTGAGTGGGTTGATTGAACGTAAGTTGCAGCCGCGCGAAGAAGAAGATGAGTAGTGATTGAACGTGATGAAATGAAATGAATAAAATTGACAAAAAAATCTGTAAGCAATACCGAAAACACACCATTGTTGTACTCTACGATTTGCTTATCAACAGTTGATGAAGATGTCGCGACCATTGAATCCATAGAACGGGATGTCGAGCACAGATTGATGGGAAGCGTTTTTTTTAGGTTTGTTTATGATGAACGTGGTAATGTGAATGAATGAATGAACGTGGTAATGTGAATGAATGAATGATCGTGATATATTGTTTCCTAATAAAATTATGAGAGTTATTTTAGAAAGCAGTATCTCCCTTTTTTTAAAATGCAAATCATTAGGATAAATCTTGTCCATCCATCCTTCTCTCATTCAATGGATGAGATAAGGACTTAGGGACTCAATATATGTGGGGGCTCATAAGAACCCATATATATATATATATATATATATATATATATATAGAGAGAGAGAGAGAGAGAGAGAGAGAGGTTCAAATAAGGTCCACAATTTTTTTAAATCTATATTGAAGTTACAGATGACATATGCTAAAGTTGCATTTGTTCAAAATTGATATATATACAAATGCAACTTTAGCGTATGTCATCTGTAACTTCAATATAGACTTAAAAAAATTGTGGACCTTATTTGAACCTACCTACCTATATATATATATATATATATATATATATATATATATATATATATATATATATATATATATATATATATATATATATATATATATATATATATAGAGAGAGAGAGAGAGAGAGAGAGAGAGAGAGAGAGAGAGAGAGAGAGAGATAGGTTCACATAAGGTCAACAACTCTTATAAGTTCATAAGTTCCAGTGTTAAAGTTACACAAAAGGTGCTTAAAGTTACACGAGATGAGTGTTAAAGTTGCATTTTATCACTTGAAGTGATAAAAGAGCTGAATGTTATAGTTACATATCAATTCTGAAAAAATGCAACTTTAACGTATGTCATCTGTAACTTTAATATAGACTTAATTACATATGGTGAACTTATTTGATCCCTTCTCTCTCTCTCTCTCTCTCTCTCTCTCTCTCTCTCTCTCTCTCTCTCTCTCTCTATATATATATATATATATATATATATATATATATATATATATATATATATATATATATATAGGTAGGTAGGTAGGTTCAAATAAGGTCCATAATTTTTTTAAGTCTATATTGAAGTTACAGATGACATACGCTAAAGTTGCATTTGTATATATATCAATTTTGAACAAATGCAACTTCAGCGTATGTCATCTGTAACTTCAATATAGACTTAAAAAAATTGTGGACCTTATTTGAACCTATATATATATATATATATATATATATATATATATATATATATATATATAGAGAGAGAGAGAGAGAGAGAGAGAGAGAAAGAAAGAGAGAGAGAGTCACATAAGGACAAGAACTCTTATAAGTTCATAAGTTTCAGTGTTAAAGTTACACAAAAAATGCTTAAAGTTACACAGGATGAGGGATAAAGTTGCATTTTATCACTTGAAGTTATAAAAGAGCTGAATGTTATAGTTACATATCAACTCTGAAGAAATGCAATTTTATCGTACGTCATTTGTAACTTTAATATAGATTTAATTTTATCGTACGTCATTTGATCTCTTCTCTCTCTCCACACACACGCACGCACGCACACGCACACGCACACGCACACGCGCACGCGCGCACACACACACTAGCCTAAAGAGTATTTATTTTCCACAATGGTAGAGTGTTATTCTCGTTTGATTGTTTAAGATTAAAGTTTAAATATTAACATACCACAAACTTGTACAAATATATATATATATACTCCGTACTCCGTACTCCGTATAATGTTTTGGTATAATACAACAATATTTTATTAACAACATTGTTTATAACAAAATTTGGACAAATGGAAGTAATTTATAAATGTAGAGGGTATTTTATATTTCCTGGTCTATACTCAGTATACATACGGTTTAAATGTTCTAACTTTAACCTAATAATATACGATATTTTTTTAAAATATAAAAGTAATATTACTCAAACCTCCTTAACTATAAATTTATAATCAACACAAAGTCTTGGATGGGACGATTTCATACCCCTTCGTTCCATCAATTTATATACGTTTATTTTATGCATGTATAATGATGTTCGTATTTTTTGTCTATATCTTTAGTTACATACTTCCTCATTCCATTTGATTCTTTGCATTTGCTTTTTGGGCACTATTCATAGATGAGTGAAATCGTCAATGTAACTTCTAATAAATATAAGATAAAATATAGTCACGTGAGATCTTGTTTAAATTGTCTATTCGAGTTCGTTATAAATATCAAATTTTTATAATTTTTAAAATACATAACTAAAGATATAAACAAAAGAAAATGTGCATTAACAAGTATGAAAAAAGCAAATGTGAAGAATTAAATGGAACGGATGGAGTATTACTAAAAGGGTCGTGCTTTTTCCTAACGAGGTTTTACTCAATCCTAACGACACTTTACCGATTTATCCTTGTCGTCATTTCAACCCTTCTCAAAATTAATTCTTTGATTTTCTCTCTAAAAACCCAAAACCCAATCACCAACAAACACCACCACTCAAAGCATAAGCATCGAACTGTCAACATCAAACTCCGTTATCTTGTCGACCAACGTCCATAGTGACGTGGTGGCCTTGAGGCTAGTTTGGGTGGTCGCTACCGGTGCCGAAGCATGGAGGGGGCGTTTAGGTCAAGGATGGGTCGAGGGTCGTGGTCGGGGTGGTGGGTCTGGTCGTCTGGGTTGAGGGTGATGAGGGTGGTGAATGAGGGTGGGTCGGTGGTGGTAGTTAGATGGGAGAGGGTCGTGGTGGTGGGAGAGATTTAGGGTTGTTGTCTGCAGATTTGTTTTTATTTTATTTTATTTTTATTTTTATTTTTTATGTAAGTGTACTTTGTTTTTAATTTTCTATTTTTAGTTTTTTTTCCTTGTTTTTTTGTATAAATTGCTTGTGATTTTATATCATGTTTTTTTATTTATTTTCCTTTTGTTTGGTCAAACTAAAGTTTTTTTGAGAGGTAAAACTAAATTTTATTTTATGAATTTATTGTATTTTTGCACCAATAATAAATAAATCATTTTTTTTCTCTTTTTATATGTTGAATCCAATTTTTTTAATTCAATGATACCACACTCCACCAATTCCTAAACCCTAAACAATTAGGTCTAAATAATTAATTAAACAATAATAATACAATAAACAAAATAATTCTTATTTAATCGATATTAAATAATTAATTAGAATCCATAATTGAATTTTGAAGCATTAATAAATTACGTAAGTTGATCAAACGAAAAAGAGGTAAATCAAACATGGTGTACAAGTCAAGGATTTATAAAGGGGTAGAATAGGAAAATTCTCGAATAATTCGTTGGGATTGAGTAAACACTCGTTACGAAAAATAATTTCGTACTAAAAATTACTCATAAAAAAAATTGATATTCATACTGAATTGGATTAGACAATTTAAACAAGATTTTAGTTGACTATAATTTAAGATTCTGGAAACTTTATTTTTCTTGACAGAATGTCCAAATATGTCTTATAACAAATTTACGTAATTTTTACACTATTTATTTAAGTCTTTAAATGGTAGTATCGATTTTTAAGCTATAAAAAATGGTTAATTAACGATAAAATATCTCGTTTCAGCTAAATAAATTAATTTTCCAGCTATTTTGAGAGTTTTAAATCTGAAATTTTATAAGTTTAAATCACATCCTATGATGAGCTAAAAATTTTTAAGTGTTTAGTCAATAAAAGACTATAAATGATTTATTTCGGTATTCGCCATAAAATCTTATTTTGCTTATTTGTCGAAACTATTAATAATTAGGGAATCTAGTTTTATAAATTTTGAAAACACTCTAATTAGTAGTATTAAAATGTATAAGATATTTTTAATCATTTTATAAACACTTGTATGATATTCCAATAATTTCATAAATCGAATTATTCTTATTTTAACAATTAATATCGTTAAGGCCGAAAGTATTAGTTTTATAAATCTATGTTGTTTATTAAAAATGTTGGGTTAGTATGATCTAATATTTTGACACTTTGACACAATTCTATTTTTAGAAAGTTTCCTAAATAGAAAGTTTCCTAAAATAGAAAATTTCATCTTTTAGAATGTCATGATTAATTCTTATATCCTCATGTTATTTACTATGATTATATCTTTTGATTATCAATAATGGCTTTGTTTTGAAGTTATGTAATAAGGACAAGTGTGGGGTTTAGAGTAATAAATTATGAGGTTTACATTTTTGCCATCAACTATACGCCTAGTTGTGGACATGACATAGGTCCACCCCGACGCGGCCACGCGCGGGTTTGGGGCGGCGAATGAATCTCGTGTGAGATGGATCTCGAATTGAAATGGAGTCGCCACCGAATTTTGTGGGAATTCGGACCCGTTCGAACCCACTCTATATCTTAGTGGGTCGTGCAGAGAGTACGGCCCATTCCGATTTCAAAGTTTATGGGGTTCGTCCCTTTGCATTGAGATACCGATACCGACATTATCGGTAATCGTGTATTGAATGACTCTCGTATGCCAACGGTTTCGGACATCCGGAAACCATGGTTCTGAGTAAAGGGTGAGGGTACGTGTTGGGAAGTTTACAAAGAACACCCAACCCCGCCCGCACTTAGCGGCCTCTACCTAGATATCGTTCGTTTTTCGTGTACGCGCGTTAGTATGACGGTTGAATGTTATGCAAACAGCATTTTGACTAAACATGTGAATTATGTTTGGCTACGTCGTTTAATGCATCAAAACTAACGTCAAAGTTGTTTTAGCATGCGAGGTTCGTTTTAGTACAATAAAACAAACAACGAAATAAAAGAAAAGGTGCGACAACAGATTACAATATACGAGCGGCATACCACCCGGAAATACAATGCCACAAACGTCAGATTTGAGGTTTTTGCGTCGGATTTGTCCGGCGCAAGCTGAGCTGCATTTTTGTAGTGGACTATTTTGGTAAAAATTTACCGAATTATCGTTTTTAGTAGCGGGTTAAACTGATCGACCTATAACTACGAGCTAACAATATTGCGACGATACTAGTAAACGAAGAACGAAGAACGATGAAAAAGGGAAAGAAAATGACACAAGAAATTTTGGTGACGCGGAAACCCGGAAAAACCGCGGGGGGTGTGTGGACATGACATAGGTCCACCCCGACGCGGCCACGCGCGGGTTTGGGGAGGCGAACGAATCTCCATATGAGATGGTCAAATTGAAATTTAAATCGAAGTAGGAGTCGCCACCGAATTTTGTGGTTATTCGGAACCGTTCGAACCCACTCTATGTCGTAGTGGGCCGTGTACAAAATACGGCCCATTTCCGATGTCAGAGCTTATTGGGTTCGTCCCTTTGCATTATGATACCGATACCGACATTATCGGATATCGTGTATTGAATGACTCTCATTGCCAATGGATTCGGACATCCGGAAACCATGGTTCTGAGTAAGGGGTGAGGGTACGTGTTGGGAAGTTCACTAAGAACACCCAACCCCGCCCGCACTTAGCGGCCTTTACTAAGATATCGTTCGTTTTTGGTGTATACGCGTTAGTTCGACGGTTGAATGATATGCAAAGATTATTTTCCCTAAGCATGTGAGAGAAAAATAAATGGGTTGCTAAGTCGTTTAATGCATATTAAACTAATAACGTCAAAGTTATTTTAGCATGCGAAGTTTGTTTTAGTCTAATAAAACAATAAAATAAATAAATTGCTACAAACACGAGAAAACGAGTTAGTAACGATTGAATAAATTGAATAAAGACGTAAATAAATAATATGCATGATTTTGGACAAGATTTAATGACACGTGATGGATTAACACGTGTTGACCGAGGTCGAAAAAAGTATTTATCGAAATATGTCGCGAAAGTCGCTTTTTATGTAAGATCCGAAAAGGAATAAAAAATAGGAAAGCGAGGAAACAAAAAAAGACCCGGCTAAACAGGCCACCGCGCGAGTCGCCTAACATGCGCGCGACTCGCGTGGCGGTCTGTCCGCTTTTTTTATTTGTCGAAAACCGTTAATTTTTATAAATCGCGTACAAATATGGATTAATTTATACTCGATTCATATTTTCGATATTTGTCGTATTCGATATTCGATTATGAAATCGATATCGAATAGTCGGAATGATTTTAGAAAAGGTTTTGAAAAAAGTTTGTTTTGAACGAAAAGTAAAAAAAAAAAAGAATTTTGAACGAAAAAGATGTTAATTCTCTCCGCGTATAAAATCGTCGAATTTTGTTCAAAAAAAGATGTAACGATTTTATTAGCATCAACGAGAATTGATTAATTTAGTTCTTGTTAGATACGATATTCGACTAAAGAATCGATATCGTATTTTAAGAACGTTATAAAAAATAGTTTTTTTAGAATCGATTATTAGAAATAAATAAAAATATGTGACGAACGACCCATGTTAAAAATACGACCGACGATGAGACAACGAAAAAGAAGAAAAAACGTGAGAAAGGCGAGAGAAAGGAGAAGAGTCGGGTTTGATTTACACCCTCAACCTACATGCTTTGTTTTCTCGGTATAAGGCTCGTCGGACGGTGGCTTAGGCACGGGAGCGTCGAGATGATGTGGATGAGTTTAGGATGGTGCGTTTTTTTCTATGTGTGAGGTGACGGATTCGGCTGAATGGTGGGGTCGGGTTCGTCGGTATTTTGACAGTATTTCGGTGCTCCTTCGGATGTACGTTGAGATTATTTTTGCTAGATGTCGAGGATGTATGTTTATGACTAACAACTGTTGTTTTCAATGTTGAATGGAGGGTCCTATTTATAGGCGCGGAAGTTTAGAAGAGGTATCTTGCTTGGACAACAAGAAACACCGGTTTGGATAGGAAATGTAAGAAGTTGAAAGAAACGAGAAGTCCGTTGCTTGGGGAGGAAACAAGGAAATCTCGGCTGAATGGGGGGGTTTGGCCGAGTATTTGGAGCTCGGTCGGTATCTGATTCGGTTTTCGGATAGAATTCCTACTTGAGATCGAATTCTATCTTTAAACGGATTTGTTTAATATTTTTTGAAGCTGATTTTTTTGTGGTATTGGAGACCGAATCAGCCATGTGAGGTGTCATGGCTGACTCGCGTGTCTCGAGAATAGTTTTGACCGGGTTTTGACTCGGTTGCTAAAAGACAGTTTTACCCCTGGTGTCGGAATCGACCCAAATTAGTCTCATTTGACTCGAAACGACCCACTGGGCCTGGATTTGAGGTTGGTTTTGTAAGATTTGTACTCCGTAATAAGCCTAAACCAAATGTCCATGATTTCGAGCTCATATCCGAGTCCATTAAAGCATGTTCGCGTCCTATCATCAACGGGTGTTTGGCGGGACCTACTATAGACACCTGGCGGTCAAAATACGGGTGTCTACAGAGCCCCCACTCTGACTGAGGCTTGGACAAGGCAAAAGTCAGAGTAGCTACCAGGCCAATCGAGGATTAAGACCTGGTAGACTTCTGATCGGGTCGTTTAGAGTCCATTAGACTTCCGTGAAGGGCTCGCCAGCCATAAGATAGAAATCATACCTGGATAAATGTCAATAATGTCGCGGGGACTTTTCCTAAAAAGTCTTGGGTGTGTCTGTTTACAGACACATCCCATCTTGGAATTGCGCGGGAGCTTGCCTTGGAAGCTATGGGTGTGTCTGTTTACAGACACATCCCATCTTAGAATAACGCGGGAGCCTGCATTGGAGGCTACGGGTGTATCTGTTTACAGATACATCCAAAAAAATGTCGCTTGTGCTTTTCCACTGGAGAATTCTTCGGGAGTCCTGGGATATCTGTTTGTAAATTGCATGTAATATTCAGATAAAACACCGACTCACGCTGGGGAAGGAAATGATTTTTGATTTTTTGAAAAAGAAAATGCTGAATTTTTTTTTTGAAAATTTTGGAAATGCCGAAATTTTTTGAATTTTTTGGAAATAAGAAAGCTTGGGATGACTTGATTCCTAATCGGATTCTGACACGGACTCCTAAAATCCTCTGGTTAGGCCTGTATGCCTAGATGAAGTATGATAAAAATTCCTATTTCCGCGGTGACTAGGAAAGGGATTTTCTCAAATGGCTAAGGTTTGCAAACTTTAAAATGAGAATTTGAAGAGAGGAATATACCGACAGACTCGACTCTGGATGCGAGAGGACGAGTTAACCGACACGACTTTGACTCTCTAAGGGTTAGACCGTGACTCGGTAGGGGATGGGCCACCTAAGATGACAAGACTCTTAAGTTGCGCTATTCCGTAGCCTAGGCGAGTGGCAACATGATCGAATCCTCAGAATGAGACTGTTTCCGTACGACAGAGCTTTGTGGTAGCAATGTCGTAGACTGATGTTCTTTTGAATTTTTTTAGTTTCGGGGGATGTTCCCGAAGTAGGTATTGCTTCGAGTCCCTGACAAATTCTCATCTTCAACTGAGCCGAGTACTAGGACACTCTATAGAAAGGAGGCTAGTTCTTGAAAGTCTTTGGATTATGTGAGTGGATGGAGAACTTCTGCCTAGGAGAAGTCCCCGGGACAACAAAGCTAGCTGTTGAGAACATGATAGTGTCGTGACCGAAATGATGATGCCTTTTTGAATTTGTGTTAATGTGGGTGGTTGTGCCTCTTTTGAAAGGCTGCCTACGTATTCACGTGTTGTGAAATCAAACCAAGCCGTAGTTCATTGTCGAAAGATATATTATGGTGCCTAGTTTATTAGGGCTTGGTGTGTAACTAGCCATAGCGATGGTTAGGCTAGGTGTGCTCCTAATGATGCCTTGATCAAAGGGCTAGAATATTTAGGATATTGATCCTATGACTGTGAGCGTTCTCCGGGGTAGCCCCCAGAGGTGGTGTGAGCTATTTGGGCATGTTCTATGCCGACTGCAAGTTGAGTTCCCGTGTTTGGGGTTGGTAAGTAGTCTGGATGTGAAGAATTGGGATGGAATTTTAACGAGTTTTGCTCTCGGGGATTTTAACGAGTTTTGCTCTCGGGGATTTTAACGAGTTTTGCTCTCAGGGATTTTAACGAGTTTTGCTCTTAGGGATTTTAACGAGTTTTGCTCTCAGGGATTTTAACGAGTTTTGCTCTTAGGGATTTTAACGAGTTTTGCTCTCAGGGATTTTAACGAGTTTTGCTCTCGGGGCTTTGTATGGTGATTGTGAATTTTGTTATGTAAAGGGAAGTCGAGCAAAATGGCTCGAACTTTGATTGGGATAGGTTTTGATAATGCGGGATCTGGTTTCCATGTCTGGCCCTAATGGTTAGGGATATCCTATGGAGCTTGAATCCTAAAAATTCCGGGCTGTCTCTGGCCTGGGTCTCGAGAAGGTCTTGAGGGTTGTAATGTGGGAAGGCTAAATGTGGTGTTAGCTGACCAGCTTGATTGTTTTTCCCCTATTTGATGGTATGGGTTTTGATAATTTTTGAATTGACCGTTTCACTTGAGTTGATCATTAGCTACGGTCATGGTTTTTTGAATTCTTTGGGTTGACCTCTTAGCCCCGGTCGTGGGATTTTTAATTTGGATTGACCGCTTAACCTCGGTCATGGGTGCCTCTCTTTTTTTTGATAACGGCCTGTTTTTTTGTTTTGGCCTTTTGCTTCTTTCCTGGACTTTTGATTTCTTTTCGTCCAGTTTTTTTTATTTCTTGTACTTTTGATTTTTTTCGTCCAGTTTTTTTTTTTTTTTTTTTTTTTTTTTTTTTTTGTCACACTAACACCTGAGGTAGGGATTGGTTGATCTTGTTGGATGGGTGTTTATTGTGGGAAAGGAGCTTGCCTCCCGTCTTGAACCCAAACTAGGAGACTACCTAGATTTGTCATAGGATTCGATACCGCTCGTGCTACGGGTAGTCATGTGGCTTTTCTATACCGGACATGGAATAGGTAAAAGGAAAACACGGACTCGGTTTCCTGCAGTCGTTATAGATGTGCCTATAGTCACATGCATGTGCTCACAGTGTATGACGGTGTTCATCATGCTCTCGGAAACACATAAGGAAAGTATATATATGAGAAAATAAAAAAGCTGATTTTATTGAATTTTGGAAAGATGACAGAATACAATTGACTCTGACACTGACTTTGGAACAAATAATATATCCTCGACTCGGACTCAGACTCGGACTTAAATCAAATCCGGACTCTTGTATGCATTGGAGGTAGAGTGGATGCTTTGGTCACCGGGCCCTGTGTAGTCCATGAGGGGCTTTGCAAGAGATAATGTTTCCAAAACGGGAGTCCTCCCGGCATCGAGGGAATCTTGGATAAGGTGTTTCAGTTTCCAGCACAGCTCTGTATCGTGTCCCCTCCCTCTATGGAATTTGTAGTAATGCTCGGCGTTCCATGCTTTGGAGCGCCTTTCTGAAGGTGGGTCGACCGTTGGGCCTATAGGTGATATTAGGCCCTTCGAAACCAACCTCTGGAAAGCGACAGTGTAGGACATATCCAAGTGGGTAAATGTCCTTACTTCTGACTGGTTATTGATTTTCGGAGAGGTGACTTGAGGGTTACTTCTCTCAATCTTGCCATCTTGAGGGTATCGGACAGTTTCGTAAGAATGTTCACCCTTCAAATGGCCCAGTTGGGTGATTGGCTGCCTTACCCGCTCTAGCTGTGTTAGACGGGATCGGGTTCTTACAAGGTCTTCTTCGATGGCGGTCACCCTGGCATTTAGGTTATCTAGGGCGGTATTGATTTTTGAGAAGATATTGTTAATGGAGCAAGATAGCATAAGCATGCTTCCTTGGATATCCCCTTTCTCGATAGCGCGGGCTTTGTCGTGGTTAGGTAGCGCCTCACTCATAGGGTCCCTGATCGGAAGAGACGACAGGTGTTAGAACTCGCCTAAACTCGGCCTTGCGCAAGTGCAAGAGAAGGTGTCAAACTTAAATATGGCACGGGGTGACGGGATGACAAAGACTCTTGGATCGGGAAACCCGAATGTTGACCTAGACAAAGTAACGACCGTGACTTGGACTTGAGATGCGGAAGGGTGAGTCCGAGAATGGGGGCGACCGTGTTTGACCGTGTCGCGTGCTTGGACCAACCGTGGTGACCTAAACCTAGATGACTCGAGTGTTCGTAGCATAGGTTCGACTCGGAGAAGGCATCATAAGGACGCCGGTGTAGGATGGACGTAAAGTACCCCTTAAGGTGACCGTGGTCGACTGCTCGGGTGAAGGACATCCCCCAAGTGAGACTAAAGACTCTGTTAGGACTCAGATGGTGCGACATCTAAGTGACTCAAAAGTGGGGTACGTGAGACAACACGTGTAAGACCTGATCCTTAGAGCAACCGATTGATCGCTCTGCTGAAGGGTAGCCCCCGAGTGGGACTGAAGACTGACTCCTAGACGGGTGACTCGTGGATGGTGGGTCTTCCTTAGGATTTGGCAAAGTGGGCCTAGTCCTGTTTGAAGGAAGATCCATGTGATCAGTATCCCTAGGCTTTGGACTTGAAAGTGTAAACGGGCTTCCCTTTGTAGGAGTTCGTCCTATGCAGGTGGGCCGTGCCTCAACAAGTAAGGCGGACTGGGATGGGGTAGAAACTCGTGATGTAAGATCGACGGAGCTTTGACGCTATAGACTCTAACAACTTATGACAAGACCCGACACTGCTAAATACGGGAAGTCCTAAGAAGAAGAAGGTTTTGAAAATGGAAATTTGGATTTTAGAAAGATAGTCCGAAATAATTGGATTGGATGGCCCGATTTTTTTTGAAAACCGAAAAGTATTGTCGGGCCGGAATTTTCGGAAGTTTTGATAAAGTTCGGGCGGCATACCGGCTAAAAATAGGCAATTTTGAGTCAAAATCACAAGTCCTAAATTCGGTAGCTTTCCGGGTTTCGAAAATGGATGATTTTGAAAAGATGCAAGTTTTGAAAATGACGGTTTTTGAAAAGACGAGACATGGATCAAGTAGCACGTAGCCACGGAAACAGTATAATGACGCCATGTATGCTCTTAGTCTAAGTCTCGGTCGGTCGAATAGGGTCTATACAAACGTCGATAGTTTTCTCGCAAATCAGGACTGTCTTCCTAAGCCGAGTTGGTCTTAGAACCTGCCGTAAAACCCATGCGAGTTCCGCCATCGAAGTCTTTAGTGCACCCATTTAGGAATGCACCGTGGTATAGTGGGACGTCGGTCACAAGTAACCGGCCCGGGAAAAAATTGGGTTATGCATGAACCATTGAACTAAAACGTGTACATTACTATTCGAAAGATTTCTTTTCGAGTCTCACCCTGAGGATGCCGATGGTAAGTGACACATCAGTTGATCCCCAGCGGAGTCGCCAAATTGTGGACATGACATAGGTCCACCCCGACGCGGCCACGCGCGGGTTTGGGGAGGCGAATGAATCTCCATATGAGATGGTCAAATTGAAATTTAAATCGAAGTGGGAGTCGCCACCGAATTTTGTGGTTATTCGGAACCGTTCGAATCCACTCTATGTCTGATGGTAAGGGATTCGTCACGTCCCAACCGTCAATAATATAACCGGCTAACCTAACTAGGGTAGATAGGGCAAGTCGGGTCGAATCCACGGGGACGGTAATGTATAGCCTAGACTAAGATCGCCTAAATACTAGACTAAGTCAACGAGCTAAACTAGGATGATAAGAAGGGGAGAAACTAGACTAAGACTAAGTCTAAGGAGAAGACAAACAAAGGAGATCGGGCTAGGATTAGGTCGGGGTCAAAGGGGTAACGGAATGGTCAAGGGAGGACTAGAGTGAAGGAGGTAGTAAGGTGATCTAGATTGGTCCGGGCTCTCGCAACTTAGACTCACCTAGAGGTTCCACCTAGAACCCATCTCGGCGGTACACAACACAAACGGGGTTCTAGCATGCTATAGGCCTAGGTCGCATCCGGGCTCTCGCAACTTAGACCAGCCTAGGGGTCGTCCTCACCGGGCTCTCGCAACTTAATGAGGGGACCGAACCCACAAACAAACTAACACCCACGAAAGAAAGGCAAGAAAACAAACATTCGTACATACTTAGTCATTCAAGCAATTCAACAAACATGTGATGTGCATCAAACAAGAGGAAACCCAAATCTTCCACCAACATCTCTAACCAACCCTTAATCACCCAATTAACACCCTAATCACCCTACTAACCCTAGCAAGAACACTACTCTAACATATCTAATCTAAAATTAACACTAACAAGAAGAATCATCAAAGAAACAAAACAAACATCAACAAACTAATGATAACAATGAACAAACAATAATAAAGATACAAACTTGGAAGAGTAAAACAAGATTAAAGAGGAAAAGGAGAGGATTATACCAAACTACAAGAAATGGAAAAGGAGAACACTTGTATATAAGAAAACCCAAATAATTCCACCAAGGTTGTCAAGCTTGAGTGGATTCTTCAAGAAATCCAATAATACAAGAGCTAATCTATGATTAACTACTAATTATCGACTAATCTACACTAATCTAATCTAATCTAACCTAAAGTAGTCTAGGGTTTTAAGGATATAACATAAGATAACATAATATGGTGTCTTAATACAAGAGGGGGGGTATATATAGGGTTACAAATGGAAGGGAGAAGAAAAGAAAGCAAGGCGTGCAACAGCAGGTCCGTCCCGGCCGAGACGGGGTGGTCCCGGTCGGGACGAGGTCGGTCCCGGTCGGGACGCCACCATCCCGATCGGGATGGGCCCTGGTCAGTGGCTTCCTTGTTTGTGCACCTCATCCCGAACGGGATGAGCCTTGTAGGCCTCCATTATGATCTTTTTGGTCCCTCCTTGGTTCTCATGGGCTTCTCACCGATTCTCGGGACTTGGGATCGGGTCTCGGAGGCTCGGGATTGGGTCCCAAGGTCTCGGGGTCGACTCTAAGGCATCGAGTCATCGTTCCTTAGTTTCGTTGGCTCCAAAATGTGTATGTATTGAGTCGGAATTTCTCCAACTCTTCCAAATCGGTCTCGGGAACCTGAAACGAACTAAAGGAAGCATAAGAAGCCCCTAAACCGCTCCCAAGGAGCGATTCTACAAGGAAAATGGGACCAAAACACTACGAAATAGGCACTACAAATGACACTTATCAACTCCCCCACACTTAACCCTTACTCGCCCTCGAGTAAGCACAAACTAACTACTATACTAGCCGAATGGGTATTAGCGCACCCTACGCCCCTTCAACTCATGCGAGTGCACTTAGAGGACAAGTGCACTCCGCAAGGCAAGTTGGGTGTTGCGACAAAACTGTGGATGCAACCGGACACAAAACACACAAACAAACAAACACACAAACAAATACATAATCGGTTGCACCCAAAACAAAAGAAATACCGCTTCCCTCAAAAAGCGGTGAATGAAACACCGGTTTAGGACTCGAGGTAAGCGACAACGTTCCCAAGCTAGCAATACAAACCAAGGTGGACTAAACCCTAATAGTATGACGATAAAGCAACAAAAACGTTGGTAACTTACCTAGGTCCTCCTAACTTTCTAAAAACGTACTACGGGACGATCGGCGGAGTGGAAAAATGAGGAACCACGGTGTTAGTCGACACTGTAGGTAAGTGAGACCCCGCCCCCTTTAGCGTGAGTCAAGAGGGTCGTCCCATGCCCAAAATCGCCTAACTAGTCTAAGTAAAAAGGTGGAAAATATGCAAAATGAGGGAAGACCGACTAATGCCGCTATCATCCTTCCTCGGGACTCGGTCCTTTGGTAGGCTCTTCACGGCAAAAGTCGGAAAAAGGCTTATTTTTGTGGGGATTTCTTTTTGTGAGACGGGTTTTCTTTTGGCATTTTCTTTCTTTTCGATATTTTGATTTGTTTGTTGCCATGCCATTCTTTTTCTTCTTTTCTATTTTCTTTTTGGATTTTGTGCCTTTTTTTTCTTCATTCTTTTCTTTCTTTCATTTTTCTTTCTTTTCTTTTCTTTGCTCTTTTTGGCAAGATTTGGCATTTTTGGCATTTCCTTTGTATGACAAGAAAGGTAGAAATCATCAAATTGCGTTTTATTGTGTGGAGATGCGTAGGAGGTAGGTGAATGGGTAAGTCGGGACGGGCCCTTCCCTTCAAACCCACAAAAAGTGGAGAACTTGGACTAATCAAGACAATCCTAAACATGGTCACCTAGGGGACAAGACTCGGTAACCAAGGCCTTTTCACACCGTGGGTGGTCATAATGGTCAAAAGTGCAAATCCCGTAGTAAATCCCTAGTAAGCTAGGTGGACTCAAGGTAAAGGACCAACGAATTCATTGATTTAGGGTCATTCTACTAGGGTAAAGTCCAAGACTCGATTTATACTACTAGAAAGGGAAAATAGACACTCAAACACTAGCCTCTAAACCGGGTTTTCGAAAACGGTTTACGCACAAGACACACAACACAACACAAAACAAAGACACGACGAAAACGAACGAAAGAAAAAGAAGCAAAAGCAACAAAACAAGAACAACACAA
Organism: Agrostemma githago; assembly: GCA_958450325.1. NCBI lineage: Eukaryota > Viridiplantae > Streptophyta > Magnoliopsida > Caryophyllales > Caryophyllaceae > Agrostemma > Agrostemma githago. The sequence goes on from OY288256.1 coordinate 50,449,011, forward strand.
AACGAACACATAAATAACACAAACACCACCCCTAGCTTCCAAAAGAGCAACCAACCAACATCAAACTTTACAAAGCTCCTCCCGAGCACACCTCATCACAATCTCCTCCAAAATCCGCAAGAGACAAAGAAGGAAAAAGGGATAGAAGTTGTTACCGGACATCTTGAAAGCTTTCCAAAGCCATCGGTGGTTTAAGCAACCTATAAGGAAAAAGGGGGGCAAACACACACAACAAAACAAAAATACGACATAACGACACAAAAAGGAAAACACACAAAAGAAAAATCTTTTTGATTTTTGTGAAAAAATTTCAAATTTTTATGGATTTTAAGATTTTTTTCGAAAAAACTAAGAAAATAAAACTAACTATGCTAGAATATCGCTCCCCCACACTTAAATCGAGCCATGTCCTCATGCTCGATCGTAGGGTGCGGAGAGACAAAAGAAAAAGAAAAGAAACTACGAAAATAAAGCTAAAAAACAAAAGTAAAGTGAAGAAAAGGTAGAAAGTGTCCGGCCGGGGTGTAGTCAAGTCACCATGGGCCGAGACAAGAAAAGATATGGATGGGGGAAGAAAATAAAAAGAAGGAAATAAAAGGAAATGGGAGGGGAGGGCTAGGTGTAATCAAGTCACCTAGCCCGGATTCCGCCTAAATCCGACTAAATCCTCGAAAAGAAGAAAGTGAAAATCTTGTAAAATTTTGGATTTTGAAATGACTCTCGATGTAGTCACATCATCAAGAGTCGGGAGCATCAACTACCGAGGCCTCGAAGGCCACCAAGGTACCATGACTCAAGGGGAAGGGGGTAAACAAGAGAAAAACAAGCAATAAAAGACGGAAAAGAAAGGATAGTTGCCGTACCGACCGGTTAGCAACTCACTTGCTCCATCGTCTCAATGATCAATATAGGCGCTTGCTTGTTGTCTTCGTTGTCATCCTTCTTCAAGCTTGATAAAACCGCACGGTTGGGGTAGTAATGGTAGGGGGTGGGATTTGATGTGGATCTCGGTGTGTAAAGTGAGGTGTACGGGTCATATGATAGGAGTAAGGAGGAGTAGGGAGGTTGGGAGGGGGTATAATGGATGGGTGGAGTCAAAGGGGACCATCCCGGTCGGGATGGATGGTCCCGATCGGGTTGATAAACCCTTCCCGATCGGGAAGCTCTCGTCCCGATCGGGAACGCACTCCAGTGAGTCCGATTTTCAGCACCTTCATCCTGATCGGGATGGCTCCTTCCCGGTCGGGATTCCTCATCCTTCCCGGTCGGGAAGCCCTCTTCCCGGTCGGGATGAGTCTTCTTTTCTTCCCCAATCCCAAAAGCTTATCATAAGCTTCAAAAACCGACTTCCTCGCTCACAAACCAAACTCCATCGTCAACCACTCCTTTCTAGGAGTCACCTTCACTTCACCTATCACAATAAACTCAAAGTACACATCAAATTCACTCCCTCACATCGCTCATCAAAATACCAAATTAATGACAAGAATCCCACAAAAACAAAGGAGTCGTAGAAGCAAAAATCACAAATACAAGCACAAGAATTCTAAAGAAGAGAGGAGGGGAATATACAACATGACGGTTCTTTAGGAACTCCGTCAAACCGAGGATGGTGGACTCCATTCTTCAACCGTAGCCCTCAAGGGCATGGAGGAGCAAGTCGAACGCGCCACCGACATCGTAGTGAAGGCCCAAGAAGCGCTCGAGCTTAACCGACCTCCACGGCCTCCAAGGAGGAGGCAAGAAGTAGGAATCCCAAGACCCGACATCATCTTCATAGTAGTCTCCGGGGTCTCTCCATCCTACGAGCTTAACCGATCTCTTCTTCCCTAAGCATTGCCTTCAATCACAAGCAAGCTTCATCTCCAAGAAACAAGGAACAAAAAGCGGTTTTGGCCTCATCTCCTCAAAGCACACCCCCACACTTGCCTCAAGTTGTGGTTCCCCATCTTCATCACTCGGCCCCACATCATCTTGGAGAAGAGAATCGAAACTTCTACCGGCGGTTTCAATCTCTTCCAAGTCATCTCTCGGTTCACTATTTAGGGGCTCTTGATGCATATCCACATTATCGCATAAGGGCAACTCGAGGCTATCAATCTCACCTAACAACCTCACAAACTCCACCAACTCATCCAACCCACTATCCTCCTCCAATTCCTCACCAATGTTGCCTTCACCAAGGGTCATATCCTCATCCGTCTCTTTTTGGGTAGACGATTGAGGTTCTTCAAAGCAAACTTCTCTATCAAAGGGAACTACATCGGCGGCTTCGTAATTCGGTTGCTCCTCTTTCTCAAGTGAGCACCCTCCATCTAAATATGATGCTCGAGATAAAGACATTACGGCTTGAACCGATAATGCATTTAATTGAGCATACCTCGCCTCGTTTGCCCTTCGCATTTGGACCAATAATTCCTCTTGTTCTTTTCGCAATTGAATGGTCATTTCTTGTGTGCTCCTTTGCAATTGAAGAATCGAATGACACAACTCCAAGTTGGGCAATTGGTGATCATTGGAGTCTTGTAAGGCTCCTTGATAATCTTGATGATGCCCATAGGGTGGGGCATCATATTGTTGGTAGCAAGGTTGGGGTGATTGGTAGTATTGTGGGTCATAGGGTTCATATTGTGGTTGGGGTGGAGGGTAATATTGTGGGTTTTGGGGGTATTGGCTTCCATAAGGCGAATCTTGATCGAACATGGTGGTTTCACAATCATAATTCGAGTAATAGTCACCATGATCGTAGGAGTGATAATCGTTCACTTGTTGGTAGCCGTTTTCATAACCTTGAAGTTCATACCCGTCTTGATTACCCCAAGAAGCTTGATTATGATAGGGGGACGTCATGTCATACCCTTGGTTCATAGGAGAAGAGTGGTAGCTCATATCGGCTCCCGAGTGTGTGGAGTTTAGATCAAACCCCATGCTCACTCGAAAATCGTAGTCCATACCCGGTTGGAAACCACTCATTCTAACAATCGTCCGTTTAAGCGGCTCTGAGTTGCAAGAAGAAGATAATCACCACCTCTAAGCACAAACTGTAGACTAAGAACAAACGTGAGAAGTCTAGTGCTTTTTGGGCACTAGACAAGAGAGAAATAAACCACACACACACACAAGAAGCAAGGTAACAAAAGAAAAAAGAAAACACAAACACAAAGACAAAGTCAAGCAAAAAGGAAAACAAAGTCTAAACTAGCACCGTCCCCGGCAACGGCGCCAAATTGATGGCTAGGGATTCGTCACGTCCCAACCGTCAATAATATAACCGGCTAACCTAACTAGGGTAGATAGGGCAAGTCGGGTCGAATCCACGGGGACGGTAATGTATAGCCTAGACTAAGATCGCCTAAATACTAGACTAAGTCAACGAGCTAAACTAGGATGATAAGAAGGGGAGAAACTAGACTAAGACTAAGTCTAAGGAGAAGACAAACAAAGGAGATCGGGCTAGGATTAGGTCGGGGTCAAAGGGGTAACGGAATGGTCAAGGGAGGACTAGAGTGAAGGAGGTATTAAGGTGATATAGATTGGTCCGGGCTCTCGCAACTTAGACTCACCTAGAGGTTCCACCTAGAACCCATCTCGGCGGTACACAACACAAACGGGGTTCTAGCATGCTATAGGCCTAGGTCGCATCTGGGCTCTCGCAACTTAGACCGGCCTAGGGGTCGTCCTCACCGGGCTCTCGCAACTTAATGAGGGGACCGAACCCACAAACAAACTAACACCCACGAAAGAAAGGCAAGAAAACAAGCATTCGTACATACTTAGTCATTCAAGCAATTCAACAAACATGTGATGTGCATCAAACAAGAGGAAACCCAAATCTTCCACCAACATCTCTAACCAACCCTTAATCACCCAATTAACACCCTAATCACCCTACTAACCCTAGCAAGAACACTACTCTAACATATCTAATCTAAAATTAACACTAACAAGAGGAATCATCAAAGAAACAAAACAAACATCAACAAACTAATGATAACAATGAACAAACAATAATAAAGATACAAACTTGGAAGAGTAAAACAAGATTAAAGAGGAAAAAGAGAGGATTATACCAAACTACAAGAAATGGAAAAGGAGAACACTTGTATATAAGAAAACCCAAATAATTCCACCAAGGTTGTCAAGCTTGAGTGGATTCTTCAAGAAATCCAATAATACAAGAGCTAATCTATGATTAACTACTAATTATCGACTAATCTACACTAATCTAATCTAATTTAACCTAAAGTAGTCTAGGGTTTTAAGGATATAACATAAGATAACATAAGATGGTGTCTTAATACAAGAGGGGGGGTATATATAGGGTTACAAATGGAAGGGAGAAGAAAAGAAAGCAAGGCGTGCAACAGCAGGCCCGTCCCGGCCGAGACGGGGTGGTCCCGGTCGGGACGAGGTCGGTCCCGGTCGGGACGCCACCATCCCGATCGGGATGGGCCCTGGTCAGTGGCTTCCTTGTTTGTGCACCTCATCCCGAACGGGATGAGCCTTGTAGGCCTCCATTATGATCTTTTTGGTCCCTCCTTGGTTCTCATGGGCTTCTCACCGATTCTCGGGACTTGGGATCAGGTCTCGGAGGCTCGGGATTGGATCCCAAGGTCTCGGGGTCGACTCCAAGGCATCGAGTCATCGTTCCTTAGTTTCGTTGGCTCCAAAAAGTGTATGTATTGAGTCGGAATTTCTCCAACTCTTCCAAATCGGTCTCGGGAACCTGAAACGAATTTAAGGAAGCATAAGAAGCCCCGAAACCGCTCCCAAGGAGCGATTCTACAAAGAAAATGGGACCAAAACACTACGAAATAGGCACTACAAATGACACTTATCAATGTCGTAGTGGGCCGTGTACAAAATACGACCCATTTTCGATGTCAGAGCTTATTGGGTTCGTCCCTTTGCATTATGATACCGATACCGACATTATCGAATATCGTGTATTGAATGACTCTCGTTGCCAATGGAATCGGACATCCGTAAACCATGGTTCTGAGTAAGGGGTGAGGGTACGTGTTGGGAAGTTCACTAAGAACATCCAACCCCGCCCGCACTTAGCGGCCTTTACTAAGATATCGTTCATTTTTGGTGTATACGCGTTAGTTCGACGGTTGAATGATATGCAAAAATTATTTTCCCTAAGCATGTGAGAGAAAAATAAATGGGTTGCTAAGTTGTTTAATGCATATTAAACTAATAACGTCAGAGTTATTTTAGCATGCGAAGTTTGTTTTAGTCTAATAAAACAATAAAATAAATAAATTGCTACAAACACGAGAAAACGAGTTAGTAACGATTGAATAAATTGAATAAAGACGTAAATAAATAATATGCATGATTTTGGAAAAGATTTAATGACACGTGATGGATTAACACGTGTTGACCAAGGTCGAAAAAAGTATTTATCGAAATATGTCGCGAAAGTCGCTTTTTATGTAAGATCCGAAAAGGAATAAAAAAAGGAAAGCGAGGAAACAAAAAATGACCCGGCTAAACAGGCCACCGCGCGAGTCGCCTGACAGGCTCGCGACTCGCATGGCGGTCTGTCCGCTTTTTTTATTTGTCAAAAACCGTTAATTTTTATAACATCGCGTACAAATATGGATTAATTTATACCCGATTCATATTTTTGATATTCGTCGTATTCGATATTCGATTATGAAATCGATATCGAATAGTCGGAATGATTTTAGAAAAGGTTTTGAAAAAAGTTTGTTTAGAGCAAAAAGTAAAAAAAAAAAAAAAAATTGAACGAAAAAGATGTTAATTCTCTCCGCGTATAAAATTGTCGAATTTTGTTTTAAAAAAGATGTAACGATTTTATTAGCATCAACGAGAATTAATTAATTTAGTTCTTGTTAGATACGATATTCGACTAAAGAATCGATATCGTATTTTAAGAACGTTATAAAAAATAGTTTTTTTAGTATCTATTATTAGAAATAAATAAAAATATGTGACGAACGACCCATATTAAAAATACGACCGACGATGAGACAACGAAAAAGAAGAAAAAACGTGAGAAAGGAGAAGAGTCGGGTTTGATTTACACCCTCAACCTACATGCTTTGTTTTCTCGGTATAAGGCCCTTCGGACGGTGGCTTAGGCACGGGAGCGTCGAGATGATGTGGATGAGTTTAGGATGGTGCGTTTTTTTCTATGTGTGAGGTGACGGATTCGGCCGAATGGTGGGGTCGGGTTCGTCGGTATTTTGACAGTATTTCGGTGCTCCTTCGGATGTACGTTGAGATTATTTTTGCTAGATGTCGAGGATGTATGTGTATGACTAACAACTGTTGTTTTCAATGTTGAATGGAGGGTCCTATTTATAGGCGCAGAAGTTTAGGAAAGGTATCTTACTTGGACAACAAGAAATACCGGCTTGGATAGGAAACGTAAGAAGTTGAAAGAAACGAGAAGTCCGTTGCTTGGGGAGGAAGCAAGGAAATCTCGGCTGAATGGAGGGGTTTGGCCGAGTATTTGGAGCTCGGTCGGTATCTGATTCGGTTTTCGGATAGAATTCCTACTTGAGATCGAATTCTATCCTTAAACGGATTTGTTTAATATTTTTTGAAGCTGATTTTTTTGTGGTATTGGAGACCGAATCAGCCACGTGAGGTGTCACGGCTGACTCGCGTGTCTCGAGAATATTTTTGACCGGGTTTTGACTCGGTTGCTAAAAGACGGTTTTACCCCTGGTGTCGGAATCGTCCCAAATTAGTCTCATTTGACTCGAAACGACCCACTGGGCCTGGATTTGAGGTTGGTTTTGTAAGATTTGTACTCCGTAATAAGCCTAAACCAAATGTCCATGATTTCGAGCACATATCCGAGTCCATTAAAGCATGTTCGCGTCCTATCATCATCGGGTGTTTGGCGGGACCTACTATAGACACCTGGCGGTCAAAATGCGGGTGTCTACAGGGTGTCGGAATCCCGCCAATATTCCACTATGACCAAAAGAATGACGAAAAGAATATCGAGAGTACAAGTATTTATGCTTGATAATAATAAACTATGGAGTATAATACTGCTTTTAGTGATGTAGCTTGATGGTAGTGTGTTAAGAATGTGTCGTATATCCCTTTCCCTTAGTCTTGCTTTACTTTATATAGTAGTTTTCTTCTTAGGGTTTCTTGGTTCAACTTCCTCCTGAAGTGGCTCCTCTTTCTTAGGGAGGGTTTCCTAAGATCTAGGAACCACCCTTGACCATTTCCTTTGTGTATGGGTTAGTGTTATTAGATGGGCTACAACTTCTAATGGGCTGACTGATGCTGCCATAGTCTTATTCGGCCCATTGTTTTATATTGCCTTGAGTCTCGATTATCCTAATGACTTTCAATCGTGCTGACTTACGACTTTTAACCTTTGACTTTTGACTCCCGACTTTCAACTATCGATTCTCGTCTTTTGACCTTTCGATCTTCGTCCTTCGACCTTTGACCTTTTGACCCTTGACTTTTTGACCTTTCATTTGCAATATGCCACGTTGTGTTTTGAGGATGCGGATTTTTATCCCAAACAAATGCCTCCAAATTTCCGACAAAGCTCATCTTAGGCGGGAATTTCCGTTTGCTTGGATTGTAGACGGTTTGCGTGATGATTGATTCTTTGACCCGACTATTCGGCCTAAACCCGGAGCAGAGGACATTTCGCAATTTACTCCGTCCTTTCACAGGTGATTCTTCCTCTCCTCTCCCGGAAGAAGAAAAAGAAAGAGTCTGGTGAGAACATGTCTTCGGGCAAGATATGTTCATGCTTGGCTAGGTTTACCTATCCTCGCATTATCATGGTATTTATTTTCGCTTGCTTCCTTCATCAGGACCCGCTAAGCCCCGTGCGACCCTAGAGCAAGTTGTGGCTGCTAGAGGGCGGGCTGTTGCTGCTAGGGTGGCTTCCAAGTGGAAAGTTGGTTCTACTTCTGCTGGTTTTGCTGGTTCTAGGAGAAGGCGTAACTCGTCCCCTCTCTCAGAAATTACCCCTGCAGAAAGTGAACCCCCAGTGGTGGATCTTTATGAGTCCCACTCTTATTCTGCCCCCAGATTCGTTGAGGATGTTCTTGTTGGAGTGGTGCTCAAATTTCCTGAAGGCTTTGGTACGTCCAAGTCTGCAGAGGACATGACTTTTCTGGATCAGATGCTACTTCCTAGTCCCAGATCTGTGCTAGAAAAAGTTCTCTGGGGGAGTTGGATTTGGTTCGCGAATTGCTGGTGGAGGAACCTAACTCGGATGCTATCTCTGACGTGGAGGCGGAGGATCTGGAGGAGTTTGTTGATTCTCCTATTGCTGATCAGGAGGCTGATGGGCAAGAGGTTGTGGACCAGGAGGACGCCACTAATGATCATGGGAGAGGTCCTGCTGCTGTATATCTTAATTATCCAGAGACTCAGGTTTCTGCAGGAGGATCTGCTACCGTACAGTTCCGCCTCCACCAGAGGAGAATGTCCAGGTTGTAGACCAGGTTGTGCTGGAGTGATGTTACTTCCATTGAATCCTGCGTGGCATGAACTTATGGTCTGTTAGTGTTTGCAAAAAATTGTGTAGTACTTTTGTTTTTGCTCAGGGGAGCAAAGTGCCTATTGAATCGTTTGTTGTAGTTTTGTCTTACTACCTTCTGTTGTATGCATGCCTTATGTTTGTATGGTCGACCCTTGATATAATGGTGGCCTGGGATTTAGTTTGCCCACTCAGTCGGAGGTGCCACGCTTTGCGTGGGTGCTAAGTGGCGCAGGAGACTGTAATGTCCTGGTTGTAGGCACTTAGTCACAAGACGCACGCCTTCTGTAGAAATTATACACTCCACCAGATTAGTTACCAGTCTTAGTTTGAAAAAAGAGGCTGACAAAAGATGGTAAAGATGTCACGTTTGAAAATATTGCGTGGGAGGAAATTAAATTTTCGAAAATATATAAAGGAGGAAAATCCAATTTTGGAGGCACATAAAAAGGAAATCGAATTAGACTTATGAAAAGGGAATTACGTCTGAAAAATGTGTGAAAACTTAAAATTAGATTTTAGAAACACATAAGAATAAATTTAAATTTGTGAGGACATGTGAAAATAAAATTAAATCTTGAAAGCATACGAAAAGAGTTTCAAATTTTTAAGATATGTAAAAAAAAAATTAAATTTTGAAAGCATGTGAAAAGAGTTTCAAAATTTGATGACACGTAAAAGTCAAATTAAGTCTTTGAGTCATGTGAAAATCAAGTTAAATCTTTAGGCATGTGAAAATGAGCTAAGCCTTGAGATTTTATAAAAAGAAACTCGAATTTTTGAGGATATGTGAAAATTTAAAACTCGAATTTTGAGGATATGTGAAAATTAAATTCTATCTTGATATTATGTATTTTTCCAACCAGAAAAATAGTTTGAAGGACAAAGTAGAGTTAAAAAGACAAAAGATGAGATTGAACCTGGGCTCTGGTGGAGGTGTATCCAGCAGATTGAATGCCTTGTTTCTGGCGACAGTGGCCTGTGCTTCTGGTGACTTTTACTTAGAAGAAGTACTTTTTCAAGTGCACTATGTTCCAGGGTTTTTGGATGATTTCTCCTTCCATGGTCATAAGTCGGTATGCTCCGTTTCCAACTACCTTCTCCACTTGGTAGGGTCCTTCCCAATTGTAGGCGAATTTCCCCGCCTGCTGATTTCTGGTGTTCTGGAATACCTTCCTGAGGACCAGGTCTCCTTCCTGCAGGATTCTGATCTTGACATTCTTGTTGTAGCTTCTGGCGACTGTCTGCCTGTAGGAGGCCATTCTGATCTGGGCATCAGTTCTGAGTTCGTCTATGGTGTCCAAGTTGTTTGCCATCTCCACCTGGTTTCTTTCTTCTGTTATGCAGCCATATCTGTGAGTGGGTACCCTCACCTTTGAAGGAATGACTGCCTCAGCACCAAAAACCAGGCTAAAAGGCGTCTGCCCTGTAGCCACCTTAGGTGTAGTTCTATCAGACCATAGTACCAAGGGAAGCTCCTCTGCCTATCTGCCCCCTGCCTCCTCCAGCCTTCTCTTCAGGTTGTCCATCACTATTATGTTGCTGGATTCCGCCTGACCATTGGATTGGGGATTTCTGGGGGTTGACTTATTTAGCGCGATATTCCACCCGGCGCAATAGGCTTCCATTTTGTTGCCAATGAACTGGGACCCGTTGTCGCAGATGATCTCTGAGGGTATACCAAACCTGCAGATAATATTACGTTTTTCACTATGTTTTGGTCCCATTTTCCTTGTGGAGTCGCTCCTTGGGAGCGATTTATGGGCTTCTTATGTTTCCATTAGTTCGTTTCAGGTTCCCGAGACCGATTTGGAAGAGTTGGAGCGATTCCGACTCTATACATACACATTTTGGAGCCAACGGAGTAAAGGAACGATGACTCGATGCCTTGGAGTCGACCCCGAGAACTTGGGACTCAATCCCGAGCCTCCGAGACCCGATCCCGAGTCCCGAGAATTAGCGAGAAACCCATGAGAGGCAAGGAGGGACCAAAGAGCTCTTAAGGGAGGCCTACAAGACCCATCCCGTTCGGGATGGCCTCATCCCATTCGGGATGAGGTGCACGATTAGGGACGCCACTGTGGGCCCGTCCCGGTCGGGACCAACCCGTCCCGATCGGGATGACAGGGCCGTCCCGGTCGGGATGATCCGTCCCGGTCGGGATGGGCTACAGCTCACCCGCATTGTTTCCTTTCTTCTCCTTTCCACTTGTAACCCTATATATACCCCCCCTCTTGTATTAAGACAAAATCTTATGTTATATTCTTCACCTCTCCAAAAACCCTAGACTACTTTAGGTTAGATTAGATTAGATTAGTATAGATTAGTCGGTAATTAGTAGTTAATCTAAGTTTAGTCTTGTATTATTTGATCTCTTGAAGAATCCATCCAAGATTGACAACCTTGGTGGAATTATTTGGGTTTTCTTCTATACAAGTGTTCTCCTTTTCATCCTTTGTAGTTGGTATAATCTTTCCTTTCTCTTTTCCTTTAATCTTTCATGTTTAATCTTCCAAGTTTTAATCTTTGATTGTTGTTCATCATTTTCACTAGTTTGTTTATATATGTTTTGTTGTTTGAGTTTGATTCATCTTGTTCTTGTTAGTTGTAGTTGGATTATGTTAGAGTAGTGTTCTTGCTAGGGTTAGTAGCGTGATTAGGGTGTTAATTGGGTGATTAAGGGTTGTTGGAGATGTTGGTGGAAGATTCGGGTTTCCTCTTGGTTTGATGCACATCACATGTTTGTTGAAATGCTTGAATGGCTAGTATGTGCATATGCTTGTTTTTTTTGTCTTTCTCTTGTGGGTGTTGGTTTGTTTGTGGGTCCGGTTCCCTCACTAAGTTGCGAGAGCCCGGTGAGGACGACCCCTAGGTCTATCTAAGTAGCGAGAGCCCGGATGCGACCTAGGCCACCATAGCGCGCTAGAATCCCGTTTGTCATGTGTGTCGCCGAGATGGGTTCTAGGTGGAACCTCTAGGTGGGTCTAAGTTGCGAAAGCCCGGACCAACCTAGATCACCCTACTACCTCCTTTACTCTAGTTCCTCCTTGACCATTCCGTTACCCCTTTGACCCCGACCTAATCCTAGCCCGTTTTCCTTGTTTGCTTCTCCTTAGCCATAGTCATAGTCTAGTTTTCTTCCCTCTCTACCATTCTTAGTTTAGCTCGTTAACTTAGTCTAGTATTTGGGCCGACCTAGTCTAGGCTATACATTACCGTCCCCGTGGATTCGACCCGACTTACCCTATCTACCGTAGGAATAGCCGGTTATATTATTGACGGTTGGGATTCCACGACAAATCCCTCCCATCAATTTGGCGCCGTTGCCGGGGACGGTGCTAGTTTGTACTTTGTTTTCCTATTTGCTTGACTTAGTCTTTGTGTTTGTGTTTTCCTTTTTCTTTTTGTTACCTTGCTTCTTGTGTGTGTGAAGTTTATTCCTCTCTTGTCTAGTGCCCAAAAAGCACTAGGCTTCTCACGTTTGTTCTTAGTCTACAGTTTGTGCTTAGAGGTGGTGATTATCTTCTTCTTGCAACTCAGAGCCGCTTAAACGGACGGTTGCTAGAATGATTGGTTTCCAACCGGGTATGAGCTACGATTTTCGAGCGAGCATGGGGTTTGATCTAAACTCCCCACACATTGAAGCTGATATGAGCTACCCCTCTTCTTCTTTGAACCAAAGCTATGACATGACGTCCCCCTACCATAATCAAGCTTCTTGGGGTAATCAAGACGGGTATGATCCTCAAGAATATGGATATGGCTACCAACAAGTGAATGACTATCACTCCTACGATCATGGTGGCTATTACTCAAGCTATGAATGTGAAACCACCATGTTCGATCAAGATTCACCTTATGGAAGCCAATACCCCCAAAACCCACAATATTACCCTCCACCCCAACCACAATATGAACCCCATGACCCACAATACTACCAATCACCCCAACCTTGCTACCAACAATATGATGCCCCACCCTTTGGGCATCATCAAGATTATCAAGGAGCTTTACAAGACCCCAATGATCACCAATTACCCGACATGGAGGAGTTTCAATCGCTTCTTCAATTGCAAAAGAGCAACCAAGAAATGGCCACCCAAATTCAAAAACAACAAAATGAATTATGGGTCCAAATTCGAAGGGCAAACGAGGCGAGGGATGCTCGGTTAAATGCATTATCGGTTCAAACCGTAATGTTTTTATCCCGAACATCACAATTAGATGAAGGGTGCCCACTTGAGAAAGAGGAGCAACCTAATCACGAAGCCGCCAACGTAGTTCCCTTTGGAGGAAATATTTGCTTTGAAGAACCTCAATCGTCTACCCAAAAAGAGACGAATGAGGATATGACCCTTGGTGAAGGCGTCGTTGGTGAAGAATTGGAGGAGGATAGTGAGTTGGATGGTTTGGTGGAGTTTGTGAGGATGTTGGGCGAAATTGTTAGCCTCGAGTTGCCCTTGTGCGATAATTTGGACAAGCATCAAGAGCCCCTTGCTAGTACACCGAGAGATGGTTTGGAAGAGATTGAAACCGCCGGTAGAAGTTTCGATTCTCTCCTCCATGATGATGTGGGGCCGAGTGATGAAGATGAGGAACCACAACTTAAGGAAAGTTTGGGGGTGTGCATTGAGGAGATGAGGCCAAAGCCGATTTTTGTGACTCGTTTCTTGGAAATGAAGCTTGCTTGTGATTGGAGGCAATGCTTAGGGAGGAAGAGGTCGGTGAAGCTCGTAGGATGGATAGACCCCGGAGACGATTTGAAAGATGATTTTGGGTCTTGGGATTCCTACTTCTTGCCTCCTCCTTGGAGGCCGTGGAGGTCGGCTAAGCTCGAGCGCTTCTTGGGCCTTCACTATGATGTCGGTAGCGCGTTCGACTTGCTCCTCCATGCCCTTGAGGGCTAGGGTTGAAGAAGAGTCCACCATCCTAGGTTTGACGGAGTTCCTAAAGAACCGTCATGTTGTATATTCCCCTTTCCTTTTCTTTAGAGTACTTGTACTTGTATTTGTGATTTTTGTTTCTAGGACTCTTTTGTTTTTGTGGGATTCTTGTAATTGTTTTGGTATTTTGATGAGCGATGTGAGGGAGTGAATTTGATGTGTATTTTGAGTTTATTGTGATAGGTGAAGTGAAGATGACTCCTTGAGAGGATTGGTTATCGATAGAGCTTGGATCGTGAGTAAAGGAGTCGGTTTTTGGGGTCATGGGAGTCATGAAGACCCTTCCCGACCGGGAAGGGTGTGTCGTCCCGACCGGGATAGGGCCGTCCCGATCGGAATGAGGGTGCCAAAAATCGAGTCCACTGGAGTGTCATCCCGATCGGGAAGGAGGCTTCCTGACCGGGAAGGGTTTATCAACCCGACCGGGACCATCCATCCCGACCGGGATGATCCCCTACTCCTTTTTTGTGCTTCTTCTTCGACATTTAAGCCCACCCAACCATTATATACCCCCACCCAACCTCCCTACCTTCCTTGCTCATATCATACCACCCACATACTTCATTTCCATACCTTCACCTCATTTCCTCCTCACTTTAGACCGATATTCACATCAAACCCCACCCCCTCGCACCATTACTACCTCTACCATGCGGTTCTATGAAGTTTGAAGAGGAATAGCAATGAAGAAGACAAGCTTTGTGCCAATATTGATCTATGAGACGATGGAGCGAGTGAGTTACTAGCCGATTGGTTTGGGTAACTATCCTTACTTTTCCGTCTTTTATTGCTTGTTTTCCTTTGTTTATTCCCTTCCCCTTGAGTCATGGTATCTTGGTGGCCTTTGAGGCCTTGGTATTTGTTGCTCCCGACTCTCGATGATGTGACTACATCGAGAGTCATTTTCAAAAATCCAATTTTTACAAGATTTTCACTTTCTTTTTTGAGGATTTAGTCGGATTTAGGCGGAATCCGGGCTAGGTGACTTGATTACACCTAGCCCTCCCCTCCCATTTCCTTTTATTTCCTTCTTTTTATTTCTTCCCCCATCCATATCTCTTTCTCGTCTCGGCCCATGGTGACTTGACTACACCCCGGCGGGACACCTTCTACCTTTTCTCCACTTTATTTTTGGTTTTTAGCTTTATTTTCGTAGTTTCTTTTCTTTTTCTTTTGTCTCTCCGCACACTACGATCGAGCATGAGGACATGGCTCGGTTTAAGTGTGGGGGGAGCGTTATTCTAGCATAGTTAGCTTTATTTTTGTAGTTTTTCGAAAATTCTTCAAAAAACCCTAAAAATTTGAAAAATTTCACAAAAATCAAAAAGATTTTCTTTTGTGTCTTTTCCTTTTTGTGTCGTTGTCTCGTATATTTGTTTTGTTGTGTGTGTTTGCCCCCATTTTCCTTATAGGTTGCTTAAACCACCGATGGCTTTGGAAAACTTTCAAGATGTCCGGTAACATCTTCTATCCCTTTTTCCTTCTTTGTCTCTTGCGGAATTTGGAGGAGATTGTGATGTGGTGTGCTCGGGAGGAGCTTTGTAAAGTTTGATGTTGGTTGGTTGCTCATTTGGAAGCTAGGGGTGGTGTTTGTGTTATGTGTGTGTTCGTTTTGTGTTGTTCTTGTTTTGTTGCTTTTGTTTCTTTTTCTTTCGTTTTCGTTGAGTCTTTGTTTTGTGTTTTGTTGTGTGTCTTGTGTGTAAATGGTTTTCAAAAACCCGGTTTAGAGGCTAGTGTGCGAGTGTTTACTTTTCCTTCCTAGTTGTATAAATCGAGTCTTGGACTTTAGTCTAGTAGAATGACCCTAAATCAATGATTTCGTTGGTCCTTTACCTTGAGTCCACCTAGCTTACTAGGGATTTACTACGGGATTTCCATTTTGACCATTATGACCACCCACGGTGTGAAAAGGCCTTGGTTACCGAGTCTCGTCCCTTAGGTGACCGTGTTTAGGATTGCTCGACTAGTCCAAGTTTCCCCCTTTTTTTGTGGGTTTGAAGAGGGATCGCGACCCCCGACTTACCCATTTACCTACCTCCCACACATATCCACACAATAAGTTGCAATTTGTTGAATTCTCCCTTTCTTGTCATACAAAGAAATGCCAAAAAGTCAAATCAAGCCAAAAGGGCAAAGAAAAGAAAATGAAAGAAAGAAAAGAATGAAGAAAAAGAAAAGGCACAAAAGCCAAAAAGAAAATAGAAAAGAAGAAAAAGAATGGCATGGCAAAACAAAGCAAAAATGCAAAAGAAAAGAGAAAATGCCAAAAGAAAACCCGATTCACAAAAATAACCCCTACCTCTCAAAATAAGCCTTTTTCCGACTTTTGCCGTGAAGAGTCTACCAAAGGACCGAGTCCCTAGGAAGGATGATAGCGGCATTAGTCGGTCTTCCCTCATTTTGCATGTTTTCAACCTTTTTACTTGGACTAGTTAGGCGGTTTTGAACACGGGATGACCCTCTTGGCTCACGCTAAAGGGGGCGGGGTCTCACTTACCTACAGTGTCGACTAACACCGTGGTTCTTCACTTTTCCACTCCGCCGATCGTCCCGTAGTACGTTTTTAGAAAGTTAGGAGGACCTAGGTAAGTTACCAACGTTTTTGTTGCTTTACCGTCATACTATTAAGGTTTAGTTCACCTTGATTTGTATTGCTAGCTTGGGAACATTGTCACTTACCTCGAGTCCTAAACCGGTGTTTCATTCACCGCTTTTAGAGGGAAGCGGTATTTGTTTTTCTTTGGGTGCAACCTTGTGTTTGTTTGTTTGTTTGTTTGTTTGTTTGTGTGCTTGTTTGTTTTTGTGTCTTGTGTCCGGTTGCATCCACGGTTTTGTCGCAAGACCTTACTTGCCTTGCGGAGTGCACTTGTCCTCTAAGTGTACTCGCGTGAGTTGAAAGGGCGTAGGGTGCGCTAATACCCACTCGGCTAGTTTAGTACTTAGTTTGTGCTTACTCGAGGGCGAGTAAGGGTTAAGTGTGGGGGAGTTGATAAGTGTAGTTTGTAGTGCATTTTTCACTATGTTTTGGTCCCATTTTCCTTGTGGAGTCACTCCTTGGGAGCGATTTATGGGCTTCTTATGTTTCCTTTAGTTCGTTTCAGGTTCCCGAGACCGATTTGGAAGAGTTGGAGCGATTCCGACTCTATACATACACATTTTGGAGCCAACGGAGTAAAGGAACGATGACTCGATGCCTTGGAATCGACCCCGAGACCTTGGGACCCAATCCCGAGCCTCCGAGACCCGATCCCGAGTCCCGAGAATCGGCGAGAAACCCATGAGAGGCAAGGAGGGACCAAAGAGCTCTTAAGGGAGGCCTACAAGACCCATCCCGTTCGGGATGGCCTCATCCCGTTCGGGATGAGGTGCACGATTAGGGAAGCCATTGTGGGCCCGTCCCGGTCGGGACCAACCCGTCCCGATCGGGATGACAGGGCCGTCCCGGTCGGGATGATCCGTCCCGGTCGGGATGGGCTACAGCTCACCCGCATTGTTTCCTTTCTTCTCCTTTCCACTTGTAACCCTATATATACCCCCCTCTTGTATTAAGACAAAATCTTATGTTATATTCTTTACCTCTCCAAAAACCCTAGACTACTTTAGGTTATATTAGATTAGATTAGTATAGATTAGTCGGTAATTAGTAGTTAATCTTAGTTTAGTCTTGTATTATTTGATCTCTTGAAGAATCCATCCAAGATTGACAACCTTGGTGGAATTATTTGGGTTTTCTTCTATACAAGTGTTCTCCTTTTCATCCTTTGTAGTTGATATAATCTTTCCTTTCTCTTTTCCTTTAATCTTTCATGTTTAATCTTCCAAATTTTAATCTTTGATTGTTGTTCATCATTTTCACTAGTTTGTTTATATATGTTTTGTTGTTTGAGTTTGATTCATCTTGTTCTTGTTAGTTGTAGTTGGATTATGTTAGAGTTGTGTTCTTGCTAGGGTTAGTAGGGTGATTAGGGTGTTAATTGGGTGATTAAGGGTTGTTGGAGATGTTGGTGGAAGATTCGGGTTTCCTCTTGGTTTGATGCACATCACATGTTGTTGAAATGCTTGAATGGCTAGTATGTGCATATGCTTGTTTTTCTTGCCTTTCTCTTGTGGGTGTTGGTTTGTTTGTGGGTCCGGTTCCCTCACTAAGTTGCGAGAGCCCGGTGAGGACGACCCCTAGGTCTATCTAAGTAGAGAGAGCCCGGATGCGACCTAGGCCACCATAGCGCGCTAGAACCCCGTTTGTCATGTGTGTCGCCGAGATGGGTTCTAGGTGGAACCTCTAGGTGGGTCTAAGTTGCGAGAGCCCGGACCAACCTAGATCACCCTACTACCTCCTTCACTCTAGTTCTTCCTTGACCATTCCGTTACCCCTTTGACCCCGACCTAATCCTAGCCCGTTTTCCTTGTTTGCTTCTCCTTAGCCATAGTCATAGTCTAGTTTTCTTCCCTCTCTACCATTCTTAGTTTAGCTCGTTAACTTAGTCTAGTATTTGGGCCGACCTAGTCTAGGCTATACATTACCGTCCCCGTGGATTCGACCCGACTTACCTTATCTACCGTAGGAATAGCCGGTTATATTATTGACGGTTGGGATTCCACGACAAATCCCTCCCATCATTACAGCATCTTATAAATTGCGACCTTATTTGGAATCACATACTATTTCCGTAATAACGAATTATCCGCTAAGAACTATTATGAGAAAACCTGAGTTGTCAGGAAGAATGGCTAAGTGGTCCATACACCTAAGTGGCTTCGATCTAAAGTTCGTCCCCATAACAGTGATAAAGTCCCAGGCGCTAGCAGACTTTGTATCCGACTTCAGCTCTCTCTCCAGTCCCAAGCAGAGAAAGACATCTTCACCTTGGAGGAGGACAAGAGGAAGCAAGTCTGGGAGCTGAACGTAGATGGCGCCTCAAACATGAGAGGATTTGGAGCAGGGTTGGTCCTCAGGTCACCTCAGGGGGATCTCATAGCCCAAGCAGTACGATGCGAGTTCCGGACAACGAACAATGAAGCGGAGTACGAGGCTTTGATCTTGGGTCTCTAGCTGGCTCTAGATCTCAAAATCAAGCGACTGGAGGTGTACGGTGATTCCCAGCTGATAGTCAACCACATGAATGGCTCGTACACAGCGAAAGACTCCAAGATGATGGCCTACCTTGAAGTGGCAAAAGATCTCTCTCTGAGATTCACAGAATTCTCAATCAGCCAAGTTCCAAGGGATCAGAACGTGGAAGCAGACGCCCTAGCAACTCTCGGGGCGACCTTCAAGCCAGAAGTAGTATCCACCATACCCATAGTCCACGTACTGGAGCCAGCAATTTGGAAAGGCGCACAAGGACACGAAGCCCCAGAAGAAGTAGAAAGTTCACCACGTCAGGGACTGCAGTGGTCACAGGAAGCAAGAATCTGCAGCACCACAGCAGAACAAGAGGAAATCGCCGACTGGAGGAAACCCTACAGAGAATGGCTGCAAAATGATGTCCTGCCAGCAGACAAGAAAGAAGCCCAAAGTTTCAGGATGAAAGCATCCAGATATACTCTCATTGATGGCGTGGTATTAAAGAGATCGACCGCCGGATCATACCTGAGGTGCCTAAGCCAGGAGGAAGCAGAAATGGTTATGCATGATCTCCACAACGGAGAGTGTGGAAATCATGCAGGGGCAAGAGTCTATCCAACAAAGCACTTCGCCAACGCTACTATTGGCCAACAATGCGCAAAGACGCCAGAGAGTATGTTAAAAAATGTGATGCCTGCCAAAGACATGCACTGGCCAATCACCAGCCAGCAGAACCGTTGCACCCAATAGTCTCTCCTTGGCCCTTCATGAAGTGGGGAATAGATATTGTGGGCAAATTGCCAAGAGCACCAGGAAATAAAGTCTTTATGCTTGCAATGACCGACTACTTCTCCAAATGGATAGAAGCAGAAGCGTTTCCTCAGGTGACTGAGAAGCGAGTAAGAGTTTTTCAAGAGACGTGTACCTGGTCTCTGCAGGAAGCAGAGACTTACTGACATAATATTTTGGGTGTTGCGCTCCTTCATGTTCACGTATCGATACTATGCTGACTGCTACTTTGGTCACTGATAGATTCAGGAAGAGTGGTTCTCAGGCTCTGGTTTTGACAGTAGAGGTGGAGTGTTGATGTAGTGCTTTAGTTCGCTGAACGCCTTCTCGTGCTCTGCTGTCCACTCAAACCTTTGGGCCTTCTTCAGTATATCGTAGAACAGCCTGCACCTATCTGAGGACCTGAATGTTGTCCTCTCCTGGTTTGCTGGATGCATCTTGATCCTCTACTTGCCATTCTTCTTTGGGACCACCACCACGTTAGACAGCCACTCTGGATACTTTACCTCCCTGATTTTTCCAGTAGCCAACTGATTGTCTACCTCCTGGTTTATGACTTGATTTCTTTCTAGGGCGAACTTTCTCCTTTTCTGTTGGACTGGTCTGCAGCTGGGGTCCATGCCGAGTCTGTGGGTTATGCTGCTGGGATCTATTCCTGACATGTCATCATGCGACCAAGCAAAACAATCCATGTTAGTTATTAATAATCGAATTAAATTCTGGCGGATATTACCTGTACATTCTGATCCAATCAACACTTTTTGTTCTGGGTGCAGCTTGTCCAGGTCGATTTCATCCACCTAAGTCTGAGGCCGTTTGATGTACTCCTCCTGAATGTGTTGGGTCTATGATTGCTATGCTGGATCATAAGTAACTCTTATGGGACCCGAATCCTCCTCCAGCCTGATGGCTGCCAAAACTTTTGTCTGCACATCCTCAAATGTGGTGCATGAATACTTGGTGAGGTCCTTGTACAGATCTGAATCCTGGTGGAGTCCCTGGCGAAAGGCTTCTATAGCGGTTGCTATGTCACATCTGGGGATGGTCACCTTCTCTTTGTTGAACCTGCTAAGGAAATCACGCGTGGATTCTTCGAACTTCTGCACCACCCGGTGTAGATCGCTGATTTGCTTCTCCTGTTTTCTACTGCTGGCAAACTGTTGGTTGAAAGCATTAACCAAGTTTGCAAAGGAAGTGATACTCCGGTTGGGCAGACTAACGAACCACTGCAGAGCTGCTCTAGACAAGGTAGAGCCGAATCCCTTGCCCATGCATGCTTCCTTCAGGGGTCCTACTGCAGTCACCACCATATCATCTGCTTATATTGGTTGATGTGGTCCAACGGGTCTCCTGACCATACTCCTCCAGGGTACTGGTGGTTAGGCAACGATGTCTCATTGATTGTGGACCCAGATTCCCACCCTATTGCTTGCTGAAATGGGACTCCCGCTGGCCAGACTCCTCCAGGATACGGGTTGCTGACTTGGACCGTCATGCTGGGTAGAGCTCCTGGCTGCCATCCCGACGCCTGCTAGATGGGGTTGGCTGTTGACCATGCTCCTCCAGAGGACTGACTGCTGGATAAGGTGATTACTCCTGGCCGAGTGGCAGATGGCCATTCTGGTGTCTGGTGGACAGGGGTACCTGCGAGAGACAGTAAGTTAGTTTCCCAACTTTCGATGTTAGAGAGAATGTTACCTGTGATTTGGGGTCTACTGGGCGTGCGATCATAGGACAGACAACCTAACCCCTGGGGTTCGATTGATTTCGCCAGGTGGAGCCAATCCTAGTTCCAGCCTGGTGACCAGTCCCGAGGGAATTGCTATGGTGGATCTCCTGCTGGTGTCTGGTTCTCTGCGGACACTGGCTTCACCTTCAAGTATCAGGGGCAGCGTTCCTGGTGATAGCTGGACTGGTGTGGCTGGAGGTTTGATCACTGTTGAGATCTAGGCCTTGAGGTCCTGGGGGCAGTCCTTCTCCAGTGGGCTGAGTTGACGCTTCCAGGCTGCTGGAGGGACTTTGGCTGGATCCGGACATGACGATACGGAATTGCTTCACTGTAGAATTTGGCTTATAGGAAACGATCACTTTGCCCCACGGTGGGCGCCAATTTGTTTTGGTAAAATTTTACCGAATTATCGTTTTTAGTAGCGGGTTAAAGTGATCGGCCTATAACTACGAGCTAACAATATTGCGACGATACTAGTAAACGAAGAACAATGAAAAAGGGAAAGAAAATGACACAAGACATTTTGGTGACGCGGAAACCCGGAAAAACCGCGGGGGGAGTCGGAATCCCGCCAATATTCCACTATGACCAAAAGAATGACGAAAAGAATATCGAGAGTACAGTATTTATGCTTGATAATAATAAACTATGGAGTATAATACTGCTTTTAGTGATGTAGCTTGATGGTAGTGTGTTAAGAATGTGTCGTATATCCCTTTCCCTTAGTCTTGCTTTACTTTATATAGTAGTTTTCCTCTTAGGGTTTCTTGGTTCAACTTCCTCCTGAAGTGGCTCCTCTTTCTTAGGGAGGGTTTCCTAAGATCTAGGAACCACCCTTGACCATTTCCTTTGTGTATGGGTTAGTGTTATTAGATGGGCTACAACTTCTAATGGGCTGACTGATGCTGCCATAGTCTTATTCAGCCCATTGTTTTATATTGCCTCGAGTCTCGATTATCCTAATGACTTTCAATCGTGCTGACTTACGACTTTTAACCTTTGACTTTTGACTCCCGACTTTCAACTATCGATTCTCGTCTTTTGACCTTTCGATCTTCGTCCTTCGACCTTTGACCTTTTGACCCTTGACCTTTTGACCTTTCATTTGCAATATGCCACGTTGTGTTTTGAGGATGCGGATTTTTATCCCAAACAAATGCCTCCAAATTTAGGGTTGTTGTCTGTTGGGAGATTTAGGGTTGTTGTCTGTTGATTTGTTTTTATTTTATTTTATTTTTATTTTTATTTTTTATGTAAGTGTACTTTGTTTTTAATTTTCTATTTTTAGTTTTTTTTCCTTGTTGTTTTGTATAAATTGCTTGTGATTTTATATCATGTTTTTTTATTTATTTTCCTTTTGTTTGGTCAAACTAAAGTTTTTTTGAGAGGTAAAACTAAATTTTATTTTATGAATTTATTGTATTTTTGCACCAATAATAAATAAATCATTTTTTTTTCTCTTTTTATATGTTGAATCCAATTTTTTTAATTCAATGATACCACACTCCACCAATTCCTAAACCCTAAACAATTAGGTCTAAATAATTAATTAAACAATAATAATACAATAAACAAAATAATTCTTATTTAATCGACATTAAATAATTAATTAGAATCCATAATTGAATTTTGAAGCATTAATAAATTACGTAAGTTGATCAAACGAAAAAGAGGTAAATCAAACATGGTGTACAAGTCAAGGATTTATAAAGGGGTAGAATAGGAAAATTCTCGAATAATTTGTTGGGATTGAGTAAACACTCGTTACGAAAAATAATTTCGTACTAAAAATTACTCATAAAAAAAATTGATATTCATACTGAATTGGATTAGACAATTTAAACAAGATTTTAGTTGACTATAATTTAAGATTCTGGAAACTTTATTTTTCTTGACATAATGTCGAAATATGTCTTATAACAAATTTACGTAATTTTTACACTATTTATTTAAGTCTTTAAATGGTAGTATCGATTTTTAAGCTATAAAAAAATGGTTAATTAACGATAAAATATCTCGTTTCAGCTAAATAAATTATTTTTCCAGCTATTTTGAGAGTTTTAAATCTGAAATTTTATAAGTTTAAATCACATCCTATGATGAGCTAAAAATTTTTAAGTGTTTAGTCAATAAAAGACTATAAATGATTTATTTCGGTATTCGCCGTAAAATCTTATTTTGCTTATTTGTCGAAACTATTAATAATTAGGGAATCTAGTTTTATAAATTTTGAAAACACTCTAATTAGTAGTATTAAAATGTATAAGATATTTTTAATCATTTTATAAACACTTGTATGATATTCCAATAATTTCATAAATCGAATTATTCTTATTTTAACAATTAATATCGTTAAGGCCGAAAGTATTAGTTTTATAAATCTATGTTGTTTATTAAAAATGTTGGGTTAGTATGATCTAATATTTTGACACTTTGACACAATTCTATTTTTAGAAAGTTTCCTAAATAGAAAGTTTCCTAAAATAGAAAATTTCATCTTTTAGAATGTCATGATTAATTCTTATATCCTCATGTTATTTACTATGATTATATCTTTTGATTATCAATAATGGCTTTGTTTTGAAGTTATGTAATAAGGACAAGTGTGGGGTTTAGAGTAATAAATTATGAGGTTTACATTTTTGCCATCAACTATACGGCTAGTTGTGGACATGACATAGGTCCACCCCGACGCGGCCACGCGCGGGTTTGGGGCGGCGAATGAATCTCGTGTGAGATGGATCTCGAATTGAAATTTAAATCTAAATGGAGTCGCCACCGAATTTTGTGGGAATTCGGACCCGTTCGAACCCACTCTATATCTTAGTGGGTCATGCAGAGAGTACGGCCCATTCCGATTTCAAAGTTTATGGGGTTCGTCCCTTTGCATTGAGATACCGATACCGATATTATCGGTAATCGTGTATTGAATGACTCTCGTATGCCAACGGTTTCGGACATCCGGAAACCATGGTTCTGAGTAAAGGGTGAGGGTATGTGTTGGGAAGTTTACAAAGAACACCCAACCCCGCCCGCACTTAGCGGCCTCTACCTAAATATCGTTCGTTTTTCGTGTACGCGCGTTAGTATGACGGTTGAATGTTATGCAAACAGCGTTTTGACTAAACATGTGAATTATGTTTGACTACGTCGTTTAATGCATCAAAACTAACGTCAAAGTTGTTTTAGCATGCGAGGTTCGTTTTAGTACAATAAAACAAACAACGAAATAAAAGAAAAGGTGCGACAACAGATTACAATATACGAGCGGCATACCACCCGGAAATACAATGCCACAAACGTCAGATTTGAGGTTTTTGCGTCGGATTTGTCTGGCGCAAGCT
This sequence comes from Agrostemma githago, assembly GCA_958450325.1. Lineage (NCBI taxonomy): Eukaryota > Viridiplantae > Streptophyta > Magnoliopsida > Caryophyllales > Caryophyllaceae > Agrostemma > Agrostemma githago. The sequence continues at coordinate 50,473,384 of OY288256.1, forward strand.
GAGCTGCATTTTTGTAGTGGACTGTTTTGGTAAAAATTTACCGAATTATCGTTTTTAGTAGCGGGTTAAAGTGATCGACCTATAACTACGAGCTAACAATATTGCGACGATACTAATAAACGAAGAACGAAGAACGATGAAAAACGGAAAGAAAATGACACAAGACATTTTGGTGACGCTGAAACCCGGAAAAACCGCGGGGGAGTCGGAATCCCGCCAATATTCCACTATGACCAAAAGAATGACGAAAAGAATATCGAGAGTACAAGTATTTATGCTTGATAATAATAAACTATGGAGTATAATACTGCTTTTAGTGATGTAGCTTGATGGTAGTGTGTTAAGAATGTGTCGTATATCCCTTTCCCTTAGTCTTGCTTTACTTTATATAGTAGTTTTCCTCTTAGGGTTTCTTGGTTCAACTTCCTCCTGAAGTGGCTCCTCTTTCTTAGGGAGGGTTTCCTAAGATCTAGGAACCACCCTTGACCATTTCCTTTGTGTATGGGTTAGTGTTATTAGATGGGCTACAACTTCTAATGGGCTGACTGATGCTGCCATAGTCTTATTCGGCCCATTGTTTTATATTGCCTCGAGTCTCGATTATCCTAATGACTTTCAATCGTGCTGACTTACGACTTTTAACCTTTGACTTTTGACTCCCGAATTTCAACTATCGATTCTCGTCTTTTGACCTTTCGATCTTCGTCCTTCGACCTTTGACCTTTTGACCCTTGACCTTTTGACCTTTCATTTGCAATATGCCACGTTGTGTTTTGAGGATGCGGATTTTTATCCCAAACATGGACAATGGGATAAAGTTCTTGCATAAAGTTTGTAGGAACCTTTTTCAAACAAAGGGAATTAAAGATGAAACCGGTGTTGGGTAGGTAGACCACGACAAAATGGTAAAGTTGAACAAAAACATAGACATTTGTTTGAAGTCACAAGAGTATTAATAATTCACTCAGGCTACCTATTAAATGTTGGGGATAACTGCAACACATATTATAACTATGATGCCATCACCTATTTTGAACTGGCATACCCTTTACTGTAGGCTTATGAAAAAGGATCTTTCCTTTCCTGATTTAAGGATCTTTGGCTCTATTTATTTTGCTACTATGTCTCCCATATTTATAGATAAAATTTGGACATAGGATCAGAAAGTATATGTGTCTTCATTGGTTATCCTAATACACAAAAAGGATACTTCCTCCGTACCACTAATATCTTCCCACTTGTATTCATTTGTGAGGGATATAATATTGAAGTGGGAGGATTTTAGTGGTACGGAGGGAGTACATACATGTTATATGATCTTGATACCAAAAGAGTATTTGTTAGTAGAGATGTAATATTTTTTTTTTTGCCAACAAAAACAAAATCACCCTACAACAAGTTCAGAACCAACACTATAGTGTGTGCTCTTTTGTTAACGGATCGGCGGATAACATAATATATCAAAAACATAAATAATGCTTAAATAGAAGGAAACTAGGTCGTCCAAGGGCCAAAGCATGCTGACGGAAAACAGTAGAAAGGGTACGAACGTTAGCATCCACCACATCATCATCCAAGTTGTAAACTCCACACGGTCGCTGATAGGATGACTGGCACACACAAAATGCACTTACGCCATAAAGACGTAGAAGGGAACGGAGGAAAACAAGTCTGGAAGACCTGTCATCAGTGGAGTGAAGACTCCTGCATTTTGGTAGTCGAACACGCCTAGAGCTAGGTCAACAAATCAAAGAGCAAACTCAAACGACGAAAGGGAGACCGCACCGCCCCTCAACCTTCCAACAGAACACCACCACTTTAGAGAAAGAGTCTACAGTAGAACCAACATAACCATGAGTCCATGACACCCGATGGCCAAACTAACCCCATAAAGGTCATTATGGGTACTAAAACCATTAAAACAGCGATATAGACTCTTAAAAGAGGTTATTATGATAAAGAGGCGTAACATTATATAACTAAGAAACGTCAGAGCAGAGGATGAGTTTCTTTTTAAACAGCAAAATCAAGAAAATAAAAGACTTGATCATGTTGTTATTTCTATTGTTAATCTGGCTACATGTACCATACTAGTTCCTTTAATGCGTATGCATGATAATAATGACACAAACATTGAAGAGTAAACCATAACAATGAGAACATGGTGGATATACATGGATACAATATCAATAAAAAATCATGAAATAAATAACAGTAGTAAGGAGGTTCCTGAAAATGTATAGTGTATCGTATACGTATAATAAAATTGTATTGTATATTTGTAATGATTCGATCCGTTTGACAGGTATAATCATAGGTGAATAATCAGTTAGGGCAATATTGTCCTACCACACAATTTTCTTAAATTCATACAGTTAAGCTACTTGAAATCCACCTAAATTTCCAATAATATTTGAAAATGAATAAATCCAAAGTAAGGCATCTACCCTTGGCTTATTTTAGCTAGCAATGCCTCCAAAAGAAGGCCAAAAGAACTACAGAAAGATAGTACTCCAATAAATGCAACATTACAAATTAAAACAATCCATTTCGTTTTTATCCTTTTGGGCAAATAATCTGGTTTAGTTTGGATTTGAGTCATTTAAGATCTCAAAAGTCCTTAAAACTTTACCTCAACATGAATTTTATCATTATTATGTTCCATGCTTCGAACATAAAACTTCAAATAGTAATTAAGAAAGAACAAACAACCTTTTTACAAGTTGAACAAAATGGTTATATATGTGTTTCGGATTTCACAAAAACTTAGTAGAAGATAGTCCGACACTATTTCTTATTAACGTTAATGAGAGATCTCTCCATAGGGATAAGTTCTACTCCGATCCCTCAGTCTCTAAAAGATTATCTCATTTCCTTATTATAAGTGAGTCTGGGGTAGTACTAAATTTTTACGGAACATCTTTCTAACTACGTCTCTCATTAACTTGCTACTCTCACGAGACTTACACTCTTATTTGTTTGATGGTAATCGAGTAATTCATCTAAATTCTTGCTACAATTCCTAGTTTTTTTGTCTAGATTAATAGGACATCAATATATCTGAAAACTGATCATTTATGTTCCCTTTTTATATAATAAATGAATAAATCCAAAAAATATCACGGATTTCTAGGGGCCTTTACAAATCCTGAATTCTGCAACAATTTCAGCAGATAAAATAAAAAAAAAAAAAAAAAATCTCATTGTTTTTACTGCATAAAATAAAATAATTACCCATTAATAACCAAAATAAGGCAACGAAATTAATGGGATTTGACAGAGAATCTTAGTTTCTTGTAGTACTATTTTCTTTACCTAGAATTATTTGTCTTTTAACCAAGAATTGAAGTGTTTTTACTGTTTTTTATTACTCCCTATTTATTATTCAACAAAATAAAGTAAAAATCTCTAGGGCAGATGATCACGTAGCTGAAATTTTGCCTGGTATGGAAATAATTGCAAAACTGTAAAAAAAACCTAGCTTTGATAGTACCATAATTAATAGAGGAGGAATAAATGTAAGTATTTAATTTACAGCTTTTGGCTTTTTTATTTAGAAAAAAGTTGTGAGATGGTCCATTTGCCTATTTGCCTGACATATCATGTCACTTTAGTCTCAATCAAACATTACAATGATAAAAGCAATTTGATTTATGATAAGTTATTGCGTTAAATACTCGTATTATTATTGGTTAATTTTTTCGAAAATTCAATTTTAATACTCCCTCCCTTTCCCTATGATATTTCCTTCCTTTGGAAACAAAATTCTACGAAAAGATAAAATATGTGGTTATGGTTGAGTGAAGTAAAATTTGGGTTAATAATAACCATGTATATTTTGTATAAAAAAGAAAAGAAAAAAATCTTAAAGAAAATATCCAAAAAAAAAAAAAAAGAAAGAACATGTTAGTTAAAAAGGAAGGAGTACTGTATAAGTTAGAGATCGGGTGTCACATGTTCGTGACCGTAAATCCTGATTTAAAAAGTTACGGAGTAATTTATTTGGATGTTATATACTGTATATATTGGTAGGAAGTACAATTTTTATTGGTTAAAAAGCGAAAAAGTTTCATTGGTTAATTTTTCGGAGATTCTATTTTATACTCCATACTATACATGCAGTACAAGTATAAGTTTTTTTTTTATACGCTAGTACGAGTATAAGTTAGAGTGTGTTACGTAAAGAGTACAATAAATCACGATGTATTATATTTTATGAAAAGGTCAAGTAATTTAATTTGGTTTATTTCGAACTCGAGTTAAATCAAGTGACATCTGATTATATGTATAATGGCTACTTATTGTCTTAGCTAACTAGGGTGCTACTCCATTAGTTTGAGGAATTGAGGGTGATGTTTACTTGTGGGTAGGTCAATTATTGTATTGTATAATACTCCATCCGTTCCAACCATTTGTATATTTTTAGTTTTTTAACACTATTTATGAGTGATGAGAATCTTCAATAATGTAACTTCTAATATATACGATAAAAAATAGTCATGTGAGATCTTGTTTAAATCGTTTAATAAAATACATTATGAACATCAAATTTTTATAATTTTTAGTAACACATAACTAAATATATAGACAAAAGAAAACGAGTATTGACGTACCTACATGAAGCAAACGTATACAAATGGTTGGAATGGAGGGAGTATAATACAAACAAATTCTTGTTTCTGATGGTAATGTTCATCGTAATATTATAATTGGTCAAATATCATCCCATTTATATAGAAAATGACGTAAATATTGTTAGTCATTATCTAACTAAATGGTTAAGTCGTTGTAATAATAATACGACAGATAACTCGTCACGAAAGAGATTAACTTTAATATAATAAGAAAATGTGGAATCATTATAATTAAATACGGAGTAGTATTCAATCTTAACATGGTCAAATAGTAACCATTTTGTTTTTGTTTTTGGTAATACTGGAATACTTGGTATGAAGTTTCCCTCACAAAAGAAAAAAAAAATCATTGGAATTGCTGGCTCGTACATGAATATCAACATCCATGGATCCGAGTCGACACTAATTGTACATATAAGAAATTGAGCTCTTTATTGGTGTCGATGATTTGTTGAAAGTGAAATATAATGCACCTTAATATCTCCAGTCTTTCAAATGTGTTGTAGAAATTTAGACATGATCGGTATAATATAAGAAAATCCGTCAAATTATAAGAATCTGAATCTAAATTCGAGTTTGAGTATGCAATGTGATACATTGCAGTAATTGAATCCAACAGATCGATCATCATCCAATAAATGTCATACTAATATCTAATATGTCCATTTTATTCATCAACTACATAAATTAAATAACTGTGCAAACCGATTTCACACCGTATTGATAAATTCTAACATACTTGTCTATAAATTAAAGGAGTTGTACGATAATCTTGGCATTGCATGGAGTAAAGTAATGAATGATTGGTGAAACTATTTATGTGGAGAAGATGAGGAACGAGATTAGCATGAAATTTGTAAATAATTACACAAATCAAGACTTACGTACATGTCCATAAGGGTGTTGTCTAGTGGTTAAAACTTGTGGTCATCGGTCCAAGGGTCGGGTTTACCCAGAGCGCACCAAAAAGGTAGCGACTACGGGTTCCCTCGTTCATAAAAAAAAGACTTACATACATTCCTAGGGATAACAGTGTAATGGAGTTGTTGGGAATTGAGAATAATCTAATTTAATTATTTGATCTTTATATGAATACAAATTTATTACCCCCATGTTTTAATTTGCAGAATGCGTACGAGTATTATTTAAATTAATTAATACGGAGTAGGATGAATGAGTAAATATTAGTGTTACGATGATTGGTAAAAGTGGACAACAAGGATTGGTGAAGTCAGCTGTTTCACTGATTTCTGTAAAAAAATGAAGCTTATCCAAATATAACCTCCCTCCCAATCTCTATCTTACGCTTGTCACTCTCAGTATTACTAGTTAAACCTATTAAATTTTGACTCGATTTACTCCCTCCGGACACTATTTTTCGCCCCACTAGCCCAATATATGTGAGGAGTATTTTAATGAAGTGGGGCAAAAAATAGTGTCCGGAGGGAGTATAAATCTAGTCTTGTTGAATATGACGTGCCGAAGGTATGAAATCGATAATGTTGATTAGAATTATTACGAGTATCCGTAACTTGACCTGTAATATGATCCGATCGATAATTGTGTTTGTTGTTTCGAGGGTCTGAAGCAAGGCTACTAATATTGAGATCGGTATTTCAAAGACAACACGAGTGACTTGTCATTTTGATATGATATATCTATACATTAATTCGATTTACGAGAAATATGAAACAAAGACAAAACCTATAAAATTAACATCAAATTTTGATGTACATGATTTACATTAAATTTTTTTTTTTTATAAAACTCATGCATATTTTATTCGGTTTCAGGTTTTTGAGATTAGGTTGATCTAGCTATACACGTACATGTAAAAGAGTTATAAACCATTTTTAGAATTACGCGTACACAACATGTAAAAGAGTTACTCAGAACCATTTTTAGGATTATAAACCCATGCATGATGACTAAGGCCTCGTTTGGTTCATCCGGGAACTCATTTCCCGGAGGGAGTTGCATTTCCCTGGATATTAATTCCCACATTAACTTCCCGGGAATTTGCAAAATTTGTTTGGTTGACATCCTGGAATTCACAGTTCCCGGGAATTGAATTCCTGCATCTTGTTTGGTTGGCTCGACCTAATTCCCATGATTTTAATTGTAATGACTATTATGCCCTTTATTAATCGAGGGTATAAAAACTTACGAAATATTTTTTTTCCAGCAACTTATGAAAAATTTGAAATTATCTTCCCTATAATATGCAGTCGTAACCAAATTAATTATCAACGTAAAACATAACGAACATTATTTTAAAAAAAATAGAAATAGATGGAGAATTATGAACATTATTTTTTAAAAATTACGAACATTATTAAAGGTGTTTTTTTTATAGAAGAAGTCTATAAAGAAGAGTTGAAAGGTAACCGTAGATGGAAAATTAAAGTTATAAAGTGAGAAATAAATAAGTATATAAGGGTAAAAAAGTCATTTGAATGGAATGAGATGTGGGAAGTGCAACTCACCGAGGGGGGGAGGTCGGTGAGCAAGTTCCCGCATCATGCAGGAATTGCAACTCATGGGGTAAGTTTGAGTTCCCCCATTTTTTTACATTTGGGGTAACCAAACAACTTCCCAGGAATGCAATTCATGGGATGTTGCACTTCCCGGGAAGTGAGTGGGTAACCAAACGAGGCCTAAATCTAAAATAACTTGAAGACAAATGATTATTAATTTACGGTTTATGAGGTGGTCCAATATATAGGTGAATCTGGTCCAGGTTCGATCCAAATTTATGTCTTACTAGTGCATAACCCGTGCCTAAGCACGGTTTCATAATTATTTTTTGTTCACGCAAAGAGTTTAGTGACTTAACAAAATTTTATTACTTTCGTCTAAGTCAATGGTTTACATTTTTTTTCTTTTACTCTGTCAACAGTTTACGTTTCTATTTTGGTCAATTGTCTATTTACCTTTTGTTTTTACGCATAATAAGAATAATTTTTCTCTAACTACCTCGTCTTTTTTATAAAGAAAATGTATTAAGCAACATTCTATTATGACGGAGCGTATAAAATTAGTGAGTAATATATTTAGTCATATACTTCATAATAAATACAGAGTAGGGAGTATAATATATTGTTCACACTTTCATCTTCTTTTTTACATGTCATCCATAAAATTTACGGTTTTGTTAAATACAACCCTTAGGGCTCGCTTGGGATGGGGGTAATTATTCTGGGGATAATGGAGCAAAAATGAACTTAGAAATGACGGAAAGTAGTGATGATGTTGAGCGGAAATGGAAAATATAGCTTATTTGGGGGGAATTATTACTCCCCTCTCCCCCCATGTAATGCATTACCCCCCAATGGGAGTAATTATTCCCCCCTCATATCTCTTTTACACTATAAAATGTTACAATCAAGCAACGTGTTCATTCATTTCTAGTTTTTTTTATCCATTACCCCCGGAATTATTAACCCCATCCCAAGCGAGCCCTTAGGGTTGTATTTAAACAATTAAAACTTTCCTAAATTAATATAAACCTAGAAATTGAAAAACAAATTACACAAACATTGAGGTAATAAATGCATATATCAAAACTTTCTTACTTTTTTGGTGTCTTAGGACTGTATATATCAATTTCCTAAAACTTATAGGATTATTGCAATCTAATTTATGATACATAGTAGCGTCAAAATATAAATAAGAAATAATATCGAATGACTTACTTTTTTTTTTATTTTTTTTTTTTTACCTATTTTAGGTCGGAAAAAAATATTTTAAATTTTACACTATATTTGACATTACTATTCTTATCATATTTATTAATTATTGTAGCTATATTTGAAAAGTTTACACGGAACATTGTAAATTTAGCGTTTAGTAGAGTATCTTTTAGGGATTAATTTGTTTATAAATTTTAGGGGATATGATTAGATAGTACATTTTTAAATTAGAAAACAATCATGTCAAATTTTGACTCGACTTGTAAATCCGACCCATTTTTTAGGGTCAAAACTTTAAAATTTTGACCCGCGATCCATTTGACTCAAACCCAAAATGATCCGTTAACTCAGGAAAAAATCTGGGTTGACCCGTTGATTCGACAATGTGTCATACAAAAATAATTAAAATAATAGTAATTGGATACAATATGATTTTTATACTCCGTATTGACAAAATATTTATAAAATAATACTCTGTATAATTTTTTTTCAATTTTTTGATCGTAAATACAGTAAGTATTAAATTTATTAACATTAGTGATATTAAATATGATTAATAATATCCACCTAATATATCAACCTAGTAAGAAATAATTTTAATTTTTAATTGGTAAAAAGTATGGCGTTAGAAATTATATCAACCTAATATTTAGAAATTATATCTGTCAAGTAATATAACCTTTAATCTATTTTTTTTTTTGCAGGAAAATTTATCATTTCATTGATCTTAATGAAATTACATTTGGATGCAAAAGATATATCACACACACTATACTTTCTTATACAAAGAAATCAAGCTTTTCTATGATCCTAGTAAATTTAGAATTCTCCTTATAGGACTCAAATCTAGTTCTAACCAAGAATTGAATTTGTTGAATTAGGCTATCAGTATTAGTACTCGCACTAGAGAATACCCTCTTGTTCCTCTCCCTCCAAATACAATAGATTGTTGCTGCAAGGCTAACAGATAACCAAGTATACTTCCAATGCTTTTTATGCCTGTCAACTCGCATCCACTTAATGATGTCCTTGAGTTCAGGACCACTATTATCTACAGACATCCATTGCAAGACAACATTCCAGATTACTTTTGAATGCTGCAAGTGAAAAACAGGTGGTCATGGTCTTCACCTGCAACTTCACATAAAGAACACCGAGTAGCTTGTTGAAAACCTTTCTGAGTATACAATTTTGCAGAAGAAAGCTTCTGTTGAATAGCCATGTAAGATATAATTTTGTGAGCAGGCGCAATAACAGGAGACTTCAAAATGGATCCCCAATTGATAGGCTTCTTGTTGATGAGCGCCATGTACAGCTTGTTCACCAAGAATTTGGACTCTAGTGAACAATCCTCCAAAAGTTTTTGAGCAGTAAATAATGAGTCAGTAACTTGAACTATCTAATCTCTGACAGTTAAAACATTCCTGAATCCTATAGGCAAATGTTCTTTACTTTCCACTGACCAAATATTACTAGACTGTAAGATGTATTTATGGCACCATTTAGTCCAAATATTATCCGACTTAAAAAACTTCCAGATCCATTTTGCCAATAATGCAACATTCCATTCAGGAATACTCTTGATACCAAACCCACCATCATTCCAAGGTACACAGACATCCTTCCATTTTTTTGAAAACTAATCTTCTCTGACCTGTCTTGATTCCCCAGAAAAAATCCTTACTTAGCTTTGTTAGTGCTTTAGAAACAGCAGCAGGCAACATTAGACTGGAGCACCAAAAATTCTCAAGGCCAAAGAGGACAGAGTTAATTAATTGGGTCTTTCCAGCATAGGATAATAGCTGATTGGACCAATGATGAGTCGCGTGCTGAACTTTAAGGATTAGGGAATCAAATAGCTGTACAGTAATTCTAGATGTAGTGAGAGGCAGTCCCAAATATCTGAAAGGAAAGCTACCAGAAACAAAGCAAGTAAAAACAGTGATCTCCTTTTGAATCTCAGGACTACCACCCCCAAAGTAGACACAAGTTTTGTCTACATTGGGATGCAAGCCTGATAAAAGAGCAAAGGAATCAAGAGCTTGTTTAACTGCCACCACAGAAGGCACATCACCCCTCGTGAAAATCATGAGGTCATCTGCAAAGATGAGGTGTGTTAACTGTAGTTTGCAGCACTTAGGATGAAAAGATACCTGCCTCTGAGAGCACAGCCTTCTAAGCTTTTGAGACAAAATCTCCATACTTAAAACAAAAAGATAAGGGGATAGGGGATCCCCTTGTCTTATCCCACTCTTACCCTGAAAATACCCTGAAACACTACCATTTAGCTTGAAAGAGTACCAAGGATCTGAGATACAACCCATGATCCATTTAACAAACTGCCTTGGAAACCCCATAGACAGTAACATAGAAGATATGAAAGCCCATTGAAGAGAATCAAAGGCCTTTCTAATATCCACCTTCACCATGCATCTTGGGGTAATATATTTCCTAGTATAGCCTTTGACCAATGCCTGAGAAAGGAGCACATTATCAAAGATATTCCTCCCCTGAATGAAAGCAGCTTGCTCCTCACCTATCAATGATGGGAGGATAGGCTTCATCCTGTTAGTCAAGAGTTTAGAAATGGTCTTGTAAAAAATGGTACAACAAGATATAGGTCTGAATTCCTTGACAGATTGAGCATCATGCTTTTTAGGGATTAGAGTCACTAAAGTTGCATTAGCCTGTTTAGACATAACCCCAGTCTTAAAAAAAATTGAACAGCAGCATAAAAGTCCATACCAATAATACTCCAACAAGCCTTAAAAAACCCAGCAGAGAACCCATCTATACCATTACCAGGACTACTATTATTATCCATTTTGAAAATTATAGCCTTCACCTCATCACAAGACACATGCAAGCACAACTTCTCCTGATCAGTAAGAGGTAATTCTTTAGTATCAAGGATAGTCCCAGAAACAGGACAACTGTTTCCTAAAAGATTAGTATAATAATCCTGGAAAGCAGTAGAGACAGCATCAGGACCAACACAAGTGATACCTTCTTCATTCTTAATAGCACCAAGCATCTGGTGAGTCTTCCTCTCAGCAATCTTAGAAAAGAAATAGTTAGTAGAGCAGTCAGTCAATTGGATATGCTTAACTTTAGCTCTTTGTTGCAGAATACTCATTTCAGCCCCTTTAAGTTTATAGGAGTCTAATAAGACCCTTTCTTGGGCTATAAGAGAAGCAGAAAAAGGATCTTTACTCAAACTTTGCTGACAGGCTTGCAACTTCTTCTTAGCTTGCTCCACCTCCCCAGAAAGATGAGAAAAATTATTCCTATGAAAATGTTTGAGGGCTTGCTTGACCCTTTTTAACTTTTGAAAGAGGATATACATAGGGGAACCCCTTACCTTCTGACTCCAAACCTTGGAAACAGTGGGAAAGAAATCCTCATGATCGACCCAACAGTTCATAAAGCTAAACATTCTATGAGATTTATAGTCTTTAGAAACGTCCACCACAATAGGAGCATGATCAGAAACTCCAGGATCACCTATTGTAACAGCAGCATGAGAAGAAGTAGAACAGCAAGCATGGTTAGTAAGTGCTCTATCCAATTTGGAACAAACCCTGGTCTCAGGGTCCTGTTTATTAGTCCAAGTAGTTTGCCCACCACTACATGGCAAGTCTTCTAATTGACAACTAAGTACACATGAATTGAAGTCAAACATGTCTTGCAAATCAGGGGGATTTGGACTCCTTTTCTCCTCAGGCACCCGAACAACATTGAAGTCCCCCAACACCAACCATGGTTGAGTAGTGCACCCTGCAACTAAGTCATTCCAAAGAGGGATTCTTTTATCACATTTATTCTTCCCATACACCATAGTGACCCACATTGCTTTGTTGGACTCAAAATGATTGACCAGACCAGTAATGTATTGCTCACCCTTACTGACAGTAGTTAGTGAAACAGTCTTGGGATTAAAGAACACCCAAATTCTTCCTTTATGATGAAAATCATGGTTAGTGATAACTGACCAGCTACTAAAATGACTTTTAATAATTTTGCTCACATTCTCCCATATTACTCTAGTCTCAATTAACCCAAAAACATTCACTTTATTAGCAAAGAGAAATTCCTTAACCTCACTATATTTAAGAGGCTTGTTAAAGCCTCTAATGTTCCAAGAGACAACTTTCATTTTTATCAGGAGGTAAAGCTTCTTTCAGATTATGCAACTCCTCATTAGTGAAATAAGAGATGCTAAAAGGACATTCTTGATGCATTACAGGTTCAACCTCATCTATTTGGGACCCAGGGTCAACCAAATAGGGGGGCCTGTGGTACCACCTAGTCCAGACAACAGTTTAGACCCATTGGTCTGATCTAGCCATTCATTCTCACGTTGGAAGAGATGAAAGGAGTTAGCTAGGATCATTGGCTCTTTCACTATACTAGCCTTAATTTTTTGAGAAGAGGAATTCTTCTTACTAACAGATGTGAACTTCTCACCATCCAAAGTGTAATCTGAGTGCTTTACAACAGCACTGTGAGAAGACTTTCCATCAGGAATCCCCTCCTCTGAGTACTCATTCTTCTTCACAGGCTCTGAGGTACCACCTAACTCTTTATGTTCCCTAGAACTACCTCAGACCAAAGAAAAGGGTCCAAATCAGGAAACAGAACCCAGATAGGCACACAAGCAACCCTATCCATCTCTAGAGAGAAAGTAAGAGTCCATTCCTTAAGAACTAGTGTATAGACCCCCATTTTCCAAGGTCCTCCTCTTAAAACACCTGCCATGGCTTCTTTCGAATTAAATCGAAAAGAAAACCATCCTTTTTTAAAGTATTGCACAACAGGAGATGCTATAACACTCCATTTTTCATACACAAACTTCTTTATAGCTTGCATATTAGGTCTAGACCCAATGACATTCCCCATTAACGTATTATCCTAAATCTTAAGTTCATTCTCAAAATCATGTAAATTGAAATCAAGTTCAGCCAAATCAATCACATCCTCATAGTAAGGCAAACTCATTCCAAGTTGTTGTGGTTTTGCAGCAATTTTGGACCAACTAGCTTTAGCCGGTTCAATAATAGGTTCGATTGTGAATCAGGCTTAAGAACAGAATCAGAAGATTTAACAGCATGATTGTGAATCACAGTGCTAACATCATTAATCTGAACAGTAGAATTATGAGTAGGAGTGTTTATACCAGTAGCATTAATGGCGTTCAAGATTAAATCGTTAATCGAAGGAGTTCGCGAAGTACTCTGCTCCGTAACCTCTTGCAAATCCTCACTTCCCTTCAAACCCAAACTTTTGGAACTTTCTCGCGGTGGCAATGGCGGCATCTGCTGCTTTTTAGGCGGTCTACTAGGACCACGCTTCACCTGAGAATCCGCCTTGAGAGTTTCGAGCTATGGAAAACGAAAATCGGTTGAGAGAAAACGGTTATAGAGAGAGAAAGTCTTTCTCTCACTTCGCTGATTATTGATTTATTATATAACCTTTGATCTATTATTATTATTATTATTATTATTATTATTATTATTATTATTATTATTATTATTATTATTATTATTATTATTATTATTATGTATTTGCCTATTTTGTAGCCTAATAGTTTTTTTAGGAAATATAATAATTACTAAAAATTAGGGAATATATTTGTGAAGTATATATTGTTTTCCTAAAATTATCTTGGTGAATCATTGGGCCCATTTTTTAAATAATTGTTTTGACAACATATGACTTGCAGATTCGTGGAACTGGACCTTTAAATGTTTAAATGAAATTGTTAGGTTAAGGAGCACATTTTCACAATTATAAGAAGTATTTTGGCGGGAAAGATGAAAAGTCCTTATTACCCCTTGATTTTTATTTTAGTGAATAGGGGATAGGGGATCTTGAACGACTCTAATTACAACCATCTCCTAATATTAAATTAATAATCGACTACTTATTTATCTTGTAACACAAAAAGTGTACTCTTTAAACTCTTAATTAAGATGAACCAACAAAAACTCTAATAGACATTTGATTGGACTTATTTGGCTCTAATTTTTTACTACTGTAAAAATCTGTAATTACTTTCATTTCAAATGATGGATGGTCACGAACTTACATTGGATATATACTTGATTTGTCACAATCAATAGTTGAAGACAACTCTTTAATTTCTTGCTGATGTATGTTCCCCTTTAAATAGATGTAAACTTGAAGGCATAGCCAAAATGTCATATTCCTCATTTAGTCATTTGTATATTAGTCTATATATAGACCCATATGTGTGCAACTTACAACTTAATTACAAGCATATTACGACTAACTAAAACTTCCAAATCTCGTTTAAAATTGTCTTATGGTTAATACAACCTCTTTCCACCCATGAATCATAATATGTGGTAAGTGAGTAATTATATAATTTACTATAGTAACTATGTTTGAAGCAACCTTAATTAAGATAGTTTTAAGTAAGACATGATAGCTGAATTAAAATAATTATATTCCGCAAATCTTACTTAGTCTTAGAGCGAGACACAAACGGTTCAAGTCAACTTTTTCATCCTACTACGTAATATTTTCTTCAAAAATAGCTAAAATGTCGTACTCTTGGTTTGCATTAGTCCACATTCGATATGATTATTACTCCGTAGTTTGCACTTCGTACGATATAAATCCATTATTTGACCCGGGCCTCTTGACTAATTTGGTAAATACAACTTAGCTTACAAATTAACATTAATAACAAAGTTATAAGGTTACAAAAGTCTTTAACAACACTCGCAAAATCTATAGTACTCCGTGTATTTTTTCTTAAAAAAATGATCCTAATTTTCCAAAGGTGTATTTACGTATACAAATTACAATTAAGCACATAAGGTATTGTTAGTAATAATGATAATGTCTCATGACATTCCCTCATTAGTTTCTAGCTTTATATATTCTCAAGGTACTGTTAGTAATAATAATATAGTCTTACAGGTACATTAGTACAGTATTTTTTTAGTAGCCATTATTGCAATAGAAAGGATAGTTACCAAATTTCTCAAAGTTACTACACAATAGAAAGGAGTACTTGTTTGTCTACCATCTTGACGGTGCCAGGATTTTCTATTTTTGAGATCCTGACTCAAATTTAAACCCAAGTTAATTTTTGTACGCTAAAACTTAACTACTACCTAATTTTTTTCTCTTATTTAGAACAATAACAATTTTTTTTTACCATTTTTTAAATAATAGACATATATATTAATACGCGGATACAATAAATAAAACATTATTTTTGAAAAAAAGCAAGATAAAATTTACAAAAGAAACTTATTCTTTGACATCATACATAAACCCTAACATGTTTATTAATGGTCAATAATTAGAAAATCTTAGTCATTTTATTTTGAAATATGACCATTTTGTCTTAAGATACATATAAAATATGATTTTGGGTTATAAGATGACTAACTTTGTTTGACAATAAATAAATAAATAAATAAAATATTTATAGTCAGTTTGCCTTAAGATAAAAATAAAAAATACGGAGTATAATTTTTTGTTATAAGATGACCCATATTGTATTGAAAATACAAAAAATATGACATATTGTAGACACCCGCATTTTGACTGCCACGTGTCTATGGTAGTCTCCGAAAAACACTCGATGATGATCGGACGCAAACGTGACTTGGTATACTCGGATTTGGGCTCGGAATTCATAATATCCGACATGGACTTTTAGCGGAGTAAAAATCTCACAAAACAGACCTCAAATCCAGGCCCAGTGGGTCGTTCCGAGCAAAATGAGACTAATTTGGGCCAAAACCGACCCCAAAAGTAATTTCCGTCTTTTGGCGACCGGGTCAAAACCCGGTCAAAGACGAAACCGTCTCATAAATCAGCCAAGTTCAGATTGGCGCACAAAATAAATTCAAAAATAACAAACAAATCAATCAAGTCAAAACTTCCCTATTTTATCTCACCCGTTTGACCCACTCGATCGAGTGGATTGACCCCACTCGATCGAGTGGAGCCTTTTTTACCCGGATTTGACCCGTTTGCGAAGGCACTCGATCGAGTGCACTAGGGCCACTCGATCGAGTGCCCCTATGTCGAGGGAAAGGTCTATAAATACCCCATGATCCCAATGCATTTCACAACTTTACACCCTAAGCATTTACCCTACATTCACCCTACATTTTTCAGCCATAACTCATCTACACATAGAGCCTTAGGAACCCTAAGCAAACATACCGATCCCGAGCCTTTTGTCCCTCGGAAACCGACGCAACACACACACCATAACTCTCATACATCCTCGATACTCCCGAGCCCGTGCCGCTATTACGAGTCCATTTCCGAGGTCCTTACTAAGCATGTATGTTGAGGGTGTCCTAAACCCCGTCTTAATCTCTTTTATCTAGTCTCATTTTCCCTTTATTTATCGTATTTTTTGCATCATCTTTGTAATCGTAGTAACACTAACACTAGCATTTTTGTACCTTTTATATTTTCGTTTTTTGTATTATTTTATCGTCATTAACATTAATAATACCGTGTATACGTAAACTAGTATCAAAAATCGGTTTTAAAACGTTGGACTACGATGATCACTTTTGGTCCGTCTAATCCCTTTACGAGCAACGACGGAGGTGGAGCCCTTTCGAGGAGCCCCGCCCCAATGTACTCAAGGGCGTGATGTGACCGTGATCGGTCGTAGTTGAACGGATTTAATTCCCTTTCCATAATTGGTACGAAACCCGTTGATACGAAAACCGACATCACGTAACCCGAAAGGGTTAGTTCCGATGTCGTGACGTAGAGGGATACATTTCGTCACCAATTCAAAATTTCCTAATCTAACGTAAACGTTTTCCTAAAACTCCGGTGACGGTATTATAATCGTTCATACACGATTATAGCATCGGAGGCCGAATTAAATACAAATCGTGCGATATTTGTATTCGGTTTGGCCATTCATCGATTTTAAGTCATAAAAACGAAACGAGCCATGCTTCGTACAGGGGGCACTCGATCGAGTGCCATGGGCCACTCGATCGAGTAGCACCCCAAAAAGTGGTCAGTAGCCACGTTAAACGAGCACTCGACCGAGTCACACCATAACTCGGTCGAGTGGGTCCTGTAACCCCCAAAACCGAGGGGTTTGACCCACAATTCAAGCCTCGACCTTTTTATCGACTTTAGTCATCACGTGCAAAGACTATCACGTGACTATCCTATTTTCAAAACCATTCACATCACGACACGTAGAACGACTTTGACCACCTTTTGACGTGATAAGTCGGAACAAGACTACGGGACATGAGATCGGGCTAGCAATATGCCACAGTCTCATATTTCCGTCCTTCGTTTAGTACACGACATAATGTGTATTTAATCGGGGTCAGTCCATCTATATATTTCGCGGTTTAGTTTACATACGGGTCCGTCCCTATCATTATATCGCGTTATTTTTATTTCGTTTATTACTTTTACGTAACGTTGTATTGTGAATTCCGGGTTGTATTTCCGCCCGTGTAACTTGTACGTTACATTTTTATTTACTTTCGAGCTTTGTTTATTTACTTGCTTTTACGCTTTATAAACGCAAGTGAACAGGATCTGGTTTGACGACGAGGATGACGTCTACCTCGCCAAAGGGGAAGCTGTCCCCATCACCTCCGAGGAGATCCGAAGGACTAAATCCCGGGTCCTAACCAGTAACCACCTTGGTCGTCCCTATCAAGCCACTAGCTCTAGGGACACCCCTATCCCGACAACCGTCACTGAGCCATTCGGGACGGAAGTCGCCCCTGAAGAGCCGACTGATGAAACGGCTCTCGTGAAGCAATTGAAGAAAGCCCGAGTTGACCTCACTATATGGCAACTCCTGGTTAGTTCTCAAGAACATCGAGAAGCACTTACAAAGGCTCTCGATCAAATTAAGGTTGACTCTTTGGTTACCCCTGCTGAGATGGTAGCCACGGTCCTGCCCCACCTAAAGGGCAAAGCTAAGGAAGGAGGTCCGACGATCACTTTCTCCGAAGCCGACCTACCGCCATTCGGGGCCTCCCACAATATGGCCCTCTACATTACGGTGGTTTGCCGAGGAAAATACCTCCCTATGACCCTGGTTGATGATGGGTCCGCTGTGAATGTCCTTCCTCTAAGGACCGCAAAAGCCCTCGGCATTACTGAGGCTGACTATATCCCGACTGCTCAGACCATCCAAGCTTTCGATGGAAGCCCAAAGTCGGTAGCTGGGGCCGTGAAACTGACCATCATAACCGGCCCTATAGAAAAGGAGCTCGAGTCCCAGGTGATCGATGTCACCTCATCATTCAACTTTCTCCTAGGTAGGCCTTGGATCCACGCGGTCAAGGCGGTGTCCTCCACCCTCCACCGAAAGATCAAGATGCCTCTGCTTAACGATGTCATCACTTTAGAGGCAACACCAATGACTGTGGCTAGCTGTAACGCCACGGGACGCACGGACCTCTGGGGGTTCGATTTTGTGGGGATGATCGAGCAAGAGTACCTCTTTAGGCCATACTTCACTACGAGTATCGACATGATGCTCCAAAACCTAGGGTACTTTCCGGGGGCTACCTCTCGACCCGATCTTCCAGCTGGGAAGATCATCGAGGTTCTCAAAGACGAAGAGTCTGACTTTGGTCTCGGGTATGCCATAACTCCCGACAATGTTGTCCGAGCAGGAATTGAGAAGGCCTGCAACATCCTTAAGGGTATCTACTTGAGCCCTTATAGCCCACGGTTGGCTGACTACTTTGTCACACCGGTGTTTGGGGCTATCCAGGTTGGTCTATACCGACCCAATGCTATGCGGCTCGGGACCCACTTGGCCCGGGACTGCAACTACATCCCGGATGACGTGTTCACCCTCATCCAATCCAACGGAGCTGAAGATGCTGTGCCCGCTCTAGGGCTACTATTTGGGGAAGACATCATAGCCCCAACTCCAAAGGAAGACCTGGTCAACCTGATCCTCCGCAGCAACAGGTTTGACCCGAGCAAGCTGATCTCGGATGTTGGTTCCGAGACGGGAAACAGGGCCTGGAGGAAGACTGTCAAGTGGACTGACAGTCAGGGAAGGATCTACAAGCTGGTCACCGGAGAGGGAGACATGCCTGAGTCTGAGTCCGAGTCTGAGTCGGAGTATGAGTCAGAGTCTGAGGTCGAGTCTAGGGAAGTCGGTGCTAGAGTCACTCCTGTAACCCCTCTCCCTTTTATCATTCCTGCTGCTGGCACTTCGGGGTCTGTCCCGAGTGCCCTACCTATCCCGCCACTGACCAATGATCAGATGGCTGCTCTCTTTGAGCTGTTCTCCAAGTTTTCAATCAATAATAACAACCGTTCTGCTTACGACTTGTCTCTTTTAAATTCTGCTTTTAAAAATGTTTTATGCTATGACATTGAGAAACCAGACGAACAGGTACCCTTACCTCCGCATCTGATCGAGCAACTAGAGCAAAGGGAGTCCCGGAACCCGGTGATCGAAGAAACCGAGTCCATAAATGTGGGAACAACCTTAGAACCACAGACACTTAAGATAGGGTTCTCCTTAGATCCCGAGGAGAAACAACAGTTCGTAAGCCTCCTCCAAGAGTTCAAGGATGTCTTCGCATGGTCCTACAAGGACATGCCGGGGATAGACCGAGAAATAGCCGAGCACCGCATACCAATCAAAGACGGGTGCAAACCGGTCAAACAGAAGCTTCGTCGGATGAGGCCCGAGTGGTCTCTCATTGTAAAAGAAGAAGTCAACAAACAATTCAAAGCCGGCTTCATACAAGTGTCCGAGTATCCGGACTGGGTGGCAAACATCGTGCCGGTTCCTAAAAAGGACGGTAAGGTGCGGGTATGTGTAGATTTTCGGGATCTTAACAAGGCGAGCCCGAAAGATGATTTTCCGTTACCACACATCGACATACTGGTGGATAACACGGCCGATCATGCCCTTCTATCATTCATGTACGGGTATGCCGGGTATAATCAAATCAAGATGGCGGAAGAAGACATGAGTAAGAATACCTTCACAACACCTTGGGGTACTTACTGCTATACCGTCATGCCGTTCGGTCTCATTAATGCCGGGGCCACATACCAAAGGACCGCTACCACTTTATTACACGACATGATGCATAAAGAGGTAGAAGTTTATGTAGACGACATGATCGTCAAATCCAAAGAACGGGACGGTCACATCACCGTCCTAAGAAAAATTTTCACCCGATTGCGCAAATACAACATGAGGTTAAACCCTCAAAAGTGCAGTTTCGGGGTAACATCAGGCAAATTACTGGGTCATATCGTTAGCCAACGAGGTATCGAAGTCGACCCAGCTAAAATCAAAGCCATTACCGAGATGCAACCTCCTAAAACCGAAAAAGAAATAAGGGGATTCCTCGGGAAAGTCCAGTTACATCAGTCGGTTCATTTCCAAACTAACCATGGTGTGTGAACCAATTTTCAAGAAGCTGAAAGTAGGAGAACGGGTACTATGGGATGACAAGTGCCAAACTGCTTTCGACAGGATCAAGGAAATTCTGTCTGCACCGCCAGTTTTAATGTCACCTCAACCCGGTTTGCCTCTGTCGTTATACCTAACGACGACCGAGACAGTCATGGGGGCTATGCTGGCTCAGACAGTTGACTCCGAAGAAAGAGCCATTTACTACATCAGCAAGAAGTTTTTAGAGTATGAGTGCAAATATACCATGCTCGAAAAGACGTGTTTGGCTCTAGTCTGGGCCACTAAGAAACTTCGGCATTATATGCTCAGTCACGAAGTCCATGTGCTATCCAAAATGGACCCGATCAAATACATCTTCGAAAAGCCCGTTCTCAACGGCCGAATCTCTAGATGGACTTTGATGCTGGCAGAGTTCGACCTAAAGTTCGTACCATTAAAAGCTATCAAGGGTCGAGTAGTAGCTGAATTTCTCGCCGATAGCCCGGTAATCGAGGAAGGACACACCGACACATGGTCCTTCCCAGACGAAGATATTTTCCATACTGATACTGAAACTTGGGATTTATACTTCGATGGTGCATCTAATTTTCGAGGGTTCGGAGTCGGGATCCTCCTAATTTCACCAAAAGGGGAACATACTCCCGTCTCCATCAAACTGGACTTTGATGTTACCAATAATGCAGCAGAGTACGAAGCATGCATTTACGGGCTACAAGCCGCCGCCAATCTGGGGATTACAAATCTCCGGGTACATGGTGACTCATCCTTGGTCATTAACCAAGCACTTCAAAAATGGAAGACTCGAAATGCTAATCTCGTGGCCTACCAGGCACGAGTAAGGGATCTCGAGAAACAATTCCAAAAGGTAGAGTACATATACCTACCCCGGGAAGAGAATCAGTTTGCAGAAGCACTCTCGAAATTGGCGTCTTTACTGAATATTCCCGACCACGTGACCAGTATGCCAATTTGCGTCGAAAGACGGTCCGAGCCGGCATACATTTACGACATTGAAGACATTGAAGTAACTGATCCCGAACCATGGTATCAGGCTGTGTTAAAATACCTGACAAACGGAGAATATCCTCCCGGGACGGAAGGCCGAGCCAAGAAAGCCTTACGAAGGCTAGCCACCCAATTTATTCGTACCGACGACGGGCAACTGTACAAAAAGACGGCACAGGGGGCTCTTCTCCTTTGTGTTGACAAGTATAAAGCTGAAAAGGTTATGGCCGAAGTACATGACGGTGAAAACGGCCCACATATGAATGCCCACATGCTGGTCCGGAAAGTCATGAGGCTCGGTTATTACTGGAATACCATGGAAGCCGACTGTCGATCATATGTCAAACATTGTCATAACTGTCAAATCTTTGGCAATGTGCAACATATGCCGTCATCACTACTCTATACCATGACGTCACCCTGGCCATTCTCAACGTGGGGTATTGACATAATCGGGAAAATAAATCCCTCGGGTACCGGTGGGCACTGCTTTATTTTGGTAGCTATCGACTATTTCACCAAATGGGTTGAAGCTGAATCATATCGCATTCTCAATGCCAAGCATGTAGCCAAGTTCATTCAGAACAAGATAATATGTCGATATGGGATTCCCTCTGAACTTATTAGTGATCACGGGACTCATTTTCAAGCCGAGACTGCGGCCCTGCTGACCAAATATAAAATCCAAAGGCATACTTCCTCGCCTTACCGTCCCCAAACAAATGGAGCAGTAGAGGCGGCTAATAAAACAATTGTCACCATACTCAAAAAGATGGCTGATAATTACCGGGACTGGCCCGACAAAATACCTTTTGCCCTATGGGGATATCGAACGTCAATTCGCACCGCAACCGGAGCAACGCCGTATTACCTAACCTATGGGATGGAGGCAGTCCAACCAGTCGAGCTGGAGGTACCGTCCCTCAGAATTCTGCTAGAAAGTCAAGTACCCGAAGCTGACTGGGTTCGAGCACGATATGACTCGTTGGTTCTACTAGACGAACGACGGTCTCGTGCCCTCAATAATATCCAAATCTACCAGAAGAGGATCCAGCGGGCCTTCAACAAAAGGGTAAGGCCCAGGAACATTAAGGAGGGCGATCTAGTCCTTAAGTCTGTTCGAGCTCTACTACCAGTCGATCCAAGGGGAAAATTAAAACCCTATTGGGCTGGTCCATATCTGGTGAAGAAGATCTTATCAGGAGGAGCAGTGATGCTAACGGACCTGGACGGGAATGAGTTTGTCAACCCAACCAACCTGGACCAACTGAAGCGTTACTACCCTTAGCCATTTCTCAATGTCATTAGCAAATTTTATCAAATCATTTTTACAAAAAGCAAGTCAATGAGCTAGAATTATTTATTCTACTGTCATAAACATCTTGAACCAATAGTCTTGGTGTAATTCGAGATTGCAAATTTCCTATGCCTGAACTACGTTTGGTTTGATTCTGCTAATCGCGGATACGTAGGCAACCCCTCAAAAGGGTACAACCAATGCAATCAAGAAAAGACAGGAGCGGTTTAATAATAAACTTATTTTATTAATTCAAAAAAAAAAAATCCCGATAAACTCGGAAAATTACAAAAATGCAGGAATTCAAAAAATACACAAAAAAAAGGGCACACAACAAATAATAATACTTAAATAATAATGAAGCTAAAGGACTCGGCATTCAGGGCATCTTGCCCTTCCCCTTGTCCTTGGCCTCCTTAGCCGTCCACTGGGGACGACGCGGAGGGGAGCGTTCCCGAATCTCCACGGGAACTTCTCTAGTTTGATTGGACTTATTTGGCTCTAATTTTTTACCACTGTAAAAATCTGTAGTTACTTTCATTTCAAATGATGGATGGTCACGAACTTACATTGGATATATACTTGATTTGTCACAATCAATAGTTGAAGACAACTCTTTAATTTCTTGCTGATGTATGTTCGCCTTTAAATAGATGTAAACTTGAAGGCATAGCCAAAATGTCATATTCCTCATTTAGTTATTTGTATATTAGTCTATATATAGACCCATATGTGTGCAACTTACAACTTAATTACAAGCTTATTACGACTAACTAAAACTTCCAAATCTCGTTTAAAATTGTCTTATGGTTAATACAACCTCTTTCCACCCATGAATCATAATATGTGGTAAGTGAGTAATTATATAATTTACTATAGTAACTATGTTTGAAGCAACCTTAATTAAGATAGTTTTAAGTAAGACATGATAGCTGAATTAAAATAATTATATTCCGCAAATCTTACTTAGTCTTAGAGCGAGACACAAACGTTTCAAGTCAACTTTTTCATCCTACTACGTAATATTTTCTTCAAAAATAGCTAAAATGTCGTACTCTTGGTTTGCATTAGTCCACATTCGATATGATTATTACTCCGTAGTTTGCACTTCGTACGATATAAATCCATTATTTGACCCGGGCCTCTTGACTAATTTGGTAAATACAACTTAGCTTACAAATTAATATTAATAACAAAGTTATAAGGTTACAAAAGTCTTTAACAACACTCGCAAAATCTATAGTACTCCGTGTATTTTTTCTTAAAAAAATGATCCTAATTTTCCAAAGGTGTATTTACGTATACAAATTACAATTAAGCACATAAGGTATTGTTAGTAATAATGATAATGTCTCATGACATTCCCTCATTAGTTTCTAGCTTTATATATTCTCAAGGTACTATTAGTAATAATAATATAGTCTTACAGGTACATTAGTACAGTATTTTTTTAGTAGCCATTATTGCAATAGAAAGGATAGTTACCAAATTTCTCAAAGTTACTACACAATAGAAAGGAGTACTTGTTTGTCTACCATCTTGACGGTGCCAGGATTTTCACACATGGATGCGAAAAAAAAATAAGGAAATCAAGTGACACCAAGCTAGATTAGCGAAAGATTTCTATTTTTGAGATCCTGACTCAAATTTAAACCCAAGTTAATATTTGTACGCTAAAACTTAACTACTACCTAATTTTTTTTCTCTTATTTAGAACAATAACAATTTTTTTTACCATTTTTTAAATAATAGACATATATATTAATACGCGGATACAATAAATAAAACATTATTTTTGAAAAAAAGCAAGATAAAATTTACAAAAGAAACTTATTCTTTGACATCATACATAAACCCTAACATGTTTATTAATGGTCAATAATTAGAAAATCTTAGTCATTTTATTTTGAAATATGACCATTTTGTCTTAAGATACATATAAAATATGATTTTGGGTTATAAGATGACTAACTTTGTTTGACAATAAATAAATAAATAAATAAAATATTTATAGTCAGTTTGCCTTAAGATAAAAATAAAAAATACGGAGTATAATTTTTTGTTATAAGATAACCCATATTGTATTGAAAATACAAAAAATATGACATATTGTAGACACCCGCATTTTGACTGCCACGTGTCTATGGTAGTCTCCGAAAAACACCCGATGATGATCGGACGCAAACGTGACTTGGTATACTCGGATTTGGGCTCGGAATTCATAATATCCGACATGGACTTTTAGCGGAGTAAAAATCTCACAAAACAGACCTCAAATCCAGGCCCAGTGGGTCGTTCCGAGCAAAATGAGACTAATTTGGGCCAAAACCGACCCCAAAAGTAATTCCCGTCTTTTGGCGACCGGGTCAAAACCCGGTCAAAGACGAAACCGTCTCATAAATCAGCCAAGTTCAGATTGGCGCACAAAATAAATTCAAAAATAACAAACAAATCAATCAAGTCAAAACTTCCCTATTTTATCTCACCCGTTTGACCCACTCGATCGAGTGGATTGACCCCACTCGATCGAGTGGAGCCTTTTTTACCCGGATTTGACCCGTTTGCGAAGGCGCTCGATCGAGTGCACTAGGGCCACTCGATCGAGTGCCCCTATGTCGAGGGAAAGGTCTATAAATACCCCATGATCCCCATGCATTTCACAACTTTACACCCTAAGCATTTACCCTACATTCACCCTACATTTTTCAGCCATAACTCATCTACACATAGAGCCTTAGGAACCCTAAGCAAACATACCGATCCCGAGCCTTTTGTCCCTCGGAAACCGACGCAACACACACACCATAACTCTCATACATCCTCGATACTCCCGAGCCCGTGCCGCTATTACGAGTCCATTTCCGAGGTCCTTACTAAGCATGTATGTTGAGGGTGTCCTAAACCCCGTCTTAATCTCTTTTATCTAGTCTCATTTTCGCTTTATTTATCGTATTTTTTGCATCATCTTTGTAATCGTAGTAACACTAACACTAGCATTTTTGTACCTTTTATATTTTCGTTTTTTGTATTATTTTATCGTCATTAACATTAATAATACCGTGTATACGTAAACTAGTATCAAAAATCGGTTTTAAAACGTTGGACTACGATGATCACTTTTGGTCCGTCTAATCCCTTTACGAGCAACGACGGAGGTGGAGCCCTTTCGAGGAGCCCCGCCCCAATGTACTCAAGGGCGTGATGTGACCGTGATCGGTCGTAGTTGAACGGATTTAATTCCCTTTCCATAATTGGTACGAAACCCGTTGATACGAAAACCGACATCACGTAACCCGAAAGGGTTAGTTCCGATGTCGTGACGTAGAGGGATACATTTCGTCACCAATTCAAAATTTCCTAATCTAACGTAAACGTTTTCCTAAAACTCCGGTGACGGTATTATAATCGTTCATACACGATTATAGCACCGGAGGCCGAATTAAATACAAATCGTGCGATATTTGTATTTGGTTTGGCCATTCATCGATTTTAAGTCATAAAAACGAAACGAGCCATGCTTCGTACAGGGGGCACTCGATCGAGTGCCATGGGCCACTCGATCGAGTAGCACCCCAAAAAGTGGTCAGTAGCCACGTTAAACGAGCACTCGACCGAGTCACACCATAACTCGGTCGAGTGGGTCCTGTAACCCCCAAAACCGAGGGGTTTGACCCACAATTCAAGCCTCGACCTTTTTATCGACTTTAGTCATCACGTGCAAAGACTATCACGTGACTATCCTATTTTCAAAACCATTCACATCACGACACGTAGAACGACTTTGACCACCTTTTGACGTGATAAGTCGGAACAAGACTACGGGACATGAGATCGGGCTAGCAATATGCCACAGTCTCATATTTCCGTCCTTCGTTTAGTACACGACATAATGTGTATTTAATCGGGGTCAGTCCATCTACATATTTCGCGGTTTAGTTTACATACGGGTCCGTCCCTATCATTATATCGCGTTATTTTTATTTCGTTTATTACTTTTACGTAACGTTGTATTGTGAATTCCGGGTTGTATTTCCGCCCGTGTAACTTGTACGTTACTTTTTTATTTACTTTCGAGCTTTGTTTATTTACTTGCTTTTACGCTATAAACGAACCTCGCATGCTAAATCATTTCGACAAATAATAAGTTGCATTAAATGACGTAGTTAATGCAAAATTCACATGCTTAGACAAAACGCTGTTTGCATATCATGTAATTATTTTACTAGCGCGCGTACACGAACACGAACGGTGTCTTAGTAGAGGCCGCCATGTGCGGGCGGGGTTGGGTGTCCTTAGTGGGCTTCCCAACACGTACCCTCACCCCTTACTCAGAACCTTTGGTTTTCGGATGTTCGAAACCCTTGGCGCACGAGAGTCATTCTATATACGAAAGCCGGTGTAAACGGTATCGATATTGCAATGCAAAGGGACGAGCCCCATAAACTCTGAAATCGAAGTGGGCTTACTTTGTGTATAGCCCATGACGACATAGAGTGGGCTCGTATGGTTCCGAATAACCACAAAATTCGGTGGCGACTCCATTTTGACTTAAATTTCGAACCCGAGAACAATCTTACCACGAGATGCATTCGCCTACCCAAACCCGCGCTTCGCCGCGTCGGGGTGGACCTACGTCATGTTCACAATTTGGCGACTCCGCTGGGGATACCTGATGTACCACATGTCATCGGGGTTCCTAGGGTGAGACTCGAAGAGAAATCGTTCGTAGATTAGTGTGCGCGCATTAGTTTAATGATTCACGCATAACCCAAATTTGCCCGGGCCGGTTACTTGTGACCGACGTCCCACTATACCACGGTGCATTCCTACACGGGTGCGCTAAAGATATCGATGGTGGAACTCGTCTCGGTTTCGCGGCATGTCCTAAGACCAACTCGGCTTAGGGAGTCCGTCCATCACACGAGAAAGCCATCGTTGTTGGTATAGACCCTATTTTGAACGACCGAGACTTAGTGTAAAGCATACATAAGCGTCGTTATAATGCTTGTTTGACTACATGCTACTTGGTTTCCGTGTCAATTTTCAAAAAAAAACCGTCATTTCAAAAATTGCATCTTTCCAAAAATACCCACTTTTCGAAAAACCCGAAATACTGTCCATTTCGGGACCCGTATTTACAAAATGCCCAATTTCGAAAACCCGAAATGCTGCCCATTTTGGGACTCACCTTTTCAAATATCCAATTTTCAAAACTCGGAATGCCGCCGAAATTTAGGATCAACGATTTGACTCAAAATATCCTTTTCTGTAGTCGGCATGCTGTCCGTTTTAGTTCTCGAATTTCCACCCCCCACCACCTTGATTTTCGGAATTTTTCTTTTCAAAATTCTAATCTCGGTTTTCGAAATTCCGTTTTCAGTTTTCAAAACTCTCGGAAATTCGTTCATTTTGCATTCAAACCTCAACTTTCAACTTTCCTAAAATAAACCTTCCTTATTATAGGACCTACCGTTTATCCGTGTGTCGGGTCTTTGCATAGTACGTAGAGGGTTTATAGCGTCGAAACTCCGTCGATCTTATATCACGAGTTTCCCCCCTTTCCCGAGTCCGCCTTATCTGTCAAGGCACGACCAACCCGCGTAGGGCATACCCCTACAAAGGAAAGTCCGTCCAAACACTCGAGTCAAAAGTCTGGGGAATAGTCTCACGTGGACCTTCCTTCGAACGGGACTAGGCCCACAAAGCCGAAATCCTAAGAAAGTCGTACCACTCACGAGTCATCCGTCTAGGTGTCTTTCTCGAGTCTTCTCAACTCAGTCCTTTCTTTTTGGGTCGCTCGGGATGTACTTTTTCCTTTGATTCCAAGACTGGGTTCGGTTTCTGATTACGTGGTGTTCTTACAGACAGGCCACCATCAACCAGACACACTCGCAGAATGGAAGCTGCTTTAGCTGATCTGAAAACCTCTGTGGACGCCATGGTCGACAAACAAGCCGACATCGACGCCCAACTGAATGAAATGAGGGCTGGACAAGTTGCCATCGTCACTCGATTGGCTGCGGTGGAGCACAGGACTCCAAATGCCGGGACTATTGGGCCTCTGGCTGATCTAGTTAGCTCAGTACGCCGACTAGAGGAACAAGTTCACTTGACTGGGAGTAATAATATCCATCGGGAGAATAGTCGTGAGTATAACCCACTGAGTGACAAGCTGCCTGCAAACCTGAACCTCACCGGCTTGCCCATGTTCGAAGGGACTGAAGACCCGTTACTACATGTACGGGCCTTCAAGGAGTTCATGGCTATCAAAGGGGTGGACTCTACCATGTTCAAGAACCTCTTTGCTGCGTCTCTTGAAAAGCACCCTCGGGCCTGGTACTACAGGCTAGACCCGAAGAAATACCCTACCTGGGATGATGTGGCCACCGAGTTCGCTCGGAACTATGCTGACAACACCGAGATCCAAACCACAATGAGATCTCTGGAGGTTATGGCCCAGGAACCGAAGGAAGGTTTTACCAAATACCTTCAACGATGGAGGGCCGAGAGCGTGAAACTGGTCGATAAGCCCAGTGAGAAGACCTTGGTGGAGGCTTTTGTCAAGAACCTCCTCCCATCTTACCGGGTTCACCTCCGATATGCTGTCATACCCAATTTCACCACCCTTACTGAAATGGGTATGAGGATCGAAGATGACTTAAGACTGGAAGGCCTCACTAAGGCCGCTGCTAAGTGTTACCAAGGGGCTTCTTCCTCCACTACCAAGCCTCAAGCTGCAACTCGCAGCATTTTCGACGCGGTGAATCTACTAGATACCCCGTCCAAGAAGAACACCCCACCTCAGGTTTTTACTGATATAGGTACGACCTATACTTATGCCTTACAAAGGCTATCCTCTAAAGGCCTAATCCAACCGATAGGCCCAACTCCTGAAGTTCCGGTCGAGCGACGCTCCAAGAACTACAACGCCCAAGCCTATTGCCAGTACCACCGAGGCAATGGGCATGATACCGAGAAGTGCTGGAAGCTGAAGCACTTGATTCAGGACCTGATTGAAAGCGGTAAAATCCCGCTACCCGGAGATAAGCCCAGCAACAGGGAGAACCCTTTCAGCTCCCACGCCATCTTTACCGGGGAGGTTATTGATTGCTCCCACCTTATCTCTCCATTCATCCCGCAAGTGAACGGGATCTGGTTCGACGACGAAGATGATGTCTACCTCGCAAAAGGGGAAGCTGTCCCCATCACCGCCGAGGAGATTCGAAAGACTAAATCCCGAGTCCTAACCAGTAACCACCTTGGTCGTCCCTATCAAGCCACTAGCTCTAGGGATACCCCTATCCCGACAACCGTCACTGAGCCATTCGGGACGGAAGTCGCCCCTGAAGAGCCGACTGATGAAACGGCTCTCGTGAAGCAATTGAAGAAAGCCCGAGTTGACCTCACTATATGGCAACTCCTGGTTAGTTCTCAAGAACATCGAGAAGCACTTACAAAGGCTCTCGATCAAATTAAGGTTGACTCTTTGGTTACCCCTGCTGAGATGGTAGCCACGGTCCTGCCCCACCTAAAGGGCAAAGCTAAGGAAGGAGGTCCGACGATCACTTTCTCCGAAGCCAACCTACCGCCATTCGGGGCCTCCCACAATATGGCCCTCTACATTACGGTGGTTTGCCGAGGAAAATACCTCCCTATGACCCTGGTTGATGATGGGTCCGCTGTGAATGTCCTTCCTCTAAGGACCGCAAAAGCCCTCGGCATTACTGAGGCTGACTATATCCCGACTGCTCAGACCATCCAAGCTTTCGATGGAAGCCCAAAGTCGGTAGCTGGGGCCGTGAAACTGACCATCATAACCGGCCCTATAGAAAAGGAGCTCGAGTCCCAGGTGATCGATGTCACCTCATCATTCAACTTGCTCCTAGGTAGGCCTTGGATCCACGCGGTCAAGGCGGTGTCCTCCACCCTCCACCGAAAGATCAAGATGCCTCTGCTTAACGATGTCATCACTTTAGAGGCAACACCAATGACTGTGGCTAGCTGTAACGCCACGGGACGCACGGACCTCTGGGGGTTCGATTTTGTGGGGATGATCGAGCAAGAGTACCTCTTTAGGCCTTACTTCACTACGAGTATCGACATGATGCTCCAAAACCTAGGGCACTTTCCGGGGGCTACCTCTCGACCCGATCTTCCAGCTGGGAAGATCATCGAGGTTCTCAAAGACGAAGAGTCTGACTTTGGTCTCGGGTATGCCATAACTCCCCACAATGTTGTCCGAGCAGGAATTGAGAAGGCCTGCAACATCCTTAAGGGTATCTACTTGAGCCCTTATAGCCCACGGTTGGCTGACTACTTTGTCACACCGGTGTTTGGGGCTATCCAGGTTGGTCTATACCGACCCAATGCTATGCGGCTCGGGACCCACTTGGCCCGGGACTGCAACTACATCCCGAATGACGTGTTCACCCTCATCCAATCCAACGGAGCTGAAGATGCTGAGCCCGCTCTAGGGCTACTATTTGGGGAAGACATCATAGCCCCAACTCCAAAGGAAGACCTGGTCAACCTGATCCTCCGCAGCAACAGGTTTGACCCGAGCAAGCTGATCTCGGATGTTGGTTCCGAGACGGGAAACAGGGCCTGGAGGAAGACTGTCAAGTGGACTGACAGTCAGGGAAGGATCTACAAGCTGGTCACCGGAGAGGGAGACATGCCTGAGTCTGAGTCCGAGTCTGAGTCGGAGTATGAGTCAGAGTCTGAGGTCGAGTCTAGGGAAGTCGGTGCTAGAGTCACTCCTGTAACCCCTCTCCCTTTTATCATTCCTGCTGCTGGCACTTCGGGGTCTGTCCCGAGTGCCCTACCTATCCCGCCACTGACCAATGATCAGATGGCTGCTCTCTTTGAGCTGTTCTCCAAGTTTTCAATCAATAATAACAACCGTTCTGCTTACGACTTGTCTCTTTTAAATTCTGCTTTTAAAAATGTTTTATGCTATGACATTGAGAAACCAGACGAACAGGTACCCTTACCTCCGCATCTGATCGAGCAACTAGAGCAAAGGGAGTCCCGGAACCCGGTGATCGAAGAAACCGAGTCCATAAATGTGGGAACAACCTTAGAACCACAGACACTTAAGATAGGGTTCTCCTTAGATCCCGAGGAGAAACAACAGTTCGTAAGCCTCCTCCAAGAGTTCAAGGATGTCTTCGCATGGTCCTACAAGGACATGCCGGGGATAGACCGAGAAATAGCCGAGCACCGCATACCAATCAAAGACGGGTGCAAACCGGTCAAACAGAAGCTTCGTCGGATGAGGCCCGAGTGGTCTCTCAAGGTAAAAGAAGAAGTCGACAAACAATTCAAAGCCGGCTTCATACAAGTGTCCGAGTATCCGGACTGGGTGGCAAACATCGTGCCGGTTCCTAAAAAGGACGGTAAGGTGCGGGTATGTGTAGATTTTCGGGATCTTAATAAGGCGAGCCCGAAAGATGATTTTCCGTTACCACACATCGACATACTGGTGGATAACACGGCCGATCATGCCCTTCTATCATTCATGGACGGGTATGCCGGGTATAATCAAATCAAGATGGCGGAAGAAGACATGAGTAAGACTACCTTCACAACACCTTGGGGTACTTACTGCTATACCGTCATGCCGTTCGGTCTCATTAATGCCGGGGCCACATACCAAAGGACCGCTACCACTTTATTACACGACATGATGCATAAAGAGGTAGAAGTTTATGTAGACGACATGATCGTCAAATCCAAAGAACGGGACGGTCACATCACCGTCCTAAGAAAAATTTTCACCCGATTGCGCAAATACAACATGAGGTTAAACCCTCAAAAGTGCAGTTTCGGGGTAACATCAGGCAAATTACTGGGTCATATCGTTAGCCAACGAGGTATCGAAGTCGACCCAGCTAAAATCAAAGCCATTACCGAGATGCAACCTCCTAAAACCGAAAAAGAAATAAGGGGATTCCTCGGGAAAGTCTAGTACATCAGTCGGTTCATTTCCAAACTAACCATGGTGTGTGAACCAATTTTCAAGAAGCTGAAAGTAGGAGAACGGGTACTATGAGATGACAAGTGCCAAACTGCTTTCGACAGGATCAAGGAAATTCTGTCTGCACCGCCAGTTTTAATGTCACCTCAACCCGGTTTGCCTCTGTCGTTATACCTAACGACGACCGAGACAGTCATGGGGGCTATGCTGGCTCAGACAGTTGACTCCGAAGAAAGAGCCATTTACTACATCAGCAAGAAGTTTTTAGAGTATGAGTGCAAATATACCATGCTCGAAAAGACGTGTTTGGCTCTAGTCTGGGCCACTAAGAAACTTCGGCATTATATGCTCAGTCACGAAGTCCATGTGCTATCCAAAATGGACCCGATCAAATACATCTTCGAAAAGCCCGTTCTCAACGGCCGAATCTCTAGATGGACTTTGATGCTGGCAGAGTTCGACCTAAAGTTCGTACCATTAAAAGCTATCAAGGGTCGAGTAGTAGCTGAATTTCTCGCCGATAGCCCGGTAATCGAGGAAGGACACACCGACACATGGTCCTTCCCAGACGAAGATATTTTCCATACTGATACTGAAACTTGGGATTTATACTTCGATGGTGCATCTAATTTTCGAGGGTTCGGAGTCGGGATCCTCCTAATTTCACCAAAAGGGGAACATACTCCCGTCTCCATCAAACTGGACTTTGATGTTACCAATAATGCAGCAGAGTACGAAGCATGCATTTACGGGCTACAAGCCGCCGCCAATCTGGGGATTACAAATCTCCGGGTACATGGTGACTCATCCTTGGTCATTAACCAAGCACTTCAAAAATGGAAGACTCGAAATGCTAATCTCGTGGCCTACCAGGCACGAGTAAGGGATCTCGAGAAACAATTCCAAAAGGTAGAGTACATATACCTACCCCGGGAAGAGAATCAGTTTGTAGATGCACTCTCGAAATTGGCGTCTTTACTGAATATTCCCGACCACGTGACCAGTATGCCAATTTGCGTCGAAAGACGGTCCGAGCCGGCATACATTTACGACATTGAAGACATTAAAGTAACTGATCCCGAACCATGGTATCAGGCTGTGTTAAAATACCTGACAAACGGAGAATATCCTCCCGGGACGGAAGGCCGAGCCAAGAAAGCCTTACGAATGCTAGCCACCCAATTTATTCGTACCGACGACGGGCAACTGTACAAAAAGACGGCACAGGGGGCTCTTCTCCTTTGTGTTGACAAGTATAAAGCTGAAAAGGTTATGGCCGAAGTACATGACGGTGAAAACGGCCCACATATGAATGCCCACATGCTGGTCCGGAAAGTCATGAGGCTCGGTTATTACTGGAATACCATGGAAGCCGACTGTCGATCATATGTCAAACATTGTCATAACTGTCAAATCTTTGGCAATGTGCAACATATGCCGTCATCACTACTCTATACCATGACGTCACCCTGGTCATTCTCAACGTGGGGTATTGACATAATCGGGAAAATAAATCCCTCGGGTACCGGTGGGCACTGCTTTATTTTGGTAGCTATCGACTATTTCACCAAATGGGTTGAAGCTGAATCATATCGCATTCTCAATGCCAAGCATGTAGCCAAGTTCATTCAGAACAAGATAATATGTCGATATGGGATTCCCTCTGAACTTATTAGTGATCACGGGACTCATTTTCAAGCCGAGACTGCGGCCCTGCTGACCAAATATAAAATCCAAAGGCATACTTCCTCGCCTTACCGTCCCCAAACAAATGGAGCAGTAGAGGCGGCTAATAAAACAATTGTCACCATACTCAAAAAGATGGCTGATAATTACCGGGACTGGCCCGACAAAATACCTTTTTCCCTATGGGGATATCGAACGTCAATTCGCACCGCAACCGGAGCAACGCCGTATTACCTAACCTATGGGATGGAGGCAGTCCAACCAGTCGAGCTGGAGGTACCGTCCCTCAGAATTCTGCTAGAAAGTCAAGTACCCGAAGCTGACTGGGTTCGAGCACGATATGACTCGTTGGTTCTACTAGACGAACGACGGTCTCGTGCCCTCAATAATATCCAAATCTACCAGAAGAGGATCCAGCGGGCCTTCAACAAAAGGGTAAGGCCCAGGAACATTAAGGAGGGCGATCTAGTCCTTAAGTCTGTTCGAGCTCTACTACCAGTCGATCCAAGGGGAAAATTAAAACCCAATTGGGCTGGTCCATATCTGGTGAAGAAGATCTTATCAGGAGGAGCAGTGATGCTGACGGACCTGGACGGGAATGAGTTTGTCAACCCAACCAACCTGGACCAACTGAAGCGTTACTACCCTTAGCCATTTCTCAATGTCATTAGCAAATTTTATCAAATCATTTTTACAAAAAGCAAGTCAATGAGCTAGAATTATTTATTCTACTGTCATAAACATCTTGAACCAATAGTCTTGGTGTAATTCGAGATTGCAAATTTCCTATGCCTGAACTACGTTTGGTTTGATTCTGCTAATCGCGGATACGTAGGCAACCCCTCAAAAGGGTACAACCAATGCAATCAAGAAAAGACAGGAGCGGTTTAATAATAAACTTATTTTATTAATTCAAAAAAAAAAATCCCGATAAACTCGGAAAATTACAAAAATGCAGGAATCCAAAAAATACACAAAAAAAGGGCACACAACAAATAATAATACTTAAATAATAATGAAGCTAAAGGACTCGGCATTCAGGGCATCTTGCCCTTCCCCTTGTCCTTGGCCTCCTTAGCCGTCCACTGGCGACGACGCGGAGGGGAGCGTTCCCGAATCACCACGGGAACTTCTCTAGTTTGATTGGACTTATTTGGCTCTAATTTTTTACCACTGTAAAAATCTGTAATTACTTTCATTTCAAATGATGGATGGTCACGAACTTACATTGGATATATACTTGATTTGTCACAATCAATAGTTGAAGACAACTCTTTAATTTCTTGCTGATGTATGTTCCCCTTTAAATAGATGTAAACTTGAAGGCATAGCCAAAATGTCATATTCCTCATTTAGTCATTTGTATATTAGTCTATATATAGACCCATATGTGTGCAACTTACAACTTAATTACAAGCTTATTACGACTAACTAAAACTTCCAAATCTCGTTTAAAATTGTCTTATGGTTAATACAACCTCTTTCCACCCATGAATCATAATATGTGGTAAGTGAGTAATTATATAATTTACTATAGTAACTATGTTTGAAGCAACCTTAATTAAGATAGTTTTAAGTAAGACATGATAGCTGAATTAAAATAATTATATTCCGCAAATCTTACTTAGTCTTAGAGCGAGACACAAACGTTTCAACTCAACTTTTTCATCCTACTACGTAATATTTTCTTCAAAAATAGCTAAAATGTCGTACTCTTGGTTTGCATTAGTCCACATTCGATATGATTATTACTCCGTAGTTTGCACTTCGTACGATATAAATCCATTATTTGACCCGGGCCTCTTGACTAATTTGGTAAATACAACTTAGCTTACAAATTAATATTAATAACAAAGTTATAAGGTTACAAAAGTCTTTAACAACACTCGCAAAATCTATAGTACTCCGTGTATTTTTTCTTAAAAAAATGATCCTAATTTTCCAAAGGTGTATTTACGTATACAAATTACAATTAAGCACATAAGGTATTGTTAGTAATAATGATAATGTCTCATGACATTCCCTCATTAGTTTCTAGCTTTATATATTCTCAAGGTACTATTAGTAATAATAATATAGTCTTACAGGTACATTAGTACAGTATTTTTTTAGTAGCCATTATTGCAATAGAAAGGATAGTTACCAAATTTCTCAAAGTTACTACACAATAGAAAGGAGTACTTGTTTGTCTACCATCTTGACGGTGCCAGGATTTTCACACATGGATGCGAAAAAAAAAAAAGGAAATCAAGTGACACCAAGCTAGATTAGCGAAAGATTTCTATTTTTGAGATCCTGACTCAAATTTAAACCCAAGATAATTTTTGTACGCTAAAACTTAACTACTACCTAATTTTTTTCTCTTATTTAGAACAGTAACAATTTTTTTTTTACCATTTTTTAAATAATAGACATATATATTAATACGCGGATACAATAAATAAAACATTATTTTTGAAAAAAAGCAAGATAAAATTTACAAAAGAAACTTATTCTTTGACATCATACATAAACCCTAACATGTTTATTAATGGTCAATAATTAGAAAATCTTAGTCATTTTATTTTGAAATATGACCATTTTGTCTTATGATACATATAAAATATGATTTTGGGTTATAAGATGACTAACTTTGTTTGACAATAAATAAATAAATAAATAAATAAAATATTTATAGTCAGTTTGCCTTAAGATAAAAATAAAAAATACGGAGTATAATTTTTTGTTATAAGATGACCCATATTGTATTGAAAATACAAAAAATATGACATATTGTAGACACCCGCATTTTGACTGCCACGTGTCTATGGTAGTCTCCGAAAAACACCCGATGATGATCGGACGCAAACGTGACTTGGTATACTCGGATTTGGGCTCGGAATTCATAATATCCGACATGGACTTTTAGCGGAGTAAAAATCTCACAAAACAGACCTCAAATCCAGGCCCAGTGGGTCGTTCCGAGCAAAATGAGACTAATTTGGGCCAAAACCGACCCCAAAAGTAATTCCCGTCTTTTGGCGACCGGGTCAAAACCCGGTCAAAGACGAAACCGTCTCATAAATCAGCCAAGTTCAGATTGGCGCACAAAATAAATTCAAAAATAACAAACAAATCAATCAAGTCAAAACTTCCCTATTTTATCTCACCCGTTTGACCCACTCGATCGAGTGGATTGACCCCACTCGATCGAGTGGAGCCTTTTTTACCCGGATTTGACCCGTTTGCGAAGGCGCTCGATCGAGTGCGCTAGGGACACTCGATCGAGTGCCCCTATGTCGAGGGAAAGGTCTATAAATACCCCATGATCCCCATGCATTTCACAACTTTACACCCTAAGCATTTACCCTACATTCACCCTACATTTTTCAGCCATAACTCATCTACACATAGAGCCTTAGGAACCCTAAGCAAACATACCGATCCCGAGCCTTTTGTCCCTCGGAAACCGACGCAACACACACACCATAACTCTCATACATCCTCGATACTCCCGAGCCCGTGCCGCTATTACGAGTCCATTTCCGAGGTCCTTACTAAGCATGTATGTTGAGGGTGTCCTAAACCCCGTCTTAATCTCTTTTATCTAGTCTCATTTTCGCTTTATTTATCGTATTTTTTGCATCATCTTTGTAATCGTAGTAACACTAACACTAGCATTTTTGTACCTTTTATATTTTCGTTTTTTGTATTATTTTATCGTCATTAACATTAATAATACCGTGTATACGTAAACTAGTATCAAAAATCGGTTTTAAAACGTTGGACTACGATGATCACTTTTGGTCCGTCTAATCCCTTTACGAGCAACGACGGAGGTGGAGCCCTTTCGAGGAGCCCCGCCCCAATGTACTCAAGGGCGTGATGTGACCGTGATCGGTCGTAGTTGAACGGATTTAATTCCCTTTCCATAATTGGTACGAAACCCGTTGATTCGAAAACCGACATCACGTAACCCGAAAGGGTTAGTTCCGATGTCGTGACGTAGAGGGATACATTTCGTCACCAATTCAAAATTTCCTAATCTAACGTAAACGTTTTCCTAAAACTCCGGTGACGGTATTAAAATCGTTCATACACGATTATAGCACCGGAGGCCGAATTAAATACAAATCGTGCGATATTTGTATTTGGTTTGGCCATTCATCGATTTTAAGTCATAAAAACGAAACGAGCCATGCTTCGTACAGGGGGCACTCGATCGAGTGCCATGGGCCACTCGATCGAGTAGCACCCCAAAAAGTGGTCAGTAGCCACGTTAAACGAGCACTCGACCGAGTCACACCATAACTCGGTCGAGTGGGTCCTGTAACCCCCAAAACCGAGGGGTTTGACCCACAATTCAAGCCCCGACCTTTTTATCGACTTTAGTCATCACGTGCAAAGACTATCACGTGACTATCCTATTTTCAAAACCATTCACATCACGACACGTAGAACGACTTTGACCACCTTTTGACGTGATAAGTCGGGCAAGACTACGGGACATGAGATCGGGCTAGCAATATGCCACAGTCTCATATTTCCGTCCTTCGTTTAGTACACGACATAATGTATATTTAATCGGGGTTAGTCCATCTACATATTTCGTGGTTTAGTTTACATACGGGTCCGTCCCTATCATTATATCGCGTTATTTTTATTTCGTTTATTACTTTTACGTAACGTTGTATTGTGAATTCCGGGTTGTATTTCCGCCCGTGTAACTTGTACGTTACTTTTTTATTTACTTTCGAGCTTTGTTTATTTACTTGCTTTTACGCTTTATAAACGAACCTCGCATGCTAAATCATTTCGACAAATAATAAGATGCATTAAATGACGTAGTTAACGCATAATTCACATGCTTAGACAAAACGCTGTTTGCATATCATTTAATTATTTTACTAGCGCGCGTACACGAACACGAACGGTGTCTTAGTAGAGGCCGCCATGTGCGGGCGGGGTTGGGTGTCCTTAGTGGGCTTCCCAACACGTACCCTCACCCCTTACTCAGAACCTTTGGTTTTCGGATGTCCGAAACCCTTGGCGCACGAGAGTCATTCTATATACGAGAGCCGGTGTAAACGGTATCGATATTGCAATGCAAAGGGACGAGCCCCATAAACTCTGAAATCAAAGTGGGCTTACTTTGTGTATAGCCCATGACGACATAGAGTGGGCTCGTATGGTTCCGAATAACCACAAAATTCGGTGGCGACTCCATTTTGACTTAAATTTCGAACCCGAGAACAATCTTACCACGAGATGCATTCGCCTACCCAAACCCGCGCTTCGCCGCGTCGGGGTGGACCCACGTCATGTCCATACATATGTCCCATTTTGTTTTGAGATAAACATAAAAATTTGATATTGAATTTTATAAGATGGCCTATTTTTTGTTGACATAAAAAAGGTAGTACTTTTTTGTACTTGAACTTTACCCAATCATACTTAAAAATTACTATCTTATCCCTCTCATTTCCTCTCCACCTAAGTTTAATTATAGAGAGAGAGAAAAAAAATTCCAAAATTCAATTACACCAATTAGGGTTCTTCGAAAAAGTTCTAATTGTGATGATTCAAGTACAAATTAAGATCATAAATTTCAAATTCAATTGCTCTAATTAGGGTTCTTCGAAAAAGTTTTAATTTGCGATGATACGATTAGAAACTAAGGTTAGAAATTTCAAATCAATTGCACCAATTAGGGATTTTCAAAAAAGTCCTAATTTGCGATGATTTTGAAATCAATTGCACCAATTAGGGGTTCTTTAGAAAAGTCCTCATTTGCGATGAATTTCAAATCAATTACACCAATTAGGGTTTTTCGAAAAAGTCATTGTTTGCGGTTATACAAGTACCATAAATAATTACTACGTAATTAACATTAATTAACCTTTTCAATCAATTAACCCAAAATTCAATTAAAATTTCTATATGATAAAATATCGATTATAAAACTATGATCCTTAGTGAATTCGCAAATAATGATTGATCGATTTTAGAATGTATGAGGTTTTAGAAAGAATTTTGATGAAAAAACTGGTTTAGAATAAAATAAAAACAATGAAGGTTCTTTAGAATAGAAAAAGGGTAATATTGGAAAATTTAGGGAATTTTAAGTATGATTGAGTAACATTGAAGAATGAAAAAGTAATTCCGTAAAAAAATAGGGGAAGGGAAAACAAAGTTGCTAATAGGGAGAAAAAGAAGGAACAAGCTGTTTCAATTGTTGTTCCTGCTAAACGATATACTCCTAAGAAGAATGGCCCTCAGAGGGGAGGTGGTACCTCAGTTGGGAAGGATGTGGAGCCTCCTATCCCAACTGTAATGCATCGTGGAACCTCTGAGGAAGAGCTGGCTAGAGGCCTCTGTATCACCGGCTTAGGACCCCAGGCACTAGGCGATTTGGTTTCAGGAGACCAAACATTGGATCAGGGGGAGGTAGGGGCAGACCCTGACCCAAATGTTGGCTTCACTCCTGTCCAAAGACGCCCTGGTTGTGCTGGGCAAGGCCTTATGGTGACAAGATCTGGTTC
This sequence comes from Agrostemma githago, assembly GCA_958450325.1. NCBI lineage: Eukaryota > Viridiplantae > Streptophyta > Magnoliopsida > Caryophyllales > Caryophyllaceae > Agrostemma > Agrostemma githago. Next base: position 50,514,649 of record OY288256.1, read on the forward strand.
AAGCTGTAAGGGAGGACTGGAGACAATTTTACAGGTGGTTACACCGAATCGGTATGAAGTGCTGGAGAATGTGGATGATTATCATGAGGAAACTGAAGAGAGTTTGGCTCTCAATAGGGAGGAAGTCCCACTTGATTTACTCAAATGATAATAGCTTCTTGGAACATTCGAGGAGGGAACGAGCCTTTTAAGCAGAATGCAGTAATAAAATTAATAAAGGATAGGGGTCTTGATGTGCTTGGTCTTGTGGAAACTAGGATTGAAGAGAATAAAGCTAAGTCTATTATTACTAACAAGTTTGCTAGATTCCGTGTATGTTGCAATTATAGTTGTCATTATAATGGTCGGATTTGGGTCATTTGGAACCCTGCTACGGTTAGAGTTACTGTGTTGGCTATGACTTCTCAGATTATGCATTGTAAGGTTCATCACTTTGGTACTAACTCTGACAGTTTAGTTACTTTTGTGTATGGATTAAATGATGCGTCTGGTAGATTGGAGCTTTGGGATGCCTTGGGTTGCATTAATCCTGGTATTGATAAATGGATTGTTCTTGGCGATTGCATTGTGGGGTGTAATTTAGTGGAGCTTAATGGTCAAGGTTGCGAGTTCACCTGAACCAATAAGCAGGAGCCTAGTTCTAAGGTTTGGAGTAAATTGGATAGGGCTTTTGTTAACTCCTTTTGGTCTTTTGGTTTTCCTAATTCTTTTGCTCACTTCTTGGCTGCGGGTGTGTCTGATCACTCGCCTGTGGTGGTTAAGGCTTGTCTAGGGGCTCATGTTGGTAAGAGGTTTAGCTTTCTCAATTGTTGGATTGCTCACCCTCTTTACTGTTCTTTGGTGGCTGAGGCTTGGGGTACAAGTTTATGGCACTTATGGGTTTAAGCTATTTAGTAAATTGAAGAATGTCAAGATGGTGCTAAAAGAGTTACACAGGAATAATTTTTCTAGCATTGGGGATATAATTAAAGAGGTGGAACATGATTTGGAAGCCTGTCAACATCTCTTGCAGACCTCTCCTTTTTCTGAAAAGCTATTTAGGAAGGAACAGGAGTTAGTGGCTAGTAATGTGGATCTTCAGAAAGCTGAGATTAGCATTCTTTCTCAAAGAGCAAAGATGGATAGCATAAGTAATTCGGACGCTAACTTTGCTTATTTTCATGCGAGAGTCAAGGAGAGAAGGATGCAACAAGTGATTGGAGTTATTACAGATCATAGGGGATGTATAAGAACTGGTCCCTCTGAAGTGGCTTAGGGTTTTTTGGACTATTATCAGACTTTGTTAGGGCAGGAGACCCAGGTTCAAGCTGTGGATGCTTCCCTGTTTACTAGTGGGACGAGAATTCAGGAGTCTAGTTGGGATAATATGACCAAGTTACCTGATGAAGGGGAAATCAGGTCAGTTTTATTTTCTATGGGATCAGGCAAGAGTCCGGGTCCTGATGGATTTTTTGCTGGCTTCTTTAAAGCTTCTTGGGATTTGGTTAAAAGGGATTTTTGCGCTGCAGTGAAGGAGTTTTTTTTAAGACTAAAATGATAAAACAAGCTAACACTACTATTATAGCTCTTATCCCTAAAAAGAAGATTTGCAATTCGGTTTTGGTTTTTCGACCTATATCTTGTTGCTCTATTCTATATAAAACGGTTAGTAAAATTCTATCTAGTAGAGTGAAGGGAGTTCTTGATGATCTTATTGGTTGGGAGCAGACTGCTTTTATTAAGGGGAGAAGTCTTCATGATAATATCTCGTTATCTCAAGCTCTGATTAAGGGTTATGGACGAAGATATTTATCTCCGAGGTGTTTAATTAAGGTTGATTTAAGGAAGGCTTTTGACTCTGTTCAATGGGTGTTTATAAGGCAAATGTTGGAGGGTTTTAATTTTCCTCCGAAGCTAATTGGATGGATTATGGAGTGTATCCAGGGTTCTTGGTTCTCTTTGAAGATTAATGGCTTTGTTCATGGTTTTTTTAAGGGAAAGGGGGTGTTAGGCAAGGTGATCCGCTCTCTCCCTAACTCTTTGTCTTGAGCATGGAAGTGCTCTCTCGAAGATTGAGGAAAATTGAGATTGAGCATCAGGTTTCTGGTCATCCTAAATGTAGAAGGATAAGATTAAATCATTTAATTTTTGCTGACGATCTTATGGTCTTCATGAGGGGTGATCTTCCTTCTGTTAAGGCAGCTACAAACTCTCTAAATAAGTTTGCTGATGACACGGGCTTATATGCTAATAGAGAAAAAACTGAGATCTTCTTTGGAGGAGTTTGTGATGGGGTGAAGCATCTTATTCTCCAGGAAACTGGTTTTGCTGTTGGATCGCTTCCTTGTAGGTATCTTGGATTGTCATTGAATGATATTATAAATAGACTAGAGCATTATGCTCCTCTCCTTTTCAAGATTGAGAAATCTATTGAAATTTGGTCGGCTCATGTGTTGACTTATGCGGGTCGGGTGCAACTTATTAATACTATCATCTTGGGGATTTTCAGCTTTTGGTGTTCTAATGCTCTCTTGCCAGTCAATGTTATGGCCAAAATCACTACAATATGTAGGAACTTCTTTTGGACGGGTACGGGAATGAGGAAAGGTATGGTGCTTAAAGGATGGGGTGGTGTGGACATGACATAGGTCCACCCCGACGCGGCCACGCGCGGGTTTGGGTAGGCGAATGAATCTCCATATGATAATGGATCGAATTGAAATTTAGGTCGAAGTGGAGTCGCCACCGAATTTTGTGGTTATTCGGAACCATTCGAGCCCACTCTATGTCGTAGTGGACCGTATACAAAATACGGCCCATTTCCGATGTCAGAGTTTATTGGGCTCGTCCCTTTGCATTTGATACCGATGCCAATATTATCGGATATCGTGTATTGAATGACTCTCGTGCTGATGGGTGGGATTTGTCGTGAATCCCAATCGTCAAACAAAACCGGCAAACCTAACTAGGGTAGCTAGGGTAAGTCGGGTCGAATCCACAGGGACGGGAGGATGGACTAAAGTATGCTACGGTCAAGGACTAGGTTCGAGACAAGCTAGTCTAAAGGGGATGGCTATGGACTAAGCTAAGGTCTAAACAAAGGAAACAAACAAAGGAGAACGGGCTAGGGTTAGGTCGGGGTCAAAGGGGTAACGGAATGGTCGAAGGAGAACTAGAGGTGAAGGAGGTAGTAGGGTAATCTAGGTAATGCCCGGGCTCTCGCAACTTAGACTCACCTAGAGATTCCACCTAAAACCCAACTCGGCGACACAACACAAACGGAGTACTAGCATGCTATAGACCTAGGTCGAATCCGGGCTCTCGCAACTTAGACCGGCCTAGGGGTCGTCCTCACCGGGCTCTCGCAACTTAATGAGGGAACTGAACCCACAAACAAGCTAATACCCACAAGAGAAAAGCAAGAAAACAAGCATTCGTACATACTTAGTCATTCAAGCAATTCAACAAACATGTGATGTGCAGCAAACCAAGGAGAAACCCAAATCTTCCACCAACAACTCCAACAATCCCTTAATCATCCAATTAACACCCTAATCACCTTACTAACCCTAGCAAGATACTACTCTAACATATCTAAACTAAAACTAACACTAACAAGAGAAATCAAACCAAACAACAAAACTAACATAATGAAACTAGTCTAACAAAGAACTATGAACAATAACAAGAACTAAAGATTCAAACTTTAATGATGAAACAAAGATTAAAAGAAGAGAAAAGAAGATTATACCAAACTATAGATGAAAGGAAGAAAGAAACTTGCATAAATGGAAGAACCCAAATACCTCAACCAAGGTTGTCAAACTTGGTTGGAATCTTCAAGAATTCCCAAATTACAAGTACTAATCTAAGATTAACGATAATCTAAGGACTAATCTACACTAATCTATGCTAATCTATCTAGGGTTTAGTCTCTAATGAAAGGCATAAGATAAGATCGTGTCTTAAAACAAGAAGGGGGTATATATAGGGTTACAAATGGAAGGGAGAAGAAAAGAAGAAAGCGGAGCTGCAGCTGACCCTTCCCGGTCGAGAAGGCTTGGTCCCGATCGGGATGGGCCATCCTTCCCGGTCGAGAAGGACCTTCCCGATCGGGATGGGCTCACAGTAGCCGTGCTTTATGCTCCCTTCATCCCGAACGGGATGAGGCCATCCCGAACGGGATGAGCCTTGTAGGCCTCCAATATAATCTTTTTGGTCCCTCCTTGCTTCTCATGGGCTTCTCACCGATTCTCGGGACTCGGGATCGGGTCTCGGAGGCTCGGGATTGGGTCCCAAGGTCTCGGGGTCGACTCCAAGGCATCGAGTCATCGTTCCTTAGTTTCGTTGGCTCCAAAATGTGTATGTATTGAGTCGGAATTCCTCTAACTCTTCCAAATCGGTCTCGGGAACCTGAAACGAACTAAAGGAAGCATAAGAAGCCGCTAAACCGCTCCCAAGGAGCGATTCTACAAGGAAAATGGGACCAAAACACTACGAAATAGGCACTACAAATGACACTTATCAACTCCCCCACACTTAACCCTTACTCGCCCTCGAGTAAGCACATACTACCACTAAACTATCCGAGTGGGTATTAGCGCACCCTACGCCCCTTCAACTCACGCGAGCGCACTTAGAGGAAAAGTGCACTCCGCAAGGCAAGTTGGGTCTTGCGACAAAACCGCGGATGCAACCGGACACAAAACACATAAACACACAAACATACAAACAAACACATAATCGGTTGCACCCAAAACAAAAGAAATACCGCTTCCCTCAAACAAGCGGTGAAAGAAGCACCGGTTTAGGACTCGAGGTAAGTGACAACGTTCCCAAGCTAGCAATACAAACTAAGGTGGACTAAACCCTAATAGAATGACGATAAAGCAACAAAAACGTTGGTAACATACCTAGGTCCTTCTAACTTTCGAAAGACGTACTACGGGACGATCGGTGAAGTGGACAGTGAATAACCACGGTGTTAGTCGACACTGTAGGTAAGTGAGACCCCGCCCCCTTTAGCGTGAGCCAAGAGGGTCGTCCCTTGTCCAAGACCGCCTAACTAGTCCAAGTAAAAAGGTGGAAAACATGCAAAATGAGGGAAGACCGACTAATGCCGCTATCATCCTTCCTCGGGACTCGGTCCTTTGGTAGGCTCTTCACGGCAAAAGTCGGAAAGAGGCTTATTTTTGTGGGGATTTCTTTTTGTGAGACGGGTTTTCTTTTGGCATTTTCTTTCTTCTCGATATTTTGATTTGTTTGTTGCCATGCCATTCTTTTTCTTCTTTTCTATTTTCTTTTTGGCTTTTGTGCCTTTTCTTTTTCTTCATTCTTTTCTTTCTTTCATTTTTCTTTCTTTTCTTTTCTTTGCCCTTTTTGGCAAGATTTGGCATTCTTGGCATTTCTTGACGATTAAGAAAGAGAGAATCAACAAATTGCAAGTTATTGTGCGGTATGTGCAGAAGGTAGGTGAATGGGTAAGTCGGGGAGCGTCCTTCCCTTCAAACCCACAAAAAGTGGAAAACTTGGACTAATCAAACAATCCTAAACATGGTCACCTAAGGGACGAGACTCGGTAACCAAGGCCTTTTCACACCGTGGGTGGTCATAATGGTCAAAAGTGCAAATCCCGTAGTAAATCTCTAGTAAGCTAGGTGGACTCAAGGTAAAGGACCAACGAATTCATTGATTTAAGGTCGTTCTACTAGATTAAAGTCCAAGACTCGATTTACACTACTAGGAAGGGAAAGTACACACTCACACACTAGTCTCTAAACCGGGTTTTCGAAAACCATTTACACGAGACACAACACAACACAAAATGAAGACATGAAGAAAACAAAATGAAAAGAAACAAAGGCAAAAGCAACAAAAACAAGAACAACACAAAACAAACACAAACACAAACACAACACAAACATCACCCCGATCATCCAAACAAGTCACCAAATTGTGGACATGACATAGGTCCACCCCGACGCGGCCACGCGCGGGTTTGGGTAGGCGAATAAATCTCCATATGAGAATGGATCGAATTGAAATTTAGGTCTATGTGGAGTCGCCACCGAATTTTATGGTTATTCGGAACCGTTCGAGCCCACTCTATGTCGTAGTGGGCCGTATACAAAATACGGCCCATTTCCGATGTCAGAGTTTATTGGGCTCGTCCCTTTGCATTTGATACCAATACCGACGTTATCGGATATTGTGTATTGAATGACTCTCGTGCGCCAATGGTTTCGGGCATCCGGAAACCGAGGTTCTGAGTAAGGGGTGAGGGTACGTGTTGGGAAGCCCACGAAGGACACCCAACCCCGCCCGCACATTAGCGGCCTCTACTAAGAATTCGAATGACTTACAATACGCGTGCTAGTAAAACGAGAAAATGATATGCAAAGATTTATTTTCCCTAAACATGCGAATGTAATTGAAAGGGTTTCTAAGTCAATTTAATGCAACTAAAATTAACGTCAAAGTTGTATTTTAGCATGCGGGTTCATTTAGTATAATAAACGAATAATAATTAAATTGACAAAAGAAACAGAAAACGCGTTAGTAACGATATAACGATATAACGAATAGTAACGGTTTGCAAATATTGAATTGAATTGAAAAGATGCAAATATGAGGATACATGATTTGAAAAGATAGCATACACGTGATTAATTATGCACATGTTGACCTAAGTCGTAAAATACTATCGAGTTTTGAAAATAGAACAATGTAAGACTCGTAATTTGAGTCGTTATGAGGTCACTCGATCGAGTAGTCGACAAACTCGATCGAGTAGACCTGAAAAAGGTGATTCTGCTTTGCGCTACAGACCGTACTCGGCCGAGTTATTGACCAACTCGGTCGAGTACATGGTCACTCGACCGAGTCACTGTGAGACTCGATCGAGTGGTGGTCGTCATTAACGTTCTGACTTGATTTTAGGATGTCACTCGATCGAGTGACTAAGGCACTCGGTCGAGTGACACCTGTACGAACTTGGTTCGTTTGCAATTTAATCGTTAATTTAATTGCTTTTGATTTTGATAATTCGACGGCTTTACCGAATCGGACATAAATATTGCACAATTTATGTTCGACTTGGTTTTTTATAAATCGCGAATTTTGTTGAACCGAATATAAATATTGTTGAATTTATCCCGATTCTAAAATTGAATACTCATCCTATCCCATATTCGATTATTGAATCGATATGGGATATTTAGAGTGAAAAATAAAAAAGATGGATTAATTTTAGTCGCTTTGAATTAATTATCGTGATATGAATAAATCACGTTAATTAATTCATATGACTTGATTGTTAGATTCGATATCCAATTATGGAATTGGTATCGAATCTAAAATCGACGCTTTACTTGAATAATAAAAAAACTTGATTCCCTCGACTTTTCCGACGTCGAAATAAATCCCTAGGGATTGTGATGTCGGATCCGTGTCAACGGGTTTCGACCCTTATTAAAAATTGATTTTATAAAATTGATGAATGCAAAGTTGATGATGATGATAACGAGAAATAATGACGAATTCTTGTTTAAGTTGACTCATCTCAATAATCAAATAATTGGGGTATCAGGATAAGCGACCGTCAACGCTGTGTGCAGTACACTTGTATGTTCATGTTTTCTTATCCCGATATCCTTCTTACTTGACACAAATCAATGAGTATTTTAATATTTTGATGCTAACAAAATTACCAATATTATGATGCAATAATGATAACGAGGTAAGTAATAATAATAACAATCGTAATAATAATAATAATAATAATAATAATAATAATAATAATAATAATAACGTAATAATAATAATAATAATAATAATAATAATAATAATAATAACAACGTAGTAATAATAATAATAATAATAATAATAATAATAATAATAATAATAATAATAATAATAATAATAATAATAATAATAATAATAAACGAAAAAAGGAATAAAAAAAGAGATGGACAACGAGAAGAAAAGGGAAAGGAGAACGAGATTTGTCACCCTCAACCTACATGTTCTTGTCTCGGTGCGGACTCGTAACCGTGGCTTTAACACAAGAGTCTTCGAGGTGTATGGAGGCTAAGTTATGGTGGCTCGGGTTTGATTCCTAAAACTAGGTTTAGGGTTTTTGCGAGTGTAGAATTGCTAGGGTTTTGAAGTATGTGTAGATGTGTTAGGGTTGTCCTAGAGTGTACTAGGGTTTCTTAAGATTGCTAAAGGATGTATTAGGGTTGTTCAAGGTTGTGAAAGTTGTAGAGATGTGTGAAAGATTAGGGTTGTAGAGATGTGTAATTGTGTTGCATGGGGGTTGCTTATATAGGCATGGCTAGGGCACCCGGATTAGGGTTACTCGACCGAGTAGGAGGCCAACTCGGTCGAGTGGCCCGTGAAGCCTGCCGTCGGATTTGAAATAGGCCCACTCGATCGAGTGGGTGGGTCACTCGATCGAGTGGCCCAACTGGGTCGCGCGGGTTCCTTTATTTTGGACCTTGACCTTGACTTTGATGGGTTTTGGGTTTGACTTGGACTTTTGATGGTTGATGGGTTGTTTTGTGTGTCTCGGAAACGACTTTGACCGGGGTTGACCCAATCGTGAAAAGTCGGTTTTAATTCCGGTGTCGGTTTTGGCCCAAATTAGTCTTGTTTGACTCGGAATGATCCACTGGGCCTGGATTCGAGGTCCGTTTGGTGAGATTTGTACTCCGTAAGTGTGTTAGCCAACGATTAATGGATTTGAGCCCGTATCCGAGCGCGTAGAAACACGTTAGCGTCCGATCATCATCGGGTGTTTTTTGGAAACTGCCATAGACACCTGGCGGTCAAAATGCGGGTGTCTACACAAATCACCCACCAATATGCACAAAGCTCCACCCGAGCACACAACATCACAATCTCCTCCAAACTCCATAAGAGATAAAGAAGAAAAAGGGATAAGATGTTACCGGAAGTCTTTAGAGCTTTCCAAAGTCATTGGCGATTAAAGTAACCTATAAGAACAAAGGGAGGCAAAACACGCACAAAATAAATATACGACACAAAGACACAAAATGAAAACACACAAAAGAAAAATCTTTTTGATTTTTATGAAAATTTTTCAAATTTTTATGGTTTTTAAAGATTTTTTCGGAAAAACTACGAAAATAAAACTAACTATACTAGAATATCGCTCCCCCACACTTAAATCGAGCCATGTCCTCATGCTCGATCGTAGGGTGCGGAGAGACAAAAGAAAGAAAAATAAACTACGAAAATAAAGCTAAAAATCAAAAAGAAAAGTGGAGAAAAGGGTAGAAGGTGTCCGGCCGGGGTGTAGTCAAGTCACCATGGGCCGAGACAAGAAAAAGATATGGATGGGGGAAGAAAGAAAAAGAAGGAAATAAAAGGAAATGGGAGGGGAGGGCTAGGTGTAATCAAGTCACCTAGCCCGGATTCCGCCTAAATCCGACTAAATCCTCAAAAAAGAAAGTGAAAAACTTGTAAAATTTGGATTTTGAAAATGGCTCTCGATGTAGTCACATCATCGAGAGTCGGGAGCAACATATACCAAGGCCCCGAGGGCCACCATGACACCATGACACAAAAGTGTACAAGGGGAAGGGGTGTAAACAAAGGAAAACAAGCAATAAAAGAGGGAAAAGAAAGGATAGTTGCCGTACCATAGGTTAGCAACTCACTCTCACCATCGTCTCATAGATCAATAAAGGCGCTTGCTTGTCTTCATCATTGCTTTTCCGCTTCATTCTCGATAAAACGCATGGTAGAGGTAGTAATGGTGCGAGGGGGGTGGGGATTGATGTGAAACTCGGTGTAAAGGGAAGAGAAATGAGGTGAGGGTATGTAAATGAAGTGTAAGGGTCGTATGACATGAGCAAGGATGGGTGAGGGAGGTTGGGTGGGGGTATACAATGGTTGGGCGGCCTTAATGTCAAAGAAGAGGCCAAAAGAGGAGAAAAGAGACCATCCCGGTCGGGATGGATGGTCCCGATCGGGATGACACACCCGTCCCGATCGGGAAGCCACCTTCCCGGTCGGGACGGCACTCCAGAATGCTCCAATTTTTTGCACCTCCATCCCGATCGGGACGACTTCTTCCCGGTCGGGAAGCTCCCTTCCCGCCCGCGATGGGTCTTCTTGACCTCCAAAACCCCAAAAACTTCACCGAGCTTCAAAAACCGACTTCCAACTCACGATCCATGCTCTATCATTATCTACTCTCCTCTAGGAATCACCTTTCCTTCACACCTATCACAATGAACTCAAATACAACATCAAATTCCCTCCCTCACATCGCTCATCAAAAATCCAAATGAACAAGAGTTCCACAAAAACTATCAAGTCCTAAACACAACCATAAACACAAATACAAGCACAAAAGAAAGGGAAAAGATATTTACACTAATTACTCTCGCCAACAACGCCTCCATAGCCATCAAGAGCTCGGAGGAGTAAGTCCAATGCTCTAGCAACATCTTCAATTAAGCTCACATGGCCGAGCCTAGCCACTCCCAAAAGTTTCCAAGTCGGAGGGAAGAAGCGATCATCTTCATTATGCTCGGGGCTCTCGTGATCTTCCGGGTCTTCGGAACCAACATAGCTACGACTCTTATGCCAATCCGGTAGGTATAGTGGTCTAGAGTCGTGCTCGGTGTCATGAGGTGGGAGATCACACCCTAGAGGTGTCGCTTCTTCTACGGGGTCGAGAGTGGAACTCTTTTCCACCGCCCGACAAGGATCCTCTTCACCAACCGTCTCACAAGACAAAGGGCTAGACATCGAGTGCGGTAGAGGAGGAGAAGGCATCAAGTTTTCTTCATTGGAGGCTTTAGGATCCTCCAAATTCCCATACAAAGCAAGTTCCAAGGCATCTACTTCTTTTTCCCAAGTATTGCGCTCCTTTTCACTCACCTTGTCAAAATGGTCATTAGGGGTGATCTCTTCACTTGGGTTTGGATTGTCACCATTCGGTTCATCACGAAGAAAATCAAACAAATCCAACTTTATAGCCAATACATTGGCTCCCCAAGAGTTATCTTGATAATTATGTTCAACTCCCTCCTCATTGTCGACCCTTGAAGCCTCAACTTCCTATACTCTTCCCTCATCTTCACCGCCTAAGCAACACTCAACAATGACCTCTTGATCGACCCTCTCTTCTTCATTTGTAGCTTCAAGATTGGGTTGAGATACCCGACCTTCATGCCCAAATGAACCTTCCTCAACATGTAATGGAGCTCGAGTGGCCGACATCGTGATATGGGCCATGAATGCATTGATGCGAGCATCTTGCACCTCTATTTTGGCCTTGAGCTCACTTTCAATCCCTTGCATGTGAGTCATCATCACTTGTTGAGTCTTTTGTAATAGAGCTATCTCCTCATGTTGACTCTTAAGCAATTGAGACATCATTTGTCAAGTCTCAAGGATATTTGGTTGTGGGTTATGTGAGGGTGTTTGGTAGTTGTTAGGATGTTGGAATGATTCTTGACAACTTTCTTGGTAACCATAAGAAGAGGGTTCATAAGATTGTTGATGAGGTTGATATGGTTGGTAAAGTTGTGGGTTTTGGTAATTCGCCCCAAAGTTGTCCCGTGATGATTGATGGTAGCTTGGACGCGCCATGTCCAAAACGTTGCTTTGGTACCTAGGATGAGCTAGAAGCATTTGAGCAAACGTTAGTATCCTAGTGCTTTTGAGGCACTAGGAAGAGAGAGTAACACACAAGAAGAAAAACGGAGATGCACAAGGAGAAGAGAACACAAAAATCAAGAACAAAGTCCAAAACTAAGCAAACAAAAGTCTAAACTACGCCGTCCCCGGCAACGGCGCCAATTTGATGGGTGGGATTTGTCGTGAATCCCAACCGTCAAACAAAACCGGCAAACCTAACTAGGGTAGCTAGGGTAAGTCGGGTCGAATCCACAGGGACGGGAGGATGGACTAAAGTATGCTACGGTCAAGGACTAGGTTCGAGACAAGCTAGTCTAAGGGGGATGGCTATGGACTAAGCTAAGGTCTAAACAAAGGAAACAAACAAAGGAGAACGGGCTAGGGTTAGGTCGGGGTCAAAGGGGTAACGGAATGGTCGAAGGAGAACTAGAGGTGAAGGAGGTAGTAGGGTAATCTAGGTAATGCCCGGGCTCTCGCAACTTAGACTCACCTAGAGATTCCACCTAAAACTCAACTCGGCGACACAACACAAACGGAGTACTAGCATGCTATAGACCTAGGTCGAATCCGGGCTCTCGCAACTTAGACCGGCCTAGGGGTCGTCCTCACCGGGCTCTCGCAACTTAATGAGGGAACGGAACCCACAAACAAGCTAATACCCACAAGAGAAAAGCAAGAAAACAAGCATTCGTACATACTTAGTCATTCAAGCAATTCAACAAACATGTGATGTGCAACAAACCAAGGAGAAACCCAAATCTTCCACCAACAACTCCAACAATCCCTTAATCATCCAATTAACACCCTAATCACCTTACTAACCCTAGCAAGATACTACTCTAACATATCTAAACTAAAACTAACAATAACAAGAGAAATCAAACCAAACAACAAAACTAACATAATGAAACTAGTCTAACAAAGAACTATGAACAATAACAAGAACTAAAGATTCAAACTTTAATGATAAAACAAAGATTAAAAGAAGAGAAAAGAAGATTATACCAAACTATAGATGAAAGGAAGAAAGAAACTTGCATAAATGGAAGAACCCAAATACCTCAACCAAGGTTGTCAAACTTGGTTGGAATCTTCAAGAATTCCCAAATTACAAGTACTAATCTAAGATTAACGATAATCTAAGGACTAATCTACACTAATCTATGCTAATCTATCTAGGGTTTAGTCTCTAATGAAAGGCATAAGATAAGATCGTGTCTTAAAACAAGAAGGGGGTATATATAGGGTTACAAATGGAAGGGAGAAGAAAAGAAGAAAGCGAAGCTGCAGCTGACCCTTCCCGGTCGGGAAGGCTTGGTCCCGATCAGGATGGGCCATCCTTCCCGGTCGGGAAGGACCTTCCCGATCGGGATGGGCTCACAGTAGCCGTGCTTTATGCTCCCTTCATCCCGAACGGGATGAGCCTTGTAGGCCTCCAATATGATCTTTTTGGTCCCTCCTTGCTTCTCATGGGCTTCTCACCGATTCTCGGGACTCGGGATCGGGTCTCGGAGGCTCGGGATTGGGTCCCAAGGTCTCGGGGTCGACTCCAAGGCATCGAGTCATCGTTCCTTAGTTTCGTTGGCTCCAAAATGTGTATGTATTGAGTCGGAATTGCTCCAACACTTCCAAATCGGTCTCGGGAACCTGAAACGAACTAAAGGAAGCATAAGAAGCCCCTAACCGCTCCCAAGGAGCGATTCTACAAGGAAAATGGGACCAAAACACTACGAAATAGGCACTACAAATGACACTTATCACGTGCGCCAACGGTTTTGGGCATCCGGAAACCGAGGTTCTGAGTAAGGGGTGAGGGTACGTGTTGGGAAGCCCACGAAGGACACCCAACCCCGCCCGCACTTAGCGGCCTCTACTAAGATCTCGAATGACTTTCTAATACGCGCGTTAGTAAAACGGGAAAATGATATGCAAAGATTATTTTCCCTAAACATGTGAGTGGAATTGAAAAAGGGTTTCTAAGTCAATTTAATGCAATTAATTCTACGTCAAAGTGGAATTTTAGCATGCGGGCTCATTTAGTACAATAAACAAACAAGAATTAAATTGATAAAAGAAATAACAAATGCGTTAGTAATGATATAATGATATTTAACGGTTTATGCAAATATGAGATGAGATGAAAAGATTCAAATATGAGATGCATGGTTTGAAAAAGATAGTATACACGTGATTAATTATGCACGTGTTGACCTAAGTCGTGAAATACTATCGGGTTTAGAAAATAGAAGAATGTACGACTCGTTGTTTTGGTCGTTATGAGGCTACTCGATCGAGTGGTCGATGACCTCGATCGAGTGGACTACTAAAAATAGTTTCTGTTTTGCGTCTTAGACCATACTCGGCCGAGTTATTGACCAACTCGGTCGAGTACATGGTCACTCGATCGAGTCACTGTGAGACTCGACCGAGTGGTTGTCGTAACAGACATTCTGACCTGATTTTGGGGTGCCACTCGACCAAGTGGGCTAGGCACTCGGTTGAGTGCCCCCTGTACGACTTACAATTCGTTTGTGAAATCGTTTGTTTGTTTCGAAATTGTTTTAAAATCGCTTTAAATTGATTGTTGTGATGTGATTAAATTTTCTCCGCGTTTAATAATGTCATAATTATAACGAATTGTTTTGAGAATTATTCTACCATCAACGAAAATTGTGCCTCAAATTGATTTAATGTGATTGAGAAAAGTCGATGCTCAAATTAAATAAATAATAAAAACCTTGATTCCCTCGACTTCTCCGACATCGAATAAATCCCTAGGGATTGTGATGTCGGATCCGTGTCAACGGGTTTCGACCCTTATTAAAATTGATTTTTAAAAAATTGATGAATGCAAGACCGATGATGATGACTACAAAAATAATAACGAATTATTGTTTAAGTTAGCTTATTTCAATAATCAAACGATCGGGGTGATGGGATAAGCATTCGACGACGCGTGTGCAGTACACTTGTATATGCGGTTTTCCTTATCCCACCATCACTCACATTCGACACAAATCAATAAGTATTTTAATGTTTTTCTATTAATAATATTATCGATATTATGATGCAATGGACAAAATAATAAAAAAAACGAAAAAAGAGGATGAGAAGAAGATGAAGACGACGTGAGGAAGAGAAGGAGAAAAGAGAGGGTTTTGACACCCTCAACCTACATGTTCTTGTCTCGGAACGGACTCGTAACCGTGGCTTTAACACAAGAGTCTTCGAGGTGGATGAAGGTTAAGTTATGGTGGCTCGGGATTGATTCCTAAAACTAGGTTTAGGGTTTTTGCTAGTGTAGAATTGCTAGGGTTTGCTTAGGGTTGCGTGGAGATTAGGGTTCTCGAGTTTGTGTAGTATTAGGGTTTGCAAGAGGTGTAAAAGTTGTCAAGAGTTGGTTGCATGTGTGTTGCATGGGGTGTATATATAGGAAGAGCTAGGGCACCCGGTTTAGGGTTACTCGACCGAGTAGGTGGCCAAATTGGTCGAGTGGCCCGTTCAACCTGCAGCCGGGCTCGAAATAGGCCCACTCGATCGAGTGGGTCGGGCACTCGATCGAGTGGCCCGCCGGGTTGCACGGGTTCATTGACTTGGACCTTGACTTTGGATGTTTGATGGGTTTTGTGTTTGACTTGGACTTTCGATGATGTGAGGGGTTGTTTTGTGTGTCTCGGAAACGATTTTGACCGGGGTTGATCCAATCGCAAAAAGTCGGTTTTAAATATGGTGTCAGTTTCGGCCCAAATTAGTCTTGTTCGACTCGGAATGATCCACTGGGCCTGGATTCAAGGTTGATTTTGTGAGATTTGTACTCCGTAAGTGCGTTAGCCAGCAACTAATGGATTTGAGCCTGTATCCGAGCGCGTAGAAACATGTTAGCGTCCGATCATCATCGGGTGTTTTTTGGAAACTGCCATAGACACCTGGTAGTCAAAATGCGGGTGTCTACAGAGCCCTCACTCTGACTGAGGCTTGGACAGGGTGAAAGTCAGAGTAGCTACCAAGCCCGTTAAGACCTGGTAGACTTCCGGTCGGGTCGTTTATAGTCCGTTAGACTCGTGTGAAGTGCTCGCCAGCCACAAGACAGAAATCATACCTAAGTTTGATGATTGTACTCCGTGGGGAATTTGGGCTTGTCGTATAAGCCCTGGGTGTGCCTGTGTGTTGGTCCATCCCGTGCTATCCCGGAAAATGCTGCTGGGGAGATTTGATGACTTGCATGTCTTTGCTCGAGTCGTACCTGTATAAGTTACCCAAAATGCATGCAACACGTAGGTAGTAAAATGACTCGTGCTGGGGAAAATGATTTTGAATGTTTTTGAAAACTCGAATTTTGAAAATTTTGAAATTTGGAAATTTGGAAATTTTGAAAGAATTGACTCCTAAAGAAATTAGGAAAGTTCGGGATGAATATTTCCGTGCTAGTATCGGGACTAGGCTCATGGGTTGATTCCGAATAGGATTAGGAAACTTTTCCTAAAAGTGATATGGAAAGGAGGCTTGCAAGGCTAATGCTATATATAGCCCTCTCTTGCTCTTGATTTCTTCATAATTCCCATCATAAAAGAAAATCTCTTTATTTCCCTTAAGGCAAAAAGAAAGTATCTTTATCCCTATAAGAAAATAGCCATGGGAATTGATAGGTTGAGCGCTATGTTGCAGGCATGGTCCCGACAATTTAGGGATGATGATAGGGTGGTCTTGAACCAGACGGGCATAACTCAGCTGTACTCGTTCCGTCAGATGGTGGTTGACCGCTATTTCTTGGATGCATGCTTGGCTTACTGGGACGACATATATCATGTATTTGCTTTTCCTCGGGGCGAAGTCTGCCCTTTACCTGAGGAGATCGCAGCTGTAGGAGGATGGAATCCAATGCTCCGACCCGCTGTCCCGTATTCGGTCTATGACCTGAGAAGGAAGCTTCGAGATTTCTTAGGCCTCTCTCATAATGAAGTGTCTCGAATGACCCAGGATGACAACACGGTTTCCTTGATTGACTTGGCTGAGAAGTTTATGAACCCGCATGATGTCCGGGTGAGATCAGTTCACAGCCGTAGGGCGTTTTCTTTTTGCATGCTCCATGTTTATGCTTTTGAGGGTCACATGGATTTATTGTCATGTATGGGTCACATCCGTCTATTAACTGTGGTTGATTTAATGGAGATGGAGCATATCCCGACTTGGTTAATCACGGGTGAAATAATCCAAGGTTTGGACAACCGCAAGAGGGATCCGTCCGTTCGTGTCACCGGAAGTACCCGTTTACTGCAGGTATGTCGGGGCTTTATTTTTCTCGATTTCTTGATTTTTTGCATTTTTTCGAGAATTTGGCTACTGCAGTGGGCACTCGATCGAGTCACCCTGGCACTCGATCGAGTGCCTTCATAAAAAGCCTTCTGTCTGCTTCCAGTGACGCCACTCGATCGAGTCACCTTGGAACTCGATCGAGTGTCGTCTGTTTCGTCTTGGAATCGAATGCTTTTGTTTCCCTTTTCAGATTTGGCTGTATGAGAGGCTATCAGCGATGGATCCTCCCCTTGATGCAAGCAATTATCGTCATAACCAGGTGATGACTAGGAGGCGGGCCATTGACTTTTCTCGTCTGATTACGCAGAAGTATTGGGACGAGGTGTTATCAATCCACGGTGGACGGCTAATTCGATGGGTTGTGCCATGGTGGCCCATCTATGCTTGGACCGGCTTGGACCCGAGGGATAGAGCCCGCTATCAAGTAATCTTATCCTTTAGGCAAACAGTTCATCTTTACCCGGATCGCATACTAAGGCAGTACGGACGGGCTCAACGGATACCAGAAGTTGAAGCAGTTGTGAGTGACCCTACCCAACTGACTGATGTGATGTGCGATATTTGGGCGCAAAGATGGTATACCCGCATACTTGGCCCGTTTCCAAGTCTCGCCACTCGATCTGGGTTTCAGATTCATATGTGAAGTGGACCAACGCAGGTGATGCCAAGGCCTGAGCTGCTTTGAAGGTTGATGAAGCCTTTGACCTGCTGAGAAGGGAGCAAGCAAAAGACAAGTAGACAACAGAGGGTTCTTTGATGAGGGAGACACTCCGGCTACCCTAGTTCGTCTAATGTCAGGACAGAAGAAGAAGACTAAGACTCAATCTGGAGGGTCCAGTGCTAAAGGTGCTTGGGGGAAAGTGAGCCCCCAGACGGACTTGGAGAGGAGACTGGGCCCCAGACTAGCCGTGCAGGACCGACTTGGCCCACGAGATAGGCTACCTGAGCATGTGCGAGCCCGACTTGGGCTGAAGACTGTGATTGAAGACCCGTCGTCAAAGAAGCGGGTTCGTGCTAAAGAGGTTCCCCTTGTGATTAGGGAACGCTCATCCCCACCTCGGCGATCTCGGGCTCCACGCGACCCGAAGGACAAGGGAAAGGGGAAGATGCCCGGATATTATTCTCCTTATTTTATTATTTGAATATTACTATCTATTTTTGTGGTGCGTTTCTTTGTATTTTTGCCGTTTTGGTGTTTTTTTTTTTTTTTTTTTAAAATTCCCGAGTTTATCGAGATATTAATAAAAGGCGTATTATTTGAAAACCATTCCCGTCTTTTCGTTATTGCAGTGGTTGTACCCTTTTAAGGGGTTGCCTACGTATCCACAATTAGCGGAATCAAACCCAACGTAGTTCGAAATTTGATTTGATTGATTTTTGCAATTTTCGAAATACATCAAGATTATTAATTCAAGATGTGCAACGGTAGAATAATTAATTCTAACTTATTGACTTGTCTAAAATTTTGAAAGTTTATAAAAAGACAAAGTTTTTATAAACTTTTGCAAATGACATTGAGATAGGGGTTTATGGGTAATAGCGCTTCAGCTGGTCCAAGTTGGTCGGGTTGACGAACTCGTTCCCGTCTAAGTCTGTCAGCATCACCGCTCCTCCTGATAGGATTTTCTTGACTAAGTATGGCCCAGCCCAATTGAGTTTGAACTTTCCCCTTGGGTCAACCGGTAGTAAGGCACGTACCGATTTTAGGACCAAATCACCCTCTTTGATTTTCCTGGGCCTAACCCTTTTGGTTGAAAGCCCGTTGGATTCTCTTTTCATATACTTGAATATTATTGAGGGCCCAGGACTGCCGTTCTTCCAAAAGGACTAGCGAATCGTATCGGGCTTGGACCCAATCTGCTTCGGGCACCTGGCTTTCAAGCAAAATCCTTAGGGATGGTACTTCTAGCTCGACCGGTTGGACTGCTTCCATTCCATATGTTAGGTAATATGGAGTTGCTCCGGTTGCGGTGCGAATCGAAGTTCGGTACCCCCATAAGGCAAAAGGTATCTTGTCGGGCCAGTCCCGATAATTCTCAGCCATCTTTTTAAGTATGGTGACAGTTGTTTTGTTGGCCGCTTCTACCGCTCCGTTTGTTTGGGGTCGGTAAGGTGAAGATGTATGCCTCTGAATTTTGTATTTCGCCAGTAATGCAGTGGTTTCAGCTTGGAAGTGGGTCCCGTGATCACTGATGAATTCGTGAGGGATCCCATATCGGCATATGATCTTATTTTGAATAAATTTGGCCACGTGCTTGGCGTTCAAGACACGGTATGACTCGGCTTCGACCCATTTGGTGAAGTAGTCGATGGCCACTAAAATGAAGCAATGACCTCCCGTCCCGGAAGGATGCACCTTTCCTACTATGTCAATACCCCATGTCGAAAACGGCCATGGTGATGTCATGGTATATAATAGGGAAGATGGCATATGTTGTACATTACCGAAGATCTGACAGTTATGGCAGTGCTTGACATATAACTGGCAGTCTGTTTCCATGGTGTTCCAGTAATACCCGAGCCTCATGATTTTACGGGATAGCATATGGGCGTTCATATGCGGACCGTTTTCACCGTCGTGGACCTCGGCCATGACCTTTTCGGCCTGTGTTTTGTCGATACATAGGAGGAGAGCCCCCTGTGCCGTCTTTTTATACAATTGCCCGTCATCAGTACGAACAAATTGGGTTGCCAATCTTCGCAAGGCCTTTTTGGCCCGATTTTCGGCTTCCGGAGGATATTCTCCCGTTGTCAGGTAGTTTAGGACTTCTTGGTACCAAGGTTCTGGGTCAGTTATCTCGATATCCTGAATGGCATAGATGTATGCCGGCTCGGACCGCCTTTCAACACAGATTGGCATGCTGGTTAGGTGATCCGGGATGTTCAGTAAAGATGCTAATTTAGAAAGTGCATCTGCGAACTGATTTTCTTCCCGAGGCAAGTAGATATACTCCACTTTCTAGAATTGTTTCTCTAGAACCCGTACTCGCGCTTGGTAAGCCATGAGATTGGCGTTCCGAGTTTTCCATTTTTGGAGCGCTTGATTGATGACCAATGACGAGTCACCATGGACTCGGAGGCTTGTTACCCCTAAATCAGCGGCGGCTTGCAATCCGTGAATGCATGCTTCGTATTCGGCTGCGTTGTTGGTCACGTCGAAGTCCAGCTTGATGGATAAGGGAGTGTGTTCCCCTCGGGGTGAGATTAACAGAATTCCGACCCCAAATCCTCGGAAGTTGGACGCTCCATCAAAATACAAATCCCATGTCTCGGTATCGGTATGGAATATGTCTTCATCAGGAAAGGCACATGTATCAGTGTGGCCCTCTTCGGATATTGGACTGTCAGTGAGGAACTCGGCTACTACCCGGCCTTTGATGGCTTTTAATGGTACAAACTTGAGGTCGAACTCGGATAACATTAAAGTCCATCTGGACATCCTGCCATTGAGGATGGGCTTCTCGAATAGGTACTTGATAGGGTCCATTTTGGATAACACATGTACCTCGTGACTGAGCATGTAGTGTCTAAGCTTTTTAGTGGCCCAAACCAAAGCTAGGCACGTTTTCTCGAGCATGGTGTACTTGCATTCATACTCGAGGAACTTTTTACTGATGTAGTAAATAGCCCGCTCTTCTGATTCGACCATCTGGGCCAGCATAGCCCCCATGGCTGTCTCGGTCATCGTTAGGTATAACGACAAAGGCAAACCGTGTTGAGGTGGCATTAGTACCGGCGGAGCAGACAGGATCTCCTTGATTTTATCAAAAGCTGCTTGACATTTGTCGTCCCATAGCACCCGTTCCCCGATCTTCAGTTTCTTGAAAATGGGTTCACATACCATGGAGCTTTGAAATGAACCGGCTGATGTATTGGACCTTCCCGAGAAACCCCCTTATTTCCTTTTCGGTCTTGGGTGGCTGCATCTCGGTGATGGCTTTGATTTTAGCTGGGTCGACCTCGATGCCGCGTTGGCTAACGATATGGCCCAGTAATTTGCCCGACGTTACCCCAAAACTGTATTTTTGTGGGTTCAGTCTCATATTGTATTTACGTAGCCGGATGAAGAACTTTCTTAGGGCCGAGATGTGTCCGCTTCGGTCCTTGGATTTGACGATCATGTCGTCCACATAGACCTCCACTTCTTTATGCATCATGTCGTGTAGCAAAGTAGTGGCGGTCCTTTGATAAGTGGCTCCAGCGTTGATAAGCCCAAATGGCATGACGGTGTAACAATAAGTCCCCTATGGTGTAATGAAGGTGGTCTTACCCATATCCTCTTCTGCCATTTTAATCTGATTGTATCCGGCATACCCGTCCATGAATGATATAAGGGCATGATCGGCCGTATTATCCACCAATATGTCGATATGTGGTAACGGAAAATCATCTTTTGGGCTGACCTTATTTAAGTCCCGGAAGTCCACGCATACTCGCACCTTGCCGTCCTTCTTGGGTACCGGCACGATGTTTGTAACCCAGTCTGGATATTCAGACACTTGTATAAAACCCGCTTTGAATTGCTTATCGACCTCTTCCTTGACTTTAAGAGACCATTCGTGCTTCATTCTTCTGAGCTTCTGTTTCACCGGTTTGCACCCATCTTTGATGGGTATTCGGTGTTCTGCTATTTCTCGATCTATTCCCGGCATGTCCTTGTAGGACCATGCAAAGACGTCTTTAAATTCTTGGAGGAGGTCTGTGAATTGTTTTCTCTCCTCTGGATCTAAAGATAGGCCCAACTTAAGCATCTGGGGCTCTAAAGTGGTTCCCACATTAATGGACTCGGTTTCTTCGATTACCGGATCTCGGGATTCCCTTTGCTCGAGCTGCTTGATTAGATGCGGAGGCAGAGGTACCTGTTCGTCGGGTTTCTCAATGTCGTTGCATATAAAATTTTTGAAATTGAGAGAATTTTGGAAATAAGACAAGTCGTAAGCAGAACGGTTTTCGATATTAATATTAATGGTAAATTTTGAAAATAGCTCGAATAGAGCTGCCATCTGATCGTTGGTCAGTGGCGGGATAGGGAGAGGTCTTGGGACAGGCCCCGAGACCTCAGTGGCTAAGGGAAGAGGGATTACAGACTCGACACTAGCACCAGACCCTCTAGACTCGGACTCAGACTCCGACCTGACTCGGACTCGGTATCCGGCATGTCTCCCTCGCCGTGGTCAGCTTGTAGACCCGTCCTTGACTGTCGGTCCATTTGACGGTCTTCCTCCAGGCCCTTGTTCCCGTATCTGCACCCACTTCGGTGATCAGCTTTGTTGGTTCGAACCGATCGCTGCGGAGGATCAGATTGACCAAATCGTCCTTTGGAGCAGGGACGGTCTTGTCTTCTCCAAATAAGAGCCCTAGCGCGGGCTCGGAGTTGCTCTCACCCTTCTCAGACTCAGCCTGGATGATGGTGAATATATCGTCGGGGATATAGTTGAATTCCCGAGCCGTTTTGGTCACGGGGTACGTGATGGTGGGTTGGTAGAGGCCCACTTGGATAGCTCCGGAGACTGGAGTGACGAATTTGATTGCACCGGCCCGGCCCATATTCTCCGAGCTTATAGTATATCCCAATCCGAGTCGGGACTCTCCATTGTCTAGGACTTCGATAACCTTCCCCGCCGGAAGGTACGGCCTTGAGGTAGCTCCGGGTAGGTAACCCAGATTTTGTAACATCGTGTCGATGCTAGGGGCGAAGTAAGGCTTGAAGAGATATTCCTCTTCGATCATTCCCACGAAATCAAATCCTCGTGGTTCGGCCCGGCTTGTGGCATTACAGCTGGCCACGGTCATTGGGGTCGCCTCCAGTGTGATGATACCATCTTTAAGTGGCATCTTGACTTTTGGGTGAAGGGTAGATGTCACGGCCTTGACTGCGTGGATCCAAGGCCTTCCTAGCAAGAGGTTGAATGATGAGGTGACATCTATCACCTGAAATTCCAGCTCCTTTTCGATTGGACCCGTTATGACCTTTAATTTAACGGCCTCGGCGATTTGTTTTGGGCTTCCGTCGAAAGCCTGAATAGTTTGCACTGTCGGGAGATAGTCGGCATCAGTGATGCCGAGGGCCCTAACGGTCCTTAGAGGTAGGACGTTCACGGCTGATCCATCGTCGATAAGGGTCATCGAAAGGTACTTACCTTTGCAGATAACCGTGATGTATAGGGCCAGATTGTGATTTGGCCCAAATGATGGCAGATCAGATTCAGCGAAGGTTATGAGTGGGCCTTCGTTCTTGCCCTTGAGGTAAGGCATGATAGTAGCTACCATTTCAGCAGGGGTAGCTTGCGAGTCAACCTTCTTGATTTCATCGAGAGCCTTAGTCAGTGCTTCTCGATGTGCTTGTGAGCTAACCAATAGTTGCCATATAGTTAGATCAGTTCGAACCCTCTTCAGTTGTTGGACTAGGGTCGTGTCGTTGCTTGGCTCTTCGAGGGTAGACCCCGTCCTGGCAGGTTCAGTGACGGGTGTTGGAGTGGCGCGCCCAGCAGTGGCGAGGTGGTTGGTGGCCAAGGCCTTGGTCTTGGCTTTTCAGACTTCTTCAAGGGTGATGGGGACAGCTTCCCCTTTGGCTAGGTACACGTCGTCCTCGTCATCGAACCATATCCCATTGATTTGTGGGATAAGAGGAGAAATGAGGTGAGAACAATCGATTACCTCCCCCGCGAATATTGCATGGGCACTGAAGGGGTTTTCTTTGTTGCTCGGTTTGTCTCCGGGCAACGGGATCTTCCCGCTCTCGATAAGATCTTGGATCAGATGCTTTAGTCTCCAACATTTTTCAGTATCATGTCCGTTACCCCGGTGATACTGACAGTAAGCTTGGGCATTATAAGCTTTGGGCCTCTTCTCTACTGGAGGCTCTGCAGTTGGGCCTATCGGTTGGATCAGGCCCTTCGATGATAGTCTTTGTAAGGCATAAGTATAGGTATTCCCTATATCTGTGAATACCCGATTTGGTGTATTCTTTTTGGATGAGGTATCGAGCAGGTTTACCTCATCAAAGATGCTGCGAGTGGCGGCTGCAGGTACGGGCTTGTTTGTGGATGAACTAGCCCCTTGGTAGCCTTTGGTAGAGGCCTTAGTCAGGTTCTCTAATCTTAGGTCATCCTCGATCCTGGTGCCCATTTCAGTAAGGGCGGCAAATTTTGGGATGATAGCATACCGAAGATGGACCCGGTAGGATGGGAGGAGGTTCTTGACAAAGGCTTCCACCAACACTTTTTCGCTGGGCTTATCGACCAGCTTCACACTCTCGGCCCGCCATCTTTGCAGATACTTGGTGAACCCTTCTTTGGGCTCTTGGGCCATTACTTCCAGAGTACGCATCGTAGTCTGGATTTCAGTATTGTCGGCGTAATTCCGAGCAAACTCGGTAGCCACGTCGTCCCAAGTTTTGTATTTCTTGGAATCGAGCCTGTAGAACCAGGCCTTAGGATGCTTTTCGAGGGAATAAGTGTGTAAACATGGTGGACTTCACCCCTTTAACCGCCATGAAATCCTTGAAAGCCCGGATGTGATGGACCGGGTCTTCAGTACCCTCAAACATTGGAATTCCCGTGAGGTTGAGGTTGGCAGGCAGATCGTCGTTCAAAGGCGAGTAAGAACGAGCATTCTCGGTATGGATCGAGTTGTTTGTTGATAGGTGAACTTGTTCTTCAAGCCTACGAACAGCGCTGATCAGTTCAGCTATAGGCCCAGTGGTCCCGGACCCATCAAGGGGAGTCCCCTTTTCCACGGCGCTCACACGGGTGGCTAAAGCTGTTTGGTTGGCCTGGATGGAAGTCAGCTGAGTCTCGATCTTGGTTAGTGCTTCTTTCAACTCGTCCATCTTGCGCTGATGTCTTGTCACGGGTGGTCTGTCTGTAAGAACACCACGTAATCAGAAACTAGCCCAAAATCTCGGAATAGAAAGTACATCCCGAACGAGACTAAAAAAGGGGAAAATGCACCTTAACAAAAAAAAAAGAAAAAAAAGGGAAAATGACTCGGAAAAGACACCTAGACGGGTGACTTGTGAAATGTGGGCCTTCCTTAGGATTCGGCGGGTGGGCCTAGTCCTGTTCGAAGGAAGGTTCACGTGAGACATCCCCAGACTTTCGGACTCGATTGTGTTGACGGGCTCTCCTTTGTAGGGGTTTGTCCTACGTAGGTGGGCCTTGCCTTAGTCTAATAAAGCGGACTGGGAATGGGGAAGAAACTCGTGATGTAAGATCGACGGAGTTTCAACGCTGAAGACTCTGACAACTTAAGACACGACCCGATACTGCTAAATATGGGAAGTCCTAAGGAGAGGAAGGTTTTGAAAATTAATTGTTTTTGAAAGGGGTCCGAGAAAACTCGGTTGAGGGCCCAATTTTTCGGAAAAGACGAAAGTGGTATTGGGCCGCGGGTTTTGAAAGTTCGAAATGATTTTCGAGTTTTGAATTGGGCAGCATACCGTCTAGAAAATAGGCTATTTTGAGTAAAATCATGAGTCCTAAATTCGGTATGTGTCACGGGTTTTGAAATTGAATAGTTTGAAAAAGATGCAATCTTTGAAGAAAGATGGTTTTTGAAAACGACTCGGAAACCAAGTAGCACATAGTCACGCAAGCATTACAACGACGCCATGTATGCTCTACACTAAGTCTCGGTCGGTCTATAAGGGGTCTATACCAGTGTACATAGTCTAGACGTTGATCGGGACGGACTTCCTAAGTCGAGTTGATCTTAGAACATGCCGAGAAACCCACTCGAATCGACTATGGACACCTTTTGACATATCCATATTGGAGTACATCAACGGTATAGTGGGACGTCGGTCGCGAGTACCGGCCCGGGAAAATATGGGTTATGCATGAACCGTAAAACTAAAACGCGTATTGTATTCGTCAAACGATTTCTATTCGAGTCTCACCCTGAGGATGCCGATGGTAAGTCACGCATCAGTTAATCCCCAGCGGAGTCGCCAAATTGTGGACATGACATAGATCCACCCAGACGCGGCCACGCGCGGGTTTGGGTAGGCGAATGAATCTCCATATGAGAATGGATCGAATTGAAATTTAGGTCGAAGTGGAGTCGCCACCGAATTTTGTGGTTATTCGGAACCATTCGAGCCCACTCTATGTCGTAGTGGGCCGTATACAAAATACGGCCCATTTCCGATGTCAGAGTTTATTGGGCTCGTCCCTTTGCATTTGATACCGATGCCAACATTATCGGATATCGTGTATTGAATGACTCTCGTGCGCCAACGATTTCGGGCATCCGGAAACCAAGGTTCTGAGTAAGGGGTGAGGGTACGTGTTGGGAAGCCAATGAAGGACACCCAACCCCGCCCGCACTTAGCGGCCTCTACTAAGATCTCGAATGACTTTCTAATACGCGCGTTAGTAAAACGGGAAAATGATATGCAAAGATTATTTTCCCTAAACATGTGAGTGGAATTGAAAAAGGGTTTCTAAGTCAATTTAATGCAATTAATTCTACGTCAAAGTGGAATTTTAGCATGCGGGTTCATTTAGTACAATAAACGAACAAGAATTAAATTGACAAAAGAAATAAAAAACGCGTTAGTAATGATATAACGATATTTAACTGTTTATCCAAATATGAGATGAGATGAAAAGATGCAAATATGAGATGCATGGTTTGAAAAAGATAGTATACACGTGATTAATTATGCACGTGTTGACCTAAGTCGTGAAATACTATCGGGTTTAGAAAATAGAAGAATGTACGACTCGTTGTTTTGGTCGTTATGAGGCTACTCGATCGAGTGGTCGATGAACTCGATCGAGTGGACTACTAAAAATAGTTTCTGTTTTGCGTCTTAGACCGTACTCGGCCGAGTTATTGACCAACTCGGTCGAGTACATGGCCACTCGATCGAGTCACTGTGAGACTCGACCGAGTGGTGGTCGTAACAGACATTCTGACCTGATTTTGGGGTGCCACTCGACCGAGTGGGCTAGGCACTCGGTCGAGTGCCCCCTGTACGACTTACAATTCGTTGGTGAAATCGTTTGTTTGTTTCGAAATTGTTTTAAAATCGCTTTAAATTGATTGTTGTGATGTGATTAAATTTTCTCCGCGTTTAATAATGTCATAATTATAACGAATTGTTTTGACAATTATTCTAGCATCAACGAAAATTGTGCCTCAAATTGATTTAATGTGATTGAGAAAAGTCGATGCTCAAATTAAATAAATAATAAAAACCTTGATTCCCTCGACTTCTCCGACATCGAATAAATCCCTAGGGATTGTGATGTCGGATCCGTGTCAAC
This sequence comes from Agrostemma githago, assembly GCA_958450325.1. Lineage (NCBI taxonomy): Eukaryota > Viridiplantae > Streptophyta > Magnoliopsida > Caryophyllales > Caryophyllaceae > Agrostemma > Agrostemma githago. The sequence continues at coordinate 50,541,891 of OY288256.1, forward strand.
AGGTTTCGACCCTTATTAAAATTGATTTTTAAAAAATTGATGAATGCAAGACCGATGATGATGACTACAAAAATAATAACGAATTATTGTTTAAGTTAGCTTATTTCAATAATCAAACGATCGGGGTGATGGGATAAGCGACCGACGATGCGTGTGCAGTACACTTGTATATGCGGTTTTCCTTATCCCACCATCACTCACATTCGACACAAATCAATAAGTATTTTAATGTTTTTCTATTAATAATATTATCGATATTATGATGCAATGGACAAAATAATAAAAAAACGAAAAAAGAGGATGAGAAGAAGATGAAGACGACGTGAGGAAGAGAAGGAGAAAAGAGAGGGTTTTGACACCCTCAACCTACATGTTCTTTTCTCGGAACGGACTTGTAACCGTGGCTTTAACACAAGAGTCTTCGAGGTGGATGAAGGTTAAGTTATGGTGGCTCGGGATTGATTCCTAAAACTAGGTTTAGGGTTTTTTCTAGTGTAGAATTGTGATAAGTGTCATTTGTACTGCCTATTCGTAGTGTTTTGGTCCCATTTTCCTTGTGGAATCGCTCCTTGGGAGCGATTCATGGGCTTCTTATGCTTCCTTTAGTCCGTTTCAGGTTCCCGAGCCCGATTTGGAAGAGTTGGAGTGATTCCGACTCAATACATACACATTTTGGAGCCAACGAGATAAAGGAACGATGACTCGAGACCTTGGAATCGACCCCGAGACCTTGGGTCCCAATCCCGAGCCTCCGAGACCCGATCCCGAGTCCCGAGAATCGACGGGAAGCCCATAAGATACAAGGAGGGACCCTAGAGCTCTTAATGAAGGCATACAAGACCTTTCCCGGTCGGGATAATAGCCTTCCCGATCGGGAAGGAAGGCATATTTAGAAGCGCCACTGTGGGCCCTTCCCGGTCAGGTTGAGCCCTTCCCGATCGGGATGGCAGAACCCTTCCCGATCGGGATGATCCGTCCCGGTCGGGACGGGCTACATCTCACCCGCACTTCTTCTTTTCTTCTCCTTCATTCTTGTACCCATATATATACTCCCTTCTTGTAATTTTAAGATTTTTTATCTTAACCTACATTAGTTTAAGCCTCCAAAACCCTAGATTTACTCTCTCTCATTAGCTTTAATCTTTCCTTAATCCTAGTTAATCCTTAGTTAATCATTGTAATTAATCTTGGATTAAGGAGATTCTTGAAGATTGTTCCAAGATTGACAACCTTGGGATTGTATTTGAGTTTCTCATTAATACAAGCTTTCATCTTTTGTTCATCCTATTGTTGGTATAATCATTCTTACTCTTGTTTTTAGTTATTTAATCTTGTTTCCATCTTTTATTGTTATTATTGTCATTGTTCTTGTTATTCATAATGAATGTTTGGATTGTGAGTTTGTCTTCTCTTATGATTGTGAGTTTTGCATTGATGATGAGTGAGTAGTGATCTTGTGGGGTTAGTAGGGGGATTAGGGGTAGATTATGGGTGATTAGGGCTGATAAAGGGGAAAAGGTTGTATCTTGTTGTTAGTCACATTGTAAGCACTCCATGTGTTTGTTGATATGCTTGTGTGAGTTGTAGTGGCCATGCTTCCCATGCTTGTATTCATCTTCTCATTGATTGTTTATTTTGTGGAAATGTTGAGAATAGTCATAGTCACGAGAGTGCCGACTAGAGTCTAAGTTGCGAGAGCCCGGACTCACCTTGACATCGGTCTAAGTTGCGAGAGCCCGGACCGACTGTAGCGATTAGGAGACACCTTTACCCTTGATCACCCCAATTACCCTTCTACCTCTACGAACCCGACCTACCCCACTTCTTTCCATATTTGAGTCCACCGTCTTAGTTAGTCATAGTTCTTCTAGTTTATTCATTAGTTCGATCATTAGTCTAGTTCTTACTCCTTCTTAATAGTTTCCATTTATCGCTCCTTTGTGTTTGTTTGGTAATTTAGTCTCGTTGTAGGCCGACCTAGTCTAAACTTTGGTATACCGTCCTCGTGGAATCGATCCCGACTTGCCCTAACTACCCACTAGGTTAGTCGGTGCTATATTGATCGGCTAGGGACGTGACGAATCCCTTACCATCAATTTGGCGCCGTTGCCGGGGACGGTGCATTGTTTAGACTTAGTTTGCTTATCTCTAGACTTAGTTACCCTTCTTTGTGCTCTCTCACCTTCTCTTGTGAATATTCTCTAGTTTTTCTTCTTTTTCTCTTTGTCTCTAGTCGTGTTTGTTATTGTCGTTGCCTAGTGCCCATAAAGCACTAGGTGTTCTTACGTTTGTTCTAGTGTGTAGTGTATGCCTAGGAGGGGAGACGACTTCTATCTCTTTAATCCAGAGCCGGAGAGACTCTTTCGAGCCTTTCGCCAACGGACGATTAATCGGGTTAGGATCTCTCAACCAAGTGCAAGCACCACTCATCAAGGACAAGCCCAAGGAGCCGACTTGAGCAACTCACCTCGAGAGACGGCCGGAGGGACCTTCATCAATCCCTTCGGTGATTCTTCTCCTAGTTCCCCCTCCTCTTCTACATCAACACCGTCTACACCACCATCGTCTCCCTTATATCCAATCATGCCTAAGTTCTCTTCTCACTCAACCTTTACGGAAGACGTTTTGCCGGGTCCATCCACTTTACCGGAGGCATATACCGGGAATTTTGTGGCGAAAACGCAATTTATCCAATTGGTCGAGAGAAGTCAATTTAGCGGGTTACCAACCGAAGATCCTCATCAACACATGGAAACCTTTTCGGACTATTGTGACGCTATTTCACAAACGGGAATAACTCAAGACCAAATCCGGTGGATATTATTTCCTTTCTCTCTTATCGGTAAGGCGAAGCAATGGTTCAAGGGGTTGGATAAAGCAAGACTTGGCATTGATACTTGGAAGAAGCTAGCCTTAGCCTTCTACCAACAATTCTATCCCCCGGAGAAGACAAATCTATTGAGAGCCTCTATCACGGGTTTCCAACAACGCGATGATGAAAGCCTCTACGAATCGTGGGAAAGATTCAAAGCCTTGATCCGTTCTTGTCCACACCATGGCTTATCACAATGGTTCCTCGTACAACAATTTTGGAATGGGCTATATGAAGACTCGAGGGCCATACTTAATATGGGATCTAACGGTAGGTTTACCGAAGTGGAGGATGACCAAACTTGGTCAAGAATCGAAGAGATGGCGGTGCATAATTCGCAATATTCTAGGCCTAGGAAGGCACACCGAGGAGGCATGCATGAGGTCGATGCTATCATTAAGCTAAGCATCGACCTTGGAGTTCAACTTAAAACACACATGGAGACTATTGACAAGAAGCTCCAAAGCCACCTCAACCAAGTCCAAGGCTCTAGTTCATCCCACCATCAACCGATTCAAGATGTGAATGCTTTGGGGTTCGCACCTCCTACACCTTACTTTGGGATGTGCGATACTTGTGGAATTGTTGGTCATGATCCTATGCATTGTAGAGGGAGTATTGAGCAAGTGAACGCCTTTCAAGCGTTCAAGCAAGGTGCCTCCTTCTCTAATCAATACCAAGCTTCCAATCAAGTCCCTCAACAACAAACACTTCAACATCAACAACAACATCGTCCCTATGTTCCACCTCCTTTACGGGACAACAATGAGAGTTACCAAGGTTATGTGGGTAACCAAAGACCCTTCAATAATTTCAAGCAAAACAACCAAGGTAACTTCAACAACAAGCAAGGGTTCCAACAAGGGAACTTCAATCATGGGTTCCAGGGAAACCAAAATTTCCAAGGAAACCGAAACTTTCAAGGTCAACAAAACCACAACCAAGGCCTTAATCAAGGCAATTCTCATGGGTTCCAAGGGAACCATCAACAACAACAAGCAACACAAGGCAATCAACAAAGCAAGCCTAGGAGTCGGTCTCCTATTCATGACTACGGTACTCCATTGGCCCTCACCGATACTCCGCATAATCCATCGTCCCCACCTCGGGATTTTGACATTCAAAAGACAATGACGGAAATACAAAGGAGTAATCAAGATTTCCAACAAGGTCAAGTGGAAATGTCAAGGCATCATCATGAGCTCTTCACTTATATTCAAGGGGAAAACGCAATGAGAGATACCCGTATGAAGATACTTGAGAATCAAATATCTCAACTAGCTTCGGGGAGCTCCTCAAGACAAAAGGGGCAACTACCTCCTCAAGGCGAAACACCAAAATTTGAGAAATGTAAATGCTATTACTACGAGGAGTGGTACGTCCTATGAACCCCCTTTTTCACCTAATGAGCAAGAGCCAATACAAGAACCGACAATGCAAACGACATCTCCAAATCAAGAAGAGTCAAGCTTTGACACTCCAATTGAGGAGCAAGTCTCAAGGGAGGTCGAGAAACCTCGAGAAGACAACCCTCCTCCTCTTCAAGAGAAAGACAAGGGAAAAAGGAAAGTGTCCTTTGAAGAGTCCACCCTTAATGATCAAAACAAGTACCAAATCAAGTTGCCTTACCCATCGAGGCAAATGAAGACTAAGGTGGACACTCAATTCGACAAGTTCCTTAATATCGTGAAGAAATTGGATGTTAGTGTCCCGTTCACCGAGCTACTTACCCAAATCACGGCATATGGAAAATTCATGCGGGAAATCCTAGCTAGGAAGAGGTCCATCGACATGGAAGAGACAGTAGCATTCACTAGGGTGGTGAGCGAGCTTATTCAAGGTTCCACGCTTCCAAAGTTGAAGGACCCGGGTAGTTTCTCTATCCCATGCACCATCGGCAATTACAAGATCGAGAGAGCTATGTGTGATTTGAGCGCAAGTGTGAGCATTATTCCCTACACCATTTGTGAGCGATTAGGGATGACGGAGTTGAAGTGTACGTCCATTACACTCCAAATGGCCGATAAGTCTCTTAACCGACCATTGGGAATGTTGGAGGATGTGCCGGTACAAATAGGGAAGTTCTTCATTCTGGTCGACTTCATTGTGGTTGACATGCCGGAGGATGCTAACACTCCCATCATCCTTGGACGCCCATTTTTACACACCGCCGGTGCCGTGATCGATGTGAAGAAGGGTAGGATCACTTTTCAACTAGGCGACGAGGAGCTAGTGTTTGACCTCCAAGGCAACACTTCGCCTATGACCGAGACATGTAATATGATCCATGCCAAGGAAGACATCGATCTAGGGGAAGGATCGGGACAAAGCTTGAAAGAGTACTCTTATGTACTTGAGGATGACGACTCCGATATGGAGGAAGATGAGTGCCCGAATCATGGGCTTGACAACAAGTTGCTAAGCAAGGAAGAAGATGAGCCTCCCTTGGGGCCACATGATGACCAGTGGACGTTTGGGTATATCCCCAAGGACCAAAAGTACAAGTTCAAGCCGTTGAACTTGGAAGAGCGGGATGCCCCGGGAACGTCAAGGCAAGGCCATGAGGATCCTTGGGATGTGGTCGGCTATATGACGTGTTTGATTGAAGACTTCTCAAGGGCCTTCGACTTGTTCTTACGTGCTCTTGATGGAGATGGAACCGGTGGGAGTATTGTTGAAAAAGAATGAAGATTGTACCACCTTGGTTTGACGGAGTTCCACAAGAACCGTCTCATTGTATATATCCCTTTCTTATAGTTAGTGGTTTTTGTGAATTCTTGTTATTTGGATTATTGATGAGCGAGGCAAGGGAGAGAATTTGATGCTTGAATTGAGTTTGATTGATAGGTGAAGTGAAAATGCTCCTAGAGGAGATTGGCTATGGTTTACCATAGGTTGTGAGCGAGAGGATTGGGTTTTTGAAGCTTGGAACAAGTTTTTGGGATCGTGGAGGTCGAAGAAGACCCATCCCGGCCGGGATGAGGCATCCCGACCGGGAAGGGTTAAGCTTCCCGATCGGGAAGGGTGTCCTCCCGATCGGGAAGAGCGCACCACATTTCGAGCTTACTGTGAGCTCATCCCGATCGGGATGAGGGCGTCCCGATCGGGACGGATGAGGCATCCCGACCGGGAAGGAGCCGTCCCAATTGGGATGGGTGCACCAAGAATTGAGCTTACTGAGGGTCCGTCCCGACCGGGATGAGGTCGTCCCGACCGGGACGGGTGAGGTAACCCGTTCGGGATCAGTCTTCCCGACCGGGATGGTCCTCTGCTCCCCCTTTGTGATTCTTCTTCGCAAATCGAGTCCACCCAACCGTTTTATGCCCCCTCCCAACCTCCCTAACTACCCTAGCCTTACCATATGCCCTATGTACTTCATCATCATGCCCTCACTCCACTTCCTATTCACTTTACACCAACTCTCGAATCAAATCCCACCCCCTACCATTACTACCTTTACCGTGAGTTCTCTTCAAGTGTGAAGCGAGATGGCAACCAAGAAAACAAGCGACGAGCTTCTAATGATCAACGAGACGATGGAGCAAGTGAGTTACTAGCCGCTCGGTTTGGGTAACTATCCTTACTTTTCCGTCTTTTTATCGCTTCTCTTTTCATTGTTTGCCCCCTTCCCTTGAGTCTCGGTATCTAGGGGCCTTCGAGGCCATAGTTTGGTTGCTCCCGACTCTCGACGACGTGATTACGTCGCGAGTCAATCGACTAGTCCATTTACAAGATTTTCACCCCTTTTTAGGAGTTAGTCGGATTTGGATGGAATCCGGGCTAGGTGACTTGATTACACCTAGCCCTCCCCTCCCATTTCCTTATATTTCTTTCTTTTTATATTTCTTCCCCGTTCCATATATTTTTCTCGTCTCGGCCCATGGTGACTTGATTACACCCCGGCCGGACACCTTCTACCTTTTCTTCATCTTCATTTTTGATTTTTAGCTTTATTTTCGTAGTTTCTTTTCTTTTTCTTTTGTCTCTCCGTACACTACGATTGAGCATATGAGGACATTGCTCGATTTAAGTGTGGGGGAGCGATATTCTAGTATAGTTAGTTTTATTTTCTTAGTTTTTCGGTAAAATCTTAAAAATCCCTAAAAATTTGAAAAATTTCCATAAAAATCAAAAAAAGATTTTTTTTTTCTTTTGTGTGTTTTTCTTTTGTGTCTTTGTGTCGTGTATTTGTTTTGTTTTGTGTGTTTTGCCTCCCTTTGTCCTTATAGGTTACTTTAATCGCCAATGACTTTGGAAAGCTCTAAAGACTTCCGGTAACATCTTATCCCTTTTTCTTCTTTATCTCTTATGGAGTTTGGAGGAGATTGTGATGTTGTGTGCTCGGGTGGAGCTTCGTGCATACTGGTGGGTGATTTGGTGACTTGTTTGGATGATCGGGGTGGTGTTTGTGTTGTGTTTGTGTTTGTTTTGTGTTGTTCTTAATTTTGTTGCTTTTGCCTTTGTTTCTTTTCATTTTGTTTTCGTCATATCTTCATTTTGTGTTGTGTTGTGTCTCGTGTAAATGGTTTTCGAAAACCCGGTTTAGAGACTAGTGTGTGAGTGTGTACTTTCCCTTCCTAGTAGTGTAAATCGAGTTTTGGACTTTAATCTAGTAGAATGACCCTAAATCAATGATTTCGTTGGTCCTTTACCTCGAGTCCACCTAGCTTACTAGAGATTTACTACGGGATTTGCATTTTGACCATTATGACCACCCACGGTGTGAAAAGGCCTTGGTTACCGAGTCTCGTCCCTTAGGTGACCGTGTTTAAGATCGTTTGATTAGTCCAAGTTCTCCACTTTTTCGTGGGTTTGAAGGGTCTTGGCCCGTCCCGACTTACCCATTTACCTACCTCTCACACATATCCACACAATAAAATGCAACTTGTTGATTCTCTCTTTCTTGTTACACATCGAAATGCCAAAAATGCCAAATCTTGCCAAAAAGGGCAAAGAAAAGAAAAAGAAAATAAAAGAAAGAAAAAAATGAAGAAAAAGAAAAGGCACAAAAGCCAAAAAGAAAATAGAAAAGAAGAAAGAGAAAGGCATGGCAAAACAAAGAGAAAATGCAAAAGAAAAGAGAAAATGCCAAAAGAAAACCCGACTCACAAAAATAATCCCTACCTCTCAAAATAAGCCTTTTTCCCGACTTTTGCCGTGAAGAGCCTACCAAAGGACCGAGTCCCTAGGAAGGATGATAGCGGCAAAGGTCGGTCTTCCCTCATTTTGCATTATTTCCACCTTTTTACTTGGACTAGTTAGGCGGTTTTGGACATGGGACGACCCTCTTGGCTCACGCTAAAGGGGGCGGGGTCTCACTTACCTACAGTGTCGACTAACACCGTGGATCATCACTTCCCACTCCGCCGATCGTCCCGTAGTACGTTTTTAGAAAGTTAGGAGAACCTAGGTAAGTTACCAACGTTTTTATTGCTTTATCGTCATACTATTAGGGTTTAGTTCACCTAGGTTTGTATTGCTAGCTTGGGAACGTTGTCACTTACCTCGAGTCCTAAACCGGTGTTTTATTCACCGCTTGTTTGAGGGGAGCGGTATTTCTTTTGTTTTGGGTGCAACCGATTATGTGTTTGTTTGTATGTTTGTGTGTTTCTGTGTTTTGTGTCCGGTTGCACCCACAGTTTTGTCGCAAGACCCAACTTGCCTTGCGGAGTGCACTTTTCCTCTAAGTGCACTCGCGTGAGTTGAAGGGGCGTAGGGTGCGCTAATACCCACTCGGTTAGTTTAGTATTAGTATGTGCTTACTCGAGGGCGAGTAAGGGTTAAGTGTGGGGGAGTTGATAAGTGTCATTTGTAGTGCCTATTCGTAGTGTTTTGGTCCCATTTTCCTTGTGGAATCGCTCCTTGGGAGCGATTCATGGGCTTCTTATGCTTCCTTTAGTCCGTTTCAGGTTCCCGAGCCCGATTTGGAAGAGTTAGAGTGATTCCGACTCAATACATACACATTTTGGAGCCAACGAGATAAAGGAACGATGACTCGAGACCTTGGAATCGACCCCGAGACCTTGGGTCCCAATCCCGAGCCTCCGAGACCCGATCCCGAGTCCCGAGAATCGACGGGAAGCCCATAAGATACAAGGAGGGACCCTAGAGCTCTTAATGAAGGCATACAAGACCTTTCCCGGTCGGGATAATAGCCTTCCCGATCGGGAAGGAAGGCATATTTAGAAGCGCCACTGTGGGCCCTTCCCGGTCAGGTTGAGCCCTTCCCGATCGGGATGGCAGAACCCTTCCCGATCGGGATGATCCGTCCCGGTCGGGACGGGCTACATCTCACCCGCACTTCTTCTTTTCTTCTCCTTCATTCTTGTACCCATATATATACTCCCTTCTTGTAATTTTAAGATTTTTTATCTTAACCTACATTAGTTTAAGCCTCCAAAACCCTAGATTTACTCTCTCTCATTAGCTTTAATCTTTCCTTAATCCTAGTTAATCCTTAGTTAATCATTGTAATTAATCTTGGATTAAGGAGATTCTTGAAGATTGTTCCAAGATTGACAACCTTGGGATTGTATTTGGGTTTCTCATTAATACAAGCTTTCATCTTTTGTTCATCCTATTGTTGGTATAACCATTCTTACTCTTGTTTTTAGTTATTTAATCTTGTTTCCATCTTTTATTGTTATTATTGTCATTGTTCTTGTTATTCATAATGAATGTTTGGATTGTGAGTTTGTCTTCTCTTATGATTGTGAGTTTTGCATTGATGAGTGAGTAGTGATCTTGTGGGGTTAGTAGGGGGATTAGGGGTAGATTATGGGTGATTAGGGCTGATAAAGGGGAAAAGGTTGTATCTTGTTGTTAGTCACATTGTAAGCACTCCATGTGTTTGTTGATATGCTTGTGTGAGTTGTAGTGGCCATGCTTCCCATGCTTGTATTCATCTTCTCATTGATTGTTTATTTTGTGGAAATGTTGAGAATAGTCATAGTCACGAGAGTGCCGACTAGAGTCTAAGTTGCGAGAGCCCGGACTCACCTTGACATCGGTCTAAGTTGCAAGAGCCCGGACCGACTCTAGCGATTAGGAGACACCTTTACCCTTGATCACCCGAATTACCCTTCTACCTCTACGAACCCGACCTACCCCACTTCTTTCCATATTTGAGTCCACCGTCTTAGTTAGTCATAGTTCTTCTAGTTTATTCATTAGTTCGATCATTAGTCTAGTTCTTACTCCTCCTTAATAGTTTCCATTTATCGCTCCTTTGTGTTTGTTTGGTAATTTAGTCTCGTTGTAGGCCGACGTAGTCTAAACTTTGGTATACCGTCCTCGTGGAATCGATCCCGACTTGCCCTAGCTACCCACTAGGTTAGTCGGTGTTATATTGATCGGCTAGGGACGTGACGAATCCCTTACCATCAATTTGACTCCCCCACACTTAACCCTTACTCGCCCTCGAGTAAGCACACACTAACTACTAAACTAGCCGAATGGGTATTAGCGCACCCTACGCCCCTTCAACTCACGCGAGTGCACTTAGAGGAAAAGTGCACTCCGCAAGGCAAGTCGGGTCTTGCGACAAAACCGTGGATGCAACCGGACACAAAACACATAAACAAACAAACACAAAAAAAAACAAACACATAAACGGTTGCACCCAAAACAAAAGAGATACCGCTTCCCTCTAAAAGCGGTGAAAGAAGCACCAGTTTAGGACTCGAGGTAAGTGACAACGTTCCCAAGCTAGCAATACAAACCGAGGTGAACTAAACCCTAATAGTATGATGATAAAGCAACAAAAACGTTGGTAACTTACCTAGGTCCTCCTAACTTTCTAAAAATGTACTACGGGACGATCGGCGGAGTGGAAAAGTGAAGAACCATGGTGTTAGTCGACACTGTAGGTAAGTGAGACCCCGCCCCCTTTAGCGTGAGCCAAGAGGGTCGTCCCGTGTCCAAGACCGCCTAACTAGTCCAAGTAAAAAGGTGGAAAACATGCAAAATGAGGGAAGACCGACTAATGCCGCTATCATCCTTCCTCGGGACTCGGTCCTTTGGTAGGCTCTTTACGGCAAAAGTCGGAAAAAGGCTTATTTTTGTGGGGATTTCTTTTTGTGAGACGGGTTTTCTTTTGGCATTTTCTTTCTTCTTTTGCATTTTCACTTTGTTTTGCCATGCCATTCTTTTTCTTCTTTTCTATTTTCTTTTTGGCTTTTGTGCCTTTTCTTTTTCTTCATTTTTTTCTTTCTTTTATTTTTTTCTTTCTTTTCTTTTTCTTTGCCCTTTTTAGCAAGATTTGGCTTTGTTGGCATTTTCATTGAATAACGAGAAAGGGAGAATCAACAATTTGCATTTTATTTGTGTGGAATGTGTAGGAGGTAGGTGAATGGGTAAGTCGGGGTTGCGCATTCCCTTTCAAACCCACAAAAAGTGGAGAAAACTTGGACTAACCAAACAATCCTAAACACGGTCACCTAGGGGACGAGACTCGGTAACCAAGGCCTTTTCACACCGTGGGTGGTCATAATGGTCAAAAGTGCAAATCCCGTAGTAAGTTCCTAGTAAGCTAGGTGGACTCAAGGTAAAGGACCAACGAATTCATTGATTTAAGGTCATTCTACTAGACTAAAGTTCAAGACTCGATTTATACTACTAAAAAGGGAAAGTACACACTCACACATTAGCCTCTAAACCGGGTTTTCGAAAACTATTTACACACAAGACACACAACACAACACAAAATGAAGACATGACGAAAACAAAAGGAAAAGGAACAAAAGCAACAAAAAAAAAACAAAACAAGGCAAAACAAAACACATAGACAAAACAACCACCACCTCTATATTCCACACAAGCCACCAAATCATCCACCATTATGCACAAAGCTCCACCCGAGCACACCTCAACACAACCTTCTCCAAACATCACAAGGAATAAAGGAGAAAAAGGCATACGATGTTACCGGAAGTCTTTAGAGCTTTCCAAAGTCGTTGGCGATTAAGGCAACCTATAAGAACAAAGGGAGGCAAAACACGCACACAAAACAAATGTACGACACAAAGACACAAAAAGAAAACACAAAAGAGAAAATCTTTTTTATTTTTTTGAGAAAATTTTTCAAATTTTTAGGATTTTTAAAGGTTTTTTCGAAAAACTATGAAAATAAAACAACTACGATAGAATATCGCTCCCCCACACTTAAATCGAGCAATGTCCGCATGCTCGATCGTAGGGTGCGGAGAGACAAAAGAAAAAGAAAAGAAACTACGAAAATAAAGCTAAAAATCAAAAATAAAGTGAAGAAAAGGGTAGAAGGTGTTCGGCTAGGGTGTAGTCAAGTCACCATGGGCCGAGACGAGAAAAAGATATGGATGGGGGATGAAATAAAAAGAAGGAAATAAAAGGAAATGGGAGGGGAGGGCTAGGTGTAATCAAGTCACCTAGCCCGGATTCCGCTTAAATCCGACTAAATCCTCAAAAAAGAAAGAGTGAAAAACTTGTAAAAATTTGGATTTTTCAAATGATTCTCGATGTAATCACGTCATCGAGAATCAGGAGCGATCACCACAAAGGCCCCGAGGGCCAACAAAATACTCATAACAAGGGGAAAGAAAATAGACGAGCATCAAAAGCGGAAAAGAAAAGAAAGATGCCATACCAGAGGTTAGCAACTAACGCATCTCCATCGCTTCACTAATCAAAGCCATCACCATGCTCGTCGTCATCCCCTTGCTCACTTACATTGTTGCCATCATCATCATCATTTCCATCTTCATCTTCTTCATCGGCTTCCTGATTACCCATCCCCGTATTTATATCGAAGGCATCCTCGGCCTCGTACTCCTCATCATCCATCATGGCACCACTACCACTAGAATTACCGTGGTTAGGGAAATACTCGGGTCTATACCATGACGGAAGGTTGCCACGTGGATCAATATACCCCTGTTGAGCCAAAAGATGATAACCGGGGTATTGAGCATAATAATCATCCCTCCTCTGCTCATATTGCCCTAGATGTAGAGCACTAAGCATCGCGGCCATGGATGCATCGGCCGGGGGCTGAGGGTAGGCAAATGGAGTGTAGGGGGTGTACGGAGGAACGTACACATACGCCGGGGGCGTAGGGTAAAAGGGGAGTGGTCGGGTAGCTTGCTGTTGTTGTTGTTGGGTTGGTTGCTGTCGAGGCCTCACACTAGCATGTGTATGCGGACTAAGGGAGGAAGAGGCACCGGGGTCACCTCCCGCACCGGGCATTAGAAGGTTAGGCACTCGGACCGGGACTAGGGAATGTCGCAAAGGCACAAGGGTCGGAAGCGTAGGGCATGGCAAAGTGAAGTGTGGCCGACCCGAGGTAAACCATTGATACCTCTTGTGCTCCCTCTCATATGCGATCCATTTATGGAACCTAGTCAAACGGTCCTCATCTATGGTCGTATCCCCCGGTACGGGGATTAAGTCCTCCTCGCTAAAATTCTCGTCTACCGCCTTAGCTATGTGTGTTATAAGCCCCCCGAGAACAATCTCACTCACATTCTTCCCCGCCTTACTTATCTTATGGAAATATTTTGCCAAAGCAAGGGAAAGGTCGGGGGCGAACCTAGGTTGACTCTTAAGATTTAAATAGGCCCCGAGTATGTTTAATTCTTGTTGCGTGAAAGAGCTCATTTCGGGTCTCCCAAATATCGTACCCGCAATTAATCGATGCCAAAAACGCAAAACCGGGTGGTGGACATGACGGCTAGACAACCGTCGATAGTCGACAAGGCTTAGACCGGTTATACTCTTCCAAACATCAATTACACTAAAACCGGCGGGTGGGTCACAATTAGAAGCTAGGGGAAGACCAAAAATATCACCAAACTCGGGGAGGGTATAATTGTAGTCACCATTGTTCACCCGAAAAGCAACCCGGGGTGGATCAACTCTAGTATTTAGAACAAAACTACTAAAGAACTCAAAGGTGAGTTGCTTGTAGGTCCGCTCATGCATGTTAAATAACATTTCCAACCCCATACCCACAAACAATTGTCTACATTGGTCAAGGATGCCAAGCTTCCTAAGTATGATTTTACAAATAAAACGAGTTGGCTCAAGAGGCTTACCAAGGAGCTTGTAGAATTGCTCCTTTTGCCATTCCGAACCAAAGATAAGAGTAGGAAAATCCGGATGGCAAGGAATTTCCGGCTCTTCAATCTCGACCTCGGGCTCGATTTCGGCTCTAGAAGTGGAAGCGCTCTTCCTTTTCTTGCTAGCTACCACATTCCCTCTTTTCTTTGGAGCCATTAATGGTGAAGAAGCTTCAAAAATGGTGAACACCCAAACTCGGATTTTACCCAAAAACACTAACTAGAACCCTCAAAAACACACAATAGAAGCTTAATAATGGTTTAATAAGCTTCCAAGACCAACTCCAACAAGCTAAATCGAGTTTGAAACCAAAACCCTAAACTCGGATTTTGGAAAAAATGGTGATAAAAACTCGATTTTTTTTCGTTTTTGGTGATAAAAATGGTAGAAAATGGGTCTAGGATAGGTATTAATATGATAGAAACTGATTTTGGGTGGTTTTGGAAGTGATTTGATGAGATTTTGTGGAGTATTTGTATATTTATGGTGTTTTGGGGGTTTTGGAATTGGGGTTTATTTTGTGTTATGAAGATGAAGGAGGTTGAAGATGAGTTAGTATGATATGGGAATGGGTTGGGTTGGGTTGATATGTGAGAGGGAAGCATGGGGCGGGGCGGGGCGGGCTAATGATGTTGGGTGGGTTCGGGCTGCAAGGAAAAAAGAAAGCTGCTGTACACAACCCGTCTCGGCCGAGAAGGGTTCGTCCCGACCGGGACGGGTCTTCGTCTCGCCCGGGACGAGCTCGTCTCGCCCGGGACGGCACTCCAGTAGCAGCAGTTTTGTGTCGCTTCAACCCGATCAGGATTGGCTCGTCTCGCCCGGGACGGGTCTTCGTCTCGCCCGGGACGAGCTCGTCTCGCCCGGGACGGCACTCCAGTAGCAGCAGTTTTGTGTCACATTAACCCGATCGGGATTGGCTCGTCTCGGCCGAGACGAGCTATCATCCCGCCCGAGATGGCACCTCTTCTTGCCCAAATAAAACCCGTTCTCGCCCGGGATGCCCCTTGATGCCTCCTTTCAAGAAGAACTCACCTAGCCTTCCTCCCAATCCACAAATAACAACTCGGGATCCGAATCCCGTTCCCAAAAGCTTATTGCAAGCTCAAAAACAACCATCTAGCTCCCGTCTTCCAATAAAAATCCCACCGAGCCGAGACTTGACGGAAAAAATAGAAGAACGAGCACGAAATACTTGATGCTAATCATAGAAGATATAAGTGGAGCTTCTCTTGATTTTCAAATATTCACCTAAGCTCATAGCTTCATCAAAGCTCCCAAAAATCAATAATAGAACCGCTCCCAAGACCGCTTCAAGCATTCACCTCCAAAACTCATATAATCACCTTCAAACATTAATCATTCTACACAACTTCACAATAATCATTAGAGACCCCTCCCTCACATCACTCAACAAAAAAAAATTCCAAATTACAAGAATTCCAAAAAAACAAAGGAGTCCTAGAAACAAAAATCACAAATACAAGCACAAGTACTCTAAAGAAGAGAGGAGGGGAATATACAACATGACGGTTCTTTTAGGAACTCCGTCAAACCTAGGATGGTGGACTATTCTTTAACCGTAGCCCTCAAGGACATGGAGGAGAAAGTCGAACGCGCTACCGACATCATAGTGAAGGTCCAAGAAGCGCTCGAGCTTAACCGACCTCCACGGCCTCCAAGGAGGAGGCAAGAAGTAGGATTCCCAAGACACGACATCATCTTCAAAGTAGTCTCCGGGGTCTATCCATCCTACGAGCTCAACCGACCTCTTCCTCCCTAGGCATCGCCTCCAATCACAAGCAAGCTTCATCTCCAAGAATCGAGGCACAAAAAGCGGTTTTGGCCTCATCTCTTCATTGCACACCCCCACACTTGCCTCAAGTTGTGGTTCCCCATCTTCATCACTCGGCCCCACATCATCTTGGAGGATAGGATCGAAACTTCTACCGGCGGTTTCAATCTCCTCCAAGTCATTGCTTGGCTCACTTTCTAGGGGCTCTTGATGCTTATCCACATTCTCGGACAAGGGCAACTCGAGGCTCACAATTTCACCCAACAACTCTACAAACTCCACCAAACCATCCCACTCACTATCCTTCTCCAATTCTTCACCAACGATACCTTCACCAAGAGTCATCTCCTCATTCGTCTCTTTTTGGGTAGACGATTGAGGTTCTTCAAAGCAAATCTCTCTATCAAAGGGAACTACATCGGCGGTTTCGTGATTAGGTTGCTCCTCTCTCTCAAGAGGGCACCCTCCATCTAAATGTGATGCTCGGGATAAAGACATTACGGTTTGAACCGCTAATGCATTTAAATGAGCATTCCTCGCCTCGTTTGCCCTTCGCATTTGGGCCATCAATTCCTCTTGTTGTTTTCGCAATTGAATGGCCGTTTCTTGAAAGCTCCTTTGCATTTGAAGCATCGATTGATGTAACTCTAAGTTGGACGATTGGTGGTCATTGGAGTCTTGTAAGGCTCCTTGATAATCTTGATGATGCCCATAGGGTGGGGCATCATATTGTTGGTAGTGGGGTTGAGGTGGTTGGTAGTATTGTGGGTCATAGGGTTCATATTGTGGTTGGGGTGGAGAGTAATATTGTGGGTCTTGGGGGTATTGGCTTCCACAAGGTGAATCTTGAGTGTACATGGTGGGGTCATAATCATAACTCGAGTAATAGTCACCATGATCGTAGGAGTGATAATCGTCCACTTGTTGGTAGCCGTTTTCATACTCTTGAGGATCATACCCATCTTGATTACCCCAAGAAGCTTGATTATGGTAGGGGGACGTCATGTCATAGCTTTGGTTCATGGAAGAAGAGTGGTAGCTCATATCGGCTTCCATGTGTGGGGAGTTTAGATCAAACCCCATGCTCGCTCGAAAATCGTAGTCCATACCCGGTTGGAAACCACTCATTCTAGCAACCGTCCGTTTAAGCGGCTCTGAGTCGCAAGAAGAAGATAATCACCACCTCTAAGCACAAACTGTAGACTAAGAACAAACGTGAGAAGTCTAGTGCTTTTTGGGCACTAGACAAGAGAGAAATAAACCGCACACACACAAGAAGCAAAGTAACAAAATAAAAACGAAAACACAAACACAAAGACAAAGTCAAGCAAAAAGGAAAACAAAGTCTAAACTAGCACCGTCCCCGGTAACGGCGCCAAATTGATGGTAAGGATTCGTCACGTCCCAACCGTCAATAATATAACCGGCTAACCTAACTAGGGTAGATAGGGTAAGTCGGGTCGAATCTACGGGGACGGTAATGTGAAGTCTAGACTAGGTCGGCCCAAATACTAGACTAAGTCAACGAGCTAACCTAAGGAATGATAGAAGGGGAGGCAGCTAGACGAAGACTAAGTCTAAGGAGAAGACAAACAAAGGAGAACGGGCTAGGATTAGGTCGGGGTCAAAGGGGTAACGGAATGGTCAAGGGAGGACTAGAGTGAAAGAGGTAGTAGGGTGATCTAGGTTGGTCCGGGCTCTCGCAACTTAGACTCACCTAGAGGTTCCACCTAGAACCCATCTCGGCGATACTCAACACAATCGGGGTTCTAGCATACTATAGGCCTAGGTCGCATCCGGGCTCTCGCTACTTAGACCGGCCTAGGGGTCGTCCTCACCGGGCTCTCCCAACTTAATGAGGGGACCGAACCCACAACAAACTAACACCCACGAAAGAAAGGCAAGAAAACAAGCATTCGTACATACTTAGTCATTCAAGCAATTCCACAAACATGTGATGTGCATCAAACAAGAGGAAACCCAAATCTTCCACCAACATCTCTAACAAACCCTTAATCATTCAATTAACACCCTAATTACCTTACTAACCCTAGCAAGAACACTACTCTAACATATCTAAAGGAAATACTAACAAAAACAAGGTGAACAAACTCAAACAACCAAACATACACAAACAAACTAGTGAAAACAATAAACAAGAACTAAAGATGCAAACTTGATGAATAATAAAGGATTAAGAGTAAAGAGATGAGAAGATTATACCAAACTAACAAGAGAATGAAAAGTAGAACACTTGCATAGAAGATAACACAAATTCATCCACCAAGGTTGTCAATCTTGGATGGATTCTTCAAGAGATCCAATATTACAAGCACTAATCTATGATTAACCACTAATTACCGACTAATCTACACTAATCTAATCTAATATAACTTAAAGTAGTCTAGGGTTTAGTGTCTAATATAACATCAGATCCTGTCTTAATACAAGAGGGGGGGTATATATATAGGGTTACAAGTGGAAGGGAGAAGAAAGAAAACAAATGCGTGTTACAGCTTCCTCATCCCGCCCGGGACGAGATGGTCTCTCCCGGGACGAGATGGTCCCGACCAGGACGAAGTCCTTCTCGGCCGGGACGGGCTCAAGACAGGACCACTTGCTTTTGCACCTTCCTTCCCGGTCGGGAAGGCATTATCCCGCCCGGGAAGGACCTTGTAGGCCTCTCTTAAGATCTTTTTGGTCCCTCCTTGGTTCTCGTGGGCTTCCCATCGATTCTCGGGACTCGGGATTGGGTCCCATGATCTCGGGGTCGACTCCAAGGCATCGAGTGATCGTTCCTTTGCTTCGTTGGCTCCAAAATGTGTATGTATTTAGTCGGAATCGCTCCAACTCTTCCAAATCGATCTCGGGAACCTGAAACGAACTAAAGGAAGCATAAGAAGCCCCTAAACCGCTCACAAGGAGCGATTCTACAAGGAAAATGGGACCAAAACACTACAAAATAGGCACTACAAACCACACTTATCAAATTGCTAGGGTTTGCTTAGGGTTGCGTGGAGATTAGGGTTCTCGAGTTTGTGTAGTATTAGGGTTTGCAAGAGGTGTAAAAGTTGTCAAGAGTTGGTTGCATGTGTGTTGCATGGGGTGTATATATAGGAAGAGCTAGGGCACCCGGTTTAGGGTTACTCGACCGAGTAGGTGGCCAACTCGGTCGAGTGGCCCGTTCAACCTGCAGCCGGGCTCGAAATAGGCCCACTCGATCGAGTGGGTCGGGCACTCGATCGAGTGGCCCACCGGGTTGCACGGGTCCATTGACTTGGACCTTGACTTTGGATGTTTGATGGGTTTTGTGTTTGACTTGGACTTTCGATGATGTGAGGGGTTGTTTTGTGTGTCTCGGAAACGATTTTGACTGGGGTTGACCCAATCGCAAAAAGTCGGTTTTAAATATGGTGTCGGTTTCGGCCCAAATTAGTCTTGTTCGACTCGGAATGATCCACTGGGCCTGGATTCAAGGTTGATTTTGTGAGATTTGTACTCCATAAGTGCGTTAGCCAGCAACTAATGGATTTGAGCCCGTATCCGAGCGCGTAGAAACATGTTAGCGTCCGATCATCATCGGGTGTTTTTTGGAAACTGCCATAGACACCTGGTAGTCAAAATGCGGGTGTCTACAGGTGGTATATGTGCACCTTGGGGTGAAGGTGGTTTCAATGCTAAGGATTTAATAGCTTGGAATAAGGCGCATATTGCAGGAAGGTTATGGAGGTTGCTAAAGGATGGGAGCGATCTTTGGTCTTTATGGCTAAAATCTTATGTGATTGGACCAATAACCATTTGGGAAATTCACAAGAAAGAGTGGTATGCAGGTACTCTAAAGAGTTTGCTGCAATTGAAGGATGAGTTATTGGATTCTCAAGGAGATGCTGCTCATGCTACTCAATTGCTGGATTCTTGGTCTGATAAGGGGAGGTTTTGTTTGTCCTTGTCTTATGATTGGTTCAGAAGAAAATTCAGGAAGCAACCATGGCTCAGTCTGTTCAAAGAGCAGCAGATTATTCCTCGATATGGGGTAATTGCCTCTTTGGCCTGTCAAGGGAGGCTTCCAACTGTTGATATGCTGCAGGAAAGAGGAATTCCTCTGGTTAACAGGTGTTGTTTATGTAATCAGGCTTTAGAATCGCATGAGCATTTATTTTTTGAATGTTCATTCTCAGCTCAGATTTGGGTTGATCTTCAATGTTGGATGAGAATTAGAGGCCGAAGTCTGCAACTTTTGAAGGAGGCTAAATGGATTGTCTCAAGGAGGCGAGTTAAGCATTGGAAGAGTAGATGGTATAGTTCTTGTCTGCTGCTATTATCAACTATATTTGGGCAGAAAGGAACGGGAGATTATTTGATGAAAATGCTAGAACTCCGGGGGTTCTTTTTAGGCTTATCAAATTTGATGTTTTCACTACGATGAGAAATGTTAATGTTGATCTCAGTAGGAAAATCCTTTTGTATGTGTAATTCGTTTTCTTAGGGGTTTTATCTTTTTGTAAGTTCGGTTCATGTTATTCCCTATATGGATGAATAATATGAGTCATATCTTCTTGCAAAAAAAAAATTGCTAATAGGATTAGAACCCATGACCTGTTGCTCAAATGTCACACATCAAACCATGCACCCCCGCTAAAAACACCCATGTTCAATGACACTCAAACATTATAGAGCATATATCAACACTATCTAATACAGAGTATCTATAAAAATGACTCAACGAGAGTAAATCTTCCTCGTGAGAGATATATTCATCACAAATTGATGACGGGTCAAATAATATCACATTATTAGATAGGATGGACAAATCTCTTGAGTAACAAATTCCTTGTTTTTATCTATCCAATTGAATATTATTTCACCTGTCACAAATTTGTGATGGAGATGTTCGTCACAACCAAGAATTTTTCTATAAATAGCAGTGTGCATGCGTTTGTCTTAACCAATTGTTTATCTTTGCATTGATTAAAATAGAAATTAAACATAATATAAAAGGTAAACAAATGAGATAGGGTGAAGAAAATAATTCCCAGGGAATTGTAAAAATTAAATTTGTCTCATCTATCTATCTATCTATCTACACAAAAACTCATATGAAACGGTCTCACAATAACGTTATTGTGAGATCTATCTATATGGGGTGTCATTAACTCATTTTAAATTTAAGGCATCAACTTAGAGTTGGTCAACCTAATAGGTTGCTCCAATGGCCCAGCCCGACCCACCCCACGGGCCATGGGTTACCTATTCCAAGCCCCACGGCCCAACCCAACCCATTTACAACATGGCCCAACTCGGCAGCTCTGTCATGCACACGTACACGGCTAGGGCTTATATCCCAACACAAGAAACCAACCACGCGAAAAAGTTTAAGAATTTGGTCTGGTTGGTTGGGTAATTAGTCGATAGTTAACCCAGCTCGACCCGCCCTCTCTTTCGATCCGATTCTCGATGAGAGTGTGACATCCAATCCTGACGTACTCTCGAGCCCGTTGGACCCGACTCGTGACCAGGTCTAGTCCACAATTATTGAAGTGGGATTAGATTTTACATTTGGTTCATGCAAAGATATATATATCTCTCCCATCCTAGTCAATGCCACTTGAATTACCATTATGAATGTCTAAGGTGGTAGTCACTTCAATTCAATATCTACCTAAAAAAATGGATCATATTTTGTGGCTCAAGTACCTTCTACATAGCATTGTGCACCACTGTATATAAGAGCCCCCACTTATCATATAAAAGTAGGTAGAAACGAGTACTTATTTACATAAAATGGTCGCTTCATGTTAACCTCAATTAAGATGCATGGTAATTATACTCTATTGACATTAACATATGAATGTCTCAAGCCATATGCATACATGTTTATTCCGATGGGCTAGGAAGAAAGGAATCCTTCATTTGAATGTTCGCACAGATTGCCTGCAATTGGTTTACCAGTTGTCGGAACTTGAAGAACCCCACCACAGCATTCAAAATGTTTTTCCACTCCTGTTTGCAGAAGCTGCTTACTTCAATCGTTTAGTTTTCTCCTTTGTTCCTCGACACCTTAATACTGAGGCGCATGATTTGGCGGCAACGCTAATGCGTGGGGGTATTAGGGTGGGTCTGGTACGATAGCAAAAAAAATGTTTATTCCTTCTATTTTCTACTCGTATAATACTATTGTCTACCATTTGCTTTTTCGAAGATAGTTACTCGAACTTTAATCGTAAGTACATTCAAAAATATTAATACAACTAAAATATTACGTAGTACACATTTATTATCAAAACATATCAGAATCATGAAGTCGCTAGTATATCAAATATCACCATCAAAATTTCTATTGTATAATGATACAATCGTATTTTTTATGAGAGACAATTGGATAAAAATGAAGTAAATAAATGATATGATCGATTTAACTGTTCGACGAATGAGTCGATAGGTTAGATGATCTATTGAATAATCTGTGGTGAGGGAAGGAATCACCTAGGATTAATCGATCGATTTTGATGAAATTAGAGAGAAAATGGAGATTGGGTAGCTAAGAAAGATAACTTTCAATGATAAATTCTTTGATACCTCCTTACAACTTACTAATGTCTATATATATAGGACATGACTTGGAGAATAAGAAATAAATGACAAATTTACTAATATACCCTCTTGCTAACATTTTGGTTTGTATCAATATCCACCCCTTTAAATGATCCTTGTCCTCAAGGATCGGATTTGGCTCACCAAAGCATCCTCTAAGTTGTATATGTGTGATTTTAGTAGCTTGATCCGGACTGACACAAGGCCACATAGCTACTTGTAACCCGCCGGGATCGAAGACAAAGGTAGTACCCTTAGTCTTAACATGAGAGAAATTGTAATGAAATCTACCCGGATCAAAAATCCACACAATCCTAGAATCAACACCCTCTTCCTTGGTACCTACTTTCGATCCTTGCCAAGGGAGACTTCGCCTCAAAAAATACATAAGCACATAGCCAAGAGACTCCAAGTTATCTCTTCTACTTTGTTCCATATTGTCAGGGTCCCAAATGAAAACTTGTAGGTTCGGACCACCTCCTCCTAACTTCATTACCAAGTCCTGAAAGGTACTTGGGTAGCCCTTCAAACTAGCATCAAGGTGTGCCTCATGATTCGGAAATGCCGATCCAACTAAGAGATGGTTTGAGAGAGATGACATTTTCTTTGAGGTAGTAGTAACACGACCATGATATACCTCGTAATATACCCGATGTTCATAACCATTTCCAACCTCCTCAAAATAACCCTTGTCCTCAAGGGTGAGACAAAGTATCCGAGTTATTGAGAAGTTACAAGTTGCTGTAAATATTATGGACATTGAACTATAAATAAAGCAAATCAACAAATACCAATCTCCAGGAACAGCTCCCTCTTGTGCGGCATAATAGGTAACATAGCTCACGACAAGTGTCAATGATATCTCAAATACAACAGCTCCATTCACTTGAGCCAAAATTTTAACAATTGCCACCCAATTGTTAATCCTGGCAAAGACCATTTGGAAGAAAAGTTGATATAGTACTATTGATATCCCGTCATTCATCAATGATTCCCCCTCAATTATGGTACTCAGTTCTTTCAAAAGTGTAATAACGACAACATGATCAGTCGCACTTAAAAATCCACCAATCAAGAATGATGTCATCTCGCTCCAGCCATATGGAAATGTAAACGTGAGAGTTGCTCCAAGATAAAAGGTTGATATCAAAACGTCTCGGCCAGCAAGTAGTAGTAAATAATTTTTTTATTTGTCTTGGGTAAGGAGATAAAACAGAAAATATGGGTGAACATGCTCCAAAAATTTAGGTGTTTCAAAAGCGGCTCCTCTAACACTACTTTAATGAAATTATTTTGAAATAATTATACAATATAATGAATTTAATAAAATAAAGGAAATACTCCCTCTATTTTTCTATTTTCTTCTCACTTCATTAAAATATTTCTCACATATCATAGTGAAATGAGTAAAAAAATGGAGGGAGTAATAATTTGAATGAGTTAGTAATTTGTTTTAAATTCAGTGAGATGTATATAAAAAGTAAGCATGAAATTACGTCCGGTTGCTTTAGTAATTTTTTGTACAATTTGAACCCATTTAGAAGAGATAGAGACACGTAATCGAGAAACCGTAGACAACAACAAAAATTGGAGTATTATTTTCTTCGGAGCGTAAATAATACTCCTATTAAATAATAAATGGAATACAAACAACATCAAAGGACAAAAGAATCGTACACATTAAATACCGAAATATAACAACAATCGAACAAAATAATTACGCATTAAACACCAAATACACGCAACTGCATTACAGGAAAAAGGGGTTGGAAGCCATACTTTTAAACCTTTTATTGAGAATAAGATTGCATTGCGCAATAATTTTCCCACCTGCCCTCCCGAAATTTATGCTCCCAAGTCGTAACAATCAAGGTTGTATATAATTTAGAGAGTCGTCGAATGAAGTTATGAGATTTTAGAGGGCATATGATCGATTAATTCTATTGAGGTGTAAATGTCAAGTATTATAAAATTATGAAAAAATAGCCAATTAATCACATGCTTGTTTTCAAGGCCGCCACGTGACGTTTAGAAATCACAAAAAAAATATTGTTTTGGATTGTTTTTTATTATATATAGATAGATACAGATGTTAATTCATTTCATTTCAAATATTCAAATAAAAAAATCATAAATTATTCACTACAACGATCTCACAATAATCATATGCAAATATACTTTCTTCTTCCCTCTTGCATTTTAAATTCTTAAGGTTTCTAATGCATAGAAAAAAAAAGGGAGACAAAAATGGGGGTAAGAACGTACTACAGCTCCGAGTTGTGGTTTTTAATAATACAGAGAAAAAAGGAGACAAAAATAGGGGTAAGAACTTACTACAGCTTGGAGTTGTGCTCTCAAAATATTTGGACTCGGCTGACATGAATCGTTAATTCCAACTATACTAAATCCCCCACCTACATTATTAGTTACGCTAATCTAATCTTGAACCGTTTATTTACGGTTCTGAATTGTCAACCGGATTCAGGTGAAATTCAATTTCAGTATTCCCAGGAAGTCCCAAATTAACGGGAAGTCCTAGACACGAGAAACTACACTTGCTAGGTTGCGTACTTGGACCGCTCTTCATCATTGCACAGAATTCATCGTAGTTGATCCGGCCATCCTGTAATTGCAGGAAAAGAGTTCAGCAGAATGCATATTTTCGACACCAGTTTTTTTTTTCACCATCTGTTGGACTTATTTGTCACTTACATTGTCTGTATCGACTTCAGAGAGGATTTCCTTGATGCAGTTTTCATCGGCAATTCCATATTCCATCATTGCCGCTTCCAACTCATCTGTTGTTATGTATCTGACATAAACATCACTCGATTAGTTGAAACTAGACCTGGCAAACGGGTAAAGGGAGATTTCAAATAAACTGACTATGACTTACCCACTATTATCCTTGTCAAAATATTGAAAAGCTTTCAAAAGATTTTCCTCGATTTCCAGTCGATGTCTGTTCATCGTTGCTGTTATAAATTCAGTGTAGTCGATACTACCGTTGCCGTCTACATCAGCCTGCCACAAAATATATATCATGTCATGAGCAGATATAAGTTGCCAGGGACGAAGCTAGGTTCGAGGTTTGCCTAAGGCTGAAACATCAATCTAGCTTCCTGTTATAACTCACCGCTTCCATAAGTTGTTTGACTTCGGTCTCAGTTAGCTTTGACCCAAGTTGAGCTAACCCGATTTTAAGCTCTTCATAAGTTATGGAGCCGCTATTGTCCGTGTCCATGTTGATGAACATGGCTTTAAGACCTTTAAATTCTTCATCTGATATACTTTGTGCAATAACCTACAGAATTCAACGCCTTAGAGCAAGAATACAAATTCATAGTATGGATTGTTTACATTCACAAAAATTCCTGTTTTCTGTTGTTCAAACCGATACCCGTGTGATCACTGATCAGCGAACTGAAAACAACACAAAATTGCTGAAAGGGTTCATATCGAGACATTGGAGGATCCACAGGCAAACAGCTTTACCTTGAGAGCGAGCTTCTTCAGCTTATTCATAGCCCTGAACTGTTTCATTCTAGAAAGCACGGCGCTATCGATAGGCTTGTCTGATGCATCACCACCTTCGATCATCCAAGAGTGTTCTAGTTTATTTAACATAAATCGTTCAAGTTAGACAAATTTTGACGGGTTTTCTTATTCAGAAATTGTCAAGAAACTAAGAAGTTAGATACCAAAACAGCCTCACAAAAACGAAATTTCCCAACAAAAACTCTTGTAAAAGAATGACAACTACGTCGATGTTTACACTGAAAGACGGCTTTTCTTTCTTATAAGATCTATTGAAATGACGGGTTTGCTCTTTTATTAACGAAGACAACATCAACATTATCCTCAGAACCTAACAGCCCCCATAGATAGCACAGTGCCACAGTCTTGACAGGTTTACTTCTCATAAGATACTAGTTTTAATGCCCGTGCGATGCACGGGTGCAACAAAAATGCAACTAAATCATCCATAATAGTGATAATACTTCATTTTATAATATTGACTGTGACGAACTGTTTATGATTATTTCAAATAATTGTAATTTTGGAGTTATTGATAATAACTCGCCCCGTGACTCGTATAACCCGACCCGTATCCTGACTCCACTCGTATAACTCGACCCGTGACCCGACCCGCTCGACTTGTTTGACTGGTCTAGTGCCTATATTGATTACTTACTTGCTTGGATAAAAAATGACGCTCATCAAAGTAGTAGGTCATGTATCTGTGAGCAATATTAATACGTCACAACTCATCCGTGAACATTTAGTTTATCTATGTCTTTTACTTTATAAGATTATAATCATTTGACTTTCCCATCAAATATTTTGTATATATGTCATCATCTCGCACTATATTCGACCCTACCCGCCCGACCCATTGTTTTTAGGGTCATGAGCCCTTTTTTCCTGAGCGGTGACCCATTGATAACTCCGTTATTGACCGCTTTTCTACACCCTTTTGACGTTTATTTAGCCTCGATTAATCGTATTTTCTTTGGCATTCCGGCTCGTTTCGCCTATATTTTGTATTACACGGGTTTTTGCGTTTGTTGTTCGTTTTTAGGCATTTCCGTGACGAAAACGATGAAACTTGAGCATGCCCGGGAATAAGGAGGTACATGGACCGAGTTCGAGCCTAAACAAGCGCATAGAAGACAAGAAACGGGAAAATGGGCATAGGAAGAGAATAGCACGGTGGACCGTGCGATTCTCAAGTCAGGAGGTTAGGACCGTGCGATTCTCACCGTGCGAAACGCATGTTTCGTGCGTTACTCCGGTTTTGCCATTTCACTTCGTTTTTCGACCGGTTTTCTATGTAACCTAATTAGAAGTATAAATACTCAAATTCTTATTTTTGCCTCCCAAGCTTCCATAACATCTTAGCACCATACTTTGAATTATTTGGGGGTTTTGAGAGAATTTGTAGTTTTTGAAGATTTTCATCTTCCTCATTCAAGATTCAAGCTTTATATATTATTTTCTTCTATTATTATCTCCTTTGTCTCTCCATCTTTGGTAATCTCTAATCTTTATTCTAGTTTTGTTTTTCTTCATTTTTTCCCAATTTCTTAGTTTTATTTGTTAGCTCTTGTTAGTTCATCTTAGTCTTCTCTTTTCTTTGTTTGTTACTCTAGTTTGCAATTAGTTTAGTTTTCTCTTACTTTGTTCATATTTATGAATTTCATGTTAGTATTAGAAATCTCCAATTAGATTCCTCCAATTTGACCATTTTCACATAATTGGTAATATAATTCAATTTACAACAATGTTCATAGTTAAAGACTCCACCTTTATGCTTAATTCCACCAATTTAGCCATGATTAGTGAGTAGTCACCCACTAGGGGTCGATGAAGCCTAAATCCGCCTAAATTGTGCCTCTTGTATGTTTTGTATCGATTGAATTGGGTAATTGGGTAAAGTGGTGTGGAGGATTTTGGATTGCCTTGGTTTAGGAGTTTGAGACGGTCCCGATCCCTTGGTCATCGATGGGAGTCGATTAGGATGGGTAACCGGTTTGACCCTATATCTTGCCTTACCGTACTAGATCGAACACGGGAGTGGTGTCTAGCGTGGTATCTACATACTAGTATGCGTACCCTTTTTGACTTGAGTCGGTTTGGGATTTATCACGGGAGTGACCCTCGAATTTGACTTAGGGATTCCGCTTTACGAACCCGGGAGGGAGGTAAACGGGAAATTAAGCCGGACACGAACCCGGGAGGGAGGTGGCCGACCTAGACGATACAACTTTGCCCTTAATCCCGATTCCTTCGATACTCGATATACTTTGGTGCGATTTAGGTGGATTGAAGCGACATCGTTCCCTAGTCCCTTCTATTCTTGATTAATCGTTATTCCACTAGTTATCATTTTTCCTTATTTTAGTTTCATTTTCTTTTTAGTAGTATCTTGTTTTAGTTAATATTCATTCACCTAGCTTTAGTCCCCTATCACCAATCTCTATCGACTTAGATAAACAATTAGGATTAAAACGACTAGGAATCACCACACTCCTTGTGGACCGACCCTTTCTAGTGCAACGATTGTATCGTGCGCTTGCGAGGTAATTAAAACCCCAACACCCATTTGACCTAAACCAATCTAAAAGCTTTAGTCTAAAAGCTTAGTACGACTCAATCTATTACTCTGCCTAGATTTTATTCTAATTTTAATTTATTAGTTATTCGATATAATTAATTTTATATATTATTCTTTTATTTGAATATAACTTTATGTCTAATCTTAACATAAATTATCTAGCAATTTTAGTACGTTACTCTCTTGTAAAGTTGTATATAGGGAGCCTAACAGAAATTCTTACTTGTGAATGATATATTCATCACAAACTTGTGACGGGTCAAGTACTACTTATGTGGGTGGATAAACTAAAGCAAAATACATAGTAAATGACACATTGTTTTGTCTTATCTACCCAATGGGTAGTATTTTCCCCGTCGCAAGCTTGCGATTCTGTGACAGATATGGTCATCACAAGGAACACTTGTTGGGAGATTAAATTTGTGTTATCGTGTTAAATAGTAACGTTACTATTAGACTCAACAAAACTTGACCTGACTTGTAACACGATCCGCTCAACTCGTTTATTCATAGGTTAAGATTCAAGACATCTAAATCTTGATCCGTGACTCGATATTTTAAATTACAAATATAAATTAATATTCAATTTAATAAAACATTTTTTATCTTTTGATAGTAAATAATTATTAAAATAATTTTAAAAATTCATTGTAATATAAACATTATAATAAAGGAGTATAAAAATAATATTATTAAAATAAATAAAAAGGTAATATCAAAAATATTACTCCGTTCTACTTAAAGGTAAAAAAAAATACGTTCGAAACTATTTTTCAGCTGTATTCTAAGCATAACCCGTCTCGTGACCCGTATAACCCGACCTCTATTTGAACTGACCTGTAGTCAAACCCGACATATATAAAGTTATTTAAATAAATTATGTAGTTTAAAAAAGTTTGAGACTACATGTCACTCGAAATACCCGTAGTCTAACCCGACATATATTCATTTTGTTTTTAATTATTTAATTATTTTATTTAAGTGTTTTAACTTCATTAAATTTTGAATTAGTTAAAATACTTTAATCAAGTTTGCAGTGTTCAAAATTTTTAAATACTTAAATATGATAAATAATTTAAGTTTGTATTTAAGAATTCTAAAACTATTGGAGATTACCAACGTCGCTCGAAAAACGTATCGTTTAATTATATTGATAATTGACAGATTGATTGATTGAACATAATTA
Source organism: Agrostemma githago (assembly GCA_958450325.1). Taxonomy (NCBI): domain Eukaryota; kingdom Viridiplantae; phylum Streptophyta; class Magnoliopsida; order Caryophyllales; family Caryophyllaceae; genus Agrostemma; species Agrostemma githago. The sequence continues at coordinate 50,571,544 of OY288256.1, forward strand.
TTTTTTATATATTAATCAATTTATTTGAATATGATTTTGTTTCTAATTTTAACTTAAATTATCTAGCACTCTTATTAGTATATAAGTATATTGTTTGCTTATAAATCAGATGACTAAAGTTGTACTCTCTAGTTGATCTGAATGACTTGACTTGACCCGTAAACCCAACCCATCCTACCCGTTTTTTCGTAGGTCAACACCTATAAATTTTGATCCGCGACTTGACTGTCATCAAACCCCATATGTTAGGGTCACGGCCCGACCCGACCTGTCCGTTAAATGCAGTGTAGTTTTATTTTGATGACACCTATAAATGAAATAATAATTTATTTTTTTATTGTGTAATATCTTTTAAAACATTTGTTATTTATAATTATTTCTATATAAATATGACAAGTAATGAATATAAATAAAATACTCCAATATTAAATTAAAAAAACTCTTAAATTTTTTTATTGATATAGGTAAAAAGTTAAAAAAAAATGTAATAGTTTTTACCAAAAATTGTAATTTCTCACACCGTATTTTCGCAAAAATGTAAATCCAATTCTATTAGGATAATTTTATCTTAATAAATATATCTACTTATATTAGGATAATAATTTTATTTTAATAATAATTCTCCAAAAATGACGATTATTTGAAATAATCATAACCATTTACGCGTTCCACGCGGTGTCTATTCAAATTTGTTGTTTTCTGAGGGGGTAATTGACGGTTTATATAATGGTAATTCTTTGACTCTTAGGGGTGTTAGGATTATTTTGTCTAATACTAAGAGTCAAAGAAGTATTATTTATTATCTAATACTAAAACAAATAGGAGTATTATTTATCATATCCACTTTTAATATGGATAATATTTAAATTCTTAGTGTTTCATAAAAATTGGATTCCCTCTCGAAAAAAAGCTTCCTTTAATTATATATATTGATTTAAAAGTCGATTCTACATTTCAACACTTATAAGGAAAAAAGTGGCAGTAAATGCATTAAGAGACTCATACTGTACAATAAGAAGAAAATGCACCTAAGTCACTGAGGAAAAAAAACAACGGGAAAGTGAATATTTACCGAGAACTTCTTCAGGGGTAATCCGCTTCTTAGGATCAGGATTTAACATTTTAGTAACGAGATCTTTTGCGCTGCTGGATATAGACGGCCATGGGTCACTCTCAAAGTCGATTATTCCCATCAATATGGCATCAAATATGCCATTATCAGTTTCTGAAGCATACACATAAGCAAGCCAAATAATTTCACAAATGATAAGTGAATACCACACTTGTCCTCCGTCTCAAAATTAATTTCCGGCACACAAAATTTTTATGATTCATGATAGAACTTGATGTCAAAAATCCAAGTGAGTGGCATTCATGTACTAATAGCAAAAAAGGGAAAGTATTTTGGAGACGGAGAAAGTAGTTAGTACGGATATGAAGGTGAGTAAAGAAGAATGTTCATCTTACCGGCCCAGAAAGGTGGCACGCCGCAGAGTAGAATGTAGAGAATAACTCCGGCACTCCATACATCCATCTCCTTTCCATAGCGTTTCATTAATACTTCAGGAGCCACATAGTAAGCACTTCCTGCGACCTCGTGGTACACCTTTCCTATCAAAGGTTCAAAAAACAGGTTTATAGAATCAGAAATTAAAGAATCATGAGTTCTGCTGCACTGATATATACTCTATCACAAGATTACAGAAAATGTAAACTATAATTATAACCGAGTTATAGCACATGTCGGCTAATGTAAAGTAACTGAAGGGTAGGAGGACTCATGACATAGTTTCAAATCCGTCCTCATCAAACTTCCATCGTGGTTCGCTTTACCGAAAAAGATGAAAAATTCCTATGAGAAAACTTGCGCAGTCTTTGTCAAAAGCAAATGCTGGCATTCTAATGAATAAAAGAAAGTACAACATAAAGCACATAACATTACGAATCTCACTAAAAAAAAAAAAGCAATGTCTGCTAATTCAACAAGCAAAATCATTAAATGGCTCGCTACCTGAAAATTTGTTCAACTCGTGACATCACCAAAAGTTATCATTCTAGTATTGAAGGGAGCACAACATAGCACACATAAAACTATAAAAAAACATGACCAAGCAACAAAGGGAGCAAGACATAAACCTTCAAAAAACACGCATATAACCCTAGACAAAACACAATAAGGGAGCAAAGAGGTAAACCTTCTTCAATAAACACAAACTACAAAGCTATGAAAAAAATCATGAAAATACACGGATTATAACGGATCAAATAACATCCCATATGGTTAAACGAGACAAATATGTTGTTATTTCACATACATTATGCTTCTCTCCTATACATACTATTTGAGCTGTTATATGCAAGAATTTGTGAAACACAATAAGGAAGCAAGAGATAAACCTTCTTCAATAAAAACAGACAACCCAAAATCGGTGGCCTTGATCATAGAGCCTTCATCTTGGCTAGCCAACAAGAAATTCTCGGGTTTAAGATCGCGATGCATAACACCCATAAAATGACATATCTTGACAACCTTAACAATCTGCCTACAAATGACAGCTGCAGCTTGCTCAGAGTAATGTCCTTGAGCTATGATCCTATCAAACAACTCCCCACCTTCACATAACTCCATAACCACATGCACACTTTGTTTATCTTCATAAACACCCTTAAACTCCACTATATTAGGTTGCCCTGATAAATGCTGTAATATCTGAATTTCCTTCTTTAAATCATCCCTATCACCTTTCCCTATTAATTTCCTCTTCAAAATTGATTTACATGCATAATTGATTCCAGTTGATTTTTCTGTACACAAATATGTTATTCCAAATCTACCTCTACCCAATTCTCTACCTAATCTGTAATAGGCCCTTATATCCTCTAATGGCTTCCCTAACACTCCATTTACAGGTGAAGTTGAGGTAACAATCCTAGGTTTTTGAGGGGTATTTTGCTCATTTTGCGGTTGCGGTTGCGGTTCTTGCTGTTGCTGTTGTGGTCTAACAACGGTTAATGGTTGCTCCCTTCTCTGACATTGAATAGGGTTATTTTGCGGCAAAATTAGGCCTTTTTGAAATTTTGGGAATTTGGGTTTTTTAATTGATTTAAATCCATTAGTTTTACCACCAGAAACATGGGTTTTGCTTGGAAAACACCCCATTAAATACACGTTTTGTTAAGAGCAAAAGTTATGAACCTTTTTCCCAATTGATTGGATTGAATTTCGGGGGTTTATACAAGTTCCAAAAACAGAGCAAACCCTAGAAATTGAATCATGCATATACAATCAAAATTGAGCAAACCCTTTTGGAATTTGAAATTGATATTTTGATTAATTTGATTGTTGTTCGTGAATTTGGGAGAAAATTGCAGAAAAAATGTGCCTGCAATTTGCAGGAAATTTGAAAAAGTCGTTACAAGGAGAGAGATGCACGGTCGTCATGGACACGGATTCTTTGATTTTTTTTTGATTGAGATCACACTAAATATGGATTAATATTTATCACATGCACACGGTATGATTATAGTATTAAAAAATATCATACGCATGTTTACATATTCATTTTATACTCATGTTAAATTTATTTTTGAGTATAAAAATTAAAAAAATATATATTGTCAATCACAAAACCATTGAACTTTTTTTCAAAATAATGCTGAAAAATAAATTAATTAACGTTTTGGGTCGATTTTAAAACTAATTAATAAAATGGGACTGAGCTAGGTTCAGAAGTAGGTTAGATTTGAGACGGAGCAAACCCGCTATTAGGAATGGCGGGTCTTCAAAATAAAAAAAATAAAAAAAGATTAACCCATAAACCCGCCATTGGGAGTGACGGGTTTGGGCCCATTAAAACGTCATTCCCAATGGTGGGTGAAGGGCTGCTCAAGCTATTTGAAGCTCAATTGATAGTTAAATTCTAACCATAAATACATAAGATTTGCATTGTGTTATAGTGGTAGTGACGTAGGCCCATTGTTCCTTATGTCCTGTATTAGAGAACCAATAGACACTTTTCGCATAATTTTTTTAAATATTTATTCATTGATTCTCACGCAATATAAACCCGTCATTGTTAAGTACATAGTAGTTTCTAAACCCGTCACTATAAATTTTAATTCATTAAAGTTGCCTTTATCAATGACAATTTAAGAATCGATAATATTATACCCTTAACACGTTATTATGTCTCACCTACCAAAAAAAAACACGTTATTATGTTTATCATTATAATGGTAGAGTCGTAAAGGTGTTTATAAGTTGTAGGTTTGATTCTAAGAACGAAGTTTTGTTTAAACGAAAATGAAAATGAAAAAAACAATTAAAAATTCCTATGCAAAAAACCAAAAACACACCCACAAGGACTCGAACCCTAGATGCATGGAACAATGGGCCAACGCTGCTACCACTACTACACAATACAAATATTACATTTTCATGGTTAAAATTTAACTATCAATTGAGCTTCAAATAGCTTGAGCAGCTTCTCCACCCGCCATTGGGAATGGCGTTTTAATGGGCCCAAACCCGCCACTCCCAACGGCGGGTTTATGGGTTAATCTTTTTTTTTTTTTTGCTATTTTATATTTTGGAGATCCGCCATTCCTAATGGCGGGTTTGCTCCGCCCCAAATCGAACCTAAGTCCGAACCTGCCTCAGCCCCATTTTGTTAATTAGTTTTAAAACCGACCCAAAACGTTAATTAATTTATTTTTCGACATTATTTTGATAAAAAGTTCAAAACCATTAGATCTACTAAATACGACGTTGTTGTTATCGGATACGCATACGATTCACAATTTTTTTTAAAATTGTCTTCGTACAAAGTACTCCGTATTTTTTAAGGAAACGATTTCTTTTAACATCTTTGTAGCAGTTTTTGAGATCGAATAATTATAAAACAATCCTTTATTTATTAAAAGAATAACCACACATTTGTAGGAGTAATTTGATATCAAGTGATGTCATGATGACTTCACCACTAGAAAATTGATTTACAACACATTTTTCTATTTATCTTACTCAATTTAGTCATCCACCATTTATCTAAAGTATATTTATCTTACTCAATAGCAATTGTTCCTCGCGGGTAAGATTCACACAAGTTAAATTGTCCATGTGGACAACCAATTTATTCAGCCCAAGTTCCTTAGCTCTTTCTAGTCCGACCACTAAAGCCCGCATCTCAGCCCTCATTGAAGTACAGTCCCCACATGAAAAGGAGAAAGCGCTAACAAATTTCCCGAGTCGTCCCGGATAATACCACCGCAGCTCGCGGGTCCAGGGTTCCCTTTTGAAGCACCATCTGTATTAAGAATATACCAGCCGTGAGGTGGCGAGGACCAACAAATAAACCATTCTTCGTGAGTTGTACCTGGGTTGGGGATAAATAAGGAGAAAGGGTCGAAAGCTTGTTTCGTAATATCAAATTGACGAAGAAGAAAGTGGATGGGCTCAGTAGGAATTTCCTCCGTGCGTCCGAAAACCAAATTATTTCTCCATCTCCAAAGCCACCAACATGTAATAGCAAATTTCATAGACCAATTAGAAGAAGCTGCAGACGGCCCGTTACTAGCGTTATTAGATATCCAAGTCGAGAACGGAGTTGTGTAGAAAGACTCGAAGGAAGCACAATCACCGAGTTGCGACCAAATATCCGTCGAGGCCGGGCAATGACGAAGTAAGTGGTCGGTGGTTTCATCAGCAGAAAGACATCGAGGACACAATGGGTCATCAGACAAACCACGTCTTACTCGATTAAAAATAGACATTAGACGACCATGACCTGCAAGCCATATAAAACATACGAACTCGTTGTTGACGGGGAGTTTCCATACTAAATGCCACTGAACCGGGTTGGATTCTGGAGGTTCCTCGGAAGATTTGATCAAGACTAAAGCGGATTTAACAGAAAACTTACCATCAGACGTTCCGTTCCAAAACAACGAGTCTTCTGGATATGGCTCGGTGGATAGAGAATAAGATGCAATTTTCTTGAGCTCCTCGCTAGGTAGAAAATTAGAAAAATCATCCCATTTCCAACCCGAATTCTCATCCCACATTTCACTAACTGTTGCTCCGAGAATTGAATCGGGTATAGGCTTTATAGCTTTATCAAATAAGCGTCCCTTATCTGCCCATGAATGATCCCAAAAGAGAGTCTTTCTTCCATTCCCTACTGCCATCGAACTTCCAGCATTAATAATTTTAGCTTGCGATGTAATTCCGGACCAAACATTCGACATATTCGGTCGAGGTTGGAACATATCGATGTCACACCTGCCATTACAATATTTAGCTCGAAGCACTCGAGCCCAAAGCGTATTAGGTTCTGCTAATACGCGCCATCCTAGCTTAGTGAGAAAAGCCGCATTAGATTGTCGAGTCGACCTGATTCTAAGCCCGCCCATAGATTTCGGTTTCTGGACTGTCTCCCACGAAATCAAATGTATCTTCTTTTTTTCTTCAGTTCCGCCCCAAAGAAATCGACGGGTTTTTCTGTCAAGAGTATCACAAGTAGACCAAGGTATCTTCGCTGTTTGCATACTATAATTCGCAAGAGTAGATAATGTCGATTGGACTAGAGTACTTCTCCCAGCCAAGGATAAATGCTTGGTTTGCCAGCCTGCTAATCTTTTTTTAATTTTTCTTCGAGGTGGGCGAAGGTTGCTCTCGTCACTCGACCATTGATAGTCGGCATCCCCAAATACGTTCCCAAATCCGAAGTAGTCTCAAACCCAAGTATAGAGGTGATGGCTTCCCTATCCTCGAGAGAAGTATTATCGGAAAAGAAGACCTTTGATTTTGCTATGCTAACTTTTTCTCCTAAAGCACGACAAAAATTCTCGAGAACATACTTTATGACACAGGCTTGTTCAACTCCGGCCTCCGCAAACAAAACCATATCATCAGCAAAGAACAGATTAGAAATTTTTGGTCCTCCCTTACAAATTGGTATTGGGTTCCATTCTCGGCTCCGGATTTTACTGTCAATAGCTTGCTGTAACTTTTCGAGGGACATAACGAATAAATAAGAAGAGAGAGGATCACCTTGTCGGACTCCTCTTGTAGGAAAATTTTTTTCTGTAGCCTCCCCATTCCATAAGATTTGCATAGTCGAGGTAGTAACGCATTCCTTCACGGTATTAATGAGAAGAGTAGGGAAGCACATATCGTGCAGCGTAGCTTTAATAAAATCCCATCTTAGTCGATCGTAAGCTTTTTCCAGGTCAATTAAATAGCCATATATCCTTTGCGCCCTTTTTTTCTCCGCATCGTATGAATCGCCTCCTAAAATACAACTATGTTATCGGTAATTTGACGCCCGAGAACAAAACCGCTTCGATTTTCCGATATGAGGAAGCACCTTCCGGATCCTATTAGCAATAGTTTTGTTAATAATTTTATAGGCCACGTTGCATAAACTAATTGGACGGAACTGATAAATATATTCGGGACCCGTCACCTTTGGAATTAAGACGAGGTGCGTGGCATTCAGCCCATTGGGGAAGCCTTTTCCCTCTAATGCTTGCATCACCATAGAACAAACGTCGGTCCTAACGACTGACCACTGCTTCTGATAAAATAGTGCTTGAAATCCGTCCGGGCCGGGAGCTTTAAGCGAGCCCATTTGAAATATCACTTTCTCGATCTCGGACAAAGAGTAATTGTGGACATGACGTAGGTCCACCCCGACACGGCCACGCGCGGGTTTGAGTAGGCGAATGAATCTCCATATGAGAATGGATCGAATTGAAATTTAAGTCGAAATGGAGTCGCCATCGAACTTTGTGGGAGTTCAGACCCATTCGAGCCCACTCTATGTCGTTATGGACCGTACACAAAGTATGGCCCATTTCGATTTCAGAGTTTATTGGGCTCGTCCCTTTGCATTGCGATACCGATACCGTCATTACCGATTATCGTGTATTGAATGACTCTCGTGCGCCAACGGTTTCGGGCATCCGGAAATCGAGGTTCTGAGTAAGGGATGAGGGTACGTGTTGGGAAGCCCACTAAGGACACCCAACCCCGCCCGCACTTAGCGGCCTCTACTAAGACATTGTTTGACTTTCTAATATGCGCGTTAGTAATCCGGTGAAATGTTATGCAAACAACATTTTACAAGATATAGAAATTGAATAGGTTGCTACGTCATTTTAATGCATCTAATTTATGGTCGAAGTGATTTAGCATGCGATGGTTCATTTATAAACGGTAAAATGCCAATAAATAAAGCAAGGCAAAATAAATCGGTTACAAGTTACACGGGCGGAAATACAACCCGGCCAAAACGAAAATAACGAATAAAAATCGGAAGTAACGATATAGTAAAGATAGACGACAATTGCAAAAGGACCCGTATGTTAGTAAAAATAAACAAGACCACGAGTTTAATAGATGGATAAACCTCGATTACGCACACATCATATTGTGTGTTAAGCGAAGGACGGAGATTATAATATGCGTTCGCATATGGGACCGAAGCGTGATGCTAGTTTGATCCCGAACCTCGATGCCTTGTCCCGACTTATCATATCGAAAAATCGGTGTCTAGATTAGTTGTGCATCGGATACGGCTAAAGAGTCGTCGAGATATAACTAATCGTGGTAGACGTTGATCAAAGTCGTGGAGGTGAGATAAAATGTATGGATTTTAAAAAAAGATGTAAACGCGTGATAGTCTTTACACGCATCGACCGAGGTCGTAAATTATTTTACGAGGCAAAAGAACGATGTTGCATGGGCTGTCATTTCGGTATACGTCGGACCACTGGACCGAGTCATGGGCAGGACTCGGTCGAGTGACCTCAAACACACCATTCTGCCTCGTTTTTGGGACGCTGCTCGATCGAGTGACTATGGCACTCGGTCGAGTGCTCCCTGTTTGATCGACTGCTCAATTTCGTAATGAATTATACGAAATTCTTATTTATTTTAAAATCAATAGTCAACCGAACCACATATAAATATAGCATGATTTATATGCGACTCGGTTTTCGGTATTCGTAATGCGTATATTACGATTACGAGACCGTTATCGGAGATTTTGAAAAAGGTGACATAATAATCACTTTGAATTGGACCGGGACGAAGTTAGTTCCCTCCGCTTTACGTCATCTATAATAATCCTTACGGATTAGGTGATGTCTGGTTTAGCGTCAATGGGTTTCGTACCGATCCTTAAGAATGGAATTAGACACGTTCAACTACGTACTATCACGATTGCGTTACGCCCTTGAGTGTCTAGGGCGATGCTCCTCGAAAGGGCGTCACCACTATCGCGGCTCGTAAAGAGATTAAACGGACTTTGTGCAATAGTCGTAGTTAAACGGGTTTAATCCGAATTTGGTTTATAGATTTATAAGTACGCGGTATTAATATTGATATGATGAAAATGAAATAATGAACGATGTTAGCGGTTAGATGCGATAAAGAAAAAAATGTTAGATGTTAGTATTAGTAATACTGTCGTTACTATCGACTAATTATAATATAAATACATAAACATAAATAAATAAAAAAACGAAAACAAAAGAGAAAGGAGATGTCAGTGTTGAATGTCACACCCTCAACCTACATGCTCTTGCTTCTCGGAATACAGTTCGTCAAATGGCGGCAATGGCGCGGGAACGTCGAGATACGTAGGGAGAGTTGATGGTGTGTATAAGGTTTGTGTAGGGGATTGTCTTTTTGTTTTCACGAGGGATAAAGACTCGGTTTTTGTATGGATTTGCTTAGGGTTGTAGTATGTTATGATGGGGGACTTAGGGTTGGAAATGTAGGGTGTTTTGCATGTGAAGTTGGCTGAAAAAGTTGATGGAAAAGAGTTGTAAAAAGTTGTGGGTTGATGGGGTATTTATAGAAGAAACCCCACGACCTAGGGTCACTCGATCGAGTGGCCCTAGTGCACTCGATCGAGTGCCCTGAAAAAGAGGGCCTGCTCGGTTTTTGTGGCTCCACTCGATCAAGTGAGGCAAATCCACTCGATCGAGTGGATCAGGCGGGTGAGCCTAAATAGGGAAGGAGTTGACTTTTGAATTTTTTTGAAAATGCTGATTGGCGCAAGTTTCTAGAAACGCACCTGGTTGACTTTATGTGACGGATTCATCTTTGACCGGGTTTCGACCCGGTCGCTAAAAGACGGTTTTTATTTTTGGTGTCGGTTTTGGCCCAAATTAGTCCCACTTTATTGGAAACGGCTCACTGGGCCTGAATTTGAGGTTAGTTTTGTGAGATTTGTATCCCGTTAAAATCCCATGCCGGTCATTACTTATTCCGAGCCCATATCCGAGCGCGTTAGAGCATGTTTGCGTCCGATCATCATCGGGTATTTTGTTGGAGACTGCTACAGATACTAGCAGCCAAATGCGGGTGTCTACAGAGCCCCCACTCTGACTGAGGCTTGGACAAGGCGAGAGTCAGAGTAGCTACCAGGCCAATCGAGGATTAAGACTTGGCAGACTTCCGGTCGGGTCCTTTATAGTTCGTTAGACTTGCGTGAAAGGGCTCGCAAGCCATAAGACAGAAATCATACCTTAGTTCTTGCTAACAGGGGCAGTTCTGTGGGGAATTGAACTTGTCGCATAAGTCCTGGGTGTGCCTGTATGTGGGCCCATCCCGTGCTAGATTGGGGAAATGTCGTCTTTAGACTTTCCGCTGGGGAGATATATGAACTGTGCGGGCTTACTTCTGAAGTCTCGAGTTGTACCTGTACCAGTTACATAAAGCTTTGCATGCAACATTTAGGCAGAACATGACTCGCGCTAGGGAATAAAAATTTGGATGAAAATTTTAGAAATATATATATATATATATATATATATATATATATATATATATATATATATATATATATATATATATATATATATATATATATATATATATATATATATATTTAAAGTTTGACAGACTGCTCGGGATGACCTAATTCCTACGTCTATAGAAGGAGACAAGAGTCGGGCCTGTATGCCTAGGCCCGCTTGGGCCAAGGAGGCACAGCAGCAGGGGAGCTACCAGGGTTTTGATGTTATAAATACATCATCCTGGCTTCTTCCTCTTCACAACTCTCAAAACTTCTTTCCTTCAAGAAAAAATTGTCTCTTTCAAGAAACTTAATTATGGGCATCGAGCGCCTGACTGGCATGTTGCAAGATTGGTCTCACCGCTTTAGGGACGCAAACAAGGTAGCCCCAAAGCAGTTCCGGGCATACTTCAATTGTTCTCGTTTCGCCAGATGCACGTGGACCGCCATTTTCTTGACGCTTGTCTTTCCTACTGGGACGACACCTACCACGTTTTCGCCTTTCCCCGGGGCGAAATCTGTCCTCTCCCTGAGGAGATTGCTGCCATAGGAGGGTGGAACCCACTGCTCCGTCCTGCTGTCCCCTTCTCGGTTCGAGACCCTAGGAGGAAATTACGGGAGTTTTTGGATCTCTCCCATGCTGAAGTATCCCGCATGCTCGAAGGGGATACTGTTTCTCTGCTTACCTTGGCTGAGAAATTCATGAACCCGTACGACATCCGGGTTTTGCCCGTTCATAGCCGCAGGGCGTTCGCTTTCTGCATGCTTCACGTGTACGCTTTTGAAGGCTATCTGGACTTGCTGTCTTGTATGAGCAGCGTTCGTCTTCTTGTCATTGCTGACCTAATGGAGACGGAATACAGTCCTGCGTGGTTGATCACGGGGGAGATTATTCAGGGCTTGGACAACCGCAAAAGGGATGAGTCAGCCCGTTTGACTGGGAGCACTAGGCAAGGTATATCGCTTTTCCTTTTTCTTGATTTCTTTTTTTCGATTCGTTTTCTTTTTTTCTTTTTTCTTTTTTTTTGCGATATTCTGCTACTGGGGGCACTCGATCGAGTCACCCCGGCACTCGATCGAGTGCCCTCGTAAAAGAGCTCACTGCCCTATTTCAGGGGTGTCACTCGATCGAGTGACATCCGAGCACTCGATCGAGTGCCCCTGGGCAGACGTCTAAGTTGTCCCGGAATCTCATGAGCGTTGTGTTTTTTTCAGTTCCGGCTATTTGAGAGGTTATCGATTATCGAGCCTCCCCTCGACCCGAGTCGATATTGGTTTAACCAAGTGATGACGAGGAGACGGCCTACTGATTCGTCTTGCCTTATTCCCCAGAAGTATTGGGAGGAAGAATTATCATTCCATCGCGGTCGATTGATTCGATGGGTGGTTCCATGGTGGCCCATTTACGCCTGGACGGGTTTGGCGCCCAGAGATAAGGCACGCTATCAGGTGATTTTGTTCCTCAGCCAGACAGTTCACCTTTATCCCGACCGCATACTCAGGCAGTATGGGTGATCTCATTTTTATCCTTCCTTCTGCGGTGATGAAGCAGATTGATAGTATTTGTAGAAATTTTCTATGGGATGGGACTGCCGAGTATCATTGGGTTCCACTTGTCTCTTGGGAAAAATCTTGTGTACCTTTTAAAGAAGGGGGACTGAACTTAAATCAAAATGCGATATGGAACAAAGCCGCAATTGGGAAAATGGCGTGGTGGATTACTAGAAAGCAAGATAGACTATGGGTTAGATGGATCCATCAAATCTACTTAAAAGGAAAAGAATGGGAGGAGTATTCACCTGGAAAGGATATATGTTGGTATTGGAAATTTTTTTGTCAAAGTAGGGATATGCTGAAACAAGTGTTCGGTGGTGTTCAAATGCGAACTCAGGATGTGGAGGACTATTCCATATCAAAGGTATATGGATGGTTGAGGATCAAACATGAGCCTGTTGACTGGTGTACTGCAGTACGGTCCAGGTGGTCCGTTCCGAAACACAGGATTATGGCTTGGTTAGCTCAGCGCGGAGGTCTGAATGTAAAGGACAAACTGTTCAAGCTTGGGATATCTGAAGATGATAGTTGCTGCTGCTGTGGTCTAACCGCTGAAACGATGCAACATCTTCTTGTAGAATGTGAATATGCGAAACGGGTGTTGACTGTTACTCGTAGGATGATGCCGAACTCGCTCAAAGTCGAGTTGGGGAATGTTTGGAGGAAGAATATGAGAGGAACCAAACTACAGCGTGCTATAAAGAATGGCTTAATCAACTCGATCACGTATCACATTTGGTTACAAAGGAATACTGCGAGAAGTGAGGGCTTACTTACTCATCCCGAGAAGTTGGCTACTCAAATTAGTAAGGAGTTCTTTGTCTTTTGCAAAAGCAGATGTAATCAAAAGTTTAATAACAAGGATAGTAATTTCATTACTAGCTTACTAGAGCACTCGATGTAATTATCATTCTTTATATATTACTTACCTTTACCCAAAAAAAAAAGTATGGGTGATCTCAGCGTATCCCGGAGAACGAGGCAGTTGTGAGTGAACCTACCCAGCTGACCGAGATTATGTGCGACACTTGGATTCAGAGGTGGTATACCCGAGTTACTTGGTCTATTTCCGAGTCGCTTCACTCAATCTGGGTGTCCCACTCTTATGAGAGGTGGACCAAAGCGGAGAATGCCGAAGTTCGCGCTGCCTTGAAGGTTGATGAAGCCTTCGACCTGCTTCGGCGAGAGTAGGTCAAAGATAACATGGACTTCTTTGCTGAAGGTGAGACTCCGGCCCCGCTGGTCCGTCTAATGTCGGGTCAGAAAGGAGGAGCCAGGACTCGAACTGGGGGGTCCAGTGCTAGAGGTGCTCGGGGGTAAGTGAGCCCCCAGACAGACTTGGAGAGAAGACTAGGGCCTAGACCATCAGTCCAGGACCGACTTGGTCCTAGGGATAGGTTGCCAGAGCACGTACGGGCTCGACTTGGGCCTGTAACAATAGCTGAAGATCCTCTGTCGAAGAAGCGGACCCGAGCCAAGGATGTTCTCCTTGTCATCCGGGAACGCTCGCCCCCGCCTCGACGTCCCCGAGCCCCTCGTGACCCGAAAGACAGAGGCAAGGGCAAGATGCCCTAGAATTATTATTTGGATATTATTACTATTTTTGTTGTGTGTTTTTTTTTCTGGCTTTTCGTGGCTTTTTCGTGGCTGCTTTTTTTTGTAATTTGGAATCACCGAGTTTATCGGTTTTTCGAATAATAAAAGTATTATATTAGTGAAGCCGTTCCTGTCTTTTTCGTTATTGCAGTGGTTGTCCCCTTTTGAGGGGCTGCCTACGTATCCACAGTTAGTGGAATCACACCAAACGTAGTTCGGGTGTAGATTTTTTTTGCAATTTCGAAATACATCAAGACTATGAGTTCGAGATGTGCAACAGTAGGATAAATAATCCTAACTTATTGACTTGCTTATAAATTTCAAAAAGAATGATTTTAAATAGATTTTGCAAATGACATTGAGATAAGGTTTAGGGGTAGTAGCGTTTCAGCTGGTCCAAGTTGGTCGGGTTGACAAATTCATTCCCGTCCAGGTCTGTCAGCATCACTGCTCCTTCTGATAGAACCTTCTTTACCAGGTATGGCCCAGTCCAATTGGGTTTGAATTTTCCTCTTGGGTCAACCGGTAATAATGCACGGACCGATTTGAGAACCAGATCCCCTTCTTTGATATTCCTGGGCCTAACTCTTTTGTTAAAGGCCCGTTGGATTCTCTTCTGATATATTTGGATGTTATTGAGGGCCCGAGACCGCCGTTCGTCCAAGAGAACCAACAAGTCATATCGAGCTTGAACCCAATCTGCTTCGGGTACTTGGCTTTCTAGTAGAATTCGGAGAGACGATATTTCTAATTCGACTGGCTGGACTGCTTCCATTCCGTATGTCAAATAATATGGAGTTGCCCCGGTTGCAGTTCGAATCGACGTCCGGTACCCCCATAGGGCAAAGGGTATTATGTCGGGCCAGTCCCGATAATTATCGGACATCTTTTTAAGTATGGTGACAATTGTTTTATTAGCAGCCTCCACCGCTCCATTTGTTTGGGGACGGTAAGGCGAAGATGTATGCCTTTGGATTTTGTATTTGGCTAGCAAATTTGGCCACGTGCTTGGCGTTCAAGACAAGATATGACTCGGCTTCGACCCATTTGGTGAAATAGTCGATAGCCACCAAAATGAAACAGTGACCTCCTGTCCCGGAAGGGTTCACTTTCCCAATCACATCAATCCCCCATGTCGAAAATGGCAATGGCAACGTCATGGTATATAGCAGAGACGATGGCATATGTGGAACGTTGCCGAAAATTTGACAATTATGGCAATGTTTAACATATGATCGACAGTCGGTTTCCATACTGTTCCAGTAGTATCCGAGCCTCATGATTTTTCGGGCTAGCATATGGGCGTTCATATGCGGGCCGTTTTCACCGTCGTGTACCTCAGCCATCACTTTTTCGGCCTGTGTTTTGTCGATACATAGGAGTAAATCCCCCTATGCCGTCTTTTTGTATAACTGACCGTCGTCTGTACGAACGAATTGGGTGGCCAATCTTCGCAGGGCTTTCTTGGCCCGATTTTCAGTTCCTGAGGAATATTTTTCCGTAGTCAAATAGGTTAGGACAGCCTGATACCAAGGTTCTGGATTAGTGATTTCGATATCTTGAATGGCGTTGACATATGCCGGCTCAGACCGTCTTTCGACACAGATTGACATACTGGCCAGATGTTCCGGGATGTTTAGTAAGGATGCCAGTTTGGAGAGTGCATCCGCGAACTGATTTTCTTCACGTGGTAGATAGATATATTCTACCTTCTGGAATTGCTTCTCTAGAACCCTTACTCGCGCTTGGTAAGCCACGAGATTGGCGTTCCGAGTTTTCCACTTTTGAAGGGCTTGATTGATGACTAGAGACGAGTCCCCGTGAACCCGAAGATTCGTAAATCCTAAATCAGCAGCCATTTGTAACCCGTGGATGCATGCTTCATACTCGGCCGCGTTATTAGTCACATTAAAATCCAGTTTGATGGATAACGGCGTGTGCTCCCCTTTTGGTGATATTAGGAGAATACCGACCCCAAATCCTCGGAAGTTGGATGCTCCATCAAAATACAAATCCCATGTTTCGGTGTCGGTATGGAATATATCTTCATCTGGAAAGGCCCAAGTATCGGTATGTCCCTCCTCAGATACCGGACTATCAGCGAGGAACTCGGCTACTACCCGGCCTTTGATGGCTTTTAATGGTACAAACTTGAGGTCGAACTCAGCTAACATTAGAGTCCATGTGGACATCCTGCCGTTGAGGATGGGCTTCTCGAATAGGTACTTGATAGGATCCATTTTGGATAAAACATGTACCTCGTGGCTAAGCATATAGTGCCGGAGCTTTTTAGTGGCCCAGACTAAAGCTAGGCACGTTTTCTCGAGCATTGTATATTTGCATTTGTATTCTAGGAACTTTTTACTGATGTAGTAAATAGCCCGCTCTTCTGATTCAACTGTCTGGGTCAGCATAGCCCCCATGGCTGTCTCGGTCGTCGTTAGGTATAACGGTAAACGCAAACATAATCTCCTTGATTTTATCGAAAGCCGTTTGACATTTATCGTCCCATAGTACCCGTTCCCCTATCTTCAGTTTCTTGAAAATGGGCTCACATACCATGGTTAGCTTTGAAATAAACCGGCTAATGTATTGGACTTTCCCGAGAAACCCCCTTATTTCTTTTTCGGTCTTGGGTGGTTGCATCTCGGTGATGGCTTTGATTTTAGCTGGGTCGACCTCGATGCCGCGTTGGCTAACGATATGGCCCAGTAATTTGCCTGATGTTACCCCGAAACTACACTTTTGAGGGTTTAGCCTCATGTTGTACTTACACAGTCGGGTGAAGAACTTTCTTAGGGCAGCAACATGCCCATCTCGGCTTTTAGACTTGACGATCATATCATCCACATAAACCTCCACTTCCTTATGCATCATGTCATGTAACAGGGTCGTGGCTGTTCGTTGATAAGTGGCCCCAACATTAATGAGACCAAATGGCATGACGGTATAACAGTAAGTCCCCCACGGCGTGGTGAAGGTGGTCTTAGCCATATCCTCTTCTGCCATCTTGATTTGATTGTACCCGGCATACCCGTCCATAAATTATAGAAGGGCATGATCAGCCGTGTTGTCCACCAGTATGTCGATGAGTGGCAATGGAAAATTGTCTTTTGGGCTGGCCTTGTTAAGGTCCCGGAAGTCCACACATACCCGCACCTTGCCGTCCTTCTTGGGTACCGGCACGATGTTTGCAACCCAGTCTGGATATTCAGACACTTGTATAAAGCCTGCTTTGAATTTTTTGTCTACCTCTTCTTTGACTTTGAGAGACCACTCGGGCTTCATTCTTCGAAGCTTCTGTTTTACCGGCTTACACCCATCTTTGATGGGTATGCGGTGTTCAGCTATTTCCCGATCTATCCCCGGCATGTCCTTGTAGGACCATGCGAAGATATCCTTGAATTCTTCAAGGAGGTTTGTGAATTGTTGCCTCTCCTCGGGATCTAGGGATAACCCTATCTTAAGCATCTAGGGCTCTAAGGTTGTTCCCACATTGATATACTCGGTTTCCTCGATTACCGGGTCTCGAGATTTCCTCTGTTCTAGCTGCTCGATCAGATGCGGAGGTAAGGATACCTGTTCATCGGGTTTCTCAATGTCATTGCAGAAAATATTTTTGAAAGTATTTTGAAAATAAGGCAAGTCATAAGCAGAACGGTTATCGTTATTATTGATAGTAAATTTGGAAAACAGCTCAAAGAGAGTGGTCATCTGATCATTGGTCAGAGGCGGGATTGGGAGTGCTTTCGGGACAGACCCCGAGGCTCCTGTGGTAGTGACTACAGGGAGGGGGGTTACAGTTTGGACTCTAGCACCAGACCCCTTAGACTCGAATACAGACTCAGACTCAAACTCAGACTCAGAATCGGTGTGCGGCATGTCTCCTTCACCAGTGGTCAGCTTGTAGGCTCGGCCTTGGCCGTCGGTCCACTTGACGGTCTTCTTCCATGCTCTTTTTCCAGTATCAGCACCGACCTTCGAGATCAGCTTTGAAGGATCGAACTTGTTGCTTCGAAGGATCAGATTCACCAAGTCTTCTTTAGGGGTCGGGACAGCCTTGTCTTCCCCAAATAAGAGCCCCAGCACGAGCTCGGTATTGTCAGCACCCTCCTTGGATTCAGATTGGATGAGGGCGAATATGTCATCCGGAATATAGTTGTATTCCCGAGCTAGTTTAGTCTCGGGATATGTGATAGTTGGTTGGTATAGGCCAACTTGAATAGCCCCGAATACCGGAGTGACGAAATAGTCAGCCAACCTTGGGCTATAAGGGCCCAAGTAGGTACCCTTGATGATGTTGCAGGCCTTCTCGATGCCCGCTCGAACTACATTTCTCGGAGTCACAGCATACCCTAAGCCGAAGTGAGATTCCCCGTCATTCAGGACTTCAATAATCTTCCCATCTGGAAGATATGGCCTCGAGGTAGCCCCCGGTAGATACCCCAAATTTTGTAGCATCGTGTCGATGCTCGTGGTGAAATAGGGCCTGAAAAGATATTCCTCAATCATCCCTACAAAATCGAACCCCCAAAGGTCAGTGCGGTCCGTGGCGTTACAGCTAGCCACGATCATAGGGGTTGCCTCTAGAGTAATAATACTGTCTTGCAGGGGCATTTTGATCTTTCGGTGAAGAGTAGAGGACACCGCCTTTACGGCATGAATCCATGGCCTTCCTTGGAGCAAATTGAAAGAGGAGGTGACATCGATCACCTGGAACTCTAGCTCCTTTTCAATTGGACCCGTTATAATTGTCAACTTAACGGCCCCAGAAACCGACTTTGGGCTTCCATCAAAAGCCTGGATAGTGTGGGCACTCGGTATGTAGTCGGCCTTGGTGATGCCGAGAGCTTTGGCAGTCCTTAGAGGGAGGACATTCACAGCAGACCCGTTGTCAACTAGGGTCATTGGGAGATACTTACCCTGGCAAATTACCGTGATGTACAAGGCAAGATTGTGAGAGGCCCCGAACGGTGGTAGGTCGGAATCCGAGAAGGTGACTAATGGGCCTTCTTCCTTGGACTTGCCCTTGAGGTAGGGTAGGATGGTGGCTACCATTTCAGTAGGGGTAACCTAGGAGTCGACCTTGATTTGATCGAGAGCCTTAGTAAGTGCCTCTCGATGTTCTTGCGAGCTAACCAAGAGTTGCCATATAGTGAGGTCAACCCGAGCTCTTTTCAATTGTTTGACAAGAGCCGTATCGGTGCTTGGCTCTTCAATGGCCTCTTCCGTCCTGGCAGGTTCAGTGACGGTTGCCGGGACTGAGATGTCCTTGGAGCTAGTGGCTGGGTAAGGACGACCAGCATTGGCGAGGTGGTTACTGGCTAAGGCCTTGGACTTAGCCTTCCGGATTTCTTCGGGGGTGATAGGGACAGCTTCCCCTTTGGTGAGGTACACATCTTCCTCATCATCGAACCAGATTCCATTGATTTGTGGGATGAAAGAAGAGATAAGGTGAGAACAGTCAATCACTTCTCCGGTGAAGATAGCATGAGAGCTGAAGGGGTTGTCTTTATTGCTTGGCTTGTCTCCGGGTAACGGTATTTTCCCGCTCTCAATCAAATCCTGAATCAGATGTTTCAACTTCCAACATTTCTCGGTATCATGTCCATTGCCCGATGATATTGGCGGGCATTGTAGCTTTTGGAGCGTTTTTCAATTGGAACTTCAGGTGTTGGGCCTATCGGTTGGACCAGGCCCTTGGAAGATAGCCTTTGCAAGGCATATGTATAGGTAGTCCCTATATCAGTGAATACCCTAGGAGGGGTATTTCTTTTGGACGGGGCATCTAACATATTAACCGTGTCAAAGATACTGCGGGTTGCAGCCGGGGGCTTGGCAGTGGATGAGGAGGCCCCTTGGTATCCCTTGCTAGGGGCCTTAGTAAGGCTCTCTAGTCTCAGATCATCTTCAATTCTCATACCCATTTCAGTAAGAGTGGTGAAATTGGGTATGACAGCATACTGGAGGTGGACCCGGTAGGAAGGGAGGAGGTTCTTGACAAAGGCCTCCACTAAAGTCTTCTCATTGGGCTTATCGACCAGTTTCACACTCTCGGCCCTCCAACGTTGGAGGTATTTGGTAAAACCTTCCTTAGGTTCTTGGGCCATAACCTCTAGAGACCGCATTGTGGTCTGGATCTCGGTGTTCTCAGCATAGTTCCGAGCAAATTCCGTAGGCACATCATCCCATGTCGAGAACTTCTTGGGGTCTAGCCTGTAGTACCAGGCCTTTAGGTGTTTCTCGAGGGAGGCAACAAAGAGGTTTTTGAACATCGAAGAATCCACTCCCTTGATAGCCATGAATTCCTTGAAGGCCCGTACATGTAGCAATGGGTCTTCAGTCCCTTCAAACATGGGTAAGCCCGTGAGATTCAGATTCACGGGCAGCTTGTCACTCACCGGGGAATAATCACGACTATTCTCCCGATGGATATTGTTACTCCTAGTCATGTGAACTTGTTCCTCTAGTCGGCGCACCGCGCTAACTAGTTCAGCTAGAGGCTCCGTAACCTCGGGATTAGGAGTCCTTTGCTCCACTGTAGCCATACGAGCAACGATAGCCACTTGACCAGCCCTCATTTCTGTCAGTTGGGCATCAATGTCAGTTTGTTTGGCGGCCATGGCATCCACGAAGGCCTTCAGATTGTTCAGAGCTGCTTCCATTTTGCGGCTGTGTCTGGTGAACGGTGGCCTGTCTGTAAGAACACCGCGCAATCAGAAACCGAACCCGGATATTGGAATCAAAACAGTACATCCCGAGCAGGGAAAAGACTAAAAAAAAAGAACGACTTGAAAAAGACTCCTAGACGGGTGACTCGTGAAATGGTGTGCCTTCCTTAGGAATCGGCTATGTGGGCCGAGTCCTGCTCGAAGGAAGGTTCACGTGAGGGTTCCCCAGACTTTTAGACTCCATTGTGTAGACGGGCCCTCCTTTGTAGGAGTATGTCCTACGTAGATGGGCCTTGCCTTAGTCTAATAAGGCGGACTGGGATAGGGAAGAAACTCGTGATATAAGATCGATAGAGTTTCGACGCTAAAGACCTTCGACGACTTATGACAAGACCCGACACTGCTAAATGCGGTAAGTCCTAAAGAGAGGAAGATTTTGAAAATGGATTGTTTTTTTTTTTGGAAAATCCGATAAAACTCGGGGAAGGGCCCGATTTTTCGAAAAAAATCAGAAAGTGTATCGTGCCACAAATTTGAGAGTTCGAAAATATTTTCGAGTTTTGAAATGGGCAGCATACCGGCTAGAAATAGGCTATTTTGAGTAAAATCATGAGTCCTAAATTCAATAGCTTTCCGGTTTTTGAAATTTGAACATTTTTTGAAAAGATGCATTTTTGAAATGACGGTTTTTTTAAAACGACACGGAAACCAAGTAGCACATAGTCATGCAAGCATTATAACGACGCCATATATGCTTTACACTAAGTCTCGGTCGGTCTAAATGGGGTCTATACCAGTGCACATAGCCTAGACGAGAATCGGGACGGACTTCCTAAGTCGAGTTGAGCTTAGAACATGCCGCGAAACCCATACGAATCGACTATGAACACCTTTGATATATCCAAGTCGGACTACATCACGGTATAGTGGGACGTCGGTCACCAGTACCGGCTCGGGAAAATATGGGTTATGCATGAACCGTAAATCTAAAACGCGTATTGTACTAGTCAAACGATTTCTATTCGAGTCTCACCCTAAGGATGCCGATGGTTAGTCACGCATCAGTTATTCCCTAGCGGAGTCGCCAAATTGTGGACATGACGTAGGTCCACCCCGACGCGGCCACGCGCGGGTTTGGGTAGGCGAATGCACCTCCATATGAGAATGGATCGAATTGACATTTAAGTCGAAATGGAGTCGCCACCTAACTTTGTGGGAGTTCGGACCCATTCGAGCCCACTCTATGTCGTTATGGACCGTACACAAAGTATGGCCCATTTCGATTTCAGATTTTATTGGGCTTGTCCCTTTGCATTGCGATACCGATACCGTCACTACCGGTTATCGTGTATTGAATGACTCTCGTGCGTCAACGGTTTTGGGCATCCGGAAACCGAGGTTCTGAGTAAGGGGTGAGGGTACGTGTTGGGAAGCCCACTAAGGACACCCGACCCCGCCCGCACTTAGTGGCCTCTACTAAGACATCGTTTGACTTTCTAATATGCGCGTTAGTAATCCGGTGAAATGTTATGCAAACAACATTTTACAAGATATAGAAATTGAATAGGTTGCTACGTCATTTTAATGCATCTAATTTATGGTCGAAGTGATTTAGCATGCGATGGTTCATTTATAAACGGTAAAATGCCAATAAATAAAGCAAGGCAAATTAAATCGGTTACAAGTTACACGGGCGGAAATACAACCCGGCCAAAACGAAAATAACGAATAAAAATCGAAAGTAACGATATAGTAAAGATAGACGACACTTGCAAAAGGACCCGTATGTTAGTAAAAATAAACAAGACCATGAGTTTAATAGATGGACAAACCTCGATTACGCACACATCATATTGTGTGTTAAGCGAAGGATGGAGATTATAATATGCGTTCGCATATGGGACCGAAGCGTGATGCTAGTTTGATCCCGAACCTCGATGCCTGGTCCCGACTTATCATATCGAAAAATTGGTGTCTAGATTAGTTGTGCATCGGATACGGCTAAAGAGTCGCCGAGATATAACTAATCGTGGTAGACGTAGATCAAAGTCGTGGAGGTGAGATAAAATGTATGGATTTTAAAAAAAGATGTAAATGCGTGATAGTCTTTACACGCATCGACCGAGGTCGTAAATTATTTTACGAGGCAAAGGAACGATGTTGCATGGGCTGTCATTTCGGTATACGTCAGACCACTCGACCGAGTCATGGGCAGGACTCGGTCGAGTGACCTCAAACAGACCATTCTGCCTCGTTATTGGGACGCTACTCGATCGAGTGACTATGGCACTCGGTCGAGTGCTCCCTGTTTGATCGACTGCTCAATTTCGTAATGAATTATACGAAATTCTTATTTATTTTAAAATCAATAGTCAACCGAACCACATATAAATATAGCATGATTTATATGCGACTCGGTTTTCGGTATTCGTAATGTGTATATTACGTTTATGAGACCGTTATCGGAGATTTTGTAAAAGGTGACATAATAATCACTTTGAATTGGACCGGGACGAAGTTAGTTCCCTCTGCTTTACGTCATCTATAATAATCCTTACGGATCAGGTGATGTCCGGTTTAGCGTCAATGGGTTTCGTACCGATCCTTAAGAATGGAATTAGACACGTTCAACTACGTACTATCACGATCGCGTTACGCCCTTGAGTGTCTAGGGCGATGCTCCTCGAAAGGGCGTCACCACTATCGCGGCTCGTAAAGAGATTAAACGGACTTTGTGCAATAGTCGTAGTTAAACGGGTTTAACCCGAATTTGGTTTATAGATTTATAAGTACGCGGTATTAATATTGATATGATGAAAATGAAATAATGAACGATGTTAGCGGTTAGATGCGATAAAGAAAAAAATGTTAGATGTTAGTATTAGTAATATTGTCGTTACTATCGACTAATTATAATATAAATACATAAACATAAATAAATTAAAAAAACGAAAACAAAAGAGAAAGGAGATGTCGGTGTTGAATGTCATACCCTCAACCTACATGCTCTTGCTTCTCGGAATACGGTTCGTCAAATGGCGGCAATGGCGCGGGAACGTCGAGATACGTAGGGAGAGTTGATGGTGTGTATAAGGTTTGTATAGGGGATTGTCTTTTTGTTTTCACGAGGGATAAAGACTCGGTTTTTGTATGGATTTGCATAGGGTTGTAGTGTGTTATGATGGGGGACATAGGGTTGGAAATGTAGGGCGTTTTGCATGTGAAGTTGGCTGAAAAAGTTGATGGAAAAGAGTTGTAAAAGGTTGTGGGTTGATGGAGTATTTATAGAAGAAACCCCACGACCTAGGGTCACTCGATCGAGTGACCCTAGTGCACTCGATCGAGTGCCCTGAAAAAGAGGGTCTGCTCGGTTTTTGTGGCTCCACTGGATCGAGTGAGGCAAATCAACTCGATCGAGTGGATCAGGCGGGTGAGCCTAAATAGGGAAGGAGTTGAGTTTTGAATATTTTTGAAAATGCTGATTGGTGCAAGTTTCTATAAACGCACCTGGTTGACTTTATGTGACGGATTCGTCTTTGACCGGGTTTCGACCCGGTCACTAAAAGACGGTTTTTATTTTTGGTGTCGGTTTTGGCCCAAATTAGTCTCATTTTATTCGAAACGGCTCACTGGGCTTGAATTTGAGGTTAGTTTTGTGAGATTTGTATCCCGTTAAAAGCCCATGCCGGTCATTACTGATTCCGAGCCCATATCCGAGCGCGTTAGAGCACGTTTGCGTCCGATCATCATCGGTTGTTTTGTTGGAGACTGCTATAGACACTAGCAGCCAAATGCGGGTGTCTACAGTAATACTTCGTCAGCCATTCCCAATGTTCAGTACTAAACTCCTGAAACAGATCATATGGAATATCTGCTTCTTCGGTATTAGAATTGTCATCTGTATATAAGTTTTTATAATAATCGACAATTAATTTTTGGAGTTCATCCTTGTCTTCGACCCAATTGCCTTCATCATTTTTGAATGAATTTATTTTATTCTTCCAGCAACGTACTAATGTGCTTACATGAAAATACGATGTATTCCGATCACCGTCCTTGATAAAATCAACCCGTGATTTTTTGTACCATAATATTTCTTCCTGCTCCAGTACCTCATCTAACTCTTTTCGTAGCTTAGCTTCGAGTTTAATAAGATTGGAATCTCGTCGAGTGGAGAGATGTTTTTGACAACCTCCAATTCTTGCCAATAATTCACGTTTTTTACGGAAAATGTTACCAAAAATCTCTTCGTTCCAACATTGTAATTAAGTTGATAAATTTGACAGTTGATCAATTAGATTATTGCCTTCCTGCCAATTTGTAGAAATAAATTCAGAAAATTTTTCATGAGTCAACCAAGCGGCTTGGAATCGGAACGGCCTCTGTATAGATTGGATGGGGGCGAACCCGTTAGGTGAAATAAGCAATGGGCAATTGTCTGATTGGATTGCAGGGAGGTGTTTAACGCTAGCATCACAAAACAAACTACCCCACTCGCTGTTGCATAATGCTCTGTCAAGACGAGCACTTTGACGAGTATCTTCGGAGTTGCCTCGTGCCCATGTATGAGACGGGCCTGAAAATTCGAGTTCAATGAGTTCGCAGTTTTCAATCCAATTATTAAAGAGTTCACATCGGCGTGCCATGCCCTGGTTGCCCCCATGACGTTCCGCAAGCGACCTTGTTTCGTTAAAATCACCCGCTAATAACCAAGGATGGTTATTACTATTCGCATAACGCTGAAGTTCAGACCATAATTCAACCCGATTACTTGGATTTGGACTTGCGTACACTGCCGAGAAAAACCATGGAATCTCTCCTGTTCTGGCGACCTCAATAGTTATGTATTGAGAATGAATGGAGACAGGGGTAACATTCACTAATTCTGGTCGCCAGTATAACCAAATACCGCCACTAAAGCCAATAGCGTCTACGCGGGAATGACCCGTATATCCCTTAATTTTACCAATCTTATCAGAATGATCTCCACCCATATGAGTTTCAACAAGAGCTACGATAGAAGGTTTATAAGTTTTAACTACTTCCTTGATTGCATTAATTTTATTTTTGTTGCCGGTCCCCTAAACATTCCAGACCATACATGTGATAGGGGATAAGTTACGAGAGAAATTCGGAATTCTGTCTGACATATGGAAAGGTACGTAAGAGAGATGAGTTAGATACGCTCGGCTTACTTGCGAGAGAATTAGATTAATGTTGCATGGAATCGACATCTCCCAAAGGAGACTCGATGGTTTGTCCTTGATTAATTTTTGATAACTCCGTTATTGACCGCTTTTCTACACCCTTTTGACGTTTATTTAGCCTCGATTAATCGTATTTCCTTTGGCATTCCGGCTCATTTCGCCTATATTTTGTATTACACGGGTTTTTGCGTTTGTTGTTCGTTTTTAGGCATTTCCGTGACGAAAACGATGAAACTTGAGCATGCCCGGGTAAAAGGAGGTACATGGACCGAGTTCGAGCCTAAACAAGCGCATAGAAGGCAAGAAACGGGAAAATGGGCATAGGAAGAGAATAGCACGGTGGACCGTGCGATTCTCAAGTCAGGAGGTTAAGACCGTGCGATTCTCACCGTGCGTAACGCATGTTTCGTGCGTTACTCCGGTTTTGCCATTTCACTTCGTTTTTCGACCGGTTTTCTATGTAACCTAATTAGAAGTATAAATACTCAAATTCTTATTTTGCCTCCCAAGCTTCCATAACACCTTAGTACCATACTTTGAATTATTTGGGGTTTTTGAGAGAGTTTGTAGTTTT
Source organism: Agrostemma githago (assembly GCA_958450325.1). Taxonomy (NCBI): domain Eukaryota; kingdom Viridiplantae; phylum Streptophyta; class Magnoliopsida; order Caryophyllales; family Caryophyllaceae; genus Agrostemma; species Agrostemma githago. The sequence goes on from OY288256.1 coordinate 50,597,954, forward strand.
TGAAGATCTTCATCTTCCTTATTCAAGATTCAAGCTTTATATATTATTTTCTTCTATTATTATCTCCTTTGTCTCTCCATCTTTGGTAATCTCTAATCTTTATTCTAGTTTTGTTTTTCTTCATTTTTTTTCCCAATTTCTTAGTTTTATTTGTTAGCTCTTGTTAGTTCATCTTAGTCTTCTCTTTCCTTTGTTTGTTACTCTAGTTTGCAATTAGTTTAGTTTTCTCTCACTTTGTTCATATTTATGAATTTCATGTTAGTATTAGAAATCCCCAATTAGATTCCTCCAATTTGACCATTTTCACATAATTGGTAATATAATTCAATTTACAACAATGTTCATAGTTAAAGACTCCACCTTTATGCTTAATTCCACCAATTTAGCCATGATTAGTGAGTAGTCACCCACTAGGGGTCGATGAAGCCTAAATTCGCCTAAATTGTGCCTCTTGTATGTTTTGTATCGATTGAATTGGGTAATTGGGTAAAGTGGTGTGGAGGATTTTGGATTGCCTTGGTTTAGGAGTTTGAGACGGTCCCGATCCCTTGGTCATCGATGGGAGTCGATTAGGATGGGTAACCGGTTTGACCCTATATCTTGCCTTACCGTACTAGATCGAACACGGGAGTGGTGTCTAGTGTGGTATCCTACATACTAGTATGCGTACCCTTTTTGACTTGAGTCGGTTTGGGATTTATCACGGGAGTGACCCTCGAATTTGACTTAGGGATTCCGCTTTACGAACCCGGGAGGGAGGTAAACGGGAAATTAAGCCGGACACGAACCCGGGAGGGAGGTGGCCGACCTAGACGATACAACTTTGCCCTTAATCCCGATTCCTTCGATACTCGATGTACTTTGGTGCGATTTAGGTGGATTGAAGCGACATCGTTCCCTAGCCCCTTTTATTCTTGATTAATCGTTATTCCACTAGTTATCATTTTTCCTTAATTTAGTTTCATCTTCTTTTTAGTAGTATCTTGTCTTAGTTAATACCAATTCACCTAGCTTTATTCCTCTATCACCAATCTTTATCGACTTAGATAAACTATTAGAATTGAAACGACTAGGAATCACCACACTCCTTGTGGACCGACCCTTTCTAGTGCAACGATTATATCGTGCGCTTGCGAGGTAATTAAAACCCCAACAATTTTATCGTGATGTCCATGACCGGACTCTTCTGTATCATCACCCCCATAAAGGGAGCGAGCATCTCCGTCTCTGTCGATGTCAATATTTTCTGAGTAGGCGGGATCATTTCGAACCGGGGGTGTTTCGGGAGGTTGCGAGGTTGAGGGAGACGAGGATTTAGGTAGGATATGTGAAGGTCCATTGCTGATATTGGGACCAACTGTGGTAGCTTCGAGTTATGAATGTCAGTTACTCTGTTCGATGATATTATTTGGAGATAGATTTTGGACCGATTTGAGGTTGGAGTCAATATTGATGTTATGGGTATTTGTTATGTCGTTGAGAATATTTGATTGACTTTTAGTGGGAACAAAATTTGAGGAATTTTTGCTAGAATATTTTGTGGGACGATTTTGTGTGCGAGTTTGGAAACGAGATGATTTAGTAATATTGGGTATATTATTAACTATGGAAGGAGTTGGATTAGGAATCGAAATTTGGGGAATATTTGGAGCTTGATTTCTAGCTTCAGTAGCATTGGGTGATGGAATATTATTGATATTGTGATTTTTTAGAATATCAAATCTTGACCCTGAAGAATTTTTCTGATTTTTGCCAAACGAGAAAATATTACTGCTCGAGCCTGCCGATGTAGAGATTTGGTTGTCTTGCTTTGGTTGGGTCCTTCTTCGAGGCGGTTTTTGAACGAGCATCCATTCGCCAAAGGTGGCATCCTGCTCAGGCGGGCTGACAGACTCCTTGTTAGCATTAATATCTAGTTCGTTAGGATTAACGGTAGGATGGTTATCCATTAAAATGCCGTCCTTAGATGCTTCTTTTGATTTGTCGTAAGAGCACTTATCTGAAAGATGCCCTAACCGTCCACATTTGAAACAAATCATTCTCAGGCCTTCATATTGGATGTGATAAATCTTGCCATTTAACCAAAATTTGGATAATAATGGCCTAGCTAGATTGACCTCAATGCTCATACGTGTAAATTGCCCTCACTCCGCCAGTTCTGTATTCTTGTCGATGCGTACAACCGTACCTATTTTGAGCCTATCTTTGTAAGAAATGCTTTGTCGAAATACTCCACGGGTAGATTTGGAATTCTAACCCAGGCCGCGAGATATTGGATTTTATCCTCGGTAGGGATAAAATTCGGGAACCATTTTCTTATAGTTAAGTAGTGATCATCAATCATCCAGGGCCGTTGAGTTAGTACATGATCATGATCTTGCCTCGATGTAAATCTCGCTATATAGTAAGAGCATCCTAAGTCAGTGAGCGTTAGTTTGCCTCGTATCGACCATTTCGCTTGGAGCTTTCTCATCCAATTTGCTTATCAAACATCTTAATAATTAGCGCACGACGCTATGGTTTCCTAATGGCAGCTTTCTCATCCTTTGTCAAACGGATTCTGGACAAGTTTCATCCTCCTCGCCTATATCAGAGGATGAATCATCCTCGGAGTCCACCGCCATATCCTCTAAATCACATATATCATCTTCGGGTGTTGGCGAATTTAGGCCCTGAACCATGGCCGAGTAAGAATTCCGGGCATTGAAATTTTTACTAAATGGGTTAAGTGTGCTTGTCGGATGATCCAGATGTTGATTATCCACTCGCATCTCAACTGAATCCGTGACTCTAGCTGAGTCTGCCCTAAATTCGATAATATGCATTGTTTTTCGTTTTAAATTCTTTGGGGCCGGATGGAGAGATGCAGGTGGGCCCTCTTCCGTAGAATCAATGAAGGGTCGGTGAATGAACTCGGTACTGATCTCCGGCGGGAGACCATCGGTGAGTGCTGGCATTCGAATGTCTTCCGTCAAAAATGGGGAATTCTAGAGAGAGAATAATTTAGAGAGAGGTTTTTATTCAGAAATTTTGTAGCCGTAATCAAAAGTAATAAGTGAAAATATACTATCTATTATTTAGATATGATTACACTAAATGCCGCCAAACCAATAACGTCGGGGTGACAAAAATGTAAGTAGAAAGTAACTCGGTGTCAAACTGTATAAATTGATATTCATCATCGTCAATCCAAATCCATATCTGCATGAAAAAATAACATTTATAAACACAAACATTATTAAGACAAACATAATAAAATATAAAATAAAATAAAATAAAGAAAAAACCACAAACATCAGTGGTTACCAATAACTGCCCATTAAAGCAACCCATGACTCATGAACCCCACAAATATCAATAACTTCTCAAAAAACTAACTTCAACTACCCATGTCCCTCACCCAAAAAAACTGACTTTCTTGGTTTATATATACGAGATTTTACAGCAGTAAATCTCACTCAAATCACCAAGAAATTAGTAACAAAATGTTTTCGAAAACCAAAAAAATACAAATTAGTAACTAAAAAGAGGAATATTTGGCGTCCACGTGAAAGGGAGAGTCGTTCGAAAATGGAAGAGGGAGAACTCAAGCAACAAGGGAGTTAGCGACTAATATCTCTCGAGATATTATTAGTTGACGAAGAGGTATTGCACGGATTTATGCATATGATTTTACTTTAGATGCTATTCATTTTGTTATATACCACAACATAGATTAAGGAAATTGATTACCTTAAAATCTTTCGCAGGGAGATGTTGTTCAAATCACGGCAACAAAAGCATTATTTAGAGTCTTTGACGGAAAAATTGATGAAGGCAAATGCTACAACATAGGCAGATTTCAAATCACACTCAACAAAGGATACGATATTGCAACACCACACGAATACCGTTTGAGATTAGGGTCAACATCAATTATCGAATAGATTAAGGATGATAGCTTGCCACAACAAGGACTCAATTTAGTGAGTTTCAATGACTTCATAACTAATCAACTTGGCGGCAGGTTTTTAATAGATATACCACGAACAAATGCATTAAATTTACAAGTTTTACGTACCATAAAGTTATGTTGTATCCACATTAATTTGTAGATGTCTTTATACACCCACTTTTGGCCGATAGGTGTCTATAGCATTTTCCAAAAAACACCCGATGATGATCGGACGCAAACGTGCTTTGACATACTCGAATATGGGCTCGAAATCATTGGCATTTGGCTTGGGCTTTTTACGGAGTACAAATATCACAAAACCAACCTCAAATTCAGGCCCAGTGGGTCATTTCGAGTCAAATAAGACTAATTTGGGTCGAATCCGACACCAAGGACAAAACCGTCTTTTAGCGACCGAGTCAAAACCCGGTCAAAGATATTTTCCGAGACGTAGAAACCAGCCGTGTCATCCCACGAGTCCGGTTTGAGCTCAAACACTACAAAAGTCAGCTACAAAAAAAAAATTAAACAATTCCGTTAAAGATAGAATTCGATCTCCAGAAGGAATCCTATCCGAACACTCGATCGAGCACGGAGATACTAGGCCGAGTACTCCTCTTTCCAGCCGGCTCAGTGCCTTTCTCACCAAGAAACGGAATCCTCATTCCTCTCAATTTTCTTACTTTTCCTATCCAAAGCGGTTTTTCTTCTCACCCAAGCAAAGCTACCTTTCCTAGCCAAGGTTGGGAAGCTCTCCTATAAATAGACCCCCTTGCACACAAATAATCAACAATTCATAACACATCTACAACAATCAAATCCTAGGCGATACAATCCCACACAATTCATCCCCGAAATACTAGGCAATTTTAGGATAACCATATACAAACCCGAGAGCAAAACTCGTCAAATCCCTTCCCAATCACAAACCACCATAACTCTTCCTATATTATCTCGACGCTCCCGTGCCCTAGCCACAGTCAGACGAGCCCCGTTCCGAGAATACAAAGCATGTAGGTTGAGGGTGTAAATCAAAATCCCGTCTTCTCCTTTCTCTCTCTCTCTCTCTCTCTCTCTCTCTCTCTCTTCTTCTCGTTTGTTTTTCTCTTTTGCGTCGTCGGTCCGTTTTTTTATGGGTCATCGTCACGTTTTTTTTTCTAATATCGATACTACAAACTATTTTTCATATAAAAAAAACGTTCCTAAAATACGATATTGACTCTATAGTCAAATATCGTATCTAAAAGGAACTAAATCAATCTCATTGATGCTAAAAAAATCGTTACATGGTTTGAAAAACATAATATGACGATTTTAACGCGGAGGGAATTAACATTTTTTCAGTTCTATTTTCAAACGATTTACAAAACTTTTTTTATCTTCTCTAAAAAAACCATTCCGAATATTTGATATCGATTTCATAATCGAATATCGAATATAACGAATATCGCAAAATTAAGTCGAGTATAAATCATGCAATATTTGTACGCGATTTAATAAAGCTATCAATTTTCCGAAAAACGATTTCGAAAACAGCCCGGGATGCGAGCCGCATGCATCCCGGGCGAGTCGCCTGTCCCGCACGAGTCGCGCTCTTCCGGGGCGAGTCGCGTGATCTCCTGAAAAACGCGACGCAAATAAGCAATTTCGTTCTATGTTTTTTAATTCTTCGAACATCGTTTCTTTAACAAAACAGCGGGTTTTCTCGACATATTTTATTTCTTGACCATGGTCAACGCGTGCTTAATCCATCATGTGTCATAAACTTTTCAAAATCATGCATATTATCGTATTTATATCTTTTATTCAACCGTTACTAACTTGTTTGTTCATGTTTGTAGCGATTTCTTTTCTTTTGTTTTATTATACTAAAACGAATCTCACATGCTAAAATACAACTTTGACGTTAATTTTAGGTGCATTAAAACGACTTAGCAACCCATTCAATTTTTCGCATGTTTAGGGAAAACAATGTTTGCATATCATTCATCGTATTACTAACGCGCGTATTTTAAAATCAAACGATATCCTAGTAGAGGCCGCTAATGTGCGGGCGGGGCTGGGTGTTCTTTGTGAACTTCCCAGCACGTATGCTCATCCCTTACTCAGAACCGTGGTTTCCGGATGTCTGAAACCATTGGCGCACGAGAGTCATTCAATACACGGTATCCGATAATGTCGGTATCGGTATCAAATGCAAAGAGACGAACCCGATAAACTCTGACATCGGAATGGGCCGTATTTTGTACACGGCCCACTACGACATAGAGTGGGTTCGAACGGGCCCGAACTCCCACAAAGTTCGGTGGCGACTCCAACTTCGATTTAAATTACAATTCGATCCATTCTCATATGGAGATTCATTCGCCTCCCCAAACCCGCGCGTGGCCGCGTCGGGGTGGACCTATGTCATCTCCACAATGTCATAGCTGAAGTTGAGAGTAATGACCTCATATATGAAGTTAATGACAGTAAAAGAACAAGGCTATTTCTCGAGGATCCCAAGTAAGTTCACACATCCTCTAATTAAAATCCACGCACCACCTCTTTTCCAACATCAATACTAATAGAACAACAATGCAAACAGTGGGGAGCACTTACAACTTTGGCTTTGGGGAAAGCATGTACAACATGCCATTCACATCGCAAGTGACCCGAGATATAAAGTAGAGAAACCGGTAGTGATTTTACAATGTGTAAAGAACAATCCATAGAGGCGACCTAAGGCTCACTACTACCGATGCGACAAAGATTCTCATCGACCCTTATATCCCACATGTCAAGGAATACAGAGTCAGGTTAACAACAATTCCACTTTTTAAATCAAGATACGTATTACTCTACATCATCAAAGATATTAATAATCTTTTATTTATTAAAAGAAGAACCATGCTAGTGTTGATGACATCAGCAATTAGTGAAGAATTGATATAGATTGATGTCATGATGACATCACCTTGAAAAAACTACTCTTTGATATGTTTATTTATTTATTTTGCTTAATAACAATATCATCGTTTATTTTGCTTACACACTTTCTTTCACATACTATGAAATGTAAAATTTACAAATAACTTTTAGTCTAAATTAATTAATTAAGTAATATACCCAATTTATACATTAATAAACTAAATAAATAGGTCGAGAATCAAAAATAATGTAGCATAATTTCTAATACATTCAAAATTACAAAGGAAAATATAAATATGCCAATACATATTAAAGATAAAATGTACTCCGTACAATGTGATATAAATTAATTCTCTCAGATCTGAAAATAAATCAATCATCACCGAGAATTTCAAAATTGTTAAATTATAACTCGGCAATAATTACGGCTGCTACGTTTTTGTCTTTATTAGAGTGGCAACATGTAAGCTACTGGACGTTTTAACTTAACAAATTTTTTTTTCATTACGAGTTGTCGCCGTTCCGAGTTTATTAGGGTGGCATAAAGGTAACTCATCTATTATTTATATATGATTACACTAGATACCGTCAAACCAATAACGTCGGGGTGACAAAACGTAACTACAAAGTAACTTTTGGTCAAACTCTATAAATTGATATTCATCATCGTCAATCCCAATCTACATGACCAAAAACCATATTAACACAAACCATACTAAAAATAAAAATGATATTAAATGCTAAATAAAGATCAATATCATAAAAATAACAGGTAAATAAGTTAACTTCTGAAGTTAACTATTCATGAGTCACGAGGCACGAGCCATTACCCCCACTAATATCATTAGCTATATTAACGGCTAAATAAAGATCAATAACATAAAAATAACACCTAAATAAGGTAACTTATAAAGTTAACTACCCATGTATAGACACCCGCATTTTGACTGCCAGGTGTCTATGGTAGTTTCCAAAAAAATACCCTATGATGATCGGACGCTAACGTGTTTCTACGCGCTCGGATATGGGCTCAAAACCATTAGTTGCTGGCTAATGCACTTACGGAGTACAAATCTCACAAAGCTGACCTCAAATTCAGGCCCAGTGGGTCGTTTCCAGTCAAACAAGACTAATTTGGGTCAAAATCGACACCGGAAATAAAACCGACTTTTAGCGATTGGGTCAACCCCGGTCAAAGTCGTCTCCGAAACATACAAAACAGCCATATAAGTATCAAAAGTCCAAGTCAAACTCAAAACCAACAAAATATCCAACTCAAGGTCCAAAACAATGGACCCGCACGACCTAGTTGAGCCACTTGATCGAATGCTCAACCCACTCGATCGAGTGGGCCCTTAAACAGGCCCGACTGCAGGCACACTGGGCTACTCGACCGAGTCAGCCGGTTACTCGGTCGAGTAACCCTAGCCGGGGGTATATGGCCATGCCTATATAAACACCCCAAGCAACACACATTGACACATCTTTTGAACATCTTTTCAAAACCCTAATTCTACCATAATCAAACCCTAATACTACACTAGCAAACCCTAAACCTAGCTTTAGGAATTCAAAACCCTAACCCACACAACTTAGCCTACATACTCGATACTCCCGTGCAAGCCACAACTACGAGTCCTGTCCGAGCATAAGAAACATGTAGGTTGAGGGTGCAAAAACCCCTTTTCTTCTCCTTTCTCGTCTTCCTCGCGTCATTCATCGTCATTGTCGTTGTTTTTTTTATATTGTTCGCGTCGTAATATCGTTAATATCGTTAGTATTAAGACACTAAAATACTTGTGGATTTGTGTCGAGTGTGAGGGATGTCGGAATAAGAAAACCCGAATATACAAGTGTATTGCACAAAACGTTGCCGGTCGCTTATCCCGACACTCCGATCACTTGATTATTGAAACAAGTTAATTTAAACAATAATTTTTATTTTATTCGCATTATTATCATTAATCGCATACCTCATCGATTTCCGAAAACCTTTTTGAAAACAAATACTTTCTTTTTAATAACGGTCGAAACCCGGTTACGTGGATCCGACATCTCACAATCCCTAGGGATTTATTTCGATGTCGGAAAAGGCGAGGGAATCAAGTCTTTCAATTCAAGCAAAGCGTCGATCTTTTAGATTCGATACCAATTCCATAATTGGATGTTGAATCTAACGATCTAGTCAAATAATTTAACCAATTCGATCTTTCGTTGATGCTAACGTAGATGTCATTTAACTCGTTAGAGTTACGACACTATAAACGCGGAGGAAAATTCATATCGCTTTGGTTGACTTAAAACGACTTATAGCTTTTTCTTCAAATTTCACTCTAGTATTCGATACCGCTTCAATAAGCGAATATCGGGCACGACGAGAATCATAGACAGGAATTGGACATAAATTATACAATATTTATGCCCAATTCCTCGAATCATCAAAAATCAAAAGCAATTTCGAAATCATTAACAAAATTGCAAGTAAACCCTAGTTCGTACAGGGGGCACTCGACCGAGTGCCTAGCCCACTCGGTTGAGTGGCACCTCAAAAATGAGTCAGAATGCAATCGTAACGACCACTCGATCGAGTGGCCGTGCATTCGGCCGAGTTCCTCCATAACTCGATCGAGTGACGTCACGAAATCCGGACAGAAGCTCCTTCAGAGGTCCACTCGGTCGAGTCCCTCAGTGACTCGTTCGAGTACCCCCTTTATCACGTCAAACCGTGAGTCCTACAAGCCATTCGAGTCTCATTAATACCTTTTCACGACTCAAGTCAACACGTGTCTAATCAATCACGTGAAAACTTCACTTTTCAAAACTTTACATCATCTTATCTACATCATTCAATAATTCGCAAACCGTTATTATCGTTATACCGTTACTAACCGTTTGTTCTTTTGTCGATTTAATTCTCGTTTATTTTATTATACTAAAATGAACCCGCATACTAAAATACAACTTCGACGTTAATTTTAGTTGCATTAAATTGACATAGAAACCCTTTCAATTCCTCACATGCTTAGGGAAAACAATGTTTGCATAAGCATTTTCATCGCTCAACTAAGGCGCGTATTCAAAAATCATTCGATATCTTAGTAGAGGCCGCCAATGTGCGGGCGGGGTTGGGTGTCCTTTGTGGGCTTCCCAACACGTACCCTCACCCCTTACTCAGAACCTCGGTTTCCGGATGCCCGAAACCGTTGGCGCACGAGAGTCATTCAGTACACGATATCCGATAATGTCGGTATCGGTATCAAATGCAAAGGGACGAGCCCAATAAACTCTGACATCGGTAATGGGTCATACTTTGTGCATGGCCCACTACGACATAGAGTGGGTTCGAACGGGCCCGAACTCCCACAAAGTTCGGTGGCGACTCCACTTCGATTTAAATTTCAATTCGATCCATTCTCATATGGAGATTCATTCGCCTCCCTCAAACCCGCGCGTGGCCGCGTCGGGGTGGACCTATGTCATGTTTACACCATGACACATGATCCTCACCATGATATCATTAACTTCTGGAAAACTAACATCATTAACTACCCATGACCCCCACAAAAAAAAAACCACCTTTCTTAAAAGTCATATGAGACTATCTCACGTTAATTTACTGTGAGACCTTTCACATAAGAGGTGGTTGCTAAATTTGTAATCACTTCCTATGTGAGAGGCTCACGGTAACGGTCTCACAAGAGGGTTACTTAAGGTATAAATACCTCATTTAACAACAGTAATTTTCATTCAAAATACCAAGAAAATTACGAGTAATATCAAAATGTTACTAGAAACCAAAAAATACTGTACTAATTAGTAAACTAAAAATATGAGTATTTGGCGTTTATTTGAAAGAAAGAATTGTTCGAAAATGAAAAAAAGAAAAACTTAAGCGACAAGGGTCCGTACATGACTATGTATCTTTAAAAATATTATGGGTTGTTGAAGAAGTAATTACATGAATTGACAAAAAAATTTGAAGTATCGAATGATGAAGAGGTAATACGAGTATTAGTTGTATGAGAGTGAAGACTGTTGAGTAAGCGTAAATCGTTTGATGCATTAATAGTAGATTGTAGATTTGTTGGCTTGGGTTATTAACGATCATGTAGCATGAAACTACAACTATGATTGTTTTGTTCAGAAAAGAGCGCACTACATCGCATGTGAGAATCGAACCCCCAACTTCTCGGTCGGAATAAGAAAGCTATGACCACTTAAGCTGAAATGACATATGCTGTATTTAGACCTATCAAACGGGTTAGGGCAGTAGGATTTTGGGTTCGGGTAAAATACAGGTCACGTGTATTCCGGGTTTGGAAAACACAGGTTTCGAGCCGGATTTCGTATCAATACGGGTTATTAACGTATAAAAAGTTAATTACTTTTTCTTTAATATAAATACAATTTTATTCTTAATTCCATCTAATTTAATAGTATATACTCCCTCCGAGTTCCTATTATTGTCCCAAAAGTTTTTGGGGTGAAAAATAAAAAAAGAGGAAATAAGTGGCTCAAAAAAGAAGGTGGAAGAGAGAGAAATGGGAGAGTAATTGTGAACCACACATTGATGGCCTAAAAAGAAAAGTGGGACAAAAATCAAACTCAGCCCAAAAAGAAAAGTGAGACAATAATAGGAACTCGGAGAGAGTATATGATATTAGTAAGAATAAAAATGTTTTATTTAATAATACTCCGTATATATTTTAATATACATTGATAAATATTAACACATTGATAATTTTAAATATATAAATACTCCGTATTTCGTACTACTATTTTTGAGAAAATTTTCTCTATAATATTAATATGAGTATTTTTTAATTTACCTATTTCGGGTTGGGTCACAGGTCAGGCGGGTTTAGACTCAGAATATTCAGGTCATTATTAGGTCAGGTCACTTTCGGGTTCGTAATTTACAAGCGAGTTTTTTCAGGCATCTTTTTTGGGAGGATGGTTTTGAGCCGGATTAGTTTTAATTTTGACAGGTGTGGTTGAATTATTAATTTATGCAAAATTTGCATGGGTTAAAACTAGTATGCATTAAGTGATTACCTTTTTATGGCTATAATCTCAAAACTAATTATGTGCGTTTGGTTGAGTGTTTAGGAGCGGATTGGAATAGATTTGCATCATTCCAATGTTTGGTTAAGTCTTTTTTGGGATGAAGTTGGAACCCAAGGATTGTAAATCTAAACCCAAGAGATTGTAAATCTATTCAAATCTCTTGGAATCACCGTCTCTCCCCTCACTACATGATTCTAACTTCATAGTCATATTCACCACCCTAGGTTAATAGAATAAAAAAATTGTGAAGTATACACTCATTTAAGTATACAATTTTTTTTTTAACTAAAATATTTTTATTTTTGAAGTTTGCTATAAAAAAAACTTTGATGAATTTTTTATGGACCATTAAGGAGGATTGTTTTTGTTATTATCATGTAGTGATCAATTTTTAATTATAAATAATGGTTTTTAATTTTTAACAAAAATCAAAAGAAACAAATTGAAATTGAATCTCCAAGTTTTTGAATAAACACCATAAATGATAATTACAAATTATAATTCATTAAAAGATCGAACCAAACAACCATTAATAAGCATGAGATTCTATTTACATATCTCCCATCTATTAGAATCCAATATATTCCATTTGCTTGAACTAAACGGCCGGTGTGTTGAACAAATATGCTACTTTGATGTATTTTATGGGTAACAGACATTATGAAGGTTAATGTGTTGATGGATAATAGAGAAGCAAGAAGAGGAAGAGAAATAAGTATTATATATTAGAAATCAGTAATTACATATGAAGGAATAAGCCCCTTATATAGGCGTATGAGGAGTATGAAGAGTTAGTTATAACGACCTTCTTACAACCTTAACTAACTACTTATATATGTTCATATCCCCCCTCAAGCTGAAACGAGTATCATTTGTAATCCCAACTTGACAGAAAAGTTGTAATGTTCAAAGGAGCCAAGAGCCTTTGTCATTATATCTGCAATCCCTGCTGTGGTGCTCACGTGTTTGGTCTGTAGGAAACCTTCCAACTGTTTTTCCCTCACAATATGACAACAACATTCAAGTGTTTGGTTCTCTCATGAAACACGGGGTTGTTGGTAAGGTGCTCAGCAGCGGTGTTGTCACAATACAATGTGATTGGCAACTGAACTAGTACTCTGAGTTCCTGCAGGACATTAGCTAACCAAACCAATTCACTGGTGGTATAAGAGAGACTCCTATATTCGGCTTCAGCAGTACTTTTACTGACTGTGAGTTGCTTCTTGGTCTTCCACAAAACAAGAGACTTGCCTAAAAACACACAATACCCAATGAGAGACCTACACGTGAATGCACAACCAGCCTAATCTGCATCTGAGTAAGCTTGAACATTTAAAGAGGCTGACGAAGAATAGAACAACCCCATGTTAACTAAAGACTTTAAATATCTCAGAACATGCTGAGCAACTTCATAATGAGGTTGCCTCGGATGACTTAGAAATTAACTGAGATGTTGGATACTATAAGAGAAATCAAGTCGGGTAATTGTAAGATAAAGAAGTCTGCCTACTAATCTTCTATATTTCTCAGGTTCTTCTAGGATGTCCCCTTGATCAATAGACAATTTCAAACCCTTCTGCATTGGAAAATTAGTAGGAGTACAGTCCTCAAACCCTGCATCTTTAAGTATATCTAAGATATACTTTCTTTGGTTAATGAGAATTTCTGATTTGTTTCTTGCAATTCCCAAACCTAGGAAATATCTCATAGGTCCTAAATCCTTGATGGTGAACTTGTCATGGAGAATCCTTTTAAGAAAATTGATGTCTTTGATGTCATCACTAGTAATTAAGACATCATCTACATAGACTAGAGCTACTAGAAATCTGCCAGTAACATTATCATACTTGGTGAAAAGACTGTAGTCATACTTGGACTGAACGAACCTGAGACTTATCAGAAACTTACTAAGCTCTAAATTCCATTGTTTGCCCATACAAAGATCTCTTGAGCTTGCAAACCTGACTATTATCTTGTACAGAGTAGCCTTGAGGAAGAGTCATATATACCTCTTCATCCAAAAAAAACCATGCAGAAACACATTGTTTATATCAAGTTGATGCATTGGCCATTGCTTGATAGACGCGACTGCTAATAATGTTCTACCAGTAGCTAGTTTTGCAACAGGAGAAAAGGCAAATATATAATCCTTATCCTTAACCTGATTGTAACCCTTGGCGACAAGTTTAGCCTTAAATCTTTCAACGGAGCCAACCTGCTTATACTTGATCTTATACAACCATTTGCTACCAATTGCTACTTTATCTTTAGGCAACTGTGTTAACTCCCTAGTCTAATTCTTTTCTAGCGCATTAAGCTCTAGTTGCATTGCCTGAACCCACCTAGGATCATCAACAGCTTGCTTATAAGTAGCTGGTTCAGCTTCTTTGATCATATTGCAGAAAGATTTCATGTAGATTGGATCATATTGCATCATGTCACTAATAACCTGAACATGGTGCCCTTTAGGACAATGATAATCCTGCAACCTGACAGGAATAGACCGTGTCCTGCTAGATTCTGAGAGTGTCGATACCAGTCGAGACAGACTCACTTGAAACATTGCTAGTATCAGGATTATTGACAGGAACAATGATAGATGCAGTCTCAGGAATAGTATGTCCATCAGTAGAAGAGGTTTCCAGGATTTCAGCTTCATTATTGCAAGTAACCATGGGAGACAACTCCAAAGCGCATTCATCATGAATAATAGATGAACCATGGGTCTGTTGTTGTACTTCTTTGAAAGGGAAAACAGTTTCATGGAATACAACATCTCTACTAGTAAAGAAAACTTGCCTATCTAAATCAAACAATTTATACCCCTTTTGATTAAAAGCATAACCCACAGACACTTTCTACCCTTTTTCCCAAATTTGTCATGAATATGGGAAGGTGTAGAAGCAAAACACTGACATTCAAAGACCCTTAATTCATCATGCTTAGGAACAGTACCATACAACATTTCATGTGGAGATTTCCAACCAAGAATCTTAGTAGGCATTTTATTTATCAAATATGCAGAAGTAAGCAAGCACTCTCCCCAAAACTTGACTTTGGACTGAAACATTAATGCTCTAGCAGTGTCTAATAAATGTCTATGTTTTCTTTCTACTCTACCATTTTGTTGTGGCCTACCAGCTATAGACCTTTGATGTACGATACCTTGGGCTTTAAAAAACTCAGACAAATGTGATTGAAAGAATTCCGTGCCATTATCAGATCTAAACATTTTGATGGACTTATTGAACTGTGTATTAACATAAACAACAAAATTTCTGACGAGACTAGGAACTTGTGCTTTATTTTGAACCAGAAATATCCAAGTAGATCTTTAAAAATCATCAAGAATAGTCAGAAATGACATAGCACCAGCAATTGTAGGTGTCCTATATGGACCCTAAACATCAATATGAACTAGATCAAAACAATTTAAGGCATGTGAAGTACTTCTAGGAAAAGGCAAAGTATGATGTTTAACAAATATACAACGCTCACAAACATGATCTTTTATTCCAGTAAATTGTAAACTAGGTACATGATTCAAATTTTCAATAGAAATGTGACCAAATCCAGAATGAACTAAGTCATAGTCAACAATGCTTGTATTCTTTACAACATTAACTGTACTACTTATTGAATTGAAACTAGAATGTAACTCTAAATCAAATTGCTGTAATCTATAGAGGTTCCCAAATCTAAGTCCAGTAGCAACAACATCATTAGTGGAATTGTCCTGAAACAAACATTTATCATTCAAGAAAACAACACTCAAGTTAGATTTTGACACTACCCTAGCAACAGACAATAGTTCTTCAGTAAAATATGGAATGTATCACACATTATGCAAAATAATATACTTGTTTAGTCTAACATCACCAATCCTCTTTAAAAATTTCAATGAACCATCAGGCAAAGAAACAAAAACGGGCTTAATCAAAGATTTAACATTTTGTATTTTATCAAGTTTAGATGTAATCTGATCGGAATCTCGAGTATCTATTATCCATCCATCATTAATAGAACTAGAATTTGCGGAAAAAACTTGAGACATAGCATTGGAAGAAATCACACCAGTAAACATAGAGCTGAGATTAGTAGAACTAGAAGAAGCACATTCAGAAATCTGTTTCATGACCTGTTGAGTTACAACATTAACTATGTTTTGAACCAGGTCATTTTGATCAGGAGGATTCTGTGTCACAGAATTAGAAACAGAATATACCTGAGAAACAGATGGCCCTTGCATCTGATCCAGAGGATTATTGAAAGAAACAGTCTCATACTCATCATCTTGAGCAGAAGCATTGTAATCCTGAGCAGAAGAATTACCACAAGAGCTGAGCTGAGCATGATGAACAGATTTTTGTTGCATTGCACATTCTGTACCTTTACCCTTTGCAATTTTAGCAAGAAATGCCTTATACTTAAAACACCTCTCAAGTATATGCCCCTTGATGTTACAGTAATCACATGTCTTGAGCCTATGACAGTCTTCAATCAGATGGCCATCCTTCTTACAATGAGTACAAGTAACAGATTCTGAGTCATTCTTGTATTTTTCAGAATTCTTGGAATTAAACTTGTTTTTGGATGCATAGGCGACTGTACCATCAATCACACCATCAGAAGCCGCATCATTAATGGATTTCTGCCGCTCAATTTTCTGGAGCATACCTAGGGTTTTGTTAATTGCAGGAAGGGGTTTCATGGACAAAATTGTTGATTGCATCCTGTTCATAGCTCGTGTTTAAACCCATCAGCAACTGAATCAATTTTGTTTGCACCTCACGATCTAACAGGTTCTTGAGCAATTCACAAGTACACTTAGCCATCATACCACAACTACATTTTGGAATCGGATCCATTTGATCAACATGCTCCCAAATCCCTTTCATTTTGTTGTAGTAATCCACTAAAGGTAGATTTTCTTGTTTCAGGTTTGCCAAGGTTTTCTTAAGCTCATATAATTCAAGAACATTGAGCTGTCCATAAATTTCAAAAATTTCTTCACAAAGAGATTTCGATGGGGAAGAGTACTGGAATGTTTCCCTTAGAGGTTTGGTGAGAGAGTTGAGAACCCATCGTAAAACAAGCAGATCCACCCTTATCCATTGTTGATATTTTCGATCATTGGATGCAGGAGAAGGACATTACCTTGTTATGAAGCCAACCTTGTTCTTGGATAAGAGTGCTTGAATCAAATCATTTTGCCAATGAAGAAAGTTACTACCGTCAAATTGATAGGCAGTAAGCTGTAAATTGGGTTGATCTGAAGGCGACAAGAACAATGGATCATCGAATGGTGAATACAAATTTGTTTGTTCACTGTAAAACGCAAGTGAGAAATGATTTTGAAGAGGTTTTCTTGTGTGGCCTCATTGTATAAACGAAGGAATATATATACATCGTAAGAACACATAATAACGGAAAGATAATCATAGAAAATATATACTTGTCCTAAATACATGATATGTATGCCTAAATGGAATGGAGATGCAATCCTCGGATATGGAGACGAGATATGATATCGAGATATGGTATCGGGATAATATCGTTTACCCCCCTCAAGTTGGAGCATGGAGGTCCGAAGTGCCCAACTTGGATAATAATGTCGTAAAGGGAGACCGTCCCAATGCTTTCGTTAAAATATCAGCTAACTGATCTTTTGTGTGAATATAGCGAGGGGATATGAGGCCTCGAACGATTTCGTCGTGAACAAAATGACAATCAATCTCGATATGTTTTGTACGCTCATGAAAAACAGGGTTACGAGCGAGATGAATCGTGGATTGATTATCACAATATAGGACAGTCGACGAGGAGGGAATACCGAGAGAAGATAAGAGCCCGTGTAACCACTTAATCTCGCAAGTTGTGACGGCCATGGCCCGATATTCTGCCTCGGTAGAGGAACGCGAAACCGTAGATTGTTTCTTTGTTTTCCACCAGATTGGCGAGTTACCCAAGAAAATGACATAAGCCGTAAGAGACCGACGACTTAGAGGACAACTAGCATGGTCCGAGTCACAATAAGCATGTAAACGTAAGTCACAATCGGCAGAGACCATAATACCTTGACCTGGAGAAAGCTTCAAATATCGAACCACTTGAAGAGCTGCTTCCCAATGTTCGACCCGGGGAGCAGTCATAAATTGAGCAAGTGTGTGAACCGAATAGCTAAGCTCAGGTCGAGTAAGAGTAAGATAAACTAAGCGGCCCACGAGACGTCGATAGCGTAACGGGTCATGGAGAAGGTCTCCAGTAGCAAGGGCCAACTTGTGATGTGGCTCAATAGGAATGAAAGAAGGCTTTGCTCCTAATAAGCCGGTTTCGGTAAGAATATCCAGAGTGTACTTACGTTGAGAGAGGAAGAGACCTGTCTTATGACGAGCGACTTCAATACCAAGGAAATATTTCAGGACCCCGAGATCCTTCATATGGAAGCAGGAACCAAGATACGACTTAAACCGTGACATGGCGGGCGGGTCGTTGCCCATGATTATAAGATCGTCGACGTATATGAGAACGTGCATCTCAATATTAGGACGATTAAGGGAGAAGAGTGAATGATCAAACGAGCTTTGACGAAAACCATAAGACGTAAGTGCATTGGCAAGTTTGGCATACCAACATCGGGGGGCTTGTCGGAGCCCATATAACGATTTCTGTAGTTTACAGACGGAACCTTGAACATGATTATCAAAACCCGGAGGAAACCGCATATAAACATCTTCGTGAAGATCACCATGGAGAAACGCGTTATGAACATCCATCTGATGAATGGCCCAATTTTTAGCGGCTGCGACGGCTAATAAAGTACGGACAGTGACGATTTTAATAGTTGGGGAAAATGTCTCATGATAATCAACTCCGCCAACTTGATTGTTACCCAGAATAACAAGATGAGCCTTGTAACGCTCGATGGATCCGTCGGAATTATATTTGATTTTAAAGACCCATTTGCAACCGATAGCTTGTTTGTGGGGAGGTAAAGTAGTAACGGTCCAAGTTTTATTACTTTCAAGCGCGGCAATCTCGACTTTCATAGCTTCTCGCCAATGAGAAAATTTCATAGCCTCCCGAAAAGAACGTGGTTCATGACCCTCAGTCACGGCTGCCAAAAAAACTTGGTGTCGGGGGTGAGAATTTAGCACAATTAACAAACTTAGAGATAGGAAACCGTGTACCTGAGGAAGGAGATGATCTGGATGAGTCGGGCGAGGGACAAAGCAGCGTGGTGTTACGAACATAGCCTTGAAGACGAGAATTAGGAAGCTTCGTTCGATGGCCACGACCAAGAAGATCATCGTGTGACTGATCAAATGAGGTGGGAGGATTAGTAGCATCCGTCTCAGTAGGCATGGGGATGACTATTGTCTCGGGATCCGAAGATGGATTAACCTGGACTGCAGGAGGAGACACGAGCAGAGGCTCAACCGTAGCATTAACGGGCGTATCGTTAATAACAGGGGTAGCTTCAAGACGAGTCTCAGCAACATGTAAAGAATGAAAAGGGAAGTCGGTTTCAATGAATACGACATCACGAGAGTCAAAATAACCACCTGTGTCCAAATCGTAGACCCGCCAACCCTTTTTTCCAAATGGATACCCTAAAAAAACACATTTCCGACTCTGACTAGCAAATTTATAGCGAGAACGATTGTTATTTTTGGCATAACATAGGCACCCAAAGACTCGTAAATGAGTTAGGGAGGGTGGTCGATTAAAGAGCAAGTCGTAGGGGCATTTATTATGAAGACGCGGAGAAGGAGTACGATTAATTAGATGGACCGCGGTCAGGACACTTTCTTCCCAAAAATAGAGAGGTAAGTCGGCTTGAAATAAGAGAGCACGAGCGACATTCAAAATATGTCGATGTTTTCGCTCCACCCGACCATTTTGTTGAGGCGTATCAACCATGAACGTTTGGTGGATAATACCTTGTGTCTCGAAAAAAGGTCTAAGACAAGTGAATTCCGTCCCGTTATCGCTCCGTATAATTTTAATGAGCTTACCAAATTGTCGCTCGATCATGGTAATAAAATTTTGAAGTTTTCGAGGTGCGTCGGCCTTGGTACGAAGTAAATATACCCAAACTGAGCGTGAATAATCGTCGACAATGGTCAAAAAATAGCGTGACCCACAAGCACCGTTGGCCGAGTAGGGACCCCACAAATCACAATGAATGAGGTCAAATATGGCAATCGCTTTATTAGCACTTAAACGAAAAGGGGAACGTGATTGTTTAGCACGAAGGCACACATCACAATGTTTGCTGTCAAACGCTGACTTAGACTTAACAAAAGGTAAAAGACTCGTAATTTTTGTAGAAGGGTGACCCATCCTGCGATGCCATAATTCCTCTGTACCCGGAAAACCAACCGTTAGCGCTCGAGCTCCAGTAACACGAACACCATGCAAATAATAAAGTCCCTCGCTTTGCTCACCCACACCAATCACCATCCTCGAGGAACGGTCCTGTATTACACAAAGTTTGTGAGTGAATTGAATATGTAACGAGGCATCGAAAAGTAGACTCGAAACCAAAATTAAGTTACAGTTCAAATGTGGGGCATAAAGAACGTTCTGTAACACAAGATGTGACCCAAGACAAACATCTCCGCTTTTAATTGCCATTGCTACGTCACCATTTGGTAACCCGACAGGACTAGGTCGAATATCGATCAAATTTGTGAAATAAGTCAAATTACCCGACATGTGATGAGAGGCACCCGTATCAATTAACCAAGAAGTATTCGAGACATTACCATTGAGTTGTTCGTCGGGTTGAACAAGGCTATTACGGTTTTGCCAAATCAGAGTAAGCTCGTCCCATTCCGACTTGCTAAGATGATTTAAATTTGTACGGTCTCCTTCAGTAAGCACGGCAGCACTGCTGGACAGCCCGACACCTGCAGAATTGACAGCAAATGCGCGAGCTGTAGTCCCTCCACGCGTCTGCTGCCCACCGCGTCCAGACGATTGCTGGAGACCGTTTGGTGGCCATGTGATACGATCGCGAGGACGATTTCCCCACCATTCAGGGAATTGTCCTGTTACCCTAAAGCATGTCTCGACAGTATGTCCTTCCCTGTTACAAGCAATACAAGACAATTTTTCGGGGTTTATTTTATTCGGGTCTCGACGCCCACCACCTGACCCACGTTGATTCCCCCCTGAAACCGAGTTGCAAAGGCCAAAGGTTCAACACGAGTGTCGGTTTTAACATTAAAGGCACGTATATTCTCTTCTTGAATTATCATGCTATAAATTCGATTAACAGAGGGAATGGGGTCGAGAGTAAGAATATTGGAACGGACAGTAGCGTACACTGAGTCGAGTCCCATCAGAAATTCACGGGCTCGTTCCGCTTCACGACTTTTGGTCAATTTGTTTGTTATATCACACTTACACCCGGTACAGACACACGTCGGTAACGGGTCGCAATCGAGAAGATCGTCCCACAATTTCTTAATGTGACCAAAATAATTCATAACAGTTTCATTGGACGATTGCTTACATTCAGTTAGAGCGGCCTTCAGTTGGTAGAGTCGAGCGCCATCACCGGTCGAGAAACGTTGCTTGATGTCATCCCACAATGGCTTGGCAAGATCCCGGAAGGAGATCGGCTTTCGTAGTTCTGTTTCAATCGAGTTAAGAATCCACGCAACAATCATTGCGTTGATTGCCCACCACGCTTCATAGTTGTCGGAATCCGTGGCGGGTTCGGTTATTTTCTAAGTTATAAAGTCGAGTTTATTTTTGGCACGAAGGGAAAGTTGAATCCCTCGTGACCATTCATCGTAATTAGTGCCGGTAAGGATAATAGAAGTGATAGCACTTCCCGGATTGTCGTTGGATAGGATCGTGAAAGGGGTTAATTTTTTCGTTGGTTCGTTAGGAGTTTCATCTCCCACTGCCATTTTTCGTTTGTAATTTTATTGTAACTTTTTTTTTTTTTTGAATAGCTCTGATACCATAAAACGCAAGTGAGAAATGATTTTGAAGAGGTTTTCTTGTGTGGCCTCATTGTATAAACGAATGAATATATATATACATCGTAAGAACACATAATAACGGAAAGATAATCATAGAAAATATATACTTGTCCTAAATACATGATATGTATGCCTAAATGGAATGGAGATGCAATCCTCGGATATGGAGACGAGATATGATATCGAGATATGGTATCGGGATAATATCGTTTACACTGTTTTCTGGCATCATGAAGAAGATGAAGAATCTTGAAAAAAAATGAGATTTTGATTATGATTTTTGTTTGAGCTCTGATAACATATGAAGGTTAATGTGTAAATGGATAATGGAGAAGCAAGAAGAGGAAGAGAAATCAGTATTGTATACACCTCCGAGTTCCTATTATTGTTCCACTTTCCTTTTTAGGCTGAGTTTGATTTTTGTCCCACTTTCCTTTTTAGTCCATCAATATGTGGTTCACAATTACTCTCTCATTTCTCTCTCTTCCTCCTTTTTTTCAACAACTCATTTCTCATTCCTTATTTTTCACCCAAAAACCTTTTGAGACAATAATAGGAACTCGGAGGGAGTATTAGAAATCAGTAATTACATATGAAGGAATAAGCCCCTTATATAGGTGTATGAGGAGTATGAAGAGTTAGTTATAACGACCTTCTAACAACCTTAACTAACTACTTATATATGTTCATAGACATCTTACTCTAGAATGGTAATTTGAACCACGTTCAATAGAGGATACGGAGAAGCAAACTGGAAAAGATAAAGTATCTATATCCGAGGATTCGAGAAGAGTAATGTAAAGAGGTCAAATTTTAAAGTAGAACACAAAGCACAAAAGCTACTTAAAAAGTGAAAATCATCTAGATACATTTTGATAGTCTGTGAATATATGCTCATGCCAGTCAAATGGATTTAAGAGGCCCTGTTCTAAATTTCGAAACGAGACCCTAAATACAATGAAAATCAAATTTCAAAATTTGTATACAATCAAATAATTTCAACTTTTCACAGGAAAAGTGAAATATAGAAATTTCAATAAAAATCCAACTAATCAAAATTAGATGACAGAGAAAATTAATCAAATAATCCATCAATTCTAGGCAATACCAAAAGCTTTGAAATCAAACTAAGCATTTCAAATTTCTATTTCATTATCATTCACTATTGTGTACTGATGAGATGGAGGCAAAAAGGTAAACAAATCACATGGGAGATTTTGAGGAGTTGATCACAATAGAAAAGTATTCCATGATGAATATTTTTTTGGTATAGTTTTCGTATCAAAACTAGGTAAGAGATTTTTTACTAAAGTTTAAAATTTTCAAATAAATTGAGAAATGAGAAAACAATCTTTCTTATAAATCAATGGGACTAGAAAACTGAAATTCTCTAGAGAGAAATTTTAAAATTTATCATTAATGTAATTTTTTGGGACCTAAAAGCTTAACTGTTTCAAGAAATTGCATTAAAGTCAGGAAGAAGAGAAGTCACTTTACTCTCCTCTAAATCTAATCCCTAGTATAAGTTGACAGTCTGCTTTTTTTTCCTAAAAAATAAAATAAAAATATAACTAGGTAAATTCGGGACCCAATCTACTAGGGCCCCTGTTCTAAGAACAGTATGAACAACCTGTTCAACAGGTCTGTGTACGCTTTTTATCTCAACAGTTTATTTAGCTTCTACTCTGTATCATTTTGAATCAAATATTACTCATTTAATCTTCTACCAATAGATGACACACTTCACTTGAATCAAATTTCAAATGACAAGCTTCCAAGAACGTTTTCAAAATTCTCTACCTATCTCTTAAGTGTGCTCAAAATTCCAACAAATTTTTGCAATGAGTTCGATCGATAATATCGAAATTCTAGTGGGGCATGATGGGCAGTTGCGGGGTATTTCGTGATTTTCGATATTTTAACCTTGCGCTCCTTGGGAAACAACCAATAGCTTGTGGGCACAATAATTGATTAAGACCAATCACAATGGTAGAACTTGAAATAAAGTTCTTCCTATTTTTTACTCTATCCTAAGTATAAGAACTTTTATTCATAATGGAAGAATTTGACATTTGTTCTTAAAAGGACCAACTATCATATTTCTCCCTCAACATCAATTATTATAAAATTCTAAGAAGTTGATTCTAAAATAAGAACCTAGTACTTATTTTGACAACCTCAATGTAATCCACAATGGAAGAACTTGAGATTATAAAGTTCTTGTTGACAAACTCGAGGCTAAGAACCTCCATTGTGATTGCTAAGAACAAGTATCACTAAGATGGGGTTATCTTGGATGACGTGGTGGGTTACAACCCAAGTAATAGTAGGAGGGGTCTTGTGCGAAGGCTAGGAATTGAAAGTCATATCATGTATTAGAGGGTTTACGGTCTACGGAGACGGGTTGGTTGTGAGTCATGATCATCTACTCAGATTTGGGACGATCCATGGTAACCTAATGTACAATCAGAGCGTAATATCTCACCTTGTCATGTGGGTGTCTGAGCTCTTAAAAGATGAAGGGGTTGATTATGACAATAAGAAATTGGAGATGTTCTTCCTTATCTTTGAACGAGATAAAGTGCGAAGTGTGCGATGAAGCCTGACACGATTGAAAGATAATGCATGGTATTGGGGGCTTAAGAAGAAGGATTTGTACTCGATTAAGAAGGAGAGTGGGTATAGCGGAGCAATGAGATCATGAATGGGAGATGTAGTTTTGGAATAACTTATGGAAGATGTCGATTTGGCCCCGGATAAGTAAAGATGTTATTATGGAAACTATGTAGTGAAGCACATGGGACATGACCACATGGGTAAATTATCAGCTAGAGGTGGAGGTAATGTTGTTTTGTGTATGTTTCTTTGTTTCAGTCTTGTATTTAGCTAGTGGAGTCTTCATATTTTTGGAAATGTGGTGTATGTGGCGGAAAGAGTCTATGAGGGAATTGGGTGTGAGAAGGAGGACTTTTGGGATGGGGGAATTTGTGACTAGATCGAGGGAAGATAAAGGGATATAGGGGACAAGCATCACGTTCTCTTGGTGGTTGAGACGTGCGTGGGCCAAATGGGGACACCATAAGAAAGTGGTCTTCGGATCGAAGGAAGGGCGGCTAATGTCGATGCCACTATCAATCGGGTGTTGGATGTGATAATCGAGATGGGTAAATGTGGGATGTGATAATCGAGATGGGTAAAGCTTGGGGAGAGGGAGAACCCAACCATGAAGTGCGCAGTGAGGGAGCGAGGGACAAACCAAGAGGAAGAGAGGTTGTGTTCGTTGGTGGATGCATGGAGCGGTTAAAGTACTGACTCTTGGGGGGGGGGGGGGGGGTTGACATCGGGGTGGTTTGTCAAGATGAGACATGATAAGTAGAATGGGGTCTTACTAGCTGTATGTCGCATAAGTAGTTGCTATATTAATGGAGAGACTCTTGGAGGCGAAGCGAAGAAGGAATCAGATGTGGTTATGAAGAGTGATTGTTTGCAATTCATTGAAAGCGATTAAGGCGGGCAAGCGCGGGAAAAGTTGCTTCCACTAAATTCTTGATGATATACAATTAGGGCTGTGCACCGGTCCAGACCCGGCCCGACCCGGACCGGACCCTGTTCGACCCTGAACCGGAATGGTAAATTTCTCCGACCCTGACCCTGACCCTGAATCAGTAAACATTGGCCCTGGACCGACCCTGAAAATTTCGGGTCTGAACCGGGTCCGGACCTGTTGGACCCTGTTTAGATCGATAAATATTCAAAAACATTTGGGATTTTGGTTTTTAGAAACTTGGTACAATGAATTGATTCTAAAAGGGAGATATCATGTACTCATGTTCCTGAATCCTGATCAATGAGTTTGTATAAAAAACAGTACAAATTTTAATGAATAAAGACGTAAAATTCGTTCTCCGACCCAAACCCGAAAGAGGAGGAGGAATCTATTAGGCCACGACGGGCATGTCTTGAGCCACGGGTCTAGTGGCATACCGATAGAGTGAACAATGACCTCGATCTCTCTAAGTTGATCAGCATTCACTTCCTTCACTGTCGTGGTCGGGTCTGACGCTGGAAGATGAACGTCGCCGGAGAATCAGAGGGAGAAAATGGGATTTAGGGTTTCGAAATGGGGATCTAGGGTTTCACTGTTTCAGTTTCAGAGGGATGAATGAATGTGAGAATGTCTGATAGTGAATGATTGGATGGAGTATTGTAGTGGAGTGGGCCGCATAATGTTGCTAAGAGGAACAACCCAAACCTAATAAAACAGGGTCAACCGGGGTGGTTTGTCAAGGTGAGACATGATAAGTAGAATGGGGTCTTACTAGCTGTATGTCGCATAAGTAGTTGCTATATTAATGGAGGGACTCTTGGAGGCGAAGCGAAGAAGGAATCAGATGTGGTTATGAAGAGTGATTGTTTGCAATTCATTGAAAGCGAATAAGGCGGGCAAGCGCATGAAAAGTTGCTTCCACTAAATTCTTGATGATATACAATTAGGGCTGCGCACCGGTCCAGACCCGGCCCGACCCGGACCGGACCCTGTTCGACCCTGAACCGGAATGGTAAATTTCTCCGACCCTGACCCTGACCCTGAATCAGTAAACATTGGCCCTGGACCGACCCTGAAACTTTCGGGTCTGAACCGGGTCCGGACCGGTTGGACCCTGTTTAGATCGATAAATAATCAAAAACATTTGGGATTTTCGTTTTTAGAAACTTGGTACTTCCTCCATTTTCTTTTTATCTTCCCAATTTCCTTTTCGGTCCACTTTTTTTTTATCTTCCCATTTCATTTCTTTCCTTTTTGGTCCATAATTTTTATCATACTACCCTTACTATCTACAACACTTTCCATCTTTATTATTTCCTATTTACCCACACTTACCATTCTACCCTCACTATTTTTTAAATTTATTATTTTATATTCATTACAAAAAAAAGTGTGCAAAAGTAAATGGGAAGATAAAAAGAAAATGGAGGAAGTACAATAAATTGATTCAAAAAAGGGAGATATCATGTACTCATGTTCCTGAATCCTGATCAATGAGTTTGTATAAAAAACAGTACAAATTTTAATGAATAACCCAAACCCGAAGGAGGAGGAATCTATTAGGCCACGACGGGCATGTCTCGAGCCACGGGTCTAGTGGCTTACCGATAGAGTGAACAATGAACCCGATCTCTCTAAGTTGATCAGCATTCACTTGCTTCACTGTCGTGGTCGGGCTTGACGCTGGAAGATGAACATCGCCGGAGAATCAGAGGGAGAAAATGAGATTTAGGGTTTTGAAATGGGGATCTAGGGTTTCACTGTTTCAGTTTCAGAGGGGTGAATGGATGTGAGAATGTCTGACGGTGAATGACTGGATGAAGTATTGTAGTGGAGGGGGCCGCATAATGTTGCTAAGAGGAACAGCCCAAACCTAATAAAACAGGGTCAACCGGTCTGGACCGGTTAATTCCGGGTCTGACCCGGTCCGGACCGGAACCCTGAATTCCAGATTTCTTTGGACCGGAACCTGACCCTGATTTTATTTTTCAGGGTCCGGTCTTCATTATTTAGGTCCGGTCCGGTCCAATTTTCCGGTCTGACCCGGTTTCTGCACAGCCCTATATACAATTATTCCCTCCGGTCACTATTTTTCGCCCGGCTTTCCTTATTTGTCAGGTCTTTATTTTTTTCCCCACTTCTTCACTTTCCTTTTATAACCTACCATTTTTACAATATTGTTCTTCTTTCTGTTCTTTATTTACAAGAAATGTCATTGATTCATTCTTAGTGGAAGAACTTTTTCTTTTGTTTTTAATTGGGACCTAGTTTCAATTTTCATTTCTCATCAATACCAATATTATTAGGGCAACCGCAATGGTGGTTCTTAGCATTGAGGTTGTTAATAAGAACTTTATTTTCAAAAGTTCATCCATTGTGGATCTTATTGGGTTCTTTATCTAAGAACTAAGTTCTTAGAGTAATCACAATGGACAAACTTTGAATAAAGTTTGTCATTGTCATTTCATCATTTGACAAACTCAAGAGACTTTGAACCTTTACCCACAATGAAAGAAATTATAAAGTTCTTAGATAAAATGAGTTTGATAGAAATGAATAAATAAAAAAAACAAGTAACAATTTGCCAACTTTTTCTTGAATTTAGTACAAACTCGGTTTTTATTTTCAAATCAAGTTTTTCAATTTTTATAAAAATAATAAATTAACTTGATGAATGGAAAAAATAGAAATTGGTCCCATTTAAATACAAAGTAAAAAGTTCTTCAATTGCAACAAAAAGTTCTTATATTTAGAAAATGGTGATAAATAATTTGGCATTACAAGAACTTAGAATAATTTACAATCAAAGGAACAAGTCTAGGATAAGATCATCCCAGGCCAAGACTTCTCAGACACAGACAACTCGCCTTCCATTATAACTCCAAATCGAATACATATATCAGCTTTAATTCTTCTAAACACAACCTAAGGTCTACTAACATAACCCTCGACTCTACTCTTATTCCTTTCCCACCAAATCAAATGGATAGCAGCTGCAATGACAACAACCCGCACATCTTGTCGCACTCCCTGCTCCTGCAGCTGCACACACTGCTGCAGTGTGACTGCGACTAGAAGGCCCATCCAATCTTGGATCATTCTCCGCAGCTGGGTACTATAAGGGCATAGGAAAACCAAGTGCTCAGTCAATTCGTTAAACATCTCACACAGACAACACCTAGAGAAAGAACTAATCCCCAATCTAGAAAGCTTCTCTCGAGTATTCATAGCATTCCTAAACACCAGCCATGTTAAAAATTGATGCTTAGGAACACTAGCTTTCCCATGACCAACTGAGCCCATGACACTTCAGGCCCCTTCCCGCGCAACAGAGATCATAGCCAGTAGCAATGGTGTAAGTTGTACGACTCCCTTGCCATGTTGATAAGTCGATATTTATGCGTATTTTTACCCCTTTAGAATTATTATTTTTATGTCGTCTTTTGTATTATTCGAGTTAAAATGATTATTTTATAAAAGTTGGGTTTATTATTTAACTTTTGATATTTTTGTGCTAAATTGAGTTTTGAATATATATTTTAATTAATTAGTAATAACCCACATGGATTAAGATTGCGAGACTACTAAAATCGAATGTATATTTGCAGGTCTGTCTTAAGACGACAATTTCTCACTCATACGATGTCGGAATAATGCGAATCAAAATCCATTGGAAAGCTAAGTTTGAGATGAACAACTTTGTTGAAGAGAGAAAAATCAAATTCCATCATCTAATAGGTCGAAATCAAACTTGAAACCATCAGCCCATTATGGAAAAATAAGGAAAGAAAATCCGATGTAAAAAGGAAAGAAGAAGATATGGAATTTGTAGAGTCTAGCGATACTGGGAAATACTCTAGAGGGGGGGGGGGTGAATAGAGTATTTAGGTATTTTTAAATTTTAAACGATATATTACACCAAAATCTTATTGGGAAAGATATAGTGTAATATTGCGTTAGTTGTATGGCTAAATAAAAAGAAGTACAAAACGTTTGCTACTATACTTACTACTGGAGAGTATAAGTATAAGAAATAGCAAACTACAATAAAAACGTAAAGTAAATAACACGAGCAATTTTAACGTGGTTCGGCCCAATTGAAAGCCTACGTCCACCGTTGTCTTTATTTATAAGTGTACCTTCTCCGGATTACCTTACAAATAAGACGATCACGATTAACTCTAATCGTGATGGTGTGAGTGATGTTAAGCACTCGGTGTGTGGGATTTTAAGCCCACGACAATGAAGGATGTTAAGCCTTCGGTGTGAGGGATGTGAAGCCCTCGGTGTTTGAATGATGTGAAGCGTTCAAGGTGTGAACGATGTATGTCGTTCGATTGAGTAACCACTACTCGACTCGTGTGTCTATACTATTCAAGTTTACAAAATTTCTCTAGCTATGAATACACTTCAATTGTCTAGAGAGAATAATGAAACTATATGACTTCTAAGCGTAAACAATTTAAACACGATTTATATAGCCAAGACTTAAAACGAAATTTATTGCAAAAGCTTTTTGAAAGAAATTGTGATGTGATTTTTGCAATGTAAGAAATGTGTGTCAAAGTCGTGGTCTTTAAGAGAAGAGGAGCATGGTATTTATAGGTGAATTATATTCCTTAATAAAGGGAATAAGATCACCTTAATTGATGTGCTTCCTCATTTAAAGAAGATATGTTAGGTGGAGTATCAATCAACCAAGACAATATATTTAAGTTTCCTTTGTTAATGATTTTCTAATATCTTAAAAGATCAAGATATTTTGAGAATCATTTTTCTTTGAAAACTTCTATTTTCTTGATAGATATTATCCTTCGTAAACTATCTTCTTTAGGGACAAGATTATCTTTGACAAGATACGCACGCTTTTAAAAATATTTTGTTTTTTTAACTCTTGGCGGTTCTTGTGTGGTTGTTTACCAAGGTTAATATAACCTTGGTCAAGGTTATACTATCCTTGCCATATAATTTCATTACTCCCTTTACATTAGAGTTCATAGGATGCACTTCTTCCCTTTGAGAGCTTGATCGAGTTACGCCATCTTGAAGTTTTGTTCTTCTTATATGAATACCTGTTCTTAGCACACTCTGAATACCATGGAGCGATATCGTCACTTAGAAAATATAGGATTGACATAAGCAAACATGTATAGCAAGTTCAACAAATTCCCCCTTTTTGATTATGTCAAGTCTCCTAAAAAATATTCTAAGTGACAGAACATCTTACTATCCCGGACCCGAAGAGGTCAATGGAAATCCTTGGGTAAACACGATTTAAATAATCAAAGACATAATAGGTCGATAGTGGATCCACTTCCTCCTCTTGACATCATCGAAAAAGGTCGATCAGCTGTGAGAATATCATGCAAGTAAACACATCAGATAAGCACATTTAAATAAGTAGAGCATAGAGATTCATCAAGCAGTATCCAAAATAGTGACAGCCCAATCCAAGCGACAAACGAAAAGATCAAGAGTTATTGGCAAAAGAGCATTAGTTTTTAAACCACGGACCCTATGATGCTATACTAAGAGCTTATTATTGAGAGGGTGATTTCTGGATTATGAGATTTGACTCCTTATCCTCCGCGCTGTCCACGCACAAGATACACAGCCTTTGAGATTTCCTCGAAGATCTGGCGAAGCCTTTCCATAACGTCGTCATGCATGTTGAGATGGTTTCTGTTGACGAACTTGACTTCATTGACCGCATCATTGATACCAACCCCTATCTCATGTCCAGCCTTTATGAATGCTGTAATGTCATTCCCCATGACTTGAACCCGGGCCCTAAGATGTGCTACATGTCCCTCCATCTTTGACAGCCCTGCCCCAAACTCAGCTCGAGATGTGGTGAGAAGAGTGGTTAGATTATCCACCTTCTTTTCAAGCCTCTTGAGCACCTCCGTTGATTCATTAACCACAACCGGAGGAGGTGGAGTAACAACCAAACCAGCAATTTCATTCAACTTACCCAAGATACTAGCAGAAAAATCTTCAGGCACCACATTCGCCAACTCCTTTCCCTTAGAGGAACCCTCACCCTTAAACTTAAGACTCCCATCGTCACCCAAGATAGACATCTGCTTGAGGTATGCCGTGGTCATGATATCGGACGGTGTTTCACTAGGAGATGTTTTGCTCACAATCCCTCTGTTTTTCAGGACTTTAGACAACCACATCTCATAAGGAATGCAAGTAGAGCCATTAATTTGTGGAGCTTTTAGTTCGATAAGCACATGTTCAATGTGACTCATAATTAGGAAGGGTAGGTTAATTTTAGTGCCTTTGAGAAGGTGATGAAGTAAGATGATTTCATGGACATGTAGTTTATTGGTACCAGTTTTTCTGGGCAACAGAGAGGAGTAAGACACATTAAATAGAAGTTTGGCAATGGGTGACAAGTTTACTCTAGTAATCACAGAATTCTCAGTAGCCCTAGGGTCAATGGTTTTCTTAACAGCTAAGATTTTTTTGGTATCGTAATCCTTCCAACCAACCCAGGACTGAATCTCTTCCCCCTCACATGGAACTCCCAAGATCTGACCTAGATCTTCCATGGTAATTTTGAAAAACTTCCCCCCAAAATTCGCACATAAGACCTTGTTGTCGATATTTAGAGTTGCCGAAAATTGAGCAATCTGTACTGGGAAAATCTGATGTCCCATGTCAAGTAACTCACCCCATCCTTGAGCTGCTAGAATATCACGTAGTTGTGACACACTTGGGTTCTCATCGAACCATGCAGCAAGGTATTGACGACCCGAAACAAAAGAGTAATTTAGGACAATAGTCTTTACCTGATCAAACTCTTGTTTCGTCATTCACACCTTTTCTAGCTCACTAAGGATGAGATCCTTTCCATGCAATCCCTCTGTAGTTTCACTTGCATGCTCTTTTCCCTTACTCACCCTTTTTCTTTTTCCGGCCACCGTTACATCTTCGAGAATCTCCACTTCTTCCTCTACGTCGACAGGCGGAGAGTTGAGAGCCAAATCTCGAGAAGCCGAGCGGAGATTTTTCTTGTGGGGGATGAAGGTGGATTCTTTCTTAGGTGCCATTGAGAGAGAGTGAGGAGAGAGAATGAAGAAGTTAAAGGGGTAGGTGAAAAAAGATGAAAGAGAGACGGTTAAAGAGGGTTAAAGGAAGTAGTTGTAATTATTATTCTTATGGAGAAGATATATGAGGAGTAGTTTATGGAGAGGAGATATTTTGTACAGATTTCCTTCTCAGTATAGACACGTGAGGAGGGAAGAAAATAGATTTTGTGCAGATTTATTGAGAGTTTAAAAGGCAAGGATTTTTTTAGTGAATATACCATATAATGTATGAAGTGTAATTTTACGGAAGGAATAATTCTTTTTAGAATTTCCTGAAATATTCAAGATTTCTCGTGAATATATGGAAGTAAAATTAAATAACATATGATATAGGATATAGTCGCGAAAAAGGCAGTAATCACAATAAAGGAAATTCAAGATGCACTCTTAGACATACTTACAGAAAAAAAACTTACTAGTGTATCAAACAAGACAATACGGACACAAACTAACATCACCCCAGTCTTCGTCATTCATTTAGGATAAGTAAAAACAACCAACAACTTTTCAGTTTTCATTTATTAAACCGAGTTCTAACCTTATATCCTCGAACCGTTCCCTGGGTAAAGGTTTTGTAAGAATGTCACCTTTTTGGAGGTCAGAAGGACAGAATTCAAGTTCGATATTACTCTTTTCTACATGGTCTCTCAAAAAATGATGTCGGATGTCAATATGTTTGGTACGAGAATGATGAGCAGGATTTTTTGAGATGGCAATGGTACTAATATTATCACAAAATATAGGTACGGATTTAATATTAACACCATAATCCCTTAATTGTTGTCGTAGCCAAAGTAATTGAGTACATACCAGAGATGCAGCAATATATTCACGTTCAGTGGATGAAAGTGCCACTGTTGCTTGTTTTTTAGAGCCCCATGATATAATGCATGACCCTAAAAATGTTACCGTTCCTGAAGTGCTTTTCTGTCAATGTAACATCCTCCGTGATCTGTATCTGAATAACCTTCTAGGTCAAAGTTATCATGCATAGGATAAATCAATTGAAGATTTTGTGAACCAATTAGATAGCGCAAGATACGTTTGACAGCCATAAGATGAGATTCCTTAGGGTCAGACTGAAAGCGGGCACAGACACATACACTATGCATGATGTCAGGTCGGCTGGCAGTCAAGTAAAGCAAGGATCTAATCATACCTCGATAAGACGTGTTGTCCACAGACTTACCTCCTTCGTCTTTATCGAGTTTAGTAGTGATGGCCATAGGTGTAGGAGCAGATTTTGCTTTATCCGTCCCGTACTTCTTAAGCACTTCACTCACATATTTCTGTTGATGCATAGTTATTCCTCTTTTTGACTGCTTGATTTGTAGACCCAGAAAGAAACCCAACTCACCCATCATACTCATCTCGAATTCTGATTGCATTAGGTTTGAGAAATATTTGCAAATTTTTTCATTTGTTGAGCCGAAAATAATGTCGTCCACGTAAATTTGAACGATTAACGTGTCTTTCTCAACATTCTTTATGAAGAGTGTTTTATCAACAGACCCTCTCTTGAACCCATTTAAAAGAAGAAATTGAGACAATCTATCATACCAGGCTCTTGGTGCTTGTTTTAACCCATAGAGCGCCTTATCTAGTTTAAAAACATGATTTGGCAACTCCGTGCTTTCAAATCCTGGGGGTTGTTCCACAAAGACTTCTTCTTTTAAGTATCCATTTAGAAACGCTGTTTTGACGTCCATTTGAAACAACATGAATACTTTGTGTGGAGCATATGCAATTAGTAGCCGAATCGCTTCCAATCTCGCCACTGGAGCAAAGGTTTCATCAAAATTTATTCCTTCTTGTTGGTTATAACCTTGTACAACCAACCTTCCTTTGTTTCTAACAATGGTTCCGGAATCATCCAGCTTGTTTCTGAAAACCCAACGAGTCCCTATCACTTTTCTATCTAACGGTCTGGGAACCAGATGCCAGACTTTATTTCGTTCGAATTGTCCCAACTCTTCTTGCATGGCTACTATCCAATCAGAATCGATAAGCACTTCTTTGATATTCTTGGGTTCTATTGTAGATATAAAGGAGTTCAGAACACAATGATTCTTTAAGGACCTTCTGGTTTGTATTCCCTTATGATAATCACTCAGAATTGCATCCGTAGTATGTGAGCTCTGGTGTTTCCACTTTTTAAGATTTGTGGGAATATTATTACTTTTCTTAGCAAGTTCTTCTGAGTTGTTACAAGAGGTTATATTATCTTTGTCCGTAGTTCCCCCTGAACTAGTGCCTGTGGTTACATCAACCTTAGAGGGATTGTCTTTGATTCCCCCTGAAGTCATGCTAGGAGTGATGTTGTCAATGGTTACATTATCTTTAGAAGCATCGTCCTTTGTTCCCCCTGAATTTATATCCAGGGTTACATTATCTTTAGTGACATTTGGAATTAATGTTGATGCCATCTTATCTTTAGTCTCTGAAGAACGTTTACTTGGTTCTTCATTTACTAGTGATATATTTGGATCAACGTTAATATGTTTTTCACTAGATTCGGCGTTAGACCCTTCTATTTCCTTTTCCTCTTCACGAAGTTCAGGTGCATCCTTTCTAATGAGCCAAAAATCTGGATCGTCATCGTCTTCCTCTTCAATGTCGTTTTGACTTATGGAATTAGTTTCATCAAAGATTATGTGGACGCTTTCTTCAACACGTAAAGTTCTTTTGTTATATACCTTGTAAGCCTTGCTATGATCTGAGTACCCTAAGAAAACAGCCTCATCACTTCGAGGATCAAATTTACCCAAATTATTTTTCCCATTGTTGTGGACAAAGCATTTGCTTCCAAAACATCTGAGATGAGAAATTTTAGGTTTCCTTCCTCTTAGAAGTTCATAGGGTGTTTTCTTCAATACTGGTCTGATCATCGCTCGATTGTGAATATAACAAGCTGTATTAACAGCCTCGGCCCATAAATTTCTGGGCAAACCGCTGCATAGTAACATGGTACGAGCCATTTATTCAAGCGTTCAATTCATTCGTTCGACTACTCCATTTTGTTGTGGAGTCCGTGGAGCAGAGAAGTTATGCCCTACTCCATGTTCTCTACAAAACCTTATGAAGGATTCGTTGTCGAATTCGGTTCCATGATATGTTCTTATAGATACAAGATTGCAACTATACTTGTTTTGGACTAGCTTCATTAGGCATTCGAATTCATCAAAGGTTTGATCTTTCGAGCTAAGGAAGACTGGCCAAACAAATCTAGAGAAATCATCTACAAGAACAAATACGTACCGACTACCTCCTCTACTTTTTATCCTCATAGGTCCGCAAAGATCCATGTGAATAAGTTTTAGAGGCTTTGTAGTGCTTACAAACTTTTTCGGCTTGAAAGAGGATCTCACATGTTTGCAACGTATGCAGGTATCACAAGCCTTGGTAGTGTCGAAGGTTATGGAAGGTAATCCTTCAACGAGATCCAGAGATCTAAGTTTATTGAGACTGAAAGGACTTATGTGCCCAAATCATTTATGCCAAAGTAGTGGATCAGCGATGGTAACACTCATGCAGGTGATAGCATTGTTGGGTAGAGTTTTGATGTCGGCTATGTAGACATTGTTTGATCGTTCTCCCTCCAGAATGACATTAGAGGAACCCTCTCGAATAATTCGGCATTTGTCATTATGAAACACCACTTTGTTTCCTCGATCACAGAGTTGAGATATGCTTAAGAGACTGTGTCTTAGTCCTTTTACAAGCAATACATTCTCAATACAATGTGAATCAGATAAACCAACTTTACCAATGCCGATTATTCTTCCTTTCTTATTATCTCCGAAGGTTACACTTCCTCCGTCATAAGCGTCTAATGACAGAAATTTCTTTTTATCACCTGTCATATGTCTTGAGCACCCACTGTCTAAGTACCATCTGTGAACCTCATTGCTTTCCTCATCCGAATCGGGGCTTGATTGATGCGTTTTTAACATTAGGCACATGTCTTTGTGCGTCCGTATCTTTGCCCTAGACGTGTTGCTGTGTTGAGCACTAAGGCAAAAGTTTGCCTCGTCTTCATCTTGATATTCTTCCTCTTCGTCTGAGTCTAGTTCTCCCTATCCACACGACGCCAGCATGGCTTGTTTGTGTTGAAACTTGGATCGTTCTCTTTCTCCTTTTGATTTGATATTTTTCCATGTTGGACAATGCTTGATTAGATGTCCAGTTTCTCCACACTTCAAACATCCTTTACTACTTTGTTTTGTATTAGAGTTATTTCCTCTTTCTCTAAATGAGTTTTTCGGTCCAAATTTAAAATTCTTTCGAAAGCGTTTGACTAAAAGGGCTAGGTCATCGCTCATGGTTTCCTCATCGTCACTAATAGAACTTTTTAAGGCTATCCCTCTACTTTTGGATGATTCATTCTGACGTTGATTTAGAGAGAGCTCATGAGCCATGAGATTTCCTAACAATTCTTGATAAGTAAGTGAGGTAAGATCTTTTGATTCCTCAATAGCAGTAACTTTTGGTTGCCATTTATCAGTGCGGCTTCTTAAGATTTTTCTAACCAGATCTTCAGTATCAAATTTCTTACCAAGATTTCTTAGTTCATTAGTGATGTTGGTGAAACTTGCGGACATTTCAACAATGCTTTCATCTTTATCCATTTTAAACAATTCGTATTGTTGAGTTAATAAATCAATCCTGAACTTTTTGACTTGGGTAGTTCCCTCGTACGCAAGTTCTAAACTGTCCCAGATTTCTTTTGCGGAAACACAAGAAGTGAGTCGATTATATTCTTTGGAAGAAATTCCTCGTTGCAATAGAGACATTGCTCGAGAGTTCTTTTCGGCCTTTTTATAATCGTCCTCATCATAGTCCTCTTCATCCTTTATGGTGATGTTCCCTAGAACATCAACGGATTAGATGACAATAGGACCCTTGACTATAATTTTCCAACATTCAAAATCTGTTCCTTTTATATAGTGCATCATTTTGTTTTACCATAAACCGTAGTCTACACCATCAAATGTGGGAAACATTGAGTTTTTGGAATCCATTTGATCGAAATTGATAAATATAGAATCGCTAGTTTAGGATCTACTCTTTTGATGTGAATCAATCAAGAGAACCTGCTCTGATACCAATTGTAGAGTCTAGCGATACTGGGAAATACTCTAGAGGGGGGTGAATAGAGTATTTAGGTATTTTTAAATTTTAAACGATATATTACACCAAAATCTTATTAGGAAAAATATAGTGTAACATTGCGTTAGTTGTATGGCTAAATAAAAAGAAGTACAAAACGTTTGCTACTATACTTACTACTGGAGAGTATAAGTATAAGAAATAGCAAACTACAATAAAAACGTAAAGTAAATAACACGAGCAATTTTAACGTGGTTCGGCCCAATTGAAAAGCCTACGTCCACCGGTGTCTTTATTTATAAGTGTACCTTCTCCGTATTACCTTACAAATAAGACGATCACGATTAACTCTAATCATGATGGCGTGAGTGATGTTAAGCACTCGGTGTGTGGGATGTTAAGCCCATGACAATGAAGGATGTTAAGCCTTCCGTGTGAGGGATGTGAAGCCCTCGGTATTTGAACGATGTGAAGCGTTCAAGGTGTGAACGATGTATGTCGTTCGATTGAGTAACCACTACTCGACTCGTGTGTCTATACTATTCAAGTTTACAAAATTTCTCTAGCTATGAATACACTTCAATTGTCTAGAGAGAATAATGAAACTATATGACTTCCAAGCGTAAACAATTTAAACACGATTTATATAGTTAAGACTTAAAACGAAATTTATTGCAAAAGCTTTTTGAAAGAAATTGTGATGTGATTTTTGCAATGTAAGAAATGTGTGTCAATGTCGTGGTCTTTAAGAGAGGAGGAGCATGATATTTATAGGTGAATTATATTCCTTAATAAAGGGAATAAGATCACCTCATATGATGTGCTTCCTCATTTAAAGAAGATATGTTAGGTGGAGTATCAATCAACCAAGACAATATATTTAAGTTTCCTTTGTTAATGATTTTCTAATATCTTAAAAGATTAAGATATTTTGAGAATCATTTTTCTTTGAAAACTTCTATTTTCTTGATAGATATTATCTTTCTTAGACTATCTTCTTCAGGGACAAGATTATCTTTGACAAGATACGCACGCTTTTAAAAATATTTTGTTTTTTTAACTCTTGGCGGTTCGTGTGTGGTTGTTTACTAAAGTTAATATAACCTTGTTCAAGGTTATACTATCCTTGCCATATAATTTCATTACTCCCTTTACATTAGAGTTCCTAGGATGCACTTCTTCCCTTTGAGAGCTTGATCGAGTTACGCCATCTTGCAGTTTTGTTCTTCTTATATGAATACATGTTCTTAGCACACTCTGAATAACATGGAGCGATATTGTCACTTAGAAAATATAGGATTGACATAAGCAAAACATGTATAGCAAGTTCAACAGAATTGTAAGAGCAAGATCAATTAATTAAGAAAAAAATAAATTCACAAAGGCCAAATTAACACTATAAAAGAAGACCATTAGGGCTTTAATGAGAAGAGAAGGAGGAGAGAACAAGGAGCCACAAAACACATACGTAGGAATAGGGTGAAGACCTTGGCCAAGATTGGTACAAATTCAACCGGATTTTAATGTGGGATGCGATCAATTCAACTCCTAATTTATCTAACGGTTGTATCTATCTATCTTATTTAGTTTATTTATCGTTTAATTAGTTATTTAGTTTAATCTTTCAATTATTTGAACATGTAATGTATCGATTATTGTCAATGAGTTATGAGATTACGTTATTGTTTTAACGTTTAATTAGTACTTTGATATTCGTATGAAATTCACGATTTGACTGTTGTTTTCGTGTTTAATAATTTAGCCTGATCACCGAGATGATTTACATGA
The DNA here is from genome assembly GCA_958450325.1 of Agrostemma githago. NCBI lineage: Eukaryota > Viridiplantae > Streptophyta > Magnoliopsida > Caryophyllales > Caryophyllaceae > Agrostemma > Agrostemma githago. Next base: position 50,637,410 of record OY288256.1, read on the forward strand.
GCCGATTGTTAAATTAATAGTGATTTACATTAGGTTGCAGCTTACTGGTCTAATTTAACTACTAGAATTTTGTATGATAATTGAGTTATATTTAATTGCAGCTTTCTGGTTCTATATAATTCAATTGATTGGTGTTCTTAACGCGATTAAATATATTGACTTGATTTGTGCTTACATGGTTGAGCCAGTCTAATTTACTTAGGATTAAACTTGCGTGGTTAACGGAGTTTAACGAGTAAGAAAGATAAAACTGTTAATATACTTGCTTACAAGGGATTAAATAGTTACCGATCTATTTGAGTCTAATATATTGAATCGATGATTAACCCGACTATATCATATATTGCATGTCTCGAATATTGTTATGATTAGTTACTTATTTATTGTTATGTTTATTTATTTTATTATTATTATTTTGAAAACCAACAAAAAAAAACCCCCTTTTCTATATATCTATACTATTAAATAATAAATCGTCGTAGATAATAACGTTAGTCTCCGTGGGATCGACCTCTACTTACCCTATCTACCGTAGAGTTAGTATTGTTTATAAATTTAATTTTGAGTGCGGAAACGACACACACCAAATTTTGGCGCCGTTGCCGGGGACTGATTGTTTATTGTCTTAGACGTTATCTGCTTATTATTATTACCTTTATTGTCACTGGTATATTTTTGTTTTATTAGTTGAGTCGGCTTAAGTGCCTCCCTGAGTTTCGCAACCTTTGTAAGAGGATTTTAATAGTGTCGGTTGCCCAAAAAAAATCGTTAATTTATTAATTTGATTATTATAGTTTTTATTTTATTTGATTATTTTTTTATGTCGATGCTATGTGTGTTTTTTTGGTGTTTTGTTTCCTTCGTGCTACACTTCCTTGGTCAATGTTATATTTTGCAGATTGTAAAAGAACTTTTGAGTTGGTGTCGGGTTGATTATTTCGCTTGGAGCATGGAAGAATGACAGGCTAAAGTCGTATGCCTCAAATTACTAATTTATAATCACTTATAACCAACTAACTAAAACAATAGTATAGTAGAAATAAGGGTCGAACCCACAAGGAATTGGTTTAATTATAACTGCGTACTAATGTAGAACGATAAATAACTAATTAATTAAATAATAAGAAGGGGGGTTTTTGATTGATTGTCTAACAACTAAAACAATAAAGATAAAAACATTAAGTAAATCGAATGATGAGAAAGAACTTAGACACAAGCACGAATCCACACTCAATAGCGATTGATCATCGTAAGACGGTTTCAATTAATAACCTTGACTACTCTATCGTGAATATGAAATTCCAATTCTCTTAAGAATAGTTAACTAAAACGAATGCCGTTCTTAATTAACCCTAACCGTAAAACAACCTAAACAATCCAGTTCTAGGTTCAATTAGACGGAAGCAATATAGATCTGAGAATTCGATAGAGAATAAATAGCGCGTACAATCCAGTCGCACCTTAGATATTTATGTGAATTGCTTCTAAGTACTAATATCAACGTGTGGACATGACATAGGTCCACCCTGACGCGGCCACGCGCGGGTTTGGGGAGGTGAATGAATCTCCATATGAGATGGTCAAATTGAAATTTAAATCGAAGTAGGAGTCGCCACCGAATTTTGTGGTTATTCGGAACCGTTCGAGCCCACTCTATGTCGTAGTTGGCCGTATACAAAATACGGCCCATTTCCGATGTCAGAGTTTATTGGGCTCGTCCTTTTGCATTACTATACCGATACCGACATTATCGGATATCGTGTATTGAATGACTCTCGTTGCCAATGGATTCGGACATCCGGAAACCATGGTTCTGAGTAAGGGGTGAGGGTACGTGTTGGGAAGTTCACTAAGAACACCCAACCCCGCCCGCACTTAGCGGCCTTTACTAAGATATCGTTCGTTTTTGGTGTACACGCGTTAGTTCGACAGTTGAATGATATGCAAACATTATTTTCCCTAAGCATGTGAGAAATAAATAAATGGGTTGCTAAGTCGTTTAATGCATGTTAAACTAATAACGTCAAAGTTATTTTAGCATGTGAGGTTTGTTTTAGTCTAATAAAATAATAAAATAAATAAATTGCTACGAACACGAGAAAACGAGTTAGTAACGATTGAATAATTCGAATAAAGACGTAAATAAATAAAATGCATGATTTTGAAAAGGTTTATGACACGTGATGGATTAACACGTGTTGACCGAGGTCGAAAAAAGTATTTATCGAAATATTTCGCGAAAGTCGCTTTTTAATGTAAGGTTCGAAAAGAACAAAAAATAGAAAAGCGAGGAAACGAAAAAAAAAAGGACTCGGCGGATCAGGCCACCGCGCGAGTCGCCTGACAGGCGCGCGGCTCGCGTGGCGGTCTGTCCGGTTTTTTTTTGTTTATCGAAAATCGTTAAATTTTATAAATCGCGTACAAATATGGATTAATTTATACTCGATTTATATTTTCGATATTCCTCGTATTCGATATTCGATTATAATCGATATCGAATAGTCGGAATGTTTTAGAAAAGGTTTAAAAAAAGTTTGTTTTATACGAAAAGTAAAAAAAAAGAATTGAACGAAAAAGATGTTAATTCTCTCCGCGTTTAAAATCATCAAATTTTGTTTTTTTAAAAAAAGGTGATGATTTTATTAGCATCAACGAGAATTAATTAATTTAGTTCTTGTAGATACGATATTCGATTAGAGAATCGGTATCGTATTTTAAGAACGTTATGTGAAAAATAGTTTTATAGTGTCGATTATTTAAAAAAAAAAAAATGTGACGAACGACCCATATTAAAAATAAGAAATGACCGACGACCCGTAAAAAAAGTGACGGACGAAAAAAGGAAAGAAAAAAAACGTGAGAGAGAGAGAGAAAGGAGAAGAATCGGGTTTGATTTACACCCTCAACCTACATGCTTTAGTGTCTCGGTATAAGGCTCGTCGAACGGTGGCTTAGGCACGGGAGCGTCGAGATGATGCGGATGAGTTAAGGTGTCGGTTTTTTTTGGACGTGGGATGTGACGGGTTTCGGCCGGTTGTGTGGGTCGGTTTCGTCGGAATTTCGAGGCTACTTCGGGAATATGTCGGGATTTGCTTTGAACTATTTTTACTAGATATCGAGGATGCACGTATGTTAGATGTGTGTATGTATGTCGCTGAAAATTGTTGTCTTTTGTGTTGAATATGGGGTCCTATTTATAGGAGTGGAGGTAACCTTGTTTGTATGACAAGAAATACCGGTTTGGATAGGAAACGCGAGAGTTCGAAAGGGAATGGAAGTCCCGTTTTTTGGTGGAGAAGCCAAGTAACTCGGCTGAAAGGAGGAGTGTCTCGGCTGTTTGGCCGAGTGTTTGAGCTCGGTTGGTGATTTGTTTCGGTTTTCGGATAGAATTCCTACTTGAGATCGAATTCTATCCTTAAACGGATTTGTTTAATATTTTTTGGAGCTGATTTTTGTAGTATTTGGAACCGAATCAGCCGCGTGAGGTATCATGGCTGACTCATGTGTCCCGAGAATATTTTTGACCGGGTTTTGACTCGGTCGTAAAAAGACGGTTTTACCCCTGGTTTCGGAATCGACCCAAATTAGTCTCATTTGACTCGAAACGACCCACTGGGCCTGGATTTGAGGTTGGTTTTGTAAGATATGTACTCCGTAATAAGCCTAAACCAAATGTCCATGATTTCGAGCCCATATCCGAGTCCATTATAGCATGTTTGCGTCCTATCATCATCGGGTGTTTGGCGGGAACTACTATAGACACCTGGCGGTTAAAATGTGGGTGTCTACAGAGCCCCCACTCTGACTGAGGCTTGGACAAGGCGAAAGTCAGAGTAGCTACCAGGCCAATCGAGGATTAAGACCTGGCAGACTCCCGATCGGGTCGTTTAAAGTCCATTAGACTTGCGTGAAGGGCCCGCCAGCCATAAGATAGAAATCATACCTGGGTAGATGTCAATAATGTCGCGGGGACTTTCTTCTAAAAAGGTCCTGGGTATGTCTGTTTACAGACAATCCCTTCTTCGAATTGCGCGGGTGCTTGCCTTGGCAGCTATGGGTGTGTCTGTTTACAGACATATCCCATCTTTGAATGGCGTGGGAGCCTGCATCGGAGGCTACGGGTGTTCCTGTTTACAGATGCATCCAAAAAATGTCGCTTGTACCTTTCCATTGGAGAATTCTTCAGGAGATGGGGTATCTGTCTGTAAATTGCATGTAATATTCTGATAAAATACCGACTCACGCTGGGGAAGGAGATGATTTTTTGAAAATGCCGAATAAAATTTTCGAAATTTTTTGGAAAATGCCGAAAAAAAAATAATTTTTTTTTGGAAATAAAACTGCTTGGGATGACTTGATTCCTGATCAGATTCTGACACGGATTCCTAAAACCTTCTGGTTAGGCCTGTATGCCTAGATGAAGTAGGGAACATTGTAAAAATCCCTATTCCAGGGGTGACTAGGAGAAGGGGTTTTTCTATTATAAATAGAGAGTTCTTGCGCCCTTAATCTTCTCATATTCCAACCCAAATATTTCCTTCTATCTTAAAATCCCTTTAGACTTTTAAGACAAAATAAAAATTTCCGCTATGGGTATTGAACATTTGACTGCGATGCTTCACGCGTGGGCCCAGAATTTCCGAGATGAAGACAAGGTTCAGCTAACTCAGATGGGGATTGTGGCTTTGTTCCCGCTTCAGCGACTCAAGGTGGATGCACATTTCTTGGACGCTTGCTTAACTTTTTGGGATACTACCCACCATGTTTTCGCTTTTCCCCGGGGAGAAATATGTCCCCTTCCCGAAGAAATTGCCGCCGTAGGGGGTTGGTGCCCAAACGCTCATCCTGCTATTCCTCCTTTTTATCCTGATCCAAGGAGGAGACTGAGGGATTTTCTTGGGTTGTCTCATGCTGAGACTTCTCGTATGGTAAAGGGAAATTTTGTTTCCCTGTTTGACTTGGCCGACAAATTCATGGATCCAAATGGTGCCAGAATTTCTTCTATCCATAGGCGTAGAGCTTTTGCCTTCTGTATGCTACATCGATACGCCTTCGAAGGTCGGATGGATGCTGACTCATGTATAGGTGAAATCAGGTTGATCAGCATAGTGGATCAGATGGAGGCAGGTTATAGCCCAGCCTGGCTGATAACTGGGGAGATTATCATAGGCCTTGACGCTAGGAGGCCTGGCCCAGATCGGCAATTAACGGGCAGTATCCGTCTTTTGCAGGTATTTGACCTTCTTTTTTTCGAATTTTTTTTTTTAATTTCCGGATATTTTTTTTTGATTTTATGATTTTTTTATTTAATTTTCCGAAAATTTTGTTTTTTTTTTTTCGGAATTTTTCGATTTTTTTTCGAAAGTTTTTGACTTTTCGAAAATTTTGCAGATTTGGTTATCCGAGCACCTGTCGATCATAGAGCCCCCGGTGAACATATCCAAATATCGAAACTGTCAAATTGGCTCGCGGTCCCGACGGATAAGCTTGAGTCATCACATAAATCGGAAGTATTGGGATGAAGAGCTAAAATTCCATGGTGGGCCCTTGATTAGGTGGAACGTAATCTGGTGGTTCCTTTCGAAGATGACGGGCCTAGCTAAAAGAGATAAAGCCCGTTACCTGGTGATCTTATCCTTGGACTGGACCGTCCATATCTACCCAAATCGTCTGATAAGGCAGTTTGGCTGGTTCCAACAGATCCCCGAGACTGAAGCAATCATTAGCGTTTCGCTCCAATTGACGGAAGCTATGTGTGACACGTGGTTACAACGCTGGTTTATCCGTGTCATGTGGACTATACCTCGCCCTTGTCAAACCACTTGGGCTTCTGAATCATATCGTAAATGGACTTCCGAAGAATCTGAAGAAGCCCGTTAGGCTTTGAAGACCAATGAGGCTTTTGACTTGGCCCGCAGAGAATCAGTAAAAGATAATAGATGGTTCTTTGATGACGAAGAAACTCCAACTACCTTTATCCGGCCAAAGTCAGGTTCTAAGTCAAAAACTAAGACTCGAGCTAAAGAGACCGGTGCTAGCGACTTGGAGAGAAGACTCGGACCAAAGCTAGCGGTCCGAGATAGACTAGGGCCGAGGGATCGGTTACCCGAGAGGGTAAGGGCCCGACTAGGGCCGACCAAGGTGACCGGGGAATCAAGTTCGAAGAAACGAGCCCGGGTTAAGGAGGTTCCCTTAGTCATTCGGGAGCGTTCACCTCCACGTTGACGCCGGTGGACCGAAAAAGAGACTAAGAACAAGGGAAAGGGAAAAATGCCTTGGATTTTTTTATTATTTGAATATTAGTACTATTTGTGTGTTGTTGTTTTTTTTTGGATTTTTTTTGTGATTGAATTTTTTTGAAATAAATAAAGGAAGTTTATTAAAAACCGTTCCTGTTTTTTTTCGATTGCAGTGGTTGTGCCCTTTTGAGGGGCTGCCTATGTATCCACAAATAGCGGAATCAAACCAAACGTAGTTCAGACTTAATTTGCAATTCAAGACTATTGGTTCAAGATGTTTATAACAGTAGAATAAGTAATTCTAACTTTTGACTTGTCTTTAAAAGTTTATCTTGAAAAGATTTTTTTGATAAACTTTTGCAAATGACATTGAGAGAAACGGGTTAAGGGTAATAACGTTTCAGCTGGTCCAGGTTGGTTGGGTTGACAAACTCGTTCCCGTCCAGATCTGTTAGCATTACCGCTCCGCCTGATAAAATCTTCTTTACCAGATATGGTCCGGCCCAGTTAGGTTTGAATTTTCCCCTTGGGTCTACTGGTAATAAAGCTCGTACAGACGTGAGAACTAAGTCTCCTTCTTTGATGTTCCTGGGCCTCACCCTTTTGTTGAAGGCCCGTTGGATCCTTTTTTGATAAATCTGTATGTTATTGAGGGCACGAGATCGTCGTTCGTCTAAAAGGACTAGTGAGTCATATCGTGCTCGAACCCAATCGGCTTCGAGTACTTGACTTTCGAGCAAGATTCTGAGTGACGGTACCTCTAGCTCAACAGGTTGGACCGCTTCCATCCCGTATGTGAGGTAATACGGTGTTGCCCCAGTCGCAGTACGAATCGAGGTTCGATATCCCCAAAGGGCAAATGGTATCTTATCGGGCTAATCTCGATAATTGTCGGCCATCTTTTTGAGTATGGTGACAATAGTTTTGTTAGCTGCTTCTACCGCTCCATTGGTTTGGGGTCGGTAAGGTGAAGACGTATGCCTTTGGATCTTGTACTTGGCTAACAAGTCCGCCGTTTCGGCTTGGAAATGGGTCCCGTGGTCACTGATGAATTAATGAGGGACTCCATACCGACATATTATCCTATTTTGGATAAATTTGGCAACATGGCTGGCGTTGAGAATACGGTAGGATTCCGCTTCGACCCATTTGGTGAAATAGTCGATTGCTACCAAAATGAAGCAGTGTCCTCCGGTTCCCGAGGGGTTTATCTTTCCGATTATATCGATTCCCCACGTCGAAAACGGCCAGGGTGTTGTCATGGTATATAGCAGGGATGGCGGCATATGCTGCACATTGGCGAAAATCTGGCAGTTATGGCAACGTTTTATGTAAAGCTGACAATCGGTTTCCATGCTGTTCCAGTAGTATCCAAGTCTCATTATCTTTCCGATTATATCGATTCCCCACGTCGAAAACGGCCAGGGTGATGTCATGGTATATAGCAGGGATGGCGGCATATGCTGCACATTGGCGAAAATCTGGCAGTTATGGCAACGTTTTATGTAAAGCTGACAATCGGTTTCCATGCTGTTCCAGTAGTATCCGAGTCTCATTATCTTCCGGACTAACATCTGGGCGTTCATGTGAGGACCGCACTCACCGTCATGTACTTCGGCCATGACCTTCTCGGCGTTACCCTTATCGACACATAAAAGGAGAGCCCCCTACGGTGTCTTTTTGTAAAGTTGTCTGTCGTCGGTACGGACGAACTGGGTCGCTAGCCTACGTAAGGCCTTCTTGGCTCGATTGTCGGCCCCGGGTGGATACTCCCCGGTTGTCAGGTACGTTTGGATGGCCTTATACCACGGCTCGGGATCAGGTATCTCGATATCTTCGATGTCGTTGATATATGCTGGTTCGGATCGCCTTTCGACACAGATTGGCATGCTGGTCATATGATCGGGAATGTTTAGTAAAGACGCCAGTTTTGAAAGTGCATCTGCGAACTGATTTTCTTCCCGAGGTAGATATATATATTCTACCTTTTGGAATTGTTTCTCGATATCCCTTACTCGTGCCTGCTAGGCCACGAGATTGGCATTTCGGGTTTTGGTTTTTCATTTTTGTAGTGCTTGGGTAATGACCAGAGATGAGTCGCCGTTTACTCGGAGGTTTGTGACCCCTAAATTGGCGGCGGCTTGTAGCCCGTGGATACATGCTTCATACTCAGCGGCGTTATTGGTGACGTCAAAGTCCAATTTGATAGACACGGGAGTATGTTCCCCTCTCGGCGAGATTAGGAGTATACCGACTCCAAATCCCCGAAAATTTGATGCTCCGTCGAAGTATAAATCCCACGTCTCGGTCTCAGTATGGAAAATATCTTCATCCGGGAAGGACCAAGTATCGGTGTGTCCTTCTTCGGTTACGGGAATGTCGGCGAGAAATTCGGCTACTATTCGGCCTTTGATGGCTTTTAATGGTACGAACTTTAGATCGAATTCTGCCAGCATCAGGGTCCATCTCGATATCCTGCCGTTGAGAATGGGCTTTTCGAAAAGATACTTGATCGGATCCATTCTTGATAGTACTTGCACCTCATAACTGAGCATGTAATGTCGGAGCTTCTTAGTGGCCCAGACTAAAGCCAAACACGTCTTTTCGAGCATGGTGTACTTACACTCGTACTCTAGAAACTTTTTGCTGATGTAGTATATAGCTCGTTCTTCGGAATTGACCATTTGAGCTAGCATAGCCCCCATGGCTGTCTCTGTCGTGGTTAGGTACAGCGACAAAGGCAAACCGGGTTGAGGTGGCATCAGGACCGGCGGTGAAGACAAGATTTCTTTGATTCTGTCAAAGGCTGCTTGACACTTGTCGTCCCATAGTAACCGTTCCCCTATTTTCAGCTTTTTGAAGATCGGTTCACACACCATGCATGGTTAGTTTTGAAATGAACCTGCTGATATATTGGACCTTCCCGAGAAAACCTCTTATCTCCTTTTCGGTTTTAGGAGGCTGCATCTCGGTGATAGCCTTAATTTTGGTTGGATCGACTTCGATACCGCGTTGGCTAACGATGTGACCCAATAATTTGCCAGAGGTTACCCCGAAACTGCATTTCTGAGGGTTTAATCTCATGTTGTATTTGCGTAATCGGGTGAAAAATCTTCTCAGGGCGGTGATGTGACCATCCCTGTCCTTGGATTTGACGATCATATCGTCCACGTAAACTTCCACTTCTTTATGCATCATGTCATGTAATAAAGTTGTGGCGGTTCGTTGATAGGTGGCCCCGGCATTAATGAGACCAAACGGCATGACAGTATAGCAATAAGTACCCCAAGGTGTAATGAAGGTGGTCTTATCCATATCTTCCTCTGCCATTTTTATTTGATTGTACCCGGCATACCCGTCCATGAATGATAGAAGGGCATGATCAGCTGTGTTATCCACCAGTATATCGATGTGTGGTAACGGGAAATCGTCTTTCGGACTCGCCTTGTTAAGATCCCGAAAGTCTACACAGACACGTACCTTACCGTCTTTTTTAGGGACCGGCACAATGTTCGCAACCCAATCTGGATACTCGGAGACTCGTATGAACCCAGCCTTGAATTGCTTGTCGACTTCTTCCTTGACCTTGAGGGACCATTCGGGCCTCATACGTCGGAGTTTCTGCTTAACCGGCTTGAACCCTTCCTTGATCGGTATATGGTGCTCAGCTATTTCGCGGTCTATCCCCGGCATGTCCTTGTAGGACCATGCGAAGACGTCTTTGAATTCTTGAAGGAGATCGATGAACTGTTGTTTCTCCCCGGGATCTAGAGATAACCCTATCTTAAGCATCTGAGGCTCTAAGGTTGTTCCCACGTTGATGGATTCGGTTTCTTCGATTACCGGATTGCAGGACTCCCTTTGCTCTAGTTGCTCGATCAGATGTGGAGGTAAGGATACCTGTTCGTCGGGTTTCTCAATGTCATTGCACAAAATATTTTGAAAATTTAGGAAATTTTGAAAATGAGACAAGTCGTAAGCAGAACGGTTGTTATTATTCATAAATTGGGAAAATAGCTCGAAGAGAGCTGCCATCTGATCACTAGTCAGTGGCGGGATAGGTAGGGTGCCCGGGACAGACCCCGAAGCACCAGGAAAAGCTTAGGGGGAGTTACAGGACTGACCCTAGCACCGGACTCATTAGACTCAATCTCAGACTCTGACTCGGACTCTGACTCAGACTCAGACTCAGATTCTGGCATTTCTCCTTCCCCTGTGATCAGCTTGAAAGTCCTTCCTTGACTGTCAATCCACTTGACAGTCTTCCTCCAGGCTCTCTTCCCTGTCCCGGATCCGACATCCGAGATCAGCTTGGATGGATCGAAGGTGCGGCTGCAAAGAATGAGACTGACGAGTTCTTCCTTCGACGTTGGGGCCGCGAGCTCCTCTCCAAAAAGTAGCCCCAGTGCGGGCTCAACATTCTTAGCATCTTCGGACTGGACGAGGGCGAAGATGTCGTCTGGTATGTAGTTGCAGACCTGGGCCAAGTGGGTCCCAGGGCGCGTGGTCGTGGGCCGGTATAGGCCTGTTTGGACGGATTCGAACACCGGTGTGACGAAGATGATCTTTCCGGCTCCGGTTTGGCCCATATTTTCCGGGGTCAGGGTGTAACCCAGACCGGTTTGAATCCTCCCGTTATCGAGAACTTCGAGGATTTTTCCTGCGGGTAGATTGGGCCTTGATGTAGCTGATGCGCGTCGAATCGTCGCCTATCCAACGCGGTCAAACAATATTTATAAACTCCAACTAACTACTACGTCGTAGCGGTAAGTCGGGGATCGATCCACGGGGACGGGCTAGGTAAAATCGGTCGAGTCAAAGTCTAAGCGTGATTGGGTCGAGAAAGGGGGGTTTTGGGTCGAGAGTTCGAGAGAGTAGGCTAGGGTCAATAAGTAGGAAAGGTGTTGGGGAGAGTTGGGATTCGGAAATGGGGTCTAATAGTCTCGGGATCGAGTTTTAGTTACAACGTTAAAAAGGAGAGTGCCACCTTTCGGTATCCTCACCCAACCTACCTAAGCCCGCTTTCGCGACGAAAGGGTAAGTCTCAATCTAAGGTAATTTCTACCCCGAGATTCCCCATATTGGTAGAAATGAGTCAAGGTCGGCCTAGTCGCGATTCTAAGTCAACAAAGACACAAAAACCTTAACATCAATAATTAACAAGTAAACAACCCACCAACATCCCTTGAATAAAATAATCCAAATCCTCCTCCCTAATTCCCCAACAAAGAAATCTACTCACAATTCATCATGGAAATCATTTCAACATGCATATTAATTAGATCTAAACAAGATAATGATGAGAAAACAACATAAAAACTAAATTAGAGATTAGGGAGTGGAAGAGAATTATACCAACTATGTAGATCTATAAGAAATAAGAGGATTGCATAAGCAAAGATTGAATCTTTGATGAATAAAGTGAAGAACTTGTCACTAATCCTTCATTAAACCCAACAAATCTTCAAATAAAACTTGAATAATCTTCTTACAAACTTGAGATCTAGATAATTGTTGATGGAAATTATGTAGATCTACTATTAATTACTATGTAAACTACTAGAATTTTGGAGGATTTCTACTAGAATACTACTAAACTACTAATAATGGATGGTGTGATAGGATGGTGGAGTGGTGTAATGTCTTCCCTCCTTAGCATAATGGAGAGGTGAGTTGGGCAATAAACTAGGGTAACATATATATAGTAATCTCTTAATGGGTATTTAACCTAAAGCCCATAATCTAATCTTTGCCCATTAGTGAGACCTTGTCCTTTGAGATGCAACTTTGCCCAATGAGTCTTCATAGGGTGAAGTTTTGCCCTGCGGTTGACGATATTAGCACCACCGGGTGAAATTTCACCCGGTGAGATTTTCTTCTCGAATCGCCATTTTTGACGCTTTTCTCCATCGGGCGAAATTTCACCCGGTGGGCGAAATTTCGCCCGGTCATCTCATAGGGTGAAATTTCACCCTATGAACTTTTTGTCCAAAATGGTAATCTGGGGAGGAACACCGTCGGGCGAAATTTCGCCCGGTCAAATTCTCATCGGGTGAAATTTCGCCCTGTGACTTCAGAGGGCCATAACTCTCTCGTTTGATCTCCTATTGGGGCGTGTGATATGTCGTTGGAAAGCTAAGAAGATAAGCTTTCACCTCCAACTGGAATCGCTTCGATCCGAGGTCTAGAACTCTAGATATATGCATTTGAAGTCGGACCTCTCCGGTGAAGATGCCCAACGGACTATACTTTTTCCTTTTTGCTCAAGGTTTCACCTCTTGGGTTTGGACTTTGGATTTTAAGTTGTGCGCTTTGCTTTTCGGACGATCTCCCTCTCTCTCTCATGCTCATAGGAGCTCAGGCACGCTTCTGGTCGAAAATCCTATCAAAATAGACAGAAAACTACCAAAAACACGTAAACTGCAAAACAGAGACGCTAATGCGAGAATTACTCAAAATACGGCGATAATCGCACTTTATTCTCGCAAAACGAAGGAAAAACGGGTCTAAATGGGAGGAAAAACGGTCCAAATTTGGCACACAACAGTAGCCCCCGGTAGAAAGCCCAGATTTTGTAACATCCGGTCCATGCTAACCGTGAAGTAGGGTCGGAAAAGGTATTCTTCTTCGATGGCCCCTATAAAGTCGAACCCCCAAAGATCGGTGCGGCCCGAGGTGTTGCAGTTAGCCACAGTCATAGGTGTGGCTTCTAGAGTGATGACAGTATCGTGCAAAGGTAGCTTGATCTTCCGATGCAGGGTGGAGGACACAACCCTGGTCGCGTGGATCCAGGGTCTTCCTAAAAGAAGCTTAAAGGAAGAAGTCACGTCGATCACCTGAAATTCCAGCTCTTTCTCTATTGGGCCTGTTATGATAGTAAGTTTTACGGCCCCGGCTACTGACTTTGGACTTCTGTCGAAAGCCTGAATGGTTTGAGCTGTAGGAATGTAGTCGGCCTTGGTGATACCGAGGGCTTTGGCGGTCCTCAAGGGGAGGACGTTGACTGCGGACCCGTTGTCGATAAGGGTCATGGGCAGATATTTTCCACGGCAGATTACCTTGATGTAGAGGGCCATGTTGTGGGTTGGCCCAAATGGTGGTAGATCAGCATTTGAGAAGGTGATAAGTGGGCCTTTTTCTTTAGCTTTCCCCTTTAGGTGGGGCAGAACCGTGGCTACCATTTCAGCTGGAGTAGCCGTAGAGTCGATTTTGACTTGATCGAGGGCCTTAGTGAGTGCCTCTCGATGTTCCTAAGAGCTAACTAGGAGTTGCCATATAGAGAGGTCAACTCGAGTCTTGCTCAGCTGCTTCACAAGAGCCTTTTCAGTAGTTGGCAGCTCTTCCGGGGCGACCTCCGCTTTAGGTGGCGGCTCGGTGATGACGAGGGCGTGACTGCTGGTTAAGGCCTTGGACTTAACCTTCTGGATCTCCTCGGGTGTGATAGGGACGGCTTCTCCCTTAGTGAGATAGACGTCGTCTTCATCGTCGCACCAGATCCCGTTGATTTGCGGGATAAACGGGGAAATGAGATGTGAACAGTCTATGACTTCCCCGGAGAAGATGGCGTGAGTGGCCAGCGGGTTGTCCTTGTTGTTGGGATTGCCTCCAGGTAAGGGGATTTTCCCGCTTTCGATGAGATCCTGGATAAGATGCTTTAGTTTCCAGCATTTCTCGGTATCGTGTCCCTTACCCTGATGGTATTTGCAGTAGGCTTAGATATCGTAGAACTTGGAGCGACGCTCGACTGGAAGATCAGGTGTTGGGCCTATCGGATTGACCAGGCCTTTTGATGAGAGCCTTTGTAAGGCGTTTGCATAGGTGGTACCTATGTCGGTGAATACCCGGGGTGTGGTATTCTTCTTGGACGGGTTATCAAGTAGATTTACCTCATCAAAAATGTTGCGAGTAGCAGCAGCAGATGTGGGCTTGCTTGTTGATGAGCTGGCCCCTTGGTATCCCTTGGTGGAGGCCTTAGTGAGGCTTTCCAACCTTAGATCATCCTCGATTCTCGTTCCCATCTCGGTTAGGACCGCGAAGCTAGGTATGATGGCGTACCGGAGATGGGTCCGATAAGCGGGCAGGAGATTCTTGACGAAGGCTTCAACTAGGACCTTTTCACTGGGCTTATCGACCAGTTTGACGCTTTCAGCCCTCCAGCGTTGAAGGTACTTCGTAAACCCCTCCTTTGGTTCCTGGGCCATTACTTCCAGGGTGCGCATCGTGGTTTGGATCTCCGTGTTTTCGGCGTAGTTCCGAGCGAATTCCGTTGCCACGTCATCCTAAGACTTGTATTTCTTGGAATCGAGCCTATAGAACCAGGCTTTCGAATGCTTCTCGAGCGAGGTGGCAAACAAATGCTTGAACATGTTTGATTTCACTCCTTTTAGGGCCATAAACTCTTTGAAGGACCGGATATGTAATACCGGGTCTTCGGTGCCGTCGAACATCGGGAGGCCCGTCAGTTTGAGATTGGTGGGCAATTCGTCGGTTAGAGGTGCATAGGCCCAAGCATTTTCCGTGTGAATCGAGTTGTGGGTCGACAAATGGACCTGCTCTTGTAGCTTGATGACTGCGCTAGTCAACTCGGCTAGTGGCCCATGGGTTTCATCTTCACCCCTCGGCTTGTCCTGTTCTATGGCGCTAACCAGGGTAACAATGGCGATCTGGTCACCCCTAATTCGGTCGAGTTGTTCTTGGATCTTGGCTAGCGAGGTGTTCAGTTGGTCAATGGCGTCCTTAGTCATGGTTTGGGTGTGAGGTGGCCTGTCTGTAAGAACACCGTGTAATCAGAATCGAACCCAGATCGAAGAGTGCATCCCGAGCAAGAAGAAAAGACGACTAGACTCGGAAACAGATTAAAAACCGACTCCTAGACGGGTGACTCGTGGATGGTGGGCTTTCTTTAGGATTTCGGCAGAATGGGCCTAGTCCTGTGTGAAGAAAGACCTACGTGTGAGCTATTCCCCAGACTTTGGACTCGATTGTGTAAGTGGGCTTCCCTTTGTAGGAGTTTGTCCTACGTAGGTGGGTCGTGCCTTGACTAATAATGCGGACTTGGGATGGGGTGGAAACTCGTGATGTAAGATCGACAGAGTTTCGACGCTATAGACTCTAACAACTTATGACAAGACCCGACACTGCTAAATACGGGAAGTCCTAAGAAGAAGAAAGCTTTGAAAAGAAGATTTGGATTTGAAAAAAAACCGAACAAAGTCGGATAGGATGGCTCGATCTTTTTTGAAAATCGAAAAAAGGTGTCATCGGGCCGGGATTTTCGAGAACTTTTTTTCTTGAAAAGGATTGGACATCATATTGGCTAGAAAATAGGCTATTTTGAGTCAAAATCATAAGTCCTAAATTCGGTAGCTTTTCGGGTTTTGAAAAATGGATAATTTTCGAAAAAGATGCAAGTTTTTGAAAAAGGACGGTTTTTGAAAAGACGAGACATGGATCAAGTACCACGTAGTCACGGAAACAGTATAATGACGCAATGTATGCTCTTAGTCTAAGTCTCGGTCGGTCGAATAGGGTCTATACCAACGACGATAGCTTTCTCGCAAATCAAGACGGTCTTCCTAAGCCGAGTTGGTCTTAGAATCTGCCGTAAAACCCATGCGAGTTCCGCCATCGAAGTCTTTAGTGCGCCCATTTAGGAACGCACCATGGTATAGTGGGACGTCGGTCACAAGTAACCGGCCCGGGAAAGATTGGGTTATGAATGAACCATTGAACTAAAACGTGTACATTACTATTCGAACGATTTCTTTTCGAGACTCACCCTAGGGATGCCGATGGTAAGTGACTCATCAGTTGATCCCCAGCGGAGTCGCCAAATTGTGGACATGACATAGGTCCACCCCGACGCGGCCACGTGCGGGTTTGGGGAGGTGAATGAATCTCCATATGAGATGGTCAAATTGAAATTTAAATCGAAGTAGGAGTCGCCACCGAATTTTGTGGTTATTCGGAACCGTTCGAGCCCACTCTATGTCGTAGTGGGCCGTATACAAAATACGGCCCATTTCCAATGTCAGAGTTTATTGGGCTCGTCCCTTTGCATTATGATACCGATACCGACATTATCGGATATCGTGTATTGAATGACTCTCGTTGCCAATGGATTCGGACATCCGGAAACCATGGTTCTGAGTAAGGGTTGAGGGTACGTGTTGGGAAGTTCACTAAGAACACCCAACCCCGCCCGCACTTAGCGGCCTTTACTAAGATATCGTTCGTTTTTGGTGTACACGCGTTAGTTCAACGGTTGAATGATATGCAAACATTATTTTCCCTAAGCATGTGAGAAATAAATAAATGGGTTGCTAAGTCGTTTAATGCATGTTAAACTAATAACGTCAAAGTTATTTTAGCATGTGAGGTTTGTTTTAGTCTAATAAAACAATAAAATAAATAAATTGCTACGAACACGAGAAAACGAGTTAGTAACGATTGAATAATTCGAATAAAGACGTAAATAAATAAAATGCATGATTTTGAAAAAGGTTTATGACACGTGATGGATTAACACGTGTTGACCGAGGTCGAAAAAAGTATTTATCAAAATATGTCGTGAAAGTCGCTTTTTAATGTAAGGTTAAAAGAATAAAAAATAGAAAAGCGAGGAAACGAAAAAAAAAAGGACTCGGCGGATCAGGCCACCGCGCGAGTCGCCTGACAGGCGCGCGGCTCGCGTGGCGGTCTGTCCGGTTTTTTTTTGTTTATCGAAAATCGTTAAATTTTATAAATCGCGTACAAATATGGATTAATTTATACTCGATTTATATTTTCGATATTCCTCGTATTCGATATTCGATTATGAAATCGATATCGAATAGTCGGAATGTTTTAGAAAAGGTTTTAAAAAAAGTTTGTTTTATACGAAAAGTAAAAAAAAGAATTGAACGAAAAAGATGTTAATTCTCTCCGCGTTTAAAATCATCGAATTTTGTTTTTTTTTTTAAAAGGTGATGATTTTATTAGCATCAACGAGAATTAATTAATTTATTTCTTGTAGATACGATATTCGATTAGAGAATCGGTATCGTATTTTAAGAACGTTATGTGAAAAATTGTTTTATAGTGTCGATTATTTAAAATAAAAATAAAAATATGTGACGAACGACCCATATTAAAAATACGAAATGACCGACGACCCGTAAAAAAAGTGACGGACGAAAAAAGGAAAGAAAAAAAACGTGAGAGAGAGAGAGAAAGGAGAAGAATCGGGTTTGATTTACACCCTCAACCTACATGCTTTAGTGTCTCGGTATAAGGCTCGTCGAACGGTGGCTTAGGCACGGGAGCGTCGAGATGATGCGAATGAGTTAAGGTGTCGGTTTTTTTTGGACGTGGGATGTGACGGGTTTCGGCCGGTTGTGTGGGTCGGTTTCGTCGGAATTTCGAGGCTACTTCGGGAATATGTCGGGATTTGCTTTGAACTATTTTTACTAGATATCGAGGATGCACGTATGTTAGATGTGTGTATGTATTTTGGTCGCTGAAAATTGTTGTCTTTTGTGTTGAATATGGGGTCCTATTTATAGGAGTGGAGGTAACCTTGTTTGTATGACAAGAAATACCGGTTTGGATAGAAAACGCGAGAGTTCGAAAGGGAATGGAAGTCCTGTTTCTTGGTGGAGAAGCCAAGTAACTCGGCTGAAAGGAGGAGTGTCTCGGCTGTTTGGCCGAGTGTTTGAGCTCGGTTGGTGATTTGTTTCGGTTTTCGGATAGAATTCCTACTTGAGATCGAATTCTATCCTTAAACGGATTTGTTTAATATTTTTTGGAGCTGATTTTTGTAGTATTTGGAACCGAATCAGCCGCGTGAGGTGTCACGACTGACTCATGTGTCCCGAGAATATTTTTGATCGGGTTTTGATTCGGTCGTAAATATACGGTTTTACCCCCGGTGTCGGAATCGACCCAAATTAGTCTCATTTGACTCGAAACGACCCACTGGGCCTGGATTTTAGGTTTTGTAAGATATGTACTCCGTAATAAGCCTAAACCAAATGTCCATGATTTCGAGCCCATATCCGAGTCCATTAAAGCATGTTTGCGTCCTATCATCATCGGGTGTTTGGCGAGAACTACTATAGATTCCTGGCGGTCAAAATGTGGGTGTCTACACAACGTATCCCGTTCAATATTAATTCCTAGTTGTTACCAATGTAAAGTTAATCAGTAAATCCAACTCAATTAACAATACTAACGATAGAACGATGCAATTAAATACTAGTTGTACACCTAGCAATCAACAACAACATTCATAAAATTAATAACAAAGCAATTCATAATAATCAAGGTTAATATCAAAACATTCAAACTCACAAACGTTTCTCGAGCGTTTCAAAGGCTTGAATCTAAGTAGAGAATATTAGTTACACATACTTGCAATGGAAAATTAGGGTTCTTTAAAGTTCTCCCTTTCCTTCCTTAATGTAACGTTAAACTAGATGTGAATGATATGAATAATCTAAACTCAGGCTAAACTTAACCTAATAATAGTTTACTAATAATAAAATAATAATAAAAACATCCTAGTAATATTAAAATTTCCTAATTAAAACCCAAGTCTAAAACGTAGCAAAATAACACAAAATAAGACGGAACGCGTGGAGCGTTACAGACCACCGCGCGACTCGTATGAGTGTGGCACGACTCGCACGAGCGCGCGACTCGTATGAGTGTGGCACGACTCGCACGAGCGCGCGACTCGCCTGGATTCTGGGCGACTCGCGTGGCAGGCTGGAGCGGTTTCGTGCAATTCTTCGATTCTGTCGTTCCGGGTCTTCAAGTGGGCTTTCTTCTTCTTCTTGTTTTATTCGCTCTTAGCCCAAACCGACGGTCCAATGGTTAGCATCCTCAAAATAGCCTATATTACATTCATACCAAATTGACACAAATGCAATACAAGACAACCGATTTAGCTCACAAAATATACCAAAACCGTCGTAATAAATACGACTAAATACGGCCCATCAAATATCCCCACGCTTGAACCTTTACTCGTCCTCGAGTAAAACTCAAAGAACACAATAAACACAACCATCACTGATTCAAAATACTTGAGAATAACATTACACACCGGCCCTCACTCGTCTTCCACCAATCTCCCTCGTTATGATATAATGCACATGCTAATCCAACCTTCTCATGAAACTCCACTCAAATGCTCCATTGAATCAACACACCCAATATCAAACTATTATCATCGATCCAATTCATCAAAACAAGGCACATTAGCAAATAAATATAGGCTATAATCCACATCTAACGCCCCTTATTTCTCCAATCCTAGAACGGATCACATGTGCTACAAATGTCACCGGTGGTACAAGACATATACCACAATATTCCACAACCCACACATGCGATCAATCCTAAACGCCTCTAATAGTTTAATATACCAAACAAAACATCACCAATCGCATAGAATTTAGTGCTACGACTACACCGCACCGCGATTCTTCCCACCTTAGCCAACTAATCCTACCCTTCCGACCTTTTATGTCGCCCTTCTTATGACGCCAACACCAAGAAATGGAGAAAGTAATTGTGAGTTTTTCCTAATTCCTTCATTTTGCCTAGAGCGTCCGCCCTTGCGGATTTTCACTCTAGCTATTCTTTTTTTTTAACTCACACTACTCTCGTGGCACGCAACTCGATTTTTCTTTTTACCCGGAGCGCCCTTTCGGGTTTTCACTCCGTCCTCGGCCACATTCCCATTCTTGCCTAGGCGCCCTTTCGGGTTTTCACCTAGCCGGATTTCTTTCTTTTTTTTTTCTCGATTTTTTTCCATTCAATCTTCTTTCTTGAAATTACAACGTTAATGACGGTTACAAGATGAGACAAATATAAATCCCTCCCCACGCTTATTCCGAACATTGTCCTCAATGCGAGCCAAAGGACATAAATATAAACATTAAACGAGGAGAAGGACATCGACATTAATAAACGACTCGTCACCAGTCTCACAACATAGTAATGTTCGACCATTCATTCCCTAAAGCATATCCCAATAACAAGACAACATCGATAGAATATGAATCATCCATTGTCACACACCAAACTCACGCCACTTCAATGTCAACTCTCAGCCCAACTTGACTTCACAAGAACCAAAAGGAAACCTCACAAAACAAGAACAACATCCACTCACGACTCAACCGAAACTCACTAACTCCAAAACGAAAGTAATTCAACCACCAAAACATCAACGCAATAGTACATTCAACTGAATTCACCGTAAGCCGAGAGCAGCAACATAGACGACATATCTATGACAATAAACCTCAGCACAATTTAAAACCCGCTACAAACCCACCGAACAAAGCTACATGTAACAACCCATACTCATAAACCCGCTTCAATATAGCCAATTCCAATCACCAACCGAACAAAATCAGTCAAAAATCAACACCAACAGCTAAACAAAGCTGTTAACATAAAATTGACTACCAATCGACACGAATCAACCCAGCTTCCACTATCAAAGGAAAATCTCATTTCAAGCCCCATTAAAGAGAGAAGGACGAGAATCATACCCACTTCGCCAATGTTGCTCGGAAAACAGACTCTAATGTCGATCCTGGTGGGACACACGACTGACGCATCTCTCCTGGATCAGACAGTCAGGCGGACCTTACTCACGGACTAACGATGATAGGACCGACAAATTGACAGCACCACTAAACTCGGCCAAAACGAACAGGTTACCATATAGCACTTCCGAGTAACGAAACTCATCCATCCATTCAAGACAAATCGGGGCACCCCCAATTTCTAGGGTTTAACTGGGAAGCTCGAATTGGGTGAAACCAAGGGACTGTAGGAGAAGAAATAGTGTAATTGGAGTGGATAAGTGAAGGAAAATGGGTGAAAATTAATGGATGATGGAAGAAAATAGGAATGGAGGTGACATTTGAGGGTGGAAAAGGAAGGAGATGAAGGGGAGAAGAAGGGTATGTCGGGGTCTGGTTGTTTTGTTTCTTTTTGATTTTTTTTGATTTTTTAATAGAGGAGAGCATATACCTGTAGGTGATGAGTAGCGCGCGACTCACGTAGATCCCGGGCGACTCGCGCGGAGGTCTGGTTTTTAGATCTTCAAGGACGAATTTCTTCGTCTCATTCTCGATGTGATACGCTAGTCGCCCCATATCCATGCAAGTCGCACGCGATACTGAAAAATTCACGAATTCTCGTTCCTACAAAGTACTAAAAATTAGTATTCGACTTAAAATTAGAAATAAATATATTTGTGACTTATTCTACGAAAAATACGAAAATGATTATAAATCTAATAACAAAATAAACACGGCCCTTAATAAAATTTGAATAAATAAGTAAAAATAATAAAGTCATACCAGACATGGGTTGCCTCCTGGAAGCGCTTTTGTTTATTGTCGTTCGCTCGACTTCTTGAGAAAAACCGACCCGAATTAAAATATTACTAAATTACTTACCTCAACCGACAATGGAGCGAGTGAAGTGAATGTTACATTAGGCGCGGAACAACTCAATGCTCTTAGCAATCGATCAAAAACACTCGCAAATAGATTCGAATCATGACAATAAGATATATAGATCAATTGACACCACCTAGAAATAAGCACATCATAATAATCTTGCAATGAATGTCTTTTTCCGACCCTCTATGCTCAAAAAATGAATTCATATCAATGTACTCATCTTTATAAGATGAGTTTTTCATAGGTAGGGTCAAAAAGTCTCGAGGGTAAACATAAAACTTTCCCGGAATTAACACCATTGAAGACTCGAAACGTATCTGTGGTGGTTTTTCCTTGTGAATATAAGATTCAATATTCATGCCCTCTATTTCTTCCACCATTTCATCACCGTTCATGCTCACTAATTCAATTCTCTTAGGAAAGTCGTCTTTCGCCTCATCAACAATTATCTCTTCTTCTCCTACTGCGACTTCAATAGTTTCCTCAACGGTCACACTCATTTCCTCTTGCTCATTCTCAACAATCATAACTAGAGAATCCCCTAAGATTGAACTATTACTCGTATAATTACGACTTGAGGAATCTTCAATATTAGTGCAAGAGGGATCAATATGTGTAGTAACAGTGGAAGATGGTGAGGAGTATATCGAATCATCATAGTCCTCCTCCTCGTCATCCCAAAAACCATCATCACTATCAACACCACACTCTTTATAAGAGTGACATACCAAATCGGGTTGAACGGAGAGAGTGTCATCAAACTCTATGTTCTTACTAACTCTAGACTCCTTAAAATCAAGAGAAAACTCATCTTGTGCCTCTAGTCTATCATTAGATTCTGTTATTTGCACTAAAGGACTCTGAAGGTTCTCGATACTAGCATTGTTCTCTTGCTCGTACTGAGCCATACTAGCTTGAAGGGTCATCTGAGCAGTAATTAGGTCTCTAATCATGTCTTCCGTGGATATACGAGAATCATGTTAGGTGTTCAAATTTTTATTGAGACACGTTGAAGGTGCCCTAGAGTGTGAGTTTTCCAACTCCCATTCTTCAGTTTCATGAGCCAAGTATATGAAAAGTTCCCACTTCTCCTCATAACTAAGTCCATCAACGAATCTTCCTCCAGTTAAAGAATCAACATGCATCAAAGTTTCATCATTTAACCCATTGTATATCACATGACAGAGTTCCCAATTTTGATATCGGTGACGACATCTAGAGACATACTCACTCAATCTATCAAAGTATTTGTAAAACACTTCATGCTCATATTGAGGGAAATATTTAGTCGCCATCTATAGGTAAACTAAGACTCACTAGAAACACTCAACAAAAATTAAAACTAAACTGGACTCTAAAAAAAATAACGACTAAAAACTAACTAGCTAAAAATCTCTACACTAACACACAAAAATAATTAACGCCAATTCCCCGGTAATGGCGCCAAAATTTGATAGGCTAAAGTCGTATGCCTCAAATTACTAATTTATAATCACTTATAACCAACTAACTAAAACAATAGTTTAGTAGAAATAAGGGTCGAACCCACAAGGAATTGGTTTAATTATAACTGCGTACTAATGTTGAACGATAAATAACTAATTAATCAAATAATAAGAAGGGGGGTTTTTGATTGATTGTCTAACAACTAAAACAATAAAGATGAAAACTTAAAGTAAATCGAATGATGAGAAAGTACTTAGACACAAGCACGAATCCACACTCAATAGCGATTGATCATCGTAAGACGGTTTCAATTAATAACCTTGACTACTCTATCGTGAATATGAAATTCCAATTCTCTTAAGAGTAGTTAACTAAAACGAATCCCGTTCTTAATTAACCCTAACCGTAAAACAACCTAAACAATCCAGTTCTAGGTTCAATTAGACGGAAGCAATATAGATCTGAGAATTCGATAGAGAATAAATAGCGCGTACAATCCAGTCGCACCTTAGATATTTATGTGAATTGCTTCTAAGTACTAATATCAACGTATCCCGTTCAATATTAATTCCTAGTTGTTACCAATGTAAAGTTGATAAGTAAATCCTACTCAATTAACAATACTAACGATAGAACGATGCAATTAAATACTAGTTGTACACCTAGCAATCAACAACAACATTCATAAAATTAATAACAAAGCAATTCATAATAATCAAGGTTAATAATCAAAACATTCAAACTCACAAACGTTTCTCGAGCATTTCAAAGGCTTGAATCTAAGTAGAGAAGATTAGTTACACATACTTGCAATGGAAAATTAGGGTTCTTCAAAGTTCTCCCTTTCCTTCCTTAATGTAACGTTAAACTAGATGTGAATGATATGAATAATCTAAACTCAGGCTAAACTTAACCTAATAATAGTTTACTAATAATAAAATAATAATAAAAACATCCTAGTAATAATAAAGTTTCCTAATTAAAACCCAAGTCTAAAACGTAGCAAAATAACACAAAATAAGACGGAACGCGTGGAGCGTTACAGACCACCGCGCGACTCGTATGAGTGTGGCACGACTCGCACGAGCGCGCGACTCGTATGAGTGTGGCACGACTCGCACGAGCGCGCGACTCGCTTGGATTCTGGGCGACTCGCGTGGCAGGCTGGAGCGGTTTCGTGCAATTCTTCGATTCTGTTGTTCCGGGTCTTCAAGTGGGCTTTGTTCTTCTTCTTGCTTTATTCGCTCTTAGCCCAAACCGACGGTCCAATGGTTAGCATCCTCAAAATAGCCTATATTACATTCATACCAAATTGACACAAATGCAATACAAGACAACCGATTTAGCTCACAAAATATACCAAAACCGTCGTAATAAATACGACTAAATACGGCCCATCAAAGAACAACGGAATAATGATATTTTTGTGTCCAAGTAACAAGATATCACCAACTACCGATTAATTGGAATCCGCTAAGTCCCTCCACCCTCTTTTTTTATATTATATGGTTAAAGTTTAAGTTCTCACTGTCTATTTTTGACATCGAGGACGATGTCGAGATTAAGTGTGGGGGAGTGGTTAATTCTTACAGGAAAAAAAAAAGTGGAAAATTTTGTATAAATGGAGCTTAAAAAAAAGTGGAAAATTTTGAATAAATGGAGCTTATTGTTAAAAAAAACCTTTGTTTTTATTCGACTAACTAGAATAGGGAAGTCGACGACAAATTCTAATCTAACTTATTTTTTTCTCAAAAATAATAATAATAATAATATTAACTCTAACTTTAACTTTTACTAACTTAAAAATTCGTTTTTGTGTATGCATTTATGTTTCCTCCCGATTAGACTTGGATTAATTAATTTGATAATAGATGGTATTTTAGATCTCTTTTAAATTTAAGTTACAAATAAATTATAAAGAATACCACTTGTTTTAGCTACCTTAACTATTTTTTTTGTTGACTCTGGAGGTACGAGCGGTAAGCCGGTCTTGTTTCAATTAATTTACTCTCGTAGGTGACTCCTAATTAGGGCTATAAGGAAGATTAGATGCTTCAAGAGTGAGTGAGTCGGTCTAGTGACTCGAGTTAGTAAATCCGAGGGGAACCTAATCCTAACGGGATTGGGAGAATGTCTAATGCCTTGTCCGGAAGGGCGGGAGTCATTGGTTGAAAGCTCGCTACATGGGTCACTCGATCTTGAAAAAAATTGAAAAAGAAAGAATTTTTTTTTAAAAAAAATTAAGAAAAAAATCATACGAAGAAAAAGAAAAAGAAAAAAAGCGGAAAAAGTGAGACGAGGTGTCTAGTTTGCCTTATGTGCTCGGGAGGACGATCCTCGTACTGAACTGGTAATAGGAATGTACCGAAAGTAGATCCCCTTCCCCTAAGACCTTAAACTGCTGAAACTCGTCTTCTCGAGTCAATTCTTATGCAATTTTTCAAAGGTAGTTAAATTAGGAAGGATAATGAGTTTATTTCTAATTTCGATTAAGAAGCGATTTAAAATATTATATGTTGTTAAATTAATTAATTGAATAGTTTATAGTGGAGGAGAAATTTATGTATATATTGCTTGCTAATTTAACTCGTAATTTGTATCGTTAACTTTACTAACTTATAAAATACTTTTTGGTTTGTCGTCGATCGTACCTAGGTTGGTTCGTCTAAAATGTTTGTAAGGTTAATCTTTTGATTCTTAATTTTAACTCGTGACTTCTCATTGTCGAGGACGACAATGGACTAAGTGTGGGAGAATTCGATAAGTCGATATTTATGCGTATTTTTACCCCTTTAATATTATTATTTTTATGTCGTCTTTTGTATTATTCGAGTTAAAATGATTATTTTATATAAGTTGGGTTTATTATTTAACTTTTGATATTTTTGTGCTAAATTGAGTTTTTAATATATATATTTTTAACTAGTTTAACACCCGCGCAAATTGCACGGTGGCATTAAATATATTGTAACGGAGTATAAGACTAAATATTGAAAAATATAAATAAATCCAAATCAAAATTATAAAATCAAAGATAGCTAATTAAAAAAAGTTAAAATTTCCTTAATAAAAAATGACAGCTGCATTAATGATTTACTATAGTGAAAAATGCAAAAGACGATATTTACACAAATATACAAATTTGCATAAAAGAATGACAAAGTTATCTATGTGTTTATTTAAAAGTTGAAATAAAAGTAGAAGAAATTAGAAAGTTTATTTACCGAAGTATTGATTAGGATGAACGTTCAAGTGAGTTATATCATTGAAATCAATGAAATTGTAAACAGTACACATGTAAGGATGTTTGTATCAGGGTGCATTGCCATGACTTTGGTGTTGTATTCCACCCTATCCTACACTCGTGAGATGTGGCTCTTTCATTCCCGACATTTTCTGAGATGGAAAACTTTGATATAGTGTAGATGACACCCTCTTTGATATCGTGTATCCCTTGCGAACATAGAAAAATAAATTTGATTTAGAATGATATTTAAAAACAGTCGTCTAAAAATATAGAAGAAAAAGGGAGAAGATGAGTGACAAAGTGACGTACGGAATTATCGATCGACCAAAATCATCTCGACACTGTAAATGATCTCCTTTTTTGATGAGTTGTTGCCAACTTGGGAATCATTCTTGATCGGCTTCTGCACCCACTTCCGCATCACCCTTACTGTGTTATTTGGGGAATAGACATGGTCTTAAACTGAAACGCCATACCAATCAATCAATTTTCAATTTGAAGAATTATTTCAGAAATGAAAGAAGGGATTACTTGCATTTAATAAAGTTGGAAAGGCGGCCTCATGAGATCAGTTGGCTGAAACAATTAATTGAGGGAAGCATGCAGTTGAATTCAGTTTTTATTCATGTAGTAGTGGGAAGTAGTTGAAATTGTAACCTACTATTCAAGCAGTTCTTGTAATTGAAGCAGTTCGTGTATAACTGCTATTCCTTTTTTTTTATAAATGAATTGAACGTAAACCGCCCGCCAGCTAGGCGCCATGTTGGATATGATGTGGCAGATGATGTGGGTGAATGTGGAGAGGCTAAATGTTTCTGCTTTAAAAGATAAATATTAATTAATAATAACTCACATGGATTAAGATTGCGAGACTACTAAAATCGTATGTATATTTGCAGGTCTGTCTTAAGACGACAATATCTCACTCATACGATGTCAAAATAATGCGAATCAAAATACATTGGAAAGCTAAGCTCGAGATGAACAACTTTGTGAAAGAGAGCAAAATCAAATTCCATCATCTAATGGGTCGAAATCAAACTTGAAACCATCAGCCCATTATGAAAAAATAAGGAAAGAAAATCCGATGTAAAAAGGAAAGAAGATATGGAATTGTAAGAGCAAGATCAATTAATTAAGAAAAAAATAAATTCACAAAGGCCAAATTAACACTATAAAAGAAGACCATTAGGGCTTTAATGAGAAGAGGAGGAGGAGGAGAGAACAAGGAGCCACAAAACACATACGTAGGAATAGGGCGAAGACCTTCGCCTTCATGGCCAAGGTTGGTACAAATTCAACCGGATTTTACTGCGGGACGCGATCAATTCAACTCCTAATTTATCTAAGGGTTGTATCTATCTATCTTATTTAGTTTATTTATCGTTTAATTAGTTATTTAGTTTAATCTTTCAATTATTTGAACATGTAATGTATCGACTATTGTCAATGAGTTATGAGATTACGTTATTGTTTTAACGTTTAACTAGGTATGTGACCCATGAGTCAAAATTTTGTGCGTGGATTCTTGATAATTATGACCAAGTCTTTCATTCATTGTATATGTTAGTTCGAAAATATGTGCCGATCGATTTTTGCATACCTAAGCGGATAGTAAACGTTTTGAATTTAGTTTCAATTTCAATAATTGGGTCCAAAATTGTAGGTCATCACTGATTATTATACACATCAATCTCACCAATTCAACAATGTCACTAAATTACAAAACTTATACATCCACCAATTTCAATGATATGTGTTTTATTTTTTATAATCTTAATATTTTTTTTTGTAAAAGTATCACTAAACATGGATTTATGCACATCCTTTCAACAAACGGGACCTAGTTTTTTAATCCCGTGATCATGAAGATATTTATTTTCATTTTTTCCAACATATGGGAATTCCCTAGTTTTTACTAACTCTATTTGTTAAATTACTATATTTATTTTTCCATTTCCATATACGTATTTTGTTTTGGTGATTAAAATATATAATGTTCATTAACTTGAGACTCAAATAGTAAATAGTAAATACATTACCCAAATAACTTGTACTCTTTAAAATGTTACTTTAAATTAACACACAGAATATTGCAATTTCTTCTCAATCATATTTTGTAAATTACTTCCACTTTGAATATAATTAAAAGTTCACTCTTATAGGAAAAATAAAGAGTTTAATGTTATCTTGAAATTTGTTTATAAACCTAATCAATATAAAGATCAATTAAAATATAATATTATACTTCAAAAAAAAATTATGGATTCGACATGCAGTCATTGGCTTCGCATAATTTCGGTAAATAAAATAAATCCCGAAGATAAAATTTTGAAATAAAATTAAAATCGACAAACAACAATGCAAATTCATACAGAGTATCATATATTAAAAACTAATGGTCGTAGTCATGAAATAAACCGATCGAAATGTTATTTTGAGACCGTCTCATAAAACAATAAGACATGGGAGCTTTGGACTAAACATCCTCAAACGGAAATAGAAATAGTGAAAACTTGGAGTTGAGTTTAACATAGAGAGTATTAAACAAAATAACCGTGGATGAGTAGATGAACGTGGATTGATTAACACGACATTGCTCTAATAAAAAAAACTAAATGAGTTGTACTCGATAATCCAATAAACGACTAAATGTAATCCTCCAATAACCGTGTTTGAGATATTCCTTCACAAACGGATCTACACTCTCTAACACGGTATTGGTCTCATAATCCAAAATTGTCACCTCAAAACGCAGATTACATATACTCGACACTCTCGTAGATGCTAAATAACGATATGGCTCTAATAATCATAAATTGTCATATATATATATATATATATATATATATATATATATATATATATATATATATATATATATATTCTTTTTTTAGTTATACTATGATGTTCTTAATGATATATTTAATATTAACTTTGATTAATCTTTAAGACGAAATAGATGAAAGTATAATATATTATTTTTTAGTTATAATACGAAGTTCTTAATGCAAGATAATATAATGATTAATATTAACTTGAATTATTGATTATCAAGAGTCAAGACAAAAGGAGATGATAAGATAACCAACCAAATTATTAAGGTTTTGTTTAGAAAACTATTAAGCTTTCTTAATAACAATAAATTTATGGTTTAAGCGAATATCAAGTTATGTTTGGACGTATTTATAAAATCAATCAATACAAAGATAAATAAAATTATCATATGATACCTGAAAAATGAGAAATTGTGGACTTGACTATAAGTTTCGAATAAATTTCTAAAGAAAATGCAAAGGTGAAATTAGAACTAAATTAAAATCAATAAACAACAATGCAAATTGATGTCTTACATAACTGAAGGTAATGTCTAAAAAATAAAGTGAATGAAATGTAAATACAAAGTCCTCAATTTTTTTTTATCTCTTCATTGCTTATATAATTTTTTGGTAAGCATTTATATTAAATTTGATTGATCGATCATTAGACGACGAAAGTGGATGAAATGGTGAAACAATCAAATTATCAAAATTTATTTTTAGAAAATTATTAAGTTTTCTCAAGACTGAAATATTAAGTTTTGTTTGTCATTTCTTACTATTTTATTTATTTATTGATGATTTATCTTTAAAATCAAATATTAAATATACCAAAATAATTATCATCATTAGTATTTTACTTTGATTCCCAATCATGCATATTTTGTAAATTACTTCAACTTTGAACATAAATAAAAGTTCGCTCTTATGAACACAAAATCTTTGGGATTTAAAGTTACTCGTTTATTTATAAAAAAAATTAATATAAAGATCTATTGAAATAAGATACTGTACCTGAAAAATGAGACATTGCAGACTTGATTATTGGTTTCGCATAAGTTTTCTAAACAAAAACAAATGCAAAAGATAAAATTAGAAATAAAAATAGAATCAACAAACAACAATGCAAATTCATTTTTTTTAAAAATGAATTGAGTATACATAAAATAAAGCGAATGAAATGTGAATAAGATTTCACAAAATAAAAATATTTTTTCTCATCCCTCCATTATTTTACTTTTATAAGTATAATATGAAGTTCTTAATAATAAATAATATTAAATTTGATTGTGCATTAATACAAAAGTAACATCTAAATGATTAACTATTTTTTTTTTAAAAAAAAACATTTAGTTTTAACACTAACAATAAATTTATGCTTTAAATGAAATATTAAGATTTATTTTCCATTTCCTTAAAAAATATTTTAAAAAATCTTTCTTTGACATATGAAATAAAATTTAATGTTTTAAGTTGCTTTTTAACTATATTGTATAAAAATATAATAAATAGTAATTTTAATAAAAAAAATGTAATAAAAATTGTACTTCGTAATAGTTACGGTAAACGAATATTCTTCGATTCAAATTTTTTGCTAAAAAAATGAATAACCTAACAAATGATGATTCATAATTTTAAAAAAGTTATTAAATCATTTACTATTTTTTTTAAAGAAAGTGTAATAAATGTTGGTGATGAATACATAATAAAAAAATGTTATTAATAATAAATTTATTAATAAAGGTAAATACTTAATTTTGAAACAAATTAATAGTGCAATAAATTTTAAATGTAAGAGGAATAAAATAGCAAACACCTAAGAAATAGAAAATCTTATTCCAAAAAAAGTTATTACATCATTTTAAAATAAGGGAAACGAAAAGTTTGTGGATAAAAATTAATAATTTAATTAATAAAACATTTAATAATAAAGAGAAATGAAAATATTTTCATATAACAATTATTAATGTTATAAATAAAATTTTTAATTAAAATAAATAAAAATTTTAATTAAAATAAATAAAATTTTTAATTAAAATAAATAAAAAATTAATAGAAATTATATTAAAGACGCCACGTGACAAAAAATGTATGGCAAAAGTTGCCTTTTAACTATATATATATATATATATATATATATATATATATATATATATATATATATATATATATATATATATATATATAGTTAAAAGGCAACTTTTGCCATACATTTTTTGTCACGTGGCGTCTTTAATATAATTTCTATTATATATATATATATAGATGATGATAATGAAGTTCTTCATAATATATAATAGTATAATTATTAATATTAAATTTGATTATTAATGCAAAAGTAGATGGAAAGGTGTAACCTCCAAATGATTAAGTTTTTTTTTCTTCAAAAATGATTAATTTTATTAATAACAATAATTTATGCTTTAAGTGAAATGTTAAGTTTTTTTCCATTGTCTTTTAATTTTTTTTTTTTGATATGTGGAATAAAATTTAATGTTTTAAGTTGTCTTTTTAATATATTATATAAAACAATTAGTAAAAATAAATTATAAATAATGTAAATTTGTTGTGATCCTTAATATTGTGATTAATTATATATGAAGATAATGAAAATAAAATTTACAACACATATATAATAAGAAAATTCAAAAAAAATTTCAAAAAAGATAATTTTTTTGTTTTTTGTAAAACATTAAATTGTTAAAAAAAAACATAAAAGCATCCGCCACGTGCGCAAAAACTAAATGCATTACAAAATCTTTTTTGCGAATAAAAAAACTGTGAGTAGTAATAAATTTATTAATAAATTAAAATAGCTAAATAGATAATGAATTTATGATGTAATAAATTTTAAATTTAGTAGGCATAAAATAGCAATCAAATATTAATTTTGTTAAAGAAAAAACTTAAAAAATGGAAATTCTTATTTTAAAAAAAGTGTTAAACTATTTACGAAGTGCTATTTTTAAATGTGGCTTGTAATGAAAGATGAGTGTAAAGGTTTTGAAAAATAACAATAATAATAAATTGAATTATTTATTATAATAAATTATTAAATATGGGATAAATGAAAAGTTTGTGATACTTAATAATGTGATCAAATATAAACTTAATAAAAATAAAACGTACACACATATGTAATTAAACAATTCATAATTTAATAAGAATAAATTTTAATAAAATGCAAAAAAAAAAAAAAAAAAAAAAAAACTCATTAATGTATGCCACGTGGCAAAAACTTAAATGTTCAAAGAAGCCTTTTAACTTTATATATAGATTAGTACTTTGATATTCGTATGAAATTCACGATTTGACTGTTGTTTTCATGTTTATTAATTTAGCCTGATCACTTAGATGATTTACATGAGTCGATTGTTAAATTAATAGTGTTTTAAATTAGGTTGCAGCTTACTGGTCTAATTTAACTACTAGAATTTTGTATGATAATTGAGTTATATTTAATGTAGACACCCACATTTTGACCGCCAGGTGTCTATAGTAGGTCCCACCAAACACCCGATGATGATAGGACGCGAACATGCTTTAATGGACTCGGATATGGGCTCGAAATCATGAACATTTGGTTTAGGCTTATTACGGAGTACATATCTTACAAAACCAACCTCAAATCCATGCCCAGTGGGTCGTTTCGAGTCAAATGAGACTAATTTGGGTCGATTCCGACACCAGGGGTAAAACCGTCTTTTAGCGACCGAGTCAAAACCCGGTCAAAAATATTCTCGAGACACACGAGTCAGCCGTGACACCTCACGTGGCTGATTCGGCCTCCAACTGCTACAAAAATCAGCTTCAAAAATATTAAACAAATCCGTTTAAGGATAGAATTCGATCTCAAGTAGGAATTCTATCCGAAAACCTAATCAGATACCGACCGAGCTCCAAATACTCGGCCAAAACCCCCCAACCAGCCGAGATTCTTGCTTCCCCACCAAGCAACGGAATTTACGTTCCTCTCGACTTCCTACATTTCCTATCCAAACCGGTATTTCTTGTTACCCAAGCAAGATACCTCTCTTAAACCTCTGCGCCTATAAATAGGACCCTCCATTCAACATTGAAAGGGACCGAAAAAACACAACACACACAGTTGTTAGTCATAAACATACATCCTCGACATCTAACAAAAATAATCTCGACATACATCCGAAGGAACACCGAAATACTGTCAAAATACCGACGAACCCGACCCCACCATCCGGCCGAATCCGTCCCATCACACGTAAAAAAAAACGCACCATCCTAAACTCATCCACATCATCTCGACGCTCCCGTGCCTAAGCCACTGTCCGACGAGCTCTATACCGAGAAAGCAAAGCATCAATTTATTTGTTTTCTATTGTTTTATTAGACTAAAACGAACTTCACATGCTAAAATAAATTTGACGTTATTAGTTTAATATGCATTAAACAACTTAGCAACCTATTTATTTATTTTTCTCACATGCTTAGGAAAATAATGTTTGCATATCATTCAACCGTCGAACTAACGCGTGTACACCAAAAACGAACGATATCTTAGTAAAGGCCGCTAAGTGCGGGCGGGGTTGGGTGTTCTTAGTGAACTTCCCAACACGTACCCTCAACCCTTACTCAGAACCATGGTTTCCGGATGTCCGAATCCATTGGCAACGAGAGTCATTCAATACACGATATCCGATAATGTCGGTATCGATATCATAATGCAAAGGGACGAGCCCAATAAACTCTGACATCGGAAATGGGCCGTATTTTGTATACGGCCCACTACGACATAGAGTGGGCTCGAATGGTTCCGAATAACCACAAAATTCGGTGGCGACTCCTACTTCGATTTAAATTTCAATTTGACCATCTCATATGGAGATTCATTCGCCTCCCCAAACCCGCGCGTGGCCGCGTCGGGGTGGACCTATGTCATGTCCACAATTTGGCGACTCCGCAGGGGATCAACTGATGAGTCACTAACCATCGGCATCCCTAGGGTGAGACTCGAAAAGAAAGCGTTCGAATTGTAATGTACACGTTTTAGTTCAATGGGTCATGCATAACCCAATCTTTCCCGGGCCGGTTACTTGGGACCGACGTCCCACTATACCACGGTGCGTTCCTAAATGGACCCACTAAAGACTTCGATGGCGGAACTCGCATGGGTTTTACGGCAGGTTCTAAGACCAACTCGGCTTAGGAAGACCGTCCTAGAAAGCTATCGTCGTTGGTATAGACCCTATTCGACCGACCGAGACTTAGACTAAGAGCATACATGGCGTCATTATACTGTTTCCATGACTACATGCTACTTGATCCGTGTCTCGTCTTTTCAAAAAATTGCATCTTTTTTCGAAAATTATCCATTTTTCAAAACCCGGAAAGCTACCGAATTTAGGACTTATGATTTTGACTCAAAATAGCCTATTTTCTAGCCGGTATGCTGTCCAATTCTTTTCAAAAATTCGAAAATCTCGGCCCGATGACACCTTTTTTTCGATTTTCAAAAAAAGATCGGGCCATCCTATCCGACTTCGCTCGGTTTTCAAATTCAAATCCTCTTTAGCTTTCTTCTTAGGACTTCCCGTATTTAGCAGTGTCGGGTCTTGTCATAAGTTGTTATAATCCATAGCGTTGAAACTCCGTCGATCTTATATCACGGGTTTCCACCCATCCCGGTCCGCCTTATTTGTCAAGGCACGGCCCACCTACGTAGGACAAACTCCTAAAAAGGGAAGCCCACTTACACAATCGAGTCCAAAGTCTGGGGAATAGCTCACACGTAGGTCTTTCTTCACACAGGACTAGGCCCATTTTGCCAAAATCCTAAAGAAAGCCCACCGTCCATGAGTCACCCGTCTAGGAGTCGGTTTTTAGTCTGTTTCCGAGTCTAGTCTTTTCTTCTTCTTGCTCGGGATGCACTCTTCGATCTGGGTCCGATTCTGATTACACGGTGTTCTTACAGAAAGGCCACCTCACACCCGAACCATGACTAAGGATTCCATTGATCAACTGAACGCCTCGCTGGCCAAGATCCAAGAACAACTTGACCGAATGAGGGGAGACCAAATCGCTATTGTTACCCTGGTAAGCGCCATGGAGCAGGATAGGCCGAGGGGCGAGGATGAAACTCATGGGCCATTAGCCGAATTGACTAGCGCGGTCCTCAAGCTACAAGAGCAGGTCCATTTGTCAACCCACAACTCGATCTATACGGAGAATGCTCGGACTTATGCACCTCTAACCGACGAATTGCCCGCCAATCTCAACCTGACGGGCCTCCCAATGTTCGACGGAACTGAAGACCCGGTATTACATATCCAGGCTTTCAAGGAATTTATGGCCCTTAAAGGGGTTAAGTCAAACATGTTCAAACATTTGTTTGCCTCCTCGCTCGAGAAGCACCCGAAAGCCTGGTTCTATAGGCTCGATTCCAAGAAATACAAGTCTTGGGATGACGTGGCAACGGAATTCGCTCGGAACTACGCCGACAACACGGAAATCCAAACCATGATGCGCACCCTGGAAGTAATGGCCCAAGAACCGAAGGAAGGGTTTACGAAGTACCTTCAACGCTGGAGGGCTGAAAGCGTCAAACTGGTCGATAAGCCCAGTGAAAAAGTCCTAGTTGAAGCCTTTGTCAAGAATCTCCTGCCTGCCTACCGGATCCATCTACGGTACGCCATCATACCTATCTTCGCGGTCCTAACCGAGATGGGAACGAGAATCGAGGATGATCTAAGGTTGGAAAGCCTCACTAAGGCCTCCACCAAAGGATACCAAGGGGCCAGCTCGTCTACAAGCAAGCCCACATCCGCCGCTGCTACTCGTAGTATTTTTGACGAGGTAAATCTACTTGATACCCCGTCCAAGAAGAATACCACACCCCGTGTATTCACCGACATAGGTACTACTTATGCGAATGCCTTACAAAGGCTCTCATCGAAAGGCATGGTCAACCCGATAGGCCCAACACCTGAGCTTCCAGTCGAGCATCGCTCCAAGTTCTACGACATCAAAGCCTACTGCCAATACCATCAGGGCAAGGGACACGATACAGAGAAATGCTGGAAGCTAAAGCATCTTATCCAGGATCTCATTGAAAGCGGGAAAATCCCCTTACCTGGAGGCAAGCCCAACAACAAGGACAACCCATTGGCCACTCACGCTATCTTCTCCGGGGAAGTTATAGACTGCTCACATCTCATTTCCCCGTTTATCTCGCTAATTAACGGGATCTGGTGCGACGATGAAGACGACATCTATCTCACTAAGGGAGAAGCCATCCCTATCACGCCCGAGGAGATCCAGAAGGTTAAGTCAAAGGTCTTAGC
This sequence comes from Agrostemma githago, assembly GCA_958450325.1. Taxonomy (NCBI): domain Eukaryota; kingdom Viridiplantae; phylum Streptophyta; class Magnoliopsida; order Caryophyllales; family Caryophyllaceae; genus Agrostemma; species Agrostemma githago. Next base: position 50,673,950 of record OY288256.1, read on the forward strand.
CAGCAGTCATGCCCTCGTCGTCACCGAGCCACCGCCTAGAGTGGAGGTCGTCCCGGAAGAACCGCCAACTACTGAAAAGGCTCTTGTGAAGCAGCTGAGCCGGACTCGAGTTGACCTCTCTATATTCCAACTCCTAGTTAGCTCTCAGGAACATCGAGAGGCACTCACTAAGGCCCTCGACCAAGTCAAGATCGACTCTATGGCTACCCCAGCTGAAATGGTAGCCACAGTTCTGCCCCACCTAAAGGGGAAAGCCAAAGAAGAAGGCCCACTCATCACCTTCTCCAATGCTGATCTGCCATCATTTGGGCCAGCCCACAACATGGCTCTCTACATCACGGTAATCTGCCGTGGAAAGTATCTGCCCATGACCCTAATCGACGACGGGTCCGCAGTCAATGTCCTCCCCTTGAGGACCGCCAAAGCCCTCGGTATCACCGAGGCCGACTACATTCCTACAGCTCAAACCATTCAGGCTTTCGACGGAAGCCCAAAGTCAGTAGCCGGGGCCGTGAAGCTCACCATCATAACGGGCCCGATAGAGAAAGAGTTGGAATTTCAAGTGATCGACGTGACTTCTTCCTTTAACCTTCTTTTAAGTAGACCCTGGATCCACGCGACCAGGGCTGTGTTCTCCACCCTGCATCGGAAGATCAAGCTACCTTTGCACGATACCGTCATCACTCTAGAAGCCACGCCTATGACTGTGGCTAACTGCAATACCTTGGGCCGCATCGATCTTTGGGGGTTCGACTTCATAGGGGCCATCGAAGAAGAATACCTTTTCCGACCCTACTTCACGGTTAGCATCGACCGGATGTTGCAAAGTCTGGGCTTTCTACCGGGGGCTACATCAAGGCCCGATCTTCCCGCAGGAAAAATCCTCGAAGTCCTCGATAACGGGAGGATTCAAACCGGTCTGGGTTACACCCTGACCCCGGAAAATATGGGCCAAACCGGAGCCGGCAAAGTCATCTTCGTCACACCGGTGTTCGAGTCCGTCCAAACGGGCCTATATCGGCCCACAACCGCGCGCCCTGGGACCTACTTGGCCCAGGTCTGCAACTACATACCAGACGAAATCTTCGCTCTCGTCCAGTCCGAAGATGCTAAGAATGTTGAGCCCGCACTGGGGCTACTTTTTGGGGAGGAGCTCGCAGCCCCAACATCGAAGGAAAAACTCATCAGTCTTATTCTCCGTAGCCGCACCTTCGATCCATCCAAGCTGATCTCGGATGACGGATCCGGGACAGGGAAGAGAGCCTGGAGGAAGACTGTCAAGTGGACTGACAGTCAAGGAAGGACTTTCAAGCTGATCACAGGGGAAGGAGAAATGCCAGAATCTGAGTCTGAGTCTGAGTCTGAGTCCGAGTCTGAGTCTGAGATTGAGTCTAGTGAGTCCGGTGCTAGGGTCAGTCCTGTAACTCCCCCTCTCCCTTTAGCTTTTCCTGGTGCTTCGGGGTCTGTCCCGGGCACCCTACCTATCCCGCCACTGACTAGCGATCAGATGGCAGCTCTCTTCGAGCTATTTTCCCAATTTATGAATAATAACAACCGTTCTTCTTACGACTTGTCTCCTTTTCAAAATTTCCTAAATTTTGAAAATTTTCTGTGCAATGACATTGAGAAACCCGACGAACAGGTATCCTTACCTCCACATTTGATCGAGCAGCTAGAGCAAAGAGAGTCCCGCAATCCGGTAATCGAAAAAACCGAATCCATCAACGTAGGAACAACCTTAGAACCTCAGATGCTTAAGATAGGGTTATCTCTAGATCTCGGGGAGAAACAACAATTCATTAGTCTCCTTCAAGAATTCAAAGACGTCTTCGCATGGTCCTACAAGGACATGCCGGGGATAGACCGCGAAATAGCCGAGCACCATATACCGATCAAGGAAGGGTTCAAGCTGGTTAAGCAGAAACTCCGACGCATGATGAGGCCCGAATGGTCCCTCAAGGTCAAGGAAGAAGTCGACAAACAATTCAAGGCTGGGTTCATACGAGTCTCTGAGTATCCAGATTGGGTTGCGAACATCGTGCCGGTCCCTAAAAAAGACGGTAAGGTACGTGTCTGTGTAGACTTTCGGGATCTTAACAAGGCGAGTCCGAAAGACGATTTCCCGTTACCACACATCGATATATTGGTGGATAACACAGCTGATCATGCCCTCCTATCATTCATGGACGGGTATGCCGGGTACAATCAGATAAAAATGGCAGAGGAAGATATGGATAAGACCACCTTCATTACACCTTGGGGTACTTATTGCTATACCGTTATGCCATTTGGTCTCATCAATGCCGGGGCCACCTATCAACGAACCGCCACAACTTTATTACATGACATGATGCATAAAGAAGTGGAAGTTTACGTGGACGATATGATCGTCAAATCCAAAGACAGGGACGGTCACATCACTACCCTGAGAAGATTCTTCACCCGATTACGCAAATACAACATGAGGTTACACCCTCAAAAATGCAGTTTTGGGGTAACATCTGGTAAATTACTGGGTCATATCGTCAGCCAACGCGGTATCGAAGTCGATCCAGCCAAAATTAAGGCCATCACCGAGATGCGGCCTTCTAAGACCGAAAAGGAGATAAGAGGTTTTCTCGGAAAGGTCAAATACATTAGCAGGTTCATTTCAAAGCTAACCATGGTGTGTGAACCGATCTTCAAAAAGCTGAAAATAGGGGAACGGTTACTATGGGACGACAAGTGTCAAGCAGCCTTTGACAGAATCAAAGAACTCTTGTCTTCACCGCCGGTCCTGATGCCACCGCAACCCGGCTTGCCTTTGTCGCTGTACCTAACCACGATAGAGAGAGCCATGGGGGCTATGCTAGCTCAAACTATTAACTCCGAAGAACGGGCTATATACTACGTCAGTAAAAAGTTCTTAGAATACGAGTGTAAGTACACCATGCTCAAAAAGACGTGTTTAGCTTTGGTCTGGGCCACTAAGAAGCTCCGACATTACATGCTCAGCTACGAGGTACAGGTACTGTCTAGAATGGATCCGATCAAGTACCTTTTCGAAAAGCCCATTCTTAACGGCAGGATATCGAGATGGACCCTGATGTTGGCAGAATTCGATCTAAAGTTCGTACCATTGAAAGCCATCAAAGGCCTAATAGTAGCCGAATTTCTCGCCGACAGTCCCATAACCGAAGAAGGACACACCGACACTTGGTCCTTCCCGGATGAAGATATTTTCCATACTGACACCGAAACATGGGACTTATACTTTGATGGGGCATCCAACTTCCGAGGATTTGGAGTCGGAATTCTCCTAATCTCGGCGAGAGGGGAACATACTCCCGTGTCTATCAAATTGGACTTTGACGTCACCAATAACGCGACTGAGTATGAAGCATGTATCCACGGGCTACAAGCCGCCGCCGATTTAGGGGTCACAAACCTCCGAGTACACGACGACTCATCTCAGGTCATTAACCAAGCGCTCCAAAAATGGAAAACCCGAAATGCTAACCTCGTGGCCTACCAGGCACGAGTAAGGGATCTCGAGAAACAATTCCAAAAGGTAGAGTATATATATCGACCTCGGGAAGAAAATCAGTTCGCTGATGCACTTTCAAAACTGGTATCTTTACTAAACATTCCCGATCATATGACCAGCATGCCAATCTGTGTCGAAAGGCGATCCGAGCCAGCATATATCCACGACATCGAAGATATCGAAATACCCGATCCCGAGCTGTGGTATAAGGCTATCCAAGCATACTTGTCAACCGGGGCATATCCACCCGGGGCCGACAATCGAGCCAAAAAGGCCTTGCGTAGGTTAGCGACCCAGTTCGTCCGTACTGACGACGGACAACTTTACAAAAAGACACCGCAGGGGGCTCTTCTTTTATGTGTCGATAAGGGTAACGCCGAGAAGGTCATGGCCGAGGTACATGATGGCGAGTGTGGTCCTCACGTGAACGCCCAGATGCTAGTCCGGAAGATCACGAGGCTCGGATATTACTGGAACAGCATGGAAACCGATTGTCAGCTTTACGTCAAACGTTGCCATAACTGCCAGATTTTCGCTAATGTACAGCACATGCCACCATCCCTGTTGTATACCATGACGTCACCCTGGCCGTTTTCAACCTGGGGAATCGATATAATCGGAAAGATAAACCCCTCGGGAACCGGAGGACACTACTTCATTTTGGTAGCAATCGACTATTTCACCAAATGGGTCGAAGCGGAATCCTACCGTATTCTCAACGCCAGTCATGTTGCCAAATTTATCCAAAATAAGATAACATGTCGGTATGGGATCCCTCATGAATTCATCAGTGACCACGGGACCCACTTCCAAGCCGAAACGGCAGCCTTGTTAGCCAAGTACAAGATTCAAAGGCATACGTCTTCACCTTACCGACCCCAAACCAATGGAGCGGTGGAAGCAGCTAACAAGACTATTGTCACCATACTAAAAAAGATGGCTGACAATTATCGGGACTAGCCCGACAAGATACCATTCGCCCTTTGGGGATATCGAACCTCGATTCGTACTGCGACCGGGGCAACACCGTATTACCTCACATACGGGATGAAAGCGGTCCAGCCTGTTGAGCTAGAGGTACCATCACTAAGAATCCTACTCGAAAGTCAAGTACCCGAAGCCGATTGGGTTCGAGCACGATATGACTCGCTAGCCCTTTTAGACGAACGACGATCTCGTGCCCTCAATAACATACAGATCTATCAAAAAAGGATCCAACGGGCCTTCAATAAAAGGGTGAGACCCAGGAACATCAAAGAAGGAGATTTGGTTCTCAAATCTGTTCGAGCTTTATTACCGGTAGACCCAAGAGGAAAGTTCAAACCTAACTGGGCCGGACAATATTTGGTAAAGAAGATTCTATCAGGCGGAGCGGTAATGCTAACAGATCTGGACGGAAACGAGTTTGTCAACCCAACTAACCTGGACCAGCTGAAACGTTATTACCCTTAACCTGTTTCTCTCAATGTCATTTGCAAAAAAAATTCGGAATTTAAAATTTTCGGAAAATTTCGAAAAAAAAGAGGGGTCAAATACCTGCAAGAGACGAATTCTGCCCGTTAATTGCCGATCCGGGTCAAGTCTCCTCGCGTCAAGGCCCATGATAATCTCCCCAGTTATCAGCCAGGCTGGGCTGTAACCTGCCTCCATCTGATCCACTATGCTGATCAACCTGATTTCACCTAGACATGAGCCAGCATCCATCCGACCTTCGAAAGCATATCGATGCAGCATACAAAAGGCAAAAGCCCTACGCCTATGGGTAGAAGAAATTCTGGCACCATTCGGATCCATAAATTTGTCAGCCAAGTCAAACAGGGAAACATAATTTCCCTTTACCATACGGGCTGTCTCAGCACGAGACAACCCAAGAAAATCTCTCAATCTCCTCCTTGGATCAGGATAAAAAGGAGGAATAGCAGGATGAGCATTGGGACACCAACCCCCTACGGCAGCAATTTCTTCAGGAAGGGGACATATTTCTCCCCGGGGAAAAGCAAAAACATGGTGGGTAGTATCCCAAAAAGATAAGCAAGCGTCCAGGAAATGTGCATCCACCTTGAGTCGCTGAAGCGGGAATAAAGCCACAATTCCCATCTGAGTTAGCTGAACCTTATCTTCGTCTCGAAAATTCTGGGCCCACGCATGATGCATCATGGTCAAATGTTCAATACCCATAGCAGAAAGTTTTGTTTTGTCTTAAAAGTCTAAAGGGATTTTAAGATAGAAGGAAATATTTGGGTTGGAATATGAGAAGATTAAGGGCAAGAACTCTCTACTTATAATAGAGAAACCCCTTTTCCTAGTCACCCCTGGAATAGGGATTTTTATGATGTTCCCTACTTCATCTAGGCATACAGGCCAAGAAGATTTTAGCAGCCTGTGTCAGAATCCGATTAGGAATCAAGTCATCCCAAGCATTCTAAATTCCAAAAAAAAAAATCAAAATTTTTTTTTCGGCATTTCCAAAATTTTTTTAAAAAAAATTCGGCATTATTTCTCCAAAAAATCAATCGGTCAAAAAATCATTTTCTTCCCCAGCGTGAGTCGGTATTTTATCTAAATATTACATGCAATTTACAGACAGATACCCCAGCTCCCGAGGAATTCTCCAGTGGAAAGGTGCAAGCGACATTTTTTTTGGATGTATCTGTAAACAGGTACACCCGTAGCCTCCAATGCAGGCTCCCGCGTAATTCTAAGATGGGATGTGGCTGTAAAAAGACACACCCATAGCTGCCAAGGCAAGCTCCCGCGAACTTCGAAGATGGGGTTGTCTGTAAACAGACACACCCAAGACTTTTTTTGAAGAAAGTCCCCGCGACATTATTGACATCTATCTAGGTATGATTTCTATCTTATGGCTGGCGGGCCCTTCACGCAGGTCTAATGGACTTTAAACGACCCGATCGGAAGTCTGCCAGGTCCTAATCCTCGATTAGGCCTAGTAGCTACTCTGACTTTCGCCTTGTCCAAGCCTCAGTCAGAGTGGGGGCTCTGTAGACACCCACAGTTTGACCGCCAGGTGTCTATAGTAGGTCCCACCAAACACCCGATGATGATAGGACGCGAACATGCTTTAATGGACTCGGATACGGGCTCGAAATCATGGACATTTGGTTTAGGCTTATTACGGAGTACATATCTTACAAAACATACCTCAAATCCAGGCCCAGTGGGTCGTTTCGAGTCAAATGAGACTAATTTGGGTCGATTCCGACACCAGGGGTAAAACCGTCTTTTAGCGACCGAGTCAAAACCCGGTCAAAAATATTCTCGAGAGACACGAGTCAGCCGTGACACCTCACGTGGCTGATTCGGCCTCCAACTGCTACAAAAATCAGCTTCAAAAAATATTAAACAAATCCGTTTAAGGATAGAATTCGATCTCAACTAGGAATTCTATCCGAAAACCTAATCAGATACCGATCGAGCTCCAAATACTCGGCCAAAACCCCCCAACCAGCCGAGATTCTTGCTTCCCCACCAAGCAACGGAATTTACGTTCCTCTCGACTTCCTACATTTCCTATCCAAACCGGTGTTTCTTGTTACCCAGGGAAGATACCTCTCCTAAACCTCTGCGCCTATAAATAGGACCCTCCATTCAACATTGAAAGGGACCGAAAAAACACAACACACACAGTTGTTAGTCATACACATACATCCTCGACATCTAACAAAAATAATCTCGACATACATCCGAAGGAACACCGAAATACTGTCAAAATACCGACGAACCCGACCCCACCATCCGGCCGAATCCGTCCCATCACACGTAAAAAAAAAACGCACCATCCTAAACTCATCCACTTCATCTCGACGCTCCCGTGCCTAAGCCACTGTCCGACGAGCTCTATACCGAGAAAGCAAAGCATCAATTTATTTGTTTTCTATTGTTTTATTAGACTAAAACGAACTTCACATGCTAAAATAACTTTGACGTTATTAGTTTAATATGCATTAAACGACTTAGCAACCCATTTATTTATTTTTCTCACATGCTTAGGAAAATAATGTTTGCATATCATTCAACCGTCGAACTAACACGTGTACACCAAAAACGAACGATATCATAGTAAAGGCCGCTAAGTGCGGGCGGGGTTGGGTGTTCTTAGTGAACTTCCCAACACGTACCCTCACCCCTTACTCAGAACCATGGTTTCCGGATGTCCGAATCCATTGGCAACGAGAGTCATTCAATACACGATATCCCATAATGTCGGTATCGGTATCATAATGTAAAGGGACGAGCCCAATAAACTCTGACATCGGAAATGGGCCGTATTTTGTATACGGCCCACTACGACATAGAGTGGGCTCGAATGGTTCCGAATAACCACAAAATTCGGTGGCAACTCCTACTTCGATTTAAATTTCAATTTGACCATCTCATATGGAGATTCATTCGCCTCCCCAAACCCGCGAGTGGCCGCGTCGGGGTGGACCTATGTCATGTCCACATTTAATTACAGCTTTCTGGTTCTATATAATTCAATTGATTGGTGTTCTTAACGCGATTAAATTTATTGACTTGATTCGTGCTTACATGGTTGAATCAGTCTAATTTAGTTAGGATTAAACTTGCGTGGTTAATGGAGTTTAACGAGTAAGAAAGATAAAACTGTTAATATACTTGCTTACAATGGATTAAATAGTTACCGATCTATTTGAGTCTAATTAATTGAATCGATGATTAACCCGACTATATCATATATTGCATGTCTCGAAAATTGTTATGATTAGTTACTTATTTATTGTTATGTTTATTTATTTTATTATTATTATTTTGAAAACCAACAAAAAAACCCCCTTTTCTATATATCTATACTATTAAATAATAAATTGTCGTAGATAATAACGTCAGTCTCTGTGGGATCGACCTCTACTTACCCTATCTACCGTAGAGTTAGTAGTGTTTATAAATTTAATTTTGAGTGCGGAAACGACACGCACCACATGTCCCATCTTGAAAGTGAAGCTTCAACACCTTTTTAACAGAACAAATACGCTTTCATCCCCATGAAACTAAAGGACCAGGCTGATAATCATGCCACACACACCCCCTTAAGTAAAAACTATGTACCCACTTCACCCACATCTTGTCTTGTTGATCGTAAATCCATGACACAAGCTTACCTAGAGCAGTAGCATTCCAGACTTGCAATTGTCGTAATCCCAGACCACCCTTCTTCTTTGGAAGACACATATTCTCCCACGCAACTAGTGGCACACGCTAGTACTCCTCCTTACCATCCCACAAAAATGTCCTACATAGTCCATCAATACAAGCAAGCACGCATTTAGGCAACATGAAAATCATTGCCCAATACACATGCACCTGTGAAAGAACTGACTGAACAAGGGTCAGCCTCCCCGCATACAAGATTTTCCTAGCTAAAATACTCTGTATTCTACTGGGGATCTTTTCTATCAATTTAGCACAATCAGTCTTATTCAACTTAGCACTCTAAATAAGGAATCCCTAAATACCGGAAATGAATCACCCCCTCAGCACACCCAGTAGCTGCAAGAGCCTCAGACTTCAAAGTACCATTCATATCAGCACAGAATAAGTGGGATTTACCAATACTCATAGTTAAACTAGGAGTTTTCGTGAACATAGCAAATGCCCTCATAAGGATATTAAATGATCGCATCTCTCCTTTGCAAAATAATAAGAGATCACCCGCAAACATTAAATTACTAAGTTTCAAGGAAGAACATTTATGATGAAATTTAAACCCATAATTAGAGGTGGCATAATTAAGGGTTCAACTTAGATACTCCATTCAAATGGTGAACAAGAGAGGAGAAATGGGGTCCCCTTGTTGCAGCCCCCTCCGAGTACCATTACAAGAACTTTATATAAGAATAAGTTCTTATTTTTATCAAACCCAAAGCTTTGGCTAGACTTGTCACAAGTCTTCAAATTAGTAATTTTATTCACTACAAACTGAAACTAGTAGCCAGTGTAAAAGTCGAGGTCGAACCCACGAGGAAGGTGCAAACGTCAATCAAATGTGTGTAGAGATTATATTTCAAGTAACCAATTGGGGGTGTTTTGATTTTTAACTCTAAGTCTAATAAAAGTGAAATGCAAATGATGTTATGGTGATGAAGATATTTATAAAACGAATCCGGGAACAAACGATTTTCACCAACAAACTAAAGATTGATCATTGACCCAATTATATACTCTACTTTGTCATTGAACACCTTGTTATTGAAATCGAGAATTTCTATACTCACTTAGCTTTAGCTATTCACTACGAAAGCGTACATAGACAAGTCTTACAAATATGACGACCTAGTCTAACCGTCTGAGCTCAATCACAAACGTAGAATCAAATCGATGAGAATTAACAAAGATGAGTGAGCGCATTCACAAGCGAGATACGATTTGACTCTTACACGTATTGTTCTTTATAAATCATCAACGACGAATCGACATACAAATTGATGAACTGTATTTGGTAAAATTATCTAGGTAGCAATCGGAAAATAGGATGATACACCAGGTTGTATAGTAGCATTCTACAACCAAGCCCAATTAATATAAAAAAAAACTAAAGTTTCAAACTTTAAGCTTATTTAAAAAGACCAAAACGAATTAAAAAAAAAAGCTATACCTTATACCCTCAGACTACATTGACGCTCTTTACACTTTCTCAAATCTTCTCCATATTTTGCCCTACAAAGGAAAAATTGAAGCATTGACGATACCATTAAGACTAAAAAGCCAATTAGAGGATTATACACCTGGTTGTATAATGGTAATATACAACCAGGGCTAATCTAGTTATTTCCACTCTTATTGATTTAACCTAAAAACAATGTACGTTAGTTTCTCCCTCGTTCATCCTCCAAGTGCTTCACTTTTCTTTTTCTTTTTTCCTTTCTTTCTCCATTAACCTACAACAATTATATGAAATTGATATTATGGAAATTGAAGAAATTAACTCAGTATCGATCACCTCAGAAAGATAACTAGAAGATAATTCTCCTCGTCAAGGTAATATTAGTATGAACTGTACACATTATTACTCCGTATATAATTCCGAACTTTGTTTTGTTGTATACAAAAATGGTTGTGTTTTCTTATATTTCAATGACAAGTATTTGTAATCATAGTTTTTCATAGATGTAATATTTTTGAATGTTAAATATTGCTCTAAAAGTGTATATGGTAGGTTAATTTATTTATGACGAAACTCAGGTACGTATGATCTCGATTAATCATCTAACGAACAACATTTTTATCTCAAAACAAATTTTTCATAAGTAAAAGCTCATATAAAAAATTTGCAGAAATAGTAATTATATTGATTAGCTCAAATAATATAACAATTAGCTCGAATTTTAAACATTATATTCCTTATTAATTGTAGCTCGAATAATTTTCTTGATAGCTCATTAAGTTTATTCATATGCTCAATAATTTCTCACAAGTATTATAATTAGCTCAGATTTTAGATATTAAATACTCCCTCCATCCCAAAGAGATGTTCCCATTTGATTATTATATTCCTCACATTGGAATATAAGTGGGAACATCTTAGTGCGATGGAGGGAGTAAATAATAGCTCGAGTTGTTTTCATTATAACTAAAAAAGTATTAGAATTAACTTAGATTTTAGATATGGTGTTTAAAATTTTGACAAATATATGATTAACTGATGTTGATGTAGGTAAAATGTCGGATACTGTACCAAAATTCAAAAGGGATCGAAAGGCAAAGAAAGAGGAGAATTTTACTAGGAAGAGGAGTTTGATGGATGTTCAAAGTAGTCGAGCTCGTGGGAAATAGAAGGCTGCTGAGACTTGTGCACGTAAATGGACATCGAGTAATGCAAAAGTGTCGAATATTGTACGAGCTATGTCTACTATAATCATTATGGTGTTAGTCACGTAGGTCTACCTAATTCGTGAAATCCTGATGACGCCGGAGGATTCAATTATGATGTAATTTCAAACTTAGTGTATTTGTTTATTGTTATTTTTGGTTATGATGTACTCCCTCCGTTTCAATGATTTTTTCACCTTAAAAGTGGTACATTTCTTAAGAAAAACAATAAAATAAGTAAAAGTAGAGAGAGAATAAAGTAAGTGGGTCCATAGGTAAGAGAGAAGTGTGATAGAAAAAAGGTAAGTGGAAGAAATCAAAGAAATGATTGAAAAAGAAAATGTGGAAGATATCAATGAAACAGAGGGAGTAGTTTAAACCGGATTGTCTATAGTTGAAGTCATTTTTTTAACTTATACTTTGTAGATAGTTTGCGTCATCCTAAAGTGTGTGCAGCCTATACGAAACAGAAAAATGCACTAGATCGTACTAAGCTCAGATACTTTAATTAGATGCTCATAAAATTTCATATGAAGCTCAAAATTTTTGAAAAAAATTGTCACGGAGATAAAGTTTGACTTTTATGATCATATATATCAACGGTGTACGACAAACTTTATAAACTTTATTTGGAACCCTGGATACAGTTTTATCTCGAAATAATTGTAAAAAGGATCGCAAATTATTTGGAACTCGTTAAAATAACTTAAATGATCAAATTAAAGGGTTTCATACAAAGTTAAATGAAAGCTCGGAAACTTTATTTGTTAGCTCAAAATTTTGACACATAGACTCGAAATTTATAACAAACAATTAAAGAGCGCGGACACACTAGTTGGAAGCTCAAAATATATTGTAACGAACTCAGAATCTTTAATGGTAAACTTTTCATAGGTGAATAACAAAGAATTTTGAAAGCTCGTCAACTTTACTTATTAGCTCAAAATGTTAACACATAGATTCGGAATTTATAACAAAAAATTACAAAGCGTGGACACACTATTTGGAAGCTCGGAATATATTGTAACAAACTCGAAATCTTTACTAGTAAAATTTTCATAGATGAATAACAAAATATTTTGAAAGTTCGTCAACTTTACTTGTTAGCTCATAACTTTTGCACATAGACTCAGAATTTGTTGACAAAAAATTTTGACAGTACAGAATATATTGTAAGCAACTCGGAATGTTTATTGAAAAGTTCTAATTAAAAGAACGTGATGTTTTAAGTCTTTTATACGTATCTCGTAAAAACTCACTTGATACATACAACACTCGTAAAATTTAATTAAAAATTCTATCAAATTTCATAATACGAAACATAAAAAAAATATTGTCGTCATATCAAATCTTGTACTTTTGACAGGCTAAAGTCGTATGCCTCAAATTACAATTTATAATCACTTAAATCAGAATACTAAATAATAGTATAGTAGAAATAAGGGTCGAACCCACAGAGAATTGGTTTAACTATAACTGCGTACTAATGTAGAACGATAAATAACTAATTAATTAAACAATATGAAAGAGGGGGGGGGGGGGGTTGGATGATTATCTAAAAACTAAATCTAATAAAGATGAAAACTTTAAGGAAATCAAACGAGTAAAAAGGTCTCGGGTCAAGTACAAATCCACAACTTAATCACAATTGATCATCGAAATCCGGTTCAAATTATTATTCTTGACTACTTTATCGTGAATCGAAGATTCTAATTCTCCTTACGAATAACTAATTAAAACGTATCCCGTTCTTAATCAGCCCTAACTGTTAAACAACCTAAACAATCCAGTTCTAGATTTAATTCAACAGCAGCATTAATATATAGAGAATTCGATAAAGGGATAAATAACCACATACAATCCAGTTGTGCTATAAATCTATGATAATTGCTCCTAAGTCTTAATATCAACGAATCCCGTTCAATAATTAAGTCTTAGATGTTACTCAGGTCAAGTTAATCAACAAATCCTGTTCAATTAACAAAACTAGCAATAGAACGATGAAATAGAAAATTAGTTGATCACTCTAGAAATCAATAACAACATTCATAAAATTAAACCGAGCAATTAATCAATAATCAAGAATAAAGATTAGAATTTTCAAACTCACAACCGATAATTAAGCGCTTCAATGTCTTGAACCAAGAAGAGAAATTAGTTACACATAGACTTGGAGAAAATTAGGGTTGAACGTTCCCTTGTCATCTAATGTAAAACTACCATATGAATAATAATAATAATAATAATCTATATTAGTAGTAGTCTAATAATAATAGGAAATTCTCAAAATTACCAAAAGCTAATAATAAAATATAATAATCCTAATAAATACTAGGTTGTCACGGAACCTAAAGAGACTTAAATTCCGTCTTCAATTTCCGAGCTTGTTCTTCCGGTTCCTCGTTTGGGCTTGTTCTTCCAGATCTTTGTCTCGGGCCGAATCAACTAAATAATCATGTCATACTCCAAAATCCTCAAATTAGCTCATATGATAATCGCACGGACATTACACAAATACGACAGAATAACACCAATTTAGTCAACCAAATTACACCTAAATCATCGTTATAACCGTGACTAAATATGGCCCATCAACTTTATAAAAACACCATAAGCAATGAAATATTGTAATGTACTTCCAAAATTTTACACTTAAGTCACTAAGTAATTTTTAAGTAAGTCATCAACCAAAGAAAATGCTTCTGATTTGACTTCAGTATCGTGAAAGTTAACGATTGCGTCGACATATTTGATCCTCAAATCATGCAGAGGCTTAAACTGTTGCAATAGAGGAAAAATATTTTTAGAGATATATTTTAAATTTAAACATAGATTAAAAGTTGTTACAGGCTCGAAATATATTATAAAAAGCTCGAAAACTTTACCTATTAGCTCAGATTAATTCACACTAAATATAAATTACACGTATTTTTTTTTTGCACGTATTTTTTTTAACAATGAGCTCTGAAAACATTCTACGGAATTTACATATTTGTGAACCAAAGTGACGTGAAAATAAAATCAGCTATAAACAACTAATTCGAAAAAGATTGAAATTATGCATATCCATCCCAATCAATAGTCTCAAATTCACACTGAAATCTTGTATTAATATTTCGCTATCCGCACCACAATTGTCCGTAAAAGTGCTCGTAAAAGTATACACAATAATAGCTCCGAAAGTATGCATAACAGCTCATAAAAGTGTTACGAATAGCTCGTAAAGTTTACATAAAGTAAGTTACATTTGAGAGGGTTCTTTATACGGAGTACGTAATTTTGAGGCTCGAAATATATTATAAGAAGCTCGGAAACTTTACTTATTAGCTCGGATGATGAGTACACCTTGAATTCTGTTAGTACAAGTACTAAGCAAAAGCAATTACTGCATATAATAATAATAATAATAATAATAATAATAACAACAACAACAACAACAACAACAACAACAACAACAACAACAACAACAATAACAATAACAATAATAATAATAATACAACTACAGTACAATTTACGATGATGAGTTGTTGAGATGCCGTAGGAAAAGATTTGAATACGAGGCAATTACTTTAGTTATCGAATTACGGAGTAGTATTAAAACCTAATTCATCGAAACCTCTACCTTATCATTCACGAATGAAGTGTAAAATTAACGAATACAAAAATAAATCTTTATAAAGTAGTTGATAGAGAAAAAAATGTTAAAATTTACCTTATATTATCGGATCGGGATGATCGAATAAAATTTCCTTCTCGATGGTATCGTAAAATTGTTTGACGATGCGTTTTTACTTCGGGATGGTTCACCAATTGCTTCGATTTTTTCATTGTAAGGTCTTCGAGTAAATGAAGAGAGAGCGTCAATGTTCTTTGAGAGTAGAAGACTAGGTTATTTTTTTAAATAAAAGTGAAGTTGAAAGGAATTTGATTTTTTTTAATATATATAATTGGGATTAACTGTTTGGTTGTACAATGTTATTGTACAACCTACTGTATAATCCTTTTTTCCCTAAAAAGCGCATCTACCAATTTTGAGGTAAATTTTAACATCAATTACATATTGACATGTACTTTTTTTTTTCTATCAATTAATTTATGAAGATTTAGCTTTGCATTCGATGATTTTAGATTTTTGCATGAATGATGAGGGGATTTTCCAATGAATTAAGGTTTTTGAGTAAAATTCAATTATACCTATACCATTAAGTTTTTTAAACATAGCATGAACTAATCAGAGCTAATAGGTATAGTTTACTCAAATACCTATACCATTAAGTTTTTTAAACATTGAATTTTACTCAAATAACCTAATTAATCGGAAACTCACCTCGGAATATATTAGAAAAAGCTCGGAAACTATACCTATACCAATAATATTTTTAACAAAATATGAATTAATCCAAGCTAATAGGTAAAGGTTACGAGCTTTTTCTAATATATTTTGAGCGTACTAGTGAATTTTATTATATAATTTCGAGCATAGACTACGACAGTTTGACATAGATTATTACTCTACCTCATTGAATCTGATAGTACTGTTTTGTTGATCCTGGTGAATGCATACATTACTTTGATTTTACAGGAAACTCATCCTAATGTGATGTTCCATACTTTGAAACAGTCTAAAATTGAGACAAAGCAATTACAAAAAATGGTAACTTTGAAATAATAATATTAGTGAAATTAGATAAATTTAAATGTGAATTTGGAATTCATTACACATAAGAATTCATTCTTTTCCATATTAAATGTTTATCTGATTTGATTTTCCCGTTAGTTTGGTTCACAAATATTGAAATTGACGTTTGTTTGACTCACTAATATGTAAATTAGTTAGTAAATTACCTCATAAAAAATAAATTAGGTAGTAAATTTTCCAAGCTCATCGTAAAAATAATCAATCTTCGCAGTACCAATTTTAATCGATGCATTACTTTATGCACATAATTTTCCATTATATGCCTTTCACTAAAAAATAGAAATATTCACATAATCTCTATTATACTTCAATTATCAACAATTCATTTCAATTCTAAGTTCTAACTATGATACAACCCATTCAATTTATCAAATTTATAAGAGTATGGATACAAGTTTGATAGAAAACAGGTATGAATTGTTGTTTATCTCTAATTATTGAAATTAAGGTTCTTCGTTCAATTTTTTTAATTATCATCGATTCGCTTCAATTCTTAATTATTGAAGTTAAAGTTCTAGAAAATGTCCAATTTTATTTATTTATCATCGTTTCCCCTCCATTTCTAACTATACAAATCATTTAATTTTTTCAATTTATAAGATTATGGATACGAGTAAATTGAAGATTAATTATAAACTAAATTATTGAATTAGTTTTTTTTTCTTGGTTCTTTTTTTTGTTCAACCTTATTTTTAACTTACGTAGTACGGTTGAATTTTTTTTTTAAAAAAGAAAAACAAACGTGTTGTGTCAACAAATTGAAATGTTCTCAATCAAAGTTTTAAAAATGTATGAATAGCGTCAAAGTTGAAAATAAATTGTACTGTGTGGTAAAAGAAACGTAAAGTTGCGTGAAAGATAAAAAAAATATGCAGTCTACCAAAATTAAAATAAATATACTAGCTTCAAAGCTAAAAGAATATGTACTGCATAAAAGTAAAAAATAAGTGTTAAGTCAAATAGATGGAGAGAAGAGGAGAAGAAAAGAAAAAAAGGGAAAAAAAAGATGAAATTTGAGGTGAGGGGAAATGAGAGGGGCAAAATTCGAAATATCGTACTGCGAAGAGTAACACCTATTTATTTGAAACTTTTTTCGAGCGATCTCATTGGTCTGTTTCATCAAAACTCAAATTAGTAAAGTATCATAAATAAAAAAAATCAATTAGAGAATTTTTTAATTATTATAATATATATTTAATCTATTATATTAATCTAATGTTTTACAATTGTTAGGTAAAAACCATTAAAGTTCATTTTTTAAAAATATTACCGTAAAATAAATTATAAAAACAAAATAATTAGATTCGTGATAAAAAATGCTTTCATTCGAGTATAAATTTCATATTATTTGTTTCACATTATGTGATGAATTTATTACATATAACAGTCGTAAAACTATCTACATCGACAAATTATAATATGATGATAAAATTCTATATTATAAATAAGAGTAATAATTCGTTTTTCGATATCTATCAAAGTCTTTTGAATCTCTAAAAGAGTCCTTAGAACTATAAACCTTATGTATTTATCTTACATCGAAAGGACCAGCCACGGGAGGGCAGCAGGTGGATGAACCCACGGTCGGCGAGGATGGTAGGGTGATACTCAATATCGACCACTACTGGTAATATAATTTGACGTACATTTCTAATATAGTTGTTTGAATGTTTTTTTAAGATTTTTTTACTCTAACATTTCTCAAAACGGTGCAGGTTTTGGCAGCAGGATGTAGTGTCGGGGTGCACGCAGAGCTACATGGCGGCCGACAAGGGCTTCTGGTACACTTTCTGGGCTCAAGTGCCACCGCACCAGCGTCACAGTGGTTCAACAATTTCAAGGTCCGCGTGTTTTAATTTCTTACTTACTTTGACATTTATAGGATTTGTACATCCTGCATGCGAAGACGAACGACGAAGGGAGGGCAAGATTCGTCACGAAGAAGAATCAGTCAATTTGGGTAAGCATTACTGTAGACACCCGCATTTTGACTGCCACGTGTCTATGGTAGTCTCCGAAAAACACCCGATGATGATTGGACGTCAACATGACTTGGTATACTCGGACTTGGGCTCGGAATTCATAATATCCGACATGGACTTTTTAGTGGAGTAAAATCTCACAAAACAGACCTCAAATTCAGGCCAAGTGGGTCGTTCCGAGCAAAATAAGACTAATTTGGGCCAAAACCGACACCAAAAATATTTCCCGTCTTTTGGCGACCGGGTCAAAACCCGGTCAAAGACGAAACCGTCTCATAAATCAGCCAGGTTCAGATTGGCGCAAAGAATAAAATTCAAAATAACAAACAAATCTACAAAGTCAAAACTTCCCTATTTTAGCTCACCTGTTTGACCCACTCGATCGAGTGGATTGACCTCACTCGATCGAGTGGAGCCTTTTTACCCGGGTTTGGCCCATTTGCGAAGGCACTCGATCGAGTGCACTAGGGCCACTCGATCGAGTGCCCCTAGGTCGAGGGGTGAAGTCTATAAATACCGCTTCACCCCCCATGCATTTCAGATTTTTTTCATTCATTTTTACCCTACAACTTCAGTCACCTTTTACCCTACTACAACCCTACATACCTACACTACAAACCCTAAGCAAAACACATCAAAATCCGAGCCATTTATACCTCGAAAACCGACACAACATCCATACACACCATAACTCATGTACGTCCTCGATACTCTCAAGCCGTGCCGCTATTTACGAGTCCATTTCCGAGGTCCTATACTAGCATGTATGTTGAGGGTGTCCTAATTTCTCTTTCGATCTTTATTTATTCCGTCATTTTGTTTATTTTTATTGTATTGTAGTCATGATCATCACAACACTAACACTAACACTAACATTTTAGCCTTTTTATATCTTTGTTTTATATCATTTTATCGTCGTTTACATTATTAATACCGTGTATATGTAAACTAGTATCAAAATCGGTTTTAAAACGTTTGACTACGATGATCACTTTTGGTCCGTCTAATCCCTTTACGAGCAACGACGGAGGTGGAGCCCTTTCGAGGAGCCCCGCCCCAATGTACTCAAGGGCGTGACGAGATCGTGATCCGTCGTAGTTGAACGGATTTAATCCCCTTTCCATAATTGGTACGAAACCCGTTGACACGAAAACCGACATCACGTAACCCGAAAGGTTTAGTTCCGATGTCGTGACGTAGAGGGATACATTTCGTCACCAATTCAAAATTTCCTAATCTAACATAAAGCATTTTCATAAAATCCCGATGACGGTATTATAATCGCTCATATACGATTATAATGCCGGAGGTCGCATTAAGTACGAATCATGTAATATTCGTACTTGGTTAGGCCGACTATCGATTTCAAGTCATAAAACGATGCGAGTTACCTCTCGTACAGGGGGCACTCGATCGAGTGCCATAGGCCACTCGATCGAGTAGCACCCCAAAAAGTGGCCAGTAGCCACGCTAATGACACACTCGACCGAGTCAGTCAATGACTCGATCGAGTGGGTCTCATAACACGCAAACCCGAGGGCTTGGACACATATTTCAAGCCCCGTTCTTTATCGACTTTAGACCATTGCATGACCCTCCTCATTTTTCAAAACCTACACATCACGACACGTAGAATGACTTTGACCACTTTGACGTGATAAGTCGGGACAAGACTACGGGATGTGAGATTAGGCTAGTAATACGCCACAGTAATTTTTCCGTCCTTCGTTTAATACGTAACATAATACGTATTTAAGCGGGGTTAGTCCATCTACATATTTCGCGGTCTAGCTTTCATACGGGTCCGTTCTACCTTTATTTTATGTTATTTCGTTTATGTTGTATTGTGAATTCCGGGTTGTATTTCCGCCCGTGTAACTTGTACGCTTTTTATTTCCTTTCGAGCTTCATTTATTTTATTTGCTTTTACGCTTTATAAATGAACCTCGCATGCTAAACCACTTCGACCAATAATAAGATGCATTAAATGACGTAGTTAACGCAAAATTCACATGCTTAGACAAAACGCTGTTTGCATATCATTTAATTATTTTACTAGCGCGCGCATACACGAACACGAACGGTGTCTTAGTAGAGGCCGCCATGTGCGGGCGGGGTTGGGTGTCCTTAGTGGGCTTCCCAACACGTACCCTCACCCCTTACTCAGAACCTTTGGTTTCCGGATGTCCGAAACCCTTGGTGCACGAGAGTCATTCTTTACACGATTACCGGTATAGATGGTATCGGTATCGCAATGCAAAGGGACGAGCCCCATAAACTCTGAAATCGGAGTGGGCTTACTTTGTGTATAGCCCATGACGACATAGAGTGGGCTCGTATGGTTCCGAATAACCACAAAATTCGGTGGCGACTCCATTTTGACTTAAATTTCGAACCCGAGAACAATCTTACCACGAGATTCATTCGCCTACCCAAACCCGCGCTTCGCCGCGTCGGGGTGGACCTACGTCATGTCCACAATTTGGCGACTCCGCTGGGGATACCTGATGTACCACATGTTATCGGGGTTCCTAGGGTGAGACTCGAAGAGAAGTCGTTCGTAGATTAGTGTGCGCGCATTAGTTTAATGATTCATACATAACCCAAATTTGCCCGGGCCGGTTACTTGTGACCGACGTCCCACTATACCACGGTGCATTCCCACATGGGTGCGCTAAAGACATCGATGGTGGAACTCGTCTCGGTTTTGCGGCATGTCCTAAGACCAACTCGGCTTAGGGAGTCCGTCCACATGAGAAAGCCATCGTTGTTGGTATAGACCCTATTTTGACCGACCGAGACTTAGTGTAAAGCATACATGAGCGTCGTTATAATGCTTGTTTGACTACATGCTACTTGGTTTCCGTGTCATTTTTCAAAAACCATCATTTCAAAATTGCATCTTTTCAAAATACCAAATTTCAAAAAACCCGAAATACTGTCCGTTTCGGGACCCGTCTTTTCAAAATATCCAATATTCAAAAACTCGGAATGCTGCCGAAAATTAGACTTACGATTTGACTCAAAACAAGCCATTTTTTTAGCCGGCATGCTATCCATTTCAATTCGAATTTCCGATCCACCATTCGATTTTCGAATTTTCAAAATTCAATTTTCAAATCTTCGTGATGCCATTTGCGATTTTCAAATCCTCGAGATTCCATTCTCGATTTTCAAATCTCCGAGATGTCGTTTTCGATTTTCAAATCTTCCGGATCTCATTTTCAATTTTCAAATTTTCGGAAATTTATTTTCGATATTCAAATTTTCAAAATTCCAAATATTCAACTTTTCAAAAAAAAAAAACTCGGTCCTGTCGGCATGCTGCCAATTTCAAAAAACGAGACCGTTTCCCATTTTTTTCAAAATGCGAAATTACTCGCAACCATTCTAACATTTCAAAATGCCCGGTCCTATTGGCCCACTACCAATTTCTGGACCGTCCTCTCAATTTTCAAAATTCAATCATCTTTTCAAAAACCTTCCTTATTATAGGACCTACCGTAATCCGTGTGTCGGGTCTTTTCATGATTTGTCGAAGGTCTTTAGCGTCGAAACTCCGTCGATCCTACATTACGGGTTTCTTCTCCATCCTTGTCTGCCTTATCCTAAAGGCACAACCGACCAACACGAGTCATACACTCGTAAATGGAAGGTTCGTAAACACTCGAGTCCTAACTAGAAAGTCACACGCAATTTTCCCTCCGACAGGACGGTCCCCACGACCTTTCCTAAGGGAATTTTGCCCGTCTTTCAATCCGTTAGTCGAGTCATCCCAATTCAAAAATCCTTTAACTTAAGGGTCTACTCTAATCACAGGGTCATCCTTATTCAAGTCAAGTCAAGGGTCTCTAGTGTCGAAACTCTGCCGATCTTACATCGCAAGTTTCTTCCCTTACCCGTCCACCTTTCCTCGAGCCCGAGTCAACCTTTTACAAGGCATAGCCCTGTAGCTAAAGGTTCGTGATCCTTATATCTAAGGGTCACTCGTCCGACACTCGAGTCTTAGCAAAACCTAGAATCTCACTTGGGGGCTATTCTCCGACGGAATGATTAATCACAGTCACTTCGAGAATTGCACCTTACACTTTTTTAGGAGAGTCTAGCCCGAGTCAAACCCGAGTTGTCTTTCCTCCCGCGCTATTTCCTATACCTTGGCGTGTTCGAGTTCCGAAGCAACATTTCTGATTACTTGGGTATTCTCGCAGAGTCTGGCACCCACAACCGGGAATAGGGACATGAAAAACACCATCAATGAAATAAAGGCTTCGCTGGAAACAATGGTTAGTAGGCAGGCCATAACCGAAACCCATATAGGGTTCCTGAAAACCAACCAAGAGGCCATGAATGCTCGTTTAACTGTCATTGAACGGCAAGACTTCAATTCTGAATCGGTCAATACTGGGCCATTTGCCAAATTGATCAGCACGGTGCGTGAGCTCGAACAACAGTTCCACGCCTCCCGAGGGAACAACATTTATATTGAAAACTCCCGAGACTATACACCCATCAGTGAGAAACTACCAACAGATCTCAACTTAGAGGGGTTACCCATATTCGAAGGGACGGAGGATCCATTACTACACCTCCGAGCCTTCAAAGCATTTATGGCGATCAAGGGGGTCAAAGCCGACATGTTCATCAATTTGTTCGGCGCATCCCTCGGGAAATATCCAAAAGCCTGGTTCTATAGGCTTAATGCAAAAAGATTCCCCACTTGGGAAGATGTGGCTACCGAGTTCGCTAAAAACTATTCTGATAATACTGAACTTCAGACTACCATGCGGACTTTAGAAGTCATGGCCCAAGATCCAACAGAGGGTTTCACCAAATACCTTCAACGTTGGCGGGCTGAGAGTGTTAAGCTGGTAGACAAGCCTAGTGAGAAGACACTAGTGGATGCATTCATCAACAACCTCCTACCCTCCTACCGCATCCATCTTAGGTATGCCGGCATCTCAAACTTTGCTGTGCTGACCGAAATGGGCACTAGGATTGAAGACGATCTTCGACATAACGAAGATTTGGGTGAAGCTTCTACCGAAGGCTATACTGGACATCCACTTGAGTCCTTAGAAGCCGAAGACTACTGACAACCTCATCCAAGAGTCTAGATTCGATTTGAGTCCGAGTCTGAGTCCGAGTCTAGGATGTTCTATCTCTTTCAAATCCAAAGTTAGAGTCAGAGTCAACTGTATTCTGTCCTCTCTTTTCAATTCAATAAAATCAGCTTTTTTTCAGTCTCTCATATATGCTTCCCTTTTGTGTTTCCGAGAACATGATGAACACCATCATCATACACTGTGAGCACACGCACGTGACTATTATAGGCACATCTATAATGACTGCCGGAACTGAGGCCCGTGTTTTCCCTTACCTGTTCCGTGTCTGGCATAGACAGCCACATAACTACCCTTAGCAGGAGCGGTATCGAATCCTATGACAAATCTAGGTAGTCTCCTAGTTTGGGTTCAAGACGGGAGGCAAGCCCATTTCCCACAATAAACACCCCTCCAATAAAACTGACCAATCCCTATCTTAGGCGTTAGTCTGACTTGATGCCAAAAATACCCAACTCGGGACGATGCTCCCACTAAGCCTGCTCGGAATTATGATGACAATACCGAGATCCAAACCACCATGCTTACCATAGAGTACTCCACCGCGAGTTGCACTCACACAAACACCAACTAGGCTCACACCTTACAAGGGTTTAGCTCCACAAGCCAAATCCAACCGATGGGCCCACCCCCATATCCACCCATAACACCATAGGAGGGCAGCCGTAAAAAAAAAAAAAAAAAAAAAACTGGACAAAAAAAAATCAAAAGTCCAAGAAAAAAAGCAAAAGGCCCAAAACAAAAGAGCTGGCCATCAAAAAAGAACTCTCAGCATCCCCCGACCAGATACGGTCAATCCCACGACCGGGGCTAAGAGGTCAACCCAAAAAAAAACAAAAAATTCAAATACCCATGACCGTGGTCAATGGTCAACACAAGTGAAAGCTCCTTGACCGGGGTACGGTCAATTCAAAATTATCGATGCCCATACCATCAAATAGGGGAGAGACAATCAAGCTGGTTAGCTAACACCACATTTAGCCTCCCCATATTACAACCCTCAAGACCTTCCCGAGACCTAGGCTAAGAGACAGCCCAAAATTTTGAGGATTCAAGCTCCATAGGATACACCCTAACCATTAGGGCCAGACATGGAAATCAGATCCCACATTATCAAACTTATCCTGATCAAAGTTCGAGTCATTTTTACTCGACTTCCCCCTTTCCTACCACATTGCAATACCTTACCCTCGAAGCCTTAGCTCCACAGAATCGAGCTCCAGATTTCGAGTCATCAAAGCCACTTACGACCTAGCTCCACATTTCCAAAAAAACATCCAAACCAGTTACCAACTCCAAACACGGGAACTCAACCTGCGGTCGGCATAGAACATGCCCAAATAGTTAACACCACCTCTGGGGGCTACCCCGGAGAACGCTCACAGTCACAGGATCAACATCCTAACTGTTCTAGCCCTTTGATCAAGACATCATTGGGAATTCACCTAGCCTACACCATCGCTATGGCTAGTTAAACACAAAGCCCTAATAAACTAGGCACCATAACATATCTTTCAATCACTGAACTACGGCTTGGTTTGATTTAACTACAAGTGAATACGTAGGCAGCCTTTCAACAAAGGCACAACCACCCACACATTCAAAAAGCACCGTCATTCCGGTCACGACACTGTCATGTTCTCAGCAGCTAGCTTTGTCGTCCTGGGGGCTTCTTTTAGGCAGAAGACCTCCATCCACTCACAAAATCCAAAAATTTTCAAAAATAGCCTCCTTTTTATAGAGTGTCCTAGTACTCGGCCCAGTCGAAGACGAGAATCCGTCAGGGACTCAAAGCAACACTCACTTTGGGAATGTACCCCAAAACCAAAAATTCAAAGAGCACTAGTCTACAACACTGCTACTGCTAAGTCCTGCAAAAACAGTCTCATTACAGACTACTGCAGTTCCTCTATACCGGATCCTTCCCGTTTTGATGTTCGACCGTGTTGCCACTCGCCTAGGCTATGGATTAGCGCAGCTTAAGAGTCTTGTCATATTAGGTGGCCCTCCCCCCTACCGAGTCACGGTCCAACCCCTCGAGAGTCCAGTCGTGTCTGTCAGCTCGTCTGGTCACGTGCAGAGTCGAGTCTGTCAGTATGTCTTTCTCTTCAAATTCTTGCTTTGAAATTTGCAAAACTTAGCCATTTGAGAAAATCCTTTTTGACAAGGTCAAATTTCGGTCTATTTAAACTGCAAAATTCTTTTCTACCCCTTTTAATTTTGAAAACCTATCTCCTAGCACGTGAGTTGCTTTCAGGACTACGATTTCAAAATGAAGCAAAAAAAAAAATATTTTTCCCAACGCAAGCCAGTCTATAGATGCTAACTGCATTTCCTATGTGCTATCTTGCTACATACTATGCCTGCTATTTCTGCCTATGTATCTAACATTTCAGGTACCAGCTAGTGCTTCCCAACGGAACAACAAAGGCGGTGTTTCTCCTGGAATGCTACATCCAAGATGTGATGTGTCGGCATACGGGTACACCCAAGACTTCAGAAGCAAGTCCCCGCGCAGCTACTTTACTCCCCAGCATGAGTCGGTGTTTCTCCTGAAATGCTACATCCAAGTTGTTATGTGTCAGCATACAGGTACACTTCAGACTTCAGAAGCAAGTCTCCGCGAAACTATTAAATTCCTCAACGGAGTCAGCTTTTCCCCGGTATGCTACATCCAAGATGTGATGAGTCGGCATAAGGGTACACCTACTCCCCAAAAGAGGCAAGTTTCACTCCCCACGGAACATCATCATCAGCTCAGGTACGACTCAAGGCTTTGAAAGCAAGCTCGTACAGCTCACATATCTCCTCAGCGGAACGCCCGAGTCGGCATCCCACACATAGGCGCGCCCAGGACTTATGCTACAAGTCCGATTCCCCGCGAAGCTATAATCATCAGGACAGGTATGACCCTCTGCTTATGGCTGGCGAGCCCTTCACGCAAGTCTACTGGACTATAAACGACCCGACCGGAAGTCTACCAGGTCTTAGCGGGCTTGGTAGCTACTCTGACTTTCGCCTTGTCCAAGCCTCAGTCAGAGTGGGGGCTCTGTAGACACCCGCATTTTGACTGCCACGTGTCTATGGTAGTCTCCGAAAAACACCCGATGATGATTGGACGTCAACATGACTTGGTATACTCGGACTTGGGCTTGGAATTCATAATATCCGACATGGACTTTTTAGTGGAGTAAAATCTCACAAAACAGACCTCAAATTCAGGCCAAGTGGGTCGTTCCGAGCAAAATAAGACTAATTTGGGCCAAAACCGACACCAAAAATATTTCCCGTCTTTTGGCGACCGGGTCAAAACCCGGTCAAAGACGAAACCGTCTCATAAATCAGCCAGGTTCAGATTGGCGCAAAGAATAAAATTCAAAATAACAAACAAATCTACAAAGTCAAAACTTCCCTATTTTAGCTCACCCGTTTGACCGACTCGATCGACTGGATTGACCTCACTCGATCGAGTGGAGCCTTTTTACCCGGGTTTGGCCCATTTGCGAAGGCACTCGATCGAGTGCACTAGGGCCACTCGATCGAGTGTCCCTAGGTCGAGGGGTGAAGTCTATAAATACCGCTTCACCCCCCCCCCCATGCATTTCAGATTTTTTTCATTCATTTTTACCCTACAACTTCAGTCACCTTTTACCCTACTACAACCCTACATACCTACACTACAAACCCTAAGCAAAACACATCAAAATCCGAGCCATTTATACCTCGGAAACCGACACAACATCCATACACACCATAACTCACGTACGTCCTCGATACTCTCAAGCCGTGCCGCTATTTACGAGTCCATTTCCGAGGTCCTATACTAGCATGTATGTTGAGGGTGTCCTAATTTCTCTTTCGATCTTTATTTATTCCGTCATTTTGTTTATTTTTATTGTATTGTAGTCATGATCATCACAACACTAACACTAACACTAACATTTTAGCATTTTTATATCTTTGTTTTATATCATTTTATCGTCGTTTACATTATTAATACCGTGTATATGTAAACTAGTATCAAAATCGGTTTTAAAACGTTTGACTACGATGATCACTTTTGGTCCGTCTAATCCCTTTACGAGCAACGATGGAGGTGGAGCCCTTTCGAGGAGCCCCGCCCCAATGTACTCAAGGGCGTGACGAGATCGTGATCCGTCGTAGTTGAACGGATTCAATTCCCTTTCCATAATTGGTACGAAACCCGTTGACACGAAAACCGACATCACGTAACCCGAAAGGGTTAGTTCCGATGTCGTGACGTAGAGGGATACATTTCGTCACCAATTCAAAATTTCATAATCTGACATAAAGCATTTTCATAAAATCCCGATGACGGTATTATAATCGCTCATATACGATTATAATGCCGGAGGTCGCATTAAGTACGAATCATGTAATATTCGTACTTGGTTAGGCCGACTATCGATTTCAAGTCATAAAACGAGGCGAGTTACCTCTCGTACAGGGGGCACTCGATCGAGTGCCATAGGCCACTCGATCGAGTAGCACCCCAAAAAGTGGTCAGTAGCCACGCTAATGACACACTCGACCGAGTCAGTCAATGACTCGATCGAGTGGGTCTCATAACACGCAAACCCGAGGGCTTGGACACATATTTCAAGCCCCGTTCTTTATCGACTTTAGACCATTGCATAACCCTCCTCATTTTTCAAAACCTACACATCACGACACGTAGAACGACTTTGACCACTTTGACGTGATAAGTCGGGACAAGACTACGGGATGTGAGATTAGGCTAGTAATACGCCACAGTCTCATATTTCCGTCCTTCGTTTAATACGTAACATAATACGTATTTAAGCGGGGTTAGTCCATCTACATATTTCGCGGTCTAGCTTTCATACGGGTCCGTTCTACCTTTATTTTATGTTATTTCGTTTATGTTGTATTGTGAATTCCGGGTTGTATTTCCGCCCGTGTAACTTGTAGCTTTTTATTTCCTTTCGAGCTTCATTTATTTTATTTGCTTTTACGCTTTATAAATGAACCTCGCATGCTAAACCACTTCGACCAATAATAAGATGCATTAAATGACGTAGTTAACGCAAAATTCGCATGCTTAGACAAAACGCTGTATGCATATCATTTAATTATTTTACTAGCGCGCGTACACGAACACGAACGGTGTCTTAGTAGAGGCCGCCATGTGCGGGCGGGGTTGGGTGTCCTTAGTGGGCTTCCCAACACGTACCCTCACCCCTTACTCAGAACCTTTGGTTTCCGGATGTCCGAAACCCTTGGTGCACGAGAGTCATTCTTTACACGATTACCGGTATAGATGGTATCGGTATCGCAATGCAAAGGGACGAGCCCCATAAACTCTGAAATCGGAGTGGGCTTACTTTGTGTATAGCCCATGACGACATAGAGTGGGCTCGTATGGTTCCGAATAACCACAAAATTCGGTGGCGACTTCATTTTGACTTAAATTTCGAACCCGAGAACAATCTTACCACGAGATTCATTCGCCTACCCAAACCCGCGCTTCGCCGCGTCGGGGTGGACCTACGTCATGTCCACAATTACCTACTTCAAATAATTCACTTCGTCTTATTCTATATATTTGATTAAGTAATAACTTCATCATTGTGTTCATATAATATCTAAAACTGAGCTAACTCTTGTTTAGTCTAGTTTAGTATAACGAGTCATATACCTCATGATTAGTCTAGTTTAGTAGGGATTAATAAGGGTCATTTAGTTGACTATTTTGTAGTTTTGGGTGTGTTTTGAAGGATTTTGGTGCATATATCCAAATTGATGGGTTAATATAATAAAACTAGGTATGTGACCCGTGAAATTCACGGGTTTATCCGTTTGAAAATTTTGTGCACAGATTCTTTATAATCATGACCAAGTCTTTCGTTCGTTGTATATGTTGGTTCAAAATTATGTGTCAATCGATTTTTGCATATTTAAAAATATAATAAACGCTTTGAATTTGGTTTCACTTTCAATAATTGGGTACAAAATTGTAGATCGACACCGATTATTATATATATCAATCTCACCAATTCATCAATATCACTAAACTATAACACTTATACATCCACCAATTTCAATAATATATATTTTATTGGGTTATTTCATAGCAATAATACCAACTATGGGGGTCCTTCTTAATTTAATACCAACTATACGTAATTCCATTATAATACCAACTGTTCCCTCATTAATCCCTTATTGTAACTTGCGCCCTTTTAACTGGTATTAGCCGGTCATGGTGACTTGTTAGGGTTTACTACGCTTGTTCTTCTTCTTCCCTAAGAAATTAATGTTTGTAATCTAATCTAAAAATCCCGCTTCTCGTCGTTCAGAAGTTAAAACGGTTATTCTTTCTTCTTCATTATACTTCAAATCAAATTGCAATGAAATCACTAATCACCATCAAAACCACTGCATTACTTCCTTTAATCTCATCGACCCACCTCCTAAATCCAAAAACCCACCTCAAAAACCCCGTAATTTCTGCAAAATGGGGTAAAAAACGATCTGGGTCACAAAGATTTCGCAATAACAAGCTTATATTCAATGCAATCACAGTTATTGCATCAAATCTCAAGATCTTACCTGAGCCTTACGATTCGGTTGTTAAGGAATTGTGGATTGTTTCTGGTAGTGGAAATGGCGGAAAAAATCGATTCGGGAGTGGATTCGGAGGTGGTGGAAATGGGGGAAATGGAGGAAGAGGGAAAAAGTCAAAATTAGGGTTCTTGATTATTTTGGGGATTTCGATTGGTTTGGGGATTTGGGGTGTTCTTTAGAGGGAAAGAATGAGTGATTATGAGTAATTAAATGTAAAGGGTAACTGGTTACTAAGGTAGCCAGTTGGGTGTTATAATAAGGGATTAATGAGGGAACAGTTGGTATTATAATGAGATTACGTATAGTTGGTATTAAATTAAGAAGGACCCCCATAGTTGGTATTATTGCTATGAAATAACCCTATTTTATTTATTATACCTTACTATTTATTTTTTTAAAATGTATTTTATTTTGTTGATTAAAATATATAATATTCATTACTTTGAAACTGAAATAATAAATAAGAAATACATTACCCAGGCAAGTTGTAATCTGTAAAATGTTACTTTAAATTAGAAGTCAAAATATTGCACTTTCTTCTCAACTATATTTTCTAAATTACTTCCACTTTAAATATAATTAAAAGTTCACTCTTATAAGAAAAAAAAATTAATGTTATCTTGAAATGTGTCTATAAACATAATCAATATAAAGATCAATAAGAACATAATATTATACTTGAAAAAAAAATTATGGACTTGACATGCAGTCATTAGCTTCGCATCAGTTCGATACATAAAATAAATGTCGAAGATAAAAATTTAAACTAAAATTAGAATCAACAAATAACAATACAAATTCATATCATGTACAGTATTAAAAAATGATGGTCGTATTCATGAAATAAAGCGACTAAAATGTGAATACAAATTCCCAAATATTTTTTTTATCTTCTCTTCATGGCTTTATATTGAGTACATACCTTTTTTAGTTATACTATGATGTTCTTAATGTTAGATTTTATATTATTAACTTTGATTAATCGTTAAGACGAAATAGATGAAAAAATAATATATTAATTTTTAGTTATAATACGAAATTTTTTATGCAACACTCCGTTTAATATAATCATTTATATTAATATTAATTGATTATCAAGACTAAAGGAGATGAAAAAGTAAAACAAACCAAATTATTAATTGTTTTTTTAGAAAACTATTAAACTTTCTGAATAATAATAAATTTATATTTTAAGTGAAATATATATTAAGTTTTGTTTGCCTCATATAATTGGTAATCATATATATTTTACTTTAAACTAACACTCAAAAGATTGAAATTTTTCTCAATCATATTTTATAAAATAATACAACTTTAAATATAAATAAAAGTTCACCTTTATCAACAGAAAATCGATGTGTTCAAAGTTAACTCAAAAATGTATTTATACAACTAATCCATATAAAGATAAATAAAATTATAACATTATACCTGAAAACGGAGAAATTGCGGACTTGACTACTGGCTTCGCATAAGTTCTCTAAATAAAATGCAAAATAAAAAATTAAAACTAAATTAGAATCAATAAACGACAAGCAAATTCTTATCTTACAAAACTGAAGGTAATGTTTAAAACAAAGTGAATGAAATGTATATATGAAGTCCTAAGTTTTTCTATCTTTTCATTGCTTTATATAATTTTTTAGTAAATATTTATATTAAGTTTGATTGATCATTACGACGAAAGTGGATTAAATGGTGAAATAACTAAATTATAAAAACTTCTTTTTAGAAAACTATTAAGCTTTCTCAAGATTAATAAATTATGCTTTAAGTGAAATATTAAGTTTTGTTTGTCATTTCTTACTAATTTTTTATTTATTTATTGATGATTTACCTTTAAAATAAAATATTAAATACACCAAAATGATTGTCATCCTTAGTATGCTACTTTGATTAATACTCATAGTATTGCAACTTCTTCTCCATCATATTTTTTAAATTATTTTAACTTTGAATATAAACTAGTTGTTGCCCGTGCGAAATTGCAAGGATATATTGAAAATGTGTTATATATTTAAAGTAAAATAATTTAATATATTATAAAGAATATGAAAAATTAATAATTGTAAGCATATTCTCTTGCTTGTATAGATTAATAAAAATTAATAATGGTTAGATTACCTATAATAATATCCAAGATTATAAAATAAAAATGATTATTATGGTAGCGTTAGATATAACGTTAAATATATATTAGATATACATATGAATAATTGTAAGCATATTCTTTTGCTTGTATGAATATATGATGCTCAAACGATGTAACGTTAGATATACAAAAGTTATATTGCTTCATACTCCGTATATATTAAGAGGCTCTTGTTCGTATATAATACCCTATTTAAGCTTCTTTCATCCAAAGAGACTCTTTTTGTAGACCAACAAATAATTTTGCAATTCCTTGTATTTGTAAATTTAGTACGGAGTAATATGTAATAATATTTGTACGGTAGAACAAATGTTATTAATGATTATATAAAATTATTCTCTTCTGTGTACATACTACGTATTATATTTATTGAATTGAAAAAAAAATCGATAATTTTTCTCTTCCTCTTGAGCCATAAAATTCTACTCCTTATTCATTTGATCTACTTGAGTACCTTATTAAAAATGTGCCACAACAACCTCTCAAGTAACTCCTAACCCTAAGAAAAACATAATCAAGTGATAGATATAAGTTTTAACCTTTGACATTTGTTAATATCGTTAATGCATATTTGTCATAGTTGATTGTTAATTTAAGTGACAGATAAGTTAAATTCTTACGGAGTATAGTTTAAAAATTGATAGAATTGTGTTATTAAAAATTTAATCAGGATGGATATTTTAATATCATAATAAAGATTATGTCGATGGAATAAATTTGATTTCTAAACTCTGTTGTTGTAATATCTTGGTATTTTATTATTTATATCGTTAAAAATTAGAAATTGATGGAAATATTATGATTTAAGCTATTTAGTTGAAAACATCTAAAATAATTGGATTTTGAGATGCACGGTATTGATTATATATGACTTAAGCATAAAATCAATAATGAAATGTTTGACTAACCTCAGTTACTATTAGTGCTTAAAAGTCACTTGTATTGTTTATGGTTTGAAATCAATAAGAAAATGGAACAATCTTTAAGGTACAAAAATAATACGGAGTACTCCGTATTACATTCAAATATTGCAAAGTATTTTGCTAACTTGTAGGAGTAAGATTATTGGGTCATACGACTCATTGCAATACATTTTGTTGTTTTAAATAATCCAAAACATTCTAATGACACAACAAATAAAGTTATGTTGAAATCCAATACTTGGCAAAATAATTGTACTCTCTAGACAAATGAGAGATTATTTCACCCATTTTAGACACCAATTGATAATTTCCAACTTTGTTACAGAGTTCAGCCCATCCAAAATATAATGTGCACTCTCAAATTGAAAATCTTTGGTCTGATAGTGGTTATAACCTGTTCGGGCCAAAATTCGCATCCACGAAATACGACGTGACACATTATGAATGGTAGGTCAAAAGGTCAAAGGTCAAAAGGTCAAAGACAATAGCCAAAAACCGAGGGTCAAAGGTCAATAGTCAAAAACCGAGGGCCAAAGGTCAATAGTCAAAAACCAAGGGTCAAAGGTCAAAAGTCAAGAACCAAAGGTCAAAGGTCAAAAGTCAAGAGCCGAGGGTCAAAGGTCAAAAGTCAAAGATCGAAGGTCAAAGGACAAAAGTTGACGTTATTAGAATCATTGGGTCAAGCGGAACCCGAAACAACAAAAAACAATGGGCCGGACAAGGCATTACTAAGTGAAGCAATGGGCCGCACAACCAAATAAGCCCAACAAACATAGTCTAGCTATAGCACCCTCAGCCCACACAAACAAGGGAGAAAAGGTCAATGAGGCAACCCTTACATTTGGGGAAACCCTCCTGTAGACCAAGAGAGAATTCAGGAGGAGGATGTAACGGCTGGGGGAGGATTAAAGGCCAAGATCTCAGGCAATAAAGGAGGGATTAAATGCCAAGATTCTGAGGAATAAATGGGGTAACGGTCAGCAGCAGTATAAAGAGGAGGAAGGAGGGGAAGGCAAGAGAAACACACTCCAATCCCGAGAAAACACTAGAGCAAACGCCAATAGTTGATTATAGTCAACACTCCATACTTGTATCCCTTTTTATTTCTTCATTTTTTTTCCGTTCATAGTAAAATCTTGGCGGGATTCCGACTCCCCCGCGGTTTTTCCCACATCGGGTTTTCCGCATCACCAAAACTTTGCGTGTCATTCTCTTTCTTTCGTTGTTCTTTGGTTTACTAGATTCGATACCGTTTCGCTAACCCGTAGCTATAGGACGATCGCTTTAACCCGCAACCGAAATCATTGACCCGGTAAATTTTTACCAAAACAAATTGGCGCCCACCGTGTGATCTATACCGGGTGGTGCAGAAGTTCGAGGAATCCATGCGTGATTTCCTTAATAGATTTATTAAAGAGAAAGTGACAATCCCCAGATGTGATGTAGCAACCGCTATAGAGGCCTTCCGCTTGGGACTCCAACAGGATTCAGATCTGTACAAGGACCTCACCAGGTATCCATGCACCACGTTTGAGGATGTGCAGACAAAAGCAATGGCAGTCATTAGGTTGGAGAAGGATTCAGGTCCCAGAAGAGCTACTTATGATCCTGTAGAGAACCCCTCTTCCTGTACTTATCTGTGACTGAAGTAGCAGTCAGCGCGGTATTGGTATGTGAGCATGAAGGAGCACAACATCCAGTATACTATGTCAGTAAGTCTTTGCTTCCTACAGAGACCAGGTATACATCTCTCGAAAAACTTGTACTAGCACTTGTTACCGCTTCCTGTAAACTGCAACCTTATTTCGGGTCACATGCTATTTCTGTAATAACAAACTATCCACTAAAAACTATTATGAGAAAACTTGAGTTGTCAGGAAGGATGGCCAAGTGGTCCATGCACCTGAGTGGATTGGACCTGAAGTTCGTCCCTAGAGCAGCAATCAAGTCGCAGGCGCGAGCAGACTTCGTATCCGACTTCAGCCTAGAACTACAGTCTCAGGCGGAGAAAGACATCCACATCCTCGAGGAGGACAAGGGCGAACAGCCTTTTCAGTCAGCCAGATCTGCAACCTTTTCAGTCAGCCAGATCTGTAGCCTTCTCAGTCAGCCAGATCTGCAGCCTTTTCAGTCAGCCGGATCTGTAGCCTTCTCAGTCAGCCAGATCTGTAGCCTTTTCAGTCAGCCAGATCCCAAGGAACCAAAATGCAGAAGGAGACGCCCTGGGGGCAACATTCAAGCCTGAAGCAGTCCCCACTATACCTATTGACCACATCCTAAAGCCAACAATCCAGAAGAATCATGAAGCATCTGGAGGAGGCAAAGACAAGACCCGATGGCTGCAAGAGGCAGGAATATTCTTCACCACAGCCAGCCAGAAAGAGACCCCAAACTGGAGGAAATCTTACCAAGACTGGCTACAGCATGACATGCTGCCAGCAGACAAGAAGGAAATCAGAGGAGGAAAATCACTATTAAGAAGATCACTTGCTGGACCATACTTAAGGTCTCTGGGTCAGGAAGAGGCAGAAGTTGTTTTGCATGACCTCCACAATGGTGAATGTGGAAATCATGCTGGGGGCAGGGGTCTATCCAACAAGGCACTCCGCTAGTGCTACTTCTGGCCAACAATGCGCAGAGATGCCGTGGAGCACGTCAAGAAATGTGACGCCTGCCAGAGGCACGAACCAGTCAACCATCAGACGGCAGAACTATTACATCCAGTAATTTCTCTTCGCCTTTTATGAAGTAGGAGATAGACATTGTCGGCAAGTCTACCCCAATAAATCCTCAGTCTAATGGACAGGCAGAGTCTAGTAATAAAATTGTGACAGACAACCTGAAAAGAAGGCTGGAGGAGGCAAGGGGCAGATGGGCAGAAGAACTCCCCTTGGTACAAGAAGAACTATGCCTAAAGTGGCTACAAGACATTCACCGACTGTATAACAAAAGACAGAAATCAAGTGGAGATGACAACCAGTCTGGACACCATAGACGAACTCAGAACTGGCGCTCAAATCATAATGGCCTCCTACAGGCTGACAGTTGCCAGAAGCTACAACGAGAATGTCAAAATCAGAATCCTGCAGGAATGAGACCTAGTTCTCCGGAACACCAGAAATCAGCATACAGGGAAGTTCGCCTACAATTGGGATGGACCATACCAAGTGGATAAGGTGGTTGGGAATGGAGCCTACCGACTTATGACCATGGAGGGGAAAATCATCCAAAAACCATGGAACATTGTACACTTGAAAAAAAATACTTCTTTAAAATGGGCCAACGCCGCCAGAAACATGGGCCTACGTTGCCAGAAACATGGGCCACTGCCGCCAGAAACATGACATCTATGATCTGGCAGATGCACCTCCACCAGAACCCAGGTTTAATCTTATCAAACCTTGCAAACATTTAAACTTTCCGTTTTTCCTTCTACCTGTTTTGCTTTCTTTTCGAAAAATTTGAAAATTAGACATTTTATCTTCAAGTATGCTCTCAAAATTTTACTTTCTCCTTTTATATCTTCGAAGTTTGATTTTCTTTATGTCATCAAAGTCCGATTTTTCTTTTTTACATATGTCATCAAAGTTCGATTTTCTTTTTGCGTATGTCATCAAAATTTGATTTTATTTTTTCATATGTTTTCGAAATTTGATTTTCTTCCGCATATGTCTTCAAATATCGCATCTCCCATTTTCGTCAAGTGTCGTCAGTTTTTTCAAAAATTCAGGAAGATGGTAACTAATCTGGTGGAGTGTATAATTTCTACAGAAGGCATGCGTCTGTGACTAAGTGCCTACAACCGAGACATTACAGTTTCCCGCGCCACTTAGCACCCACGCAAAGCGTGGCACCTCCGACTGAGTGGGCGAACTAAATCCCAGGCCACCACTATATCAAAGACCGACCATACAAACATAAGGCATGCATACAACAGAAGGTAGTAAGACAAAACTACAACAAACGATTACGATCAAAAGCAAACAATTACAATCAAATTCAGGCATAACATACAGCCACACATCAAAAAAACGACATTACGAAAGATACTTTGATTTCACACAACGAAAATTAAGGCACGAAGTGCCACAAAATACTAACACACTTCGCTCCCCTGAGCAAAGGCAAAGTCATTACAGAAATTTTTCTTGCAAACATTAACAAGTCAGAAGTCCATACCACGTAGGGTTCACAAGCCGAAAACAGAGTACAACAAAAGAGGAGTAACATCACTCCAGCAGAACTTGGCCCACAGCCTGGACGTTCTCCTCTGGTGGAGGTGGAACTGTACTGTAGCAGATCCTCCTGCAGGAACCTGGGTCTCTGGATAAATTAAGTTAACCAGCAGCGGGACCTCTCCCAGGATCATCAGCGGCGTCCTCCTGGTCCACAACCTTTTGCGAATTAGCCTCCTGGTCAGCAATAGGAGAATCAATAGACTTTTCCAGATCCTCCGCCTCCACGTCAGAGAGAGCATCAGAGTTAGGCGCCTCAACCTTGGTATACTGGTCCGACCAAGAAAGAGCATCCCTCAGAGTCTTCTTCAACTCAACATTCTTCCCCTACAAAGAAGAATTGGTATCGAAGGCCTGGGCAAGCTCACTCCTTGCCTCCACCAGATCTCCACTAAGCTTTAGTCTTTTCCCAGATTCCTCCGCCAGCAATCCGCGAATCAAATCCAACTCCTCCAGAGAACCATTTTCTAGCACAAGACTTGGGACCAGGAAGTAGCACCTGATCCAGAAAAGTCATGTCCTCTGCAGACTTGGACGTACCGAAGCCTTTAGGAAATTTGAGCACCACTCCAGCAGGAACATCCTCAACAGATCTGGGGGGCAGAATAAGAGTGAGACTCAGAAAGCTCTACCACTGGGGGTTCACATTCTGCAGGAGTAATTTCTGAAAGAGGGGACGAGTTATGCTTCTTCCAGAACCAGCAAAGCCAGCAGAAGCAGAAACCAACTTTCCACTTGGAGGCCACCTTAGTAGCAACGACCCGTCCTCTAGCAGCCACAACTTGCACTAGGGTCACACGAGGTTTAGCGGATCTTGAAGAAGGAAGCAAGCGAAAATGAGTACCATGAAAATCTGAGGTCAGGTAAACCTAGCCAAGCATGAACGCATCTTGCCCGAAGACATGTTCTCACCATACTCTTCCTTTTTTCTTATGGGGGAGGAGAGGAAGGGTCACCTGTGAAGGGATAAAGCAAATTGCGAAAAGTCCCCTGCTCTGGATCTAGGCCGAATATTCGGGTCAAAGAATCAATCATCACGTAAACCGTCTAGAATCCAAGCAAACAGAAATTCCCGCCTAAGATGAGCTTAGTCAGAAATTTGGCGGCATTTGTTTGGGCCAAAATTCGCATCCACGGAATATGACGTGGCACATTACGAATGGTAGGTCAGAAGGTCAAAGGTCAAAAGGTCAAAGGTCGGAAGGTCAAAGACAATAGTCAAAAACCGAGGGTTAAAGGTCAATAGTAAAAAACCGAGGGTCAAAGGTCAATAGTAAAAAACCGAGGGTCAAAGGTCAAAAGTCAAGAACCAAGGGTCAAAGGTCAACATTCAAGAGCCGAGGGTCAAAGGTCAAAAGTCAAAGATCGAAGGTCAAAGGTCAAAGAACGAAAGTCGACGTTATTAGAATCATTGGGCCAAACGAAACCCGAAACAACAAAAGATAATGGGCCGGACAAGGCTTGTACTAAGTGAAGCAATGAGCCGCACATCCAAATAAGCCCAGCAAACATAGTCTAGCTATAGCACCCTCAGCCCACACAAACAAGGGAGAAAAGGTCAATGAGGCAACCCCTACATTTGGGTAAACCCTCCTGCAGACCAAGAGAGAAGTCAGGAAGAGGATGTAACGGCTGGGGGAGGATTAAAGGCCAAGATCTCAGGCAATAAAGAAGGGATTAAATGCCAAGATTCTGAGGAATAAATGGGGTAACGGTCAGTAGCAGTATAAAGAGGAGGAAGGCAAGAGAAACACACTCCAATCCCGAGAAAACACTAGAGCAAACGCCAATAGTCGATTATAGTCAACGCTCCATACTTGTATCCCTTTTTATTTCTTCATTTTTTTTCCGTTCATAGTAAAATTTTGGCGGGATTCCGACTCCCCCCGCGGTTTTCCCCACATCGGGTTTTCCGCGTCACCAAAACTTTGCGTGTCATTCTCTTTCTTTCGTTGTTCTTTGGTTTACTAGATTCGATACCGTTTCGCTAACCCGTAGCTATAGGACGATCGCTTTAACCCGCAACCGAAATCATTGACCCGGTAAATTTTTACCAAAACAAATTGGCGCCCACCGTGTGATCTATACCGGGTGGTGCAGAAGTTCGAGGAATCCATGCGTGATTTCCTTAATAGATTTATTAAAGAGAAAGTGACAATCCCCAGATGTGATGTAGCAACCGCTATAGAGGCCTTCCGCTTGGGACTCCAACAGGATTCAGATCTGTACAAGGACCTCACCAGGTATCCATGCACCACGTTTGAGGATGTGCAGACAAAAGCAATGGCAGTCATTAGGCTGGAGAAGGATTCAGGTCCCAGAAGAGCTACTTATGATCCTGCAGAGAACCCCTCTTCCTGTACTTATCTGTGACTGAAGTAGCAGTCAGCGCGGTATTGGTATGTGAGCATGAAGGAGCACAACATCCAGTATACTATGTCAGTAAGTTTTTGCTTCCTACAGAGACCAGGTATACATCTCTCGAAAAACTTGTACTAGCACTTGTTACCGCTTCCTGTAAACTGCAACCTTATTTCTGGTCACATGCTATTTCTGTAATAACAAACTATCCACTAAAAACTATTATGAGAATACTTGAGTTGTCAGGAAGGATGGCCAAGTGGTCCATGCACCTGAGTGGATTGGACCTGAAGTTCGTCCCTAGAGCAGCAATCAAGTCGCAGGCGCGAGCAGACTTCATATCCGACTTCAGCCTAGAACTACAGTCTCAGGCGGAGAAAGACATCCACATCCTCGAGGAGGACAAGGGCGAACAGCCTTTTCAGTCAGCCAGATCTGCAACCTTTTCAGTCAGCCAGATCTGTAGCCTTCTCAGTCAGCCAGATCTGCAGCCTTTTCAGTCAGCCGGATCTGTAGCCTTCTCAGTCAGCCAGATCTGTAGCCTTTTCAGTCAGCCAGATCCCAAGGAACCAAAATGCAGAAGGAGACGCCCTGGGGGCAACATTCAAGCCTGAAGCAGTCCCCACTATACCTATTGACCACATCCTAAAGCCAACAATCCAGAAGAATCATGAAGCATCTGGAGGAGGCAAAGACAAGACCCGATGGCTGCAAGAGGCAGGAATATTCTTCACCACAGCCAGCCAGAAAGAGACCCCAAACTGGAGGAAATCTTACCAAGACTGGCTACAGCATGACATGCTGCCAGCAGACAAGAAGGAAATCAGAGGAGGAAAATCACTATTAAGAAGATCACTTGCTGGACCATACTTAAGGTCTCTGGGTCAGGAAGAGGCAGAAGTTGTTTTGCATGACCTCCACAATGGTGAATGTGGAAATCATGCTGGGGGCAGGGGTCTATCCAACAAGGCACTCCGCTAGTGCTACTTCTGGCCAACAATGCGCAGAGATGCCGTGGAGCACGTCAAGAAATGTGACGCCTGCCAGAGGCACGAACCAGTCAACCATCAGACGGCAGAACTATTACATCCAGTAATTTCTCTTCGCCTTTTATGAAGTAGGAGATAGACATTGTCGGCAAGTCTACCCCAATAAATCCTCAGTCTAATGGACAGGCAGAGTCTAGTAATAAAATTGTGACAGACAACCTGAAAAGAAGGCTGGAGGAGGCAAGGGGCAGATGGGCAGAAGAACTCCCCTTGGTACAAGAAGAACTATGCCTAAAGTGGCTACAAGACATTCACCGACTGTATAACAAAAGACAGAAATCAAGTGGAGATGACAACCAGTCTGGACACCATAGACGAACTCAGAACTGGCGCTCAAATCATAATGGCCTCCTACAGGCTGACAGTTGCCAGAAGCTACAACGAGAATGTCAAAATCAGAATCCTGCAGGAATGAGACCTAGTTCTCCGGAACACCAGAAATCAGCATACAGGGAAGTTCGCCTACAATTGGGATGGACCATACCAAGTGGATAAGGTGGTTGGGAATGGAGCCTACCGACTTATGACCATGGAGGGGAAAATCATCCAAAAACCATGGAACATTGTACACTTGAAAAAAAATACTTCTTTAAAATGGGCCAACGCCGCCAGAAACATGGGCCTACGTTGCCAGAAACATGGGCCACTGCCGCCAGAAACATGACATCTATGATCTGGCAGATGCACCTCCACCAGAACCCAGGTTTAATCTTATCAAACCTTGCAAACATTTAAACTTTCCGTTTTTCCTTCTACCTGTTTTGCTTTCTTTTCGAAAAATTTGAAAATTAGACATTTTATCTTCAAGTATGCTCTCAAAATTTTACTTTCTCCTTTTATATCTTCGAAGTTTGATTTTCTTTATGTCATCAAAGTCTGATTTTTCTTTTTTACATATGTCATCAAAGTTCGATTTTCTTTTTGCGTATGTCATCAAAATTTGATTTTATTTTTTCATATGTTTTCGAAATTTGATTTTCTTCCGCATATGTCTTCAAATATCGCATCTCCCATTTTCGTCAAGTGTCGTCAGTTTTTTCAAAAATTCAGGAAGCTGGTAACTAATCTGGTGGAGTGTATAATTTCTACAGAAGGCATGCGTCTGTGACTAAGTGCCTACAACCGAGACATTACAGTTTCCCGCGCCACTTAGCACCCACGCAAAGCGTGGCACCTCCGACTGAGTGGGCGAACTAAATCCCAGGCCACCACTATATCAAAGACCGACCATACAAACATAAGGCATGCATACAACAGAAGGTAGTAAGACAAAACTACAACAAACGATTACGATCAAAAGCAAACAATTACAATCAAATTCAGGCATAACATACAGCCACACATCAAAAAAACGACATTACGAAAGATACTTTGATTTCACACAACGAAAATTAAGGCACGAAGTGCCACAAAATACTAACACACTTCGCTCCCCTGAGCAAAGGCAAAGTCATTACAGAAATTTTTCTTGCAAACATTAACAAGTCAGAAGTCCATACCACGTAGGGTTCACAAGCCGAAAACAGAGTACAACAAAAGAGGAGTAACATCACTCCAGCAGAACTTGGCCCACAGCCTGGACGTTCTCCTCTGGTGGAGGTGGAACTGTACTGTAGCAGATCCTCCTGCAGGAACCTGGGTCTCTGGATAAATTAAGTTAACCAGCAGCGGGACCTCTCCCAGGATCATCAGCGGCGTCCTCCTGGTCCACAACCTTTTGCGAATTAGCCTCCTGGTCAGCAATAGGAGAATCAATAGACTTTTCCAGATCCTCCGCCTCCACGTCAGAGAGAGCATCAGAGTTAGGCGTCTCAACCTTGGTATACTGGTCCGACCAAGAAAGAGCATCCCTCAGAGTCTTCTTCAACTCAACATTCTTCCCCTACAAAGAAGAATTGGTATCGAAGGCCTGGGCAAGCTCACTCCTTGCCTCCACCAGATCTGCACTAAGCTTTAGTCTTTTCCCAGATTCCTCCGCCAGCAATCCGCGAATCAAATCCAACTCCTCCAGAGAACCATTTTCTAGCACAAGACTTGGGACCAGGAAGTAGCACCTGATCCAGAAAAGTCATGTCCTCTGCAGACTTGGACGTACCGAAGCCTTTAGGAAATTTGAGCACCACTCCAGCAGGAACATCCTCAACAGATCTGGGGGGCAGAATAAGAGTGAGACTCAGAAAGCTCTACCACTGGGGGTTCACATTCTGCAGGAGTAATTTCTGAAAGAGGGGACGAGTTATGCTTCTTCCAGAACCAGCAAAGCCAGCAGAAGCAGAAACCAACTTTCCACTTGGAGGCCACCTTAGTAGCAACGACCCGTCCTCTAGCAGCCACAACTTGCACTAGGGTCACACGAGGTTTAGCGGATCTTGAAGAAGGAAGCAAGCGAAAATGAGTACCATGAAAATCTGAGGTCAAGTAAACCTAGCCAAGCATGAACGCATCTTGCCCGAAGACATGTTCTCACCATACTCTTCCTTTTTTCTTATGGGGGAGGAGAGGAAGGGTCACCTGTGAAGGGATAAAGCAAATTGCGAAAAGTCCCCTGCTCCGGATCTAGGCCGAATATTCGGGTCAAAGAATCAATCATCACGTAAACCATCTAGAATCCAAGCAAACAGAAATTCCCGCCTAAGATGAGCTTAGTCAGAAATTTGGCGGCATTTGTTTGGGCCAAAATTCGCATCCACGGAATATGACGTGGCACATTACGAATGGTAGGTCAGAAGGTCAAAGGTCAAAAGGTCAAAGGTCGGAAGGTCAAAGACAATAGTCAAAAACCGAGGGTTAAAGGTCAATAGTAAAAAACCGAGGGTCAAAGGTCAATAGTAAAAAACCGAGGGTCAAAGGTCAAAAGTCAAGAACCAAGGGTCAAAGGTCAACATTCAAGAGCCGAGGGTCAAAGGTCAAAAGTCAAAGATCGAAGGTCAAAGGTCAAAGAACGAAAGTCGACGTTATTAGAATCATTGGGCCAAACGAAACCCGAAACAACAAAAGATAATGGGCCGGACAAGGCTTGTACTAAGTGAAGCAATGAGCCGCACAACCAAATAAGCCCAGCAAACATAGTCTAGCTATAGCACCCTCAGCCCACACAAACAAGGGAGAAAAGGTCAATGAGGCAACCCCTACATTTGGGTAAACCCTCCTGCAGACCAAGAGAGAAGTCAGGAAGAGGATGTAACGGCTGGGGGAGGATTAAAGGCCAAGATCTCAGGCAATAAAGAAGGGATTAAATGCCAAGATTCTGAGGAATAAATGGGGTAACGGTCAGTAGCAGTATAAAGAGGAGGAAGGCAAGAGAAACACACTCCAATCCCGAGAAAACACTAGAGCAAACGCCAATAGTCGATTATAGTCAACACTCCATACTTGTATCCCTTTTTATTTCTTCATTTTTTTCCGTTCATAGTAAAATTTTGGCGGGATTCCGACTCCCCCCGCGGTTTTCCCCACATCG
This sequence comes from Agrostemma githago, assembly GCA_958450325.1. Classification (NCBI taxonomy): domain Eukaryota; kingdom Viridiplantae; phylum Streptophyta; class Magnoliopsida; order Caryophyllales; family Caryophyllaceae; genus Agrostemma; species Agrostemma githago. Next base: position 50,717,911 of record OY288256.1, read on the forward strand.
GGTTTTCCGCGTCACCAAAACTTTGCGTGTCATTCTCTTTCTTTCGTTGTTCTTTGGTTTACTAGATTCGATACCGTTTCGCTAACCCGTAGCTATAGGACGATCGCTTTAACCCGCAACCGAAATCATTGACCCGGTAAATTTTTACCAAAACAAATTGGCGCCCACCGTGTGATCTATACCGGGTGGTGCAGAAGTTCGAGGAATCCATGCGTGATTTCCTTAATAGATTTATTAAAGAGAAAGTGACAATCCCCAGATGTGATGTAGCAACCGCTATAGAGGCCTTCCGCTTGGGACTCCAACAGGATTCAGATCTGTACAAGGACCTCACCAGGTATCCATGCACCACGTTTGAGGATGTGCAGACAAAAGCAATGGCAGTCATTAGGCTGGAGAAGGATTCAGGTCCCAGAAGAGCTACTTATGATCCTGCAGAGAACCCCTCTTCCTGTACTTATCTGTGACTGAAGTAGCAGTCAGCGCGGTATTGGTATGTGAGCATGAAGGAGCACAACATCCAGTATACTATGTCAGTAAGTTTTTGCTTCCTACAGAGACCAGGTATACATCTCTCGAAAAACTTGTACTAGCACTTGTTACCGCTTCCTGTAAACTGCAACCTTATTTCTGGTCACATGCTATTTCTGTAATAACAAACTATCCACTAAAAACTATTATGAGAATACTTGAGTTGTCAGGAAGGATGGCCAAGTGGTCCATGCACCTGAGTGGATTGGACCTGAAGTTCGTCCCTAGAGCAGCAATCAAGTCGCAGGCGCGAGCAGACTTCGTATCCGACTTCAGCCTAGCACTACAGTCTCAGGCGGAGAAAGACATCCACATCCTCGAGGAGGACAAGGGCGAACAGCCTTTTCAGTCAGCCAGATCTGCAACCTTTTCAGTCAGCCAGATCTGTAGCCTTCTCAGTCAGCCGGATCTGCAGCCTTTTCAGTCAGCCAGATCTGTAGCCTTCTCAGCCAGCCAGATCTGTAGCCTTTTCAGTCAGCCAGATCCCAAGGAACCAGAATGCAGAAGGAGACGCCCTGGGGGCAACATTCAAGCCTGAAGCAGTCCCCACTATACCTATTGACCACATCCTAAACCCAGCAATCCAGAAGAATCATGAAGCATCTGGAGGAGGCAAATACAAGACCCGATGGCTGCAAGAGGCAGGAATATTCTTCACCACAGCCAGCCAGAAAGAGACCCCAGACTGGAGGAAATCCTACCAAGACTGGCTACAGCATGACATGATGCCAGCAGAAAAGAAGGAAATCAGAGGAGGAAAATCACTATTAAGAAGATCACTTGCTGGACCATACTTAAGGTCTCTGGGTCAGGAAGAGGCAGAAGTTGTTTTGCATGACCTCCACAATGGTGAATGTGGAAATCATGCAGGGGGCAGGGGTCTATCCAACAAGCCACTCCGCTAGTGCTACTTCTGGCCAACAATGCGCAGAGATGCTGTGGAGCACGTCAAGAAATGTGACGCCTACCAGAGGCACGAACCAGTCAACCATCAGCCGGCAGAACTATTACATCCAGTAATTTCTCCTTCGCCTTTTATGAAGTAGGAGATAGACATTGTCGGCAAGTCTACCCCCATAAATCCTCAGTCTAATGGACAGGCAGAGTCTAGTAACAAAATTGTGACAGACAACCTGAAAAGAAGGCTGGAGGAGGCAAGGGGCAGATGGGCAGAAGAACTCCCCTTGGTACAAGAAGAACTATGCCTAAAGTGGCTACAAGACATTCACCGACTGTATAACAGAAGACAGAAATCAAGTGGAGATGACAAGCAGTCTGGACACCATAGAAGAACTCAGAACTGGCGCTCAAATCATAATGGCCTCCTACAGGCAGACAGTTGACAGAAGCTACAACGAGAATGTCAAAATCAGAATCCTGCAGGAAGGAGACCTAGTTCTCCGGAAAGTCTTCCGGAACACCAGAAATCAGCATGCAGGGAAGTTCGCCTACAATTGGGAAGGACCATACCAAGTGGATAAGGTGGTTGGGAACGGAGCCTACCGACTTATGACCATGGAGGGGAAAATCGTCCAAAAACCATGGAACATTGTACACTTGAAAAAAAATACTTCTTTTAAATGGGCCAACGTCGCCAGAAACATGGGCCTACGTCGCCAGAAACATGGGCCACTGCCGCCAGAAACATGACATCTATGATCTGGCAGATGCACCTCCACCAGAACCCAGGTTTAATCTTATCAAACCTTGCAAACATTTAAACTTTCCTTTTATCCTTCTACCTGTTTTGCTTTCTTTTCGAAAAATTTGAAAATTAGACATTTTATCTTCAAGTATGCTTTCAAAATTTTACTTTCTCCTTTTATATCTTCGAAGTTTGATTTTCTTTATGTCATCAAAGTCTGATTTTTCTTTTTTACATATGTCATCAAAGTTTGATTTTCTTTTTGCGTATGTCATCAAAATTTGATTTTATTTTTTCATATGTTTTCGAAATTTGATTTTCTTCCGCATATGTCTTCAAATATCGCATCTCCCATTTTCGTCAAGTGTCGTCAGTTTTTTCAAAAATTCAGGAAGCTGGTAACTAATCTGGTGGAGTGTATAATTTCTACAGAAGGCATGCGTCTGTGACTAAGTGCCTACAACCGAGACATTACAGTTTCCCGCGCCACTTAGCACCCACGCAAAGTGTGGCACCTCCGACTGAGTGGGCGAACTAAATCCCAGGCCACCACTATATCAAAGGTCGACCATACAAACATAAGGCATGCATACAACAGAAGGTAGTAAGACAAAACTACAACAAACGATTACGATCAAAAGTAAACAATTACAATCAAATTCAGGCATAACATACAGCCGCACATCAAAAAAACGACATTACGAAAGATACTTTGATTTCACACAACGAAAATTAAGGCACGAATTTCCACAAAATACTAACACACTTAGCTCCCCTGAGCAAAGGCAAAGTCATTACAGAAATTTTTCTTGCAAACATTAACAAGTCAGAAGTCCATACCACGCAGGGTTCACAAGCCGAAAACAGAGTACAACAAAAGAGGAGTAACATCACTCCAGCAGAACTTGGCCCACAGCCTGGACGTTCTCCTCTGGTGGAGGTGGAACTGTACTGTAGCAGATGCTCCTGCAGGAACCTGGGTCTCTGGATAAATTAAGTTAACCAGCAGCGGGACCTCTCCCAGGATCATCAGCGGCGTCCTCCTGGTCCACAACCTCTTGCGAATTAGCCTCCTGGTCAGCAATAGGAGAATCAATAGACTTTTCCAGATCCTCCGCCTCCACGTCAGAGAGAGCATCAGAGTTAGGCGCCTCAACCTTGGTATACTGGTCCGACCAAGAAAGAGCATCCCTCAGAGTCTTCTTCAACTCAACATTCTTCCCCTACAAAGAAGAATTGGTATCGAAGGCCTGGGCAAGCTCACTCCTTGCCTCCACCAGATCTGCACTAAGCTTTAGTCTTTTCCCAGATTCCTCCGCCAGCAATCCGCGAATCAAATCCAACTCCTCCAGAGAACCATTTTCTAGCACAAGACTTGGGACCAGGAAGTAGCACCTGATCCAGAAAAGTCATGTCCTCTGCAGACTTGGACGTACCGAAGCCTTCAGGAAATTTGAGCACCACTCCAGCAGGAACATCCTCAGCAGATCTGGGGGGCAGAATAAGAGTGAGACTCAGAAAGCTCTACCACTGCGGGTTCACATTCTGCAGGAGTAATTTCTGAAAGAGGGGACGAGTTATGCTTCTTCCAGAACCAGCAAAGCCAGCAAAAGCAGAAACCCACTTTCCACTTGGAGGCCACCCTAGTAGCAACGACCCGTCCTCTAGCAGCCACAACTTGCACTAGGGTCACACGAGGTTTAGCGGATCTTGAAGAAGGAAGCAAGCGAAAATGAGTACCATGAAAATCTGAGGTCAGGTAAACCTAGCCAAGCATGAACGCATCTTGCCCGAAGACATGTTCTCACCATACTCTTCCTTTTTTCTTATGGGGGAGGAGAGGAAGGGTCACCTGTGAAAGGATAGAGCAAATTGCGAAAAGTCCCCTGCTCCGGATTTAAGCCGAATATTCGGGTCAAAGAATCAATCATCACGTAAACCGTCTAGAATCCAAGCAAACAGAAATTCCCGCCTAAGATGAGCTTAGTCGGAAATTTGGGGGCATTTGTTTGGGCCAAAATTCGCATCCACGGAATACGACGTGGCACATTACGAATGGTAGGTCAGAAGGTCAAAGGTCAAAAGGTCAAAGGTCAGAAGGTCAAAGACAATAGTCAAAAACCGAGGGTCAAAGGTCAATAGTCAAAAACCGAGAGTCAAAGTTCAATAGTAAAAAACCGAGGGTCAAAGGTCAAAAGTCAAGAACCAAGGGTCAAAGGTCAACATTCAAGAGCCGAGGGTCAAAGGTCAAAAGTCAAAGATCGAAGGTCAAAGGTCAAAGAACGAAAGTCGACGTTATTAGAATCATTGGGCCAAACGGAACCCGAAACAACAAAAGATAATGGGCCGGACAAGGCTTGTACTAAGTGAAGCAATGAGCCGCACAACCAAATAAGCCCAGCAAACATAGTCTAGCTATAGCACCCTCAGCCCACACAAAAAAGGGAGAAAAGGTCAATGAGGCAACATCTACATTTGGGGAAACCCTCCTACAGACCAAGAGAGAAGTCAGGAGGAGGATGTAACGGCTGGGGGAGGATTAAAGGCCAAGATCTCAGGCAATAAAGAAGGGATTAAATGCCAAGATTCTGAGGAATAAATGGGGTAACGGTCAGCAGCAGTATAAACAGGAGGAAGGGGAGGAAGGCAAGAGAAACACACTCCAATCCCGAGAAAACACTAGAGCAAACGCCAATAGTCGATTATAGTCAACACTCCATACTTGTATCCCTTTTTATTTCTTCATTTTTTTTCGTTCATAGTAAAATCTTGGCGGGATTCCGACTCCCCCCGCGGTTTTTCCCACATCGGGTTTTCCGCGTCACCAAAACTTTGCGTGTCATTCTCTTTCTTACGTTGTTCTTTGGTTTACTAGATTCGATACCGTTTCGCTAACCCGTAGCTATAGGACGATCGCTTTAACCCGCAACCGAAATCATTGACCCGGTAAATTTTTACCAAAACAAATTGGCGCCCACCGTGTGATCTATACCGGGTGGTGCAGAAGTTCGAGGAATCCACGCGTGATTTCCTTAATAGATTTATTAAAGAGAAGGTGACAATCCCCAGATGTGATGTAGCAACCGCTATAGAGGCCTTCCGCTAGGGACTCAACCAGGATTCAGATCTGTACAAGGACCTCACCAGGTATCCATGCATCACGTTTGAGGATGTGCAGACAAAAGCAATGGCAGTCATTAGGCTGGAGGAGGATTCAGGTCCTAGAAGAGCTACTTATGATCCTGCAGAGAACCCCTCTTCCTGTACTTATCTGTGACTGAAGTAGCAGTCAGCGCGGTATTGGTATGTGAGCATGAAGGAGCACAACATTTAGTATACTATGTCAGTAAGTTTTTGCTTCCTACAGAGACCAGGTATACATCTCTCGAAAAACTTGTACTAGCACTTGTTACCGCTTCCTGTAAACTGAAACCTTATTTCGGGTCACATGCTATTTCTGTAATAACAAACTATCCACTAAAAACTATTATGAGAAAACTTGAGTTGTCAGGAAGGATGGCCAAGTGGTCCATGCACCTGAGTGGATTGGACCTGAAGTTCGTCCCTAGAGCAGCAATTAAGTCGCAGGCGCGAGCAGATTTCGTATCCGACTTCAGCCTAGCACTACAGTCTCAAGCGGAGAAAGACATCCACATCCTCGAGGAGGACAAGGGCGAACAGCCTTTTCAGTCAGCCAGATCTACAACCTTTTCAGTCAGCCAGATCTGTAGCCTTCTCAGTCAGCCAGATCTGCAGCCTTTTCAGTCAGCCAGATCTGTAGCCTTCTCAGCCAGCCAGATCTGTAGCCTTTTCAGTCATCCAGATCCCAAGGAACCAGAATGCAGAAGGAGACGCCCTGGGGGCAACATTCAAGCCTGAAGCAGTCCCCACTATACCTATTGACCACATCCTAAAGCCAGCAATCCAGAAGAATCATGAAGCATTTGGAGGAGGCAAAGACAAGACCCGATGGCTGCAAGAGGCAGGAATATTCTTCACCACAGCCAACCAGAAAGAGACCCCAGACTGGAGGAAATCCTACCAAGACTGGCTACAACGTGACATGATGCCAGCAGACAAGAAGGAAATCAGAGGAGGAATATCACTATTAAGAAGATCACTTGCTGGACCATACTTAAGGTCTCTGGGTCAGGAAGAGGCAGAAGTTGTTTTGCATGACCTCCACAATGGTGAATGTGGAAATCATGCAGGGGGCAGGGGTCTATCCAATAAGGCATTCCGTTAGTGCTACTTCTGGCCAACAATGCGCAGAGATGCCGTGGAGCACGTCAAGAAATGTGACGCCTACTAGAGGCACGAACCAGTCAACCATCAGCCGGCAGAACTATTACATCTAGTAATTTCTCCTTCGCCTTTTATGAAGTAGGAGATAGACATTGTCGGCAAGTCTACCCCCATAAATCCTCAGTCTAATGGACAGGCAGAGTCTAGTAACAAAATTGTGACAGACAACCTGAAAAGAAGGCTGGAGGAGGCAAGGGGCAGATGGGCAGAAGAACTCCCCTTGGTACAAGAAGAACTATGCCTAAAGTGGCTACAAGACATTCACCGACTGTATAACAGAAGACAGAAATCAAGTGGAGATGACAAGCAGTCTGGACACCATAGACGAACTCAGAACTGGCGCTCAAATCATAATGGCCTCCTACAGGCAGACAGTTGCCAGAAGCTACAACGAGAATGTCAAAATCAGAATCCTGCAGGAAGGAGACCTAGTTCTCCGGAAAGTCTTCCGGAACACCAGAAATCAGCATGCAGGGAAGTTCGCCTACAATTGGGAAGGACCATACCAAGTGGATAAGGTGGTTGGGAACGGAGCCTACCGACTTATGACCATGGAGGGGAAAATCGTCCAAAAACCATGGAACATTGTACACTTGAAAAAAATACTTCTTTTAAATGGGCCAACGTCGCCAGAAACATGGGCCTACATCGCCAGAAACATGGGTCACTGCCGCCAGAAACATGACATCTATGATCTGGCAGATGCACCTCCACCAGAACCCAGGTTTAATCTTATCAAACCTTGCAAACATTTAAACTTTCCTTTTATCCTTCTACCTGTTTTGCTTTCTTTTCGAAAAATTTGAAAATTAGACATTTTATCTTCAAGTATGCTTTCAAAATTTTACTTTCTCCTTTTATATCTTCGAAGTTTGATTTTCTTTATGTCATCAAAGTCTGATTTTTCTTTTTTACATATGTCATCAAAGTTCGATTTTCTTTTTGCGTATGTCATCAAAATTTGATTTTATTTTTTCATATGTTTTCGAAATTTGATTTTCTTCCGCATATATCTTCAAATATCGCATCTCCCATTTTCGTCAAGTGTCGTCAGTTTTTTCAAAAATTCAGGAAGCTGGTAACTAATCTGGTGGAGTGTATAATTTCTACAGAAGGCATGCGTCTGTGACTAAGTGCCTACAACCGAGACATTACAGTTTCCCGCGCCACTTAGCACCCACGCAAAGCGTGGCACCTCCGACTGAGTGGGCGAACTAAATCCCAGGCCACCACTATATCAAAGGTCGACCATACAAACATAAGGCATGCATACAACAGAAGGTAGTAAGACAAAACTACAACAAACGATTACGATCAAAAGTAAACAATTACAATCAAATTCAGGCATAACATACAGCCGCACATCAAAAAAACGACATTACGAAAGATACTTTGATTTCACACAACGAAAATTAAGGCACGAAGTTCCACAAAATACTAACACACTTAGCTCCCCTGAGCAAAGGCAAAGTCATTACAGAAAGTTTTCTTGCAAACATTAACAAGTCAGAAGTCCATACCACGCAGGGTTCACAAGCCGAAAACAGAGTACAACAAAAGAGGAGTAACATCACTCCAGCAGAACTTGGCCCACAGCCTGGACGTTCTCCTCTGGTGGAGGTGGAACTGTACTGTAGCAGATGCTCCTGCAGGAACCTGGGTCTCTGGATAAATTAAGTTAACCAGCAGCGGGACCTCTCCCAGGATCATCAGCGGCGTCCTCCTGGTCCACAACCTCTTGCGAATTAGCCTCCTGGTCAGCAATAGGAGAATCAATAGACTTTTCCAGATCCTCCGCCTCCACGTCAGAGAGAGCATCAGAGTTAGGCGCCTCAACCTTGGTATACTGGTCCGACCAAGAAAGAGCATCCCTCAGAGTCTTCTTCAACTCAACATTCTTCCCCTACAAAGAAGAATTGGTATCGAAGGCCTGGGCAAGCTCACTCCTTGCTTCCACCAGATCTGCACTAAGCTTTAGTCTTTTCCCAGATTCCTCCGCCAGCTATCCGCGAATCAAATCCAACTCCTCCAGAGAACCATTTTCTAGCACAAGACTTGGGACCAAGAAGTAGCACCTGATCCAGAAAAGTCATGTCCTCTGCAGACTTGGACGTACCGAAGCCTTCAGGAAATTTGAGCACCACTCCAGCAGGAACATCCTCAACAGATCTGGGGGGCAGAATAAGAGTGAGACTCAGAAAGCTCTACCACTGGGGGTTCACATTCTGCAGGAGTAATTTCTGAAAGAGGGGACGATTTATGCTTCTTTCAGAACCAGCAAAGCCAGCAAAACCAGAAACCAACTTTCCACTTGGAGGCCACCCTAGTAGCAACGACCCGTCCTCTAGCAGCCACAACTTTCACTAGGGTCACACGAGGTTTAGCGGATCTTGAAGAAGGAAGCAAGCGAAAATGAGTACCATGAAAATCTGAGGTCAGGTAAACCTAGCCAAGCATGAACGCATCTTGCCCGAAGACATGTTCTCACCATACTCTTCCTTTTTTCTTATGGGGGAGGAGAGGAAGGGTCACCTGTGAAGGGATAGAGCAAATTGCGAAAAGTCCCCTGCTCCGGATTTAGGGCTAATATTCGGGTCAAAGAATCAATCATCACGTAAACCGTCTAGAATCCAAGCAAACAGAAATTCCCGCCTAAGATGAGCTTAGTCGGAAATTTGGGGGCATTTGTTTGGGCCAAAATTCGCATCCACGGAATACGACGTGGCACATTACGAATGGTAGGTCAGAAGGTCAAAGGTCAAAAGGTCAAAGGTCGGAAGGTCAAAGACAATAGTCAAAAACCGAGGGTCAAAGGTCAATAGTCAAAAACCGAGGGTCAAAGGTTAATAGTAAAAAACCGAGGGTCAAAGGTCAAAAGTCAAGAACCAAGGGTCAAAGGTCAAAATTCAAGAGCCGAGGGTCAATGGTCAAAAGTCAAAGATCGAAGGTCAAAGGTCAAAGAACGAAAGTCGACGTTATTAGAATCATTGGGCCATACGGAACCCGAAACAACAAAAGATAATGGGCCGGACAAGGCTTGTACTAAGTGAAGCAATGAGCCGCACAACCAAATAAGCCCAGCAAACATAGTCTAGCTATAGCACCCTCAGCCCACACAAACAAGGGAGGAAGGGTCAATGAGGCAACCCCTACATTTGGGGAAACCCTCCTGCAGACCAAGAGAGAATTCAGGAGGAGGATGTAACGGCTGGGGGAGGATTAAAGGCCAAGATCTCAGGCAATAAAGAAGGGATTAAATGCCAAGATTCTGAGGAATAAATGGGGTAACGGTCAGCAGCAGTATAAAGAGGAGGAAGGGGAGGAAGGCAAGAGAAACACACTCCAATCCCGAGAAAACACTAGAGCAAACACCAATAGTCGATTATAGTCAACACTCCATACTTGTATCCCTTTTTATTTCTTCATTTTTTTTCCGTTCATAGTAAAATCTTGGCGGGATTCCGACTCCCCCCGCGGTTTTTCCCACATCGGTTTTTCCGCGTCACCAAAACTTTGCGTGTCATTCTCTTTCTTTCGTTGTTCTTTGGTTTACTAGATTCGATACCGTTTCGCTAACCCGTAGCTATAGGACGATCGCTTTAACCCGCAACCGAAATCATTGACCCGGTAAATTTTTACCAAAACATAACCCATGTAAATTCTTAAACCACCGTACATAATTTGTAAGAATCCAATCAAATAATTTTATGTAAAAGTAAACCATAAAACTAAATTGATACCGCATCCACCTTCCGTATAATGATTGAAAGCTCAAGGAGTAGATTATATGATACCCTCCAACTTTTTAATCGAACTAAACTGAATAGAAAGAATTCCAAAGTAAAACCCAAACAACTCACCTTAGTACCATGACATGAAGAGTCAAATCTGTAATTAATTTAGTCTGTTATTATGATCTTCTTAGTTATTCACCTGTGTCATTCTAAGAATCAATTGTAAATTTTCAACCACAACGAAAAAGGAAATTTCTCGATACATGGAGAATGGAGATAGACGTGTTGTTATGATGATGGACGACCATTGATGCTTATCTTGGAAATGGTGTGCTTGCTATGTGTCTCAGTTTCACCAAGCGACCAAACCTATGTGTACACCACTTTCATAATCAACAATCGAAGATACTCTATGTAAAATTACAAATAATGTCATAAAACACTTGATAACGTGAATTTTTATGGTTTCTGATCAACCGCCATCTCACTTGACACCTCTTTCACTCTTATCAATAGATTAAGACCCTCTCAATGTCCATGTATCACTAACATGTAAAGCTATATAGACTAAAGTCTTTGTAACTGGATGGTCGAGACTAATTTAGTAGGTATGTTATCTCAAATCCCGTCAAATCATTCAATAAGAAAAACCTGACGGTAAGCAAAGACTGCCGGTTAAATCTTAAAACAAAAAAAAATCAATCTGGACTTGTCTCCTCGATCCTCCTAAAAGTGCGTAGGTTGTGAAGAATGCAAGACTCAAACATCGAGTAAGACTTGCTGGACTTAGTGGACTAACTATATCACATAACATGACAAAGTCCTATAAGACACTAATCAAATTAAATCAACACGGCTTAAATAATAAATACAGACATCAACGATAAACGCAGTTTAACAAAGACACAGACCTTAAGCGGCAAGCACTGCACATCACATCGAAACACGTACACTACACACCTAACTAATCAATTAGTGTAGTAAGTTGATTGCCATGTAGTCAATTCAATTAGCTAACCTCCATTAACCAAAAAGGACAGAAAATGTAAAACTTTCTAATTGATCCATCCATAATCCGGGACTTTGTATTGTATTCTTCTCAATTGAACCTATAACACCAACGAAATTACTCACCAAATCAAATGTCCTAAGTATCTAACATAGCATTATAAATTCAAATTCAAAATTACAAAGTAGAAAAGATGAATCAAACATAGAAAACAAATAAATGAAAAGAAGAAAATAGAGCATTACTAATGTAACAAAGTATAAAGCTGCTAAAATAGGAAAGATTAGATCTTGCCAAACTAAAGATGTAGTGAGATCATTCCACCAACTTGAAGCATCCTTCGAGATAAAAATGTTCTGTTTCCTGGGCAAGCACATTTCTCCACTTCACGGAAGAATGAAGTTAATTTTTAGAGGAGCGAGGGTGGGGAAATTAATGGGAAAAAGAATGGCGAGAAGAAAGGTACCAAAGCTTCATACTGGACATGCATATGAACTTGCGAACCACCACCGACCTCCGACCTCCGACCTCCGACCTCACCTAACCTATTCCTGATCACACGTAACATATGATATTCTAAACCCTAATATATAGTTTCAGTTGTACTCTCTTGTTAAAATCGACGGAAATACTGAGTATACATAAAACGGGTCAATTAGGGGTGTAAAAGTTGTAATCTACGGAATTACGGATTAATCATGCAACGGGTCAGTTATGGGTGTCAACGATCATACCCGGCTCATAGAGGGCTCAGAAGCTTGTTTGGACTCGAAATTTTATAAGAATATAGTTACGCCTATTAAAAAAGTTATTCTTACTTTATTTATTTATAAAGAGGCAAAAGAATATAACGGTTTACGATTTTCGTATGAGCTCGAGCCAAGCTAAAGTTCGAATTTACAAACATAGAGGGTAATGTAAAGATCGTAATTGTTACTACGTAGAATTTAAAGTTCTATAAAGCTCGAAATTGGGCTTGAATCCTCAGCTTAGTTCATATGATAAGCTCAAAATCGTAAATAAAATCTGAATAGACACGGATTTCGAAAGTTTAATGGAAATATAAGTAATTGAACATAATATAATAAACAAATTTACGAAGTAATTGACCCGTTATAACGATACGATAGATACTTTCGTCAAAAACATGACTAACTCATTCCTATGTGAAAATGTAAACGTGTCACAATTTTCTCCCATCTACTTCAATAGTTGTATTAAATTTCTGCCTCTTTCCTATAAGTCCACCTTCTTCTACATCCTTCATCTTTCTCACTTCTACTTCCTTCGTTTTTCTCTAAAATAAGTAGACAGTTTTCCTTAATCTTCATCTATAAACGTTCATCTTCATTTTTCTGCACCAAAGTAAAAGGTAAGCTTTATATTTCTCCATTTTTTTTGATAATAAAGAAAATTAAGCAAGGTTAATTGATATATACGAATTGGAAGTGCAAGTTATTTGATTTACATTCATCAATGAATTACCGTATTCAATTCGTTAAAACATACAATTAATTCGCGTATTGGATCGAATTAATTCGTTTTCGAATTCCGAATTCCGCCTACCGTATTAATTCGCAATTCGTCCACCTTGTGAACGAATTAGGTAACCCTGCTCAAAACTACGAAAGGAGATAGATAAATAATTACAAAAATCGCAAACAGAAACTCTAAACCACAAATTATTTCTCCACATTTCACAAATCTTCAGTTCTTTAAAATATCTTCACCTATATGCACTTCTTTAAAATAGGATTCAAACTAACACCATATAGCAGATTCGACTTATCTTGGCAAAAATTCCTTCTAAGCTACAATCGATTGGCAATACTTATTGACATTCACTCTAAAGCAAAGCTAGCAATAAATCAGAACAATATTTCGCATAATTTTCTGTTTTCATCACTTTACAGCAAATGTACTTATGATACTTTTAGCTAAAACATACTCCATGTAGAAGGTTTAAATCCGTCATAAATTCATTTAAATCCGTCAATCCACTGGAAGGTCTTATCGATAGATACCACGGATAAACCTGAAATAGTAAGGCGCCGTATTCTAAAACGAAACCCTAACAATCAATAATTACAACGATAGTGAACAACATCATTTTAGGTATGAAACAGTCTAAATTTAGAATCCAGCACAAAATTGTTTCAAACTACAACCTATAGTCATGAAGTTGTTAAACATCATATACTAACAAGTCATAACAAATCAATAACAATAATGAACAACGTAATTTTCGGTGTGAAACAAACTAAGCCATATTCCAAAGCGAAATGCTAGCAGTAAATCAGTGATAAAACTACCGAACAACATCATTTAGGTATGAAACAAAACAAAAATATATACAAAAAAGGAGAAATGAAACGACCTGAATAAGAGTCGTAATTAGAGGAATAAGCAGGAGGATTATCGTCGAACTTGGACCGCTTAGCATCGCCATTGTTACTATTAAGGGTAGGGTTAATATTACTGTTGCTAAGAGTGCGAGAAGCGAGCTGCTGAAAGTTGTGCTTAATCGCGGCGAATTCGTCCATCGCCGGCGGAGGAGGTGGAACGCTGCCGTATGAAACCGCGGCTTGAGCCGGCGGAGGTCCGTCGGAGAATCCTGTATTACGGCGTCGAGGCGGAGGAGAGGCATCGGCGTCGTACTTGCGCTTGTGCGTGTCGTATTGAGCTTCGTCCGCTATGGGAGGTTGTAGAGAGTAAAACCCTATGAATAGAGAAGTTTAGGATGACTAGATGAGCAGAGAACTGACGTCTGACGGTAAACAAGCCCCCTTTGATTTGTCTTCTCGAGATTAAACCCTACTTCAAATGAAAAACTATTTAGGGACGCTTGGTTGAAAATGAATGAAATCAACCGAGGGAAATAATGGGTAAGAATTGGATTTCCCAAGTTTTTGGTTTTCAATGAAAGGGAATGTAGCCCAATCTTCACCCAAACCTCAACATTAACGGTCTGACATCCTAATATTTATATATTAAAAATAATAATTAATTCTAATATTTAAATTATAAAAAAATTGTGTAACTTTTATATCTTTTAATAATAAAATACTTGTAAAATAATAATTTTTTAATAGTAAATACGGTAATTATAATAGTTATTACAATATGACAAAATTAAAAAAAAACTTTTTAACTGATAAATTAAGGGATCAAATATTATTTTGACCCAACTCTGACCCATATTTTACCTAACTTGAAAGTGTGGTGGTGGTAGTAGTGGTGGTAGGTGGGCCTTGCTGGTGTCAGTGGTGGTCGTAGTAGTGAGGGGTGGACCTTGGTGGTGGTGGTTGGTGTTGCTGATGAACCAGTGGATAAGTGGGGGAAACGGAATCCCATTACCTAGGTATGAGGGGTAAGAAGCTAGAAGATTTGGAAGAAAGAAGGGGTAAAGGGAATGATTGAATTGACTAAACAAACAAAAACAAAGAGAATCATTAACTTTGATTTCCCCACCCTTTCCCGAATACCTCAAACCAAACGGCCCCTTAGTAGATACACAGAATAACTCACTAGATATACAAATATCCCTTTGGAAACATAATATAACTCACTAGATACACAAGATACTCCGTCATATATACCCAATATAAGTTAGGGATATATTCTTGAAGACGATTTACAAAGAATTTTTGTGGGACAAAACTCCTCTTACGCCTCTGATTACAACAATCACCATCAGGAGCTCATTGATTTATGCAGAGCCACTACTAATTATTGGAAACAAAGAGCAAAATTAACCTGGGATACTTACGGGGACTCGTGTACTAAATTCTTTTTCAACAAAGTTAAAGGTAGAAACTTCATTGCTGGCTTAAAGCTTTCAAATAATGACTGGTCTTTTGATGCTACTGCCATCCGCAATGCTTTTCAAGATCACTTCAAGAACAGATATGCTCATAATCCAGTGCCCACTGATCATTCCATGCCCCTCTATTCCACTCTTCTTAACAACATAACTATGAAGCTAAATGAAGATGATTCTAACAGACTCAATGCTTCTTTTTGTCTACAAGAAGTGCGAACTGCTGTTTTTCAACTCGTTTCTCTAAAATCTCCTGGCCCTGACGGAATCTCAGCTAATTTCTATCATCGTTATTGGCATTTCATCAAGGAGGACGTTATTCTAGCAGCCTGTCATTGCCTCAATACCGGACACATACTCAAGGAGTTCAACCGTAATTTAATAACTCTTATACCCAAGATCCCCTCCCCTAAACGTGTGGATCATTTCAAACCGATACGCCTTTGCAATGTCTTTATGAAGATTGTTACCAAATGCATAGCTAACAGAATCAAGAAGGTTATTAACAGTCTGATTAGTCCCTTCCAGAATGGCTTTGTTCCTGGTAGATTTTGCAGCGACAACATTTTACTTGCCCATGAAATTTTGCACCGTATTAATAAAAGCGATTCTAGAAGTGGTGGAATGATGGCTTTCAAGATCGACATGAGCAAAGCTTTTGACAGAATTTACTGGAATTTTCTCCAAGAAACTCTCAAATCGATGAATTTCCCGGAAATGATTATTCAACTAACTATGAACTGTGTCCAAACGGTTTCCTATGAAGTTCTAGTGAATGGTTCTCCAATGCCATGGTTTCAGCCACACAGAGGGCTTAGACAAGGAAATCCACTAACTCCGTACCTTTTTATCCTCTGTATAGAGGTTCTATCTGCTTCCTTATCTATTGCTCAGGACTCCGGAACTCTTCGAGGTATCAGAATCAGTCGTAATGCCCCCCGATTAATCACCTTTTCTTCGCGGACGACGCCATTTTTTTTACACTGTGATACCGGTTCTCTTCATACTCTCAGATCGGTGCTTCGTGATTTCTACCAGGTGTCGTGCCCCTATTTAGGACTAGTCATTAAAGATGGATAGGGGGTCAAACGATATTTATAGACTCGCAAAACACAAAAACTACTAGAGTATTCGTTGTAAGTCGAGGTCGGTCCACAGGGAACGGAACAGAATCGAGTTAAAAGCAACGTGTTTGGGATCTAGTGGAGGTTCTAGAGGTCGAGTCTATGCTAGAAATGCGGTAAAAGACGGAAATTAAATGACAAGAGAAATAACAATAGAAATGACTAGAGAGGAACAAATTAGGAAAAGGTGTTAGGGGGAATTCGGGATTCGGAAATTGGGGTCTAAGAAAATCAGAATCGGGTTGGTTACAACATTGATAAAGGGAGAATGCCACCTTTCGGTTTCTTCACCCAACCCACCAAAAAACCCGCTTTCGCGGTGAAGAAGGGTAAGTCTAAAATTAATGTAATTTCGACCCCGAGTTTCCCCATATTGATAGAAATTTGTCAAGGTCGGTCTAGTTGGCCGGACTAAAACAACAATGACACAACAATCCTAAACAAGATAAACCAACAAGAAAGCAACCCACCAACATCCCTCAATTCAAATTGATGGGGGATAAAAACCCCCAGACGCATAGGCCCGACTCCCGGGACTAAGAAAGCCCAACTAGGTCCTAGCCGACCCTAGAGGCCGAACCCCCTATCAGACGACCCCCTTACGGGTAGTCATTAACTGACTTAGAGAGACTTCTCTACTGACATCACCATGCTGATGTCATGGGTGACATCACCCTAGTGATGTCACTACACCCTTTCCCTTATAAATACACCACTTATGGTGAGGGGAAAGGGGGATAATTCATTCACATATATTTCTCCTACTCTCCCTACCTATCTTATCTCCCTAAACATCTATATTCAGTTATACATTTTACTGACTTGGGCGTCGGAGACTCCGTCCCGGGGGTTCCTCCGGACCCGAAATTCACCGTGCAGGATCACCGTCGGCACGCATCCGGAGCCGAGGAGAACCGCGAAGCTCAAGGTTGGGGACCCGTTTTTATTCCCAAACAATTTGGCGCTGTCTGTGGGGAGAATGATTGTGCTCACGAATTACCCACAAAAAATCAACCACTCCCAAATACAATTCTTTCCAAATCTAATCTTCATCTTTGAGATAGATCCACAGAAATCAATGACACAAAATGCAAAAAAATGGGTGTTCATGGTGGTTGTTCATCACTGCGAACGAACACAACTTCAAAAAACAATTTTTTTTAGCCAAAGCAAAAATCCCACAAAGCAGATTGGGCATACAATCAGGGAGAGGGGAAAATATACTGAAAAATAGAATGGTCAAACTTTCTTCCAAATAAAAAAGAAGCACCGATGATGAATTAAGGATTTTCAATCATTGTTCGCTTATATAGAGAATAAACTACAAGTACTATTTCCAGATCTGATTTTTCAACAAAGTTAAAGAGAAGCCAATATGCCAAATTCAGGCTCAAATATCATAGAAGTTTACGTCTACTATATCCAAAGTACGCTGAATTTCTACTTGCAAAGGCTTGATCTTGGTTCAACAGGAGGAAGAAGCTAAAATAGCTGCCCCAAATAAAAGCCAAGATGGAGAAG
Source organism: Agrostemma githago (assembly GCA_958450325.1). NCBI lineage: Eukaryota > Viridiplantae > Streptophyta > Magnoliopsida > Caryophyllales > Caryophyllaceae > Agrostemma > Agrostemma githago. The sequence goes on from OY288256.1 coordinate 50,735,600, forward strand.
ATGAAGTAGAGCACCAGAAATCATGAAAGCTAAGTCCATTTTATGTTAAATGAATGATAGAACATGATTGTCAGTGGATAAACAAGTCGGAATACTCGGCATATCGACGAAAAAGCTCTATAGAGTACTATTTTCTTGATCTAAATGCCTGTTCATATATACTGCCAACAAATCAAATAAGAGTCTGAGCTTAATCTTATTTGGTCGCCGACTACTCTCAAATCAATTTGAGTTACGATAAATTTTAGAGTGGGGGCAAAAGACGACTAGAGTTGAAATTAGCGAATTGGAGTGTCGTCAAGGCAAAGAGACTAAGTAGAACAGTAGATACCCAGTTACTCAATCCCACAGGACTTAAATTGAGCAGGAGAATTGATAAGTGTAGTTTGTAGTACCTTTTTCACTATGTTTTGGTCCCATTTCCTTGTGGAATTGCTCCTTGGGAGCGATTCATGGGCTTCTTATGCTTCCTTTAGTTCGTTTCAGGTTCCCGAGACCGATTTGGAAGAGTTGGAGCGATTCTGACTCGATACATACACATTTTGGAGCCAACGAGACAGAGGAACGATGACTCGAGGCCTTGGAATCGACCCCGAGACCTTGGGACCCAAACCCGAGCCTCCGAGAACCGATCCCGAGTCCCGCGAATCGATGAGAATCCCATGCGAGGCAAGGAAGGACCAAAAAGCTCTTAAGGGAGGCCTACAAGACCCATCCCGGTCGGGAAGGCCTCATCCCGTCCGGGATGGGGTGCACATTTAGAGGTGCTGCTATGAGGAGCCCGTCCCGGCCGAGAAGGACTCGTCCCAGTCGGGACCATCTTGTCCCGGGCGAGACCATCTCGTTCCGGGCGGGAAGGAGCAGAGGCAGCCGCGCATCATTTCCTTTCTTCTCTTTCATTCTTGTACCCATATATATACTTCCCTTTTGTATTGTTAACCCATCTTATGATACATTAGACTCTTTTAAGCCTCCAAAACCCTAGATTAGTTCTACACACATTAATCTTAATCTCCCTTTAATCTTCCTTTAATCTTTAGTTAATCTAGTTTAATTAGTTCTTATATTAAGAAGTTCTTGAAGAATTCTCCAAGATTGACATCCTTGGGGTTTATTTTGGGTTCTTATTTATACAAGATTGCATCTTTTTCTTCCTCTTGTTGTTGGTATAACTTTCTTTACTCTTGTTATTGTTTATTTAATCTAGTTTCAATCTTTTTATATTGTTATTGTTAGTGTTCTTGTTTTTCATTATGGATGCTTGGATGTTCATGTTGTTTTCTCTTGTTATTGTTGTTTTGTTCTTCATAATGAGTGAGTAGTCTTATTGTGGGGTTAGTAGGGGGATTAAGGGTAGATTATGGGTGATTAGGGTTTGTTTATGGGAAAAGGGTGAATCTTTGTTGTTAGTCACATTGTGGGCACTCCATGTGTTTGTTGATATGCTTGTGTGAGTAGTAGTGGCCATGCTCTCCATACTTGTGTTCATCTCCTCATTGTTTGTCTATCTTGTGGTCATGTTGAGAATAGTCGTAGTCACGAGAGTGCGGACTAGGGTCTACGTAGCGAGAGCCCGGACCCACCTTGACATTGGTCTACGTAGCGAGAGCCCGGACCGACTATAGGAACTAGGAGACACCTATACCCTTGATCACCCAATTACCCATCTACTCTTATGAACCCGACCTACCCCACTTACTTTTCATACTTGAGTTCAACTTCTTAGTTAGCCATCGTTTATTCTAGTTTACTTATTAGTTCGATCGTTAGCATTGTTTAGCATTGTTTTAGCCTAGTTCATCATTTGCTTAGCCATACTTCTTCCTCCACCATAGTTTTCCATTTATCGTTTCTTTGTGTTTGTTTGGTATCTTTGTCTTGTTTTTTTTAGGCCGACATAGTCTAGACTTTACCTTACCGTCCTCGTGGATACGATCCCGACTTACCCTAGCTACCCACTAGGTTAGTTGGTTATTTATTGATCGGTTAGGACTCACGACAAATCCTACCATCAATTTGGCGCCGTTGCCGGGGACGGTGCATTGTTTAGACTTAGTTTGCTTATAGCTAGACTTAGTTACCCTTCTTTGTGTCCTCCCATCATCTCTTGTGCATATTCTCTAGTTTTTCTTGTTTTCTTAGCTTTCATTTCTCTTTGTCTCTAGTTGTGCTTGTTAATTGTCGTTGCCTAGTGCCTATAAAGCACTAGGTGTTCTCACGTTTGTTCTAGTGTGTAGTGTATGCCTAGGAGGGGAGGCGACTTCTATCTCTTTAATTCAGAGCCGGAGAGACTCTTTCGAGCCTTTCGCCAACGGACGATTAACCGGGTTAGGATCTCTCAACCAAGTGCAAGCAATACTCATCAAGGGCAAGCTCAAAGAGCCGACTTTAGCGAGTCACCTCGAGAGACGGCCGAAGGGATCTTCATAAATCCCTTTGGTTCATCTATCCACTCTTCTAGTCCTAGTTCCCCCTCTTCATCTACATCAACACCGTCTACACCACCATCTTCTCCCTTATATCCAATCATGCCTAAGTTTTCTTCTCACTCAACCTTCACGGAAGACGTTTATTCCGGGAATTTTGTGGCGAAAACGCAATTTATTCAATTGGTCGAGAGAAGTCAATTTTGTGGTTTGCCCACCGAAGACCCGCACCAACATATGGAGACCTTCTCCGATTATTTCGATGCTATTTCCCAAACCGGGGTTTCACAAGACCAAATCCGTTGGGTATTATTTCCATTCTCATTAATCGGAAAGGCAAATCAATGGATCAAGAGTCTTGATCGGGCAACCATGGGGATCGATACTTGGAAAAAGCTTGCCTTGGCGTTCTACCAAAAGTTTTACCCTCCGGAAAAGACCAATTTGCTTAGGGCCTCCATCACCGGGTTCCAACAAAGGGATGAAGAGAGCCTATACGAAGCTTGGGAGCGGTTTAAATCTTTGGTTAGGTCGTGCCCCAACCATGGACTCTCACAATGGTTCTTGGTTCAACAATTTTGGAATGTCCTTTATGAGGACTCAAGAGCTATACTTAATATGGGCTCCAATGGTAGGTTTACCGAGGTCGATGACGATCAAACTTGAGCGAGAATCGAAGAGATGGCAGTGCATAATTCGCAATACTCTAGGCCTAGGAAGGCACATCGAGGAGGTATGCATGAGGTCGATGCTATCACCAAATTAAGCATTGACCTTGGAGCTCAATTGAAAACACACATGGAGACTATTGACAAGAAGCTCCAAAGCCACCTCAACCAAGTCCAAGGCTCTAGTTCCTCCCACCATCAACCGATTCAAGAGGTGAATGCTTTGGGATTTGCACCTCCTATGCCTTATTTTGGGATGTGTGATACTTGTGGAATCGTTGGTCATGATCCTATGCATTGTAGAGGAAGTATTGAGCAAGTGAAAGCCTTTCAAGCGTTCAAGCAAGGTACCTCCTACTCTAATCAATACCAAACTTCCAATCAAGTCCCTCAACAACAAGCATTTCAACATCAACAACAACATCGTCCCTATGTTCCACCTCCCTTAAGGGACAACAATCAAGGTTATCAAAGTTATGTGGGTAATCCAAGGCCCTTCAACAACTTCAAGCAAAATAACCAAGGTACCTTTCACAACAACAATCAAGGGTTCCAACAAGGGAACTTCAATCAAGGCGGTTTCCAAGGAAACCAAAACTTTCAAAGACAACAAAACCACAACCAAGGCCTTAATCAAGGCAATTCTCATGGGTTCCAAGGGAACCGTCAACAACAAGCTACACAAGGTAATCAACAACAAAGCAAGCCTAGGAGCCGGTCTCCTACTCATGATTATGGCATTCCTCTCGCCATCACCGATACTCCGCATAATCCATCATCTCCACCTCGGGAATTTGACATTCAAAAATCTATGATGGATATGCAAAAGAGTCAAATGGACATGTCAAGAAACCATCAAGAGCTCTTTTCTTATATTCAAGGGGAAAACGTGTCAAGAGATGCCCATATGAAGATGCTTGAAACTCAAGTATCTCAACTTGCTTCGGGGAGCTCCTCAAGACAAAAGGGGCAACTACCTTCTCAAGGTGAAACACCGACATTTGAGCATGTAAATGCTATCACCACAAGGAGAGGTACATCTTATGACTCCCCTCCATTCCCTAGTGAGCAAGAGCCAATGCAAGAACCGACAAAGATAATGACATCTCCAATTCAAGAAAGCTCAAGCTTTGATAATCCAATGGAGGAGCAAGTCCTTTGGGAGATCGTAAAACCCCAAGAAGACAACCCTCCCCCACTTCAAGCACAAGAAAAAGGTAAAGGGAAAGCGTCAAGTGAGGAGTCCACCCATAGTGAGCAAAACAAGGTTCAAATCAAGTTGCCTTTCCCATAAAGGCAAATGAAGACTAAGGTGGATGTCCAATTTGAAAAGTTCCTTAACATTGTGAAGAAATTGGATGTTAATGTCCCATTCACCGAGTTACTTACCCAAGTCCCGGCATATGGGAAATTCATGCAGGATATCCTAGCTAGGAAGAGATCTATCGACAAGGAAGAGACGATAGCGTTCACGAGGGTGGTGAGCGAGCTTATTCAAGGTTCCACGCTTCCAAAGTTGAAGGATCCGGGTAGTTTCTCTATCCCATGCACCATAGGCAATTACAAGATCGAAAGAGCTATGTGTGATTTGGGCGCGAGTGTGAGCATCATTCCCTATACCATTTGTTGCCGACTCGGGATGAAGGAGTTGAAATGTACATCCATTACACTCCAAATGGCCGATAAATCATTCAATCGACCATTAGGGATGCTAGAGGATGTGCCGGTAAGAATTGGGAAGTTCTTCATTCCGGTCGACTTCATCGTGCTCGATATGCCGGAAGATGCCAACACTCCCATCATCCTTGGGGGCCCATTTCTACACACCGCCGGTGCTATGATCGACATGAAGAACGGTAGGATCACTTTCGAGTTGGGGGAAGAAAGGTTAGTGTTTGACCTCCAAGGCAACACTTCGCCCACCAACGATGAGTCTTGCAATATGATCCAAACCACGAAAGACATCGATCTAGGGAGTGAGCCGGGACAAAGCTTGAAGAAGTACTCTTATGTACTCGAGGATGATGACTCCGATTTGGAGGCAGATGAGTGCCCATATCATGGGCTTGATGACAAGTTGAAAAGCAAGGAGCAAGATGAGCCTCCCTTGGGGCCGCATGAGGACAAGTGGACGTTTGGGTATATCCTGAAAGATCAAAAGTACAAGTTCAAGCCATTGAACTTGGAAGATCGGGATGCCCCGGGAACGTCAAGGCAAGGCCATGAAGAGCCTTGGTATGTGGACGGTTATATCTCGAGCTTGATTGAAGACTTTGCTAGAGCCTTCGACTTGTTCCTTCGTGCCCTAGATGGAGATGGAATCGGTTATTGTTGTTGAAAAAGAATGAAGAAAGCACCATCCTTGGTTTGACAGAGTTCCACAAGAACCGTCTCATTGTATATATCTCTTTCATGTTATTCCTTTGGATTTTTGTGAACTCTTGTGATATTGGATTATTGATGAGCGATGCGAGGGAGAGAGTTTGATGTTGAGTTTGAGTTTGTTTGATAGGTATGAAGTGAAGACGATTCCTAGAGAGGAATGGCTATGTTAGAGCTTGGATAGTAAGCATGAGGATCGGGTTTTTGAAGCTTGGAGCAAGCTTTTGGGATCGTGGAAGTTGAAGAAGGCCCATCCCGACCGGGAAGAGGCTTCCCGACCGGGACGGGTGTGGCATCCCGACCAGGAAGAAGCCATCCTTATCGGGATGGAGGTACCAAAGTTCGAACCTACTGTGGGTCCGTCCCGACCAGGACGAGTGAGGCAACCCGACCGAGACCAACCATCCCGACCGGGATGGTTCTCTGCTCCCCCTTTGTGTTTCTTCTTCGACAATTGAGTCCACCCAACCATTCTTTACCCCCTCCAAACCTCCCTAGCTATCCTTGCCTTATCCTATGCCCCATATACTCATTGTCATGACCTCACTCCATTTCCTATCCACTTTACACCGACTCTCGCGTCAAATCCCACCCCCTACGATTACTACCTCTACCGTGAGTTCTTCTCAAGTGTGAAACGAGATGGCATCCAAGAAGACAAGCACCGTACCTATAATGATCATTGAGGACGATGGAGTTCGTGAGTTGCTAGCATGTTGGTAAAGCAACTTTCCTTACTTTTCCGTCTTTTGTCGCTTGTTTTCTCTTGTTTACCCCCCCCCCCCCCCCCTTCCCCTTGAGTCATGGTATCTAGTGGCCTTCGAGGCCTTAGTATGGTTGCTCCCGACTCCCGACGACGTGATTACGTCGAGAGTCAATCGATTAATCCAAATATGCAAGATTTTCACCCTTTTTAGGAATTAGTCGGATTTGGACGGAATCCGGGCTAGGTGACTTGATTACACCTAGCCCTCCCCTCCCATTTCCTTTTATTTCTTTCTTTTTATTTCTTCCCCCTTCCATATCTTTTCTTGTCTCGGCCCATGGTGACTTGATTACACCCCGGCCGGACATCTTCTACCCTTTTCTCCCCTTTTCTTTTTGATTTTTAGCTTTATTTTCGTAGTTTCTTTTCTTTTCTTTTGCCTCTCCTCATACTACGAACGAGCATGAGGACATTTCTCGGTTTAAGTGTGGGGGAGCGATATTCTAGTATAGTTAGTATTATTTTCTTAGTTTTTCGAAAAATCTTTGAAAAACCCCTAAAAATTTGAAATTTTTTCATAAAAATCAAAAAGATTTTTCTTTTGTGTATTTTCCCTTTATGTCTTTGTGTCGTGTTTTTGTTGTATTGTGTGTGTTTTGCCTCCCTTTTCCTTATAGGTTTCTTAATCACCGTTGTTTGGAAAGCTTTGAAGACATCCGGTAACATCTTCTAACCCTCTTTCCCTCTTTATTCCTTGTGATGTTTGGAGAAGGTTGTGTTGAGGTGTGCTCGGGTGGAGCTTGTACATACTTGTGGTTGATTTGGTGATATGTTTGGAAATTTGGGGTGATGTTTGTTTGTTCATGTTTTGTTTTTGTTGCCTTTTGTTTCTTTTTCTTTCGTTTTCGTCATGTCTTTGTTTTGTGTGTAGTTGTGTCTTGTGCGTAAAAGGTTTTCGAAAACCCGGTTTAGAGGCTAGTGTGCGAGTGCTTACTTTCCCTTCCTAGTAGTGTAAATCGAGTCTTGGACTTTAGCCTAGTAGAATGACCCTAAATCAATGAATTCGTTGGTCCTTTACTTTGAGTCCACCTAGCTTACTAGGGATTTACTGCGGGATTTGCACTTTTGACCATTATGACCACCCACGGTGTGAAAAGGCCTTGGTTACCGAGTCTCGTCCCTTAGGTGACCGTGTTTGAAATTTGCTCGATTAGTCCAAGTTTTCCCCTTTTTGTGGGTTTGAAGGAAAGGACGCTCCCCGACTCACCCATTTACCTACCTCCTACACATATCCACACAATAAGTTGCAATTTGTTGAATTATCTCTTTCTTGTCATACAAAGAAACGCCAAAATGCCAAATCAAGCCAAAAAGGGCAAAGAAAAGAAAATGAAAGAAAATGAAAGAAAGAAAAGAATGAAGAAAAAAAGAAAAGGCACAAAAGCCAAAAAGAAAATAGAAAAGAAGAAAAAAAATGGCATGGCAACAAACAATGGCGAAAATGCAAAAGAAAAGAGAAAATGCCAAAAGAAAACCCGTCTCACAAAAAGAAATCCCCACAAAAATAAGCCTTTTCCCGACTTTTGCCGTGAAGAGCCTACCGAAGGACCGAGTCCCTAGGAAGGATGATAGCGGCAAGGGTCGGTCTTCCCTCACTTTGCAAATACTTCCACCTTTTTACTTGGACTAGTTAGGCGGTTTCGGGCATGGGACGACCCTCTTGGCTCATCGCTAAAGGGGGCGGGGTCTCACCTACCTACAGTGTCGACTAACACCGTGGTTCATCCCTTTTCCACTCCGCCGATCGTCCCGTAGTACGTTTTTTTTAGAAAGTTAGAAGGAATCGAGGTAAGTTACCAACGTTTTTGTTGCTTTATCGTCATACTATTAGGGTTTAGTTCACCTTGGTTTGTATCGCTAGCTTGGGAACGTTGTCACTTGCCTTGAGTCCTAAACCGGTGTCTTTTCACCGCTTTTAGAGGGAAGTGGTATTTGTTTTCTTTTGGGTGCAACCGATTATTTGTTTGTTTGTGTGTTTGTTTGTTTATGTGTTGTTGTGTCCGGTTGCATCCACGGTTTTGTCGCAAGACCCGACTTGCCTTGCGGAATGCACTTTTCCTCAAAGTGCACCCGCGTGATTTGAAAGGGCGTAGGGTGCGCTAATATCAACTCGGCTAGTTTAGTATTTAGTATGTGTTTACTCGAGGGCGAGTAAGGGTTAAGTGTGGGGGAGGTGATAAGTGTAGTTTGTAGTACCTTTTTCACTATGTTTTGGTCCCATTTCCTTGTGGAATCGCTCCTTGGGAGCGATTCATGGGCTTCTTATGCTTCCTTTAGTTCGTTTCAGGTTCCCGAGACCTATTTGGAAGAGTTGGAGCGATTCCGACTCGATACATACACATTTTGGAGCCAACGAGATAAAGGAACGATGACTCAAGGCCTTGGAATCGACCCCGAGACCTTGAGACCCAATCCCGAGCCACCGAGACCCGATCCCGAGTCCCGAGAATCGAGGATAATCCCATGAGAGGCAAGGAAGGACCAAAAAGCTCTTAAGGGAGGCCTACAAGACCCATCCCGGTCGGGAAGGCCTCATCCCGTCCGGGATGGGGTGCACATTTAGAGGTGCTGCTGTGAGGAGCCCGTCCCAGCCGAGAAGGACTCGTCCTGGTTGGGACCATCTCGTCCCGGGCGAGACCATCTCGTCCCGGGCGGGAAGGAGTAGAGGCAGCCGCGCATCATTTCCTTTCTTCTCCTTCATTCTTGTACCCATATATATACTTCTCTCTTGTATTGTTAACCCATATTATGATACATTAGACTCTTTTAAGCTTCCAAAACCTCAGATTAGTTCTACACACATTAATCTTAATCTCCCTTTAATCTTCCTTTAATCTTTAGTTAATCTAGTTTAATTAGTTCTTGTATTAAGAAGTTCTTGAAGAATTCTCCAAGATTGACATCCTTGTGGTTTATTTTGGGTTCTTATTTATACAAGATTGCATCTTTTTCTTCCTCTTGTTGTTGGTATAACTTTCTTTACTCTTGTTATTGTTTATTTAATCTAGTTTCAATCTTTTTATATTGTTATTGTTAGTGTTCTTGTTTTTCATTATGGATGCTTGGATGTTCATGTTGTTTTCTCTTGTTATTGTTGTTTTGTTCTTCATAATGAGTGAGTAGTCTTCTTGTGGGGTTAGTAGGGGGATTAAGGGTAGATCATGGGTGATTAGGGTTTGTTTATGGGAAAAGGGTGAATCTTTGTTGTTAGTCACATTGTGGGCACTCCATGTGTTTGTTGATATGCTTGTGTGAGTAGTAGTGGCCATGCTCCCCATATTTGTGTTCATCTCCTCATTGTTTGTCTATCTTGTGGTCATGTTGAGAATAGTCGTAGTCACGAGAGTGCGGACTAGGGTCTACGTAGCGAGAGCCCGGACCCACCTTGACATCGGTCTACGTAGCGAGAGCCCGGACCGACTCTAACAACTAGGAGACACCTATACCCTTGATCACCCAATTACCCATCTACTCTTATGAACCCAACCTACCCCACTTACTTTTCATACTTGAGTTCAACTTCTTAGTTAGCCATCGTTTATTCTAGTTTACTTATTAGTTCGATCGTTAGCATAGTTTAGCATTGTTTTAGCCTAGTTCATCATTTGCTTAGCCATACTTCTTCCTCCACCATAGTTTTCCATTTATCGTTTCTTTGTTTTTGTTTGGTATCTTTGTCTTGTTTTTTTTAGGCCGACATAGTCTAGACTTTACCTTACCGTCCTCGTGGATACGATCCCGACTTACCCTAGCTACCCACTAGGTTAGTTGGTTGTTTATTGATCAGTTAGGACTCACGACAAATCCTACCATCAAGAATGCGATAAAATCAATGGGAAAAGAGGAATTTGTGGTTACAGCTGCAATTATATCAACTATATCGGGGCTAAGAGGCTATGTCGGTGTGCCTATTCTTTATAAGATGCTTATGAATGTGTCAGTAACTCGGGTCAGCCGCCCGGATTAGCCACTTGAGTGGGTGAATAATCGACTTGGGTCGGCCATCTGGTCTGCCTCCAACTGCGCCTGACTACGCCATCGACCACCATCTTGACACGCCACGATCTCCAATGTCCAGGCCGACCGATCATTTCTCCAGACCCCACGTCAACAATTCGAACAATTCGAACAACCGCCATCAATGACCTCAGAGCGTTGTATCTCGGCCTCAGAACATGAAGTCATCAAACCATCTCAGCACATGAAATTATGGTTCACTACATTGAATTGTGAGTTCTCATCCGTATCTTTTGAGCTCAGTCAAAAATTTGTATAAATAAAGCCCAAGAAACGCCAGCCTCAAGGACAAATGGACCACAAAAAATATCCAACTTTTCATCCCGTCACAAAAATTTCCAAAAAACTCCTCAAAAATTGATACCCGAAGAGTGGTGCGGATAAGTGACAAAAATGGGTAACAAATGAGCTCAATGTTTGTAGCTTGACAGAGACATGACCCAGTCGACCCACGGCGCGATCGAGATATAGTTCAGCTGACCCACGGCTAAGCCGATATACAGCAAAGCCGACATACGGCTCGGCCAAGATGCTGCCCTGCCGATTTACGGCTTGGCCCTACCGACTTACGGTTCGGTCCTGCCGACTTACGGCTTGGTCAAGATGCTGCCCAGCCGACTTACGGCTCAACCTCAACGCCAACAGAGACCGCCTAGGTCCGCTAACCACCATGCGGAATTCTACGAAGACAAGATTAATATTTACACATCACCTGTTCATTACTCTCATAGCTAATGGGCAGGGGGCAATAGGGGAGGAGCCCCTGTTGCAAAACCTAGGGAAAACAGACCCCCCAACAAACAAAAAATGCTAAGTCCCCCTACCTACCTCCAGGCAGGCAGGGGGCATGCCCCCTGGACTTCGACTAGAAGCCAGGGTCAGGCCGGGCCCTACGAGCCGAACCAACAAGGACTTATACACATTCAGCCTTGTACAAAAACATAAGTCCCCCTACCAACCTCCAGGCATGCATGGGGCAGGCCCCCTGGACTTCGACTAGAAGCCAGAGTTAGGCCAGGCCCCACGAGTCGAACCAACAAGGACTGATACACATTCAGCCTTGTACAAAAACATAAGTCCCTCTGCCTACCTCTAGGCAGGCAGGGGGCAGGCCCCCTGGACTTCGACTAGAAGCCAGTGTCAGGCCGGGCCCCACGAACTGAACCAACAAGGACTGAGACACAATCAGCCTTGTATAAAAAACACTAAGTCCCCCTACCTGCCTCCAGGCAGGTAGGGGGCAGGTCCTCTGACTCCGGCCAGGAGTCAGGGTTAGGCCGGGCCCCACGAGCCGAACCAACAAGCACTGAGACACAATCAACCTTGTATAAAAAATGCTAAGTCCCCCTACCTGCCTCCAGGCAGGCAGGGGGCAGGCCCTCTGACTCCGGCCAAGAGTCAGGGTCAGGCCGGGCCCCACGAGTCGAACCAACAAGGCCTGATACACATTCAACCTAGTACAAAAACATAAGTCCCTTCGCCTACCTCCGGTCAGGCAGGGGGCAGACCCCATGGACTTCAGCCAGAAGCCAGGGACAGGACGAATGTCATAGCCGAACCAACAAGGCCTGATACACATTCAGCCTTGTACAAAAACATAAGTCACTCTGCCTACCTCCAGGCAGGCAGGGGGCAGGCCTCCTGGACTTTGACCAGAAGCCAGGGACAGGCCGGGCGGCAAAGCCGAACCAACAAGGCCCACAATCAGCCTTGTATAAAACATAAAACCTTCTGTATGCGGCAAAACATGCAGGGGGCATGGCTGTCAAACTTCGGTCAGGTCCAATGATCGATCGAGGTAGGTCAATCGATTAACAAGGCCTAATGAATACTTGGCCTCGTAAAAAACATAAGTCATTCTACCTACATTAGAGCAGGCAGGGGGCACGTTTCTTGAGCTTCGACCAAAGCTCATAAATTGTGACAAGATCGTCGACCAACAAGATGTAAAGAGTAAATACTCAGGCTTGTACTTAAGCATAAGTCCTTGTGTCTGCCTCCAAACAGGCAAGGGGCACGTCCCCCAAGTCCTAGACAAAATCCATAAACTACCCTGGCAGGCCTCTGGCACCCTGACACATCTGTATGAGATATACCAGGGCAGAAGCGTTGGTCACAGGGCTTAGTGATCACCTGGTCATGTATAGAATGATAAAACCCCATGTACACCTCCGAGTACAGAAGGGGCACGACGTCTGACGCCCTGACAGAGTCCAGATGACGCCAGGGCAGACGCGCCAACAAGGCCCAATGAAAACCTGGCTTCGCATAAAAAACAAAGTTCGTCATTCAGTTTGTCGGTCCAACCATGCTTGGCACCAGACCCGCATACTCAGTATCCGACTCCGCTGAGGGCAAATTGATGGGGGATAAAAATCCCCAGACGCATAGGCCCGACTCCTGGGACTGAGAAAGCCCAACTAGGTCCTAGCCGACCCTAGAGGCCGAAGCCCGTATCAGACGACCCCTTTACGGGTAGTCATTAACTGACTCAGGGAGACTTCTCTACTGACATCATCCTGCTGATGTCATGGGTGACATCACCCTAGTGATGTCACTACATCCTTTCCCCTATAAATACCCAACTTAGGGTGAGGGGAAAGGGGGATAATTCATTCATACATATTTCTCCTACTCTCTATATCTCTCTTGTCTCCCCAAACATCTATATTCAGTTATACATTTTACTGACATGGGCGTCGGAGACTCTGTCCCGGGGGTTCCCCCGGGGCCGGAGTTCACCTTGCAGGATCACCGTCGGCACGCATCCGGAGCCGAGGAGAACCGCGAAGCCCAATGTCGGGGACCCGTTTTTGTTCCCAAACACAAATAATCCAAGATCCTCGTCCCTTAACGCCCCCCCCCCCCCCCCAACAAGAAATCTACTCACTACTCATAATGGAAAACAAGAAAACATTAACAAAGGAGAAAATAACTAGCTACAACATGCATAATTAATAAATAAATCTAGGGAAAATAACAACAAAACGATAAGGAAATTACGATCTACCAAATTAACCATAAAACTATGAAAGAAATTGCAAATCGACAAAAATAAACTAGGAAATAATCTAGAACAACATAAATTAGATCTAGGGAAATTACCAACAAACAATGAATAAAAATGCAATCAAAACAATAAACATGAAAGGATCTAAAACAACATAAATAAAGATGATCTAAACAAGACAATAATGAAAGAACAATTAAATGAACAATATTAAAAGAACAATAATTAAATCTAAACTAGAGATTAGAGAGTGGAAGAGAAATATACCAACTATGAAGATCTACAATAAAGAAGAAAATTGCATAAATAAAGGATGAATCTTTGATAAAGAGAATAGAGGATCTGTCACTAATCCTTTAATAATCTTCACAAATCTTCAATAAAAACTTGAAATCTACAAAGCTTGAATATAAATCTAGATAGTTGATGAAGAAAACTATGAAGATCTATTACTAAATTACTACGTAAACTACTAGAATTGTAGAGAATTACTAGGAATACTGCTACAATGATCTACTAATGGAGGGGTAAGTAATGAGAGAATGGAACTAATGGAGGCCTAATGTGATTGAAAACATAATGTGCAACTAACTATGGTATACACATATATAGTAAAGCTTTAATGGATCTCTTAACCTAAAGCCCAAATCCACTTTTTGCTCCATTAGTGAGACAATCACCCTTTAATCTTCATGAGGTGGAACTTTGCCCTATCGTACACAGACGAATACCGCCGGGTGAAATTTCACCCGGTGGAATTTTTCCAGTTTGGCATTTTTGGGCCCTTTCACCGTCGGGCGAAATTTCACCCGGTGGGCGAAATTTTGCCCGGTCATTTCGCCCGGTGGAGAAGATCTCGAAAAATCTTCGGGGAGTCAAATTTAGCGTTGGGCGAAACTTGTCCCGGTGGTGTTTCATCGGGTGAAATTTCACCCGGTCATTTTTCTGGCCTCTTTTCTTGTCTCATTCTTCGTCGTATGATTGGATGACTTTGAAATTTAAGTTGTGTGCTCTACTTTTCGGACGGCATTCCCCCATCTTGTGCTCGTGAAAGCTCGATCATGCTTTTGGTGTCAAAACCAATCAAAATTGATAGAAAAACTACCAAAAACACGTAAAACGCACAAGAGAGATGTTAGTGCAAGAAATACTCAGAATAAGGCGATAATCGCACTATAATCTCGTTAAACGAGGGAAAAACGGGTGTAAATGGGAGGAAAAACGGTCTAATTTAGCACACAACACCAAGTCTTGAAACAAAGAATAAATGTCGATAAATCAACCATTCATTTTGACCCCTCCACTATAATGGCGAACATCATCAATAGTCTCTCTGCACTTCGCATAGGCAAAAATAACAATATGGGGAATTATCTAGGTATTTCACTTCTCATTGAGAATAATAAAAGGTCCTTCTTCAATGATCCACTCAATCAGGTAAAACAGAAAATCTCGACTTGGAATGGTACTATCCTCTCCCCTGCTGGTCGTTTGGTGCTTATTTCCTCAGTTCTGTCCTCACTATCCATTTACTTTCTATCAGGTTTTCGTATTCCGATAAGTGTGGCCAGAAGAATTAATTCTATTCTGGCACATTTTTGGTGGGCTCGGAACAAAGGGAGTAAGACTATTCACTGGAGGAGTATCGACTTCCTCAGTTTACCTAAATGTGATGGTGGTATTGGAATACAGAATATCTCATGCTTCAATCAAGCACTCCTCGCTAAGGCTGCCTGGAAAGTTTTAACCAATACAGACTCTCTCCTCAGTAGAACTCTCACTCACAAATACAAATGCTCTATTACGACTATCGACAGTTGTATCAATCAAAATTTCAACGGCTGTTCCTGGGGATGGAGGGGTATCCTCTGGGGTATAAAACTGATTCAGCAACAGCTTGCCTGGAGTATTGGAAAATCCTCTTCTTTAAGTATTTGGAATCACCGATGGGTGAATGGTTCTATCCCTGTTCTGAAGACAGGAATTGATGCTATGAATAATGATTCGATGCCCACCAACATCCACGATCTAACAGATTTAAATGGATGCTGGAATGTTAACATTCTCTTACAGTTCTTCTCGCCATTATGGGCTAAAGAAATTGCATCTATTCATTTACCTCATTTTGTGGGTGATGATAAGCCTTACTGGCTTCCGACTGCTGATGGACAGTACATTGTCAAATCCAGTTACATAGTTGCCTTCAATCAATACAAGGCTAGTATTAGTTATGCCGGATCAAAAGAATCCACCATAACTCCTTTCTGCCGACGACTATTATGGACTATCTTCTTATGGAAAATTCTTAATAGATGCTTGCCCATTGGAGCCTTCTTTCGCAAAAGAAATATTAATATTGACCCTTACTGTATCTTCTGCAGGAATGCCGACAAAGAAGAAATTGAGACTGATAGGCACCTCCTCCGGGACTACTCCTTTTCCTCAAGAATTTGGCTGGGTGGTCCTCTCGGTATTAGAAGTAATATGGACTCGAGCAAACCGCTCTCAGGCTGGATTATTAATTGGATTAAATATCTGCAGACTACGGATAAAGATGACAGCCTAACTCACAGCTTTGTTGGGACCCTATGGGCAATATGGTTGATAAGAAATAGAAGTACCTTTGATGGCATTCCATGGCTTGCTGATAAAGCGATTTCTCTCATTCATATGGTCAAATCGTCAAATACTTCTAAACTGGATCACAATGGGATTACAGAAACATAGAAACAAAGATACTCATTTCGTGAAGGCGCCCTGCTTCAACTCACAGGTTGTGCGTCGATCTCCTGCAATCTGATTACGATTGAAAATTTTGAGAAAATAAAAGATAGTAGATCCCTCCTGCACATTAAAACTGTGCATTGTCCTCAATGGACAAGTAGGGAAAGATCAAAAAAGACGGAAAAGAAAAATAAGAGAAGTCTTTTTGGATTTTTGTGTTTTTTCAAATGTTTTTGGATTTTTCCAAATTTTTTGAGAAAAGAAGATAAACGAAAAGAAAACGTAAAAGAGATTGGCGACCCTAGGTGCAATCACATCACCTAGACCCTAACCAAGTGGCTAAGAGATCGAAAATGAAATAGAAGAAAAGAAAAATGAAATTAAAAGAACGAAAGGGTGAAAAATTGGGCGTAGGTGTAGTCACATCACCTAGCAAAAAATGAAAAGTAAATGAGAAGAAAGAAAAGCAAATTGAAGGAAAAATGAAGAGAATTTGGATTTTTAAAACGTCAATGGCGTAGTCACATCGCCTAAAGATGGGGAGCAAAACCAAGGCCACTTCGGCCACAACAATCGGACTGTGGGACAGCTTGCAATTTTGTTAGATGTAAAACAATCACAATGATAATTACAATGATAATGGAACAAGGAACGAAATTAACCCAAGAACATGCAATTATAGATGATTAAAGACTCACCGACACATCCCGCACACATATACACAACACACACACCACACTACCTACCGACTCCGGGAGAGGGTCTAAATTGAGTAATCGTTCGACGCATAAGAAGCCGCTGGAGACTTGGGATAGGATTCCATCTCACAAGCATACTCCCAAACTCCCTTTCCTCCCGACTCAGTCTCGGTCAGTCGAAATTCGCCGGGTGATGCGCGCTATCGCTGACACGCATGCAAACAATATTTTTAGTCCCAACTTACTAGTTACTACTATGTAGTAGCGGCAAGTCGAGGTCGAACCACAAGGAGGCGGTTAAGAGGAATTGAACAATAATGGGACAGGGGTTAGGGAGAGTCGGGGAGTCGGAAATCAAGATGAAAGTATAACATCGCAAGAATTATCACAAGGTGTATAAGGGAGGTGTCACCTTTCGGTTTCCCTACCAACCAAGTCTAAACCCGCTTTCGCGACGAATAAACCAAAGTCTTTAGACGGAATTACCCAAATCCCAAGTTTCCACATATTGGTCCGAGTGAGTCAAGTCAACCTAGGTGATCAAGCTAACTCAATCAAAACACAACAATCCCATCAAGACAATATCACCCTCAAATGCAATAATCCCACAAGATAAAACATTTTCCTAGAATTCCTCATCCCCTAGCCCCCTAAGTAAAATCTACTCACTACCCATAATAAAACTAACACTAAGGTGACTAGGAGAAAAACTAAACATGCTTGAACTAGAGAAGAAATAATTAATCTAACACAATAAAGAAAACTACACTAACAAAACAACACTAAGGAGGAAAATAAACAAACACACAAACTATGGAGAGACAAACTAAGGAGAGAGATAAACAAACAAACAATAGAAAACTACACTAACATAAAGAATGACAAGACAAACAATGGATTAACAAGAAACTAAAAGGAAAACTAACTAATAGAGAAAGGGAGAGGAAAGAAACTACCAACAATGGAAGAAAACTCAAAAGGAGAAGATGAAGATTAACATAAATATGAAGCTTCAAGAAATAATACAAAGGTCTTGTCACCAAACCCTTGCAAAACCCTTGAATTTTCAATAAAAACCCAAGTCTTCAACTAAAGATGGAAACTTGATTACAAACTATAGAGTAGAATTAATCTAATACTAATAAAATCAACTAAGTTTTTTGAGATTTTTACTAAGGAAGCTTACTACAACTACTACTACTACTACTACTATGGAGATCTCTTACACTACTCTAACCTAAGGAGGCACAATTAAGGCACACTTTAAAATGAAACCCTAGGTTTAGTATTGTAGACATCCACATTTGGCCGCTAGGCGTCTATAGCGGTTCCCAAAAAAAAACACCCGATGATGATCATACGTAAACATGTTTCCACGCGTTCGGATCTGGGCTCGAAACCATTAGTTTCTGGCTTCGGCTTTTTACAGAGTACAAATCTCACAAAACAGACCTCAAATTCAGGCCCAGTGGGTCGTTTCCAATCAAATAAGACTAATTTGGGTCAAAACCGACACCGGAAATAAAACCGACTTTTAGCGACCGGGTCAAACCCCGGTCAAAGCCGTTTCCGAGAACACAAAGCAGCCATGTCCAACCCAAACACAAAATTTGAAAAATATCTAGCCCGCCTCATCCACTCGATCGAGTGTCATCCCACTCGATTGAGTGGGCCTTAAAGAGGCCCGTTTTTACCTTTTTATCGGGCCACTCGATCGAGTCCATCAGGGCACTCGATCGAGTAACCCTAGACGAGGGTGGGGAGAATTCCTATATATACACCTCCTTTGCAACACCCATCACAACTTTTAACCTTCATAACACACTTTCAGAAAACCCTAATCATACATCTTCAACCCTAAACTCTAACATCTAGGAATCAAACCCTAAACCACCATAACTTAACCTACGTAAACCTCGATACTCTCGTGCAAGCCACAATTAAGCGAGTCCCGTCCGAGATACAAAACATGTAGGTTGAGGGTGCAATATTCCCGACTCTTCTTCTCTCTTTCTCTCCCTCGTCTCGTCCGTCCCTTGTCGTCCGTCGTTGTCTTTTCTTTATTTTATTATCGCGTTCTAATATCGTTAATATTATAAATATCAAGACATTAAAATACTCGTATTCGTGTGGAGCGCAAAGGATGACGGGATAAGAAAATCCGAATATACAAGGGTGTTTCACCCGACGTTGCCGGTCGCTTATCCCGACACCCCGAATGCTTGATTGTTGAAGCGAGTCAAACGTCAACAATAACGTTTTATTCTATTTTGTCGCGTTGTTAGTCACGTTTTTTTTTGCGTCATTGTCATCATATTTAATAACGCATATTCGTCAATTTCAAAACTATTTTCAAATAAAACTTCTTCTTTTAGTTGAGTCGAAACTCGTTGACGCGGATCCGACATCACACAATCCGCAAAGATTTATTACGATGTTGGGATACCGAGGGAATCAAGTCAAGTCCTTTTAATTCAAGCAAATATTAAGCGTCGATCTATTAGATTAGATACCAACTCAATAGTTGGATGTCGTATCTAAGCGGTTCAGTCAATAAATCTAACTAATACGAATTCGTTGAAGCCAAAATAGATGTCACACAATTCGAAAGAATTGATTACGACACTATAAGCGCGGAGATAATCTATTCGTGTTAGTTGATTTAAAACGACTTACAAACATATTTTTCTAGATTTCACTCTAAATATTCGATATCGATTCAATAACCGAATATCGGATATGACGAGCATCAAAGTCCGAATCGAGCATAAATCTTACAATATTTATGCCCGACTCAATAAAATCATCGACTTTCCAAAATCAAAAGGCAATTTCGAAATCAGTCATAAATTGCAAAGCGAACCCTAGTTCGTACAAGGGGCATTCGATCGAGTTTGTATCCCACTCGGTCGAGTGGCACCCCAAAAAACGAGGCAGGAGGTTTTTTTGACAACTTCTCGGTCGAGTCTCGCAATGACTCGATCGAGTGGTCGTGCACTCGGTCGAGTCCCCTCACGACTCGATCGAGTGACGTCTCGAAATTCGGGACAGAAACTTTTTCAGAGGTCCACTCGGTCAAGTCCCTCTATGACTCGGTCGAGTGGCCCCTTATCACGTCAAAACCGTGAGTCCCACAATGCCATTCGAGTCTCGATAATACCTTTTTCATGACTTCGGTCAACATGTGCCAGTCTATCACGTGACCTACTATTTTTCAAAACCATGCATCATGTTACATTATTCTATAAGCATTCAATATTTCTTGCAAACCGTTATTATCGTTATCATCGTTACTAACATGTTTGTTTCTATTTTTGTCGATTTATTTTCCTTATTTCTTTTATTGTACTAAAAGAATCCCGCATGCTAAATATAACTTTGACGTTAATTTTAGATGCATTAAATCGACGTAGCAACTTATTCTAATATTTTCATGTTTAGTCAAAATGTTGTCTGCATATCATCTCATCGTATTACTAACGCGCGTATTAAAACATCAAACGATATCTTAGTAGAGGCCGCTAATGTGCGGGCGGGGTTGGGTGTTCTTTGTGAACTTCCCAACACGTACCCTCACCCCTTACTCAGAACCATGGTTTCCGGATATCCGAACCCATTGGCACACGAGAGTCATTCAATACACGGTATCTGATAATGTCGGTATCTGTATCAAGTGCAAAGGAACGAACCCAATAAACTCTGACATCCGAATGGGCCGTATTTTGTACACGGCCCACGGAGATATAGAGTGGGTTCGAACGGGCCCGAACTCCCACAAATTTCGGTGGCGACTCCACTTCGATTTAAATTTCAATTCGACCCATCTCATATGGAGAATCATTCGCCTCCCCAAACCCGCGCGTGGCCGCGTCGGGGTGACCTATGTCATGTCCACAATTTGGCGACTCCGCTGGGGATTAACTTATGCGTGACTTACCATCGGCATCCGCAGGGTGAGACTCGAATAGAAATCGTTTGACTAGTACAATACGTGTTTTAGTTTTACGGTTCATGCATAACCCTATTTTTTCCCGGGCCGGTACTGGCGACCGACGTCCCACTATACTGTGATATACTCCAACATGGATATGTCAAAGGTGTTCATAGTCGATTCTTATGGGTTTCGCGGCTTGTTCTAAGCTTAACTAGACTTAGGAAGTCTGTCCCGATTCTCGGATAGGCTATGTGCACTGGTATAGACCCTATTTAGACCGACCGAGACTTAGTGTAAAGCATACATGGTGTCGTCAGAATGCTTGCGTGACTATGCGCTACTTGGTTTCCGTGTCGTTTTCAAAAACCGTCATTCCAAAAATGCATCTTTTCAAAAATATTTAGTTTTCAAAAACTCGGAAAGCTGCCGAAATTTGAACTTCAGATTTGACTCAAAACAAGCCTATTTTCTAGCCGGCATGCTGTCCATTTCAAAATTCGAATTTCCGATCCACCATTCGATTTTCGAATTTTCAAAATTCAATTTCGATTTTCAAATATTCGTGATGCCATTCGCGATTTTCAAATTTTCGAGATGCCGTTTTCGATTTTCAAATCTTAGGGTTCCCGTCTTCGATTTTTCAAATTTTCGGAAATTCATTTTTTGATATTCAAATTTTAAAATTCCAATTATTCAACTTTTCAAAATCCCTGAAAGCTACCGAATTTAGGACTTAAGATTTTACTCAAAATAGCCTATTTTTAGCCGGTATGCTACCCATTTCAAAATTCCAAAATATTCTCGAAATTCTAAAATTGCGGCCTGATAGCACTTTTTCGATTTTCTGAAAATCGGCCCACCCACCGGTTTTTTCGGATTTTCTAAAAATTTCCTCTTCAAAAAAAACTTTCCTCTTCTTAGGACTATCTGTTTTTAGCAGTGTCGGGTGTTGTCGTAAGTCGTCAAAGTTTTTTTTAGCGTCGAAACTCCGTCGATTTTACATCACGGGTTTCTTCCCTATCCTAGTCCGCCTTATTTGACTAAGACATGGCCCACCTACGTAGGACATACTCCTACAAAGGAAGACCCGTTTACACACTCGAGTCCAAAGCCTGGTGATTATCTCACATGGACCTTCCTTCGAACAAGACTCGGCCCACATAGCCGAATCCTAAGGGAGGTCCACCTTTCACAAGTCACCCGTCTAGGTGTCTTTTCCGAGTCAACCTTTTATAAGGCATAGCCCTATAACAAAAGGTTCGTGGTCCTTACGTCTAAGGGTCACTCGTCCGACACTCGAGTCTTAACAAAATCTTCAATCCCACTCGGGGGCTACCCTTCACCAGAGCGATCAATCACGGTTGCTCTAAGGGTCATGTCTTACACGTGTTGTCTCACGTATCCCACTTTCGAGTCACTTAGATGTCACACCATTCGAGTCCTATCAGAGTCCATAATCTCACCTGGGGGCTATTCTCCGACGGAGCGATTAATCACAGTCACTCCGAGAATCGCACCCTACACATTTGTCTTAGGAGAGTCTAACCTGAGTCAAACTGGAGTCGTCTCTCCTCGCGCGCTATTTCGTATGCCTTGGTACGGTGTCTTTGAGTTTCGAAGCAACTTTCCTGATTACGCGGTATTCTTACAGACAGGCCACCGGTAACCAGACATAAGCACAAGATGGAAGGAACTTTGGACCAGTTGACTGCCTCGCTGGCTAAGATTGAGGCCCAACTGACAGCTATCAAGTCCGACCAGGTAGCTATTGCTACCCGTTTGAGCGTCATAGAACAAGAGACCCCTAATGGTGGGGTTGAGACTACTTGGCCTTTGGCTGAACTGGTCAGCGCAGTCCGTAAGCTGGAGGAACAGGTCCATTTGTCAATGAACAACACTATCCACACGGAAAATGCCCGAGACTATACACCCATTAACGAGAATCCATTATTACACCTTCGAGCTTTCAAACAATTCATGGCAATTAAGGGGGTCAAAGCCGACATGTTCATCAATCTGATCGGCACATCTCTCGGAAAATACCCAAAGGCCTGGTTCTATAGGCTAAACACAATCCACAAGGATTTATTACGATGTCGGGATGCCGAGGGAATCTGATAAGTGTAGTTTGTAGTGCCTATTTTGTTGTGTTTGGTCCGTTTTTACCTTGTGAAATCGCTCTTTGGAGCGGTTTCTGGGCTACTCATGCTTCCTTTAGTTTGTTTTAGGTTCCCGAGACCGTTCATGGAGAATTGGAACAATTCCAGCTTGTTTCATACACTTTTGGAACCAACGAAGAGAAGGAACGATCACTCGGTGCCTTGGATTCGATCCCCAGACCTTGAGACCCATTCCCGAGCCCCTTAGACTCGATCCCGAGCTCCGAGAATCGATGAGAAGCCCATGAGAAGCAAGGAGGGACCTTAGAGCTCTTATTGGAGACCTACAGAGCCTTCCCGAGCGGGAAGAACCTTCCTCTCGGTCGGGAAGGAGTGTACAACAGAGACCGGTGCTGTGAAGGCCTTCCTGGCCCAGACCATTGGCCGTCTCGGTCGGGACCATCCTTCCCGGCCGAGACCATTTCCGTCCCGGTCGGGAAGAGCCAGCTGATGCCCGCGCCTCTTCTTTTATCCTCCTTCACTCTTGTAACCTTATAAATACTCCTCCCTTGTATTGTTTAAGCACTTTTGCATACCCTACATTATTCTAAACCCTAATTAACCTCTCTTCATCTCTAGTTTAGTTTCATATTAATCTTTAGTTAATCTTAGTTTAGTCTAGTTGATTAGTCTTGTATTAAGGGATTTATTCAAGATTCACCCAAGATTGACAACCTTGGGAGTTTCATTTGGGTTTATCTTTTCAATAAAAGTTCTCATCTTTTTCATATTCTTGCTAGTTTGGTATAATCTTCTTCTCCTCTTTACTTTTGATCTTTGTTAATCTTGCAAGTTTTAATCTTACATATTGTTTATTGTTCTTGTTTGTTCATTATGGATGTTTGGATTATCATGTTGATTTCTCTTGTTATTGATAGATTTAGTTTCATAATGTGTGAGGGGACTCCTTGTGGGGTTAGTAGGGGGATTAAGTGTGGATTATGGGTGATTAGGGCTTGATTGTGGGTAAAGGTGAATCCTTTGTTGCTAGTCACTTATTGGGCACTCTATGTGTTTGTTGAATTGCTTCCGTGAATCAGATATTCCGAAGACGGCTTTTAGTTCGAGGTATGGACATTATGAATTCAAAGTTATGCCTTTTGGACTAACCAATGCTCCTGCTGTTTTTATGGATCAGATGAACAGAACTTTCAGGGAGTATTTGGATCAATGTGTTGTTTTCTTTATTGATGACATCCTGATTTATTCCAAGTCGGAGGCTGAACACGCAGAACATCTCAAGATTATTCTTGGCATTCTACGAGATCAAAAGTGGTATGCTAAGTTTTCCAAGTGTGAGTTCTGGCTTTCCGAGGTAGCTTTTCTGGGTCATGTTATCGCAAAAGAAGGTATTAAAGTTGACCTTGCTAAGATTTCAGCTATCGAGAGCTGGGCAAGTCCCAAAGATGTTGGCGAGATCCGAAGTTTTCTAGGTCTTGCTGGCTATTATCGAAGATTTGTGCAAGACTTTTCTAAGTTAGCACGACCTATGACTCAATTACTCAAGAAAGAGAATAAATTTCTGTGGAATCAAGTTTGTGAAGATGCTTTTTCTGAGCTCAAGAGAAAGCTCACTTCTGCTCCAATCCTGACCCTACCTGAAGAAGGCGTTGGTTTCGATGTATACTGTGACGCTTCTAAGAATGGTTTGGGTTGTGTCCTTATGCAGAGTGGTAAGGTGATCGCTTATGCCTCTAGACAGTTGAAAGTCCATGAGGTGAATTACCCTACCCACGACTTGGAGTTAGCTGCTGTGGTTCATGCCTTGAAAGTTTGGAGGCATTATCTGTATGGAGTAAGATGCAAGGTTCATACTGACCATAAGAGCCTGCGATATCTCTTCACGCAGAAAAATCTGAATGCGAGACAGAGACGCTGGATCGAGTTAGTGAACGACTATGACCTTGAATTGGTGTATTGTGAGGGAAAAGCTAACGTGGTTGCTGATGCCCTTAGCAGAAAGACCCTTCATTCCTTAACTCCGTGTTCTGTCTTATCTGAGAAGTTGGCCCGAGATTTTGCCAAGATGTCTATTGATGTAGTTGATGACGGTTATGATGGCCGCCTCAATGCCCTTGTTGCTGAACCAACTCTTTTCCGTGAGATTCGTGAGAAGCAGTTGGAAGATCCTTTTATGGCCGGAGTCCGAGAAAAGATGAATCTTGGCAAGGCTCTTGATTTTTCTGTGGATTCCAGTGGAGCACTGAAATTTAAAAACCGATGGGTTGTCCCTAGTGATGCTGAGGTGAGGAAGCAAGTTCTAACTAAGGCACATAAGACGAGGTACTCTATTCATTCTGGTGGTGATAAAATGTATCGGGATTTGAAGCTCCATTTCTGGTGGCCTCATATGAGAGAGGACATCGCAGAGTTTGTAAGTAAGTGCTTAACATGTCAGCAAGTGAAGTTCGAGCACAAGAGGCCTGGAGGTTTGCTTCAACCACTCCCTGTTCCAGAATGGAAATGGCAGTGCATATCGATGGATTTTGTGATGGCATTACCAAGAACCGTGAATGGAAGAAACGGTATTTGGGTTGTGGTAGATCGCTTGACCAAGTGTGCGCGATTCATCCCTATTCGCGACACTTGGAGTCTGGAGAAGCTTGCTGAGGTGTATGTTGTCGAGATCGTCCGTCATCATGGCGTACCGCTCGAGATTGTGTCAGATAGGGATCCAAGATTCTGCTCTAAATTCTGGAAGGCTTTGCAAGATGCTTTGGGAAGCAAATTATTTATGAGTACCACTTTCCATGCTGCTACTGATGGTCAGTCCGAGAGGACGATCCAAACCTTGGAGGATATGTTGCGGGCTTGTGCTTTGGATTTCCAAGAGAATTGGATCCGACATCTTCCGCTGGTAGAGTTTTCCTATAACAATAGCTACCATGCTTCCATTAAGATGTCCCCGTTCGAGGCACTGTATGGTCGTAAATGTCGTAGTCCCGTCTGTTGGGATGTCCCCGGTGAGGTGAAGATTTTGGGTCCGGATTTGTTGGCTCAGACTATAGATGTCGTGAAAGTGGTCCGATCTAGGATGAAGTCTGCCCAGGATCGACAGAAGTCGTATGCCGATGTCCGTTGCCGACCTTTGGAGTTTTCGGTTGGTGATCTTGTGTTCTTGAAGGTATCACCTATGAAGGGGGTGAAACGGTTCGGGATTAAGGACAAGCTCAGCCCTAAGTTCGTTGGTCCGTACCCTATAGTCGAGAAAGTGGGCGAAGTTTCTTATAAGCTGGAATTGCCTGCTTCTATGGGTAAGGTTCACGATGTTTTCCATGTTTCTCAGCTGAGGAAATATGTTAGTGACCCCGAGCACGTGTTAGAACCCGAGATTGTGAATCTCGAACCAGATTTGACTTATGAAGAAAGGCCGGTGAAGATCACTGATCGCCGTGAGAAGCGCTTAAGTAACAAAGTCGTACCTTTGGTGAAGGTTCTGTGGCGCTGTAATCGGTTTGAGGAAGAAACGTGGGAAACCGAGTCTTCGATGCGAGCTAAGCATCCTCATCTCTTCGAGTAAGGTAAACCTCGATTTCCTATCTGCTTATTCTTAGTTTCGAGGACGAAACTTTCTTTTAGTGGGGAGGATTGTAACACCCGCTATTTTTCCTAGCACTTTTATTCTTTCCGTTAGGACTCCGTCTTAACTCTGTCACTTTTCGGCCTCATATTTCATCATTTTACTAAGCTCTATTTTAATTTTCGAGTTTAATGATTTTTATTTGTAATTTTAAAGATTTTAATTCTTTTTAAATCCATTTATTTGGTTTCTTCGTAAACTAATTAATTTTCCGCGAGGAATTCTATTTCTATTCGAATTGACGTTTTTAAACTCGTATTTAAGTTATTCCTTTTCCTAAAAATGTTTGAATACGTTTATATAATATTTTCAACTAGTAAATATTTTTATTTACAAAATTTAGTCGTTAATAATTCTATTACGAAGCTTCGCGAATAATTATTTTCTTACGCGAGGTTTACTCGAATTACCTTGAAATGCCTTTAACTATTTTAAGATTATACTTTTTTATCAACTTATAAATTATTTGAGGTCATTTCCTCACTTTTTGGACCAACTAAGCTTTTGGTCACAAATTTTACTATGTATTATTAATACGTTTCATTTTATCACGTTAAAATGTAAACATAAGATTATTTATTTTCATTCTTTTGAGGCATTATTATCAAAAATATTCATTCTCCCCCTCCTTCAAGTTGGCCGGCCACTTCATGTTAAGTTGAGCCTTGTTTTTATAAACACATTCATTCACATTTATGCACACAAAGACCTTCCATCCTCCTCATTCATTTTTGTCATAAAAAAAATATTCAACCTTTCTTTCTCTCTTGGTTTTGGCCGTGTACTCCCTCCTCTGTCTTAGGCTGATTTTTGCTCCATTTTGAGTCACAATCGCATCGTTTTTATCGTCATAATAAACCTCTTTCTGATCCCTTCGTTAAGGTAATAATCGACGTCGTTTTCGGTCATTATTTACCTTGATTTTTGTTAGTTTTCTCATGGTATTTTTCTGCCATGATTTTCGTGTTTGGTAGGATTTGTGGACGATCACGAGGCCGACGAATATATAATCGATTCAGACTTGGAGTAGAGGTAACGTCGATGTTGCTCGGTATTTCATGATTTTAATTGTGTATTTGCATGTATATATTTTTATGTTTTATTTTGACAATATATGTATGTCACCAAATCTGGAAAATTTTTAAAAGTTGGAAATTTGCATGTTTCGGTATTTTTATCGCTTTTACGAGATTAACGATTAAATTGTTATATTAATTTGTAAAATCATAATATTCGGCCTAAACATTTAATATATGTTTATATTCTGTAAAAATGATATTTTTGATGATTTATAATAATTTAGGATTTTTCTGATATTTTAAATATCGATTATTCAATTTTTACCGTTTACGAACAAAAACGATTAAAAGCCGATTTTTAGTTCTAGTACCTAACATTTTATTTTAATCTTATTTTTGACGTGGTGAAACATTCTGATGAAATAGAATTTTCTGAATTTTTTCATAATTTTTCGGAATTGTTAAGTGAATGAATTAATTAATCACTTTAAATCATCGTTTATCGTTAAAACCGTGTTTGTTGTTTAAATTCTCGAATTCTGGTCTTTGGTTTAAATCTGGAAAAAAAACGTGATTCTGATGATTTCATAATAAAATGTATTTTTATTATTTTTAATGCCTTAATAAAATGTTAGGAACGATAAATTTTATTAGTGGAATCGTTAATTGTGAAAACGGGTTTAAAAGACGGTTTTAATGGGATTTAGTAAATCTGGAATTTTTGGAAATATGGAAAAATAGTATTTTCTGTAAAATAATGATTTTTAGGTTTAATGATAATTTTTGGATATTAATACTTAAATCGTTTTGTAATTACTATTTTTATTAATCGTTATTGTCGAGATTAGACGATTAACGGGAAAACGCTTTAAAAACTGAGTTTTATGATTCTGGAAAATTTTCTTTTCTGTACAAAATGTCCATAAATATGTTTTATACGTAATTTTTGTACTATTTATTAAAGTCTTTAATTAATAATTATTGATTTTCGGACAAATTGTGATTTATCGTTAAAATGCTTCGTCTTACCTAAAAAAAATATTTTTCCAGTAATTTTGAAAGTGTTTAAATCTGAAACTTTAAGAGTTAAATCATCCCTTAACATACTCTAAATATATTCATTGGTTTAATTAAATAAAAGGCGTTAAAGGATTTAATTTGACATTTACTGTAAAATCCTATTTATATTCGTATTGTCGAAACTAATAATATTTAGGGAATTTTAGTATTATAAATTTTGGAAACACCCTAATTAGTAGTACTAAAGTGTTTAAGACATTTTTAATCATTTTCTAAACACTTGTAAGATATTTTAATAATTTCATAAACCTAAATGAACTCACTTTGATAATTAATATCGTTAAGGCCGGAATTACTAGTTTTATAAATCTATATCGTTTACTAAAAATGTTCTATTAGTTATATTTTGCTATTTTCATATGATGCTATTTTAGTAAGTTTCTAAAATAGGAGTTTCCTAAAATAGAAATTTTCCTCTTTTGGAAAGTGATCCTTTTCTTTTGTTCTCTTATTATTTATAATGATTATATCTTTTGAATATCGATAATGGCTTTGTTTTGGAGTTATGGAATAAGGATAAATGTGGGTTTAGAGTAATAATCTGGGGTTTACGGTTTTGCCATCAACTATAAGGCTAGTGTATCAGGTGCCGGTACATTAGTTGTTGAACCAGGTGACAGGTATCCCGGGAGTTGTGTACATTTTGACCTTAAGCTTAGGCCTCGCAGTAAGTCGCCGTCATAAGTTGAACTGGGTGACAGGTAATCCTAGGAGGGGTGTGCATTATCTTAAACTAGGGCCACGCATTTATAAGTCGCCGCTCTATTATGGTTGAGTAGCCTAGTTAGAGACCGAGGTTTGATTTGTTTGAACTAAGTTCTCGAAGCTAGTTTTTGGTATTCTCCTAGTAAAAGTCTAGATTCTACACTACTCCTATCCATGACGCCATTTTGAATATTTTTATTATTATCGATATAAGTTGGTTTGCAGGTTGGCAAATATTTTTATGTTTCTTCGGAAACCCATTTTAATATTTTGGTTTTGCGCTGAAAGCCTATTTTAATATGATGTTTTAATGTTTTCCATTTTTATTATTTTTCTATAGTAGTAATTACAGTTTTAAAATCCTGTTATACGGCTGGGAGAACGTTGACGTTGCTCCCCACTGATTGTGGCTGTTATGTTTTAACATGGCAGGTATACGTGTTTGTTTTCCGGTGGGTGTGGGCTAACGAGCATTCTTGGATCCTGCTTGATTTTTTTTTAAATAATTATGTCTTAAGGATTGTTTAACTTCTTTGTGGATTGTTTTAAATTTTAGCCATTTTTTATTTATGGCATATGTTTGACTTTACCAATTTAATTTACTAAGACATAGTTACAGTGTGTTTTAATCCCGACTCTACAGTGTTTCCGCCACTGTATCGCGTTAGAATTTCTAGGGGATTACAAACTTAGCCTTGTTATTAGGTAAACCTTGTCTAGACAACCTTAACCGTCTCCGTGGACACGACCCGACTTACCCTAGCTACCCGTTAGGATTAGTTGGTTAATATTGATCGGTAGGAACCACGGCAAAACTCTACCATCAATTTGGCGCCGTTGCCGGGGACGGTGCATGTTTAGACTTAGTTTACTTATAGCTTGATTTAGTTACCCTTCTTTGTGCTCTTCTTCTATCTCTTGTGCATATTTAGTAGTCTTTTTCCTTGTTTTTATCATTTTCTTTCTTCTTTGTCTCCCGTTGTGCTTGTTTATTGTCTTTGCCTAGTGCCCATAAAGCACTAGGTGTTCTTATGTTTGTTCGAGTGTGTAGTGTATGCCTAGGAGGAGAGGCAATTTCTTTCTCTTCAATCCAGAGCCGGAATGACTCCTTAGAGCCTTTCGCCAACGGACGATTGACCGGGTTAGAATCTCTCAACCAAGTGCTAGCAATACCAATCAAGAACAAGCTCAAGGTTCTGACTTGAACGAGATACCTCGAGAGACGGCCGAAGTGAATTTCATCAATCCTTTCGGTACTTCTAGTCCTAGTTCTCCTTCTACATCTACATCAACACCGTCTACACCAACATCTCCCGCATATCCAATCATGCCTAAGTTCTCTTCTCATTCAACCTTTAAAGAAGACGTTTTGCCCGGTCCCACCGTTTTACCGGAGGCATATACCGGCAACTTTGTGGCAAAGACGCAATTCATCCAATTGGTCGAAAGAAGTCAATTTAGTGGGTTACCAACCGAAGATCCTCATCAACAAATGGAAACCTTTTCGGATTATTGCGATGCTATCTCACAAACTGGAATAACCCAAGATCAAATCCGGTGGGTATTATTTCCTTTCTCTTTAACCGGTAAAGCTAAGCAATGGTTCAAGGGGTTAGACAAGGCGACTCTTGGTATTGATACTTGGAAGAAGCTAGCCTTAGCTTTCTACCAACAATTTTATCCCCCGGAGAAGACAAATCTATTGAGAGCCTCTATCACGGGATTCCAACAACGTGATGAAGAAAGCCTCTCCGAAACGTGGGAAAGATTCAAAGCCTTGATCCGCTCTTGTCCTCACCATGGTCTATCACAATGGTTCTAGTTCAACAGTTTTGGAACGGGTTATATGAAGACTCAAGGGCCATACTCAATATGGGATCGAATGGAAGGTTTACCGAGGTGGATGACGACCAAACTTGGTCAAGAATCGAGGAGATGGCGGTGCACAACTCCCAATACTCAAGGCCTAGAAAGGCGAATCGAGGAGAAAGGCACGAGATCGATGCTATTTCACAATTAAGCATTGATCTTGGAGCTCAACTAAAAACCCACATGGAATCTATTGACAAGAAGCTCCAAAGCCATTTTGATCAAGGTCAAAGTGCAAGTGCCTCCCACCAACATTCTACTCTTCAAGTCAATGCTTTGGGAGTTGTATCTCCTACATCATACTATGGGATATGCGATATTTGCGGGATAGTTGGACATGAGCCTATACATTGTCGAGGTAGTATTGAGCAAGTGAACGCCTTTCAAGCGTTCAAGCAAGGTGCCCCCTATCCTCACATGTTCCAAGCTTCCCAACAACAATCTCTACAACACCGTCCATATGTGCCACCTCCCTTAAGGGACAACAACCAAGGTTACCAAGGTTATATGGGCAACCCAATGCCATTCAACAATTTTAAGCAACATAACCAAGGTAACTTCAACAACAATCAAGGGTTCCAACAAGGGAACTTCAATCAAGGTGGTTTCCAAGGAAACCAACACAACCAAGGACATCAAAACTACAACCTTGGCAACACTCAAGGCCTTAATCAAGGCAACTCTCATGGGTTCCAAGGGAACCATCAACAACAACAAGCAACCCAAGGTAATCGACAAGAAAGCAAGCCAAGGAGCCGGTCTCCTATTCATGATTATGGTACTCCCTTAGCCCTCACCGATACTCCGCACAATCCACAATCTCCACCTCGATATTTCGACATGCAAAAATCTATGATGGATGTGCAAAAGAGTAACCAAGAAATGCAAAGAAGCCAAATGGAGATGCTAAGAAACCAACAAGAGTTCTTTGCTCATATTCAAAGGGAGAATATAGCAAGAGATTCTCATATGAAGATGCTCGAAACCCAAATATATCAAGTTGCTTCGGGAAGCTCTTCTAGGCAAAAGGGGCAACTACCTCCTCAAGGTGAAACGGCGAAAGTTGAACATGTGAATGCTATTACCTTGAGGAGTGGTGCATCTTATGACTCCCCCGTGTTTCCTAGTGAGCAAGTACAAATGAAAGAAGTTGTATCTCCATCTCAAGATAAAGCAAGTTCGGGAAATCCAATGGAGGAGCAAGTTTTGTGAGAGATTGAGAAACCCCATGAAGACAAGCTTCCCCCACTTCAAGGAAAAGACAAGGGTAAAGGGAAAATGTCATTTGAGAAGTCCAACCTTAATGAGCAAGACAAGGTGCATATCAAGTTGCCTTTCCCAACAAAGCAAATGAGAACCAAGGTGGATGTTCAATATGACAAGTTCCTAGATATTGTGAAGAAATTGGATGTGAGTGTCCCGCTTACCGAGTTACTTACCCAAATCCCGGCATATGGAAGATTCATGAAAGAAATCTTGGATAGGAAGAGATCCGTCGACAAGGAAGAGACCATAGCGTTCACAAGAGTGGTGAGCGAGCTTATTCAAGGTTCTACGCTTCCTAAGTTGAAGGATCCGGGTAGTTTCTTGATCCCGTGCACCGTAGGCAACTTCAAGATTGAGAGAGCACTATGTGATTTGGGTGCGAGTGTAAGCATCATTCCCTATTCCATTTGTGAGCGACTTGGAATGAAGGAGCTCAAGTGTACTTCTATTACACTCCAAATGGCCGATAGTTCACTCAACCGACCATTAGGGATGTAAGAGGATGTGCCAATAAGAATTGGGAAGTACTTCATTCCGGTCGACTTCCTCGTGCTTGATATGCCGGAAGATGCTATCACTCTCATTATCCTTGGGCGCCCATTTCTACATACCGCTGGTTCTATGATTGATGTGAAGAATGGTAGGATCACATTTGAGCTAGGCGACGAGAAGCTCGTGTTTGACCTCCAAGGCAACACCTCGCCTACTAATGATGAGTCTTGTAAAATGATTACCGCCATGAAAGACATCGATATAGGGGATGAGTCGGGTAAAAGCTTGAAGAACAACTTCTATGGGATTGAAGATGATGATTCCGAGCTTGGGGTGGATGAATGCCCATATCATGATATGGAAGACAAGTTGCAAGGCAAGAAGAAAGATGAGCCTCCCTTGAGGCCACATGAGGGTAGATGGACGTTTGGGTATATACCGAAGGATCGAAAGTACAAGTTCAAGCCATTGAACTTAGTAGATCGGAATGCCCCGGGAACGTCTAGACAAGGTTGTGAAGAACCTTGGAGTCTGGATGGTTATACCACTAGTTTGATTGAAGACTTCTCGAGAGCCTTCGATGTTTTGCTTCGTGCTCTTGATGGCGATGGAATTGGCCATAGTGTTGTTTAAAAATGATTGAAGAATGCTCCATCCTTGGTTTGACGGAGTTCCAAAAGAACTGTCTCATTGTATATATCTCTTTCTTATCCTTTTAAGTTTTTGTGAAACCCTTGTAATTTGGTATTTTGATGAGTGATGTGAGGGAGGGATCTTGATGAATGTTATTTGAGTTTATTTGATAGGTCTTAGTGAAGATGAAGTCTCGAGGAGAGTAGATGATGATAGAAGCTTGGATTTGAGCAAGGGAGTCGGTTTTTGAAGCTTTGGACAAGCTTTTGGGGATATGGAGGGCTAGAAGAACCCTCCCGGCCGAGAAGAGAGCATCCCGACCGGGAAGGATGAGCCATCCCGACCGGGAAGGATGTCATCCCGATCGGGATGAGGGTGCCAAAAATTGGGCTTACTGTTGTGTCTTCCCGACCGGGAAGGGAGCTTCCCGACCAAGAAGGGGGTATCATCCCGACCGGGATGATGCCAGCTCCCCTTTTAGCTTCCTCTTCGACATTCGAGCCCACCCAACCATTTTATACCCCCTCCAAACCTCCCTACCTATCCTTGCACATATCATATAACCCTACACTTCATATACATACTCTCACCTCATCTTATCTTCACTACATACCGAGCCTCACATCAAATCCCACCTCCTTATACCTTTGTACTTCAACCATGGAACCATATCGTGATTGGAAGGGAATAACTATGACGAAGACAAACTATGTGCCGATATTATATTGAACTATGAGACGATGGAGCGAGTGAGTTGCTAACCTATTGGTACGGCAACTATCCTTTCTTTTCCTACTTTTATTGCTTGTCTTCCTTTGTTTGTTCCCTTCCCTTTATGCACGTCATGGTGGCCCTCGGGGCCTTGGTAGTTATTGCTCCCGACTCTCGATGACGTGACTACGTCGAGAGTCACTTCAAAATCCAAATTTACAAGCCCTTTTCACTTTATTTTTCATTTTTTTTGGGATTTAGTCGGATTTAGGCGGAATCCGAGCTAGGTGACTTGATTACACCTAGTCCTCCCCTCCCATCTCCTTTTATTTCCTTTTTTTTATTTCTTCCCCCAGCCATATCTTTTCTGGTCTCGGCCCATGGTGACTTGACTACACCCCGGCCGGACACATTCTACCCTTTTCTCCGCTTTATTTTTGATTTTTAGCTTTATTTTCGTAGTTTCTTTTCTTTTCTTTAGTGTCTCTTTATACACTACGATCGACCATGAGGACATTGCTCGGTTTAAGTGTGGGGGAGCGATATCGTAGTCTAGATAAGTTTTATTTTCTTAGTTTTTTTCGAAAAATCTAAAAAACCCTTAAAAATTTGAAAAATTTCACAAAAATCAAAAAAAAATTCTTTTGTGTGTTTTCTTTTTTATGTAGTTGTATCGTATATTTGTTTTGTTGTGCGTGTTTTGCCTCCCTTTTCCTTGTAGGTCGCCTCATCACCGTTAACTTTGGAGGGCTTTCAAGACATCCGGTAACATCTTTTATCCCTTTTTCCTCTTTGTCTCTTGTGGAGTTTGGAGGAAATTTGTGATGATGTGTGCTCGGGTGGAGCCTTGCGAAGATTTGTGGTTGATTGGTTGCTTATTTTGAAATTCGGGGTGGTGTTTGTTATCTTTGTATGTTTGTTTTGTTTCATTTTGTTTTGTTGTCTTTATCTCATTTTCTCTCTTTTTTTTCATGTCTTTGTTTTGTGATGTGTAGTTGTGTCTAGTGTGTAAAAAGGTTTTCGAAAACCCGGTTTTGAGGCTAGTGTGCAAGTGTTTACTTTCCCTTTCTAGTGGTATGAATCGAGTCTTGGACCATAGTCTAGTAGAATGACCCTAAATCAATAGTTCCGTTGGTCCTTTACCTTAAGTCCACCTAGTCTACTAGGGATTTACTACGGGATCTGCATTTTGACCACTATGACCACCCACGGTGTGAAAAGGCCTTGGTTGCCGAGTCCCGTCCCTTAGGTGACCATGTTCGGAATTGTTTGATTAGTCCAAGTTTCTCCCCTTTTTGTGGGTTTGAAGGGAAGGCGTCGTCCCGACTCACCCATTCCCACACCTTCTACACATATCCACAAAATAAGATGCAAATTGTTGAAATCTCTTTCTTAGTTGCTAAAAGAAATGCCTACAACTCAAATCTAGCCAAAATGACAAAGAAAAGAAAAAGAAAGAAATGATTGAAGAAAATGAAAAGGCACAAAAAACCAAAAAGAAAATACAAAAGAAAAAAAAGAAATGGCATAGCAACACACAAAGCAAAAATGCAAAAGAAAGAAAAATGCCAAAAGAAAACCGTCTCACAAAAAGAATTCCCACATCTCAAAAATAAGCCTTTTTCCATCGTTACCATGAAGAGCCTACCAAAGGACCGAGTCCCTAGGAAGGATGATAGCGGTAATGATCGGTCTTCCCTCATTTTGCAAACTTATCCACCTTTTTACTTGGACTAGTTGAGCGGTTTTGGGCATGGGACGACCCTCTTGGCTCATCGCTAAAGGGAGCGGGGTCTCACTTACCTACAGTGTCGACTAACACCGTGGTTCATCCTTTTTCCATCCCGCCGATCGTCCCATAGTACGTTCTTAGAAGGTTAGGAGGACCTAGGTAAATTACCAACGTTTTTATTGCTTTGTTGTCATACTATTAGGGTTAGTTCATTTCGATTCGTATGATTAGCTTGGGAACGTTGTCACTTGCCTTGAGTCCTAAACCGGTGCTTCTTTCACCGCTTTTTAGAGGGAAGCGGTATTTATTTCTTTTTTGGGTGCAACCGATTACTTGTTTGTTTGTATGTTTGTTTGTTTATGTGTTTTTGTGTCTAGTTGCATCCACAGTTTTGTCACAAGACCTTACTTGCCTTGCGGAGTGCACTGTTCCTCTAAGTGTGCTCGCGTGAGTTGAAAAGGCGTAGGGTGCGCTAATACCCACTCGTTTAGTAGTCTAGTTTCTTTTAGTTTTTAGTTAGTTGGTGCTTACTCGAGGGCGAGTAAGGGTTAAGTGTGGGGGAGTTGATAAGTGTAGTTTGTAGTGCCTATTTTTTGTGTTTGGTCCGTTTTTACCTTGTGAAATCACTCTTTGGAGCGGTTTCTAGGCTACTCATGCTTCCTTTAGTTCGTTTTAGGTTCCCGAGACCGTTCATGGAGAATTGGAACGATTCCGGCTTGTTTCATACACTTTTGGAGCCAATGAAGAGAAGGAACGATCACTCGGTGCCTTGGATTCGATCCTGAGACCTTGGGACCCATTCCAGAGCCCCTTAGACTCGATCCCGAGCTCCGAGAATCGATGAGAAGCCCATGAGAAGCAAGGAGGGACCTTAGAGCTCTTATTGGAGGCCTACAGAGCCTTCCCGGGCGGGAAGAACCTTCCTCTCGGTCGGGAAGGAGTGTACAAAAGAGACCGCTGCTGTGAAGGCCTTCCCGGCCGAGACCATGGGCCTTCTCGGTCGGGACCTTCCTTCCCGGCCGAGACCATTTCCGTCCCGATCGGGAAGAGCCAGCTGATGCCCGTGCCTCTTCTTTTATCCTCCTTCACTCTTGTAACCTTATAAATACTCCTCCCTTGTATTGTTTAAGCACTTTTGCATACCCTACATTATTCTAAACCCTAATTAACCTCTCTTCATCTCTAGTTTAGTTTCATATTAATCTTTAGTTAATCTTAGTTTAGTCTAGTTGATTAGTCTTGTATTAAGGGATTTATTCAAGATTCATCCAAGATTGACAACCTTGGGAGTTTCATTTGGGTTTATCTTTTCAATACAAGTTCTCATCTTTTTCATATTCTTGCTAGTTTGGTATAATCTTCTTCTCCTCTTTACTTTTGATCTTTGTTAATCTTGCAAGTTTTAATCTTTACATATTGTTTATTGTTCTTGTTTGTTCATTATGGATGTTTGGATTATCATGTTGATTTCTCTTGTTAGTGATAGATTTAGTTTCATAATGTGTGCGTAGACTCCTTGTAGGGTTAGTAGAGGGATTAAGTGTGGATTATGGGTGATTAGGGCTTGATTGTGGTTAAAGGTGAATCCTTTGTTGCTAGTCACTTATTGGGCACTCTATGTGTTTGTTGAATTGCTTGTGTGGGTAGTAGTGGCCAATGCTCCTCATACTTGTCTTCCTCTTCTCATTGTATGACTAATTTGTGATTGAATCCTTGTGTTTTGAGTAGCATCTAGCATGAGTGTTCGGGTCTAGTCTTTGACACGAGAGTGCGGACATTGGCTTTGGCGCGAGAGCGCAAACCGACCTTAGTAACTAAGAGACACCAACACCCTTGATTACCCAATCATCCTACTACACTTAAGAACCCGACCTAACCCTACTCCCTTCCATATTTGATTTATCCTTCTCTTTAGTCATCATTTCTCTAGTTCATTTGCTTTTGTTAATCTTTAGTTATTTCATTTGGCTCATATCATACATAGTACATTGTTAGTCCATTTTCATCACCTTCAACCATCGTAGTTTGTCAATTATCATCTTCTTTGTGCTTGTTTGTGACCTGGCCTTGTTATTAGGTAAACCTAGTCTAGACAACCTTTACCGTCTCCGTGGACACGACCCGACTTACCTTAGCTACCCGTTAGGATTAGTTGGTTAATATTGATCGGTAGGAACCACAGCAAAACTCTACCATCAGAATCAAGTCAAGTCCTTTTAATTCAAGCAAATATTAAGCGTCGATCTATTAGATTCGATACCAACTCAATAGTTGGATGTCGTATCTAAGCGGTTCAGTCAATAAATCTAACTAATACGAATTCGTTAAAGCCAAAATAGATGTCACATAATTCGAAAGAATTGATTACGACACTATAAGCGCGGAGATAATCTATTTCGTGTTAGTTGATTTAAAACGACTTACAAACATATTTTTCTAGATTTCACTCTAAATATTCGATATTGATTCAACAATCGGATATCGAATATGACGAGTATCAAAGTCCGAATCGAGCATATATCTTACAATATTTATGTCCGACTCAATAAAATCATCGACTTTCCAAAATCAAAAGGCAATTTCAAAATCAGTAATAAATTGCAAAGCGAACCCTAGTTCGTACAAGGGGCACTCGATCGAGTGTCTATCCCACTCGGTCGAGTGGCACCCCAAAAAACGAGGCATGAGGTTTTTTTGACAACCACTCGGTCGAGTCTCGCAATGACTCGATCGAGTGGCCGTGCACTCGGTCGAGTCCCCTCATGACTCGGTCGAGTGACGTCTCGAAATCCGGGACATAAACTTTTTCAGAGGTCCACTCGGTCGAGTCCCTCTATGACTCGGTCGAGTGGCCCCTTATCACGTCAAAACCGTGAGTCCCACAATGCCATTCGAGTCTCGATAATACTTTTTTCATGACTTCGGTCAACACGTGTCAAGTCTATCACGTGACCTACTATTTTTCAAAACCATGCATCATGTTACATTATTCTATAAGCATTCTATATTTCTTGCAAACCGTTATTATCGTTATCATCGTTACTAACATGTTTGTTTCTATTTTTGTCGATTTATTTTCCTTATTTCTTTTATTGTACTAAAAGAATCCCGCATGCTAAATATAACTTTGACGTTAATTTTAGATGCATTAAATCGACGTAGCAACTTATTCTAATATTCGCAGTCAAAACGTTGTATGCATATCATCTCATCGTATTACTAACGCGCGTATTAAAACATTAAACAATATCTTAGTAGAGGCCGCTAATGTGCGGGCGGGGTTGGGTGTTCTTTGTGAACTTCCCAACATGTACCCTCATCCCTTACTCAGAACCATGGTTTCCGGATATCCGAACCCATTGGCACACGAGAGTCATTCAATACATGGTATCCGATAATGTCGGTATCGGTATCAATTCCAAAGGGACGAACCCAATAAACTCTAACATCCGAATGGGCCATATTTTGTACACGGCCCACTAAGATATAGAGTGGGTTCGAACGGGCCCGAACTCCCACAAAGTTCGGTAGCGACTCCACTTCGATTTAAATTTCAATTCGTCCCATCTCATATGGAGATTCATTCGCCTCCCCAAACCCGCGCGTGGCCGCGTCGGGGTGGACCTATGTCATGTCCACAAGTATATATAGTGGTTCTTAATGGGTCACACAATCTTAAGCCCATAATCCAATTCCTCTTCTTTAAGCTAGACCTTCACCCTTTGCATCTTTATGGGGCAAAACTTCACCTTACGGTTAACGAGCTGACACCACCGGGTGAAATTTCACCCGGTGAGATTTTCTTCTCATTTCGCGATTTTTGGCGTTTCTCCATCGGGCAAAATTTCACCGGGTCGTTTCGCCTGGGGGTGAGTGTCCACGAAAATCTTTGGGGGTGGAAAATGTCGTCGGGCGAAATTTCACCCGGTGGGCGAAATTTCGCCCGGTCATCTCAAGTCTCTTTCCTTGTCGATCGATTGGATTACTTGAACTTTTAGTTGTGTGCTTTGCTCTTCGGACGGTTTTCCTCTCTCACATGTTCGTAGAAGCTCAGACACGCTTTTGGTCGAAAATCCTATCAAAATAGACAGAAAACTACCAAAAACACGTAAAATGCAAAAGAGGGACCCTAATGCGAGAATTACTCAAAATACGGAGATAATCGCACTCTAATCTCGCAAAACGGGGGAAACAAAGGTCTAAATGGAAGGAAAAATGGTCCAAATTTGGCACACAAAAATTCCCCCACACTAAACCGTTGCTCGTCCTCGAGCAAAGACCCAAAAGGAAATTAGCTACTACTACTAAGCTAGACTATGCTAAGCTGATACAAGGCAATTAACGGGCCCGCTCCGTTCCTTCAACTCACATCGAGATACCCATGAGGTAGAGTACCTCCATGCAAGGCAAATTCGGCTTGCTCAAAATTGGGGTTGCGACTAACACACACAAAAACATATAAAACAAGAAAGACGCACAAAAAGGTAGTCGCAACCAAAGAGAAAATACATCGCCGAGTCCCTCATCGAAACGGCGGAGGAAGCACCGATTTAAGCTTGAGACAAGTGAGAACATTACCAAATTATTAACACAAATTGACATGGACAAGATCCTAATAGGATGACAATCAAACAATAAAAACATTGAAAATTTACTAAGGTCCTTCTAATTCCACTAAAGATGCCTACAACGGGACGATAAATGGAATGGATAAGTGAGAACCATGGAGTTAGTAAGCACTGTAGGTAGGTGTTATCCCGTCTCCTAAGCAAACTCGAGAAAACCAATTAGACCAAACAGATGGATACGTGTTTGCAAAATGGTGGTGATTGTCAAATTACCGCTATTTTTATTCCTCGGGACTCGGTCCTCTAGTAGGCATTTCACGGCAATAAGTCAACCAAAGGATTATTTGGGTTTGGGAACGATTTTTGAGATTTTGATTTTCTTTTCGGTTTTTCTTTCCCCATTATTTCGATTGAGGGGCTTTTTTTGTTTTTTTTTAAATGCCCTTCTTCTTCATTTTTCCCTTTTTCTTGCTTTGAATAGCCCATATTTGGCTAGATTGTATATTTGAGGTTCAAGGTAAAGCATATTCTTGCAAACTTATTTGTGGATATGGGTGAATGATAGAAAAATAGGCTAGTCGGGTGTGCACCTTCTCCGAACCCACAAAAGGATGGAAATTTTGGACTAAAAAGTGGCTTCTCAAGTAAGGTCACCTAAGAGAACGGGAAACGGTAACCAAGGCGTTATCACTCCATGGGTGGTCAAGGTGGTCAAATGCAAATCCCGATGTAGACTCCCAGTAGAAAAGATGGAC
The DNA here is from genome assembly GCA_958450325.1 of Agrostemma githago. Classification (NCBI taxonomy): domain Eukaryota; kingdom Viridiplantae; phylum Streptophyta; class Magnoliopsida; order Caryophyllales; family Caryophyllaceae; genus Agrostemma; species Agrostemma githago. The sequence continues at coordinate 50,776,794 of OY288256.1, forward strand.
TCATGGTAAAAATTTCAATGCAAAAATTGGTTCAAGGTCATTCTACTAGAAGTATGTCCAAAAATAAAAAAGGGGTACTAACAAGGGTGTAATAAACACTCGGCCTAAATTCAAAATCGGGTTTTTGAAAAATTTACCCAGACAAGCTATAAACAAAATAAAAAGAACACAAAAAATGACAAAAAAACACAAGGAAACAAAACAAATACACAAGTATAGCAAAGCACTCCAAGCTTCATCAAGTCAACACAATCCACAACCACCAATTCCAAAATATTCACCAGGTGAACCTCCAAATAGCATATACGCCCAAACTCCCATGCATAAGAGAAGGGGATAAAACGAAGGTAGAGGATATTACCGCGCGGACTTCGTTTGATTTTCGCTGCCTTACGTGCCCATGCTAAATGGTTGGCGGTGTACCTATAAGAAGGAGAATGCAAAGCAATACAAGTGACACAAAAACAGAAATAAAGAAAACTAGAATGAAAAGAAAAAGAAAAAGGAAAAAAATTTGGGTTTTTCTTTTTAAAGGAAAAAAATGAAAAAGAAAATGAAGAAAAGGGTAGTAGATCCCTCCCCCATACTAAAACTGTGCATTGTCCCCAATGCATAAGTAGAGGAAGAATCGAAAAACAAAAAGGAAAAGAGAAAAGAACGGAAAATCTTTTTGACTTTCGTGATTTTTCAAATGTTTTTGTATTTTTTTCAAAATGAAGAGAATAAAAAGAAAAGAAGTGAAAACGAAAAATGAAGAAAAAGAAGTGAAAAAAAAAAAGGAAAATGAAAAGAAAAAGGAAATATCGATAAGGTGAGAAAGGGCGTAGGTGTAATCACGTCAACTCGCTCCGATTCCGCACAAATCGGAAAAATCAAAAGAAAAAAAAAGTTTTTGAATTTTTCAGATGGTCTTGGTGCGATCAAATCACCTAAGACCGGGAGCAACAATCAAGTCATTCTCTAAGGTACCTGCAAAAAACCTCACGTGTGTAACGACCCAAGTAGGGTCACGGAGGGGCTGTCAACCTTCCAAACCAACAAATAACCAACCACAAATCAACCAACAACCATAATTACCAAATGCCAAAAATTGGCGCAGCAAGGACTGACAGAGATTACTGAGACAAGAGAACAGACTACTGATGACTGACAACTAACATCTAACACCCCCACACTGACACAAACGACACTCAACCACTCACATAGGACCTGAGGGACAAGGTGGTGGGTAGTAAGATCCGGGCGGAGGCATACCGAAAAATCGATCAAAATAGTTCTGTTGCTGTTGCAACATCCTTTGGTTTTCCTCCGCCGCCAACCTCGCTGCTTGGGCATCCCTAGCAGCGTCCCTAGCCATCTTAAAACTGATCCGGACGTACTCAAAACCCTCCTAGAGTACGTATACGAATTATGCGCAGTATCGCGCGCATCCCAGGCCACATTGTAGGCGTTATGGGCCAAGTTCAGTGAGGTGGTCGAGTTCTCCCAAGTCTGACGTGTTCGGTCATAAACTTCCCCCCACTGGTTATAAAAGTCCTCCGATCCGAAGAACGAGGAGTGTCGTGGAGGACTCATGTTAACGTCCTCCTGAAAACCAGTGGTAGACTGGGTGAACGTGGAGTGTCTGTGTGGTTCAAAGTCTGAGAAGTTGGGGGTGAAAAATTACGAGGTCTGAGGTTCGGTCTGGTGGGAGGAAGAGGGTATGTGTGATGACGAAGGTAATGTCCTATGACCCTCATCCCGGTAGGTTTCAACCTCCGGTTCCTCCTCTGACACGTCTACAACCTCTATGTCATCGTCGCCATAATCTAAAGGTCCCTCAGGGTATTCAGTCTGTTGAAACTTACCACGGGTGTGACCCCGAATGTACTCCCCGGACCTCTTCGGCATGCCAAAATTCTCTTCAATATCAAGCCTAACCCATTCGGGGTTAGGCATTGCAATGGCTCTCAACTCAGTAATCTTATACAAGAACAAACTGTCATAATCCCCTTTCTGGGGCCAAACAAGGAAAGGACAATAAACCTCATCTATATAAATTCCCGCCCCGTCAACTGGTGTCAAATCGCTAAAATTGATGCCTAAGGCTGTAGCTAGCATCGTTACAACACCACCACAAGAAATTTTATTGCGGCTGCCCTTCGCAACCTGGGCGAAGTGAGTAGCTAAGGCCTCGGACATATCGATCGACGGGCCTCTCTTCAAAACAGCATCCTCCAAAAGCTGTACAGCTGTAGCACTACAGTTGTGCTGCGTATAATAGCTTGATAGGAATGAGTTGGCTATGATACGCGCCAAATACCGAAGGATGGGTTTTCGAATAGAGAAAGAACGCATCTTTCCTCCCTTGAAAGTCCTTTGGCGGGCAATTTTAGACCAAAATCGGTCACGGGCAAATTTGTCATCCCCAGTCTGCCCCGCCCTAGGCCTTCGAAGGACAGAAGAAGGTAAACCAAGCAATGCACCAAAGTCCCTCAAGTTGAGGACGTACAGAGTTTCTCGCAACTGAAAAGTGACAGTGGTATTATCATCACCACTCAACTCAAAAGTTGCGAAAAACTCACACGTCAACTTTTGAAAAGTTTCCTCCTCGGAGACATAAAATTTGATGAGACCAAGGCTTCGGTATATTGCTTGTACCTGCGTTTCTATGCCCATGCGCACAAGTACATCTCGAGTTGGCTCGAGACGACAGACCCAAAATTTCTTACATTTATCAAGATGGGCTTGTTTAGCGAAATAGATACCAGATTCTGAATGACGGAAATTACGACGGATTTTAGGGTAACGTACCTCTAGCGGAACAGGTTGTTCACGCGGGACGGAGCCTTGTGTCTGAACGGGCATCGGAACAGAATCGTCCCGAGCCTCGGTCGGCTCCTCGGATCTTGAGGATGACGTTGAACCCAAATTACGATTTAGCATTGAGGAAATCCTTTTCCTTGCCATTTGTTTTACTCTCCTCATCCTTGTTGCTTGAATTTGACGATTATGGTGATGACGGTCTCGGTTTGGGGTTTGTCAAAATTGGGACGATTTCTCAAAACAAACTCCAAGAAGATGATAGAAATGTGATAGAGATGAGGAATATGTAATTGGATTGAAATTTGGTGAAGAAATGGAAGGATTAGAGGTGGTTTAAGGTGGTTGATTTGGGGTTTGTTTGGGGTTTTTGGGGTTTGATTGAGGGGAGAGAGAAAGAGAGGAAAAGTTGATTATGAAGATGGGTAAGGGGCTTTGGCTGGGTATAGGTGTCGCGCGGTGATATTTTGCCCGGTGGTAACCATCGGGCGAAATTTCACCCGACGGTCTTCGGACCAATTCTCGCCATTTTCGTGCGATTTCACCACCGGGCGTAATTTCGCCAAGTGAGATTTCACCGGGTGAAATTTCACCCGGTGGAATTTCCGTCAATTACCAAGTCGCAAAAATTTTTACGCAGGGCGAAATTTCGCCCGATGAGATTCCACCAGGTGAAATTTTACCCGGCGGATTTTCCGTCAATTCATTAATTCTCACAAATTTGCCACCGGGTGAAGTTTCACCCAACGGACCTCGGGCCACAATTCCACCGGGCGAAGTTTCACCCGGTGAGATCCTTCACTCCAAATAAGCTTTTTGCTACGAAAATTCTTTTTGACTTGGTCCAAACCAACCTCAACTCTTCGATAAAACCTATCTTCTCAACCCATGTATTTATTACATGAGGATAAACTCTCTTAATCATTGTAGAATAACCCAAAAATCTCGAGAGAAATCTTCACAAGTCCTGCAAGTACCATAAAGAGCGAGCTCTAAGAGAAAAAAATCCAAAAACTATTGTCCAAAGAAAATAAAAAGAGATAAGAATATACAAATATTTACAAGGTGGTTATTATGGACACCATCAAACCGAATTGAATTGTTTGAGCTTAGTCGGGGTTGCTTGAAAAGCAACCCGGAGGGTCTTAGTCATTAACTTCAAATTCAATGTTACCGATCTTGAGCTTTTGTCTAAACTCCGGCAAACCCATAAGTCGTGCTACCTTGGGAAGCATCGCAAATTCTTCGGGAATATCTTCTTTGGAGGTAGAACCGAGTATAAATAGGGCACCGTCGTCTTCTTCGTTATCATAGTCAAGATCTTCGGTAGAAGGTTCTTCATTGGATGAAAATTCCACCATTTGATTCCAAAACTCCGCTTAAGAATTTTTGGGAAGGAACGCAGGAAGCACAAATTGAACTGTATCATTAGCAACATTGAAAGATAATCGCCCTCGCTTCACATCAATAATTACTCCACCGGTAGCTAGGAAAGGCCGTCCCAAAAGAATCGGATTCCGCTCCTCAATAGGCATGTCAATAATAACAAAGTCGGTGGGGGATATATAGATTTCCCACGTTGATCATGAGGTTGCGGGCTAGTCCATAGGGTTCCTTTGTAGTTCCATTGGCCATTTGCACATTAACTGGGAAGTGTTCCAAGTCCTTGATATAAATGGTTTGGGCAATGGCTAGGGGCATTAGACTAATGTCGGCGCCAAGGTCACACAAGGCTCGGTCTATGAAGACATGGTCTATGGAACAAGGTATAGCAAAGCTGCCCGGATCACCTAACTTGATGGGGATTGTAACTTTTGGGGTAGTTCTTGGGGAAATGGGAGCTCTTTCCCTTTCGGTGGGTTTCAAAATAATGTCTCCAATATATTCGGACGGGATAGGCATGGATGGGCTTGTATCAATGTTCTCGATAAGGTCGGTGAAAGTTATCATGTCCAAAACATGGTTATTTAATGGGATTTGTGGCTTGTCATTCAAGGGTGGTACTTCAATCCTAGAGACTAGGTTCGTGTCTTTTATCAAAATTTGTTCAATAACGTAGGCAAGGTCTCCTATAAGATATTTGGATGGATATCTTCTTGGTTTTTCGGTTACGCTCTTGACCACATTCTCATCGAATACATTGATTGAGGGATGAGATGTAAGAGTTTGTGGGTCAAAGGGTTTCACCGGTTCCTTTTTTCTCATTACCTTAATGGCACTCACGGATGCTTGATTGGAAAAATTGGTCGGTTCATGAGAAGATCGAGCTTGCGAGGCGAACGTGCCTCTAAAGCTTCAAGTCTAGCTCGATTTGATGTGTTTTCTTTCAATAAAAATTTAATCGTTTGTTGAATGTCATAAAAAGGTTGGGAGTTACCTTGAAAATGCCTTGGAGGACCTTGATTATATGGAGGATAGGTTCCAAAATGAGGACCATAGTTTGGTCGATGTTGTCCTTGAAAGTATGAATAACCTTGATTGAATTGATTTGCATGAGGAGGTCTTGGTTGATAGTAGAACCTATATGAATTAGGATAAACCCTTTGATTGGGGGTCTTCGGAGTTTCACGATCTTGACAAGGATATGATTCTTAAGTTGGCGTGGAATAAGATCCGGTTCCCCAATTAGGATTGTTTGTGTGAGATTTTTCATAGGTTCCTTGGGTATTAGCTTGATAAACATTCTCCTTTCTCATACAAAGAACGGAATCATGACCATATTTTCCACAATGATCGCATGGAATTTCAACTTGATATGGCTTTGGAGGTGAGATAGATGTTCGCTTTGGTGGTGTGACTCTTATTGGTCGGGTGATTCTCCTTGGTGGTGTGACTCTTCTTGGTGGGGACCTCATCTCGGGTTGGAAAGCGTCCTTAGCAACCATCGCTTCAAATCTCTCAACTAGTTGAGCGATTTTCGCTTCAAGAGTGGCCTCCATGTCAATTGGCGATTTTAAGTTTTCACTTGACTCACCATTTTGTATCCCCTTAACACACGCCACTTGTAACACCCCTGATTTTATAAATTAAATTAAATTAAAATTTTGTCCGTATTTTTATTTACGATTTAACTCGTAATTCTTAAAATTATTATAAAACAAATTTATCGTTTAATCGTTTCAAACTACTAAAATTCTATTTGACTCGGAAACTCTTATATTTAAAACATATTTATATTTCTGTTTCGATTCATTTTATAAATTTAATTTAATTCTTCTCGGAAATCGATTTCAACGATTTAAATTCTAAATTCTGTATATTTATTTATTTTAAGTTCGAATTTCTATTTTCGGCTCGAAGCTCGTTTATTTTATGTTTCGTCAAAACATTTATTACATTTCCTCGAAAAATCAATTTAATTCACTTTATCAAAGATTTATTATTTATCGTAAAATACTATTTCATCGTCTAAATTATTTAACCCTATGAGCTTCGTTTTCGTCTCGAATACTTTATTTACTCATCTTATTTGACGGCCCGATTACTTTTTAATTTTATTAACTCGATCTTAATTCAATTTCGTGGGTCAGTCAACTTATCGTTACGGAATTCGTTTCCTACCTGATTCATTTAATTCAATCCGTATACAACCCATACGTATTTCGGAATCCGTACACTCTTTAATGGTTAGTGATTCATTCCCCCTTGCCTTCTCATTTTGCGTACACTCCCCTTTGCTTTTTATTCCACCGCTTGACTTCCTTTATTCATATTTCACCTTCCTCTTGTTTTCCTCTCATTCACGTTCTTTCCCCAACTCTTCGTCCCACCGCTTAATTCATCCTCCTTTGTTTTTTTTTGTCTTATTCATTCACGCACCTGTCTCCCTCCTCACGCGTTTTCCCTTCAACCATTTCCTCTCCATCACCTTATCCGTTCGTCGTCATCAATCGTACTCACCCCTAGTTTTCCTCTGTTCTTTTATTGCCGCTGCTGCTGCTGTTCCGTGCACTTGCTGTTGTTCCGTGCGCGACTGATCAGTCATCTTCGATCGGCTTTCGTCGTAAGGTACTCGCTTTCCTTTCAGTTCTTATCTGTCCGTTCTTCTTCCTCTTCTTCCTAGTGCATCTGATGCTATCTTGTTGTCCTCGTTGTTGCGATGATGCTTGTTGTTGCTGATTCATTGGTGTTGCGTGCTGCCGTTATGTTGCCATTTGATCGTGCCTGACTGCTAATGCTCTTGTTCTATTTTACGTGTTGTACTACTGTCCTTGATTGCTGCCGTGTGCTGTTTCTGCTGCTACTTTTTCGATCTCCTTCTTCTTCTTCTCATTCTCGTTTTGATTCCGGATGCTGTTCGTTGCTGCTCGCTGTTACTGTTGTTTTTCTTCTTCTTCCTCTGAGTTTTGTCGCTGCTGCTACATTCTTAATCGTTCCTTTTCGTTCCTCTATTTTTTCTTCCCTTGTCCTGTTCTGTACTGCCGCTGCTGTCTGCTGTTGTTGTATGCGATTCCGTTATCGATTTTGTCTCTCTGTCCGTCTTCTTCCCTGATCTGTTTCTGCTGTCGCCATTTCTGCTGCTGCTTCTGTGCTGTAACGGTACTGCTATTAATTGCTTTTTCTTCCCTTTCTTATTCTTCTTCACCTTCCCCGCTTTTCTCATTATGTTGCCGCTGCTACGATCTCTTTGTTCTGCAGTAGCCATTGTCACCTGAACTTTTTCCGAGCCCGTGTTCTCGTTCCCGTTGGTCATTGGAGTTTAATGAAGAACAAGTTCCTGAGACGATTTTTGGGCTATTAAAGTTTGTGGGTTTGGACTAATCAAGGTTGAGTACGTGATCGTTTCAGATGCCGGCCGAAGGTAACTTTAGGACGTTACTCGATTTTATATCGTATGTTTGAGTAGTAGTATGTAGTAAATATTTTAACTTCGGTTTTCTAATTTTAGCTATTTATTATTGCTAATAATATTAATTTTAAATCGTATGCCTTATAAATGTTTTACGACTTCCGATATCGTTTTATAAATCGTTAGTAATTTAATTATTTACGATCGTGATAATATTTTGTTGGTTATCGTGACACTAGTAACTAAATAATATCGATTTCATATTTTCGTCATATTCGCTAATTTCTAATTTTTAACTCAAAATCGTATTTTCATATTATAATCGAGATTTGTATACTTGTTTAATGAATTAATTTTCGTTTAATAAATAAATGAGAAAATAGTCGATTTAGTTTTAAACACATTTTAGTCGAGACTATTTTCACTAATAATTTCCTATTTGTTTCCGATTGACTATTTTTATTAAGATTTGTATTATTTATAAATCAAAACTATTTCTTAAAAATAATTTGAAACCTTTGTAAAATTCATTTCATTTATAAAACTCGTTGATTCAATTAATTTTGATATCGTTTTTCTTAAAACATCTCTTATCTAAAATCTATAGTTTTAACTCGATTTCCTAATTATTTATATAATACTATATATTGACTTATTATATTTTCTTTATGTTTTGACTAACGAATTTAGAAATATAATAAAGTTACGATAACGACGATAATAATAAAATGTTAATTTCGTTAGAAATGCTATTTTTAATACATTTCACATATTTTAATAATTTACGAATTTTCTATAACAATGTTTCTATTTTAAGTAAGTTTCTAAAAATAGTAAGTTTCTATTTATAGAAAGTTGCCCTTTTAATATAAAATGTTTATTCCTTTTTTCCTCACATTATTATAATGATTATATTTATTTTGAATATCGATAATGGCTTTGTTTTGGAGTTATGGAATATAGTCAAGTGTGGGGTTAGAGTAATATAGTCTGGGATGTACGTTTTTGCCATCAGCTATAAAGCCGGTGTGCCTAATTGGGGCGCATTTGGTCGTTGAACTGGGCGTAGTTTCGCCCAGGAGAGTGTATGTTTTGACCTTAAGCTAGATATCGCATCGTGTTAGTCGCCGTCGGCTGAACTAGACATATTTGTTGTCTAGGAGGGGTGTGCACTACTTAAACCAGGACCTCGCTGCACGCAGTCCTGTTATAGTTGAGTTGCCTAGTTAGAGACTGGATTCTGTTATGAGTTAAGTCTACAGTTCTCGAAGCTAGTTTCTAGTATTATCCTAGTGAAAGTCTAGCCTTGTGCACACTGATCGAATTCCCATAACGCCATTTTTGAATATTTAGATTATCGATTGATTTTGACTTGCAGGTTGGCAAGTGCTTTAAGTTTCGCTAAAAACTTATTTTTATTATATCGTTTTAATGTTTTCTCTTTTTAAATATTTTGATATAATAATACTATTATTTTTTCATATGATATAATATGGGTGGGAGAACGTCCGAGTTACTCCCCACCGACGTGGCTGTTATGTTTATAACATGACAGGTTTTTGCTGCTAGGTTTTGGGTGTGAGCTAGCGAGTAGCGTGGATCCTACTCTTTCTCTATTCATGTTTATTTATGGAGTTGTATAAACCCGTTTGAAAGTTTTACTTTTAGCCCTTTTGTAAAAAGAGGTCTTTGTATTGACTTACCATTTCTTTTAATAAGATATAGATTGTCAGTGTGTTTTAATCCCACTCTATAGTGTTTGCGCCACTGTATTGCATTAGAATTTCTAGGGGATTACACCACTTTTGGCTATCTTCTCGAGAAGCTTGTGAGATTCGTCCTCGTTGAGTAAGAAAAAGTCGCCCCTTGCGGCCGCGTTAAGAATATCCCTTGCATTGGCGGATAAGGAGTAGAAAAATGTATGGAGGAAAAGCCAATGAGGAATACCATGGTGTGGGCATTTTCTTTGTAATGTTTGAAATCGATCCCAAGCTTCACTTATGTTCTCATTTTCTTGTTATTGAAATGTTTGAATTTCCCTTCTGAACTTGTTGGTCTTGGATGGTGGGAAATATTTTTCGAGGAAAGTGTTGCACAAGTGCTCCCAAGTGTGAAAAGTATTGTTAGGGAAACTTTTAAGCCACCTCCTTGCTCCATCACGCAAGGTGCGAGGAAAAAGAATTCGGCGTAGTTGGCACTCGGTAACACCTTCAAGCTTGATACCAATAATACTCTCCTTGAAAAGACAAACATGTTCTATAACATCTTCATCCGGCAACTCTCGAAATGTATGATGTTGAATTAGATTGATGATGGAAGGTTTAAGCTCAAAACTCTCTGGGATGGCTCCGATGAAGACGGGTGAAGAAATCTCTTCACTAGATGGTTGAGAATGGGACCCAAGTGTAGCCATACTTGAATCCTTGGATGTTGCTCAAAGATGGGGTGTTGAGGGATGAAGAAATTGGTGGAAGATCACAATATTAAGTTGTTGCTTGGGTCCACAATATTTCCAAGCGACTTGTTCTCCGAATGGGGATCAAGTAACCTAAATCAAAAGTATACTTAGCAAAAACTCAACAAACAATGAGCCTCCTAGCACCTAATGGCACTAGGGTAGGAGGAAAGAAAAACAATTATCCAAACACAATAAAACAAAGACTTAATCAATTAACTAATCGCCGCCTCCCCGGCAACGACGTCATTTTGATGCGCGCTGTCGCTGACACGCATGCAAACAATATTTTTAGTCCCAACTTACTACTATTTAGTAGCGGCAAGTCGAGGTCGAACCACAAGGAGGCGGTTAAGCGATATTGGTCAAGTCTAAGGTTTAGTTGCGATTGGGATTGAGATGGGGGTTTTGGGACAAGAGGAATTGAACTACTGCTAGCGAGCTACACAACTAAAGCTAGAAACAATAATGGGAAAGGCGTTAGAGAGAGTCGGGGAGTCGAAAATCAAGATGAAAGTATAACATCGCAAGAATTATCACAAGGTGTATAAGGGAGGTGCCAACTTTCGGTTTCCCTACCAACTAAGTCTAAGCCCGCTTTCGCGACGAAAAAACCAAAGTCTCTAGACGGAATTACCCAAACCCCGAGTTTCCCCACATTGGTCCGAGTGAGTCAAGTCAACCTAGGTGATCAAGCTAAGTCAATCAAAACACAACAATCCCATCAAGACAATATCACCCTCAAATGCAATAATCTCACAAAATAAAACCTTTTTCCTAGAATTCCTCCTCCCCTAGCCCCCTAACTAAAATCTACTCGCTACCCATAATAAAACTAACACTAAGGGGACTAGGAGAAAAACTAAACATGCTTGAACTAGAGAAGAAATAATTAATCCAACACAATAAAGAAAACTACACTAACAAAACAACACTAAGGAGGAAAATAAACAAACACACAAACTATGGAGAAACAAACTAAGGAAAGAGATAAACAAAGAAACAATGGAAAACTACACTAACATAAAGAATGACAAGACAAACAATGGATTAACAAGAAATTAAAAGCAAAACTAACTAATAGAGAAAGGGAGAGGAAAGAAACTACCAACAATGGAAGAAAACTCAAAACGAGAAGATGAAGATTAACATAAATATGAAGCTTCAAGAAATAATACAAAGGTCTTGTCACCAAACCCTTGCAAAACCCTTGAATCTTCAATAAAAACCCAAGTCTTCAACTAAAGATGGAAACTTGATTACAAACTATAGAGTAGAATTAATCTAATACTAATAAAATCTACTAAGTTTTTGAGATTTTTACTAAGGAAGCTTACTACAACTACTACTACTACTACTACTACTATGGAGATCTCTTACACTACTCTAACCTAAGGAGGCACAATTAAGGCACACTTTAAAATGAAACCCTAGGTTTAGTATATATAGTGGTTCTTAATGGGTCACACAATCTTAAGCCCATAATCCAATTCCTCTTCTTTAAGCTAGACCTTCACCCTTTGCATCTTCATGGGGCAAAACTTCACCTTGCGGTTAACGAGCTGACACCACCGGGTGAAATTTCACCCGGTGAGATTTTCTTCTCATTTCGCGATTTTTGGCGTTTTTCTCCATCGGGCGAAATTTCGCCCGGTCGTTTCGCCCGATGGTGAGCGTCCACGAAAATCTTCGGGGGTGGAAAATGTCGTCGGGCGAAATTTCACCCGGTGGGCGAAATTTTGCCCGGTCATCTCAGGTCTCTTTCCTTGTCGATCGATTGGATTACTTGAACTTTTAGTTGTGTGTTTTGCTCTTCGGACGATTTTCCTCTCTCATGCTCGTAGAAGCTCAGACACGCTTTTGGTCGAAAATCCTTTCAAAATAGACAGAAAACTACCAAAAACACGTAAAATGCAAAAGAGAGACCCTAATGCGAGAATTACTCAAAATAAGGCGATAATCGCACTCTAATCTCGCAAAACGGAGGAAAAACAGGTCTAAATGGGAGGAAAAACGGTCCAAATTTGGCACACAACACCGGGTCCCAAAGGTAGGTCCCAATTGTGTCGAATAAAGATAGTGGTACGGTGTGTGTTTGAAACAATTAAAGCTCTTCCGTGGCTAATATGGACGAGGCGTTGATCGGTTACGTGAAAGATCCAAGTTGGAAAATAGGCCTCGTCAAGCCAAACAGAATTGTCTAGTGGGATAAGGTGGTTGGTCGCAATTATAGTCACAAGACCTCCACGATCTACAAAGGGGCGTTGGGCGACAACGATACGGCGAAAGTGTAACGCCGACAAGTGGTAGGTCTAAAGGGTTAGGGTTACCGAGCAAAGAGTGACAAATTAATTGCAAGACACACACATCAAGATTAAGAATATTATCGGTCGAAGGTAACAAGCAGTGGGAGAGCATCTCGGAGAAATAACGAATTGCGGGGTTACGGATTTTAGAGGTAAAAGATGATTTAGGCTCGTAACCCCTTTGACAGCGTGATATGCGCTTCCAAAGATCTCTTCTGGACACACAAGCTTGTAAATTGCTTGGGGTTCACTAAGCCCGGTACCCGATGAGGGTAAGCCTAAAGCTAAGCCAAACTCGGAAATAGTCAAACATTGAGGTTTACACCGAATAGTCTAAATGTAATCGCTCTTGGTGTGGTCGGATTGTCAAGGGTAAAAGTTCCTAGGAACTCACAAGTAAGGTCTTTGTATGTAGAAGCCGCGAGGCTAAGGAGTCCACTAGTTCAGGTCCTTGACGATAACTCTTTAATATCGTCAACTATTCCTAAATTTTCCATTGTGAAGGGACAAGGCCACCTAGTACTCCGAAAGGTCTTTTCAAAGAAGGTTCGAGCTAAAGGGGTATTAGGACAAGGTAAATATTTAGGCTTAGAAGTGTAGACACCCACATTTGGCAGCTAGGTGTCTATAGCAGTTTCCAAAAAACACCCGATGATGATCGGACGCAAATATGCTTCTACGCACTCGGATATGGGCTCGAAATCGTTAGTTTCTGGTTTGGGCTTTTTAAGAAGTACAAATCTCACAAAACTGACCTCAAATTCAAGCCCAGTGGGTCATTTCCAAACAAATAAGACTAATTTGGGTCAAAACCGACACCGGAAATAAAACCAACTTTTAGAGACCGGGTCAAACCCCGGTCAAAGCCGTCTTCGAGAACACAAAACAGCCATGCAAATATCAAGAATTCAACCCAAACACAAAATTCATCAAAATCCGGCCCGCCTCATCCACTCGATCGAGTGTCATCCCACTCGATCGAGTGTCATCCCACTTGATCGAGTGGGACTTTAGCAGGCCCGCTGTCTTCTTTCAGTTGGGCCACTCGATCGAGTAACCATAGGTCGGGTGATGGAAGAATTCCTATATAGACCTCCTCTTTGCAACCTCTTTACAAAACTTTTTCAACCCTACTACTTACACACAATTTCTAGTCTTACAACCCTAGCATCTAGGAAATCTCAAACCTTAAACCACCATAACTCCAACTACATAAATCTCGATACTCCCGTGCTCAAGCCACAACTAGACGAGTTACATACCGAGAATACGAAACATGTAGGTTGAGGGTGCATACAAACCCGTTTTCTTCTCTTTCTTCCTTCTCTTTTCTCGTCCGTCGTCTTCTCCTTCCTCTCGTCTTCTTTTTTTATTTTTTCTAATATCGATAATATATAACTAGTATTAAAGCATTAAAGTACTCGCTAATTCGTGTCGAATATGAAGGATGACGGAATAAGGAAATCCGAATACAAAGGTGTTTCACCTACGTGGCCGGTCGCTTATCCCGACACCCCGAATATTTGATTGTTGAAGCGAGACAATTTCAACAAAATCATCTCTTTTTATTCTTGTTGCGTCATTGTCGTCATAATCGTCATTCATCGCATATTCAAAAAAATTTAAAATTATTTTCGAATCAAACACTTTTTTTTAGTTAAGGTCAAAACCCGTTGATGCGGATCCGACATCACATAATCCGCAAGGATTCATTACGATGTCGGGATGCGGAGGGAATCAAATTAAGTCCTTTTTAATTCAAGTAATCGTAAAGAGTCATTCTTTAGATTCGATACCAATTCAATAATTGGATGTCGTATCTAAACGAATTAATCAAATAAATCTAACTAATGCGAATTCATTGATGATAAAAATAGTGATCACATAATTCGAAAGAATTAGTTACGACACTATAAACGCGGAGATAATCTGTTTCGTGTTAGTTGATTTAAAACGATTTACAAACATATTTTTCTAGATTTCACTCTAAATATTCGATATCGATTCAATGATCGAATATCGGATATGACGAGTATCAAAGTCCGAATCGAGCATAAATCTTACAATATTTATGCCCGTCTCAATAAAATCATCGACTTTCCAAAATCAAAACGCAATTTCGAAATCAATAATAAATTGCAAAGCGAACACTAGTTCGTACAAGGGGCACTCGATCGAGTGTCTAGCCCACTCGGTCGAGTGGCACCCCAAAAAACGAGGCAGGAGGTTTTTTTTACAACCACTCGGTCGAGTCTCACAATGACTCGATAGAGTGGCCTATCACTCGGCCGAGTCCCTCAATGACTCGATCGAGTGACACCTAAAAAATGGGACAGAAACTTTTTCCGAGGACCACTCGGTCGAGTCCATCAATGACTCGATCGAGTGGCCTTATCACGTCAAAACCGTGAGTCCCACAACGACTTTCTAGTCTCGATAATACTTTTTTATGACTTCTGTCAACACGTGTCAAATCAACCACGTGTCGAGCTACTTTTTCAAAACCATGAATCACATCGTTTAAGTCATTCCATATCATTCCATATTATTTGCAAACCGTTATTATCGTTACTAACACGTTTGTTTCTATTTTTGGCATTTTATTTCCGTTATTTGTTTTATTGTACTAAAACGAATCTCGCTTGCTAAATACAACTTTGACGTTAATTTTAGATGCATTAAATCGACATAGCAACTTATTCAAATATTCGTTGTTTAGTCAAAACGTTGTTTGCATATCATTTCATCGTATTACTAACGCGCATATTCGAAAGTCAATCGATATCTTAGTAGAAGGCACTAAGTGCGGGCGGGGTTGGGTGTTCTTTGTGAACTTTCCAACACGTACCCTCACCCCTTACTCAGAACCGTGGTTTCCGGATATCCGAATCCATTGGCACACGAGAGTCATTCAATACACGGTATCCGATAATGTCGGTATCGGTATTGCAATGCAAAGGGACGAACCCTATAAACTCTGACATCCGAATGGGCGATATTTGTGCATGGCCCACTAAGATATAGAGTGGGTACGAATGGGCCCGAACTCCCACAAAGTTCGGTGGCGACTCCACTTCGTTTTAAATTTCAATTCGATCCATCTCATATGGAGATTCATTCACCTCCCCAAACCCGCGCGTGGCCGCGTCGGGGTGGATCTATGTCATGTCCACAAATTGGCGACTCCGCTGGGGATTAACTGATGCGTGACTTACCATCGGCATCCTCAGGGCGAGACTCAAATAGAAATCGTCTGACTAGTACAATACGCGTTTTAGTTTTACGGTTCATGCATAACCCTATTTTTTCCCGGGCCGGTACTGGTGACCGACGTCCCACTATATCGTGATATACTCCAACATGGATATGTCAAAGGTGTTCATAGTCGATTCGTATGGGTTTCGCGGCATGTTCTAAGGTCAACTCGACTTAGGAAGTCCGTCCCGATTCTCGGAAAGGCCATGTACACTGGTATAGACCCTATTTAGACCGACCGGGACTTAGTGTAAAGCATACATGGTGTGGTCATAATGCTTGCGTGACTACCTGCTACTTGGTTTCCGTTTCGCTTTCAAAAACCATCATTTCAAAAAATACATCTTTCCAAAAATATTCAATTTGCAAAAATCGGAATGCTGCCGAAAATTAGACATAAGATTTGACTCAAAACAAGCCTACTTTCTAGCCGGCATGCTGCCCACTTCAAAATTCGAATTTCCGATCCACCATTCGATTTACGAATTTTCAAAATTCAATTTCGATTTTAAAATCTTCATGATGCCATTCGCGATTTTCAAATTTTCGAGATGCCCTTTTCGGTTTTCAAATTTCCGAGATGCCATTTTCAATTTTAAAATCTTCGAGATGCCGTTTTCGATTTTCAAATCTTCGGGATCCCGTTTCCAATTTTCCAAATTATCGGAAATTCTTTTTTTTTTCGATATTCAAATTTCAAAATTCCAAATATTCAACTTTTCAAAAACCCGGAAAGCATACCGAACTTGGGACTTATGAATTTACTCAAAATAGCCTATTTTTAGCCGGTATGCTGCCTATTTCCAAATTCAAAATTATTTTCAAACCTTCAAAATCGCGGCCCGATGGCACTTTTCCGATTTTCGAAAAATCGGGCCATCCACCGATTTCTCGGATTTTTCAAATTCCTTTTCAAAACTTTCTTCTTCTTAGGACTTCCCGTATTTAGCAATGTCGGGTCTTGTCATAAGTCGTCGAAGGTCTTTAGCGTCGAAACTCCGTCGATCTTACATCACGAGTTTCCTCCCTATCCCAGTCCACCTTATTTGACTAAGGCATGGCCCACCTACGTAGGACATACCCCTACCAAGGAAAGCCCGCTTACACACTCGAGTCCAAACTAGAAAGTCTCACGCGACCTTTTCCTCTAACAGGACAGTCCCCACGACCTTTCCTAAGGGAATTTCGCCCGTCTTTCAATCCGTTAGTCGAGTCATCCTAATTCGAGAATCCTTTAACTTAAGGGTCTACCCTAATCCCAAGGTCATCCTTATTCGAGTCAAGTCGAGGGTCTCTAGCTTCGAAACTATGCTGATCTTACATCGCAAATTTCCTCCCTTACCCCGTCTGCCTTTCCTCGAGGTCGAGTCAACCTTTTACAAGGCATAGCCCTACAACAAAAGGTTCGTGATCCTTACGTCTAAGGGCCACTCATCCGACACTCGAGACCTAACGAAGTCTTCAATCTCACTTGGGGGCTACCCTTCCGCAGAGCGGTCTATCACGGTTGCTATAAAGGTCATGTCTTACACGTGTTGTCTCATGTACCCCGCTTTCGAATCACTTAGATGTCACACCATCTGAGTCCTATCTGAGTCCTTAGTCTCACTTGGGGGGCTATTCTCCGATGGAGCAATTAATCACGGTCACTCCAAGAAGCGTACCCTACACATTTGTCTTAGGAGAGTCTAACCCGAGTCAAACTGGAGTCGTCTCTCCTCCCGCGCTATTTCCTATGCCTTGGTGAATTTGTGTTCCGAAGCAACTTTTCTGATTACACGATATTCTTACAGACAGGCTACCGATAACCAGACGCCAGAAAATGCAAGAAATCTTGGACCAACTGACTGCCTCACTGGCTAAGATGGAGGCCCAACTGACATCCATCATGACCGACCAAACCACCATTGCCACCCGTTTGAGTGCCGTGGAGCAAGGGACTCCTAAGGTCGGGAATGAAACCACTGGGCCCATAGCTGAACTGGTCAGCGTCGTTCGCAAACTTGAAGAACAGGTCCATTTGTCAACGAATAACTCGATCCATACGGAAAACGCTCGTTCCTATTTGCCTCTAAATGACGAGCTACCCGCCAACCTCAACCTTACGGGCATACCGATGTTTGAGGGTACTGAAGACCCGGTTCATCACATTCGCGCTTTCAAGGAGTTCATGGCTGTCAAGGGGGTGAAATCCACCATGTTCAAGCACTTGTTTGCTTCTTCCCTCGAGAAGCATCCGAAAGCCTAGTACTACAGGCTAGACTCCAAGAAATACTCGACTTGGGATGACGTGGCAACGGAGTTCGCTCGGAACTACGCTGATAATATCGAAATCCAAACCACGATGCGCACCCTAGAGGTTATGGACCAGGAACCCAATGAAGGTTTTACAAAATACCTTCAACGCTGGAGGGCCGAGAGTATGAAGTTGGTCAACAAGCCCAAAGAAAAAACTTTAGTGGAGGCCTTTGTCAAGAACCTCTCCCTTCCTACCGGGTCCATCTCCGGTATGCTATCATACCCAACTTCGCCACTTTAACTGAAATGGGCACTAGGATTGAAGATGTTCTTCGACATAATGAAGATCTGGGTGAAGCGTCTATTGGAGGCTATACTGGACATCAACTTGAGTCCTTAGAAGCTGAATTGACAACGCCATCTGATAGTCTAGATTTGGTTTAATTCCGAGTCTGAGTCCGAGTCTAGGATGTACTATTTCTTTCAAAGTCAAAGTCAAAGTCAAAGTCAAAGTCAGAGTGAGCTGTATTCTGTCCTCTTTTCAAAATTCAATAAAAACAGCTTTTCTATTCCCCATATATGCTTTCCTTATGTGTTTCCGAGAACATGATGAACACCATTATACACTGCGAGCACATACACGTGACTACTATAGGCACATCTATAATGACTGCATGAAATTGAAACCCGTGTTTTCCTTTACCTGTTACATGTCTGACATAGAAAGCCACATAACTACCCTTAGGGAGCAGTATCGAATCCTATGACAAATCTAGGTAGTCTCCTAATTTGGGTTCAAGACGGGAGGCAAGCCCATTTCCCACAATAAACACCCATCCAATAAGATCAACCAATCCCTACCTTAGGTGTTAGTCTGACCGACAGGGAAAAGAGAAAAAGCTGGACAAAAAAATCAAAAGTCCAAGAGAAAAAAAAAAAGCAAAAGGCCAAAACAAAAAAGCAGGCCATAAATAAAAAGAATTCAAAAACCCATGACCGTGGTCAACGGTCAACTCAAGTGAAAGTCCTTTGACCGGGGTACGGTCAATTCAAAAATTATCAATGCCCATACTATCCGATAGGGGAGAGATAATCAGGTTGGTCAGCTAACACCACATTTAGCCTTCCCACATTACAACCCTCAAGACCTTCTCGAGACCTAGGCTAAGAGACAGCCCTGAATTTTGAGGATTCAACCTCCATAGGATACACCCTAACCATTAGGGCCAGACATGGAAACCAGATCCCGCATTATCAAACTTGCCCGATCGAAGTCCGAGTCATTATTACTCGACTTCCCCCTTTCCTACCACATTGCAATACCTTACCCTCGAAGCCTTAGCTCCCCAAAATCAAGCTCCAGACGTCAAAACATCAAAGCCACTTGTGACCTAGCTCCACATTTCCAAAACACCCAAACCAGTTAGCATCCCCAAACACGGGAACTCAACCTGCGGTCGGCATAGAACATGCCCAAATAGTTCACACCACCTCTGTGGGCTACCCCAGAGAACGCTCACAGTCATAGGATCAACATCCTAACTGTTGTAGCCCTTTGATCAAGACATCACTGGGAATGCACCTAGCATACACCGTCGTTAAGGCTAGTTACACACAAAGCCCTAATAAACTAGGCATCATAATATATATATCTTTCAACGCTGAACTACGGCTTGGTTTGATTTTAACGCACGTGAATACGTAGGCAGCCTTTCGACAAAGGCACAACCACCCACATTGACACAAATTCAAAAGCACCATCATTCCGGTCACGACACCGTCATGTTCTCAACAGCTAGCTTTGTCGTCCTGGGGGCTTCTCCTAGGAAGAAGTTCTCCATCCACTCACATAATCCAAATACTTTCAAAATCTAGCCACCTTTCTATAGTGTGTCCTAGTACTCGGCTCAGTCGAAGACGAGAATCTGTCCGGACTCGAAGCAATACCCACTTTGGGAATGTACCCTAAAATGAAAAATCCAAAAGAGCACTAGACTACGACAGTCTCATTACAGACTACTGCAGGTCCCCTATAGCATATCTATCCCATTTCGATGTTTATTCAACCGTGTTGCCACTCTCCTAGGCTACGGAATAGCGCAACTTAAGAGTCTTGTTAGGTGGCCCACCCCTACCGAGTCACGGTCCAACCCCTCGAGAGTCCAGTCGTGTCTGTCAACTCGTCCGGTCACGTCCAGAGTCGAGTCTAACGGTATGTCTCTCTTCAAATTCTCATTTTAAAATTTGCAAAACTTAGCCATTTGAGAAAATCCTTTTCGACAAGGTCAAATTTCAGTCTATTTAAACTGCAAATTTCTTTTCTACCCCTTTCAATTTTGAAAACCTATCTCGCAGCACGTGAGTTGCTTCTAGGACTTTGATTTCAAAATGAAGCAAAAATCATTTTTCCCCAGCGCAAGTCAGTCCATGGATGCTAATTGCGTTCCCTATCTGCTATATTTGCTATTTCTGCCTGTATATCTAACATTTCAGGTACCAGCTTGGCTTCCGAAAGGAACATCAAGTTTTTTATTCCCCAGCGCCTGCGGAACTCACATATCTCCCCAGCGGAAAGCCCAAGGCGGCATTTTCCCGAAATAGCACGGGATGGGCCCATATATAAGTGCACCCAGGACTTATACAACAAGTCTGATTTCCCGCGTAGTTTCGGATCGGGATGTGTCTGCAAACGGACACACCCAGGGCTTCTTAGGCAAGCTCCCGCATAGTTCTGAGATGGGATGTGTCTGCAAACGGACACACACAGGGATTCTTAGGAAAGCTCCCGCGCAGCTCCAAGACGGGATGTATCCGCATACAAATACACCCAGGGCTTAAAAAACAAGTCCCATGGAGCTACTCACGACAACAGAACTCAGGTATGATTTCTATCTTATGGCTGGCGGGCCCTTTCATGCAAGTCTAATGGACTATAACCGACCCGACCGGAAGTCTGCCAGGTCCTAATCCTCGATTGGCCTGGTAGCTACTCTGACTATCGCCTTGTCCAAGCCTCAGTCAGAGTGGGGGCTCTGTAGACACCCATATTTGGCCGCTAGGTGTCTATAGCGGTTCCCAAAAAACACCCGATGATGATCGGAGGCAAACATGCTTCTACGCGCTCGGATATGGGCTCGAAATTGTTAATTTCTGGCTTGGGCTTTTTACAGAGTACAAATCTCACAAAAATGACCTCAAATTCAGGCTCAGTGGGTCATTTCCATTGGCCTGGTAGCTACTCTGACTATCGCCTTGTCCAAGCCTCAGTCAGAGTGGGGGCTCTGTAGACACCCATATTTGGCCGCTAGGTGTCTATAGCGGTTCCCAAAAAACACCCGATGATGATCGGAGGCAAACATGCTTCTACGCGCTCGGATATGGGCTCGAAATTGTTAATTTCTGGCTTGGGCTTTTTACAGAGTACAAATCTCACAAAAATGACCTCAAATTCAGGCTCATTGGGTCATTTCCAATCAAATAAGACTAATTTGGGTCAAAATCGACACCGGAAATAAAACCGACTTTTAGCGACCGGGTCAAACCCCGGTCAGAGCCGTTTCCGAGAACACAAAAAAGCCATGCAAATATCAAGAATTCAACCCAAACACAAAATTCATCAAAATCCGGCCCGCGTCATCCACTCGATCGAGTGTCATCCCACTCAATCGAGTGGGCCTCTAGCAGGCCCGCTATCTTCTTTTAGTTGGGCCACTCGATCGAGTCCATCAGGGCACTCGATCGAGTAACCTTAGGTCGGGTGATGGGAGAATTCTTATATATACCTCCCCTTTGCAACCTCTTTACACAACCTTTTCAACCCTACTACTTACACACAATTTCTAGTCTTACAACCCTAGCATCTAGGAAACCTCAAACCCTAAACCACCATAACTCCATCTAAATAAATCTAGATTCTCCCATACTCAAGCCACAACTAGACGAGTTATATACCGAGAATACGAAACATATAGATTGAGGGTGCATAAAAACCCATTTTCTTTTCTTTAATCCTTCTCTTTTCTCGTCCGTCTTCTTCTCCTTCCTCTCGTCTTTTTTTTTCTATTATCGATACTATTACTAGTATTAAAGGATTATAGTACTCGCTAATTCCTGTCGAATATGAAGGATGATGGAATAAGGAAATCCGAATACAAAGGTGTTTCACCTACGTGGCCGGTCGCTTATCCCGACACCCCGAATATTTTATTGTTGAAGCGAGTCTATTTCAACAAAATCATCTCTTTTTATTCTTGTTGCGTCATTGTCGTCATAATTGTCATTCATCGCATATTCATCAATTTTAAAATTATTTTCGAATCAAACACTTTTTTTTAGTTAAGGTCGAAACCCGTTGATGTGGATCCGACATCACATAATTCGCAAGGATCCATTACGATGTCGGGATGCGTAGGGAATCAAATTAAGTCCTTTTTAATTCAAGTAATCGTAAAGAGTCATTCTTTAGATTCGATACCAATTCAATAATTGGATGTCGTATCTAAACGAATTAATCAAATAAATCTAACTAATGCGAATTCATTGATGCTAAAAATAGTGATCACATAATTCGAAAGAATTAGTTACGACACTATAAACGCGGAGATAATCTGTTTCGTGTTAGTTGATTTAAAACGATTTACAAACATATTTTTCTAGATTTCACTCTAAATATTCGATATCGATTCAATGATCGAATATCGGATATGACGAGTATCAAACTCTGAATAGAGCATAAATCTTACAATATTTATGCCCGACTCAATAAAATCATCGACTTTCCAAAATCAAAAGGCAGTTTCGAAATCAATAATAAATTGCAAAGCGAACCCTAGTTCGTACAAGGGGAACTCGATCGAGTGTCTAGCCCACTCGATCGAGTGTCTAGCCCACTCGGTCGAGTGGCACCCCAAAAAACAAGGCAGGAGGTTTTTTTTACAACCACTCGGTCGAGTCTCGCAATGACTCGATCGAGTGGCCTATCACTCGGCCGAGTCCCTCAATGACTCGATCGAGTGACACCTAAAAAATGGGACAGAAACTTTTTCCGAGGACCACTCGGTCGAGTCCTTCAATGACTCGATCGAGTGGCCTTATCACTTCAAAACCGTGAGTCCCACAACGACTTTCTAGTCTCGATAATACTTTTTTATGACTTCTGTCAACACGTGTCAAATCAACCATGTGTCGAGCTACTTTTTCAAAACCATGCATCACGTCGTTTAAGTCATTCCATATCATTCCATATTATTTTCAAACCGTTATTATCGTTATTATCGTTACTAACACGTTTGTTTCTATTTTTGGCATTTTATTTCCGTTATTTGTTTTATTGTACTAAATTGAATCTCGCATGCTAAATACAACTTTGACGTTAATTTTAGATGCATTAAATCGACATAGCAACTTATTCAAATATTTGCATGTTTAGTCAAAACATTGTTTGCATATCATTTCATCGTATTACTAACGCGCGTATTCGAAAGTCAATCGATATCTTAGTAGAAGCCGCTAAGTGCGGGCGGGGTTGGGTGTTCTTTGTGAACTTCCCAACACGTACCCTCACCCCTTACTCAGAACCGTGGTTTCCGGATATCCGAATCCATTGGCACACGAGAGTCATTCAATACATGGTATCCGATAATGTCGGTATCGGTATTGCAATGCAAAGGGACGAACCCTATAAACTCTGACATCCGAATGGGCCATACTTTGTGCATGGCCCACTAAGATATAGAGTGGGTTCGAATGGGCGAAGTTTCACCCGGCGGTCTTGTTTGCTTCGTTTTTCCGCCTTGCCATTTCATGGCTCTTCGATAATCACCTAGAGATTCAATTATCGGCACATCTCACATTATATAATCAATTTCTCCCACAAACATGCTTGTGGTCTTCAATTTAGGCTCCATAACTTCTCCAAAAACTTGATCTTCATCCAAATAAATGCTTCATGGCGAAATCCAAGTTCATCCATTCTTCACAAATAACAAAACTAACAAACTCAAAGAATATGATACATATATACAAGGTGGTTGTTGAGGATACCACCAAACCTACTTCAATTTGAGAGGGGTTAAACAGCACTCCCCAATGGGAGCTCACCAAGTTTCACGGTAACAAAGGTCTCACGAACGTGACCGGGATGATAAATCTTCAAACGTTGCCCATTGACCATAGACTTTCCGGTTTCCGGGCTTGATATCTCTATTGATCCATATGGTTGCACCTTGGTCACTTCGAATGGACCCGACCATTTTGATTTCAACTTACCGGGGAAAAGCTTAAAACAAGAGTTGAAAAGTAATACCTTATCACCAAAGGAGAAGTCCTTACGAAGTATTCGAGAATCGTGCCATTTGCGTGTTTGCACCTTCTAAATCTTCGAATTTTCGTAGGCCTCGAGTCTTAGTTCTTGCAATTCTTGGTAGTTGGAGAAGACGATTATATCCAACAACATTCTCATCAAAGTTTAGCTCTTTGATAGCTCATTTGGCTTTGTGTTCTAATTCCACCGGTATACGACATGCTTTACCATACACAAGATGATAAGGAGTGGTTCCAACTGGCGCTTTGTAAGCCGTTCTCAATGCCCAAAGGGCGTCATTTAATTTCAATGACCAATCCTTTCGGTGTGTATTTACAACTTTTTCCAAAATTCCTTTGATTTGACGGTCGGAGATCTCGGCTTGCCCATTTGATTGAGGTTGGTAGGCTAGGGACATCTTGTGAGTGATACCATATTGCCTAAGAAGGTGTTCAAAGGTATCTTTCCTAAAATGAGAGCCTCCATCGCTAATTATGGCTCTAGGCATACCGAATCTCGAGAAAATGACATTCTTGAAAAGCTTGATTACAACCTTGGAATCATTGGTAGGAGAAGCTACGGTCTGGATCCACTTTGAGACATAACCAACCGCGATTAGGATGTATTTATTACCAAAAGAGGATGTGAACGGACCCATGAAATCAATGCCCCAAACATCGAACAATTCAATTTCCAAGATAGGTTGAAGGGGCATCTCATTTCTTCTTGTTATGTTGCCACTTCTTTGGCAAGCATCGCATGTGAGAATAAAAGATCTTATATCCTTGAACATGGAAGGCCACCAAAACCCGCTTTGGAGAACCTTGGCAATTGTCTTTTGGTTGGCCAAGTGTCCACCATAAGGTGTCGAGTGAACGTGCTTCAAAATATCATATCCTTCGTCGGTCGTCACACATCGTCGATAGATCCATCCATACAACGGTGGAACAAATAGGGCTCATCCCAATAATAGCGTCGGGCTTCATAACGTAGTTTCTTTCTCTCTTGCTTGGAATAATCGTCCGGAATAAAATGAGACACTAGGAAATTGATGATATCGGCATACCAAGGTGTAATAGTTTCAACGGCCATCAAGGCCTCATCTCTCATAGCTTCATTGATGGGTATACCATCATCTTCATTGCTTCCTTTATTAACCGTTAGTCTACTAAGGTGATCTGCTACCAAGTTCTCCGATCTGGCTTTGTCTTAAATCTTGATGTCAAATTCTTGTAAAAGGAGAACCCACCGAAAAAGTCGGGACTTCGTCTCATTTTTGGACATAATATATCGAATGGCCGCATGATCGGTATGAATGATGACTTTGGAACCGGTAACATATGTTCCAAATTTTTCCATGGCATAGACAACGGCAAGCATCTATTTTTCGGTTGTGTTATACCTCGATTGGGCTTCATCTAAGGTCATGCTTGCATAATAAATCACATGTAGCTTCTTGTCGATCCGTTGACCTAAAACGGCACCAACGGCAAAATCGGAGGCATCGCACATGATCTGAAATGGAAGATTCCAATCGGGTGCTTTCATAATTGGAGCGGTGGTGAGAGCGGTCTTTATCCTACAAAAGGCCTCAAGACACGAGTGATCAAAAATAAAAGGTGCATCTTTCATAAGCAAAGAAGTTAAAGGCTTGACAATCTTAGAAAAGTCTTTAATAAATCGTCTATAAAAACCGGCGTGACTTAGAAAACTCCTCACCCCTTTGACATTAGTTGGAGGTGGCAAGTTCTCAATCACGGAGACTTTAGCCTTATCAACTTCAAATCCTCTATTAGAAACAATATGACTTAAGACAACACCTTGTTCAACCATAAAATGACACTTCTCCCAATTTAAAACAATTCCATACTCTTCACATCGAGCTAATACGTACTTGATCAAGATTTTCAAGACAAGAATCAAAAGATGTACCATGGACGCTAAATTCATCCATAAAAACTTCCATAGATTTTTCAATAAAATCGGAGAAAATAGTCATCATACATCTTTGAAACGTTCCCGGCGCATTACACAATCCAAATGGCATCCTTCGATAAGCATAGGTGCCATATGGACATGTGAAAGTGGTCTTCTCTTGGTCATCGGGGTGAATAGGAATTTTAAGAAATCCTGAATGACCATCGAGGAAACAAAAATAAGAATGATGCGTTAATCGTTCAAGCATTTGATCAATGAAGGGAAGGGGGAAATGGTCTTTGACGGTGGCCGTGTTTAATTTTCGAAAATCTATACACATTCGCCAACCGGTAATAGTCCTAGTAGAAATAAACTCTCCCTTTACTCCTTTCACAACCGTCATTCCTCCTTTTTTCGTCACAACTTGTACGGGGCTAACCCATTTGCTTCTGGTTATAGGGTATATGATGTTTGCCTCATACAATTTGAGGACTTCCTTCATGACAACCTCTTTCATAGCAGGGTTCAACCTACGTTGACCCTCAACCGAAGGGCGGTGGTCATCATCAAGGATGATCCTATACATACAAACATTTGGGCTTATGCCTTGGAGGTCGGCAATGCTATACCCGATGGCCTTTTGTGTTTTCTCAAAACAATCAAAAGTTTTTCCAATTGAGGTCCATCAAGTGTGGCATTGATGATAACGGGATAATTAGTTCCTTCAAGAAAAGCATATTTGAGGGAAGAGGGGAGTGGTTTAAGTTCAAGATTAGGAGGAGAAGATACCATACTCTTACCCACCAGTAGTGGTTCTACCTTTTCTTCATATAAGCATTCATCTTCAAGAGGTGGGGAATCAAGTAGTTCCTCTTCTTTTTCATCATCTATCAAGCTATACTCAACCAAACTATCAATAACTTTAATGGAATATGTTTGTTCAATCATTGGTCGTTTAAGAGCTTAAGAAAAGGAAAACTCTACCGACTCGTTCCCTATGTTAAAAGAAAACTTTCCATTCTTTACATCAACTATAGTACCACCGGTAGCCATAAAAGATCGACCTCGAATAATGAGAGTAATAGTGTCTTCGGGCATATCCATAACAACAAAGTCGGAGGGGATGAAAAACTTACCAACTTGTACGGTACATCCTCAAGTATCCCAAATGGGTACTTGACGGATCTATCGGCAAGTTGAATTGACAAACTAGTGGGTCTCATTTCCCCCTCACTAAGTCTCTTAGCAATTGAATAGGGTAACAAACTAACACTAGCGCCTAGGTCACACAAAGCTTGATTAACAACAACATTTCCAACCCAACAAGGGATGGAAAAGCTACTGGGATCCTCTATTTTCTTTGACATTTGATTCATGAGAATGGCACTACATTTGGCCGTGAGAGAGACACATTCTTTATCCTAAATTGTTCTCTTTTTAGACAAGACTTCGTTCAAAAACTTAGAATAAAGAGGCATTTGAGAAATTATCTCGGTGAAGGGTAAAGCTACCTCCACTTTCTTCAACATATCCACGAAACGGCTAAATTGGGCATTCTCTTTATGTGGCTTAGATCGTTCGCGAAAAGGCAATGGTGGGACAAAGGCGGGAGGCAGTGGAACATTGGATTCTTCTTCTTCTTCAGCTAATCGTTTTGCCTCTTTCCTTTTGCTTCTTCCGCTTCTATTTGCTCTTTCTTCTTTCTTTTAAGTTCTCTTTGCTCAATCTCCGCATTTTGGAGAATATCAAACTCCGCTTGTATTCCCCGGTTTTGTTTGGGGGAAGTGGGCGATGTTGCTTGTGGTGCTTTTGGGGTTCAAGTATATCTTGATGCTCACTCCATAGTTGCCCGACGACTCTTTGCAAGTCACTAATATTATCCTATGGAACTCCTCCTTGACCAAATTGAAAATTGCTTGATTGGCCATAAGATTGAGAGGGTTGATTAAATGGTTGTTGATTGTAACCTTGATTTCCTTGAAAATTGCCTTGGAACCCTTGATTGTATCCATGATTGAAATTGCTACCATGTGGATTATGGTAATTGTTGTAATTGTTAGGAACATGGAAGTTGCTACCTTGTTGATTGAAGTTGCTCCTTTGATGAGGAGGCAAATATGGGGCATCTTTGGAGGACCTTGATTAAAGAGTCTTTGTTGACTTTGGTTAAATGGCCTTGGTTGACTCCCTTGGGCACGTGGTATTGGATTTTGAACATTTTGGTTTCCATAGGAAAAATTTGGATGAAACTTTGTGCCGGCATTGTAAGTATTGGAAAAGGGATCAAATTGAGATCTTTGCCCATACACTTGTATAGCTTGGACTTCATTTGACTCTTCAAAATAAGTTTCTTCATTAGGAATGCAAGAGTTAGAGTCGTGGTCATAATTGCCACAATGATCACAATGAACTTCCCATGTTATTTGTTTAGGAGGTGATGGTTGCCTTGTTGGAACGCTCCCTTGAATTTGTTAGATACCTCTAGGAGTAGGCTTAGAACTCGTGGCATCCATTCTCTTTGTTAATTCTTCGACTTGTGCTTGAAGTTTCAATTCATTAGAACTCTTGGATGAATTCACTTCGACTTTGTTTCTAGAATCCCTCGATTGACCCATTCTAGAATCACTCCTTGTCATCTTTTCAATAAGATTCTTAGATGCCTCATCGGTAAGGGAAGAGAAGTCTCCTCCGGCGGCCGAATTGAGATTTTCCTTAGTTCTCGATGAAAGGGTGTTGTAAAACGTTTGGGTTGTTAGCCAATCGGGTATTCCATGGTGAGGGCACTTGCGCAACAAATCTCTAAATCTTTCCCAAGCCTCACTTAGGCTTTCAAATTCATCTTGCTTGAATGTTTGTATTTCCATGCGATATTGGTTAGTCTTTGACGATGGAAAATATTTCTCCAAGAAGGCATTAGATAATTGAGCCCATGATGTGAATGTATTAGCGGGATGGCCTTGAAGCCATCTACGAGCTCCATCTCTCAAGGTCTTTGGGAATAATAAGCAATTGGCATGAAGTTAACCCATTGAGACGGGCCCCTACTAATTTTTCTTTAAATGAAGCGATGTGCTCTTGGGCATCTTCTTGGGAAAAACCATGAAAGGTATCTTGTTGAACCGCATTTGTCAAAGAAGCTTTCAATTCATAATTCTCGGGTATCTCCCCAAAATCGACTGGTGAAGGTGTTTCTTCGTGTTTAAGTTGGGAATGGGAGGCTAAGGTCGTCATTGGTTGGATTGGTGGTGGTGATAGATTTGGATTTGGATAATTTGGAGGGGATGGACTTTGATTTGGCGGTGGTGTTTTTGGTGATGGTAGGGTTGGTGGTGAATTTTGTGAAGTGGATGACGTAGAAGGTGTAGAGGGTGTATGTGATGTAGGTGTTATAATGGGATTAAGGTTAGGAGGTGATAATGGAGGATGTGGAATAATAGTGGTAGAGTTATTACCCCGAAAACGCATAGCTCTAAATGTCCTTTCCGGCTCCGGATCGAACTACAAGGGCGATGATGTATTCCTGGGCATAAATTCAATTAAACGGCGAGACTCCTAGCAGATAATGGTACTAGGGAAAAGGGAGAAATAAGCTAAATTAAAACAAATAACCAAACACAATAACTAAAAACACAATTACTCGCCGTTCCCCGGAAATGGCTCCATTTTGACGCCCCCCTATTTAGGATCGCTCGTTAATGATGGATAGGGGGTCAAATGATATTTATAGACTCGCAAAACACAAAAGCTACTAGAGTATTCGTGGTAAGTCGAGGTTGGTCCACAGGGAACGGAACGGAATCGAGTTAAAAGCAACGTGTTTGGGATCTAGTGGGGGTTCTAGAGGTCGAGTCTATGCTAGAAATGCGGTAAAAGACGGAAATTAAATGACAAGAGAAATAACAATTGAAATGACTAGAGAGGTACAAATTAGGAAAAGGTGTTAGGGGGAAGTCGGGATTCGGAAATTGGGGTCTAAGAAAATCGGAATCGGGTTGGTTACAACATTGATAAAGGGACAATGCCACCTTTCGGTTTCTTCACCCAACCCACCTAAAAACCCGCTTTCGCGGCGAAGAAGGGTAAGTCTCAAATTAAGATAATTTCTACCCCGAGTTTCCCCATATTGATAGAAATGAGTCAAGGTCGGTCTAGTTGGGCGGACTAAAACAACAATGACACAAAAACCCTAAACAAGATAAACCAACAAGCAAGCAACCCACCAACATCCCTCAATTCAAATAATCCAAGATCCTCATCCCTTAACCCCCAACAAGAAATCTACTCACTACTCATAATGGAAAACAACAAAACATTAACAAAGGAGAAAATAACTACCTACAACATGCATAATAACTAAATCTAGGAAAAATAACAACAAAACGATAAGGAAATTACGATCTACCAAATTAACCACAAAACTATGAAAGAAATTGCAATCAACAAAAATAAACTAGGAAATAATCTAGAACAACATAAATTGGATCTAGAGAAATTAACAACAAACAATGAATAAAAATGCAATCAACACAATAAACATGAAATGATCTAAAACAACATAAATAAAGATGATCTAAACAAGACAATAATTAAAGAAGATTTAAATGAACAATATTGAAAGAACAATAATAAAATCTAAACTAGAGATTAGAGAGTGAAAGAGAATTATACCAACTATGAAGATCTACAATAATAAAGAAGAAAATTGCATAAATAAAGGATGAATCTTTGATGAAGAGAATAGAGGATTTGTCACTAATCCCTTAATAATCTTCACAAATCTTCAATAAAAACTTGAAATCTACAAAGCTTGAATATAAATCTAGAGAGTTGATGAAGAAAACTATGAAGATTTATTACTAAATTACTACGTAAACTACTAGAATTGTAGAGAATTACTAGGAATACTGCTAGAATGATCTACTAATGGAGGGGTAAGTAGTGAGAGAATGGAACTAATGGAGGCTTAATGTGATTGAAAACATGTGCAACTAACTATGGTATACATGTATATAGTAAAGCCTTAATGGATCTCTTAACCTAAAGCCCAAATCCACTTTTTGCTCCATTAGTGACACAATCACTCTTTAATCTTCATGAGGTGGAACTTCGCCCCTATCGTACACGGACTAATACCGCCGGGTGAAATTTCACCCGGTGGTTTCACCCGGTGGAATTTTTCCAGTTTGGCATTTTTGGACCCTTTCACCGTCGGGTGAAATTTCACCCAGCGGGCGGAATTTCGCCCGATGGAGAATATATCGGAAAATCTTCGGGGAGGCAAATTTACCGTTGGGCGAAATTTCGTCCGGTGGTGTTTTATCAGGTGAAATTTCACCCGGTCATTTTTCTGGCCTCTTTTCTTGTCTCATTCTTCGTCGTATGATTGGATGGCTTTGAACTTTAAGTTGTGTGCTTTGCTTTTCGGACGGCATTCCTCTATCTTGTGCTCGTGAAAGCTCGATCATGCTTTTGCTGCCAAAACCTATCAAAATTGATAGAAAAACTACCAAAAACACGTAAAACGCACAAGAGGGACGCTAATGCGAGAAATACTCAAAATAAGGCGATAATCGCACTCTAATCTCGCAAAACGAGGGAAAACGAGTCTAAATGGGAGGAAAAACAATCTAAATTTAGCACACAACACCAAGTCTCGAAACAAAGAATAAATTTCGATAAATCAGCGATTAATTTTGGCCCCTCCACTATAATGGCGAACATCATCAATAGTCTCTTTGCACTTCGCATACGCAAAAATAACAATATGGGGAATTATCTAGGTATTCCACTTCTCATTGAGAATAATAAAAGGTCCTACAATGATCCAGTCAATCGGGTAAAACAGAAAATCTCGACTTGGAACGGTACTATCCTCTCCCCTGTTGGTCGTTTGGTGCTTATTTCCTCTGTTCTGTCCTCACTATCCATTTACTTTCTATCATTTTTTCGTATTCCGATAAGTGTGGCCAGAAGAATTAATTCTATTATGGCACATTTTTGGTGGGCTAGGAACAAAGGGAGTAAGACTATTCACTGGAGGAGTATCGACTTCCTCAGTTTACCTAAATGTGATGGGGGTATTGGAATACGGAATATCTCATGCGTCAATCAAGCACTCCTCGCTAAGGCTGCCTGAAAAGTTTTAACCAATACAGACTCTCTCCTCAGTAGAACTCTCACTGACAAATACAAATGCTCTATTACGACTATCGACAGCTGTATCAATCAAAATTTCAACGGCTGTTCCTGGGGATGGAGGGGTATCCTCTAGGGTATAAAACTGATTCAGCAACAGCTTGGCTTGAGTATTGGAAAATCCTCTTCTTTAAGTATTTGGAATCACCGATGGGTGAATGGTTCTATCCCTGTTCTGAAGACAGGAATCGATGCTATGAATAATGTTTCGATGCCCACCAACATCCACGATCTAACAGATTTAAATGGACGCTGGAATGTTAACATTCTCTTACAGTTCTTCTCGCCATTTTGGGCTAAAGAAATTGCATCTATTCATTTACCTCATTTTGTGGGTGATGATAAGCCTTACTGGCTTTCGACTGCTGATGGACAGTACACTGTCAAATCCGGTTACATAGTTGCCTTCAATCAATACAAGGCTAGTATTAGCTATGCCGGATCAAAAGAATCCACCATAACTCCTTTCTGCCGACGACTATTATGGACTATCTTCTTATGGAAAATTCTTAATAGATGCTTGCCCATTGGAGCCTCCTTTTGCAAAAGAAATATTAATATTGACCCTTACTGTATCTTCTGCAGGAATGCCGACAAAGAAGAAATTGAGACTGATAGGCACCTCCTCCGGTACTACTCCTTTTCCTCAAGAATTTGGCCTGGCTGGGTGGTCCTCTCGGTATTAGAAGTAATATGGACTCGGGCATACCGCTCTCAGACTGGATTATTAATTGTATTAAATATCTACGGACTACGGATAAAGATGACAGCCTAAC
Source organism: Agrostemma githago (assembly GCA_958450325.1). NCBI lineage: Eukaryota > Viridiplantae > Streptophyta > Magnoliopsida > Caryophyllales > Caryophyllaceae > Agrostemma > Agrostemma githago. Next base: position 50,809,828 of record OY288256.1, read on the forward strand.
TCACAGCTTTGTTGGGACCCTATGGGCAATATGGTTAATAAGAAATAGAAGTACCTTTGATGGCATTCCATGGCCTGCTGATAAAGCGATTTCTCTCATTCATATGGTCAAACCGTCAAAAACTTCTAAACTGGATCACAATGGGATTACAGAAACAGAGAAACAAAGTTACTCATTTCGTGAAGGCGCCCTGCTTCAACTCATAGGTTGTGCGTCGATCTCCTGCAATCTGATTACGATTGAAGTGGACGCTTCATGGAAACCCAACAAAAACTACTCCCGTGGCTGGATTGCCCTCTTGCAGGGTGGAGCACCAATTGCTGCTGATGCTCGTACCTTCCTAGCCCACACACCGCACGCTGCTGAAGCTTATGGACTACTTCAAGCTTGCCTCTGGGCTCTTGATTGTGGCTACCTTCACATCATAATACGTACTGACTGCCTCAGCTTCATTGAAGCTATAGCTGCTTAGAATCAGCATATCAATGATCTCCGGGGTCTTATTTACAATACTGTCTTTCTCTCTACATTTTCACTGTCTTTCTTTACAATACATCCCTAGAACTTTTAATAAACGTGCTCATGAACTTGCCATCAACGCACGAAACAATTGTTATTCTAGTTTTTATCGCTGGCAAAAAAAATATAACTTAGGGAGTACTAGATACACGAGATACCCCATCAGATACACAACATACACACTAGATACACAACATAGCCCACTAGATGCAGAAGATAGTTCGTCGGACACACGACATAACTCACTGGATACACAAGATAACCTGTCGAGTACACAATATAAGCCACTAGATACACAACATAACCCATTAGATACACAAGATAATAGTTCCCCGTATATATATACATCAAAACATAATCCACTAGAAAATAATTAACAAGATTATCAAAACTCATTGGATACACATTAAAAGTTAAAACCAACCCACTTACAATTTATACCATCACATCCTTACTCCTTCACATATCTCGTTATCATCATTAAATCAAAAGTATCATCAAATCAAAATCATCATCACCAACTCGATTAAAATAAGTGTACAACCTAACCATTAGTCCTAGCTATACCCCATCTACGAAGAACTATGACGACATGTACGATCTTGCTCTTATCATTCTCTTTAGTAAATGCTCTCATGTAAATCAATTATTTGATGTATGTAGTACTTATAACAATATGTCTCAATACATATTTAAATGTATTTGGGTACTGTTGTGCACCTGGGTAAATCAATTATTTATGCATAGTTTTGCCGATGATTGTATCGGCCGACGACGACAATGGTTTGTGTCGGAGATGCATGTGCATTCTTTTAATGGTCGTGAGTGCGAATTAATAAGAGAGGGAGAAAGATTGATATCTACAAGGGTTTCAATTTAATATTGAGCATTGATTTAATATAAATACAATGGTGTATCTTTTAGGAATTATTTAATCTATACCGTTGGTTTACTTGTAATCTGATGGTTATAGTGTGTTCTCACCGTTTTCACTGAGTGATCATTCCTACCGGATCCTAAATATATATATATATATACACAAGTCAGAGTGTCAGACTGACACTCCATCATTCCACCCCCTCACGTCACTCTCTCTCCAACTCCCTCACTCCCTCTTTCATCCAACATTATTTCTTCTTTTTTACCCCCATCCAAACAATCCTTTACACTTACTATAAATGAACAATCCAATCAATTCTTTACATTCTTCTTTTGGCAAAAGATTTTACCTTTTAATCCTCATATCTTTCCTCTATTTACACAAAATGCCACTACTTTTTCCTTACTTTAATTTTGGTGGACCCATAACACCATTTGATTTACCAATAATACCCTTACTTTTACCACTTTTTCTTAAAATTGATGAAAATCCTTATGTCAATGATTGTTTGGATGGGAGGGAGTATGTGTGTATATATACAGATTTAATTATTTTGGCCCGAATAAATGAAATACGGATCGATCCGGATTATAAATTAGTTTACTTGGATCGTTAAACCTGAAAAGAAGACAAATTGGGCTAATATCACTAATGAGCCCATAAATGGGTCTGTGACTACAAAGTTCACAAGGAGAACAAAAAAATCTATAAATAGAACCCCTTCATTCATTTGAGAGGATTGAAAAATTTCTGAAGCAAAGGATCAAGAGACAACAAGACACAGGTTGCTACAAGTCTCTCCATCAAATCAAGCACGATAAATCATGCCGCTTGCTTAGAAGACCCAAGTCAAATTCAAACATTTAAGAGAGATTCAAGTCCCGGCTACCCTCCCAAGAACATCAAGCAACACCGCGTGTGGAGCAGTACAAGTCGGCTACGCACGTCCCCCTATCGCGTACATGTGTCCTTATGGCGCATTAGAATCAGCGGATACATTAGAGATTGTATACGTACTATCGATAATTATTAATAAAATTTATTTGTTTCCTTATTTTATATTTTAGTTAACTGCGATAAAAAAAATTGTCGTTACACATACTAAAGCATATACAATTGTGTCTGTTTTGTTGGAAAGAAGCTACAACAAAGTTTTAGTCTAAAAATCATATTCCGCTAAAACTCTAATTTTAACCTATTAGTTATTCGATATGGAGTATAATTAACTACGAGCATTAATTACTCCGTATATAATACGGATTATTTTTTATTTGAATATAATTTTGTGTCTAATCTTAATTTAAACTATCTCACATTTTTAGTACATTAAGCTCTTTTACAATTGTACATGAGGAAGTAACATTACAATTAGATTTGACTTGTAAACTCGACCTGCCAAACCCGTTTTCATGTTCATTTGCCTTGAAAGTTGAGTAAAGTTGTTTCTCACATTCGTTTGCCTGGAATACTCCCTCCAGAAAATCTCAGGTTTATTTAGGGCTTAGATTGTATAGATAGTGTAAATGTGAAATTCACAAGTGTCGATAATTGTGAACCTGTCCAAATAGTGGAGTTAGAATTTGGTGGACATGGGCCGCTTTTTATTTCATTCACATCTACACCATCTTTCTTGCTCGTATTTATTATGCAATGCAATGCCAATTGCCACCCCCACGACTCATAACTCATAAGTCATAAGGCCCCCCCACTGGCCACTGCCTTATACAAATTTGTATTTGTGTGTATGAACATTGTACCATATTGTGTAACAGAATAATATACGATCATTTAGGTAAATAGAGATTATTTTTTAGTACTATTAAAAAGTGAGTATCATTTAATTTAAATGGTCACTATCTAATTTAAAAGTGATCCATGTTGTACTATAAATAATTACGAGTAATTTTTACTTATATTCTATCGGACAACGGTTATACTATAATTTATGTAAAGTCAGAGCTTAACTTTCTGAAATAAATTCACCTAACTGATACTCCTATTAACTACTGTACTAAGTAAAGGCAAGTCTAACCTAATTAATTAATTAATTACTGTAGTAGATAATAAGTTCAGAACTAAATTAGGATTTGTGGATTAAGATAGAATAAAATGATTATTATTTGATGGGGGTCGAGAGCCTGCGCCAGGTCGCCCGCCTAGCAGGCCCCATAACGACCCAACCCGGGGAATCAAAGAGCCTGCCCAACAGGCTGCCAGGACAAGACAACAGGATCCCCCAAAGGGGATAGCTTCAGGTAGGCCGCCTGCCCAGCAGGGCGGGGCGACCAACCAGGGAGGGCCTTCAAAAGCCCCCTGCTCGCCTGTCCCCAGGCGACCTCTCCCTCGAGCAGGGCAGGGGTTACCCGGGGCCCCTCCGTCATTTCGCCTAAGGTAAGAGAGAATGGGTGGACAAAATGGGTCCACGTGTCACTCTGCCATCCACCCATTCTCCCGCTCTTTTCCCTCTCCTCCTCTCTCTCTTGTGGGAAGGTATAAATACCCATCCATTTCCCACTTAGAGAGGGTTGGATTTTCTCTCTCTAGACTCTAACTCTAAAAACGCCACCTAGCTCCTCACGAACTAGGTTCATCAAGGCATTCACAGACTGACTTAGGCATCGGAGAGGGTTCCCTCGGACAACCTCCGAGGCCCTGTGGTTCACTGTGCAGGGAGCAGGCTCAATCCGCCGAGAAAGTCTGACCGCCGGAGTGAGAGAAAGGAGAGGCAGAAGGAAATCAAACAAGCAACATTCCGGACTTAGAACCCGAATCCGAAGTCGGGTTAATTGTTTCCATACCGGAACAATTTGGCGCCGTCTGTGGGGAGGAAATCGCTTGTACCCACGAAATTACCCACAAAATCAACCATTCTCAAACACGAATTTAACCAATTACAACTACAAATGCCTGAAATTTTTGACACCTGCTCTGTGGCAAATCCACCCAAAGCCCCCAATATGGCATGCCGCTGGAAGTAACACCCGCCGCCACGATTCCAGGCGTGGGGCGAGCCAGTCTCCAGGGGGCACTGGGTCAAGGAGTAATTGCCATGGCAGGGCAGGGGACACATCCAAGGCAAACTCTGAACCTCACCCCTGCCCAGATGGTGCAGACTGCGGCGTTCTTCTCAGCTATGTTGGATCAGGAATTCACTCCGGACGATCTGGTAGGCAGGGTCGCCACGACCCCCAGGTTGCTCCACTTTGAAAGTGGAGAAGGAACCGGGGGCACAAAGCGGACCGCCGTCAGAAACGTTCAGAGGAAGGCCAGGAAGACAGCTCAGGCGTATGCAAAGGTGCAAAGGCGGATCACAAAAGCCCGTCAGGAGCCGCCTGCGCAGCAAGAGGCTGCTAACCCTGGAGAGGCATTCTCCATTCATACTACAAAGTCCATGGCTGCTCGCGAAAGAAGGGGCTTATCCCAAGACCTGAAGAATCGCATGAGGCATAAGGAGCCTATGTCTAAACGCCTGGGGGAGAAACAGGGAGATGTGTTCTCCAGGCTGACACCAGTAGGAGAATCTCAGCCTGTGCCAGGACTGTCCCAGAGCCTGCAGTCCCGGCTCAACAATGGCCAGCCTCTTAAGTCAAGGCACCGCGAGGGCGATAACCTTGAGCCGGCTCAGAAGAAGCGCTCGCGGTATCATTCCCCTCCCAAGGACGACGAAGCGATAAGCAGGCGCCCACCTTGGTACCGCTCCCCTGAAAGTAGGAGACCGATCCCTGACAGAAGGGACGACCACGGTCACTACTCGGGCACGAGCAGGTCGAGAATGGTGGGCAGGCCAACCAAGACCCCGCTTCACCCTGAGGTACAGGCATATCCTATCCCAAAGATTAAAATGCCCTATGTTAAGTTTGACGGCACGACTGACCCGGAGGATCATTTGGCGGCATACGAGAGCCATATGGGCATGTATGACGCCGATGACGCGGTTTGGTGCAAAATTTTTCCAACCACCCTGGTAGGTCTGGCCCAGGGTTGGTTCAGGGATTTGCCGCAGGAGTCAATATGTTTCTTCATCGAGTTGGCCGAGGCTTTCCTTGACCAGTATGCGGGAAACAAGAGGCGACGTCTTACTCGGTTCGACCTAATGACTCTCAGGCAGAAGAAGGGTGAGTCTGTCAGGGAATACCTGAAGAGGTTTGACTTGTCCTTCCAGCAGGTCAAAGAGATAGACGATGCGACAGGGACGTACGCACTGACTAACTCACTGCTTCCTGGGGAAATGAAGAACCAATTGATCAGAGCCCAGCCGGAAACTCTGGCCAAGGCCAGGAAAATCGCTGAAGGGTTTATGCTGCAAGAGGAGTTCCACAGCCTGCCGGATACCCCCGCGGGCCCTACCAGGCAGCAGGAGGGACCGTAGGGTGGACGTGGCAGAAATGAATCCGGAAAACAGAGAGCCGAAGAGGGAGATACCCCCAAGAAAGAGCGCACAGCCTACCAGCCCAGGTTCGACAGCTACACGGCCCTCAACAAATCCAGGGCAGAGATTTTCGAACTGGAAAAGGAGACTGCTAAGTGGAACCGCCCAAGAAAACCACGCAGCCCAAAAGGGGACCCCAAGAAGTTCTGCACCTTCCATGATTGCGTACGCCATACTACCGAGGAGTGCCGCCACCTGAAGGACGAAATCGAGAAGTTAATCAGGAATGGCTGGCTGGCCAACTACGCAGCAAGGATTAAATCACAGAAAGAAACGTCTGAAAAGCCTGAAGGCTCAGTACAGAACCGCCTGATAATCCATGTGATATCAGGGGATGCAGAGGGCCAGACCAGCAGAAGAGGTCAGAAGAGGCAGATTCGTGAGCTAAGAAACCAAATCTGTTATGCCGAAAGGGCAGGGAGCCTAAAGGGAATGACGCTAAGCATCACCCCTGAGGATGCAGGGCGAGTGGTGTACCCTCAGAGCGATCCCTTGGTGCTATCCCTAGAAATCAGCAATCACATTGTGCGGAGATGCATGGTGGATACCGGTGCATACACGAACATGCTCTACAAGGATGCCTTCGATAAAATGGGCCTGGAAAAAAGGCACCTGCGACCTGCCCCTGGATCATTGTACGGGTTCAGCGGGGCAGGCATACTGCCCATGGGAATCATAGACCTGCCTGTAACATTCGGGGAGGGGGCCACTGCAAGAAATGTCAGGGCATCGTTCGTTGTAGTAGATGCAAGGTCTGCTTACAACGCCCTAATCGGTAGGGCCACCCTGGACGAGATTGAGGCGGCCATATCAATCAGGGCTCTCACTATAGCCTATGTTAAAGACTTTGGCCTTGAAGGTAAAGTGCATGGAGACCAGGAGTCAGCCAGGCAGTGCTACTCCGTGGCCCTGCAAACCCATGAGAATGAGAGAAAAGGAAAGAGAAAAGCTGACAGTTCCCCCAGAAGGGAAGGCGAGATTCCAGCCGGTAATCAAGCATCCGACCACCCGGAACCTGGGGGAGAAAGCATGCTGGTGGACCTGGAGCCAGGGAGGCAGGTCCTTATAGCAGCTGACCTGGAAGAGTCCTACCAGGCTGAATTGATCGAGTTTTTAAAAGATAACAAGGATGTATTCGCCTACGTACTCGGCGGATGAGATGCCAGGGGTTGATCCAACATGTATCGTTCACAGACTGAACGTAAACGCGGACGCCCACCCTGTAAAACAGAAAAAGCGAAATATGTCCGCAGAGAAGGACGTGGCGATTAAGGAGGAAATTGAAAAACTTCTGAAGGCAGACTTTATTGAGGTTTGTGACTACCCGGAATGGTTAGCAAATGTAGTCATGGTTAAGAAATCATCAGGCGCATGGAGAATGTGCGTGGACTTTACAAACCTTAACAAGGCCTGCCCGAAAGACTGCTACCCACTCCCTAGGATTGACCAACTGGTAGACGCTACCAGTGGATATACTATGCTGAGCTTCCTGGACGCCTTCTCAGGGTATCATCAAGTGTACTTATGGCAGCCGGACAGGGTGAAATGTGCCTTCATCACCAGTTCAGGCACCTACATGTACAAAATGATGCCATTTGGGCTTAAAAACGCAGGGGCCACATACCAACGCCTGGTCGACAAGGTGTTCGAAGGTCAAAAAGGCAGAAACATAGAAGCCTATGTCGATGACGCCATTGTAAAAAGCAAAGGAAACAATGAGCACCTGGCAGATCTGCAGGAGACCTTCTCCTCCCTGCGCGCCTACAAAATGAAACTCAATCCAAAGAAGTGTACGTTTGGGGTTCGCTCTGGCAAGTTCTTGGGTTTTCTGGTCAGCTCTCGAGGGATAGACGCTAACCCCGAGAAAGTTCAGGCTGTTCTGGACCTTCCTGAACCCAGAACCATCAGGGACATTCAACGTCTGACAGGCCGCATGGCCGCCCTGGCACGCTTCATTGCCAGGTCAGCAGACAAGTCAACCCCATTCTTCAAAATATTGAAAGGCAACAAGCAATTTAAGTGGGAGGATGAGCAAAAAGAAGCCTTCGAGCAGTTGAAGGAACATTTAAAGAAGCTCCCCACCCTGGCAAGGCCAGTGGCAGGGGAAAAACTCTTCCTCTATATCGTTGTAACTAATGTGACAGTCAGCGCAGTCATCTTGAGAGAAGAAGCAGGCGCTCAGCAGCCTATATACTTTGTGAGCCATGCCCTGGGGGCAGCAGAAAGGAATTATCCTATGGTCGAGAAGGTAGCTTATGCGGTTGTCATAGCAGCCAGGAAACTGAGGCCATACTTCGACGCACACCCTGTCGTGGTGCTGACAGACCAGCCCTTGGAGAAAGTACTGAAGAAATTCGAAAAGTCAGGCAGGCTGCTAAAATGGGCCATTGAGTTGAGGGGAATAGGGATAACATACCAATCCAGAACAGCCATCAAAGCCCAAGCCCTGGCCGACTTTCTAGCAGAATGCTCCCACTCTAAGGAGGATAGCCCAACTGCCGGCGAATGGGTGGTATACACCGACGGGTCCTCCACAGCTAATGGTGCAGGGGCCGGAGTCGTGTTGACCGGCCCGGAAGGGACTAATTTTGAACATGCACTTAGATTTGTCTTCCCCAATTCAAACAATGACGCTGAATACGAAGCAGTGCTCGCAGGCGTTAACTTAGCCAAAGCCGAAGGCGCAGAGCGGATTGTCCTGGCAACAGACTCCCAGCTCATCGCCAACCAAATCAATGGAGAATATGAGGCCAGGGACCAAACGATGGCCGCATACCTGGAAATGGTGAAGAGAGAGTTGTTAGGCCTGAAGTCGTATGAAATCAGGCAAATCCCTCGGTCCCAAAACAATCGGGCAGATGCCCTGTCCAAACTGGCTAGTTCCAGCCTGCAGGATATAAGGAGGTCAGTATGGGTAGACGTCATCCAAAAAAAAATCTATCATTCCCTGCCAAATAGTTGGCGCTGTAGAGGAGACAGGGTCTGAGAATTGGATGACCCCCATCATCCTGTTCAAGAAACATGGAATTTTACCGTCTGACCCCGTGCAAAAAAGAAAGATGCCGACGAGAGCTGCATGGTTCATATTAATCGGGGAAGACTTGTACAAAAAATCGTTCTCATCTCCCCTGCTCAAATGTCTGGGGGCAGAGCAGGCGGCGGAGGTCTTGGATGACATTCACTCAGGGATATGTGGCCATCACATAGGAGGAAAGTCGTTGGCACACAAGGCCTTAAGGGCGGGATACTACTGGCCGACCCTACTGGCCGACGCAAAAGACTTGACTCAAAAATGCAGGAAATGTCAACTTTTTGCCCCATCCATCCATGCCCCGGCCCAAGAGCTCAGGCCAATCCTATCCCCGATCCCCTTCGCTCAGTGGGGGATGGACATACTAGGCCCTTTTGCAGTGGCAACCGGGGGCAGAAAATTCCTGATCGTGGCTATCGACTACTTCACCAAGTGGGTGGAGGCTGAGGCAGTGCCTAATATCACTGAGCCTGCAGTCAGGAAGGTGATATGGAGGAATATCATCACTAGATTCGGCCTACCAAAGATGTTAGTATTTGATCATGGAAGGCAATTTGATAACGACCCTCTGAGGATCTGGTTGGAAGGCCATGGCGTCGCAGTTGCCTACTCTGCCGTCTGCCACCCTCAAACCAATGGACAGGCAGAGGCAGCCAAAAAACTGATCCTGAATGGTCTTAAGAAGATGGTAGACGACCTCAAGGGCAGATGGGCCGACGAGCTCCCCAGCATACTCTGGTCAATCAGGACCACCCGAAAGGAATCTACAGGTCAGACCCCGTTTGGCCTGGTATACGGAGCAGAGGCCCTATTACCTATCGAGGCCAGAATCCCTTCCCTGCGCTCCTTGCAATACGACCAGGCTGAGAATGAAGTAGCAATGACTGTGGCCTTAGACCTGGTCAGTGAGGTAAGGGAGGAGGCTAGTGCCAATATCGTCGCCTACCAGCAACGGATGAGGAAGGCGTACAACAAGAGAGTGCATGAGAGAAATTTTCAGATGGGCGATCTGGTTCTCAGAAAAACACAGGCTGTGGGAAAATCGAGAGAGCACGGCAAACTAAGTGCTAACTGGGAAGGTTCATACCAAGTAACTCGAATCTTAGGGTCAGGCACATACAGAATCGCCAATCTTGAGGGCCAAGAGTTGAGTGCTCACTGGAATGCAGAAACCCTAAAAAAGTATTATGTCTAGCAAGATCTTAAAATAGTTTTCGTTTCCTGAAAAATTGGCGGAGAACGGTCAAGAATGTCGACGGCTCCGACCACCCTTGTGTTAAGTTTTTTACAAAGAAATGAAAGGAACTTCAAGTCTATACTCGTTGCCTGTTCAAACTTGCGTTTTCACACACAAACGAGCAGGGGGCAATAGGGGGAGGCCCCCCTGTTGCCAGAACTAAGGAAAATGGACCCCCCAACAAAAATTCTAAGCCTCCATGCTTACCTCTGGGCAGGCAGGGGGCAGGCCCCCTGGACTTTTATCAAAAGCCAGGGACAGGCCAAATGAACAAGGACTGGGGGCAGGCTCCCCAACCTTGTATAAAAAACGCAAAAAGCCTCCCTGCTTGCCTCTGGGCAGGTAGGGGGCAGGCCCCCTGGACTTTGATCAAAAGCCAGGGACAGGCCAGGCCCTACGCGCCGAATGAACAAGGACTGGGGGCAGGCTCCCCAACCTTGTATAAAAAACGCAAAAAGCCTCCCTGCTTGCCTCTGGGCAGGCAGGGGGCAGGCCCCCTGGACTTTGATCAAAAGCCAGGGACAGGCCAGACCTCCCGAAACAGAAATAGATGAAAACAAACGAAAGAGGTGCCTTCATAAAAAGGAGAACAGTAGAAATACACAGGATAAAGTGTTTACAAACAAAAAGGGGATCACACCAGGCAAGGCAGCCGGCCACAAAAGGGCTCGGCGCGCGAAAAGAGAAGAACAAGAAATTAACGCGTCAGCATAAGCGCGGCAGGGGATGGACAAGAGCCCTCTGAGGATGACTGCCCTGCATGTTAGGCAGGAGGAACTTCTGGATTAGGGATAGCAGCCTCTTCAGCCATTTTGCGTATCTGGGCATCATCCTTAGCAGCATAAAGAGCTCGAAAGGCCTCCTCATCAAAGCCAGGGAACATCTCCCCGACGACCTCCATAACCACCCCCAGACAAGAGTTGGCACCGTTCTCAAAGCCTGTCGCCACCGCAGCTTCAGCCTCCTGGAGTATTTCACCCTTTTCCCTCTGCCACTCCCTAGTTTTCACCGCCAAGTCACTAAGAGCCTCCTGAAGGTCCGAGTCCGGCTTAGAAAGACGCTCCTCTAGGTCAGCAGCCTTTCTCTTAGCATGATCCAACTCGGCCAAAGTCTTTTTAGCCCGCTCCAGCTCCACAAAGGCCTGCTTGGCCCTCTTCGACTCCTCCTCTAGGCGAGACACCTCCCTGACTGCCCTCTCACCTTGGGATTTCCAGTGGGTCGCCTGATTTCTGGCCTCCTCCAGCTCATTCTCTTACTTCAATAGCTGATCCTTCAGACCAGCAATAAGAGTAGCATCCCTTTCAACTGTAGCCAGGCGGTCAGAATTGGTCAACTCCTCATCGCTCAGACGACTAAGCTAAGGGCAGCTAGCTCAGCAGAAGCCTGGATAACTCTGGCAGTACGCTGAATGTATTGAATCACCTGATGGGTGGCGGAGTTGATAGTTTTGATAAGGTCATCCGCTAGAACGGCCCTAGAGTCAGAAAAGTAAGGCGGAAACATCCTGGCTGTCACCGCGGTGTAATGAAACTCAGTATTTTCCTCAGAAAACAGGGTATCTGGGACCCCCCGAGCAAAACATTTCGGGTCAGGCATATCAGCCTCCAGGTCTACCACGTGATCAGCAGTTAAAGGTTCCCTACTCCTCTTCCTGACCAGCTCCCGAGGAGTACTTTCCCCTGTCTCCTCAGAACCGACGGGCTGCGGTCCCAAAGGAGTCTGGACCCCCGCAGAAGACCCCCCCTGCTTACCGACAGGGGGAGGAGTGGCCTCAGAGGCAGCCACCTTTCCCACAACAGGAGGGGTAGCCTCGGAGGCCGCCGGTTTCGCAGGCGTCGATTTGGGGGGGCAGGAAGCCTAGGCCTACTGAACGAGAGGCCCTTTAAGTGCTTCATCAGGTTCTTCTCACCTTTCCTAAAATCAGGAGGAAGGGAAGGCCGCCTCTGGACAACAACAAGCGCTTCAGTTAAACCCAAACGCCTTACCTCCCTCTTCGTCCAGAGGCAGGTAGCAAGGTCTGCAAGGAAAAGAAATGGCCGATTAGAAAACCACCAAGAAAAGGGGGAAGGGGATAAAGAGAAACCACCGACGCCCCTGAACTACCATTATTTTTGCCAGGGTTCAGACCCACTCGGGTCAGATATCTATCAGTAGCAATAAGCTCCGCATGAGGAAGCCAAAAACTGGGACCATAAACCCCTGACTTATCAGTGTGAGCCGGGAATTTTTTGACCAAGTCCTCATCCTTCTTGCTCAGCTTCACCTCCAAAGCCTTCCCCCCAACGCCAGGATGGTACTCCTGGTGGGTCTCTAGCCTGGTGTGGACGTGATTCCTGAAATGCCGAGGAATATTCCACCCGTCGGCACTGTGCACGTAAAGAAAGTTGTTTTTCCAATCCCTCAGGCTGTCCATAGGTGGCTGATAAGTGTAGTTTGTAGTGCCTATTTTGTAGTGTTTTGGTCCCATTTTCCTTGTGGAATCGCTCCTTGGGAGCGGTTTATGGGCTACTTATGCTTCCTGTAGTTCGTTTCAGGTTCCCGAGACCGCTAATGAAGAGTTGGAGCGAATCCGACCCGATACATACACCTTTTGGAGCCAACGAAGTGAAGGAACGATCACTCGATGCCTTGGAATCGACCCCGAGACCTTGGGACCCAATCCCGAGCCTCTTAGACTCGATCCCGAGACCCGAGATTCGGTGAGAAGCCCATGAGAAGCAAGGAGGGACCATAGAGAGTATATTGGAGGCCTACAGAGCCTACCCGACCGAGACCAAGTGTCATCTCGGTCGGGAAGAGGTGCACGTTTAAGGAGGCTGCTGTGAAGAGCCGTCTCGGCCGAGACCAACCTTGTCTCGGTCGGGACCAGCCCTTCCCGGCTGAGATGGGGCCGTCTCGGTCGGGACGGGGGTGCTGCAGCCCGTGTCCTCTTGTTTTCTTCTCCCTTGTTATTGTAACCCTATAAATACTCATCCTCTTGTAATCTTATGTTATATTCTTGACTTCTCCTAAAACCCTAGACTACTTTAGGTTAGATTAGATTAGATTAGTGTAGATTAGTCAGTAATTAGTTGTTAATCCTAGTTTAGTCTTGTATTAAGGGAATTCTTCAAGATCCATTCAAGATTAACAACCTTGGGTGTTTGTTTTGGGTTTTCTTCATTAATGCAAGTTTTATTCTTTCTTCTTCACTAGTATGGTAATCTTCTCTTCCTTTTTCTCTTAATCTTTGTTTAAGTTATTCAAGTTTCAATCTTTAGTTCTTGATTATTGTTTATTGTTCTCCATACTTGTTAGATTCATTGTGTATGTTTTGTTTCTTGTGTTGTTTCCTCTTATTCTTGCTAGTTGTAGTTGGATTATGTTAGAGTAGTGTTCTTGCTAGGGTTAGTAGGGTGATTAGGGTGTTAATTGGATGATTAAGGGATTGTTGGAGATGTTGGTCGAAGATTTGGGTTTCCTCTTGGTTTGGTGCACATCACATGTTTGTTGAAATGCTTGATTGACTAGTAGAACCATATACTTCTTTTTCTTGCCTTTCTCTTGTGGGTGATAGTTTGTTTGTGGGTTCGGTTCCCTCACTAAGTTGCGAGAGCCCGGTGAGGACGACCCCTAGGTCGGTCTAAGTAGCGAGAGCCCGGATGCGACCTAGGCCACCATAGCGCGCTAGAACCCCGTTTGTCATGTGTGTCGCCAAGATGGGTTCTAGGTGGAACCTCTAGGTAGGTCTAAGTTGCGAGAGCCCGGACCAACCTAGATTACCCTACTACCTCCTTCGCTCTAGTTATCCCTTGACCATTCCGTTACCCCTTTGACCCCGACCTAATCCTAGCCCGTTTCTTTGTTTGTTTCTCCGGTACCTTAGTCTTAGTCTAGCTTTCTCCCCTTCTATCATTCTCTAGTTTAGTTTAGCTCGTTGACTTAGTCTAGTATTTGGGCCGATCTAGTCTAGGCTATACGTTACCGTCCCCGTGGGTTCGACCCGACTTGCCCTATCTACCGTAGGAATAGCCGGTTATATTATTGACGGTTGGGATTCCACGACAAATCCTTACCATCAGTGGCCACACCAGGGTATGGCCTTTCTGTCTCAGGAGAGACCAGTACCCAGGAGAACCCTCGCTCCCGGAGGGAACCATGTGCAGACCGGCCATAAACCTCAGAGCATCAATAGAGGGCTCGGTGTAGTGAAACAGGCAGGTCCAAGCATACGATATCAGCGACCGAACGGCCATGGCAGTCAGTTGAGCTATGGCTACATTCATCCGCCTGAAGGCCTCTTCCAGGAAAGGATGAAGGGGGAAACGCAGGCCGAATTCAAGACACTTGTGGTAAACCGCTATGCAACCATCAGGAGGGCAGCATACGATGTCTTTTTCACCGGGGACGACAATTGTATACCCCTCCCCAAAATTGTAAAAACGCTCAATCGCGCTGGCAGCATTTTTCGCAAGAATCAAATCCCGGTTTTTAGGTTCAGGGTAGGTCCCCAGGGCAACGTGGTATTTGGTCTTGTCTAGATAATAAGTTCTGCCCTTTTCCCGGGGAATAAGGGGACCGGAAGTCCTGGAGGGGTCAATCTCCAGCGCCTCGTCGTCCGAGTCAACGACGTCATAGGGGGCAGGTTCAGGAGAGTTGCCACCTTCACTGTCCCCCGAATGACCCTCCTCAACTATCCTAGGGCTAGCTCCCCTAGATGAGGAGGCAAGATTTTCCATACTCTCCTCCCCATCCTCCGTCCCCTCAACCAACGGATCGGTAAACGGCAGGATGCGCGCGCGGTTTCTAGACATAGTACTCTAAGAAGAACAAAAAGCAGAGAAATCGAAAGAAAGAGAGCAAGAACTTGAGATTAGAAGTCTAACCTAAGGTTGACTGCTGACTGGACGAAAACTTGAAGAGGAAAAGCCCAAGTAAGTTTCCCAGAAATATGAGGGTGCGGGAAAAGGCTCGAATTTTCTCTCAAAGATTTGCAGAAGAAAGAAAAAATTTTGGAAAAAGAGGAAGTATGAATGACGGATTGCTTTTATAGAAGGGAAGGCAGGTGAAGAGTCGCCAACCCTCAAAAACCCGCCCAAGGACTACTTTCCACGTGTCGTGTTCTCAAAAGTCAGCCCCTTGTAGCTTCCCAAGGGTAGCCTCGAGAAGACCAAAGGGTGTCAGAGGATTAATCGCCCTGTGACGTCCTCCCTTCATTTAAATAAATAATAACAAATAATAAAAATGCCACACATAAACAAATCGCCTGATTTTTCATTAATTTGAAGAAAACCCGAAAAACGGGCAAGTTACATCCCATACATGACAGGCAAAAAAGTACAAAAGGAGCCCAAGTTTCCGGCTCACCACGCCTGCACCCTGTGTGCAGGCCTAGTCATCATCTATTTCCGGGGAATAATCCCCAGAGCTATCCTGACCTCCTACGTCAGACCCCCAATCCCAGTCGCTGGAATCCTTGAAAGGATCGTCTGGAAGCCCATCCTCGTCCCTGTTGGAAGAGTAGCCCATGCCTTCGCTATCCCCAGAGTCTCGGCTGCTAATATCCCAATCCCTTCCATAAGGGATTGTCTGATTGCCGTCGCAAGAGCCACAGCCCACTCTCCTCGCCAGAGGAGAAGAGGGGCCTGACTCCGAAGAAGAATTCAGCTCAGGACAGCTGGGGTCGAATTGTTCCGGATGGAGCCAAGGAAAGCACTCGTGGCATCCCCTGTCGTAACAGCCCCCGCCTTGGAGGCAACGCTTGAACCGGGAGCCAACTAAAGGCGAGGATTTAATGGGACGTTTGTCTGCCCTGGCAGAAACCCTCCTAGCATTCTGGCGAGGGCGAGGGTGCGAACGCCGGCTTCGGCGCAGGGCTAGAAGGGCTGCCCTAGCATACCTTAGCCTCCAGAACCCCTTGAAAAGGAAGCTCACGGTGCGAATTCCATTGCGAATAACAGTCTTCTTAACCCAAGACATGGTTCTAAAAAAAAAAGATGAACAAGAAGGAAAGTGAAGATATGATAGCAGAATGAAAGAAAGGGCCGCAATTTACACAAAAAGGGAGGCCAGGGCATTAAATGGCGCTCCAACCACCTTGACAGGGGGCACGCCCAATCAGCAAACCAGCACGCTGCCCAAAAATCCACTGAGTGTAAAAACCAATCATGACCAAAAGACAACTAAACTCTTGGCATGCCCAATACAGAAGAGTCTCCTCCCTCGGGAATGCGCAAACGCATTAAATGCAGTGATGAAACCGCAAGTCAACTCCCCACCATCAAGAGTTCACCTGCTAAGGAGAAGCCCCACTTCCCCCCAGCCGGTGAGGGCCAATTGATGGGGGTCGAGAGCCTGCGCCAAGTTGCCCGCCTGGCAGGCCCCATAACGACCCAACCCGGGGAATCAAAGAGCCTGCCCAACAGGCTGCCAGGACAAGACAACAGGATCCCCCAAAGGGGATAGCTTCAGGTAGGCCGCCTGCCCAGCAGGGCGGGGCGACCAACCAGGGAGGGCCTTCAAAAGCCCCCTGCTCGCCTATCCCCAGGCGACCTCTCCCCCGAGCAGGGCAGGGGTTACCCGGGGCCCCTCCTTCATTTCGCCTAAGGTAAGAGAGAATGGGTGGACAAAATGGGTCCACGTGTCACTCTGCCATCCACCCATTCTCCCGCTCTTTTCCCTCTCCTCCTCTCTCTCTCTTGTGGGAAGGTATAAATACCCATCCATTTCCGACTTAGAGAGGGTTGGATTTTCTCTCTCTAGACTCTGACTCTAAAAACGCCACCTAGCTCCTCACGAACTAGGTTCATCAAGGCATTCACAAACTGACTTAGGCATCGAAGAGGGTTCCCTCGGACAACCTCCGAGGCCCAGTGCGTTCACTGTGCAGGGAGCAGGCTCAATCCGCCGAGAAAGTCTGACCGCCGGAGTGAGAGAAAGGAGAGGCAGAAGGAAATCAAACAAGCAACATTCCGAACTTAGAACCCGAATCCGAAGTCGGGTTAATCGTTTCCATACCGGAACATTATTGATTAAGAATGATGAAATGCATCATGTATAGTGGAATAATACACGGACAATTCATCAAAGCCATAGGTACTAAACACCCAGTCTTCCACTCTTACTCTATGAGTCTATGTCCATGATTCTTGTATGAGACGGTCTCGATCATTTCATACGTCACATTTTATTACATTATTCCTAATTTTGATGCTAACTCTATTTACTAATGAGTTTTGTTAGTTAAATGATGGGTCGTATTTAGTCGTATTTATTACGACGGTTTTGGTGTATTTTGTGAGTTAAGTCGGTTGTCTTGTATTGCATTTGTGTCAATTTGATATGAATGTAATATAGGCTATTTTGAGGATGCTAACCATTGGACCGTCGATTTGGGCTAAGAACGATTAAAACATGAAGAAGAAGAAAGTCCACTTGAAGACCCGGAACGAAAGAATCGCAAGAAATAGCTACAGCCTGCCACGCGAGTCGCATAGAATTCAGGCGAGTCGCGCGGATGCCTGTAACATCTCACGCATTCCGTCTTATTTTGTGTTACATGGCTACGTTTTTAAGACTTGGTTCTCAATTAGGAAACTTTATTATTATTAGGATAGCTTATTATTTTATTATTATGGGTAAACTATTATTAGGTTAAGCTTAGTTTTAGATTTTTATTATTCATATCATCACATCTAGTTTAACGGAAGATTAGAGAAGAAAAGGGAGACCTTTGAAGAACCCTAATTTTCCATTGCAAGTATGTGTAACTAATCTTCTCTACTTAGATTCAAGCCTTTGAAACGCTCAAGAAACGTTTGTGAGTTTGAATGTTTTGATTATTAACCTTGATTATTATGAATTGCTTTGTTATCAATTTGATGAATGTTGTTGTTGATTGCTAGGTGTACATCTAGTACTTGATTGCATTGTTCTATCGTTAGTATCGTTAATTGAGTAGGATTTACTGATTAACTTTACATTAGTAACAACTAGGAATTAATATTGAACGGGATACGTTGATATTAGTACTTAGAAGCGATTCATATAAATATCTAAGGCGCGACTGGATTGTACATGCTATTTATTCTCTATCGAATTCTCAGATCTATATATATTGCTTCCGTCTAATTGAACCTAGAACTGGATTGTTTAGGTTGTTTTACGGTTAGGGTTAATTAAGAACGGGATTCGTTTTAGTTAACTATTCTTAAGAGAATTGGAATTTCATATTCACGATAGAGTGGTCAAGGTTATTAATTGAAACCGTCTTACAATGATCAATCGCTATTGAGTGTGGATTCGTGCTTGTGTCTAAGTTCTATTTCATCATTTGATATCTCAATTTATTAGCTTTTCGTTTTAGTTTATTAGAATCTCATTCATAAAAACCCCCTTGGTTACTACGGTCTTTAATTACGTTAGAGGTCGATTTCATCTACACTTTAGTTAGCATAATTAGATTAATCTGATTCCTTTGGATTCGACCCTTATTTCTACTTTACTACGGTTTTAATATTTAGATTTAAGTGTTTATAAATTATAATTTGAGGCATACGACTTTAGTCTGTCATTAAAACTCGGAGTATTTTATTATACAAGTGAGTTTTGTTAGTTTGTTTATTTTCATCAACAATACTGCTCCGTATTTTTTTTGTTTGTCTGACAGTTGCCAAATCTGATTGAACGATTGAAACAAGAAAAGTGGCAAGGCAAACGACTAATCAAGCATACAACTTGATTGCCAGATCTATCTTAGGGAGAGTAGAGAGATAGATATAAGTAAACGTAACAAACATGTCAGTTAACCTCAATAATCCTTCGATTTTATCTAGAGTTGGCAAATTCGACCCAAGATTTACAGGTTTGGGTTGAAGTTTAATGACCCATTTAGATGAGTTGATAGTTTGGTCGTCTAATACTTAATGACTCATTTAAGTGAGTAAGTGCCGTCGATACATATACGACACCTTATTAGTCAAAGGAAGAGGTATATTTAATTGGACGAGTTTGGGTTCAAGGGTTCATAAACGGTTTACATTTGACACGAACACAACTCTCACAAGATTCAATCAGTTTCTCATGTCTAATTTTTAAACACTGGACTAAAACATCTTTAAGAAAATATGATATTATTGTTATATATATACACCATGATAAAAAAAAAATCGGTTTAATTTAAAACTATATCTTGCGTTGTTGATCAATATTTATAATCTTATTTTTTTTACTAATATTATTTTGCTAAGCTACCAAAAAATTTAGGCCAAACGTTAAGTTTAACTTACCCAATTTAAGGTTAGGGTAGACTTTAAATCGACCGTGTACATCACACATGGACATGGACATGAACAATCAGGAGAATGGTACATATGGTGACAATGTAGTGTAGACGTGGCTAGGTAGCATAATAATGTTGGGTTAAGGGGAGGTTTATCGGATCCATACTTGCATATATATATATATATATATATATATATATATATATATATATATATATATATAGGGTAGACCTGTCAAACGGGTCGGGCGGTCGGGTTTCGGGTTCGGTCACTTCGGGTTCGGGTAATATACGGGTCGGGTGAATTTCGGGTTTGAAAAATACGGGTTTTATACGGGTCGGGTTTATACGGGTTTCGGGTCGGGTTCGGGTCAAATACGGGTCCTTAACGTACTTTAAAAACATTAATTTTCTTTACTTTTTTTTATCATAAATACAATTTAATTCTTAATTTTCTTAACCATCTCATTTAATATAAGATATTAGTGAGAATAAACATGTTTTATTTAATATATTTTTTTAGTATACATTGATATTTTATTTCTATAGGAAGTACGAATATATATGACGAACTTTGACTCCATTTATTGATTTTTTCTCTATCATTATAATAATCATGTGATAAAAATATGATTTTAAAGATATATATAAATATTATTTCTTAAAATTTTGAAGATAAAAAATATTTCTTAGTGTTTTTGAGAAATTTTATTGTATAATAGCAATATTTTTTTAATTTATCTATTTTCGGGCGGGTAACAGGTTCAGGCGGGTTTTGACCCAATATATTCGGGTTTTTATCGGGCGGGTCACTTTCGGGTTTCGGTCATTTTCGGGCGGGTTTTTTCGGGGTTTTTTTCGGGCGGTTTCGGGTTGGGTTTTCGGGTCGGGTCAGTTTTTGACAGGTCTAATAGAGGGGGTTCTAATGAGTCCCTATATACTTGTTGAGTCCCTAAGTCCTCATCCCATCCGTTGGATGGGAGATGGATCAAGGGACGAGATAAATCGCTGTTTTAATAAAAAAAAAAATATGAAGATACTGCATCCTACAAAATAGGAAGGTGAATATTCAGTAACGTAACATTCTCCATCATTCAATCATTCATTCCCTCTTTCATTCTGAATATACGTTTCATCCTTCTCTTGCCCATTCTTCTTCGTAGTTCTCCCGCCCATTCTTCTTCATCGTTCTCTCGCCCATTCAATCATCATTCATCAAAATCACATTCAGGCTTCATCATCTTAATCACGTCGCTGCCATTTATTTCAATACCACGCAATCAATAACGCATTCAGGCAATCCGCTTCTACAATCAATAACCATTTATTTTCATCGCGCTGCTTGTGATTCAATCCGGCTTCTACTTCTCATTCAATGGCTGATTTGCAAATCGTGGAAAAAACAAACTGTGAGTATATATTGTAGTTTATAGTTGAAAGGATATGGATTCATTAATATGATACTAAATTTTTAGTTTCTACTTTTGTACGTTGAACTATAGTAATGCTGCATTATTTTAGTTCAGATACTTTGTTACTTTAGTGTATAATGTCTGTTACTGTAGTGACAAACTTCCATTACTTTAGATTGAAACGTCTATAATCGTAACGCATTGTAAAAAAAGATATTGTTTCCTATAATAGTGGGAGTCATTAAGATGATACTAAACCACCGTGCTAAATCATAAAGATATTGGGTTATTTTAGTTCACATAATGTGTTACTTTAGTGTAGAATGTCTGTTATTTTAATGCCAAAGCTTCATTACTTTATGGTCTGTTACTTTAATTCATAAATTTGTTACTTTAGTTCTTAGCATCAGTTATTGTAGCGCATTAAAGAGCTATTGGAATATATGTAACCGCCGTATTAAACTAATGATTAAAAAAGATATTGTTTCCTATAATAGTGGGACGTGATTACCTACAAAATAGGAAACAAATAAAGAGAGTAACTGCCCATTCAAAGAAATATACTGCTTCAAAATAACCTAGAAATCAAAGTACACGATTGCAGTCAACGAATCATAATAGACGTTAGGCCATTAATCTTCAACCTTCTGCCGCTGCAACATCTCCTTCTATGGCTGATATTCAACCTGTCAAAGAAACAAACTGTAAGTTTTTTTGTTAGTGATTTATTCTGTAGACGGAAGCAATTAAAATGCTCCTTATTATTAGATTTTAAGCTCATTGTATGTAAACTGCATGTCATCACATACTTTTTAAATACGTGGATGAAATATGCGTGGAGTTATTTTGGTGCACAATATTCGTTACTTTAATGAACACTAGACGTTAATGTGAAGCCATACATCTGTTACTGTATGTCTATCTTACACGCATCTTCTGTTAATTTAATTACCTCACTGCACTGTTTTGTTTTTCAGTTGATGCAGAAGCCCACGAATGGTGCAGGGATGTAGGTGAGACTTTCACGCCATACCTAGGGCAGATATTCAAAGACCAGGAAGAAGCGGTAAACTTTTATAAAATCTACGCATTGGCCTGCGGGTTCGATGTGAGGAGGTACACAACAAAAAGATGGCGGGGTGGTGAGATTAAATCAAAGCTGCTAGTATGCAACAGGCAAGGTTTTTACAAAAAAAAAGTCAACGGAGATGGGGCATCCAAGGAGGGCACGTCGAAGGGGGAAGCAGCTGAGGGGAAGACAGAGGGAGTCGCTGTGAAGGAACCAAAAAGGAAAACAAAGGTCCGTCGTGTTGGCTGTATGGCAAGAATTAAGTTGTTCAGCGAAGGCGGGCCTCTTAGAATTATTAAGTTTCACAGCGGGCACAACCACGAGCTAATTTCACCAAAAGACAGAGAGTTCCATAAGTTATCGAGAAACCTTACGAAGTACCACAAGCAAATGATACTGAATAATTCACGGGTATGTGTTGAGTAACTTCTTGCATGTTCAATCATTTAAATTAAGATCACTGCGTGTTTAGTTCACATTCACGGGTATTTCGTTACTCTAATGCAGATTCTGTGTTACTGTGGTTTATGTAGTCCATTACTTTAATGAAAAGCCGTCTGTTAATTACCAATTTCTGGTTACTCAATCAACATGTTACTTTAATGGCGTCTAACTATTACTTCAACATTTGTCATACGTTACTTTAATCAACGAATTGTTGCAGCTGAAGATCGATGCAACGCAGACTTACAAGATATGTAAGGAGCAGGTTGAAGGGTTCGCAAACGTAGGTGCCAGCCTGGTCGACTTTAAAAACTTTGGAAGAGATATAAAGTGCTTCATCCATGAGAGGGACGGTCAGTTATTCATCGATCGTTTCAGGAGTATGGCGGACAATCACAAGGGATTTTTCTTTGATTACGACCTGGATGAGGATGGTAGTTTGAGCAGGGTCTTTTGGGCTGACGGTGTTGCCAGGAGGAACTACAGGTTATTTGGTGACGCAGTTTCGTTCGACCCAACATACGGGACAAATAAATATAAGATGATATTCACCCCATTCACCGGTGTCGATCACCACAAACGATCGGTGACTTTCGGTGGCGCTCTCATCGCGCACGAGGATGAGAAATCGTTCAACTGGGTGTTCGAACGGTTCCTGACGGCTATGGACGGCAAGGAGCCTGAGTACATCATCACCGATCAGGACCCCGGTATCATTGCATCGTTTGAGAAGATGTTTAAATCGGCGTGGCAACGATTTTGTATGTGGCATATCATGAATAAGGTACCCACTAAATACGGCGCCTCGTGGGCCGACTACCAGGAATTCCTTAAGAAATTGAATGCAATAGTGTGGGATGACGAGATCGATGAAGCGGAGTTCGACGAGCGGTGGATGGAAATAATGGAGGAGCACGACGTGGGGGATGTTCATTGGTTCGAAACTGTGTTTTCGATTAGGAAGCAGTGGGTAATGGCGCACTGCAGGGGTCTGAAGATGGGAGGCTTAATGCGAACAACACAGAGATCGGAGAGCGAAAACAGTTTCTTCAAGCGGTTTGAGAACCAGCATGGAACGTTGGTTGAATTCTGGATGCGGTTCGAGAGCGCCATGGATCAGCAGAGGTATAACCAGAAAAAGCTTGACAGCGAGAATGTACAATCTCTGCCGAAGACAATGACCCACCTCCTGATAGAACAGCACGCTGCAAGGGTATACACTCACGTGGTGTTTGATGAATTTCAAGAGGAGGTAAAGTGTTCAGTGGGGACGTGCAGTGTGAGAGGTTTTGCTGAAAGGGATGGGGCTGAAGTAACTACGGTGAGGGACGCCACAAGGGGTAAAGAATTTCTAGTCCACTACAAACAAGGTACGCAGTTGCCTGCTTGCTGTCTTATTTTATACGGGATTTATGAGTTAAAGTAACGGGATGAATGTGTTAGAGTAACATAACTTAGCAGTTAAAGTAACGTGGTTTGTAGGTTGTAGATAAAGCACAGGATGCAGTATTAAAGTAACAAAAATCACGAATTAAAGTAACACATAGTTTTAGTTAAAGTAACGCGAACTGATTTGTGAGTGGGTGGGTTGTGTATCTTAATGCTATACTAACCTCCTGCAGAAACGTCGGACGTCAATTGCACGTGTAAATTGTTTGAGACAAGGGGAATAATGTGTCGACACATAATTTGGATATATTCCTCGAAGGGCCTGACTAGTATACCCGATAACTACGTAGCTTGAAGGTGGTCGAGGGATGCGCTGCGCAAATATAGTGTTGTTGATGACGGTGTGGAAGGCGAAGAAATCGACAACATAGACGGAAAGCAGATAGAGATGTCTAAACTGTGGTCGGAAGTTCATGAGACGATGGGTATTCTACGGTCTGCTAATAAAGAAGATGTGGAGAACATGTGCGCTTTGATCCGCGAATTCAGGATGAAGCTTAAGCCGATTGGGAGTAGCGAGACATTGAATAAAACCCAAGAATTGGAAGAGATGCTAGGATGTACGTCAACAGCAGAGATAACGATACTCCCGCCGAAGATTTCCAAGACAAAAGGAAGCGGAAAGAGGTTGTTATCGAGCAAGGCGAAATCAATTGCACTTGCAAAGAAGCCAAAGCGCATGTGCAACAATTGTAAGCAGATGGCGCACCACGACAAGAGGAATTGCCCCCAATCCCTTTGCAACACGGCCGCCACCACCTGTCGAACCGTCTGACGATGAATCAGAATCAGAGTCAGAATCAGAAGAAGATGAGGACGAGGAAGATGTAGAAGATGAACCAGTATTCTGATAAGTGAAATTTTCTTCCTTATAGTAACATGGCTTGTTCTTTATGGTAATAATTTGGGAACATTACAGTAACATGTTTTGTAAAGGTTTATTGAATTACAGATATTCATTCCTTGGAGATTATAATAAGTAGAGGAAGATTCAATTAAAGTAACACACATTATACATTAAAGTAACGCGATAGATGAATTAGAGTAACACGGGATATCATTTTTTAAGTGTTGATCGGATTGCAGATGTAAATTCCTTACAGATATTCATTCCTTGGAGAATATAGTAGGTAAAGGAAGATTCAGCTAGAGTAACAAACATTATTCATTAAAGTAACGTGATAGATGAGTTGGAATAACACGGGATATCATCTTTTAAGTGTCGATCGAATGGCAGATATAAATTAACATGCAGCGTAGAAGATGTAAGAATTAAAGTAACACATGACATGCATTGAAGTAACAAATTCTGGGGGTTAGAGTAACAAAGTTTGACGGATAGAGTGACAAAGTTTAAGGTATAGGTTAACCTTGTACAAAATGACACTTAGTTTTTTGGTTAAACCTTGTACAAAATAATACTCAGTTAATCTAACCATTTACTGACTACCATTTCCGGCTCTTTCCTCGCGTACCCTTCAATTCTTCAATTAATTTCGGCCTAGCTGCCACAAACTTGTCTACGTCACCGATCAGCCGCCTTCGATAAATGTTCAGGTCTGCTAGGAGGATGGTTGCTGCAAGCTGGACGACCAAGTATCTTCTGTTAACCTTCCTGTGGAGGTCATCGTTATTGAATTCGCGGCCCTCGTACAGTAGCATATGCATCAGAAGAAATATCCCTGACTCGTCCTTGTTACATACTGTGGACTGCCAGCCAAGCTTAATAGAGCGGAACTTGTAAGACACAATATCCGCCGCACCAGGAACTTCATAGGCGTCAATGAAGTCACTCATTGACGCCACCTGAAAATCATTGATGATAGTGGTCAAGGAAATCACTCATTGGAGCACAAGATTGTGATAAAAAACTGATGAAATGAAGAATAGAGAGACTAACAATTGTCTTGATGGCTGCAAATAGATCTGTTTCTCTGATCGCTGTGTATCGACGGTGGTCGAGGAAATCGACTATCTTCTTCTTTCGGTTGACGGCTACGCATGAGAAGTACCCGTCAACGTTGATGGGCACAAAGATCAGATCAGCGTCCACCTGGAATGTATCACCACAGTTATCCTTGAAAGTATATCATTCGTTCAACAATGCGTTTGCGTTCTTTAAGGACGCTGATTGATTTTCGGCAATAATCCTCATGATCGCATCCTGTAAAAAGGTTAGGATTGTGTGAATATTTGCAGTAACTACACAGTAATTAGTTGGTATCCTTGTTACCGTAACAGTTGTAGAGTGTTACTTCAATGCAGTTGAAGTGTTACTCTAGTCAAGAGTTTTCTAAAAAGAATCAGAATATGAGGCAAAAATAATGCATATGTACAAAGTAACTCGTTAGACATACCGTCTGCCGTAGACCAAGGAACGCCATCTTAGGGTAATCATCTGACCCGCTCCCGTTCGCGACGAGACTGTTCAGGAGCATTGACCAACACTCGACGACAGAGGACGACATGTCATTACCCGGGAGCATGGACATCACATCACCCCGGGTCATTACAGCCGACGGTGAATACTCCGCAACCATGTCGCTGCATTCAGGACAGATCAGTATGCTTTGCAGACAAGAGATAGGTGACAAAAATTTAAACAACACTATATATTCCAAATATGTGTAGTGTTCGCCTTATTACCTGTTGTTGTAGTTTTTGTGCTGCAATAAGCAGTAGTCCACCACATTTTTCCGCAAGATTTCAACAAAGCCCAACAGGGTCCTGTTGTTTGAAAGGAATGGACATGCCATGGGTGCATTGGGATCTGGATTGCCACAGTCAATGGAGCAGCCTAAGCCGTCCCCGTTCCCCCTAGATCGACTCCCAAGAATAGATAATTCACCGGCAGTGTCCGGTGATATATACGCGGCTTCTACAGCAGGTGTTCCTGGAGTGGATGGTAGCACGCGGCTCTTTTTAGACGGTTCCACGTCGAGGGTCGGCTCTCGTGACCTCTTTTCGGACTCACTGACGGGCGTGGCGACATCTGACATGGTCTTACTGATGGCAAGGTTGGCTTTGTCAGTAACAAAGGATGACACCCGCGAAATCAACAAGTCCCTCTCCTTGTTAATGTCGCAGAGACAAAGCGTCGCCGCGATTTCTGCCCTGTACAGATTGTTCGCCTCGCTCGTGCCCAAGGGACAGTCAAAGGCCTCCCCGGCGTACAACATCATGTGTATCATGAGGTATACGCCGCAATCGTTAGCCGAGAACCCGCTGCCCTGCCATCTGAACGGGACGTTGACGAGAGGGAACGAAGAGACATTGGCCCCTTTGTTGATGCCTCGCTGAACCATGTACTTGCCCATTTCTTCAGCCTTGGTGGTATTAGATAAAATAAAGTAAATAAATAAAAGACCGAGAAAATGAAGGAATGTTTAAATATATACCAAAATGAAGCAGACTTACCAAGAGCCGTGCCATCCCAACGTAAGGAAGACTTTCAAACTCCCCCTCGTCGTAAGACCTATTATCAAGGTATTCAATCCGTTTTGCCAAAATATTGATACACGCGCAGCTGTAATGGTCATTGTTTTCTGACAGCACCGGAACGAATACCTGTAGGTAGGAAATGGGTATCATGTTGGTGTAGTTAAAAGAGAGTGGACACTAAAGTAACAGATAATATGAACTAAAGTAACAAGTTGAATGAATTAAAGTAACATCATATATACTGATAATAATGTAGATGATGCAGGTTAAAGTAACGGTTCTCATTGATTAAAGTAACACATATTGTTCACTGAAGTAACGTCGATTAACTACTAAAGTAACATAAGATATGTTGGAGTAACATGCAGATTTGCAGACATTCAAGTCTTACAAAATATGTGATCTAAAATCAAAAATACCAGGTCAGAATCTAGCTCGAGATTCCCTTCGTTTGCATCGACCCATATGTTCCAGAAGTTGAACAATGCTTCGCTCATGTCCACAAACAAACCACGCTTTCTATTTCTCCAAATCTGGAGAGCTGTATCCTGCATGGAGTAACAGGTCGCTATCATTAGAGTAATGCAGAGAGTACATTACAGTAACACAGCCATAGAACTACAGTTATCATTTGGGATAAGCAAGTAAAAAAATTAGCTTACGCTGTGGCTGACACCGAAAAAGCATCGTGATGTCCGACACGGTGCAGACTGGGCAGCTGTCAAGTGATTCATGAGTATGCACCAACAGTCAATCACAGCATTCGAGAGCTGCTCTCCGGGCGCAAGCGTGACCAACTCACCACGGGGTATGTTGAAAAAGTCACTGAACCTCACAATCATTTCCCTGCAAATAATCGAAAGGATTATGAAACATTTAACAAAAAACGACAATAATGAACACTAAAAAAGAATTAGGTGATGTAGACCACTTACAATGTACTGTATTTTTCATTTTTGTAGAAGACGTAGTCAATTACGTCTTTCCTCACAGACAAAACAGACCTGAAAAGCCTGCCGTCCCCACCCAGGAAGTCCGACACCGTGAGCTGGTCAGGATCTGGGACGTCACAGTCCCAAGAGCACCCAAGCCTCTCATCGACGACTTGCATGCATCCTAACAGGTTTTCAGAATGAAAAAAGAAAGGGTGGAAGACCTTCCTTCCGTCTACCACCACCGACAAACACTCACCGACATCCTCGTCTCCAATTTTGTCAATATCCCACAGAGAAAGCACTATCTGGCGGTCACTGCTTAAATTCAGTCCCCCCTGAATATCATTAACCTCAGCCGTCGAGTATGGCTGAATGTTAGGATCATCCTCCTCAGCTTGATTAGTATTTTTGGCCTCAAGTACCGGCCCCTGCTCCGACAACTCCCTAGCGCGACGCAGCGCCTCACAAACTTCATCCACCACCCGGTGCAGCTCTGCTCCTCCCCAGAATGCCTGGGTTGCATGTGATGGCACCGGGTCTTCGGGTAATGGATTGCCCGAAGTTATCCTCCTGATATTCGCAGCATGTGAAACCCACCAATCTTGGAATGCGATTGCATTCCTTCCCATCATCAGATGAATGTGATGGACCTCCTGCAGGAAAGAATAATTATGTTGCAAACGTGTACCAAAGTAACATTGAATGATAAACTGAAAGAATGTGTAGTGAAAATAGAGTATACACTAAAGTAACAGATATTATCAACTAAAGTAACAAATGGTATGGATTAAAGTAACATCATATATGTTGGAGCAATAATGTGGACGAATCAGGTTAAAGTAACGGATTGTAAAAATTAAAGTAACACTTGTTGATCACTAAAGTAACAGTAGATATGTTAGAATAACATGCAGAGTTACAGACATCACAGATTTAAATCCTTACTGATTCCATGGTTTCCAACACAGACACAAATAGATTCATTAATGAATTATTGACATGATTACTTACGTCGACCGCCTTGGCTCTCAATTCACTATCATCTTCAAGACCACGAGAAAGTTTGATGGTGGTGAACTTATCGTCCTCTTGTCCAGGCAATGAACCATCGTCAGGGGTGTGACGGTTCTGTGTAATCTTCAACGGCGGTGACGGTTCTCCCTCCCTCACCGCATGTAAACAACGGGGGTACTCAACATCAGATCGGGTAAGCCGGCCCAGCCCACCACAAATGTACTCGCCGGCCAACCGTTCAAGAATGCGTTTATGATCCCAGTGCTTGATCAAAGGGAGATCACACGGGCACGGGAGATTGCGGTAGGCAAACCGCTGGAAGTATGTAATCATTAAAAACGGCACACAGCCAAGTAAATATGATCGGTTACGGAACACAAAATCCTCGCCCGCCTGCGCCAGTCCATCCAGTATGAACGTGCACCAGTCAAGGTTTTTAATCTGTTGTACATCTTGCACAGCCTTCAGTAGTCTCAGATCAACCCCATGGTTGGACGTCGGGCAGAAGAATATCGACATGCTGTACAGAACGAACATCCTACAGAACATCTCTCCAACCCCCTACATCATCCTGCAGTTTCCTAAGGACCTTTGACAGAGGGATTGCATCGCTTTCATTGCCGACATCAAAGTCACTCCTCCACTTTTTCTTCAGCGCCACGACGGACTCCTCTTCGGCCGCCTTCGATCGACCCATCGGCAGCAGCTCAACAGGGTCCGGTCCAAGTGGAAGGAGGAAGAAGTCATGTACATCGTGCTTGCTTACGAGGAACTGATTGGTACCGCATCTAAAAATCAGAGTGTCATCGCTGAATAAAGTCATGAAATCAGCAGCAAACTTTACAGGGAAGCTCTTAAGGTGCATTTCAAGTACACCGCCAAATCCGATCGCTGAAAGCGCCTCCCGCTGCCTCCGGTTTAAATTAGATATTAGATCAACAAGGAGCTGCGAGCTGCACCTTACAGAAGACGAACGGTCGACGTTGGCTGCATCTGTCAAACCGGTAGCTAGTTTCTTCAACTTCGATGACTTGACAGCCGTTTTCTTTGCCCGTTGAACTCGCTTCTTAACCTGCCCCTCCTTCTCACCAGCAACAACAATCTTACCTTCTTCTGCCATCTGAAGATATATTATTATGAGAATAATGCCAATGATACAAACTGACTACAGAATTACATACCCCTCATCCGCATAACATACCCCTCATCCGCATTGTACTATACTAAAGTAACATGTCATGTGATTTAAAGTAACCCAATATATGAATTAAAGTAACCCAATAAAAAAGTTCTAGAAAAAGGATCCTTGTCATGGATCTACGCATAACAGTAACATAAATTATTTACTAAAGTAACATAATATATGAATTAAAGTAACAAAAACACATACATTCTGTATACATTACATTAATATGTTATCAGTACAAGGATAAGCTTAGCTCTATAGATTATTCATTAAAATTCCGAATGATACCAGTCAAAATAACAAATAATGTTCATTACAGTAACGAAAATAACATGCAGGGGAGAAATATATACAATCAATCGTGCATTCTAGATACAGGTTGAGAGAAATAAAAAAAAAACAAGACCTAATTTAAAGGTAGTTAGCAACACGAACAAGACCTAATTTACCATAAAAATTATCAAAACAAAAGAAAAAAAACCCTAATTTACCTTAAGTTTGGAGTTCAAATATGGTGTAGCTGCGTGGATGAAGTCGGTATGAGCGAAGAGAAGACGATGATGAGCGAAGGGAAGACGAAGAAGAGCAAAGATGAGAAGACGAAAATGAAGGCGGAAGTGTTTCAGAAGATCAAAATAGCGCTGCTCTGGATGAAACGTGGTGTGAAGTAAAGCCGTGTGAAGTAAAGCGGTGAAACTGAAGAGTTTACAAGAGGTTGGGCGGGAGAAATCAAAGGAAGAGAGAGAAAATAAGATATATTTTCAAAGATATTATGGTTATTTCCATAATTATGAGATTAGATCTTGGCCATTAATCTAACATTGAATCGATGGCTGATATGGGGACTCACGGACTCAACTTATACAAGGAGACTCACCTGATCCCACTTCTATATATATATATATATATATATATATATATATGCTTGAGGTAGTACGACCAAGATATAGGGGCCAGTGGGTTTAAGAGCTAGGAAGATTGTTAGGGTAGTTTAAACATAGAAGATTATCTTTCTTTATAAACCCAAAACGGATAATATACATATACTAGTATCATAAACAATCAACAATGGATGGATATATAAGTAAAATTAACAGAAAGTGCAGTAATTTGAAGGTTGAAGTGCAGGTGGAATGAATACTACATATATATATATAGGGTGTACGTAAGCAGGGCACCCGATTTAGAGAGGAGCTATAAATAGTGGAAATGAGGTATAGAAAATGATAAAGAAAAATGTAAATAGAAACTAATTGAGAGTTGAGACAGAGAGACATGCATATGATGGAAAGATCTAACAATCTTAGGCGCATGTGTTTGTCATTAATGTTGGATCAAATGCGTCCCGCCAAAGTTTGCTTTCTAAACTACATCCTCACAAACAACCTTAATTTTCCTTCATCCTATTCACAAACCACAAATCCCTAGCTACTCTTGCTTAAGACGGACGATCGTAACACACAAATATATATATATATATATATATATATATATATATATATATATATATATGTGTGTGTATATATATATATATATATATATATATATATATATATATATATATATATATATATATATATATATATATATATATATATATATATATATATATATATATATATATATAGTGGGATACGTGTTATTGATGACAAAATATTAAACGTTTATAGACAACTTAAATTGACATTTAACCCCTCGTAAAGTTTAAGATGAAAATACCATACAAACAAGAATTCGCTCGTTACTTATAAATAGGTTTAATTTGGATAGGTTTACTAAGAGATGGTATCTTATTAAAGTTATTGAGAGACTAATTATAGTTGAAGATAAAAGTTGTATCAAACCTAATAAAAATAAGGTACGTTTAATATAAAATAGTATACAAACATAAAAGACTACGCTTATTATAAAAACAGGTCAGTACAAAACAAAATTATCATTAAAAAATACATCTAATAATAAAATTGATACGAATAAAACATAAAATGATACTGAATCTCTCAATAAATTACTCTCAATCAGTTACAGAAATATATTGAGAGATCATCTCTTCTTGTATTTTGTGGATGAGTTTATATTTGTACGGAGTAATAGGTTGATCATGGCCTCCTCCATTTTCAAACTACTTGTCTACTAGTCTTCTGCCCAAGTCAACTTTTGAAGGATGATTATGATCCGAAATATCAAGCTCGGAGTTAGTTAACTATTATTAATTATTATGATATTACTATTTTCCTAAAAACTCGAGATATTAATATTAGGAACATAACTTGTTTCCTAAGTATTTTCTTATTTCGTAAGTAGAGTATTTCCTAATTTTGGTTATTTAGAAATAAGGCAAGTATGTCATAGTGTATTTCGTGTGAAGTAAGGCATGAAGCCGATACTATAAATGGGGGTCGATGTCATTGTTATCAGCATCGAATCGAATATTTATAAAAGTTTAACCTTCCTTGTATACAATTATCGTAATTAAGCATCGGATCGACGTGCCTCGTTCCAAACTCAGGTTAGTGTTTGACGCAATCAGACTCTAATTTCGATTGCTGTTTAATAGGTTTTGAATACCAATAACCCATTGTTCAAGTTATAGGTCTAACTTGAAAAAATATCCGTCTTTATTCACGCTGGGTCACATATTGTGGGTGTTCTTTGATTATTAAAGTACTACGTTGGATTAATATTGTTAAGGTGCTACGTTGGTTTATTAGTTGGTGAATATTACTTCTATTGTCATTCACACTCATCAAGCTCATTATCCTAGTAATTCCGTTCGTTAAATAAATTGTTGCTTCCGCATATACGAAAGTTCATAATTTTCATATCATTAGTGATATCATAGCTAACTCAATGGATGAATTTGATGATGATAATATCCTCGCTCACGTCCGAGATTACCTACGCACTAGACCAACGGGGATTCGAACCGGACTACGACAAAAACCCGTTGACAAGTTTAAAATCAATGAGCTTCCAGAGTTCACGGGAAGTACCAACCCGGAAGATTATTTGGATTGGGAAAGAAAATTGAACGTATGTTCGAGTTAAAAGACTTATCCGACGAAAAGAGTTGTAAGTATGCAATCCTTAAACTTTCTCGGAGTGCTTCGTTATGGTATGAAAATTTAAAGGTGCAAAGGACAAGGGTCGGAAAGGCAAAGATCGCTTCTTGGGATACATTAAAAAGGAAGCTAAGGAAGAGGTATGTGCCCGCTTAAGGAGATTTTGGGTCCTGTAGTGTGTAATCCTAGTGAGATCGTTGCCCCCAAACTTATGAAGTCATTGGCAGATATATATTTCACGAGGGTTATTGTTACTGCAGAATCAGATTTTTCTTTAAACCCCCATCAGGTTGCATTGTGGAAGTCTCAGTGTAGACACCCACATTTGGCTGCTAGGTGTCTATAGCAGTTTCCCAAAAACACCCGATGATGATCGGACGCAAACGTGTTTCTACGCGCTCGGATACGAGCTCGAAACCTTTAATTGTTGGCTTGGGCTTTTTACGGAATACAAATCTCACAAAACTGACCACAAATTCAGGCTCAGTGGGTCATTTCCAATCA
The DNA here is from genome assembly GCA_958450325.1 of Agrostemma githago. Lineage (NCBI taxonomy): Eukaryota > Viridiplantae > Streptophyta > Magnoliopsida > Caryophyllales > Caryophyllaceae > Agrostemma > Agrostemma githago. Next base: position 50,843,699 of record OY288256.1, read on the forward strand.
AATAAGACTAATTTTGGTCAAAACCGACACCGGAAATAAAACCGACTTTTAGCGATTGGGTCAAACCCCGGTCAAAGCCGCTTCCGAGACATAAAAAACAGCCGTGCAAATGTCCAAAGTCCAATCCAAGTACGAGATCCACAAAATACCCAACCCAAGGTCCAAAAATCCGGACCCCTCGCTCCAGCTGACCCACTCGATCGAGTGTCAGCCCACTCAATCGAGTGGGCCCTCAAACAGGCCCGACTGCGTTGCTTTGGGCCACTCGAACGGCGAGTCAGTAGGTTACTCAGTCGAGTAACCCTAGACGGGGTATGTGAGCTTTGCCTATATATACACCCCTCTTGCATGCAATTAAGACACTTTTGACACATCTTCCACAATCCTAATCAACCCTAAAAACATTCTAATTACTACCCTAAACCCTAGCATCTAGGAATCCAAACCCTAACCACCATAACTCAACTTACGTAAACCTCGATACTCCCGTGCTAAAGCCACAACTAACGAGTTCTATCCGAGACTAAGAAACATGTAGGTTGAGGGTGCAAAATCCCTTTCTTCTCTCTTCTCCTTTTCCTCCTCGCGTCGTCCGTCCTCCTTGTCTGTCGTCGTAGTGGTCGTCCTTTTTTTTTCGTTTTTTATATTCTATCGCCGAGTCTATAATATCAATAATAATTATTAGTATAATACATTAAAATACTTGCGGATTCGTGTCGAGTGCGAATGATGACGGGATAAAGAAATCCGAATATACAAGGGTGTTTTACCTGATGTTGTCGGTCACTTATCCCGACACCCCTAGCGCTTGATTGTTGAAGCAAGTCAACGTAAACAATAGTTTTTTTATTTTTGCATCGTTATTCATCGCATATTTCGTCAATTTTAAAACTATTTTCGAATCAAACATATTTAGCTAAGGTCGAAACCCGTTGATGCGGATCCGACATCACGCAATCCGCAAGGATTTTCTACGATGTCGGGATGCAGAGGGAATCAAATCAAGACGGGTTCTTTTTTAATCCAAGCAAATACAAAGTGTCAATCTATTGGATTCGATGCCAACTCAATAGTTGGACGTCGAATCTAAACGATTTAGTCTATGAATTTAACTAATACGATTTTCGTTGATGCTAAAATAGTTGTCACCTAATTCGATAGAATTAATCACGACACTATAAACGCGGAGAAAATCTTTATCGTTTTAGTTTAATTTAAACGACTTATAGAATCTTTTTCAAATTTCGCTCCAAATATTCGATATCAATTCAAGAATCGAATATCGGATACGACGAGTATCGAAATCCGAATCGAGCATAAATTATATAATATTTATGACCGATTTGACAGAATTAGCAATTTATCAAAAATTAAAGCGCAATTTCGAAATCAATAAGAATTGCAAAGCGAACCCTAGTTCGTACAGGGGCCACTCGATCGAGTGCCTAGCCCACTCGGTCGAGTGGTACCCCAAAAACCGAGACAAAAGGATTTTCCGACCACCACTCGGTCGAGTCTCGTAATGACTCGATCGAGTGGCAGTGTACTCGGTCGAGTTCGTCAATAACTCGATCGAGTAATGTCTAAAAACGGGACAGAAGATCTTTCCGAGGACCACTCGGTCGGGTAATTCAATGACTCGATCGAGTGGCCTCATCACGTCAAAACCGTGAGTTCCGTAAAACTTTTTTAGTCTCGACAATACTTTTTTTATGACTTCGGTCGACACGTGTCAAGTCTATCACGTCGTCTACTACTTTTCCAAAACTATGCATCATGTTTACATTATTCTATAGCATTCTATATTACTTGCAAACCGTTATTATCGTTATTACCGTTACTAACATGTTTGTTCCTTTTCCTCGATTTATTTTCGTTGTTTATTTTATTGTACTAAAATGAACCTCGCATGCTAAATATAACTTTGAGGTTAGTATTAAATGCATTAAATCGACGTAGCAACCCATTCAATTATTTGCATGTTTAGTTAAAACAATGTTTGCATATCATTCATCGTATTACTAACGCGTGTATTAAAACGTCAATCGATATCTTAGTAGAGGCCGCTAATGGGCGGGCGGGGTTGGGTGTTCTTTGTGAACTTCCCAACACGTACCCTCACCCCTTACTCAGAACCATGGTTTCCGGATATCCGAATCCATTGGCAAACGAGAGTCATTCAATACACGGTATCCGATAATGTCGGTATCGGTATCAAATGCAAAGGGACGAGCCCAATAAACTCTGACATTCGAACGGGCCATACTTTGTGCATGTCCTACTAAGATATAGAGTGGGTTCGAATGGGCCCGAACTCCCTCAAAATTCGGTGGCGACTCCACTTCGATTTAAATTTCAATTCGACCCATCTCATATGGAGATTCATTCGCCTCCCCAAACCCGCGCGTGGCCGCGTCGGGGTGGACCTACACCATGTCCACAATTTGGCGACTCCGCTGGGGATTAACTGATGCGTGACTTACCATCGGCATCCTCAGGGTGAGACTCGAATAGAAATCGTTTGACTAGTACAATACACGTTTTAGTTTTGCGGTTCATGCATAACCCTATTTTTGCCCGGGCCGGTACTCGTGACCAACTTCCCACTATACCGTGACGTACTCCAATATGGATATGTCAAAGGTGTTCATAATATTCAAAATATCTTTTTTCAAAATATTCAATTTCAAAACCCGGGAAGTATACCGAATTTAGGACTTATGATTTTACTCAAAATAGCCTATTTCAAGCCAGTATTCTGCCCATTTCAAAACTCGAAAATATTTTCGAACTTTCAAAATTGTGGCCCGATACACTTTTCCGTTTTTTTTCGAAAAAATCGGGCCCTCCACCGAATTTTTCGGGTTTTCTCGAAAAAAATAAATCATTTTCAAAATCTTCCTCTTCTTAGGACTTCCCGTATTTAGCAGTGTCGGGTCGTATCATAAGTCGTTGAAGTCTCTAGCGTCGAAACTCCGTCGATCTTACATCGCGAGTTTCCACCCTCTCCCAGTCCGCCTTATTTGACTAAGGCACGGCCCACTTACGTAGGACATACTCCTACAAAGGAGGGCCCGTTTACACACTAGAGTCCAAAGTCTGGGGATGTCTCAGATGGACCTTCTTTCGAACAGGACTCGGCCAACCTGCCGAATCCTAAGGGAGACCCACTTTTCACGAGTCACCCGTCTAGGTGTCTTCTCCGAGTCATTTCCTTTACAGTCTTGCTCGGGATGTACTTTTTATTCCAGGATTTGGGCTAGTTTCTGATTACGCGGTATTCTTATAGACAGGCTACCGAAAACCAGAAGCCAACACAAGATGCAAGAAACCTTGGACGAACTGAAAGCCGCGCTGGTTAAGATCGAGACCCGATTGACGGCTATCGCGACTGACCAAACGACCCTTGTTACCCGTTTGAGTGCCATGGAGCAAGGGACTCCTGCTACTGGATCTAAGCCCACTGGGCCCATAGCTGAACTAATCAGCGTTGTTCGCAAGCTTGAAGAACAGGTCCACTTGTCAACAAGCAACTCGATCCATACGGAGAATGTTCGCTCCTACTCGCCTCTGAATGACAAGTTACTTGCCAACCTCAACCTTACGGGAATACCGATGTTTGAGGGTACTGAAGACCCGGTCCACCACATCCGGGCTTTCAAAGAATTTATGGCCGTCAAGGGGGTGAAGTCCACCATGTTCAAGCACTTGTTCGCTTCCTCCCTCGAAAAGCATCCCAAGGCCTGGTACTACAGGCTCGATTCCAAGAAGTACAAGACTTGGGACGATGTGGCAACTGAATTTGCTCGGAATTACGCTGATAATACCGAGATCTAGACTACGATGCGTACTCTGGAAGCGATGGCCCAAGAGCCCGAAGAAGGGTTCACCAAAGACCTTCAAAGGTGGAGGGCCGAGAGCGTGAAGTTGGTGGATAAGCCCAGCGAGAAAGTCTTAGTGGAGGCCTTTGTCAAGAACCTCCCCCCTTCCTACCGGGCCCATCTCCCGTATGCTGTCATTCCCAACTTTGCCACCCTAACTGAAATGGGCACAAGGATCGAGGATGACTTAAGGTTAGAGAGCCTGACTAAGGCCTCTACCAAGGGATATCAAGGGGCCAGTTCATCTGTGAGCAAGCCCACACCTGCAGCTGCAACTCGCAGCATCTTCGATGAGGTTAATTTGCTCGATACCTCCTCCAAAAAGAATGCTCCAACTCGGGTATTCACGGATATAGGGACTACCTATACCTACGCCTTACAGAGGCTATCTTCAAAGGGCCTGATCCAACCCATAGTCCCAACTCCAGATATTCCAGTGGAGAAAAGATCCAAAAGCTACAATGTTCAGGCCTATTGCCAGTATCATCGGGGTAATGGGCATGACACGGAGAAGTGCTGGAAATTAAAGCATCTGATTCAAGATCTGATCGAAAGCGGGAAAATCCCATTGCCCGGAGACAAGCCGAGCAACAGAGAAAACGCGTTCAGTGCCCATGCTATATTCTCGGAAGAGGTAATCGACTGCTCTCACCTCATCTCCCCCTTTATCCCACAAATTAACGGGATATGGTTCGACGATGAGGAGGATGTTTACCTAGCAAAAGGGGAAGTTGTCCCCATCAACAATGAAGAGGTTCGAAAAGCTAAGTCTAAGGCCTTAGACACCAACCACCTCGCCACCATCGGGCGTCCTACCCCGACAACTGTCACTGAATTTGCCAGGACGGAATCCGCCCTTGAGGAGCCAAGCAACGCCACAGCCTTGGTTTAGCAATTGAAAAGGGTTCGAGCTGATCTAACCATATGGCAACTTCTGGTTAGCTCGCAGGAACATCGAGAAGCACTGACTAAGGCTCTCGATCAAATCAAGGTCGACTCACAGGTTACCCCCGCTGAAATGATAGCCACTATTATGCCCTATCTCAAGGGCAAGTCCAAAAAAGAGGGCCCACTCATCACCTTCTCTGAATCCGATCTTCCACCATTCGGGGCCGCCCATAACTTGGCCCTAATTGACGACGGGTCCGCAGTAAATGTCCTTCCCTTAAGGACCGCTAAGGCCCTCGGCATCACCGTGGCCGACTACCTTCCGACGGTGCAAACTATCCAGGCTTTTGACGGAAGCCCAAAACCAGTTGCCGGGGTCGTTAAACTAACAATCATAACGGGCCCAATTGAAAAAGAATTGGAGTTTCAGGTGATCGATGTCACCTCATCCTTCAACTTACTGCTCGGAAGGCCTTGGATCCATGCGGTCAAGGCCGTGTCCTCTACCTTTCATAGGAAGGTTAAAGTGCCTCTCCAAGACGGTGTCATCACACTGGAGGCAACCCCCATAACCGTGGCTAGCTGCAACGCCACGGGCCGGGCCGAACCACGGGGATTTGACTTCGTGGGAATGATTGGAGGGGAATATCTCTTCAAGCCCTACTTCACTACTAGCATCAATACGATGCTACAAAACTTGGGCTACTTACCAGGGGCAACTTCAAGGCCATATCTTCCGGCTGGGAAGGTTATGTGGTCCTAAACGACGGGGGGTCTCGATTCGGTTTAGGGTACACTATGACCCCAGGAAGTGTGGACCGGACAAATGTAATCAAGTTTGTCACTCCGGTATTCGGGGTTATTCAAGTGGGCCTCTACCAACCCACTATCACATATCCTGAGACCAAAATGGCTCGGGAATGCAATTCCATCCCTGATGACATATTCGCCCTTGTCCAGACGGAATCCAAGGAGGGCGCCAACAATTCTGAGCCCGTGTTGGGGCTCCTATTTGGGGAAGACAAGGCCATCCCCGCTCCTAAAGAAGATCTGGTCAATCTGATCCTCCGCAGCAACCGGTTCGACCCGACGAAGCTGATCTCCGAAGTTGGTGCAGACACCAGGAAAAAGGGCCTGGAGGAAGACCATCAAGTGGATGGACAGCCAGGGTCGAATCTACAAGCTAACCACCGGCGAAGGAGACATGCCGGATACCGAGTCTGAGTCTGAGTCTGAGTCTGAGTTGGAGTAAGAGTCAGAGTCTAGAGGGTCTGGTGCTAGAGTCCGGTCTGTAACCCTTATCCCTTTAGCCACTGGAGTCTCGGGGCCTGTTCCGAGAGCTCTCCCTATCCCGCCTATGACCAACAATCAGATGGCCACTCTCTTCGAGTTGTTTTCAGAATTTACTATTAATAATAACGAAAACCGTTCCGCTTACGACTTGTCTTATTTCCAAAATTCTTTCAATTTCAAAAATTTTATATGAAATGATATTGAGAAAACCGACGAACAGGTACCTCTGCCTCCGCATCTGATCGAGCAGCTCGAACAAAGGGAATCCCGAGATCCGGTAATTGAAGAAACCGAGTCCATCAACGTGGGAACTACTTTAGAGCCCCAGATGCTTAAGTTGGACCTATCCTTAAATCCCGAGGAGAGAAAACAACTCACGGACCTCCTCTAAGAATTCAAGGACGTCTACGCATGGTCCTACAAGGACATGCCGGGAATAGATCGGGAAATAGATGAACACAGTATACCCATCAAAGATGGGTGTAAGCCGGTAAAACAAAAACTCCGAAGAATGAGGCCCGAATGGTCTCTCAAAGTCAAAGAAGAAGTCGACAAGCAATTCAAAGCGGGCTTTATACAAGTGTCTGAATATCCAGACTGGGTTGCAAACATCGTGCCAGTACCCAAGAAGGACGGCAAGGTGCGAGTATGTGTGGACTTCCGGGACCTTAACAAGGCCAGCCCAAAAGACGATTTCCCGTTACCACATATCGACATACTGGTGGATAATACGGCTGATCATGCCCTTCTATCATTCATTGACGGGTATGCCGGATACAATCAGATCAAAATGGCAGAAGAAGACAAGAGTAAGACCACCTTCATTACACCTTGGGGTACTTACTGTTACACCGTTATGCCATTTGGGCTTATCAACGCCGGGGCCACTTATCAACAAACCGCCACTACTTTATTACACGATATGATGCACAAAGAAGTGGAGGTTTACGTGGACGACATGATCGTCAAGTCCAAAGATCGAAGTGGGCACATCTCGACCCTAAGAAAATTCTTCACCCGACTACGCAAATACAACATGAGGCTAAACCCTCAAAAGTGCAGTTTTGGGGTAACATCGGGCAAATTGCTGGGCCATATCGTTAGCCAACGCGGCATCGAGGTCGACACAGCTAAAATCAAGGCCATCACCGAGATGCAGCCACCCAAAACCGAAAAGGAAATAAGGGGGTTTCTCGGGAAAGTCCAATATATCAGCCGGTTCATTTCAAAGCTAACCATGGTATGTGAGCCCATTTTCAAGAAACTGAAGATAGGAGAACGAACACTGTGGGACGACAAATGTCAAACGGCTTTCGATAAAATCAAGGAGATTCTGTTTGCTCCGCCGGTATTAATGCCACCTCAACCCGGTCTGCCTCTGTCGTTATACCAAACAACGACCGAGACAGCCATGGGGGCTATGCTGGCCCAGACAGTCGATTCAGAAGAACGGGCTATTTACTACATCAGTAAGAAGTTCCTGGAGTACGAATGCAAGTACACAATGCTCGAAAAGACGTGCGTAGCTTTAGTTTGGGCCACTAAAAAGCTCCGACACTATATGCTCAGTCACGAGGTACATGTTTTATCCAAAATGGATCCAATCAAGTACCTATTCGAAAAGCCCATCCTTAACGGAAGAATGTCCAGATGGACTTTAATGCTAGCTGAGTTTGACCTCAAGTTCGTACCATTAAAAGCCATCAAAGGCCGGGTAGTGGCAGAATTCCTTGCTGATAGTCCAGTATCTGAAGAAGGACACACCGATACTTGGGCCTTCCTAGATGAAGACATATTCCATACCGACACCGAGACATGGGATTTGTATTTTGATGGGGCATCCAACTTCCGAGGATTTAGGGTCGGGATTTTGTTGATCTCGCCACAAGGGGAACACATCCCGTTATCCATTAAAGTGGACTTTGACGTGACTAACAACGCAGCCGAATATGAAGCATGCATTCACGGGTTGCAAGCCGCCGCTGATTTAGGGGTAACAAACCTCCGGGTCCACGATGACTCATCGCTAGTCATCAATCAAGCTCTCCAAAAATGGAGAACTCGGAATGCCAATCTCGTGGCTTACCAAACGCAAGTAAGGGTTCTCGAGAAACAATTCCAAAAGGTAGAATACATCTATCTACCTCGGGAGGAAAATCAATTCGCAGATGCACTTTCCAAATTAGCATCTTTGTTAAATATCCCGGAGGATTTAACCAGTATGCCAATTTGCGTCAAGAGGCGGTCCGAGCCGGCCTATATCCACGCCATCCAAGACATCGAAATAACTAATCCAGAACCTTGGTATTAGGCTGTGCTAACCTACTTAACAACGGGAGAATATCCTCCGGAACTGAAAATCGGGCCAAGAAAGCCCTACGACGGTTGGCCACCCAATTTGTTCGCACAGACGACGGGCAGTTATACAAAAAGACGACACAGGGGACTCTTCTTCTATGTGTCGACAAGATACAAGCCGAAAAGGTTATGGCTGAGGTACACGATGGCGAAAATGGCCCGCATATGTACGCCCATATGCTAGCCCGAAAAATCATGAGGCTCGGATATTATTGGAATAGCATTGAGACCGACTGTCATTTATATGTCAAACACTGCCAAACTGTCAGATCTTCGCCAATGTACAACACATGCCATCATCCCTACTATACACTATGACATCGCCATGGCCATTTTCGACATGGGGTATTGATATAATTGGCAAGGTACACCCTTCCGGGATGGGAGGTCACTGCTTCATCTTGGTAGCAATCGACTATTTCACCAAATGGGTCAAAGGCGAGTCGTACCGGGTCTTGAACGCCAAGCATTTGGCCAAATTTATCCAAAATAAGATTATATGCCGATACGGGATCCCGCACGAATTTATCAGTGATCACGGGACCCATTTCCAAGCTGAAACCTCTACTTTGCTGGCGAAATATAAAATTCAGAGGCATACATCTTCGCCCTACCATCCCCAAACGAATGGAGCGGTGGAAGCGGCTAATAAAACAATTGTCACCATACTTAAAAAGATGGCTGAGAATTACCGGGATTGGCCCGATAAGATACATCTTACCCTTTGGGGGTATCGGACATCAATCCGCACCGCGACCGGAGCAACCCCATATTATTTGACATATGGAACGGAAGCAGTCCAACCGGTCGAGTTAGAAGTACCATCCCTCAGGATTTTACTTGAAACCAAAGTGCCAGAAGCAGATTGGGTCCAAGCTCGATATGATTCGCAAGTTCTTTTGGACGAATAGCGGTCCCGGGCCCTCAACAACATTCAAATATACCAGAAGAGGATACAACGGGCCTTCAACAAAAGGGTTAGGCCCAGAAATATCAAGGAAGGGGATCTGGTTTTAAAATCGGTCCGTGCGTTACTACCGGTCGACTCAAGAGGAAAATTCAAACCCAATTGGGCTGGCCCGTATTTAGTAAAGAAGGTCCTATCAGGAGGAGCGGTGATGCTGACAGACTTGGACGGGAACGAATTCGTCAACCCAACCAACTAGGACCAGTTGAAGCGCTACTACCCCTAAACCTTATCTCAATGTCATTTGCAAAAAGTTTATAAAAATTTGTCTTTTATAAATTTTCAAAAATTATAAGGAAGTCAATAAGTTAGGATTACTTATCCTACTGTCGCACATCTCGAACTAATAGTCTTGATGTATTTCGAAAATTGCAAAAAAATCTATTTTGAACTACGTTTGGTTTGATTCCGCTAATTGTGGACAACCCCTCAAAAGGGTACGACCACTGCAATAACGAAAAAGACGGGAACGGTATTCACTAATATATCTTTTATTAAAAACCCGATAAACTCGGGAATTTCAAAAATTACACCAAAAAAAAACGACAAACACACAAAAAAACGGTCACCACAAAAATAGTAATAATACTTAAATAATAAAAATTAAGGAGACTAGTGTTCATGCATTTTGCCCTTTCCCTTGTCCTTTGGGTCACGTGGAGCCCGAGGTCGCCAGGGCGGAGGCGAGCGTTCCCGAATCACGAGAGGAACCTCCTTAGCTCGAACCCGTTTCTTCGACAGCAGGTCTTCTGCCACTGTCACTGGTCCAAGTCGAGCCCGTACATGTTCGAGTAGCATGTCTCGCGGGCCAAGTCGGTCCTGCACTGCCAGTCTTGGGCCAAGTCTCCTTTCCAAGTTAGTCTGGGGGCTCACTTTCCCCCGCGCACCTCTAGCACTAGACTCTTCAGCTTGAGTCTTAGTCTCCTTTCTCTGACCCGACATAAGACGGACCAGAGTAGCCGGAGTGTCGTCTTCGTCGAAGAAGACCCTATTGTCTTTGACTTGCTCCCTTCGCAGTAGGTCGAAAGCTTCGTCAACCTTTAGAGCAGCTCGGGCTTTGGCATTATCTGCTTTAGTCCACTTCACATAGGAGACTGAAACCCAGATTGAGTGACGAGATTTGGGAATGGGCCAAGTATGCCGGGTAAACCATCTTTGCATCCAAGTATCGCACATCACATCAGTCAGTTGGGTAGATTCACTCACAACTGCTTCAACCTCCGGGATTCTTTGGGTCCAACAATACTGCCTTAGTATGCGGTCGGGATAAAGATGGATCGTCTGCTTGAAAGACAAAATTACTTGGTAACGAGCCTTGTCCCTCGGAGCCAAGCCCGTCCAAACATAAATGGGCCACCATGGCACTACCCATCGAATCAGCGGACCACTGTGGAAAGACAACACCTCGTCCCAATACTTCTGAGTAATCTGGCGAGAAAAATCGATAGCCCGTCTCCTTGTCATCACCTGATTATGACGATAGTTACTCGAGTCAAGAGGAGGATCTATGACGGATAGTCTCTCAAATAGCCAGATCTGAAAAAAAGAGAATCGAGTTATGAGTTTTCGAGACAAAATAGGCGTCCGCTAGAGGGCACTCGATCGAGTGCCTAGGGGTCACTCGATCGAGTGACACCTCTGAAAAACGAATAGGGGGCTTTTTACGAGGGCACTCGATCGAGTGCTAGGGTGACTCGATCGAGTGCCCACTGCAGCAGAGAAAATCACGAAAAGATCAAAAAAATCGAAAAATTGAATAATCAGAAAAACTCGAGGCGATATACATGCAGTAGACGGGTGCTCCCGGTCAGACGAACCGACAAGTCCCTCTTTCGATTATCCAGGCCTTGGATAATTTCTCCCGTAATCAGCCAGGCTGGACTATGCTCTGTCTCCATCAGGTCAACCACAGTACAAGAACGGACATCGCCCATGCACGACAATAAATCCATGTGACCTTCAAAAGCATAAACATGGAGCATACAAAAGGAGAAAGCCCTACGGCTGTGAATCGGTCTGACCCGGACATCATGCGGGTTTATGAATTTCTCAGCCAGGTCAATTAAAGAAATTGTATTATCTTCAGCCATTCGAGATACCTCGTTGTGAGAAAGTCCTAAAAATTCTCGAAGCTTCCTCCTTGTGTCGTGGACCGAGAACGGGACAGCAGGACGAAGTATCGGGTTCCAGCCTCCCACAGCAGCAATCTCCTCGGGTAAAGGACAGATTTCGCCCCGAGGAAAGGCAAAGACATGATATGTGTCGTCCCAATAAGACAAGCAGGCATCAAGAAAATAGCGGTCAACCTGCATCTGACGGAACGCATACAGCTGAGTAATACCGGTCTGGTTCAGAGCCACCCTATCCGTGTCCCTAAAGCGTCGGGACCATTCCTGCAGCATCGCGGTCAATCGTTCAATTCCCATAACTAAGATTCTTGAAAGGAATAAAAGAGTTTTCTTTTTGAGGAAAAGAGAATTATGAGGAAGTGGTGAAGAAAATTAAGACAAGGGAGGGGTATTTATAACATCAAGCCCTACAACCCTCTTTCCATATCTCCTCTCCACAAAATTTCCTAATTCTAGTAGGCTTAAACATACAGGCCTAGTCTCAGATTCCGCGACGACTAGCAAGGACTTAAGCATCTCGAGCATTCCTATTTTTTTATGGAGTCAAAAATTTTCAAAAATTCAAAATTTTCAAAAAATTCCAAAAAATGCATTTTTATTCCCCAGCGCGAGTCATATTTTTACCTATGTGTTGCATGCAAATTTTATGTAACTTATACAGGTACGACTCAAGGTTTCAAAACAAGCCCACATAACTCACATATCTCCCCAGCAGAAAGCTCAAGGCGGCATTTTTCACGGGATGGGCCCACATATAGGCGCACCCAGGACTTATACAACAAGTCCGAATCCCCCACGGAGTTATCATCATCAGCTCAGGTATGATTTCTATCTTGTGGCTGGCGAGCCCTTCCCGCAAGTCCAGTGGACTATAAGCGACCCGACCGGAAGTCTACCAGGTCTTAATCCTCGATTGGTCTGGTAGCTACTCTAACTTTCGCCCTGTACAAGCCTCACTCAGAGTGGGGGCTCTGTAGACACTCACAGTTGGCTGCTAGGTGTCTATAGCAGTTTCCCAAAAACACCCGATGATGATCGGACGCAAACGTGTTTCTACGCGCTCGGATACGGGCTCAAAACCTTTAATTGCTGGCTTGGACTTTTTACGGAGTACAAATCTCACAAAACTGACCTCAAATTCAGGCCCAGTGGGTCATTTCCAATCAAATAAGACTAATTTGGGTCAAAACCGACACCGGAAATAAAATCGACTTTTAGCGCTTGGGTCAAACCCCGGTCAAAGCCACTTCCGAGACATAAAAAACAGCCGTGCAAATGTCCAAAGTCCAATCCAAGTACGAGATCCACAAAATATCCAACCCAAGGTCCAAAAATCCGGACCCCTTGCTCCACCAGCTGACCCACTCGATCGAGTGTCAGCCCACTCGATCGAGTAGGCCCTCAAACATGCCCGACTACGTTGCTTTGGGCCACTCGATCGAGTCAGTAGGTTACTCGGTCGAGTAACCCTAGACAGGGTATGTGAGCTTTGCCTATATATACACCCCTCTTGCATGCAATTAAGACACTTTTGACACATCTTCCACAATCCTAATCAACCCTAAAAATATTTTAATTACTACCCTAAACCCTAGCATCTAGGAATCAAAACCCTAACCACCATAACTCAACTTACGTAAACCTCGATACTCCCGTGCTAAAGCCACAACTAACGAGTTCTATCCGAGACTAAGAAACATGTAGGTTGAGGGTGCAAAATCTCGTTCTTCTCTCTTCTCCTTTTCCTCTTCGCGTCGTCCGTCCTCCTCGTCCGTCGTCGTCCTTTCTTTTCGTTTTTTATATTCTATGGTCGAGTCTATAATATCAATAATAATTATTAGTATAATACATTAAAATACTTGCGGATTCGTGTCGAGTGCGAATGATGACGGGATAAGGAAATCCGAATATACAAGGGTGTCTCACCCGATGTTGCCGGTCGCTTATCACGACACCCCTAGCGCTTGATTGTTGAAGCAAGTCAACGTAAACAATAGTTTTTTTTATTTTTGCATCGTTATTCATCGCATATTTCGTCAATTTTAAAACTATTTTCGAATCAAACATATTTAGCTAAGGTCGAAACCCGTTGATGCGGATCCGACATCATGCAATCCACAAGGATTTTCTACGATGTCGGGATGCAGAGGGAATCAAATCAAGACGGGTTCTTTTTTTTAATGCAGGCAAATACAAAGTGTCAATCTATTGGATTCGATGCCAACTCAATAGTTGGACGTCGAATCTAAACGATTTAGTCTATGAATTTAACTAATACGATTTTCGTTGATGCTAAAATAGTTGTCACCTAATTCGATAGAATTAATCACAACACTATAAACGCGGAGAAAATCTATATCATTTTAGTTTAATTTAAGCAACTTATAGCATCTTTTTCAAATTTTGCTCCAAATATTCGATATCGATTCAATAATCGAATATCAGATACGACGAGTATCGAAATCCGAATCGAGCATAAATTATATACTCCAATATTTATGCCCGATTTGACAGAATTAGCAATTTATCAAAAATTAAAGCGCAATTTCGAAATCAATAAGAATTGCAAAGCGAACCCTAGTTCGTATAGGGGGCACTAGATCGAGTGCCTAACCCACTTGGTCGAGTGGTACCCCAAAAACCGAGACAGAAGGGTTTTCCGACCACCACTCGGTCGAGTCTCGTGATGACTCGATCGAGTGGCAGCGTACTCGGTCGAGTTCGTTAATAACTCGATCGAGTAATGTTTAAAAACGGGACAGGAGCTTTTTCCGAGGAGCACTCGATCGGGTCCTTCAATGACTCGATCGAGTGGCCTCATCACGTCAAAACCGTGAGTTCCGTAACACTTTTCTAGTCTCGACAATACTTTTTTTATGACTTCGGTCGACACGTGTCAAGTCTATCACGTCGTCTACTACTTTTCCAAAACTATGCATCATGTTTACATTATTCTATAGCATTCTATATTACTTGCAAACCGTTATTATTGTTATTACCGTTACTAACATGTTTGTTCCTTTTGCTCGATTTATTTTCGTTGTTTATTTTATTGTACTAAAATGAACCTCGCATGCTAAATATAACTTTGACGTTAGTATTAAATGCATTAAATCGACATAGCAACCCATTCAATTATTCGCATGTTTAGTTAAAACAATGTTTGCATATCATTCATCGTATTACTAACGCGTTTATTAAAACGTCAATCGATATCTTAGTAGAGGCCGCTAATGTGCGGGCGGGGTTGGGTGTTCTTTGTGAACTTCCCAACACGTACCCTCACCCCTTACTCAGAACCATGGTTTCTGGATATCCGAATCCATTGGCACACGAGAGTCATTCAATACACGGTATCCGAAAATGTCGGCATCGATATCAAATGCAAAGGGACGAGCCCAATAAACTCTGACATCCGAACGGGCCATACTTTGTGCATGACCCACTAAGATATAGAGTGGGTTCGAACGGGCCCGAGCTCCCACAAAGTTCGGTGGCGACTCCACTTCGATTTAAATTTCAATTCGACCCATCTCATATGGAGATTCATTCACCTCCCCAAACCCGCGCGTGGCCGCGTCGGGGTGAACCTATGTCATGTCCACACTCAGCAAGGTAGTCATGCTTCTATTGGCTATGTGTTGTCCCTATTGCAGGGTAGGGTCAGATTATGAACGGTCGGACGTACCGATGTATGTGTGCTTAGCTATCGGTTGGGCGTTCCCTTGTTTTCCTTGCCTGGGTCGTGTCCTGCTTGCTCTCGGGTTTTTGGCAATAATGATATCTATGGGGACCATGCTGTGTCATGTGCGGGGGTTGTCGGTATAAAATATCGGCATAACCTCGTCCGCAACACTCTTTTGGATATTTTTTTCGTTCTGAGGTCTCGACTAGGGATGGCAACGGGTCGGGTCCACCCGGACCCGGACCCGAAGTTTCAACCCTAGACCCAGACCCGACCCAAACACGAACGGGTCCAAAATTGTCAGACCCATACCCGAACCGGCCGGGTCTGGACCGGGTCCGGGTCTACGCGCGGGTCCGCCTTATTTATTACGTTGTTTTTTTTTGGTGAAATGTAAGTATATATTAATCAAATAATCATTTACACAAGAATATGACTACATCAAATTACGTAGCCATCTAGCGTCTTTAGCCTTTAAAGGATATCTGATCTTACACATTATTCTATTGCGCACATCCATTTTAATCAGCTTCACAACATACTCCGATTGTTGGACCATTCCCTCAATTTTGCACGAATTCCTCTGTCTCCACACATAATAAATGGTGGTCGTGATCACAGCCCGTAACACCTTGCATTGCAGCTTACTTCCTCTTATTTTGGTCGCCCAGGTCAGCCCGTCACATTTCGGGATACTTTTTTTTTACCCAACCACAAAGTATGTCAACCACCCGAGAACTCCAGCTGCATCCAATAAATAGATGCTCTACAGTCTCAATATGTGATTCACATAAATAGCACAGGTCTGAGTCTGCCACACCAAACCTCAAAAGTTTATTCCGGGTGTTTAGAGTGCCCCGAAAGACCAGCCAAGAGATAAAGCTATGTCTGGGGACATTCCAACCATTCCACACCAGCCTTGCCCACTCCACTCGCGGTTTTCGATTCTGGAGATCGTCGTAGGCCCTAGCAATCGAGTACACCGGGAGCGAACCATGCCACAACCCATTCTCGAACATATGCTTAATCTTGTCTTTAGCCTGACACACCTTCCTCCAAGTCCAGGTGACATCAGTGTTAGGCTGATACTCACCCCAATCAACTCCCTTCAGGTAAATACAATTAACCCACCTGACCCACAGTCTATCAGGCTGATCAAACACCCACGAGGCCAACTTCGCCACCGCAACCTCATTCCAAGTGATTAGATCCTTGAGACCAAGCACGCCTTCATCCTTGGGATAGCAAATTTTCTCCCAACTTACAAGAGCTCAACTAGATCCTTCTGTACCACCATCCCAAAGGAAGTTGCGACACAAAGAGCTAATGCGAGCCATCACATATTTAGGGATAATGAAAATCATGGCCCAATAATTATGCAGCTGAGACAGCACAGACTGAACCAACGTCAGCCTGCCTGCATAAGATAGACGTCGTGCGCCTATACTCGAAATCCTCGCCACAATCCGCGCTAGTAACTTCTCACAATTTCCTCGACCAATTCGGGTACACTGAATGGGCACTCCAAGGTATCGAAAAGGTAAAAAAAAAACTCAACACAGCAAGAAAAAAGCAATATCTCGGCCTTCCTGTCATCATCAACACCTGCAAAATAGGCGTGAGACTTACCCAAGCTGATTGTCAAGCCCGACGCCCGGCTGAACTTATCAAATGCTCTCCACAAGTATTTCATCGAATCAATATCCCCTTTACAAAACAGTAGCAAATCATCTGCAAACACCAGGTGCGTAAGCTTCAATGGAGCACACCGCGGATGATACCTGAACTTCTTATCAACCGTGCCATTATCCAAAATGCGCGAAAAATATTCCATGCAGATCGTGAATAGCAATGGTGACATTGGGTCCCCTTGTCTCAACCCCCTTTTTCCACGAAAGAAACCAAAATTGTCTCCATTCGCACAAAGTGTGAACGAGACCGATTTCACACATTCCATAATCAGCCTGCAGAAATGTGGAGGGAAATCCAAAGCCTGCGACATCTGCTCCACAAAACTCCACTCCACACTGTCATAAGCCTTGTGGATGTCCACCTTAAATAAGCAACGAGGCGAGATATGGCTTCGTCTATACATTTTAATCAAGTCTTGGCAAATTAAAACATTCTCAACAATGCTCCTTCCCTCAATAAAACCCCCTTGAGTAGGAGATATTATGTCAGGCAAAACCCGTGCTAGTCTCGTACAAATAATTTTGGCAATACATTTATATAAGACATTGCAACAAGCGATTGGCCTGAATTCTTTCACATTATTCGGCCTGTCAACTTTCGGGATCAAAGAAATATTACCACAGTTTATCTGTTTCAGCAATTTACCTGAAATGAAGAAATCTTTGACAGCAGCCACTACATCTTTCCCGACAATCTCCCAAGCATCAATAAAAAATTGGCTTGAGTAACCATCCGGTCCCGGATCCTTATCACGAGGAATACTGAAGATCGCACGCTTAACCTCGTCCTCAGTAACAGACGCAGTCAGCCACTCCTTATGCTGCTCCGAACATGTCTTGCCTCGACGCACAATACCCAAGTTAATCGGCTCCACCACACAAGACTCACCGAGGAGAGCCGAGTAGTACCCGAGGAATGCATCCTCAATCGAAGCTTTGTCCCCACACGGACGTCCCTCAGCATCACAAATGCTCGTAATAGCGTTACGAGCTCTTCGAGCCCTCAACAAACCATGAAAATAAGCGGAATTCACGTCCCCATCTCTAACCCATTTC
Source organism: Agrostemma githago (assembly GCA_958450325.1). Lineage (NCBI taxonomy): Eukaryota > Viridiplantae > Streptophyta > Magnoliopsida > Caryophyllales > Caryophyllaceae > Agrostemma > Agrostemma githago. The sequence continues at coordinate 50,861,647 of OY288256.1, forward strand.
TGCTTTGCCTTCTGGCTCCAAAACTCCGCTCGGGCAGCCTATAACACACGAACTGTGTCGTTCAATTCGGCCTCCTCCCGAAGAATATCAGGCGCTCGATCGGCTCTAATCCGATTTTGTATGTTAGTAAGCTTCAGCTCAGCCTGCTCACATTTGTTCTCAATATCTGCAAAACAACTCGAATTTAATTCTTTAAATGGCTTCTTAAGATTCTTAAGTTTCCTCACCACCCGGTACATTGGCGTCCCAACTATCGACTCACCCCACACCGTATTCACACAAGCCTCGAACTCCTTAGCTTTGCTTTACATATTCATATATTTGAAAGACCGATTCTTTCTCGCCGGTGGATTTTCTAATTGCACCATACAAGGACAATGATCGAACGTGCCCTCCGGCAAGAAATTCGCAAAACATTCCGGGAATAGTCTCACAAAATCATCATTAACCAAACACCTGTCAATGCGACTGAAGACTCTGGTTTCTGTATTCTTGTGTTTGTTATTCCAAGTAAACCACGAGCCACATGCCCGGATATCACTTACCTCACATTTCGCTATACAATCTCGAAACTGGATCATCTCCTCATCCGAAGAAATGCCCCCCAGCCGTTCTCGAGGTTCAATTACACAATTAAAATCACCCATAATAATCCAAGGCCCCATCGCGGCGTATGATTCTAACTTTCGCCACAGTTCGGTTCGCTCAACCACACCATTAAAAGCATAAACTAAAGTAAGAAAGTATTCCTTACTCGCGTTCGACTTCACTTTCACATGGATGCTCTGATTACTGTACTCCAGGATCGTTAAGTTGACTCTTGAATGTTTCCACAAAAGCCAAACACGGCCCCCATCATGACAATGATTATTCGTCGTTATGCTCCATTCATAGAACATGTTCTGATGAACTTTCGCATAAGCTTTATTCTTTATTTTAGTCTCAAGAAGACCACACACATCAACATCTTGCTTCCTAAAGAACTCACTAATTGTACGTTGCTTATTTATGTTACACATGCCCCGTACATTCCAAGCCCCGATGTTATACACTTCCATGAATAACAATTTCCATCCGAACTCCTTCCTTTTCTCCACCTTCCTCGTTTCTCGTATTGCCCCCCACTATCTCCACAAAAGTATCCCCTTTGCTCCCACTCACATAGGTTCTCATGGCCAACCTAGAAGTACCCGCCTTAGCCAGTGGCGGTACCGAACCAGTACCCCTAGTAGCCACACCCGATCGTTGCAGCTGGCCAGCAAAGGTCTGCTTCTGCAGTTGCTGGTGATTCGGCTTACTCGCAGTGCGTGCTGCCACAATAGCCTCAGGCTGTTTTGTTTTAGCCAAAAATCTCGATTTCTTAAGTTCATCTTTCCTACATTCAGAAACCTCATTCCCATAGCCCCTACATTTGGAACAGCACACCGGTTTCCATTCATATTTCACACTAATTTCAATCAAGTTCCCCTTCTCATCTAGAAACTTAATCACATTCTTGAATTTTTGGCCTATTTTAGCCACAACCATAACTCTAGCATAACCCAATCTAGTCCGTTCTTCCGTAGCTAAGTCAGATTTGACATACTGCTCAACCAAACTAGCTATTCTGGGCAAGCACCGACCCCAGAATTTGAGTGATAGGTCATGCAATTGTATCCAAATCGGAACCTCAAGCACATCATTTTTATCTAACTTCGCATCCGAGGTCCATTCCTTCACTATTAAAGGTTTATTATCAAACATGAAGCAGCCATAGTCAAGAACCTTTACCTTAGCAGCGCTGTCCTTGAACCGAACTATGAAAATTCTGTTTGGCATAAACGAAATTTTGTTTATTCCATGTTCCTTCCATATTCTTCGCACAAACCCTTCAACGACTTCCCATGGAGGATTTGCCCCCAAAATGAAACAATACACGGCATTGCTCCAATACTCGATTTCTTCATCTACATCCTCATCCGAGAAACGTAGCAATTCTTCTTCCTCCTCCAACTCGATGGTTTTCTTCCCATTCCTCTGTTGCTAGCCTGACGTGTTGCCCAAATCAAGATTGCCGGATTCCGGCACAAAATCTGGTACGTACTCATCATCATCATCCTCGGTGTCCGATGCATACACCATCCCCGGGATGTCCTTCGCCGCATCCGAGATTGGCGTCGTCGAACTGTTGCCCGATTGAGTCGAACTGTCATCCAAATTGGCATTCTTAAAAGCTTTACGTAACAATTCTTCTTTTGCCTTACGAGTAACGGGTTTCATCGGTCTAGGGCCCTTTTGCACTGCTCTCGCCTTCGGCCTCATCGAGACAGGTTGACCAGAATCGCCGGCCAGCGTAACGTACCACGCACGCTGCACACGAACCAAGCACGCCGGAAATCTCTTTTTTTCGCCGGAAATCACCAGAGCAGCCCAAAGGGTTTTTTTTATTACGTTGTTATATTATTCATTGTTTCAATGGAAATTTCGTAGAAAAACACGAACTTAATTTCCGAAAAAAACTACGTAATGTCTTGAGTCATCCTTACGCATAAGATCTTAAAAAAGTGTTTACAAATCACGCATAAAAATGATAAAAAAAAATGTCTACAAGTCTCACAATACAACCGGAACGTCTCACAAAATATAACACAACGGTCGTCTTAAAAACATTCGTCACAAAGTAATTCATTAAAAAACATATTATGTGATACATGAGTCACTGCTCGGTATGTTTAATGAATTAAAATTTTAATTTTTTTTTTAACGGGTCCACGGGTCTACGGGTCGGGTCCGGGTCCCAAAATTCAGACCCGTACCCGTACCCGAATTTTTTGGGGAGGACCCAGACCCGACCCATGCCAATCGGGTCTGGAAAATTTAGACCCAGACCCGACCCATTCGGGTCCGACCCGCCGGGTCTGGGTCGGGTCTTAGACCCATTGTCATCTCTAGTCTCGACGGGTAAGGAGGTCGATGTTGGCCTGATCAACGATCATGATAGATCTTTGCGTCCCGCAAATTTGCTGCTTTATTCGTGGAATAAGGGGTGTGACGTATGTGTGGATCTTACTGGGTCTTCACCTTAGACTCACTCCGGGCTCTCCGAATTCATTCCAGGTCGTGTGGTGGGCGACGCTGCTCGGCGCAAGTGTGCTAAGTACTGGGGCATGTGCGCGGGACTTGGATATGGGTTCTTGACTTTTTCCTTTTCTTCACTGGGGGAATTGGAGGTGGGTGCTATTATCTTGCTCAAAAGGATTAAAAAAAATTCGATAGCGCAAGATGTCGGAGCACAAATAGCTAAGGAGGTGAGGGCCCATATAGTAAATTCCTTTTACTCGACTTAGCTTTGCTATAGCTAAGGGGATGGAGGCCCATATAGTATTCGGCTACCTACTAATTTTTTGTAAACTGTGTTTTGATTCATCAATAAAATTCTCCTAAAAAAAATAACAATAATCCATCTTCTACTAAAAGAATAGGGAGTTCTAAAAAATGGGACACGTGTTACCCTCTCCTTCAATTTTTTCCCGCCCTTTTCATCCACCCTTTCAATGTCATTTCCTTCGTCTTTCGCTAATATAATGACTTATGAAAATAATGGGAATAATACTCATTGATAGGATATACTGTCATTTCACGAATATATTCATTGATACTAAAGGAATATACCTAATACTCATTGACACATGAAATATTTATTTGAGTCAAATAATAATATTATAATAATTATGTAAATCTCTGAGTATAATATAACTTAGAGTAATTCGTTAACATTAAAAAATTTCCTCCAAAAGTTTCAATTTCTCAATTTTAAAAATAAATAATTTAGGCTAGAAATAATAATTTAACTCATATATATTTATAAAATTCTCATCGTACCCATTATCTTTTTTGATAAATTATAAAAATTGAAAAGTATTTTTTAAAAAAATTGCAAATATTTACTTTGATATTATTTGACTTAGTTTAACCCTCTTATACTAAGAGAATAAGATCAGAGAAACTAGAATTACGCTTACGTGTCATCACAAGAATGAAAGTTTTTCCGCAAAAAAAAATATATTATACTTCCTCCAAGTTTCTATCTTCTTCCCACTTACCATTTTCATCCAAGTTTCTATCTTCTTCCCATTTCATTTCTTTCCTTATTTGGTCATACTTTTTCAATATTTTAATCCATTTATACACTAACTTTATTACTTTTCATTACTTTTTCATTTCCAACCCATACTTCCTTATTAGATGTGCCATTTTGGAATGGGAAGAACATTAAAACTTGGAGGAAGTACAATGTTTTTAGTATATTACAAAATAAATGGGTTATATTCCACTAATTTTTAACATCTTATTAAAAATAATCATTACAAATAACATACTGATGCGAGTTCAGTTTGCAGGGTTGTTTTGATCGGTTCATATCTCGAGTTATACTGGGAAATTTGTAGTCATTCAAAATGCAGGAGATAGATTTCGAGCTTATCTTTCCAATGACTACTCGTGAAGGTTCATTGAACAAGTATTGACGAAGTTATGCACCAAACAAGTCAACTGTGCATTGAAAAACGCTGCTGTTAAATTCTTTGACGGAATTGTTTCTTTGCCTCGATTTTCTTTAAAGCTTTCAATAAATTCCCGAGGAGAAGAGCTGCTATCTTCAAGTCCGCTTAATCAAGACTACTCGTGAAAACATGGAGCATTGTACCCATAATGTACAATGAATGTAACGTGTTGGTCCTTGGTAGTTGCCTGATTTTAGTCATCCTAGTTCTTTGTAGTTTATTTTTCTAGTTCTTTGTAATTTGATTTCCTAGTTCTTTGTTCTAGCATTTAAGAAGTTTGACTTGGGTGGCTGATTTTTGCCTTGCCCTTCTCGTGCTTAATGGCTATTTATAGCCTTTAGTTTGTTTGTAAACGGGAGATTTTAAAAAAAGAAAATTGTAAGCTTTTGCTTGTTTAATTTTAATTGTCGAGTTACAATTAAGAGTCTTAGAGTTCGACGCGTTTTCGAGTTCTAATTCCCGCTTATTCAATCGAGTGTTTGAATAGCGACCCGCTTAGTTGAGATATAGGTCTATCTCACTTAGCATACTATCCCTTTTGTTTTACTTTTATCTATTTTTGTTTGTTTCTTGTCGTGACTAGCAACTTTGTTTCGTGTCCTTGTGATACGAGATCAAGGTCCGTTCCAAATCACATCACATACCAAACATCAAAATACCTATTATGAACAAATAGGTAATAAAAAATGTAAATGTTACGTAGTACTCCGTATTAATTGCCTATATAAATATCTTGATTCAAAATATATGCAATAAACATATTAACTCAAACAATCGTGCAATTGCACGGGGTCTAATCTAGTATTAATAACAAAAATAATAATACGGAGTAATATAACAATAATACTCTCGAATATGCATCTTACATTTCGAGATACCCACTTTTTTTAATATAACGTAAAATATATCTTTAAGAAATTGTATTAATGAAAACTTTTTTAGTAGTCATTGACGGTAATTTTTCTAATAAGTGTTTAGTGTTCGCTAGCACAACACACGTTAATAGGTTAATTAAAAAGATTTTCAAGCAAGCATATTATTTAAGTATGATAAATACTACCGTACGTATAAGTTAATATTTCAATTTTTTATGAAAATATGGTTGAGAACTCTTCTTCAATTGATCTATTAACCTGTCATATGTGTTTAAGTGATCACATGTTAGAAAACTTGAAATAAAAAAACATACCGTACAAAGTTTATTTTGAGTGGATAGAAATCTTAGATAGTGATCCTTATAAATTATAACTAATCATATCAATAAGTTAAAATAGAAAAAATAACCCAAAACTTCAATAAAAATACTCCTTGTATTGTTTTGTAATGTTAAACTCGTATTAATGAGTATGGCCTGATTCACTTATTTAGTTGCTCTACGTATTGGGTTTTCTTTCCCTTTTGAATAAAGAAAAGAAAAAAAAAAGAAAAAGACATGAGTGGGAAAAAACAAAATCCACACACCAAGTTACCAGCTCACCACACAACAATGATAGATTTAGCACTTTTTTACACTTTTTTTTTTCTAATTTATTTAAATAAATAAATAAATAAAAACTTCCTCCAAATTTTATTTATCTTTCCATTTATTTTTGGCACAATTTTTTTTTTGTAATAAATATAAAATGATAAATTTAATAATGAGTAGGTCTCATGAGAGACGCTCCCTCATTAGCTTTACTGAGAGATTAAATACAAATGGAAGTACTAGTGGTATCAAACCTAATAGAAGTAGATACGATTAACATAAAAGAGTATACAAATATAAAGCGAGTACGCTTGTTATAAACACAGGTACAAAACAAAGTTGTCATTTAAGGGTACGAATATGACATAGAGTGGTACTGAAGAGTGGTCTCTCAATAAGTTATTGAGAAACCGTCTCTTCCAAGAATTTGTGTTTAATAAATATTGAGGGTCAAATGGTAAGTGAGTGTAATAAGAAATAATAAAAGTGTAACGTGTTGTAAATAGTAAGACTAGTATAGTAAAAAGTATGACCCATCGGAACTACTTTTTACCGTTGGCGTTAATTACGTAAAATGATGACTTTGCCCCTGCTATTTATTTTCGAAATAATATTACTTTTACATTTTATAAATTATCGGTTTATTAAAACTCGATAATAAAACCGTTTTTTTATTATCGTAATAAACCAAAACCGACTAGCTATATAGTTAGTATATGAAATTACATAAAATGACGAGTTCTCCCTTGCAATTAATTTTCGAAATATTATCCATTTACATTTTATAGAGTATTGGTTTATTAGAACTCGATAATAAAAACCGTTTTTTTCGATTATCGTTACGCTTCCGGTTTTAAACAGTTAATTAGATTATTAATTAACGACTCAATACAATTTAATAAACCTAACTAACAAATACAAGTAATACGCAAATTAAATCCTAATTAATCTACGACAAGTCGACATTCAGGTTTTATTATACAAATAGGTGCAATTTTTTTTTTAAAAAAAAGTTCTTCGACTGACCGATCGACAAGTCGAAAAAGTTCTTCGACCTTTTTTTTCCTTTGTGGCTTAATTTATAAACTTAAAAAATGTCGGAATTTTTTTTGTGCCCCCTAGGTCAAAAATCCTATGTCCGCCACTGGACATACACAGCGAAAGGGAGATTTAGAAGTCGACTTAAACCGATAAATCTATCCCGATCTACGATGAATCGATTTAATTGCGTGAATAAGTAAAACTCGCGAAAAAAATCGAAGAATACGTCCAATTGTAGCACGATCAATCGATTAACACCGCTTGTGGAAATGTAAAACCCGTTCCTCAAGGTTCGTGAAATAAGGAACTCGATATTTTAGGAAACCGGTTCGTAATATATACTCGATTTGTAATTTTGATTTTCTAGAGAAATGAAACGAAAAATCGAAAATGAATAATGAAATGCTTTTGAAGTTTTTATAATAAGTTGTGGGCTTTTAATGAGGACGATTGTGTGGATTTATGTCGAGTTTTTTAAACGGTTTTTTAAAAAACGCTTAATTTGAGTCGAGTTTCAAAATAAAATACTGAACATGTTTTTTAAAATATGAAGCGGAAAAAAAAAACGACGTAATAAGTGTCAATTAAAACACGGTTTCTAAAAAAGTCGATTTGGTGGAGTCGGTTTCAAAATTAGAAATCGTAAATATTACCGACTTCGTGAATCGAAAATATTACAAACAAAAAATAAAAAATACGGAGTAAAATCTAATGAAGGGCAAAGTCGTCATTTTACATAATTAACGCCGGCGGTAAGAAGTAAAGCACCGACGGACCGACGGTAAAGAGTATTCCCCCAAAACGAAAAGAAACCAAATGGAAAGATAAAAAAAAGACGGACCAAAAAGGAATACGGGAAGATAAAAGAAAACCGGAGGAAGCAGTAAAAACAAAAGATCTAACATAGCGCACACTCAATCGTGCATTATAACATACGGAAGGAAGGAAAGATTCAAACTCATATTGTCTACGATGTCTAGTCTTAACTAGACCTGACAATCGAGAAGGATTCAGGTCGAGCCACTTTCGGGTTCTGAAATTCAGGTTGACCTCGTGTCAGGCTGGATCGTTTCGGGTTCAGGTCATTTTCAACTTTTATAAGGATATCAACTCGTTTTCTCTGATAACATTCGGGTCAGTTTTGGATCAGGCCGGGTGTAATCGGGTTACGTGTCAAACTCGAATCTTTAATTATGGTATCGAATCAGGTTCAGATTTCCGTTGATTTATTGGAATCAAATTAGTTTTGTCAGGTATAATCTTAACCACTAAACAACTGATAGAAATAGGGTGTATTAGTAGCAATTTAGCAAGGATATAAACTCAAGATCCACATGAGTATTTGACCAAATCATAATTAATTTAAATGAGATGAGCACTTACTCGTAACAAAAAGAACTTTCCATCACCATTCGATCTCCCTTCGATTTCATTAATCAAATTTCCCGAAATGACCCCTACAAATCCAACATCAAAGTGGCATCACATCAACATCAAAGTGGCAAACCCCCCCACCACCCTACTTCAATTCAAGGGTCATTTTAGTCTTTTCTCATGACTGTCGGTCCAGTTAACCCTAGTTAACACACCATATATAACCATGGTTAAACATTCCATGGTGATCTCATCTCATCCCTTTCCTTCATTCATGCGTCGGTGACTCACTGTCACTGTTAAATTACATTACCCCTTCTCTCTCTCTCTCATATATATACATACTGTATTAAATATTTTATTAATTATGATATTCTTTATAATAATATTGCCAATATATTTAAACAATACTCATATAATTCCAATTCACTCAAGAATTCCATTCCCCCTTAAAACCCAGAAATTTTAGAGAGGGAGAGAATTGAATGGGGGATTCTACTGATTCGATTTCTCTTGATATTGGGTCGATCTCCATTGATTGCAAGGTCTGATTTCTTGCTAATCATTTAATTACACTCTTTAATTATTATTATTATTATTATTATTTTTATTATTATTCTATATATTATGTCTCGGTCCATTGATTAAAATACTCCTCACAAACGACCGAGAGACGGAGGGAGTATATTTTAGGTGCAAGTATATTTTAGGTGCATTAGTAAAATAATGCAAGTGTTCTTGTTACAATGCTGGTGAATTATAGGATATGGGTTTTTATTGAAATATCAGATTTCTGTTATTTTGGGTTTTAACTTTCTTTCTTTCATTATTATTAGTTCGACCCAGAAAAAAAAAAAGAAGAATTCTTCAAATTTGGGTTGGTACCCTTTTAATTGGGATTGATTCTGATGTGGGATTTTGATTAATTGCTTTAATTACAGAAATTTTACTATTTATTATTATTTCAAAAAATATGTGGTATGTGTGTGTGTCGTACTTGCTCTAGTTACAGTACACATTACTCATATTTGTTGTAAAAAAGGAAAGTGTAGATTGTTTGTTTTCATTGATATGGAATTCGCTAAAAGAACTTGTTTTGTTTAATTTTGGTAACCCAGATTTGTTACCGTACTATCGGGGGATTCTTTGCTCTTTCAATCAACTATGCCACCTATATAAATAAATATTTATATATTAATTAATTGCACAAATCAATCAGTTTTCAAAAGAAAATTATAATCAGATTCAGATGATGATGATGAACTTGTTACATGCTTACAGGGTAATTTTTTTGTTTAATTTAAGAATTAGGTGGAGAGGGAGTGGAATTTATGATTATTATTTACTCCTGTCTGTCATAGCAAAAATGATCTGGCTACTGTCAGATCAATTTTGATGGTACAGAGCTGGAAATTGCATGTTATTAAGTATAATTTGAGAAGTGTTGTGCAGGAATTCTATGTTAAAACGGGGAGTGGTCCGGTATCCGTGGCCGTTTATGGTGATCAGGATAAGCCTGCTCTTGTTACCTACCCAGATTTGGCTTTGAATTGTGAGTCCGGTCATCTTATTTAATATGCCATTACGCCCTACACTTATTTGCTTCATGTTGTTACCCTTCTACTCCCTCCGTCTTAAAAAGTGGGAAGAAACATAAAGGACGGAGGGAGTACTAAGGAGTACTGTATTTGTTTTCTAATGGAGTACTCTTTTTTGGTGTATGTGTGGTTGTCATCAAAACTTGTAGGTAACGTTCTCAATATTTTACTTAGAATTCACTACTAGAAAAAGGCTGAAGTTGTTGGGCAGGGCTTTTTTTTAATGACTTTGAATTTATCAGCCAACGTGGTAATGAACTAATGATGATGTCTATCAATACATTTTAATATATGAAATTATTCATTTTGATCTAAGTGATCATTGGAGGATGATTCGTGTTGCTTGAGCTCAAATCATTTTAGGATTAAGACTTTGTCGTTGTTATTGTTGTTGTATTCATTTCGATGTTTGGCTTGGCAGATGCATCTTGTTTTCAAGGATTATTTATGTGTCCGGAAGCGCTGACGTTGCTTCTCCACAACTTCTGCATATACCATATCAGCCCACCTGGACATGAGGTTCGTACAGATATAACCATGTCACTAAATTCTCTTGCAAAATGGTTTTAAACTAAATACACAGTATTACAAAAATCGTCCATTAAAGGCACATGTTCCCATACTTTTGGGAATTACGGAGTATTAAATCATTTTAATAGGGAATTAGGGAAACTTGGTTCGGGTCAATTAGCTTGTGCTTCTACAATTATACTACTTCAGTAAAACTGCCTTTCACATATCACCAGTATTGCAGAAAGTGATTTTTATTTTATCTCCCTTGGTCGAGTCGGATATCCAATTGCTTCTGTTCTGGAGTACTCCATATGAAAACAGTTATTAGTTGTTTTGGGTGCAGAAAAACTAAAAGTATTTGTTTGTACCCCATTTTCTAGCTGCTTCTTTTCTAGGATGTTGTGAAAGAATCTTTGTTAGTTTGTACTGTATCTGATTCTATAAACTTATCAAATGTTATTTCAGTGGGGAGCAGGTGCTATGAGTAGTGACGCCTCTTCGCCTAATGTGGATGATTTAGCTGACCAGATAGCTGACATTCTCGACTATTTTGGGTACTGTTTCTGTTATTAAAATTTCGAGCATTTCGTAATATGCCAGTTTCAATTGTCTTGCGGCTTTTTTCTCCATGGATCGTGTTCATACTGACTCAGCATCTATTTTTCGGGTTGTCATTTGTTGCAGACTTGGGGAAGTAATGTGTATGGGTGTTACCGCTGGTGCATACATACTAACCTTATTTGCCGTATGTTGCAACTCTTGATGAGCAGTAATAGTAAAGATGATCTACTCTTCTTATGTACGTGTATATATTCAACTGCTCATTCATTCTTTTGTTCTTTGACTCTTGATGTGCAGACGAAATATACGCAGCGTGTTCTTGGTTTGATTCTAGTTTCTCCTCTATGCAGAGCACCCAGTTGGACTGAATGGCTATACAATAAGGTCCCTTTTTCTTTCTTAACCAGTCCTCTACTGGTAGTTCCAAGGGAAGAATATTAGCCTTACAGAAATCTCCTTCTTGTAGGTGATGTCGAAGGTACTGTATTTCTACGGCATGTGCTCTGTAGTAAAAGAGATGCTGGTGAAGCGGTACTTTGGCAAGGTACAAATTCTACTGTTGTCGACCGTGTCCGTGTGCCTATTATTTCCTTGTGAATTTGTGATGTTTATTATCCCGTTCAAATGATTGCAGCAAGCTAGGGGCAACTCTCTTGTATCAGAATCGGATATTGTTCAGTCATGTAAGAAAGTGAGAGTTCTTGACCACATTATCTTCTACTCGTATTTCTTTTGTCTCTTGAATGTTTTGGAATGGTCGTTATTTATTTCAGATTGTTTTGTAGTGGCTAGATGACAGAGAAAGTACAAATGTTATGCGATATCTGGAGGCAATGAACAGGTGCACTTAGTTTCTCATTCTTTATCTTCAATTGATTGTAGCCGTGTGTCAATACCTCACCTCATAATTGTTGCGAGTATTATTATTATGCTTATGAGTAGCTTTTATCTGTGTACCCTTTTCCTTAGTCGGCAAGACATAACCGAAGGATTAAAGAAGCTGCGATGCCGTTCACTTGTATTCGTTGGAGAGGACTCGTGTTTCCACTCAGAAGCGGTACACATGGCCACAAAGCTAGACAGGCGATTTAGTGCTTTGGTGGAGGTACCGTAGTCATTTCACTTCCCTCATAATTACTATAAGTGCTTACAATTAGGCTACTTGCGCACGGTCTCCTTAATTATAATGTAACATCAACTCGATTAAGCTAAATCCCCTACCCATATAGCATTGTTATTAAGAAATTCTGTTTTGAGGCTTGCAGGTGCAGGGATGTGGGTCATTGGTGACGGAGGAGCAACCAAATGCGATGATGATCCCGTTAGAGTATTTTCTCATGGGTTATGGGTTGTACCGGCAATCACACATGAGTGTGAGCCCAAGAAGCCCGTTAAGTCCATCGTTAAGCCCATACTGCATCTCTCCCGAGCTGCTGTCGCCTGAGAGCATGGGTCTGAAGTTGAAACCCATTAAGACTCGCATCTCATTGGAGGTGTAGTAATAATAATAATAAGGGATAATAATCTTGGCAGAAGCGTCAAGAAGTGTCTGTCGTAACACAGTTCGTTTTTGGTGGCGTGAAATGAAATGGAGGAAGGTATAGGGGGGTGAGTGAGTGTTGTAGATACAAAAAGGAAGAATAGATGAAAAATATATACGCTACAAGGCAGGATATGTACTCTTATATTTAGTCTGGAAAGTTGGACATGATGCTGGAGTATTTTATTTTTTATTTTTTTTAAATTTGTGGAAGCACATTTCATCGGATGAGATCTGTAAATTTTTTTGGGAATAATCAATATGATGATGAAAGCAATTAATAAAGTGTTTGATTCTTTGGCAACTCTTAAAACCCATCTTCCATTGTATATTGGTCTGTGATGATTCCTGAACCTGTTCCTTAATGATTTTAAAGACTATTTATTTATCCCGGTTTCCTATTATTAATTGAGATACTCCATGCTGTGTTTTTTTTTTTTAAAAAAAGTTACTATTAGATGCTCCTAAGAGCATTAGCAATAATAAACGTTCATCCAAGTTCATTCACCGCCACATCACTGCCACTTCACTATCTACAAACTCAAACTCCAAAGAACCAATGTCAACAATAGCAAAGTTCATCCAAGTTTATAAATGGGTCCCGCACACAATCCACTCAGAGCATTAGCAATAACAAACGTCCATCCAAGTTCATTCTCCGCCACATCACTGCCACATCACTATCTACAAACTCAAACTCCAAAGAACCAATGTCAACAATAGCAAAGTTCATCCAAGTTTATAAATGGGTCCCACACACAATCCACTCACACTACTTATTAATTTCTACCAAAATATTTCATTTTTTAATTATCATCATAATATATTTTTAATAAATTAACATTACATTTTGAAATTAACAACAAAACGTTTTTTAATAATATTTTTTTTTAAACTCCATATTTTTTTTAACAATCTAAAAAATTAAATTAACACTTCCCACCAACAACTATAATAATACATTTATTTATATAAATTATTTCTCCTATTGGGTCAAAAATAGTTCATATAGGTGTAATAAAATTCAAGACTTTAAATTATAAACTACTCGTATTAAATAACAAATCCATAAAATGTAAATGAAATAAAGTGAACAAAATAATATAAAATGAATAATATTATAAATTTAATAAACACAAAAAAGAAGACCTACTCAAGTATTATATTATGAATATTCTAACATATTGTAATAATTAACTTAATCATATGTTATCTTAATAATATTATATCTTATTAAATTCATTATGAATTTGTAATCATGTATTATGAATAGAATATGGAGTAAAAATAAATAAAGTGGTGCAAAATTGAATGAATGAATGATAAATTGAATGAATTGAGTATGCCAAAAAAAAGTGTGTGAAAATAAAGAGCATGTCCCACTTGTCAGTAAATGGACAAGTTTGAGAAAACAAACCAAGATGAACGAACGCTCCTCCCTCAATAGCACAAACCAACGGCAGGTACGTTCGTAAAAATGAACGCACGCAATGAACTTCTATTGCTGATGCTCTCACACTACTTATTATTTTCTATCAAAACATTTCATTTTTTAATTAACATCATAATATTTTTTTAATAAATTAACATTACATTTTTAAATTAACAACAAAACGTTTTTAATAATATTTTTTTAAAACTCATAATTTTTTAAACTCCATATTTTTTTTAAACAATGGGTTATGAACCTCAACCAGAACCCGTTAATTACGTATCGTGTTTTCGGGTCGTGTTATTTGTGGCCCGCTGAAGTTATATTCCACTATTTTTCTCCATCGAAAAGTTAATAAAATTTATCATGTTCAAAATAAATTTTGATGAGGTGTGCAAAGTTAATACTAAAAGTTAATAAAATTACATTACCAAATAATGAGTATGTCACAAATGATGTGCAAATTACTGAGTAATCAACAAAGAAATGGTGTGCAAATTACCAAATAATTAGGAAAGAAATGGTGTGCAATATTGAGTATGTCACAAATGATGTCACCTTGCAGCTTTATTATGCTTTCTGTGTCTACAAACGCGGTTCGCATTTCCGAACACCACGAACAAACGTTTTTTTTTTTTTTTTTTTCAACAACGGCGCATTCATCCACACGAACGTTCATCACTACGAACTTCATGTAAAAATTCACTAGAGCATTAGCAATAACAAACGTCCATCCAAGTTCATTCTCCGCCACATCACTGCCACATCACTATCTACAAACTCAAACTCCAAAGAACCAATGTCAACAATAGTACAAGTTCATCCAAGTTTATAAATGGGTCCCACACACAATCCACTCCACACTACTTGACCTTAATTTCTAACAAAACATTTCATTTTTAAATTAACATCATAATATTTTTTTAATAAATTAACATTTCATTTTTTAAATTAACAACAAAACGTTTTTTAATTTCGGTCATGGTTCGTATCGTACATTAATTTCGTATCGGGTTCGTGTCATATTTTTGTGTCATGTCCACATTTGGAAAAGCTAATAAAATTTATTATACAAACACTATAAATATTATACAAAACACTATAAGTAAAAGTATATAAAATTTATTAATGAAAAGTTATCAATGGTGAATAGGAGTAAGCAAATTTGAAGAGAAAATTTGAAGTGTACAGCCAATTTGAAGAGAAAAGGAACATTTGAAGAGAAATGAAGTGTGCAGCCAATTTGGGGGGCCCATTGCTCTGCCACACTCTTCACACAAACGAAGTTCGTAAACACGAACATGGATGAACGGTACGGGAACCAACAATAACAAAAACAAACGAACGAACGTTCATATTTAAGAACTTACTCTAACAACATCCTATTGCTAATGCTCTAAGCTTTATGTTTCGGCTCATCCTCGAGCTTATCAACCGTCCTCATTAACTTGGTCGCTGAGTTGTGAGTTCACTTATGGCATGTTTGGGAACTTGGATTTGGATTTGAATTCCGGATTTGAAATATTTTGAGTGTTTGGAAATCTTGGGATTTGGATTTGAAATTCTAACCAAATCCAACCTGGTTCAAATTTGGTTTTCTCAAATTCCTAGTAGATAGTAGTCATTTCAATTCCGTCATTTGTCGTTTCTTTGTTTTTTCGCATAATTTTATCGTAGTATTTTTTTTCTTCATATTTTTCCCCGTATTTGAACATTTACATTTTTCTAATGAAAAATTAAAAAAAAAAAAAAAGGGTGAACTTGACCCGACTTCACCCGCCCGAAATTCAAATCCAAATCCAAGGGTACCCAAACATCATTTTGGATTTGGATTTAGATTTGAATTCTAGAAATTCAAATAAGGAATTGAATTCTTGATATTCAAATCAATTCCGAGTACCCAAACGCAACCTTACGGAGTATTAACTTGTACTCTCTCTATCCCAAAAAGATCGCCCAATTTCTTCATTATATATATGTGAGGAGTATTTTTAACCGAATACTATTTGCTTATCAACCAATTTGTTTACCAAATAGTAATCCATCCAATCACCTATTAATCCACCCAAGAATAAATCATTAAAATAATTAGTTCATGTCAAAGACGTTGGTTAAAAGCGGTTTTGATGGCTTTTATGTAAGAGGGTGATGTTGTGGTGTTAACCAGTGAGAAAGAAAGGTCGAAAAGAGAGAAACCTGGGGATAAAACAAAGAACTTGCCTTCTTTTTTCTTTCGACACAAATACGAGCGAGCATGGCTCAGCCATAGCGTTCTCTCCTTTGGTTTAATCAGTACAAGTAAATTGCCATCTTATCCGTATACACACCAACACCATACATACAGCTACAGCTTAACTATTTGTAGCTGTTGATTATATTTACATAGTACTCAGTACATGATTACATTCCTCATCACTGCAGTTTCACCTATACCTATATAGGCATAGCGTGGTGTATTTCAGAAGCAAGGTTGCATATATAGCGTGTTCTATTTCAGTGTACTGCTCTTACACAAATAAGGTTACATATATTTTCGGTGTAGTTTTCATCAAGCAGTTCGTTCATTGTGTACATGACATATCTATCAACTGTTTCCTGGAGAGGTTAATGATGGAATCCGCAATTACTTTGGCACTTGACTTCATATAACCACCTGAAGCAAAAATAATTACATACAAGCTCAATATGGTTGGTATGGGCTCTGCACCACAAACACACAAAAATGTGCTGAGCAAGTGGCTCAGAGGCCTTACTCATCTCGAGATGAAGATTATTTTGCCAAATTTGTGTAGTTAACCGCAGTTGATCCAGATCAACAACATATGGGAATGGTCAAATGGATGGATAGATTGATTGATTTTGTGTTATGGTAGATGATTGTGGCAGGCTAATAACATGGAAAAGTATTTTAGTATTCCTTAGTCCCTTTTTTTGTTAATTTCTGTAGGCAGTAGTTACTAGTTGCGCTCTAGAATTTGTTAAGTGTACCCGTTTCAGCCCCACAGCTTAGCACTCAGCAAACGGAATAGTAACAGAAAATGGGAGGGGGAAAAAGACACAGGGATAGGAGAAAAGTAAGAATAAATATTTCAACCTTTTTTTTACTTGGTCACGGTGTATTGGTTTAAAACTTTAAGTCATCCTCGACCTCAAGTTTGTTATGCAGAGTATTCCGTGCTATTTTTTCAGCTCACTGCCGTGCAAAAAGAGAACAGGAAATGAAACAGAACCTGATGTCAGCATAAGTAGAGGAGTGTTCCTATCACGGGCAAACGCAAATACTTTCTCATCTCTCTTGACGATTCCATCAGGGCTGATCTGCAACAAATAATAAGTACCATTAATAATAATGATACTAATTTGTAGTCCATACACATTCCGTTCAAAAATATAGCTGCAACTGATGACATTTCACAGTGATACAGCTCAAAAATATGTGCACGTCCTGATCTGACCCACAACCAAACCAAAATCTTGCAGTGAAAGAGATGGTTGGATGTCAGTATGTCACCAATGTATATATGTATCCAGTACAATTATTTAATCTGGTTTTAAAGTATTTTGTATTTGAAAAACTGAATTACACTAAAGTACTATGTGCATTGTTAAATTCTTAAAGCATAGGAATATAGGATACTCCGATTTATATTGTGTATTCATTTACGTATTTGCATTCATTCAGACTTCATCTTCTAGTTCTGGTCAGCTCTCTCCTCGGCCATACTACTAATTAAGGAACCCTGCAGAATGATCCTCTAACCATTTTTGCTCAGGAGGTCAGAGCCAAAAATTCAGCACAAAAAATTACCATAATATACAATCAATATAGCCATCCAAATTCCAAACAGTAGACATGCACCGTCACAAGGTGAGGCACACAGAAAAAATCTTACCCTCAGCCTGCCAAGTGGGTCTCCCTCTAGGATGTCTGTTCCAGCATTGTACACTATCAACTCAGGATCAAACATACGTCCTGCAACCTGTCATTCATCTAAGAGATATCACGTTTGTGTCACTGCAGATAATTTGAGAGAAGCCATGTAAAAACTCATCAGCCTAGTGTCCTAGTCCCTGACCATGATTTCCCTTAGAGCTTGTTTAGATAGCAAAATAAGTGGGAAAGGAAAGGGAGGAAAGAGACGAAGAGGGAAATAGTATGGTTTTTTTTTATATATATATATAATTTCCCTCCAAATCTGCCAGGAAAGGGCTTGTAAAACAAAGCAGACCAGTTTCGTGCAATTGAATAAACTACAAGACATGTGGTCCTTAGAAAAAATCAACAAAGAATAGGTAGCTGTTGGTGCAGATAGTGGCAAACCTTGTACCAATGTCATTTACCTCAAGTGCATCATCCAATTTTTGCAAGTACTCCTCGGTTGCGGTCCCACTCTGTAGAAAAAAATTAAGATGTGATTAATAGAATATAAACGGGCCTCAACCATCGTCTTAAGGTTTTGGTTGAGTTGGTTCGTTAACATGGTATCAGAGACAGAGGTCATGAGTTCGAACCCTGGCAGCCCCCAATATCTCGAACTCTCAGCTGGAATCTCAGCACACGTTATAATGATAAATATATTAAAGCAGAAGCAACTAAAAGCCAATGAAATGTCCTTACCCAATGGGTGTGATCTATATATCCCCTAGCTGTAAAATCCTTGAAAAAAAAAGGATATGCAGATTAATAAACCATGACTTTTAAAATGAATACATCTAGACGACAAACTTCCAAACAAATCTCTTGTAGTTTTTCTGATCACTACAAATCACTTGCGGAGTATATTGGTCAAAGAAAATATTAATACCACACCGCAAAAAGATGGTGAAGATATTTCTTTATGCAAGTTTAAAACAGCTTTATGATATAAGCAGGCAGAGCATCACTTTCGCACTAAAGTAGCACAAAGTAAGGATCAGCTAAAATTGATAACTTATCAGCACCAGGTAAGTACAAACAACTAATGACCAATTCTCACCAGCACAAACAATACAATCATGCATAAAGACATGCAAAAGTGCTGAACATACATACTGAACTATGACTACAATTATCCTGAAGTGCATCAAATAATGTGCTATCGAGAATGATCTTGAGATTTCTTCTCAGCCACAAGCCCACAACAGAGGAGAAAAGGACACATGCCAGACTTGTAAGACCACAGGGAGCTGTTCTGTCAGTGATGCTGAGAGACCGGTCACTCTTTTAGCATAATGTGGTGATGCTGAAGGTTTTGAGAAAAAAATCCACAGTTTTTTCTATTGGTCATAAATGATTACCGAATCCAACTGATGGGTAGTCAAATCTTCAAAGGGCAGCTGATGTGTACTTTAACATACAAACAATTGCTTGTAACTTTGACGAACACACAATATCACATAAATTGATGATAAATCAGGTTCCATGCCACCGTGAAGGAGAAAACAGCAGTTGTGACCCATAAGTCCGTATTAGCAAGCCTAAATTGTAACAACTTTCTTTCTCCTTTTTCTAGCTTTTAGAGCCGGAGAA
This sequence comes from Agrostemma githago, assembly GCA_958450325.1. Lineage (NCBI taxonomy): Eukaryota > Viridiplantae > Streptophyta > Magnoliopsida > Caryophyllales > Caryophyllaceae > Agrostemma > Agrostemma githago. The sequence continues at coordinate 50,881,221 of OY288256.1, forward strand.
TTTCCTAACGATACGTTGCTGTCAGACACTAGACACATTGTAAGTTCATTCCGAATTCCGATAACTATCGATTGTCTTTGGAACGATAATTGTAGGGCAACACAAAGGCCACACGGCCCCTCTTCAGTGAAAAAAGCAGGACTTTATTTAGCTTACTATGAGGGTGTCTCAACTAGATGTGTCAAAACTGTCAATGCCTGGTTAATTCAAGCAACTTACATTGCCTGGTTCACCGTTGGTGATACATGAGTTCATCCTTGAAATTTGGTCTATAGTTTCCTGTGAACAACCTGCCCTAATCTCAACAAGTATCATGGTTATTTGGGCAACTAATTGTCTAAGAAAGATGCATCATAATTTTATTATATCAGTGGATGAAAAATATTTAAACTTTATCAGCCATTCAATTCATAACATCAATCAACAGGAATTAGAAATGAGAATATATCAAGATTATTCAAGAATACTGTATTAACAAAATTTGCAAGGCATGGTCACTTACAAGTGGATATATTTCAGAGTGTACATATCAAGAATGTATACTCTCCCTACAAGTAAGGTAAGTATGAGAACTAGTTCATTGTTTATAAGCATCCTAACAGTAAATGTGAACTGAAAAAACATACTGTCATCAGCAAAATCTCTCTCATGCCCATTTCCTTGATGTGCATCAAGGTCAACTATCATAACCCTGTTAATTTCAAATTCAAACATGAGATACGTAACAAGAGAGTCATACAATCATGCAGCATGGTCATAGTTCATCCAGCAAAATTTGTATCAGATTAGCTGTCCGTACCTGGAGATATTTAATCGCTCGAAAGCAAAGTGAATGCACAAAGATATATCAGCATATACACAGAAGCCACCTCCTTTACCAGCAGAACAATGATGGAATCCTCCGCCAACATTGACGGCCCACCCTCTCTCTTTTGCAAGCTTTGCAGCCAAAACAGATCCTCCCACCTACATCAGAATATAAGTCATTCAATTAAAAAAGGCTTCATAAAAAAATACTCCGAAATAAGCTAAACGTTGCTTGCATGCATGTACTCCGTACAACTCAAAAATGTAAACTAGCAGAAAACAAGGTTACCGGATTCCCTCGAGTACTCTATGAATCATGAATTGTTAAGGACTTTATCATGTCGCTTACTAAAAACACGTATAGCACATAGCCACATATTCTATAAGCGCGACTCACGAAGAATATTCATTGTGATCCGGTAACCATGTTCTGTACAACTAAAAAATGTAAACTAGCAGAAAGTTAATTATATGCTGTACCTGTTTTCTGAAAGGATGTGAGTAAGTAAATCTCAAATCAGTTAAAAACTAAGAAGTAAGAACAACCGATCTCATCCAAGATTGTTTAAACAGTTTAATTCACGCCTCTTAGTCAAAGTACTTCTTTCCTCAACTTATTTGGTTCAAAATGGTAGCAGAGAAGACTTCAGTTTATCGCAATATATTAGGAAGAAATAAGAAGCTTAAATGGAGGAAGAGGAGGAACAACGGAATAAATGTGGAAAGGTAGCATTGGTCTCAACAACCAACATAACAACAAACCCTTCAACCTTCCATGTGTGACATTCTATGGTGTCGATCTGCTAAGGAAGGAAGACAGAAATGACAACGAACAATACTTGATGCACTAACAGAATAAGAGGTAAAATTGTGGGTTTGCACTCATAAATGAACATTTAAAATAATACCTCTATGATGGAAGCTACAGTCGAGCTGCTTTTCAGACTATCCAGATACTTTTGCGGATGCACCTGTAAACGTGAGCATACTAAGTTTCCATAATCAAAGATTACACAAGAGAGCTCTTCCTGGTTGTGAAGCAACAGGTAGCAATTACATAGAAGCAGTTCAAGCTATTGAGTATTGAGTTATTGACTATGAATGAAACGAGAGATATCATTTGGCCTACAGAAATACAAAGTGAAGTGTAGAGGCTTTGGCTTACCACTAAGAGGTCCTTTTCTGAAGCTTCTTGAGGATCAACAATACATTTTTTGTCCAGAACACCCTCGGAGGCAAGGAATTCGCAAATGCGTCCCCATTTAGAAGAATCAAATGGATGCCTGTAGTTTTGCATTTAAATGAACACTAGTTTTTGTGCCCGACGATGCTCGGGCATTGATATTTTGTTTGCATCGATATAGATAAGGTAGACGGATCGAAGAGTTGTAGACCGTTATTAAGGTTACGGTTTACATGTGACATCTACATACGCAAACTTTACGTAGAGTTACATCTTAAATATGTACATATGCAAACTTTACGTAGGGTTACAAACCATTATTCGTTGACGGTTTACATCGCACGTTAATTATGTACATACACAAACATTACATAGATTATAGATATCATTACATGCTTCTATATAAATATCGCCATATTTGTTCGGAGCTTCACATCTCCGTTAGGTCATTTAGCCACGTAAACTGTTGTGGCTTCATATGGAGTAAGATAAGATTGATTGAATTAAATTGACGTAAAATCTTAATAAAATTAGGAATTTATGGCATAATATATGGGAAATAATGTAGATTGATATATATAACATATAATTATATGGATCAAGTTAAGTACGTAATTAGCTGCCAAGTATGTAATAGTGTATATGGCATAATTATAGATTGATATATGGATCACGTTAAGTACATAATTACGTAGACGAATGATGGATAAGCCCAACCGCCTTAACAACTAAATGATCATACCAAGATAGGCTCACCCATAAAAAGTAGGCGGGAAAAAACTTAAGATTGTTATTCTTTTAGTGCAAAAGGGGATTTATACCTTCTCATCGAGTAGAACCATTTCAAACCGACTAATTTCATTTGGATTATTCCAAGCCGGTACGGAATGCATCCTAATGACTCTTACCCTGATTCTCCACGTCTCCTTGGTGTCATTAATGTCACCGACCATATTGAAACGTCGGGATTGAGACGCAGACATTTTTTGGGTATGGTGTAAATAAAGTTGAAAGATTAGAAAATTAAAAGAATATTACGTATAGTATGGAAGTGAAGCTAGAATGATGTTTGTATGTGAAATGTGTACGGGATTAAATATTCGACGAATGAGTTAGGTGAATTATATATATAATAAATCATGAATAATATCCTATAAGAATAAGGTAGGTGAGTAATTTTGTACAAATAATACCGTGTAAATAATATACTATAAAACAGTAGTATCAACCGTGCATATGTGAAACAGTAGTATCCTATAATAATTTATAGAGTAGTTATTTATAGAATAGAGGTTTAAAAACAGTAGAATTTATTTGACAAAAATATTATATGTTCAAGATTATACGGTAAGATTATGCTATCAAATAAGAATAAGAATATTAAAGATTAATCATACCATAAAAGAGTGTTATAATATAATATTTTTACTGAAATAATATTTGATTACTATATATTTGATTACTGAAATAATATTTGTGATATACATGAAATAATCAATCACTTAATCAATCAATAACAATCAATTAGTTAGTATGAACCGTCCATCAATTAAATCTTATTTGATTACTATATATATTATATATAATCAATACTTGTGATTATATTGTTACTATATAATATCTACAAATATCCTATATTGAATAGATCATGGAATAAGATTATACATATCGTAATATTATGATATATCATAACAATAGGTAAAATTATAGTAATATCTTCTAGTGTAGACTTGAATAACACATGTATATATCACGTGACACATATTGTACAATAATAATAATCGTAACTATTTTATATTCTATGTGAAATATTGTACGGGATAGTGCAATCTTCAATTAACTAAAATAATGCAAGTATTTGGTTAAAACGGAATACAAAATGCTTATACTTTTAAAAGAAAGATTGACGATACATTCCATATTAAATATTGTGTGTGATACATCCCAATTAAAACATGTGATTTCCTGCATATGTACAAATAATACCGTGTAAATAATATACTATAAAACAGTAGTATCAACCGTGCATATGTGAAACAGTAGTATCCTATAATAATTTATAGAGTAGTTATTTATAGAATAGAAGTTTAAAAACAGTAGAATTTATTTGACAAAAATATTATATGTTCAAGATTATACGGTAAGATTATGCTATCAAATAAGAATAAGAATATTAAAGATTAATCATACCATATAAGAGTGTTATAATATACGGAGTAATATTTTTACTGAAATAATATTTGTGATATACATGGCATATAATCAATCAGTTAATCAATCAACAACAATCAATTAGTTAGTATGAACCATCCATCAATTAAATCTTATTTGATTACTATATATATTATATATAATCAATACATTCCAATTAAAACATGTGATTTCCTTAATTAATCAGATTTCCTTAATTACATACCTCATGTGTTGTATAGCTTTACATGTGATTTAGTGACATTTGTATCAGTAAGATGTTAGAGTGTAGTTGGAGAGGAGAAGGGTCATGTATACATGAGGTCAATGGTTCAAATCGCGCATAGGCGCATAGCCCAGTTTTTTTTTTGTTGTAGAAAACTTTAGGCGGGAAAATATGTGAGTAGAGTTATTTGGTTAGTGGAAAGGGGGATGATGTTTGCATTTTCATGTGCAGAATCCTAAAATGACCTATACTTTATGGAATGTGATGGAGTATTTGATAATGTGTGCCATAAATTTTACAATCAACCAAACAATTTCCATCACTGAATATATCAACAGAGTTAGAGGCAGCGGAAACTAGAAGACGATCAGCGCAAATTTTAGAGCGATTAAAAGAGAGTACGATATACTTACAATTTCTCAAGTCCGAGGAAGGAAATATTGAAAATAATAATCCTGATACTCTCAACCAATAGTTGCTGATTATAGTTTATTCTGTATCTTTGTATGTATGTCAATAGTATCATCTCATATCATAATCTTGTTTATTTAAGTTAGTGTTTACATTTAGTGTGATTGTTCCTGTAGATAGCATGATACTACTCCTGTATAAATGTAGCTCTTACTACTCAATACAATTCATCTTTTGCACATTCTTTATATGGTATCAGAGCTTTAGATCTCTGAAAATTAAACTCACCAAACATCCATCTTCTTCTCTCCTCGGTATCATGGCTGGATCATCCAACATAATTCCAAATGATGTCGAACCCTCAAAAACATTTCTCGTCATTGACCTCTCTCAGGTCATTGAATTAACCCCACTAACATACAGGTCTTGGGCTCGCCAAGTACGCGACCTCATGCGAGGCTACGACCTATTCAAGTTCCTAGACGGATCGCATCCATGCCCATCGGCCACCATTCTCCTTGATGACCCGGCAGCCCCTAAAGATGCTGCCAAACCCGTTGCCCAAATTTCTACTCCGAATCCCGCGCATGAAACATGGTCCCGGCAGGATGCTTTTATCTCCGGTGCCTTGCGCGGTACCCTATCCGAAACTATTACCTCACTCCAAAACAAACATGAAACCTCTTATGAAATATGGACCAACCTCGCTAACACTTATGCTAGCACCTCCCGTGGTCACATACTACAAATAAAAGATTGGTTCAACTCTATTTCCAAAGGAGATCTCTCCATAACTGAGTATATGCAAGCAATAAAAGCTTGTGTCGATGAACTTGCCCATATGGGCAAACCAATAGACCATGAAGACTTCATAGCTAAGATCATCAATAGGCTTGACTATGAACAATATTACTCCATCGTTGATGCTGTGAAAGCAAGGGATACTCCGATCTCATTTGAAGCCCTTCACGAAAAATTAATCCAATTTGAACTTGCCATCAAACACAAATCCCATCCTCCTCCTCGCACACACCTCCCCATGTCAGCCCATGTTGCTCACCATCGTCCCACTACCTACCGCCAACCTCCTCCTCGCTCCAACCAACCACCACTTCTTCCTAATCTCAATTCCCACTCATCTACCTCTACCATGGCACCCCCTTTCAAAGGTAAGTGCCAATGGTGCCACACACAATCTCACTACCTCAAAAATTGTGAGGAATTTAAGCGCCTGTTCCCACACATTGAAGTTCCAAACCGCCCACCTCCGCCCACTCGTCGTTCCCCTTAACCACGTGCCAACACAGCCACCATCGGCCCCTCCAACTCCACTTGGCTCATCGACAGTGGAGCATCGCATCATATTACTCACGACCTTGCTAATCTTGCTACTCATGCACCCTATGATGGGAATGACGACCTTATCATAGGAGATGGTTCTGCCCTCCCGATCCATCATATTGGTTCAATTTTTCTTCATACTCCCTCCTTTTCCTTTCAATTTCATAATGTTCTTCATGTTCCTACGATATCTCGGAATATTTTATCTGTCTCTCAATTTTGTATTGACAATAATGCTATTATCTCATTCTCATCGACTTCCTTTTGTTTTCAGGATCGGTTGACGGGCAAGGCTCTACTTAGTGGCGAGTTGCACCACGGGATCTACGAGTGGCGACCTCCCCCATATCCCCCCCTACGGCTAACTCCATAGTCACCTCACCCTCCATCCCTTGGCATCATCGCCTAGGGCACCCCGCCCCCTTATATTATCTAAAATAAATAAAATCGCCGCTCTTAATTTTTCATTGCCGCATAATAATTGTAATACTTGTGCTATAAATAAAAGTCACAAGTTACCTTTTTCCGAGTCTTCCATCACTTCCACCAAACCACTAGATATTATTTTTTCGGATGTTTGGACCTCTCTGGTTCTCTCTATTGACGGATTTAAATACTACGTTCTATTTGTCAATCACTATACTAAATACACTTGGCTTTACCCAATGAAAAATAAATCCGACACTACTCTTATTTTTCTTAGGTTTAAGGCCCAAGTTGAAAAATATTTTAACACCCCTATACTCCAACTTTTCTACGACAATGGTGGTGAGTACCTAAAACTTAATCCTACTATTACTAGTGATGGAATAGGTCACCTTACTTCTCCACCACACACACCGGAACATAGCGGCTATTCCGAGAGACGTCATCGTCATATTGTAGAAACCCCTCTCTCACTTCTTACTCACGCCTCCCTACCCACAAGCTACTGGTCATACGCTACGGTTACAACTACTTATCTCATTAATCGAATGCCCACCTCCACCCTTAATTACTCATCTCCATATCCCCATCTTTTTGGAAAAATGCCCAATTACAATAAACTACGAAGTTTTGGGTGTCTATGCTACCCATGGCTTCGTCCTTATGCAACTCACAAACTTGACCCAAAATCTATACCATGCATCTTTGTGGGCTACTCCTCAACCCATAGTGCTTATTATTGTCTAGACCCATGTACTCTTAGACTTTACACTTCCCGGCATGTCAAATTTGTAGAAACAACATTTCCGGGATCAACTTTATGTACCACTAACTCTACCCAACCTCTCGTATGGGACCCCCTGCCAACACCAATTCATGAATCTCCCACGCAACCCACATCAATTAATGAATCTCTCACGAATTCTTCCACGTCCACTATTCTTACTGCCACTTCACAAATTTCTTCCCCACTAAATAATCCCCTCACCCCTACTTCCGCTATTACTCCGTCCAACCCCATCACTCCCACAAATACTTCCCCTGACACTTCTACAACAGCAACAACCAATAATTCGGCCACTACAACGACCGACACTGTCATAATAAAACCCAATCCCGTTCCCACCTCCCGTCCCACGACTCGATCTATGAACAATATTAGAGTCCCAAATCCAAAATATGCTCATACGGCCACTGCCATCTCTTCCCACCTCGCCCCTACCTCCGCAACCCATGCCCTCGCCGACCCGAAATGGCACTCTGCCATGAAAGATGAATATAATGCTCTCCTTTCTAATAAAACATGGACCCTAGTGCCTCCCTCCCCTACCCAAAATGTCATCGGCTGTAAATGAGTGTTCCGAATTAAATATAACCCGGATAACAGCATAAAGAAATACAAAGCCCGCCTTGTCGCTAAAGGGTTTCATCAACGTCCCGGGGTCGACTACTCGGAAACATTCAGTCCCGTGGTTAAACCTGCTACAGTTCGTCTCATTCTGACGATAGCTCTTGCTCGCGGCTGGTCCTTAAGACACCTGGATATCAATAATGCTTTTCTTCAAGGTACGCTCACTGAAACTGTCTTTATGGCACAACCACCCGGTTTTATTGACCAAAATCGACCTCATCATGTTTGTCGGCTTTCTAAATCTATCTACGGTCTCAAACAAGCCCTTCGAGCCTGGTATACCGAGCTCAAAACCTACCTTTTATCTTTTGGTTTTTCTCAGTCTATCACTGACCCCTCCTTATTTTTCTTAACCAAAAATTCCCACGTCATTTATCTATTGGTCTATGTTGACGACATAATTGTTACAGGAACACCCACCACTCTCCTTGCCACCTTCTTCGACTCGTTTGCCAAACGCTTCTCGCTCAAAGATTATCCCCTCCTACTTCCTATGAATCGAGGTCACCCCTACTACCACAGGTCTTCATCTCTGCCAATCTAAATACATTACTGATATACTCACCAAATATGGTCTTCTTGATTGCAATCCTGCCACTACACCCATCACGGCCTATCCACCTCTCCTTTCATCTAAAGGATCCCCAATATCAAACCCCTCTGACTACCGAGCCACTGTAGGTTCCCTTCAATATCTATCCCTAACCCGTCCCGATATTGCTTTCGCCGTTAACAAATTTGCTCAACTTCTACTGGATCCTCAAGAAGCCCATTGGATCGCGCTTAAACGTCTTCTTCGGTATCTAAAAGGTTCGCTCCATTTGGGTATTAAGTTATATCGACATAACTCGTTTGCTTTGCACTCTTTCTGCGATGCAGATCATGCAAGTGATAAACAAGACTATATCTCTACGACCGGATTCATTGTCTATCTAGGTCGTAATCCCATTTCTTGGTCGTCCCGTAAGCAACGGGTTGTTGCTAAATCATCTACAGAGGACGAATTCCGCGCGGTCGCTGATGCTACTTCAGAGCTAATGTGGCTCCATGATCTTCTTGCTGAGTTACATGTCAGTATCTCAGCCACCCCAGTTATCTAGAGTGATAATCTCAGTGCTACTCATTACGCCGCCAAGCTCGTATTCCACTCACGCATGAAACACGTGGCGATCTCGTTCTACTTTGTAAGTCAACAGGTCGAACAAAGTCAGCTTCGTGTTACTCATATACCAGCAGGTGATCAACTTGCTGATGCACTCACCCGCCCCAATCTCGAGCCACTCTTACTCAAGATTGGTCTCGCCTCCAGCTCCTTCATCTCGCGGGAGCGTATTGAAAATAATAATCCTGATACTCTCAATCAATAGTTGCTGATTATAGTTTATTCTGCATCTTTGTATGTATGTCAATAGTATCATCTCATATCATAATCTTGTTTATTTAAGTTAGTGTTTACATTTAGTGTGATTGTTCCTGTACATAGCATGATACTACTCCTGTATAAATGTAGCTCTTACTACTCAATACAATTCATCTTTTGCACATTCTTTATAGGAAATATCATACGAAGACGAATAAATCAGCGAAACCTTGATCAAAACATCAAAAATTTCAACAAAATATCAAAATCAAACACTACAAACACTCACATTAACTTCCGCATTCAATTTCATGAGTAGGAGTATATGATAAAAACAATGAACAAAGAAGGATAAAACACCAAAACTTGAACAAAATAAAACTTGAGCGTTGATCAATAGTCATGAGAAAAATGAATACTCTAGTTGAGTAGAAGCAAAACCTTAGTTGGAGGAACATCGAGGTAGAGTTTACTGGAGATCAGTTTGATCGTGAGAGGATGACGATGACGACATTTTCGCGAGGTGAGAGAAAATGGAAGTTGCGATGACTGAGGTGCACCTGCGAGCAATTATGGTAAGGAGAAAGAGAAAGTGTGTGGTGTTGACTGTTGAGACGGTCGTGTTAGTTTGTTTGTTTGACGGTTATGGTTATTCTTCTCCTCCACAATCTACACGTGTTCCCTGCTGACGCACTGACACTTAATCGGAGGTTCCAGTCTTCAAATGAATACTGATACTGAAGGGCTTGCGCTTATGTGGGTAGACTTTAACACGGTCCTGTCGGGTTCGTATTCGTTTCACATATAAATGTGTCGACCTAATGGGTAATATCATGTTGAATTCTGTAGTGTTTTCGTGTCGTATCAATATTTAGAAACTACTCGTATAAACATATTTATGTGACATTGATTATAATTAAAATAATTTACTCTAATAAATAGGTTGTTCGTGTCGAATTCATGTTTTGGGATATTAACCAAAACCCGACTAATTGAATATCATTTTGGGTTTGTATTCACCCACTTACATAAATGTGTCATCAAACTTCAATTCAATCCCGTTAATTTTGTGTCATATCGAATCGTGAGCTCTTATCATTATTTGTCGACTCTACTTGGGAGTTAGGTCATGTTCTGAATTGAACTTTGCAGAGTACTTTTTTTGTTTATATGTTGCAAGAATGGAAGAAGATACTCAGCATAATAGAAATACTTCCTCCGTGTTTTATTTATCTTCCCGTTTACTTTTGGGCACAAGATTTCTTGTAATGAATATAAAATGATAAATTTAAAATATAAAGTTGTAAAAGATTGTAAATAGTAAGAATAATATGGTAAAAAGTATGACCCAAAATGGAAGTAAATCAAATGAAAGATAAAAAAACAGAGTAGAGAGAAATACGGGAAGATAAAAAGAAAACCGGAGGAAATACTCGATTTTGTAAGAGACTATCTCTATTAAGTTACCGAGAGACATATACATATCGAAGCTTAATAAAATTATAAGACTCACTATTAAAGCAGAAGCAGAAGCAGAGGTCTAACATTGATCGATCGTAATAAAAGATTGTATTCCGTATCACGGTAGGAAACTAGGAGGTTATTACCCTTGTATTTTTGAACAAAAAGTCAAGCTGAGAAACTTGAAACTGAAGCAGTGCAGAGAATTATATACGCAGATTTTTACAAACCAAGTTTCGTGGTTGGACAATAAAATTAGGGATAAGGTCTTCATCGGATCGTATGAATGGCTCTAAAACAAAAATGAAGACCATTAATTACGGTGTTATTAGTCCGTAATCTGAAGCTGTTAAACACATTCTCCTTCCTAATTCATCGCTTTGTATTTGTCGCTCAATCCCTCTCATAATCCACCATTGCCGTTGCCCCTCACATTTTCATTAAGGCAGGATATGAAGCATCAAACAACGGAATTCTTAGTCTTAGGTAGAGACATAAGAGTAATTATGTCTACATTCAAGTTGTAAGCCAGGTGCAATCATATCATCATATTCATATATGGAAAGAGTATTATATTCAAGTATCCCCTTTCCCTTTCCACTAACCAAATAACTCAACTCATGTATTTTCCCGCCTAAAGCTATCCACCAACAAAAATTAAAAAATAGATCAAATGAGCTATGTGCAAATCAAACCCTTGATCTCATATATATCACCCTTCTCCTCTCCAACTACAATCTAACATCTTACTGATTAAAATATCACTACATCACACGTAAATCTATACACGACAGAAAGTATGTAATTAAGAAAATTTGATTGATTACATTGATTACGAAAATCACATAGAAGATATCACATACAATATTTAATATGAAATGTATGATCAATTTTTTTAAAAAAGTATAAACATATTGTATTCCATTTTAACCAAATAGTTGCATTATTTTTGTTAATAGGAGATTGTACTATCCCATACAATATTTTTCTGATCATATTCGAAAACCCCTCGGGCAAAATTGATGTGCCTACGGGATAACTAAGATCCCTCGGGCAAAATTGCTGTGCCTCCGGGATAACTAAGACCCCTCGGGCAAAATTGTTATTTGTTTAATTGTTTTAGTAAAATGCTGGTGTTTAATTTTGTTTTGCAGGCTTGTCTTATTTTATTCGGGTTTGTTCTTGCTTTTCTTTCGATCTTGGGTTTGTTGAGTCTGCTCAGAGTTTGCTTATGTTGGTCTCGGTTGTTTTGTTACGCGTTCGGGTGCAGCGTTAAGCCTTTGTTTTAATAGTCGAGAGTGTATTATCGATGTTAATTAGTAGTTGTCCCATTATTTGTTGTTTTGCTTGTCTTAGTAGGTGCATGTTTTATGTGTTGTTTTTGGAGTCGCGTTTGTTTTGCTTCGTTTTAGTCTGGGCTGGGCCGCTTAGGCGCGCATCCTTCAGCGCTCCAAGACTCAGGCGCCCAGCCCCCAGCGCGCTAGAACTCGAGCGCGTAAGCTGGGGCGGTCGTATTTTTGTGGCCCGGGTCTGTTTAAGTAAACGAAGATTGGGGCGATTGTTTTATTTCTCAAAAATCGAACGCGTCGCCCCTTTTGCCTCAAGATTGACTTTTCGACCTTTCTCACCAAATTTCGTCTCGATTTCCGTTATTTATGACACTGTCGACTTCGGGTAAGTGTTCCTTACTTGTTTATTGTCGGTTTTGCTTGATTAGATTGATTATGAGTTGGTTTGTTGCAAACCCTAGAAAATCGATTTGGGGTGTTTTTTATTTGTTAAGTTTCGATGGTTGTGCTTGATTTCATTGTTAAATTAAGGTCGATTAGAGCTTGTTGAAGTAGTTATAGCCTTGATAAGGATGTTCGAGGTGCGACAATGGCTCTTTATGGAAAAGGGTTGGAATGCTAGGGTTTAAGGGCCGTTTCCAGATTTTCCCATGATTATCTTACGTAATCTTGCTCAAATAGTGTGTGCGAGGATGTGGGTAGCCCTGTTGTCGATTGTTAGGGCTAGGATGACCTTTAGGACCTTCCGTGAGATTTTGTGTGTCTTAAGACGGACTAAAAGGTGTCGTAATGATGCCGGATTTTCCCGAAACCACCTCCATTGTGACCGGGATCGAAAATGCGTGCTAGCGGCCTTTTCGGAATTTTGATATCCCCATCTAAAATTTTGACCTTATTTTGACCTGTTTAAGCTGATTTAGCCTGATTAGAGCTATGTTTTGTTGTATTTTTTTGTTTTTGGTTTCACAGCTAGAGGCGACACCGAGCGTCCCGAGGGAACTTCCTCGGTTGGTGCTAGTGAGGAGGTTGTCGGGGCAAGTTCACAGGCTCCTCGAGGGATTCGCAGGAGGAGACGGAGCGTCTCGTCTCAGCGGCGTGACCCCGAGACTATTAACGAGGCTGAGTTCGATAGAGCGAAGAAGCGCAAGCTTCCGGAGACAGTGGCTAGGAGGGCTCATGCTTCGGCTTCGGTACCGGAGAATGAGGAGATTGTTTACGAGGATCTCGAGTGGGCTCGGGACTGGGATGGTCATCAGCTGATATTTCACCTTGACCGTCATATTTCTAACCGCATTGTGCGGGGCCTGGTGAGTGTCCTATTCGTGTTTGTTAGTTATTCCTGAGATTTTACTTTTGCTCGGGTTAGGCTAGGCCTGTTTTGTTTATACTCGTGTTGTTTTGGGTTTGCAGTCCCTAGGTCCGATGAGGACTTTCTCGGGCTTTACTACGTGTCTTGACATTTATTTTCAGAAGTTGGCCCCCACGGTAAAGGGGATTATTGCGAGGACCGCTCTAGGTTCCGTGGTTGGGCAGTGGGTTAGGTTGGTGGGTTGCAAGACTAAGTGCAACCTTATGGTGATTAGGGCGATGATAGATCGCTTTCATGATACTACCTCGACCTTCCACATGGATTTTGGGGAGGTCGGGATGACCCTAGAGGATTTTGGGATGATTAGCAGTATGCCCTGGGGGCCGGATACTATTAGGTGGGCCACTGAGGGTCCTAGTCTAGATAGTGATGAGGTGTGGGGCCTCATCGGGGATTGTCTACCGCGTGAGGCATATAGTGCGCCTCATGCTTTGGTGAGTTCGTACATCACCGATCACTTCGAGGGAGTGGCGGTGCTAGAGGATCGAGAACCCAACACGCCGGATCAGGATGCCCGGTTATGGCTGTGGTACTTCCTAGGGTCGACTCACTTCTCGGACAAGGGCGAGAGGTTTAGCACTAGGATTTTGCCCTTCCTAGCTGACCTGACTCAGCTAGGGCGCTACAATTGGGTGACCGCGGCTTTCACGGAGATGACCCGCTACCTGCAAGTCATGGTGAGGCAGTTGGTGGTAGGGTCGGCCTCAGCTGTGCCCATCGTGGGTCCGGGCCTTATACTGGAGGTTAGTTACTGCTCTTTTTGCTTTTGTATTTCAAGTTCTACTTGTTTTTGGCTTAGTTTCGCTAAAGTTGTTTCAGGATCTTACAGGCTTGGATCTATTCCTACTTCCCGTGTTTGGCACCTAAGACGGTCCGGGTGCACCCGAAGAGATTCCCGGCGGGAATCGAGTGGAGGCTGGCTCAGCCTAAGAGCACAATCAGCCACTACCCGACGGAGAATGTGCTGGTTAACAAGCTAGGCCTTGACGATATAAGTTTTCTTCTATAGCCTATTTTGTTCAGTAGCCCCCAAGGTTCGGGATTTCATTTGGGATGTTGGTTTTATTTGTGTAGTTTGTGGCCCGCCCTTGGGCCGACTATGAGGGCGTGCCTGTAACAGCCCTAAATTTCCGCGACCAAGATAACAGAATAAAACCAGAAAATTTAAAGTTGTTACTCCGCACTTAGCTCACAAAGCCAAATGCAAGGCAAAAAGAATATTATAAGAGTTATAAAGAAATATAAATCCGATAAATAATTAAATGAAAACGTTGCAGCGGAAGACTTAAGTCCCACAAAATCCAAAACGGTTTAAAATAACTCAACCCAAAATTCAACATAAATATAAATAGTTTGGAGGTAAACGTTAAATAATGAAATTCTTCCTCGCTCAGCATCCCGAACCAAATGCACCCATGCAGCATATTAAATGTATCTATCAACTGTACCCAAAACACAAATAGGTACAGGTTCCAGCGGGGGAACGACCCAAAACAAAAGAACGTCAGCGAAACTGAGTAAAATATATTATATTGAAAACGTAACAAAATAATTATAATTTGTAGTAAACTGAAATCAGAGTTAAATATCACCGTCTCGATACCAAATCAAAATACTGTGAAAATAGTAGTCAAAACAAAAATCAACCAAAATATATTGTCACAAAGCCACCTGTCTCAGACCAACAGCGCTCCCAGAGTCTGTTATAACCACCAAAATTTATACCAAAATAATACCAACGTGTGACTTGTATCACAAAGTTGCAATAACCAAATTATCACAAGAGTATCAAAAAAATTCACCATTGACAAAATAATTATAAAACCATTTCAGAAATATAATTTAAACCGAACATGCTCTTTACTCAAAGGTGAAAAGGTCAAAACGTCCTTACCTCTCAAGAGGGTCAATCCAAGCTATAACTAGTCCAAAAATTCTTTCTCCTCGTACCCACAAGCTACAAATAATATAAACGGTTCAACAATTTAATCTAGGACAAACTCATCAATATATACTTACATCTCTCAATTATATAAACTCCATGATAACAAAGCCTATAGTTTTGTCTTATTTATTTAGTAGCATAAGCGGTGATATAGTCCTCTCAAACACTAAGTCAATTACCAACACTTTAACCTATTGTAGACACCCGCATTTTGACTGCCAGGTGTCTATGGCAGTTTCCAAAAAATACCCGATGATGATCGGACGCTAACGTGTTTCTACAAAAAATACGGATGTTATATACACTTAAATAAAAAAATGTTATATACACTCAAATAGTTATTATGTACACCAATTAATCAACAATGGAACATACATCAAAATAACTGTTATATACACTAAAAAAACTCATTATATACGCTATTAAACTCACTGCATATATACACTTAAGAACTCAATATATACTGTAAAATAATTGTTATATACACCCAAATAATTAATATGTACATCAGTTAATCAACAATGGAACATACATCAAAATAACTGTTATATACACTAAAAAACTCATTATATACGCTATTAAACTCACTACATATATATATACACACACTTAAGAACTAAATAAATATAAAGTAAAATAGTTATTGTTATATATACTCAAATGGTTACTATGTACACCAATTAATCAACATATATACACTAAAATAATTGGCATATGTACTTAATTATTTGATATAATAGAATTGTTAGCCTTTTTTTTTATGTATGAGTTTTTGTATGAGTTTTTTTTTATAATTGATATAATTGATATATACACTTAAGAACTAAGAATTTTTTTTATGTATGAGTTTTTGTTTTAATCTTAGCCTTTAATTTGATTTTAATCTAATGGTTGAGATTGTGCCTCAATGGGTGCGGCGAGTTGAGCTGCCTCAAAGGATCCTAGATCTATATATATATATATATATATATATATATATATATATATATATATATATATATATAACATAATTCATGCGTATGCAATGCACCCAATCCACCCAACACTCTCGGTTTATAAAGATTTTTATTTATAAAGGTAGTAGTTTTTTTTTTAAAAACCATTTCAAATTTTGCAAAACTTTTCGGAAAGACCTATTGCTCTGATACCAACCGTAACAGCCCTAAATTTCCGCGACCAAAATAACAGAATAAAACCGGAAAATTTAAAGCTGTTACTTCGCACTTAGCTCACAAAGCCAAATGCAAGGCAAAAAGAATATTATAAGAGTTATAAAGAAATATAAATCCGATAAATAATTAAATGAAAACGTTGCAGCGGAAGACTTAAGTCCCACAAAATCCAAAACGGTTTAAAATAACTCAACCCAAAATTCAACATAAATATAAATAGTTTGGAGGTAAACGTTAAATAATAAAATTCTTCCTCCCTCAGCATCCCGAACCAAATGCACCCATGCAGTATATTAATTGTACCTATCAACTGTACCCAAAACACAAATAGGTACATGTTCCAGCGGGGGAACGACCTAAAACAAAAGGATGTCAGCGAAGCTGAGTAAAATATATTATATTGAAAACGTAACACAATAATTATAATTTGTAGTAAACTGAAATCTGAGTTAAATATCAACGTCTCGATACCAAATCAAAATACTGTGAAAATAGTAGTCAAAACCAAAATCAACCAAAATATATTGTCACCACCTGTGTGCCAAGGTCCTACCCTTTTGCACGATCTAGAGGTAGCACCTATGCTTAGCTAGACTTACTATAGTGCGCACTACTCACATTTGGGCAGTCAGTAAGATGAGGCTGCCAAAGGAGGAAGTCTAACTACCTAGCAAGTGGGGGTCGGAAAACCCAACTGAACACAACTCGGGCCAGGAGTTCAGTTTCGGGACAAAATCCCAGGTACGTCTCAGACGCAACTTAACCTCATAGACCAACAGCGCTCCCAGATTCTGTTATAACCACCAAAATTTATACCAAAATAATACCAACGTGTGGCTTGTATCACAAAGTTGCAATATCCAAATTATCACAAGAGTATCATAAAAATTCACCATTGACAAAATAATTATAAAACCGTTTCAGAAATATAATTTAAACCGAACATGCTCTTTACTCAAAGGTGAAAAGGTCAAAACGTCCTTACCTCTCAAGACGGTCAATCCAAGCTATAACTAGTCCAAAAATTCTTTCTCCTCGTACCCACAAGCTACAAATAATATAAACGGTTCAACAATTTAATCTAGGACAAACTCATCAATATATACTTACATCTCTCAATTATATAAACTCCATGATAACAAAGCCTATAGTTTTGTCTTATTTATTTAGTAGCATAAGCGGTGATATAGTCCTCTCAAACACTAAGTCAATTACCAACACTTTAACCTATTGTAGACACCCGCATTTTGACTGCCAGGTGTCTATGGCAGTTTCCAAAAAATACCCGATGATGATCGGACGCTAACGTGTTTCTACGCGCTCGGATACGGGCTCAAATCCATTAATCGTTGGCTAACACACTTACGGAGTACAAATCTCACAAAATCAACCTCGAATCCAGGCCCAGTGGATCATTCCGAGTCAAACAAGACTAGTTTGGGCCAAAACCGACACCGGAATTAAAACCGACTTTTTGCGATTGGGTCAACCTCGGTCAAAATTCGTTTCCGAGACACACAAAACAGCCCATCAACCATCAAAAGTCCAAGTCAAACACAAAACTCATCAGACACCCAAAGTCAAGGTCCAAAACAATGGACCCGTGCAACCCGACTGGGCCACTCGATCGAGTGACCCACCCACTCGATCGAGTGGGCTTGTTTTGAGCCCGGCTGCAGGCTTCACGGACCACTCGACCGAGTTGGCCTCCTACTCGGTCGAGTAACCTTAATCCGGGTGCCCTAGCCTCTCCTATATATACCCCCCATGCAACACACATGCAACCGATCCTTTTACAACTTTTCACAACCTTACAATCTTTACAATTACACAACCTTTACAACCCTAAAAAACCCTAGAGCAACCCTACACACACATACTACGTCTTTTACAAACCTTAATCAAACCCTAATCAAACCCTAGCAATTCTACACTAGCAAGAAACCCTAAACCTAGTTTAGGATCAATCCCGAGCCACCACAACTTAACCTACATAAAACCTCGAAGACTCTTGTGTTGAAGCCACGGTTACGAGTCCGCATCGAGACAAGAACATGTAGGTTGAGGGTGTCAAAACCCTCTATTTTATTCCCTTTCTCTCTTCGTCATCTTCGTCCTCCTTTTCGCGTTTTTTTCGTCTTTTTTATTATTTTGTTTGTCGCGTCATAATATCGATAATATTATTAATAGAAAAACATTAAAATACTTATTGATTTGTGTCGAATGTGAGTGATGGTGGGATAAGGAAAATCGCATATACAAGTGTACTGCACACGCGTCGTCAGTCGCTTATTCCATCACCCCGATCGTTTGATTATTGAAATAAGTTAACTTAAACAATAATCTTTTTTATTTCGTTTTCATCTTTGTTCGAGTCACATATTTACATCAATTTTCAAAAGCAATCATAGTATTTCAATAAGGGTCGAAACCCGTTGACGCGGATCCGACATCACAATCCCTAGGGATTTATTTCGATGTCGGAGAAGTCGAGGGAATCAAGTCCTTTTTTATTCAAGTAAAGCGTTGATTTTAGACTCGATACCAATTCCATAATTGGATATCGAATCTAACGATCAAGTCACATAAATTAATTAACGTGATTTGTTCATATCACGATGATAATTAATTTAAGACGACTAAAATTAATCTATTTTTTATTTCACTCTAATATCCCATATCGATTCAAATAATCGAATATGGGATACAACGAGTATTCAAAATTAGAATCGGGTATAAATTCAACAATATTTATATTCGATTCAACAAAATTCGCGATTTATAAAAAAACCAAGTCGAACATAAATTGTACAATATTTATGTCCGATTCGGTAAAACCGTCGAATTATCAAAAATCAAAAGCAATTTCAAAATCAATAAAAAATTGCAAGCGAACTTGTTTCGTACAGATGCCACTCGACCGAGTACCTTAGTCACTCGATCGAGTGACATCACAAAATCGAGTCAGAATGCTTTTTACGACCACCACTCGGTCGAGTCTCACAGTGACTCGATCGAGTGGCTACGTACTCGACCGAGTTGGTCAATAACTCGGCCGAGTACGGTCTAGTACGCGAAACAGAATCGTCTTCTACAGGTCCACTCGATCGAGTCCATCGACCACTCGATCGAGTGACCCATAACGATTAACACAATAAATCGTACATTATTCTATTTTCAAAACTCGGTAGTAATTTATGATTCATGTCAACACGTGTTTAGTCAATCATGTGTATTACTACTTTTTCAAAACATACATCTCATATTTGCATCTTTTCATCGCATCTCATATTTGCACAAACCGTTATTATACGTTATATCATTACATCGTTACCACTACTACAAATTCATTGGTTTCTCGACGCTTTAAAGGTAGGTTCTCGACGCTTTAAAGTGTCATAAATTTAATTCTCGATGCTTCTGTAAAGCGTGGAGATGGGCGTCAAGAATTCTCGACGCATTTATGTGTCGTTATTTACGACGCTTTAAAACGTTGAATATATTATTCATGACGCTTTTATACATCACCACACGTCCACTAAAAAAATGCAACCTTGACGCTTTTCTATGTCGAGATATTTTTTATCCCGGCCAATGTTTTTCTAAGTGTGAGACTTTCTACTATTAAAAGGTCGAGAAATAATAATATAAAATTCAGTTCAACAATATAACATCATAAAGCATGGAGAATCTAATCGTAAAGAATATATTTTTAAAAAAAAATCGAGGTACAATATTACAATATAATACTCCGTAGAAGGTAGGTTGAATACATCCCAAATATTATAGTTTACTAAACTAAATACAAATAGATTAGAAATTTTAAAAAAAAAAATTCCATGCAATGTAGCTTCATCATGTCAAAGTGACAATCACTCGTTTCATTTTGCTCCAGCGACATCATTTGCAAAATGCAATACCTAGTGGAAACAAAACCAAAATACTTTTAATCAGTACATTCACAAAACTAATAAAAATACAATTTTTTGATATACGATCAACTTTACGTAAATAACCCTGAGGACGACTAATTACAAAACAATGTAAGACTAGATGATTTATATTGAAGATTCATAAACTCCTAGTTATACTATATAATATCATAATCCTCCTATCACTCAATATATATGAGCTACTACTACATATTTATAACCACTAAGATTATAGGAGAAATTGAGGACTCCAACATGTTTCCAACACCCTTCACAATTGATACGGTTAGAACAGGAAAATATTAAATTTAATTTGCATGTATTAAGATATACGAAGTACAAAGTAGACATTCAGGAAAATGGTCAACAAATACGTACAGAATATATTAAATCAATTTAGAAATCAACTAAACATAATGAAAACTTTAGAACATTAGCTTTATAAGGTCTTTGGAAAATGTATATTCATCTATAACTCACTTGCTGTCATCTCATGTTTCTACTTGTTCTTCAAGATTTCATGCACTAGTTTATTTCATTTGCCCACATGCATAACTGGACAAACCCAATTCCAACAAATTCAAGAATGACTTTTGCTTTACTAAACACTAAGAGAGAAAAAAAATGACAAAACATACCCAATATATATCTGTCAAACTACTTATTAATAGTTCTTGAAGACAACCTATGTTTGTGTGGTAAAGAGCGCATCAGAAACTCGAAAACATTCATCCCGAACTTGATAACCCTTCCATCTAGTAGAAGATGTCATGTCGAGTGTCATTTGTTGCATAAGTATGTTGGTGGACCATAATAATACTCCCTCCGTTCCATTTGGTTGTTTGCGTTTACTTTTTCACACTTGCCAATGCACGTTTTCTTTTGTCTATATCTTTAGTTACCTATTTCAAAAAATTATAAAAATTTGATATTAATAACGTACTCGATTAGACAATTTAAACAAGATTCCACATGACTATATTTTATCTTATATATTACAAGTTACATTGATGATTTCACTCACCTATGAATAGTGCCCAAAAAGCAAACGCAACCAACCAAATGGAACGGAGGGAGTATAATTTAAAAGAATATATCATGCATGCTCTAGTGCACAATGGCATAAACCGTAACCTAATATCACTTAATTTTACCCAATCTCACAAGGTACCACTCCCGTTTCCTTCAACTCATTTATCAAGTGTACAAAACTAAATCAAACCTACAGCCTGAAAAGGTAACAAAAAAAAAACAAACAAAAGTAAACACAAAAACCTAGTGGTCGCAGGAGCAAAAAAGAAGAAGCCACTTACTTGGTAGAGTCACCTTTCCAATATTTGGTCACCTGAAAAACCTTCACTTCTATTATACCACAATTTGGTATAATTTGGACCAGATTTCCGTTTCCTTTAATGTTGCAAACTCTGAAATAAATAGCTGAAAATAACTTATTAATTATCGACATTACATATGACATATATACATAATCAAGTCAAAGATAAGAATGAAGAATGTACTACTATCAATAGATAATCCGGTCAAAAATTAGTGTAAAACAATAGGTTATTTTTATTGTACGTACCTTGGCTAAAGCAGATTCAAGAGGAATGAAATTGAGAGAAACTAGCATCCCAGCTAACAGCAGCAATAATTTGTTATAATTTCCTGATATGAGCATAAGAAGAACTATTTAGACATTGGTCTTTAACAACGTAATATGTGGTGCCAGAATTAGACGTACGAGTAAGTCTGATCAATGACTATATGATGCACTTTAATTCGGGTAAATGCAGTTAACTGAGTCTAGATCAGTTTTTTATCTATTACTTTGTATATACTATGTAAATGAAGTTTCTACTCATAACAAGCTTTTAAAATGACCTGAATCTGAAGGTCTGGTTATTACACATAGACACTGTGATGAACATCTAAACATATTACGAATAATAAGTTTACAAACAAAATGATATTACCATAATAAAGTATATACAAAACGATCATTTATCGAAATAAAGTAAACGATTAGTTATCGAAATAAAGCAAACGATCAGATAGCTAAGATCGAAGATCCGTTGCACAATACAATTATATGAAAGATCAGTTGCACAATACACATCATACTTGTTTTGGAAAGATGCAGAATAATACTCCGTAACTCAGTAGAATGATAGTCGATACTGAAGTTGATAATTAATTAAGTACCTAATACGACCGCATACAGAAAGAGGGAGAGGAAAGTGCAGTTGAAATCCATAGAGGGAAACTTTGATCGCATAACAAGAGAAATGTTGAGGCTAAGAGTAAATAGTAGTTAACAGGGTGGAGAAGGAGAAGGATGTGGGAGTAATCATTAATGACTATTGGTGTGTGTATTTATAAGGTCAAGTCCACGACTTTTTTAAGGAATCATGGTAGATTATTACTGCCATCATACTTGTTTTGCATTTCTACCAGGTTGATACAGGATGCAACCTACGGTTTTATATAGTGCACATTGCACTACAGTTCGATACAAGGCTGCCCTGCGGGTAAAACTATAGCAGGCTGCAGGTAAAACTCAAAAATAGCTGCTCAGTTAAAACTGTTCAGTTTATGTGTTGCTCACAAGCTTTCTTGTAGGCTTCTTACACACTAATTAAAATAGTTGCTCATATATCATCAAAAGTACACACTAATAAGTCAATTTCAAATTCACCTTTCAAACTATAACCAACATATCTTCATGCTAATGTACGACAAATATGCAAGCAAATAAAATATAACCGGATCTTCAATTCCAACTCGAAAACTAATTAACAACGAAAATAATGAAGAAAATAATGTTCAAATAATGAAGAACTCAGTTAACTAACCAATTAAAGTTCCCGACGAAAATTGCAAAAAAAACGAAAACAGAAAAGCAATGAGTTCGCTGATGAGAAATTGAAATCATGAGATTGAAGAAACTTACTATTTTTCCAGGGGAAATTGAACCACGAGATTGAAGAAACTCGGGCTTGATTGATTAATTGATCGGGAAATTGAGAGATGAGGGTTCGCTGATGAGAAATTGATCAAAGAATAGAGGAATAGGAAATAAAGGCGATGGAATATAGGAAAATAATTAGGTTTTGGGGAAGATATTAGGAAGAGGAATAGGTAAGGCAATTCTTTTTCAATGAGAGAGCGGGATCTGAAATTTTATTATAGTACTAGTGGCCAATGTCAGATTTGGGAATTTTTTTTATTTTTTAATCAAAAATGCGTCGACGCTTATAAAAACGTCGATCGTAAAGCGTCCAGAAACTAAGAAAATTGTAGTAGTGTACTAACGCGTTTGTTATTCCTTTTGTCAATTTAATTATTGTTCGTTTATTGTACTAAATGAACCCACATGATATGCTAAAATTCCACTTTGACGTAGAATTAATTGCATTAAATTGACATAGAAACCCATTTTTTAATTTCATTCACATGCCTAGGAAAAACAATGTTTGCATAAGCATTTTTCCCGTTTTACTAACGCGCGTATTGGAAAGTCATTCGAATTCTTAGTAGAGGCCGCTAATGTGCGGGCGAGGTTGGGTGTCCTTTGTGGGCTTCCCAACATGTACCCTCACCCCTTACTCAGAACCTCGGTTTCCGGATGCCCGAAACCGTTGGCGCACGAGAGTCATTCAATACACGATATCCGATAACGTCGGTGTCGGTATCAAATGCAAAGGGACGAGCCCAATAAACTCTGATATCGGAAATGGGCTGTATTTTGTATACGGCCCACTACGACATAGAGTGGGCTCGAATGGTTCCGAATAACCACAAAATTCGGTGGCGACTCCACATAGACCTAAATTTCAATTCGATCCATTCTCATATGGAGATTCATTCGCCTACCCAAACCCGCGCGTGGCCGCGTCGGGGTGGACCTATGTCATGTCCACACCTATGTACACACTTCTCTATTTTCTATTCCTTAATATCTCAAAATATCATATCGATACTACCAACCCAATATGAACCTGCCATTAACATCATGCTCCCTGCCACAATACATACTCACCGCACCTACGGTCATCCCTCTTCTCCAAATCATGCAACATTATTATAATCAGAGTCGTCCCGTTAATCGCCATTAATGTAGAGCATAAGAGTCCAAAAATAACCGAGTCTACAACAACCATATCACCAAACCGAGTATTACTCCTACGGTTACCCTTATATCATAAGCCAAGCCTATATTTATGTTTATCAATAAATATAATCACTACTCTAACAATTTCCATAAGACACCGGTCCGACAGTAACACTACTCTGTATATGATACACTAATCATAAAACAACAAAGAGAGTACTTGAATTGGAAAAAGGAAACTTACAACTTAAATGATTTAAAACAGAAGGAGAAAAAGGGTTGACGGCGGAAACTTGATGACGAAAAATCTTGAAAACAGAGGAAGGAGTAGTTGTGACGTGTGCGGTAGGTAAGGGGAAGGAATAGAGGATGTTAGGTTGGGTAGGGTATAAAGGGACGGTGGAGGGTTTTAAATAGAATAAGTTCTTTTTTTTATTCTTTCCTTATCTGTGTTTGACCCAAATTCCAACCCGATACAAAGTCGGTTTATAAAATAACGTTCCACTTTAAGAAAACCAAAACCAATTTATTATAAGATGACCCAAAATACTTTAATTTTTATATTGACATTATAATATTTTCCAACTTAAAAACTCGATTTAAATAAAAGTAGAAAAGTCAAGCTTTATAATTGGCTCAGAAAATAACGGGGTGTTACAGACTTCCCTCCTTAAAACCAAACTTCGTCCTTGAAGTTTAAACTCATCCTCGAAATAAAGCCTCACATTACTAATGAATGTCACAAAAAGACCCGCTCACTTCATATATCCAAAATTTACCAAAATTCTTCATATATCTCCAAAATAAATCATTTACTCCACATATCCAAAATCCGTCAAATTAAACACAACCTTAAAGATATCTTACATTTCTAAATCCTCAAAATCCTAATTCCTCAAATTTCAAAGTGTACAACTTCACCACCACCTAAATCCACAAGATAAGATCACCTAATTCCATAAGATAATACCAAAGTTCGAAACCACCAAAATTCTCATACGGTAAAAGTATCACTTGCCAAATTAAGAGCATGTTGGACAAAAATATTTAAATTATTTCAAAATTTTGAAAATCACAAGTTCAACCATTTTACAAGTGCGTTACGCACAAAATCAATCAATCAATCAAATAAGTGCGGTTACCACTACCAACCAACAATATGTGCATTGAGCACAAAAACCTCCAATATGTGCGTTGAGCATAAATAAACCACAAACAAATGAGTTGCACGCAAACAAATCACAAACACGTGTAAACAAGTCAATTTCAAGTAATAACCAACAACCAACGACAATGTGCTTACTAGGCATCGATAATAGCCAAAATATTCATATTTGTGACCAATAAATAGATATTAGCATGAAATCACACAAGAACATGCTTAGTTTACCACAGAAATGAGTAGTCATGAATATTTCTATCCACCTTAAAATAAAGTTTCGTCCTCGAAGCACGAAAAATTTACTTTAGGCAAAAAGATGAGGGTATTTGTCTCTCATGGTTGGCTCAAATTTCTCCAAAAATATTGGAACACATGTGTTCGCTACCTAATATAATATCCTCTGAAACCCCGTGATGTCCTACCACATAATGTATATAAGCATCAGCAAGTTGCTTCTTCTCTCACATATCCTTCACGGGAATAAAATGTGCACTCTTATCTATTAATTATAACCCAAATCATATTATTACCTTCTTCTGACCTTTGCAACCCAACTATAAATCCATAAAGATTAAACTCCACTTCCACTCGGAAACTCTTAAAGCATCTAACTCTCCCTGATGTCTCATATGTTCACTCATAACTTTCTAATGTATCAAGTATTGAGCCACAAAATCTGTCATTTGATTCTTCATACTAGTCCACCAAAACCCTAATTTCAAATCCGTATACATTTTATAAATTCCTAAATGAACAGAATACAGTGTTGGATGTGTCTCATACATTATTCTTTCCTTTGTCCTTGTGGTTAGATACACAAATCTCAATTTTGGAACTTAATCAATACACTCTATCATCACGCTTGAACAAAGCAAACTCATTCATCAACTACAAAAATTTATCACCACCTTTCAACTCTTTAATACACTCATCAATTCGTTTCCAACAGAAAACACACTATACAAGGTTCCTAATTTTGCCCATTTGATCCCAACTATCAGAAACTCTTCCCTCAGCTTATCACGGCGCATTACTAACAGTATTGTAGGGGAAAAAGTTTACTCAAGTCATCGGCCACCACATTGGCAATTTCTAGCTACATGATACTGAAACTCGATCTTATAGTCCCCAATCAAATCCAACCGGCTCCTTTATCTCACGATTAGCTCCTAATGGGTAAATATATATCTTAAAATTTACGATCATAAAAACTTTAAATGGTCCATCAAACAGTATGTCTCAAAATTTTCAAGGTAACGACTACAGTTGCTAACTCTAAATCATAAGTAGGGATTTATTTTTTTCCCACAAAGGTTCAATTGCCTAAATGCATAAGCAATCACTCTCTTATTCTGCTGAAAACATAATCTAATCCATTCTTAAAATGCATATGTATAAACTTCAAAAACTTCATTTCCAACCGGTAAGGCAAACGCTAAAGCAGTGGTCAATTTTTCCTTTAAAATTTGAACGATTCCTCACACCTCTCATCGCAATGAAATTTTATAGCTTTCTTCATCAGTGTGGTCATTAATCTATCTATTTTGGAAAAATCCTTCACAAATCTCCTAGGATAACCAGCTAAACCCAAAAGCTACGAATTTCAGTCAAAGATTCCGGTTTAGGTCACTCCTAAACAACCTTAGCAGGATCTAATGATACTCCATCCTTAGATATAATATTCCCAAAAATTACTCGTACCCGCAAAAAATCACACTTCGAAACTTTAGCAAATACTAATTTCCTCTCAATATGCCTAAGAAAATTCGTAAATGTTCCTCATGCTCTTCTTCGTTCTTTGAATATATAATCACTATGTTATCAATGAATATCACAATAAAATTATCTAGGTAAGTCCTCAAGGTTCGGTTTGCTAAGTCCATAAAAACATCAAGTGCACTAGTCAACCCAAAAGCATCACAGTAAACTTATAAATGGCATTATCTAGTAGAAAATATAGTCTTAGGTAAATCCTCAAGCGCTATCATTAATTGATATTACCTAAATGGCATGGCAAAATCATAATCCACGATTTCAATAGGTTCAACATTTATTTTATCCACAAACTTAGTTGAAATAAAAGAGTGAGATGCACCAGAATCAAATAGAACATGAGCTAAAATAGAGTTCACTAGAAAATTACCCGAAACGATGTCTGTGTTTTTGGCTTCCTCCCAATTCATGAGATAGAGCTTCCCAGTAGACTTTTTGCTATTCTGTGCAGCATTTACTTGGCCCGCGGGTTTACTAGCTGCGGTAATGTTGGTCTGAGTCGGAGATGGATTCCTAAAATTATTGTTAGTTGTGGACCTACCAAAATTCAGTGTGTTCCCCTGACCCTCAAATCGGTTATTATGATTCACACTAGCATTAGCAGATTGCGTATCACGAGGTTTCCCTGCCTTCTTGTTCCTACACTCGAATTCTCGATGTCCTAACTTCCCGCACCAGTAGCATGTCACCTTATCCCTGACAGTTAACGCCTGGGTGATCTCCCTTGCATAACTTACAGCGGTAATGTGGGGGTAAAGTCATTAGTTGTTCCCTGGTTTTTACCTTTCCAGCAATTACCTTCTTCCTTCCCATTCCCTCCAAAAGATCAGGACTTTTGTTGAGTGTTATTGTTAGTATTGAAATTCCCTCTCTTCGCTGGTGTGTCAGATTGACTCCCCTGAAACTTCCTCTTCTTAGTCCCAGTACTTCCCATCTCAACCTCCATCTTCTGGTTACTCCTCTCAATATTAACAGCCCTAGTATAGACATCTCTTAATGAAGTGAATGTCTATCCAGCAAATCTACCCTTAATTTTCCAATGTAACTTATCCTCAAACCTAGATGCTTTAATCCCCTCAGTTGGCACTAGCTCCTTAGCAAAACGACTAAGCTGAATAAATTTATCATAGAAGTCTTTCACACTCATCTCATCGGTTTGCTTTAGGTCTCCGAATTCAGCTAGTTTTTGATGCTTTACATGTTCTGGGAAAAATTCTGCTTCTAATATTTCCTTAAGAGTATCCCAGTCTTTATCATATAGTGTGTGTGTCATTAGGATTTCTTATTCTAATTGGTTTCATAAAGTCCTCTTTAACGGTCTGCCACCAAATGTCTGCCTCTTCTTTTAGATAGAAGACAACGATCCTAGCCTGAAATTCATGTGGACACCCTACAGCTAGAAATTTTTTCTCCATCTCTCTAACCCAATTATCTAGTTCATTTGGATCCCCTTTCCCAGTAAAGGTTGGCGGTTTCTTCTTCTGTACCGCTTCAAACATTCCAGCAACAGTTGGTGTAGGATCATTCTCATTCTCAACCATATCATTTATATTTCGGGTAACAGCGGTCATTTGTTCCACAGCTTGGACAAAAGCTGCATTCTGAGCTATCAATTGTGCCATCATAGCGGCCATATCATTGTTTTCATTTTCTCTTCGTGGAGGCATTGTTACTATAGATATAAACAATATTCTATTAAGTTCAAGCATTAGAAAGTTCAATCACAATCACAAATATTAATGTAAGTAGCATTCATCTCTATCACATTCAATTAGGCAAAGATATTAACAGTACTAAACCATGACAAATATATATATATATATATATATATATATATATTTATATATATATATATATATATATATATATATATATAGAGAGAGAGAGAGAGAGAGAGAGAGAGAGAGAGAGGTGGGTTCCGGTGAGGCAGGGTAACTCCTTACACCCATTGAGGCACAATCTAGACAATTAGATTAAGATGGGACATACATCCAAATAAGTGTTATATACACTAAAAAAATGCATTATATACGTTATTAAACTCACTATATACACACACTTAAGAACTCAATATATACAGTAAAAAAAATGTTATATACACTTAAATAAAAAAATGTTATATACACTCAAATAGTTATTATGTACACCAATTAATCAACAATGGAACATACATCAAAATAACTGTTATATACACTAAAAAAACTCATTATATACGCTATTAAACTCACTGCATATATACACTTAAGAACTCAATATATACTGTAAAATAATTGTTATATACACCCAAATAATTAATATGTACATCAGTTAATCAACAATGGAACATACATCAAAATAACTGTTATATACACTAAAAAACTCATTATATACGTTATTAAACTCACTACATATATATATACACACACTTAAGAACTAAATAAATATAAAGTAAAATAGTTATTGTTATATATACTCAAATGGTTACTATGTACACCAATTAATCAACATATATACACTAAAATAATTGGCATATGTACTTAATTATTTGATATAATAGAATTGTTAGCCTTTTTTTTTATGTATGAGTTTTTGTATGAGTTTTTTTTTATAATTGATATAATTGATATATACACTTAAGAACTAAGAATTTTTTTTATGTATGAGTTTTTGTTTTAATCTTAGCCTTTAATTTGATTTTAATCTAATGGTTGAGATTGTGCCTCAATGGGTGCGGCGAGTTGAGCTGCCTCAAAGGATCCTAGATCTATATATATATATATATATATATATATATATATATATAACATAATTCATGCGTATGCAATGCACCCAATCCACCCAACACTCTCGGTTTATAAAGATTTTTTTTTATAAAGGTAGTAGTTTTTTTTTTAAAAACCATTTCAAATTTTGCAAAACTTTTCGGAAAGACCTATTGCTCTGATACCAACCGTAACAGCCCTAAATTTTCGCGACCAAAATAACAGAATAAAACCGGAAAATTTAAAGCTGTTACTTCGCACTTAGCTCACAAAGCCAAATGCAAGGCAAAAAGAATATTATAAGAGTTATAAAGAAATATAAATCCGATAAATAATTAAATGAAAACGTTGCAGCGGAAGACTTAAGTCCCACAAAATCCAAAACGGTTTAAAATAACTCAACCCAAAATTCAACATAAATATAAATAGTTTGGAGGTAAACGTTAAATAATAAAATTCTTCCTCCCTCAGCATCCCGAACCAAATGCACCCATGCAGTATATTAATTGTACCTATCAACTGTACCCAAAACACAAATAGGTACATGTTCCAGCGGGGGAACGACCTAAAACAAAAGGATGTCAGCGAAGCTGAGTAAAATATATTATATTGAAAACGTAACACAATAATTATAATTTGTAGTAAACTGAAATCTGAGTTAAATATCAACGTCTCGATACCAAATCAAAATACTGTGAAAATAGTAGTCAAAACCAAAATCAACCAAAATATATTGTCACCACCTGTGTGCCAAGGTCCTACCCTTTTGCACGATCTAGAGGTAGCACCTATGCTTAGCTAGACTTACTATAGTGCGCACTACTCACATTTGGGCAGTCAGTAAGATGAGGCTGCCAAAGGAGGAAGTCTAACTACCTAGCAAGTGGGGGTCGGAAAACCCCACTGAACACAACTCGGGCCAGGAGTTCAGTTTCGGGACGAAATCCCAGGTACGTCTCAGACGCAACTTAACCTCATAGACCAACAGCGCTCCCAGATTCTGTTATAACCACCAAAATTTATACCAAAATAATACCAACGTGTGGCTTGTATCACAAAGTTGCAATATCCAAATTATCACAAGAGTATCATAAAAATTCACCATTGACAAAATAATTATAAAACCGTTTCAGAAATATAATTTAAACCGAACATGCTCTTTACTCAAAGGTGAAAAGGTCAAAACGTCCTTACCTCTCAAGACGGTCAATCCAAGCTATAACTAGTCCAAAAATTCTTTCTCCTCGTACCCACAAGCTACAAATAATATAAACGGTTCAACAATTTAATCTAGGACAAACTCATCAATATATACTTACATCTCTCAATTATATAAACTCCATGATAACAAAGCCTATAGTTTTGTCTTATTTATTTAGTAGCATAAGCGGTGATATAGTCCTCTCAAACACTAAGTCAATTACCAACACTTTAACCTATGTACACACTTCTCTATTTTCTATTCCTTAATATCTCAAAATATCATATTGATACTCCCAACCCAATATGAACCTGCCATTAACATCATGCTCCCTGCCACAATACATACTCACCGCACCTACGGTCATCCCTCTTCTCCACATCATGCAACGTTATTATAATCAGAGTCGTCCTGTTAATCGCCATTAATGTAGAGCATAAGAGTCTAAAAATAACCGAGTCCACAACAACCATATCACCAAACCGAGTATTACTCCTACGGTTACCCTTCTATCATAACCAAGCCTATATTTATGTTTATCAATAAATATAATCACTACTCTAACAATTTCCATAAGACACCGGTCCGAAAGTAACACTACTCTGTATATGATACACTAATCATAAAACAACAAAGAGAGTACTTGAATTGGAAAAAGGAAACTTACAACTTAGATGATTTAAAACAGAAGGAGAAAAAGGGCTGACGACAGAAACTTGATGACGA
The DNA here is from genome assembly GCA_958450325.1 of Agrostemma githago. Lineage (NCBI taxonomy): Eukaryota > Viridiplantae > Streptophyta > Magnoliopsida > Caryophyllales > Caryophyllaceae > Agrostemma > Agrostemma githago. The sequence goes on from OY288256.1 coordinate 50,913,458, forward strand.
AAAATCTTGAAAACAGAGGAAGGAGTAGTTGTGACTTGTGCGGCAGGTAAGGGGAAGGAATAGAGGATGTTAGGTCGGGTAGGGTATAAAGGGACGGTGGGGGGTTTTAAATAGAATAAGTTTTTTTTCTTTCCTTATCTGTGTTTGACCCAAATTCCAACCCGATACAAAGTTGGTTTATAAAATAACATTCCACTTAAAGAAAATCAAAACCAATTTATTATAAGATGACCTAAAATACTTTAATTTTTATAATGACATTAAAATATTTTCCAACTTAAAAACCCGATTTAAATAAAAGTAGAAAAGTCAAGCTTTATAATTGACTCAGAAAATAACAGGGTGTTACAGTGACGGAGTATGTGGCTACGGAGCTGAGGCCTTGGAGTTATAGGGGGATGCTTCTACCCGCATTGTTTCGCCCGGTTTGGTATGTGGGCGAGTGGTTGGTGCGTCAGTGTCTATATGACGATTTCAGGGTGCCGGTGGATCCTCCCCGGACCATGTACAGACCACCGACTGCCGCGGAGGTCCTTGAAGATAGGGACGGAGAGGGAGGCGATACACTCTTGGTGCCTGGCGCCTCCTATCTGTCTCACGTCACCCGGCGGCTAGCTTTGTATGGCCTCGTGGTAATGTCCTAATTTTGGTTCTAAGGTTTGTGTTGTGGTTTGTTATTTCTTGCCCTTTGACTGACCAATCTGTTGTCTTTTCAGTTGGCCGATCCGGCTGACGAAATCCAGTCCCCAGATTTTCTCTTGACTCTACTTAGGATGGATGCGGCTGGGATACCCTTTACTGAGCCCCTCCCCCTCGTGTTCTGCTGAGGAGATGGATACCGGGATAGAGTGGCGCGACCGGGTATACCGGGTAAGTTGACTTTTGTTTTCGATTTGGGTTCTAAGAATGTAGGGTCGGTTTGCCTAACTTTCATGGTTTTACTCTCAGGTTTCGTCGGCTTGCCATCAGCGGTTGTGGCAGGCTTCCAACTGCTTCCTGACCTATGCCTCGAGGGTTTCTCGTGACACTTCGGGGCCTCGATCGGTGAGTTTGCGTGACTAGGGTGGCTTTCTAGGTTGCTTGTGTGTTTTATCCTAATGTTTGAGTGTATTCGCAGGATGTCCCGGATATGGTGGGACATTTGGAGACTCGGGTGACCGAGCTTGAGGCGAGAGATGTTGAGTCGCAGCGGCTCCTGCAATCTCGGACGGACGAGATCGCCTTCCTAAAGGAACAACTGGCTCGGTCTCGGGGTGAGACCTCTACGCAAGGTGATCGGATCGAGAAGGAGGCTGAGGCTGAGGCTACGGGTGCTAACGAGGAGGTTGGGGGAGGGGGGGGGGGGGGGGGTCCCGTGACACCTTTTTATTCCTTTTTTCTTTTTTGTTTTTTTTTTGACGACGGCTCGCAACTCATTTCTTCATTTTGCCCGGGGTGCCCTTTCGGGTTTTCGCCCCATCCTCGGCTCGTCGTTTGTGCTTCATCATTGAAATCACTCTATAACCAGGACGTGGAAAAGGGTTCTGGTTTGCATGTGAATCGAGTAATCGATTTGTTATTTGGTTGTTGGTTGTACCCTTGGAAAAGTTGCCTACTTATTCGTGTTTAGACGGAATCAAACCTTGTTCGTAGTTCTTTAGATGTGAGTGATTTTACTTTAGACTCGTTATGCCAATTATCGATGTGAGATGCTTAGGGTTACACGGGTTTTCAACCCATTTTAAGAACTCGGATGAAGTGACCGGGTGTGACCCCTTGAAAGTGACAATTACCGACCGAGATACCGTGTTCGGGTCAGGGTGACTGGCTTGATGGTTTTGGAATGTGGAGCTAGGTAGTAAATGGTTTCGATAGATCAAAATCTGGAGCTTGATTTTTGTGGAGTTAGGGCTATGGGCTACGGTTACGTGATGTGGTAGTAAAGGGGGAAGCTGAGTAAAAATGACTCAGACTTCAATCGGGTGGGTGTAAATTACGTGGGATCTAGTTTCCATGTCGAGTGAGAATATCCTATTGAGCTTGAATCCTCAAAATTCCGGACTGTTTCCTAACAAGTGTCTCGGGAAGATCTTAAGGGTTGTAATGTAAGGAGGCTAGTATTTGGGTGCTAGTTGACTGGCCTGTTCATTTTTCTTTTTTTTTTTTGTTCGGACCTCGCACTTGAAGGCGAGTTGAGCGATTGGGATTTGATTTTGACCACCGAGTATGGTCTTGACCATTGAATTGGACCGGTTTGGTTTGGCCTTGGTTTTACTTTTTCCTTTGACTCCTTTAGGCCATTTCAGACTCTTTTATTTTGTCGGACTAGCACCTATGGTTGGAATTGGTCGGTCTTTATTTGAGGGATATCTACTGTGGGAAACGGGTTTGCCTTCCGTCTTTGATCACAAGCTAAGAGGCTATCTAGATTTGTCATAGGATTCATGAATGCTTGTTCTAAGGGATAGTTTGTGGCTTTCTATACCAGGAATGGAATAGGTAAAAAAAGGAACACGGGGTCTCGGTTCTTGTAATTCCTCGTTGATTTGAGGTATGTTTGATTGTTACCGATAAATGGCATAGTACCGAGTCGTAAGCGAGAAAGTGTGTTATTAAATCAAGCAATTGTCGAGGCGCATTATAAAGGAAGAAAAAGTTTATTTCTTTTTATTGATAGTAATAAGCGGGCTATGTGCCCGAGATAATATTTTTGGGGAGATGGCCTGGAGGACAGATTCCCTCGCAGTTCCTGACTCGATGTAAAAAACAAAAGATATTTGTTATACTATTAGGTCTAGGCCCTAAGACAAACTAGACTCTGACTCGGACACAGATTTACTCGTCTCGGTGGATGCCCTTGGGCTGTCAGGATCTTCCTTAATATTCCGGACATTCTCCTCTATAGGGTCGAGGTGGGAACAACCGATGCCGTCAAAGACAGCGTGAACGCTAAAGGGGTTGGTGGTATTGCTTGGTTTCTCGAGTGGAGGGAGATGGATGGTCCCATTTTCGATCATATCTTGTATGGCATGTTTGAGTCGAAAGCAAGATTCGGTATTGTGCCCGTTACCTTGGTGATATAGGCAATAAGCATTATGGGTCCAACTTTTGCTTCATCTGCCGACTGGTGGGTCCGGAGTGGGACCCAAAGGTGAGAGTAACCCTTGATTGACTAGGCTCTTAAGAACTTCGACGTAAGATGGTTTGATTGGGGTAAACTCTCTCGGTGACGTTTCTACTTTGTTGGATGCGGTTTTATAAGGTCTTGAGGTTTTTCCTGTATTGACTTTAGGAAGTTTCGATCGGGCGAAGCATTGTGGTGCTCCGCCCTTGGTAGGTTCTTGGGCATAGTAATCGCTCGGGTTAGCATTTGTTTCACTTTCTGTGTCTCTACTCTCAAGGAAATTGGGGCGGCTATCGTTGTAACGGACGGAGAATATCAAACGAGTTATCGAAGTATGGATGTTGCGAACCAATTTGGTTAGGGTATTGACATCGTTGCGGATGCTTTCGATGGCGCTTGAATCTATTGACATGTTGGGGATTGATTCTAGTGGGAAAGGATTAAAAGGTAAGATCGGATCCATCGGAGGACTTAGAGACTCGAGGAATGCTCTAGTAGAGTGACACATGAATAAGACCCTTGATTTGCGCGTGCGTGCGGTCATTGGTTTAGGGATTCGGGTGCTTTAGACTCTTAGTGTATTCGGCGAGACGCTTAATGGATCTTAGGTCTCTGTGACGAGATGATTTGACACAAACCTCGGAGGTGAGGTTTAAAGAGGACTTCTCAAAATGAGACGACCCAAAATGTAAGACCTCAAGTAGAGGTGATCCTAGCAACTAACATGGACAGTTAATCACACGGTTGTACGACGTAAGAATTTGATCGCGATCCCGGCTCAGGATCAAAGAATTATTTTTTTCGAAAACGAACAATACACGCGGAGGAATTTTTTTTCGAAAACTGATTTTGTAAAATTGGGGTGACAATGGTGTGGTGACATCATTCGTGATGTGAAAATGTATTGCTATGTGTGTGCGTCGGGAATCCGGCGATGACAAAGGTGTAAAATTTTTTTTTTTTTGAAAGGAACGTGGTTCTTAGGGGAACAAGTTTTGAAAGTGAATACGTGATGCTTTTATTGAGACTACTATTAAATAGTTAGTTCGATACTTGTGGCGTACGTGGTCTAACGACGGTGCTCTAAGGGTGTAACTAAATTCTTATTAAAGAACTTAGATGACGGGTAGTGTTTTTTAGAATTTTTTTTTTTTAAAACGAGCGGTCTGCATTCGTTGGTTGCCTTAATTGGCATTTGACGGTGGGGAAGGATGTATTGTGAAAAGGTGTTTCGAGAATGTAACCGTTTCGGATTCCTTGACTTCATTAATCAAAGCTTTGGTAGTGTTAACGGTATGTGTGCAAAAACTTTTTTTTTTGAAAATAAAATGTAACCGTTTGGTGCACCTTGATCCCATTAATTGGGAGTTTCGGTAGTATTAACGGTGTTTGTTGTTTTGACGGGTTTTTATTTTAGCCATGTGACGGCATTCGAAAATATATTTCTTTTTTTTTTGAAAATGTCGAGCATAAAATTTGCCATGACAACGGTGTCTCAAAATGTTTTTTTTTTCTTTTAGAGATCATGACTTGACCGGAGTATCGGTGTTTCAGAAATCGTTTTGGAAAGATGAGATATTTTTCGAAAACGGAATTGGGTGTGGTTGATGATAAGTGTGTTTTGTAGTGCTTATTCCTTGTGTTTGGTCCCGATTTCTCTTGTGGAATCGCTCTTTGGAACGGTTTCGAGGCTACTTACGCTTCTTCTAGCTTGTTTTAGGTTCCTATGGCCAATCTTGGAGAAATGAAACGATTCTGACTCGTTTCCGACACATTTGGAGCCAACGAAGAGAAGCGACGATCACTCGGTAGCTTAGACTCGATCCCGAGCCCTTGGGACCCAATCCCGAGCACCGAGAATCAATAAGAAGCCTATGAAGAGCAAGTAGAGACCTATGAGATCATATTTGAGGCCTACATGACCCATCCCGGTCGGGAAACATCATGATCGAGACGAGAAGAGCATAACACCGCCCGGTGTTATGCATAACCCACCCCCCCCCCCCCCCGCCCGCCCGCCCGGTGTTATGCATGATCCCGGTCGGGACCAGATCCTTCCCGGTCGGGACCACTCCATCCCGGTCGGGATCAACCCCTTCCCGGCCGGGAAGGGCCCAGTTCAGCCGCTGATTCATTTTTTCCGCCCCCTTCACTTGTGTAACCCTATATATACCCCCCTCTTGTATTCATTCATTATCCTTTACATTACCCACTAAACCCTAGACTACTTTAGGTTATATTAGCTTAGATTAGTGTAGATTAGTCCTTAATTACTCCTTAATCTAGTTAGTTACTCTTGTAATATTGGATTTCTTGAAGAATCTACCAATCTTGACAACATTGGTGGATGTTTGGATTTTCTTCTATGCAAGTGTTCATATTTTCATCTCTTGTTTAGTTGGTATAATCTTTCTTCTTTTTCTTCTCTTAATCTTTCATAGTTAATCAAGTTTTTATCTTTGTTTATGTTTGTTGTTCATCCTTGTTCTTCATAATGGATGTTTCTTTTGTTCTTGTGATTGTTTCTCTTGTTAGTGTTAATTTTAGTCTAGTTATGTTTGAGTAGTTATCCCCTAGGGTTAGTAGGAGGATTGGGTGTGATTAGGGATGATTAGGGTGAGATGGGTGGTACTAGTTGTTGTTTTTGTTGTTTCCTATTTGCCTTGCACTCCACATGTTTGATTAAAATGCTTGTGAGACTTGAGATGATCAATCCTTGTTTTTCTTGCCTCTTCTCTTGTATGTGTTAGTTAGTTTGGTTGGTTTGGTTCCCTCATTAGTAGCGAGAGCGTGGTGAGGATGACCCCTAGGCCATTTAAGTAGTGAGAGCCCGATCGGAACCTAGGCTACGAAAGCATGCTAGTAACCCAGTTTTTTCCCTTTTGGTCTCCTTGGCATCCAAGAACCCAACCTAGCCCTAGTTTTCCTTCTTGTTGATTTATTTGCTTCCATTTGTCATTAGTTACTTGTTTAGCTTAGTCTTTAGTCTACCTTAGCCATCACCCTAGTGTAGTTAGCCTTGAACCTAGTCTTAGACCGTAGCACACCTTAGTCTGACACCCCGTCCCTGTGGATTCGACCCGACTTGCCCTATCTACCCAGTTAGAAATAGTTGGTTTTACTTGTTTGGTAGGATTGATGGCAAAATCGTCCCATCAGTTGAATATGTTGGCGTGGTTGAATTCGGATTTTAGTGTTTTATTTGGGTTGGATTGTTCAAACACGCTACACATAACTAGGAATGCATACACTCATGCAGGATGCAGACTCGGGTAGGTTTAGGGTAGGCTACCGCCCACGAATAGTCTTTACTTAGGCATTGATAATGATCTGGGGAGACGAGTGTCATACCGTCCGTTCAGAACTATCCGCTTATTATTTCCGCGGGTTACGCGTTAGGCGGTCCGAGCGTCAATCGAGGATCTCTCCGCGTGTCCCTAAAGATCTTACGGGGAAGAGGTCGATTGGTCCTGATATCGGTTAGGGTGGGCTTTTTAGGGCCAAAACCTGTAGTGACCACAACTAGGAACTAAGAGATGAGCTTCACCAACCTCGTTCAAGTTACACCACAACTGGAAACTTGTTTCCAAATCCCCAGCGGAGTCGCCAAACTGTGGAGGTCCGTCCGCACCGCACGGCGCCCCGCGCGCCCGCGCTGGACCGACCCGGTTTTTCAACGTGTGGCGGCGGCCACCCACGCGGCCCCCTCCCTGTCGGGGGCCGGTCCGATCTCCCGTACGGGGCGAAGTGTCGGACCTCGATTTGGATGACGATCCAGACTTGTACTAGACGGGTGGGGGCACCCGTGTTTCCGTTTGGGAATCGATCGAGTCGTGGTTGTAAATGTTTAAAGGCCGTTTTGTTTGGTAAGGCGACCTTTTTAGTGAACTGAAGTTGTTGCCGATTTGTGGAGTTGCCACCGAGTCAATTATGGGGACTCGGAAACCGTTCAAGTCAACTTTGATCCCTTGCCGGCTCAAAGTTGAGTGGCATGGGATCTAAAGATAAAGACTTGTACCCTTAAGCACTCCATGCCTGGAATGACTCTCATTGCCAATGGTTTCGGACATCCGAAAACCGTCGATTCTGAGTAAGGGGTGAGGGTATGTATTGGGAAGCCAACATCCGACAGATGTCAACACCCAATCCCGCCCGCACTATAGCGGCCGCTACTAATCAATCGGTGGGCTGATATCCTAGTTCTTTTGTTGTGGTGGAAGTATTGTAACATCCGTTGTTTTAACCCTAAATCTTTTGCTATGTCGTTTGTTTTAAGGACAAGTAAGTTTTTTTCGTCAAGGTAGTTGTGTTTACATTCTTTGCATGCGATTTCACGTGACAAGCAGGCCATGAAAAGATGCACGTAGAAGAGTAGAGAGTACTAGTATTATACGTATTAGCAAATCAGTTTTAACGCGATAATACGGATATTAGTCATACTCGTGGTATACCTTACCTGGTATTCTACTTAAGATTCGTTGGTTCGGTATTAATAGGGATGCGTCGAACCTAATAAGGCGAGCACTGGGACTAATATGGAACCCGACCATCGCTTTGTTCAGTTTTAGTTGTTTTACGTTTTGAATTCTGTGTTAGGTGATTTAGCATGCGATTATAAGGTCATAAAAGCAATAAATCATACGAAAAACTGTAAATGTGAATGTAAGTAAATCACATAGTGAGGAGTTGCACCCTCGGAGTATACACTAAACGGGACACGATGCATAGATAGCTTGAGAATAGATCTCGGAATTACTCGGGTCTATTTAGTGTTATTTAGTGTTTGTGGTTGAAGTTTGGACGTTACGTATTTTAGTAGATGTTTGTGGGCCTAGTGCCCACATCTAGTGTTGTCGTAGTGCATAATAATAGAAAGTGCTAATATGGAAAGTTTTGTTTAGATGGCAACCTAGTGACGATACGACTTCGACATGCGGATCCTCCTAGCTTGACCAGTTATTCCGGCAGAGTTCCGTTACCGTTTGACATTCCCGCGGCTATTCCGGCAGAGCTTCGTTGCCAAGGACTAGTTCTGCGGCTAATCTGGCAGAACTTGGGTACTAGTTTTGAGCTAGTCGATCACATGCACCTCGGTATCGAGTGGAGTGCTCGAAGGTGAGGAGTAGCGTCGATGTCGCTTTTTTTATCGGAACTACGATCGAGTGGATCGTTTGCCTCGGGTGTTGGAGTGCGAGCCCTTAACGAGAGTTTAGAGGGAGAAGAGAAGGTTGAATGTTGTGTGTCGAAATGAGGGCGTGAAGGGGGTATTTATAGGTGTTTTCGGCCCTCGTCACCCATATAGGCGCCCGAACTGGGGCGCACCAAAGATCAGGCGTCTTGACTAGGGAGACCTAGGCGCGTCAGGTGGTGCGGCTGGGATTTTGAGGATACGGTTTTGATACTTTCAAAAACCGAGAGGGAGGAGGATAATTTGTTACTTGGAATTAAGGCTCCCGCGGTTTGACCTAGCGCCGTGAACATTAGTGGGCCTCGGGCGTGCATCCCGAGGCTCGCTTGGCGCGGTGCTGACTCGGTTCGAGTTTCGGGACCGACCCGGGGTCCCGATGTCGGAATTGACTCTAATTATATTAGTGTCTATGCGACCGTAACGACACGACTAAAGCTGCCATCATGTTAGTTTAATTTGCTCGAGTAATTTATTTTATCCGTTCTATAGAAAAACTATCTAAAATATCTCGAACCCGCTTCGCGTTGCAGTCCTATCGTCATCGGGTGTTTGTTGGGCACTTCTGCAGCCACCAGGTCCAAATCTGGGTGTCTACAGTTGAGCATCGTGTAGTAGCACGAATGATGCGGGATTTCAAATCCCACGTAGGCTATCTTACTTCATACTCCCTTTGTCTCGTTCATCTATTGTAGTTTGATTAAAATATTTTTCACAATGAAACTTAGCTTGTACTACCATTTTCTATGAATAATGTCACCATACTAAATTTTATAAACATAGTAGTCTTATACTTTTCTTAAAATTTTCACAGTAAATTTTGTTAATTATTACCATAAATGTTTCCATTGTAATGCTTTTACTGTAATAATGTCACGTTAAGAGTGTTACTGTAACAGTAATGCAACATATAATGTCACCATAAGAGTGTTACTGTAACAGTGTGCAACATTTAATATTACTGTGATAATGTTACGGTAATTGAATATTATTAATTATTAATTGAAAAGAAAAAAAACCTAAAATTTCACGGCAAATATATTTTTAACCTTGTTAATCAAGGTAATTGTTAACAATATTATCTTTTTATTGTAACATGGTCACTGTAACTGTTTTAAAAATAACGGTGTCACAGTAATATTGCTACTGTAACATGATGCAACTATATTATTGTAAAATAATTTACGTGTGGGTTAACATATTAACTGTTTCCGGACACCTTTTAAGTACATATGACACATTTGTGGCAAATGTCCTCAAAATATTTCTAGCAAGAACAAAACAATACACACAACAACATTACTACACTTAAATTTAGTAATTAGAAAGAAAAAAAATTGTACGTATTTAGGAACAGTGACCAGCTAGTCAGCTACAGAAGATCCAAGAGACAAAAACATATACAGAAATCAGAAAACATCAAACAACACCATTATTATCTAATGTTCAGAAAAATTAGTTGATAAAAAATTGCAAAACTAATCAGTTCATAAATTAAATAATGTGATATCCACAATCTACCGTTACTTTCTTTCATTATTATCAAGCAATTATTTGATTTGCACATTCATCTGGAAATCAATTGGAAATCACTTGAAATTTGACTGAAAATGATTAGATGCCTGAAAATTTGAGAAAGCTTAGTTGACTACTCTAAAAACCCACGAAATTGGAGATTGACTCATATAAAATATGTGAAATCAATTGGTTCTTTGAAATATATGATACAGAAGATTGGATGTTATGAAATTTGTGAAGCTAAATTGAAATTGAAATTGAAATTAAAATTGTAAAGAACGCATTTTGGAATGGGGTAGCTGAATGGATTACGTTTTTTCTAAAAGATGGGAGAGACAAAAAAAATGAAGTTGTGGAATTTGCTCAATTTGGGGAGTGTTGGCCGTTTGTGTTTGGGTGGATTAATAGAAGGGTCGATCTTAGTCTTTGATTATTGAATTAGATCTAACGGTGGAGAATCATGGGACGGACTCACCTAATATAGGAGGACTCACGAGATGCAATTCCTATATATATATATATACACTATATTAAAGCATGTGTGTTGCACGGGTTAGTTGGCTTCGGCTTAATTGGCTTAATTACATTGATGATGTATATTCGTTAAGAAACTTGATCAATCTATATCATTATGATAAATAAGATGATCACATGATATTAATAATCAAACTTAATTTCAACTAAGTTTATAGTCTTAAGAGTTTATTCTAAAACTCAAAAGAATACATGCGAATAATTTTTTTGATTGATAATATAAGATTTTATCGCCTCATCATAATTTTTCGATATAGGATAATTTACTCAAAGTTTATAGTTTTAAGATATGCTTTAAAGACCCAGAAAAACGTACGATTACTCTTATTTATAATATAGAATTTCATCAATTCATCATAATTTTTCGATGTGAGATAATTTAAGGGCCGTGCTTTTTCTTAACGATGCATTACTCAATTCTAACGAATTTTCTTAACATTTTCCAATTATACCCTTATATAAATTTTACTTTAACATTAAGATTCAATTACGGTTCTTTCGTTTTGCTTCATCAAATTTAGATCATTCATCGTTTCCAAATTCAATTATGATTGCTAATTCAATTTTCGATGATAGAAAAAAAGAAAAAAAAAACATCAACTAACAAACAAAAAAAAAGAAATTTAAATAAATAGATTAATTAAAAAAAAAAAAAAAAACCACCAACAGCAACAACGCCCACCATGACCCACCCCTACCTACCACTCACCCGAGCTCACCCACCGCCGGCCACTGCCGACCACCCTCACCTACCACCGACCACCCTCACGGCCTCACCCATCCGACCCCCACCACCGCCCACCCTAACTCACCCGCCCACCACTACTCAGCCACCCGTCCACCACCACTCAGCCCAGTTAACCACCGCCCACCACCCACCCACAACCCGACCCTCACCCACCACCCAGCCCACCCGACCCGACCTACCACCCAGCCCAACCGCCGCCTACCACGCACCACCAAGCCACACCACAACTCGACCCACACCGCCTCCGATCCGACCTCACCCACTCAGCCCCGCCAACCCGATCCCTGACATCTCAGCCACCGATTCCGGACGGTCCCGATATTTGTGGTGGTTCATGGAGAGGTTTATTGACATTGGGGATTTATTTAGAGAGAAAATCAAACCTTGACATTTTGATGGGATGAAATGAGAGGGGTAAAATGGTAAAATGTCGTTAGGATTGACTAAATGCTCGTTAAGAAAAAGTAATTTCGTAATTTAAAAGTTTTTCTTGGTCAACATTTAAAACGAATTATTATTCTCATTTATAATATAAAATTTCATCATCTCGATGTAGGATAATTACTCAAGTTTATAGTCTTAGAAACTGTTTTTGAGATTCAAAAGACTTTTGGTAGATATCGAAGAACGAATTATTACTCTTTATTTCTAATATAGAATTTCATTATCATATTGTAATTTGTTGATGTGGGATAATTTTAAAACTGTTATATGTTATAAATTTATCACATAATGTGAAACAAATGATATGAAATTTATACTCTAATGAAAGCATTTTTTAACACGAATCTAATTATTTCATTTTTATAATTTATTTTACGATAATGTTTTAAAAAATATTAACTCTAAAGGCTTTCACGTCAGAATTGTAAAATATCACATTAATATAATTGATAATAGATTAAATATTTTGTAGTCTTCTTATTTGTAATATAGAAACATCACTCTACCTTATTTTAATTGTTTCGATGTGGGTTAATTCTAACTTTGTAGTCTTATTAAGACCTTTTTAATTTAAACTCAAAATATTGTTGGTTGATATTTAAAAACAATGATTACTACTCTTATCATAATTTTTCGATGTGGGAGACCTCATCATAAGAACAAAAGTCTTTTGAGTTTGTACTCTTATTAAGACCTTTTTTAACTCAAAAGTTTTTTTAATAATAAGACTACAAATTCATGATCTCATCATGATTTAAAAAAACAATTATATAGAATTCCGTCATAGTTTTTAAAAAAACGGAAATTTTTTGTTGGTTGATATTTAAAAACAATGATTACACTACAGATGTTTAAGGAATATTTTTATTAGTTTTATTTATAAGAGCAAATTAAAAATTACTCCCTTCAAAGTTGCGTTTATTAAAATTTACTCCCTTTTAATTTTTTTTTTATTATTTAACAGCCAAAAAGATACAAAAGTTCAAAATTTGGTTGCAATTCTAAACTCCGGCATGGTACTCCGGCGAAACTGGATTTTTTTTTACCTTTTTTTGCCTTTTAATACCCAAACTACCCCTCTCCCTTATATCCTATTGAAATCTCATAATTTTTTTCTAAGGTCGTATTGTTTGATTGTCGTTTTTTTTTGGACGAAAATTGATTGTCGAATTTCTAAGGTTTACGATTTAGGTTATTTGGGGATTTTCTGGGTTTGGGAATTGGAATGAAGATAGTGAAGGGGAAAACGAGGTTGAGTGAGGTGGTGGTACGCTGAGGGGCAATTCGGTCAACTTATCACTGAATTGGCCGGATTTTTACCAATGCAAGCAATTTTTGAACTTTTGTATCTTTTTGGCTGTTAAATAATAAAAAAATCTTAAAAGAAAGTAAATTTTAATAAACGCAACTTCGAAGGGAGTAATTTCTAATTTGCTCTATTTATAATATAGAATTTCATCAACTTGTTATAATTTTTTATTTAAGTGTATAGTCTTAACAACTTTATTAAGACTCAAAAGATTTATGTTTGATGAAACTTTATAATTTTTTGAATGTGGGATAGTTTTACTTAAGTTTATAGTCTTAATATATATTTTAAGACTCAAAAGAATTTTGGTTAAAATCTAAGAGCACATGATTACTACGGAGTATTATTTATAATATAAAGTTTCATCACCTTATTATAATTTTTCGATGTGAGATTATTTTTACTCAAGTTTGTAGTCTTATTAAGAGACTTTTTAAGACGTAAAAGTTTTTTTTCGATTGATATTTAAGAACGAAGGATAATTTTTCGATGTGGGATAATTTATTTAAGTTTATAGTCAACCATCAGCTCTTTTTAAGACTAAAAAAATACATTTTTACTCTTGTTTATAATATAGAATTTATCACCTCGCTATACTTTTTCAATGTGGGATGAATTTAAATTTGTAGTCCTATATATTAAAAGTTTTTTTGTCAGTATTTGAAACCGAATGATTACTAATATTTATAATATAGAATTTCATCATCCCCATCATAATTTTTCAACTAAAAAAATAATTTTTCATCATAATTTTTCAACTAAAAAAATAAATCTTTAATCTTGTTTATAATATAGAATTTATCACCTCACTATACTTTTTCAATGTGGGATGATTTTAAATTGGATTATTTCACACGAATAATCTCAATTATCGGTGGTCTTCTCCAAATAATTCGAACTTCATTTAATCTAGTAATAAGCCTTAGGTGCTGTTTGGCCTAGTTTGTTGAGCTGTTTTTGGAATTTTTTAAAAGCTAAAGGCTCTTATTTGGCCAAACACATTTTTTTGCAAAGGTAAAAACTGTTTTTTAAAAACTCAAAATCAACTTTTACCACCCAAAAGCAGAAGCATCAAATTGATGCTTCTGACTTATTTGTTTATCTTTACAATATTTTCGCTCAAATGACAAATTTATAATTCGTAAACATTTAAATAAAATTGAAAAAATATTTATTCGTTTATATTTTTTAATTCTCTACAAATAAAGATCAATCTTGCTATACTTTTAAAATATATTTTTTGTCTTTCCTTTTGCTCAAGTGAAAAGCTATTTTTAATAAATAGTGTGAAACTATAACCAAACACGTAGAATTTTTCCGAAAAACAGCTTGTGAATATATTATTTTAAGAAGCAAAAACTCTTTTAATTAAGCAAGGCCAAACACCACCTTAGTATTGATATCTACTTCCCATAATAGACTTGTTCATTTTGTCACCTGTTGTTCCAGGTAAAAAGTGATTTTAACTTTTTTATTTTTTTTAAGAAAAAAAGTTTATTAACTTATTATTATTACTTAAAATATGAAAGAAATAAAAAGCAGACTTTATGAACATATCTAAAAGCAAAACGCCGTCGTTTTTATCGTCTTCTTCCCTCAACTCAAACAAATTGGCTTACCACCCTTCGCTCGACCCCCACTGCCACTGCTCCGCCTCCCCCTACCTATTACCGCCACATAACATCCACAACTGTCACTAAAACAGCCTTACTCGCAGCCTCTACCCTCTAACAACTCCAAATTTGTCCACCGCCACTTAGTTAATTAGGGTGTCGGTCAAGGTGGACTTATCGGTGGTCGTTGACTCGTTGTTGGTGGAAGAAAATTGTGGGATTATTTGTGGCTACTGGCTAGTGAATTGAGTACGTGGGAGAACTGGTAGAAGATTTAATTGATTAGCGGATTGATCTTTCATGAGTGAAGAGGCGATTGAGATGGTGGCTGGGAATATGGTGAGAGAAGGATAATTTTTTTTGAATATGTGAGAGAAGGATAAATTAATTGCTGGAATTAGTGCAATTTTTTTATTAAGTTTCATGGGGTGGTTTTTATTTTTATTTTTATTTTTATTTGTTAGTTACGGAGTATTATTAATTGCATTATTAATTTTGAAAAAAAAAATACCTGATCAAAAGGTACTCGGTCACCTGAGTGCAGTTTGAGAAGAAGATGTCAATAGTTTGGATTAATCTTAGATTAAATGAAGTTCGACTCATCATAGGAATACCACATATAGTTGGGATTATTCTTGTTAATTATTCCTTTTAAATTTGCGGTCATATATATTAAAAGTTTTTTTAAGACTCAAAAATTTTTTGGTCAATATTTAAAACCGAATGATTACTAATATTTATAATATAGATTTCCATCACCCCATCATAATTTTTCAATGTGGGATAATTTAAAAAAAATTATTGGTCGATATTTAAACCGAATGATTACATTTATTTATAATATAAAATTTAATACTTTTGGTAGATATCGAAGAACGAATGATTACTCTTATTATGTCTAAGAAATTTTTTTTATTAGTTTTATTTATAACATAGAATACCATCACCTTATTATAATTTTTTTTTATTTAAGTGTATAGTTTTAACAACTTTATTAAGACTCAAAAGATTTATGTTTGATAAAACTTTATAAATTTTCGAATGTGGGATGGTTTCACTTAAGTTTATAGTCTTAATATTTATTTTAAGATTCAAAAGATTTTTGGTTAATATCTAAGAGCACATGATTACTACGGAACATTACTTATAATATAAAGTTCCATCACCTTATTATTCGATGTGAGATTATTTTTACTTAAGTTTGTAGTCTTATTAAGAGACTTTTTAAGACTTAAAAGTTTTTTTGATTGATATTTAAGAATGAAGAATAATTTTTCGATGTGTGATAATTTATTTAAGTTTGGAGTCAACCATCGGCTCTTTTTAAGACTAAAAAAAATACATTTTTACTCTTGTTTATAATATAAAATTTATCACCTCACTATACTTTAGAATTTATCACCTTACTATACTTTTTCAATGTGCGATGATTATAAATTTGTAGTCCTATATATTAAAAGTTTTTTTAAGACTCAAAAGTTTTTTGGTCAATATTTAAAACAAATGATTACTAATATTTATAATATCGAATTCCATCACCCCATCAAATTTTTTCGATGTGGGATAATTTAAAAAAATAATTCTTGGTCGATATTTAAAACCGAATGATTACTCTTATTTATAATATAAAACTTAATCACCTCATCATAAATTTTTAATATAGGATAACTAATTAAGGTTTATAGTCTTAAGAATAACTCTTTTTGAGATTCAAAAGACTTTTGGTAGAAATCGAAGAACGAATGATTACTCTTATTTATAATATAGAATTTCATCATCATATTATAATTTGTCGATGTGGGATAATTTTACAACAGTTATATGCAATAAATTCATCACATAATGTGAAACAAATAATGTGAAATTTATACTCTAATGAAAGCATTTTTACCACGAATCTAATTATTTCATTTTTATAATTCATTTTACGATAATATTTTTTAAAAATGAACTCTAAAGGTTTTTACGCAGAATTGTAAAACATCACATTAATATAATAAATTAAATATATATTACAATGATTAAAAGATTCTCTAATTGATTTTTTTTTATTATTTATGATACTTTCCTAATTTGAGGTTTGATGAAACGGACCAATGAGATCGTCCGAAAAAAGCCTAATATATATATATATATATATATATATATATATATATATATATATATATATATATATATATTGATTGCTTATATCACCTTATTATCATTATTTGATGTAGGATAATTTTACTAATTTTATGGAGTGCGTAATAAATTCATCACTTTTTTTTTCCGAGAAAACAAAATGAATAATCTTGTATATAATATAGAATTCCATCACATCTTAATTTGACGAATGACTACTCTTATTTATAATAGAGAATTTAATCACCGCATCATAAATTTTCGAAGTGCGATAATCTACTTAAGGTTAATTAATTCCACCACTTTATTATATGAGATTTTCTACATGGTGTTCCTATGTTTTTAGCATTTCTATATGGTTTCCTACAGTTTTATAATCACACTAGTGTAGTGGCCCGTGAAAATTCACGGGTTGGAGTTTTTTTTTTTGTTTTTACGGAAGTCCCTCTACGGTTTATGTTGAATTTATTTTAGTTTCATGCCGTGTTATTTTTTTTCATGATAAATACAAATTACTATCATCTAGACAAATTAATGATCAGGTACGGGTGATAATTTTTCAATTTTAGTATTTATTAGTGGACTATTAAATTACAAAAGCTTAACGTATGTGGTGAAGAGTTTTTTTTGTGTAGTAGAGGACATTTTCACGGTAGTTGTTGTGAGATTGTATAAGCTTAAATTGATAGAGATCATTGTACACTCGAGTTGGTATTATTAAACATTTTGCACGCAAAACTTGACATATTATGTTAGTTATATTGACTATATTAGTGAGGTATGACATAATATTAAGACTTATTATATAATACTTCGTTTTAATACACATAAATTTTATCGATGTAACTTATATATTTCGTCTACATTTTGCACACAAAACTTGACACCTTGAAGTCCAAGGGTCAAAAAATGTTTTTCTAATCAAAAACACCAAATAGGGTAATGTACCTTCTTAAAGCATGATTAGCCATTTGAGCAATTGTCAATTGTTTGTCCACCCTTTGCTCCCTTCATTAAATTCTTGAAAATACCACCTTAAACCAGCCCTAGACACTCCATTTAACTCACTTATCATCCACCTACTATCATCCTCCAAGATCCACCAAAAATCCAAAGAAAACAACACAAGTTTTCATAAGTTCTTAAGGTGTTTCAACCACCATTTTTCAAGAGATCTCATCCTTTATTTCTCTTATATTCCACTCTCTCTTGTCAAAGTTATTTAGTCTTATGATTACTAACTTTGATTGTTTTTGTGTCCTTCTAACTAATCTATGAAGAGGAGCAAGAGGAAGGAAGCATCGATCTTTATTTTCTTATATGTTGTAGAATCGATTTTTTATGTTTAAGGTAACTTAACTTTTCTTTGCCTCAAATCTCGCAGTATAGTTTTTAGACTCTAATTAACATATAACATCATGTTGAAGTGTGGACGTCCGTCCGCACCGCCCAGCGCCCCGCGCGCGCCCGCGCGGGACCGAACCGGTTTTTCAACGTGTGGCGGCGACCACCCACGCGGCCCCTCCCTGCCGGGGACCGGTCCGATTTCACGTACGGGGCGATGTTTCGGACCTCGATTCGGATGACGATCCGGACTTGTACTAGACGGGTGGGGGCACCCGTGTTTCCGTTTGGGAATCAATCGAGTCGTGGTTGTAAATGTTTAAAGGCCGTTTTGTTTGGTAAGGCGACCCTTTTAGTGAACTGAAGTTGTTGCCGATTTGTTGAGTCGCCACTGAGTCAATTATGGGGACTCGGAAACCGTTCAAGTCAACTTTGATCCCTTACCGGCTCAAAGTTAAGTGGCACGGGACCTAAAGATAAAGACTTGTAACCTTAAGCACTCCATGCCCGGAATGACTCTCATTGCCAATGGTTTCGGACTTCCGGAAACCATCGATTCTGAGTAAGGGGTGAAGGTACGTATTGGGAAGCCAACATCCGATAGATGTCAACACCCAATCCCGCCCGCACTATAGCGGCCTCTACTAATCAATCGGTGGGCTGATATCCTAGTTCTTTTGTTGTGGTAGAAATACTGTAACATCCGTTGTTTTAACCCTAAGCCTTTTGCTATGTCGGTTGTTTAAGGACAAGTAAGTTTTATCGTGAAGTAGTTGTGTTTACATTCTTTGCATGCGATTTCACGTGACAAACAGGCCATGAAAAGATGCACGTAGGAGGGTAGAGAGTACTAGTATTATACGTATTAGCAAATCAGTTTTAACGCGATAATACGGATATTAGTCATTCTCGTGGTATACCTTACTTGGTATTCTGCTTAAGATGCGTCGGTTCGATATTAATAGAGGTGCGTCGAACCTAGTAAGGCTAGCACCCGGACTAATACGGAATCCGACCATCGCTTTGTTCAATTTTAGTTCTTTTACGTTTTGAATTCTGTGTTAGGTGATTTAGCATGCGATTATAAGGTCATAAAAGCAATAAATCATACGAAAAACTGTAAATGTGAATGTAAGTAAATAACAGGAGTTGCACCCTCAGAGTATACACTAAACGGGACACGATGCATGGATAATTTGAGAACGGATCTCGGAATTACTCGGGTCTATTTAGTGTGTTTTAGTGTTTGTGGTTGAAGTTGGGACGTTACGTATTTTAGTAGATGTTTGTGGGCCTAGTGCCCACATCTAGTGTTGTCGTAGTGCATAATAATAGAAAGTGCAAATATGGAAAGTTTTGTTTAGATGGCAACCTAGTGACGATTCGACTTCAACAGGCGGATCCTCCTAGCTTTACCAGTGATTCCGGCAGAACTTCGTTACCGTTGACCCTTCCCGCGGCTACTCCGGCAGAGCTTCGTTACTATGGACCGTTTCTGCGGCTAATCTGGCAGAACTTCGTTACTAGACTCGAGCTAGTCGAACACAGACACCTCGAAGGTGAGGAGTGCTCGAAGGTGAGGAGTAGCGTCGATTTCGCTTTATCGAAACTACGATCAAGTGGATCGTTTGCCTCGGGTGTCGGAGTGCGAGCCCTTAGCGAGAGAAAAGAGAGGGAAGAACGAGTTGTGTAGAAGTAGGCACGAATTCGTGATTGTGTGTCGAATGAATGAGGTGGGGGGGGGGGGTATTTATAGGTGTTTTCGGTCCTCGTCACCCATATGGAAGCCCGAGGTCATGCGGCTCGGTCTTCAGGCGCCTGGTGTGAGGCAGTTCAGTCTTCAGGTGCCTGAGCTGGGGCTGTCGAAGCTTTGAAGATCCGATATCAAAACTTTCCAAAACGGAGAAGATGCACATCTTAGGTTATCTTGGAGGTTAAGACTTCCCATAACCCTAGTGTGTCAAGCGGCGGGTGGGTTTCGGGTGCGCGTCCCGAGGTTCGCTCGGCCCGACGCGTTGACTCGGGTTTGACTTTGCATATTTCGGGACCGATTCGGGGCCCCGGTGTTGGAATTGACTCTAATTAGTGTCGACGCGACCGTAATGACATGACTAAGCCTGCCTTGATGTTAATTTAATCTTTCCGAGTAATTATTTGATCCGTACTATAGAAAAACTATCTAAAACATCGCAAACTCGCGTCGTGTTGCAGTCCGATCGTCATCGGGTGTTTGTAGGGCACTCCTGCAGCCACCAGGTCCAAATCTGGGTGTCTACATGAAGACTAAATCACTAGATCAGCAAGTTTAAAGTTAACTATTTGTTGATTTATCACTTAACTATACATGTTGTAAAATGGATGCTATGACGTATGATATATGTTCACAATTTTTTTGAGTAATTTTCGTTTAGAATTAGCCTTCGATTCCTTAATAAAAGTTGTAGATCTGAATGTCTAGTATGTAGGAAAATATGAAATGATATATCCATTATGTTTCTCATGTTATTAAGAAGATGTAGGTTTTATTGTTTACTTCTCACATGTCATTTACATAATGTATGTTTTACAATTTAACTTCTCGCATGCTATCACATGATGTATGTTTTACTGTTTTGTAATTCACATGCTATTCACATAATGTATGCTTTACAGTAATTCATATCGCATGTTTGTTTCAGATGTTAAATCTACATTCTAAACTGAACTCACTTCATGTGTATCTCACATTGTATACATGTCTACTTGTAATGTGACATGCCTGCTTATCTGTTAATTAAATAACCTAAATATTAACTACATTGATTATTCGGGGCCGTGGTAGAAGAACGATTAGACTTCACCTACTAAGTGGGATAATTTTGTATTTTGGTAAATTTTGCAGGATTTCAAATTACTAGGCTTACAGGGGAACATGTGCAAGTGAGGAGTAGTCTCGCTTAATTTTGAATTTTCTATTCACGCGTCCACATGCAACCCTAAGCAATATTAAAATAGTACTTTCAATTGTAATTCATTATGATGTTGTAAATGACAATCGGTTCTTGTATTAATGAAAGACTCACTTGAGTCGACTGTAACACACCTGATTTTATAAATTAAATTAAATTAAATTAAAGTTATGTTCGTTTTTTTATTTTGTTTACGATTTAACTCGTAATTCTTAAAATTATTATAAAACAAATTTATCGTTTAATCGTTTCAAACTCATAAAATTCTATTTGTCTCGGAAACTCTTCTTATATTTAAAAAATATTTTTATTTCGATTTTGATTTATTTTATACATTTAATTTAATTCTTATCGAAAGTCTATTTCGGCGATTTAAATTATAAATTCTTTTTATTTATTTATATTTAAGCTCGAATTTCTATTTTTGGCTCGAAGCTCATTTATTTTAAGTTTCGTCAAAACATTTATTACCTTCACTCGAGAAATTAATTTAATTCACTTTATCGAAGATTTATTATTTATCAGGAAATACTATTTCATCGTCTAATTATTTATTTTTATGAGCTTCATTTTCGTCTCGAATAATTATTTAAACCTCGGGAAACATTAATTTTACTAATTTTATTAGTCGGCCAAATTATTTTTATTAATTCGTTTTTTATTCGATTGCATGGGTCAGTCAACTTATCGTTACAAAATTCGTCTCCTACCTGATTCATTTAATTAATCCTTATCTCTAACCCCACTCTCATGTAAGCTATTCAGCCCCTCTTTCCCCATTTCTTGTTTTTACGTGTGCCTTTTCACCTTATATATTTTTTTTCCTTCTCCACTTAAACCAACGTGATTCACCCCTTTTTTCTTTCTTATTTTCTACCGCTTCACTTGTAGGTACATCTCACCTTTCTTTTTCTTCTTCTTCCTTCTTTGTTCTTCATCGGTCATCATCAACTCCCTTCAACCATCATTGTCAATCTTCATCACTATTCATTCTTCTTCTCTTTTGCTCATTCCACCTCCTCTGTCTTTTACTACTGCTGCTGCGTTTTGTTGCCTCGAATCCTTCAAGGTACTCCCTCATTCCCTTACTCTCATCCTTTGTTTTCGGTAATTGTTGCTTGTTATTGCTGTCCGGGTTCAACGCTGCTTATGATGCTATTAACGTTACTGCTACTTTTTCGTTCCCTTTGTCCTTCCTCTTCTTATTTCATTCTTGTTGAATCGATAAATTCCTGTTCGTTCTCGTTATGTTATTCTCTTCTTGTTATTCGTTTTGTTATCCTTGTTGTTGTATGTTGTTGTTGCTATTGATGTCGTTTTACGTTGTTATTTCTGCTGCCGTCGTGCTTGTTGTTCGCTGCTGCAATATGTTGGTTCTTCTCGCTGCTCCTACTGTTATTGGGCGTTGTTCTACATTCCGTACTGCTGCTACTGTCCTTGATTCCTGTTGTTGGTGATTTTGATGTTAGTCGCTTCCGTGTTCTCCTTCTTCTTCTGTTTTCATTCGTGTAAGTTGCTGTTGTTTTCGTTCTTCTTTTTGTCGTTCGTTGCTGTTCTTCTCCGTCATTTGCTATTCTCGATGCTTGTGTCTTCTCTTTTTACTCTTGATGTTGCTGTTTCGTTACTGGGTACTACTGCTGCTGATGTTTTGTCGTTGTTTTTGCCTTCATGTGTTTTATTGTTGCTACTCCATCCCTTTGTGTTCCATTCGTGTCCCTTTTCTTTTCCTCGTATTTTGTCTCCTTAATCTTCTTTTTCCTATCATTCTTCT
Source organism: Agrostemma githago (assembly GCA_958450325.1). Taxonomy (NCBI): domain Eukaryota; kingdom Viridiplantae; phylum Streptophyta; class Magnoliopsida; order Caryophyllales; family Caryophyllaceae; genus Agrostemma; species Agrostemma githago. The sequence goes on from OY288256.1 coordinate 50,936,099, forward strand.
CCTTCTCCTGTTTCGTTGCTCTGTTTTACTTACTTTGGTCTTTTCCAATTTTCTCTAATTCCGACTCCTTGGTTTTCCGTGTCTTCGTGTTTTGAATTTTCGTTGGAGTCTCAATCTTTTCGATAGAACAGGTGTCAAGACGACTTTCGAGTTCGTGACTGCAACTTAGCTTGGACTAGTAGACGAGAAAATACTTTGAAGTTATCGTTTCGACTCAAGATAACTTTAGAACGTATTACTCGATTTTATATCGTATGTTTGAGTTGTAGTATGTAGTAAATATTTTAACTTCAGATTTCCAATTTTAGCTATTTATTATTTGCTAAAAATATTATTTTAAATTGTGTGCCTATAAATATTTTACAAGTATTCGATATCGTTTTATAAATCGTTAGTAATTTAATTATTTATGATCGTTATAGTATTTTTTCGGTTATCATGACACTAGTAACTAAATAATATCGATTTCATATTTTCTTCATATTTCGTTAATTTCTAATTTTTAATTTAAAATCATATTTCTATACAATAATCGACATTTGAGGACTTGTTAAATAAATTAATTTCGTCCTACGACTTATATTAATAAGAGTAAATTAGAAATTACTCCCTTCAAGATGCGTTTATTAAAATTTACTCCCTTATGAATTTTTTTTAAATATTTTACACCCAAAAAGATGCAAAACTTCAAAATTTACTTGCAAATCACTATTCCGATGAGTTTATGATTTTACTGACCGAAATGTCCTTCATTTGTAGTACGCCCCTCCCCCACCTCACCTCATCCTCATTCCGACTTTCTCAACTCTTTCAGTCTCAATTCCAGGAGAACCCTAAATTTCCAAATCGAAAATCACCAAACCCAAAAACTCGAGCATCCAACCATCAATCAATTGTGGGGACTTTTTTTTTACAAGTCTGCAGACTATATGAGAGCATAAGGGAAGTGGGAAAGAAGGGTAGGAAGAAGAAGGGGGCAGTTTCGGTATAAAAAATAGGAAACAAGTAAAATAATTCAAATTCACCGGATTAACTCGTCGGAGTAGTGATTTGCAAGTAAATTTTGAAGTTTTGCATCATTTTGGGTGTAAAGTATTAAAAAAAAATCATAAGGGAGTAAATTTTAATAAACGCATCTTTGAAGGAAGTAATTTCTAATTTACTCTATTAATAAATGAGAAAATAATCGCTTTTGTTTAAAATATATTTTTAGTCGAGATTAATTTCACTAATAATCACTTATTTGTTTTCGATTGACTATTTTTAATAAAATCCGTATTATTTATTAATAAAAACTATTTGTTAAAAATAATTTGATATCTTTGTAAATCTCATTTCATTTATAAAACTCGTGACTCAATTAATTTTGATATCGTTTTTCTTAAAACATCTCTTTTCAAAAGTTTATAGTTTTAACTCAATTTTCTAATTACTTATAAAATACTATATATTGACTTATTATATTTTATTTATATTTTGAGTACGTAACGAATTTAGAAATATATTAAAGTTACGATAACGACGATAATAATAAAATGTTAATTTCGTTAAAAATGCTATTTTTATGCGTTTCACTTATTTTAATCACTTGTGTATTTTCTATAACAATATTTCAATATTAAGTAAGTTTCTCAAATTAGTAAGTTTCTATCTATAGAAAATTTTCCCTTTTAATATGAAATGTTTATTTCTTTTATCTTCATATTATTTATAGTGATTATATCTTTTATATCGACAATGGCTTATTTTGGAGTTATGGAATAAGGAAAAGTGTGAGGTTAGAGTAATATATTCTGGGGTTTACGTTTTTGCCTTCAACTATAAGGCTAGTGTATCAAGAATCAGTACATTAGTTGTTGAACTGGGTTATAGTTATCCCGGGAATTGTGTACATTTTGACCTTAAGCTTAGGCCTCGCAGTAAGTCATCGTCATAAGTTGAACTGGGTGACAGGTAATCCCAGGAGGGGTGTGCATTGTCTTAAACTAGTGTCACACATTTATAAGTCACCGCCCTATTATGGTTGAGTAGCCTAGTTAGAGATCGAAGTTTGATTTGTTTGAACTAAGTTCTCGAATCTAGTTTTAGTATTCTCCTAGTGAAAGTCTAGCCGTCGACAATAATCCTATCCATAACGCCATTTTGAATATATTATTATTATTATTATCGATTGATTTTTGACTTGGCAAGTGTTTTAAGTTTCGCTGAAAACTTATTTTTATTATATCGTTTTAATGTTTTCTCATTTTAAGTATTTTGAAATAATAATACTATTATTTTCCATATAATATAATATGGCTGGGAAAACGTCCGAGTTATTCCCCACTGACGTGACTGTTATGTTTATAACATGAAAGATATTTGTTGCTGGGTTTTGGATGTGAGCTAGCGAGTAGCGTGGATCCTACTCTTTCTTCAATCACGATTTATGGATTTGTATAAACCTGTTTGGAGAATTTTCTTTTTAGCTCTTTTGTAAAAGAGAGCTTTGTATTGACTTACCATTTCTTTTAATAAGATATAGTTTGTCAGTGTGTTTTAATTCCAACTCTACAATGTTTCCGCTACTGTATTGCGTTAGATTTTCTAGGGAATTAAATCGACGATTTTAATTTTTACCATTTTTTACGACTTAATTATTTTTCGCCTTGTTAATTAATGTCATTGGAAGAACCAGGATGTTACAGTAATGAACATTGATATGCTGTTAATTGTTTACTAAAGTATCTGAAAAGAACTGCAACCTATGTTTGCATTACAGTAAGTTCCCCGCCGTGTTGGAAGGGTACGTGATGCAAATTGGGTCGTTGGTAACGATAAAATTAATTCTACCAGTGGTTATGTGATTACCATGGGTGGAGGAGTTATATCGTGGAAGTCTTCAAAGCAGACTTGTATGGCTTGCTCTACCATGGAGTCTGAGTTCATTGCTCTTGAGTTAGCAGGACAAGAGGCAGATTACTTGAGAAACCTACTAGAGGACATACCAATCTGGGGAGGACGGTCGGCTTTGGTGTCCCTACTTTCACTACAAGGTAAAGTCACTTTAGAGTCGAAAATTTTGGTAGAAAATCTTCAATATTCTATAGCTAATTAGCTTAGAGACGGAATTTGCGACTAAATTTCATTAGTAGGTAAACGCCTTATCGCTAATTTTGAATTAGCGACCAAAATTAGCTACCAATTTAGTGACTAAAGCGTGGTAACAAATTTTACGTCTCATGTACGTCCATGCACGACACCACAACCTCTGTTATTGAAGTTGATGGTTTATGTTCGCAGGAGAAATCGAACCCATAACCTTCAAATACTGGACTTACATTCAAACCATTGGGCCATTTGAAGATTTATGTTTATTTGGCAATGAATGTATAATTAAAAGTAAAATCAATCATAAAAATGTGGATTGTAAGATACTTTTTTAATACTTCCATATAATTACTACTACACTTATTTACAAATTTTCTTTGGTCTCCTAGAAAATAAATAAATACGTAATTCGTAATTTTGTGTCGACATATATAGAGACGACTCTAGCTGCTGACGTTTTTTTGTATCTAAAAACTTAAATTAGATACTGTGGACATGACATAGGTCCACCCCGACGCGGCCACGCGCGGGTTTGGGGAGGCGAATGAATCTCCATATGAAAATGGATCGAATTGAAATTTAGGTCTATGTGGAGTCGCCACCGAATTTTGTGGTTATTCGGAACCATTCGAGCCCACTCTATGTCGTAGTGGGCCGTATACAAAATACGGCCCATTTCCGATGTCAGAGTTTATTGGGCTCGTCCCTTTGCATTTGATACCGATACCGACATTATCGGATATCGTGTATTGAATGACTCTCGTGCGCCAACGGTTTCGGGCATCCGGAAATCGAGGTTATGAGTAAGGGGTGAGGGTACGTGTTGGGAAGCCCACAATGGACACCCAACCCCGCCCGCACATTAGCGGCCTCTACTAAGAATTCGAATGACTTACAATACGCGCGTTAGTAAAACGGGAAAAATGCTTATGCAAACATTGTTTTTCCTAGGCATGTGAATGGAATTGAAACGGGTTTCTATGTCAATTTAATGCAATTAATTCTACGTCAAGGTGGAATTTTAGCATGTGAGTTCATTTAGTGTAATAAACGAACAATAATAAAATTGACAAAAGAAATAACAAACGCGTTAGTAACGATGTAATAATATAACGAATAATAACGGTTTGTGCAAATGATGAATTGAATTGAATGATGTAAACGAGATGCAAATATGAGATGCATGGTTTGAAAAGATAGTATACACATGATTAATTAAGCACATGTTGACCTAAGTCGTAAAATACTATCGAGTTTGAAAATAGAAGAATGTACCACTCATTTGTTTTGGTCGTGATGAGGCTACTCGGTCGAGTGGTCGAGGGACTCGATCGAGTAGACCTGCAAGAAGTGATTCTGTTTTGCATTATGGACCGTACTCGGCCGAGTCATTGACCGACTCGGTCGAGTACATGGCCACTCGACCGAGTCACTGTGAGACTCGATCGAGTGGGGGTCGTAATTAACATTCTGACTCGATTTTAGGGTGTCACTCGATCGAGTGACTAAGGCACTCGGTCGAGTGGCACCTGTACGAACTTGGTTCGTTTGCAATTTAATTATTGATTCTGAAATTGCTTTTGATTTTTTGGTAATTCGACGGTTTTACCGAATCGGACATAAATATTGCACAATTTATGTTCGACTTGGCTTTTTTATAAATCGCGAATTTTGTTGAACCGAATATAAATATTGTTGAATTTATACCCGATTCCAATTATGAATACTCGTTGTATCCCATGTTCGATTATTTGAATCGATATGGAATATTAGAGTGAAATAGAAAAAAAAAGATAAATTGATTTTAGTCGTTTTAAATTAATTATCGTGATATGAGTAAATCACGTTAATTAATTCATATGACTTGATTGTTAGATTCGATATCCAATTATGGAATTGGTATCGAATCTAAAATCGACGCTTTGCTTGAATAAAAAAGGACTTGATTCCCTCGACTTCTCCGACATCGAAATAAATCCCTAGGGATTGTGATGTCGGATCCGTGTCAACGGGTTTCGACCCTTATTAAAACTGATTTTAAAAATTGATGGATGCAAGATTAATGATGATGATGACGATAAATAATAACAAATTGTTGTTTAAGTAAATTTATCTCAATAATCAAATAGTCGGGGTACCGGGATAAGCGACCGACGACGCGTGTGCAGTACACTTGTATATGCGGTTTTCCTTATCCCGGTATCCTTCTTATTCGACACAAATCGATAATATTTTAGTATTTTAATATTAGTAGTATTATCGATATTACGGTGCAATAAATAAAATAATAAAAAAAACGGAAAAAAGATGGAGAAGAGGAGGACGGACGACGAGGAGAGAGGGAGAAGAAAAGAGGGTTTTGACACCCTCAACCTACATGTTCTTGTCTCGGTGCGGACGTGGCTTCAACACAAGAGTCTTCGAGGTTTTATGTAGATTAAGTTATGGTGGGTCGGGATTGATTTCCTAAAACTAGGTTTAGGGTTTTTTGCTAGTGTAGGATTACTAGGTTTTGATTAGGGTTTGTAAGGATGTAGTGTGTGTAGGGTTGTCCTAGAGTGTACTAGGGTTATAAAAAAGTTGGTTGCATGTGTGTTGCATGGGGGGTATATATAGGAAAGGCTAGGGCATCCGGATTAGGGTTACTCGACCGAGTAGGTGGCTAACTCGGTCGAGTGGCCCGTTATGCCAGCCGTCGGGCTCGAAATAGGCCCACTCGATCGAGTGGGTGGGTCACTCGATCGAGTGGCCCAGCTGGGTCGCGCAGGTCCGTCGATTTTGGACCGTGATTTGTGTTTGATGGGTTTTGTGTTTGACTTGGACCTTTTGAGGGTTGTATGGCTGTTTTTGCGTGTCTCGGAAATGACTTTGACCGGGGTTGACCCAATCGTGAAAAGTCGGTTTTATTTCCAGTGTCGGTTTTGGCCCAAAGTAGTCTTGTTTGACTCGGAACGATCCACTGGGCCTGGATTTGAGGTCCGTTTTGTGAGATTTGTACTTCGTAAGTGTGTTAGCCAACGATTAATGGATTTGAGCCCGTATCCGAGCGCATAGAAACACGTTAGCGTCCGATCATCATCAGGTGTTTTTTGGAAACTGCCATAGACACCTGGCGGTTAAAATGCGGGTGTCTACAGAGCCCCCACTCTGACTGAGGCTTGGACAAGGCGAAAGTCAGAGTAGCTATTAAGCCCGTTAAGACCTGGTAGACTTCCGTTCGGGTCGTTTATAGTCCATTAGACTCGCGTGAAGGGCTCGCCAGCCATAAGGCAGAGATCATACCTGCGCTCCGTGGGGACATTGGGCTTGTCGCGTAAGCCCTGGGTGTGCCTGTGTGTTGGCCCATCCCGTGCTATCCCGAAAAATGCTGCTGGGGAGATTTGATGACTTGCATGTCCCTGTTTAAGTCATACCTGTATAAGTCACATAAAAATGCATGCAACACGTAGGTAGTAAAATGACTCGTGCTGGGGAAAATGATTCTTGAATTTTTGATTTTTTGAATTTGAAATCCTGAAAGCAATCACGAGCTAGGTTTTCAAAATGGAAAGGGATATAAAAGAAATTCGCAGTTTAAATAGACTGAAATCTGACCTTGTCGAAATTTTTTTTTTTCAAATGGCTAAATTTTGCAAATTTCAAAGTGGAATTTGAAGAGAGGGGCCTATCGACAGACTCGACTCTGGACACGACAGGACGAGTTGACTGACACGGACTGGACTCTCTAAAGGTTGGACCGCGACTTGGTAGGGGTGTGGGTCGCCTAACAAGACTCTTAAGTTGCGCTATCCCGTAGCCTAGGCGAGTGGCAACACGGTCGTACATCGAAATGGGATAGATATGCTATGGGGGGATTGCAGTAGCCTGTAATGAGACTGTTTTAGTCTGGTGCCCTTCTGGATTTCCTATTTTAGGATACATTTCCAAAGTAGGTATTGCCTCGAATCCTGACAGATTCTTGTCTTCGACTGAGCCGAGTACTAGGACACACTACAGAAAGGAGGCTAGATTTTGAAAGTATTTATCTGGATTTTGTGAGTGGATGAAGGTCTTCTGTCTAAGGAAAGCCCCCAGGACAACAAAGCTAGCTGCTGAGAACATGACAGTGTCGTGTCCGGAATGATAATGCTTTTTGAATGTGTGTCAATGTGGGTGGTTGTGACTCTGTTGAAAGGCTGCCTACGTATTCACGTGTGGTGAAATCAAACCAAACCGTAGTTCAGTGTCGGAAGATGTATTATGGTGCCTATTCTTAATAGGATTTCGTGTGTAACTAGCCATAATGACGGTGTAGGCTAGGTGCATTCCCAGTGATGTCTTGATCAAAGGGCTTGAATGGTTAGGATATTAATCCTGTGACTGTGAGCGTTCTCTGGGGTAGCCCCCAGAGGTGGTGTGAACTATTTGGGCATGTTCTATACCGACTGCAAGTTGAGTTCCCATGTTCGGGGTTGGTAACTGGTTTGGATGGGAGGAATTGTACGTATTTAGGAACAGTGACCAGCTAGTCAGCTACAGAAGATCCAAGAGACAAAAACATATACAGAAATCAGAAAACATCAAACAACACCATTATTATCTAATGTTCAGAAAAATTAGTTGATAAAAAATTGCAAAACTAATCAGTTCATAAATTAAATAATGTGATATCCACAATCTACCGTTACTTTCTTTCATTATTATCAAGCAATTATTTGATTTGCACATTCATCTGGAAATCAATTGGAAATCACTTGAAATTTGACTGAAAATGATTAGATGCCTGAAAATTTGAGAAAGCTTAGTTGACTACTCTAAAAACCCACGAAATTGGAGATTGACTCATATAAAATATGTGAAATCAATTGGTTCTTTGAAATATATGATACAGAAGATTGGATGTTATGAAATTTGTGAAGCTAAATTGAAATTGAAATTGAAATTAAAATTGTAAAGAACGCATTTTGGAATGGGGTAGCTGAATGGATTACGTTTTTTCTAAAAGATGGGAGAGACAAAAAAAATGAAGTTGTGGAATTTGCTCAATTTGGGGAGTGTTGGCCGTTTGTGTTTGGGTGGATTAATAGACGGGTCGATCTTAGTCTTTGATTATTGAATTAGATCTAACGGTGGAGAATCATGGGACGGACTCACCTAATATAGGAGGACTCACGAGATGCAATTCCTATATATATATATATACACTATATTAAAGCATGTGTGTTGCACGGGTTAGTTGGCTTCGGCTTAATTGGCTTAATTACATTGATGATGTATATTCGTTAAGAAACTTGATCAATCTATATCATTATGATAAATAAGATGATCACATGATATTAATAATCAAACTTAATTTCAACTAAGTTTATAGTCTTAAGAGTTTATTCTAAAACTCAAAAGAATACATGCGAATAATTTTTTTGATTGATAATATAAGATTTTATCGCCTCATCATAATTTTTCGATATAGGATAATTTACTCAAAGTTTATAGTTTTAAGATATGCTTTAAAGACCCAGAAAAACGTACGATTACTCTTATTTATAATATAGAATTTCATCAATTCATCATAATTTTTCGATGTGAGATAATTTAAGGGCCGTGCTTTTTCTTAACGATGCATTACTCAATTCTAACGAATTTTCTTAACATTTTCCAATTATACCCTTATATAAATTTTACTTTAACATTAAGATTCAATTACGGTTCTTTCGTTTTGCTTCATCAAATTTAGATCATTCATCGTTTCCAAATTTCAGTTATGATTGCTAATTCAATTTTCGATGATAGAAAAAAAGAAAAAAAAAACATCAACTAACAAACAAAAAAAAAAAAATTTAAATAAATAGATTAATTAAAAAAAAAAAAAAAAACCACCAACAGCAACAACGCCCACCATGACCCACCCCTACCTACCACTCACCCGAGCTCACCCACCGCCGGCCACTGCCGACCACCCTCACCTACCACCGACCACCCTCACGGCCTCACCCATCCGACCCCCACCACCGCCCACCCTAACTCACCCGCCCACCACTACTCAGCCACCCGTCCACCACCACTCAGCCCAGTTAACCACCGCCCACCACCCACCCACAACCCGACCCTCACCCACCACCCAGCCCACCCGACCCGACCTACCACCCAGCCCAACCGCCGCCTACCACGCACCACCAAGCCACACCACAACTCGACCCACACCGCCTCCGATCCGACCTCACCCACTCAGCCCCGCCAACCCGATCCCTGACATCTCAGCCACCGATTCCGGACGGTCCCGATATTTGTGGTGGTTCATGGAGAGGTTTATTGACATTGGGGATTTATTTAGAGAGAAAATCAAACCTTGACATTTTGATGGGATGAAATGAGAGGGGTAAAATGGTAAAATGTCGTTAGGATTGACTAAATGCTCGTTAAGAAAAAGTAATTTCGTAATTTAAAAGTTTTTCTTGGTCAACATTTAAAACGAATTATTATTCTCATTTATAATATAAAATTTCATCATCTCGATGTAGGATAATTACTCAAGTTTATAGTCTTAGAAACTGTTTTTGAGATTCAAAAGACTTTTGGTAGATATCGAAGAACGAATTATTACTCTTTATTTCTAATATAGAATTTCATTATCATATTGTAATTTGTTGATGTGGGATAATTTTAAAACTGTTATATGTTATAAATTTATCACATAATGTGAAACAAATGATATGAAATTTATACTCTAATGAAAGCATTTTTTAACACGAATCTAATTATTTCATTTTTATAATTTATTTTACGATAATGTTTTAAAAAATATTAACTCTAAAGGCTTTCACGTCAGAATTGTAAAATATCACATTAATATAATTGATAATAGATTAAATATTTTGTAGTCTTCTTATTTGTAATATAGAAACATCACTCTACCTTATTTTAATTGTTTCGATGTGGGTTAATTCTAACTTTGTAGTCTTATTAAGACCTTTTTAATTTAAACTCAAAATATTGTTGGTTGATATTTAAAAACAATGATTACTACTCTTATCATAATTTTTCGATGTGGGAGACCTCATCATAAGAACAAAAGTCTTTTGAGTTTGTACTCTTATTAAGACCTTTTTTAACTCAAAAGTTTTTTTAATAATAAGACTACAAATTCATGATCTCATCATGATTTAAAAAAACAATTATATAGAATTCCGTCATAGTTTTTAAAAAAACGGAAATTTTTTGTTGGTTGATATTTAAAAACAATGATTACACTACAGATGTTTAAGGAATATTTTTATTAGTTTTATTTATAAGAGCAAATTAAAAATTACTCCCTTCAAAGTTGCGTTTATTAAAATTTACTCCCTTTTAATTTTTTTTTTATTATTTAACAGCCAAAAAGATACAAAAGTTCAAAATTTGGTTGCAATTCTAAACTCCGGCATGGTACTCCGGCGAAACTGGATTTTTTTTTACCTTTTTTTGCCTTTTAATACCCAAACTACCCCTCTCCCTTATATCCTATTGAAATCTCATAATTTTTTTCTAAGGTCGTATTGTTTGATTGTCGTTTTTTTTTGGACGAAAATTGATTGTCGAATTTCTAAGGTTTACGATTTAGGTTATTTGGGAATTTTCTGGGTTTGGGAATTGGAATGAAGATAGTGAAGGGGAAAACGAGGTTGAGTGAGGTGGTGGTACGCTGAGGGGCAATTCGGTCAACTTATCACTGAATTGGCCGGATTTTTACCAATGCAAGCAATTTTTGAACTTTTGTATCTTTTTGGCTGTTAAATAATAAAAAAATCTTAAAAGAAAGTAAATTTTAATAAACGCAACTTCGAAGGGAGTAATTTCTAATTTGCTCTATTTATAATATAGAATTTCATCAACTTGTTATAATTTTTTATTTAAGTGTATAGTCTTAACAACTTTATTAAGACTCAAAAGATTTATGTTTGATGAAACTTTATAATTTTTTGAATGTGGGATAGTTTTACTTAAGTTTATAGTCTTAATATATATTTTAAGACTCAAAAGAATTTTGGTTAAAATCTAAGAGCACATGATTACTACGGAGTATTATTTATAATATAAAGTTTCATCACCTTATTATAATTTTTCGATGTGAGATTATTTTTACTCAAGTTTGTAGTCTTATTAAGAGACTTTTTAAGACGTAAAAGTTTTTTTTCGATTGATATTTAAGAACGAAGGATAATTTTTCGATGTGGGATAATTTATTTAAGTTTATAGTCAACCATCAGCTCTTTTTAAGACTAAAAAAATACATTTTTACTCTTGTTTATAATATAGAATTTATCACCTCGCTATACTTTTTCAATGTGGGATGAATTTAAATTTGTAGTCCTATATATTAAAAGTTTTTTTGTCAGTATTTGAAACCGAATGATTACTAATATTTATAATATAGAATTTCATCATCCCCATCATAATTTTTCAACTAAAAAAATAATTTTTCATCATAATTTTTCAACTAAAAAAATAAATCTTTAATCTTGTTTATAATATAGAATTTATCACCTCACTATACTTTTTCAATGTGGGATGATTTTAAATTGGATTATTTCACACGAATAATCTCAATTATCGGTGGTCTTCTCCAAATAATTCGAACTTCATTTAATCTAGTAAATAAGCCTTAGGTGCTGTTTGGCCTAGTTTGTTGAGCTGTTTTTGGAATTTTTTAAAAGCTAAAGGCTCTTATTTGGCCAAACACATTTTTTTGCAAAGGTAAAAACTGTTTTTTAAAAACTCAAAATCAACTTTTACCACCCAAAAGCAGAAGCATCAAATTGATGCTTCTGACTTATTTGTTTATCTTTACAATATTTTCGCTCAAATGACAAATTTATAATTCGTAAACATTTAAATAAAATTGAAAAAATATTTATTCGTTTATATTTTTTAATTCTCTACAAATAAAGATCAATCTTGCTATACTTTTAAAATATATTTTTTGTCTTTCCTTTTGCTCAAGTGAAAAGCTATTTTTAATAAATAGTGTGAAACTATAACCAAACACGTAGAATTTTTCCGAAAAACAGCTTGTGAATATATTATTTTAAGAAGCAAAAACTCTTTTAATTAAGCAAGGCCAAACACCACCTTAGTATTGATATCTACTTCCCATAATAGACTTGTTCATTTTGTCACCTGTTGTTCCAGGTAAAAAGTGATTTTAACTTTTTTATTTTTTTTAAGAAAAAAAGTTTATTAACTTATTATTATTACTTAAAATATGAAAGAAATAAAAAGCAGACTTTATGAACATATCTAAAAGCAAAACGCCGTCGTTTTTATCGTCTTCTTCCCTCAACTCAAACAAATTGGCTTACCACCCTTCGCTCGACCCCCACTGCCACTGCTCCGCCTCCCCCTACCTATTACCGCCACATAACATCCACAACTGTCACTAAAACAGCCTTACTCGCAGCCTCTACCCTCTAACAACTCCAAATTTGTCCACCGCCACTTAGTTAATTAGGGTGTCGGTCAAGGTGGACTTATCGGTGGTCGTTGACTCGTTGTTGGTGGAAGAAAATTGTGGGATTATTTGTGGCTACTGGCTAGTGAATTGAGTACGTGGGAGAACTGGTAGAAGATTTAATTGATTAGCGGATTGATCTTTCATGAGTGAAGAGGCGATTGAGATGGTGGCTGGGAATATGGTGAGAGAAGGATAATTTTTTTTGAATATGTGAGAGAAGGATAAATTAATTGCTGGAATTAGTGCAATTTTTTTATTAAGTTTCATGGGGTGGTTTTTATTTTTATTTTTATTTTTATTTGTTAGTTACGGAGTATTATTAATTGCATTATTAATTTTGAAAAAAAAAATACCTGATCAAAAGGTACTCGGTCACCTGAGTGCAGTTTGAGAAGAAGATGTCAATAGTTTGGATTAATCTTAGATTAAATGAAGTTCGACTCATCATAGGAATACCACATATAGTTGGGATTATTCTTGTTAATTATTCCTTTTAAATTTGCGGTCATATATATTAAAAGTTTTTTTAAGACTCAAAAATTTTTTGGTCAATATTTAAAACCGAATGATTACTAATATTTATAATATAGATTTCCATCACCCCATCATAATTTTTCAATGTGGGATAATTTAAAAAAAATTATTGGTCGATATTTAAACCGAATGATTACATTTATTTATAATATAAAATTTAATACTTTTGGTAGATATCGAAGAACGAATGATTACTCTTATTATGTCTAAGAAATTTTTTTTATTAGTTTTATTTATAACATAGAATACCATCACCTTATTATAATTTTTTTTATTTAAGTGTATAGTTTTAACAACTTTATTAAGACTCAAAAGATTTATGTTTGATAAAACTTTATAAATTTTCGAATGTGGGATGGTTTCACTTAAGTTTATAGTCTTAATATTTATTTTAAGATTCAAAAGATTTTTGGTTAATATCTAAGAGCACATGATTACTACGGAACATTACTTATAATATAAAGTTCCATCACCTTATTATTCGATGTGAGATTATTTTTACTTAAGTTTGTAGTCTTATTAAGAGACTTTTTAAGACTTAAAAGTTTTTTTGATTGATATTTAAGAATGAAGAATAATTTTTCGATGTGTGATAATTTATTTAAGTTTGGAGTCAACCATCGGCTCTTTTTAAGACTAAAAAAAATACATTTTTACTCTTGTTTATAATATAAAATTTATCACCTCACTATACTTTAGAATTTATCACCTTACTATACTTTTTCAATGTGCGATGATTATAAATTTGTAGTCCTATATATTAAAAGTTTTTTTAAGACTCAAAAGTTTTTTGGTCAATATTTAAAACAAATGATTACTAATATTTATAATATCGAATTCCATCACCCCATCAAATTTTTTCGATGTGGGATAATTTAAAAAAATAATTCTTGGTCGATATTTAAAACCGAATGATTACTCTTATTTATAATATAAAACTTAATCACCTCATCATAAATTTTTAATATAGGATAACTAATTAAGGTTTATAGTCTTAAGAATAACTCTTTTTGAGATTCAAAAGACTTTTGGTAGAAATCGAAGAACGAATGATTACTCTTATTTATAATATAGAATTTCATCATCATATTATAATTTGTCGATGTGGGATAATTTTACAACAGTTATATGCAATAAATTCATCACATAATGTGAAACAAATAATGTGAAATTTATACTCTAATGAAAGCATTTTTACCACGAATCTAATTATTTCATTTTTATAATTCATTTTACGATAATATTTTTTAAAAATGAACTCTAAAGGTTTTTACTCAGAATTGTAAAACATCACATTAATATAATAAATTAAATATATATTACAATGATTAAAAGATTCTCTAATTGATTTTTTTTTTATTATTTATGATACTTTCCTAATTTGAGGTTTGATGAAACGGACCAATGAGATCGTCCGAAAAAAGCCTAATATATATATATATATATATATATATATATATACATATATATATATATATATATATATATATATATATTGATTGCTTATATCACCTTATTATCATTATTTGATGTAGGATAATTTTACTAATTTTATGGAGTGCGTAATAAATTCATCACTTTTTTTTTCCGAGAAAACAAAATGAATAATCTTGTATATAATATAGAATTCCATCACATCTTAATTTGACGAATGACTACTCTTATTTATAATAGAGAATTTAATCACCGCATCATAAATTTTCGAAGTGCGATAATCTACTTAAGGTTAATTAATTCCACCACTTTATTATATGAGATTTTCTACATGGTGTTCCTATGTTTTTAGCATTTCTATATGGTTTCCTACAGTTTTATAATCACACTAGTGTAGTGGCCCGTGAAAATTCACGGGTTGGAGTTTTTTTTTTTTGTTTTTACGGAAGTCCCTCTACGGTTTATGGTGAATTTATTTTAGTTTCATGCCGTGTTATTTTTTTTCATGATAAATACAAATTACTATCATCTAGACAAATTAATGATCAGGTACGGGTGATAATTTTTCAATTTTAGTATTTATTAGTGGACTATTAAATTACAAAAGCTTAACGTATGTGGTGAAGAGTTTTTTTTGTGTAGTAGAGGACATTTTCACGGTAGTTGTTGTGAGATTGTATAAGCTTAAATTGATAGAGATCATTGTACACTCGAGTTGGTATTATTAAACATTTTGCACGCAAAACTTGACATATTATGTTAGTTATATTGACTATATTAGTGAGGTATGACATAATATTAAGACTTATTATATAATACTTCGTTTTAATACACATAAATTTTATCGATGTAACTTATATATTTCGTCTACATTTTGCACACAAAACTTGACACCTTGAAGTCCAAGGGTCAAAAAATGTTTTTCTAATCAAAAACACCAAATAGGGTAATGTACCTTCTTAAAGCATGATTAGCCATTTGAGCAATTGTCAATTGTTTGTCCACCCTTTGCTCCCTTCATTAAATTCTTGAAAATACCACCTTAAACCAGCCCTAGACACTCCATTTAACTCACTTATCATCCACCTACTATCATCCTCCAAGATCCACCAAAAATCCAAAGAAAACAACACAAGTTTTCATAAGTTCTTAAGGTGTTTCAACCACCATTTTTCAAGAGATCTCATCCTTTATTTCTCTTATATTCCACTCTCTCTTGTCAAAGTTATTTAGTCTTATGATTACTAACTTTGATTGTTTTTGTGTCCTTCTAACTAATCTATGAAGAGGAGCAAGAGGAAGGAAGCATCGATCTTTATTTTCTTATATGTTGTAGAATCGATTTTTTATGTTTAAGGTAACTTAACTTTTCTTTGCCTCAAATCTCGCAGTATAGTTTTTAGACTCTAATTAACATATAACATCATGTTGAAGTGTGGACGTCCGTCCGCACCGCCCAGCGCCCCGCGCGCGCCCGCGCGGGACCGAACCGGTTTTTCAACGTGTGGCGGCGACCACCCACGCGGCCCCTCCCTGCCGGGGACCGGTCCGATTTCACGTACGGGGCGATGTTTCGGACCTCGATTCGGATGACGATCCGGACTTGTACTAGACGGGTGGGGGCACCCGTGTTTCCGTTTGGGAATCAATCGAGTCGTGGTTGTAAATGTTTAAAGGCCGTTTTGTTTGGTAAGGCGACCCTTTTAGTGAACTGAAGTTGTTGCCGATTTGTGGAGTCGCCACTGAGTCAATTATGGGGACTCGGAAACCGTTCAAGTCAACTTTGATCCCTTACCGGCTCAAAGTTAAGTGGCACGGGACCTAAAGATAAAGACTTGTAACCTTAAGCACTCCATGCCCGGAATGACTCTCATTGCCAATGGTTTCGGACTTCCGGAAACCATCGATTCTGAGTAAGGGGTGAAGGTACGTATTGGGAAGCCAACATCCGATAGATGTCAACACCCAATCCCGCCCGCACTATAGCGGCCTCTACTAATCAATCGGTGGGCTGATATCCTAGTTCTTTTGTTGTGGTAGAAATACTGTAACATCCGTTGTTTTAACCCTAAGCCTTTTGCTATGTCGGTTGTTTAAGGACAAGTAAGTTTTATCGTGAAGTAGTTGTGTTTACATTCTTTGCATGCGATTTCACGTGACAAACAGGCCATGAAAAGATGCACGTAGGAGGGTAGAGAGTACTAGTATTATACGTATTAGCAAATCAGTTTTAACGCGATAATACGGATATTAGTCATTCTCGTGGTATACCTTACTTGGTATTCTGCTTAAGATGCGTCGGTTCGATATTAATAGAGGTGCGTCGAACCTAGTAAGGCTAGCACCCGGACTAATACGGAATCCGACCATCGCTTTGTTCAATTTTAGTTCTTTTACGTTTTGAATTCTGTGTTAGGTGATTTAGCATGCGATTATAAGGTCATAAAAGCAATAAATCATACGAAAAACTGTAAATGTGAATGTAAGTAAATAACAGGAGTTGCACCCTCAGAGTATACACTAAACGGGACACGATGCATGGATAATTTGAGAACGGATCTCGGAATTACTCGGGTCTATTTAGTGTGTTTTAGTGTTTGTGGTTGAAGTTGGGACGTTACGTATTTTAGTAGATGTTTGTGGGCCTAGTGCCCACATCTAGTGTTGTCGTAGTGCATAATAATAGAAAGTGCAAATATGGAAAGTTTTGTTTAGATGGCAACCTAGTGACGATTCGACTTCAACAGGCGGATCCTCCTAGCTTTACCAGTGATTCCGGCAGAACTTCGTTACCGTTGACCCTTCCCGCGGCTACTCCGGCAGAGCTTCGTTACTATGGACCGTTTCTGCGGCTAATCTGGCAGAACTTCGTTACTAGACTCGAGCTAGTCGAACACAGACACCTCGAAGGTGAGGAGTGCTCGAAGGTGAGGAGTAGCGTCGATTTCGCTTTATCGAAACTACGATCAAGTGGATCGTTTGCCTCGGGTGTCGGAGTGCGAGCCCTTAGCGAGAGAAAAGAGAGGGAAGAACGAGTTGTGTAGAAGTAGGCACGAATTCGTGATTGTGTGTCGAATGAATGAGGTGGGGGGGGGGGGGTATTTATAGGTGTTTTCGGTCCTCGTCACCCATATGGAAGCCCGAGGTCATGCGGCTCGGTCTTCAGGCGCCTGGTGTGAGGCAGTTCAGTCTTCAGGTGCCTGAGCTGGGGCTGTCGAAGCTTTGAAGATCCGATATCAAAACTTTCCAAAACGGAGAAGATGCACATCTTAGGTTATCTTGGAGGTTAAGACTTCCCATAACCCTAGTGTGTCAAGCGGCGGGTGGGTTTCGGGTGCGCGTCCCGAGGTTCGCTCGGCCCGACGCGTTGACTCGGGTTTGACTTTGCATATTTCGGGACCGATTCGGGGCCCCGGTGTTGGAATTGACTCTAATTAGTGTCGACGCGACCGTAATGACATGACTAAGCCTGCCTTGATGTTAATTTAATCTTTCCGAGTAATTATTTGATCCGTACTATAGAAAAACTATCTAAAACATCGCAAACTCGCGTCGTGTTGCAGTCCGATCGTCATCGGGTGTTTGTAGGGCACTCCTGCAGCCACCAGGTCCAAATCTGGGTGTCTACATGAAGACTAAATCACTAGATCAGCAAGTTTAAAGTTAACTATTTGTTGATTTATCACTTAACTATACATGTTGTAAAATGGATGCTATGACGTATGATATATGTTCACAATTTTTTTGAGTAATTTTCGTTTAGAATTAGCCTTCGATTCCTTAATAAAAGTTGTAGATCTGAATGTCTAGTATGTAGGAAAATATGAAATGATATATCCATTATGTTTCTCATGTTATTAAGAAGATGTAGGTTTTATTGTTTACTTCTCACATGTCATTTACATAATGTATGTTTTACAATTTAACTTCTCGCATGCTATCACATGATGTATGTTTTACTGTTTTGTTTTTCACATGCTATTCACATAATGTATGCTTTACAGTAATTCATATCGCATGTTTGTTTCAGATGTTAAATCTACATTCTAAACTGAACTCACTTCATGTGTATCTCACATTGTATACATGTCTACTTGTAATGTGACATGCCTGCTTATCTGTTAATTAAATAACCTAAATATTAACTACATTGATTATTCGGGGCCGTGGTAGAAGAACGATTAGGCTTCACCTACTAAGTGGGATAATTTTGTATTTTGGTAAATTTTGCAGGATTTCAAATTACTAGGCTTACAGGGGAACATGTGCAAGTGAGGAGTAGTCTCGCTTAATTTTGAATTTTCTATTCACGCGTCCACATGCAACCCTAAGCAATATTAAAATAGTACTTTCAATTGTAATTCATTATGATGTTGTAAATGACAATCGGTTCTTGTATTAATGAAAGACTCACTTGAGTCGACTGTAACACACCTGATTTTATAAATTAAATTAAAGTTATGTTCGTTTTTTTATTTTGTTTACGATTTAACTCGTAATTCTTAAAATTATTATAAAACAAATTTATCGTTTAATCGTTTCAAACTCATAAAATTCTATTTGTCTCGGAAACTCTTCTTATATTTAAAAAATATTTTTATTTCGATTTTGATTTATTTTATACATTTAATTTAATTCTTATCGAAAGTCTATTTCGGCGATTTAAATTATAAATTCTTTTTATTTATTTATATTTAAGCTCGAATTTCTATTTTTGGCTCGAAGCTCATTTATTTTAAGTTTCGTCAAAACATTTATTACCTTCACTCGAGAAATTAATTTAATTCACTTTATCGAAGATTTATTATTTATCAGGAAATACTATTTCATCGTCTAATTATTTATTTTTATGAGCTTCATTTTCGTCTCGAATAATTATTTAAACCTCGGGAAACATTAATTTTACTAATTTTATTAGTCGGCCAAATTATTTTTATTAATTCGTTTTTTATTCGATTGCATGGGTCAGTCAACTTATCGTTACAAAATTCGTCTCCTACTTGATTCATTTAATTAATCCTTATCTCTAACCCCACTCTCATGTAAGCTATTCAGCCCCTCTTTCCCCATTTCTTGTTTTTACGTGTGCCTTTTCACCTTATATATTTTTTTTCCTTCTCCACTTAAACCAACGTGATTCACCCCTTTTTTCTTTCTTATTTTCTACCGCTTCACTTGTAGGTACATCTCACCTTTCTTTTTCTTCTTCTTCCTTCTTTGTTCTTCATCGGTCATCATCAACTCCCTTCAACCATCATTGTCAATCTTCATCACTATTCATTCTTCTTCTCTTTTGCTCATTCCACCTCCTCTGTCTTTTACTACTGCTGCTGCGTTTTGTTGCCTCGAATCCTTCAAGGTACTCCCTCATTCCCTTACTCTCATCCTTTGTTTTCGGTAATTGTTGCTTGTTATTGCTGTCCGGGTTCAACGCTGCTTATGATGCTATTAACGTTACTGCTACTTTTTCGTTCCCTTTGTCCTTCCTCTTCTTATTTCATTCTTGTTGAATCGATAAATTCCTGTTCGTTCTCGTTATGTTATTCTCTTCTTGTTATTCGTTTTGTTATCCTTGTTGTTGTATGTTGTTGTTGCTATTGATGTCGTTTTACGTTGTTATTTCTGCTGCCGTCGTGCTTGTTGTTCGCTGCTGCAATATGTTGGTTCTTCTCGCTGCTCCTACTGTTATTGGGCGTTGTTCTACATTCCGTACTGCTGCTACTGTCCTTGATTCCTGTTGTTGGTGATTTTGATGTTAGTCGCTTCCGTGTTCTCCTTCTTCTTCTGTTTTCATTCGTGTAAGTTGCTGTTGTTTTCGTTCTTCTTTTTGTCGTTCGTTGCTGTTCTTCTCCGTCATTTGCTATTCTCGATGCTTGTGTCTTCTCTTTTTACTCTTGATGTTGATGTTTCGTTACTGGGTACTACTACTGCTGATGTTTTGTCGTTGTTTTTGCCTTCATGTGTTTTATTGTTGCTACTCCATCCCTTTGTGTTCCATTCGTGTCTCTTTTCTTTTCCTCGTATTTTGTCTCCTTAATCTTCTTTTTCCTATCATTCTTCTCCTTCTCCTGTTTCGTTGCTCTGTTTTACTTACTTTGGTCTTTTCCAATTTTCTCTAATTCCGACTCCTTGGTTTTCCGTGTCTTCGTGTTTTGAATTTTCGTTGGAGTCTCAATCTTTTCGATAGAACAGGTGTCAAGACGACTTTCGAGTTCGTGACTGCAACTTAGCTTGGACTAGTAGACGAGAAAATACTTTGAAGTTATCGTTTCGACTCAAGATAACTTTAGAACGTATTACTCGATTTTATATCGTATGTTTGAGTTGTAGTATGTAGTAAATATTTTAACTTCAGATTTCCAATTTTAGCTATTTATTATTTGCTAAAAATATTATTTTAAATTGTGTGCCTATAAATATTTTACAAGTATTCGATATCGTTTTATAAATCGTTAGTAATTTAATTATTTATGATCGTTATAGTATTTTTTCGGTTATCATGACACTAGTAACTAAATAATATCGATTTCATATTTTCTTCATATTTCGTTAATTTCTAATTTTTAATTTAAAATCATATTTCTATACAATAATCGACATTTGAGGACTTGTTAAATAAATTAATTTCGTCCTACGACTTATATTAATAAGAGTAAATTAGAAATTACTCCCTTCAAGATGCGTTTATTAAAATTTACTCCCTTATGAATTTTTTTAAATATTTTACACCCAAAAAGATGCAAAACTTCAAAATTTACTTGCAAATCACTATTCCGATGAGTTTATGATTTTACTGACCGAAATGTCCTTCATTTGTAGTACGCCCCTCCCCCACCTCACCTCATCCTCATTCCGACTTTCTCAACTCTTTCAGTCTCAATTCCAGGAGAACCCTAAATTTCCAAATCGAAAATCACCAAACCCAAAAACTCGAGCATCCACCCATCAATCAATTGTGGGGACTTTTTTTTTACAAGTCTGCAGACTATATGAGAGCATAAGGGAAGTGGGAAAGAAGGGTAGGAAGAAGAAGGGGGCAGTTTCGGTATAAAAAATAGGAAACAAGTAAAATAATTCAAATTCACCGGATTAACTCGTCGGAGTAGTGATTTGCAAGTAAATTTTGAAGTTTTGCATCATTTTGGGTGTAAAGTATTAAAAAAAAATCATAAGGGAGTAAATTTTAATAAACGCATCTTTGAAGGAAGTAATTTCTAATTTACTCTATTAATAAATGAGAAAATAATCGCTTTTGTTTAAAATATATTTTTAGTCGAGATTAATTTCACTAATAATCACTTATTTGTTTTCGATTGACTATTTTTAATAAAATCCGTATTATTTATTAATAAAAACTATTTGTTAAAAATAATTTGATATCTTTGTAAATCTCATTTCATTTATAAAACTCGTGACTCAATTAATTTTGATATCGTTTTTCTTAAAACATCTCTTTTCAAAAGTTTATAGTTTTAACTCAATTTTCTAATTACTTATAAAATACTATATATTGACTTATTATATTTTATTTATATTTTGAGTACGTAACGAATTTAGAAATATATTAAAGTTACGATAACGACGATAATAATAAAATGTTAATTTCGTTAAAAATGCTATTTTTATGCGTTTCACTTATTTTAATCACTTGTGTATTTTCTATAACAATATTTCAATATTAAGTAAGTTTCTCAAATTAGTAAGTTTCTATCTATAGAAAATTTTCCCTTTTAATATGAAATGTTTATTTCTTTTATCTTCATATTATTTATAGTGATTATATCTTTTATATCGACAATGGCTTATTTTGGAGTTATGGAATAAGGAAAAGTGTGAGGTTAGAGTAATATATTCTGGGGTTTACGTTTTTGCCTTCAACTATAAGGCTAGTGTATCAAGAATCAGTACATTAGTTGTTGAACTGGGTTATAGTTATCCCGGGAATTGTGTACATTTTGACCTTAAGCTTAGGCCTCGCAGTAAGTCATCGTCATAAGTTGAACTGGGTGACAGGTAATCCCAGGAGGGGTGTGCATTGTCTTAAACTAGTGTCACACATTTATAAGTCACCGCCCTATTATGGTTGAGTAGCCTAGTTAGAGATCGAAGTTTGATTTGTTTGAACTAAGTTCTCGAATCTAGTTTTAGTATTCTCCTAGTGAAAGTCTAGCCGTCGACAATAATCCTATCCATAACGCCATTTTGAATATATTATTATTATTATTATCGATTGATTTTTGACTTGGCAAGTGTTTTAAGTTTCGCTGAAAACTTATTTTTATTATATCGTTTTAATGTTTTCTCATTTTAAGTATTTTGAAATAATAATACTATTATTTTCCATATAATATAATATGGCTGGGAAAACGTCCGAGTTATTCCCCACTGACGTGACTGTTATGTTTATAACATGAAAGATATTTGTTGCTGGGTTTTGGATGTGAGCTAGCGAGTAGCGTGGATCCTACTCTTTCTTCAATCACGATTTATGGATTTGTATAAACCTGTTTGGAGAATTTTCTTTTTAGCTCTTTTGTAAAAGAGAGCTTTGTATTGACTTACCATTTCTTTTAATAAGATATAGTTTGTCAGTGTGTTTTAATTCCAACTCTACAATGTTTCCGCTACTGTATTGCGTTAGATTTTCTAGGGAATTAAATCGACGATTTTAATTTTTACCATTTTTTACGACTTAATTATTTTTCGCCTTGTTAATTAATGTCATTGGAAGAACCAGGATGTTACAGTAATGAACATTGATATGCTGTTAATTGTTTACTAAAGTATCTGAAAAGAACTGCAACCTATGTTTGCATTACAGTAAGTTCCCCGCCGTGTTGGAAGGGTACGTGATGCAAATTGGGTCGTTGGTAACGATAAAATTAATTCTACCAGTGGTTATGTGATTACCATGGGTGGAGGAGTTATATCGTGGAAGTCTTCAAAGCAGACTTGTATGGCTTGCTCTACCATGGAGTCTGAGTTCATTGCTCTTGAGTTAGCAGGACAAGAGGCAGATTACTTGAGAAACCTACTAGAGGACATACCAATCTGGGGAGGACGGTCAGCTTTGGTGTCCCTACTTTCACTACAAGGTAAAGTCACTTTAGAGTCGAAAATTTTGGTAGAAAATCTTCAATATTCTATAGCTAATTAGCTTAGAGACGGAATTTGCGACTAAATTTCATTAGTAGGTAAACGCCTTATCGCTAATTTTGAATTAGCGACCAAAATTAGCTACCAATTTAGTGACTAAAGCGTGGTAACAAATTTTACGTCTCATGTACGTCCATGCACGACACCACAACCTCTGTTATTGAAGTTGATGGTTTATGTTCGCAGGAGAAATCGAACCCATAACCTTCAAATACTGGACTTACATTCAAACCATTGGGCCATTTGAAGATTTATGTTTATTTGGCAATGAATGTATAATTAAAAGTAAAATCAATCATAAAAATGTGGATTGTAAGATACTTTTTTAATACTTCCATATAATTACTACTACACTTATTTACAAATTTTCTTTGGTCTCCTAGAAAATAAATAAATACGTAATTCGTAATTTTGTGTCGACATATATAGAGACGACTCTAGCTGCTGACGTTTTTTTGTATCTAAAAACTTAAATTAGATACTGTGGACATGACATAGGTCCACCCCGACGCGGCCACGCGCGGGTTTGGGGAGGCGAATGAATCTCCATATGAAAATGGATCGAATTGAAATTTAGGTCTATGTGGAGTCGCCACCGAATTTTGTGGTTATTCGGAACCATTCGAGCCCACTCTATGTCGTAGTGGGCCGTATACAAAATACGGCCCATTTCCGATGTCAGAGTTTATTGGGCTCGTCCCTTTGCATTTGATACCGATACCGACATTATCGGATATCGTGTATTGAATGACTCTCGTGCGCCAACGGTTTCGGGCATCCGGAAATCGAGGTTATGAGTAAGGGGTGAGGGTACGTGTTGGGAAGCCCACAATGGACACCCAACCCCGCCCGCACATTAGCGGCCTCTACTAAGAATTCGAATGACTTACAATACGCGCGTTAGTAAAACGGGAAAAATGCTTATGCAAACATTGTTTTTCCTAGGCATGTGAATGGAATTGAAACGGGTTTCTATGTCAATTTAATGCAATTAATTCTACGTCAAGGTGGAATTTTAGCATGTGAGTTCATTTAGTGTAATAAACGAACAATAATAAAATTGACAAAAGAAATAACAAACGCGTTAGTAACGATGTAATAATATAACGAATAATAACGGTTTGTGCAAATGATGAATTGAATTGAATGATGTAAACGAGATGCAAATATGAGATGCATGGTTTGAAAAGATAGTATACACATGATTAATTAAGCACATGTTGACCTAAGTCGTAAAATACTATCGAGTTTGAAAATAGAAGAATGTACCACTCATTTGTTTTGGTCGTGATGAGGCTACTCGGTCGAGTGGTCGAGGGACTCGATCGAGTAGACCTGCAAGAAGTGATTCTGTTTTGCATTATGGACCGTACTCGGCCGAGTCATTGACCGACTCGGTCGAGTACATGGCCACTCGACCGAGTCACTGTGAGACTCGATCGAGTGGGGGTCGTAATTAACATTCTGACTCGATTTTAGGGTGTCACTCGATCGAGTGACTAAGGCACTCGGTCGAGTGGCACCTGTACGAACTTGGTTCGTTTGCAATTTAATTATTGATTCTGAAATTGCTTTTGATTTTTTGGTAATTCGACGGTTTTACCGAATCGGACATAAATATTGCACAATTTATGTTCGACTTGGCTTTTTTATAAATCGCGAATTTTGTTGAACCGAATATAAATATTGTTGAATTTATACCCGATTCCAATTATGAATACTCGTTGTATCCCATGTTCGATTATTTGAATCGATATGGAATATTAGAGTGAAATAGAAAAAAAAAGATAAATTGATTTTAGTCGTTTTAAATTAATTATCGTGATATGAGTAAATCACGTTAATTAATTCATATGACTTGATTGTTAGATTCGATATCCAATTATGGAATTGGTATCGAATCTAAAATCGACGCTTTGCTTGAATAAAAAAGGACTTGATTCCCTCGACTTCTCCGACATCGAAATAAATCCCTAGGGATTGTGATGTCGGATCCGTGTCAACGGGTTTCGACCCTTATTAAAACTGATTTTAAAAATTGATGGATGCAAGATTAATGATGATGATGACGATAAATAATAACAAATTGTTGTTTAAGTAAATTTATCTCAATAATCAAATAGTCGGGGTACCGGGATAAGCGACCGACGACGCGTGTGCAGTACACTTGTATATGCGGTTTTCCTTATCCCGGTATCCTTCTTATTCGACACAAATCGATAATATTTTAGTATTTTAATATTAGTAGTATTATCGATATTACGGTGCAATAAATAAAATAATAAAAAAACGGAAAAAAGATGGAGAAGAGGAGGACGGACGACGAGGAGAGAGGGAGAAGAAAAGAGGGTTTTGACACCCTCAACCTACATGTTCTTGTCTCGGTGCGGACGTGGCTTCAACACAAGAGTCTTCGAGGTTTTATGTAGATCAAGTTATGGTGGGTCGGGATTGATTTCCTAAAACTAGGTTTAGGGTTTTTTGCTAGTGTAGGATTACTAGGTTTTGATTAGGGTTTGTAAGGATGTAGTGTGTGTAGGGTTGTCCTAGAGTGTACTAGGGTTATAAAAAAGTTGGTTGCATGTGTGTTGCATGGGGGGTATATATAGGAAAGGCTAGGGCATCCGGATTAGGGTTACTCGACCGAGTAGGTGGCTAACTCGGTCGAGTGGCCCGTTATGCCAGCCGTCGGGCTCGAAATAAGCCCACTCGATCGAGTGGGTGGGTCACTCGATCGAGTGGCCCAGCTGGGTCGCGCAGGTCCGTCGATTTTGGACCGTGATTTGTGTTTGATGGGTTTTGTGTTTGACTTGGACCTTTTGAGGGTTGTATGGCTGTTTTTGCGTGTCTCGGAAATGACTTTGACCGGGGTTGACCCAATCGTGAAAAGTCGGTTTTATTTCCAGTGTCGGTTTTGGCCCAAAGTAGTCTTGTTTGACTCGGAACGATCCACTGGGCCTGGATTTGAGGTCCGTTTTGTGAGATTTGTACTTCGTAAGTGTGTTAGCCAACGATTAATGGATTTGAGCCCGTATCCGAGCGCATAGAAACACGTTAGCGTCCGATCATCATCAGGTGTTTTTTGGAAACTGCCATAGACACCTGGCGGTTAAAATGCGGGTGTCTACAGAGCCCCCACTCTGACTGAGGCTTGGACAAGGCGAAAGTCAGAGTAGCTATTAAGCCCGTTAAGACCTGGTAGACTTCCGTTCGGGTCGTTTATAGTCCATTAGACTCGCATGAAGGGCTCGCCAGCCATAAGGCAGAGATCATACCTGCGCTCCGTGGGGACATTGGGCTTGTCGCGTAAGCCCTGGGTGTGCCTGTGTGTTGGCCCATCCCGTGCTATCCCGAAAAATGCTGCTGGGGAGATTTGATGACTTGCATGTCCCTGTTTGAGTCATACCTGTATAAGTCACATAAAAATGCATGCAACACGTAGGTAGTAAAATGACTCGTGCTGGGGAAAATGATTCTTGAATTTTTGATTTTTTGAATTTGAAATCCTGAAAGCAATCACGAGCTAGGTTTTCAAAATGGAAAGGGATATAAAAGAAATTCGCAGTTTAAATAGACTGAAATCTGACCTTGTCGAATTTTTTTTTTTTCAAATGGCTAAATTTTGCAAATTTCAAAGTGGAATTTGAAGAGAGGGGCCTATCGACAGACTCGACTCTGGACACGACAGGACGAGTTGACTGACACGGACTGGACTCTCTAAAGGTTGGACCGCGACTTGGTAGGGGTGTGGGTCGCCTAACAAGACTCTTAAGTTGCGCTATCCCGTAGCCTAGGCGAGTGGCAACACGGTCGTACATCGAAATGGGATAGATATGCTATGGGGGGGATTGCAGTAGCCTGTAATGAGACTGTTTTAGTCTGGTGCCCTTCTGGATTTCCTATTTTAGGATACATTTCCAAAGTAGGTATTGCCTCGAATCCTGACAGATTCTTGTCTTCGACTGAGCCGAGTACTAGGACACACTACAGAAAGGAGGCTAGATTTTGAAAGTATTTATCTGGATTTTGTGAGTGGATGAAGGTCTTCTGTCTAAGGAAAGCCCCCAGGACAACAAAGCTAGCTGCTGAGAACATGACAGTGTCGTGTCCGGAATGATAATGCTTTTTGAATGTGTGTCAATGTGGGTGGTTGTGACTCTGTTGAAAGGCTGCCTACGTATTCACGTGTGGTGAAATCAAACCAAACCGTAGTTCAGTGTCGGAAGATGTATTATGGTGCCTATTCTTAATAGGATTTCGTGTGTAACTAGCCATAATGACGGTGTAGGCTAGGTGCATTCCCAGTGATGTCTTGATCAAAGGGCTTGAATGGTTAGGATATTAATCCTGTGACTGTGAGCGTTCTCTGGGGTAGCCCCCAGAGGTGGTGTGAACTATTTGGGCATGTTCTATACCGACTGCAAGTTGAGTTCCCATGTTCGGGGTTGGTAACTGGTTTGGATGGGAGGAATTGTACGTATTTAGGAACAGTGACCAGCTAGTCAGCTACAGAAGATCCAAGAGACAAAAACATATACAGAAATCAGAAAACATCAAACAACACCATTATTATCTAATGTTCAGAAAAATTAGTTGATAAAAAATTGCAAAACTAATCAGTTCATAAATTAAATAATGTGATATCCACAATCTACCGTTACTTTCTTTCATTATTATCAAGCAATTATTTGATTTGCACATTCATCTGGAAATCAATTGGAAATCACTTGAAATTTGACTGAAAATGATTAGATGCCTGAAAATTTGAGAAAGCTTAGTTGACTACTCTAAAAACCCACGAAATTGGAGATTGACTCATATAAAATATGTGAAATCAATTGGTTCTTTGAAATATATGATACAGAAGATTGGATGTTATGAAATTTGTGAAGCTAAATTGAAATTGAAATTGAAATTAAAATTGTAAAGAACGCATTTTGGAATGGGGTAGCTGAATGGATTACGTTTTTTCTAAAAGATGGGAGAGACAAAAAAAATGAAGTTGTGGAATTTGCTCAATTTGGGGAGTGTTGGCCGTTTGTGTTTGGGTGGATTAATAGAAGGGTCGATCTTAGTCTTTGATTATTGAATTAGATCTAACGGTGGAGAATCATGGGACGGACTCACCTAATATAGGAGGACTCACGAGATGCAATTCCTATATATATATATATACACACTATATTAAAGCATGTGTGTTGCACGGGTTAGTTGGCTTCGGCTTAATTGGCTTAATTACATTGATGATGTATATTCGTTAAGAAACTTGATCAATCTATATCATTATGATAAATAAGATGATCACATGATATTAATAATCAAACTTAATTTCAACTAAGTTTATAGTCTTAAGAGTTTATTCTAAAACTCAAAAGAATACATGCGAATAATTTTTTTGATTGATAATATAAGATTTTATCGCCTCATCATAATTTTTCGATATAGGATAATTTACTCAAAGTTTATAGTTTTAAGATATGCTTTAAAGACCCAGAAAAACGTACGATTACTCTTATTTATAATATAGAATTTCATCAATTCATCATAATTTTTCGATGTGAGATAATTTAAGGGCCGTGCTTTTTCTTAACGATGCATTACTCAATTCTAACGAATTTTCTTAACATTTTCCAATTATACCCTTATATAAATTTTACTTTAACATTAAGATTCAATTACGGTTCTTTCGTTTTGCTTCATCAAATTTAGATCATTCATCGTTTCCAAATTCAATTATGATTGCTAATTCAATTTTCGATGATAGAAAAAAAGAAAAAAAAAACATCAACTAACAAACAAAAAAAAAGAAATTTAAATAAATAGATTAATTAAAAAAAAAAAAAAAAACCACCAACAGCAACAACGCCCACCATGACCCACCCCTACCTACCACTCACCCGAGCTCACCCACCGCCGGCCACTGCCGACCACCCTCACCTACCACCGACCACCCTCACGGCCTCACCCATCCGACCCCCACCACCGCCCACCCTAACTCACCCGCCCACCACTACTCAGCCACTCGTCCACCACCACTCAGCCCAGTTAACCACCGCCCACCACCCACCCACAACCCGACCCTCACCCACCACCCAGCCCACCCGACCCGACCTACCACCCAGCCCAACCGCCGCCTACCACGCACCACCAAGCCACACCACAACTCGACCCACACCGCCTCCGATCCGGCCTCACCCACTCAGCCCCGCCAACCCGATCCCTGACATCTCAGCCACCGATTCCGGACGGTCCCGATATTTGTGGTGGTTCATGGAGAGGTTTATTGACATTGGGGATTTATTTAGAGAGAAAATCAAACCTTGACATTTTGATGGGATGAAATGAGAGGGGTAAAATGGTAAAATGTCGTTAGGATTGACTAAATGCTCGTTAAGAAAAAGTAATTTCGTAATTTAAAAGTTTTTCTTGGTCAACATTTAAAACGAATTATTATTCTCATTTATAATATAAAATTTCATCATCTCGATGTAGGATAATTACTCAAGTTTATAGTCTTAGAAACTGTTTTTGAGATTCAAAAGACTTTTGGTAGATATCGAAGAACGAATTATTACTCTTTATTTCTAATATAGAATTTCATTATCATATTGTAATTTGTTGATGTGGGATAATTTTAAAACTGTTATATGTTATAAATTTATCACATAATGTGAAACAAATGATATGAAATTTATACTCTAATGAAAGCATTTTTTAACACGAATCTAATTATTTCATTTTTATAATTTATTTTACGATAATGTTTTAAAAAATATTAACTCTAAAGGCTTTCACGTCAGAATTGTAAAATATCACATTAATATAATTGATAATAGATTAAATATTTTGTAGTCTTCTTATTTGTAATATAGAAACATCACTCTACCTTATTTTAATTGTTTCGATGTGGGTTAATTTTAACTTTGTAGTCTTATTAAGACCTTTTTAATTTAAACTCAAAATATTGTTGGTTGATATTTAAAAACAATGATTACTACTCTTATCATAATTTTTCGATGTGGGAGACCTCATCATAAGAACAAAAGTCTTTTGAGTTTGTACTCTTATTAAGACCTTTTTTAACTCAAAAGTTTTTTTAATAATAAGACTACAAATTCATGATCTCATCATGATTTAAAAAAACAATTATATAGAATTCCGTCATAGTTTTTAAAAAAACGGAAATTTTTTGTTGGTTGATATTTAAAAACAATGATTACACTACAGATGTTTAAGGAATATTTTTATTAGTTTTATTTATAAGAGCAAATTAAAAATTACTCCCTTCAAAGTTGCGTTTATTAAAATTTACTCCCTTTTAATTTTTTTTTTATTATTTAACAGCCAAAAAGATACAAAAGTTCAAAATTTGGTTGCAATTCTAAACTCCGGCATGGTACTCCGGCGAAACTGGATTTTTTTTTACCTTTTTTTGCCTTTTAATACCCAAACTACCCCTCTCCCTTATATCCTATTGAAATCTCATAATTTTTTTCTAAGGTCGTATTGTTTGATTGTCGTTTTTTTTTGGACGAAAATTGATTGTCGAATTTCTAAGGTTTACGATTTAGGTTATTTGGGGATTTTCTGGGTTTGGGAATTGGAATGAAGATAGTGAAGGGGAAAACGAGGTTGAGTGAGGTGGTGGTACGCTGAGGGGCAATTCGGTCAACTTATCACTGAATTGGCCGGATTTTTACCAATGCAAGCAATTTTTGAACTTTTGTATCTTTTTGGCTGTTAAATAATAAAAAAATCTTAAAAGAAAGTAAATTTTAATAAACGCAACTTCGAAGGGAGTAATTTCTAATTTGCTCTATTTATAATATAGAATTTCATCAACTTGTTATAATTTTTTATTTAAGTGTATAGTCTTAACAACTTTATTAAGACTCAAAAGATTTATGTTTGATGAAACTTTATAATTTTTTGAATGTGGGATAGTTTTACTTAAGTTTATAGTCTTAATATATATTTTAAGACTCAAAAGAATTTTGGTTAAAATCTAAGAGCACATGATTACTACGGAGTATTATTTATAATATAAAGTTTCATCACCTTATTATAATTTTTCGATGTGAGATTATTTTTACTCAAGTTTGTAGTCTTATTAAGAGACTTTTTAAGACGTAAAAGTTTTTTTTCGATTGATATTTAAGAACGAAGGATAATTTTTCGATGTGGGATAATTTATTTAAGTTTATAGTCAACCATCAGCTCTTTTTAAGACTAAAAAATACATTTTTACTCTTGTTTATAATATAGAATTTATCACCTCGCTATACTTTTTCAATGTGGGATGAATTTAAATTTGTAGTCCTATATATTAAAAGTTTTTTTGTCAGTATTTGAAACCGAATGATTACTAATATTTATAATATAGAATTTCATCATCCCCATCATAATTTTTCAACTAAAAAAATAATTTTTCATCATAATTTTTCAACTAAAAAAATAAATCTTTAATCTTGTTTATAATATAGAATTTATCACCTCACTATACTTTTTCAATGTGGGATGATTTTAAATTGGATTATTTCACACGAATAATCTCAATTATCGGTGGTCTTCTCCAAATAATTCGAACTTCATTTAATCTAGTAATAAGCCTTAGGTGCTGTTTGGCCTAGTTTGTTGAGCTGTTTTTGGAATTTTTTAAAAGCTAAAGGCTCTTATTTGGCCAAACACATTTTTTTGCAAAGGTAAAAACTGTTTTTTAAAAACTCAAAATCAACTTTTACCACCCAAAAGCAGAAGCATCAAATTGATGCTTCTGACTTATTTGTTTATCTTTACAATATTTTCGCTCAAATGACAAATTTATAATTCGTAAACATTTAAATAAAATTGAAAAAATATTTATTCGTTTATATTTTTTAATTCTCTACAAATAAAGATCAATCTTGCTATACTTTTAAAATATATTTTTTGTCTTTCCTTTTGCTCAAGTGAAAAGCTATTTTTAATAAATAGTGTGAAACTATAACCAAACACGTAGAATTTTTCCGAAAAACAGCTTGTGAATATATTATTTTAAGAAGCAAAAACTCTTTTAATTAAGCAAGGCCAAACACCACCTTAGTATTGATATCTACTTCCCATAATAGACTTGTTCATTTTGTCACCTGTTGTTCCAGGTAAAAAGTGATTTTAACTTTTTTATTTTTTTTAAGAAAAAAAGTTTATTAACTTATTATTATTACTTAAAATATGAAAGAAATAAAAAGCAGACTTTATGAACATATCTAAAAGCAAAACGCCGTCGTTTTTATCGTCTTCTTCCCTCAACTCAAACAAATTGGCTTACCACCCTTCGCTCGACCCCCACTGCCACTGCTCCGCCTCCCCTACCTATTACCGCCACATAACATCCACAACTGTCACTAAAACAGCCTTACTCGCAGCCTCTACCCTCTAACAACTCCAAATTTGTCCACCGCCACTTAGTTAATTAGGGTGTCGGTCAAGGTGGACTTATCGGTGGTCGTTGACTCGTTGTTGGTGGAAGAAAATTGTGGGATTATTTGTGGCTACTGGCTAGTGAATTGAGTACGTGGGAGAACTGGTAGAAGATTTAATTGATTAGCGGATTGATCTTTCATGAGTGAAGAGGCGATTGAGATGGTGGCTGGGAATATGGTGAGAGAAGGATAATTTTTTTTGAATATGTGAGAGAAGGATAAATTAATTGCTGGAATTAGTGCAATTTTTTTATTAAGTTTCATGGGGTGGTTTTTATTTTTATTTTTATTTTTATTTGTTAGTTACGGAGTATTATTAATTGCATTATTAATTTTGAAAAAAAAAATACCTGATCAAAAGGTACTCGGTCACCTGAGTGCAGTTTGAGAAGAAGATGTCAATAGTTTGGATTAATCTTAGATTAAATGAAGTTCGACTCATCATAGGAATACCACATATAGTTGGGATTATTCTTGTTAATTATTCCTTTTAAATTTGCGGTCATATATATTAAAAGTTTTTTTAAGACTCAAAAATTTTTTGGTCAATATTTAAAACCGAATGATTACTAATATTTATAATATAGATTTCCATCACCCCATCATAATTTTTCAATGTGGGATAATTTAAAAAAAATTATTGGTCGATATTTAAACCGAATGATTACATTTATTTATAATATAAAATTTAATACTTTTGGTAGATATCGAAGAACGAATGATTACTCTTATTATGTCTAAGAAATTTTTTTTATTAGTTTTATTTATAACATAGAATACCATCACCTTATTATAATTTTTTTTTATTTAAGTGTATAGTTTTAACAACTTTATTAAGACTCAAAAGATTTATGTTTGATAAAACTTTATAAATTTTCGAATGTGGGATGGTTTCACTTAAGTTTATAGTCTTAATATTTATTTTAAGATTCAAAAGATTTTTGGTTAATATCTAAGAGCACATGATTACTACGGAACATTACTTATAATATAAAGTTCCATCACCTTATTATTCGATGTGAGATTATTTTTACTTAAGTTTGTAGTCTTATTAAGAGACTTTTTAAGACTTAAAAGTTTTTTTGATTGATATTTAAGAATGAAGAATAATTTTTCGATGTGTGATAATTTATTTAAGTTTGGAGTCAACCATCGGCTCTTTTTAAGACTAAAAAAAATACATTTTTACTCTTGTTTATAATATAAAATTTATCACCTCACTATACTTTAGAATTTATCACCTTACTATACTTTTTCAATGTGCGATGATTATAAATTTGTAGTCCTATATATTAAAAGTTTTTTTAAGACTCAAAAGTTTTTTGGTCAATATTTAAAACAAATGATTACTAATATTTATAATATCGAATTCCATCACCCCATCAAATTTTTTCGATGTGGGATAATTTAAAAAAATAATTCTTGGTCGATATTTAAAACCGAATGATTACTCTTATTTATAATATAAAACTTAATCACCTCATCATAAATTTTTAATATAGGATAACTAATTAAGGTTTATAGTCTTAAGAATAACTCTTTTTGAGATTCAAAAGACTTTTGGTAGAAATCGAAGAACGAATGATTACTCTTATTTATAATATAGAATTTCATCATCATATTATAATTTGTCGATGTGGGATAATTTTACAACAGTTATATGCAATAAATTCATCACATAATGTGAAACAAATAATGTGAAATTTATACTCTAATGAAAGCATTTTTACCACGAATCTAATTATTTCATTTTTATAATTCATTTTACGATAATATTTTTTAAAAATGAACTCTAAAGGTTTTTACGCAGAATTGTAAAACATCACATTAATATAATAAATTAAATATATATTACAATGATTAAAAGATTCTCTAATTGATTTTTTTTTATTATTTATGATACTTTCCTAATTTGAGGTTTGATGAAACGGACCAATGAGATCGTCCGAAAAAAGCCTAATATATATATATATATATATATATATATATATATATATATATATATTGATTGCTTATATCACCTTATTATCATTATTTGATGTAGGATAATTTTACTAATTTTATGGAGTGCGTAATAAATTCATCACTTTTTTTTTCCGAGAAAACAAAATGAATAATCTTGTATATAATATAGAATTCCATCACATCTTAATTTGACGAATGACTACTCTTATTTATAATAGAGAATTTAATCACCGCATCATAAATTTTCGAAGTGCGATAATCTACTTAAGGTTAATTAATTCCACCACTTTATTATATGAGATTTTCTACATGGTGTTCCTATGTTTTTAGCATTTCTATATGGTTTCCTACAGTTTTATAATCACACTAGTGTAGTGGCCCGTGAAAATTCACGGGTTGGAGTTTTTTTTTTTGTTTTTACGGAAGTCCCTCTACGGTTTATGGTGAATTTATTTTAGTTTCATGCCGTGTTATTTTTTTTCATGATAAATACAAATTACTATCATCTAGACAAATTAATGATCAGGTACGGGTGATAATTTTTCAATTTTAGTATTTATTAGTGGACTATTAAATTACAAAAGCTTAACGTATGTGGTGAAGAGTTTTTTTTGTGTAGTAGAGGACATTTTCACGGTAGTTGTTGTGAGATTGTATAAGCTTAAATTGATAGAGATCATTGTACACTCGAGTTGGTATTATTAAACATTTTGCACGCAAAACTTAACATATTATGTTAGTTATATTGACTATATTAGTGAGGTATGACATAATATTAAGACTTATTATATAATACTTCGTTTTAATACACATAAATTTTATCGATGTAACTTATATATTTCGTCTACATTTTGCACACAAAACTTGACACCTTGAAGTCCAAGGGTCAAAAAATGTTTTTCTAATCAAAAACACCAAATAGGGTAATGTACCTTCTTAAAGCATGATTAGCCATTTGAGCAATTGTCAATTGTTTGTCCACCCTTTGCTCCCTTCATTAAATTCTTGAAAATACCACCTTAAACCAGCCCTAGACACTCCATTTAACTCACTTATCATCCACCTACTATCATCCTCCAAGATCCACCAAAAATCCAAAGAAAACAACACAAGTTTTCATAAGTTCTTAAGGTGTTTCAACCACCATTTTTCAAGAGATCTCATCCTTTATTTCTCTTATATTCCACTCTCTCTTGTCAAAGTTATTTAGTCTTATGATTACTAACTTTGATTGTTTTTGTGTCCTTCTAACTAATCTATGAAGAGGAGCAAGAGGAAGGAAGCATCGATCTTTATTTTCTTATATGTTGTAGAATCGATTTTTTATGTTTAAGGTAACTTAACTTTTCTTTGCCTCAAATCTCGCAGTATAGTTTTTAGACTCTAATTAACATATAACATCATGTTGAAGTGTGGACGTCCGTCCGCACCGCCCAGCGCCCCGCGCGCGCCCGCGCGGGACCGAACCGGTTTTTCAACGTGTGGCGGCGACCACCCACGCGGCCCCTCCCTGCCGGGGACCGGTCCGATTTCACGTACGGGGCGATGTTTCGGACCTCGATTCGGATGACGATCCGGACTTGTACTAGACGGGTGGGGGCACCCGTGTTTCCGTTTGGGAATCAATCGAGTCGTGGTTGTAAATGTTTAAAGGCCGTTTTGTTTGGTAAGGCGACCCTTTTAGTGAACTGAAGTTGTTGCCGATTTGTGGAGTCGCCACTGAGTCAATTATGGGGACTCGGAAACCGTTCAAGTCAACTTTGATCCCTTACCGGCTCAAAGTTAAGTGGCACGGGACCTAAAGATAAAGACTTGTAACCTTAAGCACTCCATGCCCGGAATGACTCTCATTGCCAATGGTTTCGGACTTCCGGAAACCATCGATTCTGAGTAAGGGGTGAAGGTACGTATTGGGAAGCCAACATCCGATAGATGTCAACACCCAATCCCGCCCGCACTATAGCGGCCTCTACTAATCAATCGGTGGGCTGATATCCTAGTTCTTTTGTTGTGGTAGAAATACTGTAACATCCATTGTTTTAACCCTAAGCCTTTTGCTATGTCGGTTGTTTAAGGACAAGTAAGTTTTATCGTGAAGTAGTTGTGTTTACATTCTTTGCATGCGATTTCACGTGACAAACAGGCCATGAAAAGATGCACGTAGGAGGGTAGAGAGTACTAGTATTATACGTATTAGCAAATCAGTTTTAACGCGATAATACGGATATTAGTCATTCTCGTGGTATACCTTACTTGGTATTCTGCTTAAGATGCGTCGGTTCGATATTAATAGAGGTGCGTCGAACCTAGTAAGGCTAGCACCCGGACTAATACGGAATCCGACCATCGCTTTGTTCAATTTTAGTTCTTTTACGTTTTGAATTCTGTGTTAGGTGATTTAGCATGCGATTATAAGGTCATAAAAGCAATAAATCATACGAAAAACTGTAAATGTGAATGTAAGTAAATAACAGGAGTTGCACCCTCAGAGTATACACTAAACGGGACACGATGCATGGATAATTTGAGAACGGATCTCGGAATTACTCGGGTCTATTTAGTGTGTTTTAGTGTTTGTGGTTGAAGTTGGGACGTTACGTATTTTAGTAGATGTTTGTGGGCCTAGTGCCCACATCTAGTGTTGTCGTAGTGCATAATAATAGAAAGTGCAAATATGGAAAGTTTTGTTTAGATGGCAACCTAGTGACGATTCGACTTCAACAGGCGGATCCTCCTAGCTTTACCAGTGATTCCGGCAGAACTTCGTTACCGTTGACCCTTCCCGCGGCTACTCCGGCAGAGCTTCGTTACTATGGACCGTTTCTGCGGCTAATCTGGCAGAACTTCGTTACTAGACTCGAGCTAGTCGAACACAGACACCTCGAAGGTGAGGAGTGCTCGAAGGTGAGGAGTAGCGTCGATTTCGCTTTATCGAAACTACGATCAAGTGGATCGTTTGCCTCGGGTGTCGGAGTGCGAGCCCTTAGCGAGAGAAAAGAGAGGGAAGAACGAGTTGTGTAGAAGTAGGCACGAATTCGTGATTGTGTGTCGAATGAATGAGGTGGGGGGGGGGGGGTATTTATAGGTGTTTTCGGTCCTCGTCACCCATATGGAAGCCCAAGGTCATGCGGCTCGGTCTTCAGGCGCCTGGTGTGAGGCAGTTCAGTCTTCAGGTGCCTGAGCTGGGGCTGTCGAAGCTTTGAAGATCCGATATCAAAACTTTCCAAAACGGAGAAGATGCACATCTTAGGTTATCTTGGAGGTTAAGACTTCCCATAACCCTAGTGTGTCAAGCGGCGGGTGGGTTTCGGGTGCGCGTCCCGAGGTTCGCTCGGCCCGACGCGTTGACTCGGGTTTGACTTTGCATATTTCGGGACCGATTCGGGGCCCCGGTGTTGGAATTGACTCTAATTAGTGTCGACGCGACCGTAATGACATGACTAAGCCTGCCTTGATGTTAATTTAATCTTTCCGAGTAATTATTTGATCCGTACTATAGAAAAACTATCTAAAACATCGCAAACTCGCGTCGTGTTGCAGTCCGATCGTCATCGGGTGTTTGTAGGGCACTCCTGCAGCCACCAGGTCCAAATCTGGGTGTCTACATGAAGACTAAATCACTAGATCAGCAAGTTTAAAGTTAACTATTTGTTGATTTATCACTTAACTATACATGTTGTAAAATGGATGCTATGACGTATGATATATGTTCACAATTTTTTTGAGTAATTTTCGTTTAGAATTAGCCTTCGATTCCTTAATAAAAGTTGTAGATCTGAATGTCTAGTATGTAGGAAAATATGAAATGATATATCCATTATGTTTCTCATGTTATTAAGAAGATGTAGGTTTTATTGTTTACTTCTCACATGTCATTTACATAATGTATGTTTTACAATTTAACTTCTCGCATGCTATCACATGATGTATGTTTTACTGTTTTGTTTTTCACATGCTATTCACATAATGTATGCTTTACAGTAATTCATATCGCATGTTTGTTTCAGATGTTAAATCTACATTCTAAACTGAACTCACTTCATGTGTATCTCACATTGTATACATGTCTACTTGTAATGTGACATGCCTGCTTATCTGTTAATTAAATAACCTAAATATTAACTACATTGATTATTCGGGGCCGTGGTAGAAGAACGATTAGGCTTCACCTACTAAGTGGGATAATTTTGTATTTTGGTAAATTTTGCAGGATTTCAAATTACTAGGCTTACAGGGGAACATGTGCAAGTGAGGAGTAGTCTCGCTTAATTTTGAATTTTCTATTCACGCGTCCACATGCAACCCTAAGCAATATTAAAATAGTACTTTCAATTGTAATTCATTATGATGTTGTAAATGACAATCGGTTCTTGTATTAATGAAAGACTCACTTGAGTCGACTGTAACACACCTGATTTTATAAATTAAATTAAAGTTATGTTCGTTTTTTTATTTTGTTTACGATTTAACTCGTAATTCTTAAAATTATTATAAAACAAATTTATCGTTTAATCGTTTCAAACTCATAAAATTCTATTTGTCTCGGAAACTCTTCTTATATTTAAAAAATATTTTTATTTCGATTTTGATTTATTTTATACATTTAATTTAATTCTTATCGAAAGTCTATTTCGGCGATTTAAATTATAAATTCTTTTTATTTATTTATATTTAAGCTCGAATTTCTATTTTTGGCTCGAAGCTCATTTATTTTAAGTTTCGTCAAAACATTTATTACCTTCACTCGAGAAATTAATTTAATTCACTTTATCGAAGATTTATTATTTATCAGGAAATACTATTTCATCGTCTAATTATTTATTTTTATGAGCTTCATTTTCGTCTCGAATAATTATTTAAACCTCGGGAAACATTAATTTTACTAATTTTATTAGTCGGCCAAATTATTTTTATTAATTCGTTTTTTATTCGATTGCATGGGTCAGTCAACTTATCGTTACAAAATTCGTCTCCTACCTGATTCATTTAATTAATCCTTATCTCTAACCCCACTCTCCTGTAAGCTATTCAGCCCCTCTTTCCCCATTTCTTGTTTTTACGTGTGCCTTTTCACCTTATATATTTTTTTTCCTTCTCCACTTAAACCAACGTGATTCACCCCTTTTTTCTTTCTTATTTTCTACCGCTTCACTTGTAGGTACATCTCACCTTTCTTTTTCTTCTTCTTCCTTCTTTGTTCTTCATCGGTCATCATCAACTCCCTTCAACCATCATTGTCAATCTTCATCACTATTCATTCTTCTTCTCTTTTGCTCATTCCACCTCCTCTGTCTTTTACTACTGCTGCTGCGTTTTGTTGCCTCGAATCCTTCAAGGTACTCCCTCATTCCCTTACTCTCATCCTTTGTTTTCGGTAATTGTTGCTTGTTATTGCTGTCCGGGTTCAACGCTGCTTATGATGCTATTAACGTTACTGCTACTTTTTCGTTCCCTTTGTCCTTCCTCTTCTTATTTCATTCTTGTTGAATCGATAAATTCCTGTTCGTTCTCGTTATGTTATTCTCTTCTTGTTATTCGTTTTGTTATCCTTGTTGTTGTATGTTGTTGTTGCTATTGATGTCGTTTTACGTTGTTATTTCTGCTGCCGTCGTGCTTGTTGTTCGCTGCTGCAATATGTTGGTTCTTCTCGCTGCTCCTACTGTTATTGGGCGTTGTTCTACATTCCGTACTGCTGCTACTGTCCTTGATTCCTGTTGTTGGTGATTTTGATGTTAGTCGCTTCCGTGTTCTCCTTCTTCTTCTGTTTTCATTCGTGTAAGTTGCTGTTGTTTTCGTTCTTCTTTTTGTCGTTCGTTGCTGTTCTTCTCCGTCATTTGATATTCTCGATGCTTGTGTCTTCTCTTTTTACTCTTGATGTTGCTGTTTCGTTACTGGGTACTACTGCTGCTGATGTTTTGTCGTTGTTTTTGCCTTCATGTGTTTTATTGTTGCTACTCCATCCCTTTGTGTTCCATTCGTGTCCCTTTTCTTTTCCTCGTATTTTGTCTCCTTAATCTTCTTTTTCCTATCATTCTTCTCCTTCTCCTGTTTCGTTGCTCTGTTTTACTTACTTTGGTCTTTTCCAATTTTCTCTAATTCCGACTCCTTGGTTTTCCGTGTCTTCGTGTTTTGAATTTTCGTTGGAGTCTCAATCTTTTCGATAGAACAGGTGTCAAGACGACTTTCGAGTTCGTGACTGCAACTTAGCTTGGACTAGTAGACGAGAAAATACTTTGAAGTTATCGTTTCGACTCAAGATAACTTTAGAACGTATTACTCGATTTTATATCGTATGTTTGAGTTGTAGTATGTAGTAAATATTTTAACTTCAGATTTCCAATTTTAGCTATTTATTATTTGCTAAAAATATTATTTTAAATTGTGTGCCTATAAATATTTTACAAGTATTCGATATCGTTTTATAAATCGTTAGTAATTTAATTATTTATGATCGTTATAGTATTTTTTCGGTTATCATGACACTAGTAACTAAATAATATCGATTTCATATTTTCTTCATATTTCGTTAATTTCTAATTTTTAATTTAAAATCATATTTCTATACAATAATCGACATTTGAGGACTTGTTAAATAAATTAATTTCGTCCTACGACTTATATTAATAAGAGTAAATTAGAAATTACTCCCTTCAAGATGCGTTTATTAAAATTTACTCCCTTATGAATTTTTTTAAATATTTTACACCCAAAAAGATGCAAAACTTCAAAATTTACTTGCAAATCACTATTCCGATGAGTTTATGATTTTACTGACCGAAATGTCCTTCATTTGTAGTACGCCCCTCCCCCACTTCACCTCATCCTCATTCCGACTTTCTCAACTCTTTCAGTCTCAATTCCAGGAGAACCCTAAATTTCCAAATCGAAAATCACCAAACCCAAAAACTCGAGCATCCAACCATCAATCAATTGTGGGGACTTTTTTTTTACAAGTCTGCAGACTATATGAGAGCATAAGGGAAGTGGGAAAGAAGGGTAGGAAGAAGAAGGGGGCAGTTTCGGTATAAAAAATAGGAAACAAGTAAAATAATTCAAATTCACCGGATTAACTCGTCGGAGTAGTGATTTGCAAGTAAATTTTGAAGTTTTGCATCATTTTGGGTGTAAAGTATTAAAAAAAAATCATAAGGGAGTAAATTTTAATAAACGCATCTTTGAAGGAAGTAATTTCTAATTTACTCTATTAATAAATGAGAAAATAATCGCTTTTGTTTAAAATATATTTTTAGTCGAGATTAATTTCACTAATAATCACTTATTTGTTTTCGATTGACTATTTTTAATAAAATCCGTATTATTTATTAATAAAAACTATTTGTTAAAAATAATTTGATATCTTTGTAAATCTCATTTCATTTATAAAACTCGTGACTCAATTAATTTTGATATCGTTTTTCTTAAAACATCTCTTTTCAAAAGTTTATAGTTTTAACTCAATTTTCTAATTACTTATAAAATACTATATATTGACTTATTATATTTTATTTATATTTTGAGTACGTAACGAATTTAGAAATATATTAAAGTTACGATAACGACGATAATAATAAAATGTTAATTTCGTTAAAAATGCTATTTTTATGCGTTTCACTTATTTTAATCACTTGTGTATTTTCTATAACAATATTTCAATATTAAGTAAGTTTCTCAAATTAGTAAGTTTCTATCTATAGAAAATTTTCCCTTTTAATATGAAATGTTTATTTCTTTTATCTTCATATTATTTATAGTGATTATATCTTTTATATCGACAATGGCTTATTTTGGAGTTATGGAATAAGGAAAAGTGTGAAGTTAGAGTAATATATTCTGGGGTTTACGTTTTTGCCTTCAACTATAAGGCTAGTGTATCAAGAATCAGTACATTAGTTGTTGAACTGGGTTATAGTTATCCCGGGAATTGTGTACATTTTGACCTTAAGCTTAGGCCTCGCAGTAAGTCATCGTCATAAGTTGAACTGGGTGACAGGTAATCCCAGGAGGGGTGTGCATTGTCTTAAACTAGTGTCACACATTTATAAGTCACCGCCCTATTATGGTTGAGTAGCCTAGTTAGAGATCGAAGTTTGATTTGTTTGAACTAAGTTCTCGAATCTAGTTTTAGTATTCTCCTAGTGAAAGTCTAGCCGTCGACAATAATCCTATCCATAACGCCATTTTGAATATATTATTATTATTATTATCGATTGATTTTTGACTTGGCAAGTGTTTTAAGTTTCGCTGAAAACTTATTTTTATTATATCGTTTTAATGTTTTCTCATTTTAAGTATTTTGAAATAATAATACTATTATTTTCCATATAATATAATATGGCTGGGAAAAAGTCCGAGTTATTCCCCACTGACGTGACTGTTATGTTTATAACATGAAAGATATTTGTTGCTGGGTTTTGGATGTGAGCTAGCGAGTAGCGTGGATCCTACTCTTTCTTCAATCACGATTTATGGATTTGTATAAACCTGTTTGGAGAATTTTCTTTTTAGCTCTTTTGTAAAAGAGAGCTTTGTATTGACTTACCATTTCTTTTAATAAGATATAGTTTGTCAGTGTGTTTTAATTCCAACTCTACAATGTTTCCGCTACTGTATTGCGTTAGATTTTCTAGGGAATTAAATCGACGATTTTAATTTTTACCATTTTTTACGACTTAATTATTTTTCGCCTTGTTAATTAATGTCATTGGAAGAACCAGGATGTTACAGTAATGAACATTGATATGCTGTTAATTGTTTACTAAAGTATCTGAAAAGAACTGCAACCTATGTTTGCATTACAGTAAGTTCCCCGCCGTGTTGGAAGGGTACGTGATGCAAATTGGGTCGTTGGTAACGATAAAATTAATTCTACCAGTGGTTATGTGATTACCATGGGTGGAGGAGTTATATCGTGGAAGTCTTCAAAGCAGACTTGTATGGCTTGCTCTACCATGGAGTCTGAGTTCATTGCTCTTGAGTTAGCAGGACAAGAGGCAGATTACTTGAGAAACCTACTAGAGGACATACCAATCTGGGGAGGACGGTCGGCTTTGGTGTCCCTACTTTCACTACAAGGTAAAGTCACTTTAGAGTCGAAAATTTTGGTAGAAAATCTTCAATATTCTATAGCTAATTAGCTTAGAGACGGAATTTGCGACTAAATTTCAT
Organism: Agrostemma githago; assembly: GCA_958450325.1. Lineage (NCBI taxonomy): Eukaryota > Viridiplantae > Streptophyta > Magnoliopsida > Caryophyllales > Caryophyllaceae > Agrostemma > Agrostemma githago. The sequence continues at coordinate 50,980,370 of OY288256.1, forward strand.
TAGTAGGTAAACGCCTTATCGCTAATTTTGAATTAGCGACCAAAATTAGCTACCAATTTAGTGACTAAAGCGTGGTAACAAATTTTACGTCTCATGTACGTCCATGCACGACACCACAACCTCTGTTATTGAAGTTGATGGTTTATGTTCGCAGGAGAAATCGAACCCATAACCTTCAAATACTTGACTTACATTCAAACCATTGGGCCATTTGAAGATTTATGTTTATTTGGCAATGAATGTATAATTAAAAGTAAAATCAATCATAAAAATGTGGATTGTAAGATACTTTTTTAATACTTCCATATAATTACTACTACACTTATTTACAAATTTTCTTTGGTCTCCTAGAAAATAAATAAATACGTAATTCGTAATTTTGTGTCGACATATATAGAGACGACTCTAGCTGCTGACGTTTTTTTGTATCTAAAAACTTAAATTAGATACTGTGGACATGACATAGGTCCACCCCGACGCGGCCACGCGCGGGTTTGGGGAGGCGAATGAATCTCCATATGAAAATGGATCGAATTGAAATTTAGGTCTATGTGGAGTCGCCACCGAATTTTGTGGTTATTCGGAACCATTCGAGCCCACTCTATGTCGTAGTGGGCCGTATACAAAATACGGCCCATTTCCGATGTCAGAGTTTATTGGGCTCGTCCCTTTGCATTTGATACCGATACCGACATTATCGGATATCGTGTATTGAATGACTCTCGTGCGCCAACGGTTTCGGGCATCCGGAAATCGAGGTTATGAGTAAGGGGTGAGGGTACGTGTTGGGAAGCCCACAATGGACACCCAACCCCGCCCGCACATTAGCGGCCTCTACTAAGAATTCGAATGACTTACAATACGCGCGTTAGTAAAACGGGAAAAATGCTTATGCAAACATTGTTTTTCCTAGGCATGTGAATGGAATTGAAACGGGTTTCTATGTCAATTTAATGCAAATAATTCTACGTCAAGGTGGAATTTTAGCATGTGAGTTCATTTAGTGTAATAAACGAACAATAATAAAATTGACAAAAGAAATAACAAACGCGTTAGTAACGATGTAATAATATAACGAATAATAACGGTTTGTGCAAATGATGAATTGAATTGAATGATGTAAACGAGATGCAAATATGAGATGCATGGTTTGAAAAGATAGTATACACATGATTAATTAAGGACATGTTGACCTAAGTCGTAAAATACTATCGAGTTTGAAAATAGAAGAATGTACCACTCATTTGTTTTGGTCGTGATGAGGCTACTCGGTCGAGTGGTCGAGGGACTCGATCGAGTAGACCTGCAAGAAGTGATTCTGTTTTGCGTTATGGACCGTACTCGGCCGAGTCATTGACCGACTCGGTCGAGTACATGGCCACTCGACCGAGTCACTGTGAGACTCGATCGAGTGGGGGTCGTAATTAACATTCTGACTCGATTTTAGGGTGTCACTCGATCGAGTGACTAAGGCACTCGGTTGAGTGGCACCTGTACGAACTTGGTTCGTTTGCAATTTAATTATTGATTCTGAAATTGCTTTTGATTTTTTGGTAATTCGACGGTTTTACCGAATCGGACATAAATATTGCACAATTTATGTTCGACTTGGCTTTTTTATAAATCGCGAATTTTGTTGAACCGAATATAAATATTGTTGAATTTATACCCGATTCCAATTATGAATACTCGTTGTATCCCATGTTCGATTATTTGAATCGATATGGAATACTAGAGTGAAATAGAAAAAAAAAGATAAATTGATTTTAGTCGTTTTAAATTAATTATCGTGATATGAGTAAATCACGTTAATTAATTCATATGACTTGATTGTTAGATTCGATATCCAATTATGGAATTGGTATCGAATCTAAAATCGACGCTTTGCTTGAATAAAAAAGGACTTGATTCCCTCGACTTCTCCGACATCGAAATAAATCCCTAGGGATTGTGATGTCGGATCCGTGTCAACGGGTTTCGACCCTTATTAAAACTGATTTTAAAAATTGATGGATGCAAGATTAATGATGATGATGACGATAAATAATAACAAATTGTTGTTTAAGTAAATTTATCTCAATAATCAAATAGTCGGGGTACCGGGATAAGCGACCGACGACGCGTGTGCAGTACACTTGTATATGCGGTTTTCCTTATCCCGGTATCCTTCTTATTCGACACAAATCGATAATATTTTAGTATTTTAATATTAGTAGTATTATCGATATTACGGTGCAATAAATAAAATAATAAAAAAAACGGAAAAAAGATGGAGAAGAGGAGGACGGACGACGAGGAGAGAGGGAGAAGAAAAGAGGGTTTTGACACCCTCAACCTACATGTTCTTGTCTCGGTGCGGACGTGGCTTCAACACAAGAGTCTTCGAGGTTTTATGTAGATCAAGTTATGGTGGGTCGGGATTGATTTCCTAAAACTAGGTTTAGGGTTTTTTGCTAGTGTAGGATTACTAGGTTTTGATTAGGGTTTGTAAGGATGTAGTGTGTGTGTAGGGTTGTCCTAGAGTGTACTAGGGTTATAAAAAAGTTGGTTGCATGTGTGTTGCATGGGGGGTATATATAGGAAAGGCTAGGGCATCCGGATTAGGGTTACTCGACCGAGTAGGTGGCTAACTCGGTCGAGTGGCCCGTTATGCCAGCCGTCGGGCTCGAAATAGGCCCACTCGATCGAGTGGGTGGGTCACTCGATCGAGTGGCCCAGCTGGGTCGCGCAGGTCCGTCGATTTTGGACCGTGATTTGTGTTTGATGGGTTTTGTGTTTGACTTGGACCTTTTGAGGGTTGTATGGCTGTTTTTGCGTGTCTCGGAAATGACTTTGACCGGGGTTGACCCAATCGTGAAAAGTCGGTTTTATTTCCAGTGTCGGTTTTGGCCCAAAGTAGTCTTGTTTGACTCGGAACGATCCACTGGGCCTGGATTTGAGGTCCGTTTTGTGAGATTTGTACTTCGTAAGTGTGTTAGCCAACGATTAATGGATTTGAGCCCGTATCCGAGCGCATAGAAACACGTTAGCGTCCGATCATCATCAGGTGTTTTTTGGAAACTGCCATAGACACCTGGCGGTTAAAATGCGGGTGTCTACAGAGCCCCCACTCTGACTGAGGCTTGGACAAGGCGAAAGTCAGAGTAGCTATTAAGCCCGTTAAGACCTGGTAGACTTCCGTTCGGGTCGTTTATAGTCCATTAGACTCGCGTGAAGGGCTCGCCAGCCATAAGGCAGAGATCATACCTGCGCTCCGTGGGGACATTGGGCTTGTCGCGTAAGCCCTGGGTGTGCCTGTGTGTTGGCCCATCCCGTGCTATCCCGAAAAATGCTGCTGGGGAGATTTGATGACTTGCATGTCCCTGTTTGAGTCATACCTGTATAAGTCACATAAAAATGCATGCAACACGTAGGTAGTAAAATGACTCGTGCTGGGGAAAATGATTCTTGAATTTTTGATTTTTTGAATTTGAAATCCTGAAAGCAATCACGAGCTAGGTTTTCAAAATGGAAAGGGATATAAAAGAAATTCGCAGTTTAAATAGACTGAAATCTGACCTTGTCGAAATTTTTTTTTTTCAAATGGCTAAATTTTGCAAATTTCAAAGTGGAATTTGAAGAGAGGGGCCTATCGACAGACTCGACTCTGGACACGACAGGACGAGTTGACTGACACGGACTGGACTCTCTAAAGGTTGGACCGCGACTTGGTAGGGGTGTGGGTCGCCTAACAAGACTCTTAAGTTGCGCTATCCCGTAGCCTAGGCGAGTGGCAACACGGTCGTACATCGAAATGGGATAGATATGCTATGGGGGGGATTGCAGTAGCCTGTAATGAGACTGTTTTAGTCTGGTGCCCTTCTGGATTTCCTATTTTAGGATACATTTCCAAAGTAGGTATTGCCTCGAATCCTGACAGATTCTTGTCTTCGACTGAGCCGAGTACTAGGACACACTACAGAAAGGAGGCTAGATTTTGAAAGTATTTATCTGGATTTTGTGAGTGGATGAAGGTCTTCTGTCTAAGGAAAGCCCCCAGGACAACAAAGCTAGCTGCTGAGAACATGACAGTGTCGTGTCCGGAATGATAATGCTTTTTGAATGTGTGTCAATGTGGGTGGTTGTGACTCTGTTGAAAGGCTGCCTACGTATTCACGTGTGGTGAAATCAAACCAAACCGTAGTTCAGTGTCGGAAGATGTATTATGGTGCCTATTCTTAATAGGATTTCGTGTGTAACTAGCCATAATGACGGTGTAGGCTAGGTGCATTCCCAGTGATGTCTTGATCAAAGGGCTTGAATGGTTAGGATATTAATCCTGTGACTGTGAGCGTTCTCTGGGGTAGCCCCCAGAGGTGGTGTGAACTATTTGGGCATGTTCTATACCGACTGCAAGTTGAGTTCCCATGTTCGGGGTTGGTAACTGGTTTGGATGGGAGGAATTGGGACGGGATTTTAACGAGTTTTGCTCTCGGGGATTTTAACGAGTTTTACCCTCGGGGATTTTAACGAGTTTTGCCCTCGGGGATTTTAACGAGTTTTGCTCTCGGGGATTTGACGAGTTTTGCTCTCGGGGATTTTAACGAGTTTTGCTCTCGGGGATTTGACGAGTTTTGCTCTCGAGGATTTGACGAGTTTTGCTCTCGGGGATTTGACGAGTTTTGCTCTCGGGTCTTTGACGAGTTTCGATCTCGGGTCTTCGTATGGTGATTGTGAATTTTGTTATGTAAAGGGGAAGTCGAGTAAAATGGCTCGAACTTTGATCGGGATAGGTTTTGATAATGCGGGATCTGGTTTCCATGTCTGGCCCTAATGGTTAGGGGTATACTATGGAGCTTGAATCCTCAAAATTCCGGGCTGTCTCTGGCCTAGGTCTCGGGAAGGTCTTGAGGGTTGTAATGTGGGAAGGCTGAGTGTGGTGTTAGCTGACCAGCTTGATTGTTACTCCCCTATTGGTGGCATGGATAATTGTGAATTTGACCGTACCACGGTCAAAGGATTTTCACTTGAGTTGACCGTTGACCACGGTCATGGGTATTTCATTTTTTTTATTGACCTCTTAGCCGCGGTCATGGGTTTTGATAATTTGGACTGTACCCTGGTCGTGGGGTTTTCACTTGAATTGACCGTTGACCACGGTCATGGGTATTCTGAATTTTTGATGATGGCCTGCTTTTTTGTTTTGGCCTTTTGCTTATTTTTTTTTCATGGACTTTCGGTTTTTTTTTTTTTGTTTTTTTTTGTCCAGTTTTTCTTTTTTTTGATGGCCTTCTTTTTGCTCTGGCCCTTTCTTTTTTTCTTTTTTTTTTTACTTTTGATTTTTTTTGTCTAGTGTTCTTTCGTTTTTTCTTTTTTTTTGCCGGTCAGACTAACATCTAAGGTAGGGATTGGTCAGTCTTATTAGAGGGGTGTATTATTGTGGGAAATGGGCTTGCCTCCCGTCTTGAACCCAAACTAGGAGATTACCTAGATTTGTCATAGGATTCGATACCGCTCCTGCTACGGGTAGTTATGCGGTTTTTCTATACCAGACACGGAGTAGGTAAAAAGAAAACACGGGCTCGGTTTCCTGCAGTCATTATAGATGTGCCTATAATAGTCATGTGCGTGTGCTCACAGTGTATGATGGTGTTCATCATGTTCTCGGAAACACGTAAGGAAAGTATATATGAGAAAGAATATTGGAAGCTGATTTTATTGAATTTTGAATAAGAGGACAGAATACAACTGACTTTGACTTTGACTTTGAAAGAAATGGTACATCCTAGACTCGGACTCAGACTCAGACTTAAAACAAATCTGGACTCTCGGATGATGTTGTCATTAGTCGTCGGCTTCTAAGGACTCGAGTTGATGTCCAGTATAGCCTTCAGTAGAAACTTCACCCAGATCTTCCTTGTGTCGAAGATCGCCTTCAATCCTAATGCCCATTTCGGTAAGTACGGCAAAGTTTGAAATGCCGGCATACCTAAGATGGACGCGGTAAGAAGGTAGGAGGTTGTTGATGAATGCCTCCACTAGTGTCTTCTCGTTGGGCTTGTTTACCAACTTTACACTCTCGGCCCTCCATCTTTGAAGATATTTAGTGAACCCTTCTTTGGGCTCTTGGGCCATCACTTCCAGAGTACGCATTGTAGTCTGGATTTCGATATTATCAGCGTAGTTCCGAGCGAACTCCGTTGCCACGTCATCCCAAGTCGGGTATTTCTTGGAATCGAGCCTGTAGTACCAGGCTTTGGGGTGCTTCTGGAGGGAGGAAGGGAATAAGTGCTTAAACATGGTGGCCTTTACCCCTTGGACCGCCATGAAATCTTTGAAAGCCCGAATATGATGGACCGGGTCTCCAGTACCCTCAAACATTGGAATTCCCGTAAGGTTGAGGTTGGCAGGTAGCTCTTCATTCAAAGGTGAGTAGGAACGAGCATTTTCAGTGTGGATTGAATTGTTCGTCGATAAGTGGACTTGCTCTTCGAGCCTTCGAACAACACTGATCAACTCGGCTATGGGCCCAGTGGGCTCAGCTCCTACAACTGGGGCCGTTTTCTCCACGGTGCTTAGGCGAGTGGATAAAGTAGCTTGGTTAGCCTGGATGGCAGCCAGTTGGGTCTCGATCTTGGTCAGAGCGTTTTTCAATTCATCCATCTTGCGTTGGCGTCTGGTTTCGGGTGGCATGTCTGTAAGAGCACCACGTAATCAGAGAGGTTGCTTCGGAACTCAAACTCACCAAGGCATAGGAAATAGCGCAAGAGGAGGGACGGCCCCAGTTTGACTCGGGTTAGACTCCCCTAAGACAAATGTGTAGGGTACGATTCTCGGAGTGACTGTGATTAGTCATTCCGTCGGAGAATAGCCCCCAAGGGAGACTAAGGACTTAGCTGGTGTGACACCTAAGTGACTCGAAAGTGGAGTACGTGAGACACGTGTAAGACATGACCCTTAGGGCAACCGTGATTGATTGCCATGTTAAGGGGTAGCCCCAAGTGGGATTGAAGATTTTGTTAAGACTCGAGTGTTGACGAGTGACCCTTAGACGTAAGGACCGTGAACCTTTTGTTATCGGGCTATGCCTTGTAAAAGGTTGACTCGGAAAAGACACCTAGACGGGTGACTTGTGAAAGGTGGGCCTCCCTTAGAGTTCGGCATGTGGGCCGAGTCTTGTTCGAAGGAAGGTTCACGCGAGACATCCCCAGACTTTTAGACTCGATTGTGTAGACGGACCCTCCTTTGTAGGAGTATGTCCTACGTAGGTGGGCCTTGCCTTAGTCTAATAAGGCGGACTGGGATAGGGGAGAAACTCGTGATGTAAGATCGACAGAGTTTCGACGCTACGGACCTTGACAACTTAAGACACGACCCGACACTGCTAAATATGGGAAATCCTAGAAGTGGAAGGGTTTGAAAATTGATGATTTTTGAAAAGGGTCCGAGAAAACTTGGTTGAAGGCCCAATTTTCGAAAAAACGAAAAAAGGTATTGGGCCGAGGGTTTTGAAAGTTCGAAATGATTTTCGAGTTTTGAGTTGGGCAGCATACCGTCTAGAAAATAGGCTATTTTGAGTAAAAATCATAAGTCCTAAATTCGGTATGTGTCCCGGGTTTTGAAATCGAATAGTTTGAAAAGGATGCAATTTTGAAAAGTTGACGACTCGGAAACCAAGTAGCACGTAGTCACACAAGCATTATAACGACGCCATGTATGCTCTATACTAAGTCTCGGTCGGTCTATAGAGGGTCTATACCAGTGTACATAGTCTAGACGCTGATCGGGACGGACTTCCTAAGTCGAGTTGATCTTAGAACATGCCGCGAAACCCACTCGAACCGACTATGGACACCATTTGACATATCCATATTGGAGTACATCAACGGTATAGTGGGACGTCGGTCGCGAGTACCGGCCCGGGAAAATATGGGTTATGCATGAACCGTAAAACTAAAACGCGTATTGTATTTGTCAAACGATTTCTATTCGAGTCTCACCCTGAGGATGCCGATGGTAAGTCACGCATCAGTTAATCCCCAGCGGAGTCGCCAAATTGTGGACATGACATAGGTCCATCCCGACGCGGCCACGCGCGGGTTTGGGGAGGCGAATGAATCTCCATATGAGAATGGATCGAATTGAAATTTAGGTCTATGTGGAGTCGCCACCGAATTTTGTGGTTATTCGGAACCATTCGAGCCCACTCTATGTCGTAGTGGGCCGTATACAAAATACGGCCCATTTCCGATATCAGAGTTTATTGGGCTCGTCCCTTTGCATTTGATACCGATACTGACATTATCGGATATCGTGTATTGAATGACTCTCGTGCGCCAACGGTTTTGGGCATCCGGAAACCGAGGTTCTGAGTAAGGGGTGAGGGTACGTGTTGGGAAGCCCACAAAGGACACCCAACCCCGCCCGCACATTAGCGGCCTCTACTAAGAATTCGAATGACTTACAATACGCGCGTTAGTAAAACGGGAAAAATGCTTATGCAAACATTGTTTTTCCTAGGCATGTGAATGGAATTGAAACGGGTTTCTATGTCAATTTAATGCAATTAATTCTACGTCAAAGTGGAATTTTAGCATGTGAGTTCATTTAGTGTAATAAACGAACAATAATAAAATTGACAAAAGAAATAACAAACGCGTTAGTAACGATGTAATAATATAACGAATAATAACGGTTTGTGCAAATGATGAATTGAATTGAATGATGTAAACGAGATGCAAATATGAGATGCATGGTTTGAAAAGATAGTATACACATGATTAATTAAGCACATGTTGACCTAAGTCGTAAAATACTATCGAGTTTGAAAATAGAAGAATGTACGACTCATTTGTTTTGGTCGAGTGGTCGAGGGACTCGATCGAGTAGACCTGCAAGAAGTGATTCTGTTTTGCGTTGTGGACCGTACTCGGCCGAGTCATTGACCGACTCGGTCGAGTACATGGCCACTCGACCGAGTCACTGTGAGACTCGATCGAGTGGGGGTCGTAATTAACATTCTGACTCGATTTTAGGGTGTCACTCGATCGAGTGACTAAGACACTCGGTCGAGTGGCACCTGTACGAACTTGGTTCGTTTGCAATTTAATTATTGATTCTGAAATTACTTTTGATTTTTTGGTAATTCGACGGTTTTACCGAATCGGACATAAATATTGCACAATTTATGTTCGACTTGGCTTTTTTATAAATCGCGAATTTTGTTGAACCGAATATAAATATTGTTGAATTTATACCCGATTCCAATTATGAATACTCGTTGTATCCCATGTTCGATTATTTGAATCGATATGGAATATTAGAGTGAAATAGAAAAAAAAAGATAAATTGATTTTAGTCGTTTTAAATTAATTATCGTGATATGAGTAAATCACGTTAAGTAATTCATATGACTTGATTGTTAGATTCGATATCCAATTATGGAATTGGTATCGAATCTAAAATCGACGCTTTGCTTGAATAAAAAAGGACTTGATTCCCTCGATTTTTCCGACATCGAAATAAATCCCTAGGGATTGTGATGTCGGATCCGTGTCAACGGGATTCGACCCTTATTAAAACTGATTTTAAAAATTGATGGATGCAAGATTAATGATGATGATGATGACGATAAATAATAACGAATTGTTGTTTAAGTAAATTTATCTCAATAATCAAATAGTCGGGGTACCGGGATAAGCGACCGACGACGCGTGTGCAGTACACTTGTATATGCTGTTTTCCTTATCCCGGTATCCTTCTTATTCGACACAAATCGATAAATATTTTAGTATTTTAATATTAGTAGTATTATCGATATTACGGTGCAATAAATAAAATAATAAAAAAAACGGAAAAAAAGATGGAGAAGAGGAGGACGGACGACGAGGAGAGAGGGAGAAGAAAAGAGGGTTTTGACACCCTCAACCTACATGTTCTTGTCTCGGTGCGGACTCGTAATCGTGGCTTCAACACAAGAGTCTTCGAGGTTATATGTAGATCAAGTTAAGGTGGCTCGGGATTGATTTCCTAAAACTAGGTTTAGGGTTTTTTGCTAGTGTAGGATTACTAGGTTTTGATTAGGGTTTGTAAGGATGTAGTGTGTGTGTAGGGTTGTCCTAGAGTGTACTAGGGTTGTAAAAAAGTTGGTTGCATGTGTGTTGCATGGGGGATATATATAGGAAAGGCTAGGGCATCCGGATTAGGGTTACTCGACCGAGTAGGTGGCTAACTCGGTCGAGTGGCCCGTTATGCCAGCCGTCGGGCTCGAAATAAGCCCACTCGATCGAGTGGGTGGGTCACTCGATCGAGTGGCCCAGCTGGGTCGCGCAGGTCCGTCGATTTTGGACCGTGATTTGTGTTTGATGGGTTTTGTGTTTGACTTGGACCTTTTGAGGGTTGTATGGCTGTTTTTGCGTGTCTCGGAAACGACTTTGACCGGGGTTGACCCAATCGTGAAAAGTCGGTTTTATTTCCAGTGTCGGTTTTGGCCCAAAGTAGTCTTGTTTGACTCGGAACGATCCACTGGGCCTGGATTTGAGGTCCGTTTTGTGAGATTTGTACTTCGTAAGTGTGTTAGCCAACGATTAATGGATTTGAGCCCGTATCCGAGCGCATAGAAACACGTTAGCGTCCGATCATCATCAGGTGTTTTTTGGAAACTGCCATAGACACCTGGCGGTTAAAATGCGGGTGTCTACAGATACCAATTTTGCTATCGACTGTATTAAGTCTCTATAATAACAACGTAATTAACCTCCACTATATTTTGATCTCTTAAATTGAGACTAAATATATTTATGTCACAAAAATAGTAACTAATTTATATATTTAGCGACTGAATTTTAGGCACTTGCTAAATTAGTACCTAAATTGCAATTCTCTTGTAGTGATTGTGATCGCAAGCTGCCATAGGTGTGGCTAAGAATAGTGTCTACAATGCCAAAAAAAAACGACATATGCGAATTAGATATGCCGTAGTTAGACAACTTCTAAAAAACTAGTCAATGAGTCTTCAAGGGAAATGAGACTTAAGACTATAAGTCAAGCAAAGAGTGTGATACTTGATTAAGTCTAAAGTCCTCATTCCTATGATGTCTACAGATTCATAGCCTTTATGGTGGTGCTTTGAGACGCACTTGATGAATCACAGGTTGGACTTATGTCCTTAATGGCTTGTGAGTTGTGACAGAAGTACTATTGAGAAGTACTTAAGCCACCACCGACGTAAGTGTGGAGACCACGAGACTAAGAGAAGTCTTATTCCTACTTTTTTTGTCTAGAGAAGACCGCACTATGTCGCAGGTGAGAATCGAACCTCCAACCTCTCGGTCGAAGTAAGAGAGTTTTTATCCTTTGAGCTTATTCCTTCTTCTCACTTATAAGGACCAAGGAAAACGCAAGACTTAAAGAGCACGTTGCACATAGATCGCGGAGCGACCATAATCTTGAAGGTATGACATGTGTTGTGGGGGGTATCAGCTTAAGCTTAGTAAGTAAATTCGAATCACAAGATATTTATCTTGTTGTAAGTAAGATGTTACTTCACTTCACTAATGTGTTAATTCAAATTGAAAGATATTGATACCTAAGTGTTCAATCCTTCATTTACCCATAATTTTTTCCTCTTCTGTCTTCTCTGTCACCTCAGTGGGGGATTGTTTGAAATAGAGGCTTGGTTTTTGGCAAAGTAAGTTTTCTACTCTCTCACATTGGTGAGTAAATGAAGTACATTGATGTTTATATACTTCACTATTCTTTTCTTCTCAAACTAGTGGGTGAAGAGGGCTTTTTATATGGGCTTGTGAGGTGCTTAATTCAGCTCACACACGCATGTGCCTCGCCTAACCCGACCCGCCCCGTCTCTACTTGACTCGAATTTAGGATTTGAGAAATCACCTGCGGCAATCCTTGCCAGGCTTTTAGGCCCAATAGGAGTGGTTGTTTGTCTGTGTCTAGTTAGTACATGTCATACCTAGAGTAATTGGTAGAGATTATGGTGATGCATTTTATGAATTACGATTAATGCAGTAATCTGATGAAAAAAATTAATTGATTGACAGCCATATACAAGCATATATAGCACTTACACTAAGGTGGACATGGGTAACTGATATGATTACTATAAAGGTAGGTGTAGGTCACATTGAAAGAAGCACTTACACGAGTTACACCAATTACTTTTAACTAAAGGTTATGTGGTTAATTGCAAATTTGTTGATGTGATTTTACGTTTAAAAAATGAACGATTTGCACACTTAATCACATTAAGCCGTACAGAAAGAAAAAATTTGACCTGTGACTTATCATTCATAATACTTAGTCTTAATCATTAGACTAAAAACATATTCATTTGATTTTAGGGTTTTTCTACACGGTACCCCTGAACTTTTCACTTTTCTACATGATACCCCTACCATTTTTACGTGTCTACATGGTACCCTTGTACTTTATTATAAACATCGCTGGTACCCCATAAACTTTATTATTACCTTATTGGTACCCTTAAACTTTTTTTTCCGTCGGGACTTTGACATTAAACTACCTTCTTTTGTTCAAGATTAAAACTTAAACGCCATTTAATATGCCTAATTAATCTAAAATTGAAGTTAAACTAACATTCTTGTATGTTTTCGCAGTTATACACCAAATCTGAAATGAGTATATATTTTTGGTGTTATATTGCCAAATCGAATTATAACACTTTATTTAAGCTCAATTACTTGTTAATTATTTAAGTTAAATGGTATTGAAGTCTTTATTTAAGTTACAAACATAATTTAACGACAAAACATGATGAAAAAAACCTTTAAGGGGTACCAATTAAGCTTAAGGGTACCATGTATACACATAGAAAGAGTAGGGGTACCACGTAGAAAAGTGAAAAGTTCAGGGGCGCCAGGTTAAATGTACACTTGTAGAAAGGATATTTTTAGAAAATAAAGCTCGTAACACAATTAATTATCTAGAGTTTGTATCAAATTTATCAAAAATGGGTCCAAGTCATATTTTTTAATTAGGTTCGGTGCAAAACGCTACCTTAGATAGCAACTATACACAGCATAAACAAAAAAAAAAAGTAGGTTCCGAAAGTTCGCTATCTAAGATACCGTCATTCACACTAAAACACTATCTCAGATGGCGTTTTAGCACAAAAATACCAACCAAGCCATTTAGCTCCAAAAAATTGAAAACAATACTAAATGCCATCTACTCTAGCATTTAGAGGGGAAAACGCTATCTACCCTAGCGTTTAAAATGGAAAACACATTACTACCAAAATAAGTACCAACCCCAAACGAAAGCAGGGTAAAATGAAAAACATAAGCTTTTGATGCAATTTGTGAAACGAAAGCAGAGTAAGACGTTATCGTAGATAGTGTTTTGAATTGAAGTCGCTATCTACAAGGCGGTTTGAGGCTTCAACATGACAACATCACCACATCAAATAACAGTTACCAAAACCATAATCATTTTCTTTGTCTTCGTTTTCAACACCATAAACTATTACCTAGAAATTTGGGGGGAAATCACCAACAAATTAGTAAGAGAATGATTAATAGTAGCTAGGCACTAATTTTACCAATTTTTATTGAAGTTCAGAAGATTTTGACAGGGGTAAGTCGTATCCCTAATCAAAGATACCTTAAAGTCACCAACTAATGTAGATAGTGAAGTCAGGGGTCAAACTGAGACAGGATTTAGTCGTCTCTTCCTAAGAATTAGACTCTAGGTTATGGGTCACTAATGAGTTGGTTTTGGCAGGCTAATAACTAATTACTGATAGATAAATCAATAAGGGAAAAGTTTAGGGTCTCAGGTTCACAATGAATATTACTCGGGTCAAGGAGTCAACTTACAGGTCAATAATCGAACTACCTAAGGTGCAGGTCCGGTCGGTACACTACAACCTGGCCTTTAGATCTAAATTTAACTTGCGGTCGCTAGCATTAAGTCACTCTACCCAAACTATCGTGGCCTAATTAGTTTTTAACCCGGTCGACGAAAAGTCCTAATTTGCGATACTAATTAATTGAATTATGCATCAAACAATTAATCAGAGTTAAAATGATAATTAGGCGATAGTTCATACGATTAGAAACAGGTCAATTGACTATAACCCTAGTAATATGCATCGATCCCCTTAAACCCTAGATAAAAATTAGCTACGCATATTAATTATAATTGAACTGACAAAAGACGAATTCAAATAAACATAATGAATACAAATCGAATTAAACTATGAGAAACAATAATAATTCTACGCTAGAAAACAATAAACGAAAACTGAAATTAAAATTACTACGAAAACAAAAGATGAATTAAGACAAGAATTAAAATAGAGAATTGAATTTGAAATTAAAATTAGAAGTATTGATACCGAATAATTCAAGATCTGAAAAGGGAAGAACGATGTTCGATGTATCTCGCAAAGGAAAGCGGAAAAGAACGTAAACTTCTATGCTAAGCAAAATCAAAAGTAGTTGTAAATTGTGTAAAAGAAAAAGTGTCCGACCATGTAGTCAGAAGTCTTATTTAAAAGAAATCTGTTGGACTTCAAGACAGGCCCAAATTCTAAGTCGAAATAAGAATGACGCGTTGCCTGGTTTGGGTGCACTCGATCGAGTGCCTGATGGCATTCTATCGAGTGACCCCCCCCCCAAATATGGGTAGGAGCTTCACGGAGTGGCACTCGATCGAGTGCAGTAGGGGCACTCGATCGAGTAGCGCTGTAGGTCTTAGCATCGCGTGCTTGACTTCAAACGGCTGCCATTTCTTCGTTACTTATTCAAATTGGACGTGTAATATACCGCTGGAAAGATAAGAGAAAGAGCTTTATAATGCCATCAAAATCACTCTGATTGGAGTCGTAGAACTCAAGATATGGACGTTTCAAGTTGACCCTTGTGTAGGTGATCATTCTTTCTTCTCAATTTGCATTTGTTTCCTTCTTTGTTCCTTCTCGATTCCCATTCTCGTCCTCGACTTAGTCTTTTTAGTTCGTCAAGACGTAAATGCGTCCAAAAACACACATATCTTGCTAAATAACTCGAGATATGGCAGTATCGACTTTCTAGAAAAAATCGACAGTTAAAGCATAATCAGGAGAAGAAAACGCGATAAATCGACGGTCGGGGGATGAAATAAATAGATATAAAATGTGTTGATCAAACTCCCTCAAACTGACTCTTTGCTTGTCCTCAAGCAAACCAAACATATAATACAAGAGAGGACAAGTGATGCGAAGCACGACTCAAAACAAATTTACAATCATGCTCCTAAAAATCATCTTAAACTGGCTAGAAAACACGGGATGTCAAAGAATAAAACTAAATCAATAATCATGCCATGAATAAACGATCGCTTGCCAAACTTTCAACCTTGCGAGACCAACAATGTCGAACTTCCTCGCGCTTATCGCTCAACACTCATAAGAACGGGTGAGTATATAAATGTGAAGATAAGAAGGAATAAGAACACTCACTCCACTTATGAAACATGCATGCAATCGAATATGAAATCAATCTCCTCAATCAAATACGTATTCCACCAATCAGGATCACAGTACATGCCAAGGACTTACAAAGGGTGGCTAAATGAGTAAGGGAAGAAAATGGATTGTGCCTAAGCACGTATGGGAATGTGGAGCTAAAAATGGGCCTAGTCGCAACTACACAATAAAAACTACTCATCAAAAATCCCGAATATATAACGTTGAACCACCAACTAGAGATATAAATTCAAGATTAGGTGTAAGAGGAATTTTGTTCATCCTCACAATTGATCTCTAGTTTCAATCTTTTCGACCATTCCCCGAAATATTACAAGAAGCATATATTTCATCTTTTTCTTTTTTTTCTTTTTTTCTTTTCTTTTTCAATTCATTTTATTTTCTTTTCAATGCTTCTATTTTTTTTTTCAAATTTCAAATAGGAGGAAAGCGAATACATAGTCGCACAACAATATTACACACTAAGTCCAAAATATGTAGAAATCTCCAAACATTACCAAATAGTGAATAATTCCAATTAAGTTCACTGCGACTGTCCCGACAGGGTAGGCTATTCTGGGTTGTGGCTAATTAATATAGGCAATGAAAACTGGCTTAAAACAACTAAAATGGGCTAAACAAAGTAAAATGACCTAAATCTACAAGGTAATAAAAATGAGTCATTTTTGGCTATGTGGAGCTCATCAAAAACAGAAATGCCTTTCCTCATGTACCTCCTCCTCAAACCAAACACGCATTCAATATCAAGAGACAGACGTCATATTTATGCAAATTGATGTAACACATTTCACGAGGAGAAAACCATAATGAGACCAGTTATGAATGTTACTGGCCTAGGAAGCTCAAAATCCTCAGAATTTTGTGGCTTGCCAACAAGTGGTCAAATCTACTCATTTGGCAATTAAAAGTTCAAATAGGAGTATCATATCAATTTAATCAAATCTCAAGACAAAACACGTTTTCAGACACGAAGTAAGCTGAAAATTAGGAGGAACCATGTTAAGTGCATTATCATCATTGTCGTTTTGCACACACACACAAATATACAAAAAATTAAAAAATATTTTTGGATTTTTCCGATTCGTCAATTTTTTTGGATTTTTAGAATTTTATTAAAAGCAGTAAAACATACGACGGAAAATAAAAACATACAAAAACAAAACACACAAACTCTCCCCCAAACTTAAATGTCACAGTGTCCTCAATGTGACTCTACAGCCTATAAGACAGAAAATTCCACAGCCAATCCTAAGGACAACTCGAGCGACCTAAGGGGAGAAAAAAATCTAAGAAATCAATAAAAACGAAAATAAAAAGGAAAGAAATTACCGTATACAAGGGTAGCTCCCCCAAACCAGCTGACAAGCGGGGGAACATATACAAATGATGTCGGGTTGCCTCCCGATTAGCGCTGGTTTCAGACAGGTCCCGCACGATCGAATTTCCCGTTTCAAGATATTCTAATCTGCTCCCTGTTGAAATCAAAAAAACTTAGAGCTCGTAGGAGCAAATCGAACATTCGGGCATGTGCTACATACAAGCATAAGTAGCACAATACAGGCACGGAAACATTAAAATTTAGAAAATCAAACCGTCTCAGCTTAATCGACGGCTTATGAGAGTGCTCCGTGTATTCAGGTTTAAAATTTCCTTTATCAATTAAGTTGAAAAAAATTAAAATGAGGAAAAGGGAATTCCTTAATTAGGTGGATCGCATCCACCCAAATCAGCAATCAAGACGAAACTAACTCGAACGATTAATTCGTTAGGCATAGAAAGCTCGGCCGAATCGGGTAATGTGTTCGGAATCAGTGTCTCGAGTAGCGGAGGAGGATGATTCGTCTTGACAGAAATGTCATCGATATTGCATAAGTCCTCCTTTACCGTCCTGAGGGGCCTATCTTCCCTGGGGGCAGCCTATATCTCATCGAGCTCGGCTTTACAAAACTCAGATTGCCCGCCGTAATCGTTCGTATGAACCTCCTCGATTTCAGACACTTCACCGTGGAAAAATCGTTCAATTTCATCGACCTCTTCTTCCCAAGTACGAACCTTGTCTACCGGGTCTCCATAGAGCAAGCGCTCGATTTCATCCACTTCTTCCTTGCATCTTCGCGCTTCCAGCTCGGCAAGGCTAGGTGGCATGATAGCTTCCTCGATATTCTTGCGAATAGCATTGACGGACTCATTAGACGATGAGTTAATAGCAGAAATAGTATAACACGACTCAACTATACGTTTCAGAGTCAAGCCAAAACCAAAGGAAAGCTTATCTTCTCCTATCGATAGTGTTAGCTTTCCGTTCCTAACATTTATAACCGCCCCCGCCGTGTCTAGGAAGGGTCGACCTAAGATGATAGGAATCACTGAGTCCTCAGCCATATCTACAATCACAAAATCTATGGGAATAAAAAACTTTCCGACCTTGACCGGGACATCCTCCATGACACCTAATGGGTGTTTAAGAGAGCGGTCGACCATTTGCAAGGTCATACTCGTGCTTTTCAGCTTACCCATGTTCAACTTTGTGAAAATAGAAAATGGCATCACACTAACGCTCGCTCCTAAATCACAAAGAGCATTATTGATAGTAAAAGTGCCAATAGTACAAGGAATAGAGAAACTCCCTGGGTCTTTAAACTTAGGTGGAGATTGGCTATTTAGGACTGCGTTGTGCTCCTCGGCGTATGCCACGGTCTCGGCCTCATCAAAAGTGTTCTTCCGGGCAATTATTTCCTTCAATAATTTTCCGTAGGTGGGTACCTGCGTAATCAATTCAGTGAAGGGAACAGTTACCTGAAGATCTTTTGCTATCTCCATGAATTTACTGAACTGCTTATCAGTCTGCTTCTGCGTTGTCGCTGTGGAAAAGAAAGTGCGATTTTTATCGGGGCTTCCTTAGGTTTTTCAGGGGGAACCAAAGTAGAAATTTCAGTAGGCAAAGGCGGAGACGATGCTTTAGATGGCAAGATACGGACTCGGGGCTCGTCCAGCGCGACTCAATCGAGTCTAGGTGCTTTACTCGATCGAGTTGGGCGTGACTCGATCGAGTTAGACGTGACTTGATCGAGTTGATCATTCAAAACCTCCATGGTCGATTTTCGTGGGGTTACTCGATCGAGTCGGACTCGATCGAGTGTCACTATCGAGTTCTAAGCCACACAATGTTTCGCCCTTTACCCCGTAATTTCCGTCGACCGATTTATGCTTGTCTAATTCTCGCTTCTCTAAATCAGTTTCATCGACGATGTCGACTAAGTCACCTTCACCGAGTTGTAGTATGGTAATAGCATTAACCTGTTCAGTCTCCGAGATTCTTTGCTGCTTCTGAGCGAACAGCTGGGCAATTTGATTGTCCAGAATCTTGTGATGTGCAATCACCTGATTAATCTGTGCTTCTCGCTTTCGGTGAGCTTGCAAGCCCTGTAGGACCAGCGCTTTAATCTCCGCATATTCGTTATTCGCTTGAGCTTGCGAAACAACGTCAAATTGTTGTTGTTGAAAGAATTGTTGTCGCCCTTGATTTTGCTTGTTAAAGTTAGACAGAATATTATGATTATAAGGGGGAACAGAACCAACAACCTGATTATTATTTGGAGGTGGCGGCGGTGGTTGATTCATGATCTGATGGGAAGCTTGAAGTGCGTTAACTCGTTTGGAATTGGAGGCTTCATAAGCATCAAGACGTTTAGTCAATGCCGATAACTGCACTGCCACAGCATTGGCTGTCTCACTCTCTAAACCTGTTCCGCGAGTGTTACCTCGTAGATTTCCCCATCGGGCGTGGTGAGTAGCCATATCTTCTATCATCTTCCAAGCTTTATCGTCATTGACATTATTTTGGAATCTTCCATTAGCTGCGGATTCAAGTGTAGCACGACAATCGTCGTATATAAACCGTTATAAAACTGATTGCATAGAAACCATACCTGAAACCCATGATGTGGGCATTCTTTCACCAACTTCTTAAATCGTACCCAAGCCTCCTGGATATTATCGTGGGGAGTCTGACGAAAGTTAGTTATCTGACTTCTTAGCATGTTCGTCTTCATGAGGTGGGTAATAATACTTGTAAAAAGCTAAGGCAAGAGATTTCCAGTCGGTAATCTCCTAAGCTGTGCGATCTAAGTCGGTGATCCATTCCCTAACATCGTCACGTAGGGAGAACATGAACAACATCTCCATCACCTGATCCTGTGTAACCCCTGGGGGGAGTGGAATGGTGGAGCAATAGTCGGTGAAGATCCACATATGTTTTGCCGTGTCTTCCTGATGTGAGTTAGAATGAACTTTGAACAAGTGATTTGATGATAGATAGTAATTTGAAATGAACGACACAAAGCAACGAAACCAGGTCGAAATAGCTACTGTAAAGTGATGATAGAACGTAACCAAAGATAGTGTGCTAAGTGAGAAAGACCTATACCTCAACAAAGCGGGTGCTAATTCAAACACTCGATTGAAATAGAGAGTATAGTGCTTGTAACGCGACTTACTCTAATACTTTGTCTTGTGAACTACAAAGACGAAAAGGAAAGCAAAGCTTAACTCAGATTTTGTTTGATGAAGATTGAATGATTTATTCATCAACTACTTGGCTATTTATAGCCTACAACTCAAGCCAAAGATGAGGCTAACCAGCAAAGTCAAGCCTCGTAAAGTGGGTAACAAAAACAAAGAAAGAGAAATGAACTAGGCTAGAACTAAATAGCTAGATACAATGAACAAGTGAGAACACAATCATCCTACTTTTCATGCTCCAAATCAGATGCAAGGCCCTTCTTGTTTGCTCGAGCAGTCTTGATTAAACGGACTTGAAAATAGCAACTCTTATCCTCAGGAATTTATTGAAAGCTTTAAAGAAAATTGAGGCAAAAGAAACAATTCCGTCAAAGAATTTGACGATCAATCCCTCTTTTAGTAATGACACCCCCTTATTAGGTTGGAACCCATTTAACAGCAGCGTTTTTCAATGCACAGCTGACTTGTTTGGGGCATAAATTCGTCAATACTTTTTTAATGAACCTTTACGAGTAGTCATTGGAAAGATAAGCTCGAAATCTATCTCCTCCATTTTGAATGACTACGAAATTCCAAGTATAACTCGAGATATGACCCGATAAAAACAACGCCGCAAAATGAACTCGCGTCACTTCCCCGGCTGTACCTCCGAACTGATTTTTCTCCACCAAAGTGATGAAGGCATGACGGATTTCAAATGACCCAGTTGTGGTAGTGGGTCGTTTGATCGGCTTTGGCAAAGCCGTCTCCACTGGTTCGGAATAGCTAGCAAGCTTCGGCATCTTGGCTAGCGGTAGTAACCTGTGTACAAGAGGAAACTACAAGAAACCAGTGAGAACTGCTCCAAGGAACTGATGTTCCCCGGGGCGAAAAATAACCAAAAATCTAAAACAAAAAATAAACAACTAATAAACACCGTCTCCCCGGCAACGGCGCCAAAATTAGGCAGGGGTAAGTCGTATCCCTAATCAAAGATACCCAAAGGTCACCAACTGATGTAGATAGTGAAGTCAGGGGTCGAACCACAAGGAGACAGGATTCAGTCGTCTATTCCTAAGAATTAGGCTCTAGGTTATGGGTCACTGTTCAGTTGGTTTTGGTAGGCTAATAACTAATTACTGGTAGATAAATCAATAAGGGAAAAGTCTAGGGTCTCAGGTTCACAATGAATATTACTCGGGCCAGGGAGTCAACTAACAGGTCAATAATCGAACTACCTAAGGTGCAGGTCCGGTCGGTACACTACAACATTTAGATCTAAACTTAACCTGCGGTCGCTAGCATTAAGTCAGTCTACCCAAACTATCGTGGCCTAATTAGTTCTTAACCCGGTCGGCCAAAAGTCCTAATTTGCGATACTAATTAATTGAATTATGCATCAAACAATTAATCAGAGTTAAAACGATAATCAGGCGATAGTTCATACGATTAGAAACAGATCAATTGACTATAACCCTAGTAATATGCATCGATCCCCTTAAACCCTAGATAAAAATTAGCTACACATATTAATTATAATTGAACTGACAAAAGACGAATTGCAAATAAACATAATGAATACGAATCGAATTAAACTATGAGAAACAATAATAATTCTATGCTAGAAAACAATAAACGAAAAATGAAATTAAAATTACTACGAAAACAAAAGATGAATTAAGACAATAATTAAAATAGAGAATTGAATTTTAAATTAAAATTAAAAGTAATGATACCGAATAATTCAAGATCTGAAAAGGGAAGAACGATGTTCGATGTATCTCGCGAAGGAAAGCGGAAAAGAACGTAAACTTCTATGCTAAGCAAAATCAAAAGTAGTTTTAAATTGTGTAAAAGAAAAAGTGTCTGACCATGTAGTCAAAAGTCTTATTTAAAAGAAATCTGCACTCGATCGAGTGCCTGATGGCATTCTATCGAGTGACCCCCCCCCCCCCCAAATATGGGTAGGAGCACTCGATCGAGTGCAGTAGGAGCACTCGATCGAGTGCAGTAGGAGCACTCGATCGAGTAGCGATGTAGGTCGCTGCATCGCGCGCTTGACTTCAAACGACTGTCATTCTTCGTTACTTCTTCAAATTTAACGTGTAATATACCGTTGGAAATATAAGAGAAAGATCTTTATAACGCCACCGGAATCACCTTGATTGAAGTTGTAGAACTCAAGATATGGACGTTTGAAGTTGACCCTTGTGTAGGCGATCATTCTTTCTTCTCAATTTGCATTTGTTTCCTTCTTTGTTCCTTCTCGATTCTCATTCTCGTCCTTGGCTTAGTCTTTGTAGTTTGTCAAGACGTAAATGCGTCCAAAAACACACATATCTTGCAAAATAACTCGAGATACGACAGTATCGACTTTCTAGAAAATATCGATAGTTAAGGCATAATCAGGAGAAGAAAACGCGATAAATCGACGGTCGGGGGACGAAATAAATAGTCATAAAATGTGTTGATTAGATTTAGAGTAAGTTTTTTGGGCAAAATGGAGTTAGGGTTTAGAAAAGGGCACTACTAGAAAAAGCTCAAAAGGAATCATTAATAAGTACTCCGTAATCATTTAAGTTTAACAAATGGTGTCTTTGGTTAAAGAAATCAATTATCCTAAATAAGTGATCTCTTATCTATTAACAAAGACATCATTTTCAGAAAAAATGGTGCTTTAAAGATTGTTGAAATTTTCTTGATAAACTGTGAAGTGATTATTTATGTTCAACGAAAAGATGTGTTATATTGCGGCGAACTCATGCCAATTTATTGTTTTGTCCGGAGTGATGTAGATACTGGTAGGCTATCCGACGCAGATGATAGTATTACTGATATGTAGAGAAACATGGATTAGAACGTCATTGCATCAATGAAATGGGTATCTAGATTAATTTGTATTTTGTTTTCTTTTTTGAAAACATAAATTTTTAGGGGATATTGATGTTATAATGCATTATTATATGTTTCCAATGTAATTTTCCTTCCAATGTAAATTTGTATACATTTTCGAATTAATATAAAAATGTATTTATGATATTTCCTTGAATTTTGTGTTCACTTATTTAATTTTGAATTATCAAAAATATTAAAAGAAAAAAGAAAACAAAGATACCAAAGAAATCAGTTTTCTTAATTTGATGGTTACCAAAGAAACCATTAATCAAAAAACACTGTCTCACTCTAAGAAAAAAGTCTCTCTAGGGTTTCCTGTGAGAGAGTAAACCTAGGCTTTGTCCGAGTTTTGTCCTTTTCATCAAGGCGAGATCTCCCACGGGAGTGTGTTCAGACGAGTCTTTCACGACGGATAGGATGAATAACATGGGTGAATCATCCAGGCATAAGGGAAAGGAGAAGGTGGGAGAGGAGACGTTTGATTGGAGCGTGACAGGGAGCGAGGAGGACGATCCAGGACCACAAAAAGTCCTGGTAAAGAAAATATGGGTATCGAAATCCATTATTGCACGAGCAGCCATTGAGACGATGATCAAATTATGGAACCCTAAAGGTAAGATAATTGGAAATCTCATAGACACCCAGGAACGTATTTTTGTATTTCGATTTGATGATGAGCGTGATAAAAGACGTGTGCTTGAAGGCCAACCATGGCACTTTGATAAATACATATGGTGCTTTGACGAACCATGTTTAACCGGGAAGATTACGGAGACTCCTTTGTTCCATGTTGCATTGTGGACCCGGGTTTATGATCTACCCCTCAAGGGACGCTCGAACACGGAAAATATCCGTAGAATAGGGTCCCTGTTGGGTAATTTCTTGGATGTCGATGCGGCACCTATATCGGAACTTGAGAGAGTGGTTAGAATACGAGTTTTACACGATGTATGTCCGGAGGCCTTTGAAGGGGAGCATAGGTATTCGTCTACCTACTAATCTTGTGGAAAGCTTTAGGGTTCGATATGAAAAAATACCCATATTCTGTTACGGGTGTGGTATCCTAGGACATGGTGAGAAAGATTGTGAGGATTGCCCGTATGAAGAAGACAAGCTTCATTTCGGTGATCATTTGCGGGCACCCCCAGGGAAGGCCTTTAAAACTGAGAGCGTGGGACAATCTGCGAGTGCACGCTCATTGAGTAAGGTGTTGGACGAAGTGGCGATGAAAAGGATAGAGGAGGAAACAGTGGAAAAATTGATTGACAAACTTCAACATATTGCTATTAAATTGAAAGAGAGGTCAAAACCACAAGAAGAGAGAGGAGGAGGGTTTCAACAAAGTCAGGGAGAGAGAAGGGAGGATGGGGAATTGGTGATGGAAACGAATAATGGAAACCTGGAGCGAATAGAGATGGCGGTGTGTAGTATTAAAAGGGTGAGCAAGGAGCTACAGGCGGAGGAGGTAAATGCGGGGGAGGATATGGGACAGGAGGTAATGGCCTGGGAGAGCTTGCAGGCAAAACAACAACGATCCGAAGGGGGGAAGTGGAAGAGGAAACAACGAGATCAGGCGAATACAACACGGGCCCAAGGAGAGAGTATTGGAAAAAAAAGAAGTCATGAGGTTGAGATAGAGGAGTTGGAGGGTGGTGAAAAAAAAAGACTTTGCGAGAATATGGGTGTAATGTCACCTGAGGCGGAGACTGAGAGAACTCAGTCCCGCCGGGCATTATGAAGCTTTTGAGCCTTAACTGTCGGGGCTTGGACCACCCCGAGGCAGTAGGCGGTCTAAAAAACCTCATTATTAGGGAGCCCCCCGCTGTAGTTTTTTTATGTGAGACGAAAATCAGCGTGAGGAGATGAGGAGGGTTCGTGCTAGCCTTAGAGATTATGATGGAGTCAAAATAGATAGTGCTTGGCGATCAGGTTGTTTGGCTCTTCTGTGGCATAGAGACGTTGACTGTGTTTTTAGATCGAGGAGGATCGATACATCATTTGGACTTCATTATAAAGCATAATGGGAAGGAATGGAGGCTCACAGGGTTCTATGGATGGCCAGTAGTGGCGGAGAGGCATCTCTCCTGGGAATTACTTCGATTGTTAAGCACAGAATATGATGGACCGTGGGTCTGTTTCGGGGATTTCGACGAAATTCTATATGCTAATGAAATGAAAGGTGGACATCGTGCTTTGTGGCAGATGAAGAATTTTCGCGACGCTTTGGAGGAGTGTGGACTTAGGGAAGTGATGTATGAGGGGTATATGTATACCTACGATAATGGACAGATGGAAGACGCTAATCGACAATGTCGCTTAGATCGCGCGGTTGCAAATGATAAGTGCATTACAGCAAATTGACTCTTGCGCCACGAATTATGCCACGAAAATTTGTTATTTGAGCCTAAATTTTACCTAGCCACGGGAAAAATTTGATTCACCACTTGGAAAAAAAATATGTCATGGGAACATTTTTTCCCGTGGTAGAAATTCACTTACGCCACGAATTTTATTTAAGTCGTGGTCAATAATCACTCTTGCAACGAAAGATACCACACCCGTGACAAAAATATATTTAACCACGAATTTGTTTAGTGGCAATTATATTTTAGCAACGACATAATTAACTTCGGTGACGAAATTTTTTTTGCCACAGATTTAATAAACGCATATGGCTAATATTTCTCCAAACTTAAATCAAATTACTTTCAAGTTAAGCTGAGTGTCAAATATTGATCTTAAAAAATTCATTAAAATTCAAACTTAAAGATAATACGAAAAACAAATATAATAAATTTGAAAATATTTTATTAATAAAAAAAATTGGTATTATTTTATTTAGTTTTAAGACAAAAAATTGATTTTTTGTAAAATTGAATACAAGAAAACTTTGGTTGTCAAATTTGTTGATTTTTTACTTGTAATCCCCTATAAATTCTAACGCAATACAGTGGCGGAAACACCGTAGATTTGGGATTAAAACACACTGATGTTCTAAATTTTACAAAAGAACGGTCAGTCAATACAAAGGCCACTTTTTACAAAAGGGCTAAAAATACAAATTCTTCAAATGGGATTAAGAATCCATAAATAAACATAACTCAAGCGGAGTAGGATCCACGCCACTCGCTAGCTCACACCAAACCCCGGAACACATAATACCTGCCATGTTATAAATATAACAGCCACAATTCAGTGGGGAACAACTCAGGCAGTTCTCCCAGCCATATTACATATTATTAAAGCATAATTACTATTATATCAAATAGTTGAAAACGGAAAACATTTAAAATGATACGGTAAAATACTTCAAAATGATTGTCAACCTGCAAATCAATGTCAATCCATATAGTAACGGCGTTATGAAAATCAATCAGTGTGACGGAATAGACTTTCACTAGAATCACACTAAACTAGGTTCGAGAATTCAGTCAAAACAAATTAGACTTCAGTCTCTAACTAGGCAACTCAAACTATAACAGGACTGCATGCAGCGAGGTCATGGCTTAAGTAATGTACACCCCTCCTGGACACTAACCGTAATCCAGTTCAACCCGACGATGACTTACACGATGCGATATCTAAGTTTAAGGTCAAAATATACACACTCCTGAACACAAACCATGCTCAGTTCAACGACCAATGTGTCTCAGTATAGACACACCAGCTTTATAGTTGATGGCAAAACGTATAACCTAGACTGTATTACTCTACCACGTACACTTGTCCTTATTCCATAACTCCAAAACAAAGTCGTTGTCGTAATTCGATAGGATTATCAAAACGTTCTTAAAAGAAACATTCTAATTTGGGAAACTTTCTTCAGATATTAACTTTCCAAAATAGGTATTATTATAATTAGAAATCGTTTAACATTTGAATTATATAAAATAGTTATATTAGGCATTGAGACATAAACGTTATACTTATTTTATAAATATATATTTAACGATTAAAAGTTAACGAAAGTCAAAATCATAATTATTTGTCAAGAGGTTGAAATATAAGTAATTAAAAGTATTAAATTACAAATTACCAGATTTTTCAGATTTGCACCATCTTACTATAAAATTCATATTTAAATAATTAAAAATCAAAAAACGTAAGATCAGTGAGGTTGAAAACTTTAAAAGCTTAAATACAACTTTTGTTTCTGGATAAAATTGAAATTCTTAATTTAACAGGGGGTTTTATTCGTAGTTTTATAAACTGACAGAATCCGACACCCGATCGTATTTCTTTAATAAAACACGTTTAAAAATTTATTTTAAACCAAAAAAAATTGGAAACATTACTAGACTCTTAAAATTTTAGGTACATAAATTACCCAGAATAAATTCAAAGCTTTTCATAGGTTTTAAATTAGGTTTTACAAAAATTGACAGATTCGCGGACTAATCTGACGTCTGTTCGTAAACAATTTATTGTGACCAAAATAATTGGAATTATTATACGAAATTTAAAAGACACAAACTAGACTTAAAATAAACTGTAGTCTCCTTTCAAAGTTTTTGAAAATAAAGTATTTAAATAGAAGAAATAAATCGTATTAAAGCACTAACAGATTTCAAAACATGCTGTAACTTTGTTAAAAACAATAAAACTTTCAATTTGATCATTTATATTAAAAACACGAAAATTAAGAAATTAATTCTTACTTATGCGTTTAGTCTCGGCCTTTTAATAATTTCAGAAGATTCGAAACATATTATCATAATATAGTTCAAACACGTTTACTAGTATAAGAATTCGATTTTAAAACGATACTACAAGCAACTATAACATATATATCATGCAATACCGAGTCATGCCATCATGTGTTACCTTCATCGAGATCCGAGTCAATTATAACAATCGTCTTCGTTGGAACTAGCACGATTACCTACGAAATAGTTAAAACATATGGTATTAAAACCATATCGAAAGTTCATAAAAAGAGGGAAACGAGACGGGGATGAGAGTAAATAAATTACCCTCGAGATGAGAACGAATAAGGAACGAATAAGAGTGAATCGATGAATGAAATTAGATGGAAATAGGCTCCAAAGCCGAGCACCAGTAGCGTCAAAACCGCAACACAATAGCATCAACAAGCAGCAACAACATCGGCAGAACAACGACAAACCAGCAGCAGCAACATCAGTGAATAACGACCCTGAACAGCAGTGTCAACGAACAACAGTCACGGACGACGAATGCGTGAACCAGCAGAGCAGTAGCATCACAGACAGCAGCATAACAGGACCGTGGCTACAATAGGGACGGACGTCATAAGAGCAAATCAACAACAAGAAGGAAAATAAGAATATAGGGATCGATCACCTCTAACGAAATCGAGCAAAAAGGCTGATTGGCGTGAGAAATAAAAGCAGGACTCGTAGCAACAGAAATAGCGACATTAGCCCGACATTAATCTCGACATCGAACCCAAAACCGACTCAGCACAAAACAACATTAGTAGCAGCGGAACAGGACAACAGCAGCCAGCATCCGTCAATTACCACAGCTGCAGTAGATCAGCAGGAGTAGCAGCAGGAGTAAACACGGACGTGAACGAAATCAGAACACGGAAACAAGTAAAGAGGCAGAAGAAGGAGAATGACGGTTGGCACAAAGAAACGTAGTGGGGTTAAAGTGTTAAACAATTAGGTGGCAAAAAGGATCGGGTTGTAAATCAGTCCATGACAGAAATAAGGTATTGGGTCAAAAGTCGGTCCATAAGAAACCCGAGTTGAAAGTAAATGGGTATAATCATTCAAGTCAAGCTCAAAGTTAGTGAAAATAAATAAATTTGTTCGAAAGGAAAAATAAAATGTATCTCGAGAGTCAAATAAACGTTTACGATTAAAATAACGTTTCTTGAGAAAATTAACGAATGTACGATGTAAATGAATTATTGATTTATCGAGGAAAATAATAAATGTTTTAACGAGTTTCGAGTTAAAAAGCAAGTTCGAGCTCAAATAAGGATTTTACGATTTAAGATGAAGTCAATGTAAATCCGATAAGAATTAAAATTAGAAATTACAAGTTAAACCGCAAACAAAATAAAAATAGGAATACGAATTTAATTTGTAAAAATTAGGGGTGTTACATTACTAATCATCATTTTTTAAGCAATTGATTTATCTTAATTTGACAATATGGTTTATTAAAATTCTATAATCTTAAGTATGACTTTTGAAAGACAACTAACATTTACATAATGTAATATATGCTAGCTAAAATGCAGCATACATACTATATCAAGTAAAATAAGTATGTGACTGATCATCCATCATTGAGACGTCTAATATTATTTAAGATTCTTTCATTTTTACCGCTTAATTAATTAATTTTTTTTCACATGTAATACACTTTTTTTAAGACAAAAAAACTTAAAAAGAAAGTGATTGAGCATGAATTTTTTTCCAAATTATTGATTTTCTTACAATATTTTAGTGTGAAAAAAACCGCTTTATTAAACTCGTATTTAAGAATTCTAATCGGTCTATTTTTTTTTATGGAATTAACTTTGACTGCGAAAACAATAATTATTTTTGTAAATTAATTGTGTTTCAATTTGTTTTGGTTAAGAAGAAAAATAAATGTATTAGAAAGTCGTGCCTATGTTCAATAACCAGTCAAAATAATTTTAAAAAAAAGAGAGGTATAAGTGAGAAAATCAAACAATTAACAAATACAAGTTAAAAAAATCTAATAATTAAGGACTAATAATGAGAAAATCCAAAATTAATTTATCGTCAACTATTTAATTCAAATATTCTAGAATATTATTTGGAAGATATTTAAAAAATAAATTTAATACTTCCTCTAACTTTCTATGATCTTCCCACTATATATTCATTTGAGTGAGAATAAAATAATGAAGTGGGAAGATCTTAGAAAGTTAGAGGAAGTATAAAATTTACTTAATGAAAAATAAAATTCGGTTAAAACTTGAAGTAAGCAAGAGGAAACTCAATGAGGATAAAAAACTGATGAAATAAAATAACGACCGATAACGAAAAGAAAAAAAAACATATCGAAAGAACTAACAATGAAAAATGTGGCAAATAGAAATTAAAATAAAAATATCGATAAATTAATGAAATCATGAGTCCGAAAATCAACCTCGAAACTCTTTTTTTTCCGGAATAATAATTTTTTAATCATAATATGTAAATCAATGGGGGAAAAAAAATTAATTACTCAAAAGTAAATGTAGTTTGTAAAAAAAAAATCACTTTAAAAGAATTCAAACCAATGATTATGTCAATAAAGTTCAATTTTATTTCTGTTAGCTGGTCATAAAACCTCCACAGTTAAACGTGCTTGAGTGAGAGTAGTGTTAAGATGGGTGACCTTCGCTCTTCGATGCGTATGGTAAAATTAAATAATATTGGAATGACTCAGCTATAAAGCTAGTGACCGTTCTAGATATGGCTACTATAGGGGTAGAAAATTCTTACGATTATTAATTTATTTAATTTATTATATATTTTGTCACCGGAATAAATCTCTCGCCACAAACATAATTAGCCACGGGATAATCCGTGGCAAAAAAAATCTAGCGACGGGAGACTCCGTGGCAATAAAATCAATATTTGCCACACTTTTTTCCCCCGTGGCTATTTGTTTGCCACGACCACTTGCGGCACAGATGGTATTTCCGTGGCAAAGTACTTTAGCCACAAAAATTTAGCACTTTTGCCACGAACTCAGCCGGGGCCCAAGTGCTCATTTGTAGTAGTGGTGGCTCGATATATTTCCAAGATCGAAGCCGATACACCTCGATCGAGAGTGGTCGGACCACTCCCCAATCAAGCTTATTGTCGGCGGTAGTCATGAGGAAGATAGGAGACAGGTTAAACTTTTTTCGGTTTGAGCAGATATGGGTGGGAGAAGATGGCTGTGAGGAAACAATAAAACGAGTGTGGGAGGAGGGGGCGGCGAGTTTGGGGATGTGTTGGCTCGGTGCGGACAGGATCGGAGTTGTGTGCGTGCAAGATAGTCAGTATTGATAAAATCCAGCGAGCTTTGAGCAACAAAAGAAAGCGACTTAACTGGCTAAATGAAGGGGGGAGGTCGAAAGAGTTGGTTAGGGAGCGAAGGCAACTGGTGAAAGATATTACCCGCTTTCTCAGGCAGGAGGAGATCTTTTGGAAACAACGATCAAGAGCGGTTTGGTTGAAAGAAGGGGATAAAAACACGTGCTTCTTCCCCCGAAAAGCTAACCAACGAAGTAGGCGGAACTACATCAGCAAGCTTATGGATGACCAGGGGCGTGTACCTGAAGAAGGGAATGCTATTGAAACGATTGCAGTTGGCTATTTTGAAGGCCTGTTCCAATCAGCCAACCATACACGAGGGACTTTGAAGCCGATCTCATTGGAGTTGAAGGCCGAGTCACGGAGAACATGAATGATATTCTTCGAGCGGAGTATACAGAAGATGAGATCGTAGTTGCATTGAATCAGATGCACCCGTTGAAGGCACCAGGACCAGACGGTATGAATGCTTTATTTTACCAAACTTATTGGAATGTCGTGGGGAGGCTCATCACAACGGTCGTATTGGATATTCTCCGAGGGGTGTTTTCCCGAGGGGGTCAATATGACCCATATTGTTTTGATTCCGAAAAAGAAAGGGCCTGAAACAATGAGAGACTTTCGTCTCATTAGCCTATGTAATGTAATTTATAAGCTAGTATCGAAAGTTTTAGCTTATAGACTAAAACGGTTTTTGGGTGACATTGTCACGGAAAATCAAAGTGCCTTCACGTCTGGGAGATTAATCACGGACAATATTTTAGTTGCCTTCGCGATGTTCCATTATATGAAGAATACAAGGAGAGGGGAGGGACATATGGCGCTCAAACTAGAAATGGCCAAAGCATACGATAGAGTGGAATGATATTTTCTTGAGAGAGTAATGCTAAGGATGGGCTTGGACCGACGTTGGGTAGAACGGGTAATGGCATGTGTGTCTTTTGTGTCTTTTGCTGTGTTAATAAATGGTGTGCCATCTTGGGAGTTCAAACCCACGCGGGATCTCCGACAGGGCGACCCACTCTCTCCATATTTATTTCTGTTATGTGCAGAGGTACTCTCCAGCTTAATAAAACGGGCAGCTGAACAGGGAATTATGCGGGGGATTCGGATTGCGAATTATGCACCGGAGGTGACTCATTTACTATTTGCGGATGATAGCATTTTCTTCACGCGAGCCAACGTAAACGAAGCAGGGGTTGTGATGGATTTATTGGCTAAGTATGAAGAAGCATCAGGTCAATTTAACAAAAACCACTATATCTTTCAGCTATTGTACGCCGATTTCGAGACGACGGGCTATTGCGAATAGGCTTGGGGTTCGGATAGTCAATTCTCAGGAGAGGTATCTTGGACTCCCAACTGAGGTGGGCAGGTCGAAAAGAACGATTACAGATAATATTCGCGATAAACTGAACAAAAAGCTACAAAGATGGAGAGGGATGTTACTTTCAAAGGCGGGTAGGGAGGTATTAATAAAGGCAGTGGCTCAATCAATCCCTACATATGCGATGAGCGTCTTCAAACTGCCTCAACATTTTTGTGATACTTTACTTCCGGTAGTATCGTAGTTCTGGTGGGGGATGGAGGGAGGAAAGCGAAAAATTTCGTGGATAGCATGGAGGAAACTCTGTATACCGAAGTGTATGGAGGGCCTTGGCTTTCGGGATTACCATGATTTTAATAAGGCTCTGTTAGGTAAGCAAGCTTGGTGAATGCTTACAAGTACTTTCAAAGGCGGGTAGGGAGTTATTAATAAAGGCAGTGGCTCAATCAATCCCTACATATGCGATGAGCGTCTTCAAACTGCCTCAACATTTTTGTGATACTTTACTTCCGGTAGTATCGCAGTTCTGGTAGGGGATGGAGGGAGGAAAGCGAAAAATTTCGTGGATAGCATGGAGGAAACTCTGTATACCGAAGTGTATGGAGGGCCTTGGCTTTCGGGATTACCATGATTTTAATAAGGCTCTGTTAGGTAAGCAAGCTTGGTGAATGCTTACAAGTACTGACGGTCTTCCTGCTCGTGTGTTGAAGGCACGTTGCTTACCCCTCAGGTCTTTTATGAGTGCAAATTTGGGTCATAACCCGACCTATACGTGGCAAAGTATATGGGAAGCCCGAGACGTCTTAAAGCTAGGATTACGGAGACGAGTGGGGGATAGGTTGAGTACCTATGTGTGGAACGACCCTTGGATCCCCTCCACTCAATCGCGAGCTATCCTCTCACCGAGACGAGCTGTTGATGCTAATATGCTGGTTATAGAGCTGAGAACTGTGGATGGAAGGTTCTGGGATGAGCATAAGGTGAGGCAATTATTTCTTCCGTTTGAGCAAGACCGTATTTTGAATATAAGAGTTAACAGGAGACACCATGATGATGATTGGTGTTGGGACCTCGAGCGAGACAGAATTTATTCTGTCAAATCAGCCTATCGAGCTATCACAGGAGGAGAATGGTACGATCAGGCGTGGTCCGAAAGGAATGCTGCGGAGAAATTGTGGAAGAACATCTGGAGGGCACCAGTTTTACCTCGGATTAAACTGTTTTTCTGGCAATTTAGTCATGGAGCGTTGGCGACTAAAAGTAACGTGGCGAGTAGGGTAAAGGATCTCGACCTGAGGTACCCAATTTGTGGGAGCTCCGTGGAGACAGGTCTTCATTTAGTTCGGGGGTGTGGTTGGGTGGGGGAGGTTTGGGACGAGTTGGAGTTGAAGGTAAAACCGGAGTGGGGATTTGAGAGGGAGAGAGATTGGATCGAGGAGGTATGAAAAGAGATGGATTCTAATGAAAGAGCTACATTTATGACTGGTTGTTGGGCAATATAGGATGCACGAAACAAAACGGTTTTCGAGTATCGAAGGGTGCAGGTTGATAGAGTGGTTAGCAGGGTTTGAGATATTGAGCGTCAGTTGCGTGAGGGAGTAAATGATGCAGATGACGCCATAGGAGGAAGTGTGGGATGGAGCGAAGGCTGGAAGAGACCGCCGGAAGGAATATGTAATGTGAAATGTGATGCAGGGGTGCGACGTGGGGGAGGTGTGGGACTAGGGGTGGTGTGTCGGGCTGGGACAGGGGAGGTGCTTTGGGCCATGGCTAGAGGGCTTCATGCGGAGAGGGAGGTCCGAATGGCCAAAGGAGAAGCTTTGCTGGAGGGACTAACAATGGCTGCAAGAAGAGGGCGCAAAATGTGATCATGGAAAGCGATTCCCAAGTCGTTATCAAAGCATTGCAGGAGAAGAAGGAAGGACATCACGAGTTTCATGGCCTTGTTGACGAGATCTTACAGCAGGGCAGCAACTTCGCGACAGTTCAATGGTCTTTTACTCATAGAAACTCGAATAAGGTTGCCCATGAATTAGCTAGTTGGGGTCTCCGTAAGTTGACGTATAATGTGTAGGATAGACGTCTACCGGACACTATCATGGACTTTGTCGATGCTGATTTGATTAATAGTCGATAACCTCGCTATGGGTTTCTAAAAAAAACCATTTAAATGTGTTACATGGTTTATAAAGTTGGTAGGCAAAGAAATCATTTCTTTACCTTACATGGTTTATTAAGTTGAGATAAGAAACTATTTATCTCTCCAATAAGGTGTTTTTTCTCATGGACCAAAGAAATCATAATTGATTTCTAAATCATAAGCAAAGAAACAATTTTTGTCACATGGTTTTTTACCCTAAGATGTTGGATATTGAAAGAGTTATGCCCACTGTCCTACGGATTAACCCGCTTAAGTCTATGTATTTGATATGCCTTGCTAGAGGTCGATGTCAGATTGACATGTAAATGAGTTACGTGTCTGGTAGTCTTAACTGGGCCCATTGGGTCACACACAATGTGTACAGGATATTATTAATATATATCGATATATTAAATATATCGGGTCAGTAGTAATACGGACCCAGCTGCGTTGTCGGGTTATGGTAATTAGAGTTATACTAATAATCTAATTATGGTAATTAGAGTTCTGGTTATAACCTAACTAGTGTATTGACCCGTGAAAAATCACGGGGTTGTTTGTATTTTTTTGTTTTTTGATTTTTGTATGTTTCACGGTTGATGTGATAGTGTCGTCATGATACTTTAATGTATATGTTAAAGTTGGTTGGACAGTATTATTGGTTTTTGACGTTGAAGCGGTAGTCCGTGAGAAATCATAACTTCATTTGTTGAAGGCTACAAATGTTTAAAAACAAACTTTGTTATTTTCGTGTCGGCCATTAAATTTTATAAGGTATATCAATTTCAATATTTAACGTCTACGAACCACTACGAATAACGTTTATTACTATAATAAATTTTTATTTTGTAAATAGTTTGTAAAGCCCAATTCTTTCCAATCCTTTCCTTTAATACATTGATTCCATGTAGTAGTTGCCTAAATGATCTTGGATGAATGTGAGTGAAGTATTTCAGAATACTGAATTATGTTGCTGCCACATCACTGCTATTGGTCTTTGCTTTAATAAATAAAGGATTCTACCTTCTCATCTCCTATATAAGGAGGTTCATATGATGAACCAAGTTATGGAATTAAGAGTATTAACTCATAATATATATACGGAGTATTCTTCTTATAATTAGTTATAAGAGAGATTTATAGAGAAATTGTGAGACGGTCTCACTTACCTTTATACTAGCATATATGTCGCAGTTTTGTACCCGTGTGGATACCAAAGGAGGCATCACGTTTGAGATGCTTTATTCTGTCTGTAGGAATTATTTATTCTGTCCGTGGAGATTATTTATTCTGTCCGTGGAGATTATATATATATTTCTGGGTTTATTATACTTCTTATTAATACGTTGTTCCGCTGCATATAAGGTATAATTGTTATCCCTCTACTTTTGTCTTTTCGGTTAATACTCGTAACAGGTCCTTGGGTTTAAGGGTTGTAACCCTACAGTGGTATCAAAGCCTCAGTTACGTAGTATTAATCTAATTGACCTGAATCTATGGCTCATAATTGGTTATGAGGGATTCTCCGCGCCTATTAATTTCATTATATTATTCATAGGAGAATTGTTCTCGTTGTTGTATAATATTCGCATGTTAATTTAAATAGCATTGCTGTGTTGTTTTTACCCTCTTCCGCCGCACTTTAGTTTGATTTGAAAATAAGTTTTCGCATGGCTTGTGAGCATGTGGCATGTCAACTTGCATTGTGTCTTGCATAAGATTTGCATAAGAAAATCACGTGTCATATAATTTGATTATATAATTTGATAATGCATATCATCATGACAAAGTGTATTTTCATGCGAGGTTTTTTTTTTTGCTAAGAGTAATTATCGTTTAGGGTTTGTTATAATTTGTGAATTTAATTTGTTAAATTCTAAAATAGACTCGTAAAATTAATTTAAGATCTAATATTGATTATTTTTAATTTAATTTTGCCCTAAATTGACCCATTATTATTCTCAATTCCCTTGTTGACGATGAGATTAATTTGATTTGTCAAGATTCGATTGAAATTGGGAACGTAAAATTACAAGAATTTATCGTTGACGATGAGACCTAATAAGATTAGGACAAGACTCGTTTTAATTTTGGTGGAGACGGAACGAAACGAGGACGACACGAGTATGACTCGGTAGGCACGGGTGTATCCCGGTCCGGTCGGAACGGGATGACCCGGGCGGCAAAAGTTTGACCAAGAGGACACAATATTTACTCGGACAACATGGTGTCGGGTCGAGCGATGCTTTTAAGAAAAGTCATTTTCTTGCGTTTGTGTGTTGATTATGAATCAAACATGGATTATACTTTTATTTTTCCGAATCAACGAAAAATTAGTTTTCTAAATCGGTAAATAATGTTATGCATTGTAATTATCATATTATCATAAATAGATCGAAAAAAGAGTTTCTCGAGTCTTATTTGATTTTGATGAATTTTTCATTTATATGACAATTATAAGTTGCGGATCGATTGTGGATCGAGTTTTGTATATCCGTTCAATTTTTCCGGGTGGAGAATCGTTTTTCATAGCTTGAAAAATGAAAGATATTGGTGAAATTGTTCAAACCAAATAGCAATTATAAATTGTAATACGATTATGAATCAAAATATGGATCTTTTAACTTGTTTTATGCACAAATCACTAGTAACAATTGAAATATTATGTCATAGGATGCATTATCTTATTGTTTGAGACTTGTGACATGTGTTCTTAGAACTGATAGGTCGCCTTGTAAGTTGACCTAGTGGCATGGTTAGGACCCATATGCATTTAATCTCTCTCACAAATATTAAGTATTGTCTTTCCGGAATTGACCACTGCAACAATTTCATACTATTGGTTGAAGTGACTACCTAAGCGGTGATTTGCCGATGTGTGTGGACTGAGTAGGTGGGTAACGGTTACCCACATGTTCAGTCTGGTTTGCTTAACATTGATATCAAGTCGGACTTGGGCTTTGAGGCAAATAGTTGGTGTCATATGATGACTAATTCCGACGAACCAAGAATTACATAGAGATGTAATTGACAAGTTTGTTGTCTACCTTCACTTTTGGAGCTTGAGCAGTGAGCCCAAGTTCACTTGAGCGACAAAAGATTTAGGCTCTTGGAATATTATGCGAACTTGAGGGTAGTTTCATGATTTTATCTTTAAATTGTGTAAGATTATTAATACTGTATTAATCATCGTTTTACTTTGCATATAATTGTAGTTGTAATTTAGTCCCTTTATCACATTTATTATAGATGAGTTTGAATTGTTCATCCTTGTTGATTGGTATCTTGAGAATTGTTCTCAAAATTAGAGATACGGATTTTGTCCTTGTGAAGGATAATTCTGACAGATTATAATCAATGCTAATGTACAGTATGGACTGTATAATTAGAGTCATGGAGATGACTATAAATACCAAAATCAATTGTTTCAATAAAAGGGAATAGTTCCCATTAAGTGAGAAAAATGTTAAAGATGATCTGATTAATCCATATATCATATGATGAGTGATTATATTGATAATCGGGAAATTTTGGATGTTTCTTTCTAGAGAAATAGGAATTGAAATTGTTTCAATTAGTCCTAAGTTTAGGTCACTTTATTATGAATAAACATGTGACTTAATAAGGTTTATCACCTTTTAGCATGAGATGTTAAAAGGCGATTGAGCATTGTATCAAGAAGGCAAATAGTACTAATGTTCTATGAGTTCATTAAGAAAATTGCTTGAGATAATGATTAATGAATCTAAGATGTTGGTTAAAGTAAGGAAAAGATAATTGTTGTCATACCCAAACTTTTTCCCAAGTTTAGATTAGGTACAAAATCTATATAATATATTAAATAGAAAGCAAAGCACTCTCCATGCTCCATACAACCAATGCTCAATTCTAAGGTAGGGCACTTGGCGCGATGCGATTGGATAGAAATTGGAAAGGCGGGAGTTGAATACATAAAGTCAGTTATTATTAGTTAGGACCTTTCAACTTCTTTCTCATTCATTAGGTAGAATCCAAGGTGAGAAACTCATCAACTTCTTCCTCATTGATGATGTAGAATCCTAGGTAAAGCAATAAATGTCAACCGCAAAGCACTCTCCATGCTCTATACAACCAATACTCGATTGTAAGGTGGAACACTTGGCGTGATGCGATTGGGTAGAAATTGAAAGCAAGTGAGTTGAATACATAATCAATGCGAAAGTTGGTTATTATTACTTATAATCTTTCAACTTCTTTCTCATTCATTAGGTAGAATCCAAAGTGAAAAACTCATCAACTTCTTCCTCATTGATGATGTAGAATCCTAGGTGAAGCAATAAATTTCAGCCACCTCCCATCCTCTTCATCTTCCTCCAACAATGCATTCTCCATGCTCCATACAACCAATACTCAATTCTAAGGTAACACACGTGGCATGATGTGATTGGGTAGAATTGAAGAGGAGGGAGTTGAATACATAATCAATGCCAAAGTCGGTTATTATTAGTTAGAACCCTTCAACTTCGCCAAAGTGAAGAACCCATCAACTTCTTCCTCATTAGAACCCTTCAACTTCTTCCTCATTGATTATGTAGAATCCAAAGTGAAGAATCCATCAACTTCTTCCTCATTGATTATGTAGAATCCAAAGTGAAGCAATAAATTTCAACCACCTCCCATCCTCTTCATCTTCCTCCCTTATAATCCACCACCTATAACAATGGGTGCTTGCCTTTCCCATTATACCATCCAAGTGTACAACGAAATCGAGATGATTCCCGCCGCCAAACGTCGTCTTACTGTTGCCGTTGGATGCAGACGACCTCGATTTTTTCCACCGCCCAGACTAACTCGGTATGTGCGTGGCTATCAATTCGTTCTTGCTTCATTGGGTTCATGGTTGCATTAGACTCATCTTAATGCTACTCATTATTAGTAGGAGTCAATCGATAACAATGGGTGCTTGCCTTTCCCATTATACCATCCAAGTGTACAACGAAATCGAGCTGATTCCCGCCGCCAAACGTCGTCTTACTGTTGCCGTTGGATGCAGACGACCCCGATTTTTTCCACCGCCCAGACTAACTCGGTATGTGCGTGGCTATCAATTTGTTCTTGCTTCATTGGGTTCATGCTTGCATTAGACTCATCTTAATGCTACTCATTATTACTAGGAGTCAATCGATACAACCTCATTCTCACATAATTGACATAGTATTGTTATTGTAATAATAAGTTAATTGATGAGTTGATGTAGTATAATATCAACACGTCGATCATAGATTTGGAGGCATCTCTACATCAATCATAATCTAATACACAACTAATAATGAAAAATAATAGAAGAACACTAACACAGACAACAACAGATGTGAAACATCAAAATTAGAAACAAGCACAACAAAGAGTAAGAGCAATAATAGATTGTTAAGTGTGTTGGACTTTGTTTCCAGCTTGCTATATAGTGATACTATGTATTAAAGCGCTAAAACTGTTATCCCATGTATATGTCACCTTTTGTCTATGATATAATAATACCTCACCTTTTACCAAAAAAAAGGGCAATAGCAACAAACTCAACAATGTAGACGAGAGAAAACAAAGGAGAAATTAGCACAAGATCAAACAATAAAATACGATATCTCACTATTTGTATAATTTAACGTACAAAAAAAATCACGTACAAAAGTTGAGAAAACAAAAAATATAAAATAGGAGAAAATAAAAATGTAGGGGGGGGGGGGGATGTTAGAGCACTATCTTATCTATTTATTAATTTATTAAAATTCAAACAAACCATCATCATCCATCATTTATCTAAGGGCAATAACAGCAACAGTTGTAGTTCCATACATCATATTTTCATTGTCATCAAGGTACATCTAACCATGTTTGAAACTTTCTATTTGATCTATCAATAGTGAAAGTTTCATATATTTATTGTGGATACCCTTTTTTTCTCTCATTTACATGTATGAAATCGATTCCTTACTTTAGAAACCGATTTCATATAAGGAACTTTATTCTCTAACTCAATGACATGAAACTCCTTATATGTTATCATTGCTATTGCCCTAATACTATTTTATACTCCCTCTGTTCATAATCTTTTGTCCCATTTCATCATTATTTGTGAGGGTATTTTAATGAAAAGGGGCAAAAGATAGTGAAAGGAAGGAGTAATAAAGTCATGTGTTCTGCTCTGTTTGGGGCAAGCAACTAAACCAACCGACAAATAAAATTAAGAAACGAGGGAGTCTGTTAAAAGACAAAGACAATCAATTAACAAAATTTTTAATTAAAAAAAACTCAATCGATCAATTAAGAAAGAAGAGAGAAAAGAGGAAAAACTTATCAACTCCACCTCGCTTCATCATCCTCTTCCATTCATCTTCCCCTTCCATAGTTCATAACTGTATTATCACCTACAACAATGGATACAAAAGTTATTATAGAGCATGAACCTCAATATGTCACCCAAGTGTACAACCAAAGCGACCCGATTAGACCTACAACCAAACCTCAATATGAACCTCAGTGTACCACCCAAATAGAATTAGAGTTTCGCGGTAAACACACCAATTAAAAAGGAGAAGAGAAGGCTAGACAAGAGGTAAGTGAACAATTATTATGTACATCAACTACGAGCACTTCATAATACATTGCTTATATTTTTAGAACAAAACTAACACACCCAATGTGTTATAAGTCTGAAGTGGTAGTAAAAGAAGCATCAGTAACAATAGAAACCATAGAAGAAAAGAGGCCAAGATTAGATTTGAAAATCTCAACTAAAGATGCGAGGAAAAACTAAGAAAGATCAAAGCCATGATTCAAGAGGATTACGTTCTCCAATAAATGTTAAAAAATGAATTATTAGTTACGCATTACATCTTATAGCGTTATATCTCATTTTCGCCAATAATCACTTGCTTACGTTTTTACAAACACACTTTCAGTCTAATTCACCTTGCTATACTTGTGGTGACATGGTTGATGTATATTTCGATACTTTTACTCCCCTTTTTCCCTACCATTCATTTAACATACATGTTATATATATTTATGTAACTTGCGTCGTTCAATCTTTCTAACCTCCGTCTTATTCAAAATTAAGGAATGTCTGTGGAAGTAACTAAAATTACAAAGACATGAAATCAAAACAAAAAAATGTATAAATTAATACTCCAATAAAATAAATATTGGACAATGAAGCAAAAAGACAGAATTGCGATTTACAAAGGCCATAAAACAATATATTCCTGTGCGGTGCACGGGTATGGCGACTAGTTATTTATTTTAATGTAGTGATTCAGTCATTAATGTAATGATAAATACATGACATTGGTAGATAACTTTCTAGAAGTGTCTAGAAAATCTGCAAATCAATTGAAGTATGACTTCAGGTGTGTATGTTACTAGAGTAATTGTTACTTTCATTCTACTGATTTGGTATAAAGATACCAAATGCGATTATCACATTGTAGATGTGATGGCTCAAAGAGAATGGAATAATGAATTAAGTGAGCGTTTTATGATTGAAATGGACAAACGTTGTTGTTTCAGTTCATAAAAGGAAATCACTTGATTTTATTTTAAAGCTTAATACTGGGATTGAATAATTGTTATTCTTGTACTAGTCATAAGCAAGGACATTGAATCTGTTTCATGTATGGGCATGAAAAGTTTTGATAAAAGTAGAACAATTGTTGCTCTATACCTTCCAAGAGTATGAGGTACAATAAAGCTAACATGATTGTTGAGTTCTACATTCCTAGTAGTGAATGCTTTTATTTGTAACATAATGACCAAAAGGTTTAACTCCCTCGACCTGAGTTTTACCCATCATGACATTGTCCTTAATCTATGATACAAGAATCATAAGAATAAGTTTCATAATGATGAAATTATAAACCTTATTGATAAGGATCAACTGAGGTAAATGGATCTTGTTTAGATGGATAAATGACATTAGTAGTGACTCCTACTAATTGTAGTAGGAGGTTACTTAGACTTGTTTTTTTTTTTATGAACGAGGGAACCCGCAGCCGCTACCTTTTTGGTGCGCACTGGGTAAACCCTCGGGTGTACGCATAGCCTGCAAACCACGCACACCAAGGTAAACCGCCCGTGGGCGACAGGCTCGAAGTCTAGAGGCATAGTCTCAAGTCATACAACTCCCACAAGTTCGCGCTTGCAGGGGCTTGAACCTGAGACCCTTGGGCCAATGAGCACAAGTTTTAACCACTAGGCAACACCTTTATGGGCGACTTGTTAAATCACACATATACAGATACATTTGAGTTTAACTAGTGATGTTGCAAAATGGGTAACATGTATGATTTTGTTCATTTGATGAAATTTAAATCTGAATGCTTTGAATTGTTTAAGGAAGTTCAGATGAAAATACAAGATCAACTTGATAAGTTGATACGAGTCGTTCGATATGATTGAAATAGGGAGGAATTGAACTAAAAGATTGTGATCATCTTAGAAGTAGTGAAAAAGTGTTTCAAACTACATCGAACCATATTTGATATGAATTGGTCTATGATGAGTTATGCAGATTTTATTGACTGTTTAGAAAGTTATGCACTATAAAAGTCTTTGTACAAATGTTGTTGTCCATCTAAGTCGAAGAATAGACACTATATGAGATATGGATTGAAAATGTTTTAAAATAGTCTTTTCTTAAATATCAAGTCTTAAAGTTTAGAGAAAATTGTTTTCTAGAACTTATACTCAATTATGACACGTGTTTTATTAGGGGTATTATGTTAATTCTACAAACCATCCAAAGAACAAAATTGTTTTGTTGCATGGAGTGGTATGTTTCTTTTAAAGAGATCTTATTTCTAATGGAAACAGTGGGAGTAGAGTCGACCTTGAAATGTTCAAGATTAACAGGAATTCTCTACAACTGTTGAAGAGGATATTGATGCATCCATGAAAAGTCATGATCATCTTATCTGAAAAATATTACCATATATAGGTTTGACCTATGATGAAACAATAATGGACAAAGACTCCAAAATTCACATAAAATCTAATAGATTCTATATACCATAATTACCAAGTATAGACTTTGGTTTAATGGGTCTTATAGTGAAGAATACTCTTCAATATAAAGACGATGTAGATTGATATAAGAGTATCTATGAAGCAATGTAATCCCCTATAAATTCTAACGCAATACAGTGGCGGAAACATTATAGATTTGGGATTAAAACACACTGATGTTCTATATTTTACAAAAAAGAACGGTCAGTCAATACAAAGGTCACTTTTTACAAAAGAACTAAAAATAAAACTTCTCCAAATGGGTTTAACAATCCAAAAATTAATATAAATGAAGTAGAGTAGGATCCATGCTACTCGCTAGCTCACACCCAAACCCCAGCAGCAAAATACATGTCATGTTATAAACATAACAGCCACAATTCAGTGGGGAGCAACGACGACGTTTTCCCAGCCATATTACATGCATTAAAGCATAATTACTATTATATCAAAATAGTTCAAAATGGAAAACGTTTAAAACAATATAGTAAAATAATTCAAAATGATTGTCAATCTGCAAGTCAATATCAACCAATAGTAATAACGGCGTTATGGATATGAATTAGTGCAACAGAATAGACTTTCACTAGGAGAATATTAAACTAGCTTCGAGAACTTAGTTCAAACAAATCAAACTTCGATCTCTAATCTAGGCAACTCAACCATAATAGGACGGCGACTTATCAATGCGAGGTCCTAGCTTAAGTAAATATGCACACCCCTCCTGGAACACCAAGTGTGCCCAGTTCAACCCGACGGCGTCTTACATGCGAGGTACGAGCTTAAGGTCATAATGAACATACACTCCTGGACAAGAACATGCCCAGTTCATCCCGCTCGGATACACTAGCCTTATAGC
Organism: Agrostemma githago; assembly: GCA_958450325.1. Taxonomy (NCBI): domain Eukaryota; kingdom Viridiplantae; phylum Streptophyta; class Magnoliopsida; order Caryophyllales; family Caryophyllaceae; genus Agrostemma; species Agrostemma githago. The sequence goes on from OY288256.1 coordinate 51,024,650, forward strand.
TGATGGCAAAATGTATACTCTAGACTGTATTACTCGACCCGTGCACTTCCCCTATTCCATAACTCCAAAACAAAGCCATTATCATAATTCATTAGAAATATAGTTCGTTTTTCAAAAGAGGAAACTTTATAGATATAGAAATTTACTTAAAATAATAACTTTTCAAAAGTAGGTATTATAATAAATAGAAATCGATTAAGAGTTATATAAAATAGTTAATATTAGGCCTCGAGACGTAAACGTTATATTTATTATATAAATGTATAATTCGTGATTAAAAGTCAACTAAAGTCAAAATCATAATTATTTTTAAAAAGGTTGAAGTTTATAAGTAATTAAAAGTATTTAAATAACAAATTGACAGATTTTCCAGAATTGCACTGTCTTACTATAAAATTCGTAATTAAATCATCAAAAATCAAAACAACGTAAGACTAGTGGGGTTAAAAACTTTATAAACTTAGTTACAACTTTTATTTCTGGAGAAAATCCAAATTCCAAATAAAACATGGGTTTTTATTCGTATATTTAAAAACTATCAGAATTAGACACCCGATTATATGTTTTTAATAAAACACGTTTAAAAGTTTATTTTAAATAAAATACAATTGGAAACATTAACTAGACTCTTCATAGTTTCTGTACGCAAATTACCAATATTAAAAAAAAAGTTTAGTATATGTTTCAATTTAGATCTTATCACAACTGACAGAATCGCGGATTAGTTTGACACCTGTTCATAAACAATTTATTGTGACCAAACTACGTATAATTGTTTTACGAAATTAAATAGGCATAAATTAGACTTAAAATAAATAGTAGTCTCTTTTCAAATTTTTCGGAAATAAAATTTTTAAAATAAATTATTAATTCGCACAAAAACACTATCAGATTATGAAACATGCTGTAACTTTATTAAAAACAACAAAACTTTCAATTTGATAATTCATACTTTAAAAATCACGAAATTTGTTAAATAAATTATTATATGTATGCTTTAGTCTCGGCCTTATTGTGGACATGACGTAGGTCCACCCCGACGCGGCCACGCGCGGGTTTGGGTAGGTGAATGAATCTCGTGGTAAGATTGTTCTCGGGTTCGAAATTTAAGTCAAAGATGGAGTCGCCACCGAATTTTGTGGTTATTCGGAACCATTCGAGCCCACTCTATGTTGTCATGGGCTATACACAAAGTACGGCCCACTTCGATTTCAGAGTTTATGGGGCTCGTCCCTTTGCATTACAATATCGATACCGTTTACACCGGCTTTCGTATATAGAATGACTCTCGTGCGCCAATGGTTTCGGACATCCGGAAACCAAGGTTCTGAGTAAGGGGTGAGGGTACGTGTTGGGAAACCCACTAAGGACACCCAACCCCGCCCGCACAATGGCGGCCTCTACTAAGACATCGTTCGTGTTCGTGTACGCGCGCTAGTAAAACGACTAAATGATATGCAAACAGCGTTTTTAGCTAAACATGTGAATTATTGGTTTGCTACGTCATTTAATGCATCTAGCTATGGTCGAAGTTGTTTAGCATGCGAGGCTCATTTATAAAGTGATAAGCAAGTAAACAAATAAAGCTTGTAAATAAAATGTACAAGTTACACGGGCGGAAATACAACCCGGAATTCACAATACAACGATCGATAGAAATAATAAACTAAAATAAGAAAAGCGGTAAATAAAATAAATGACTCGAAATGGACCCTTATAAACATACACTAGATTGCGAATTAGTTAGACGGACAAACTTTAATTAATTACGCATTATATTGCGTATTAATCAAAGGACGGAGGTTCGAGACCTAGGCGTGGTGCTAACCCGATCTCGAACCTCGATCCCTTGTCCCAACTTATCACCTCGAGAAATGGAGTCTAGATTAATCATGTGTCGGACACGACTAAAGAGTCGTCGACACAGAATTAATAGTGCGAGACCGTCAATCAAAGTCGTTTTTAAGTGTCGTGATATGCATGAGTTTTGAAAATTAGAATTACGTGATTGATTATGCACGCTACGACTAAGTCGTAAAAAGACGAGGCTCGAATGTTGCATTAAAGCTCTCGGTTTTCTAGGCTACAGGACCCACTTGATCGAGTCATGGCCTGACTCGGTCGAGTGCGTCCTCAAGCGTAGCTACTGCCCAGTTTTTTGGGTGCTACTCGATCGAGTAGCCTTCGTACTCGGTCGAGTAGCCCCTGTACGAGTGACAACTCATTTTATTTTTTTGGTTAAAATCGATAATCGGCCAAATTAAATACAAATATCACTCAATTTGAATATAATTCATCCTTCGGTGCTATAATCACGTATGCATGCGTTTATAACACCGTTATCGGAATTTTATGAAAATGTTATCGTTTAGATTGAAATTTTGAATTAGTAACGGAATTGCATCCCTCTACGTCACGACATTGGAATTAATCCTTTTGGATTATGTGATGTCGGTTTTCATGTCAACGGGTTCCGTACTATTCGTTGAAATGGGATCGCATGCGTTCAACTATGACCAATCACGATCACGTCATGTCCTTGAGCACATTGGGCCGGCGCTCCTCGTAAGGGCGCCACCTCCGTCGTTACTCGTAAAGGAATTAGACGGACTTTAGGCGATCATCATAGTCAAACGTATTTGAAACCGAGATTTTAATACTAGTGTATATATATATACGCGATATGTAAACGTTAATTGTTAGAATGCGAAATTGAAATGTTAGTAAATGATAAAGAAAAGTTAGTGTTAGAGTTAGCGTTACTAGAACAATTATTATATAAAATACGAAAAACGTAAACAAAAGATTAGAGAAGATAAAGATCGAGATGTGGTTTAGGACACCCTCAACATACATGCTTAGTTAGGACCTCGGAAATGGACTCGTAAATAGCGATGGGACGCCGGAGTATCGAGGATGTATGCAAGTTATGGTGTGTGTGTGTGTGTGCGTGTGTGAATGACTCGTCGGTTTTCGAGGGACGATGGCTCGGTTTTAGGCTTAGGGTTGCCAAGGGTTGTAGTATGGAGAGTATAGGAGGGTTAGGGTGAAAATATAGGGCAAATATGCATGGAAAAAATCCTTTTAAAATGAGAGGGGTTACTGGGGTATTTATAGATTTTACCCCACGACCTAGGGTCACTCGATCGAGTGGCCCTAGTGCACTCGATCGAGTGCCCTTGCAAACGGGTCAGACCCGGTTTTTGACGCTCCACTCGACCGAGTGGGTCAATCCACTCGATCGAGTGGATCAAGAGGATCGAGCTATTTTAGGAAGAAGTTGACTTTGATTGTTTTTTTTTTGAATTTTGATTTGGGCGCCAGTTTCGAAAAGTGAATTTGGCTGATTTGCGTGACGGGTTCGTCTTTGACCGGGTTTTGACCCGGTCGCTAAAAGACCGGATTTATTTTTGGTGTCGGTTTTGGCCCAAATTAGTCTTATTTTGCTTGGAACGACCCACTGGGCCTGGATTTTTGGTCTGTTTTGTGAGATTTTTACTCCGCTAAAACTCCATGTCGGATATTATTGATTCCGAGCCCAAATTCGAGTATACTAAGTCATGTTTGCGTCCGATCATCATCGGGTGTTTTTTTGGAGACTACCATAGACACCTGGCAGTCAAAATGCGGGTGTCTACAGAGCCCCCACTCTGACTGAGGCTTGGACAAGGCGAAAGTCAGAGTAGCTACCAGGCCAATCGCGGATTATGACCTGGCAGTCTTCCGGTCGGGTCGTTTATAGTCCAGTAGACTTGCGTGAAGGGCTCGCCAGCCACAAGCAGAGGGTCATACCTGTCCTGATGATGGTAGCTCCGTGGGGAGTCAAACTTGCCTTTTGGGGTGTAGGTGTACCCGTATGCCGACACATCACATCTTGGATGTAGCATTCCGGAGGAAACATTGACTCATGCTGGGGAATGAAATAGCTGCGCGGAGACTTGCATTTGAAGTCTGGGTGTACCTGTATGCTGATACATAACAACTTGTATGTAACACATAGGCAAAACACTGACTCGCACTGGGGAGAAAAGATAATGATTTTTTTTGAAAATGCCACAATTTTTGAAAAGAATTTTATCACAATTTTTTTTATCACAGAAATTTTTAGAAACTCTTAGGAAAGCTCGGGATGGCTTGATTCCTATTCCGGGTTCTTTGTTTGAAATCAGGCATGCACGCGCATAGGGCCCAGGTCTGCTGAGGAGGCATGACAGTTAGGGTTACAGGTGAGATTTCCTATTATAAATATAGGTCTCCCTGCTTCAACTTCTGCATTCCAACTCAAAATCTCCTACTTTTCTCAAAATCTTTTAGACTTTCAAGAAAACTAAGAATTTCTGTCATGGGTATCGATCACTTGACAGCCATGCTGCTCGCTTGGTCCCAATACTTTCGGGACGAGGAAAAGGTTCGGCTGACCCAGATGGGAATCGTCAGCCTATTCCTCCTCCAACGTCTGATAATTGACTCACATTACTTGGACGCCTGCCTAACGTTTTGGGATACTACCCATCACATCTTTGCGTTCCCGCGGGGAGAGATATGCCCTCTTCCTGAGAAAATTGCAGCCATAGGAGGTTGGAGCCCTGCTGTTCAGCCTGCTACCCCTCCGTTCTACCCGGATTCAAGAAGGAGGCTGAGGAAGTTCTTGGGTCTGTCTCATGCTGAGACAAATCGGATGGTGCAGGGAAATACTGTTTCCCTATTTGACCTGGCTGACAAGTTCATGAACAGCCGGGATGTGAGGGCTACCCCTACTTACAGGCATAGGACATTCGCCTTTTGCATGCTGCACTGCTACGTTTTTGAAGGGTTGATAGAGCTTGACTCATGCATGGGTCAAATCAGGCTGATTGGAGTGGTTGACCAGATGGAGACTGGTCATAGCCCTGCTTGGCTAGCCACTGGGGAAATCATCATGGGTCTGGATGCTAGGCCACTCGACCCGAACCGACGGCTGCCGGGAAGTACCCGTCTTTTACAGGTATACATCTCGTTTTTTTTTTCGCGTGAAAATCCTGATTTCCGTAAGTCACTCGATCGAGTGGACCTGTACTCGATCGAGTGACACTCTTAACGAGCTGCTGCCTATTTTTGGAGGGCTTACTCGATCGAGTCAGCTGCTGTACTCGATCGAGTGGGCTGTAGCGGACCACTCTGTTGCTTACGGATCCTGTGTGTACTTTTTAGATATAGTTGTCGGAACGGCTATCGATTATAGAGTCCCCTCCGAGCGTCCTCAACTACCGGAGCAGTCAGATTAGCTCCAGAAGACGGCGGATAAGCTCGAGCCATCAAATAAATCGAGCTTACTGGGATGAGGAGCTGGTGTTCCACGGGGGTCCTTTGATCAGGTGGACCGTCGCTTGGTGGTTCCTCCCCAAACTGACGGGATTAGCCAAGAGGGACCAAGCCCGCTACTTGGTGATTCTGTTCCTAGACTGGACAGTTCATATTTACCCGGATCGTCTCCTGAGGCAGTTCGGTTTGTCTCAGCGCATCCCTGAGACTGAAGCCATTATTAGCGTCTCGCTCCAATTGACGAACGCTATGTGCGACACATGGTTGCAGAGATGGTTCACCCGTCCTACAAGGATTGTACCCAGCCCTTGCCAATCCGCTTAGGTTTCGCGGGCTTACCAGAAATGGACTTCCGAGGAGTCCGAGGAAGCTCGCAAGGCTTTAAAGGTTGATGAGGCCTTCGAACTAGTTCGCCGAGAGACGGTGAAAGATAACAAGGACTTCTTCGACGGAGGAGATATTCCTGATGCTGCAGTCCGGGAAGAATCGGGTCTTAAGTCACAAACTAAGACTCGATCTAAGGAGGTCGGTTCTAGCAGCACACGGGGGCGGCCAAGCCCCCAGACTGATTTAGAGAGACGCCTTGGGCCAAGGCTGGCGGCCCGGGACCGACTGGGTCCGCGTGACCGGCTCCCTGAGCCCGTGAGGGCCCGACTTGGGCCTATTGAGGTGATAGAGGATTCGGGCTCAAACAAACGAGCCCGCGCTAGAGAGGTTCCTGTGGTGATCCGGGAACGCTCTCCTCCGCGTCGTCGCCAGTGGACGGCCAAGGAGGCCAAGGACAAGGGGAAGGGCAAGATGCCCTAAATGCCGAGTCCTTTAGCTTTATTATTATTTAAGTATTATTACTATTTTTGGTTGTGTGCCTTTTTTGTAATTTTTGTTTTTTGAATTCCTGCATTTTGTAATTTCCCGAGTTTATCGGGACTCTCTTTTTTTGATTTAATAAAAGAAGTTTATTATTAAACCGCTCCTGTCTTTTCTCGATTGCATTGGTTGTACCCTTTTGAGGGGTTGCCTACGTATCCGCGATTCGTAGAATCAAACCAAACGTAGTTCAGGCCTTAGTAAATTTGCAATCTCGAATTACACCAAGACTATTGGTTCAAGATGTTTGCGACAGTAGAATAAATGATTCTAGCTTATTGACTTGCTTTTTGTAAAAAAAAATGTTTTTGATAAATTTTGCTAATGACATCGAGAAAGGGTTAAGGGTAGTAACGCTTCAGCTGGTCTAGGTTGGTTGGGTTGACGAACTCATTCCCGTCCAGATCCGTCAGCATCACTGCTCTCCCTGATAGGATCTTCTTTACTAGATATGGCCCAGCCCAAATGGGTTTGAACTTTCCCCTTGGGTCGACTGGTAGTAAAGCTCGAACAGACTTAAGGACTAGATCCCCTTCTTTAATGTTTCTGGGCCTTACTCTCTTGTTGAAGGCTCGTTGGATCCTCTTCTGGTAGATTTGGATATTATTGAGGGCACGAGATCGTCGTTCGTCTAGTAGAACCAACGAGTCATACCGTGCTCGAACCCAGTCACCTTCGGGCACTTGGCTTTCTAGCAGAATTCTGAGGGATGGTACCTCTAACTCAACTGGCTGGACTGCCTCCATCCCATAGGTTAGGTAATACGACGTCGCCCGCTGTTGCGGTGCGGATTGACGTTCGGTATCCCCATAGGGCAAAAGATATTTTGTCGGGCCAGTCCCGGTAATTATCAGCCATCTTTTTTAGTATGGTGACAATTGTTTTATTGGCCGCCTCTACTGCTCCATTTGTTTGGGGACGGTAAGGCGAGGACGTATGCCTTTGAATTTTATACTTGGTTAGCAGGGCCGCAGTCTCGGCTTGAAAATGGGTCCCATGATCACTGATAAATTCATAGGGAATCCCATACCGGCATATTATCTTGTTCTGGATAAACTTGGCGACATGCTTAGCATTGAGAATGCGATATGATTCAGCTTTGACCCATTTGGTGAAATAGTCGATAGCTACTAAAATAAAGCAGTGCCCACCAGTACCAGAGGGATTTATTTTCCCGATTATGTCGATACCCCATGTCGAGAATGGCCAGGGTGACGTCATGGTATAAAGCAAAGATGACGGCATATGTTGCACATTGCCGAAGATTTGACAGTTATGACAATGTTTGAGATATAACCGGCAGTCGGCTTCCATAGTATTCCAGTAATAACCGAGCCTCATGATTTTTCGGACCAGCATGTGGGCATTCATGTGTGGGCCGTTTTCACCATCATGCACTTCGGCCATAACTTTCTCAGCCTTATATTTATCAACACAAAGGAGAAGAGCCCCCTGTGCCGTCCTTTTGTACAGTTATCCGTCATCCGTACGGATGAACTGGGTGGCTAGCCTTCGTAAGGCTTTCTTGGCTCGACCTTCAGTCCCGGGAGGATATTCTCTGTTTGTCAGGTACGTTAATACAGCCTGATACCATGGTTCGGATCAGTTATCTCAACGTCTTCGATGTCGTGAACGTACGCCGGCTCGGACCGCCTTTCGACGCAAATTGGCATACTGGTCACGTGATCAGGAATGTTCAGTAAAGATGCCAATTTTGAGAGTGCATCTGCAAACTGATTCTCTTCTCGGGGCAGGTATATGTACTCTACCCTTTGGAATTGTTTCTCGAGATCCCTTACTCGTGCCTGATAGGCCATGAGATTAGCATTCCGAGTCTTCCATTTTTGGAGTGCTTGGTTAATGACCAAGGATGAATCACCATGTACCCGGAGATTTGTGATCCCCAGATTGGCGGCGGCTTGTAGCCCGTAAATACATGCTTCGTACTCTGCTGCATTATTGGTAACATCAAAGTCCAGTTTGATGGAGATGTGTGTGCTCCCCTTTTGGTGAAATTAGGAGGACCCCAACTCCGAACCCTCGAAAATTGGATGCTCCATCGAAGTATAAATCCCATGTTTCAGTATCGGTATGGAAAATATCTTCGTCTGGGAAGGACCAAGTGTCGGTGTGTCCTTCTTCGGTCACCGGGCTGTCGGCGAGAAATTCAGCTACTACCCGCCCCTTAATGGCGTTTAATGGTACAAATTTTAGGTCAAACTCTGCCAACTTAGAGTCCATCTAGAAATTCGGCCATTGAGAACGGGTTTTTCGAAGAGATATTTGATGGGGTCCATCCTGGATAGTACATGGACCTCGTAGCTGAGCCTATAGTGCCGGAGCTTCTTAGTACCCCAAACTAGAGCTAAGCACGTCTTTTCGAGCATGGTATATTTGCACTCATACTCTAAAAACTTTTTGCTGATGTAATAAATAGCTCGTTCTTCGGAGTCAACTGTCTGAGCCAGCATAGCCCCCATGGTTGTCTCGGTCGTCGTTAGGTATAACGATAGAGGCAAACCGGGTTGAGGTGGCATCAAGACCGGCGGAGCAGACAATATTTCCTTGATCTTCTCGAAAGCAGCTTGGCACTTGTCATCCCATAGTACCCGTTCTCCTACTTTCAGTTTCTTGAAGATTGGTTCACACACCATGGTTAGTTTGGAAATGAACCGACTGATATACTGGACTTTCCCGAGAAATCCCCTTATTTCTTTTTCGGTTTTGGGAGGTTGCATCTCGGTAATGGCTTTGATTTTAGCTGGGTCGACTTCGATACCTCGTTGGCTAACGATATGACCCATTAATTTGCCTGATGTTAACCCGAAACTGCACTTTTGAGGGTTTTGCCTCATGTTGTACTTGCGTAGTCAGGTGAAGAATTTTCTTAGGGCGGTGATGTGACCGTCCCGCTCTTTAGATTTGACGATCATGTCGTCTACATAAACTTCTACCTCTTTATGCATCATGTTGTGTAATAAAGTGGTAGCGGTCCTTTGATATGTGGCTCCGGCGTTAATGAGACCAAATGGCATGACGGTATAGCAGTAAGTACCCCAAGGTGTTGTGAAGGTAGTCTTGCTCATATCTTCTTCCGCCATCTTGATCTTATTGTACCCGGCATACCCGTCCATGAATGATAGAAGGGCATGATCGGCCGTGTTATCCACCAGTATGTCGATGTGTGGTAATGGAAAATCATCTTTCGGGCTTGCCTTATTATGATCCCGAAAATCTACGCATACCCGCACCTTACCGTCCTTTTTAGGAACCGGCACGATGTTTGCCACCCAGTCCGGATACTCGGACACCTGTATGAAGCCGGCTTTGAACTGTTTATCGACTTCTTCTTTTACCTTGAGAGACCACTCGGGCCTCATTCGACGGAGTTTCTGCTTGACCGGTTAGCACCCGTCTTTGATTGGTATGTGGTGCTCGGCTATTTCCCGGTCTATCCCCGGCATGTCCTTGTAGAACCACGCGAAGACATCCTTGAATTCTTGGAGGAGGTTTATGAACTGTTGTTTCTCCTCGGGATCTAAAGATAACCCTATCTTGAGTGTCTGAGGCTCCAAGGTTGTTCCCAAATTTATGGACTCGGTTTCTTCGATTACCAGGTTCCGGGATTCCCTTTGCTCTAGTTGCTCGATCAAATGCGGAGGTAAGGGTTCCTGTTCGTCTGGTTTCTCAATGTCATTGCATAAAGTATTTTTGAAACAGAATTTAAAAGAGACAAGTCGTAAGCAGAACGGTTGTTATTATTGATTGAGAATTTGGAAAACAGCTCGAAAACAGCAGCCATCTGATCATTGGTCAGAGGCGGAATTGGTAAAGCACTCGGGACAGACCCCGAAGTGCCAGCAGTAGGAATGATAAAAGGGGGAGGGGTTACAGGAGTGATTCTAGTACTGACTTCCCTAGACTCGACCTCAGACTCAGACTCAGACTCCGACTCAGACTCGGACTCAGACTCAGACTCAGGCATGTCTCCCTCTCCAGTGACCAGCTCGTAGATTCTTCCCTGACTGTCAGTCCACTTGACAGTTTTCCTCCGGGCCCTGTTTCCCGTCTCGGAACCAACATCCGAGATCAGCTTGGTCGGGTCAAACCTGTTGCTGCGGAGAATCAGGTTGACCAAGTCTTCCTTTGGAGTCGGGGCTATGGTATCTTCCCCGAAAAGTAGCCCTAGCGCGGGCTCAGCATCATCAGCTCCATCGGATTGGATGAGGGCGAACACATCATCCGGAATATAGTTGCAGTCCCGGGCCAAGTGGGTCCTGAGGTGCTCCATCGGATTGGATGAGGGCGAACACATCATCCGGAATATAGTTGCAGTCCCGGGCCAAGTGGGTCCTGAGGTGCACAGCATTGGGTTGGTATAGAGCAACCTGAACAGCCCCAAACGTCGGTGTGACAAAGTAGTCAGCCAACCGTGGGCTATAAGGGCTCAAATGGATACCCTTAATAATGTTGCAGGCCTTTTCAATTCCTGCTCGGACAACATTGCTCGGAGTGATGGCATAACCGAGACCAAAGTGAGAGTCTTCGTCTTTGAGGACCTCGATGATCTTCCCAGCTGGAAGATCGGGTCGAGAGGTAGCCCCCGGAAAGAACCCCAGGTTTTGGAGCATCGTGTCGATACTCGTAGTGAAGTAAGGCCTAAAGAGGTACTCTTCCTCGATCATCCCCACAAAATCGAACCCCCAGAGGTACGTACGTCCCGTGGCGTTACAGCTAGCCACAGTCATTGGGGTTGCCTCTAAAGTAATAACATCGTTAAGCAGAGGCAACTTGATCTTTCGGTGGAGGGTGGAGGACACCGCCTTGACCGCGTGGATCCACGGCCTACCTAGGAGCAAGTTGAATGATGAGGTGACATCGATCACCTGAAATTCAAGCTCCTTTTCTATCGGGCCCGTTATGATGGTCAGTTTTACGGCCCCATCTGACGACTTTGGGCTCCCATCAAAGGCTTGGATGGTCTGAGCAGTCGGGATATAATCGGCCTCGGTAATGCCGATGGCTCTGGCGGTCCTTAGAGGAAGGACATTTACAGCGGACCCGTCATCAACCAGGGTCATAGGGAGGTATTTTCCTCGGCAAACCACCGTAATGTAGAGGGCCAGATTATGAGAGGTCCCGAATGGCGGTAGGTCAGCTTCAAAGAAAGTGATCATTGTGTCTTCTTCCTTAGCTTTGCCCTTCAGGTGGGGCAGGACCGTGGCTACCATCTCAACAGGGGTAACCAAAGAGTCAACCATAATTTGATCGAGAGCCTTAGTAAGTGCTTCTCGATGTTCCTGTGAGCTAACCAGGAGTTGCCATATAGTGAGGTCAACTCGGGTCTTCTTCAGCTGCTTCACAAGAGGCGTTTCAGCAGTCGGATCTTCAGGGGCGACTTCCGTCCTGAGTGGCTCAATGACGGTCGTCGGGGTGGGGGTGTCCCTAGAGCTAGTGGCTTGATAGGGACAACCAAGGTGGTTACTGGCTAAGACTCGGGATTTGGTCTTTCGGATCTCCTCGGAGGTGATGGGGACAGCTTCCTCTTTGGCGAGGTAGACGTTATCCTCGTCGTCGAACCAGATCCCGTTCACTTGCGGGATAAATGGAGAGATAAGGTGAGAGCAATCAATCACCTCCCCGGTAAAGATGGCGTGGGAGCTGAAAGGGTTCTCCTTGTTGCTAGGCTTATCTCCGGGTAGCGGGATTTTACCGCTTTCGATCAATCCTGGATCAAGTGCTTCAGCTTCCAGCACTTCTCGGTATCAAGCCCATTGTCCCGGTGGTACTGGCAATAGGCCTGAGCATTGTAGTTCTTGGAGCGTAGCTCGACCGGAACTTCAGGAGTTGGGCCTATCGGTTGGACTAGGCCTTTTGAGGATAGCCTTTGTAAGGCATAAGTATAGGTGGTACCTATATCAGTGAAAACCCGAGGTGGGGTGTTCTTCTTGGACGGGGCATCTAGTAGATTAACCGCGTCGAAAATGCTGCGGGTTGCAGCCTGGGGCTTAGTGGTGGAGGAGGAAGCCCCTTGGTACCCTTTGCTAGTGGCCTTAGTAAGGCCTTCTAGTCTTAGGTCGTCTTCGATCCTCATACCCATTTCAGTAAGGGTGGTGAAATTGGGTATGACAGCGTACCGAAGGTGAACCCGGTAGGAGGGGAGGAGGTTCTTGACAAAAGCCTCCACCAAAGTCTTCTCACTGGGCTTATCGACCAGTTTCACGCTCTCGGCCCTCCAGCGTTGAAGGTATTTGGTAAAACCTTCTTTCGGCTCTTGGGCCATAACCTCCAGAGATCGCATTGTGGTTTGGGTCTCGGTGTTGTCAGCATAGTTCCGAGCGAACTCGGTGGCCACATCATCCCAAGTAGGGTATTTCTTTGGGTCTAGCCTATAGTACCAGGCCCGTGGGTGCTTCTCAAGGGATGCAGCAAAAAGGTTCTTGAACATGGATGAATCCACTCCCTTGATAGCCATGAATTCCTTGAAGGCCCGTACATGTAGTAACGGGTCTTCGGTTCCCTCAAACATTGGTAAGCCCGTGAGGTTCAGGTTCGGGGGTAGCTTGTCGTTCACCGGGGCATACTCACGACTGTTTTCCCGATGAATGTTGTTACTCCCGGCTAGGTGCACTTGTTCCTCCAGTCGGCGAACCGCACTTAGTAGCTCAGTAGAGACCCATTGGTCTCGGTATTTGGAGTCCTTTGTTCCACTGCAGCCATGCGAGCAACAATAGCCACTTGACCAGCTCTCATTTCAGTCAGTTGGGCTTCAATGTCGGTCTGCTTGACGACCATGGCGTCCACAGAGGTTTTCAGACTGTTCAAAGCAGCTTCCATCTTGCGGGTGTGTCTGGTTGCCGGCGGCCTGTCTGTAAGAACATCGTGTAATCAGAAACTGAACCCAGATCTTGGAATTACAGAAAAGTACATCCCGAGCGACCCAAAAGAGAAGGACTGAGTGAAAAAGACTCGAGAAGGACACCTAGACGGATGACTCGTAGGTGGTATGACATCCTTAGGACTTTGGCCTTGTGGGCCTAGTCCCGTTCGAAGGAAGGTCCACGTGAGATTATTCCCCAGACTTTTGACTCGAGTGTACAGACGGACTTTCCTTTGTAGGGGTATGCCCTACGCGGGTTGGTCGTGCCTTGACAAATAAGGCGGACTCGGGAAAAGGGGGGAAACTCGTGATGTAAGATCGACAGAGTTTCAACGCTATAAACCTTCTACATACTATGCAAAGACCCGACACACGGATAGACGGTAGGTCCTACAATAAGGAAGATTTATTTTAGGAAAGTTGGATGCTTGAGGTTGAAAATTTAAATATGTAATGGGTGAATTTCCGAGAGTTCGAAAATTGAAAACAGAATTTCGAAAACCGAGATTAGAATTTTGAAAAATTCAGAAAATCAAGATGGTGTCGGAAATTCGAGAGTAAAACAGACAGCATGCCGACTATAGAAAAGGATATTTTGAGTCAAATCGTTGATCCTAAATTTCGGCGGCATTCCGAGTTTTGAAAATTGGATATTTTGACAAGACGGGTCTCGAAATGAGCAGCATTTCGGGTTTTTTTTTTCAAAATTGGGTATTTTGGAAAGATGCAATTTTGAAATGACGGTTTCTTGAAAAAATGACACGGAAACCAAGTAGCACGTAGTCAAACAAGCATTATAACGACGTTTATGTATGCATTACGCTAAGTCTCGGTCGGTCGAAATAGGGTCTATACCAACAACGATGGCTTTCTCGTAAATCAGGACGGACTCCCTAAGCCGAGTTGGTCTTAGGACATGCCGCAAAACCCATACGAGTTCCACCACCGAAGTCTTTACCGCACCCATGTAGGAATGCACCGCGGTATAGTGGGACGTCGGTCACAAGTAACCGGCCCGGGCAAAAATGGGTTATGCATGAATCATTAAACTAATGTGCGTACACTAATATGCGAACGATTTCTCTTCGAGTCTCACCCTGGGAATCCCGATGACATGTGGTACATCAGGTATCCCCAGCGGAGTCGCCAAATTGTGGACATGACGTAGGTCCACCCCGACGCGGCCACGCGCGGGTTTGGGTAGGCGAATGAATCTCGTGGTAAGATTGTTCTCGGGTTCGAAATTTAAGTCAAAGATGGAGTCGCCACCGAATTTTGTGGTTATTCGGAACCATTCGAACCCACTCTATGTCGTCATGGGCTATACACAAAGTATGGCCCACTTCGATTTCAGAGTTTATGGGGCTCGTCCCTTTGCATTACAATATCGATACCGTTTACACCGGCTTTCGTATATAGAATGACTCTCGTGCGCCAATGGTTTCGGACATCCGGAAACCAAGGTTTTGAGTATGGGGTAAGGGTACGTGTTGGGAAGCCCACTAAGGACACACAACCCCGCCCGCACAATGGCGGCCTCTACTAAGACATCGTTCGAGTTCGTGTACGCGCGCTAGTAAAACGACTAAATGATATGCAAACAGCGTTTTTAGCTAAACATGTGAATTATTGGTTTCTACGTCATTTAATGCATCTAACTATGGTCGAAGTTGTTTAGCATGCGAGACTCATTTATAAAGCGATAAGCAAGTAAATAAATAAAGCTTGTAAATAAAATGTACAAGTTACACGGGCGGAAATACAACCCGGAATTCACAATACAACGATCGATAGAAATAATAAACTAAAATAAGAAAAGCGGTAATTAAAATAAATGACTCAAAATGGACCCTTATAAAAACATACACCAGATTGCGAATTAGTTAGACGGACAAACTTTAATCAATTACGCATTATATTGCGTATTAATCAAAGGACGGAGGTTCGAGACCTAGGCGTGGTGCTAACCCGATCTCGAACCTCGATGCCTTGTCCCGACTTATCACCTCGAGAAATGGAGTCTAGATTAATCATGTGTTGGACACGACTAAAGAGTCGTCGACACATAATTAATAGTGCGAGACCGTCAATCAAAGTCGTTTTTAAGTGTCGTGATATGCATGAGTTTTGAAAATTAGAATTACGTGATTGATTATGCACACTACGAATAAGTCGTAAAAAGACGAGGCTCGAATGTTGCATTAAAGCTCTCGGTTTTCTGGGCTACAGGACCCACTCGATCGAGTCATGGCCTGACTCGGTCGAGTGCGTCCTCAAGCGTAGCTACTGCCCAGTTTTTTGGGTGCTACTCGATCGGGTAGCCTTCGTACTCGGTCGAGTAGCCCCTGTACGAGTGACAACTCGTTTTATTTTTTTGGTTAAAATCGATAATCGGCCAAATTAAATACAAATATCACGCAATTTGAATTTAATTCGTCCTTCGGTGCTATAATCACGTATGCATGCGTTTATAACACCGTTATCGGAATTTTATGAAAATGTTATCGTTTAGATTGAAATTTTGAATTAGTAACGGAATTGCATCCCTCTACGTCACGACATTGGAATTAATCCTTTCGGATTATGTGATGTCGGTTTTCATGTCAACGGGTTCCGTACTATTCGTTGAAATGGGATCGCATGCGTTCAACTATGACCAATCATGATCACGTCATGTCCTTGAGCACATTGGGGCGGCGCTCCTCTTAAGGGCGGCACCTCCGTCGTTACTCGTAAAGGAATTAGACAAACTTTAGGCGATCATCATAGTCAAACGTATTTGAAACCGAGATTTTAATATTAGTGTATATATATATACGCGATATGTAAACGTTAATTGTTAGAATGCGAAATTGAAATGTTAGTAAACGATAAAGAAAAGTTAGTGTTAGAGTTAGCGTTACTAGTACAATTATTATATAAAATACGAAAAACGTAAACAAAAGATTAGAGAAGATAAAGATCGAGATGGGGTTTAGGACACCCTCAACATACATGCTTAGTAAGGACCTCGGAAATGGACTCGTAAATAGCGATGGGACGCCGGAGTATCGAGGATGTATGCAAGTTATGGTGTGTGTGTGCGTGTGTGAATGACTCGTCGGTTTTCGAGGAACGATGGCTCGGTTTTAGGCTTAGGGTTGCCGAGGGTTGTAGTATGGGGAGTATAGGAGGGTTAGGGTGAAAATATAGGGCAAATATGCATGGAAAAAATCCTTTTAAAATGAGAGGGGTTAGTGGGGTATTTATAGATTTTACCCCACGACCTAGGGTCACTCGATCGAGTGGCCCTAGTGCACTCGATCGAGTGCCCTTGCAAACGGGTCAGACCCGGTTTTTGACGCTCCACTCGACCGAGTGGGTCAATCCACTCGATCGAGTGGATCAAGAGGATCGAGCTATTTTAGGAAGAAGTTGACTTTGATTGTTTTTTTTGAATTTTGATTTGGGCGCCAGTTTCGAGAAGTGAATTTGGCTAATTTGCGTGACGGGTTCGTCTTTGACCGGGTTTTGACCCGATCGCTAAAAGACGGGATTTATTTTTGGTGTCGGTTTTGGCCCAAATTAGTCTTATTTTACTCGGAACGACCCACTGGGCCTGGATTTGAGGTCTGTTTTGTGAGATTTTTACTCCGCTAAAAGTCCATGTCGGATATTATTGATTCCGAGCCCAAATTCGAGTATACTAAGTCATGTTTGCGTCCGATCATCATCGGGTGTTTTTTTGGAGACTACCATAGACACCTGGCAGTCAAAATGCGGGTGTCTACACTTATAATACTTTTTAATAATTAAAAGAACGATTTATTCTCAAATCTCGTAAAAACGATTTAAAACAACAAAACATGTGAAGATTTACGATTTTAAAGTTTACGTTATTAAAAGCGAGACATACATATATTGTCTAATAGAAATCTAATTTCTTTACATGCAACTACAACAATAATATCACGTAATACCGAGTAACGTGTCAATGTTACCTTAATCGAGATCCGAATCAATTAAATAATCATCTTCGACAGATCTAGCACGATAGCCTACGAAATAATTAAACATATGGTATTAAAACCACATTAAGTGAATAGAAAGGAGAAAAAGAGATGCAGAACGAATAAGAGTAATTAAATTACCCTCAAGATCGGAAAGAATTAGAGACGAATTAGGATCGGATTGATGATGAATGAAAAGATGAAGCTAAGTTTAAAAGTAAAACATAGAGGAGAAAAGAAGACTTGTGTGGTGAATATAATAGATTAGAATGAAAGAGAATATATATAAAGAGAAATTAGGAAGCTAAAAGATAGCAATAATCGAGTCACAAGGACTCTTAACTCAACTAGGAGACGAGATGGTTAAGATGGAAAGAACGAGCAACAAATCGAAGTGATAAGTTTCCGATTAAAATAAAAACGAGGATAAGATTTAAAATAGATAGAATAAAAATAATTTGTAGTGTTGATAAAAAAAAGTGTCCAAAAATATTTCTCAAGTCGAAAAAAGAAGGTTCGTAAAATAATATAATCCTTTACGAAGAAATCGTATTAAAACGCGTTAGAAAATAATTATTTATGAAATCGTGTAGTAAAATAATTAAACAGTCATTTTTCAAAAATAAAATATTTGAGCTAGAAATCATTATAAATATAATTGAGCATTTTTAGAAAAAAAAATAGTTCAAACTTGATTTTAAAACTATTGTTCATAGAAAATATGATTCCTCAAAAATAATTTCATAAAAGAATTAAATGGGTTTTCGAATAAAAATAGAATAATTAAAATCCCTTTTACGAAAATAAATAATTTTAGGCTCGATAATGAAAGAGACCTCGAAATGGGAAAAATGTAGTTGAGAAAATATTACAAAATTACGATATAATCGTAACGGAACAGATAGCAAAATTAGGAATTTGCGGGTGTTACAAGCATAGCTGGTAGTTAAGGATTGATCTCATAGTAATGACTATGGAAAAACCTTTTTACAACATTATGCTTAAGTCTATTAAGATTGATTTAGCATTTTGAATGTCGTCACTCATTATGATGAGTTTTGGACATATGTGAAATACATTTCTTGAAAGGGATGCAATAAGATGTGTGTGCGACACATCGTATGAATTTCATATTATTAAAATTGCTAGGTAAATGTGAATATTCCGATTTGATTGGAGCATGGAGCAAGTATCTTCGTTCTCAATGTAATAATTCAAAGATGTTTGTTTTCCATTGAGATGAAGATAGACAAAGTGTGTACAAGAGGCTAGTGGGAGTGCATTTATTGTTATGATTTGGTATGTAAGTGACATACTTCTCTAACTGAACGACATTTGATTGCTTTAGTCTATGAGACTTTGTAAGAAATGTGTTTATTAAGTGCTCATGTGACGAGTTGTGGACATGACATAGGTCCACCCCGACGCGGCCACACGCGGGTTTGGGGAGGCGAATGAATCTCCATATGAGAATGGATCGAATTGAAATTTAAATCGAAGTGGAGTCGCCACCGAACTTTGTGGGAGTTCGGGCCCATTCTAACCCACTCTATGTCGTAGTGGGCCGTATACAAAATACGGCCCATTTTCGATGTCAGAGTTTATTGGGCTCGTCCCTTTGCATTGCGGTACCGATACCGTCACTACCGGTTATCGTGTATTGAATGACTCTCGTGCGCCAACGGTTTCGGGCATCCGAAAATCGAGGTTCTGAATAAGGGGTGAGGGTACGTGTTGGGAAGCCCACAAAGGACACCCAACACCACCCGCACATTAGCGGCCTCTACTAAGATATCGAAAGACTTTCTAATACGCGCGTTTGTAGTTCGGTGAAAATGATATGCAAACATTATTTTCCCTAAACATGCGAAAAATTGAAAGGGTTTCTAAGTCGATTTAATGCAACTAAAACTAACGTCGAAGTTAAATTTAGCATGCGGGTTCATTTTAGTACGATAAAATAAACAATAAATCAACAAGGATGAAAACAAACGTGTTAGTAACGGTATAACGATAATAACGGTTTGCGAATAATATAGAATAAATAGATTGATGTAAATGAGATGATGCACGGTTTTGAAATGTAATATTTGACGTGATTGATTTGACATGTATTGACCTATGTCATAAAAAGAAAGTATTACCGAAACTAGAAGACGGTGTAGGACTCACGATTTTGACGTGATAATGGGCCACTCGACCGAGTCATTGAAGAACTCGACCGAGTGGACCCTTAGAAGAGCTTCTGTCCCGTTTTTTAGGCAGTACTCGATCGAGTTATTGATGAACTCGACCGAGTACGCTGCCACTCGATCGAGTCATTGCGAGACTCGACCAAGTGGTGGCTAAAAAAAGTACGCTGTCTTGGTTTTTGAGGTGCCACTCGACCGAGTGGGCTAGGCACTCGGTCGAGTGCCTTCTGTACGAACTAGGGTTCGCTTCCAATTTTGTTATCGATTGCGAGATTGCTTTTCGATTTTGGTAAATCGTTGATTCTGCCGAATAGGGCATAAATATTATATAATTTATGCTCGATTCGGATTTTGATAAATCGTTAATTTCGTTGAATCGGGCATAAATATTGTAGAATTTATGCTCGATTCGTATGTATGATACTCGTCGTATCCAACGTGCGATTATCGGATCGACATCGGATATTAGAGCTAGATAAAAAAAAGTTGCTATAAGTCGTTTAAATTAACTAAAACGATATAAATTTCCTCCGCGTTTATAGTGTCGTATTAATTCTTATCGAATTAGATGACATCTATTTTAGCATCAACGAAAAACCGTGTTAGTTAACTTATTTGACTAAATCGTTCGAATTCGACATCCAACTATTGAGTTGGTATCGAATCTACTAGATCGACACTTGAATTAAAAAAAGACTAGATTTGATTCCCTCCGCATCCCGACATCATAATTAATTCTTGCGAATTGTTTAATGTCGGATCCGCATCAAAAGGTTTCGACTCAACTTAAAAAAAAATGTTTGTTCCGAAAATAGTTTTAGAATCAATGAATGTACAATTGATGATAATGCGAACGAAAATAAAAGGTTGTTGTTTATGTTGACTTGTTTCAATAATCAAGTGCTAGGGATGTCGGGATAAGCGACCGGCAACGCTGGGTGCAATACCCTTGTATATTCGAGTTTTCTTATCCCGACATCATTCGCACTCGACACAAATTCACAAGTATTTTAATGCTTTTAATACTAGTAATTATTAGCAATATTATAGACGCGATAATGACGATAAAAAGAAATAAAAAAAAAAAGGATGATGACGGTATAGACGACGCAAAGGAGAAAAGAGAAGAACAGGATTTGGCACCCTCAACCTACATGTTCTTGTTCTCGGACGGGACTCGTAGTTATGGCTAGCACGGGAGTATCGAGATGTAGGCTAAGTTATGGTGATTAGGGTTCGAATTCCTAGATGCTAGGGTTAGGGTTTTAGTGTAGACTAAGGATCGATTAGGGTTTTTTTAGGGTTCGAAAGATGTCTTGAAGTGTGTGCATGGGGTGTATATATAGGCTAGGCTAGGTACCCCCGGCTAGGGTTACTCGACCGAGTAACTGGCCAACTCGGTCGAGTGGCCCAGTGCGACTGCATTCGGGCCTGAATGAGGGCCCACTCGATCGAGTGGGCTGAGCACTCGATCGAGTGGGTCAACTGGTACGAGAGGTCCGGGTTGCTTGGACCTCGGGTTGGATGTTTTGTATGTTTTGTATTTGGACTGGGCTTATGAAATTTGGATGGTTGTTTTTTATGTCTCGGAAGCGGCTTTGACCGGGGTTTGACCCAATCGCTGTAAGTCGGTTTTATTTCCGAAGTCGGTTTTGACCCAAATTAGTCTTGTTTGATTGGAAACGACCCACTAGGCCTGAATTTGAGGTCATTTTTGTGAGATTTGTACTCCGTAAGTGCTTAAGCCAACAACTAATGGTTTCGAGCCCATATCCGAGCGCGTAGAAACACGTTTGCGTCCGATCATCATCGGGTGTTTTTTGGAAACTGCTATAGATACCTGGCAGTCAAAATGTGGGTGTCTACACGAGTAGATACTAATCTAGTGAGTGTGACTAGAATGCTATCTAAGAATTGTTCCTTTGCGCTTAAGAAGCAAAAGGGAAATTATTTAAGAGATGTGCATGATGTGATAAGCGAATTATTGTAAACAAGTTACAACGATTCATATTTCCAAATAGACAAGATGACGTGAGATTGTAATCTCAGTAAATTTTGTTTTGGATGAGAAGTTGTGTGTTGGAACGGTTCTAAAGGACAACTTTGTGACTAGTATTATAACTAAAGTTAGTGTTCTATTACTTTTGAAGGAAATAGACGTTTGATTACGAATCAAGCACACATTCAACTTTAAAGTTTATGAAGCAATTTGTTGCTTATGAAACTAACAGTTTGCCTTAATTGAGAGAAGGTAGATTGGTCATATGCTTGTAAATAACCGATACAAAGGTTGTATGTCCCGAAACCTCCTCTACATAAAGATTATATTGGTTATGATCGGTATAAGACGCATGAGCGAGTGGTCTTAGTACTTTTAGAGGTGTTTGGTTTAGTGGAGTTATTTTTATAATTGATATATGTAGAACATATTGTCATTTGGTTAATGTAACCGAGTTTTGTCCTTAAATAATTTACATTGATGAAATAGATCACTAAGTACGTGACTTAGTCTTGGAACTCTATTTGGATGATGTAATTATTTTTGTCTCTAGTCAGGGTATTGTGTTGGGACATTTGAATACTCTTAAATGACTAGTGTGTGAGTTGGTTGATGACTAAGTTCCTTGAGTCATAGGTATTGAAATACTAAACCAAACACACTGGTGTATGTTAAGAACATGCATTAGACAGACCCGCCGAAAAGGATTTTACTAAGATTTCGCTTAGTGCCAGTAAAGTTTTTTGCAAGTTATGAACCTGTACGGTCTTTAATTTAGGCCTGAGTCTTTGACTATTCTGTACATGTGATGTGTATGCTTTGATACTATTCCTCGTCAGCTGTGAAGGGGGGCTATGGATGGTTATTGGGCATGCATGGATCATGTGATAGGATGTGGTTAGGCAAGAGGGGATTTGCTCTTCCTTTATTGAAGGGAATTTATTGTTTCTTGGCCACTCGAAAAGTGTGACTTATGCAAATGCGTGGCCGCGCTCAAATAGGATGATTGTCATCTATCTGCTCTTTTAACAAGTCAACTCAAAGATTCGAGTAAAAGATTGCGATATGTGAGGATGACACTTCTTCTTACCTCATTCTCAATTGGAGACAATAGTAGCAAAGAGACTTAACGTCGTTCTCGGGAGGACATGTACAAGTGGGAGACTGAAAGAGTTATGTCCACTGTCCTACGGATTAACCCGCTTAAGTCTATGTATTTGATATGCCTTGCTAGAGGTCGATGTCAGATTGACATGTAAATGAGTTACGTGTCTGGTAGTCTTACTAGGCCCATTGAGTCACACGCAATTTGTACAGGATATTATTAATATATATCGATATATTAAATATATCGGGTCAGTAGTAATACGGACCCAGCTACGTTGTCGGGTTATGGTAATTAGAGTTATACTAATAATCTAATTATGGTAATTAGAGTTCTGGCTATAACCTAATTCTACTTTCTCATCTCCTATATAAGGAGGTTCATATGATGAACCAAGATATGGAATTAAGAGTATTAACTCATAATATATATATATATATATATATACGGAGTATTCTTCTTATAATTAGTTATAAGAGAGATCTATAGAGAAATTGTGAGACGGTCTCACGTACCTTTATACTAGCATATACGTCGCAGTTCTGTACCCGTGTGGATACCAAAGGAGGCATCACGTTTGGGGTGCTTTATTCTGTCCGTGGGAATTATTTATTCTGTCCGTGGATATTATTTATTCTGTCCGTGGAGATTATATATATATTTCTGGGTTTATTATACTTCTTATTAATACGTTGTGCCGCTGCATATAAGGTATAATTGTTATCCCTCTATTTTTGTCTTTTCGGTTAATACTCGTAATAGGTCCTTAGGTTTAAGGGTTGTAACCCTACTGATATATCTATGTGCTTTAAAAGAGGTTAAGTCGACACAATTTCCAAGTTTGATTGGTGTAGTCTGCTAGTGTTGATTATGCAGTCTTCCGTGTTGATTACTTGTTTCTCAACATGTTGGTTCGATGAATCAACTTTGTTTTCTCCACAATAATACTATATATATCATCTTCCTTCATTCACAAAAGATAACCCGAAAAATATCTCTTGGATGTCTTGATGGTAGGGATTTGTCACGTCCCAACCGATCAATAAATAAACCGGCTAATCCTAACTAGGGTAGATAGGGTAAGTCGGGTCGAATCCACGGGGACGGTAAGAGGCGTCTAGACTAAGGTCGCCTAAATATGAGACTAAGTCAACGAGCTAGACTAAACAAAATAATTAAAAGGGGAGAGAAGGCTAAGACTATGACTAAAGAGACGATGAAAACAAACAAGGAAAACGGGCTAAGATTAGGTCGGGTTCAAAGGGGCAATGGAATGGTCGAGGAAGAACTAGAGTGAAGGGAGTAGTAGGGTAATCTAGGTGAGGTCTGGGCTCTCGCTACGTAGACCGACCTAGAGGTTCCACCTAAAACCCATCTTGGCGACACACATGACAAACGGGGTTACTAGCGCGCTATAGTGGCCTAGGTCGCATCCAGGCTCTCGCTACGTAGACCGACCTAGAGGTCGTCCTCACCGGGCTCTCGCTACGTAGTGAGGGAACCAAACCCACAAACAAACTATCACCCACAAGAGAAAAGGCAAGAAAAATAAGTATTTGCAACTACTAGTCATTCAAGCATTTCAACAAACATGTAACATGCATCAAACCAAGAGGAAACCCAAATCTTCCACCAACATCTCCAACAAACCCTTAATCATCCATAAAACACCCTAATCACCCTACTAACCCTAGCAAAACTCTACTCAATCATATCTAAAGGAAAAACCAACAATAACAAGATGAATCAACACAAACATCAAAACATACATAAACAATCTAGTGAAAACAATGAACTATGAACAATATAATGAACAAACATTAGAACTTGAATGAAATAAACAAAGATTAAGAATAAAAGGATGAAAAAGATTATACCAACTACAAAGGATGAAAAGAAGAACACTTGCATAGAAGAAAACCCAAATTATTCCACCAAGGTTGTCAATCTTGGATGGATTCTTCAAGAGATCCAATAATACAAGAGTAAACTAAGATTAAAGAGTAATTAAGGACTAATCTACACTAATCTAATCTAATCTAATCTAATCTAACCTAAAGTAGTCTAGGGTTTTAGGGGAAATGTCTAACATAAGCTTACATAACAAGGGAAGAGTATATATAGGGTTACAAGTGGAAAGGAGAAGAAAGAAAGGAGCGCGGGTGCCAGGTGGCCCATCCCGGCCGGGAAGGGGTGGTCCCGGTCAGGACGGTGGCCGGTCCCGGTCGGGAGCAGCTCCTCCTGGTCGGGAAGGCTTACAGCTTGCTTCTTCTTCGTTTCCTCCTTCATCCCGGACGGGATGAGGCCATACCCGTCCGGGATGAGTCTTGTAGGCCTCCAATATGAACTTTTTGGTCCCTCCTTGGTTCTCATGGGCTTCCCATCGATTCTCGGGACTCAGGATCGGGTCTCGAAGGCTCGGGATTGGGCCCCAAGGTCTCGGGGTCGATTCCAAGGCATCGAGTCATTTTTCCTTTACTCCGTTGGCTCCAAAATGTGTATGTATCGAGTCGGAATCGCTCCAACTCTTCCAAATCGGTCTCGGGAACCTGAAACGAACTAAAGGAAGCATAAGAAGCCCATAAATCGCTCCCAAGGAGCGATTCCACAAGGAAAATGGGACCAAAACACTACAAAATAGGCACTACAAACTACACTTATCATGTCTATATACAAAACTCGTTCTCCACTTATATAAAAGAGTTATTTGGCAACGTTCTTGGCAGAGTTCAATTTGTAATTTTGTCTACACCGGAGCTACAAAGTTTTTCTACTCCTGGGGGTTGATTGTCATGGAAAACCGTGTGTAGAGTACGGGACAAATTCGACTTTAGAACAGTGACTTTTCACGCCACAACCGTCTTTTATCCAATCATCCTGATAAGTTATCTCATTGGTATTTAATTTTATATTAACTCAATTGTATTTATTTATTTATTTATCATCTTAATTTTTATAAATCGATATACAATAATCTTGTTATACTCGCATTAATGTGATCATAAATTTTTTTCGATACTACTCCTAAACTCCGTATCATATTTACAACATAAGACACCTTTGACTTGGAAAACATCTCCATAATGATGTATTGATGTCTTAGGCATTTTAACATGGTTTCTTTGCCCTCTTTTGTAGGGGAAGAGAGGAGCCATAGTGGTCCCGGCGCCCGGAGAGGAAATTGTGAGAGCAAAGGAAAGCTCTTTTTTTACTGCGAATCAGTTAGTTATCGTAGATAGCGTCTAACACCAGAACCACTCCACAACATAACCAAACCTACGTAGACCCATTTTCGATAATTATTTTGAAATTAACCCCATTTCGATAATCTTCTTTATATTAAATCAAGGACCATTTAATCCTACATGGCACTACCCATTGCTTCCCATTTGAGAATAGAGCCAATTTTTTGCACTTGGTTGTTTCATGTATAGTTTAGTGTATTAGTGTGTGTAGGTAGTTTGTAACCAAGCCTTATTTGCATTCAATGATTCGTCATTCATCTCGGTGAAAGTCAATAGCTTGCATTACCGAAGCAAGCTTTAATTCACCTTCACATTCCAATGCTCATTCAATCCATCCCCTTAATCATCATAGGGAAGCGATCAACCTACACAACTTCACACATACATACATTCTCGAGTGCATCATTACTCATGGCTGCCTAGGTAATCGTCTGCTCAATGTTCCAAGAGTGAATTCACGGCTCTTCGTCTCCATCGAATGTGTACAACGAGTCATCCTCTGTTTTCTGCTATAAAACCGTGTTGTAGTTCTCCAATGAGTCATCATGTTTTGCCCTTTTCTCTAGCTTCAAATTCCAGAGCATCTTTGAACAACTTAATACCAAGGTTTACCATCTCTTTCTCTCCCTCATTATGTCTTCATCCACGTCCGATCTGACCAAGGAAACATTCTCCTCATTATGTCAAGGTGTACGGCTGAGAGATATTGACGTGCGGGTCGTCTATCGGTGGACCAGACCGGAGTACATTGACAAGACGAAGGTCGAAGCTGTTGAGCTACTACTCATTGATGCGAAGGTAGTATTTGAACGAAATTAGCTGTTTTGTATTTGCCGTTGTTTTCCAGTTTTGTATATGTTTTTGTTCTATCGAAGTTTTTGATCTCATGTCGATACTATGTTTGTTTTGTTAGAATGAATTGGTTCAAGCGTCAATTAAAAAGTCGTTGATTCATAAGAATAAGGGTTATTTCGTTGTTGGTGAGGCGTACAACATCCAAAGCCTCACCGTTGTGTCTAATACCGGAAAAGACAAGGCGACATTGCATCCTTTCAGGTTGAATGTGGAATTCTCAACCAAAGTTACGCATTTGCCCAACAACCAAACAATACCCAGCAATTGTTATCGTTTCGTAAAATTCGAAGACATTCTTGGTGGTAGAACTCCGTTCGGGCAGTACATAGGTAATCTTGGAACAAATTTCAACTACCGTTCATTCAGCTAGACACATTCTCATTCATCAAGTCAAAGTAATAATCTTTCCCATGTGTTTAAATGTTGTCGGGAAGCTATATGAGATAGGTGGTATGATAGAAACAAAAAATGGGTTCAAATGCAGGAACATCAAGCTAGAAGATGTTGAGTAAGTTATTATTAACATATGCGATCTCATATACTCATTTTATGTCACTATTTTTACCTATAGATGTCGACAACTATAGTTCTTATTTCTTAACAACAATAGATGTCACTGATTTTTTGCAGCGGTGAAGTTCTTATTTGCACGTTGTGGTTGCCCCATGCGATCGATCTCCCTGATGCGTTGCAAGCTCTCCCAAATCCGGAACAGTCGAAGGTTGTTGTTCTCCGTTGTGTCGAGCCCAGGATTTATGAGAGTATGCTCCATTTTGATGTTTTCTTCTACAATTTCCTTATCATACTCCATTAACCTTCTGATTGGTTTTAACCTCCATTAACCTTTTACCAAAATGAGCAGATTCTTGGCGTGTTCAAACCACATTCAATGCAACTACTGTTGAGGTTAACCTGAACATACCAGAAGTCGACGCATTTTAGGAGAGGTTTG
This sequence comes from Agrostemma githago, assembly GCA_958450325.1. NCBI lineage: Eukaryota > Viridiplantae > Streptophyta > Magnoliopsida > Caryophyllales > Caryophyllaceae > Agrostemma > Agrostemma githago. The sequence continues at coordinate 51,052,035 of OY288256.1, forward strand.
TAATACTCTTACTTAATTCGTTGCAATGTCATTCTCATTCTATGTCATATGTTCACTTTTCATATTTGAACCACACATAAATTTAATCCACTTAAGTACACAATCTCTCTTCGCAAGCTCCGAGCAATTCCCTTCAGATTTTGGAAGACTCCGGGGAGCAGAAAAAGGAATTTTAGTTGAGTGCTAGCGAAGTTATCACAATCAAACAACTTTTTAGCAATGAAAAGGTGTTATTTCAGCTGATATATGTTTAATGGTTTTTCACCATTCGCTTCAATTTATTCGATCTTTCCCGTTGCTCACTCAATTTTATTTACTCAACAGGCTGGATCTTTCTACACTGTCGCATACATTGTTGATCTTGACAGCACTTATGGGTGGTACTATCATAGTTGTAAGCAATGTCGTTCCAAGGTCGTTCCCAATGAAAGAGGTAACTGGATCTGTACTAAGACTGGCTGCGATGAGAACAAATCAGGTCGCACAACCATGGTAAACAGGTATTAATTTGTTTCCCACCTGGTCACAGGTTGTTCTTCATCTTATCAGTCTACCTTCACCATGTATTTATGCGAACTATTTTCCCCAGGTACCAGTTGAAGTTTGTTGTCAGAGATTTTACTGGCATTGAGTGTCAATTCTCTGTGTTCGATTCTCAAGTGACTGAATTCATTCCACTGAGCGCCACAGATCTGCTGTCCAAAATACAGAAGGTTACACCGATTACTATTAGTCCTTCTATTAAACTCACGCAACCTTAGAATTACCACCTACTTTGATTTTCCCGATAATGCAGGACGGGGTAGGTGACTCATTTCCTGATGAGTTCAACGACTTCCTGGACAAGCGATTTCTCTTCAAGGTCAAAGTTGATCAGAGGTTTAATGTTGAAAACTCTTCCATACACTGTGCAGTGGATGACCGATGATGCTGACAAGATATATCACTGGAATATGACTTACGAGGTTGCGCTGCAGGTTTGCACTAATTTCCTTTCATTTTCAATCGATGAATTATGTTCTTTCATAATGATTTCAAGTTTAGTAACCCTTTGTTAAAATATTGCAGCTCGAGTTCGCCGATTACAATTTGACCACGAGGAATTTAGATCTTCTGAAGGTATCTCATGTCATGACTTTTAATTTCTTTTATCACTCTTCTAAGTTAACATTTCAAATTCCTTATATATTTCTGTGAATGTTTTACACCAGACAAACTCAGCGTCCACTTCTCTCAACCTGGAAAACGATACTCATTTCAATCCACTGCCCACCGAGGTACATGCTGTTCATCGCTCACCCCTCATTTTCTTTGATGTGTTGTAATTATAGCCATTTTACTAACCCATTGTACTCTTCTTTTATTAGGTCATCGACTGCGAAACAGGTTCTACATCCTCTGTTTTCACTCCATCAAAGCGTAGTGCTCACCGCTTGGATATTGAGCTCATTGGTGCAGTGGATTCTGAGTCCGCGACCAAGCATTTTGTCCCTGTCAAGAAGGAGAAGTCTTCATGATTATTTTACCCAACAGTAGTTGACGTTTTCTGATTCAAATCTGTGTTGTATTTTTGCACTACAAATTCAGTTTGAATGGATTTTATCTTTATCGATACGACTCCGTCAATGGTATCGTAATATGTCAGCCTTACACATAACGTTTTTTCTATTTAAGACCACTTCTTTGTGTATCAGTTTACAACATTTCCATTGTGTTCGTTGTTATATTAGTTTCGCTTACTTCTTTTCCGTCCCCCTCCTTATTTTAATTTTTTCGCACGACTACTTCTTCCCAATTCAGTCATACAATATTTTATGTTTTAAACCCATATAATAATCCAAATGAAGCTATATCGTTATTAATGTTGCTCAAAGTATCTCCAGTTTTATTACGTATACTACCATATCAAAGTATCTACATCGTTAAATCGTTTTCATTTTCGAGAATGCCAAATAAATACGTAGCGTCATCAGTTTTATTATAAAATCGCTGTATTTTTGGATTAATCAACTTTATCCAACTCATGTAGCAGTGTCCATTTAATCAGATATGGTGTTTTCCAACTGATCCTCATTTTATAAACCTTTACATAGTTTCATGAACTTAACTGCCAGTAATTTAAAACTACTTTGGTGCGATCTCCGACTTACTTTGTGCTTCTTTCACTCAGTCATCACTCACGCAATCGCTCTTATTTACACTTTACCTGTACATTGTTATAATTATGAAATAACATTTTCCAAATCCAAGGCACTCTACATTTTCCCATAAGTACCGAGCAGCGGTGCTTCCACTTCCTCCGGAGTTTACTCATCCGTGTATAATTTTGTTATTCACTGTGTACTGCTTTCAAGCAATTATAATTTTTCATCCGCATTTGTTAATATATCAGCACGGAAATTGTAGTTATCATAATGAAGCAATGTCGAAGTCTCATTTACAGAATTCTAATAGTCAGTTTTTCGTATTCATGTGCAGGCCTTGCAAATTCTTTTTGGGTGTTCCCAATGTACATGTTTTTATATGAATCTATGCATAACCCTTTGCTGCAAATCAGTTTCCATCAATACACTCCAGTGAGTTTATCTTATTTATCCGCCAATCATTCAATACTGAAGCGCAACTGAGGCTGTACGTATAATTGTTAATACACGGAGAAAGAAGAAACGAATTGGAGGTTTCCCCCATTTACTCCACACACTGATTTCATGTCAAAGTAAAAGAATTAAGTAGTTGGGTTTTTTGTGTTTTTCACGGTTTCTTAATTCTTAATCACTGCAGGTACTTCACGAACACCATTTTCTGATATCACAAACAACAGCACCAACCAGCAGCAGAGCACGCAGATAGGATGTCCTCTTAATGTTGTCCCCACCCCAGTTTCTCCTGTAGCTGTCGACGATCAATCGAGTCAGTTGGTATCAAGCACTTCAGATAACGGGAAAGGTATCTCAATTCTCTTATTTCCAATCTGTTTAAATTATCATTTTGTCTGCGCTCAACTTCATAAAGAAGAATAACTTGCAATTAAAATTGAAATACTATAATTGAGATAGGTAGTTTAAATTGCAATTAAAATTCACACACCAAAGATAGTTGAAATACTAATTGAGATAGGTAGTTTAAGTTTTTTGTTAAAAGCATAACACTGATTCATGGAGCGGGAGTTACCTTCTAGATGTAGAATCATGGGCAGTGGTTCTTTAGCAGATTATAAATGCACACGTACGTTGAGACGCTGTCACCGGCTGCATCTCCGTATCCAAGTGCTTTCCAATCAGCCCCAACCGATATGCAGTTCCTCCCCTCTTTGAACAGTCCGATGTCTGCAGAAGTTGCGACCCACAAGTAAGGCCCCGACATTCTGTCCACGCTTTGCTCGAAATCCCACTTCCCCCTATCCACTCTCTCGAAGCATTTCTGAAGCTTGAATGCATCCTTGTACCTTCCCTCGCCAGTCACGAACTCTATTGCTATAGCCCTCTTGAAAATTCCAGGTTTCCCTTTCCACACGTGGTGGATTTTCCTCACAGGATACCCCAGTCTGATAAGTTCATCCCTGACGCATGTGAAACTTTTACCGCTCACCTTTCCGTCTACCATTTCGTATGGCAGGTTGTGCATGATGCAAGTTGGTGGATACACCAATCTGCAAGCCAGTGACTCTCGATTGTTATCCTCAACTCTGTTTCTCGAATTCTCGGTTGCAGAGTTCATGGTTTCTGTAATGAAGTTATATTTGAGATATAAAAACCTGTTGATGGTAGATTATTATTGCGTAGATTTGAATGCTCTGCTTTCCAAAGTGACTGAATTGGTGATGGCAGTTGAGTGTGGGGGTAAACTTAGTTCAAGTGGTAAATGCAGGATGCAGTAATTGTGGGTAGTTACTGCGTGAAACGTGTCCAAAATTAACCCAGTAGTTGAAAATTTTAGTGGTTCTCATCATTAGCTTTTTATTATATTTGCCGTATTCTAAGTACTGCGGAAGATTTGATCACTCCAATATATTTATCATCATCAGTGCAAACGTATTTCTTAAACCTTTTAGTTAGTCGTACGATTATGTACGCGTACGAATGTCTATTACAGCGGTATCAAATCGTACGTTTTTAAATTTGTAATTAATGACGTGTGACCTTTTGATGTTCCAACTCACAATAAAGTTATTACCTTCCCTATCCCACAATCCCGTACCCAATTACTACTTTGATATGTCCCATTTTCCCACACTTTAATCGGTCTAACGCCACCGTTCCAAACGTGGAAATGAAATTTTTGTTCTACAATCTCGATCGGCTCGCAATACGAATTAATATAACCAATACTTCAGCAACCATTTGCATTCTGATATTTCTTGCAGTTAACAATGAAATTTAAACAACGTACAATTAACCCACATATTCTACTGCAAATTACAAAGTACGAATTTGTTGCATGCAAATTCCTATGCACTACAATTTAAAAATCTAATCCTATGATCTTAATCGTCATAGAAATTGCGGTAGATTTCGTTCAAAGCGTCAATCACATGTCCATAGGTCCCAAACTCCTCTGCCTCGCCCAAGTACGTTCCAACGTAACGGCACCAGATTGGCACCATACGGTAGTCAGTGCACGTCGAAAGGTACTTTTCGTCCTCCCAAGAAGCGACCCAGCAGTACGGCCCGGCTTGGTGATTCAACTGCCCTACCATATCTTCCTTCGTCTTCCCTTCATTCTCGAACTCCCTTTGAAGTTTGAAGGCATTGAAGTAATTTGGTAGCCTCGCTCCTAACTCAACTACGACCGCCCTTTCAAAATCAAGTGTCGGCGATATACATGGATCTAATCTAACCACATCATACCCCAAATAGATTAGTCTCATTTTCAGAATGTGCAAATTTTGGCAAATGTACCACCCGTCCTGCACGTCATACGGCATGTTATCTATGACGCATCTAGGAGGCCACATCAACTGTCTGTACATGTCTATTGATTATCGACGATAATCGACAATAACTGATCGTGAGGTTTATCTTCCTTCTTGAGGTAGAGAATGTGGATGGGCATGCAAGTTAAATTATTTTTTTTCTTGGTTAAATGAGAAGCTCAATTGAATGTAACTCTTAAATTGACTTATGACTTACTCAAATTACCCTTAGGTTGGTAGTGACTATTCGATTGACTCCATGTGGTGTATTACTGTAGGTGTAATTATTTGTACCATCGGTTAACTTAAATCCGTATTGGAATGCATTACTAATAAACCCGAAAAACCGTTCACAATAGCCTTCTGCGTTTGCTTACCATAGAACTTATAAAGACGATTTTTGGATAGTTCAGAAGTTTTGTTCATTCAGTAAATTTAATAATAAAGTTCAGTTGTATTATTGTGGACATGACGTAGGTCCACCCCGACGCGGCGAAGCGCGGGTTTGGGTAGGCGAATGAATCTTGTGGTGAGATTGTTCTCGGGTTCGAAATTTAAGTCAAAATGGAGTCGCCACCGAATTTTGTGGTTATTCGGAACCATACGAGCCCACTCTATGTCGTCATGGGCTACACACAAAGTAAGCCCACTTCGATTTCAGAGTTCATGGGGCTCGTCCCTTTGCATTGTTATATCGATACCGTTTACACCGGCTTTCGTATATAAAATGACTCTCGTGCACCAAGGGTTTCGGACATCCGGAAACCAAGGTTCTGAGTAAGGGGTGAGGGTACGTGTTGGGAAGCCCACTAAGGACACCCAACCCCGCCCGCACATGGCGGCCTCTACTAAGACATCGTTCGTGTTCGTGATACGTGCGCTAGTAAAATAATGAAATGATATGCAAACAGCGTTTTGTCTAAACATGCGAATTTTGCGTTAACTACGTCATTTAATGCATCTAATTACGGTCGAGTTGAGTTAGCATGCGAGGTTCATTTATAAAGCGTAAAAGCAAATAATAAATAAAGCTCGAAAAAGAAATAAAAAGCGTACAAGCTACACGGGCGGAAATACAACCCGGAATTCACAATACGACATAAACAAAATAACGTAAAACAGAGATAAAAACGGACCCATATGTAAACTAGACCGCGAAATTATGTAGATGGACTACCCCGCTTAAATGACGTATTATGTTACGTATTAAGCGAAGGACGGAAATATGAGATTGTGGCGTATTGCTCGCCTAGTCTCACATTCCGTAGTCTTGTCCCGACTTATCACGTAAAAGTGGTCAAAGTCGTTCTACGTGTCGTGATGTGTAGGTTTTGAAAAAGTATGAAGGTCGGTCGATGGTCTAAAGTCGATAAGAACGGGGCTCGGAATATATGTCCAAGCCCTCGGGTTTCTGAGTTGCCAGACCCACTCGACCGAGTCATTGATTGACTCGACCGAGTGCGCTATTAACACGGCTACTGCCCACTTTTTGGGGGGGTACTCGATCGAGTGCCTTATGGCACTCGGTCGAGTGTGTCGTTAATAGGGCTACTGCCCTGTTTTTGGGGTGCAACTCGATCGAGTGGCCTATGGCACTCGGTCGAGTGCCCCCTGTACGAGTAGTGATTTGCTCGATTTTATGACTTGAAATCGATGATTGTCCGAGTCAAATAAAAATATCGCATGATTTGTATTCGACTCGGCCTCCGGCACTATAATCGTGTATGTACGATTATAATACCGTCACCGGAGTTTTTATGAAAACACTTGTGTTAGATTATGAAACTTTGAATTAGTAACGAGATGCATCCCTCTATGTCACGACATCGAAACTAACCCTTTCGGGTTTTGTGATGTCGGTATTCGTGTCAACGGGTCTCGAACCAATTATGAAAATGGAGTTAAATATGTTCAACTACGACGAATCACGATCACGTCACGCCCTTGAGTACATTGGGGCGGGGCTCCTCGAAAGGGCTCCACCTCCGTCGTTGCTCGTAAAGGGATTAAACGGATCGAATGTGATTATCATAGCTCAACATTTCAAAACCGACTTTTGATATTAGTATTATATGTACGCGGTATTAATAATATAATGACGATAAAATGATATAAAACGAAAATGTAAAAGATGCAAAAAAGTGTTAGTGTTAACGTTGTGACGATTACGATTACAATACAAAAATATGATGAATTAAACGAAAATAAAGCGAGACAAAAGAGATTAGAACGGGGTTTAAGACACCCTCAACATACATGCTAGTATAGAACCTCGGAAATGGACTCGTGAATAGCGACAAAGCTCGGGAGTATCGAGGATGTATGAGAGTTGTGGTGTGTATGGGTGTATGTGTCGGTTTCCGAGGTATAGAGGCTCGGATTTTGATGTGTTTTGCTTAGGGTTTGTAGTGTAGGTATGTAGGGTTGTAGTAGGGTAAGGGTGACTGAAATTGTAGGGTAAAGTGAATGATCAAAAAAGTTCTGAAAATGCATGGGAATGAGTCGGTATTTATAGACGTTTCCCACGACCTAGGGGCACTCGATCGAGTGGCCCTAATGCACTCGATCGAGTGCCTTAGAAAACGGGCCAAGCCCAGTTCGAAGCGCCCCACTCGACCGAGTGGGTCAATCCACTCGATCGAGTGGATCAGTTGGGTGAGAAAAATAAGGAAGACTTGGTCTTTGTTGGTTTTGTTTGTTTTTTGAATTCGAATTTGGGCGCTTAAATGATTTCAGCTGATTTCTGAGACGGTTTTGCCTTTGACCGGGTTTTGACCCGGTCGCCAAAAGACGGGAATTATTTTTGGTGTCGGTTTTGGCCCAAATTAGTCTCATTTGACTCGGAACGACCCACTGGGCCTGAAATTGAGGTCTGTTTTGTGAGATTTTACTCCGCTAAAAGCCCATGTCGGATATTATGAATTCCGAGCCCAAATCCGAGTATACTAAGTCACGTTGACGTCCAATCATCATCGGGTGTTTTTCGGAGACTACCATAGACACGTGGCAGTCAAAATGCGGGTGTCTATAGAGCCCCCACTCTGACTGAGGCTTGGACAAGGCGAAAGTCAGAGTAGCTACCAAGCCTGCTAAGACCTGGTAGACTTCCGGTCGGGTCGTTTATAGTCCAGTAGACTTGCGTGAAGGGCTCGCCAGCCATAAGCAGAGGGTCATACCTGTCCTGATGATGATAGCTTCGCGGGGAATCAGACTTGCAGCATAAATCCTGGGTGCGCCTTATGTGTGGGCCCATCCCGTATCATTTTGGAAAAATGCCGCCTCGGGTGTTCCGCTGGGGAAATATATGAGCTGTTCGGGCTTACTTCTGAAGCCTTGAGTCGCACTTTGAGCTGATGATGCTCCGTGGGGAGTAAAGCCTGCCTCTTTTAGGGAGTAGGTGTACCCGTATGCCGACACATCGCACTTTGGATGTAGCATACCCGGGAAAAGCTGACTCCGTTGGGGAAATTAAATAGTTTTGCGGGGACTTGCTTCTTGAAGTCTGGGGTGTACCTGTATGCTGACACATAATAACTTGCATGTAACATGTAGGTAAAATGTTGACTCTCGCTGGGGAGAAAAAAAGATTGAAAATTTTGGAAAGACAAAAATTTTGACGCAAAGAAATTTTTAGAAAATCTTAGGAAAGCTCGGGACAGCTTGATTCCTATTCTGGGTTCAAGTTTGAAATCAGGCCTGCGCGCGCATAGGGCCCAGCTTGCTGAGGAGGCAGAGTAGTTAGGTTTTCAGTTAGGTTTCTCCATTATAAATATGGGAGATCCCTGCTTCAGTTTCTGCATCACAACTCAAATTCTCCTTCTCCTTTCTCAAAATCTTGTAGACTTTTAAGAAAGCTAAAAAAAAATTCCTCTCATGGGCATCGATCACTTGACTGCCATGCTTCTCGCCTGGTCCCAATACTTTCGGGACGAGGAGAAGGTCAGGCTGACTCAAATGGGGATAGTCAATCTGTTCCCTTTTCAACGTCTAATAGTGGATTCGCACTTTCTGGATGCCTGTCTGTCGTTTTGGGACACCACCCATCACGTGTTTGCATTCCCGAGGGGCGAGATGTGTCCTTTGCCCGAGGAGATTGCGGCCATAGGCGGCTGGGGTCTTGCTATTCAGCCCGCCATTCCCCCGTTTTACCCGGATCCGAGGAGGAGATTAAGGGAGTTCTTGGGTTTGTCTCATGCTGAGGCAAACCGAATGGTGCAGGGAGATAACGTTTCCCTGTTCGATCTAGCTGACAAGTTCATGAACCCACGGGACGTGAGGGCCACCCCTGCTCATAGGCGTAGGGCATTCGCCTTTTGCATGCTGCATTGCTATGTTTTCGAGGGGCTGATGGAGCTTGACTCGTGCAGGGGTCAAATCAGGCTAATCGGAGTGGTTGACAAGATGGAGACTGGTCATAGCCCTGCTTGGCTAGCCACTGGGGAGATTATTACGGGTCTGGACGCCAGACGGCTTGACCCAACTCGACCGCTGACGGGGAGTACCCGTTTTCTGCAAGTATGCACCTCGATTTTAATTTTTTTTTTTTATTTTTTTTACGTTTCGCGCGAATTTTCTGATTCACGTATGTCACTCGATCGAGTGGACCTGTCACTCGATCGAGTGACACTCGTACTGGGCTACTGCCTGTTTTTGACAGGCTTACTCGATCGAGTCAGCTTTTGCACTCGATCGAGTGGGCTGTAGCGAATTGCTCCGTTGCTTATTAAGCTTGTATATGCTTTTCAGATATGGCTGTCGGAGCGGTTATCGATCATAGAGACCCCTCCAAGCATTCCCAATTACCGGAGCAGTCAAATTAGCTCCCGAAGACGGAAGATAAGCTCGAGTCATCGGATTGATCGAGCTTACTGGGACGAGGAGTTGGTGTTCCACGGGGGTCCTTTGATCAGGTGGACCGTCGCTTGGTGGTTCCTTTCAAAATTGACCGGACTGGCTAAGAGGGACCAAGCCCGATACCTGACGATCTTGTCCTTAGATTGGACAGTTCACATTTATCCGGACCGCCTCCTAAGGCAGTTCGGTTCATCTCAGCGCATCCCTGAGAAGGAAGCCATCATTAGCGTCCCGCTCCAATTGACGGACGCTATGTGCGATACTTGGTTGCAACGATGGTTCAATCGTCCCACATGGACGGTACCTAGCCCTTGCCAATCCGCTTGGGTATCACGGGCTTATCAGAAGTGGACTTCTGAAGAGTCCGAGGAAGCTCGAAAGGCCTTAAAAGTTGACGAGGCCATCGAATTGGTTCAGCGTGAGTCGGCGAAGGATAACAGGGATTTCTTCACCGAGGAACACATTCCTGAGACCACAGTCCGGGGAGAATCGGGTCTTAAGTCACAAACTAAGACTCGATCTAAGGAAGTCGGTTCTAGCATCACTCGAGGGCAGACTGACTTGGAACGACGACTTGGGCCGAGATTGGCGGTCCGGGACCGACTTGGTCCGCGTGACCGGCTCCCTGAGCCTGTTAGGGCCCGTCTTGGGCCTATTGATATGACAGGGGAGTCGGGCTCAAACACTCGAGCCCGAGCTAGAGAAGTTCCCGTAGTGATTCGGGAACGCTCCCCTCCGCGTCGTCGTCAGTGGACGACTAGGGATGCTAAGGACAAGGGGAAGGGCAAGATGCCCTAAATGCCGAGTCCTTAGATTTATTATTATTTAAGTATTATTATTATTATTTGTGTGCCCTTCTCTTTTTTGTATTTATTTTTTTGAATTCCCGCACTTTGTAATTTTCCGAGTTCATCGGGATTTTTTTTTTTTGAATTAATAAAAGAAGTTTATTACTAAACCGCTCCTGTCTTTTCTTGATTGCATTGGTTGTACCCTTTTGAGGGGCTGCCTACGTATCCGCGATTAGCAGAATCAAACCAAACGTAGTTCAGGCATAGGAAATTCGCAATCTCGAGTTACATCAAGACTATTGGTTCAAGATGTTTATGACAGTAGAATAAGTAATTCTAGCTCATTGACTTGCTTTTGTAAAAAAATGATTTTGATAAAATTTGCTAATGACATTGAGAAATGGCTAAGGGTAGTAGCGCTTCAGCTGGTCCAGGTTGGTTGGGTTGACAAACTCGTTCCCGTCCAGGTCCGTCAGCATCACTGCTCCCCCCGATAGGATTTTCTTCACCAGATATGGCCCAGCCCAATTGGGTTTGAATTTTCCCCTCGGGTCAACTGGTAGTAGAGCCCGAATAGACTTAAGGACTAGGTCGCCCTCCTTAATGTGTCTGGGCCTTACTCTCTTGTTGAAGGCCCGTTGGATCCTCTTCTGGTAGATTTGGATATTATTGAGGGCACGAGACCGTCGTTCGTCTAATAGAACCAACGAGTCATATCGTGCTCGAACCCAGTCAGCTTCGGGTACTTGACTTTCTAACAGAATTCTGAGGGACGGTACCTCCAGCTCGACTGGTTGGACTGCCTCCATCCCGTAGGTTAGGTAATATGGTGTCGCCCCGGTTGCGGTGCGAATTGACGTTCGATATCCCCATAGGGCAAAAGGTATTTTGTCGGGCCAGTCCCGGTAATTATCAGCCATCTTTTTGAGTATGGTGACAATTGTTTTGTTAGCCGCCTCTACTGCTCCATTTGTTTGGGGACGGTAAGGCGAGGAAGTATGCCTTTGGATTTTATATTTGGTCAGCAGGGCCGCAGTCTCGGCTTGAAAATGAGTCCCGTGATCACTGATAAATTCAGCGGGAATCCCATATCGACATATTATCTTGTTTTGGATAAACTTGGCGACATGCTTGGCGGTGAGGATGCGATATGATTCAGCTTCGACCCATTTGGTGAAATAGTCGATAGCTACCAAAATGAAGCAATGCCCACCGGTACCCGAGGGATTTATTTTCCCGATTATGTCGATACCCCATGTCGAGAATGGCCATGGTGACGTCATGGTATAGAGTAGTGATGACGGCATATGTTGCACATTGCCAAAGATTTGACAGTTATGACAGTGCTTGACATACGACCGGCAATCGGCTTCCATGGTATTCCAATAATAACCGAGCCTCATGATTTTCCGGACCAGCATGTGGGCATTCATATGTGGGCCGTTTTCACCGTCATGTACTTCGGCCATAACCTTTTCAGCCTTATACTTGTCAACGCAAAGGAGAAGAGCCCCCTGTGCCGTCTTTTTATACAGTTGACCGTCGTCGGTGCGGATGAACTGGGTGGCTAGCCTCCGTAAGGCTTTCTTGGCTCGACCTTCCGTCCCGGGAGGATATTCTCCGTTCGTTAGGTACGTTAATACGGCTTGGTACCATGGTTCGGGATTGGTTAATTCGATGTCTTCAATATCGCAAATGTACGCCGGCTCAGACCGTCTTTCGACGCAAATCGGCATACTAGTCACGTGGTCGGGAATGTTCAGTAAGGATGCTAATTTTGAGAGCGCATCTGCAAACTGATTTTCTTCCCGAGGCAGGTATATGTACTCTACCTTTTGGAATTGTTTCTCGAGATCCCTTACTCGTGCCTGGTAGGCCATGAGATTAGCATTTCGAGTTTTCCATTTTTGAAGTGCTTGGTTAATGACCAAGGATGAGTCACCATGTACCCGAAGATTTGTAATCCCCAGGTTGGCGGCGGCTTGTAGCCCGTAAATGCATGCTTCGTACTCTGCTGCATTATTAGTAACATCAAAGTCCAGTTTGATGGAGATGGGAGTATGTTCCCCTTTTGGTGAAATTAGGAGGATCCCGACTCCGAACCCTCGAAAATTAGATGCACCGTCGAAGTATAAATCCCATGTTTCAGTATCAGTATGGAAAATATCTTCGTCTGGGAAGGACCAAGTGTCGGTGTGTCCTTCTTCGGTTATCGGGCTATCGGCGAGAAATTCAGCTACTACTCGACCTTTAATAGCCTTTAACGGTACAAACTTTAAGTCGAACTCTGCCAGCATTAGAGTCCATCTAGAGATTCGGCCGTTGAGAACGGGCTTTTCGAAGATGTATTTGATGGGGTCAATCTTGGATAGCACATGGACCTCGTAACTGAGCATATAATGTCGGAGTTTCTTGGTGGCCCAGACTAGAGCCAAACACGTCTTTTCGAGCATGGTATATTTGCACTCATACTCTAAAAACTTCTTGCTGATGTAGTAAATGGCTCTTTCTTCGGAGCCAACTGTCTGAGCCAGCATAGCCCCCATGGCTGTGTCGGTCGTCGTTAGGTATAACGACAGAGGCAAACCGGGTTGAGGTGGCATTAAGACTGGCGGAGCAGACAGAATTTCCTTGATTTTGTCGAAAGCAGTCTGGCACTTGTCATCCCATAGTACCCGTTCTCCCACTTTCAGTTTCTTGAAATTTGGTTCACATACCATGGTTAGCTTGGAAATGAACCGACTGATGTACTGGACTTTCCCGAGGAATCCCCTTATTTCTTTTTCGGTTTTAGGAGGTTGCATCTCGGTAATGGCTTTGATTTTTGCTGGGTCGACTTCGATACCTCGTTGGCTAACGATATGACCCAGTAATTTGCCTGATGTTACCCCGAAACTTCACTTTTGAGGGTTTAACCTCATGTTGTATCTGCGCAATCGGGTGAAGAACTTTCTTAGGGCGGTGATGTGACCGTCCCGTTCTTTGTATTTGACGATCATGTCGTCTACATAAACTTCTACCTCTTTATGCATCATGTCGTGTAATAAAGTGGTAGCAGTCCTTTGATATGTGGCCCTGGCATTGATGAGACCGAAAGGCATGACGGTATAGCAGTAAGTACCCCAAGGTGTGGTGAAGGTAGTCTTACTCATGTCTTCTTCCGCCATCTTGATTTGATTATACCCGGCATACCCGTCCATGAATGATAGAAGGGCATGATCGGCCGTGTTATCCACCAGTATGTCGATGTGTGGTAACGGAAAATCATCTTTCGGGCTCGCCTTGTTAAGATCCCGAAAATCTACACATACCCGCACCTTACCGTCCTTTTTAGGAACCGGCACGATGTTTGCCACCCAGTCCGGATACTCGGACACTTGTATGAAGCCGGCTTTGAACTGTTTATTGACTTCTTCTTTTACTTTGAGAGACCACTCGGGCCTCATCCGACGAAGCTTTTGTTTGACCGGTTTGCACCCATCTTTGATTGGTATGTGGTGCTCGGCTATTTCCCGGTCTATCCCCGGCATGTCCTTGTAGGACCATGCGAAGACATCCTTGAACTCTTGGAGGAGGCTTACGAACTGTTGTTTCTCCTCGGGATCTAATGATAACCCTATCTTAAGTGTCTGAGGCTCTAAGGTTGTTCCCACATTTATGGACTTGGTTTCTTCGATTACCGGGTTCCGGGACTCCCTTTGCTCTAGTTGCTCGATCAGATGCGGAGGTAAGGGTACCTGTTCGTCTGTTTTCTCAATGTCATAGCATAAAACATTTTTAAAAGCAGAATTTGAAAGAGACAAGTCGTAAGCAGAACGGTTGTTATTATTGATTGAAAATTTGGAGAACAGCTCAAAGAGAGCAGCCATCTGATCATTGGTCAGTGGCGGGATAGGTAGGGCACTCGGGACAGACCCCGAAGTGCTAGCAGCAGGAATAATAAAAGGGAGAGGGGTTACAGGAGTGACTCTAGCACCGACTTCCCTAGACTCGACCTCAGACTCTGACTCAGACTCCGACTCAGACTCGGACTCAGACTCAGGCATGTCTCCCTCTCCGGTGACCAGCTTGTAGATCCTTCCCTGACTATCAGTCCACTTGACAGTCTTCCTCCAGGCTCTGTTACCCGTCTCGGAACCAACATCCGAGATCAGCTTGGTCGGGTCAAACCTGTTGATGCGGAGGATCAGGTTGACCAGGTCTTCCTTTGGAGTTGGGGCTACGGTGTCTTCCCCAAATAGCAGCCCTAGAGCGGGCTCAGCATCTTCAGCTCCATTGGACTGGATGAGGGCGAACACGTCATCCGGGATGTAGTTGCAGTCCCGGGCCATGTGGGTCCCGAGCTGCATAGCATTGGGTTGGTACAGACCAACCTGGATAGCCCCGAACACCGGTGTGACAAAGTAGTCAGCCAACCGTGGGCTAAAAGGGCTCAAGTAGATACCCTTAAGGATGTTGCAGGCCTTCTCGATTCCTGCTCGGACAACATTGTCGGGGGTGATGGCATAACCGAGACCAAAGTGAGATTCTTCATCTTTGAGAACCTCGATGATCTTCCCAGCTGGAAGATCGGGTCGAGAGGTAGCCCCCGGAAAGTACCCTAGGTTTTGGAGCATCATGTCGATACTCGTAGTGAAGTAAGGCCTAAAGAGGTACTCTTCCTCGATCATCCCCACAAAATCGAACCCCCAGAGGTCCGTGCGACCCGTGGCGTTACAGCTAGCCACAGTCATTGGTGTTGCCTCTAAAGTGATGACGTCGTTAAGCAGAGGCATCTTGATCTTTCGGTGGAGGGTGGAGGATACCGCCTTGACCGCGTGGATCCAAGGCCTACCCAGGAGCAGGTTGAATGATGAGGTGACATCAATCACCTGGAACTCGAGCTCCTTTTCTATCGGGCCGGTTATGATGGTCAGTTTCACGGCCCCAGCTACCGACTTCGGGCTCCCATCGAAAGCTTGGATGGTCTGAGCAGTCGGAATGTAGTCAGCCTCGGTAATGCCGAGGGCTTTTGCGGTCCTCAAGGGAAGGACGTTTACAGCAGACCCGTCATCAACTAGGGTCATGGGGAGGTATTTTCCTCGGCAGACCACCGTAATGTAGAGGACCAGATTATGAGTGGCCCCAAATGGTGGTAGGTCGGCTTCGGAGAAAGTGATTACCGGTCCTTCTTCCTTAGCCTTGCCCTTTAGGTGGGGCAAGATCGTGGCTACCATCTCAGCAGGGGTAACCAAAGAATCAACCTTAATCTGATCGAGAGCCTTTGTAAGTGCTTCCCGATGTTCTTGAGAACTAACCAGGAGTTGCCATATAGTGAGGTCAACTCGGGTCTTCTTCAATTGTTTCACAAGAGCCGTTTCAGCAGTTGGCTCTTCAGAGGCGACTTCCGTAATGACGGTTGTCGGGATAGGGGTGTCCCTAGAGCTAGTGGCTTGAAAGGGACGGCCAAGGTGGTTACTGGTTAAGACTCGAGATTTAGTCTTTCGAATCTCCTCGGCGGTGATGGGGACAGCTTCCCCTTTTGCGAGGTAGACATCATCTTCGTCATCGAACCAGATCCCGTTCACTTGCGGGATAAATGGAGAGATAAGGTGAGAACAGTCAATCACCTCCCCGGTAAAGATGGCGTGGGAGCTGAAAGGGTTCTCTTTGTTGCTGGGCTTATCTCCGGGTAGCGGGATTTTACCACTTTCAATTAGGTCCTGAATTAAGTGCTTCAGCTTCCAGCACTTCTCGGTATCATGCCCATTGCCCCGGTGGTATTGGCAATAGGCTTGGGCATTGTAGTTCTTGGAGCGTCGCTCAACCGGAACTTCAGGAGTTGGGCCTATCGGTTGGATTAGGCCTTTTGAGGACAGCCTTTGTAAGGCATAAGTATAGGTCGTGCCTATATTGGTGAAAACCCGAGGTGGGGTATTCCTCTTGGACGGGGCATCTAGTAGATTCACCGCGTCGAAAATACTGCGGGTTGCAGCTTGAGGCTTGGTTGTGGCGGAAGAAGCCCCTTGGTAACCCTTAGCAGCGGCCTTGGTGAGGCCTTCCAGTCTCAGATCATCTTCGATCCTCATACCCATTTCAGTAAGGGTGGTGAAATTGGGTATGACGGCATACCGGAGGTGAACCCGGTAGGATGGGAGGAGGTTCTTGACAAAGGCCTCCAC
Source organism: Agrostemma githago (assembly GCA_958450325.1). Lineage (NCBI taxonomy): Eukaryota > Viridiplantae > Streptophyta > Magnoliopsida > Caryophyllales > Caryophyllaceae > Agrostemma > Agrostemma githago. Next base: position 51,068,753 of record OY288256.1, read on the forward strand.
CAAAGTCTTCTCACTGGGCTTATCGACCAATTTCACGCTCTCGGCCCTCCAGCGTTGAAGGTATTTGGTAAAACCTTCCTTCGGTTCTTGGGCCATAACTTCAAGAGATCTCATTGTGGTTTGGATCTCAGTGTTGTCAGCATAGTTCCGAGCGAACTCGGTGGCCACATCATCCCATGTAGGGTATTTCTTCGGGTCTAGCCTGTAGTACCAGGCCCGAGGGTGCTTTTCAAGAGACGCAGCAAAGAGGTTCTTGAACATGGTAGAGTCCACCCCTTTGATGGCCATGAATTCCTTGAAGGCCCGTACATGAAGTAACGGGTCTTCAGTCCCTTCGAACATAGGCAAACCGGTGAGGTTCAGGTTTGCAGGCAGCTTGTCACTTAGCGGGTTATACTCCCGACTGTTTTCCCGGTGAATGTTGTTATTCCCAGTTAAATGAACTTGTTCTTCCAGTCGGCGGACCGAGCTAACCAGTTCAGCTAAAGGTCCGGTAGTTCCCGTAGTAGGAGTCCTGTGCTCCACCGAAGCCAATCGAGTGACGATAGCAACTTACCCGGCCCTCATCTCGTTCAGTTGGGCATCGATGTCGGCCTGCTTCTCGATCATGGCATCGACGGAAGTTTTCAGTTCAGCTAAGGCAGTTTCCATCCTGCGAGTGTGTCTGGTTGATGGTGGCCTGTCTTTAAGAACACCACGTAATCAGAAACCGAACCCAGTCTTGGAATCAAACGAAACAGCACATCCCGAGCGACCCAAAAAGAAAGGACTGAGTGGAAAAGACTCGAGAAAGACATCTAGACGGATGACTCGTAGGTGGTATGACTTCCTTAGGATTTCGGCTTTGTGGGCCTGGTCCCGTTCGAAGGAAGGTCCACGTGAGATTACTCCCCAGACTTTTGACTCGAGTGTATGGACAGACTTTCCTTTGTAGGGGTATGCCCTACGCGGGTTGGTCGTGCCTTGACAGATAAGGCGGACTCGGGAAAGGGGGGAAACTCGTGATATAAGATTGACGGAGTTTCGACGCTATAAACCCTCTACGTACTATGCAATGACCCGACACGCGGATAGACGGTAGGTCCTATAATAAGGAAGGTTTAATTTAGGAAAGTTGAAAGTTGAGGTTTGAATGCAAAAATGAACGAATTTCCGAGAGTTTTGAAAACAGAAAACGGAATTCCGAAAACCGAGATTAGAATTTTGAAAAGGAAAATTCCGAAAATCAAGGTGGGGGTGGAAATTCGAGAATTAAAACGGACAGCATGCCGACTACAGAAAAGGATATTTTGAGTCAAATCGTTGATCCTAAATTTCGGCGGCATTCCGAGTTTTGAAAATTGGATAATTTGAAAAGGTGAGTCCCGAAATGGGCAGCATTTCGGGTTTTTCAAAATTGGGTGTTTTGGAAAGATGGGTCCCGAAACGGACAGTATTTCGGGTTTTTCGAAAAGTGGGTATTTTTGGAAAGATGTAATTTTGAAATGATGGTTTTTTGAAAAATGACACGGAAACCAAGTAGCACGTAGTCAAACAAGCATTATAACGACGCTTATGTATGCATTACGCTAAGTCTCGGTCGGTCAAAATAGGGTCTATACCAACAACGATGGCTTTCTCATGTGATGGACGGACTCCCTAAGCCGAGTTGGTCTTAGGACATGCCGCAAAATCGAGACGAGTTCCACCATCGATGTCTTTAGCGCGCCCATGTAGGAATGCACCGTGGTATAGTAGGACGTCGGTCACAAGTAACCGGCCCGGGCAAATTTGGGTTATGCATGAATCATTAAACTAACGCGCGCACATTAATCTACGAACGATTTCTCTTCGAGTCTCACCCTAGGAACCCCGATGACATGTGGTACATCACATACTTCCCCAGCGGAGTCGCCAAATTGTGGACATGACGTAGGTCCACCCCGACGCGGCGAAGCGCGGGTTTGGGTAGGCGAATGAATCTCGTGGTGAGATTGTTCTCGGGTTCGAAATTTAAGTCAAAATTGAGTCGCCACCGAATTTTGTGGTTATTCGGAACCATACGAGCCCACTCTATGTCGTCATGGGCTACACACAAAGTAAGCCCACTTCGATTTCAGAGTTCATGGGGCTCGTCCCTTTGCATTGTTATATCGATACCGTTTACACCGGCTTTCGTATATAAAATGACTCTCGTGCACCAAGGGTTTCGGACATCCGGAAACCAAGGTTCTGAGTAAGGGGTGAGGGTACGTGTTGGGAAGCCAACTAAGAACACCCAACCCCGCCCGCACATGGCGGCCTCTACTAAGACATCGTTCGTGTTCGTGATACGTGCGCTAGTAAAATAATGAAATGATATGCAAACAGCGTTTTGTCTAAACATACGAATTTTGCGTTAACTACGTCATTTAATGCATCTAATTACGGTCGAGTTGAGTTAGCATGCGAGGTTCATTTATAAAGCGTAAAAGCAAATAATAAATAAAGCTCGAAAAAGAAATAAAAAGCGTACAAGCTACACGGGCGGAAATACAACCCGGAATTCACAATACGACATAAACAAAATAACGTAAAACAGAGATAAAAACGGACCCATATGTAAACTAGACCGCGAAATTATGTAGATGGACTACCCCGCTTAAATGACGTATTATGTTACGTATTAAGCGAAGGACGGAAATATGAGATTGTGGCGTATTGCTCGCCTAGTCTCACATTCCGTAGTCTTGTCCCGACTTATCACGTAAAAGTGGTCAAAGTCGTTCTACGTGTCGTGATGTGTAGGTTTTGAAAAAGTATGAAGGTCGGTCGATGGTCTAAAGTCGATAAGAACGGGGCTCGGAATATATGTCCAAGCCCTCGGGTTTCTGAGTTGCCAGACCCACTCGACCGAGTCATTGATTGACTCGACCGAGTGCGCTATTAACACGGCTACTGCCCACTTTTTGGGGGGGGGTACTCGATCGAGTGCCTTATGGTACTCGGTCGAGTGTGTCGTTAATGGGGCTACTGCCCTGTTTTTGGGGTGCAACTCGATCGAGTGGCCAATGGCACTCGGTCGAGTGCCCCCTATACGAATAGTGATTTGCTCGATTTTATGACTTGAAATCGATGATTGGCCGAGTCAAATACAAATATCGCATGATTTGTATTCGACTCGGCCTCCGGCACTATAATCGTGTATGTACGATTATAATACCGTCACCGGAGTTTTTATGAAAACGCTTGTGTTAGATTATGAAACTTTGAATTAGTAACGAGATGCATCCCTCTATGTCACGACATCGAAACTAACCCTTTCGGGTTTTGTGATGTCGGTATTCGTGTCAACGGGTCTCGAACCAATTATGAAAATGGAGTTAAATATGTTCAACTACGACGAATCACGATCACGTCACGCCCTTGAGTACATTGGGGCGGGGCTCCTCGAAAGGGCTCCACCTCCGTCGTTGCTCGTAAAGGGATTAAACGGATCGAATGTGATTATCATAGCTCAACATTTCAAAACCGACTTTTGATATTAGTATTATATGTACGCGGTATTAATAATATAATGACGATAAAATGATATAAAACGAAAATGTAAAAGATGCAAAAAAGTGTTAGTGTTAACGTTGTGACGATTACGATTACAATACAAAAATATGATGAATTAAACGAAAATAAAGCGAGACAAAAGAGATTAGAACGGGGTTTAAGACACCCTCAACATACATGCTAGTATAGAACCTCGGAAATGGACTCGTGATTAGCGACAAAGCTCGGGAGTATCGAGGATGTATGAGAGTTGTGGTGTGTATGGGTGTATGTGTCGGTTTCCGAGGTATAGAGGCTCGGATTTTGATGTGTTTTGCTTAGGGTTTGTAGTGTAGGTATGTAGGGTTGTAGTAGGGTAAGGGTGACTGAAATTGTAGGGTAAAGTGAATGATCAAAAAAGTTCTGAAAATGCATGGGAATGAGTCGGTATTTATAGACGTTTCCCACGACCTAGGGGCACTCGATCGAGTGGCCCTAATGCACTCGATCGAGTGCCTTAGAAAACGGGCCAAGCCCAGTTCGAAGCGCCCCACTCGACCGAGTGGGTCAATCTACTCGATCGAGTGGATCAGTTGGGTGAGAAAAATAAGGAAGACTTGGTCTTTGTTGGTTTTGTTTGTTTTTTGAATTCGAATTTGGGCGCTTAAATGATTTCAGCTGATTTCTGAGACGGTTTTGCCTTTGACCGGGTTTTGACACGGTCGCCAAAAGACGGGAATTATTTTTGGTGTCGGTTTTGGCCCAAATTAGTCTCATTTGACTCGGAACGACCCACTGGGCCTGAAATTGAGGTCTGTTTTGTGAGATTTTACTCCGCTAAAAGCCCATGTCGGATATTATGAATTCCGAGCCCAAATCCGAGTATACTAAGTCACGTTGACGTCCAATCATCATCGGGTGTTTTTCGGAGACTACCATAGACACGTGGCAGTCAAAATGCGGGTGTCTACAATTATTTTCATGTCCCTCACCGCATACTCGACGTTCTGGATTATTACACTAACTGTTTCGTTGAAGCAAATTATCTACGTACGGACTGCATTTCTGGACAGTGTCTCTTTGGGCCGAATGACTTGCCAACTTTGTTACTAAGCCCACCCTATCTCGACATTTGGGCCACACCATACGTATGATGCATTAGTATGTTGTTCAGTCCAAAACACAATATGGCAGAAACGAATATAGAACTTATTTTCTAACGCAATCTTAGAGCTGATCAAATGGCCCAAGCCCGACGGCCCAACCCGACTCGGCCCGATTTTTTCAAGGGCTTGGGCCATTGTGTTGGCCCAAAAAAGCCCGACCCGATCTTAGCCCGATATAAATTTTGGGTCGGGTATGGGCCGACCTTAAAGCCCGAATTTTGACCCGGCCCGGTCCGAATTTTTTTAAAAAAATATAACATAATTTATGTTTTTAAACTTTTAAACTTCTTTTATGTGGAAATTCATGTGTTTTTTATCACAATTTTTTTTAACAAAAAAAGGTCGTGCAATTTTTGTATGGAAGTTTATGTTTTTATGTGTTCATAGTTATTATACACGGACACTAATACCGTATATATGTGTGTGCGCGTGTGTGTATTTGTAGTGTGATATGTTAGTGTGACACATAATAATACGAAAAATTGTCCAACACCAAAACTATGTGTGAAATGTCTAATCGAGGACTCGAGGCAAACTTTGTTTATATTTCTTAATACGGAGTATTAATATATCATTATGTACTCTAGTCGTCTGATTAATTTCGAGTAAGTTTTAGTAAAAAAGGGTTTGTTTATTAGTCGGGTCGACTGCGAGCAAAATACTCGATTAAATGTTGGTTAATTTGTGATAATAAATATTTTTTTTAAGGTGACGCAAAAAAAAATTTAACTTAATCCCGAACAATCTTTGTAACCCGATTGGGCCCGAAAAGCCCGCAAGCCCGAACGGGTTGGGCTTGGGGCTTACAAATTGGCCCGTTTGGGGGGACCCGACCCGGCCCGACCCGCTAGATGGGCTGTAATTTTATGGCAAAGCCCGGCCCAAACCCGGCCCAACCCGGCCCATGATCACCTCTACGCAATCTATTAAGTCCCGCACTTCTATATTCCGGTTATGATCTTGATTGAGGAATTAATACATGATAAAACAAACCACGTTCAATTTTGTCCGTACTAATATATACTCCGTAGTACATTGTTCTCTTATTGTTCAAAATTTAATGCATTGTTTAGTCAATACTTATTGTTTACTGTTTTTCACAAATTCGTAAAGATTCTCTCATTTAAACAATATTAGATCCACAACCCGTGAAATATTTCACGGGTATAACACTACTCCCTCCCATCCATTCAATTCTTTACACTTACTATAAATGGACAATTCAATCAATTCTTTATATTTCTTTTTTGGCAAAAGACTTTACCATATAACCCTCATATCTTTCCTCTATTTACACAAAATACCACTACTTTTTCCTTACTTTAAATTTGGTGGACCCATAAAACCATTTGATTTATCAATAATATCCTTACTTTTACCACTTTTCTTAAAAGTTGTGAAACCCTCCATGTAAAGCATTGAATGAATGGGAGGGAGTAGTTAATTAGAGCATTATTTAATAACATTCATAGACCAATTTATTCACAATATTTATAATATAAATGCAATTTGAGAAAAGAAAATCTCTAGATAGTTGTATCATGATGTGAGCACTGTACCCATAATTTATTTTATTTATTCATGTGGATCGAAATATGTAGAGGCATCCAGTATACATTGGAATGATATAGAAAATACTATGACAACAATCCAACATATATACATACAGAGTGTAAACTGGGTACGAGTATTAACTTGAGTGAATGACAAATACAATAAATGAGGTCATAATTACAAGGATATCAAATCTTATTTACTTTTTTTTTTTTAAAATTAATTAATTAAAACCAAATAATTGGTCATTTTTCTAGACCAATGTATGCCCAAAACCATGGCTAAAACCCACAGAAACACAACATACAACTGCTACTACTCCAGTATGTTTGAGCACCTGGTTTCCATCCAAATTGTATTAAATTAAATTTACAAATGAAATTACATGCACCACCCCTTTTTCTCTTATTGGAAGCTCCAAAGATGGATCATTTATTACCATACATCTATATTAAGATGGACTTAGGCCCTGTTCTTTTCGACTGAAACAGGACTGGGCTGAGCTGAGCTGGTCTGATAGGAGCTGAGCTGGACTGATAGAAGCTGAGCTGAGCTGAATTAAAAGAAGTTGAAACTAATAACTACTTATATAAATTATCTAATAATATTTTAAAAAATGAGAAAAAAATATAAAAAATTATAACACTAAATAATAATAATTATTATTATAATAATAATTATAATAATTATAATAATAATAATTAATAAATTAATTATAATAATAATAATAATATAATAATAATAATAATAATAATAATAATAATTAATTAATAATAATAGAAATGATAATAACAACAACAACATAGTACTCACCCCAATTCAATTGATTTCTACTTTTGTTTTTTTTAGTACTTGACAATAGAAAATATTATGCATGTATCTTTGATTATGTAATATACAAAATTTTAAATTTTCATATTCTTAAATCTTAATACAATACAAATAATATTCATATGCTATATTGTGTGGGTAAGTTGTAAATATTTGAATGTAACATCCATTTCAAGACCACAAAATATTATGGAGTACATAATAATATTAATAATTTTTATAATACCAATGATGATAAAAAAATTGAAAATAATACAATAACGATAATAATAACAATGACGATGAGGATAACGACAATGACGATGATAATATAATTTGTTATTATTATTAACATTGAGAGATACAAGTAATAAAAATAACAGCAACAACAACAATATTATGATCATTATTATTATTTTTTATGAAAAGAAACTTACATTAATATCGAATGCAATAACAACAACAACAATAATAATAATAACTTATTGTAATTTGTTTCGATCTTAATGCAACTTCCGTTTCATATAAATAAATAAATAAATAATAATAATAATAATAATAAAATAATAATAATAATAATAATAATAATACATTATTATTATTTATTTATTTTAAGAACTGAAAATATTGAAGCTGGGCTGAAAATATTAGAGCTGAGCTGAGCTGAGCTTATAGGAGCTGGGCTGAGCTGATACGAGCTGGGCTGAGCTGATAAAAGCTGAGCTGGTCTGAAACGGGCTGAAAATAAGCTGAAAAGAACAGGTCCTTACACATTTAATGATTAAAACGAATCAAATAATATCCGAGTCTTATGTAATTAGATTAGATAAATCTTTTTTTATGTATGCTTTTATCATATATGATATATATCTATCGTGTAACGCGTGAATGAGTTTATGATCGATATGCATGCTTCTACTCTATTCTTATTGAAATAACTGTCATTTGAAAAGTAGTAGGGAGTATTTATTTTTAAGTTAAGCATGTTTAAGAACAACCCTCTCTCACTAAATTAGTACGAGTAGAAGACGTAATATGTAAAGTACAAATTAAATAACTTTCTTCATTTTCATCCACGTGAGAAATCTCTCAATAACTCTATTGAGAGATCGTCGATCTATCAAAAGTTTTTTTACGTTTAAAGTTATATCTGATCTACTGTTTTACATTTTCCATAATTCTTCTCCGGTTTAATCACACATTTCTTACACTCCATTTATTAAATTAAAATAAATTTGTTGGCAAAAAATTAAAACAAATATGAAATTATTTATTTTCATTTTCAAGGGTAGTTATGATATAATACAATTATATACTCATATTATCTTAACCTTTGTAAAAAAAAAAATTATACTCTTTCGATCTCGATCATTTGTATTTCTTTGATCAAAATATTTCTTACAAATAATATAAAAAAAGATAATAAATGACTAAGACAACAATAAATGATCGAGATGGAATGAGTAATAATTACAAAGAACTCTAAAATGATAAGCATGCATGTCAGTAGGGAGGGAGTATAAAACAAGAATTTTATGCATTTATCAAAAGTATACAGAAATAAATGAGCTAAGGAAGTACTAGTGGACATTAGCAATGGTGTCAATCAATAGAAAGTTTCCTAACCTCTGCAGAGCTTTTTACCCACTATCCCTTGCAAAGGAGTTCCTGGTATAAAATCAGTTTCTAAAGTAGGAAATTGGTTTTATGTCATAAAAAGAGAGAAAAAGAGGGAGCACATAGAAAATATGGAACTTTTATCATTGAGAAGAATTAAGAAATTTCATAACTAATAATGTAGTTTGATGTGTCAATGAAAAAGTTTAGTATGAAACCGTAACCATTGCTATTGTCGAGCAAAAATAATAATAAGGCCAAAATAATTTTATGCATGCTTCCAAGTTTCTATAATCTTGGGGATAATAATATTGGAGTAGCTTTTATCCACGTAACGTAATCATGCATTTTTGTGCCAAAAAATTGTGAGGCTCAGACAATAATATAAGGAGATTTTCACATTGTAATATAATTGTTGTTATTAGGTTAGTTGGTGGGGACATTATTATGATAAAATTAGCCAAATTTCATAACTCTAATTAGGTATTGAAAGATGAAAATCGCTAATAAGACAAAATTAAATGAGTACGGAGTATATTGTACGGTAAAATCGATCACAAAAATTTGTACGATTATTAACTAAATTTCTATTTAAAGACGAATGAAAATCGCTAATACAAATTGAATGAGTATATATAGTACTCCAGCATATACTGTACAATGAAAATATAAAGTTATATTCTACAAATTTAGACAATTAATTCATTTTTCAAAATAGATTTATATTTTTATCTTTTAATATATAAAAATGACAGTCTAATTATACGTTGTCCACTTAAAATTAGTAAAAAAAAACAACAACTTAAATGGTAATAGTTAATTTGATATAAGGGTTTTAAATACAATCCTTACGATAGTATTTAAACATTTAATACCTTTTAATTTTGGTGGCGTATACACTTACAAATTAAACCATAAATTACATATCCATCGTTGTTGTTAATCATTTGTTATTATAGGGTAATGTTAAATACTATCTTAGAATTGTATTTAAACACTCAATACTTTCTACATACATTTGGTATAAAATTAGAAATTAAAGAATAAATTACATATAGATCGATGAAATTAATACAAGTATTAAGAATGTATTTCATCTTTTAACCTCTTCGTCTCTTCGATACAAATTTAAGGATTGTATTGACATAATTACATATCATTTTACGTACTAGCTACTCCGTATAATATTAGAAAAGAATTTGTATTTTGACATGCATACTACTACGAGTACATCATTAATTAAATAACTTGGAAAACTAAAACTACTAAAAAGGTTGGTCTCACACTCTCACTCTATTAAATGCAAGTTTAGGTAGCATGCATATATCATAGCCTATTTAAAAACACTATTGGACACACACACACTCTACCACTCAAAAATCACACACTTCCCTAAATTAAATTAAAGTGGCTTCACTACTATTTTATCAACTTACTACTACTACTACTTCTACATACTAGCTAGAATTTGTAGTTAGTTGATCATCGATTCAATTGGTAGGAGTATTTGGTAGCATTAAATTATTTTATATTTTATATCAACCCTAATTTAATTTAATGGAGAGCTATTGGTTTTCTTTTATTAGTTCACTTGACATGGTATTACTTTGTATAAAGGGTGTTTATATTTGGAATTGCATTCTAAAAATGAGGGATAACTCCGCTTCTCAACTTGCTTGGAGAATTTTCAAGTCTACTACATTGGCATTCACCACCTTCATCTTTGCATTTGGTAACCTACATACTAACCTTTTATTACTTTATAACTTTATTATTTGTATACAAAGTATATAGTAGCCTTAAACTATCCATTCCTTCTGTATTAAAATGATTGTCGTTTTTATCCACCTTTCCACTTATTAAGAAAAATTATGGATGATTACGTATATATAAATACTGTAATTAATATCCTTGAAAATTGAAAAATACTCGCATACATTAATACAGTATATTTGTTTCTAAGTTTTTTTTTTTTGGCAAAAAATTTACTTCAACTTATTAAATAGTTCATGGAAACGTGTAATTGAAGGAGGGAGAATTATGGAAAATATAAAGCCACAAATCAAATAAAAAAAAATTTGTTCTAAAACGATAATTATTTCAATACTGAGGGTTACGGCATTTCTATAGGAATCGCTAATTGTATATAACATGTATGTACCTACAAATTACTACTCGTATATTGATATTTGACATGAATTTTAATTTACTTGACATGAATTTAATTTATTTGACATGAATTTAATTTATTTGACATGAATATATTTCATGGATATTTTTTTCGGTGCAAAAAGAGTTGGTCGAATTGTATGTATGTGAATTTAATTTATAATATGAACGTCCGACGATTTGAACTCGCATCATCAATACCACTTAATTGAAATGGCTTAGCAAGTTGCAGGTTACTCCGTATTAGTGAATAAATTATTCTTCGATTATATGCATACAAATAAAACCCAAAGCAAAATATCATGCATACATAAACAAAATTCCAATGTATTTTTTTCTAAAATTTAAATGAGTAGATATACTTGACACTTTATAAAAATTTAAAAATATAACGGATATCGCCCTCACATACTACCATTTGTGTATTGTGATATCTATATGGTTCACAAAGAAAAATTGTCACTAGTATAGTAAAAAACAAAAAACTATACTGTAGTTTCAAATGCTTAATTAATTATGATGACTTTAATTTATTGTTATAAGATGCAACAAATAATTAATTGTGATGTCTTTCATTTATCTACATGCAACATTTACATGCAGTCCATTATTACGAGTATTATTCTCTTACAATACGTAGTTGGTGTTATTACTGTGTATGGCAGGAGGGGTTATAGTAGGCAGCATTGCAGGAGCCATGAAAGGGCAAACAACCGAGACCGGCTTTTGTAGAGGGGCTGCCATAGGAACTGTCTCCGGTGCCATTGTCGCTCTTGAGCTACTCGATTCTCTCTTCAATGGTCACTTCTTATCTAAGGTACATACATACGTATCAATTTGATTGTTTGCTTATTTTTTATTATTCAATTAGTCTCATCTAACCGTCTCATGGGAGACTTACTCTTTTTTTTCTGACATAATGGGAGTTACAAGGGCATATATACTCCCTTTGTTATATTTGATATCCACTAAATCGGTTATAGAAAAAGATATAAATTGTGAGCCTTGTAAGCAGTGACGAAGCTATGTTAAGTGTGGGCCCTGGCCCCAGGTGGTTTTGAAAGTTCATGTATTTTAATATTTAGTACTACCTCCGTATCTATATGTCCGTTCACTTTCAATATAATACTCTACTCATATATTAAATAATGTGAACGAACATATAGATACGGAGGGAGTAATATTTAGTGAGAAGTAAGTGCATAAAATTGCTTTGGCCCAGTTACGTTGTTGGTTATAGCCTAGGTTGTACGGACACACCTGATTTGTGGCGTACCCGTGTCGGACACCGACACGTCTGGGACACGCCCCGATACATGTCCAACACACCAAAAACCGTGTCTGGGTTTTTAAAAAAAAATGGACACGTATTGGACACTTGGACACGGACCGACACATTTAGGACACGGTTCAGGACAGAAAAACAAAACTCTCTTCTTTTCAGACGCACCCGCCACCAACCATTCCCTTATTACCTCTTTCAAGTTTCAACAACCTTTCTCACCTGACGCCGAGGCCGACCCCGACGCCGACCCCAAGTCCGATACCGATGCCGACCCTAACCGGTCCTCCTCTACGACAATCGGCAATGATGAATTGAGGGTTATTAGATTAAATTATAGAGTTTGTTTTGGGTTCAATTAAATGTTATATTTTTTTTGCTCCTTGTATGATTTGATTTGGTGTGGACATGATATAGGTCCACCCCGACGCGGCCACGCGCGGGTTTGGGGAGGCGAATGAATCTCCATATGAGATGGTCAAATTGAAATTTAAATCGAAGTAGGAGTCGCCACCGAATTTTGTGGTTATTCGGAACCATTCGAGCCCACTCTATGTTGTAGTGGGCCGTATACAAAATACGGCCCATTTCCGATGTCAGAGTTTATTGGGCTCGTCCCTTTGCATTACGATACCGATACCGATATTATCGGATATTGTGTATTGAACAGGGGCGGCCCAAAGGAGGTTCAGGGCGAGCGGGGAACTGGGCCTCCAATTTTGTTGGGCCTCATAATCTTCTTTCTGAATAGTTGCTCTATATATAAAATTATGAGATACGGAGTAATATTTACATATGTGGCTTGTGGTGTGTTGGTTTGAGTCTATTCAATCTATATGAGAGGTCATGAGTTCAAACCTAACTGGATGCTATTTTATTTTTTCTATTTTTTTAATATTACATCCATACAAGGGCCTCAAACTCGAGACTCGAACTGGGCCTCCAAATCTATTAAGACGCCCCTGGTATTGAATGACTCTCGTTGCCAATGGATTCGGACATCCGGAAACCATGGTTCTGAGTAAGGGGTGAGGGTACGTGTTGGGAAGTTCACTAAGAACACCCAACCCCGCCCGCACTTAGCGGCCTTTACTAAGATATCGTTCGTTTTTGGTGTACACGGGTTAGTTCGACGGTTGAATGATATGCAAACATTATTTTCCTAAGCATGTGAGAAAAATAAAATGGGTTGCTAAGTCGTTTAATGCATGTTAAACTAATAACGTCAAAGTTATTTTAGCATGTGAGGTCGTTTTAGTCTAATAAAACGATAAAAACAAATAAAAAGCTACAAACACGAGGAAACGAGTTAGTAACGATGAATAAATCGAATAAAGACATAAATAAATAATATGCATGACTCGAAAAAAGTTTTAATGACACGTGATGGATTAACACGGGTTGACCGAGGTCGAAAAAAGTATTTTATCGAAATATGTCGCGAAAGTCGCATTTTAATATAAGGTTCGAAAAGAATTAAAAATAGAAAAGCGAAGAAACGAAAAAAAGAAGACCAACGAAACAGGCTGCCGCGCGGGTCGCCTTACAGGCGCGCGACCCGCGTGGTGACCTGCCGGGTTTTTTTGTTTGTCGAAAAATCATTAATTTTTATAATTCGCGTACAAATATGGATTAATTTGTACTCGATTCATATTTTTGATATTCGTCGTATTCGATATTCGATTATGAAATCGATATCGAATAGTCAGAATGATTTTAGAAGAAGTTTTTTTTTAAAAAAGGTTTGTTGTGAGCGAGAAGTAAAAAAAGGAATTTGAACGAAAAAGATGTTAATTCTCTCTGCGTTTAAAATCATTGAATTTTGTTTAAAAAAGAGTAATGATTTTATTAGCATCAACGAGAATTAATTAATTTAGTTCTTGTAGATACGATATTCGATTAGAGAATCGGTATCGTATTTTAAGAACGTTATATGAAAAATAGTTTTATAGTATCGATTATTAGAAATAAATAAAAATATGCGACGAACGACCCATATTAATAATACGACCGACGACCCGTAAAAAAAAGTGACGGACGAAAAAAAAAGGAAAAAGGACGTGAGAGAGAGAGAGGAAGGAGAAGAATCGGGTTTGATTTACACCCTCAACCTACATGCTTTACTTTCTCGGTATGAAGCTCGTCGGACGGTGGCTTAGGTACGGGAGCGTCGAGATGATGTGGGAGAGTTAAGGTGTCGGTTTTTTGGACGTGTGATGGGACGATGGGTTCGGCCGGATGGGGGGTGGTTTCGTCGGTACTTCAAGACTTCTTCGGGATTATGTCGGGATTTGCTTTGTACTATTTTTACTAGATAAGTTTATGGATAATTGATGTGTATTTCGGTTAGTGAAAAATTGTTGTCTGAAATCGTTGTGTGAAAATCGTGTTTTTTGTGTTGAATGTGAGGTCCTATTTATAGGAGTCGAGGTAGTCTTGCTTGTGTGACAAGAAACACCGGTTTGGATAGGAAACACGAGAGTTCGAAAGGGAACGAAAGTCTCGTTTCTTGGTGGAGAAGCCAAGTAACTCGGCTGGTTGGGGAGTCTCTCGGCTGTTTGGCCGAGTGTTTGAGCTTGGTTGGCGATTTGTTTCGGTTTTCGGATAGAATTCCTACTTGAGATCGAATTCTATCCTTAAACGGATTTGTTTAATATTATTTGAAAGCTGATTTTTGTAGTATTTGGGACCGAATCAGCCGTGTGAGGTGTCACGGATGACTCGTGTGTCTCGAGAATATTTTTCGACCGGGTTTTGACTCGGTCGTAAAAAGACGGTTTTACCCCTGGTGCCGGAATCGACCCAAATTAGTCTCATTTGACTCGAAACGACCCACTGGGCCTGGATTTGAGGTTGGTTTTGTAAGATTTGTACTCCGTAATAAGCCTAAACCAAATGTCCATGATTTCGAGCCCATATCCGAGTCCATTAAAGCATGTTTGCGTCCGATCATCATCGGGTGTTTGGCGGGACCTACTATAGACACCTGGCGGTCAAAATGCGGGTGTCTACATTTGGGTTCTATTTTTATGGTTTGAGATCGATCAGTTTCCTTCTTGATTTCTAGGGTTTATTACTCCTTTCTCAACCATTAGTTCATTACTTTTTTCTTTGTGGCCTTATAAGTGACCAAAATTTGAATGTTCGTTATAAAGAGCTTAAAATTCTCTTTATTTCGATATATATATTGTCTTTTTTTTCCGTGTCTCTGTGTCTTGAAAAAATATGAGGGTCGTGTCTCGTCTCCGTGTTCGTATCCGTATTGGTGCAACCTAGGTTATAGCTAATTCCACAAGTTGTCTGTGCTATGATTGTCTAGTGTTCGATCCTCCTTAGCCATTTGCCCTTTTTTTATTCTTCCACTTCTATGGACTTCTCTTTGCTTCTTGTGTATGGAACACTTTTTAATCTTTGTGGTTTCCAAGATATATACTCCGTATTTATCTTACCAAGTTATACCTTCTTTTACTATACTCCAGTAAAAAATTCCCATTCATGTTTTCATTATTTTTAAGTTGTTAAACTGATCTCCCTTCACATTACGTTTTAAGTGATAATATTTTATTCGGCATAGTTTCATGTGGCAATATGGATTTTTAATTTTAATTTCATGTTTTAAAATTCAAATATATTCAATTGTTTAAATATCTAAATTTTGGCGTATGATTTTAAAAGTAAACTTACAACCGTTGGTTTGTCTTAATACCAAAAGGGTGATTTATTATTATCACCGACCTTTAACAAGTAACTATGACCCGACAAAGAGTACACCATATTACTTCGTAATATATTACGGAGTATAGTTTTTCGGCCCCACCTAACATTTCATCCTGGCTTGGCTTCGTCGTCCCTGCTTGTAAGCATGTAAAAATTATTTTTTGTGACGGAATTATCCATTCCTTTATTATAATAAGTCAAATACTACCCATTTACATAGAACAAGAGACCCCACCAATGTTTTGTCTTACCTATACAAATAGGCACTATTTAATCCGTTATAATAACGTGACAGATACCTCCATCACAAGGGAGTCAGATAGTATTTCGGCTGTCCACCAATCTTTTGTAAAATGTTTTTTGCTCCACCAATAAAATTCTCCTTTTTTATAATAATAATAATAATAATAATAATAATAATAATAATAATAAATTTTCACATAAAAAACAAGTAAATAGACTAAAGGTTTGTTTGGTTCATTGGGGGAATATTGAATTATTGGGAACTATGAATTACCGGGAATTTACATTTCAAGTGAATTAGTAAAATGTATTTGGTTCGTATGCTAAAACACAATTCATGTGGGAAGTTTAACTTACCAAGGGGGCCTTGGTAAACAACTTCCCACATGATGGAGGAAGTAACTTTATGTGGTAAGTTCCACTTCCCGTGATTTGGGCAACCAAACAATAGACTATTTTTCAACTTCCCATGAATTCCATTAGGGGTCCGTTTGGTTGCCATTTTAATTCAAGGAAAATTGGAATTCATGGGAAGTTGAAAAATAGACTCGTTTGGTTGCCCAAATCATGGGAATTGGAACTTACCACATGAATTTACTTCCTCCATCATGTGGGGAGTTGCTTACCAAGGCCCCCCTCGGTAAGTTAAACTTCCCGCATAAATTGAGTTCCAGCATATGAACCAAACACATTTTACTAATTCACCTGAAATATAAATTCATGATTATTCATAGTTCCCGGTAATTCAATCTTCCTGCATTGAACCAAATGAACCCTAGATATTCCTCGTATGCATAGGCGCATTATACTTTGTACATCAGCTTTAATTTATATTCGGATTTTGGATATTATTTGATCATAAGTTTTTGTAATTAATGGTCTCGTTTATATAATGACATGGACACATGGTAGAGACGAGAGATAAAATGAAAAATTAGCTACCTACGATAATTTGTTAAGAGAAAGATGCTTGTAGTTTGCGTTGCCATATCGATTTTTTTAATTACTTCATTTTTCGGTTACATACTATTCCAATAGTGAATTGTAACATGTTGTACCTTGCTGGGTTCCACATTATTATTTTTATGCAATGATATTTTTTTTATGCAAGCCATTTTAACTTTGTAGAGTTACAATGCTTGTAAGCTACAATGAAAATATTTATGTTTAATAGTAAGCTTGTAGCTTGAAATTTTTCTAAATTGCAAGCAAACTTTTTTTACTCACTATTGGACTTGCTCTTAGAAACTACGAAGATTTTTTTCTCTCTCTAAAATAGTGCGGCTAGTGGATTTTTAGTGTCTATCAAATTGCACGAGTGGGTTTATGGATGGTTTAGGGTAGCCCTGGTCAAACACTCGGGTCGACCTGGCCAATCGAACCCGGCCCACCTCACGTGTCGTTTTTGATGCAGCCCACCTCACGGGTTATTTTTTTACCCAAACTTGGGAATCGGCCCGCCCTAACTCGGATTTTCAAATTATCGGGTCAAGGTCAATGTTTCAGAACCCGGTCCATTTCGACCAGTGGAGAATATTAGAAAGATAATACGGAGTAGTAATTGAAATTTTATATATTTTGATGACTGAAACTGGGTTACAAGCTTTGTATATATAGAGTACAGTTAGTGGTTAGATACAAAGCAAATACAAAGCAATAAAGCCGAAGAGATACACAGAAATGACAAGGCAACTACACTATTTAAAATATTTACTAAGACACCCCCGCAGTCGGAACGGTAGGAGGACGGATGTTCAGGCTAGACCGGAAACGGGTGAACAGGTACCTGGGCAGACCTTTTGTAAAAACATCTGCTTACTGATAGTCGGCCGGGATGTGCAAAAGACGGACCAGACCGAGACGAACCTTTTCGCGAACAAAGTGAATGTCAATTTCAATGTGTTTGGTTCGCTGATGTTGGACCGGGTTGCCAGACATGTAGACAACGGAGACGTTATCACAATAGACAACGGTGGCGTGCCGTATCGGAACATGGAACTCGAGAAGTAGATTGCGAAGCCAACACGTCTCGGCGACGACGTTAGCAACGCCTCTATATTCAGCTTCGGCACTGGAGTGGAAAACAGTGGACTGCCGTTTAGAGGACCATGAAATTAAATTGTCACCGAGGAATAAACAATATTCGGATGTGGAACGACGTAGGTCGGGGCAGGTGGCCCATCTACATCAGAATAGGCTGTTAGTTTAGTGGAATCGGACTTAACGACGCGGAGGCCATAGTCGAGAGTGCCCTTGATATAGCGGAGAATGCGCTTGAGAAACTGAAATTGAGGCTCTCGAGGGGCGTGCATAAATAGGCAAATCTGTTGGGCAGCGTAGGCGATGTCAGGATGAGTGATAGTCATATATTGGAGGACCCCAGCCAAGCTGCAATAAAGAGTGGAATCTGGGAGAAGGGCGCCAGTAGTGGCGCTAAGTTTAGAGCCGGCATCGACGAGATCATATCGGCTCGGCTTCCGTGAAATTTGGGGGCTCGGCCATCAACCACCACCACCACTCAACATGTACTACCGCTGCAACCATCACTCATGCTCCGACGACCACCACCACGTCATCGACGACCACCACGTCAACATGTGCTACCACGACCACCACCACGTCGCCGACGAAAACTTTTAAATTTCTGTGTTTTAGTATAAAGTTACAAAGTTAAGGATTAAAGTTACCAAATTATGGGTTAAAGTTACATAAATTTAACTTTCAGATGGTTGGTGGTGAAGTGAAAATGTGTAACTTTAGACACATTACGTGTAACTTTAAATTTTTTTTGCGTAACTTTAAGTTTGATATCATTAGTTCGTTTCATCAAAAACTCAAATTAGGAAAGTATCATAAATATATACAATCAATTATAGAATCTTTTAATTATTATAATATATATTTAATTTATTATATTAATGTGATGTTTTATAATTCTTAGGTAAAAACCTTTAGAGTTCATTTTTTAAAAACATTATCGTAAAATAAATTATAAAAATAAAATAATTGGTAAAAAAATGCTTTCATTAGCGTATAAATTTCATATTATTTGTTTCACATTTTGTGATGAGTTTTGTTACATATAACAATTATAAAATTATCCCACATCGACAAATTATTATATGATGACGCAATTCTATATTATAAATAAGTGTACTCATTCGTTCATCGATATCTATTAAAAGTCTTTTGAATGAGTTATTAAGACTATAATAAACCTCGAGTCATTGTCCTACATCGAAGAATTATGATGAGGTAATTAAATTTTAGATATTATAAATAAGAGTAATCATTCGGTTTAAATATCGACCAAGAAAAACTTTTAAATTATCTCACATTGAAAAATTCTGATGGGGTGTATGATGGAATTCGATCTGCATTTTAAATAATAGTAATCATTCGGTTTTAAATTCCGAACAAAAAAACTATTGAGTCTTAAAAAAACTTTTAATATATAATTCTACAAACTCAAAATCATCTCACATTGAAAAATTATAGTGAGGTGATGAAATTCTATATTATAAACAAGAGTAATTATGTATTTTTTTAGTCTTAAAAAAAGCTCTCAAGACTATAAGCTTAAGTAAATTATCTCACATCGAAAAGTTATGACGAGGTGATTGAAGACTATAAACTTAATTAAAATAATTATCCCACATCGACAATTTATGATAAGTTGATGAATTCTAATCATTCGTTCTTAAATATTAATCAAAAAAAACTGTTTAAGTTTTTTTTAAAAAGTCTCTTAATAAGACTACAAACCTAAGTAAAAATAATCTCACATCGAAAAGTTATAATAAGGTGAAGAAAATTTATATTATAAATAAGAGTAATCATGTGCTCTTAGATATTAATCAAACATCTTTTGAGTCTTACAAATATATTAAGACTAACTAAAGTAAACCTATCACACATTCGAAAAATTATAAAGTTTCAATAAACAAAAATATTTTGAGTCTTAAAAAAGTTTTTAAGACTATACACTTAATTAAAAAATTAATAAGGTGATTATATAAATAAAGATCAGAGTAATCGTCTGTCCTTTAACTTAAATATAAAAA
The DNA here is from genome assembly GCA_958450325.1 of Agrostemma githago. Classification (NCBI taxonomy): domain Eukaryota; kingdom Viridiplantae; phylum Streptophyta; class Magnoliopsida; order Caryophyllales; family Caryophyllaceae; genus Agrostemma; species Agrostemma githago. Next base: position 51,088,873 of record OY288256.1, read on the forward strand.
CAAACTCTTTTGAGTCTTAAAAATAGCTCTTAAAACTATAAACTTAATTAAGTTAAATTATACCACATCGAAAAATTATGATGAGGTGATGAAATTCTATATCATAAATGAGTAATCTTTCGGTTTTAAATATCAACCAACAATCTTTTGAGTCTTATAAAGCTTTTAAAAAGGACCACAAACCTAAAATTATCTCACATCGAAAAAATTAAAATAAGGATTATTAAATAAGAGTAATCGTGCATTTTCTGGGTCTTAATAGCAGGTCTTAAGACTATAAACCTTAAATAAATTATCCTACATCGAAAAATTATAATAAAACGATGGAATCTTATATTATAAATAAGACTAATCTTTCGTTCTTAGATATCAATCAAAAAATTCATTCGTTCTTACATATCAATCAAAAAACTTTTGAGTCTTAAAAATCTCTTAATAAGACAATAAATGTAAAATTATTTCCACATCGAAAAATTATAATAAGGTGATTGAAATTTTATAGTACTTCATATTATAAATAATATTAATCATGGTTCTTTTGAGTTTTAAAATTAGCTCTTAAGACTATAAGCTTAGCTGAAATTAAGTTTGATTACTAATATCATGTGATCACCTTATTTATTATAATGATATAGTTTGATTAAGTTTCTTATTTAACGAATGTACATCATTAATGTAATTAAGCCAACCAACCTGTGCAGCGCACGAGCTTTAATCTAACTATTGTAGTTTTAAGTTGATGTAAGATCGAGTTGTATCGTCGTAGGATCGTAGAATCATGTTAAGATTCTACTTAATAAGACATGGATTGTTGGCTCATTAATAAGATCCTACGATCACAATTGTGTCTATAACGTCAAAACCGATATTAAATCAGAACGATGTACTCAAAAATTCATTAAAAATCCAACTCGATATTCGGTCCCATTAATAAGTACTTTTGATTTTATACTACATAGTACATAAAATTCATCCTTGGAGCACGCAGCGCAGATAGTTTTGTAAGTTCAATTTAATTGTGAATGCATGGTTTGATAGGTGTAAATGTGTAATGTGTATGTGACTAAATACAAGTGCGAATCCTTTATTTATTAAAGCAAGCACATGAACAATGACGTGGCGCTGCTCTTTGTTGAGTATTTTGAAATACTCAAACATCATTCATTCAACCTTTTTATGGCAAGTCTTGCAAGCTAAACATATGGGCTTCACAATCCGGGTCAAGTAATCCGAGCTTAGCAGTCTCGCTTTCACACTCAATTAACCTGGCCAAAATTACACCTGGATCAAATAACTTATTTGATAAAAATAATTTGATATAAATATAGTAATTTTTATCGCAGGGAAATTATTATTCAGTTTTTAAAATTAATTCTTATATCAATAATGTATATATAAATATTACGAGTATTTATTTTCTAAAATATATTAGTACATACAAAAGTATACAAAAAAAATCGTTTCTAATTCTTTTCCTAATTTAAATATTACTCAATTTTCTTCTTAGAGAGTTTGGATATGACAAAATTATTTGATAAAAATGATTAATGTGCTATGAGAATTGGAGTGATGTTGAATGAATAAATTGGTCTGAATAAATTATCAGACCTGGCATAACGGGTCAATGGGTCGGGTTCGGGTCATTTTCGGGTTTGCTATTTTCAACTTTTTTAGTGCGAGTCATTTTCTATAATAATAGTTGGGCAAGTTTCGGGTAAATCCGGGTCAAATCGGATTATGGGTCAACCTCGGATCTTAAGTTCGGGTGTCGGGTCGGGTCAGTTTTGCCATGTGTACATGGGTAACTATGAATTTAAAATTCATTATTTTCCTTATTTCTAGAGTATAATTTGTTTTTATTTTCTTTTTTTTGTATGAATTGAGTGAAACACATATTTTATAAGTACTCATTTTGACGTCATATGTCGTTATACTTACGATATCTTCTAAATTTAAATAACTCTTCGAAATTGGGCAAAATCTACATACTCACGCGAGTTCTTTGACTTAGATATTGAACACACTGTAATAATCTTTTGCGTCAATATTCATTCCTTTTACGTTATTTTCAACCAATATCGTCTTTCCATTCATCTTCATATGGATTGTGATTTGCCTTTTTTCATGCAAAAAAACCGCTTCAACTTCGTGAATTTTCACGGGTATTACACTACTATTCCTATAAATTCAATAATTTCACAAATGTACCATGCAATAAAGTCTTTATGTTATAATGCTTATTAATTATATTCGATATTTTCTAATGGCAGTGAAAATGTCTCAACCCCGTGAATTTTCACGGGTTAGTGCACTAGTATTAATTAATTTGTGACAAATAAATAAACAGGTAGCTCTATTTGGTAGTATATTCAATGGAAAGGCATTTAGGGAATGGGTCACCCCTGCTGTCCTCAAAGCTTACCAATGGCAGGTATGTACACTCCTACTCTTTTCGTCTCGCTCATATGTTAGTTCTTTGATCAAAATACTCCTCATAAATAATACAGATTATAAAAAAGAGAACAAATGACCGAGAGTATCTACCAACACACCTTATGACCTTTTAGCCTTGAGTTAAGACTCTTCAATTTTCCTCCAACTTTTACGAGTAATATTTTTATATTATACAAAGTACAATCTTTGTTTAGACTTTATACGATCATCTTTCGGACATCATTTTTCCAACTTATACGGAATAAAAAACAATGAACATAGTCAATAATCTATTGGAGGAAATGTTTATAATATTGTCAAGACTCAAGTAAATTAAAGTCTTAAGTTGAGACTTGGATTTAAAAAATTCAACTTAAGATTTTGATAGATTATTGACAGTCTTGAGATAAGATTATTCACAAATTTAACTCTGTTTTTTTATCTCTCTCAAAACGGTCATATTTATCATAAGTTATACGAAGTAAAGTTTAAAACATGTCAAGTACTTCAAAGTGATCGGTAGGGCAAGGTCTTTTACCAATTTTTTGCATTCAGCTGTTTATCTCATCTATGTATTTGACTTATCCCAAGTTTAAAACAAATATATTCAGTTTGCTCCTTACAAATATACTCCGTACAAAGAGGCTCTCTTTGAACGAATGATTCATGCGTTATACTGATTCGAGAATTGTATTGATCGATTGCAGTTTTAAATGCGTTTATAACAATTAAAATTGATTATTTATATAGACGAGCACAAACGAGATGGATGAAGTTTCGAGATCAGATATATACGACATTGATGAGGTTGAAGGTGTATCCCCTGAACTCATTCACAAACTTCCTAGGTTCGATTTCTGTCGCAATTCAACAACTTCTTCTCTTTCCGATGTGCGATGTACAATATGTTTGCAGGTAATAACCTCGATTTGATTTTTATCTATATCAACGATTTTGTACCCGTGTCATGACATTCTCAAAGAAAACTCGCTAATTTGATTTTAACCGTGTCCTATTTCTTTATGTTTGTTTAGGATCTCACGGAGGGTGAAAAGGCAAGAATTTTACCCGGATGTGAGCACTTGTTTCATTTACATTGCATAGACAAATGGCTAGCACGAAGTACTTCATGCCCTATTTGTAGAAAAAATGTCGATTTTGAATATCGATTGGATGTGAAAAGCTTTGTTAGTGACAAATAATTGCGAATATTGAATATTTAATGTAAAACATTACGAAATTATTAGGCCAGGCCATTACGTTGTAATATGGGCGAAGCCCGTCTTTATATGATATAGAGTACTCCGTATGTATTATGTGCACGGAGGCAGATCTATCCATCCCTTGTGTTAATGACTACGAACACAGACCCCCTAACACAAACTTATGTTAACTGTATGCTTGTTTCTTGGCTTTAAATAGTCATATCGATTGTGAGGTAAAATCGCGTCACTCTAATACAATAACGTTAGGTTCTTGTGAGACGATTTAGGTCTTGTTTTTTTATAGTGAGGTGTGATTACCTAAACTGAACCGAATTGAAGTGAGTTTAAATAAATTGAAATAAGTTGAATTAACTGAATTAAAATTAAATTAACCTGATAAAGTTGAACTGAATTTAACCATGTTTAAATGGATTGGATTGAACTAAAATAAAATGAATAAAGAACCTATAATCCTATAAATGTAAGAAGTTAGGAAAACCCCCCACTATTCCTTATGAACAGTAACCCTCTGTTTCCTCTGCCTCCCATGCCTCTTCTTCTTCCCCTGCTGTTTCCTCCTCTGTTTTCCCTTCCCTTACTTCTCCCTCATTCGTTTCGTCTTCTCTCTTTCTCCGCTACGCTCCTCTTCTGCGTCCTTTTTGATTTCTGGTGAGTCCAATTTCTTTGTAGTCCTTTCTTTTTTGGGTTTGGCGTTCCTCTCGATCCTCGGTGAGTCCGCTTCAGTTGTAATTAGTTTGGGGTTTTTGTTTGTTTGGGTTCTGTTGTTCCCGATTGTTGCCCCTCTCCGATCTCTGCTGTGTCGGGGAGTTCTGCGCCTTGGGTTGCTTGTGGTCTTCCGTGTTTCTCGATTTCTTGTTGAGTTTGGTTGTCTGGGTCCGACTTGTCGGGTGGCGCGTTCAATTTCTGGGCAGTCTGGGGATGTTTTGCTCTGGGTTCTGTGAGTTTGCATTTAGGGTTTTTCAGTTCTGGGTTCTGGTTTGGCTTCCAAGTATCATTTCTGATTTGGTTGCTTCGATTGTGGCATTCGAGTTCGGTCCTGGATCGGTTCCGATTCATTGGGTGTCGTAGCGTCGCGTTTCGGAACGGACTTAATTAGTGGTTTTCAGTTTTCGGGGACGACTACGGATTTGGTTTTCGGTTTCCGTGAATTGGTTATATGTCTGAACCGTATCCTTCTGCTTCGGTTTCGTAGCGTCGCGTTTCGGAACGGAATCTTACGCGGGTTCGAATGTCTGCTGGCGATAGCAGCTTCGGTTTTTGGTTTAGGCTGATTGGTTATAGGTCTGGATCGTTTCCATTTTATTTCGTGTCGTATCGTCGCGTTTCGGGACGAACCTTGTCTATGGTGTCATTTCTGATACGTTTGCTCCGATACTGGCATTCGATTGCATGTCTCGACCGGTTTCAATTCGTTCGGTGGCGTAGCGTCGCGTTTTGGAACGGAATTTTTCAATGGCGTTGCATGTATATTGGCGACTGCATCTTTGTTTCTCGGTTTCTGTGGATTGGCTATAACCGAGGGTTCGTTTCCAAAATGCCTTGGGTGTTGTAGCGTCGCGTTTCGGGACGGACCTTATCGTTGATCTTAGATGTATGGGAAATGATTGCGGTTCTGACTATCGATTTCCCGTAGCTTGGTTATACGTCTGAACTGTATCCATCTATTGTTTGGATTCGTGGCGTCTCCGTTGTTTGAATGTCTGGGGGCGATTACAGATTCGGTTTTCGGGTATAACTGTTCGGGTCTGGGTCTGAATCATCTTCATTTTACTTTGTGTCGTAGCATCGCGTTTCGGAACGGGCTTTGTCTGAAGGCGATTGTATTTTTTGGTTTTCGGTTTTCGTAGATTGATTCCATTTGTTTGTGGCTTCCGATTGTCTAGCCTCCGGGTACCAATTCTCAATTGTTTGCTTTGCTTTTCGTTACTGGGTATGGATCTGGATCGTTTCCATCTCTTCTGGTGTCGTAGCGGCGCGTTTGGAGACGGACTTTTTCAGTGGTTCCGAATGTCCAATGGGTGAACAGCAGTTGGTATTTGCTGGGGACTTGTAATTGTCTGAAATTTATATGGAGTACATCTATGCATTCCGAGCTTGCGTTTTGGGTTTAGCGTCAGGTTTACGGACTGCAGTTATGTTAGGTTTGACATATGTGTTGAATTGAGATTTTGTTTGTAGTTTTCGATTAATATTGGTTCTGAGTTATTTGCTTCAATTATAGCATTTCGCTATAAGTCTGGATCGGTTCCGTTTGTGTGGTGTCGTAGCGTCGCGTCTCGGAACAGACTTTCTCATTGTGACATTTGGTCATACGTGTGGAATCGTTCCCACTTGTCTGGTGTCGTATCGTTGCGTTTAGGGACCGACTTTTCGTTGTTGCCTTTGGTTATGGGTCTGGATTCTGTCTCCCCTGTTTGGTGGCGTGGCGTCGCATTTCGTAGCCGATTTGCCTGCTGTAGCCTTTGGTTCTGAGTCTAGATCGTTTCAAATTGTTTGGTTGCATGTCGTCTCGTCTATGCACTTATTTTTTCGGTGCGGCATTTGGTAATACGTCTGGATCGTTTTCCTTTTTTCCGGTTTCATAGCGTCGCGTTTCGAGACCTTTTTTGTGTCGTTGTGGTCTTTTGGTTCTAAGTCTGGGTCGTTTCCATTTGTTTTACGCCGTGTTTTTGGATTTCTGTAAGCTGGTCGCTACCAATGGATCGCCGTTGTTTGATTTGGTCGTCGCGCCGTCGTGACTCGGGACGACGTGTACCGGCGATGTTGTACATATTGGGCCGACGTCAGCATGTACCTTCGGTCTTTGTGCTCTGGTTATATGGTTGGACCGTCTCCATATGTTCTCGGGTCGTATCAATTCGTTTCGCGAAAGGGGTATCTAGTGTATTTGGCTGTGTAGACATTGATTTTCTGGCCTGCGTACTCTCTTTTTGTTCCAACCTGGGTATTGTGGCCACATGACGTATCTGTGTATCTTGGCGTAGCCGTGGCGTCTTATTGGTGGAGTGGTAGTCTATTTGAGCAGGCTGGTTATTTAGTTGACTGATGCGTTGCTTTATTTGTTCACTGTTTTTGTAGACTGCTGTTGCGCCGGCACGTGATGGAAGGTGCTCACGATTGTGGAACCTGCGTAGCTGGGAGTGCATGTGTGGCCTGTGTTCCCGATAATGGTGCTTGTGCTGCTGAGTATGCGTATCCTGCTAGGTGTATTGTTGATGACATGCCGTATCATGTACAGCACACGCGCTCGGCGACGCGGCTCCACGTGATACTGAAGGATAGGCTGAGGAGTCTGGGTTACCCGATAGTGTATTTGGGCCCTGTACTTAGGCGGCAGGGTGTTGCTTTCAAAAAAGCTATATTCTTAGAGTTTGGCGAAGGCCTGGACAACTTCCGCCATGCTTTTAGGCTTGAAAATCTCTTCCGGGAACATGGCTACGGGAGGGAGCACGTATCTGCTCGTACCGATCGTTTTGGTGGCATTCGTTTGTGGACTGCAACGCGGGAGGACAATGAGTGCTTACCAGGACAAACGCAGTTCCAGTTCTTACCGGGCGCCGTTCGAGCGGTTACAGGTTCTGAGTCCTGCCATGACAATGATGATGAGTTTGAGATTTTGTTGGACGCACTGCTAACCCTGTATCCGTGACTATTTATGTGGTGTGCTGCCGTATGCTTTTCCGTCTTTACCTTTAGGCAAATACTTCAGTTCGTAGTGTGCTGTGTAGTAAGGACCAATATAGGCGTAATTCCAGTTGGATCTGTTTCAGGACATGCCGCTTGTGCTTGGTTTGATGCTCGTTTAGGATGCTGCTATTCAGTAGTGTAGGGACTTAGATTTTCCACTTGTGCATGTCGTGCCATATCAGTACCTAATTGTCCGTCCTCTCCGTTTATTTTGTGTCGTGGCACTGCGTTTGGGAACGGAACCTTTTCAGTGATTGTGAGTGTATAGGGGCGATTGTGGCCCTGTGTAGCGGAACCTTTTCAGTGATTGTGAGTGTATAGGGGCGATTGTGGCCCTGTGTTTTCGAGACAGCCGGCGCAGGCATCCAGTTCCTCCCCTTCTTCACCATTATCTCCTCCACCCATACCGATGAGGTCCGACCACTGCATGCTGGAACCACGTGCGAACTGCCTGTATGCAACATGATTTGAAGTTGCTACATTTGACGTCCAGGTTTAAACGACCGTCTGAGGGATTACGTGAGGCTAGGCAAATCGAGAGTGGGTGTAAGCGAGTCGGTATAGATCAGGCCGTTTGTTTTCACCTGTTACGGGATGGCGCCGGTGGTATGGTTCCTGCATTTACCGGTCATGGGTTGTGCAGCGGTCCACTGGTTGTGTTGCACTAGACGATGTTATGTCGGTAGGAGATGGGAAGATGAAACAGACTGCTTGTGATTATTGTGTGTCTTTGGATTAAGTACTTGATTTGTCATACATGGGGTTTAAACGACCGTCTGAGGAAGTACGTGAGGCTAGGCATTCTTATGTTCTTGATCCCGATTTGATAAGAGTGTGGGGGGAAGTTGCGACCCATAGGTGAGGGCCGAACATATGGTTAAGGCTCTCCTCGAAAGCAGCCTTACACAATTCTGACTCTCTCAGAGAGCTTTTGCAGCTTGTAATCAATCAATGTACCTTTCCTTGAATCTCGGGAATTCTGATGCTATATTCCCTAGAGAGTTTGTTTATTCCGACCATGTTATTAATTCTCGGGAATTCTGTGTTACTGTGAAATCTTAGTTATGTCGTCTTGCTAAGCACATTAAGAATAAAACGCTTGTACAAAATGAACAACTTAAATAAAGGTAGATAGAGTGTTGGGTAAATATGAAGTAGTAGCTGAATCCCTACGGACACTACCTACGTCCTTCTCTATTCACACTTACCAAGCCTTCACTCGATTACACTGAACAATGCCTTTATTGACCCTTCAACTTTGTACCTTATTTACCATTACCGCGGTAAAGAAAACCAGTCAAAAATACTACTCTTCGTCACTTATGTCGCGTATTTTCCCTCCTCCGCTCTCTCCTGCTGCAATTGTTGATCTATTGCCACCGACGTTTTGATTGTAAGCTTTCTACTCTTCGTCGGCTTTACTGTTTTGCGCGGTAGGCAGAGGTTATGCAAAGCGCGCACCTGTGCGTGAATGGTATTTCATGGTGTAGGGTAGTATGTTTTCTGTCTTTGCATGTCGTTCAAGTTTACTAGGCTAGATTTCCGGGTGTTTGGTTACGTATGGGCTCCCGTTGTCCACGGGGTTTCCCTGCTGACCCAAAAGAGTAGCTGATTACAGAGTTGTATGATAGTTATTACAGTACTCCGTCGAGCCACTAACTATTATCTGCTGCCCTTTGCTTCTTTCTTATGACAATGTCAACGAGTACTTATATGACTATACCTGAGTTCCGCTCTTTTTCGTCTACGGATGTCTGCATGAGGTCCGGATCCATCGCAGGCGCTATTCAGCTGCAAGTATAGTCCTTTCTAGCGAGGACTACATGGAGCAGATTTTCGGGAGACTTAATGTAGCTGGCAGGGCAGCGGTGTCGGTTACGTGCAAGGCGTGGGCGCGAATGTTCCTACTTCGTCCCGATGCGCCTCAGTGGACTACAGACTATAACAAGAAATTACAGACTGAACATCGCAGGGGTTTGACGACTGTCTACAGGGGTGGCGTCGTTGTCTCGCAAAGGTGTAGATGTCATTTGACTGCGAATGTGATCGCTAAGACAATGCTGCACAACTTCCAATCAGATGCAATTACACCCCCGCAAAGCTTGGAAATCAGTGCCAACGCCCTCGCAGAGGCTGATGCCGACTACTTCGAGTAGTTCAGCAGAGAGGAGGTTCACAGGGCACGTGACATCGCTCTTGTTCTGCTGAGCAGGGTCGATTTGGTCGCTCTCGACTGATCTGCTGGCCAGGCACTAGACCTTGGCTGCTGTGTGAAAGCACGACTAACTCATTTTGGGTGGTGGCCACTTATGGTGGTTCCAGCGCTGTAGCTGCGGCAGTTCGTACGCATGCTGTCTGTCTATGTATTATATCTGACTTTTAGACAACGTTATGTCACCAGTAGTGTTTGTAGCTAAGGGCTGCTGTTCCCTATTATGCTAAGATGGTATTCTGCCTATACTATTGGAAGTGGCACCTACTTATTGATATCGGCTGCCTAAACGTTGTGTTAATGACCTGTGGCACCTGTTGCGTAGTCCTCTTGTGGCTGCTATATTCGAGCGATATACGGTCAGACCAGCCACATACCACTTGTCCAAATCATGCTTACCATACCCAATTCGGCGATTCCCAGGTGGGATATCGTCCTGCTATTTGTGATGATCCGCACGGTGCAGTTTACTACTGTTCCTTTGGGTTACAGTTTGTGCGCTGATGGTTGTCCCACCCTTAATTGCCAATTGGAAGGAATAATAATGATTATCCTTTCTGTTCGTCCATAGGTCGTTGCCGGCCAATGCAAACGTGTTCCATTTTTTCTGTTTCCGTTACAACGGAGCTGTCGCATATTCAATTCAGTACTTGCAAGGTCCTGTATGCGATACAGAGACCATTCGTATATCTTTTAAACAATAGATGGTGTTTACCCACCGCATGTTCGTAAGAGACGTCATGTAAACCGACACGCTGAGCCGACAAGTACAAATTCCAGCCTAGGCATACCTGACATCTTTGGCATTGTGCTCTGACAGAGCGCCATATTCTTATGTACTGCCTCCAACATATATTTGTAGCTGTATGACAATCTGAGCGTTCGGACTTGGTGCCAGCCAACGATTGTCCGTTGTGAGTTTATTAACTCGCCGACGAGACTTATGCTTCTTAGGCCACTTCGAAGAAAAAAAACAAAAAATGCTCCGTCTCGACCATGCACTGCGTGGACACCCCATGTTCATATCACTGTCGCGGTCACCGCTTTATGCACTGTAACCAGCCCTTTTTTTGTGTTTTTATATATTTTTACCCACGAGGATTGCAGGTGACTTTGCACACGTCCTGAACGACGTTAACCATGACACGACTTCACGGGTACTTATTCGGTATTGTTTTGGAAAGGACACGAGCCATATCATAGTTGCGCTGCCCCATGCCTCTACACATTTTGAGGATAAAAAACACACAAAGGGAGTACAAACAACGAACTGTACAGACCCGGGACACTACTACGTACGACGATATTCGCAACCAGAATGTGAACCGCCACAAAACTATGTACTAATTGTAGTGACCAGCTAAGCGTATAATTATTGCCTACACCTTCCTATCATATTTGCATACACCCCATGTCTAATCAACTCATGTCAATAGATTAACTACACTAAATCAGCCACTACCCTCACAGTTGCCAACCTCTTATCCAACAGTCCCTACTAGCAACATTAATAATCCCCCGGCCCCTCACCTTTCCTCGCCCTTCCCTGAACATTAAGTCATTACTGCACCTCCCACATCTCCAAGGAAAAAAAAAAAAAACAAGTGCATCCTTCACTTCTCAAGGACCCTTCTACTGCGTTTGCTGGACTCCCCGTCAAGACTTCCTGGGGCTATAATTTATATACTACTGCAGAGCTTCTGCTGTCTTCCTGCATGTAAGTCACGAAATGTTCCCAAGTAATGATCAGTGTGCCCCAGCATAGCTGCATTTTGTGCGTTCTGTTCCCCTGTTTGCAAGTCCTTACATCTTTTTTACAGTGTTATGTGCGTATACGCTTCATTCAGGCCTAGAAATACATTCATGTTCTGTAACGTAAACTTAGTTTCAGAGCTGTGGTCATGGACCTTATTGATTTTGGTGTGGTCGCTCTGTCACGTCCGTGCAGGTGACTTCTGGTGTGCTCGAATGCAGTTTGGTTAGCAGTGACACGACACTCATTTCTTTCTTGTTCAAATGGATGCCAGCATTCGCATCTTATATTCTGTATGCTAGCATGTCGCTTGTATTTTCCTGGTTTATTGTACATATTTTGCCGAAAAGAAAATGGCATTTGTCTGGAGGTTTTGACTTTTACGTAGCCATTTTATTGGGTGTTCGCGGATATTAAATGGGTTGGTAGAGGTGGGGTGGATATTGTGTCATGTTGGTTAGTCGCACTACCGGCAGGTATTTCCAACATAGGGTTATAATCGCTTCCTATTTCTGTCATGCCTATGCGACTAACTGTTTCCAACCGGTGTATTGACGTATACTCCTGCCTTACAGGCCTTCCGACTGTTAGAATGGATCCATATCATTGTAGAGGCTGGCTGTCAAACAATTTTGACGAGGACATGAATGCCGTCACAGCTAATAGCAGACAACAGAAGTTACAACGCTTACATTTCATTTACGATCATCCTCATGAAGTTTTGAGCGAAAACAATTGGAACTCACGTGTAGGCAAGGTTCTTTCCAACGAGGACTACATGGAGCAGATATTTGATAGACTTGATGCCGATAGCAAGGCAGCTATCTCACTTGTATGCAAGCGATGGGCTCAGATGTTTGCACTGCGTCTAGATGCACCTCGGTGGGTTGAAGATTACAGTAGACTCCTATAGAGGAAGCAGCTATATGGTGTGTCGACTCTTGTCCGGGGTGAGATTGTGGTTTCGCGCAGGTGCAAATGCTATTTGACCAACAACAGCCTCACGAGAAGGATAATGCATACTTTCCAGTTGCAGTCACTAGACTCTACGCCTCATTTGGACATTACTGGTTCCACCTCCGCAAAACATCCGGTCGCCTATGCTGAGCAATTTCGCGAGGAGGCTGTCATCACGGCACAACTCATAGCTCTAGGATTACTTGGCACGGTAGATATTTTTATTCTTTAGTTATCCGGTTGTCAAATTACGTAATTATGACTACTGCATGCACGCACTACAGCTTCGCTTTCGTTGCTCCCTTTGCACGACATTGTGGAATGTAGGTAGTATTGTTTTGGATTTTGCCTGACACAGGTAGTGTATTCGATGTAAGCTCAGTAATCTACCACGCAATTTATGAATTTGGAGTGGACCTTTGCAGACAAATCATAGATGTATGTGTTTATGTGAATCGTAATCAAGCGAGTGCATGCTGGGTACCACAGATACACCCAGATAACTACAAGAAGACGTCGTGTTCATATCTACCTACGTACCTATTAACGAGGCTCGTTATACGCCAATTGCTTGCCATGGACTTCACAGATATGCAGCGTTGTCTCTCCCAGACTGCACTAGGAGTGGTAGTAGGAATGTTAATAATCTTATCAGGAGTGTGATATTTACTGGCCAGATAAATATCGAGTATTGAATAATCCACCTTATTACCTTGCTTCGTTACGTTTACTTGTTGGCACTACCTGCTGGCATAAATAGTTTACGCTGTGCCTTCGGGTGTGTGGTGTAGAGCGCGACTGTTTTGTATATTGTGTAACCCGTCGTGTCGAGTGCATTAGTAATATGGGGCGTTCTCGGTCTCCGGTAATGCGTGCATAACGACGTACATAAGACACAACGTACATGAGGAAGTACACTAAACTTAACATACGTAATTAGGTGTATTGGTATGGGTGCCACAAAAGTAAGAAGCAATAGCTGATTGCCTACTCTACTCATACTTACCAGGCTTACACTCAATTACACCGACCATTAATATTGATGACCCTCCAAATTACCTTCTCTAACCTTTAACGCGATACAAGACCCAGGTAAAAAAATACTACTTTAGGTTGCTTGTGCTGCCCCTTTTGCTTCCTCCACTCTCTCCTGCTGCAAGTGTTGGGCTTCTACCAGCAACATTCCGATTGTAAGCTTTCTACTCTTTCACAGCTCTATTGTTTTGCTTCACGGTCTTTGCGAAATGTTCCCAAATACTTCTTTGGCTTACCGTCGCCGTTGCCTCATATACATTACATTTTACATGTCTGTGCTCAGTTGTTATGTCCTCTTATTTTGTCTTTTCAAAATGTACCGTGACCTTCTCTTTTGAAAAACAGAAGAGGGGTTGTCTATTCAAACTTGTCAGCTTACGCCTACTTACTGATCTATAAGAGTTGTACTTCTGTAACTACTTTGATCATGGTACTAATATTGACTCGGGTGTCGTATCCAAACACTACTCTGGTATGGACTGTACAACGCAGGACCGTTAGGCATCACTATGGTCACGTACCGTTGCCGTGGTTGGGTGACAAACAATGTAGGAGCGGACAAGGCTGAAGCTATATCCAGCAATAGGCATGACAAAATGGAGCGCTTGCCTTTCATTTACAGGAGCCTGCATGAGGTCAGTATCTACAGTAGGCAGTACTCAGCGGCAGGTATAGTCTTTTCTAGCGAGGACTACATGGACCAGGTCTTCGAGAGACTTGATTTAGCTGGCAAAGCGGCGGTATCGGTTGTGTGCAAGGCGTGGGCGCGTATGTTTCTGCTGCGTCTTGATGCACCTCGGTGGACTGAAGACTATAATAGAAGTCTGCAAGTAAGGCATCGTGCAGGTCTGAAAACTGTTTACAGGGACGGCTTTGTTGTATCACAAAGGTGCAGATGCCATTTGACTGACAACGTGATCGCTAAGGCAATGCTGCACAACTTTCAATCGGATGCACTGTTCCCTGCACTGAATCTATATGTTGTTGACTACGTCAATACAAAATACGATGCCAAATACTTTGGACAGTTCAGCAGGGGAAAGCGTGACGGGGCGTGTGTCGTCGCTCTTAGTTTGATAAGCAGGGCAAATATGGTTGTCATCGACTGATGTGCTGTTTGATTTCTGAACCACTTATGTTTTATTATCGTAAATTCGCCTCGCTTTCGGTTATAGCCACCTGTGGCATCTACGGCACTATACGCGCAACATCTTGTGCATTTATATTGCCGATCTCTGTATTATGTCTGTCTTTTAGACAACGTTGTGTTATCAGTATTACTGCTATTTGAGGTTTACTGTTATCTGTTAGACCTGGATTCATCTCCACAGATGATACATACATCGGATTAGTCTGCTTGACGATACCTGGCTAGGTGACTAGCTGCTATATTCTTGACTAGCGATAACTTATTGCTTGGTATTCCTTTATCTGTTACATACAGCCAATATAGGGCCAGATCGAGTACGCACTATTTGTCCAGGTCATGCCTCAGGTATTTGTGCCAAGGATACTCGGTAGGAGTCGCGTCGAGTAAATTATAGTAATCTGTGAATGGCAACAGTAGCCATCATTCCAGCGACGGCGGACATCCTCTACGGCGACTTGTTAATACTTAGTGACAGTAACTCACAATGGTTATGTTTTGAGTTGGGGGAATCGCGGGTTTGGAGACATTGAGCACAGTGTGCCGTAGTCATACTTGCTCGTACTCATTAAACTTACGGTGCTGTGCGTACATATGTAATTTGCGTAACGTTCACTGGCAGACGATTCATGGGCAGCAGACTGTCCTCGTCCGGTACATTATTTGGTTACTGCGTTTCTGTGACTAAACTCTATAATTTTCCGTACCTATTGGCGTACCTATGTCGTTGTATAGAGCTGTATGTTGTAGGGATACAGGTTCGGTTGCCTATGCGTACATGTCTGCTATGTTCTCGCTAACGTTTAGATCGTTTGCGCTACGAGAACATGTAGGATGGAATGTGAGACTAAACGGCTGACTCACAAATGCATGTCATTCATGTAGTTCTGGCACATGTGCGCTACTGGAACCAGCCCTTTGAGCGGTGACGTAAGGGTCTGGGCATCCCGAGTGTATAACGACGAGTTCTATGTGTTTCACTCTTAATACAGCATACTACTGGAGTCTTTCGTGTGGCTATACTAGGCCATGATATATTGCAATTACGGAACCCAATGTATTCTACATGTGGCTATGGTCTAATCTTCCTTGGACCCTAATACAAGTGCCTATATGTACTTATATTTTGTAGATACAACTATGCCTCTCATTTAGAAGTCCAAAAACTTAGATAAGGTTCCATCAAGATGTGACATTTGATGGACATCCTTTATACTATCACAAATGTGCATATACCCATGGTGTAATTATCTGCCTCTGTTATGCATTATGTTGTCCCATGCACAGTCGTCCGTACACGATTGTTATACGTACGTACAATGACAATTGTTAGTCAGTGTTTTTTTTGCATAGTAGCGTGTTTCCAAAAAATTTGGCGACTAACCGAGTTCTCATTTTTTTTTCCGTGCTTGTTTGTTATTTTTTCTTTTTTTCTTTTTTCCCTGCTTCTTAGTTACTTACTGATAGCTTATTAACACGCTCTCCCTCGCGAGTAAAGCGTTACGGGTACTCTTTCATTGATGTCTACTACGTTCTTTTACTAACTATATGATTATTTATGTGGTCGCACCACGTATTGCGGAATGTACAACCCCATTCATGTGCATGCAACTTCGTTACCAGACTACGTATACAAATTACCCGTGTGGTCCCGAACCATACGATCTTCTGCATAACAGAGCTACACATGGAATTCCCGATGTTTGGCTTCCGTGTAGTTATGGATGTATGCTTTACGTCTACCGTTGCAAGTTACCATAGCCTCTCAGTTCTACATACTTGTAGGCAATTATGAAATAGTCCCTCTTACCACCTATCACACATACCTACACATGTTGCTTTTGCCAAGGCATGAAAAGGTTACACCATGTGAGCATGCTTTTTCCCATGAAGGATGTCCAATCACCTATTATGTAGGTACTTACCTCTATTATAATTGTGGACATGACATAGGTCCACCCCGACGCGGCCACGCGCGGGTTTGGGGAGGCGAATGAATCTCCATATGAGAATGGATCGAATTGAAATTTAAATCGAAATGGAGTCGCCACCAAACTTTGTGGGAGTTCGTGCCCGTTCAAACCCACTCTATATCTTAGTGGGCCGCGCACAAAGTACGGCCCATTCGGATGTCAGAGTTTATTGGGTTTGTCCCTTTAATTTGCATTTGATACCGATACCGACATTATCGGATACCGTGTATTGAATGACCCTCGTATGCCAATGGGTTCGGACATCCGGAAACCATGGTTCTGAGTAAGGGGTGAGGGTACGTGTAGGGAAGTTCACAAAGAACACCCAACCCCGCCCGCACATTAGCGGCCTCTACTAGGATATCGTTTGATTTTAAAATACGCGCGTTAGTAATACGATGAATGTTATGCAAACATTTTTTTCCGGTAAAAGGTAAGTGATATTATATCATTAAGTGAATTACAATCAAGCATTACAATTTCATTTCTGCCATACAATCAATAAGACTATATTAAACTGCTAATTTATCCCTCCAATCCGAGCTGATTCTGGATGGGATTCTACTAATAATATCTCTAAATCTCAGCCAAAGAATAGCATGTAACTGCTGAACAAGGTACTCAGGCCTGCGTATACTCAGTTCAAAGTACGCCCTATTCCTTTCTTGCCAAGTAAAATACACCAGCGCCAGAATGCTAGCCATGATAATCTGCTTCTCACACAACGATTTATGTCGCCTTGCTCCTTGCCACAATAAAACATCCGTCTGAGGTAGCTGTTTACCAATCCAGACCTGTAATAATTGCAAGCATTGGCTGCTATATTTGCACTGAAAGAATAAATGATTAACATCTTCAGGTCCCTCCCCACACAAGTAGCATCTATCGTTATTAACAATGCGAAGTCGTTGTAGCCTACTCATAGTAAGTAGCCTGTTCTGAACAGCTATCCATCCAATAAACGAATGTTTCGGGATTGCCATACGTCCCCAAATATTGTTATACCATTTAGGTTTATTCCGCACCCCCATAAGCCAGGCATATCCCGTGGAGATCGTGTAGATACCATTGTTGGATTGCCACACATCACCTCTACAACCAGCTCTAAATTGGTCCCGAACATGGCAAATTTTCCGCCACGTCCAGCTAGTTTGTTGCGAAGGTTTATAATCAAACCACTCCTGACCTTTTATATAAATCCCATTCACCCATTTTACCCATAGGTGATCTTTCTTAGATGAAATCCACCAACTGTATTTAGCAATGGAAGCTTGGTTCCACAAAATTGAATTGGTAATACCCAAGCCCCCCTCCTGTTTCGGCCTGCAACAGGAATCCCAAGCAACAAGCAGTGCCTTGTGGTAGTTCTCTGTTCCCTCCCACAAATAATTCCGGCAAACATTATTGATTTTATTCAACACATTCTTCGGGATGAGGAAAATTCGAGCCCAATAAGAATGAAGTTGCGACAAAACAAATTTAACCAGGACCATCCACCCAGCATAGCTTAATTTTCTATGTCCCTAACCTCGCAACTTTGCAGTAACTTTATCCACCAGATTAGAGCAATCGCCGGCTGGAATTTTCTTGTATAGAATAGGAATACCAAGATACCTAAATGGAAAATTCCCCCTCTTAAACCCAGTCAATTGTATCAGCCTGGAAGCATCATCCCTGTGAACTCCATTCATAAAAATCTCAGATTTAAAGTGATTAATCTGGAGTCCTGAAGCATTACAGAAGGTCTTAAGAGTTCGAACAAACACTCTAGATGAATCAAAATCCCCTCGGCAGAACAGTAAGATGTCATCTGCAAAGCATAGGTGTGTAAGTCTTAGCTGTTTGCACAACAGATGAAATCTAAACTCCTTCTTCATTGTCAAAAACTACAAGAGTCGGGACAAGTACTCCATACAAATTGTGAATATAAGAGGCGACATTGGGTCTCCTTGTCTGATTCCTCTCTTCCGTTGAAAATAACCAAACAGACTGCCATTCAGGCTCAAAGTATATGTGGGAGTGGTGACGCATTCCATAATCCACCCTATCATTCTTGAAGGAAAATTCAGAGCCTCTAACATTTGCTTGATAAATTTCCAATTTATAGTATCATATGCCTTCCGTAGATCAATCTTCATGAGAGCTCTTAGTGAGCAACTCTTCCGATTGTAAAGTCTCACCAAGTCTTGACATATCAAAATATTATCAATAATGTCTCTGCCTTTTATAAAGGCACTCTGATTGCTGCTTACGATAGAGGGTAAAGCTTCCATCATTCTATTGCAGATCACTTTAGTTATACACTTGTATAGCACATTACAGCACGCAATAGGACGAAAGTCCGTCACATCTCCTGGTCTATCTTTCTTTAGTATAAGAGTGACATTGGTAGCATTCATTTGTTTAAGTAACTTTCCCTGGTTAAAGAAGTTCTGGATAGCAGCAATGATCAGCGGACCAGTCACCTTAAACGAATCCTTGAAGAAGGCACTCGTGAACCCATCAGGCCCGGGGGATTTAGTAATAGGGATAGAGAACAATACATCTTTAATCTTCTGTTCTGTAATTGGTCGCATCATATGATTGGCTTGGTCATCTGTAATCAGCTGTCCTCTTTTAACAATAGCTAGATTGACATCATTACATTCAATTGCAGTGCCCAGCAGTTCTTTATAATACATCAGGAACGCAGCCTTAATAGCATCTGGCGTATCACAATTCTGCCCATTGGTATCCTTAATGCTAAAATTTTTATTGTGTGTTCTTCTTGCCTTTATAGCACTATGAAAGTAGCTCGTGTTCTCGTCACTTTCCAACAACCATTGGGTTTTAGCTTTTTGAGCCAAAAAACTGATCCGCACATCATTGAGCTGCCTATATGTATCAACAGCTATCCTTTCCTCTAGTTGAACGACCCTATTACTTGGGTCAAGATGTAACTTACACTGCACATTTAACATTATCTCTTGTGCAAGATTCGCTGTTGTTTCAATATTAGCAAAGGCTGAGTCATTAATCTGCTTGAGAGGATATTTCAGCCCCTTCAAATTTCTGACCACTTGGTACATTAGGGTTCCCTGTATGTCCATCTTCCAATTACTCTGTACTACATGAAGGAATTGGTCATCCTTTCCCCACATATTGAAGTATCTAAAGCAAGTCTTCCTTTTCATAGCAGTAGGCCAGAGCTCAATGATGCAAGGCGAGTGATCACAGAGGCCTTCAGGCATGAAAGTTACTTTAGTATCCACCATTTCTATCATCCAATCATCATTGGCAAGAACTCTATCAAGTCGACTAAAAATTCTCTCACCTGTCTCCTGCTTGTTATTCCAAGTATAGAACGCTCCTTTAGCAGGAAGATCAGACAACCCACAAGCAGCATTACAGTCTCTGAAATCAGTTAGCTCAGCCGCAGTGACAGGTGCTCCTCCTATTCTTTCATTCATTTCAAGCACATTGTTGAAGTCTCCCATTATTAACCAAGGTCCATCAACAACGAGACTCAGCCTCTTTATAGAGGTCCATAACGGGAGTCTTTCAATACCCCTGTTAAACCCATACACTACAGACATCCACCAAGTGTTGCCATGGATAAGTGACTCCACTTTGCAATGGATGACTTGTTGCTCTATCATAACTTGTTGCACATTAAACAGGCTATCATTCCATAAAATCCATATACGCCCTCCACCATTCAAACCAGTATTGTGGATTAGATGCCAATTCCTACCAATGTCATCATGAACTTTATTAATAGAGTTGATTCTAACTCTAGTTTCTATCAAACAAAAAATACCCAAATTATTATTGTGGAGAAACCACTTAACATCTTGTTGTTTATTCGGGTTACTTATTCCTCGGACATTCCAAAATCCTATGCTACCCATGATCACTCAATCCTTGATCCACTCCCATATCAGTATTCAGATTAGGTGTTGGACGAAGTGAGGAATTGAGGACCTCATAGAAAGATTTGCCGATGCCTCCATATCCCCCTTCTTCTTGTTGTGCCATTTTGGTCACAATACGAACTGGAGTAGAGGCAGAAAATTGGATGCCATAATTACCCACTGGTGTAATTAGCGCGCCTGTCTTACTTCCTTCATTCCTAGCATATGGGGTTGGTACCTTAGAAACAGTATTCTGTGATATCTGCAGTTGGATAGGTGCATTAGGCTGTACAGGAGCCTTCGTTACAGGTTTCCATTGACGATTTGGCTTGTCTTTCCTGCAATGCTCCGTAGCATGACCAATACTCTTGCATTTATCACACTTGATAGGCTTCCATTCATAATGAACAATCTGTTTATGGAGCACATCAAGTTCATCATGGAATTCCACCATATCTGGCAATACTTCTCCAAATTTCACCTCAATCATAACACGAGCATACCCAAGGAAGTTTTTAGATTGTGTAGCAGCATTAACCTTAATCGGTTTCCCAACCAATGCTGCTATTTTCTTAAGTGCAGGTCCCCAGAATTTTAGTTTAAGATTGTAAAATCTTATCCAGATAGGAATCTTGCTTACCTCCTCCTTTTGTAAAGAAGTTGTTGGTGTCCAGTCCTTGATGATAAATGGCTTGCTATCAAAAAGAAGGTGGCCACGTTCCAGTATCTCTTGTTTCTTCTCCAAGGTTTTAAACCTAACCGAACAGACTCCATTTGGCTGATGAGATATCTTATCGATCTCCTTTTCAGTCCAGATCTTCTTGATTAATCCGTTGAGGACATACCAAGGAGGGTTAGCCCCAATGACATAACAGACAACTGCAGATGACCATAAATCAATTTCAGTTTGTACGTCTTCGTTAGTAAGGCAGAGTCCCTTCTTAGCAGACTGTTTGGAGGATTCACCAACCATTTGCCATGAAGAGTTCTCAGTCTCCTTTGCTCCGTCATCAATTTCATGCTCCAAATCATATTGCTCAGCTTCCATATCTGAAAACGTATCAGCATGGTCCTGTTCATCAGTATGTATGTGTTTATTTGCATTAATTTTTGTTAAATCATTTTTAATATGTGATTTATTACTATTAGTATATGTGAATTTGCTATTACTGGATGAATTATTATTGGATTTTTATTATTAGCTTTAGATGAACGCTTCTTGGTTTTAGCCATTGCTAAAATCAGAAGTATTATCCAAAGCTTTCTTTCTCTAACATCTCTCTAACCCAATCCGTTGGATTATTATGCAAACATTGTTTTCCCTAAACATGCGAGAAATTAAATGGGTTGGTAAGACGATTTTAATGCAACTAGAAATTAACGGCAAAGTTGTATTTTAGCGTGTGAGATTTTTTTTAGTATAATAAAACAAAAGATAAGAAGAAATTGCTACAAACATGAACAAACAAGTTAGTAACGGTTATAAATCGAATAAGAGATGCAAATACAATAATATGCATGATTTTGAAAAAGTTTATGACACGTGATGAATTAGCACGTGTTGACCGGGGTCAAGGAAAAATATATCGTGATCTAAAAAAATCGTTGTTTTGTCTAAAAAACGATAATCGAAGAATAATAAAAAAAGATCGAAATTGATTATTCACGTTGCGTTTTCCAGGAGACCACGCGACTCGCCCCGGAGGGGCGCGACTCGCGCGAGAAGGCGACTCGCCCGGGACGCACGCGACACGTGTCCCGGGCTGTTTTCGAGATTTGTTTTTCGGAAAATCGATTATTAAATTGCGTATAAATATTGCATGATTTATACTCGACTTAACTTCACGATATTCGTTATATTCGATATTCGATTATGAAATTGATATCGAATATTCGGAATAGTTTTTTTTAGAAAAAAGAGAAAAAGGGTTTTGTAAATCATTTTGTAAAATTTAAAAAAAAAAAAAACGATGTTTGAATCTGTCCACGTTAAAAATCGTCGTGTTTTGTTTTATGAAACCATGTGACGATATTTTTTAGTATCAACGAGATTAATTTAGTTCCTTTTGGTACAATATTCGATTAAAGAATCGATATCGTATTTTAATAACGTTTTGTTTTATATAAAAATAATTTGTAGTATCAATATTAGGAATAAAAGAAAATGCGACGAATGACCCATAAAAAGGACGACCGACGACGACGCTAGGACGAGGACAAGACGAGAAGGAAAGGAAGAGAGAAAGGAGAAGTCGGGTTTGATTTTACACCCTCAACCTACATGCTTTTGTTTACTCAGATCGGGGCTCGTCGAAATGTGGCTAGGGCACGGGAGCCTCGAGTTAATGTCGGTGAGTTATGGTGGTTTTTTGGTTTGGACGTGTAAAGGGTAAGAGGTGGCCGGTTTCGTCGGGTCTCGGATGTACTATCGGTTTCTCGATGCTAAGTATATATTTCTGAATTGTAGATGTGTGATAAAAAGTTAATGTATTTCTTGATAGATGATTATTGTGTGTGCAAGGGGCCTATTTATAGGAAAATTCCCGACCTTGGCTAGGAGAAGTGTTTGGGTGAGAACTACCGCTTAGGATAGGAAAAGTAAGAAGTCGAGAGGAACGTAAATTCCGTTACTTGGTGAAGAAGCAACGAATCTCGGCTGAAAATAGGCTGCTCGGCCGAGTATCCCATGCTTGGTCGAGTGTTTGATTCGGTATTCGGATAGAATTCCTACTTGAGATCGAATTCTATCCTCAAACGGATTTGTTTAATATTTTGTGTAGCTGATTTTTGTAGCATTTGAGCTCGAATCAGTCACGTGGGGTGACACGGCTGACTCGTGAGTCTCGAGAATACCTTTGACCGGGTTTTGACTCGGTCGCTAAAAGACGGTTTTGCCCCTGGTGTCGGATTCGACCCAAATTAGTCTTATTTGACTCGAAACGACCCACTGGGCCTGAATTTGAGGTTGGATTTGTGAGATTTGTACTCCGTAAAAAGCCCAAGCCAAATGCCAATGATTTTGAGCTCGTTTTCGAGTATATTAAAGCACGTTTGCGTCGTATCATCATCGGGTGTTTGTCGGAAACTGCAATAGACACCTGGCAGTAAAATGTGGGTGTCTACAGAGCCCCCACTCTGACTGAGGCTTGGACAGGGCGAAAGTCAGAGTAGCTACCAGGTCAATCAAAGATTAAAACCTGGCAGCTTCCGGTCGGGTCGTTTAAAGTCCATTAGACTCGCGTAAAAGGGCTCGCCATCCATAAGATGGAAATCATACCTGAGCTGATGATGCTAACTCTGTGGGGAATCGGACTTGTCGTATAAGTCTTGGGTGCGCCTATATGTGGGCCCATCCCGTTAAATGCCGCTGGGGAGTTAGTTGTATGGTCCTGCTTGAATCGTTCTGTACATGATTTATGCAAAGTTTGCATGTAACACATTTTTTAGGAGAAATGACTCGCGCTGGGGAAAATGATTTTTGCTTTATTTGGAAATCGAAATCCTGAAAGCAACTCACGTGCTAGGAGATAGGTTGTCAAAATTGAAATGGGTAGAAAAGAAATTTGCAGTTTAAATAGACTGAAATTTGACCTTGTCGAAAGGGATTTTTTTTCAAATGGCTATGTTTTAAAATGAGAATTTGAAAAGAGAGGCCTACCGACTGACTCGACTCTGGACGCAACAGGACGAGTTGACAGACACGACTGGACTCTCGAGGGGTTGAACCGTGACTCGGTAAAAGGGTGGGCCACCTAAGATGACAAGACTGTTATGTTGCGCTATTCCGTAGCCTAGGCGAGTGGCAACACGGTCGAATCCTCGGAATGGGAAGGATGTGCTATGGGGGGATTGCAATAGTTTGTAATGAGACTGTTGTAGCCTAGTGCTCTCCTGGATTTTTGATTTTAGGATACATTTCCAAAGTGGGTATTGCCTCGAGTCCTGACAGATTCTTGTCTTCGACTGAGCCGAGTACTAGGATACACTACAGAAAGGAGGCTAGATTTTTTGAATTTATATGGATTTTATGAGTGGAGGGAGGTTTTCCGCCTAAAAGAAGCCCCCAGGATGACAAAGCTAGCTGCTGAGAACATGATGGTGTCGTGACCGAAATGATGGCGCTCTTTGAATGTGTGTCAATGTGGGTGGTTGTGCCTCTGTTGAAAGGCTGCCTGCGTATTCACGTGTAGTGAAATCAAACCATGCCGTAGTTCAGTGGATTGGAAGATTATGGTGCCTAGTCTAATAGGACTTTGTGTGTAACTAGCCATAACAATGGTGCAGGCTAGGTGCATTCCCAATGATGTCTTGATCAAAGGGCTAGAATGGTTAGGATATTGATCTTGTGACTGTGAGCGTTCTCCGAGGTAGCCCCCAGAGGTGGTGTGAACTATTTGGGCATGTTCTATGCCGACCGCAAGTTGAGTTCCATGTTTGGGGTTGGTAACTGGTTTGGATAAGAAGAATTGGGATGGGATTTGACGAGTTCTGCTCTCGGGGATTTGACGAGTTTTGCTGTCGGGGATTTGACGAGTTTTGCTGTCGGGGATTTGACGAGTTTTGCTGTCGGGGATTTGACGAGTTTTGCTCTCGGGTTTGCGTATGGTGAATGTGAATTCTGTTATCTAAAGGTAAAGTCGAGTAAAATGACTCGAACTTTGATCGGGATAGGTTTTGATAATGCGGGATCTGGTTTCCATGTCTGGCCCTAATGATTAGGGGTATCCTATGGAGCTTGAATCCTCAAAATTCCGGGCTGTCTCTAGCCTGGGACTCGGGAAGGTCTTGAGGGTTGTAATGTGGGAAGGCTAAATGTGGTGTTAATTGACCAGCTCTATTATCTCTCCCTTATTTGATGATATGAATTTTGACCGTACCCTGGTCATGGGACTTTCACTTGAATTGACCGTTGATCATGGTCATGGATTTTTGGAAGTTCTTTTTTATCATGGCCAGCTCTTGTGTTTTGGGCCTTTTGCTTTATTTTTTCTTTTTTTCTTGGACTTTTGTTTTTTTTTTGTCCAGTTTTGTTTTGTTTTTTTGTTCGGTTGGTCAGACTAACACTAAGGTAGGGATGGTCAGTCTTATTGGAGGGGTGTTTATTGTGGGAAATGGGTTTGCCTCCCATCTTGAACCCAAACTAGGAGACTACCTAGATTCGTTATAGGATTCGATACCGCTCCTGCTAAGTGTAGTTTTGTGGCTTTCTATGTCAGATATGGAATAGGTAAAGGAAAACACGCGTCTCATTTCCTGCGGTCGTGATAGATGTGCCTGTAATAGTCACGTGCATGTGCTCACAGTGTATGATGGTGCTCATCATGTTCTCGGAAACACATAAGGAAAGTATATATGAGAAATAGAAAAGCTGATTTTGTTGAATTTGAAAAAAAGGACAGAATACAACTGACTCTGACTTTGACTTTGGAATAAATAGTATATCCTAGACTCAGACTCGGACTTAAATCAAATCCGGACTCTTGGATGCATGAGAGGTAGATTGGACGCTTTGGTCATCGGGCCCTGTATAGTCCATGAAGGGCTTTGCAAGTGACAATGTTTCCAAAACGGGAGTCTTCCCGGCATCGAGGAAGTCTTGAATGAGGTGTTTCAGTTTCCAGCACTGCTCTGTATCGTGTCCCCTCCCTCTGTGGAATTTGCAGTAATGCTCGGTGTTCCATGCTTTGGAGCGTTTTCCAAAGGTGGGTCAGTTGTTGGGCCTATAGGTAGTATTAGGCCCTTCGGAACCAACCTCTGGAAAGCGACGGTGTAGGACATATCCAAGTGGGTAAATGTCCTTTCCTTTGATTGGTTCTTGATTTTTGGAGAGGTGACTTGAGGGTTACCTCTCTCGGTCCTGCCATCTTGAGGGTATCGGACGGTTTCGTAAGAGTGTTCACCCTTCAAATGGCTCGGTTGGGTGATTAGCTGCCTTACCCGCTCTAGTTGTGTTAGACGGGATCGAGTTCTTACAAGGTCTTATTCGATGGTGGTCACCCTGGTATTTAGGTTATCTAGGGCGGTATTGATTTTTGAGAAAATATTGTTAATGGAGCAAGACAGCATAAGCATACTCCCCTGGATATCCCCTTTCTCGACGGCGCGGGAGTTGTTGTGGTTTGGTAGCGCCTCACTCATAGGGTCCCTGATCGGAAGAGACGACAAGTGTTAGAACTCGCCTAAACTCGGTTTTGCGCAAATGCAAGAGAATGAGTCAAACTAGACATGGCCCGGAGTGACAGAAATGACTAAAATTCTTGGATCGGGAAACCCGAACGTTGACCTAGACCAAGTAACGACCACGAAATAGACTTAAGCTGCAGAAGGGTGAATCCAAAAATGGGGCGACCGTGTTTGACCGTGCCACGTGCTCGGACCAACCGTGATGACCTAACCCTAGGTGACTCGAGTGTTGGACGAGTGACCCTTAGACGTAAGGATCACGAACCTTTTGTTATAAGGCTATGCCTTGTAAAAGGTTGACTCAGCCTCGAGGAAAGGCAGACGGGGTAAGGGAAGAAACTTGTGATGTAAGATCGACAGAGTTTCGACGCTAGAGACCCTCGACATGACTTGAATGAAGACGACCCTGTGATTAGGGTAGACCCTTAAGTTAAAGGACTTTCGAATTAGGACGACTCGACTAACGGATTGAAAGACGGGCGAAATTCTCTTAGGAAAGGTCGTGGGACCGTCCTGTTAGAGGGAAAGGTTGCGTGAGACTTTCTAGTTTGGACTCGAGTGTGTAAACGGGCTTTCCTTGGTAGGGGTATGTCCTACGTAGGTTAGCCTTGCCTTAGTCAAATAAGGCGGACTGGGATAGGGAGGAAACTCGTGATGTAAGATCGACGGAGTTTCGACGCTAAAGACCTTCGACGATTTATGACAGGACCCGACACTGCTAAATACGGGAAGACCTAAGAAGAGGAAAGTTTTCGAAAAGGAGTTTTGGAGAAAACCCCGAGAAAACGGTGGATGGCCCGATTTTCGGAAATCGGAAAATTGTCATCGGGCCGTGATTTTGAAGTTTCGAAAATATTTCTTTTATGTTTTGAAATGGGAAGTATACCGGCTAGAAATAGAATATTTTGAGTAAAATCATAAGTCCTAAATTTTGTTTACTTCCCGAGTTTTGAAAAATGATTGAACCTTGAAAATTGAGAAGATGGTCCTGAAATTGGCAGTGGGCCAATAGGACCGGGTTTTTGAAAAGTTGAATATTTGAAACTTTGAAAATTTGAATATCGAAAAAAAGAATTTCCGACAATTTGAAAATTGAAGATGAGATCCCGAAGATTTGAAAATCGAAAACGGCATCTCGAAGAATTGAAAATCGAGAATGACATCTCGAAGATTTGAAAATTGAAATAGAATTTTGAAAATTCGAAAAATCGAATGGTGGATCGGAAATTCGAATTTTTGAAATGGATAGCATGCCGGCTAGAAAATGAGCTTGTTTTGAGTCAAATCTTAAGTCTAAATTTCGGCAGCTTTCCGAATTTTCGAAAATTGAATATTTTTGGAAGGATGTATTTTGAAAAAAGACGGTTTTTGAAAACGACACGGAAACCAAGTAGCATATAGTCACGCAAGCATTATAACGACACTATGTATGCTCTATACTAAGTCTCGGTCGGTCTATAAAGGGTCTATACCAGTGTACATAGCCTATCCGAGAATCGGGGCGGACTTCCTAAGTCGAGTTGAGCTTAGAACATGCCGTAAAACCCATACGAATCGACTATGGACACCTTTGACATATCAAATTTGGACTACATCAATAGTATAGTGGGACGTCGGTCACCAGTACCGGCCCGGGAAAATATGGGGTTATGCATGAACCGTACAACTAAAACAAGTATTGTACTAGTCAAACGATTTCTATTCGAGTCTCACCCTGAGGATGCGGATGGTAAGTCACGCATCAGTTAATCCCCAGCGGAATCGCCAAATTGTGGACATGACATAGGTCCACCTCGACGCGGCCACGCGCGGGTTTGGGGAGGCGAATGAATCTCCATTTGAGAATTGATCGAATTGAAATTTAAATCGAAGTGGAGTTGCCACCGAACTTTGTGGGAGTTCGGGCCCGTTCGAACCCACTCTATATCTTAGTGGGCCGCGCACAAAGTACGGCCCATTCGGATGTCAGAGTTTATTGGGTTCGTCCCTTTAATTTGCATTTGATACGGATACCAACATTATCGGATACCGTGAATTGAATGACTCTCGTATGCTAATGGGTTCGGATATCCGGAAACCATGGTTCTGAGTAAGGGGTGAGGTTACGTGTTGGGAAGTTCACAAAGAACACCCAACCCCGCCCGCACATTAGCGGCCTCTACTGGGATATCGTTTGATTTTAAAATACGCACGTTAGCAATACGATGAATGTTATGCAAACATTGTTTTCCCTAAACATTCGAGAAATTAAATGGGTTGCTAAGTTGATTTTAATGCAACCAGAAATTAACGTCAAAGTTGTATTTTAGTGTGTGAGATTCGTTTTAGTATAATAAAACAAAAGATAAGAAGAAATCGCTACAAACATGAACAAACAAGTTAGTAACGGTTATAAATCGAATAAGAGATGCAAATACAATAATATGCATGATTTTGAAAAAGTTTATCACACGTGATGAATTAGCACGTGTTGACCGGGGTCAAGGAAAAATATATCGAGATCTAAAAAAACCGTTGTTTTGTCTAAAAGACGATGTTCGAAGAATAATAAAAATAGATCGAAATTGATTATTCGCGTTGCGTTTTCCAGGATACCACGCGACACGCCCGGGATGGGCGCGACTCGCGCGAGAAGGCGACTCGCCCGGGAAGCACGCGACTCGCGTCCCGGGCTGTTTTCGAGATTTGTTTTTCGGTAGCTACACTCTGCAGGTAGTTACACATCATGGGTTGCAGTCCAAGTTCCCAACGGTGGTAGGCGAAATGAAGTGTTTGTCGGTCCTACCTGTAATACTGTTGCGTATGCGAAGTGTGAGCTGACGAAGAAAGTTATCACCAACCTGATCCCTGCGTGCAACCTTGAAATTATCGATGTCAATTACAACTCACGCAATATGCAGTTTGCAGCTCTTGTCTGTGATCTCGAGCGAGAAAGTTATATGACAATAATGGAGCGAATGACTGGTGTCCTTGGCGTGCCTGGTTATTCGGCCTCGCTAATAGAGACAGATGACGGTATGTCTGAGGGGGCAGCCCTGGATACACCAACAATTACTCCTGAGGCTGAGACTGGTCAGAGGAGTTCAGGTGGGGACTTTGCTCTGACTAGGGACATCGTCGTTTGTCAGGGAGAGCAACGATCTGTCTTTTACCGCGCCCTACGCAGTCGTGTGTCTGAGAGCAGTCCTGCGCACAACATAGAGGTGAACTTTTAGCTGGTGGTCGCAGGTGTCTTCACGATGGGTTGGGTTACTTCAGCTGTTATGTTTCAATGTATGCTTGAGAATATTGTTGTTAGATGTAGGATATGGTCTCTACGTACTTACATGTTCGCACTTGCAGTGACTGGTACTTTCATTGTACCACACAGTATTTTCAGTTTGGTGCGAACCAGCTGCCGAGACCTTTTGTTTGGTTATTGTACTGCGCGAGTGCTGACTGTCGCCATATTAGATATATGTTAGTGTAGGACGTGTGGACATGCCTAATATGGATTCTTGTGTTATTCTGTGTGTGCATGCTCTTATGCTAACTACTAACCCCATGCCGAATTATTACATTTGGTACGCTACTTACTCCTATAGTTTGGCGCTGCACTACTATTGTATACACGCCTCGTCGGACGTTGAACGCAAATCTAACCAGCAGCCGGGGATTGAAATCAGGCGCAGTGAATTGTACTCGACATAAATCGATAATAGCAAAGTGGTCAACAATTGGAACATGAAAATTGGCCTCATCAAGGTGTTTGCACTCATCGGAATTTGAAACGTACACTCCTTGGGAATCGGACGCCAGGCTCGTATATATGTTGTCTTTATTTATTCTGTAGTGTGTTTGCTATGAGGCTGACGACTGAACATTTACATGGCGGCACGTACTACACCGCATTCTGAATTCAGGCTGCCCATTGTGAACGGCATCCTATCCTGCAGCTACTCTGCCTTTTCTCGCC
Organism: Agrostemma githago; assembly: GCA_958450325.1. Classification (NCBI taxonomy): domain Eukaryota; kingdom Viridiplantae; phylum Streptophyta; class Magnoliopsida; order Caryophyllales; family Caryophyllaceae; genus Agrostemma; species Agrostemma githago. The sequence goes on from OY288256.1 coordinate 51,119,327, forward strand.
GTATCTGAAAAAACTTATTTGGAATGTCGGGGTGTCATCTGGGTTGCTTGGATGGCGCATCGTCGTTACTTTGCACTTTATACAGAGTACGTACACGTTCGTTTTAAAACAAGCAGGGCACATACGAGCGCGTGCTTTCTCGCTTGCTATACGATATGGCTACGCAGGATGAGAACTTAAAGTAGAGTAGACGAATCGTGTCACGCAAATATTATCACTAAGTATGTGAAGTCAGTGTTACGAAGTCAAACGCCAAGGAAAAGCAAAAGAAAATAAGATAGAAAATATAAACAAATGATGTATGTACAAGGTCTAATCTGCTATACATCATGTCAATCTAGCCCCATTGCTCTAATTGTTCTCTGCATTTACCAGTTTAGGCCTATAATTTGGGCTATTATTTTTAAAGTATTGAGTTGACCCAGCCGTTTCTGTTGGATGGTTGCCTGCTCCATGCAATTTCTCACCCGGTAGTGGGTATTGTCAAGGCTGACGGGACTTGGGAATACACAAATATGTACTTGATTTCCTATATCTAAACCTTAAACATTCAGCACTAGATTGCTTCTCCTATATCCTATATCCTATAATATGCATACATTTGATAGCAGCCGGTACATGCTGAAAGTATAGGTCCCTTAGCTTTGTATAAAAAATATAGTGTACGTATATGTGGACACGTGTGCCCCCGCATTAGAAAAATTAATGCTTTCAGATGCAACAAAACGTTGCGATCTCGGAACGTCGCACTTCTAATTGTCAATTTTGTGTACGTTACCTGTCGGTGCCCTTCCAACTTCGATTAGCATTCTGTTTCCGTGTGTAGTCCATAGTCTACCTACAAGTTCGCGGTGTTGTGGTAAACGTGCGCTCTCCTACTCCCCTTGTCATTCGCGTCTCCTTACACTACAGTCTGGTATCGAATAAGATAGACGAGTAGCTCAATCGTTTGCCCCACCTTATAATCATTTTGTTTCGGGCTAGGGACAAGTACTAATTGTGATAGTTTCTCTAGCTGGCCCTTCCAGCGTTTCTGTTAACGAACCGTCTCAGCCAAAGCCCCGTTCAAGGCCCGTTTATATTCTGTTGCGTCCCCTCGCTCGAATACTTGGTTGTTACGCATCGGCTCCCCTGTACCGTTAATGAGATTCCACTGAATGGTTCGACGTATTGGGGGCTACCAGGGCTCGAACTCATAACCTCTTACTATGACACCGTTTAAACGAACCATAACGACCAAAACCTTAAAGTGATGGTGGAGCCCCGTTTAGATTCCATCGGTTATACCTTTTGAGCACATCATGGACACTTAGTAAAGGATTCCACTTTATCCATAAGCATTGCACCAAACTACCTACCAACTTTACACACTACATTTCCAGACTCATGTCTGAACGTTTTCCCATATGATGACATGACTCGGCATCCTCGGCTATAGATAATACAACAATACCTGTTACAATTACTCTGCTAACACAAATTTACCTGCTTGCGTAACTGTTGGGAGTGTGCCCATACATCCAGCAGTAACTTCATCCTAAACAATCAGCAAACTGAGAGGTTCTTTCTGCTAACTTTTAAATGTTTTTTGGATTACATATTCTATGCTTTCTTTCAACTTTGTCTGGCTGCTACGTGCTTATATTAGTGATTTGTGTTATACCACATAAGCTGTTTCATTGTCTCTGCACACGTCTGCGTTTTGTATATGTTCTTGAAACGTTGGGAGGTTAGAGTAGTAGTTTATGCCATTGCTTCTTGTATGATATTACCTGGGACCTCAAGGTTATATATATATATACATATACATATACATATATATATATATATATATATATATATATATATATATATATCAGCTCTGAGGTAACATTGCTACAGTAGTTGCTACGTGTGTGTGGATTCTTTGCGAGAGATGCCCTGTGAGTTGGTGATTCTGGATGGCAGGATGTTGCCACTGTTTTGGCAGTGCAACCGTTTTTACAATGCTAGATTTCAGGTCCAGCCTGTTCATTTTTCTTTGCTCTGTCTGACCTTGCTGAATGCGATTTTAGTAAGAAGGGTTCAGTATATTTTGTGTCGAGGTAGCCATATGGAATTTACTCTCCGCAACATACCTTACATGTTGCCTCGCGTCTGGCTATAGTCAATAGCTCGGTGCTGGAGGGTTTTTTGCATCGGTGCATCCTACCATAGGCGCTCTTATGGTTTACCGTCAGCGCAAATCTGCTGCTTTACTTACTGAATATGACTCCGTATAGGACCTAACCCGCACGCTGATGGCTACTCCGGTCCTACATGTTGCAATCCCTTTTCAGCCGTTGCTAGCTCAGATGGCTGAATGTATAGAGTATTCAAAGCCGGAGTATGCGATAGTGGATGCCGGTAAGAACATCGCTTCCGTAACCCTTAAGAGTGACTATTACCCCGAGACATATACCTACATAGGAAGTTATGCCTTTACCTATGAAGAGTCATGCAATACAGCGGCAAGAGCCGCCGTTAGTGATCTCATTGTCATCTATGATATCTACGTCAACGATTTCACATCTGCCAAAAAGGACATGTACACAAGGTGTGCCAATCTTTGGCGCTTGAAGCGCCTTGAACTATATCGCCTCACAAAGGGTCTGTCAAAAGTCCCTCTAGAAGAAGAGCTTGAGTTTCATGAGATGAATCATTTGCATAGCGTCTCAATAGATATCACGTCTGTCCTTACAACTATTGCTGATAAATTGCCTATTGAGTGCACTCCTGCCCGCACCATAGAGCATACGCCTTCCACATTCACGTCATGGATGGACATAGATCTCATAGATAGACAGCCCGATCATATCTGTATCTTCAGTGATACGTGTGCAACTGCTGATGCATCAAAACAAAATCTTGCCTCTAAAGCAATCAACTATTTAGTACCTCTCTTTAATGTTGACATAGTTGATGCGAACTACTCTCCCGAGGCTGTCAGATTTGATGCCTTTGTTTGCGAGTGTGCTAAGCGTAGATTTCTAACTTTAGAAAAACAGTTACTATAAGTTCAGCAAGGCCTTGTATGCCCTTCTTGTGTTGTAGAAGACAAGTGTACTACTCCTAAAGGCACCATGCATGCTATTCCTAAGTCTGAGTACCCACCTTTGCATCCCCAGAAGCGGAAAGCTTGCCTCAATACCTCATTGGGGTCAGATGCTCAAGCCATGTCATCTTTTGTGGTGTCTTCGGATGATATCGACAGTTTCTTTAAGAGCGTTGGGTCCCTGTGAAGGTGACGTATCAATGCCGAACGATATTTTGTGCTGCTCGTAGTTGCGGCTTAACCTATATAGCTTGGTTAGATAATGTATTGTCCGACTGTTTTAGAAGCAAATATTTGTATTAGTACTCTAATTTGGGCCTGTTGTTATCTGTGCTGTATGAACTGCTTGTGTAAGCTGCAAACTTCTAAGATTTCTCTGCTTTGGTATTTTATTTTCGGAATGGCAGCCTGCACCGCGCTCCATGTTTTGATGCGTGCGTACTTACAATCACACAATCGTACAGACATCACTGCACGCTATCCTTACAGTATAGTCCATACTTAGGTTGCTAATATGTCAGCATCTACTGGAATCATGCGGTGCGTATAAGTCAGGGAGTTGTAACACTGGGAAATGCTGTATAAGATTTTCACACACTTGTTTGCTGCACACCGTAGCGAGTGCTTTGCATGTAGTAGATACAATAGCTGACAATCGTGATGTTGTGCGTGATAGTTCGGGTAGACTAAGGTTAGCTGTGTGTAGGGGTGTTCACCGGTCCGGAACCGGACCGGACCGGACCCGGTTGGACCGAAGACCGGTCAGTCGCTCGAGCCAGAACCGAAACCCGGACCGGTCGGACCGGTCTTAACCCGGACCGGACCGGTCGGACCGGTCTTAACCCGGTCCGGACCGGTCGGACCGGATGGCGCGTGGTTACGTACAGCTAATTGTAACTTGTAAGAATTTGGTTAAGATGCAACGTTCCAACGTACATTGTTTATAAATGAATACGTAAATAACGTAGTCATAAACTCATAACTCATAAATAATTGAGAACTAAATAGCAAAGTCCAATTTTAAAAAGTAAAATACGAAACTAATAATGTATTCTTAAAATTTAATAATGACGATTGACGAGACTAATAAAATCTTCGAATCTTTGAGGTCTTCGGTCTTCAGCTCTTCAAAGTTGGACAACGACATCTTCTTCATCAATTATTGTCGTATTCGTCAAATCTATATAAAATTAAATTGACAAATTATGTTAGGAAAATATTAAGTAAGTCGGCAATAAGAATAATAATGTATAAATTTAATAGAAGTACGTAACTAAATAAGTCTATAAGTTCGGAAATACCTTTTTCAAGTTTTTCAAGTTCTTCTAACTTCTCTTCCATGTTAAGCCCTTTATCATTTCTTGGCCAAATCCAATCTTGTGTACATAAGAGTGCTTCAACAATCTTAGATGACATAAAATAATAAATTTTTGTGGTTAAAGTCTTCAATAGACATTCAAAGAAAATTAAAAAAGAGTAGAAGAAATAAATAAGAACTAAAATGTCTAAATATATATATTACCTTTGGGGTCAGTGAGCTTCTAAATGGTGATAGATGTCGACGACCGGCACTAAAAGAGGACTCTGAAGCTACAGTAGAAATAGGCACTGCTAAAACGTCACGTGCTAAACGTGATAAAATAGGGTACCTAGGAGCGTTCAGTTTCCACCATGTCAACGCATCATAATCTTCTTCGTGCTCCCCAAGTATTTCCTCCAAATATCTATCAAGCTCGGATTTTGAATACCCACTATTCGACCTTGTCCTCCGAACTTGGCGTTCAATAGCTTTTTTGAAATCTAAAGAATCATCATGTCCAACACCAACACTACTACCCACAACATGTGTACTCTCATCATTTTGAGGAGCCAAAGGAGCGTATAATCTCCTATACTCATCAAATAACTCCATTGCTTTAGTATACACTAGCTTGCTCATTTCTTCATCTTTAGGAGCATCATAAACACTAGTGAAAGCAAACTTCAAACCTACTAACTTAACATGCGGATCAAGAATAGCTCCCATATAAACCAAGACATTCATCTTCTCAACATCTCCCCAATACTTGTCAAATTTCTTTTTCATAGCACATGACATAGCTTTAAAGTCATCATCATCGCTATCAGTAAATTTATTTGACTGATGAAGTGCACGAGCAATGAAAAAGAAACTAGAATCGCTAGTCACATACAATGAAGCAGAAACTTTTTCAGTCAAAACTTTAAACTCCTTCAATAATTTCATCAACGATTCAACTACAACCCAATCATGGTCACTAGGAGCACCAGAATGTTCTACCTCAATAGGATTCCCAAACTCATCAACATCATCTGAACCAAGTTCATTTCCTGAAGGGTTAACTGGAACATTTACATCACCAAATACATCCTTAAATTTCAAAGCGGTTTCCAACATATCAAATGTAGAGTTCCATCTAGTAGGCACGTCAAGAGATAATGACTTCTCAGATTGTGTATACCTCTTTGCAACATCCTTAAAGAATTTCACTCTAGCAGGAGAACTTTTAACAAATTTAACCGCATACCTAACCTTACTAATTGAGTCCTTGTTCTTTTTCAAACCATCCCACACAATAAGGTTGATAATATGCGCAACACACCTCATATGCAAATAATCCCCATTCCCAACTGTATTAGGCTTATTTTGAAGAATTTTTCTTAGTTCCAAACAAGCAGTGTCATTAGAACTAGCATTATCAACAGTCAAAGTAAAGACATTATCATCTAAACCCCAGGATTTGAAGCAACCATCAAGAAGGTTTGCTATATCCTTACCCTTGTGACTATAGATAGGACAAAAACAAATGATCTTCTTATGCAACTTCCAGTCATTGTCGATATAATGAGCAGTTACACACATGTAGTTGATTTTCTGAATGCTAGTCCAAGTATCAGTGGTAAAAGATACCCTTTGACATGAAACTCTAAGACACTCGATCAATTTAGTTTTCTCATTACAAAAGAGTTGATAACAATCGCGAGTTATAGTGACACGAGATGGGATATGAAATGTAGGGCAAGTCACATGCATAAGACGTTTGAAACCAGTTTTCTCAACAAACCGAAATGGTAACTCGTCCACTATGATCATGTAAACAACTGCATCTCTAACCTCCTCGAGATTCAAAACCCACCCTTTCAATTGACCTTCCCCTTCATTTTCACTCCTATCAAAAATTAACTGACTTTGTTTCCCTTTAGACTTGTTTGTAGGAGCATCAGGATTAGCGAGGCATACAATCCAATGATTTCTAACATTTTTGGAACCATTTATATTACTATCAGCTGCAAAAGTTTTATTTTCACAATAGATACATTCAGCTCTTCGCTTACCTCCCTCGTCGTCGTACTCACGAAAATGCACCCAATAAGCAGATCTCCTACTAGATTTACCGTCGTCGTACTTGCGTCCTCGGACTTTCGGCCTGACAGGCAATAAAGCTGTTTCTGGTTTTGTCTGAGAAACATTTATATTTTCGTCAAAGTCCGATGTGAGCGGCTCTTGCATTACGACCTCTTCCAAATCAGGTTCAACCCGTCTTTTTTTCGAAACCGAGCTCCTCATTATTCTAAAATAATAATTAACAAAATCAGAACTTGCTACTTGCACTTAAAAAATACGTCAAAAAAAAAAGTAATTACCAAAAACTAACAAATTCGTCAAAAAAAATAATAATTAACAAAAACTAAGAAATTCGTCAAAAACAAAAAAAATGATTAACAAACAGTGAAACACAAACAGACGCACAGGCCGACTTGCAAACACAAACAAACACAAACAGGAGTACAGGACCACTTCGTCCACTTGCAAATGTTGCAACTTGCAATGTCACTCTGTCAGACGCACATGCCGACTCACGCTGTGACTGTACAGCACAGCACAGTAGTAGACTAGTAGTACAAACAAAATATATAAAAACTATCCTTCCCTTTTGAGTTGTGACTACGCCCCTACTCATCACTCATCACTCATCACTCATCACAACTTTTCAACCAAAACTCAATTATTCAACTGATGCAAGTATTCAACAATCAACACAAATTACACAATAAACAGTATCAATTATGAAAAAACCATGGCCAAAAAAATATATTTACAAACAAAATCACCAGATTGACCACCATTCAACCCGTAGAAACAAGTCAAACAACCAAACGAATACTAAATTACCTGTTACTCTGTAACTCTGTTAGTTGGGTTGAAACTTCGAGAGTTCGAGGTCCGGCGTCCGGCGTTGACAGTCCACGGAGGGCGGAGGGCGGTGGGCCGGTGGCAGACTCAGAGAAACAAGTCAAGATTCAAGAATTATTTTAAAGATTCTAGAAGTGAATTAGTAATTTTGTTATTTTTGTATAGTATTTTAATTATTTTAGTATGTTTAGCATAGAGGAATTTAGAAATTATTTAGGAATTAGGTTGATGAAGATGAAGTATTGTAGTTAAGGGAGATTATATTTTGAAAATATTACGATTTACTAAGTCAAACTCTCCAATTTACTAAATATTACGATTTTGAATTTTTGAGAATATTGGAAATTTTTAAGAATTAAATTTGATGAATTGAATAGTTGTTCAAACTCTGGAAAATTGGAAATTGGAGAATTGAGAATCTGTTGACTGTTAGTGAATTCCGGTCTTCCGGTCCAAACCGGGTTTTTCCGGTTTTTAGCCCGGACCGGACCGGAAACCGGAAACGCAGAAAAAGAGGACCCGGGGACCGGACCGGTTGGGGGTCGGTCCGGTTCGATCTGGACCGGCCGGTCCGGTTCGGTCCGGTTGGTCGGTCTGGACCGGTTTTTGAACAGCCCTAGCTGTGAGTCGTTATTATAACGGTTGATGTGAGCCATGTGTGAGTGATGGATGCTAGGTTGTGTCAAGTACTGAACTATCGGGGTAATTTGATACATGCCTGTGCAGACTACAGGCTGTTGCTGAGAGACAAGTTACGGCTCCAGTCAAAGTACTGACGGTGAGGTGGAGATTTGCCATTCAGTCGTTTGTTCTGTTAGGATAATGGGTACGTCTTTTGTACGAGATTGTGATGTTGTGTGGGCCTGCAGCTGTATTATTTTTATTACATGTAGTGTTTGCGGTGCAGCTGACGAGTTTCCATACTACGCAAATACGACTGGAACCAGCAAGCGTGTGCGGCGTTGCATGAATCAATCACAAGATTCGGCCACTGTGTCGGGGTAGCGTTCTGCACTACAATCTCCTGTAATTATGTTGACTCTATCTATCGACGCACTGACAACCGTCTTCCTCATATTTCAGGCCACACGCAGATGACGTATCTTCAAGTACTCCAAAGAGGCAGACCAGGCGACCTCCAGCCGCCAAGAGTGGGGTAGCGGTGGAGATGAGAAAGCCTGGAAGACCTCCCAAGCAAAAGCATCTGTGTGCGTTTGCAATGCTCTCGTATCTGCATCTACATATGTATTTTGGTTGCTCCTGTTACATGCTGTAGCACTTAAGTTCCTCTTCCTAACTTATCTTTTCCTCTGAAATGTAGCAGGTCTGCCACTTGCTGCGCAGGGACAGCCACTGCCTGGAAAACCTTTTCAGTTGCGGCCTGTGGAGGCGTGCTCAAAGTGTCACGCAAAAAGATTTGAGCATGAACCTCCAATGTTCTGTTGCGGCAACGGTTCAATAGTTCTGCCGTCGCCCACGTATCCGCCGGCGTTAGTCAGACTGTACACATCTGCGGACGAGGACGCGGTACATTTGAGGCGGTATGCTCGCTTGTACAATAACCTATTCGCGTTCAGCTCAATCGGAGGCCACATTGAGGCACAGACGATCAAGGTTATCTATGTTTTTAAGCTACAGGGTCAAATCTATCACAATGTCTCCAACCTGGTACCAACGAACGGTGACCCAAAGTACATGCAGCTGTACTTTTACGATGGTCAGCATGAATCTACTAACCGTTCTGGGTGTTTTACAGAACTTAGGGAGGATGTTATCGACATACTGATGGGTGTCACACAAACAAACCCGTACGCACGCTTCTTCCGGTCCTTGCAAGAAATAGAAGTGACCGAGAGTACGTGCATCCGTATATGCAAAAATCCTGTCCGAGATCAGCATGTCAGTAACGCTCCCACCTCTGATGAAGTTGCGGTCATCTGGTCGGAAGATTCTAGCTTGAGTGACAATAGCGGACCGCACATCTTGGTAACCGGACGCATGAACGTATCGCATCAGATCAAACATTATCACGGTTGTTATGATCCTCTACAGTACCCTCTTCTTTTCCCGAACGGTGAGTGTGGTTGGCATCAGGGGGTTAAGAAGCACGTTACAGATCCCACCGCAAGAGGACATCCTCGTGACAGTCCAGGTGCACCGCTGCAACCTGCTACGACTTATCCATCAAATTTTCAGAGTGCTGAGGATCTGTTGGATGCTGAAGATCAGAGTATGTCCTCACTTTGTCTTTATACATGTCGGTTTAGTTATGCTATTTGGAAGCAAGAGTTCTGATATACACGCTGAATTACAAAACAAGGCAATACAGATGTATAAATTATTTCTTGAAAATGAGCATGAGCGTATGTTGCCTGACATGAAAACAGTAGGAAATAGAAAAGCAGGCATAACTGTGGCATTGTGTATATGATTAGGTAGTTGTAGCACGTGGTGCACCAAACTGTCAGGGCCATTATTTGATGCGAATAGGTAGGTCCGTGTATGCACCAGCTGCTTAGTGTAGCCTTGCATGTCCTATGTCGTCAGTTGCTTAGAAGTAGTCATTCTGTTGTGTATAGGCTATACCCTAACTACTGACAACTTATCCTATTAACTCAGGATGTTCCGGACAGTCGCCAGTGCTCGAGCGTAACCTACCTTGCCGAGCATACTATGCTTACAGGCTGCAGCACAGACCAAATTAATAACATGCTTCTTAGGGCTGGTAGGTGTCTGCAACAGTATGTAGTCGACATGTACGTTAAACTAGAAAACTCTCGCTTGGACTTCGTTCGTTACAATCAGAGTTTGATACGTTCGGAGCTGTACCAAGGAATACTTGACATGATGGACGCTGGTGAGCAGTGTGCTGCTCATGTTGGAAAGCGGGTAATACTTCCAGCAACATATATTGGAGGACCTAGGGATATGCAGCGGCGCTATTTAAATCCTATGACTCTTGTACAGCGATATGGAAAGCCAGACTTCTTCATAACGATAACCTGCAACACGAACTGGCCTGAAATAAAAAACGAATTAGCTCAAGGGGAGGAAGCCCAGAACCGGCCAGATTTAGTAGCGAGAGTGTTCCGAGCTAAGCTAATCGTACTGAAGAAGAAACTTATTGACGAGAAAATATTTGGTGAGGTCGCTGCTTATGTTTATGTTGTTGAGTTCCAAAAACGAGGCCTACCACATGCACATATCTTGCTGATTATGAAGAAAAACAGTAAGATGAACTGTCCAGAGGATTTTGAGAGGTTTGTCACTGCCGAGATTCCTCCGGAAGCGAACGAGAGTCTCCGTAAGGCCGTGCTAAAACATATGATGCATGTGCCATGCGGTAAGTTGAACCCTGATTGTCCATGCATGAAACACAGAAAAACATTAGGCCAGTGTAAGTCTGGCTACCCAAAGCCATACGCAGCTGAAACCACGAATAGTGACAGCGAGTACCCAGTGTACAAACGCCGGCGTACTGTTGAGGGTAGTCAAGATAAGAGGTAAGTACCTAAACAACCGTTGGGTTATTGCATATAACCCGTATCTTCTTGACCCCTTCGACTGTTATATTAATGTGGAAGTATGATCTAGCATACAGGCAGTGAAATATCTTTACAAGTATGTCTACAAGGGTCATGACAAAATATCATTTTCCATTGAACCGGGGGGTGAAGGGAGTGTGATTGATGAAATCAATGAGTATCAATCCGGTCGTTGGGTGTCCCCTATAGAAGCGATCTGGCGCATATTCAGCTTTGACCTGTTTGAGATGCATCCGCCAGTAATGGCGTTACCAGTTCATCTCGAAGATATGCAGTCAATCCAGATGAAACCGCATGAGACACTAACCAATGTGGTCTCTGATGTGAAGAGGCTAAGGACGCCATTAACTGACTTCTTCAGGGTCAATAGGGAAAACGCTGGTAAGGTTGGCGAAGAATACGTTTACGCTGAGTTTCCTGAATACTATCGGTGGGATACATCCCAACGGCGAGGGTTCAAGAGGAAAAACAGTGTCGTTGTGCTAGGCAGGCCTGTCTTTGTATCACCATCGGAGGCGAAACGCTTTCACTTAAGGTTACTGCTGACACATGTACATTCACCTACGTCTTTTGAAGATCTCTTGGTTGTAAAGGGTCGATAATGTTTAACGTACCAGGAAGCTGCTATTGAGCTTGGACTGATAGAAGACAATAACATGGTTGAACTATGTCTCAATGAAGCGGAAGTTGTTCAGATGCCCTCTGCTTTGTGACGCCTGTTCACAACCGTTCTCATGTACTATGATCCAAGAGATCCACAGGCGCTGTGGGCCAAGTACTATAATTCTTTATCTGAAGATTTCCTGGCAGAGAACCCAGGGGATGTACGGACAGTTCATAATCTCACAATGCGCAGAGCGGAACAGCACCTGGAAGCGACCGGTAAGTCTCTCAGGTCGTACAGTCTTGACCAACTGGAAGGGCCACGGGATCTAGGAATACAACGGACAAGAGATATAGCTGATGCACTTGCCGCTCCTGTACCAGAAGAGTGTCTAAACTACCGTGGTTCGCTGAACCCTGAACAACAACACGCTTTCGACACTATAATTAAGCATGTGAAACAGGAGCTCCCTGGAGCCTTCTTTCTGGATGGGCCCGGTGGTACTGGGAAAACATATCTATATAATGCTCTGTATGCCGAGGTCCGGTTACTTGGTCTCATTGTTTTGCCCACAGCAACGTCCGGGATCGCAGCCTCTAACATTCCGTCTAGAAGGACCGCCCATTCAAGATTCAAGCTTCCTCTAAAACTGGACAAGTCGCTCGCATGCAATGTACCGAAACAGGGGGGTTTGGCTACTCTAATCCAAGCAGCCATGTTACATATATGGGATGAAGCTTCAATGGCTAGGAGGGAAGCGGTAGAGGCACTCGACAAGTTGCTGCGTGATCTGTGTGATCCAGATGTGATCTTCGGAGGGAAATTGATAGTGTTTGGAGGCGACTTCCGTCAGGTACTGCCCATAGTTCCGCATAAAACCATGCGAGAGGTCGTCAACTCCAGCGTTGTATCTTCGCCAATATGGCCCCAGCTCATCAAGTTCCAGCTAACGATTAACGTCCGTGCTCGGACCGACCCACTGTTCTGTGCTTACCTTTTATCTTTAGGTAACGGTGAACTTCAGACTGAAGACTGTGATCTGGTTGTACTGCCAGACAAAATTGTACAACATACAAGTGGTGAGGAGGCACAACTGATTACTACAATTGCGAATGCAGTCTATCCAGAAGCTGATGTCCAGGTTTTGGGAATCGTAGTTTTCTTCCAAAGGTCGATACTCACACCCATGAATGAGGACGTCGATACTGTTAACACACTACTGATTGACAGGCTTCCAGGGACAGCTGTTGTCTATAGAGGATACGACACAGTACTTGCTGACAACTGCAACATTTACCCTACTGAATTTATAAATAAACTTTGTCCTGGAGGCATGAGTGCGTACGAACTTGTTCTTAAAGAGAACTGTCCAGTGATTTTGCTCCGAAATCTTCTTCCATCGTCAGGCCTGTGCAACGGAACTAGACTTATATGTACAAAATTCTTCCCAAACGTAGTCGAATGTGTCATAACCACTGGTCAGCATAGTGGTGACCGCGTCTTCATTCCACGGATCAGGATGGAACCATCGGAATCTTCTAACTATCCGTTCAGCTTCTATCGCAATCAGTTTCCCTTAAGCTTGAGCTTTGCAATGACTATTAATAAATCACAGGGCCAAACCCTGGACAAAGTTGCAGTATACCTTCCAAGACCCTGCTTCTCTCATGGACAGCTGTATGTTGCCCTTTCTCGGGCTAGGGAATCAAGCAAGGTTACTGTTGTTTCTGCACCAGCAGTTCAGGGTCCATCCGATCACCTGTGAAAAATATCATTTCTTACGAGGTACTGCGGCTTGCAGGCATCCTATAAGATGCGAAGGACATGGCATCCGGCCTGTACAAGAAATGGGAAACTTTTGCTTGGAACTACATCCGCAACAACTGTTCTGTTTCTGTTTTTTGGCTTGCTGGTGACGGGCAGGACCGTTAGTGTATCCCTCGTATTTTATGAGCCTGTTTTGAAGTTTGCTTCATAGTTAGTCCATTGGCTGCTGCCTATGGCGTTGTACGCATTTTTGTCGCACTGATGTTCAACATGCAGTCTCTTCCAAACGTTGGTCTACTTCTTCCTGGACTGGTCTTCACCCACGGGTTACTGTGAGTGACTAACTCCATGGCCACCAGGAAGAAGGGTACTAAAGTCTTACTCCTAACTGAATATCTGGTCAATGCTCAGACAACAGCTAATGCTCTTTTCAATGGGATATTCACCAGATTGTGCTGATGATAGAAATTTAATACATCATTATACTGTGCGTGTGGTCTTTTGGTTTTCTGACTCCATGTTCTACAATTAGTTTAGCCACCCCCCCCCCCTCCCCGACTGTTTCCCACCATTGAACCTCAGTATTGACACTTTTACTGTTTGTGGACTGTCGACAACCCCGTTTGATTATTAACCAGGTACGCAATGATTACAGTATAGGCTGTTAAACGCTACTGCATAGGCAGGCATACGTACCCCAATACAATGACTAAATAACGATTCACACCTTAATTGAGAACGCAAACAGCACAGATCATTAAATTATCTATTACAGATTTAGTAGTACGATGGTTCAGACTAACAGATCCACAGAAATTAGGCCGGCACGTACCGACAGACAATTAAACGGTAATGACACAACGTTCAGTAATCAGAAAAACCAGTAATTTTTTTGTTCAGGTGTAGAATCCTGGACAGTGTTGCTTCAGCAGATTGAACACACAAACGTAACTTGAAATACTGTCCGTGTCCGCGTTTTTACAGCCCTGCGCCTTCCAGTAGTCCGACACGTATACGCAGCTTCTCCCCTGTTTCACCAGTCGTTCATCGGCAGTAGTCGCCACCCACACGTGAGGTCCAGATCTACTGTCAGGGCCTTGGTTGAAACCATCTTTCCCCCTTCCCACCCTCTCAAAGCATCGCTGCAATTTGAAAGCACTGCTGTACCTTTCATCGCCGCCAAGGAATTCTATCGCTATAGCCCTCCCGAAATCTCCATTATTCTGCCCCCTCCAAACATGGTAGACCTTCCTCACCAGATATCCCAGCTTCGTTAGTTCGTCCCTTACGCAGTTGAAGCTCCTGCCGATGATTCGACCGTTGATTGTTCTCTGGTAAGGTAGGTTGCGCATGATGCAGGTTGGCGGGTACACAAATTTTTCTTCCATTGATCTCGCGCTGCTGATCCTCACCTTCTGCTAGAGAACCTTTCAATTTCAGAAATTGGTGGTTATGGTTGTGATCAATTTATTACAAGTAAAGCAGTTATGGATTCAGAATTCTGCGGAAGTCTTGCATGTAACAGTTTAATCAGTCAGTGGGAGATGGCAGTTGTGAGTGAAGTATATTCACTAGAAGGGGTAAAGGCATGCGTGGCAGTTGGTGGAATGTACTGCTGTTCTCTTGGTAATTGGTACTCGTATACGTTTTGTAGGTTGTTGATGATTCCATCCTTAGTTGCCAATTGAAGAAAGTGATAGCGATTACCCTTTGTGATTATCCATAATTCTTTGACAATCAGCGCAAGCTTACTCCGTATATGTTTCCGTTTTGGTATTGGAGTGTTATGTGTTCAGTTTGTCACTTGATGGATACTCCCTCTACTACATAATATACGTAGTTTTAGGTATTTGCACACTTATTAGGTAAATTTTCGGATGGATGCTAACCTGATGTGGAAATTGAATAAATATTGTTTACCAGTAGTGAACTTCTTTCTCTCGCTCGGTCGATTCCTACAACGTACAATGGACATCATCACCATGCACTACACCGTGACCTCATGTTTGTGCGTGTGACATGTTCGTCACTCAGTATGCTCAACGCGCGCACACACACACAAAAGGAAAAAAAAACATCTATCGTGAGATAAAACATCTACCGTGAGATACACGATGTGACTCTGCATATGTTTGAAACATCTCTATAATTGATGTGCCTTCATAGACCATATATATATATATATATATATATATATATATATATATATATATATATATATATATATTCGGTTTAGGGCCAACGCAGATCAATCACCATCTTCCTGCGACACCCTATTCCTAAATACGGAGTATTTAGGAGGTGGGACACCACGCTGGGGGGCCAGCCAAAAAGCGTGAAACTTCAAATCGCTACTATGTAGAGCGCTGTCTGCAACCGGAGCGTGAGTCGTTGCAAGGCTATGGACAAAATTGTAATTACCGACTAAGGGTATAACCAATTCAAATTGCACCCATGTTAAATCAGCCCGGGTAAAGAGATTAATTACACCAATTAAGCCGCCCTCCTCACATATGCCCCTCAGCCCCCTACTTTCCCTCCCCCAATACTGACGAAGAAAAGCAAACGGTACAACTTCCACTCTCCCATAACTCTTATGTTGCATTTGCTGGACCTCCATCAAGACCAATTTTAACTTACAGTAACCTTCCGGTGCCTCTCACGTGTTACTCTACTGCCCTCTCCCCAGCTTCTTCGTTCGCTACTGATCCTTCGGCTCTTCCTCCCTCATTCGTCCCTCTTCCTGCGTTTCTTCTCTGGTGGGTTTTCGTCCTTCCTCCTCTCCTGCGTTCGCCTTCTGTGTTGCTTCTGATTCTCGGTAGGTTCGTTTCCTTTTTAATCAGTTTAGAGTTTTTTTCGACTGGGTCACCTCCCACTGTTTTGTCTGACATAAATCACGAAATGATCCCAAATAGTGGTCGGTATGCTCTAGCATCCCCGCATCAGGTGCATGACGCTTTATTCTCCTGTATAAGCTTATTCTACTTGCCTTCTTCACGCGCGTGTTCCTTCTTTTCCAAGTTCTTCCTGCTTTCTACCTTCGTTGTGTTCGTTTAGGCTTCATTTAATCTTAAAGAAAGGTTGTGTTCATGTACAGTGATTTACAATCTGGATAAAAGTTGTGTCCATGTACCTCGCTGATGGTGCTGTAACGACTCGGCCACATCCATGCGAGTAGCTCTTGGTGTGCTCGGAGTCAGTTTTGTCGTCAATGACCACAACGCCACTTATCTTTTTCTCATGCTTGTCCAAATTTGTAGCTTATATTGTACTTCTATTTCACAAGAAAAAGGTGGCACCTTTCCAAAGGCATCAACTTCAGTCTAGCCGTTACTTAGATGTACCCAGATAATAGATCGGATGATCAAAGTAGGATGGATGCTGTGTATGACAGAAAGTGCCGCTTCATGTTTCGTCGCATCACCAGCAATTGTTTACACTATAGCGTTGTTCTCGCTTCGTATTTCTGTATTACCTATGCAGATACCTGCATCCGACCAGTATCCTGACATGTAGTGCTACCGTGCAGGCCTTTCGCCTGTCAGCATGTATCCGTATTATTGCAGGAGCTGGATAACAAACAATGTAGATGAGGATAAGTATACCATCGTAGCTGGAAACAGACAACAGATGTTACAGCGCCTACATTTCATTTACAGTTCCCCGCATGAAGTTATAGTAGATGGTAGGCACTACCTGCATGTAAGTAGGGTCCTTTCTAGCGACGACTACATGGAGCAGATATTTGTAAGACTTGATGCCTCTAGCAAGGCAGTGATGTCGCTTGTCTGCAAGCGATGGGCTCAGATGTTCGCACTAAGGCCAGATGCACCAAGATGGACTGCAGATTATGATTTACTCCTATAGAGACACCAGCAATTTGGTATAACAACTACCGTTCGGGGTGAAGTTGTCGTTTCACGTAGGTGCAGATGCTACTTGACAAACAATAGCCTTGCGAAGAGAATAATGCATAATTTCCAGGTGGAGGCACTAACTTCTACACCTCATCTAGACATTGTTGGTTCTACCGCTGCAGAAAATAGAAACGCCTATGTTGAGCATTACGGCGAGAGGGCTGTCATCAGAGCACAGCTTGTAGCTTTAGGATTACTTAGCGCAGTAGAAGTTGTTGTTCTTGAATGACTTTGATATTGATTTACGTAACTATGGCTACTGCATGTATGCGATACGACCTAACTGTCATTGTTTCCCAGACATGCCCTTCTGAAACATATCTACGACTGTTTTGAATGAAACACGAGCCAGATAGTATGTTCTTCATGGGTCTGGTAGTCTACTGTGCAATGCTTCTTGTTGGAACAACACTATGCAGACGTGTGAGACGTTACCCTCTTCGACATGACTTTGTGAAACGCAAACCTATTCGTTTTGGAAGAGGTGGAAGCTACAAAACATCTTCTCCCTTCGCTTAGTAATACAATCTGCGTCATTTCAAGATGGAGCGACAAACTACTCATTAATATATCACGTCAGCCGGCGTCTTCTGTCATTAGTTTATTGCCACTGTTATCCACAAGAGGTCAAAAGATAACAATTGTGTGTGTGCTCCAATAATAGGTTCCAGTACTAATTTAGTGGCGTCCAGTTCAGGATGAACTAATGGGCAGACTGCAGTTTCGGTTTTGGGCTCTCGTAGGATGTTTCAATCTGTTTGTAGAATCCGGTTATTTGGCTTTTAGATATCACTTCTGGTTTGTTTGGTTTAATCTTTGTTTGTGATTGTGTGTTTGGACCTTTAATTTTTTTTTCTGTAGGGTGTCGTGGTAACGTGTTTGGAGTCGAACTTTGCTATGTGTGTTGACTGTCCAGCTGCGATTCAAGTTATGTGTCTCGTAAGTCCACGGGGTCAGTCGTATGCTTGTGCTCTAGATCTGGGTCGGTACTGACTGGTTCGTGCATTTCAACAAGTGGTCAGTGTAATGTCCCGCGTCTAAATGTGAAATTCAGGATGCCTGTACTTTGCTAACTTGCTGCAATTTATGTGCAGCAGTTCGTCATCTGTACACTAAGCTGAATGTACTCCCTAACGAACGTGAGCTCATCAATTAAGATGCACCCGTATAATATTGCACCGTATTAGCTCAACCTTCCTTTCTGCCGCTTTTTAGACTGGCTGGAATCATGATAATCACTACCATTTCCGCCTTCAACCAAAAATCTTAGTTCCCCGGAACCCCAAGTTATCAAAGTGCAGTCATTCATAGACATCCAAGACCAATAAGAAGCACGTTCCTAAGCACGTCGCTATGACGGCGTAACATATGGGAACAACCGTACAGTGCGTGAAGTTGCAACACACGTTTACTAAACGAATAGCAGTTGTAGACCTATTAAATCGGAATAAAAAGTACACAACATCAAATTAACCAGTAGACAGTGGCAACATGGGCACCTAAAACAAACAGAACATAACTGTGCCTACGGTGGCCACCTATACAGCTTCATATGGAGGCCCACCAATTATTCCATTACAGCACAGCGTTAGTCCTCCTCCGACGAGGAGCCAATTCGTGAAATCTGTTCCATGTAGTCGCAGCAAAGGTCATTTATAGTAAGCTACTCCTGCGGAAGCAGCAAGCCCCCTCCATCGCCGCAGAGTTCAAGCACGAACTGCCACTGGAAGACGTCCTAAAGCCTCTTGAACAGCCCAATCACATCGGACTTAAAATGGTCAAGCTCCTCGGCTTTGATGTCAACTGTATCTACACAGTATAATGAGCAGTTAAGACCGCGTTACAATAATAGCCATGAGAACTATGAAGAAGAGAAAACCGGAGTATCAGGTACCTCTTGAGACATTCTCGGCAGGAACTCGGACAGAGACAGGAGCAGAATAATTGTTGACGATTTTGCTTACAATGGAGAGCGACGGTTCCCTTCGAAGAAGCCGCAGTACAGTTTCAGGGACTACGATGACAGTCAACCGACGGAACAACACTCGGGTTTCGTAGATAATCTTGTCAATTTGCGATTGGTAATGGTGGACAGCCTCAACGTTGGACATGGCTTTAGGCATTTTTTGCTAAAAGAGTTTGGGGTTTAGGGTTCGGAAGTGTCTACTTCTACAAGTTTTTTTTGTAGCGCTCATGTTGTTAATTCATGTTAATATTGTCTTTCTACGGCTCGCGTGATCTGATACACAGATTATGAATGGTTATATTCGAGTTTCTGTTGTGTTTTGGAATACGATTTTGGAAGAAATTTAGGTTTGTTTTTTTTAGCCTTCTTCTCCTTTTTCCTGTGTGTTCCGTGACTCTGATTTTGGATAAAATCAAATAGGTTTTCGGATATTGTGTTTGTAAACCGATTTAGTTTTTACCGATCTTCGACGGTTTTCGATTTATGGTGAGTTTAGGGGAATCTTTACCGATATAGGGTTTACTGATCCTAGACAGTTTCGATTTCTGGTGAGTTTAGGGGAATTTTGTAGAGTTTGGAATCTGAATTTGCAGTTACTTTGGGGATTTCTGGTGAGTTTGAGGATGTTTTACACCAGTTAGTTTGGGGATGTCTGTTTTCCTGACTTTGTATCGTTTTCCATTTGTTTTACAGCTACAAATTAAACGTGTAGTTTTAAAAATGACTCCGTAGATCGCAATATTCGAGTAATTTGTTTTACAATTCCAAACCCCCGCTACTATTCCCTTATAAATAGTAACTTCACGACTCCTTTAAACCTTACAAATGTTCTATAATCCTATAGATGTATGGAGTTTGAAAAACCAGTATAGGCATATGTGGCTCGAAAGAGGAGAATGCTGGGGGAGAAATATAAGATAATTCTGGACCACATGTTGGTGGCTCGGAATAAAAATAGGGAATAATAGGTGTTTCAGCCCAATAAGAAAACAGGTCAGATTAAATAAAAACGGAGGGACTCCACTAAATGCCTCTATTATAGTAGACTATAATATCCTCGATAGACGTTCCATTAGGCTTTCATATCCTCACTTCCTATTGCACCCTACGACAGTCCCTTACCTACTACCACACTCAACGTCCTACTTTACATCGCATATATCCATCATTACTCCTAAGAATACCTTGAACAATTCAAGCTCTTGAGTACTTCGGTTTTCTCCTGAAAAGGTGATGTGATATTATAGCTTGGAGCTTTGTCTTCCAGATGCAAATTAATTTAAGTCGTCTTGTATAGTCGGTGTTACAGGATGTGGTAGTAGCGCTCTGTTTCCCCTGCTTCTTCTTTCTTCCCTGCTGTTTCCTCCTCTGCTTTCTCTTCCCTTACTTCTCCCTCCTTCGTTTCGTCTCCTCTATTTCTCCGCCCGCTCCTCTTACCTGTCGGTCAAATTGTTAGAGGTTTTCCAGGTATGTGAAGCTAAGATTAATGCATACAGAGCATCCTTGTAGAATTATTAAAGATGAACATATACGATTTATGCTAACCTTAAGCATAAATTTGGTACTCCGTGTTTGGTTTACAAATCTGAATTTCGATCACGTATTCATCTAAAGATTGACAATTGCTTGATTATCTGCGTGAACTTTTATGCTTTCTTTCCAACTGCGATAGATTGAGTGTGTTCGTTCAAGTCATGTTGTCTGATATTTCTGCGGCCGTCAGATTCGTGCTGCCTTCTCTAGCTTCTGCCTGCCTAATTGTTTCATTCAGTGGCGATTCTGTCAACGGATATAAGGGATCACTTTACATAAACAATATTAGATGTTCGCTCGTCCAAAAGGGATGAACTGTTACTGAACTGAGTGTTATGATACTGTCTAACACCTTATTGGTGCATATTAGATGTGTCACTTACAGTGTGTTTTGAAGTCCTGTTGTACTGTTGCCTTGTCGGAAACTGCATCTTCTACGAAATTAGGGTGTAGCTTACACTATTGGTTTAGAACGTTTGAATCCAGGATGTGTTGAGCTAGACGTGTCATTGCGTCGCTTGCTTACGCACGCTAACTATATGTACTCACCTAGCTGTCAGTTGGATCTTTGAAACCATTCGCCCAACATCATGTAAGCAGTCAGCCCGATTTGTATAGTGTCTATGGTTTTGCAGCATGAAGCCCAAGGCAACTTACCTAGCTGACTTGAACACAGACAGCCGTGACTACAAGGTGAAGGTCAAGGTAATAGAAAAAAGGCGGCCGAGGACATCTCCTAACAAGAATATGCTCTACCAGAGTTTGCTGCTGGAAGATGAAAAGGTAAGGGTGCAGTTGAGAAATTATATTGCTACAAAAAATCTATCTTTTCAGTTTATGAACGAGTTGTAAGATGAATCGTACCTGTGAATAGTAGTCAACATGACCGAGTGAAACATCTGTACAGTTGTTAGAGACGGATTACTTTTGCCAATGTAGGAAATAATTAGGTCTTCTTTCATATAGGCAATTACAAAATGCGATTGCACAATACTCAGCATGAATCCTATTATTTGTCGGTACATCATCGAATGTGTATGCCTGAACTACTGATACATATACAGAGCCCTGATATCCAACACACCCGTCGCATAATTTAGATAGAGTGCTCCATCGGTTCTGTGCCCACCTGTTTCGCTCTGGCTACAATACATGGTCGCCCAACGAGCCAGTATACCACTGACCCTCTAATTCTTGCTATATAGTTGCGGATAATATGTAGGCCGCACTGTCCTCCCTCGGCGGCCACTCTTTGGGCCGCCCATTAGTTAACTCAACAGTGAGACCGCAGTTCTCACAAGCTATGGGAATCTACATTCTGCATCTGACCTTAATGTTTTTATTACCTGGTATAGTCTGCATACGTCGATGCCGCCTTTTCGTTCACATTGCTTCAAGCAATACAGGTACTGCGAATGACTAAAATTACTGCGTATACCTTACAGGGCACGAGGATGCGAGGCGCTCTATTCGGTGACCAGGTTGCAATGTATGAAGATGCAATTTACCGTAAAAAGAAGTATGAAATAAAGAATGCTGCTATCAGCCCTGTCAAGCTCGAGTGGAAGGCAGGACCAACTGATCTCGATCACGAAATGACGTTTGGCCGTAGAACACTCATATTTTCGTTAGACGATGACACTGGCCTTGGTACTGTCGCTGCTCAAGAATACCTACCAATCTCACAGCTTCCTAGGCAGCAAGAGTACTCTGATCTGTTTGGTACACGCCCTGATTCTCCAAAACCCTGCCTCAGTTCATACATCAGTGCAAATATCTGTCTGTATATATACGGAGTATTTAAGAGTCTGGAAACGTACAGTGTTGGACAACTTACATAGAATTACTCTGTAGTTCACTAATACTCTGACATCAAAAAAATAACTGCATTAGTCGATGAGCAACTGCCAACTACTATTGCAGATGTGCTGGGCGTTGTCCTGTTCGTCGAAAACCAGCCGCGGGTGATTACGACATCTAACAAGCGCGAGTCCAGGGTACGGGAACTATTGCTGATTGACCACAGGTTACACCAACTCTAAACTGTCGCTTGTGTGCCGTGTGTTCTGCATGTCAGTGAGCCTAACGTTGCACCTTGTACTGTCTCTACAATAGCACCACTCAACCACTGGCAATTTCAGTGTGGGATGAACTAGCTGGAGATGACTGCACCATGTTGATTCCAGCACCGGGAAAGTTCAGGCTCGTCGGCCTGAAAGCACTCCGAGTATCAGGCTACAAAGGTTTTATCTATTTATGTAATCTCCTAGAAATTCTAACGCAATATAGTGGCGGAAACACTGTAGAGTGGGATTAAAACACACTGACAAACTATATCTTATTAAAAGAAATGGTAAGTCAATACAAAGGCCTCTTTTTACAAAATGGCTAAAAAGGAAATTCTCCAAACGGGTTATACAAATCCATAAATTACAAGAATAAAGAATGATTAGGATCCACGCTACTCTCTAGCTCACACCCAAAACTCAGCAACAAATACCTGTCATGTTATAAACATAACAGCCACGTCAGTGGGGAGTAACTCGGACGTTCTCCCAGCCATATTATACCATATGGAAAAAAAATTGTATTATTATATCAAAATAATTAAAAGGGAAAAACATTAAAATGATATAATAAAAATAAGCTTTCGGAGAAACTGAAAATACTGGAATAATAAAATCAGAACAAGTTTTCAGAAGAAAACTTCAAATATTTGCCAACCTGCAAATCAAAATGTATCGATAATAATAAAAATATTTAAAATGGCGTTATGGAAATATTCAGTGTAGAAGGTCAGACTTTCACCAAGAGAATACTAAAAACTAGCTTCGAGAACCTAGTTCAAAAAAATCAAACTTCGGTCTCTAACTAGGCTACTCAACCATAATAGGACGGCGACTTATAAATGCGTGGCCCTAGTTTAAGACAATGCACACCCCTCCTGGAATTACCTGTCACCCAGTTTAGCTTATGACGGCGACTTACTGCGAGGCTTAAGCTTAAGGTCAAAATGTACACAACTCCCGGGATACCTGTCACCCGGTTCAACAACTAATGTACCGATTCCTAATACACTAGCCTTATAGTTGATGGCAAAACCGTAAACCCCATGTTATATTACTCTAACCCAACACTTGACTTTATTCCATAACTCCAAAACAGCCATTATCGATATTCAAGAGACATAATAATCATTATCAATAATATGAAGATAAAAGAATAAACAGTTTAAATTAAAAGGGAAACTTTATATAAAATAGAAGCTTACTAATTTTAGAAACTTACTTAAAATAGAAATTTCGTTATAAAAAAACTTAAGTTGTTAAAATATGTGAAATGTATTAAAAATAGCATTTCTAACGAAATTAACATTTTATTATTATCGTCGTTATCGTAACTTTATTATATCTCTAAATTCGTTTCTCAAAGTAAAAATAAAATATAATAAGTCATTATATAGTATTTTATAAATAATTAGGAAATCGAGTTAAAACTATAATTTTTAGAAAAGAGACGTTTTAAGAAAAAGGACATCAAAATTAATAGAGTCAACGAGTTTTATAAATTAAACGAGATTTTATAAAGCTTTCGAATTAGATTTAGCAAATAGATTTTATCAATAAATAATTCTGATTTTACTAAAAAAAATCAGTCGTAAACAAATGAGAAATTATTAGGGAAAATAGTCTCGACTAAAAATGTATTTAAAACAAAATCGACTACTTTCCCAGTTATTAATATAAGTCGTAAAACGAAATTAATTTATTGAACAAGTATACAAATCTCGATTATAATATAAAAATACGATTTTGAGTTAAAAACTATAAATTAACAAAATATGACGAAATATGAAATCGATATTATTTAGTTACTAATGTCACGATAAAGAACAAAATATTATAACGATCGTAAATAATTAAATTACTAACGATTAATAAAACGATATCAAAAGTCGTAAAATATTTAGAAGGCATACGATTTAAAAAAAATAATTAAACTTTTAGCAAAATAATACGTAGCTAATAAAATAGAAACCGGAGGTAAAATATTTACTACACGCTACTACTTAACCTACGATATAAAATCGAGTAACGTCCTAAAGTTACCTGGAGTCGATAACCAAAACGAACACGTACTCGTCCTTAATCAGCCCAAGTTCCAATAGTAACGCTTTTACGCTTCAAGTAGTAGACCCGATAATCTTCAAGCATGAATCTCCACGACAAACGTGTTGACAAGACAAAAGAATGAGACAAGGGTATTCGACAGAAGATGAAAAGGAAATTAACGTGTCAAAAACAACACGATGGCTGAATTTAGTCGAGTCGTACAGGACCACAACACCAAGGCGAGACTGAACTAGCAGTAGCAACCAAATACAATGCGAGACGACCCGCGACACAGCGAAAAGGACTAGCACCGCGTACATCCATGACCAAAGGAAATGAGACGGAAAAGTAAGTAGCAGCAGATGATATAAACACGACGAACCACAACAAAAGAACAGCAGCAACCACATCAATCTCGGAACCAGTAGCAGTACCCATTAACTGTACGAAGAAGAATAGACGACGAGGGGCAGCATCAGTGGTTAGCAACACAACAGGAGAGATGACAGTACAAAAACCGAAACAGCAGCACTTACGAGAACAACAACAGCAAGAGAGCAGTAGACGAATAAGAAAAGAGGAAGATAAAGAATAAAATAAAAGAAGAAGGAAGGAGAAGAACTGGAACGAAGGACAATATGAGACAGAACGAAACAATGACAGAAAACCGCAGTAATAGAAGAATCGAACAAAGGAGACGGAAAGAGAACGACAGCAACAAATCACTGCAACAGCAGGAGGCACGACACAATAACGAGAGCAGTAGCAAAGAACAACCGTCAGCAGCAGTAATAACATCCGAACAACAGAGAAAGAATAAGAGATCGAATCAAAAGAACACGTAGGCGGGAACGAAAACAGATTAACGACGTCAACAACAAAAATGACGAGCAGAAGAGAAACAAGTGTAGAAGTAACATCTGACAGGACGATGAAGAAAGGAAGGAAGAATGAAGAAGCAAAACAGCAGCACAAGACAGCGATAGAAATGAACAACAGCAGCAACGCAATGTATGAAGGGAAGAAGAAAAAGGAGAAGATGGAACAAAAAATAATAATAGCAGTAGTAGTATCGTAACAGCAGCAGCGGTACACAGCAGCAGCAGAAAAGGAACGCTCGAAAGACAGGAGAAGAATAATCGACCAAAACGCAGTAACAACAGCAAAAGGACAGGGAAAACAGAGGGGGGTCGGTGAATGAAGATGATTGCCGGTGAAAAGGAAGAAGATGGTCGATTAACGGCAGACAAAAACGAAAAAAAAAAAGAAGGCAGAATGGTGGTAACTGGTAAGCCGGTGGAGAAGAAGGAAATGCATAAGTCAAAAGGTACGTGAATGTGAATGATGAAACGGTGGAGGAAAAATGAAGGGGGGGTGTAATTTAATTGGTGGGAAAAGAACATTAATAAAAGTGGGATGAATCATCACACTAAAATAATCTGTTTCGAAATACGAATTAAATGAATTCCGTAACGAAGAGTAAACTGACCCATGAATCGGATTAAAACGAGTTAATAAAATTTAAATAAATAATCGGGCCGACAAATAAAATGAGTAAATAAATTATTCGGGACGAAAACGAAGGTTATAGAAATAAATAGTTAGACGTTGAAATAGCATTTCCCGAAAAATAATAAATCTTCGATAAAGTGAATTAATTTGATTTCTCGAGGAAAGGAAATAAATATTTTGACGAAACTTAAAACAAATGAACTTCGAGCCAAAAATAGAAATTCGAGCGTAAATAAAAATGAATGAAAAGAATTTAGAATTTAAATCGTCGAAATAGACTCTCGATAAGAATTAAATTAAATGTATAAAATAAATCGAAACAGAAAATAAAATATGTTTTAAATATAAGAAGAGTTTCTGAAACAAATAGAATTTTAGAAGTTTGAAATGATTAATCGATAAATTCATTTTATAATAATTTTAAGAATTACGAGTTAAATCGTAAATAAAATTAAAATACGCATATAACTTTAATTTAATTTATTTTATAAAATCTGGGGTGTTACAATTCAGGTCATCCTTTATTTCTTTGCATCAAATCCCCAGTTATACAAATTACCTAATGTAAACATCATGTAGGATTCTCGCTGTCAACCTCTGCGTCAATTACCATCATACATGCGCCAGTTGGGCCCAAAGCGGAAGCACTGTCGACCTGGTAATGTTCACACTCAGCGCTATTATTTAGCTGCAGGGCCATTCTATTGTTGGCTACTCCTCCTGAAATCTGTGCGTGCACAGTGCAAACATTACTGCTTAATTGCTCCCGACCATGGTATGCCTTTTAATAAACACTGATCTTGCACTTCAATTTTACACACACCACCGTTTGTAGGGTAGCTGCCCACCACATGGCACTGTCAGAGCTGCAGTCAAGGATTATGAATATAAAAGTGTCGCCTCAGACACAGAAGGCTACTACAATTGCGGCCATCCGCTCTAAAACGGTGCGCACAGTTTTGTTCGCTGTTTTAACTTGGACATGTTGTTCATCTGCAACCAACTGTAGATGCATTGCTGATTATAATCCTTGAATTGATCCGCAGGCGAAGTTAGTTCTCCAGGACGACAGGCACTGGCTGGATGTTACTATTCCAGATGCTGACCTATACAAAATGCATGCTTACTTGGGCTGCTCCCACTGCAGCAAGCGTTCCAACACGCCACCAGGAACTGCCTATACTTGCTACGCTTGCTCTGTCCCAGAGTGTACTTCTGAGCCACGGTATGTCCAGCGCCATCTTACTTATTTACATTCGCTATGACGTCCGGTACCATTCCCCCACCTTAGGCGTTAAACTTGTTTTGCCCAAATTAACCTTTGATATGCTCAGCTAAGGTTGTAGTACGCACGAATTCCTACAGGGTCACTTTCAATTGTGAGATATCAGACGGGACAGGCACACTACCAATGACGGCTTTCACAACAACCGTTTCAGAACTGTGTATGATGTCAGCATCTGACTTGTTCCACATGAAACAATCTGTAAGTCAGTATCCGTCTATACATACATGCCGACCCAACTACTGGACACGTAAGGTACATTGTCACACGTTGTCCATATCTATACAGGAAAACAATGAGGCTTTTGAAGTCATTCGGGAAACATTGGAGCGTAGGAAGTTTAAAGTTTGCGTTGGACCAGCGCAGTCACTATCAACAAGTAACATCCTGCAGTGGGTGGTGAAGAAGGTTGTAGTGCCTGACAATGAAGTCGAAACACCAGCGAACAATGCAGGCATCCCAACAATTACTGTACAAGCTCATGAAGGTGAATCAGTTGTAGCCGTATCGGAAGAGTTAGGCGAGTTTGGACCAGGCAGCAGCGGCTCAGCTACCACGATTGACAATCCACTGAACAAGACTCCCCGTGCAACCTAAATATGCGTCCCGTTTATATGTATATTGTTAACTAGACCTCTGCCATTTTCGCATGGCCTACAACTTTCACAACTACTCATCACTTCGTCGTATTCTAAGTGGATATATGTTGCACGAACTGCCAAACTGTATCCATAAAATATCCCTGCCACTTTCGCCTAACAAATTTGCACTTATCTCCTTCCATGCTTACGTTATTCCGAAAGGTTACAATTGCTGGTGTCACAACGACCACTCACTCAACACTCCTTCCTACACACTTCAGCTTCGGGACCAAGTTTACAGACCCAACCCACTGCTATCCAAACCGACATTGCAACCGAAATGTACACCGCCACAACCGTATTGATAGATTATAATTACAAGCTAAACGTAACCACAACTATATTGACATCTTGTAATTACTATGCATACCTACTTATACCCCATGTCAGATCATCTCGGATGGATATATTAGTTGTAATAATTCAACAACTATCCTCACATAACCCAACCTCTAGACCAAATACTCCTGTAACATCATTAATAGAATCACCCCCTGCTCTTCCTCATCCCTCCCTGAACATTAGGCCATTACTGTACCCCAGAGTTCAAGACAAAGAATAAAAAAAAAAGCAGTACATCTTCTACTTCCCAAAACTCTTCAGCTGCATGCGTTGGACCCCCATCAAGACCCTACTTTCCATCCCCTTTCCTTAAACATTAATCCATCACAAGACCCCAAATTTCAGGAAAAAGTATACAAGATTTCTACCATTTTCTAGGGTATGGTGTTTTCAGATTTCGATATCTCTTTTGCGTCCTTTTCGATTCCTGGCGAGTCCAATTTATTTGTAGTCCAATTTTTTTTGGTTTGGCTGTTTTCTGTTTTCGTTCATTATCGAGTTCTAATTTCTGCCATTTTTTGGGTTTTGGTTGTGCTCAGAATTTGATCATTATCGATTTTTGATTTCTGCCATTTTAATGGGGTTTGGTTGTTTTCACAAACTCTTCTACTGCGTTTTTTTTACCTACGTCGGGACCATCTGGAACTGTAAGTCTTCTACTACTGCGTACCTCCACTGTATAGCTTAGCATAGGTCATGAGATGATCCCAAATAGTAGCCAGTGTGCCCTGGCGTCGCTGCTATATGTCTTGATCTGCCAGGTTTGACCTTTACTGGTAGCTGTAGTTTTCAAATTTATGTTTGGATGTGTGTGGATGTCGTAATTGGCTTACCTGCACTCCTTACCTATGTGAATTCCTTCCGCTCTTCTTATTCGTACTCTTGTTCCTCCGTTTACAGCCTGTTATTGATTTCTCCCTTTCTTTTGTATATGCATGCTTCACGTAGGCTTAGAAATACATTCGTGTTCCATACATTAGGATTTAGTAACACTTGGTAGGCCTAGATTCAGTCTTGTTGCCAATAATCATATCACCCGTATTCTAACTTTTTACGTATATGCACATATAGGGATTATGTTATATTGGTTGACATGTCGCTCTGATTTCCTTGAATAGTTATGGCTGTTTCGCGGGATAGATATAGCATCTTCCTAATGGCATCGACTTCTTCGTTATCATTCATTGGAAGTACCCGGGTAATAAGTGTGGTACTAAAAGGTGTATGGATTTTGTTTGTCACACGAAATGCGTTATATGGTTTTGTCGACTAACCATCAATTATGCCTGATACTGAATTGTTCTCGATTACTGTCTGTATATTAACTGGGCGGCTGCATGGTTGCGGCCATTAGCCTAACATGTAGTCACACCATGCAGACCATTCCAGTGCTACCATGCCCGCGTATTCTTGCAGAGGCTGGATAACAAACAATGAAGACGATGACAGGGCCGCCGTCACGGCTACTAGGAGGCAACAGAAGTTACACCGCTTACATTTCGTATACGACCGTCCTTATGAGGTAATGGTCCACGATAGGCAGTCCTCGCAAGTGAGCAAAGTCCTTTCAAGCGATGACTACATGGAGCAAGTATTCGTAAGGCTTGATGTGGCTGGTAAGGCAGCGATATCACTTGTCTGCAAGCGATTCGCTCAGATGTTCGCCTTAAGGCCAGATGCGCCCCGTTGGGACGCAGATTACAACAGGCTCCTACAAAGAGAACATTTTTTTGGTGTGACAACTGCCATTCGGGGCGATACGGTGGTTTCATGCAGGTGCAGATGCTACTTGACCGACAATAGTCTCGTGAAGAGACTGATTCACAGTTTCCAAGCGCACAAAATGAACAACACACCTCACCTGGAAATTGCTGACTCTACCTTTGCAGAGAATACGGTCGCCTACATTGCGCATTTCGGTGAGGATGCTGTAACCACAGCACAAGTGCTGGCTCTGGGCCTACTTGGCACGAGAGAGTATATTGCTATCGAATGAATTGGTTATCAGTGTACATTGCTGCTACGAACACCGTGTGTATATGCTGTCGCGTCGTCCTCGTCGATGCGTAGACATGCCCTTATGGAACATATTTATATCTCTTTACGAACACCCGTGGCACAGACGGTGTCTTCGTGATGGGCTTAGTAATCTATCGCACAAAAATACCTCACATCGTTGGCGTAAATCTATTGGAAGGTAAGGGTATCACTGAATCGTATAGCAATTTTCTGACACGTAATCGAGCGAGCACATCTTCGTTACCCTTATGTGTGCTTTGAGTGACCCTAACAGGCACTTTCGGTCCGTACATGTCTTTGTTAGTAACCGTAGCCTCTTTAGATTTGTCTACATTTATTTCACTTGTATACAATCCTTCCATACCCCTCTTAGGTATACGATAGACTAAGATTGTACGTTAACTGCCGAGTCAATTAACGTGTGCTCAAAAATACTTTTGTCATCTTGGAGCTCCGCGCGCAACGCGCGCGGAGAAACAGCTAGTATGTTAAAAATAGGGCCTTACATGAATATTGCAGCCTTCTGATTGCCCAAATAGGGCCTTAAATGAATATGGACCCAACGGATTAGATTGGGCTTTATTTTGGATCTTAGAATTTAAATCTTACCCTAATCACAAACCAGTGCAAAACCCGTACCTACGTACGGATTTTTAGTTAATTTCTTTTAAAAAGAGTATAGTGATTTAACAATATTTTAGGGGATTATGATTAGGTAGAGGATTTATAAATTAAAAAATAGATTTATAATTTCGTCTCGTTTCGTAAACCCGCCTCAATTTTCAGGTTCAACGACCCTAAAATTTTAACCCGCGATCAGTTTGGTTCAAACCCAAAATTATCCGTTAGTATAGAATCAAAACCTAATCACCCAAACGGATCGGCTCAGTGGTTTGATGACGTGTAATTAAAATTATTAGTACAATATTAGTATTTATTTGAGTATTATATGTAAAATAAATAGTAAAAATTGTTAACTTTAATATTTTATATTTCGTATGAGAAATTAATTTAAAATAATAATTTTTATAACATTTAATAATAAAATATTTACAATTTTTTTAAAATACGATAATTATTGAATTTAATAACATTTTTAATATTAAATTGGAGTATGATTAATATTAAGATTTTTTAAAGAAAAAAGGAAAACATTAATTGTCAAAAAGAAAATCGCCAGAAATTATATCCATCTAGCATTCGAACTCTGATTGACCCGTGACATATATTTAACCTGACCCGTATTAAACACAATCCGTATGACCTGACCCGTTTGATAGGTCTATTAGAAAATATGAGATGATTTTTTTTTGTTATTATGTTACAACTTTTTCCAATGCTGGTAATTGATATCCCATGATGGATAGATAATAAGGGTTGATTATTGTATAAATAAATACGGAGTAATACAAATTGGGCTTTTAATGAAATTGTACCAAAAATTACTTTGGGCAATTTAAAGGTAGAAATTGTGTTTGTAAAATCAAATAGGTTTTCGGATATTGTGTTTGTAAACCGATTTAGTTTTTACCGATCTTCGACGGTTTTCGATTTATGGTGAGTTTAGGGGAATCTTTACCGATATAGGGTTTACTGATCCTAGACAGTTTCGATTTCTGGTGAGTTTAGGGGAATTTTGTAGAGTTTGGAATCTGAATTTGCAGTTACTTTGGGGATTTCTGGTGAGTTTGAGGATGTTTTACACCAGTTAGTTTGGGGATGTCTGTTTTCCTGACTTTGTATCGTTTTCCATTTGTTTTACAGCTACAAATTAAACGTGTAGTTTTAAAAATGACTCCGTAGATCGCAATATTCGAGTAATTTGTTTTACAATTCCAAACCCCCGCTACTATTCCCTTATAAATAGTAACTTCACGACTCCTTTAAACCTTACAAATGTTCTATAATCCTATAGATGTATGGAGTTTGAAAAACCAGTATAGGCATATGTGGCTCGAAAGAGGAGAATGCTGGGGGAGAAATATAAGATAATTCTGGACCACATGTTGGTGGCTCGGAATAAAAATAGGGAATAATAGGTGTTTCAGCCCAATAAGAAAACAGGTCAGATTAAATAAAAACGGAGGGACTCCACTAAATGCCTCTATTATAGTAGACTATAATATCCTCGATAGACGTTCCATTAGGCTTTCATATCCTCACTTCCTATTGCACCCTACGACAGTCCCTTACCTACTACCACACTCAACGTCCTACTTTACATCGCATATATCCATCATTACTCCTAAGAATACCTTGAACAATTCAAGCTCTTGAGTACTTCGGTTTTCTCCTGAAAAGGTGATGTGATATTATAGCTTGGAGCTTTGTCTTCCAGATGCAAATTAATTTAAGTCGTCTTGTATAGTCGGTGTTACAGGATGTGGTAGTAGCGCTCTGTTTCCCCTGCTTCTTCTTTCTTCCCTGCTGTTTCCTCCTCTGCTTTCTCTTCCCTTACTTCTCCCTCCTTCGTTTCGTCTCCTCTATTTCTCCGCCCGCTCCTCTTACCTGTCGGTCAAATTGTTAGAGGTTTTCCAGGTATGTGAAGCTAAGATTAATGCATACAGAGCATCCTTGTAGAATTATTAAAGATGAACATATACGATTTATGCTAACCTTAAGCATAAATTTGGTACTCCGTGTTTGGTTTACAAATCTGAATTTCGATCACGTATTCATCTAAAGATTGACAATTGCTTGATTATCTGCGTGAACTTTTATGCTTTCTTTCCAACTGCGATAGATTGAGTGTGTTCGTTCAAGTCATGTTGTCTGATATTTCTGCGGCCGTCAGATTCGTGCTGCCTTCTCTAGCTTCTGCCTGCCTAATTGTTTCATTCAGTGGCGATTCTGTCAACGGATATAAGGGATCACTTTACATAAACAATATTAGATGTTCGCTCGTCCAAAAGGGATGAACTGTTACTGAACTGAGTGTTATGATACTGTCTAACACCTTATTGGTGCATATTAGATGTGTCACTTACAGTGTGTTTTGAAGTCCTGTTGTACTGTTGCCTTGTCGGAAACTGCATCTTCTACGAAATTAGGGTGTAGCTTACACTATTGGTTTAGAACGTTTGAATCCAGGATGTGTTGAGCTAGACGTGTCATTGCGTCGCTTGCTTACGCACGCTAACTATATGTACTCACCTAGCTGTCAGTTGGATCTTTGAAACCATTCGCCCAACATCATGTAAGCAGTCAGCCCGATTTGTATAGTGTCTATGGTTTTGCAGCATGAAGCCCAAGGCAACTTACCTAGCTGACTTGAACACAGACAGCCGTGACTACAAGGTGAAGGTCAAGGTAATAGAAAAAAGGCGGCCGAGGACATCTCCTAACAAGAATATGCTCTACCAGAGTTTGCTGCTGGAAGATGAAAAGGTAAGGGTGCAGTTGAGAAATTATATTGCTACAAAAAATCTATCTTTTCAGTTTATGAACGAGTTGTAAGATGAATCGTACCTGTGAATAGTAGTCAACATGACCGAGTGAAACATCTGTACAGTTGTTAGAGACGGATTACTTTTGCCAATGTAGGAAATAATTAGGTCTTCTTTCATATAGGCAATTACAAAATGCGATTGCACAATACTCAGCATGAATCCTATTATTTGTCGGTACATCATCGAATGTGTATGCCTGAACTACTGATACATATACAGAGCCCTGATATCCAACACACCCGTCGCATAATTTAGATAGAGTGCTCCATCGGTTCTGTGCCCACCTGTTTCGCTCTGGCTACAATACATGGTCGCCCAACGAGCCAGTATACCACTGACCCTCTAATTCTTGCTATATAGTTGCGGATAATATGTAGGCCGCACTGTCCTCCCTCGGCGGCCACTCTTTGGGCCGCCCATTAGTTAACTCAACAGTGAGACCGCAGTTCTCACAAGCTATGGGAATCTACATTCTGCATCTGACCTTAATGTTTTTATTACCTGGTATAGTCTGCATACGTCGATGCCGCCTTTTCGTTCACATTGCTTCAAGCAATACAGGTACTGCGAATGACTAAAATTACTGCGTATACCTTACAGGGCACGAGGATGCGAGGCGCTCTATTCGGTGACCAGGTTGCAATGTATGAAGATGCAATTTACCGTAAAAAGAAGTATGAAATAAAGAATGCTGCTATCAGCCCTGTCAAGCTCGAGTGGAAGGCAGGACCAACTGATCTCGATCACGAAATGACGTTTGGCCGTAGAACACTCATATTTTCGTTAGACGATGACACTGGCCTTGGTACTGTCGCTGCTCAAGAATACCTACCAATCTCACAGCTTCCTAGGCAGCAAGAGTACTCTGATCTGTTTGGTACACGCCCTGATTCTCCAAAACCCTGCCTCAGTTCATACATCAGTGCAAATATCTGTCTGTATATATACGGAGTATTTAAGAGTCTGGAAACGTACAGTGTTGGACAACTTACATAGAATTACTCTGTAGTTCACTAATACTCTGACATCAAAAAAATAACTGCATTAGTCGATGAGCAACTGCCAACTACTATTGCAGATGTGCTGGGCGTTGTCCTGTTCGTCGAAAACCAGCCGCGGGTGATTACGACATCTAACAAGCGCGAGTCCAGGGTACGGGAACTATTGCTGATTGACCACAGGTTACACCAACTCTAAACTGTCGCTTGTGTGCCGTGTGTTCTGCATGTCAGTGAGCCTAACGTTGCACCTTGTACTGTCTCTACAATAGCACCACTCAACCACTGGCAATTTCAGTGTGGGATGAACTAGCTGGAGATGACTGCACCATGTTGATTCCAGCACCGGGAAAGTTCAGGCTCGTCGGCCTGAAAGCACTCCGAGTATCAGGCTACAAAGGTTTTATCTATTTATGTAATCTCCTAGAAATTCTAACGCAATATAGTGGCGGAAACACTGTAGAGTGGGATTAAAACACACTGACAAACTATATCTTATTAAAAGAAATGGTAAGTCAATACAAAGGCCTCTTTTTACAAAATGGCTAAAAAGGAAATTCTCCAAACGGGTTATACAAATCCATAAATTACAAGAATAAAGAATGATTAGGATCCACGCTACTCTCTAGCTCACACCCAAAACTCAGCAACAAATACCTGTCATGTTATAAACATAACAGCCACGTCAGTGGGGAGTAACTCGGACGTTCTCCCAGCCATATTATACCATATGGAAAAAAAATTGTATTATTATATCAAAATAATTAAAAGGGAAAAACATTAAAATGATATAATAAAAATAAGCTTTCGGAGAAACTGAAAATACTGGAATAATAAAATCAGAACAAGTTTTCAGAAGAAAACTTCAAATATTTGCCAACCTGCAAATCAAAATGTATCGATAATAATAAAAATATTTAAAATGGCGTTATGGAAATATTCAGTGTAGAAGGTCAGACTTTCACCAAGAGAATACTAAAAACTAGCTTCGAGAACCTAGTTCAAAAAAATCAAACTTCGGTCTCTAACTAGGCTACTCAACCATAATAGGACGGCGACTTATAAATGCGTGGCCCTAGTTTAAGACAATGCACACCCCTCCTGGAATTACCTGTCACCCAGTTTAGCTTATGACGGCGACTTACTGCGAGGCTTAAGCTTAAGGTCAAAATGTACACAACTCCCGGGATACCTGTCACCCGGTTCAACAACTAATGTACCGATTCCTAATACACTAGCCTTATAGTTGATGGCAAAACCGTAAACCCCATGTTATATTACTCTAACCCAACACTTGACTTTATTCCATAACTCCAAAACAGCCATTATCGATATTCAAGAGACATAATAATCATTATCAATAATATGAAGATAAAAGAATAAACAGTTTAAATTAAAAGGGAAACTTTATATAAAATAGAAGCTTACTAATTTTAGAAACTTACTTAAAATAGAAATTTCGTTATAAAAAAACTTAAGTTGTTAAAATATGTGAAATGTATTAAAAATAGCATTTCTAACGAAATTAACATTTTATTATTATCGTCGTTATCGTAACTTTATTATATCTCTAAATTCGTTTCTCAAAGTAAAAATAAAATATAATAAGTCATTATATAGTATTTTATAAATAATTAGGAAATCGAGTTAAAACTATAATTTTTAGAAAAGAGACGTTTTAAGAAAAAGGACATCAAAATTAATAGAGTCAACGAGTTTTATAAATTAAACGAGATTTTATAAAGCTTTCGAATTAGATTTAGCAAATAGATTTTATCAATAAATAATTCTGATTTTACTAAAAAAAATCAGTCGTAAACAAATGAGAAATTATTAGGGAAAATAGTCTCGACTAAAAATGTATTTAAAACAAAATCGACTACTTTCCCAGTTATTAATATAAGTCGTAAAACGAAATTAATTTATTGAACAAGTATACAAATCTCGATTATAATATAAAAATACGATTTTGAGTTAAAAACTATAAATTAACAAAATATGACGAAATATGAAATCGATATTATTTAGTTACTAATGTCACGATAAAGAACAAAATATTATAACGATCGTAAATAATTAAATTACTAACGATTAATAAAACGATATCAAAAGTCGTAAAATATTTAGAAGGCATACGATTTAAAAAAAATAATTAAACTTTTAGCAAAATAATACGTAGCTAATAAAATAGAAACCGGAGGTAAAATATTTACTACACGCTACTACTTAACCTACGATATAAAATCGAGTAACGTCCTAAAGTTACCTGGAGTCGATAACCAAAACGAACACGTACTCGTCCTTAATCAGCCCAAGTTCCAATAGTAACGCTTTTACGCTTCAAGTAGTAGACCCGATAATCTTCAAGCATGAATCTCCACGACAAACGTGTTGACAAGACAAAAGAATGAGACAAGGGTATTCGACAGAAGATGAAAAGGAAATTAACGTGTCAAAAACAACACGATGGCTGAATTTAGTCGAGTCGTACAGGACCACAACACCAAGGCGAGACTGAACTAGCAGTAGCAACCAAATACAATGCGAGACGACCCGCGACACAGCGAAAAGGACTAGCACCGCGTACATCCATGACCAAAGGAAATGAGACGGAAAAGTAAGTAGCAGCAGATGATATAAACACGACGAACCACAACAAAAGAACAGCAGCAACCACATCAATCTCGGAACCAGTAGCAGTACCCATTAACTGTACGAAGAAGAATAGACGACGAGGGGCAGCATCAGTGGTTAGCAACACAACAGGAGAGATGACAGTACAAAAACCGAAACAGCAGCACTTACGAGAACAACAACAGCAAGAGAGCAGTAGACGAATAAGAAAAGAGGAAGATAAAGAATAAAATAAAAGAAGAAGGAAGGAGAAGAACTGGAACGAAGGACAATATGAGACAGAACGAAACAATGACAGAAAACCGCAGTAATAGAAGAATCGAACAAAGGAGACGGAAAGAGAACGACAGCAACAAATCACTGCAACAGCAGGAGGCACGACACAATAACGAGAGCAGTAGCAAAGAACAACCGTCAGCAGCAGTAATAACATCCGAACAACAGAGAAAGAATAAGAGATCGAATCAAAAGAACACGTAGGCGGGAACGAAAACAGATTAACGACGTCAACAACAAAAATGACGAGCAGAAGAGAAACGAGTGTAGAAGTAACATCTGACAGGACGATGAAGAAAGGAAGGAAGAATGAAGAAGCAAAACAGCAGCACAAGACAGCGATAGAAATGAACAACAGCAGCAACGCAATGTATGAAGGGAAGAAGAAAAAGGAGAAGATGGAACAAAAAATAATAATAGCAGTAGTAGTATCGTAACAGCAGCAGCGGTACACAGCAGCAGCAGAAAAGGAACGCTCGAAAGACAGGAGAAGAATAATCGACCAAAACGCAGTAACAACAGCAAAAGGACAGGGAAAACAGAGGGGGGGTCGGTGAATGAAGATGATTGCCGGTGAAAAGGAAGAAGATGGTCGATTAACGGCAGACAAAAACGAAAAAAAAAAAGAAGGCAGAATGGTGGTAACTGGTAAGCCGGTGGAGAAGAAGGAAATGCATAAGTCAAAAGGTACGTGAATGTGAATGATGAAACGGTGGAGGAAAAATGAAGGGGGGGTGTAATTTAATTGGTGGGAAAAGAACATTAATAAAAGTGGGATGAATCATCACACTAAAATAATCTGTTTCGAAATACGAATTAAATGAATTCCGTAACGAAGAGTAAACTGACCCATGAATCGGATTAAAACGAGTTAATAAAATTTAAATAAATAATCGGGCCGACAAATAAAATGAGTAAATAAATTATTCGGGACGAAAACGAAGGTTATAGAAATAAATAGTTAGACGTTGAAATAGCATTTCCCGAAAAATAATAAATCTTCGATAAAGTGAATTAATTTGATTTCTCGAGGAAAGGAAATAAATATTTTGACGAAACTTAAAACAAATGAACTTCGAGCCAAAAATAGAAATTCGAGCGTAAATAAAAATGAATGAAAAGAATTTAGAATTTAAATCGTCGAAATAGACTCTCGATAAGAATTAAATTAAATGTATAAAATAAATCGAAACAGAAAATAAAATATGTTTTAAATATAAGAAGAGTTTCTGAAACAAATAGAATTTTAGAAGTTTGAAATGATTAATCGATAAATTCATTTTATAATAATTTTAAGAATTACGAGTTAAATCGTAAATAAAATTAAAATACGCATATAACTTTAATTTAATTTATTTTATAAAATCTGGGGTGTTACAATTCAGGTCATCCTTTATTTCTTTG
Source organism: Agrostemma githago (assembly GCA_958450325.1). NCBI lineage: Eukaryota > Viridiplantae > Streptophyta > Magnoliopsida > Caryophyllales > Caryophyllaceae > Agrostemma > Agrostemma githago. The sequence continues at coordinate 51,158,617 of OY288256.1, forward strand.
CATCAAATCCCCAGTTATACAAATTACCTAATGTAAACATCATGTAGGATTCTCGCTGTCAACCTCTGCGTCAATTACCATCATACATGCGCCAGTTGGGCCCAAAGCGGAAGCACTGTCGACCTGGTAATGTTCACACTCAGCGCTATTATTTAGCTGCAGGGCCATTCTATTGTTGGCTACTCCTCCTGAAATCTGTGCGTGCACAGTGCAAACATTACTGCTTAATTGCTCCCGACCATGGTATGCCTTTTAATAAACACTGATCTTGCACTTCAATTTTACACACACCACCGTTTGTAGGGTAGCTGCCCACCACATGGCACTGTCAGAGCTGCAATCAAGGATTATGAATATAAAAGTGTCGCCTCAGACACAGAAGGCTACTACAATTGCGGCCATCCGCTCTAAAACGGTGCGCACAGTTTTGTTCGCTGTTTTAACTTGGACATGTTGTTCATCTGCAACCAACTGTAGATGCATTGCTGATTATAATCCTTGAATTGATCCGCAGGCGAAGTTAGTTCTCCAGGACGACAGGCACTGGCTGGATGTTACTATTCCAGATGCTGACCTATACAGAATGCATGCTTACTTGGGCTGCTCCCACTGCAGCAAGCGTTCCAACACGCCACCAGGAACTGCCTATACTTGCTACGCTTGCTCTGTCCCAGAGTGTACTTCTGAGCCACGGTATGTCCAGCGCCATCTTACTTATTTACATTCGCTATGACGTCCGGTACCATTCCCCCACCTTAGGCGTTAAACTTGTTTTGCCCAAATTAACCTTTGATATGCTCAGCTAAGGTTGTAGTACGCACGAATTCCTACAGGGTCACTTTCAATTGTGAGATATCAGACGGGACAGGCACACTACCAATGACGGCTTTCACAACAACCGTTTCAGAACTGTGTATGATGTCAGCATCTGACTTGTTCCACATGAAACAATCTGTAAGTCAGTATCCGTCTATACATACATGCCGACCCAACTACTGGACACGTAAGGTACATTGTCACACGTTGTCCATATCTATACAGGAAAACAATGAGGCTTTTGAAGTCATTCGGGAAACATTGGAGCGTAGGAAGTTCAAAGTTTGCGTTGGACCAGCGCAGTCACTATCAACAAGTAACATCCTGCAGTGGGTGGTGAAGAAGGTTGTAGTGCCTGACAATGAAGTCGAAACACCAGCGAACAATGCAGGCATCCCAACAATTACTGTACAAGCTCATGAAGGTGAATCAGTTGTAGCCGTATCGGAAGAGTTAGGCGAGTTTGGACCAGGCAGCAGCGGCTCAGCTACCACGATTGACAATCCACTGAACAAGACTCCCCGTGCAACCTAAATATGCGTCCCGTTTATATGTATATTGTTAACTAGACCTCTGCCATTTTCGCATGGCCTACAACTTTCACAACTACTCATCACTTCGTCGTATTCTAAGTGGATATATGTTGCACGAACTGCCAAACTGTATCCATAAAATATCCCTGCCACTTTCGCCTAACAAATTTGCACTTATCTCCTTCCATGCTTACGTTATTCCGAAAGGTTACAATTGCTGGTGTCACAACGACCACTCACTCAACACTCCTTCCTACACACTTCAGCTTCGGGACCAAGTTTACAGACCCAACCCACTGCTATCCAAACCGACATTGCAACCGAAATGTACACCGCCACAACCGTATTGATAGATTATAATTACAAGCTAAACGTAACCACAACTATATTGACATCTTGTAATTACTATGCATACCTACTTATACCCCATGTCAGATCATCTCGGATGGATATATTAGTTGTAATAATTCAACAACTATCCTCACATAACCCAACCTCTAGACCAAATACTCCTGTAACATCATTAATAGAATCACCCCCTGCTCTTCCTCATCCCTCCCTGAACATTAGGCCATTACTGTACCCCAGAGTTCAAGACAAAGAATAAAAAAAAAAGCAGTACATCTTCTACTTCCCAAAACTCTTCAGCTGCATGCGTTGGACCCCCATCAAGACCCTACTTTCCATCCCCTTTCCTTAAACATTAATCCATCACAAGACCCCAAATTTCAGGAAAAAGTATACAAGATTTCTACCATTTTCTAGGGTATGGTGTTTTCAGATTTCGATATCTCTTTTGCGTCCTTTTCGATTCCTGGCGAGTCCAATTTATTTGTAGTCCAATTTTTTTTGGTTTGGCTGTTTTCTGTTTTCGTTCATTATCGAGTTCTAATTTCTGCCATTTTTTGGGTTTTGGTTGTGCTCAGAATTTGATCATTATCGATTTTTGATTTCTGCCATTTTAATGGGGTTTGGTTGTTTTCACAAACTCTTCTACTGCGTTTTTTTTACCTACGTCGGGACCATCTGGAACTGTAAGTCTTCTACTACTGCGTACCTCCACTGTATAGCTTAGCATAGGTCATGAGATGATCCCAAATAGTAGCCAGTGTGCCCTGGCGTCGCTGCTATATGTCTTGATCTGCCAGGTTTGACCTTTACTGGTAGCTGTAGTTTTCAAATTTATGTTTGGATGTGTGTGGATGTCGTAATTGGCTTACCTGCACTCCTTACCTATGTGAATTCCTTCCGCTCTTCTTATTCGTACTCTTGTTCCTCCGTTTACAGCCTGTTATTGATTTCTCCCTTTCTTTTGTATATGCATGCTTCACGTAGGCTTAGAAATACATTCGTGTTCCATACATTAGGATTTAGTAACACTTGGTAGGCCTAGATTCAGTCTTGTTGCCAATAATCATATCACCCGTATTCTAACTTTTTACGTATATGCACATATAGGGATTATGTTATATTGGTTGACATGTCGCTCTGATTTCCTTGAATAGTTATGGCTGTTTCGCGGGATAGATATAGCATCTTCCTAATGGCATCGACTTCTTCGTTATCATTCATTGGAAGTACCCGGGTAATAAGTGTGGTACTAAAAGGTGTATGGATTTTGTTTGTCACACGAAATGCGTTATATGGTTTTGTCGACTAACCATCAATTATGCCTGATACTGAATTGTTCTCGATTACTGTCTGTATATTAACTGGGCGGCTGCATGGTTGCGGCCATTAGCCTAACATGTAGTCACACCATGCAGACCATTCCAGTGCTACCATGCCCGCGTATTCTTGCAGAGGCTGGATAACAAACAATGAAGACGATGACAGGGCCGCCGTCACGGCTACTAGGAGGCAACAGAAGTTACACCGCTTACATTTCGTATACGACCGTCCTTATGAGGTAATGGTCCACGATAGGCAGTCCTCGCAAGTGAGCAAAGTCCTTTCAAGCGATGACTACATGGAGCAAGTATTCGTAAGGCTTGATGTGGCTGGTAAGGCAGCGATATCACTTGTCTGCAAGCGATTCGCTCAGATGTTCGCCTTAAGGCCAGATGCGCCCCGTTGGGACGCAGATTACAACAGGCTCCTACAAAGAGAACATTTTTTTGGTGTGACAACTGCCATTCGGGGCGATACGGTGGTTTCATGCAGGTGCAGATGCTACTTGACCGACAATAGTCTCGTGAAGAGACTGATTCACAGTTTCCAAGCGCACAAAATGAACAACACACCTCACCTGGAAATTGCTGACTCTACCTTTGCAGAGAATACGGTCGCCTACATTGCGCATTTCGGTGAGGATGCTGTAACCACAGCACAAGTGCTGGCTCTGGGCCTACTTGGCACGAGAGAGTATATTGCTATCGAATGAATTGGTTATCAGTGTACATTGCTGCTACGAACACCGTGTGTATATGCTGTCGCGTCGTCCTCGTCGATGCGTAGACATGCCCTTATGGAACATATTTATATCTCTTTACGAACACCCGTGGCACAGACGGTGTCTTCGTGATGGGCTTAGTAATCTATCGCACAAAAATACCTCACATCGTTGGCGTAAATCTATTGGAAGGTAAGGGTATCACTGAATCGTATAGCAATTTTCTGACACGTAATCGAGCGAGCACATCTTCGTTACCCTTATGTGTGCTTTGAGTGACCCTAACAGGCACTTTCGGTCCGTACATGTCTTTGTTAGTAACCGTAGCCTCTTTAGATTTGTCTACATTTATTTCACTTGTATACAATCCTTCCATACCCCTCTTAGGTATACGATAGACTAAGATTGTACGTTAACTGCCGAGTCAATTAACGTGTGCTCAAAAATACTTTTGTCATCTTGGAGCTCCGCGCGCAACGCGCGCGGAGAAACAGCTAGTATGTTAAAAATAGGGCCTTACATGAATATTGCAGCCTTCTGATTGCCCAAATAGGGCCTTAAATGAATATGGACCCAACGGATTAGATTGGGCTTTATTTTGGATCTTAGAATTTAAATCTTACCCTAATCACAAACCAGTGCAAAACCCGTACCTACGTACGGATTTTTAGTTAATTTCTTTTAAAAAGAGTATAGTGATTTAACAATATTTTAGGGGATTATGATTAGGTAGAGGATTTATAAATTAAAAAATAGATTTATAATTTCGTCTCGTTTCGTAAACCCGCCTCAATTTTCAGGTTCAACGACCCTAAAATTTTAACCCGCGATCAGTTTGGTTCAAACCCAAAATTATCCGTTAGTATAGAATCAAAACCTAATCACCCAAACGGGTCGGCTCAGTGGTTTGATGACGTGTAATTAAAATTATTAGTACAATATTAGTATTTATTTGAGTATTATATGTAAAATAAATAGTAAAAATTGTTAACTTTAATATTTTATATTTCGTATGAGAAATTAATTTAAAATAATAATTTTTATAACATTTAATAATAAAATATTTACAATTTTTTTAAAATACGATAATTATTGAATTTAATAACATTTTTAATATTAAATTGGAGTATGATTAATATTAAGATTTTTTAAAGAAAAAAGGAAAACATTAATTGTCAAAAAGAAAATCGCCAGAAATTATATCCATCTAGCATTCGAACTCTGATTGACCCGTGACATATATTTAACCTGACCCGTATTAAACACAATCCGTATGACCTGACCCGTTTGATAGGTCTATTAGAAAATATGAGATGATTTTTTTTGTTATTATGTTACAACTTTTTCCAATGCTGGTAATTGATATCCCATGATGGATAGATAATAAGGGTTGATTATTGTATAAATAAATACGGAGTAATACAAATTGGGCTTTTAATGAAATTGTACCAAAAATTACTTTGGGCAATTTAAAGGTAGAAATTGGGCGGAAAAGTTGAAAATACTTTCTTGTCCATTGATTTTTGTTTTAGTGAATAAGGGATAGGGGATAGATAAATGACCTTAACACTTTTATCTATACATTAAACTAGGGTGGAGTAAAATCGGACACGGTGTTTAATATATGGTGTTTTTAAATCTCATTTTTAGTATTCCTATCCGATACGTGTTTTTCATATTCGGAAACCGTATATCCGATACGGGTTTTTTCGTATATCTGATTTTCATTTTTCACTTCCGTTAAAAAAAAATATGAACAAATAGAAACCAGAACTTGCATATTGCTATTTTAAAATTAAATTGAATTAAAATCAATGAACAAAAACACCTTAAATATGCTACCAGTACTTTAAAGCAAATTTAAAAAATCTGTTAGCTGACCATCTATTCAACCATCAACTCTGTGCAATTTTGTAACGTCGTTGCTATTAAAAGTAAACTCGTACGGAGTCTTAGGTACTGTATATCCAGTTAATATTTTGGCTTCTTGCCGATACTTACCCAATACGATTTTTACAAAATTGTATCGTATATCTGAAAATTTGTATAATTAAAACTACGGAGTATATAACACATCATATGCATATAATAAAATCGTACTCCGTATCATATATTATTGGTCAGACCTACCTACCTTAAACGTTAATCTACCTACTCTGTTTATGCCGTGAAATAATTTGTGCTAAATTAAATATTACGAGTACTCCGTAGATTAGACTATTGTTTTATACTCCAAAAGGGATAGATCCATTCTATACCATTAAAACAGCAAACTACGTGTATTCTTATCACTTAATGATATTTGTAATAAACTTAAACAAGAACTAGTGTGATACGTCTGAAAAATTTCACGGGCTGCCCAATTATAATTTTATAGAAAATGGTATGAAGTAATGTTCTATATCTATATAATAATATTAAAAGTCAAAATGAACCTCTTTTGAGTGCCACATGGCACAAGCTAACAATTTCACAATCACTATTTGCTTATCTTATAAGCTAGGAAATAAATTCATGCATTTTTAATGTTACTTCAATCCATGCATTTTGTTAAAAATCCAAATGATTTAATTTATTTTGTTAAAATTTAGTCACAATTTTTTTTCATCTTCCCCTCATAAATTCGGGTGGGTATGAGCTTTATAGGACTCACAACAACTCGGATATTTATATGTCTCCATTTTTTCCATTTTAATTTCTTTGGTGCCTGCTTTATTCAAGACAAATTTGACGGTTAAAGTAAATGATTCATGTTAGCTGATCACAAATCATTTTGTGACTATATTTGGATTGAGTATTAAAAAAATAATTCATTTTGTTGGAAGATGATTTGCTATTGATCTTTAACGAAAATGATAAGTACTAAGCAAGTTGAGTTTTATAAGGTCGGAATAATAATATGTACATAATCATTAATCTTCGTATGCTTTGAACTTTAAGGTGATTTATTTTGAAATACGTAATCTATGTAAATTAAACTTTCAAAATAGAAGTATAACAACTATATATGTGTATACAATTGTGAGTTTTAGATAGCTCACATCTTATCAACTATGATGATCAATATTCATTTGCATGGAGGTGCACACAACTTTTAAAAGATTAAATAAAATGTTGTCTCTGATGTCTTTTTTAGACAATTTGTTTTAATGGAATTTGTGTTTTTGTATCATTGTCTTTATTTGTTTTTGCCAAAATAAATTTATCTGTTTAGTTATCTCTAACAAGCTACTCTAGATGACCACCTCAGTAATTTTATATTATGTTAAAAAAACTATCGATAATCGTACCAATACTCCATGCACCAGTCATCCACCCTACCCATGTCATATTCGACTATTATTATTATATACCTTAATAATCACTTCGTTTAATTTATTTATTTAACTTTTATATTTTTTTATAGTTTTAATGAGTAATGATGAAATGACTTTTTTGTTAAAGAGAAAATACAACCTAATATTTAAACAACTCCGCGAATATCGCGGGTAACAAAACTAGTTAGATTATTATTTAAGAGACTAAATGTTAGTTAATGGATTAATAGGTGTACGAAATTACAAACAGCGCATAGAACATTGAAATGTTTGTATAAGTATTGATGGAGTGTACTCATGAAAAAAAATTATACTATATCAGAGATTGTACAGGTAATAATTAATTCATCGTAAGTTTACCAATGCCATACACCCCCTCTGACCTCTTCAATGATATGATCTTCCATTTTCTTTTCCTAGTCGAAAGTAACATTTAGTGACTCATTAAAGGTAAACGACAATATATAAATTACAGGGCAGACGTATCCTAAAAAGTATAAAAGGGAGAAGATGAAACACCATCTCAAATTTATGTAGAGAACATCACATAAGCTAGGAGCTAGTATGTTGGTATCACACTAATTTGTCCTTGGTCACATTTTTTTTGGCCCGCAGATATGTACAATTAGGACGGTCCATATGGGTCTTCACCGAAGTAGCCACAATAATAAAAGTGCAGAATCAGGAATGATAGTCTAACACAATAGAGGGTTAACAAAATACTTTGGCTAACAAATAATGTTTTACATTGTGGGCTAAATTGATTGTGTAATTAACTATTTCTTTGGGCTGGGCCAACATATATATCCAAGCACATTCGTATGGGCCAACAACCAACTCACGACGGGCTGTACTAAATTTGATATCCAAACTAATTTCCGCAGCCCAATGGACACAATTTGGTTGGTTATAAACACTGATTTGGAGTAAGGTTCAATAGACCTCAACATCGAAGAATGTATTGTAAAAGACTAACAACATTGAGAAATGTAATGTAAAAGACTAACTTCGGTATGCTGAACAGATGATCTTTGCAAATACGTATTAACACATCGTTGAAGAAAAAATGTGGAAATTGTATTGAAAATGGACAATACAAATAGCAACATGTGTTGTGTGGTGTGTGGTTTTATAGATGCTTGATTTGATTAGTTTGTAGCATTAATTTTAAGAAATAATTGTGCCTCCCCTATTTGCATGCACAAATTGCCGATTAGTAGTTCTCCATCACCAATAGCTTTACTTAATTCTACCTCTTCACTTACCAAGTATCTTACTATTTATCTCCACTTATCAACTACCTCTATTTCATTAACAACATCAAACGGATTTGTTGTCGTTTTTTTCTAATCAAGAATAATGTATACGCAGTTGATGTATCCCCCAAAATGTATACTCGAGAACATGTTGTTTGACATGCAAGGGCAATACAGTATTTGCCAAACAATGCACACTTTGAGAATGAGGTTAAAGCATTTGGGGTACCATGTAATGACAATAGACTCATGCATAACGCCTACGCTTGATTTTAGGAGGGCGGTGGTGTTGGAGTTCGGTGCTACATGGTTGAACTACTTAAAGGCATTCAAGCTTCAAAGAGTGTTTGCAGATTTCGAGAAGACCAAAGAAGCGATGACCACGCAGTGGGATCACGAAGCCGGTCCACATTGTTGGGTTGCATCGTGGGAAGATGAGCACTATCTTTTGAGGGAAACCGACTACGACATGGTTCCGAAATGGGATAGGTATATTGGTACATATGTAACACCCGCTATTTTCCTAGCATTTTTATTCTTTCCGTTATGACATCGTTATAACTCTGTCACATTTCGGCCTCATATTTCATCGTTTTACCAAGCTTTATTTTTATTTTTGAGTTTAATGATATTTATTTTTATTGTTAAAGATTTTAATTCTCTTAAAACCATTTATTTGGTTTTCTTCGTAAACTAATTAATTTTCCGCGAGGAATTATATTTCTCTTTGAATTGACGTTTTTAAGCTCGGATTTAAGTTATTCATTTTCCTAAAAATATTTAAATACATTTATATAGTATTTTCAACTAAGATTTTTTTTTTACTAAAAATAAGTCATTTATGATTTTAATACGAAGTTTCGTAAATAATTTTTTTCCAACGCGAGGTTTACTCGAATTGCTTTGAAATACATTTAACTATTTTACGAACCTCCTTTTTATCAACTTTCATTTGAGACCTTTTCCCATTTTTTGGACCAACAAAGCTTCTTGTCACAATTTTACTACGTTTTATTAATACGTTTCATTTTATCACGTTAAACCGTAAACGTAAGATTACTTTCTTTCCATTGAATGGATGCATTATTACTCAAACTTTTCACTCACCCTCACCTTAAGTTGGCCGGACATTTTGGAAGAAGGAAGCATAGATTTCATCAATTTATTTAATTTCTTTTAATCTTAAAAAACCATCCATTTCTTTTACATTCATTTTTTCATAAAAAATATCACAACTCCTTCTTCTTTCTCCCTCTTTTGGCCGAGTTACTCCCTATTGTTCCTAGGCTGATTCTTGCTTGATTCGAATCTCAATCGTCTCATTTTTATCGTCAAATTAATCCTCTTTCCGATCATATCGCTAAGGTAATAATCGATGTTGTTTTCGATCATTATATACTTTGATTTTATTAGTTTTTCTCATGGTATTTTTCTGCCATGATTTTTGTGTATGGTAGGTTTTATGGACGATCCCGAGGCCGACAAGTATATTATCGATTCCGATTTGGACTAGAGGTAACGTCGATGTTACTCAGTATTTCGTGATTTTATTTGTGTAATTGCATGTGTATTTTTATATTTTATTTTTGACAATATATGTATGTCTTATAATCTGGAAAATTTTTAAAAGTTGAAAATTTGCATGTTTCGGTGTTTTTATCGATTTTACGAGATTAACGATTTAATTGTCATATTAATTTGTAAATTCGTAATATTTGGCCTAAACTTGTAATATATGATTATATTCTGTAAAAATGAGGTTTTTGATGATTTTTAATAATTTGGTATTTTTCTGATATTTTAGTTATCGATTATTGAATTATTACCGTTTACGGACAAAAATGATTAAAAGCCGATTTTTAGTTCTAGTACTTAAACATTTTATTTTAATCTGAAATTTGACGTGGGAAATCTTTCTGATAAACAAAAAATTTTATGAATTTTTTCATAAGTTTTCGGATTAGTTAAGTGGGTGAATTAATTAATAACTTTAAATCATCGTTTATCGTTAAAACCGTGTTGGTCGTTTAAATTCCCGATTTCTGGTCTTTTGTTTATATCTGAAAAAAATATGTTTCTGATGGTTTCATAATAAAATGTAATTTTATGATTTTTAGTGCTTTAATAAAAGTTTATGAACGATAATTTTTATTAATGGAATCGTTAATTGTGAAAACGGGTTTAAAAGATGGTTTTAACAGGATTTGTAAATTCTGGAGTTTTGGAAATCTGAAAAAATTAGTAATTTCTGGAAAGTAATGATTTTTAAGTTTAATAATAATTTTTGAATATTAATACTTAAATCGTTTTGTAATTATTATTTTTATTAATCGTTATTGTCGAGATTAGACGATTAACGAGAAAATCCTTTAAAACCGAGTTTAAGAATTCTGGAAAAAGATTATTTTTCTGAACAGAATGTCCAGAAATGTGTTTTAACTATTTTACGTAATTTTTATAATATTTATTAAAGTCTTTAATTAATAGTAATGATTTTTGGACAAAATTACGATTTATCGTTAAAACGATCCGTTTCACCTAAAAGAATTATTTTTCCAGCCATTTTGAAAATACTTAAATCTGAAACTTTAAGAGTTAAATCACCACTTAACATACTCTAAATATGTTCATTGGTTTAATTAAATAAAAGGCATTAAATGATTTATTTTGACATTTGCCGTAAAATCTTATTTATGTACTGTCGAAATTATTAATAATTAGGGAATTTTTATTTTATAAACTTTGAAAACACCCTCATTAGTAGTATTAAAATGTTTAAGAAATTTTTAATCATTTTATAAACACTTGTAACTTGTAAGATATTTTAATAATTTCATAAACTTAAATGCTCTCACTTTGATAATTAATATCAGGCCGAAAGTATTAGTTTTATAAATCTATATCGTTTACTAAAAATGTTGTGTTAGTATAAACTAATATTTTTGCTATTTTGATATGATGCTATTTTTAGTGAAGTTTCTAAAAATAGAAGTTTCCTAAAATAGAAAATTTCCTCTTTTGGAAGGCGATCCTTTTTCCCTTTTGTTCTCTTATTATTACAATAATTATATCTTTTGAATATCGATAATGACTTTTTTTTGGAGCTATGGAATAAGGATAAGTGTGGGGTTAGAGTAATACAGTCTATGATGTACTATTTTGCCATCAACTATAAGGCTGGTGTATCCATTTGAGATGCATTGGTCGTTGAACTTGACACATTTGGTGTTCAGGAGTATATGTGCATTGTGCCCTTAAGCTAGTTATCGTATCGTGTTAGTCGCCGTCAGTTGAACTGGATACATTTGGTATCCACAAGGGGTGTATATTACTTAAGCTAGGACTTCGCATTGATAAGTCGACGTCCTATTATGGCTGAGTTGCCTAGTTAGAGACCCCTTGGATCTTCGTTGCGTGTGAAGTTGCTGTCTGAGTTCTCGAAGCTAGTTTTTAGTATATCCCTAGTGAAAGCTTAGCCTTGTGCACACTAACCAAATTTCCATAACGCCATTTTTGAATATTTTTATTATTATCGATATAATTTGGTTGCAGGTTGGCAAATGTTTTATGTTTTCTTCGGAAAACTCGTTTTTATTATATTGTTTCGATACGTGAAGTTTTTCACTGAAAACTTATTTTCATTATAATGTTTTACTGTTTTTTCATTTTTACTATTTTTCTATATTAGTAATTACAGTTTTAAGATAAATGGTGCTTCACATGGCTATTTTGCAGGTAAACGTGGGTTGAGACAAGGCGACCCGCTCTCACCCCTCTTGTTTATTATTTGTATGGAAACACTTTCCCGAATGCTCCGTACCTGCATCAGGGATAGAAATTTCTCCTATCATCGCAAATGCTCTCGGATTGCATTAAATCACTTGATTTTTGCAACTGACCTATTGATTTTTACACGGGGAGATGTACCTGCAGTTCTTTCTGTAGTGCAACGACTGGAGGAATTTTCTAAAATGACTGGATTAAACCCAAATCCGCAAAAGACAGCAATCTATTTTGGAGGAGTAACCCAGGATGTAAAAGCTCATATTCTCGCATCCAGTGGCTATGTAGAGGGGACTTTCCCCTTTAAATACTTGGGAATGCCTTTAAACACCTCTCGACTAACCACTAGCATGTATCAACAACTTCTGCTCAAGATACGTGCAAAGCTCACGAACTGGGCAAAAAGCCTACTATCATACGCGGGTAAGGCACAAGTAATCAACTCCATTATTTTTGGGATGCAGCAATATTGGGCTTCATGTTTGCTCCTCCCAAAAGCAATCATAAAAGCAATCAAACGACTATGCCGCGAATTCTTATGGGGGAAAGAAGGAAGGGGGATGACTTGGAAGAAGTGGAGTACTTGTTGTCTCCCAAAGTCAGAAGGAGGTTTTGATATCAAAGAAATATTGAGCTGAAATAAATGCCTCTTGCTAAAGTGGATATGGAAGATTGAATCTGGAAAATCCAACGTTTGGTGCTGTTGGATCAGAAAATACACCCTCAAAAGTGAGTCAATTTGGGATGTGCAAGAGCATATTGGAAGTAGCATATACTGGAAGAACATCCTTCGGACTCGAGATGATTTTGTTGCACGAATAGGGAGTATCCAGGCAGCGCAACAAGCACTCGCAACTTCAGGCAGGAAGAGGAAGCTATGTCTCATGGACCTGTATGACAAATTTAGGGAGAAGCGAAGGAAGATCAAGTGGGATAAACTTGTTTGGGATCGCATAAATGCTCCAAAACATGCTTTTATCTCAACAATGGCTATCGAAAACTCATTGGCAACTATGGATAATTTGCAGCGAAGGGGTATGATTTGTGCCAACAGATGCAGTATGTGTGAGACTGATGCAGAAACGCAGTTGCATCTCTTCTTCGTCTGCCCTTCTGTGAGACCTATATGGATTGCTGTCAAGGACTGGTTGCGGATGACTGCTCCAAAATCTCTCCCTAGTCTTCTTCGCTGGTATTCCCACTGTAACCGTGGACGTAGCATCTTCAAACGCCAAAGAAGGTGTGCTTTTACGGTCACTGTCTATGAAATATGGTAAGAACAAAATTGGAGAATTTTTCTTAACAAGAGGCGGTCTACTGAATCTATCATTCGTACGATCAAAATGAATTTATGTATTAGATCATTTCATATTGCTAATAGAGCTGAAGTACAATATATCATTTCTATCTTAGCCTACTAGATATGATTAGTAGGTTAATAATCATTAGAAGAGCTCAAAACTGATGTACTTTTGGGAATATTATTGAATGGAACCAATGATTTTTCCAAAAAAAAAAAAATTACAGTTTTAAAATCCTGTTATACGCTGGGAGAACGTTGAGATTGCTTCCCACTGATTGTGGCTGTTATGTCTTAACATGGCAGGTATACGTGTTCCGGGTGTGGGCTAGCGAGCAGTGTGGATCCTGCTTGTTTATTTTAATAATTATGTCTTATGAATTGTTCAAATCTCTTTTATGGATTGTTTTAATTTTTGGCCATTTTATTTAAGGCCTATTGTTTGACTTAACCATTTTAATTTTACTAAGACATAGTTACCGTGTGTTTTAATCCCGACTCTACAGTGTTTCTGCCATTGTATCGCGTTAGATTTTTAGGGGATTACAACATATCTGGGAGAACGGGAAGAATTTTGTCACTACGAAATTTCTATGGACGCTTTGATGGAAATCTACCCGGATTTTTATGAAGATTAAATGTATGGCAATGTAAGTAAGTATTTTTATTTACCATCTATTGTCTATAGCTGGATGGTCATTACAATTCTGTACGGACTAACTTGCATGCAATGAATTCGACTTTTGGTAGTTTTTCTACATGTACGAATACATTGTACTATAATTGATGGTTGAACGATGATGCCGTTTTGGTGATGCAAGTCGCTCGCACAATGTAATTTGTTTCAATTTCGATTCATAATTAACGACAATTGAACATTTGAAGGTGTTCCGATTAGTTAATGTACTATGCTCCGCTGTAGTGTACCGAATATTATTTCGACCATGTATTGGGAAGATATAATTCATTACGACGTCAATATATTCTTCGAGGTTAAGTAGTTCGTTATGGTTAAATTTCGATGTCCAATATAGTGTGGTTTTCGAAAGGAGATGTATACAAATCGGTGAAAATAACAATTGAGGTTCGAAGTAGTAGATCAACTCCTTTACAGAAAGGAAACGTAGTTAAATGATAAAAAGTTTCACAGGAATTGGCGTAAAAACGATTGCTTACTGTTCCGCGATGGACACTCAAATAACAATGGAGTAGAGTTAGGAGTTAATGAACTTTAATAAATGAATAAATGACCTTGGAATAGAAGTTGGAAGGGTTGTGTAAGGCAGACGGGTAGTAATCGGAACAATATACGATTACATCGTGGAAAATCATACTAACAGATAATACTCAAATAACAATAGACGGGACAATGATTTTCATATATTAGTAATACGAAATTTATTTGTAATAGTATTCTGTAAGGTATCGTAAATAGGTTTTCGTCCAAAAATTGCGTTTCATGAATGACGGAATACTATTGCGTGAAATGTTCTCGGAAAAGTAGTACGGACTCAGTTAGTATAATTGAACACAATAATATTGGAATAGATATAGTTTGTGCAACAAAATATAATTGTTTCATGTTAACCAACTATAATCATGATTACTTGCTATAGTTGACAACTAATTTGGAAAAGCAAAAGATACAATAACACCCATTGGAAGCAGTTACTTCATCTATACCTTACGTCTACCAATATTTAATGCAGTAATTAAAGGATCTTCCTCAACTGCCAGTAATATATTTACTTCTGAAAAGCAAGATATTCAACATGCAAAAGATCCTCCATTTTCATCCGTAAGTGTAGTGTTCAAATTTAATTTCTCACCACCACATGCAATTAGAGATCGAAACACAAAAGTATAATAGAGAACTCAAACCTCCAACTACTATAATCAATGGATGAAACATATGCTTATCTGGCAACCTGCATAATACATAACCCCCCTTACCAAAAGGTTGGCGTTAACGGGATATCAGTAAAAGTTTCAACTGCGTCAAGGGCATACTCATCAGCCTTGGCCTGGTTACCTGGTCAGGAAGATCTATCTGGCCTGGCATCCGCGTAATGGCAACTTCATGAGGGTTATAGCGATAGAGTTTGATAGGGGTGATGACAAATACGAAAGCGCGTTCAAATTGCAGAAATCCTTCGAGAGAGTCGGTAAGGGGAAATCTTACTTTGAGGGAAGTTTTGACAGTACCTCTGGCCCTCATTTGTGGGTTGCGACGTCTACAGACAGCGATATGATTGGGAAGTCCATGGAGATCGTACCGGTGGCATATCAATTGAAATACCAAGGTTAGAGCGACGCGGATGAAGATAGCATATCCGCATATGTCAGTGTGATGAACCTGTTGAAGCATCACTGCCCAGGCTTCTACATCTAACAGGTTTGTTGGTATTTCAATCTATTATTTGTGTTGAAGCAATGTTTTAATTTACATCAAAAACTGCTATTAGTACTCTAGACGATGAACAATTTCCTGGTTTTTATCTTTATCTAATCTATATTTAAATTGCGTTACTGTTATTCGATATATTTACATCACATTACGTCATTTTAGTCGAGCTGCTGATGTTTCGCGACATTAGGTTCTAAGTACAAAATATGAATGTTGATCGACGCGATAATGTAGTTTACGTACTCCTGACAAATAAGGGAAATAATTTGGTACCTACCGTACAACGCAACCATTGTTTGGATGACGACATGATGAGTAATTTTGGTGGCTTCATGTCGGGAACGACTCAGTTAACCATGAACCTCAAAATCAGATGTCAATTTATTTGAGTAGATAAATGCTCTCATTACATAAGATTTCAATAATTAGCGGCTATCATCTTAAAGAGATAAGAAGTGCTATTCTGGACAGTGGATCGGTATTGATCTTCACCTGGTGGATTTATAACACAAAAATCATCTAATATTTGAAAAAAATCTCTTTATATACAACATCTGTAGTAGAGTATGTGTTGAATGAATATTCGTCTAGGATAAGAACTTTTAGTCCGCTCTTACTGGTAACCCTGGAGATAGCAACGTACAACTGCCCGTGTGTGAAAACCGGTCGTTGTAGAAAAAATCCGACGTTTGAGAGAGACTGACCCTGGCTCTTCTTTTTGGTCATTGCGAAACAGACAGCAAGGGGAAACTGCCTCCTTTCAAAACGAAGAGGGAACTTCGTTTCGTCTGAAGGATATAGTTTGATTATCAGTATATATACCAATTCCCCTTTTCTAACTTATGATATCACCTTCGCTTCGAGTACACGGTCACCAAGTTTTTAAATAACTGATCTTGTACCGTTACAAAGCTCGTTTGCTTGGTCAATATTCCTCAACAACATGACAATTGCTCCAACTTTCAGGTAGAGCATGTGGCTTGGAAGTCCTGAAACACGTATCGGGTTTAAGTATTCAGTAGAGTACAACTGAAGTATGGCAGGGCTTGTCTCTTCGTTGCTAATTTCATCTGAACTTAAGTACACAACTTCGTTTCCCGGCAGTATCGATAGAACGTAGGCGTTAACCTTTTCAACCATATCGTGCGTTGGTGTAAGTACCGCTCTTTGCTGCAGGTACTGAGTGTCTTCAAGGTTTTTCAACAGGTTGGGGTATGTGCTATGTACAATAGATGCAATAGGATCTGCACCAGGATGTATAAGGAACTCATCTGGTATTTTTATGGCTGCTATACCATCGTTCGGACAAGTTGCGACGCCATCACCTACACTCAAAATCCACTCGGAAAACTCCCTAATATCATCGACATCGCAGTCAAAGCGACCGGTAACCGTCGATGCTAAGATTTAAATTTTAATTACATATACATTTATGGTAAATTATTTTAATAACAAATAGAAAATGCTAATTTTAGGATTCACCTTAACATCTCTCCAAATAGGGGATGAACAGATTGAGGCGTAGACAATATCCTGTCGACTACTCTTCGGAACGACGGGTAGGATTTGCCTAAAATCTACACCTAAAATAACTACCTTACCACCAAATGGTCTATCCGCAAACGTCGGGTTGAAACATCTCATAATATCCCGGAGACTTCTGTCAAGTGCTTCGACATAGTATCGACTAACCATTGGAGCTTCATCCCATATGACGAGCTTGGTTGTTATGAGGAGTTCAGCAAGATCAGACCCTGGCTTAATGCCTGGAGACATGAACTTGTCATCGATGTTAATAGGTACGCTGAACCTCGAATGGACAGTACGACCCCTGGGTAGTAGGATGGCAGCAATACTGCTTGAGGCCAGAGGTAGAATAATCCGGCCCCTTGCTTCGCATTGCGGCACTCATTGTTTTCCAAATGAATGTCTTCCTTGTGCCACCGTAACCGTATAGGAAGAAAACTCCGCCAAAT
Organism: Agrostemma githago; assembly: GCA_958450325.1. NCBI lineage: Eukaryota > Viridiplantae > Streptophyta > Magnoliopsida > Caryophyllales > Caryophyllaceae > Agrostemma > Agrostemma githago. The sequence continues at coordinate 51,176,397 of OY288256.1, forward strand.
CCGGCCTCGACTGCACCAATAATTGAATTGTACACAGATCTCTGTTCAGCAGTGATGGTTGACATGTAGCCTTCATGCTCCGATTACAAAGTAACACGATCATAGGAAATTTCATCAGAAATCATCCTATTTGAATCTACACAATGGATATCGTAATCCGGTTGTGGCATGTCTGAAAATTTTGAAATAGAACTTCCATTGCCCAGAAGTATCGATTTAATTTCAGATATGTAATTCTTTAACTGGTCTTCCGTCATCTGCAAATCTGCATTTCAGGTGCCAGGAATGATGTTTATTTTGACGATTATAATTTATTAGCAAAAAAATAGTTCAGAAAGAAGTGAATGAAAGTTTGTTCCACGATTATGGAGGACTGATTTGTCTAACCAAAGTTGAGCAATTCTTTTCTTCGCCGCATAAGGATGTCATCGCAAAGGTGGTGCCACGTCTTCTCCCAGACTTCCTCTGGTTTAACCAAGCTTCCAGAAAACAGAAGGGTAGCAAACAAATTCCTCAAGCAGGAACCTGTACCCCAATGGCTAGCTTCTTCTATGGAATCTACGTACTCCTTGTCGTCCCTAAGTAATCCTAAAGCATAGCACGCATCCTTATATGTTTCTTAGACGACACCTTTGACTGTGGAGATGTCCGAATAACTTGTAGGGCCACGCACAAAGTTTAACAACAGCCTCATGTAGTACCTTTCTCCATCGTTATGCGACATGTGGTACATTCTACCTAAACTGAATCCCTTCTTACGAGGTGCCCAGCACTTGCCTTCCCTTTGCCAAACATACTTAGTAGGAAACTCGGAGTATGTCAAGCCTCTGGATTCCAAGTGGTTTGCATTATACTCTAACCAAGCGGTGAACTTCGTTCGAGCATCGTTTGACCTAGCAACGATGTCTTCTAGTGGGTCGTCGTCATTGTACATGACATTCTGCTCATTAGGCAAATGATACTCAAGACGAAGGACTGGAAGAGTCCTATGTTGAATTTCAATTCAGAAGATACGCCAGACGGCTTCGCAAGGGGAAACGTATCGGCAGTTGATCAACGCATTTTATATCGTATTTTATTGTCCTCCGACAACCGTTTTTGAGCTTTTCTTCTTCCATATTTAATTGATTAATGTCGATTTCTATTAGAAAGTCGATACTGTCGGTCCTCGTGCTATTTTGTAGGTTAAGTGCAATTTTGAGCATATTTTGGAATAATAACCCGGATAGCCGAGACGAGGACGGAAGACGAGGAAGAATACGAAAAGCCGAGAAGTAAAGGAATAACTCGATCAAGAGCTCAGCAGCATCCACTCGATCGAGTGGCGTAGAGCACTCGATCGAGTGCCATATATCCAGAGTCAACCTGAAGCATTCACGCATCCACTCGATCGAGTGCACGCATGTACTCGATCGAGTGCCTTGCATTCAGGCCGCGGTGGATTTTTCTTTTAATTAGAATTATGGGCCTGTTTGTAAGTCCAACTGATTTCTTTTAAATCAGTTGGAGGAGGATTCTCAGATCACTTTTCATTCTATTTTTCCGAGACACATTACGTTACATTAGCTTAGGTAGAAGACTACGTTCGTTTCCCTTTTTCTTCGCAAGATTCATCGTATTCCGTTCTTCCTTTTTCAGATCTCAAATTGTTCGGTATCGCTACTTTAATTTTAATTTTAATTTTAATTTCAGTCTTCTATTTTAATTCTTGTCTTAATTCAATTCTCGTATTCGTAGTAATCGTTGTCTCCGTGATTCGTATTGTTTATCATTTTCCAGCGTAGAATTATTATTGCTTTTCGTTGTTGAATTTTATTCATCTTCATCATGTTTAATTGCATTTCGTCTTTTGCTAGTTTTACTACAATTAATATGATTAGCTAGATTTTATCTAGGGTTTAGGGGGACCGATGCGTATTATTAGGGTTATAGTCAATTGACCTGTTTCTAATCGTATGAACTATTGCTCGAATATTGTTTAAACTCTGATTAATTGTTTGATGCATAATTCAATTAATTAGTATCGCAAATTAGGACTTTTCGCCGACCGGGTTAAGAACTAATTAGGCCACGATAGTTTGGGTAGACTGACTTAATGCTAGCGACCGCAGGTTAAGTTTAGATCTAAAGGTTGTAGAGTACCGACCGGACCTGCACCTCAGGTAGTTCGATTAGTGACCTGTCAGTTGACTCCCTGACCGAGTAATATTCATTGTGAACCTGAGGCCTTAGACTTTTCCGTTATTGATTTATCTATTAGTAATTAGTTATTAGTCTACCAAAACCAACTCAGACCGTGACCCATAACCTACAGTCTAATTCTTAGGAGTAGACGACTAAATCCTGTCTCCTTGTGGTTCGACCCCTGACTTCACTATCTACATTAGTTGGTGACCTTAGGGTATCTTTGATTAGGGATGCGACTAACCCCTATCAAATTTTGGCGCCGTTGCCGGGGAGACGGTGTTATTTAGTTGTTTATTTTTTGTTTTAGATTTTAGGTTATCTCTCGCCCCGGGGAACATCAGTTTCTTGGGGCAGTTCTCACTGGTTTCTTGTAGTTTCCTCTTCTACCCAGGTTACTACCGCTAGGGAAGATGCCTAAGCTCGCTAGCTATTCCGAGCCAGTAGAGACGGCTTTGCCAAAGCCGATCAAACGACCCACTGCCACAACTGGGTCGTTTGAAATCCGTCCTGCTTTCATCACTTTAGTGGAGAAAAATCAGTTCGGAGGTACAGCCGGGGAAGATCCGGCGAAGCATATGCGGATCTTCACCGATTATTGCTCCACTATTCCACTTCCCCCGGGAGTTACTCAAGAGCAGGTGATGGAGATGTTGTTCATGTTCTCCTTACGTGACGATGCAAGGGATTGGATCACCGACTTAGATCGCACAGCTGAGGGGATTACCGATTGTAAATCTCTTGCCTTAGCGTTCTACAAGTACTATTACCCACCTCAGAAGACGAACATGCTAAGAAGTCAGATAACTAATTTTCGTCAGACCCCTCACGAGAATATCCATGAGGCATGGGTACGATTCAAGAAGTTGGTGAAAGAATGCCCACATCACGGGTTTCAGGTATGGTTTCTGTGCAATCAGTTTTATAATGGTTTATATGACGATTGTCGTGCTACACTTGATTCCGCAGCTAACGGGAGATTCCAAAACAATGTCGACGATGACAAAGCTTGGAAGATGATAGAGGATATGGCTACTCACCATGCCCGATGGGGTAATTCGCGAAGTAACACTCGTAGAATAGGTTTGGAGAGTGAGACGGCCAATGCGGTGGCAGCACAGTTAGCGGCATTGACTAAACGTCTTGATGCTTATGAAGCCTCCAATACCAAACGAGTGAACGCGATTCAAGCTTCGCGTCAGATTGTGCCGCCACCTCCAATTAATAATCAGGTTGTTGCTTCTGCTTCCCCTCATGATCATAATTTTCAGTCTAACTTTAACAGGCAAAATCAAGGGGAACAACAATTCTATCAACAACAATTTGATGTCGTTTCGCAAGCTCAAGCTCAAGCAAATAACGAATATTTGGAGATTAAAGCGCTAGTCCTACAAGGCTTGCAAGCTTACCAAAAGCAGGAAGCACAGATTAATCAGGCGATTGCACATCATAAGATTTTGGACAATCAAATTGCCCAGCTGTCCGCTCAGAAGCAGAAAAGAATCTCGGAGACTGAACATGTCAATGCGATTACCATACTCCTCCAACCCGGTGAAGGTGACTTAGTCGACATCGTTGATGAAACCGAGTTGGAGAAGCAAGAACTCGCCGAAGAAGCATTGGGTAGAACACGGATTGAGGCTACTCGATCGAGTAACACCACCTCACTCGATCGAGTAGACCCCCTAAAATCCGACAGAGAGCAGTCAAGCAGTCCACTCGACCGAGTCAAGCAAGACTCGACCGAGTTGACGGCCACTCGACCGAGTGCAGTTAGCCCACTCGACCGAGTAGACCATCCAGTATTGATCAGAAGCTCTTCAACGATACCACTCGACCGAGTGCCCTCAGGTGACTCGATCGAGTATGAAGGCACTCGACCGAGTCAATCCGGACTCGATCGAGTTGCATTGCAAGTGTCAGATGCGCCCATTCGTTCTAGTCCGGTTCCCCCGAGATAACTAAAGATGCCCCAATAAAGATCGCACTTCCTTTTCCACAGCGACAACGCAAGAGTCAGATTGATCAACAACTCAGTAAATTCATGGAGGTAGCAAAAGATCTTCAGGTAACTGTTCCCTTCACTGAATTGATTACGCAGGTACCCGCCTACGGAAAATTATTGAAGGAAATAATTGCCCGGAAGAACGCTTTTGATGAGGCCGAGACCGTGGCATACACCGAGGAGCGCAACGCAGTCCTAAATAGCCAATCTCCGCCTAAGCTTAAAGATCCAGGGAGTTTCTCTATTCCTTGTACTATTGGCACTTTTACTATCGATAATGCTCTTTGCGATTTAGGAGCGAGTGTTAGTGTGATGCCATTTTCTATTTTTACAAAATTGAACATGGGTGAGCTGAAAAGCACAAGTATAACCTTGCAATTGGTCGACCGCTCTCTTAAACACCCTTTAGGTGTCTTGGAGGACGTCCCGGTCAAGGTCGGAATGTTTTTTATTCCCGTAGATTTTGTGATTGTAGATATGGTTGAGGACTCGGTAATTCCTATCATCTTAGGTCGACCCTTCCTAGAAACAGCGGGGGCGATTATAGACGTTAGGAACGGAAAGCTAACACTATCGATAGGAAAAGATAAGCTTTCCTTTGGTTTTGGCTTGACTCCAAAACATATAGCCGAGTCGTGTTATACTATTTCTGTTATTAACACGTCATCTAATGAGTCTGTCAACGCTATTCGCAGGAATATCAAGGAAGCTACCATGCCACCTCGCCTTGCTGAGCTGGAAGCGCGAAGATGCAGAGAGGAAGTAGATGAAATCGAGCGCTTGATCTATGGAGACCCGGTAGAAAAAGTTATTACTTGGGAAGAAGAGGTCGATGAAATTGAACGACTGTTCAACGGTGAAGTTTCCGAAATCGAGATGGTTCGTACCACCGATTACAACGGGCAATCTGAGTTTTGTAAAGTCGAGCTCGATGAGATAGAAGTTGCCCTCCGGGAAGATAGACCCCTCAGGACGGTAAAGGAGGACTTATGCAATATCAATAACATTTCTGTCGAGATGAATCATTCTCCTCCGCTACTCGAGACAGTGATCCCGGACACATTACCCAATTCGGCCGAGCTTTCTATGCCTAACGAATTAACCGTTCGAGTTAATTTTGTCCTGATTGGTGATTTAGGTGGATGCGATCCACCTAAGGAATTCCCTTTTTCTCATTTTAATTTTTTCAATTTAATTGACAAAGGGGAATTTGAATCTGAACACAGGGAACGTTCATATAAACCGTCACCTAAGCTGAGACGGTTTGATTTTCCGAATTTTAACGTCTCCGTGCTTATATTGTGTTACTTATGTTTGTATGTAGCACATGCCCGAATGTTCGATTTGCTCCTACGAGCTCTGAGTTGTTTTGACTTTGGCCGAGGCGAATTCATGTTTCTTAAATTGAGGTAAACCGGTCGAGCAGGACCGTAAAAACCAGCGCTAACCGGGAGGCAACCCGGCACCACTTGTACAAATTTGTAATTTTCCTTTCCGCATTTTTTTTTAATTTTTAATTTTAATTTTTATTTTTTTAGCTCGGTAGCTCAAATAGGGAGTTAATATGATTTATCGAGTGAGGACGAGGGAATTTTATGGTTTAATTGATTTAATTTCAGGATTTCGAAGCAATTTAATGGAAAAAAAAAGTGAGTAGCAGCAGGTGCAGTGGTCACTCGACCGAGTGGCCCATGCACTCGGTCGAGTGTCCTGACGGAGCAGCTACTGTCCAGTTTTCATGGGTTCACTCGACCGAGTGGCCCATGCACTCGGTCGAGTGCCCCTGAACCGGGTTCAGTATTACTTTTTTCGCCTTCTTTTATTTGTTTCCTATTCCTTTTTTCAAATCAGTTTTTTCAATTAAAACCCCTCCCCCCCTCATATTACCTAAGAACCCTAACCCCCAATTCACCCAAATCACTCTTATTTCATCAATTCCTCACCAAATCTCACGATTTTTGCTTCTAAATTGCAATTAGGAGTGTTTCTTTGTGTTTCTTGGTGTCGATTTCTGAAATTTTCGTCCCTTTCTCCCCTATTCTCGTCCAAACCGTCACCCTTGAGGTATATTACGGGATTTTTGATTTCCTTGCTTCTTTTCTTGATTTTATAGTTTAATTTCATCCTTAGTTATATACTAATCCCATTGCATGCTTAATTTTGTGTTGATTTCACCACTTTATGCTCAAAAATCGATTTTTGTGTATAGGGTCTGATTTTGGCCGAGATGTTGTGTTTTTTGTGGGATTTTCGTATAATTCGGTTTTGTTATTATGCTATAGTCATGGCAGGAAGAAGGAATCCACCCCGAAACAACAACAGGAACAGGAATGCAAGGCAGCCTGCTGTTCAGCCTGTGCCGGGATATGAAGAAATTGAATGCAGGGACGAGGCCCAAAGAGCTCGTTTAGTTACCTTGATACCTAGGACGATGGAGGCTACCCGGTGCTGCTCGTCGCAATTCGCAATCGAGCTCGGTTTGAACGAGCAATTATCGCATCTCTTGTCCATGACCGGATTCGGTGGCTTATGGACACTACGTGAGTTATCTTACCGAGTACTCACTTTAGAATTTTTAAGTTCATTTGAATTTGATAGACAAGAGAGTATGATATCCTTTCGGTTAAACAATGAGGAGCAATCCATCTACCTTAGTACATTGTCCGAGTGTCTTAGACTTACCTCTAACCAAGCTGAAGACATCCTAGACATACCCGAGGGTTCGAAAGCACCCCCCTACTTTAAGTTATTTTCGGGTCGTAGTGCACTTGTCACCGCTATGGCACTCAACGCCATCCCACACCCTACTATCCGCCTTTTCTTGCGGATTTTGAGTCATGTAGTTTTTCCACGCTCCGACATGAGTAAACTTCACTCATTGGAGGTGTTGATTTTGGGACATTACCTAAACCCCTTTAGGCAATCCCTGAAGGCGTTTAGTGCACCGGGTATGATCTGTGTCGGAATCCAGCGCCAGATCAATGGCTCTGGACCGATCGGTTGTGGAGCCATCGTCACCGCGCTAGCAAAGCGCTATATTAGGGGTTTTGGGGAGTCAGTCACTTTTGAGAGTCTCACCGACCGCGTCCCTTTGCTAGACCGTGGCTACCTCTTCTCCACTTTGAAGTGGATTCGGGGCAATCCCCCGGAATTTTCGTGGTGCGTCCGAGACAAGGTTTGGATGAAAATCCCGGTTGTCGAAGGGACGATCCTACCCCCACTACTTGCATTACCACCCACTCCCGCAGGCGAGAACATACCCGACCCACCGAGCTACCTCATTCCCGAGGAGCTCTTCATTTTCGAGGAGGGTGCCCAACCCCCTCGACGTAGGGTTCGCGTACAGACCGAACCCGACGAGACCGAGCCCTCTAGGGTCACACCTACACCCACCCCGACCTTCCCGTTCCAGACTCCGGGTGCCGAGTTTCCGCACCCGTATCCATTTATGTATGATCCAGTTTATGAGCAACAGAGACGGGTACACGAGGGGATTAATCAGAGCATCGTCAACCGCGAGATCCACGAGTACATGCTTACTCAAGGCATCTCGGCGCCTCAGCACCCGTCCTACTGGAGAGGTCCGGGAGATACTAGTGGTATTTTCCACGATTATGGGGTTGATCCAGCTGCTTGGGGTCCGGATTACGGGCACACCTACGGTGGCCTAGGAGCACAGTGGTTGAGGGGCTTGCGACAATCGGGTCAGCAAGGTGGTGCTAGCGGCTCAGGCCAGGGCGATACTGGAGCCGGTCCATCTGGGACCGGTGGAGACGATGAGATGGCTGATTAGCCGGTTTGGGGGAGCTACCATTGTAAATACGGTACTTTCTTTCCTTTTTATTTCTGTTTTTATTGTTTTCTTAGATTTTTTCTTCCCCTTAGGTCGAGTTGTCCTTAGGATTGGCTGTGGATTTGTTTGTCATATATGCTGTAGAGTCACATTGAGGACACTGTGACATTTAGGTTTGGGGGAGAATTTGTGTGTTTTTGTGTGCTTTTATTTTCTGTTGTGTGTTTTCAAAAATTTTAAAAATCCAAAAAAATTGAAAAAAAATCAGAAAAATCCAAAAAGATTTATTTTTGTGTGCTTTGTGTTTGTCTTGTATCTGTTGTGAAACATGCAAAACGGCGATGATGACATTGCATTTTACACGACCTCTCCTAATTGACAGCTAAATTCGTACCTGAATGCATGTAATACTTGAGATGAGATTATTTTGATATGATTGCCTATTGAACCGTTAATTGCCAAATGAGTAAATTTGACCATTTTGTCGGCAAACCACAAAAATTCTAAGGAATTAGAGCTTCCTAGGCCAGTAACATCTATAACTGGTCTCATTTATATTTAGGAATTGAGTGGTTTCTCCTTATGGGATGTGTAACATATATTTGCATAAATATGACGTCTGTCTCTTGATATTGAATACGTGTTTGGTTTGAGTTGGAGGTACATGAGGAAAGGCATTTCTGTTTTTGACGAGCTCCACATAGCCAAAATGACCCATTTTTACTACCTTGTAGATTTAGGTTATTTTTCCTCTGTTTAGCCCGTTTCAGTTGTTGTAAGCCAGTTTTCATGATATTTATATCAATTAGCTACAACCCAGAACAGCCTACCTTACCAGGACAGTCGCAGTGAGCTTAATTGAGAATTATTCCACTACTCGGTCATAATTTGGATTTCTATACCTTTTGGATCTTAGTGGGTAATACTGTTATTTGACTCTGTATTCGCCTTCCCCTTGTCTGAATTGGAAAAAATATAGAAGCATGAAAAAGAAAGAAAGAAAGAAAATGAAAAAAAAAATGGAATTAGAAAAAGAAAAGAAAAAAAAAACATATATGCTTCTTATAATATTTCGGGGAACGGTCGAGATTTTGTAATTAGAATTGAATTATAATTAGGAGGATGACAAAATTCCCTCTTATGCTCTTTTGAGTTTTATTTCTAGTTAGTGGTCAGAATTCATAGTTGAGGTTTTTGGATGGATAGTTTTTATTGTGTAGCTGCGACTACTGGTCCTAGCCCCACATTTCCATACGTGTTTTAGGCACAATCCATTTTATCCCCTCACATATAAGCCACCCTTTGTAAGTCCTTGGCATGTACTATGGTCCTGATTGGTGGAACACGTGTTTAATTGGGGAGATTGATTTCATATTCGATTGCATGCATATTTCATAAATTGAGTGAGTGTCTTTATTCTTTCCTATCTTCACATATATACTTACCCGTACTTATGAGTGTCGAGCGACAACCGTAAGGAAGTCCGACATTATTGGTCGCGCAAGATTGAAAGTTTGGCAGGCAATTGTTTGATTATGGCATGATTATTGATCTCGTTGCATTCTTATGTATTACATGTTTTCTCGTCGATTTTAGTCGATTTTAGGAGAATGATTGTAATTCAGCTCTGAGTCGTGTTTCACATCACTTGTCCTCGTTTGTCCTCGTTTGTATGTATTAGTTGTTTGCTTGAGGACAAGCAAAGGTTTGGTTTGGGGGAGTTTGATCAACGCATTTTATATCGTATTTTATTGTCCCCCGACAACCGTTTTTGAGCTTTTCTTCTTCCATATTTAATTGATTAATGTCGATTTCTATTAGAAAGTCGATACTGTCGGTCCTCGTGCTATTTTGTAGGTTAAGTGCAATTTTGAGCATATTTTGGAATAATAACCCGGATAGCCGAGACGAGGACGGAAGACGAGGAAGAATACGAAAAGCCGAGAAGTAAAGGAATAACTCGATCAAGAGCTCAGCAGCATCCACTCGATCGAGTGGCGTAGAGCACTCGATCGAGTGCCATATATCCAGAGTCAACCTGAAGCATTCACGCATCCACTCGATCGAGTGCACGCATGTACTCGATCGAGTGCCTTGCATTCAGGCCGCGGTGGATTTTTCTTTTAATTAGAATTATGGGCCTGTTTGTAAGTCCAACTGATTTCTTTTAAATCAGTTGGAGGAGGATTGTCAGATCACTTTTCATTCTATTTTTCCGAGACACATTACGTTACATTAGCTTAGGTAGAAGACTACGTTCGTTTCCCTTTTTCTTCGCAAGATTCATCGTATTCCGTTCTTCCTTTTTCAGATCTCAAATTGTTCGGTATCGCTACTTTAATTTTAATTTTAATTTTAATTTCAGTCTTCTATTTTAATTCTTGTCTTAATTCAATTCTCGTATTCGTAGTAATCGTTGTCTCCGTGATTCGTATTGTTTATCGTTTTCCAGCGTAGAATTATTATTGCTTTTCGTTGTTGAATTTTATTCATCTTCATCATGTTTAATTGCATTTCGTCTTTTGCTAGTTTTACTACAATTAATATGATTAGCTAGATTTTATCTAGGGTTTAGGGGGACCGATGCGTATTATTAGGGTTATAGTCAATTGACCTGTTTCTAATCGTATGAACTATTGCTCGAATATTGTTTAAACTCTGATTAATTGTTTGATGCATAATTCAATTAATTAGTATCGTAAATTAGGACTTTTCGCCGACCGGGTTAAGAACTAATTAGGCCACGATAGTTTGGGTAGACTGACTTAATGCTAGCGACCGCAGGTTAAGTTTAGATCTGAAGGTTGTAGAGTACCGACCGGACCTGCACCTCAGGTAGTTCGATTAGTGACCTGTCAGTTGACTCCCTGACCGAGTAATATTCATTGTGAACCTGAGGCCTTAGACTTTTCCGTTATTGATTTATCTATTAGTAATTAGTTATTAGCCTACCAAAACCAACTCAGACCGTGACCCATAACCTACAGTCTAATTCTTAGGAGTAGACGACTAAATCCTGTCTCCTTGTGGTTCGACCCCTGACTTCACTATCTACATTAGTTGGTGACCTTAGGGTATCTTTGATTAGGGATGCGACTAACCCATATCAGCAGTCATAATACTCCTGGATGCGATCTACTTCATCGGGATTTGTCCTAATAGACGCACCGACAGTGACTCTATCATAAACCTTATTGACATATTTGAAAATATATTTTATGGATCGTGCCTTATTACACCACTCAACAATGTGGGCATGGTATCTTGTGAGCAACTCGGCGTTATAAGGGACCACATAGACATTGTGGACGCTAACACCCCCGGCCCATTCTCAACTCTTATACCATTGTCCCTCCTTTGGTACATTGGGTATCCATCACCATCAACTGTTGTGCGTTCACAGAAAGCCTTCGGAAACCTTTTTGTGCAAACACCGTCAGTCATGCATAGTGACTTTGGATTGGCGAGGCCACGTGGACCACGAATCATTAAATCTTTAACGGCCTCGTGGAGAGACGGATTTTCTGATGGGTCTGGTATTTCTGCAGAGATAATATAGTCAACATCGGCGGCCTCCGGAAACTTGTTATATCTTTCGAGGAAGAGTAAGATGTGAGCATGGGGCAAACCTCACTTCTGGAACTCAATTGTGTACACAACTAAAAATTAGACATTAAGATTAAAATTAGAAACATAAATTAAGGAAACGATCGCTGATGGTCAAACAATATATAGATAGATGTCTATACCAGCTCTGGTCCTTCCAAATATGTGATTCTCCTTGAAATCTTTCATTAGAAGATCCAATTTCTACTTAAATACCCGGGTAACAATATCTGGTCTGTCATCAGGTTGCAAACCTCTCTTCTTTACAAACCTAGTGATTTCTAGCCACTTAGGGTTGCAAGTGAACGTTATAAACAAATCGGGATAACCGTACCACCGACATATTGTCATCGTATCCTGATAAGTCTTCCTCATATAACCCTTACCTTCCACGAAACTTGATGGTAGTATGTATTTGACACCTTGAGATGATGTATCTGTTTCTCCGTTATCAACATCACACCTCAGTTGTTTATAATATTCAGGCCTAAGTTTCTGTTGGTTGAACTTCAAGTAGGTTAAGAGTAGAGCTTCTATCATCATGTATCCATCAACGATTAGTTGCTTTAGTTGTCTACTGCCCCGCAGCAAAGTATCAGGTTCTACATCTGATGGCCGATCCTGTAAACGAAAGGCAAATCATTCTCTTAAACTTAGATTATTATGTGTTGTTTTGGGATTTCTACTTGATTGAATTGATTGTTGGCAGTGTTTAATTCCTAGCCGATAACCATCCTTCCCATGTGCGAAAAATAGTGTGTACTGCAATGCAAGATAAGATGGGTGAAGTTTTGATATCCGCTGTAGACGTCCACTCCTTTCTATAGTAATGATGTCTTTATTCTCAATAGTCTCCTCAATATGACCGACTATAACCGCGGCAACTTCTGAAACAGAAGGAAGATATATGTCTGGCCGTCTGTATGGCGACCACTGATTAGACGAAGCCTAACCTCACATCTTTCCTGCTGGTTGAATATGCTATCCCTTGCCATTCGAAAAGATTTAGATAATGGATTATATTCATCAATCATGGTCTTTAACTCAATCATAAGGGCATCATCCAACATGTCGCCTCTTCCTGACCACCCCCTAGGAGTTGGTACATTGTTAAATACACGTTTATTAAACACCGTAATACTCGAATTGGTTTTATCAAAAATTAGTATACGATTCGTTAGTGATATATTCCCCAAAGCTCCCCTTCTATTGTTAATTTCATCCTCAGTGTCATATATGTACAATTGACAAATTTTGGAGGTTCACCACCGTTCGGCAGTAGACTCCCGATTAGATGAGAATTCCGGTCGTCGATCCTGTAAGTGTAAGGGCCCCTTCCTTGATTAACAGAGTGATCGACTTTGCCTCCGCTAGATGTGAATGAGTGTGCGGAGTTGTATATCCGGATGTTATCCTTAAAATGTCGACTCTTGTGATGAACAACATCGAGAAGATGTTTTATTAATTGAGGGGGCTCCGTCAAATATGGTAACTCCACCACTCCGTCTTTACAACACATAGTAAATGTTGGTAAAAGAGGTCTTCGGTCCATTCTATCTCTCTTGCCATACCACATCTGAGCCGAACATCTCTGACACATGTACTCCGGGTCTCCAATGTCATCGTAACCTTCTCATCCTTGACGAAATTTTTATAGTGGTGAAGAATATAATTACCGAAAATATAAATTGCGTTGAAAGAATGTTGTATCGCGAACACGTAATTATGTGATTGTCATCAGTCGATGGGTCCCCAAAAATGTTAGGTGCCAGGCTTTGAATTATCAAATCACGATGACTAGATTGGTTAAATCTATCGTTGCAGGTTAAATTATGAGGCGTTGTTGAATCTGTTACGCCTGACTCGCGTATAACTTCAACGACGCGGCCTATCGAAGCTGTGCGATTTGGACGAGAACCATTAGTTAGCAGTATGTAACCCATTAGTGCAGACGTATACAGTGCACGATGCAAAGATTGGTGAAGATATCATTAAACACATTACCCTGTGTAAGTTTAGGAATAGGAGATCCTGTCATCGTCTCCGGTGATGTTTGAAGTAAGTTACGGTCTCTTTGTTCCTGAAACTTGATCATATGCCTACGACGTGCAAGCTTTGAACGCCATTCTCGGTATGGATCGCCGACATTGTAAAAAGCATCTTGATATGAATTATGTCCCTGCCTTTTATCCGCCAGAATCTATTTCATATCCCTTCTTGCTTGTTGTGCTGTGAGATATTTTATAAGGTACTTTTCCAATTCAATTGCCGTCAAGTAAATGTTTGAACATTATATGCCACGCCCCTTTAATATGAAAACCAAAGATAGTGTTAAATATGAGGATTTGTAGAAGATTTACCATCTTCAAAATGATCCATAGCTCGATCAAATGCTTCTAGTTCGTCTAACTGGATTGGGGAATGTATGGCACCTGACATACAGTTGAAGTGAAACGGTACTTTATAAGTACATATTGGATGCACATACGTTGACTAACTAATTAAAAGCGGAACATTGTAAGATTATACTACATGAATGACATTCGTTCGATACGTTATTCTGATCAGGAAACTCTACTAACAAACGCTTCCCTGACATTACAGTTGAAATGAATTTCATTGAACATCAACTGTAATATTGCGAACTCGAGATAGTAATAAGATGATTAAAACCTTTATCATTTTGCACATTGCCAGATACTCTTAAAACCTCGGGGTTTATGTCATTGCCTATGAAATGACAATTTCAACAATTCAAGTAAATAGAAGATACAAAGCGGAAAGAGCCGAGCAGTCAATAAGAGCTGCATCAAAGTTTGTGCAACCATCATGTACAACAACCATACATGTACAACAATTATAAATGGTATGTGATGAAATATACATGTGTAGCAACCATCAGAGGTTTGTGCAATCGTTGAAAAATCTTAGCTTGCTATTTCCAGATTAGACTGTCCAGATTTCCTATTATGATGTGCTGAACTAACGATTGCGTAAACAGAGGAAATTGGATGGCTACCTAAAATTGTCACTAATGGTAATCATTCCACGGAAGAAAAGAAACTTAGTACTCATATGTACCTGAGGTCGATTGCGACCATAATGGTTGTACATTCTCGTTCGAAGGACTGTATTCATCAAACTGAATATTTTTGCGTGATGCTCCTAAATCCAAAGTCGTCGCATCACGGTTTCCTGTGTTCGTAACATCTTGCAAGGGTGACCTTCGAACTAATGAGTATGCATCATAGTGTCAGTTGCTGTTAGTAGGAGTATGTAGCCCGGTACACAAGAAGCGGCCTAAATTTCAAGGAAGTGTATAAAGAAAATCAATGAAAAAATATACTTATCTTGAAGAAGTTCTTTTTCCTGGATGTGTTTTCCTTAATGCCTGAATTTTTGCACATGTTAACCTCCGGGCCAACGGGTACACCATGTCCACCCGACTTTCTTTTCAAAGGGGCAGATTTATTCGTCTTTGTAAATTGATTGGGAAACCGAAGAAATTTAGAGTATTAATCTCAATTGAACAATGTCCAAGTACAATTGTGATGAGTGGGTGTAGGCACATTTAAAACAATGACAATGAGCTACTTTAGTCGAGGAGTCATACCTTCACTACAAAAGAAGGTTAAGTAATGAAAATGCTATCAATGTGAATGAAGATAGAGTTGGGGAACTGTGTAGTCACTATTGTTCCTTCTTCATAGTGACTTCTGTATTATTTTGGGACAACATCATTTGTCGCAAAATATTCAAACCGATAAATCCGTGAAATTAGAAGTGGATTTATGTCAATTATGCAACGGAAAAAATTCATACAAATTAAGGTTAAGGACGACTATTGACTTTTTCGTTGGTGTTGTTCGTATTTTTCATTTTCAAAAGAATGCATCACGTGAAATACAGATATAGAATTTGTCATCGTACGATTTCGATGGAATCCCGCACGAATGAAGTAGTGGCTAAAGTGAATGTGGTAGTTTGAGGAAGCATAAACGTTAAAACGTAAAATTTGGAATTATGAACATGGTGCCACAACGAAGTTAATAATGAACATGTTAAATTGATATGGTCATTTGCAGTATCGCAATAACAATCGAAATTTCTCCTAACAAAACTTCAATACGTACCTCCAGATGATGTATCAAACATTCTTCTCATTTACACATCGAGAATATCCTAAAGATCTTAACAACTATTAAGTAAACCTATATAGATTGAGGTTTGCATCGAAGTGCAGTTGGAAGGTATAACAACGAAATATGCACTGGTAAGTAACTTAACCAATTAACGAGTAAGGTGAAAGCATATTCGGCAGATTAAATGCAACCGATTACGGGGTTACTATCCAATGATGTTTTAATAATTTGCAAAGTTAACAGCGTGGGAGAATGTTGCGTTTGATGACAGGGAAACAAAATAGTACTTATCAGGTGGGTAAGCAATCGAAGATGAGGTAAAAATAGATAACTTATCTATCGTATAATAGAAGATTGTATCACAGAAGATGGTATTGAAAAATGAAATCGTATTAAAAGTCAACATGTAGCCAATACATGAGTGTAGTGGACCGATGAAACTAACATAGCGGAAATGACATATTGTAGTTTGTAAAGTGGAAGACATTGTAGGCTTTAGCGGTTGTAGTGAGGCGTTCTTGTTTGTTGATCGATGGTAGTAGCTCTTCGAACAATGTTCTTCGAGAAAATTACTCTCAAAATTTTTTGACCTGTAACATGCAACATTAAATAAACGGTGAGTAAGTAACGTGCTCACATGCTTCAAACATATGAAACCTATGTAATAAGTCGTTGGGGTGAAAGTCAAAACTCCGTCCAATACTCTGAAGCAATGTTAACTGCGAATCTGGTGGATTGTCATTGGGAACCACCTGCGAAGATAAACCTTCGAGAAGTCAAACCTGTAAAAACTTAGAGGCAAGTAATTGGCGGCGCGCATAAGATTCAAAGTCACTCACTCACCGAATAGCAAAATATATTGTCGTTAAAAACACAGCGCCATAATAGGATGCCAATTTAAACTAACTATCAATCGAGAAGTACATCATCTTAGAAGAACCCCAAGAAAGAAAATATGTCCAGGAAACCATAAAACGTCTATGAAATCCATGAAAATCCAACCCAAAATGACAAACGGGGCAAATGTATTTCAATTCTTCAAACGACAATTGACAAAGAAATTTGCCCAAGCAAGTTTTTCCTTCTTCATGGCTAGTATGTGCTTTGTAGAAAATGCAGCATCCTCAGTAAGACCATCTGGATCACGGGACTGCACTTCTACTGCGATTTTATTTCTCTATAGAGGTGTAACTTTAGATGACGTAGATATCGTCTCTCAATCAATGATCTAACTGTTCGTGTAATACGACAATAATTAGAAGATATGCATAAGGTAGATATTTGTATAATGAATAGGCAGTTAGTAGTAGACGTAGACATATAGAATCAAAGTCTACCCCGTTATGGGGTTCAGTAGATACTGCACCAACGTCTTTAGAGCCACTTGCTGATGCAAATGGGACGACATCCTTCTGGGTTTGAATGTCCAAACTGATTGACGAACGAGGGAGATTCTTTGTCGTTAGAGTGTAGTAGTCCATCTTAATCTGGAACCGTAATTTTGTAAAAAAAAATTAACTCTCCCGAAAGCACATTACCACAATAAATTGTCAAAGTGTTGAGTAGATACATATATCTACCTTAAGAGCTTCTTCATATGCCATGTGCCACTTGTGGATTTTGTCTACGTCATCAGACATCCACGATACTGTGTAGGACTTGGAAAATTGCTTTACATTGAAGTTGTCATCTATCTTAAACTTGAAAAGGTATCGCTGTTCAATGAAAATCGCGAGTTCGTCGGGCATAGAGTGAGCTTATCTTATCTAGTGGTAGCAGAAGTAGAATATTATTTGGCCATAGTCGCAAATCAAAAGATAAACAGAAGGTAGAGTGTCGTTAAGATGAACCAAAATACCTTCTCTATCTTCGTAATAAGTTCAGTAGCAGTGTGGTCAAGGAACTGCTCTACTTGATGATCGAAAATAACGAAATGACACTCTATGCCAGAGAAATCTCTGGCAATAAACTTTACCTGAAATCTGCCACAACTGTAACAATTGATTAGAGTTAACGACCCTTGGGGGGGAAAAATTACATATAGCATATTAGCACACAACATTCATAAGAGACGAACTTCGTATCCCAACTCATAAACCCATTTTTGATTGTCTTCGACCTGCAAGACCCACCGGTATTCTTGCATACCCACCTACCCCTATCGTTCTTGATTGTCTTTCACCTGCAAGACTTACGACTACTATAGTAACATCATGCTGATGAGTCTATGTCCACAATCGTTGCCACAGTGTAGAACGACCCAACCTAGTCATAAAATATAGAACACTGTTAAGCGGTGAACTGTTAGAAAGAATTGTCAGGTGGAAAGAATGGGAGGTTAATGAGAGGGTTACCTTTTCATTTTCAACAATTTGTGAAATTGAAAGAACCCCACCAGTTGGTTAGATGAAGCTCTCTTCCTCCGTACCTTCCTCAATTATTTGGAGTGAATTGCTGGGAGCTTTAGATGACAGGCTGACATAATTACAACAAGTAATTAAATTGAAAAGAAAGCAAATGCACTAATCTTACCAATATAGTCCATTGAAAAATAGTTTTTCAAAGAGAATGTATTGCTGAACCTCTCTTGAAAAAGAATCGACTTCGAGAATGCTTGGATTGACCTCAAAGGTGGTAGCATTGTACGTGGTTTGCCTAACCCAGGTATCTATCAGTTGAACACGATAGTTTGTTAAATTACGCTGAATGCTGTTTATAAGAAGAAAACAATAGTAAGACGTTGCCTCAATGAAATTTGCTGTTAAACAGTCTGGTCTCCACTCCTCTAAGAATAACTACTTTAGATTGATGTGGACATGGACCATAAAAATCCGATACGGTTTTATTATCCGTATACGATACGGTATACGGTTGTAATTATACGGATTTTCGTATATCCGATACGAATATCCGTATATTCGATACGGTTTTTCATAAAACCGTGTAGTAGATACGTATCATTAAAATTGAAAGCCGGATATCCGGTTTTCAAAAATACAAAATAATAAATATAAAAATTAACAAGCTAAAATAATAATAAAACTAAATGACTGAATGGATTAAAAACAAAAAAAGCTCAACACTCTCACTCTTTCATTCCGCCACAACGCCACTCTCAGTCTCTCACATTCAGTCTCTCACTACTTCATGTTTCAGGCCGTCGTTTCACGTTTCTTGCTTATTAAGGTTGATTCTTTGTTTGATTGTTCACTACTTCGTTTGTCTGTCAATTGTTGTTGTTTTGGATTGATTTGAGTGGAAAAGATTTGATCTTCAAGCTTCTTGTTTGAGGAAAGAAGGTTGTTTGCCTATGACTCTGTTATCGGAGAATTATGAGTAGTATTCGAATATTCTAGATGATTGTGATAATTAAAGTATTTTTAGATATTTTTCCTGTTTATTTACATATTATTTTTGTATAACAATGAACGCAATGTTCGTTACGACCTTAAAATCAAAAATCGGATCATGTGCACTTAAAGAAAAATTAAAAATAAAAGAAACCTCAAAACCGGATACCGGATATCCGGTTTAATTCGGATCGGATCAGGATAGTAAAATTTCAGAATTTTAAAACCGGATATCCGATCCGGTTTCACAAACCGGATCGGATATCAGGTTTTGCTCACCCCTAGACATGGTAGTAGTTGCAAAACCTCTGGGAGATCCACAGCATAAGATGCCCAGAGTGTGCACTGAAGAACGACGCCACTGCAAGGGTCGGAAAACAGTAATGGTCAATGCTAAACAGAATTACAGTGTACACCACTTCTTTGTTTGATTACAGAATTTCAGAATTACGAATCCGAGAAGGAACATACTCAACGTCTTCAAGTTTCATTTTTCTGCACTTGTAACACTTCTTTTTTTCTTGCATTGGACCAATCTCATATACCTTGCCGACGATATCTACAAACGGGTAAATCATTCGTTAATCTGTGAAAGCTAAGAAAAAAAGAAAGCGAAAGTGTATAATTTACAGCAACTAAAAAAAAGCATAGAGGAGACCTATGTACTGATTCATTGCTACTTTGCCATTGACGATGTCTTCAAACCTGGCGAAACGATAAATATTTGATGGAATTGATGCATCATTAGGCAAATGAGTAACCTTGGTTGAGAATTCAACATTTAGCCTACAGCCATGAGTAGTAGCCCGTTCCGCTCAGGTGTTAGATTTAACAGTGAGACTACGGATGTTATACGTTTCCTTCACAACGAATTTGTCCTTGAATTTGCTGATCAAAGACTTCTTAATGGTTGCTTGAACCAATTCATTCTGATATTTCACACACTAAAAAAGTTAGGAATATGCATCAAATAATTAAAGATGATTAGTAAAATATATATTTGTAAATCTTTGTAAATCACCTTAGCATCGACAAACAGGAGTTCAACTACATCGGTGATGGATTTGTCATTGAAATTGAGCCTATTCCATCTATTTATCGCCGAACGTTTAAATCCCTCATCCTCACACCTTGAAAGTGTGGCAATGGACTCACGACGTACATCACTCATGAATGGATTCGTAGCGAGATATCGATGTGAAAACAGAGGATAGTAGAAGGATATTAAGTGAGAACAAAGTAGTCAACTATGGGTTGCAGTTTGAATGAGAACATGATGGAATACCAGATGTAATATATAATAGAATGTTGGAATTAATTGATGGAGAGGAAGCAGAAATGAAGAGACAATCATAATTGATATCACCATTTTCCGAGCTCAACAGAGGAATACCGAGATGAAGGGAAACCGAGGATATGGGGAGGTTAATATATGACAAAGTATTAACTAAAGGGGTAGGTGGGATTAAGGGGGTAATCAATGATATAGTTGAAGACTATTGACTATTGAAGAGTAATATGAAGAGTAAATTGAATAGTGAAGTTGATTAATTCAATTGAGGCCAAAATTGGGGTTTATTTCAAAATGGAGGAAGAAGGTGTTTTTAATTTTTGCCCCATGGTTTCTGTTTTAATATATAGAAGATTTGTAGTAGGTTAGTGTATTTACATAAAATATAGTCCCTTCACTTCTTTTATATTTTCCATAATGGTTTTGGGAAGAAAAATAAAAAGAATGGAATATGTGGAGGAAAATGAAAGTGAGAAAAGAAAGTGAGGTCACACATAATTGGAACTGTAAAGAATATGAGGAAAGATGATGTTATTCATTGATGAACACGAGTTTAAATACAAGAGGTGACCTTGAGGAGCAAGGAACCAATCTAGAGAATCTAAGGTAACCTAAGATACAAGAAGTCTATCTAAGGAATATTACAAGTTTGAGGTAAATACAAAAACTATCTATAGATTACAAAATATGAAAATAATACAGGAGACAATGACACAAAATAAACAAGATATTTCAGATATCTTTAACATGCTCCCGCAAGATGAACGATTCAACGGATAGACCGATCTTGGACAACGTGGGATAAAAATGTTACCAAGGTAATAGTTTCGTGAGTGCAGCAGCTAGCTGATCATTGACCGAAATATGTTGAACACGAAGGAGGCCCTGAGAAATATGTTCACGAACAAAATGGAACGAGATAGCAACATGTTTCATGCGCGAATGAAACACGGGGTTAGCAGCATAGTGAGTTGCACTCAAACTGTCACAATAGACCACTAGTGGGCCCGAAACAGGAACAAGAAGTTCGGAGAGAAGGGACCGAAGCCACACTAATTCGGCCGTAGTGTTAGCTACAACACGAAATTCAGCTTCAGTGGAGGAACGAGACAAGGAATGTTGCTTGCGAGAGACCATGAAATGGGGTTGCGACCGAGATAGACAAGGTATCCGGTCGTGGAGACGTAGTCAGCTTTGTCACCTGCATGATCTGCGTCGCTAAAAGCATGAAGCGTAAGTGGTGAGTCACGAGTTAGATGGATGATAACAACTAGAGTACCTGACAGATATCGAAGAAGACCTTTAAGCGCAGTCCAATGACACTCCCGATGTACCTGCATAAATTGAGCTAATTTGTTGACACCAAAGACAATATCGGGACGGGTGAGGGAGAGATATTGGAGGGAGCCTAAAATGGCGCTAAAATCTGTGGAGTTGGTGATAGCTGATAGGTAGCCCGAAGGGAGGGAGTAAAGGGAGGTAGACGCGGGTTTGGAGTGGAGCATATCGTATTTGGTTAAAAGGTTAAAAATGTATTTGGTCTGGGTTAACTTAATACCGGTTTTGGTGGGTGTAAGTTCAACTCCAAGAAATTACGACGGAAAACTGAGATCCTTTAACGAAAAAAAGAGAAGAAAAAAAAACATTGTTAGAGACGGGGAGGACTAAGTAGCAATAATTATGTCGTCGACGTCGTATACTAATAGATACATATAGTAGTAAGAGTAGAATTATATATACACAGAGATGGATCCAAGAGTGTGTGACGAAATTCGTAGGAGGTGAGATAGTTTATGAGTTCATTGTACCAAGCGTGAGGAGCTTGTTTGAGGGCATAAATAATAACTTTGGAGAGTTTGCAAACGTGATTAGGAAAAGAATAATTAACAAAACCAGGAGGTTGACACATATAAACTGTTTAAGAGAGCGTACATTGCAGAAACGCATTGTTAATCTCGAGATGCTTCAGAGGGACCAAATGTGGGCAAGAGCAAGGGAGAGAATCAAGCGAACTGTAGCGGATTTGACAACGGGGCTGAAGGTTTCAGAGTAGTCAACACCGGGTCGTTGTTGAAAACCTTTGGTTATATGGCAAGCTTTGAAATTGTCTGTGGTGTTGTCGGGATTATATTTAACATGATAGACTCATTTGAAATCGATGACATTTTGGGATGGGTGAGGGGGGACGTGATAAGCAAATCGTATACCTCTCAAAGATAACCGACTACAGTCCAACTAAAATATAGCTAGGGAAGTCAGGATCGATTCCTCAGGGAGACAAATAAATCCACTTGTAATAAGTCCATCTATGTAACCAATCGGGGGTTTTGTTTGTTTGACTAATCCTAAAGTACTGAGGGAAGAGAAGTAAAGAGAAGAATTAAATAAAGCAAACAGAATAAATTAGGGCAAATTTATAAGAAGAGAATACTAGGATTGCCAGTTCACCATGAATTTCATATGTTCACAGTCTAGGTCACAGGTCTATCACATATATTGGTCTAAGGACTAGTGAAAAGGTCCTTCCGGTCCGGTATTCACCCTAGCATGTGTCTAAAGGATCCCGATCTTATTAGGGCACACTAATGTGTTGTACCAGGTCTAACTTTTATCAGGCTTCCGATCTTAGGTTCAAGTTTACCGAATTCAATTAATCAATCATGCGCATTAACTAACTAATCGCGATTATATGCTACAATTGACAACTCAGACGAAATATCATTGACAAATCTATAAACTATTTAGCGACCACATTCAATTCGCAGATCCCCTAAATCTTAGCAAGGGAAATTAGCTACTCATAATTAATTTAAGATCTTAGAACATAATTAATTTAAGATCTTAGAACAACAATAATGATAAGCGACTTTACTAGATTAAACATAACGAATGATAATAAGATTGAAACGAGCATAAGCAATCTTTATGAACAATTAAGAACAAAGAGGGAAGAAAGAAGAGGGTTAGAGATTAAATTACCAAAAAGAAAGAAGGAGATTCAAAAGATGCAATCGTACGTAAAACCGAGTTCAAGAAGAGAGAAAATTAAAAACATAAAAGTTCAGAATTATTAAGAGAGTAAATTGTGTGAGAGAGTAAATTGTGTGTGAGAGAGTGTGTTCTCTAATCTGGTTTAAGCCCTCCTTAAATACACTTAGGCAAACCTGAAACTAATTAAGGAAACAACTTGATCAACCCGTGAACTGTCCGCAGGCCAGAAAATAGTCGGTCGACTAAGATTGATTCATTTGGCTTCTGCAGCTTCCCAAATAGTCGGTCAACTATCATTGACCCACTTCTACGTTCAGCTCGTTTCAACTTCGTTCCGGCTCGGATTTGATTCATTTTAGGTATTGTGGCCTCCGTTCCTGCAAAAGGACAAGGTACACCACAAAGTAGCCAATTCGGGGGAAAATGGTAGCTTACACTACTCGATAAATACGAGAATGCGTGTATAAAAGGCATAATATGTGTATATAAAATATACGCATCAAATCTCCCCAAACCAAACCCTTGTTTGTCCTCAAGCAAGCACAAAACGATAGAGTTGATCCTAATGGAATTTATATAGTTCATAGCGGAGTATGCTCCAAAGTTACCCAAACCAACGCGCGACGATTAATTTAATGCAAACAACCACATACAACAAGCTTGACCGATGACAACAACGCTGAACCTTCAACCTTACAAGACTCGTCTATGCCGGACTCTCACGGGCCGCTCATCACACAGCAAGGGTGATACTGTGAGTTTATAAAAAATTGGAAAGACAAAATACTCACCTAACTGCGACCTATGAGAACATGCAATGCATGCAATGTAACATGAAATCAATCTCTACTAACCGTACATACGCATTCTATCGGGTAAAGACACATGCTAAGGACTTACATATTGTATGAAGTGAGGCTAATCGAGTAAGAAGAGGCAAAGCGATATGGAGATGAGGAGGTAAAAGCCAAGATAGTATTCCTTACACCAACCATTATAAACATTTCGTTCTTACCAAACTCCAGTTAAATTTTTTTTGCATAATAACAAGCGCCTTATCAAAACCGCTTTGTACTAACAACTATGAAAATAAAGAGATCAATTCTTTTCTCATAGCAAAAACATATTCTTCTTCTTGTTTCACTTCATTTTTTTCAATTCTTTCCTTTTTCTCTTTTTTTTTTTTTTTTTCTGTTTCATTGATTTATTTTCTTATTCATTCCCTTCTCCAATTATCATGGTACCAAAATCAATCCGAAAAAAAAATAATTCCGTCTAAATAACCAACTAGCTTGAATAGGGTAGGTAATTTATGGCATGTAGTTAATAAACGGGTCAATTTGGCTGTGTGAGATTCATGGAAATTAGATTGAAGAAAGGGGTTTGCCTTTTCCGCACATGTCAAAACTGGGAGTCAAATACGTACAGGTACTTAAGAGACGAATGTCATGCTTATGCAATTTGATGTTACATGTCCCATAAGGAGTGCTAGTCTCATCCTAAATGAAACTGATCATGAATGTCATCAGTTTAAGGCTCTAATTTCTTACAAATCTGAGTAGTTTGCCAACAATGAGTCAAGTTTATTCGTTCAGTATGGTCAACCAAAGATGCAAGAATGACACACGTGATCGTGGACGAAAATTCTAACGGCGCACATAAATGAAACATAACATTCCATTTTGACTAAGACACGACTATATGGAAAACGTATTTTTTTTTTATGTTTTTTATGCATGCGGAAATGCAAGAAATATGCAGATGAATGAAAAAAGACAGAAGCATAACCTCCACAAACCCGTAAGCACAAAAAAGTTAAGAAGGTGACTACCGAGTTGCGTGGCAGGTGGTAGATCGTGTCCTATAGGGTCATGACCGCACGAGAAGTCATGAAACAGCTGGCGAACGATGTGGGAAACGAGTACCCCCATATTGAATGGATGCTAGAACCCCTATTTCGATATGTCGGAAATAGTAGGCAACGAGGGCGGCCACATTCATAACGAACGGCCGTCCTCTTTCAATTTTAAGATAGCCCGCTAGACTTTCCAACTCATCGCCATTAATATTGTTTGGCTACGTACGCCCATAAATGGAGCGCCCTAACGAACGAAGCCAGTATCGGATGACCGAGTGGTGGACTTCATTAACACACTTCCGACCCGTATTACGGTCAGAATTATATGGCCAAAGTTCGTTGGCTAGGTGGCGAGGTGGATTTGTCGAGTCCCCTTCGCTAGTGACACCTAGGAGTTGCCTGAACTCGCGAATGGTCCTTAAAAAATTCTGGTTAATGAGTCTAAAAAATGCAAGGCGTCACTACAAGAATAGAGCTCGCGGGCGTCCATACAATGGCCTTCGTTAGTGGACGCTATCTGGGGACGGGCGTCCACAAACAGACGCCAGAAAGTGGAAGCCACTACCGGTCGCCTATTTTTAAATCGGGCGTCCACCGTTGGACGCTAAAACCACTAGCGTCTGACAGTGGACGCCAGGTGCTCCTGTAGGACATCCACAGTCAGACGCCACCTCCCCTGTTTATCTGCCATTTCTCGTCAATTTTAGCTACCTCCTGCGTCTGACATGGCGTCCGTTATTGGACGCCATATATGCTGTGCAATAGCCGTAAACGTTCGTTCGATGTCTAGCAAAAGCCTGCAAAATAAGCCACATCCACAACTCTCAACCAACCACAACTCTCAACCAACCACAATTGTTGACCATCCACAATACCTCAACTTCATTCACTCTCAATCAACCAAAACACTTCATCTCTCGACACATTCACGCTGAAAAAAATTCATATAAAATGTTTCAACATACGGTTTGAAGGTACATAAATCTAAACTAGTTCGAAAATACATCATCCATAAATCCAGTTACAACAAAAACAAAAAACAACCAGTTAACTGTGATGCTAGCTGCAGCACCGGAGTTACCACCACCATCATTAAAGGGGTCTCTATCGTCTGGAGGGGATGGGGGACGACCTTGGTTGCATCTCGCAAACATGGCCTGAAACATGTTCATCTGCTCCTGCATCCTCTTGATTTGCTCTTGTTGTTCCTTCATTTGCTGCTGCTGCTCTACCATCTGTTCCTTCATTCGCTTCTTCTTTGTGTCGGGCTGCTGAGATCCCGCCGGCGTGTACTCCATCTGTGTAGAGGTGCCGAGATGCAGTGGGGGAGGTGTGAAGTACATCCCATGTGCATTTCCTACATCGTATACACTCCCTTTCTTGTACCCCGAGACGACCTTGAAAAAAGTTTGATTCGAGTTGACTTGGGTAGCATCAGGAGCAGCCTTGAGGTTCGCGTGCTCATTTTTGTAGGCATCCTGCGTACACAACAATGATTTTAATTCAAGTTATTATTAGATTAAATCATTAAAGATAGTTATCTACCACCTAAAATATAGACAAAGTTGATTTATTTGAAATAGTTAGTACTCACCCAGATTGCCTGATCTTTCCTTGTGACAAAACTAGTCGTCCCTTCATCATCGCTCTTCGCGTGCATGTCCAAGAATAGCTTGGGCGCGGTTGGCATCCTCCCGAGTTTAGCTTCTATCTATTAAATGAGTATGAACGTTAGGCGAATATTATGCAAACATAGTTTATGATAATTAAAGTAATACTA
Organism: Agrostemma githago; assembly: GCA_958450325.1. Classification (NCBI taxonomy): domain Eukaryota; kingdom Viridiplantae; phylum Streptophyta; class Magnoliopsida; order Caryophyllales; family Caryophyllaceae; genus Agrostemma; species Agrostemma githago. Next base: position 51,203,397 of record OY288256.1, read on the forward strand.
CGATATTAATAGAAATCATACCTTCTTGGCACGACGATACGAAGATTGTGAACCCCGATGATGTGTCGGGTCCGCCTTTCCCTCTAGTTCGCAGTTCTTCATCTTGTTTTGCTGTGCCCTTTCCGACCTGACCTTGAAATCCGCGCTGTCATGGTACGCGACCCACCGCTCCAACGCTTCCCCTGAAATATGAAGATACTATTATATTAGTTAATACAATCAAAGTTGAAGTTAGTTTTTTTTTTTTAAAACAGAGTACTAGTACAAACTGCAGCTTTAAGGTCATTAAGCGCAGTCCCCCGCTTATGGCATTTGTTCATGACACACGCGAAACGTCGTGTGCAGATCTCGTTATATCGGTCCCAAACCCTTCCTTCTATCTCCGGTTCCTAACTGATCTTCAACTACACAACCAAGGCGGATTATTAATTAGTAGAGAAAATATTTCCAAAATCTACATTGTAAAATAAAAACTCGGTAACAAAAAAAATCCACGTACCCGGAAGTTGTTAAACCTCCACTGCCGTACGTCCAACGGCACATGAGTCCAGCAAGCGTACCCTTGTCCTTTATCGACCATGTAGCTGTTAATACAGCCTGCGGTCACTTTCTCATGTAGAAACCTGCACCGAGTCGAGAATCACATATATGTATGAAATTTTAATAGATATAGTCGAACAATTCATATGTTACAAAAGAATCGACAGGTCAGATTATATTACCAAACGCGACCAGGTTCAATCTTCAACCGGGCATCGTCGTCGTACTCCAGCCCCTGCCCCTGCCCCTGCTATTGCTGCCCCTGCTGCTGCTGCTCATTCTGCTCCGTCTCGTTTTGGGGACTCGTTCCTCCTCAACATGCTGCGTGGTGGATGTCTGAACATGCCTACTACTCCCACCACGTCTCCTGGTGGATCTGCCGCCTGCCATCTTAACCTTCCAACAAATTAAACAATGTCAACAACAATTAGCAAATACAATCTAACTTGATTAAAATAATGTACCAAATAATTAAGACAACGATCAATATAACTTACTACAACAACTCTAGTAGTCATCTTCGTTGTCGTTATTGTCGTCGCCCTCATCCTCCTCAGTCTGATCTTCCTCCTTCGTCTCCTCGCCCTCCACCTGTCGTCCTCTAAATTCTCTCCATCGTCTCCGTCATCCTCCTTAAGGATCTCCCGAACATTCGTAAACATGTAATCTCGTTGTCCATCGTCATCATCCTTTAAATCTTCCTCTGCCCCTTCATTATGATCTTCTTCGGAGAATATGGTCTCGTCACTCGGAGATAAGCGTGTACCACTTGAAGCCGCATCTTCCTGGAACAGAGAACTGTCTATTTGCCCCCGTGGTTTAGTCGTAAAGACTACCCACCATTGACTTTGATTTCTGTCATTTCTCGTGTAAGGATAAGGAGCGAAGTAGACTTGCTTTGCCTGATGCGCGAGTATAAATGGATCGTACATAGGATATTTCGTGCTGTGATTAACTTTCACAATCTTGTACCATTCATGCACTCGGGTCCTGTTCACTAAGCTGTCTTTCCACTCACATTTGAACATCATAGCTCTATACCCCCATTCTTTTCCAGCGTAACACAACTCGAAAATATCCTCCAAAATACCAAAGTACTCATCGCCATCAAGAGATGACACACTCACACCAAAATTGCATATAGCCTTGTTCTTCCCGTAGTTGTATGTGTGAAAATTGAACCCATTTACCGAGTACCGGTTCTAGGTTTTAACCGCTCGCACTGGACCGTATGCCAAACTTCTAACCAAATCATCATGTATGTCTAAGGAACCTACGTGATCCTTGAGCCACTTAGGGAAATGTTCGTCATGCTTACTCCAAACGTCATCAGCGTTCACGTCAGGGTTGCAGCGACATATTCAGGTACAAATTTCTTCTCATAAGGCTCTAAGATCTCGCAATTAGAAAGTAGGTAAAGGTGCGCCCGGTTGTACTCTTTGTCATCTAGTGTCCTAGAACCCTCAATGGATGAAGTTCCTTCATCGTCCTTCTTTTGAAAAAACTCGGGTATAGTAGGATCAATGCACACCGAATGTTCTAGGTTCAGGTTCTTGGATTTTGTTTGGATATCTTTCTCGAAGTAGAGGAAGCATAAGTTTGCAATCTTTTCTGTTAAATATGTATTACAAATAGAACCCTCTACCCTAGTCTTCTTACCAATTTTCTTCTTCAAATAATTAAGAAACCTAAATACACAAGTTATGCACTTCAGTTATTAAAAATTAGCTATGTTTAAATTAAATTTTTAAATGAAGTTACTAAAATTTATGTACATTTAAAATGGGTACATCCATCTATACTGGACAGGTCCTCCAACCTTAGCCTCTTAGGGCAAGTGGACAGGTAAATGCTCCATGGAATTAAAGAACGACGGTGGGAAGATCATCTCAAGTTTGCATAGTATTTGTGGAATTTAATCGTCCAGTCGAGTCATGTCCTCAATTGAAATTGTAGAATAACACAAATATCGGAAAAACTGAGATATCTCAGTTATAGAATTCCACACTGTCGGTGGCAGAATCTGCTTTAGTGATACTGGAAGTAACCTCTCCATGAAGACATGGCAATCATGACTCTTTAACCCTTGCAGCTTTAGATTCTTAAGATCAACACAGCGTTTGAAGTAGGAGGCACCTACTCCAACAACGCCTTTCTTTGAGCCTTGTCAAGGCTAAACAAGGCTCTCGGTTTGGATCCATCCCGTTTTATGTGTAGTTGTGGACGGTCACAAAAAATTTTCAGATCTCGCCGTGAGCCTGTAGTGTCACAACTCTTCCCCTCCACATCCATCACAGTGTGTATCAACTGCTCAAAGAAGTTTTTCTATATGTGCATCACATCTAAATTGTGACGAAGTAACAAAGTACTCTAATATGGTAGGTCAAAGAATATGCTACGATTAAATCAACCATTTTTCAACTTTTTCAGGTCTTTGAACTCTTGCTCGGTTTCGTCAATAGTGGACGGATACTCGAAAATCAACTCCCATATTTCATCTCCTGAGAGTCGATCAGGTGTGTCGTCAAGCACAACCTCACCCTTCTTGAACGCCTTCTTGTTCTTACTATATGGGTGACCTTCTGGTAGGAAATGTCTATGGCAGTCAAACCAACTAATTTTACTAGAATTTGGAAGATAAAAACTTTGCTCTCATCTATACAACACGGACATGCTTTCTGACCTGCAGTAGACCACCCTAAGAGCATACCATATGCGGGGAAGTCGTTTATAGTCCACAACAAAGCTGCTTTCAACTGAAATTTTTGTCTCAAAGAGACATCATAAGTTTCCACCTCTACTTCCCACAGTTGTTTCAATTCCTCAATAACAGGTTGCAAGTAAACATCCAAATGATTTTTTGGGTTCTTGGGTCCAGGGACAATAAGAGATAGGAAGATGGAAGGCTGCTTCAGACACAACCAAGGAGGTAGGTTATAAGTTGTGATCATCACAGGCCAGCAAGAGTACGACTTACCAAATTGGCCGAAAGGTGCAAGTCCATCAGTACACAACCCAAGCCTTACATTTCGGGGTTCTAACGCAATGTGGGGATGTAGTCTATCGAAACGCTTCCACTCCTGACCGTCACTCGGATGACACATCTTCCCTGGTACCATAATGTTCTCCATGTGCCACCTCATTTGCTCAGCTATGGTGCTTGTGGCATACAATTTTGGAAGTACGTAAGCTGACTGATTGGGATCGGTTTCTTACCCCTAACACCGCTTTTCCCGTTTCTACCCCTCAGATCAATATCCCCCTCAAACATCTTATACCTACCCTTACCACATCTCCTACATTCATCAAGCATCGCATCGTCCTTCCAAAATAACATGCATTCATCTGGACAAGCATCAATCTTTTCATGCGGGAGTTGAAGACCTTTCACAACTTTTTTGGTTGTGTAGAAAGTTCGGGTCATGATATTGTCCTTTGGGATGATTCTCTCAATCATGGCAGCAACACCATCGACACAAGCAAAGGATAGGTTGAACTCACATTTAAGGATAACAACCATAGATGCGACTTCTAGCAAAGTCACATCGCACCCTCCATATAAAGGTTTCTCCGAAGCGTTCAACATGTCGAAAAAAGCCTTTGCTCGTGGGTTAGGCTCTTGTGGGTTAGGTGAGTCTTGTGGGTTACGTTAGTCTCGTGGGTTAGGTGAGTCGTCATTCCTATATGTATTATCGTTGTTGAACAAGTTACACTCCACAACGTCAACTATCATACCTCTCAACCCCTTCTCATTTTGTCGGTTCTCGGGTTCCTCGGACTGAGAGGGCTCACCATGACAAATCCAACGATAATAATTGGGTGAAAAACCATCATAGATGACATGTTTCTTAACCACGAAGACCTCCAAAATTGTTAGGTTCTTGCATGTAGTACATTGACACCTAACTTCCCCCCTCGATGCATAGTCTAGTGAAATTTTTGCAACCTCGACAAATGAGTCAACACCCCTCAAAAATTCGACGGGGGGACGTCTCTTCTAATCAAGTCTTTCCTCATACATCCATTTCCGTTCAATTCTCTACATTTTCTATTTTAAAAAAATACATATCACAAATTAAAGTTGAATTTCCCTAACTTAATTTAGCACAAACTAAACCAAATGTATTATTAATTTAGAATTGACCTTAACGTATTTATATTAACAAATTACTCAAACTAAATCCAATTTAATCAAATTCTCACAAATTCATCACAACATTAATACCGCTTACCCTAAGCTTACACCAACAATCTACGTTTTCAAAATTGGGCTGAACTAATGGGCAGACAGGCAATGTAACTCAATTGAGACATAATCAACATTAACTATCAAACTATCACTAATAAGTGAAATAAATTGAAATAAATAAAAAATTACTAAAATTAAACTTCAATATATATATATATATATATATTAAACTTTATATATATATATATATATAAAGTAAGGCTCTTATGAGTCCTTTACTCCATATGAGTCCATAAGTCCTCATCTCATCCATTGGATGAGATGAGGATGGATGGACAAGATGCATCCATTTTAAAAAAAAGGGAAGATTTACGTTCCTAAAATAGCTCCAAAGAATTTAGGAAACAATAACTCCCTTTATTGATCACGTTCATTCATCATTCATCATTCATCACGTTCATTCATTCATTCAAACGTGAGAAAAAAAACAATTTTCTTCATCACGTTCATTCATTCAATCAATCAATCAATTATGTGCTTGAAATCCCGTTACAATGGATTCAATGACCGCGTCATCTTCTTCAACTGTTGATAAGCAATTGATTGAGTATAACAATGGTGAGTTTCAATATTTCTTTCACGTCAATTTTCATTGTTGCTATTGATTTCATTGTTGCGTTACTTTTTAACGTCAATTTTAATGTTGATATTGCTTTCATTGTTATTTCATTCATCATAGTTTCCTATCAATGGTTAGTTACTCTCTCGATCTGTATAGATTCCAGTGTTTTATGTTTCTTATTTAGGTTTTCCATGATATACACTGATACTATTGCATTGTTTTATATTAATGCAGAAACGTCATTGAAGTAACATACCTTCTGAGTTACAGTAACACTTAATTGCAATTACAGTAACACACTGAACCTTTAGAAAAAAAGTTTTGATGATGATGTTAAAATTACATAGTGTAATAGTTAGAGTAACACAACTTATGAATTGATATCACACATTTGTTGCACCTCAATTTTAATGTTGATATTGCTTTCATTGTTATTTCATTCATCATAGTTTCCTATCAATGGTTAGTTGCTCTATCGATCTTTATAGATTCCAGGGTTTTATGTTTCTTATTTAGGTTTTCCATGATATACACTGATACTATTGTTTTGTTTATATTAACGCATAAACGTCATTGAAGTAACATACCTTCTGAGTTACAGTAACGTAAGCTTCACTGATATTATTGTTTTGTTTTTTGTTGAAGCAGACACGGCATTGAAGATTCCTTGATACGGACTTATAAGGGCAGAAGACAAGGCAAATGTGAAAAGCTTGTGCGGATTAATTTTCATGTTGAAAAGCTTGTGCGGATTAATTCGGGAGCTCAGGTTGAAGAGACAGCCGGTTTCTGGGGGGGGGGGGGGTGGGGTGGGGATATTGGCAAAACACAGGAACTGGATTTTGTACACATCTTTTTACACATAGCGCTGTGCTACATTGCAATTAACTATATATTTATTTAATACATGTGTATTTGGTTAGAGTAACATCTCATGTCTATTGGAGTAACACCATTCGTTAGTTACAGTAACAGACATAATGCATGAAGTTAACTGAGGACAACAACGTTGTTTAAACAATTCATTACCAAAGTAACTGAGGATAACTTGGATTAGAACCATTCATTACCAAAGTAGCAACATTCACTTTTTAAAGAACCATATATAATGCGTCGTTGATAATATCATTGTTTAACCATGAGACATAGAATAACATCATTAATAACTTAGAGTAACATCATTTGTTCATTAAAGTAACAGTTATAATGCGTCAATGTAACACAATGATTATGATACCACATTTGTATATTGGGTAAACTTCATTCATTCCCATAGTAACACCGGTCGTTAATTAGAGTGACAGGAACAATTAGTCTGGGTAACAGAGTTTAACAGCGTTGTTCCATTGGTGATAATAAAAATACTAATGTACATAACAAGTTTCGAAAATGATACAAAGCATTATTCGTAATTAGAAAAAGATGACATAATTCGTTAGACACGTTATTTTTTTCGACCCTTTGTTGGCTTGCTCTTGGGACCATCGATGATCTTTTGCCTAGCGTCCACATACTTATCTACGTTATCCAACAACCGCGATCGCACCTTGATTTGTCTCCTCCTTTTGCCATCTGAAAAGTACAATAATTATGTACAACTATTGTTACAGTTTAATCTGGTATATAAAATTAAAGTACAACTGATACGAGTGAAAGAAATACCATATGTAAAGCTGATACGCGTTAAAGTAACACAAAGAAAGTGTTAGAGTAACATAGAGTGCAAATTAGAGTAACACGTCTACACAATTAAATGTACCAGATTACTAGCATTCAAAGTAACGCAAAGATGGGATTAAAAGTAACATGTCTTGTACATTACAGTAACACATGGTCATCTTTAAAATAACATCATACATGTGTAACACTAACTGAACAACCCCTTACAGTAACACCTCAAGTTTATTACAGTAACTGAATATGCGCATTAGAGTAACATTCAATATATGTTAGACTAAGTATGAAGAGTAGAAACATAATATGAAGTAGGTGAATTCAATTAAACTCTACAGATGCATACCCAGATACCGCAACAATCTTTAGTGAAACCAATTAATTATAGGGCAGAAACGCAACAAAGTAAATCAATCAATAATTAGCGAGAAAATTAATGAAATCAGATACGAATATAAACTAAACCTAGTTCTTTAGTACAACAATCGAGTATTAGCGAGTTACCTTGTATTATGCCGCCTGAAGATTATCTTTGCTGAAGTTAGAGAGTTGCTTCAATGTAGCCTTGCTTTAGTTGAAGACGGGAGGATGCGCGGGTGTGTTTTGAAATGAAACAGAAGTCGAGCGATTGTGTTTGGTATGATGAAGGTGAAGGGTTTCAGTTAGGATGTGAATGAAAAAATTGAATGTGAGGAAAAAATTGAATGTGAGAAAGTAACGTGTATTGGTTGGAGATAATTAAGGGAGGAGAGAGGATTTGATTTTATTTTTACCAAAATATGTTATTTATTGCCTTAATTACTAGAATCAATCACCACCATCCATCCCACTCTAGATCAATGGTTGTAGATAGGACTTATGGACTCAAAAAAATAAAAGGACTCGCTTGATCCTCTCTCTCTCTCTCTCTCTCTCTATATATATATATATATATATATATATATATATACACACACATATGTGTGTGCGCGCGCGCGCGTGTGTGCGTGTGTGTGTCTATATATATATAGAGAGAGAGAGGGGAGTTCTAATAAGGTCTTGGGTAAAATTAAATTCCTAAGTCCAAATTATGGCCATTGGATCTATCTTACGCGGACGGCTAAGGTTGCAAATAAATAAGTAGGTGTAATTAGCATTAAATAACACATTAAATAATGTAGGAGTAAATAAGCAAATACGAGATTGATTAGGCAGGTGTAATTATCACATAGTTGCTTCTCACGAGGAACATAGTTGGAGAGAGGAGTTTCGTGGAGTAGTGAAGAGATGGGTTGGAGAGAGTAATCAATTGTGGTGGGAAAACAGAGGGTAAGAAAAAAGAGATGCATGGAAAACGTAAACATTCATTTTATTTTTTTAAAAATAATTATATATATCAACAAATCTAGGTCATCCATCTCTATTTTAATCTGACGGCTGAGATTGAGACTTATGACCTTACATATATAAGTGGACCTCTCTCTCTCTCTCTCTCTCTATATATATATATATATATATATATATATATATATATATATATATATATATATAGAGGTAGGTTCAAATAAGGTCCACAATTTTTTTAAGTCTATATTGAAGTTACAGATGACATACGCTAAAGTTGCATTTGTTCAAAATTGATATATATACAAATGCAACTTTAGCGTATGTCATCTGTAACTTCAATATAGACTTAAAAAAATTGTGTACCTTATTTGAACCTACCTCTCTCTCTCTCTATATATATATATATATATATATATATATATATATATATATATATATATATAAATTTAGGTTCATGTGAGAACCACCCCTTCAATGAGAACTGTGAGAACTATAATATGAGTCATTGGATCATAGTGTTCAATCTCATTCGCTGGATCCTTCAAAATTCTTTAATCCCATCAATTAATCACAATTGCTTGAGTCTTCAACCCGTAAGGTCGTAACTCCTTCTCCTTCTACAAAATTATTCGACCCGTAATCCTTTAATCCATAATTCTTCAATCGACCATCGAATCCAATTTTCAATCCATCAATTTTTCAATCGACTTTTCTTCTATCCATCAATTCATCACAATTGGGACGCCAGTAACCTAAGTAATTTTTTTTGAAAATTAATTATTTTATGAGTTAACTTATTCGATTAAATTCATTATTTCATTACAATAGTAACTGTATTATCATCGGTAAATATAATTGCAATAATCTCATCTATCGTTTTTTTTTCCAAATTTTCTCATTGACTTAGGAGTTCATCTAAAATATTGTTTTTTAATTTCTTTTTGTACGGATTTTATATGGAATACAACACTTCTTTTTCAAGCCCTACTCGATTTAATTTCCTTTTTCAATTTTAGCGTACCATTTGTCAATTTTATCATACCATTGTCGTACCCTCTTTTGATTATGGTGTATACCTTTTCAATTTTAGCGTACCCTTTCTTAAATTTATCGTATCCTTTTTCAATTTTAGCGTACCCTTTTTAAATTTCAGCGTACCCTTTTTCAATTTCAATTTTAGCGCTTTTTAAATTTCAGCGTACCCTTTTTCAATTTCATTTTAGCGTACCCTTTTCAAATTTTAGCGTACCATTTTTCACTTTTAGCGTACTTTTTTTTCAATTTCAATTTTAGTGATCCATTTTTCACTTTTAGCGTACTCTTTTTCTGTTTTAGCGTACTGTGTTTCAATTTTAGCGTACCCTTTTTCAATTTCAATTTTAGCGTACCTTTTTTTCAATTTCAATTTTAGCGTACTCTTTTTCACTTTTAGCGTACTCTTTCAATTTCAATTTTAGCATATCTTTTTTCTATTTTAGCGTACCCTTTTTCAATTTCAATTAGGCAATAACAAACATTTTGCTATAAATAAAAACCGGTATTTTCTCTCTCTTACACCGGGGCACCCACCACGGTTCTCGTCGCCGACACACCATTTTGCTCCCCAGAAAATTCTTCATCTCACACTTGCTCTCTAAATCAAATCAAAATCCCCAATTTCTCGCAGAAATTGGGGAAAACAAACATGCGAAAATGCAGGAGTGATACAAGAGTGTACGAATTGAAACAAAACCCTAGATTAAACGATATTAACATCGGCATTGATCGCAGAAATTGGGGAAAACAAACATGCGAAAATGCAGGAGTAATGCAAGAGTATACTAACTAATTAGCCAATTAGGGTTTAGGAAATTACAAATTGCGAAAGAATCTAACTTTTCGGTTGATACAACAAAGGAATTGTATCGAAAAACTTGCGATGATGAACAGAAATTGAAATTACTTCTTAATTCGTGAAAGCATAAACCCTAATTAATCGTGCGATTGGATGAAAAGAGGGAAAACCTGGGAATTCGTTGGCTCTGTGTTTCTTGTTATTCTATTCGATTCATCTTTAAATTTGCCGAAACAAGTTCCCAGCCCTTGTTTGCTAAAGCGGAGTGAATATACTCTAATCTCAGCCGTAAGATGCAGTAAGATCTAAGGGTGGGTGGAGGTTCTAGATCTCACAGTTCTCATCGTAGCATAGGTTCTCACCCGATCTTGACTCTGTATATATATGTATATATGTATATATATATATATATATATATATATATATATGTATATATATATATATATATATATATATATATATATATATATATGTATGTGTGTGTGTGTGTGTGTGTGTGTGTATAAAACAAATTAAAGTTAAATTTCTCTCAACTTAATTTAGAACTGACTAAACCCAAATATAATCGCAATTTAGTCATAAATTATGAATTACTCAATGTGGACATGACATAGGTCCACCCCTACGCGGTCACGCGCGGGTTTGGTGAGGCGAATGAATCTCGTGGGATATTGATCTCGAATTGAAATTTAAATCGAAGTTGGAGTCGCCACCGAACTTTGTGGGAGTTCGGGCCCGTTCGAACCCACTCTATGTCGTAGTGGGTCGTGCACATAGTACGACCCATTCCGATTTCAGAGTTTATGGGGTTCGTCCCTTTGCATTGCGATGCCGATACCGACATTATCGGTTATCATGTATTGAATGACTCTCGTATGCCAACGGTTTCGGACATCTGGAAACCAGGTTTCTAAGTAAAGGGTGAGGGTACGAGTTGGGAAGTTCACAATGAACACCCAACCCCGCCCGCACTTAGCAGCCTTTACTAAGATATCGTTCGTTGTTCGTGTACGCGTGTTAGTTTGATGGTTGAATGTTATGCAAACAATGCTTTTTGACTAAACATGTAAATTATGTTTCACTACGTAGTTTAATGGATCTAAACTAACGTCAAAGTTGTTTTAGCATGCGATGTTCATTTTAGTACAATAAAACAAACAACGAAATAAAAGAACAGCGACAACAGATTACAATATACGAGCGGCATACCACTCGGAAATATATGCAACCAACAATCGCGATAATAAAGGAGCAAACGAGTTAGAAGATGTAAATAAAATGTGATGATTTTCGAAAAGGTGAACACGTGATAGACTTGACACGTGACGACCGAAGTTGTTAAAACAATTTTATCGGGACTCGAAACATGGTAAAAGACTCGCTATTTTGCTATACCAGGAGCCACTCGATCGAGTGGTCTCGAAAAAAAGTTCCTGCCCGAATTTTGGGGTGTCACTCGATCGAGTGCCCCCTGTACGGACTGTTGTGCGGTTTGATTTTGACTCTAAAATTGTTTTTGGTTTTAGAAATCGATTATTTGGTTGAGTCGCGTAAAAATATGGTGCGATTTATACTTGACTTAAATATTGATACTCGTAATATCCGATGCTTGATTATGGAACCAATATCAAATATTTAGAGCGGATTTTGAAAAAAGTTGCTTTGAAAATCGTTTTGAATGTTGTTAGGATTAGATAATTCCTCCACGTTGTAATATCGTAATTACTCGGCTTCAACGGTATTATGCTTAACATGACTTGATGTTTGATACCTTTAGATTCGATATTCGACTATAGAGTCGATATCGCATCCTAGGAGTGACGCTCTATGATAGTAGTAAAATGAATAACGATATTAGAAATGAAAAAAAAAAAAACGATGTTGACGACACTTGACGATGGACGACGATGAACGAAAAAAACAAGAAGAAGGAAGAGAAGAAAGAGAGAGATTGGGATTTGTAACACCCTCAATCTACATGCTAATTTCGAACTCGTTCACGGACTCGTAGTAATGGCGCTTGCGTAGGAGTAGCGAGGATATAGGTGGAGTTAAGGTGTTGTGTTTTGGCTCGGTTTTCCTATAGGATTTCTAGAGGAACGTCGGGGCGGTATTTCGGTATAGTTTGCCTAGTTTGCTAGAGATTCGGGTTGTGAGTTGATGTCGGGATGAATGTGTTGTAATTGATGTGAATAATTGGTTGATATGAATAATTGTTGTTCTTAATTGTGTTGCGGGGGTGGTGTATTTATAGGATGAAATGCACGACTTGAGATAGGAGATAGGTGACTTGCAAAGGAAGAAAACAACCAGTTGAGGTGAAGTGGGATTTCGTTTGTGGATAGGAAAGGAATTCGATCTCGGCTGGAAAAGAGGGTCACTCGATCGAGTGGTGGTTGACACTCGATCGAGTGCCCGTTCTAACCCCGGTTTTGGTGCATTTTTGGAGACCACCCGACCGAGTGAGCCGGTCCACTCGATCGAGTGGGGTTGGGCCGGGTAGGAGTCTCCCTAGAGATCGAGTTTTGTTCTTTTTTGGAGAGTTTTAGTTGCTTAACTCCTCTTCAATGTTGATTTATGTGAGGAATCTGACTTCGGGTTGGATTTTCGAGGTGGTGTGCCAGATATTTATGGCTCGGAAATGCCTTTGACCGGGGTTTAACCCGATCGCTAAAAGGCGGTTTCGCCCTTGGCCTCGGTTTTGACCCAAATTAGTCTCATTTGACTGGAAATGACCCACTGGGCCTGAATTTGAGGTCGGTTTGGTGAGATTTTTACTCCGCTAAAAGCTCGCGCCAACTACCATTGATTCCGAGTCCGAAAATCGAGAGTATTAAGTCATGTTTACGTCCGATCATCATCGGGTATTTTTTGGAAACTGCTATAGACCCCCACTCTGACTGAGTCTTGGACAAGGCGAAAGTCAGAGTAGCTACCAGGTCAATCGAGGATTAAGACCTGGCAGACTTTCGATCGGGTCATTTATAGTCCATTAGACTTGCATAAAAGGGCTCGCCAGCCATAAGATAGAAATTGTACTTGAGTGGATTCTAATAGCTCAGTGGGGACTTGCCTAAGAAGCCTCGGGTGTGCCCGTTTGCAGACACATCTCATCTTGGAGCTGCGCGTGACCTTGCCTAGGAAGCCTTGGGTGTGCCTGTCTGCAACCACATCCTGTGTTTCCTAAGTAGAAATGCCACACGGGGCCTTCCGCTTGGGAGCTTTAGTGAGGAGACCTTCTTCTGGAGTCTGGGTGTACCTGTATGCTGACACATAATAGTTTTGCATGTAACACTTAGGCGAAACACCGACTACGACTCGATTCCTTTATCAGATTCTGAAAAGGATTCCTGAAGCCTTAGGTTGAGCGTACGCCTATGTGGAGTAGGAAATATGATAAGAATCCCTATTCCTAAGCCAATTAGGGAAGGATTTTCTACTATAAATAGAGGGCTCCTTGCTTCAATTTTTATATCTCAACCCAAATTTTCTCTTCTTTTCTCAAAATCTTTTAGACTTTTAAGAAAAAAGTTCTTGCTATGGGTATCGAACATTTGACTGCAATTCTTCAGACGTGGGCCCAATAATTTCGAGATGAAGACAAAGTTCAGCTGACTCAAATGGGAATTGTTGCTTTATTCCCGCTCCAACGGCTTAGGGTAGATTTGCACTTCCTGGATGCTTGTCTATCATTTTGGGATACTACTCACCATGTTTTCGCGTTCCCTCGTGGAGAATTATGCCCTCTTCCCGAAGAAATTGCAGCTATCGGCGGTTGGTGTCCTAGCGCTAGTCCCACTATTCCTTCGTTTTATCCTGACCCGAGGAGGAGATTGAGAGACTTTCTTGGCTTGTCCCTTGTCGAGACGGACCGTATGGTGAAGGGAGACTCTGTTTCTTTGTTCGACTTAGCCGACAAATTCATGAATTCTGGCGGCGTTTGAGTTACTCCCACCCATAGGCGTAAGGCTTTCGCTTTTTTCATGTTACATCGATACGTCTTCGAAGGAAAAATGGATGCTAACTCGTGCTTGGGCCAGATTAGGCTGATTGGCATAGTTGATCAGATGGAGACGGGTCACATCCCGGCTTGGCTTGGAACTGGAGAAATCATTATGGGCCTTGACGCTAGGAAACTTGACCCAGACCGACAATTGACAGAAAGTACCAGTCTTTTGCCGGTTATTTCACTTCTTTTTTTTCTTTTTTCTAATTACGAGAAATTCCGACCTACAGGGGCCACTCGATCGAGTGGACCTGTCACTCGATCGAGTGACCTCGCTAAAAACCTCATGTTCACATCCAGATGAGCCACTCGATCGAGTAAGACGTGACACTCGATTGAGTGCCTGCCAGCGGACCCGATACTGACTTACGAACATTTGTTTTCTTTCTTTATTAGATCTGGTTATCCGAGCGCTTGTCGATCATAGATCCCCCGGTGAGCATATTCAACTACCGTAGTTGTCAGATTAGCTCAAGGAAAAGGCGGATAAGCTCGAGCCATCACATAAACCGAACCTACTGGGACGAGGAGTTAGTATTCCATGGTGGACCCTTGATTAGGTGGATCATTACTTGATGGTTCCTTTCGAAACTGACGGGCCTAGCCAAGAGGGACAAAGCCCATTATCAGGTGATCTTGTCCTTGGACTGAACCGTCCATATCTACCCGGACCGCATTCTTAGGTAGTTCGGTTCGTTTCAGCAGATCCCCGAGACTGAAGCAGTGATTAGCGTTCCGCTCCAATTGACGGACGCTATGTGTGACACGTGGCCACAACGCTGGTTTACCCGTGTCATATGGACTATACCCCGCCCTTACCAATCCGTTTAGGTTTCGGAATCATACCGTAAATGGACTTCCGAAGAATCCGAGGAGGCCAGTAAGGCTCTGAAGACTGACGAGGCTTTCGACTTGGTTCGTCGAGAGACGGTAAAAGATAATAGGGGTTTCTTCGACGAAGGAGAAATTCCCGCTACCCTTGTCCGATTGGAGTCGGGTTCTAAATCAAAGACCTAAGACTCGAGCTAAAGAGACCGGTTCTAGCGGCTCTCAAGGACCATTAAGCCCCCAGACGGACTTAGAGAGGAGGCTAGGGCCAAAACTGGCGGCTCGAGACCGACTGGGCCACGAGACCGATTGCCAGAAAAGGTGAGGGCCCGGCTTGGACCGACTGAAGTGATTGGGGACTCGAGTTCAAAGAAACGAGTCCGGGCTCAAGAAATTCCCGTGGTGATCCGAAATCGCTCACCTCCGCGTCGTCGCCAGTGGACGGAAAAAGAAGCTAAAGACAAGGGAAAGGGCAAGATGCCCTAAATGCCGAGCCCCTAGTTTTTATTATTTAAGTATTACTACTATTTATTTTAGTGTCGTGTGCTTTTTTGGATTTTTTGAAATTTTGTTTTTTTTGAATTTTTGCAATATGTAATTTTCCGAGTTTATCAGATTTTTTTTGTGAAATATATAAAGGAAGTTTATTATTTAAACCGTTCCTGTTTTTTCTCGATTGCGGTGGTTGTACCCTTTTGAGGGGCTGCCTACGTATCCACAATTAGCGGAATCAAACAAACGTAGTTCAGACTAATTTGCAATCTCGAAATACACCAAGACTATTGGTTCAAGATGTTTTTAACAGTAGAATAAATAATTCTAGATTTTGACTTGCTTTTGAAAGTTTATTTGTAAAAAGCGATTTTAATAAACTTTTGCAAATGACATCGAGAAAAAGGGTTTAAAGGTAGTAACGCTTCAGCTGTTCCAGGTTGGTTGGGTTGACAAACTCATTCCCGTCCAGGTCCGTCAACATCACTGCTCCGCCCGATAAAATCTTCTTTACCAAGTATTGCCCAACCCAATTAGGTTTGAATTTTCCCCTCGAGTCTACTGGTAATAGGGCTCGAACAGACTTGAGAACCAAATCTCTTTCTTTAATGTTTCTGGGCCTTACCCTTTTGTTGAAGGCCCGCTGAATCCTTTTCTGGTATATCTGGATGTTATTGAGAGCGCGGGATCGTCCTTCATTCAATAGGACTAGTGAATCATACCGTGCTCGAACCCAGTCAGGCTCGGGCACTTGACTTTCAAGCAAGATCCTGAGGGACGGCACTTTCAGCAAGACTGGCTGGACTATTTCCATCCCGTATGTTAGGTAATACGGCGTCGCACCGCTCGCGGTAAGGATTGACGTCCGGTATCCCCAAAGTGCAAAGGGTATTTTATCGGGCCAGTCCCGGTAATTATCAGCCATCTTTTTTAGTATGGTGATAATTGTTTTATTTGCCGCTTCTACCGCTCCATTGGTTTGGGGTCGGTAAGGTGAAGATATGTGCCTTTGAATCTTATACTTGGTTAGCAGGGCTGCTGTCTCGGCTTGAAAATGGGTGCCATGGTCACTGATAAATTCGTGCGGGAATCCATACCGGCATATTACCGTGGTCACTGTCTTGGCGACATGCTTGGCGTTGAGAATACGGTAAGATTCGGCTTCGACCCATTTGGTGAAATAGTCGATAGCTACCAGGATGAAACAATGTCTGCCAGTACCGGAGGGATTTATTTTCTCGATTATGTCGATACCCCATGTCGAGAATGGCCAAGGAGACGTCATGGTATATAACAAGGATGACGGCATATGTTGTACATTGGCGAAAATCTGGCATTTATGGAAATGCTTGACGTATGATCGGCAATAGACTTCCATATTCTTCCAGTAGTATCCGAGCCTCATGAATTTTCGGACTAACATGTGGGCATTCATATGTGGACCGCATTCTACATCATGCACCTCGGCCATGACTTTCTCGTCTTGAGTTTTATCAACGCATAAGAGAAGAACTCCCTGTGCCATTTTCTTGTACAATTGCCCGTTGTCGGTGCGGACAAACTGGGTTGCTATCCTTCGTAAGGCTTTCTTGGCTCGACTATCGGCCCCGGGAGGATACTCCCCATTTGTCAAGTAGGTTAGTACAAATTGATACCATGGCTCGGGATCAGGTATCTCAATATTCTCAATGTCGTGGATGTATGCCGGCTCGGACCGTCTTTCGACACAAATTGGCATACTGGTCATGTGATCGGGAATATTCAGTAAAGATGCCAGTTTTGAAAGTACGTCTGTAAACTGATTTTCTTCCCGAGGCAAGTATACGTACTCTACCTTTTGGAATTGCTTCTCGAGATCCCTTACCCGTGCCTGGTAGGCCACGAGATTGGCGTTCCGAGTTTTCCATTTTTGAAGTGCTTGATTGATGACCAGGGATGAGTCGCCTGTACTCGGAGGTTAGTGACCCCCAAGTCGGCGGCGGCTTGTAGCCCGTGGATGCATGCTTCATATTCGGCGGCATTACTGGTAACGTCAAAATCCAGCTTGATAGATACGGGAGTATGTTCGCCTTTTGGCGAGAATAAAAGAATCTCGACTCCGAATCCTCGGAAATTGGATGCCCCGTCGAAGTATAAGTCCTATGTTTCGGTATCGGTATGGAAAATATCTTCATCTGGGAAGGACCAAGTGTCGGTGTATCCTTCTTCGGCTACGGCATTGTCAGCGAGAAACTCGGCTACTACCCGGCCTTTGATGGCTTTCAATGGCACGAACTTTAGGTCGAACTCTGCCAACATTAGAGTCCATCTAGATATCATGCCATTGAGAATGGGCTTTTCAAAGAGGTACTTGATTGGATCCATCTTAGATAATACTTGTACCTCATAGCTGAGCATGTAGTGTCGGAGCTTCTTAGTGGCCCAGACCAAAGCTAAACATGTCTTTTCGAGCATGGTATATTTACACTCGTATTCTAGAAACTTTTTGCTGATGTAGTATATAGCCCGTTCTTCGAAATTGACCGTTTGAGCTAGCATAGCCCCCATGGCTGTCTCGGTCGTCGTTAGGTATAACGACAAAGACAAACTGGCTTGAGGTGGCATCAGGACTGGCGGTGTTGACAAGATTTCTTTGATTCTATCAAAGGCCGCTTGACACTTATCGTACCACAGTATTCGCGCTCCTATCTTCAGTTTCTTGAAAATCAGTTCACACACCAGGGTTAATTTTGAAATGAACCTGCTGATGTACTGGACTTTTCCGAGAAATCCCCTTATTTCTTTTTTGGTTGTAGGAGGTTGCATCTCGGTGATGACCTTGATTTTAGCTGGGTCGACTTCGATGCCGTGTTGGCTAACGATGTGGCCCAGTAATTTGCCAAATGTTACCCTGAAACTGCACTTTTGCGGGTTTAATCTCATGTTGTATTTGCGTAGTCGAGTAAAAAAATTCTTCAGAGCGGTGATGTGACCGTCCCTGCTTTTAGACTTGACGATCATATCGTCCACATAAACTTCCACTTCTTTATGCATCATGTCATGTAATAAAGTTGTGGCGGTTCGTTGATAGGTGGCCCCGGCATTAATAAGACCAAACGGCATAACAGTATAGCAATAAGTACCCCAAGGTGTAATGAAGGTGGTCTTATCCATATCTTCTTCTGCCATTTTTATCTGGTTATACACGGCATACCCGTCCATAAATGATAGAAGGGCATGATCAGCTGTGTTATCCACCATTATGTCGATGTGTGGTAAAGGGAAATCGTCTTTCTGGCTTGCCTTGTTAAGATCCTGAAAATCTACGCAGACACGCACCTTACCGTTCTTTTTAGGAACCGGCACGATGTTCGCAACCCAGTCCGGATATTCGGACACTTGTATGAAGCCGGCTTTGAATTGTTTGTCGACTTCTTCCTTGGCCTTTCGGGCCTCATTCGGCGGAGCTTCTGCTTAACTGGTTTAAACCCATCCTTGATTGGTATATGGTGTTCGGATATTTCACGATCTATCCCCGGCATGTCCTTGTAGTACCATACGAAGACGTCTTTGAATTTTTGAAGGAGGCTTGTGAACTGTTGTCTCTCCTTGGGATCTAAGGATAACCCTATCTTAAGCATCTGAGGTTCTAAGGTTGTTCCCACGTTGATGGACTCGGTTTCATCGATTACCGGGTTACGGGATTCTCTTTGCTCTAGTTGCTCGATCAGATGTGGAGGTAGGGGTACCTGTTCGTCGGGTTTCTCAATGTCATTATATTGCACAAAACATTTTTGAAATTGAAAGCATTTTGAAAATGAGACAAGGCGTAAGCAGAACGGTTGTTATTATTGATTGTAAATTTAGAAAATAGCTCGAAAAGAGCTGCCATCTTATCGTTAGTTGGTGGTGGGATAGGTAAGGCGCTCGGGACAGACCCCGAAACACCAGGAATAACTAAAGGGAGAGGGGGGAGTTACAGAAGTGACTCTAGCACCGGACTCACTAGACTCGATCTCAGACTCTGACTCGGACTCCGACTCGGACTCAGATTCGGGCATTTCTCCTTCCCCGGTGATCAGCTTGTAAGTTCTTCCTTGACTGTCAGTCCATTTGACAGTCTTCCTCCAAGCTCTTTTTCCCGTCTCGGAACCTACGTCCGAGATCAGCTTGCTTGGGTCAAACCTATTGCTGCGAAAAATAAGATTGACCAGATCCTCTTTTGGCGTTAGGGCCGCGGTTTCCTCCCCGAAAAGTAGCCCTAGGACGGGCTCGGTGTTGTTGGAACTTTTCGACTGGACTAGGGTGAAGACATCATCTGGGATGTAGTTACAGTCCTGGGCCAAGTGGGCCCCAGGGTGTATAGCATTGGGCTGGTACAGACCAACCTGAACAGCCCCGAATACCGGCGTGACAAAGTAGTCGGTTAGTCGTGGTCTATAAGGGCTCAAGTGGATGCCCTTAATGAGGTTGCAAGCCTTTTCAATTCCTTCTCGGACAACGTTATCCGGAGTTATAGCATAACCAAGGCCGAAGTGAGAGTCCTCGTTCTTGGGGACTTCGATAATCTTCCCAGCTGGAAGATTGGAAAGGGAGGTAGCCCCTGGCAGGTACCCTAGGTTTTGTAGCATCGTGTCGATGCTAGTTGTGAAATAGGGTCGGAAGAGATATTCATTCTCGATCATTCCTATGAAATCAAAGCCCCAAAGATCCGTGCGGCCCGAGGTGTTACCGCTAGCCACAGTCATAGGGGTGGCCTCCAAGGTGATGACAGTATCGTGTAAAGGCAGCTTGATTTTCCGGTGTAGGGTGGAGGATACCGCCTTGAATGCGTGGATCCATGGCCTTCTTAAGAGTAGGTTAAACGAAGAAGTCACATTGATTACTTGAAACTTCAGTTCCTTTTCTATTGGGCCCGTTATGATGGTTAGTTTCACGGCCCCAGCTACCAATTTTGGGCTTCCGCCGAAAGCCTGGATGGTTTGAGCTGTTGGAATGTAGTCTCCCTCGGTAATGCCGAGGGCTTTGGCGGTCCTCAAGGGGAGGACGTTGACTGCTGACCCATCGTTGATCAGGGTCATCTGAAGGTACTTTCCTTGGCAGATTACCGTGGTATAGAGGGCCATGTTGTGGGTAGCCCCAAATGATGGTTGATCAGCCTCGGAAAAAGTGATTAGTTGGCCTTCCTCCTTAGCTTTGCCCTTTAGGTGGGGCAGGATCGTGGAGTCGATCTTGACTTGATGGAGGGCCTTAGTGAGTGCCTCTCGTGTTCCTGTGAGCTAACTAAAAGTTGTCATATAAAGAGGTCAACTCAAGTCTTCTTTAGCTGCTTGACGAGAGCCTTTTCGGTGGTTGGCTCATCAAGGACGGCTTCCACCCTAACCGGTTCAGTGACGGTTGTTGAAGCAGGAGTGTCCCTAAGGTGGTTGCTGGCTAAGGCCTTGGACTTATCCTTCTGGATTTCTTCTAGGGTAATGGGGACAGCTTCCCCTTTGGTGAGATACACATCGTCCTCGTCATCGCACCAGATCCCGTTTATTTGTGGGATAAAGGGAGAAATGAGGTGTGAACAGTTAGTTACCTCTCCGGAGAAAATGGCGTGGGTAGCTAAGGGATTATCCTTGTTGCTGGGCTTTTCTCCAGGTAAAGGGATCTTACCACTTGCTGGGCTTTTCTCCAGGTAAAGGGATCTTACCACTCTCGATGAGATCCTGGATTAAATGCTTCAGCTTCCAGCATTTCTCGTTGTCGTGCCCATTGCCTCGATGGTACTGGCAATAGGCCTGGATGTTGTAGGCCTTGGAGCGACGCTCGACCGGGACCTCGGGTTTTGGGCCTATCGGTTGGATAAGGCCCTTTGATGACAACCTTTGTAAGGCATGTGTATTGGTGGTACCTATGTCGGTGAATACCCGAGGTGTGGTATTCCTTTTGGACGGGGTATCAAGTAGATTAACCTCGTCAAAAAAAGAATTAAATAAATTTCTGCCCACTTTCACCGAGCTATCAAACAACGAGTCCTTAGAAATAAGGTAATTAGGATCAATTGGAAGGCAATATTAGGGAGGACCCTCTGGAAATTCAGGATGCTTTTTTGGTTTACTACAAACAGCTCCTTGGCAGTAATGCAGTCACGGAGCCTGTTAGAGCTGAAGTTATGCAGATGGGAAAGGGTTGTACTGAACATCATCACGCCATTCTGTTACAGCCTGTGACGGATCTGGAAATAAAGGAGACCATCTTTTCTATTCCTAATGACAAAGCGTCGGGCCCTGATGGGTACACAAGTGGGTTCTATAAAAATGCTTGGGGGAACATTGGAGATGATGTGTGTGCTGCGGTAAAAGACTATTTCAGAACTGGTAAACTTTTAAAACAGATCAATGCTACGACGTTGACGCTGATACCTAAATGTGAAATGACCTTGGATGTAATGCAGTTTAGACCCATTGCGTGTTGCAATGTGATCTACAAGGCAATTTCCAAGATTCATTCTAACATATTAGCGAAGGGACCGCCAGATATTATTGACGAGACCCAAGGTGCTTTCGTTAAAGACAGGTCAATTATCGAGAATATATTGATCTGCCAGGACATAGCGCAGCAGTACAATAGGGTCCATGCGTCACCGAGATGCATGTTCAAAATTGACTTGAAAAAAGCATACGACTCAGTGGAATGGAATTTTATTGAGGATCTTTTAGTCCACCTGCAGTTCCCTCATCACTTCAGGTTATTGCTCATGAATTGTATCTCGTCCCCTAGATTTTCCCTTAATCTTAATGGCCAATTATTTGGGTATTTCGAGGGAAATAGGGGATTGAGACAAGGGGACCCTATGTCTCCGCTTATCTTCACTATATGCATGGAGTATCTTATTCGATTGATTCAGTATGCTACAAGAAAATGGACATTCAGGTATCATACCATGTGTAAACAAATGAAACTAACGCATCTATTTTTTGCCGACGATCTCATGATGTTCTGTAAGGGAGAGGCTCATTCGGTTATGCTACTGGTCCGAGCGCTTTCGTCATTATCCAAGGCTTCAGGTCTTACAATTAATAAAGCTAAATCAACCATGTTCTTCAATGGAATGAATAGGAAGCTCATTGATGATATTCTACAGGTCACGGGATTCAGCGAGGGCAATCTCCCTTTCAATTACCTTGGGATCCCCATACAAACAAAGAAATTGAATAGAACGGAGTGCTCCAAGATTGCTGATAAGATGATAGCTATAATTAGGAGCTTGGGAGCCCGTAAACTCTCTTACGCAGGGAGAATTGTTCTAATTAACTCTGTCCTTAATACCCTTTACAGTTATTGGGCTAATATGTTTATTATCCCGAAAGGGGTTGTTAAGAGAATCGAAGTAATGTGTAGGAACTATCTATGGGAGGGTAGCGCTGACTACAAACGGGTTCCCCTTGTTGCTTGGGATAAGGTGACTGGAACTAAAGAGGAAGGCGGCCTCAACATCAAACAGGCCGAGGGCTGGAATATTGCAACAATTGGAAAATTGGTGCATTGGATATACAACAAAAGCGACAGACTATGGGTAAGATGGATCAACCAAATCTATCTTAAGGGTAAAACGTGGCATGATTACAGCCCTCCTAGTGATGTAGCGTGGACTTGGAGGACTATATGTAATGTTAAGGATAAACTTAAAGAGGGGTATATGAATGGCGAGTGGATTCAAGACAATGGAGATTACACAGTTGCTTGTGGATATGCTTGGCTCAGAGGCAGCAAACATAAGGTCCCATGGAACAA
The DNA here is from genome assembly GCA_958450325.1 of Agrostemma githago. Lineage (NCBI taxonomy): Eukaryota > Viridiplantae > Streptophyta > Magnoliopsida > Caryophyllales > Caryophyllaceae > Agrostemma > Agrostemma githago. The sequence goes on from OY288256.1 coordinate 51,226,666, forward strand.
ATTTGTTTGGAATGAGTGGAACCTTCTTAAACATTCTGCTGTCGTCTGGATAATGATCAATAGGGGCCTGAATACTAAGAAAAAATTGTTCAATATAGGTTGTTGTGAAGACGATAAATGCTGTTTGTGTGGAACTGAACCCGAGACCGTACAACATTTGATGTTTGGGTGTGTGTAAAGTAGGCGAATTACAGCTAGAGTGGAAGAATGGGCGAAGAGGAACATGCCCGCTCAACCAGATTTTATGATTGCGAATGGACCAACAGGACGAATTCAGGCAGCGGTGATGGTGGCTCTATTATACACTATCTGGATGAAGAGGAACGTGGCGATAATAGATTATGTGCTGCAGCATCTGAGACAAGTGATAGATGAGATTAAAAGAGGTGTTAAAATTAGACTAGATAATGTCATGCTCAAGTATAACCTCAGTTGTATGGAGATTGATGAGATTAGTAACCTCATTACGACCATGTAGGTTGGGATGTAGGGTACTTTGATGTAACCTTTCATATTGTGAATGATATAATACTAACATTTTTCACCAAAAAAAAAAACCTCGTCAAAAATACTGCGAGTAGCAGCTGCAGATGTGGGCTTGCTTATGGATGACCTGGCCCCTTGATAGCCTTTGGTAGAAGCCTTAGTAAGGCTCTCTAGTCTCAAATCATCCTCAATTCTCGTCTCCATTTCAGTTAAGGTGGCGAAGTTGGGTATGACAGCTTACCGAAGATGGACCCGGTTAGAGGGGAGGAGGTTCTTCACGAAGGCCTCCACTAACACCTTTTCGTTGGGCTTGTCGACCAACTTGACGCTCTCGGCCCTCCAGCGTTGAAGGTATTTCGCAAATCCTTCCTTGGGTTCCTGGGCCTTCACTTCCAGGGTGCGCATTGTGGTCCGGATTTCAGTATTGTCGGCATAGTTCCGAGCAAACTCTGTCGCCACGTAATCCCAAGTTTTGTATTTCTTGGAATCAAGCCTGTAGTACCAGGCTTTCGGATGCTTCTCGAGGGAAGAAGCAAACAGATGCTTGAACATAGTTGACTTAACTCCCTTAACAACCATGAATTCCTTGAAAGCCCGGATATGGAGTACCGGGTCTTCGGTCCCGTCATACATTGGCAATCCCGTAAGGTTGAGATTGGCGGGCAGCTCGTCAGTTAGGGCCGAATAAGAATGAGCGTTTTCCGTATGGATCGAGTTATTGGTCGACCAATGGACCTGTTCCTCAACCTTTCGGACTGCGCTGACCAATTGAGCTAGAGGCCCGATAGTCTCGACCCCACCACCGGGAGTTCCTTGTTCTACGGCGCTTACACGGGTGACGATGGCTATTTGGTCCTCCTTCATTTTCGTGATTTGGGCCTCCATCTTGGCCAACGAGGCGGTCAGTTCATCCAAGGTTGCTTGCATTTTCTGTCGTCTGGTTTCGGGTGGCCTGTCTGTAAGTATACCGTGAAATCAGAAACTGGCCCAGATCTTGGAATCTAAAAGAGCATACCGAGCAAGAAAAAGACCGACAGAGGAAAAATGACTCGGAAAGAACGACTAAACGGGTTACTCGTGAATAATGGTCCTTCCTTAGGATTCGGTTATGTGGGCCGAGTCCTGCTCGAAGGAAGGTCCATGTGAGATATTCCCCAGACTTACTTAGTAGGGGTATGTCCTACTTCGGTTAGCCTTGCCTTAGACAAGTAAAGCGGGCTGGGATAGGGAGGAAACCCGTGATGTAAGATTGACAGAGTTTCGACACTAGGGACTTTGATAACTTATGACGATACCCGATACTACTAAATACGGGAAGTCCTAAAAAGAGGAAGGTTTTGAAAAGGAAAAGTTTGGATACCGAGAAAAACAGTGGATGGTCCGACTTTTTGAAAATCGACAAAGTGTCGTCGGGTCGTTTTTTTTTTTTTGAAGATTCGAAAATGTTTGGGTAGCATACCGGCTAGAAATAGGCTATTTTGAGTCAAATCATGAATCCTAATTTCGGAAGCATCCCGGGTTTTGAAAATTAGATGATTTTGAAAAGATGCAAGTTTTGAAATAACGGTTTTTGAAAAAGATGACATGTAAATCAAGTAGCATGTAGTCATGGAAGCAGTATAACGACACCATGTATGCTCTTAATCTATGTCTCGGTCGGTCGAAATAGGGTCTATACCAACAACGATGGCTTTCTCGTAAATCAGGACGGACTTCCTAAGCCGAATTGGACTTAGAACATGCCGTGAAACCCATACGAGTTCTGCCATCGGAGTCTTTAGCGCAACCATTTAGGAATGCACCGTGGTATAGTGGGACGTCAGTCACAAGTAACCGGCCCGGGAAATATTTGGGTTATGCATGAACCATCGAACTAAAATGCGTACGTTAGTAATCGAACGATTTCTTTTCGAGTCTCACCATGAAAATCCCGATCACAAGGGGTACATCAGGTATCCCCAGAGGAGTCGCCAAATTGTGGACATGACATAGGTCCACCCCGACGCGGCCACGCGCGGGTTTGGGGAGGCGAATGAATCTCGTGGGAGATGGATCTCGAATTGAAATTTAAATCGAAGTTGGAGTCGCCACCGAACTTTGTGGGAGTTTGGGCCCGTTCGAACCCACTCAAAGTCGTAGTAGGCCGTGCACAAAGTACGGCCCATTCGGATTTCAGAGTTTATGGGGTTCGTCCCTTTGCATTGCGATACCGATACCGACATTATCGGATACCGTGTATTGAATGACTCTCGTGTGCCAATGGATTCGGATATCCGGAAACAATGGTTCTGAGTAAGGGGTGAGGGTACGTGTTGGGAAGTTCACAAATAACACCCAACCCCGCCCGCACTTAGCGGCCTTTACTAAGATATCGTTCGTTGTTCGTGTACGCGTGTTAGTTTGATGGTTGAATGTTATGCAAACAATGCTTTTTGACTAAACATGTGAATTATGTTTGACTACGTAGTTTAATGCATCTAAACTAACGTCAAAGTTGTTTTAGCATGCGATGTTCATTTTAGTACAATAAAACAAACAACGAAATAAAAGAAAAGCGACAACAGATTACAATATACGAGCGGCATACCACCCGGAAATACAATGCAACCAACAATCGCGATAATAAAGGAGCAAATGAGTTAGAAGATGTAAATATGATATGATGATTTTTGAAAAGGTGAACACGTGATAGACTTGACACGTGACGACCGAAGTCGTTAAAACAATTTTATCGGGACTCGAAACATGCTAAAAGACTCGTTGTTTTGCTATACCAGGAGCCACTTGATCGAGTTATTGAAGGACTCGATCGAGTGGTCTCGAAAAAAAGTTCCTGCCCGGATTTTGGGGTGTCACTCGATCGAGTGCCCCCTGTACGGACTGCTGTCCGGTTTGATTTTGACTCTAAAATTGTTTTTGGTTTTGGAAATCGATAATTTGGTTGAGTCGCGTAAAAATATGGTGCGATTTATACTTGACTTAAATATTGATACTCATAATATCCGATGCTTGATTATGGAACCAATATCGAATATTTAGAGCAGATTTTAAAAAAAGTTGCTTTGAAAATTGTTTTGAATGTTGTTAAGATGAGATAATTCCTCCACGTTGTAATATCGTAATTACTCGGCTTCAACGGTATTATGCTTAACATGACTTGATGATTGATACCTTTAGATTCGATATTCGACTATAGAGTCGATATCGCATCCTAGAGATGACGCTCTATGATAGTAGTAAAATTAATAATGATATTAGAAACGATAAAAAGGAAAAAAAAAAAAAAAAAACGATGTTGACGACTCTTGACGATGGACGACAACGGACGAAAAGAACCAGAAGAAGGAAGAGAAGAAAGAGAGAGATTGGGATTTGTAACAGCCTTAACCTACATGCTAATTTCGACCACGATCACGGACTCGTAGTAACAGCGCTTGCGTAGGAGTAACGAGGATATAGGAGGAGTTAAGGTGTTGTGTTTTGGCTCGGTTTTCCTATAGGATTCTAGAGGTACGTTGGGATGGTATTTCGTTATAGTTTGCCTAGTTTGCTAGATATTCGGGTTGTGAGTTGATGTCGGGATGAATGTGTTGTAATTGATGTGAATAATTGTTGTTCTTAATTGTGTTGCAGGGGTGGGGTATGTATAGGATGAAATTCCCGACTTGGGATGTGAGATAGGTGACTTGTAAAGGAAGAAAACAACCGGTTGAGGTGAAGTGGGATTCCGTTTGTGGATAGGAAAGGAATACGATGTCGGCTGGAATAGAGGGTCACTCGATCGAGTGGTGCATGGCACTCGATCGAGTGCCCGGTCTAACTCCGATTTTGGTGCGTTTTGGAGACCACTTGACCGAGTGAGCCGGTCAACTCGATCGAGTGGGGTTGGGCCGGGTAGGAGTCTCCTTAGAGATCGAGTTTAGTTCTTTTTTGGAGAGTTTTAGTTGCTTAACTCCTCTTAGTTTCTGATTTTTGTGAGGAATCTGACTTCGGGTTGGATTTTCGAGGTGGTGTGCCAGATATTTGTGGCTCGGAAATGCCTTTGACCGGGGTTTGACCCGGTCGCTAAATGACGGTTTCGCCCTTGGTCTCGGTTTTGACCCAAAATAGTCTCATTTGACTGGAAACGACCCACTGGACCTGAATTTGAGGTCGGTTTGGTGAGATTTTTACTCCGCTAAAAGCTCGCGCCAACTACCATTGATTGCGACTTCGAAAATCGAGCGTATTAAGTCATGTTTAAGTCCGATCATCATCGGGTGTTTTTTGGAAACTGCTATAAACACCTGGTGATCATCATCGGGTGTTTTTTGGAAACTGCCATTAATAATTCTTTTTTTTTTGGTAAAGGGTAAGAATTATATTGAAATATGATCGTTTTCCAAATACAAACCACAACTCACAATTAATTTCCTAATACAGAATCGCCAACTTAAACGGACTTAATTACATAACCGATCTAATATCCCCGTATCCACGCTCGAGATTCTTGTGCCAATGCACCTGAATCTCTCTCGGAACTCAATCTGAACTCTTTGAAGCAGTACAGCAGGACGGTGCACATAAAATTCCAGCCTACAGTTGTTTCGCTCCATCCATAAGACATACACCAAGGTTAATAATCCTGCAATAACTATTTTCTTCCACAATAATGACCTAGGCGTCCACCTGTTACACCAATCAAGGAATCCCCCTGTAAATCCTTTCACACCAAGCCATTCAAGGGTCATCCTCAAGCTATCATTGATGATTTTGCATTGGAAGAATAAGTGAGCATGAGTTTCAGGTTGGTCCCAAACATAATTAACAGGTAGGATCAATGTGCAAACCAAACCGCACCAGCCTGTCAGCTGTAAGAAGCCGCTGTTGAGAATAAAGCCAACTAATGAACGAATGCTTAGGCTTACTCATTCGATTCCAAACCAGTACATTCCTGTCCATAACACGCTGCTCTCCTCGGAGCCATTTATACCCCAGGGCTATTGTATACTGCCCATCCTGTGTCAACCAGTCATTGCCCACATACCCAGATTTAAACACCTCCTTTACTTGGCAAATCTTTCTCCAAGTCCAACTACTAAAGTAAGAAGGTTTGTAATCTCGCCAATGATGACCTTTCAAATAAATTGCATTCACCCATCGAACCCGTAAGTGGTCCGCCTTGTTAGCAAGCCACCAAGTATACTTACCAATAGTGGCCTTATTCCAAGTAACCCCATCAAGAATGCCAAGCCCCCCATGCCTCTTAGCCTTGCAACAAGTATTCCACTCGACAAGGGGAACTTTTTCATATGTAGCTTGTCCACACCATAGATAGTTCCTACAAATAGCGGTTATCCTCTTCATCACACCACTAGGTAGGAGAAAGATCCGAGCCCAGTAAGCCTGAATATGCGACAGAACCACTTTGACGAGCACAAGCCGTCCTGCATAACTCAAATTCCTCCAGCCCCACCCTCTTATTCGCTCCACCATCTTCTCAATCAGCTTATTGTAGTCCCCAGGAGACACTCTCTTGTATGAAATCGGGATGCCAAGGTACCTAAAAGGAAAGGCACCTCGACAGAATCCAGTCATACGTAATAATTGTGCAGCAATATCATCAGAGATACTATTCATTAAAATCTCAGATTTTCCTTGATTGATGATCAGTCCAGACGCATGAGAGAAAGTTTGAAATGCTTTCAAAAGAATCCTTACCGAGATGACATCCCCTCGACAGAAGAGCAATATGTCATCCGCGAAGCAGAGGTGATTGAGTTTCACTTGTCTACATAACGGATGATAATTAAATCCATCACACACAACTATAGCATCAAGTATCCGAGTCAGGTATTCCAAACAAATCGTGAAAATAATTGGCGACATTGGGTCACCTTGTCGAATCCCACGCTTCCCATGAAAAAAAACCAAACTGAGACCCATTCAAAGACAGTGTATATGCCGGAGTCGAGATGCATTCCATTATCCATCGAATCATTTTAGATGAGAAATTCAAACCCACAAGCATTTGTTTGATAAAACTCCATTCCACCGAGTCATATGCCTTGCTAAGATCGATTTTCATAATACATCTCGGGGAACAACTTCTTCTATTATATAATCTCACTATATCCTGACAGATATGGATATTATCCACAATGTCCCGCCCTTTAATGAAAGCACTTTGATTGCAACTCACAAGAGAAGTAACTTCTTCCATCAGCCGGTTGCAAATAATCTTGGTGATACATTTTTATAACACATTACAACAAGCAATGGGTCTATAATCACTAACATTCTCTGCCCTTTCTTTCTTGGGGATTAGCGAAATTATCGTTGTGTTGACCTGTTTCAGCAGCTTACCATTTCTAAAGAAATCCCTGACTGCCTCAATTATGCTAGTACCCACCACCGGGAACACATCCATAAAGAAATCACTCGAGAATCCATCCGGCCCCGGGGCTTTGTTAGAAGGAATAGAGAAAAGAGCATGTTTGATTTCTTCATCTGAGACATCTCTACTCATTCTAGCCGCTCTCTCCACCTCCAAAATCCTTCCTCGACGAACTATATTCAGATTGACTCCACCTGTTTCATGAGTAGTCCCAAGCACCCTCTCAAAATCTTTTAAGAAGGCATGCTCAATGTCTTTTGGGTTCGTCCACATATCACCATCAGTATCCTTAATCTGGATTACCCTATTATGCGCCCTTCTCCCTTTAATAATACTATGAAAATATGAAGTGCTGTCATCACCCTCATCAATCCATTTACTCTTAGCCTTTTGAGCAAGGAAACAACGTCTGGCTTCTTCAAGCGTTCGATACGCCTCAGTTGCAGCTTTCTCAGACATTTGAAGGCTTATATCTGCCGGGTGTCGGTGCAGTTGCTGCTGTACTGCAGTAAGGTGCTGCAGTGCAACACTTGTTGTATGCTCTATATTGTGAAAGTTTTCCCTATTAAGCTGCTTCAACGGCATCTTGAGACTCGCTAACTTCTTCGCCACTTGATACATTGACGTACCAGTTATCTTTTTTGCCCACCAATGCTCAATAATAGATAGGAACGATTCATCCTTCCCCCACATATTGAAGTATTTAAAGGACCCCTTCCTCTTATGTTTTTCTTTCCAAAGATCAACTAAGCCTGGGCAATGGTCATAAAGTCCTTCCGGTAGGAATTGTATATGTTCATTTGCCATTCTAGTTACCCACTCATCATTCCCAAGAACACGATCAATCCTACTAAACACCCTATCACCTGGCTCATGCTTATTGTTCCACGTGAAGAAAGCTCCACTAGCAGGCAAATCCCTCAATTCACAATCATCCAGACAACATTGAAAATCAAGTGTTTCAGCCAAGGAGACCATAGATCTAATCCTTTCGTCAGTAGCTAGAACATTATTAAAGTCTCCAGCCACTAACCACGGTCCCTTAACCCTCCTTTTCATTTCACAAAGTGAATCCCATAAGGGGGTTCTATCAGCCACCCTATTCTTACCATATACAACAGAATACCACCATCCTAGATTTTTTGGTAGATAAGTAACATAGGAATGAATGACCTGCTCTTCTTTCTTAATGATATCCACTTTAAAGACATTACGCAACCAAACAATCCATACGCGTCCTCCTTCTTTCACATCATTATTAGTAACAAGCTCCCAATGATTCCCTAGACCCTTATGAACATTATTAATAGTAGGGGTTCTTACTCTAGTTTCTAACAAACCATACAACCCAACCTTATTGTTATGCAAGAACCAACTAATCTCTCGCTGTTTATTCGGGTTGTTTATTCCTCTCACATTCCAAAAACCCAAATTAGCCATGATCCTGAGTCTCCAGATCACGGCCAACTGACTGATTATGGTCAACATTCACTGTTAGTCCATTACTTTGGTGTAATGTAGAATTGAGAGCATCATAAAAGGACTTTCCCACTAGACAGGATCCTCCCCTTGTTTGTTGCGTTACCCTTGTCACAATTCCGGCTGGCGTAATGCTGTTAATTGGCCCTTGTACTGGCATTGGTGTTACCATCTCCTCTTGTATCACTGGCAAAACAGGTTGGCTTGGCTGGATTGGGCGCGATACTTTAGTATTCTTTTTCACTTCTTTCTTGCAATCCTTGGTCTCATGTCCAACCACATGGCATTTGGCACATTGATAAGGCTTCCATTCATAATGCACATTCAATTTATGTTTAGAATCAAGCTCGTCATGGAATGTTATAGTATCATGTAGTACCGCACCAATCTTCACCTCTACCATGACTCGAGCATACCCAATAAAGTTCTTCTTTGTAGCAACATCTGATTGCACCGGTTTGCCAACTAATGTAGCAATTTTCAGCAGCGCATTGCCCCAAAATTTTAAGTTCAGACCATAGAACCGAATCCAGATTAGCACTACATCTAGACCTTCCTTCTCAAGCTTAATCGAGGGGGTCCATTTCTTAACAACTAGAGGTTTGCTATCAAAAAACAGATGCCCCTGCGATAATACTTGCTCCATCTTTTCCTGGCTTTTGAACTTGACAATGGCAACCCAGTTCGTCTTAAATGAGATTTTCTCAATATCCTTCTCAGACCATACTCTCTTCAGGAAATCCCCCATAACATGTCATGGTGGGTTAGCTCCTAACATATAACAGATTATAGAATTATTCCAATATTCAATCTCACCTTTAATATCTTCATGAGTCAGTCGCAGTCCCCCTGAGCTCTCTCCGGTTCGCTGCCTCCCTGAAATCTCTTTCCAACCCAGAGAATCCACCAACTTATCCAATTCCTGATGATTAAAAGCAGTGACATCTTCATCTGATTGCAAAACGTCCTTAATCAGCTCATCTTTGTCAATCTGAGCTTGCTGTTTACCTTTATCTCGTTCATACGTACTCCTCTTCTCACTATATTCTTTATTATTTGATTTATTACTATTAGATTTTGTGGTATTATTATTGTAATGTCTAATATTTTGTTTTTTATGTGATATACTAGTCCTAGATTCACCCTTCTTAGATCTTGCCATTGCTGAAAACAAGGAAGGTTTTTCTAGGGTTTTCTCTCTCTAAGTTTCATTCTAAAAAAATAATTCATGCGTATGCAATGCACCCAATCCACCCATCACTCTCGGTTTAAAAGGAAAGGTTTTTTGTTTTTTTATTAGTAAAGTAGTAATTTTTTTTTAAAACCATTTCAAATTTTGCAAAACATTTGGGAAAGACCTATTGCTCTGATACCAACTATAACAGCCCTAAATTTCCGCGACCAAAATAGAAGAATAAAATAGGAAAATTTAAAGTCGTTACTCCGCATTTAGCTCACAAGGCCAAATGTAAGGCAAAAGAATATTATAAGAATTAAAAAGAAATATAAATCCGATAAATAATTAAATGAAAACGTTGCAGCGGAAGACTTAGGTCCCACAAAATCCAAAACGGTTTAAAACAACTTCAATCCAAAATTCAACATAAATATAAATAGTTTGGAGGTAAATGTTAAATAATAAAATCATTCCTCGCTCAGCATCCCGAACAAAATGCACCCATGCAGCATATTAATTGTACCTATCAACTGTACCCAAAACATAAATAGGTACAGGTTCCAGCGGGGGAACGACCCAAAACAAAAGGACGTCAGCAAAGCTGAGTAAAATATATTTTATTGAAAACGTAAAACAATAATTATAATTTGTAGTAAACCGAAATCAGAGTTAAATATTATTGTCTCAATACCAAACCAAAAGTACTGTGAAAACAGTACTCAAAACCAAAACCAACCAAAATATATTGTCACCACCTGTGTGCCAAGGTCCTACGCTTTTTGCACGATCTAGAGGTACCAACAATGCTTAGCTAGACTTACTATAGTGCGCACTACTCACATTTGGGCAGTCAGTAGGATGGGCCTGCCAAAGGAGAAAGTCTAACTACCTAGCAAGTGGGGCCGGAAAACCCCACTTAACACAACTCGGGCCAGGAGTTCAGTTTCGGGACGAAATCCCAGTGACGTCTTAGACGCACCTTAACCTCATAGACCAATAGAGCTCCCAGAGTCTGTTATAACCACCAAAAGAATTGTACAAAAATAATACCAATATGTGACTTGTGTCACAAAATTCCAATATCCAAAATATCACAAGAGTCATAAAAATTCATCGTTGACAAAATAATTATAAAACTGTTTCAAAAATATAATTTAAACCGAACATGCTCTTTACTTAAAGGTGAAAAGGTCAAAACGTCCTTACCTCTCGAGACGGTCAATCCAAGCTAATATTAATCCAAAAATTCTTTCTCCTTGAACCCACAAGCTACAAATAATATAAACCAATTCAATAACTTACTCACTCGACTAATAAGTATCAAACGATTTCCTCGGAACATACTCTATTTAATTAAGGCATGCTCAAAATTACTAAACTCTAGAGATACCGTTTCAGACCCAACCTAATTAAAACCCCAAATCATTGTTTACATAAATAAACCTGATAATCATGTACTCATCAATGCTAACAAAAAAAAAACTCCAAGAGTAGCCAACAAAATCACAACTTCACGGTCAATAAAGAATATAATTACAGTCCTGCATCATCCCCGCATCATCCCCTGCATCATCCTTGTAGTATAAGGAACCCCCTGTACTTCTCTTAGTCACGTCTCTCTGTCCTCCAATTTAAAGCCTATTCACAAACCCCAAGCGACAACCGATATGCTAATCATCCCAAATTCACCCCGACACAAATTCAATAATACTAATTGAGAAAATCTCACCCCAACTAAGACGAATAGAGTAATAATCGGAATGACTCCGTACCAACATCTATCAACAAAGTCTCTTAACCCCGACCCAAAATATTTAAATTAAAATCGATTTATAAAATTGTATAAAACCAGATTTAATAACTCAAAATTAGTAAAGTTGACATACTTACTATTAATATGATGTCGAAAGAGGAGCAAGAAGCAATCGGATGGAAATCGGAGGTGATTGATAATTGAATCCGATAAGCAAGGTAGTGCGGTGAAGAAGATGAATGAGGAAGGCAAGGTTGAATGAATGAACAAGGGGAATCGATAAGAGGGTACCGGGGTTTATAAATATATAGGGTAGGTTTTGTTTTTTTGTTTTTTTCTTTCCTTATTGTGTTTGACTCGAAATCGAATCCAATACAAAGTCAGTTTATATAAAATAACGTTCTACTCTAAGAAAACAAAATCAATTTATTATAAAATGACCCAAAATACTTTAATATTTATAACGGCATTAAAAATATTTTTCCAACTTAAAAACCCGATTTAAATAAAAGTAGGAAAGTCAAGCTTTATAACTGACTCGGAAAATAACGGGGTGTTACACATAGGCTTAACTAATGTGTTAGCCAAGTTAAAAGTCACATTATCATCCCCCACCTCGACAGTCAAGCATCCATGCTTGACATCGATAATTGCCACTGCAGTATGTAGAAACGGCCTACCCAAGATAATAGAAATATGGGTATCCTCGGCCATATCTAAGATAATAAAATCGAGAGGTACAAAGAATTTACCTATCTTAACAGGGACATTCTTAAGACTCCTAGGGGACGTTTGACCGACCTGTCAGCCATCTAAAGAGTCACACTTGTGATTTTAAGCTGATCCATATTCAATTTCTCGCAAACTGAATAGGGCATGACACTAACACTTGCACCCAAATCACATAAAGGTATATCGATTACGTGGGTGCCTATGGTGCATGGTCTACCCGGGTCTTTCAGTTTGGGTGGAGACTTACTTTGAATTAGAGCACTACACTCAGCAGTAAAAGCAATGGTCTCATCTTCATTAAAGTTCCTCTTACGGGTCAAAATATCCTTCATGAATTTCGCATAAGAGGGTACCTGGGTAATTAACTCGGTCAAGGGCACAGTTACCTGGAGATTTTTGACGACCTCCATAAACTTATTGAATTGCTTCTCGATCACCTTATTCTTTAACCGATTAGAAAAAGGAACTTGAATTTTAATTGGCAGATCAACAGCTTTGCCCTTCACTTGAGCACCTGTTTCCACCTCAGCAGTAGGCGTCTTATCAGCAGTGAGCGTCTGGAATAGTCGATCAACTACTGTTCATAGTCGGTCGACTATTATTTATAGTCGGTCGACTATTTTGCTCTTTTCCTGCATTTTCTAGTACTGTGTCAATAATAATCGGTCGACTATTTTTGACAAAATCGTCCTCCGCGATAGTTTCAGCAGTTTTCAGTGGTACATCATCAATCACATCCTCCATAATAATAGTATCGTCATAACTGGGCATCTCAAGCTCCTCATAAGTAAGGCCGCTACGAAGTTGTATCGCGTTGGCCGTGTCATATGGCTTCTCTGGCTGGGACGATAGCGTACCCAGTTGCCTAGTAGATTGATTTGTGGCAATCTGTGCCACCAGCGACTCCAACATCTTTATCTGTGCGTCTTCAGCTTGATCGCTTTTCTGCATCTGAACCATAACAGATTGCACTATACTCTTCACTTCCTGATATTCACTAGGAACCGAAGGTGGAGTCGCAGGTGGTGGATGAAGAATAGCAAGAGGCTAAGGCGACGGTGGAAGAGCAAGAGGCTATTGGAAGCCTTGTTGTTGTTGTTGTTGTCCGCAATGAGGCGGAACGTACGGTTATTGCTTCGGCTGAGGAACGGGGTTCAATACATTCTGACTCGTCTAAATGAAGTTCAGATGTTCCCTAGTCCGCTCACTATAATAATTGGAATAAGGATTACCTTGATTATAATGTTGAAAAGCAGGAACCTATTCCGTCCCAATCATAAATTCCCCCACGCTATGGCCTTTGGTGCCGCATCGCTCACATATAGCCTCCTGTTTGATCATGGCATGGACAATTTGCTGATTGGTCTCGTTTCTATGAGGTGGATTCTGAATTTTATCGAGACGAGCATGAATTTGATCAAATTGGGTCATACTCTCACTAGTTTCTGTTGCGGCTACCCGAACACTACCCCTCACATTTCCATACTTGGCCCGATGTGTGGCCATCTCCTCGATCAATTTCCAACCCTTATCATCATCAATATTGTTTTGGAAACGTCCGTTAGCCGCACCATCGAGAATAGCTCGATTATCATAAAATAACCCGTTATAAAACTGGTTGCATAACAACCATGGCTCAAAGTTGTGATGATGTATAGAACGGACTAGATCCTTAAATCTAGTCCATGTTTCGTTTAGATCTTCCAACGGTCATTGGTTATCTGGCTCCGTATTTTATTTGTGCGCCGAGGAGGGTAGCTTGTAAAAAGCAAGCACTAATGAGTTCCAGTCATTAATAACGGCAGTTTCCTCAAGGTCTCGATACCAATGGCGGACTGGATCTGCTAGAGAGAATGAGAATAAAGATTTTATTACTTGTTCCTGCGTTACCCGGGAGCAACTGGAATCGAACAACAATAATCAGTGAATATCTCTATATATTGTCCGAGGTCTTCATCTTTCTTGCCCGAAAAGGTGCTTCGTTCCAGAAATTGATATAAGCGGGATAAATCTCGAAAGAGCCGGCAGTAGCAGTCGGTGGCTTCCATCCTCTCGTGATATTAGCCTGAGTCGGCTCAGAGTGAGTAGAAAGCTTCATTGGCATGATTGGAAGAGTAATATCTGACTCGGCATCAGATATAGAAATAGAGTCATCCTCTTCGTGGGACGAATATTCCACTTCCAGGTTAGAGGAAACTAGGTCAAGCAAATTAGATTTTTCCGCTTGACGAATTTCCCTCCAAAAACTTTGTCCAGCTCGTAAAGTCTTTTTGGGCTCGAGATCAAAGAGTTGAATCTCGGACCTGTTAGACCTGGGCATAAACAAAACTAAGGAAGAAAATATGAGAATCGTCTCAAGGAACAAAAGTTCCCTGAGACAAGAGATAAAATAGAATGACAAGTAAAATTACACCGTCTCTCCGACAATGGCGCCAAAATTTTATAAGCAAATCGTATATCTATCAAAGATAACCGACTACGGTCCAACTAAAATATAGCTAGGGAAGTCAGAATCGATTTCTCAGGGATACAAATAATTCCACTTGTAATTAAAGTCTATCTATGTAACCAATCGAAAGGTTTTGTTTGTTTAACTAATTCTAAAGTAGTGAGGGAAGTGAATTAAAGAGAAGAAGTAACGAAAGCAAACAAAATACTAGGATTGTCGGTTCACCATGAATTCCATATGGTCACGGTCTAGGTCAAAGATCTATCACATATATTGGTCTAAGGGGTAGTGAAAAGATTTTTCTGGTCTGCTATTCACCGAATAATGCGTCTATAGCCTTCCGATCATACTAAAGCTCACTAATGTGTTTAAAGCTGGCAATTCGGAAGTGTCGGGTCGTGCTTCGTGTCGGACCGATCGTGCTTCATGCCCAAAAAAATCTTGTCGGACCGTGCGTGGCACGGCCCAAGGCCCGGGCCCGGTCTTGCCGTGCTCGGGCCGGGTTTCGTGCCTGGGTCGAGCCTGGTCAAATTTATCCCCGTTTGCATCTTTGCGATGAAATACGATTGCAATTTTCCGTCTAGATTAGTACAAAATGTTATTAGTTATTTATTAAAAAAATGAGCAAATAAATCAGAAATATAAATAAGAGAAAAGAAATTTAATATTTATTAAATAATCAATATATATAGATCGGTTGCGAGTACATAATGTCATACTGGAATATTCAATGTCTAATTAAAGAAGTTACTAAAATTTATAAATAGAGTTTCTAAATAAAAAATTACGTACAAGTTACAACTGAAAGTTACAACTAGAATGTACAAATGGAAACTAAAATATACAAATTGACTAAGCATTGACGGATTCGGTGGTAGTTTCGTCGGAGTCGTTCTCACTATCTTTTAACTCTGCCTTGTTTTATGTCTCGTGCATCTATCTAATCTTTAAAGCATACGCACATTCAGAGGATGTCGGAACCCAAAGTGTACGTCTATCATATAGCATCCTCTTAGCGACGCTGAAGCAGCAACATTCAGATTCAACCGATGAAACTTGAAAGGCGAGAGAGTTCTTTGCCGTAGCGGACATCACTGGCAGAAGTTTAGTATGTTGTTTCCACCAAACCGTAAGGTCTAGGTCGACAAATAAGGTAGGTTCGTTAGTGCCGAATATTGATATGTGTCGTACATATGATACTTGACCAGATCAGCCGTCCTTGAAGCTCCTCTACTCGGAACTAATCCGACACTATGTTGAGGATTTCGCCGAAGCCTGCATCCCTACTGCTGCTACTACTACCTGCACTTGATTGAGTGTTGTTACCGTAAATAGACTCGTAAACATTAAATAATCTAAAAAATTGTTTCTAATCTCCTTTTTATACACTTCTAAGTCAAAAACTATGTTCATTAATTGTTGTAAGAGCGAACAAAGTCTATCGCACCCTGAAATTTCCAACTAGGGTCTAAAATGGTTGTAAATACATAGGCCATAGAAATATCGGACCAATATTTTAGCCACTTCTCCTCCATGGCGAGTACAAATGTGTCGTAAATATCTTTCCCTCGATATTTTCTGAAAAGGTTGGCAATACTAATAATGGTACAAAAGAAACAAGAGGCAATAGGTTTATATACATGGAAGAAGGTGTTTGTCGCCTCGCGAAAGGCGCACAAGAGGTCAATATACATTTCAATATTTACCCAATTATCATCCAAAATTGGGTCGTTGGGACAACTACGGTTCCACGGCCTACTACACGGCCATATAGCTTCCCGGGTCGACTTATTCTTCCTTTTCCTTGGTCCTATGGATATCTAGTGACTCGGAATAGGTCCTTACGTCGTAAAAATGGGTTCCAAAAGCCGTGTTGTTGCCATACGAACCTAGAAACACAAAATATCTCAAGAGAAGACATTAGTAGTACAAAAACCGCTTCTAAAAGCGATTAAACTAAGGAAAAACACGCAAAGCAAGAAGGAAAGATGATACAAATTAAGCATTCAACTCCCCCACACTTAACCTTTACTCGCCCTCGAGTAAGCACGAACTAACTAACTAACTAAAAAAGACTAAACTACTAGCCGATCGGGTATTTGCGCACCCAACGCCCTTTCAACTCATGCGAGAACATTTAGAGGAAAAGTGCTCTCCGCAAGGCAAGTGAGGTCTTACGACAAAACTATGGATACAACCAAACACGAAAACTCAAAAAACAAACAAACAATCGGTTGCAACCAAGAAGAAAAATAAATACCGCTTCCCTCAACAAAGCGGTGAAAGAAACACCGGTTAAGGACTCAAGGCAAGTGACAACGTTCCCAAGCTAATAACACAAATTGATATGGAAAAAACTCTAATAGTATGACAAGAAAACAATAGAGACGTTGGTAACTTACCTAGGTCTTCCCAACCTTTTAAGAACGTACGGCAGGACGATAAGCGGGATGGAAAGGGGATGAACCACGGAGTTAGTCTACACTGTAGGTAGAGTGAAGCCCCGCCCCGTTTAGCGATAAGCCAAGAGTGTCGTTCCATGCTCAAAAATAGTCTAACTAGTCCAAGTAAAAAGGTGGATATGGTTGCAAAATGAGGGTAAACCGACCATTACCGCTATCATTCTTCCTAAGGACTCGGTCCTTCGGTAGGCTCTTCACGATAACAATCAGTAAAAGGCTTATTTTTGAGGGGTAAGATTTTCTTTTCTTGTGAAATGATTTTCTTGGCAATTTTTTTTGCCTTTTATTTTTCTTCTTTTGTGTTTTGGTTTGCCCTCATGGCCAAATGATACGACTTGGGATCTACAATCATCATGACTCCTGCTTAGCGGCGCAGGGCACGACCTCTTCTTGGAGTATGCATAGTACGTTACTAGAGTTCCCAAGTCTATTGTGCATCATAATCAAAATGAATAACCAAATAGATGTAGAAGTCTCAATAATATGCAACTTATTTGTGGAATATGTGTAGAAGGTAGGGAAATGAGTATGTCGGGCGCGCACTTCCCTTAAAACCCACAGAAAGGGGAAACTTGGACTAATCAAAAAATTTCAAACATGGTCACCTAAGAGGACGGGACTCGGAAACCAAGGCCTTTTCAATCCATGGGTGGTCAAGGTGGTCAAAATACAAATCCCGAAGTAAATCCCTAGTAGACTAGGTGGACACAAGGTAAAGAACCAACGACATTATTGATTTAAAGTCATTCTACTAGACTAAAGTCCAAAGATCGATTTATATCACTAAAAAGGGAAAGTAGACACTTGCGCACTAGTCTCAAAACCGGGTTTTCTAAAATAATTTCTACACTAGACACAAACTAAACAAGACAAAACAAAGACGCAACCAAACGAAACAAAAGAAAACAAAATAAAACAAACACACAAAAAATAAACAATCACCACCCCAAACTTGCCAAACATGCAACCACATCAACCACAAACTCCCAAACAGCTCCACCCAAGCATCCATCATCACAAAATCTCCTCCAAACACCAAATGGGAAAAGGAGAAAGAGATAGGAGGATATTACCGAATGACAAGAGCTTTCAGAGATTCACGGCGATCAAGCAACCTACAAGGAAATTGGGAAGCAAAAGACACACAACACAACAAATATACGACACAAAGACACAAAAGAAAAAGACTCAAAAGAAAATCTTTTTGGTTTTTATGATTTTTTTTTTTAAATTACGAAAATAAAACTAAACTAGACTAAGATATCACTCCCACACACTTGAACCGAGCAATGTCCTCATGCTCGATCGATACTGTGTGGAAGACACCAAAAAAAAGGAGAAAAAGAGGAAAATAAAACTAAAAATCAAAAATGAAAGTGAAGAAAGGGTAGAATGTGTAGGGCCTAGGTGTAATCAAGTCACCTAGCCCCGATTCAGCTCGATTCCGACTAAATTCTACGAAAAGGAAATAAAAATAAATAAAAAGTGAAAATAAATTGTTGTTGTGTGCTAAATTTAGACCGTTTTTCCTCCCATTTAGACCCGTTTTTCCTTCGTTTTGCGAGTCTTGAGTGCGATTATCGCCATATTTTGCGTACTTCTCGCATTAGCGTCCCTCTTGTGCGTTTTACGTGTTTTTGGTAGTTTTTCTATCAATTTTGATAGGTTTTGCTACAAAAATCACGATTGAGCTTCCACGAGCACAAGAGAGGGGAAAACCGTCCAAAGAGCAAAGCACACAACTTAAAGTTTAAAGCAATCCGATCGAACAAACGAAGAATGAGACAAGACTCGAGGCCACGAAAAATGACCGGGCAAAATTTCACCCGGTGAGACACCACCGGGCGAAATTTCACCCGACGGTAAAAGTGCCTGTCGAAGATTTTCTGAGCTTACCCACCGGGTGAAACTGACCGGGCAAAATTTCGCCCACCGGATGAAATTTCGCCCGATGGGAAGAAATGCCAAAAACGCCAAAAATGGAAGAAAATCTCACCGGGCGAAATTTTCACCCGGTGGGAATTATCGTCAAGTCCGCAGGGCAAAGTTTCACCCCATGGAGATGCAAAGGGAGGTTGTCTCACTAATGGAGCATAAAGTTGGATTTGGGCTTTTGGTTAAAAACCCATTAAGAGATTACTATATATATGTTACCCTAATTCATTGCCTAAACCACCTCTCCATTGTGCTAAGGAGGGAAGCCATTACACCACTCCACCATCCTATTACACCATCCATTAGTAGTAGTAATCTAGAAAAATCCTCCAAAATTCTAGTAGTTTATTACATAGTAATTAGTAGTAGATCTACAAATTTCCATCAACAATTATCTAGATTTCAAGGTTGTAAGAAGATTATTCAAGTTTTATTTGAAGATTTGTTGGGTTTATTGGAGGATTAGTGACAAGTTCTCCATTTTATTCATCAAAGATTCAATCTTTATCTATGATATCTTCTTATTTCTTATAGATCTACATAGTTGGTATAATTCTCTTCCACTCCCTAATCTCTAGTTTAGTTTTTGTGTTGTTTTCTCATCATCATCTTGTTTAGATCTAATTAATATGCATGTTGTGATGATTTCCATAATGATGTGTGAGTAGATTTCTTGTTGGGAGTTTAGGGATGAGGGCTTGGATTATTTGAATATAGGGATGTTGGTGGGTTGCTTGCATGTTTTTTTTTTTTGGTAAAGGGTAAGTATATATATATTCGAATGTTCAATGTACAAATCAGTGACTACATCAATTTATGTAGCCATCTAGCATCTCTAGTCCGAATAGGATATTTGATCTTACATAATATTCTATTCTTAACATCCGATTTTATTGCCTTAGCAATGCATTGTGGACGCTGCAATTTTTCTTCGATTCTGCACAAGTTCCGACTCTTCCAGATGTGATAGATCGCTGCATTTATCATTGCTCTCAGGATATTACATTGAAGCTTGGAACCCCGAATTTTAGTTGCCCAATCAAGCCCATTACGACGCGGGATCGACTTCCCTACCCACTCACCAAGTAGCCCCATTACTCGCGCACTCCACCTACAACCGAAAAACAAGTGCTCCAGATTCTCCTCCTCCTCTTCACAAAAATAGCATCGGTCAGAATTCGCTACCCCAACCCGTGCCAATTTTTTCCTAGTGTTTAAAGCCCCCCTAAACACTAGCCAAGAAATGAAACTATGTCTCGGGACACTCCAACCACACCAGACCATTCTAGCCCAAGGAATTTTCGGCCTAGAAGGTCTAAGCTCATGGTAAGCACTCGAAATAGAATAACAAGTACTCGATCCATGCCAAAGACCATTTGCAAACATGCTTTTAATTTTCTCCTTAGCCTGACAAATTCTTCTCCACGCCCAAGTAGCCTCTGTGTTGGGTTTATAATCACTCCAATCTCCTCCCTTAAGATAGATGCTATTAACCCATCGAACCCAAAGACGATCTGGTTGGTCAAAAACCCAAGAGGCTAGCTTAGCCACCGCAGCCTCATTCCAAATATTTAAATCTCTGATACCCAAACCACCTTCTTCCTTCGGGCAACATAAATTCTCCCAGCTTACTAATGCTCGATTAGTTCCTTCCACCCCACCTTCCCATAAGAAGTTCCGGCAAATAGACCTAATCCGAGCCATAACATACTTCGGGATAATAAAAACCATGGCCCAATAATTATGCAATTGAGAAAGCACAGATTGAACCAGAGTTAGTCTACCCGCATAGGATAATTTTCTCGCACCAATGCTCGAAATTCTCGCAATCATGCGAGCAATCAATATACCACAATCAGCCTTCCCTAATCGATTACTTTGGATAGGTAGCCCAAGATAACGAAAAGGAAAATTACCTTCCACACAGCCAGAATACTGAAGTATCTCAGCCTTCCTGTTAGCATCGACCCCAGCAAAATACGCGTGAGATTTGCCTACACTTATACTCAGCCCCGAGGCCCTACTAAACATAGCAAAAGCCTGCCACATGAACTCCATCGACTCTTTCTCCCCTTTGCAGAAAAGGAGTAGATCGTCAGCAAAAAGTAAATGTGTCAGTTTCAGTGCCGCACACTTCGGATGATATTTAAATCTCTTATCCAATCCCCCGTGTGTCATGATTCGCGAAAAATATTCCATACAAATCGTGAACAACAACGGTGACATTGGATCGCCTTGCCTGAGGCCCCTCTTCCCCCGAAAGAAGCCAAAACTATCACCATTAGCACTCAATGAATACGAGACGGTCTCAATACATTCCATAATCAATTTCCGAAAATGATCAGGAAAATCGAGAGCCCTCAACATCTGGTCCACAAAACACCATTCCACCGAGTCATACGCCTTATGAATATCCACCTTGAACAGACATCGAGGTGAAATCCTCCCCCTCTTATACAACCGGACAAGGTCCTGACAGATCAGTACATTCTCCACAATACTTCTTCCTTCTATAAAACCTCCTTGCATAGGAGATATTATATCAGGCAAAACTTTAGACAGTCTGGAACATATAATCTTCGCAATGCATTTATACAATACATTGCAACACGCAATCGGTCTAAACTCTTTCACAGACTGAGGTCTATTCACCTTCGGAATCAGAACAATATTAGCACAATTCAGCTGTTTGAGTAATTTACCTGATTTGAAGAAATCCTGAATAGCTTGAACAATGTCATGCCCAACAATGTCCCAAGCATCCAAGAAGAACTGACTCGAGAAACCATCCGGACCCGGCGCTTTATTCCGATGAATACTCTGTAAGGCAATCTTGATCTCCTCCTGGGTAACGTTCGCCTCCAACAGCATTTTATGCTCAAAAGAACAAACTTTACCTCTTCTGACCAAGCTCATCTTGACCGGCTCCACGCTCCTAGATTCACCCAACAAATTTTTGTAAAAACGAAGAAAAGCGGATTCAATCTCCTCCTTATTGCTGCATTCCCGACCATCCTCGTCCGTTATCATCACAATAGCGTTCTGAGCTCGTCTGGCTCGTAGGAGCCCATGAAAGTATGCAGAGTTCATGTCCCCGTCTTTAGCCCATCTTTGTTTACTCTTTTGGCTCCAAAAATCCGCTCTCGACTCCAGCAAACGGCTCACCAAGTCATTAACTTCAGCCTCCTCTCGAAGCTTAGCCGCTGACTTATCCGTGCGTAAGCCGACCTGCATTTGTTCGAGTCTCGCTGCTGCCTGCAAGTATCTATTCTCGATGTCCGAGAACTCAGCTGTATTTAACAGCTTCAATGGACGCTTCAATTTGCGTAATTTAGAGACCACCTGAAACATAGGTGTTCCCCTTATTACGTGACTCCAAACATTAGCCACACAATTTTTGAAACTTGGGTCCTTGCTCCACATGTTCATATATTTAAAACTCCTATTCCTCCTCGAAGGAGCATTCTCCAATTGCACAATGCAAGGGCAATGATCAAACGTACCTTCGGGAAGGAAGTTTGCAAACCCATTCGGGAATAGATTTGTCCAATCATCGTTGACCAAACATCTATCGATCCGACTAAAGACCCTCGTCTCACTCACTTTATGCTTATTGTTCCAAGTAAACCAAGACCCGGCGGCCTTATAATCATTCACTTCACAATTCGCTAGACAATCCCGAAATTGTCCCATCGCTTCCTCCGAATTGACCCCACCAAGCCGTTCACGAGCATCTACAACACAGTTGAAGTCACCCATGATCATCCAAGGCCCATTTCGAGCATAATTCTCCAGTCTCCTCCAAAGGTTTACTCTTTCAATGGAAGAATTAAAGGCATAAACAAAAGTAAGCCAATATTCCTTCCCCGAGGTAGTAGACACTCTGACATGGATACTTTGGCTACTATACTCCACAATCGTCATATTCACCCTCTCATGCTTCCACAAGAGCCAAACACGACCTCCTTTATGACAATGACTATTAGTAGTAATACTCCATTCATGAAATATATTCCTATGAACTCTAGCATAAGACTTATTTTTTATTTTAGTTTCCAGTAACCCAAAAACATCAACCTGCTGCTTTCTAATAAAATCACAAATAGTACGCTGCTTATTTATATTACACATGCCGCGTACATTCCAGCACCCAATATTATGTACCTCCATGGATAACTATTTCAAGACCGACCCCATCCTTTTCTTCACCCCCTTTCTTTCTAGGTGAATCACCTTTAACAATCTCAGCAAAAGTGGAACCATTAAGCCCTCTCGTTGCAGCCTGCTTTATAGGATCCTGTTTGGCAGCATCATTCTGCACAGGACCTGAAATTCCTGCAGCAAACTTACGCACTCCAGCAGCAGTCTTCACAGGTCCACCGACAGCAGTTTTCAACACCGAAACCCTCTTCTGTTTAGCCTCTACACGAGCTTTTCTTAGCTCCTCACTCTTACATTCCATATTATCATGCCCCTACCCACGACATTTAGTACATAGGATAGGTTTCCACTCGTATTTGACGAGAATTTCAATCAAACAACCATTTTCGTCCAAAAATTTAATAGAGTTCTTAAATTTTTGTCCCAACTTAGCCATAACCAATACCCTAGCATAGCCCAGCCTGGTTCGTTCCTCCGTCGCTAAGTCAGACTTAACGTACGGACCAACCAACGAGGCAATCTTAGGTAGACACCTACCCCAATATTTCAAAGGTAAGTCATGGAGTTGAATCCAAATTGGAACCTCATGAACGTCCTCCTTATCAAGTTTCGCATCAGGGGTCCATTCCTTCACTATAAAGGGTTTATTATCAAACATAAAAACACCTTGATTCAGAATTTTTACCTTCGCATCTTTTTCTTTGAACCGGACTACAAATATGCCATTCGGAATGAATGAGATTTTGTCAATCCCATGCTCCTTCCATATTCTTTTGACGTACCCCTCAATGACTTCCCATGGAGGGTTGGCTCCTAAGATGAAACAGTAGATTGCATTGCTCCAATATTCTATCTCATCTTCCATATCATCTTCTGACAATCTCAACAATTCTTCCTCCTCTTCAGCATCAACAATTTTCTTTCCATCCCTTTGTTTCCATCCACTGTTACCCTCATTCAGTTTCGTTTCAGGGACATACTCAGAGACATCCTCTGAAACTTCCTCCGTGTCAGAATCAGAGTCGAAATTAAGCCCTGGAATGTCGTTCAACGTGTTATTATTCGAGGATTGATCATCCTCAATATTCACGTTCAATCTCGAACTCGACGCAACCTTCTTAATCAGTTCAGTTTTTGCAGCCCTAGTCACCGGTTTCGGTCCACTTGCTGCAACCCTCGTCTTCTTCTTCATGGTGCCACGCAATCCAGATTTGTCAAAGTCAAAACTGATTGCGTCTAAGATCGAATCGCACGCAAACGGAAATGGTGAACGCCCTAATCGCCTGGAACGGAGGAGAGAACGAACGTTTTTTTTTTGGTTGCTTGCATGTTGGTTTATCTTATTTATGGTGTTATGTCATTGTTGTTTTAGTCCGGCCAACTAGACCATCCTTGACTAATTTCTATCAATATGGGGAAATTCGGAGTAGAAATTACCATGACTAGGGACTTACCCTCATTTGCCGTGAAAGCGGGATTTTAGGTGAGTTTATCAATATTGCGACAAAAACTCGATTCCGACCTTCTTAGACTCCAAGTACCGAATTCCGACTTCTCCCCAACGCCTTTCCCTAGATTGACCACCCTTAGCTATTTCTCTAGATGTTCCCTTAGTTTAGACTCGACCATAGTAAAAACCCCCTTCTAAGACATCGAACACGACACTTTAAGCTTCACAAACACACCGTTCCCTGTGGACCGACCTCAACTTACCACGATTACTCTAGTAGTTTTTGTGTTATTCCGAGTCTTACAAATATCGTTTGATCCCCCGTCCTTCGTTAACGACCGATCCGATTGGGAGGCGATCAAAATGACGCCGTTGCCGGGGAACGGCTAGTTGTTGTTGTGTTTTTAGTTGTTGTGTTTGATTCTTTCCCTTCTCTCTTTTCCCTAGTGCCGCGAGGTGCTAGGAGTCTTACCATTTAATTGAGTTTTATACCCAGGAACACGTCATCGCCCTTGTGGTTCGATCCGGAACCGGAAAGGACTTTTAGAGCATTGTGTTTTCGAGGAAATAACTCAACCACCATCATTCCACATCCTTCATTATCACCTCCTAACCTTAATCCCATCCTACCACATTCACCTTCTACACCTTCTACATCACATAACTCCACTCCAAACAATCCTTCCATACCTTCCACTTCACAAAATTCACCACCACCACCACCATCAACGAGAACACCACCACCAATTCCATCCCCTCCAAATTCTCCAAATCCACCAAATTCAAATCCACCATCACCACCAATCCAACCAATGGTGACTCTAGGTTCGCACTCTCAACTCACACATGAAGAAACACCTTCTCCCTTCGATTTCGGAGAGATTCCCGAGGATTATGAATTGAAAGCTTCTTTGACCAACGCGGTCCAACAAGATACATTTCACGGCTTTTCTCAAGAAGATGCTCAAGAGCACATCGCTTCATTTAAAGAAAAATTAGTAGGAGCCGGTCTCAATGGATTAACTTCATGCCAATTGCATCGCTTATTATTTCCGAATACCTTGAGAGATGGAGCTCGTAGATGGCTTCAAGGTCATCCCGCTAATACTTTCACAACATGGGCTCAACTGTCTAATGCCTTCTTGGAGAAATATTTTCCGCCGTCAAAGACTAATCAATATCGCATGGAGATACAAACATTCAAGCAAGATGAATTTGAAAGCCTAAGTGAGGCTTGGGAAAGATTATGAGACTTGTTGCGCAAATGCCCACATCATGGAATACCCGATTGGCTAACCACCCAAACGTTTTACAACACCCTTTCATCGAGAACCAAGGAAAACCTCAATTCGGCCACCGGAGGAGACTTTTCTTCTCTCACCGATGAGGCATCTAAGAATCTTATTGAGAAGATGGCAAGGAGTGATTCAAGAATGGGTCAATCGAGGGATTCTAGAAACAAAGTTGAAGTGAACTCATCTACGAGTTCTAATGAATTGAAATTCCAAACGGAACTTGAAGAATTAAAAAGGAGAATGGATGCCATGAATTCTAAGCCCACTCCTAGAGGTATGTACCAAATTCAAGGGAGTGTTCCTCCAAGGCAACTATCACCTCCAAAGCAATTAACATGGGAAGTTCAATGTGATCATTGTGGCAATCATAGTCATGATTCTAGCTTTTCCATTCCTAATGAAGAAGTTTATGTTGAAGAGCCAAATGAAGTCCAAGCTATACAAGTATATGGGCAAAGACCTCAATTTGATCCTTTTTCTAATACTTACAATGCCGGCACAAGATTTCATCCTAATTTCTCTTATGGAAATCAAAATGTTCAAAATCCGATGTCGCGCGCCCAAGGGAGTCAAATGAGGCCATTCAATCAAAGTCAACGAAGGCCCTTTAACCAAGGTCCTCCAAAGATGCCCCCAAATACGCCTCCTCATCAAAGGAGCAACTTCAATCAACAAGGTAGCAACTTCCATGTTCCTAACAATTACAACAATTACCAAAATCAACATGGTAATCACTTTAATCATGGATACAATCAAGGGTTCCAAGGAAATTCTCATGGTAACCAAGGTTACAATCAACAACCATTTAATCAACCCTCTCAATCTTATGGCCAATCAAGTAATTCTCAATTTGGTCAAGGAGGTCCTTCATGGGAGAACTATAATGATTTGCATAGAACCGTTGGCCAACTATGGAATGAACATCAAGATACTAAGGCAAGGCTACAAGTTTGGGAATCACAAGAAGCAACAAAAGCCTTAGCCGCACCAATTCATCCACTCCATGGTTTGCCCGGTCAACCTCAAAACCCAAGAGATCCTTCACACCAAGCAAATGCCGTAATTTTGAGAGGTGGCAAAGAACTTGAGGACCCATATAAGAATTTGAACTCAAACACCAAAACTACCCCATCCGAGGTTAATCAACCAAGTGCACCACAAGAATCATCTCCCACTTCCCCCAAACAAAACCGGGGAATACAAGCGGAGTTTGATATCCTCCAAAATGCGGAGAATGAATTAAGAGAACAAAGAAAGAAGAAAGAGCAAATGGAAGCCGAAGAAACCAAAAGAAAAGAGGAGGAGCGATTAGCCAAAGAAGAAGAAGAATCCAATGTTCCACCGCTTCCTGCTTTTGTTCCTCCATTGCCTTTTCCCGAGCGAGCTAAGTCACACAAGGAGAATGCTCAATTTATCCGTTTCGTGGATATGTTAAAGAAAGTAGAGGTAGCTTTACCTTTCACCGAGGTAATTTCTCAAATGCCCCTCTACTCTAAGTTTTTGAAAGATGTCTTGACTAAAAAGAGAACAATAGAGGACAATGACTGTGTCTCTCTCACGGGTCAATGTAGTGCCATTCTTATGAACGAAATGTCAAAGAAATTAGATGATCCCGGTAGCTTTTTCATCCCTTGTCGGGTAGGAAATGTTGTTGTTAATCAAGCTTTTATGCGACCTTGGGGCTAGTGTTAGTTTGTTACCTTATTCTATTGCTAAAAGACTTAGTGTGGGGGAGATGAGACCCACTAGTATGTCGATTCAACTTGCAGATAGGTCTGTCAAGTACCCACTTGGGATACTTGAAGATGTACCCGTTCAAGTTGGTAAGTTCTTCATCCCCTCCGACTTTGTTGTCATGGATATGCCCGAAGACACTATTACCCCCATTATCTTAGGTCGACCTTTTATGGCTACCGGAGGTACTATAGTTGATGTTAAGAATGGAAAGTTGTCATTTAACATAGGGAACGAGTCGGTAAGTTTTCCCTTTCTCAAGCTCTTAAACAACCAATGATTGAACAAATGAATTCCATTGAAGTTATTGATAGTTTGGTTGAGTATAGCTTGATAGATGATGATAAGCAAGAAGAGGAACCATTTGACTCTCCACCTCTTGAAGAAGAATGTTTGCATGATGAAAAGGTAGAACCACTACTGGTGGGTAAGAGTATGGTATCTTCTCCTCCTAATCATGAAATTAAACCACTCCCCTCTTCCCTCAAATATGTTTTTCTTGAAGGAACTAATTATCCCGTTATCGTCAATGCTACCCTTGATGGACCTCAATTGGAAAAACTTTTAATTGTTTTGAGAAAGCACAAAAAGGCCATCGGATATAGCATTGCCGACCTCCAAGGCATAAGCCCAAATGTTTGCATGCATAGGATCATCCTTGATGATGACCACCGTCCTTCGGTTGAGGGTCAACGTAGGTTGAACCCCACCATGAAAGAGGTTGTCATGAAGGAAGTCCTCAAGTTGTATGAGGCTAACATTATATACCCAATAACCGGAAGTAAATGGGTTAGTCCCGTACAAGTTGTGCCTAAAAAAGGAGGAATGACGGTTGTTAAAGGAGAAAAGGGTGAGTCAATATCTACTAGGACTATTACCGGTTGGCGCATGTGTATAGACTATCGTAAATTGAACACGGCCACCATAAAAGATCATTTCCCCCTTCCCTATATTGATCAAATGCTTGAAAGATTGGCGCATCATTCTTATTTTTGTTTCCTCGATGGTCATTCCGGATTTCTTCAAATTCCTATTCATCCCGATGACCAAGAGAAGACCACTTTTACTTGTCCCTATGGCACCTATGCTTATAGAAGGATGCCATTTGGATTGTGTAATGCGCCGGGAACGTTTCAAAGATGTATGATGGCTATTTTTTCCGATTTCATTGAAAAATCCATGGAAGTTTTTATGGATGATTTTAGTGTCCATGGTACATCTTTTGATTCTTGTCTTGAAAATCTTGATCAAGTGTTAGCTCGATGTGAAGAGTATAGACTTGTTTTAAATTGGGAAAAGTGTCATTTTATGGTTAAACAAGGTGTTGTCCAAGGTCATATTGTTTCTAATAAAGGAGTTGAAGTCGATAAGGCGAAAGTCTCTGTAATTGAGAACTTGCCACCACCTACGAATGTCAAAGGGGTGAGGAGTTTTTTAGGTCACGCTGGTTTTTATAGACGATTTATTAAAGACTTTTCCAAAATTGCTAAGCCTTTGACTTCTTTGCTTATGAAAGATGTACCTTTTGTTTTTGATGACTCGTATCTTGAGGCCTTTTGCAGGATAAAGACCGCTCTCACTACCACACCGATTATCAAAGCTCCCGATTGGAATCTTCCATTTGAGATCATGTGCGATGCATCCGATTTTGCCGTTGGTGCCGTTCTAGGTCAACGGGATGATAAGAAGCTACATGTGATTTATTATGCAAGCAAGACCTTAGATGAAGCCCAATCGAGGTACACCACAACCGAAAAAGAGATGCTTGCCGTTGTCTATGCCATGGAGAAATTTCGAAATTATGTTACCGGTTCCAAAGTCATTATTCACACCGATCATGCGGCCATTCGTTACATAATGTCTAAAAAGGAGACAAAGTCCCGACACTTTCGGTGGGTGCTCCTTTTACAAGAATTCGATATTGAGATTAAAGACAAAGTCGGATCGGAGAACTTGGTAGCGGATCATCTTAGTAGACTAACGGTTGGTAAAGAGCGCAATGAAGAAGATGGCATTCCCATCAATGAAGCTATGAGAGATGAGGCCTTGATGGCCGTTGAAACTATTACACCTTGGTATGCCGATATCGTCAATTTCTTAGTGTCTCATTTTATTCCGGACGATTATTCCAAACAAGAGAGGAAGAAACTACGTTATGAAGCCCGACACTATTATTGGGACGAGCCTTATTTATTTCGCCGATGCGTAGATGGAATTTACCGACGATGTGTTACGGCCGAAGAAGGATATAATATTGTGAAGCACCTTCACTCGACATCTTATGGTGGACACTTGGCCAACCAAAAGACAATTTCCAAGGTTCTCCAAAGCGGGTTTTGGTGGCCTTCCATGTTTAAGGACATTCGAGCTTTCATTCTCACATGCGATGCATGCCAACGAAGTGGCAATATAATAAGAAGAAATGAGATGCCCCTTCAACCTATCTTGGAGATTGAATTGTTCGATGTTTGGGGCATTGATTTCATGGGTCCGTTCACATCCTCGTTTGGTAACAAGTATATTCTAGTCGCGGTTGATTATGTCTCAAAATGGATCGAGGCCGTAGTTTCCCCCACCAATGACTCCAAGGTTGTAATCAAGCTTTTCAAGAACGTAATTTCCCCGAGATTCAGTACGCCTAGAGCCATAATTAGTGATGGAGGCACTCATTTTAGGAAGGATACCTTTGAACACCTTCTTAGCAAGTACGGTATCACCCACAAGATGTCCTTAGCCTACCACCCTCAATCAAATGGGCAAGCCGAGATCTCCAACCGTCAAATCAAGGGAATTTTAGAGAAAGTTGTAAATACACACCGAAAGGATTGGTCATTGAAATTAAATGACGCCCTTTGGTCATTGAGGACGGCTTAGAAAGCACCGATTGGAACCACTCCTTATCGTCTTGTGTATGGTAAAGCTTGTCATTTACCGGTGGAATTAGAACACAAAGCCAAATGGGCAATCAAAGAGCTAAACTTCGATGAGAGTGTTGTAGGAAATAATCGCCTTCTCCAACTACAAGAATTGGAAGAACTAAGACTTGAGGCCTACGAGAATTCGAAGATCTACAAAGAACGAACTCGCCAATGGCACGATTCTCGAATTCTTCGTAAGGACTTCTCCGTTGGTGATAAGGTATTACTCTTCAACTCTCACTTTAAGCTCTTTCCCGGTAAGTTGAAATCAAAATGGTCGGGTCCATTCGAAGTGACCGGAGTGCAACCATATGGATCGATAGAGATATCTAGCCCGGAAATCGGGAAGTTTATGGTTAATAGGCAACGTTTGAAGATTTATCATCCCGGTCATATTCGTAAGACCTTTGCTACTGTGAAGTTTGATGAGCTCCCATCGGGGAGCGATGTTTGACCCCCTCTCGAAATTGATGTAGGTTTGGTGGTATCCTCAACAACCACCTTGTATATATGTATCATATTTCTTTGAGTTTATTAGTTTTGTTAGCTTGAGAAGAATGATTGAAATTGGATTTCACTATGGAGCTAAATTTGGATGAAGACCAAGCATTTGGAGAAGTTATGGAGCTTAATCGAAGACCACAAGCATGTTTGTGGGAAAAATTGATTATGTAATGTGAGTCGAGTCATACATT
This sequence comes from Agrostemma githago, assembly GCA_958450325.1. Taxonomy (NCBI): domain Eukaryota; kingdom Viridiplantae; phylum Streptophyta; class Magnoliopsida; order Caryophyllales; family Caryophyllaceae; genus Agrostemma; species Agrostemma githago. Next base: position 51,257,768 of record OY288256.1, read on the forward strand.
TGAATCTCTAGGTGATTATTGAAGAGCCATAAAATGGCAAGGCGGAAAAACGCAGCAAAGAAGACCGCCGGGTGAAACTTCGCCCGGTGAGACTCGACCAGGTGAAACTTCGCCCCACGGAAAATTTGCCAAAATTGCCGGAACCGAAGAATATACCACCGGGCGTAATTTCGCCCAGTGAGATTTTGACCGGGTGAAATTTCGTCCGGTGGAAAAAGTTGGCAAAAACGATTTTTACGACGAAAAGTCGTCGGGTGCAATTTCACCCGATGGTGCCCGACCGGGTGAAATTTCACCCGGCGGCGTGAGCTGGCCGGATCACCTACACTTTTACTCACTCATTACATTTTCATCTCCCTCCAACAATTTACCTCAACATAACTTTCCCTCCAAATATTTTTACACCAAATTTTTACCACCAACTTTAAACTTTCACTTTCCCTCTCAAAACACCCTTATTTATACCACCTTTTATTACCTCACTCATCATTTCACCCTTTCAACCATCACAAAATCATTACACCACCTTCCATACAACATATTCAACCTCCATTCATAACTTCATTCCATACTTGGGTGAATATTTATTTTGGGTTTTTGAAGAAAGGAGAAGCAAAAGTTTTGGGATTTTTCTTGCAAATTATTATCATGGAGACAAGAGCTCAAAGAGGCGCGCGTAAACAAGGTATGGCCTCGACTTCTAATCCTTCTAAATGTTCATATTCTAGTAAGTCTGCTAGGCCTAAACTTTACCGTGCCCTAATTCACCCCTTGCTCGTACCTTCTCTGAAAAGAACTTTCAAAGTACGAGATGGCCTTGTCCATTTACAATGAAAACTCTAGGAATTAAGAACGATATTAGAGAGTTATCGTCTAGAATTGGTATTAGTAAACTACTTGATTTTGTGCCGTGCACAAACAAAGACTTGACTTGTGAGTTATTAGGTAGCTTTACAATCGATAACCCGACCGCACCTAAAGAGTTCAAATTTAATTTGTTTGGTAGAAATCACTGTTTAAATATTTCCGACTTTAGCTTAGCACTGGGTATTTCCTCATCGGGTACCGGACTAAGTAGACCCCAAAGTGATTCGCAAAGTAGTGCGACTAGGAGAGACTTATGGAGGCGCATAGCGCCGGGTCAACGTGATTTTGAACCCAATTCTAATTTTACCGCTGAAATCCATAACCCAGCCATTCGTTATTTCGCACTGTCTTTTGCCATCTATCGACAATATCATTAACCTCAATGTGTGTGTCTTACAATTGATATGTGACTCTTTACTCGGTAACCTTTATCCCCTAGACCTACCTATTGTCGTGGCGTTACACTTTCATCAAATTATCATTGACCAACGCCCCTCTATCGACTGTGGTGGTCTTGTGACTGTAATAGCAAGAAATTTGGGTTATGCGACCGACCATCTTAAACCACATGACCCCCGTGTCTGGCTTGACGAGGCTTATTTCCCTACTTGGATATTTCACGTACCTGACCACCGCCTCGTCTCTCTTAGCCATGACCGAGCCTTAATTGTCCCCAGCAAAAACAAAACCAATATTTATAACCCTCGTAATTGGGACCTACCTCCAGGTCCCTGTGAATTCCGACTGAACAACTCGGAGGATGTAGGAGTTTGGGAGTATGCCGGTGAAGGAACTCCCACGGCCTCCTTTGCGTCAAATGACTATTCAGACTAGACCCCCCTATAAGAGTCGGTAGATTATGTGGTTCGTATGTGTTGTGGGTAAATATGTGTGGAGTCGGTGAGTCTTAATCATCTATCATTGTATGTGAATTAATGTTGTTCCTTGTTCCCTGTCCCATTATTATAATCATTGTGATCGTTTTATCTTGAATAAAATTGCAAGCTGTCCCACCGTCCCATTTAATGATTTTTGTGGCCGTCACGGCCTTGGTAATGCTCCCGGTCTCTTGGCGATGTGATTACGCCATTGACCCCCTTTTGAAAAATCCAACTTTTTAAATCAAATTTTTCTCAATTTTTCTTAATCCAGGCTAGGTGACTTGACTACACCTACCCCCAATTTTTCTCCCTTTTAGTTTTATTTTATTTCATTTTCATTTTCTTAGCCACTTGTCTAGGGTCTAGGTGATGTGATTGCACCTAGGCCCGCCACTATCTTATTGTTTTCTTTATTTTATTTTATTTTCTTTTCTTTTTCTTTTCTCAAAAATTTTGAAAAATCCAAAAACATTCAAACAATTATAAAACCCAAAAACATTTAAAAAATTATAAAAATCCAAAAAAAAAAAAATTCTTATTTTTCTTTTTCGTTTTTCTCGTTTTTCTCGTTCTTCCCTACTTGTCCATTGAGGACAATGTACAGTTTTAGTGTGGGAGGGGAGTCTACTATCTTTCATTTTTCAAAAATCCTTTTAAAAATCCATAAAAATTTGAAAATTTTGAAAAATTCGAAAAATCAAAAATATTTTCTTTTCTTTTTCTTCTCTTTTCTCGTTTCTCGTTATGTTTCGTGTCCCGTGTATGGTCTTGTTCTCTACTCTTACAGGTAACCACCACCTAAATAGCGCGAATTGAAGAGATTATGAAAGCACCGGCTAGGTAACTTCCTTCCTTCTTTCTTCTTTAATTTTGTAAAGGAGTTAGGTTGTTGATATCGGAGGCTCTCGAAGTGAGCATTTTGGTGTTGTGGTTGATTATGCTTGAACGTTGATGGAGTATGGAGTACATGACCTTACTTGTGTTTTCTTTTACTTGATTTTTCATTTTCGTGTGTTTCGTTTTGTTTTACTTTTGTATAGTGTGTCTAGGATTAAAACTTTTCGAAAACCCGATTACAAATCTTATAACAAGAGTTTACATTCCATTGTAGATTTTGGACCTTAGTCTAGTAGAATGACTCTTAGGAAATGAATTTGTTGATCCTTTAGCTTTGAGTCCACCTTTTCTACTAGAGGTTTACTTCGGGGTTTGCATTTGACCACCTTGACCACCCATGGAGGAGTTAGGCCTTGGTTCCCGCATCCCGTTTTATAGGTGACCTTGCTCGAATGACCAATGCACCTTTAGTCCAAATCCTTTCCATCTTTTGTAGGTTATCCGGAATGGCGCGCGTTCTCGATTACCTATTTTTCCTTCACCTATACATCATCACAATAAGTTTACACAAAATAACCTCCAAGCTTGGTTACAAACCACATCAAAAAGTCAAAAAAGGGCAAACCAAAGCAAGAGAAAAAGGGCTTAAAATTATGAAAAAGAAAAAAAAAAAAAAAAAAAACCTTTGATCGATTCGTCGCCGTGAAGTGCCAACTAGAGGACCAAGTCCCGAGGTTGGAAGATAGCGGTGATGAGTCGATCCATCCCAATAATTGTTAACACTCCACTTTTTTATTTGGGCTAATTTAGGAAATTCGAGTTTTGGAACGACCCTCTTGGCTTAGCCAAAGAGAGCGGGACTGCACCTACCTACAGTGTCAAACGAATCCATGGTTCACTTTTTCCACTCCATTATACGCCCCATAATACCCCTTTAGAAGATTAGGCGGACCTAGCTAAGTTATCAACATCTATATTGCTTAATTGTCATAGTATTAGGCTTTGGTCCTTGTTTACGTGGGTGATTTATCTTGGAAGTCTACTGTTGTTTTAGGTAAGTAATCGGTGTCTTTCCCCGCCGTCTCGATGAGGGATTCGGTGTTTTTTTTTTGCTTTGGATGCGTCTATTCTTTCGTGTTATATGTTTTTGTGTGTTTAGTCGCATCCACCATTTTGAGCAAGCCCCAACTTGCCTTGCATGGGAGTACTTTACCTCATAAGTATTTCGATGTGAGTTGAAGGGACGGAGCGGGCCCGTTAATTGCCCCGTATCGGCTTAGCATAGTCTAGCTACTAGTAGTAGTTTGTAATTTCTTTTTGGGTCTTTGCTCGAGGACGAGCAACGGTTTAGTGTGGGGGAATTGTTGTGTGCTAAATTTAGACCGTTTTTTCCTCCCATTTAGACCCGTTTTTCCCTCGTTTTGCGAGTCTTGAGTGCGATTATCGCCATATTTTGCGTACTTCTCGCATTAGCGTCCCTCTTTTGCGTTTTATGTGTTTTTGGTAGTTTTTCTATCAATTTTGATAGGTTTTGCTACAAAAATCACGATTGAGCTTCCACGAGCATAAGAGAAGGGAAAACCGTCCAAAGAGCAAAGCACACAACTTAAAGTTTAAAGCCATCCAATCGAACAAACGAAGAATGAGACAAGACTCGAGGCCACGAAAAATGCCGGGCGAAATTTCACCCGGTGAGACACCACCGGGCAAAATTTCACCCGACGGTAAAAGTGCCTCCCGAAGATTTTCCGAGCTTACCCACCGGGCGAAACTGACCGGGCAAAATTTCGCCCACCGGGTGAAATTTTGCCCGATGGGAAGAAGTGCCAAAAACGCCAAAAATGGAAGAAAATCTCACCGGGCGAAATTTTCACCCGGTGGGAATTATCGTCAAGTCCGCAGGGCAAAGTTTCACCCCATGGAGATGCAAAGGGAGGTTGTCTCACTAATGGAGCATAAAGTTGGATTTGGGCTTTTGGTTAAAAACTCATTAAGAGATTACTATATATATGTTACCCTAATTCATTGCCTAAACCACCTCTCCATTGTGCTAAGGAGGGAAGCCATTACACCACTCCACCATCCTATTACACCATCCATTAGTAGTAGTAATCTAGAAAAATCCTCCAAAATTCTAGTAGTTTACATAGTAATTAGTAGTAGATCTACAAATTTCCATCAACAATTATCTAGATTTCAAGGTTGTAAGAAGATTATTCAAGTTTTATTTGAAGATTTGTTGGGTTTATTGGAGGATTAGTGACAAGTTCTCCTTTTTATTCATCAAAGATTCAATCTTTATCTATGATATCTTCTTATTTCTTATAGATCTACATAGTTGGTATAATTCTCTTCCACTCCCTAATCTCTAGTTTAGTTTTTGTGTTGTTTTCTCATCATCATCTTGTTTAGATCTAATTAATATGCATGTTGTGATGATTTCCATAATGATGTGTGAGTAGATTTCTTGTTGGGGAGTTTAGGGATGAGGGCTTGGATTATTTGAATATAGGGATGTTGGTGGGTTGCTTGCATGTTGGTTTATCTTATTTATGGTGTTATGTCATTGTTGTTTTAGTCCGGCCAACTAGACCGACCTTGACTAATTTCTATCAATATGGGGAAACTCGGGGTAGAAATTACCATGACTAGGGACTTACCCTCATTCGCTGCGAAAGCGGGATTTTAAGTGAGTTTATCAATATTGCGACAAAAACTCGATTCCGACCTTCTTAGACTCCAAGTACCGAATTCTGACTTCTCCCCAACGCCTTTCCCTAGATTGACCACCCTTAGCTATTTCTCTAGATATTCCCTTAGTTTAGACTCGACCCTAGAAAAAACCCCCTTCTAAGACATCGAACACGACACTTTAAGCTTCACAAACACACAACGTTCCCTGTGGACCGACCTCGACTTACCACGATTACTCTAGTAGTTTTTGTGTTATTCCGAGTCTTACAAATATCGTTTGATCCCTCGTCCTTCGTTAACGACCGATCCGATTGGGAGGCGATCACTTGTCAAATTGAGTATTCAAATGAATCTCGATGTGTGAATAGGGAGGTCGGGTGGGGGTATAATGAGGTGGGGTGGGTTGTGTGAGGGGAGGGCTAAATGAGCTAGGCTGGGTAAAGGAAAATGGGGCGGGCTGGGTAAATAGATGGGGGAAGGAAAGATGGGTTGAGGTTCGGTAATAAAGAAGGGGCGTTGGGTTTCTATGAGTGGGGTGGGGGGGTTCGGGTTGGGCTCTGTTTTGGGTTGGGCTGGGAAATGAAAGGGGCGGGTGGGCTGGGCTGGGTAAGGCAAAGGTGGGAGTCTGGGTTTAGGTAATAAAGGGTAGGAAGGCAGGTTGGGCTGGGGAAATAAGGGAGATGAAGTGGGTTGTGTAAAAGGGGGTCGGGTTGTACTTGTTAATGGGGTGGAGTTTGAGTAATAAGATAGGGCGGGTTGGGTATGGGTGAATAAAGAAGGGGGGCTGGGTAAATAAGAGAATGGGGAGGGGATGAAGGTGGGTTGGGTTGGGTTAATGAATGATAGGGGGTTCGAATTGGGCTTGGGTAATAAGGAAGGGGTAAGGGTGGGCTGGGCTTGGTTAATGAAGAGGTGAGGCTTGGGCTGTGTAGTGGTAAGGGAGGGAGAGGTTAATGGAGGGGGGAGTTTTGGGGTAGGATTGGGTAATAAGGGAAGGGGGCTGGGTAAATATATTTGGTGAAGTGGGCTGGAGAGGGACTCGTCCCGGCCGTGACCTGGGCCTCTCGGTCGGGAGGCCTCACGCTCGTGTTTGGAGCGTCACGCTCAGATTCCAGTCCAGTGAGCTGTGTTTTCTGCATCTTTGGCTCATGGCCATGAGGGCCTTATCACGGTCAGGTCGTCTCCCAACCATGTCCTCCTCGACATGGCCGAGTTCGACCTCAGTAGTATGTCAATTTTGAGCACTTAGGGACCCGGCCATGTTGCCTCCCTCATGGCCATGTCGCCCTTGACATGGTCATGTTCCTCCCATTAGTCTTCATTCCTTATAGCCCCACCGAGCCTTCCACCCACATTAGGAATATAATACCTCGGGATCAAAATCCGATCTCAAAAGCTTATACCAATCTAAAAAACCGACATTCTAGCTCACGTCTTCCAATAAAAATCCCACCGAGCTTATACTTGTGGAAAAAATAGAAAACCGAGAAAGAAGGACTTGATCTTGATAATGGGACATATAAATAAACCTTCACTTGATTTATAAAAACTCATCAAAGCATCAAATCTTCTTGAAAGATCCATAAATCAAAACTTCATATAACAATAAAATCGCTCCCAAGATCGCTTCAATATTTTTCCTCAAATAACTCATAATAATTACTCATCAAACTTCAATCTTCCTACACAACTCCATAACAATCATTAAAAACCCCTCCCTCACATCTCTCAATGAAAATTCCAAATGACAAGAATTTTACACATAAAATCTAAAAATCAAAGAAAACACAAAATAATTCATAAAAATTAGAAAAAGAGGGAAGAGATATTTACAACATGATGGTTCTTGAGGAACTCCGTTAAACCAATGGTGGTGGATTTTTCATTCTTTTCCAACATGATTGCACATAATTCCATAGCACTCAAGGGCGTGGAGAAGCAAGTCGAAAGCACGAGCTACATCATCATGAAGGGTCGTTGAGTACCTGAGCCAAGCTATCATGAATAACTTCCAAGTCAGAAGCGAGAAGCGATCTTCAAATCCATTTTGTCCGGGTTTCTCATGATCTCCCGGGTCTTTCCACCCAACAAGCTTTACCGACCTCTTCATCCCTAAGCACCGTCTCCTAGCATAAACAAAGCTCGAGTTTCTAGCACAGTAGTCAAAAGGGGGTTTAGCCCTTTTATTTTCATCAATCATTCCCAAGTCATCAACAAGTTCCGGCCCAATGTCCCCAAATCCTAAAACATCGTTCTTCCCCACATCGTCAATAAGAAGAGATTTAAAACTCATACAAGTGGTTTCAATCTCTTCTAAACCAAGATCCAAGTTACACACAAGGGGTTCACAATATTTTATTGGATTTACACATATGGGCGACTTGATTCCATCATTCATATCCAATGACTTCAGAACTTCTAATACCTCATTCAACTCATTCCAAAGACTTTCTTTCCCAACTTCTTCTTCCTCAAAAATAGGCTCATAAGAAGTAGTGTGAAGGTCAAGAGGAGGGCAAGTTAAGGGGATTAAAGTTTCGACAAGAATGGAGGGGGTAGACTCTTGGATTTCCTCTACTTTATCGGTGTTTTAATCACCCAAATTAACCTTGAGTCTGTTGTGCATGGTTTCAACAAGGTCAATGGCAACTTCATTTTCTTCTTGAGGAAAAAAAAGATGAGACCCAATTGTGTTTTCATCAATGAAATTCTTCAAATTCCCACTAACATCATCCAATTCTTCACTATCAATGTCTTCATCAAGGATTATTTCTTTACTCATCTCGTCTTGGGTAGACAATTGAGGTTCTTCATAATGAGTCTCGCTTCTCAAAGGAATTCATTAGCGGCTTTATGATTGGGTTGTTCCCCTTCCTCAAATGAACATCCTTCATCAAGTTGTGAAGTTCGAGTTAAAAACATTAAGGTTTTAGCCGCTATAGCATTTAATCTAGCATCATATGCATCATTTTCCCTTTGACATTGGGCCATGAATTCATATTGATCTTTATGCATTTGGATGGCCATTTCTTGTTGACTCTTTTGCATTTGAAGAATTGATTGATATAACTCCAAGTTGAACATTTGGTGGTCATTGGAATTTTGGAATGCTCCTTGAAAACCTTGATGATGCCCAAGGGGTGGGGAATCATATGGTTGACAATGAGGTTGAGATGATGGGTAGTATGGTGGGTTTTGGGGAGATTGGCTTCCATAAGAAGAATTACGATTAAACATGGTGGGGTAAAAATGTTGATTTGAGTAATAACCACCATAATCATAAGATTGATAAGCATTCACTTGTTGGAAGTCATTTCTATGTCCTTGAAACCCAAACCCACGAGTCTCTTGATTACCTCATGAAGCTTGATAGTAGTTAGGAGACGTCATGGAATAGCTTTGATTCATAGAGAGAGAAGAGAAATTTATGGTGGCCTCTATAGGTGGGGAGTTTAGATCAATCTCCAAGTTTCGCTCGAAATCTAGGATTGTACCCGGTTGGGAACCTCTCAATCTAGCAATCGTTTGTTGATGAAGGTTTCGAAAAAACCTTTCCGGCTATGAGTTGTAAAGAAGAGGATGGTTACCACCTCTAGGCATAAACTGTAAACTAGGAGCAAACGTTAGACAAAAAAAATAAACTTCACACACACAAGAAGCAAAGAATAACAAAGAAGAAGAACACAAAAACAAAGACAAAGTCAAGTAAATAAGCAAACAAAGTTTAAACATACACCGTCCCCGACAACGGCGCCAAATTGATAGAGGGATTTGTTGTGGATCCTGACACCAATAAACCAACAAACCTAGGCTAGGTAGCAAGGGTAAGTCGGGTCGAACCACAAAGGACGGAAAAAAGGGTTTAGACTAGAGTTCACCTAAGGACTAGACTAAGTCACAAGGAAACAAGGGATAAGAATTATTGATGGTTAAGACAAAAATTAGGGACTAAGGAGACATAAACTAAACGATTTAATTAAAACTAAGATGAAACAACAAACAAGATGAATAATAGCTAAGAGAAAGAAGAAATAAATAAGGGAAGAGTAGGGTTAGGTCGGGTTCATAGGTGCATTAGGCTAGTGGGAAAAATCGAGACAAAGGTGTCACCTAGTCACTAAGGTAAGCTCGCACTGTCGTGACAAGAACGAACCCTATAACTTAAGCAAGTGACTACCCAAGACAATAGAATTCAATCACCAATCATGCATACAACAAGAAGAAAGATACTAGCAAGAGTAGTATTGACCACTACCACCCTAACAACGATTTCATCGAACATATGGCATACATGACAAGTGACTAGCAACAAAGATTCAACCTTTACCCACAATCAACCCTAATCACCCATGATTAACACCTAATCGCCCTACTAACCCCACAAGAATCTACTCACACATGCTTAAACTAAGAATAACATGAATAAGACAAATCATCCTAAGAACAAACACATTCATAATGGAGAATACACAAAGAGAAACAATAAACAAGATATAAAGATTGAAACTTTACTAACAATGGAAGATTAAAGGAAAAAAGGTAAGGAAGATTATACCCAACTAAAAAAGAGATGAAAAGATTGAAACTTGCACAAAAGGAAATCCAAAATCATCCACCAAGGTTGTCAATCTTGAAAGATTCTCCAAGAATTCCAATAACACAAGGGTAACTTGCTAAGTTTATGCTAAAATTAAAGAAATATCAAGGAAAAATTAAGATGAGATTAAGCTAAGGATGAGAGTTTTCTATCTAGGGTTTTTTTAATAACATTACAAGAGGGGGGAATTTATAGGGCTGCATGAATGAGGGAAATGAATCGATGAAGCGCGGAGGGAGCAGAGCCGTCTCGGCCGTGATGTAGGCTTCCCGGGCGTAAGAAGGTCCCGTTCCGGCCGTGAGTCCCTATGTCACGGTCGTGACACCTATGGCTCATTTCATCCTCTAGTCTTTACTTCACGGCCTACTACACGGCCATGTAACTTCCCGGGTCGACTTCTTCCTGCTTTTCCTTGGTCCTATTGAAATCTCGTGACTCGGAATAAGTCCTTACGATGTAGAACTAGGTTCCAAAAGCCGTGTTCTTGCCATACGAACCTAGAAACACAAAATATCTCAAGAGAAGACATTAGTAGCCCAAAAACCGCTTCTAAAAGCGATTAAACTAAGGAAAAACACGCAAAGCAAGAAGGAAAGACGATACAAATTAAGCATATCAAAAATTCAAACCTAGATGTTTAGAAGTATAAAGAGAGTAAATTGTATGAGAGAGAGTGAGCTCTCTAATCTGGTTTAAGCCCTTCTTAAATACACTTAGGCAAATCTGGAACTAATTAAGGAAACAGCTTGATCAACACGTGAACTGCCCGCGGCCCAGAAAATAGTTGGTTGACTAAGAATGATTCATTTGACTTCTGCAACCTCCCAAAACAATCGGCCGACTATTTTAATAGTCAATCGACTATCATTGACCCATTTCTGCTTTCTGCGTTCAGCTTGTTTCAGCTTTGTTTCGGCTCAAATTTGATTCGTTTTAGTTCCTTTGGCCTCCGTTCCTTCAAAAGGACAAGGTACACCACAAAGTAGCCAATTCGGGACAAAATGGTAGCTTACACTACTCGATAAATATGGGAATGCGTGTATAAAAGGCATAATATATGTATATAAAATACACGCATCAGGACGAGGGACCAAGTATGGTTGGTGAGAAGTGCTCGATGCTCGACATCCATAGCCGCGTGCCAATGAGGTTGGGAAAGGGATTATTTAATGGAGAGAGGAAAGGTGGTAGGAGAGGTAAGAGTGGTTGTGTGTACGTACTTGGGGTTCGGTTTTCGAATGCCCAAGGTGGACCGGGTAGACATGCGAGAAGATGGAGTGGGAATAGGCGGATTTGGTAGTTGAGGAGAGGGAGGAGGTGTTCGGTATAGAAGAGTTTGGGTGAGGAGTAGGTGGTGTTGATGAAGTGGTGGCCGATGGTGCAGGAGACATGGGAAACAGAAGGGGAAAGGAGAGTTGGCACCAGACGGTGGGGGTAATGGGTGATTCGACAGGTGTAGATGTGAGTTGATGGTACGGGAAGTTTGATTCGACAAATTTGACATGTCTCGAAGTATAGATTTTGTTTGTCCAAAGGTTGTAACAATGGTAGGCACCTTGGGTAGAGGAGTAACTTATGAAGATACATGGGGTGGATTTGGGGTTTGAAGATACCCAAAGTGGACTTGGTGGCTACTGGAGTGTTTGACAAACACCCGATGATGATCGGACAGCAACACGACATAATTTTATGATGTTTTAGATGATTTTTATATAGAACGGATCAAATAATTACTATGAGAAATTAATTCTACATCAAGGCGGTCTTAGTCGTGTCATTACGATCACGTCAACACTAACTAGAGTCAATTCCGACTCCAAGGCCCCGAATCGGTCCCGAAACGCAAAGTCAAACCCAAGTCAGCGCATCGGACCGAGTCAAACATCGAGATGCACACCCAACGCTCATCGTGCGCACTAGGGCTGAGTTTTAGAACTCTTGGAAAGCAAGCAGTTAACAAGATCACGTATATCTACGTTTTGGAAACTTTTCTAAATCGTATATTGAAAATCTCAACCGCATGACGTGTCGCGCTTGAGAATCATGTCGCCTGAGGCCAGGCACCTCAATTGTGGGTCGCACGACGTGCTGCGCCCAAAATCTCGGATTGAACCATAAGAAAAACTATATATACCCCCCATCCTCTGCTCATAATCGACACACCACAACTCTCCCCTCTCAAGAGCTCCACACAACTTTCAGCTATTTCTCTAGCGTCACACTCCACGACATTAGGAACGATCCACTAGATCGTTATCATCATGAAGCAACACTACTTTTCGGAGTTCTTACGAGTTCTTACTAGAAATGATGAATAATGGCACCTGTGTTGATCCGTTGACTTGCCCTCCACCGTAGCGAAGCGATACCGAAACCGTCATGTCCGATCTTAACCAAACTTTACATATCGCATTTTAATTATGCATTTTGATATCGTCATGTCCGATCTATGTGGATACTAATTCCACGACGCGTCCACCATTTGCACTCCAATTCGTTTTTTGTCGTCTGCATATCGTACTTCGTTTCATGTACATTCTAAGGGTGAAACTCCTCATATAACCAGACTTTATAGCTTTCGTATGATTTACCGCTATTATGACCATAATCGGATGCTAAATCACTTGACACGAAATCAAAACGTAAACAACTAACATTAATCAAAACGAGCAGTGGTCTAGTCCCGTATTAATCTCGATGCTCACACATCATGCGTGGCTTGACGCGTCTCTATTAATACAGAATAGACGCATTTTAAGCAGAATATCTGGTGAGGTATTTCACGAGAATGACTAATAATCTATATTATCATGTTAAAACTGATTTGCTAATACGAATACTAACTAGTACTCTCTACTCTCCTACGTGCATCTTTACATGGCATGTCTGTCTTGTGAAATCGCATGCAAAGACTATAAAACACTTACTTCGACTACAATTTACTTGTTCCTAAACCAATCGACATATCGGATGCATAGGACAATTGTTGTTACCGCATTTACACCACATTTGAACGAAATTATCCGCCCACCCAATGATTAGTAGAGACCGTTATGTGCGGGCGGGATGGGTGTTGACGTCTATCCGATGTTGGCTTCCCAATACGTACTCTCACACCTTACTCAGAATCTACAGTTTCTGGATGTCCAAAACCATTGGCAATGGGAGTCATTCTTGACACAGAATGCTTAAGAGTACAAGTCTCTATCTTAATGACCCCATGTCACTCAACTTTTAGTCAGCTAAGGATTAAAATTGACTTGAACGATTTCCGAGCATCCAATAGTTGTTCTGTGGCGACTCAACAAATCGACAACCAATTCGGTTTACTAAACTGCTCGCCAGACCAAATGATCCGGCCTTTGAATATTTACCACCACATCTCGATCGATTCAACTGAAACATAGATGCACCCATACATCTATCTAGTACAATTCCAATCGTCAATCAAATCGTGGTCCGACACATCGCCCCGAATGCGGTATCGGACTGGCCCAAACTGAAAGTCGGACCGTGTGGGTGGCCGCCGCAGAGTCTGCGTGGGTGCGCGCGACAATGGGTGGCAGCGTCAACAGGGTCAAGTTTGTGATGAGTATAGGGGCAAAGCCAAGGATAACAAACATAGCCAAAACTCCGTAGTTTAAAATAGTTGGGCTCTTTAAGGAAGAGTACGACACAGGGAGAAGAATTTTTAAGAGTAGGAGTAGGCATACGATTGATAAGATAGATGACGGTGACAAAGGTGAAGGACCAAAATGAGGAGGGTTGGGAGGCATAAGAGAGGAGGGCCATACTGGTTTCGACAATTTGACAGTGAGGACGCTCGACATAACCATTATGTTTGGGGGTATGTGGGGGTGAGGTAAGGTGGGTGATGCCATTATATGTGATGGAGGGAGTTAATTAAGATACTGACAACCATTATCAGAAAATATTTGTATGATGGGACGATTAAAATACTTTTCGATGAGAGCTTGAAAGCGAGCGAAAAAAGTGAAGGTGTCGGATTTATTTTTGAGAGGATAAATCCAAGTGTAGTTAGTATAATGATCGACAAAAATAACATAGTACTCATAATTATCGATCGAGTAAATAGGCGTGTCCATACATCGGAGAATAAAATTAAAGCTCGAGAGGAGCACTAGACGTGAGACTAGAAATAGAAAAAGGGTAGCTTGTGACTTTTATTTATGTCAAAAGCATTACAATTTCTAAACGACTTTATTGAGATATGGAGTTTAAGACTCGTACTAAATAGACTTAATATGGTAGTAGAGGGATGACCCAATTTATGATGCCAAGACACGGTAGAAGGAAGGTAGGTTGATGTGCTTAATTAATACCGTCTTTCCTTCTTGCTGTACTTGATATTCCTTAGTTTAATCGCTTTTCGAAGCGGTTTTTGTGCTACTAATGTCTTCTCTAGCAATATTTTGTGTTTCTAGGTTCGTATGGCAAGAACTCGACTTTTGGAGCCTATTTCTATGTCGTAAGGACCCATCCCGAGTCACGAGGTATCCTTAGAACCGAGGAAAAGCAAGAAAGAGCGACACTTAAATCGACCCACCCATGTCGATGGCCATGTCGAAGAGGCAAAATGAAGTAGCCTACTGCCATATGACCCGACCATGTAGCCATTCTTCACGATCATGTCGGGGCACTCGACATGGTCGTGTTGCCCCTCTACACAACCGTGTCACCTCTGTATGTCTAAAGCTTCGTCACTCCAGTTCCCCTACTTTGTGCAACCCTATATATACCCCCATTGTAATATTTTGTAAGACACGAAACCCTAGATAATTTCTTGCCTCTTTAAGATAGTTTATCCTTAATCTTACCCTAATCATTCTTCATTAAGCTTAATCTAGTTCCTAATTCTTGTAATATCTTTGAATTCTTGAAGACTTGTAGTGGATAATCCAATCTTGACAACATTGGTTATATTCTTGGGTTTATTTTATTCAAAGGTGGTTCCTTTCATTTTCCATTGTTAAGTTGGTATAATCTCTTCTCTTTTAGTTAAAGTTTGAATCTTTGTTTATCTTATTTGTTGAAAATTGTTTACATTTCAATATGAATGCTTTTACTATGAGTTTTATTATAATTGTTGTTTGTTCTCCATTAGCTATGTGTGAGTAGTTTCCTTGCTAGGATTAGTCGGGGAATTGGATGTCTTCATTGGTGATTGAGGGTATGTAGAGGGTGTTAGTGGTTGTTTATGTTGCTTCTTGGTTTTGTGCATGTGCCATGTTTGATGAAGTTGTGGACATGACATAGGTCCACCCCGACGCGAGTGCCGGGGTGACTCGATCGAGTGCCTGCTGTAGCGGAAAATCACGAAAAAAAAATCAAAAAAAATCAAAAAATCGGAGAAATCAGACAAATCAGAAGCGATATACCTGCAATAGGCGGGTGCTCCAGGTCAGATGAACCGACGAATCCCTATTACGATTATCCAAAACCTGGATAATTTCTCCATAATCTGCCAAGCCGGACTGTGCTCCGTCTCCATCAGATCAACCACAGTAAAAAGACGAACGTCACCCATGCACGACAAAAAATCCATGTGACCTTCAAAGGCATAAACGTGGAGCATACAAAAGGAGAAAGCCCTACGGCTGTGAATCGGTCTGACCCGGACGTCATGCGGGCTCATAAATTTCTCATCCAGGTCAATCAAAGAAATAGTATCGTCTTCAGTCATTCGAGATACTTCATTATGGGAAAGTCCTAAAAATTCTCGTAATTTCCTCCTTGGGTCGTGTACGGAAAATGGGACAACAGGACGAAGTATAGGGTTCCATCCTCCCACAGCAGCAATTTCCTCAGGTAAAGGGCAAATTTCGCCCCAAGGAAGGGCAAAAACATGATATTTATCGTCACAATAAGACAAACAAGCATCAAGAAAGTGGCGATCCACCTACATCTGACGGAACGTATACAGCTGAATAATACCCGTTTGGTTCAAAGCTACCTTATCCGTGTCCCTAAAGCGTCGGGACCATTCTTGCAGCATTGCGGTCAAGCGTTCAATTCCCTTGGCTGAATTTCTTGGAAAGAATAAGGAGCTTTCTTTTTTTTTAAGGAGAGGAGAATTGTGAAAAGTTGTGAGGAAAACTAAGACAGAAGATGGGTATTTATAATACCAAACCATGACAACCCTCTTTCCATAAAGTTTCCTAATTTTAGTGGGCTTAAGCATACAGGCCTAGTCTCGAATTCCTAAATGTTAGCAAAGGAATTGGTTATCCCGAGCATTCCTAATTTTCAAAAAGTCAAAATTTTCGAAAAATTTCAAGAAAATAAAATTCTAAAAATTCAATTTTTATTCCCCAGCACGAGTCGTGTTTTTCCTACGTGTTGCATGCAAAACTTTATGTAACTTATAAAGGTACGACTCAAGGCTTTAGAAACAAGCCCGCGCAGCTCACATATCTCCCCAGCGGAAAGCCCAAGACGGCATTTTCCCGAAATAACATGGGATCGGCTCATATATAGGCGCACCCAAGACTTATACAACAAGTCCGATTCCCCGCGGAGTTATCATCATCAACTCAGGTATGATTTCTGTCTTATGGCTGGCGAGCCCTTCACGCAAGTCTAATGGACTGTAAACGACCCGATCGGAAGTCTGCCAGGTCTTAATCTTTGATTGGCCTGGTAGCTACTCTGACTTTCGCCCTGTCCAAGCCTCAGTCAGAGTGGGGGCTCTGTAGACACCCACAATTGGCTGCTAGGTGTATATAGCAGTTTCCAAAAACACCCGATGATGATCGGACGCAAATGTGCTTCTACGCACTCGAATATGGGCTCGAAACCGTTAATTTCTGGCTTGGGCTTTTTACGGAGTACAAATCTCACAAAACCAACCTCAAATTCAGGCCCAGCGGGTCGTTTCCAATCAAATAAGACTGATTTGGGTCAAAACTGACACCGGAAATAAAACCGACTTTTAGCGACCGAGTCAAACCCCGGTCAAAGTCATTTCCGAGACACAAAATAGCCATGCAAAATAGCAAATATCCAATCCAAACACAAAATCCTCACAAGATTTCGTCCGCCTCATCCACTTGATCGAGTGTCAGCCCACTCGATCGAGTGGGCCTCTAGCAGGCCCGCTGTCACCTTTGTGTTGGGCCACTCGATCGAGTCAACAGGGGCACTCGATCGAGTAACCCTAGACAAAGGTGGGGGAGAATTCCTATATATACACCCCTTTGCAACACAATTTCGACACCTTTTGGATCATACTTCTTCAACCCTAAAACCCTTAGGATCTAGCAAACTTACAAACCCTAAACCACCATAACTCCATCTACATAATCTCGATACTCCCGTGCTCAAGCCACAATTAAACGAGTCCCGTCAGAGAAAACGAAACATGTAGGTTGAGGGTGCAAAAATCCGGATTTCTTTTCTCTTCTCCTCTCTCTCACATCGTCTTCTTCTCCTTCCTCTCGTGTTTTTTGTCTTTTTTTCTTATCTTTCTTTCGTTTCTAATATCGCTAATATTACTAGTATCAAAACATTAAAATTACTCGCTAATTCATGTCGAATACAAAGAATGACGGAATAAGAAAATCCGAATACAAGGGTGTTTCACCCGACGTGGCCGGTCGCTTATCCCGACACCCCGAGTATTTGATTGTTGAAGCGAGTCAACATCAACAATAGCGTTTTTTTATTTTGTTGCATCGTTGGTCACGTTTTATTATTCGCATCATCGTTAACATCGCGCATACATCGATTTCTAAAACTATTTCAAATCACGCGCTTTTATTTAAGTTAGGTCGAAACCTGTTGATGTGGATCTAACATCACATAATCCGCAAGGACTTATTACGATGTCGAGATGTGGAGGGAATAAATCTTTAATTCAAGCAAGTATAAAGCGTCGTTCTTTAGATGCAATACCAAATCGATAGTCGGATATCGTATCTAAACGAATTCAACAAATTTAACTAATACGAATTCGTTGATGCTAAAATAATCGTCACGTGGTTAAAAAGAACTAATACGACGTTATAATGCGGAGATAATTTATTTCGTTTTTGTTTGATTTAAAACGACTCACAACATCTTTTTCTAGATTTCGCTATAAGTATTCGATATTGATTCCATATTCAAATATCGGATACAACGAGTATCAAAATTCGAGTCGAGCACAAATCATATAATATTTCTGTCCGACTTGGCAAAATTAGCGATTTCCCAAAATCAAAAAGCAATTTCGAAATCTATAACAAATTGCGATACGAACCCTAGATCGTACAGGGGGCACTCGATCGAGTGGCACCCCAAAAACCGAGGCTGAAGGTCTTTCTGAGGACCACTCGATCGAGTCCCTCAATAACTCGATCAAGTGACACCTCAAATTCCGGGACAGAAACATTTTCCGAGGTCCACTAGGTCGAGTCCCTTAATGACTCGATCGAGTGGCCTTTATCACGTCAAACCCATGAGTCCGACAACGTCTTTCGTGCCCCGATAATATTTTTTATGACTTCGGTCAACACTTGTCAAGTCTATCACGTGACTTACTCTTTCCAAAATCATGCATCATGTCGTTTATATCATTCCATATTATTTACAAACCGTTATTATCATTACTAACACGTTTGTTTCTATTTTGGCATTTTATTTTCGTTATTTGCTTTATTGTACTAAAACGAATCTCGCACGCTAAATATAACATTGACGTTAATTTAGATGCACTAAATCGACATAGCAACTTATTCTAATCTTCGCATGTTTAGTCAAAATACTGTTTGTATAACATCTCATCGTATTACTAACGCGCGTATTCAAAAGTCAAGCGATATCTTAGTAGAGGCCGCTAAGTGCGGCGGGGTTGGGTGTTCTTTGTGAACTTCCCAACAAGTACCCTCACCCCTTACTCAGAACCATGGTTTCCGGATATCCGAATCCATTGGCACACGAGAGTCATTCAATACACGATATCCGATAATGTCGGTATCGGTATCGAAATGCAAAGGGACGAACCCCATAAACTCTGACATCCGAATGGGCTGTACTTCGTGCACGGCCCACTAAGATATAATGTAGGTTCGAATGGGCCCGAACTCCCACAAAGTTTTGTGGCGATTCCACTTCGATTTAAATTTCAATTCGACCCATTTCGCATGAGATTCATTCGCCTCCCCAAACCCGCGCGTGGTCGCGTCGGGGTGGACTTATTTTGTTTCTTATATTTTTGATTTTATCTCGAGAAACTCATATTTTTTGTTTCTTATTTCAACTTTGGTTATTTGAGAGGCTATCAGTCATATATCTTCCTCTTGACCCAAGTCGATACCGACCTAATCAGGTGATGACAAGGAGACGGTGTAATCCCCTAGAAATTCTAATGCAATACAGTGGCGGAAACACTGTAGATTTGGGATTAAAACACACCGATAAACTATATCTTATTAAGAAAAATGGTAAGTCAATACAAAGGCCTCTTTTTACAAAAGGGATAAAAGAAAAATTCTCCAAACGGGTTATACAAATCCATAAATTACATGAATAAAGAAAGAGTAGGATCCACGCTACTCACTAGCTCACACCCAAAACCCAGCAGCAAATACCTGTCATGTTATAAACATAACAGTCACGTCAGTGGGGAGTAACTGGGACGTTCTCTCTGCCATATTATATCATATGGAAAAATAATAGTATTATTATATCAAAATACTTAAAAGGAGAAAACATTAAAAACGATATAATATGTTAAAATAATTTCTCGGAGGAAACTTAAAACATTTGCCAACCTGCAAATCAAACCAATCAATAATAATAATCATATTAAAAAATGGCGTTATGGAAATTCGATCAGTGTGCACAAGGCTAGACTTTCACTAGGATAATACTGGAAACTAGCTTCGAGAATTGTAGACTTAACTCATAACAAAATCCAGTCTCTAACTAAGCAGCTCAACTATAAAAGGACTGCGTGCAGCGAGGTCATGGTTTAAGCAGTATACACCCTTCCTGGATACCAAATGTATCCAGTTCAACTGACGGCGACTAACACGATGCGATATCTAGCTTAAGGGCACAATGCACACTCTCCTGGGCGAAACTACGCCCAGTTCAACGACCAAATGTGCCCCAAATGGGCACACCGGCTTTATAGCTGATGACAAAAACGTACATCCCAGACTATATTACTCTAGTCCCACACTTGATTTTATTCCATAACTCCAAAACAGTCATTATCGATATATATACAAGAGATATAATCATTATAAATAATATGAAGATAAAAGGAATAAACACTTTATATTAAAGGGAAACTTTCTAAAAATAGAAGCTTACTAATTTTAGAAACTTACTTAAAATAGAAAGTCCTATAGAAAATACGTAAGCTATTAAAATAAGTGAAAATGTATAAAAAAAATAGCATTTCTAACGAAATTAACATTTTATTATTATCGTCGTTATCGTAACTTTAATATATTTATAAATTCGTTACTCAAAATATAAATAAAATATGATAAGTAAATATACAGTATTTTATAAATAATTAAGAAATCGAGTTAAAACTATATATTTAGAAAAGAGATGTTTTAAGAAAAACAATATCGAAATTAATTGAGTCAACGAGTTTTATAAATGAAATGAATTTTACAAAGGTTTCAAATTATTTTTAGCAAATAGCTTTTATTAATAAATATTACGGATTTTACTAAAAATAGTCAATTGTAAACAAATAAGAAATTATTAGCGAAAATGGTCTCGACTAAAAATATATTTAAAACAAAATTGACTATTTTCTCATTTATTAATATTAGTCGTAGGACGAATATAATTTATTAAACAAGTATACAAACCTCGATTATAATATAAAAATACGACTTTGAGTTAAAATTATAAATTAACGGAACCCGAAGAAAATATGAAATCAATATATATTAATAAAGCAGGAACTTTTCGAGCGATATGATTGGTCGGAGTTTTTTAAATTATTTAATTACAAGTTTAAATATATTTTTTAATTTAAATAAGAATATAGAAATTTGGATAGGATAAGTTAATCCTATTCCACATCAGATTTAAGCGATATTAGATTCGTATAGGAAAAAATAATCCTACTACACCTAAGATTAAAAAAATTACCACTATATAAACAATCAATTATCACCTCAAAATACTACAAAAATTTAATAGACACTGCGTGGAACGTGTAGTCAGTTCTATTTGACGAATTTTTAAATACTTACGAGTATTTATTTATTTACCCTATAATCAATATTAGAAACTCTAAAATATAAAATTACAATAATTTTGTTGTTTACATATATATAAAACGGTAAAAAATATCTCATATTGAAAAATTATAATAACGAGGCGTGATTATAATAAATAAGAGGCATCATTGGTCTTTAGGTGAATTTTTTTTACCTAAAGTATTGTATTACACTCTTAGATACAATCTCAAGGGTGTATTTATCATTTTTCTATAAATAAAAGTAATCTTTCATCTTTATAAATCAACTAAAAATATTTTGAGTCCTAAAAAAATTCTTAACACAATAAATTTAAGTAGAAATATCACACATCGAAAAATTATAATAAGTTGATGGAGTTCTATTATGGAGTATAATTAAGAGTAATCATTAAGCTATGAACCTGAAATCTTTTGTATCCTAAAAATAGTCTTAAAGATTTTTAGACTATAAATTTTAAGTAAAATTATCTCACACATCAAAAAATTATGATGAGGTGATGAGATTCATTTCATACGTAAGAGAAATTATTCATTTTTAGATATTAACCAAAAAATCTTCTAAGCCCATAACTGGGCTCAAGACTATAAATTTAAATAGAAATATCCCGCATCAAAGAATAATACGAAGTAATAAGTTGATGAAATTCTATTCCTTCGTCTTTAAATTTCAACCTGAAATCTTTTGATTGAGTTCTCAAAAGAGTTTTGAAGAGTACTGCGGAGTATAACTTTAAGTTGAATTATCCAAAATTGGAAAATTATGATGAGGTTGAAAAATTTTATATCATAAATAAGAGAAATCGTTCGTTTTTAGATAATAATCAAAAAACTTTTGAGTCTTATAACAACCCTTAGCTTAAGGTTATAAATTGAGGTAATATGGCCCTCATCGAGAAGTTGATGAAATTCTATTATTTAAATAAAAGTAATCGTTCGTCTTTAGATATAAAAACAGAAATCTTTTGAGTTATAGAAAGAATTCTTAAGAAATTGAAAATTTCTACAAAAGTAAAAAATGAATACTGGTACGAATATGTACTTGAAAACGGATAGTATTTCTTTACTATTAGGCATACTCTTATCTTCGACTTACTTTCTCCTGTTGGATAGTATTTATTTACTATTAGGGATACTCTTATATTCGACTTATTTTCTCCTGTTGCATACGTAGTCTCACCAATTTATATGCGTCCTAAAAAATCGGCCCGTGCATCTCACGGGCTTTCCAACTAGTTGTTATTATTTAGTTACTAGTGTCACAATAACCAACAAAATATTATAACGATCGTAAATAATTAAATTACTAACGATTTATAAAACGATATCGAAAGTTATAAAAATATTTATAAGGTACAAAATTTTAAAAATAATATCTGTAGCAATTAATAAATAGCTAAAATTAGAAAAACCGAAATTAAAAATATTTACTACATATTACTACTCAAACATACGATATAAAATCGAGTAACGTCCTAAAGTTACTTGACTCGATATCGAAATCAATCTCGTACATGTCCTCTCTTGATTAGACCAAGCTCGAACCTTAGAACTTGAAAGCCGATTCAATAAAACTCCGAGGCCTTCACGAAACGAAAAAGAACGAGATTGGGATAATGAGAGTACGGAGAAGGGAAAGAAGAGAATGAGGAAAAGAAGCACGGGAAATAAGGCTCGAGAATCAGGAAATAAAGAAGAACGAATAGTAGCATCAATTAAGACGATGACACGACAACCGTAACGAACCAAACTAAAACGAAAGTAGCACTGAGACAGAGAGCACCAGGAAAAAGGCAGCAGCGGTAACACTAACGTACAGTAGCTGCAGCACAGCAGCAAGGATAGAGCTACGACACCGGACAGTAGCATCAAATGAACGAACACAGAACAACAAAACGAAAACAACAAAGCAGCAACAGCAAAGGCGAAGAAGGCGAAGGGAAACAGCAGTAACGACAACAACAAAGCGAACCAGCAGCAGCAGCGTAAAGCAGTACAACACAGTGATGCAAACAATGGAAATCGAATGTGCAACAGCAGAAGAGAGCACGGAACAACAGCAGAAAACGCAACAGTAGACAGCAGAATACAGCGTGGCAGCACCAGTATAAGCAACAAAAGCGCACAATATCAACATTGGAGGACAAAACCAACAGCCACAGCAACAAAGAAGGAGGAGATGAATCAGCAACAAAACAATAACGAGCAGCAGCAACCACCAAAACAGAACGAGAAAGACAATAGAGAAAAGGATTAAAGAAAAAGGAAGAAGAAGAGAAGAAAAAGGAGACGAAGAAACGGAGGCAGCAGAAAGAAGAGAGACGAAAACGAATTCGATGACAAAAACGAGGTAACAACAGACGTAGCAGCAAGAGGAACGGGAGCAGAACGACGAACAATGGCAGCGAGGCCAGCAAGGGACGGAAACAGAGGGAGAAACATACCTTCTTATTAAACCGAGCAAGGGTGAAAGTAGAAGCAATTTTGACGAATTCAGGCGTCAATCGACAGGATAAAGCGGAGGGAGAGCGACATGGCTGATAGAGGTGATGGGTGAGCGAGAAAGAGGAAGAAACAAGGAGAAGAGGGAGAGGGCTGGACGACATTTACAGCAGCAAGAAGATTAAAAAAAATATAAGAAGAAGAAAACGAAGAGAAGCAAAGGAGCGAAGATGTGGAAACAAAAGGAAAAGGGGGAATGTATGAGGAAGAATGAAACGGTGGAAGCCAGAGAAAGGGGGAGTACGTAAGTGGTGGAGGAAGAAATGTAAAGGGGAATGGATGTAATAATAAGTGGGGTACGGGGAATGTGAAAAACAAGCCAAGAGGTAAGAATCGGCTCAAATTAAAATAGGTTGAATTCCGTGATGATAAGTTGACTAACCCACGACTCGAATTAAAAACGAGTATATAAAATTAACAAATAATCGGACTGACTAATAAAATGAGTAAATAAATTATTCGAGACAAAAACGAAGCTTATAGAAATAAAAAAATTAGACGATGAAATATTAACTCCCGATAAATAATAAATTTTTGATAAAGCGAATGAAATTGATTTCTCGAGGAGAGGTAAAAGATGTTTTGACGAAAATTAAAATAAATGAACTTCGAGCCGAAAATAGAAATTCGAGCGTAAGTAAAAATAAACAAAAAGAATTTAGAATTTAAATCGACGAAATAGACTTTCGATAAAAATTAAGTTAAATGTATAAAATAAATCAAAACAAAAACCAAAATATGTTTAAATATAAGAAGAGTTTCCGAGATAAATAGAATTTTAGGAGTTTGAAATGATAAACGATAAATTCGTTTTACAATAATTTTAAGAATTACGAGTTAAATCGAAAAAATAAAAATACCAACATAATTTTAATTTAATTAATTTATAAAATCAGAGGTGTTACAGATGGACTATTGATTTCTCTCGCCACATTACTCAAAAGTACTTGGACGAAGTGTTATCTTTCCATGGCGGTCCGTTGATTCGATGGGTAGTGCCATGGTGACCCATTTATGTCTGGACGGGCTTGGCTTCGAGGGATAAGGCTCGCTACCAGGTAATCTTGTCCTTCAGGCAGACAGTTCATCTTTACCCCGACCGCATACTAAGGCGGTATGGTTGGTCTCAAAGAATCCCGGAGGTTGAAGCAGTTGTAAGTGAATCTACCCAACTGACTGATGTGATGTGCGACACTTGGATGCAACGATGGTACACCCGGTACACTTGGCCCATTCCTAAATCTCTTCATTCAATTTGGGTATCAGATTCTTATGTGAGGTGGACGAAAGCAGATTCTGCCAAGGCCCGAGCTGCTTTAAAGGTTGACGAAGCTTTTGACCTGCTACGGAGGGAGCAAGTTAAAGACAATAGAGACTTTTTTGACGAAGGCGACAATCCGGCTACACTGGTCCGTCTAATGTCAGGTCAGAGAGGGAGGACTAAGACTCAAGCTGAAGGGTCCAGTGCTAGAGGTGCACGGGGGAGAGTGAGCCCCCAGACTGACTTTGAAAGGAGACTTGGTCCGAAGCTGGCGGTTCGGGACCGACTTGGTCCTTGAGACAGGATAGCTGAGCATCTACGGGCTCGACTTGGGCCAGTTACAATGGCAGAAGACCCGCCGTCGAAGAAACGGGTTCGAGCAAAGGAGGTTCACCTCGTGATCCGGGAACGCTAGCCCTCGCCCCGGCGACCTCGGGCTCCGCGCGACCCGAAGGACAAAGGGAATGGCAAAATGCCATAAATACTAGTCTCCTTAATTTTATTATTTAAGTATTACTATTATTTTTGTGGTGTGCTTTTTTTTTTGTGTGTGATGTAATTTTAAAATTACCGAGTTAATCCGGTTTTTAATAAAAGACATATTAGTGAATATCGTTTCCGTCTTTTTCATTAATGCAGTGGTTGTGCCCTTTTGAGGGGTTGCCTACGTATCCACAGTTAGCGGAATCAAACCAAACGTAGTTCAGACATAGATTTTTTGCAATTTTCGAAATGCATCAAAACTATTAGTTCGAGATGTGCGACAGTAGGATAAGTAATCCTAACTTATTGACTTGCTTATAATTTTTTGAAAATTTATAAAAAGACAAATTTTTATAAACTTTTTGCAAATGACATTGAGATAGGGTTTAGGGGTAGTAGCGCTTCAACTGGTCCAAGTTGGTTGGGTTGACGAATTCATTCCCGTCCAAGTCTGTCAGCATTACTGCTCCTCCTGATAGGACCTTCTTTATCAAATACGGCCCAGCCCAATTGGGTTTGAATTTTCCTCTTGGGTCGACCGGTAGTAATGCACGGACCGATTTTAGAACTAGATCCCCTTCTTTGATATTTCTGGGCCTAACTCTTTTGTTGAAAGCCCATTGTATCCTCTTTTGGTATATCTGAATATTGTTGAGGGCCCGGGACCGCCGTTCGTCTAAAAGAACTAACAAGTCATATCGGGCTTGGACCCAATCTGCTTCAGGTACTTGGCTTTCAAGTAAAATCCTGAGAGATGGTACTTCTAGCTCGACTGGTTGGACTGCCTCCATTCCGTACGTCAAATAATATGGAGTTGCTCCGGTCACAGTGCGAATTGATGTCCGGTACCCCCATAGGGTGAAAGGTATTTTGTCGGGCCAGTCCCGGTAATTCTCAGCCATCTTTTTAAGTATTTGTGACAATCGTTTTATTGGCTGCCTCTACCGCTCCATTTGTTTGGGGACGGTAAGGCGAAGATGTATGCCTTTGGATTTTATATTTTCCTATCAAAGCAGCGGTTTCGGCTTGGAAATGAGTCCCGTGATCATTGATAAATTCGTGTAGGATCCCGTGTCGGCATATAATCTTATTTTGGATGAATTTGGCCACATGCTTGGCGTTCAAGATCCGACATGACTCCGCTTCGACCCATTTGGTGAAATAGTCGATAGCTACCAAAATGAAACAATGACCTCCCGTCCCGGAAGGATTTACTGATGCGCGCTGTCGCTGACACACATGCAAACAATATTTTTAGTCCCAACTCACTACTATGTAGTAGCGGCAAGTCGAGGTCGAACCACAGGGAGGCGGTTAAGCGATATCGGTCAAGTCTAGGTTTAGTTGCGATTGGGGTTGAGATGGGGGTTTTGGGATGAGAAGATGGGGGTTTTGGGACGAGGAGGGGGAACTAGAGCTAGCGAGTTAGACGACTAAGCTAGAAACTATGACGGGAAAGGCGTTGAGGAGAGTCGGGATTCGAAAATGGGGTCTAAGAATCTCAGAATCGAGTTTTAGTCACAACGTTGATAAGGGAGAATGCCACCTTTCGGTTTCTTCACCCAACCCACTTATACCCGCTTTCGCGGCGAAAGGGTAAGTCTCAAGTCAAGGTAACTCCTACCCCGAGTTTCCCCATATTAGTAAGAGTGAGTCAAGGTCGATCTAGCCGGCCGGTCTAAGTCAACAAAGACACAAAAACCTCAAATTGATAAATCAACAAGTAAACAACCCACCAACATCCCTCAAATGAAATAATCCAAATCTTCATCCCTAAGTTCCCCAACAAGAAATCTACTCACTATTCATAATGAAGAGCATCAAAACACTAAGGAGGAGAAATAAACTACCACACAAACTATAGAAAAACTAACAAAGGAAAGAGAAAAACATAAACTAATTATGTAGAAAGAGAGAGGAAAGAAACTACCAATTATGGAGAACACTAAAGAGGAAGATGAAGGATACATAAAAATTGAATCTTGAAAGGGATAATACAAGAACTTGTTACCAATCCTTGCAATACTCTTCAATCTTCAACATAAAGCCCAAATCTTCAAAATAGATGATAACTTGATTGCAATTTATAGAGTAGATTTAATAATCTAAACTAGGAACTACTAAATCTATGGAGTTTTTCTACTACTACTACTACTACTACTACTACTACTAAGGATCCTCTACCCTACTCCTAGCCTAAGGAGGGAGGCACACTTAAGGCACAAGTTAGAATGAAACCCTAGGTGTAGTATTTATATGGGTTCTTAATGGGTCACACAATCTTCAAGCCCAAATCCAATTCCTCTTCTTTTAAGCTTGACATTTACTCTTTGCATCTTCATGGGGCAAACCTTCACCCTGCGGTTGACGGGCTGACACCACCGGGTGAAATTTCACCCGGTGAGATTTTCTTCTCATTTTGCGATTTTTGGCGCTTTCTCCATCGGGCGAAATTTCACCCGGTGGGCGAAATTTCGCCCGGTCGTTTCGCCCGGTCAACTCATAGGATGAAATTTCACCCTATGAATTTTTTTTCCAAAATGGCAATCTGGGGAGGAACACCATCGGGCGAAATTTCGCCCGGTCAAATTCTCATCGGGTGAAATTTCGCCCTGTGACTTTAGAGGGTCATAACTCTCTCGTTTGAACTCCGTTTGGGGCGTGTGATATATGTCTCTAGTTTTTCTATAGTTTGTGTGGTAGTTTATTTCTCCTCCTTAGTGTTTTGATGCTTTCCATTATGAATGTAACACCCCTGATTTTATAAAATAAATTAAATTAAAATTATGTTCGTAATCCTTAAAATTAATATAAAACGAATTTATCGTTTAATCGTTTCAACTCCTAAACTTCTATTTGTCTCGAAAACTCTTCTTATATTTAAAACACATTTTTAGTTCTCGATTCATTTTATACATTTAATTTAATTCTTATCGAAAATCTATTTCAATGTTTGAAATTCTAAATTCTTTTTAGTTATTTTTATTTACGCTCGAATTTCTATTTTCGTCTCGAAGTTCATTTATATTAAGTTTCGTCAAAACATTTATTACATTTCCTCGAGAAATCAATTTAATTCACTTTATCGAAGATTTATTATTTATCGGGATATTCTATTTCATCGTCTAATTATTTATTTCTATAAGTTTCGTTTTCGTCTCGAGTACTTTATTTACTCATTTTATTTGACGGTCCGATTATTTATTAACTTGTTTTAACCCAATTCGTGGGTCAGTCACTTATCGTTACGGAATTCGTCTCCTACCCGATTCATTTAACTAATCCGTTTTCCGATCACCCTTTTCACTTTGTGGGACCACTTGATTCATTTCTTTTCTCCTGTTTTCCCACTGCTTACGTTCACTCCCCCTATCCTCCTTTTATTTTCCCATTCCACCGCTTCCCCTCTTGTTTTTCCCACATTGTACACTCCCCTTTGCACTTGTTTAACGTAATTTTTTCCTTCCTCCTTACTCCACCGCTTCACCTTTCATCTCCCTATATTTACCCTCTTTTTCCTTCGTCCTTCTATATCAATTCAGTGTATCATCATCTTCGTCAATCTCACCCGCCTGACTTGTTGTTACTGCTCTTTACTGTTGTTACTGTTGCCGTCGACTTGTTTGTTGTTGTGGGTACGGTTATGCTGCTGCTGTCTCTTTTACTTCTCCTTCTTTCACTGCGTTTCTTCTTCGCCTTTCCTATTTTTCTCTTTGTTCTGCTTGCTTCTCGTTCTTCTCCTTCTTCTCCTTCATTTTCTTTTTCGTCTGCTTTTGCTGCTGCTTTGTCTATATGCTACTGCTATTGCTGCTCCGTGTTCTGTTGCATCGTTGTTGCTGCTGGTTTGCTTTTGCCTTTGTCTTCCTGCTCCCTTTTTCTCCTTCTGTTTTTCCATCCCTTTGCTTACCTCCTATCCGTTGTCTTTATTCCCCTTTTCTTCTTCCTTTCTTTTCTTTCTCGTGTATTCTGGTTGCTGTCCACGGTTTTCTGCCTTGAGTCGTTCACTCGTTTTGCTGCTAATACTTCTTTGTATCGCTGTTGCTGTCTCATGGTGGGTTGATTAGTGCGTGACCACAGTTATCAGAGTGTCGTTGCTCTTCCCATTTCGTGTTTGCCTAATCGTCCTTTTCTCTCGTTCTTCTTCGCTGTTTTCTATTCTCGATGCCCTTGCCCGCTCTTATTGCTCTCTTGTTGCTGCTGTTTTATCACCGCCGATTGTTGCTGTTGTTATTAATTTTCGTCGATGCTGCTGTTGTTGTGTCTTTTGTTGTTCTATCGGGGCTGATTTAGCATTTGTGCTGATGTTTCACCTCCTCCTCGGTGTACATTGCTGCGCGATCGTTGTTGTGCTAATATTTTGTTGCCTCGTGTTTTCTTCTTCTTGAATCGTCATTCATTTCTGACCTCCGTTCACTTTCCGTTGTGTTCTTCCGTCTGGTGGTTTCGCTGCTTGTTTACTGCGGCTGTTCTCGTAGTATTCCTGGTGTTTGCCTGCTGCAACGATGGTTGTTTTCCCCGAACTCTTGTTTCGTTTGTTCGTCATGTCATGTATCTTTATACTGTTGCTCTTCGTTTTCCTTAGAGCATGTTTTATCATGGGTAAAATTTTCTCCATATTTTCTCTCCATTACTATTCTCCATCTTTTTTTCTCTACCCAAAATTTTTTAATTATAATGGTTATCATTTTTCTCCATCAACCTCTCCATTATGGGACCCACACCTTTCCCAACTCATTTTTATCTATCTACCCCACTCATTTTCAACATTATTTTATTATAATTAACCTATGGCCCCCACCATAATTCTCCATGTATTTATCCACCAACATGGAGAATTTTAACTTTCTCCATGTTGATGGAGAGTATATCCATGGTAAAAAATGGGATTTCTCTCCATGGCACCTCATGGAGAGATTTTTCTCCATTGTAAAACATGGCCTTACCCCTGCTCTTTTCGATTCCTCTGGTTCTTTGTCATACATTCGTGTTACCCCTATTTCTTTTTCTTATCTCGTTTTGTAGACGAACCCTTCGTCCTTCCTCTGTTATCCATGTTTCCGGGTCACCTCTTTTCTCGTTCAACATTCCTTATTCCGATCTTTGTTTCCGTTTCTTTTTGTCTCGAATTTCGTAGTGGAGCATACTTGGAAGGCTAGAAATTACGACACGAAGCTTAAGGCTTGCTATTGAAGATTTGGAGGTTGGACTATGCTAGTAGACATGTACGGGATCGATTCGACTATAGACTTGAGGTAACTTTAGGACGTTACTCGATTTTATATCGTATGTTTGAGTAGTAGTATGTAGTAAGTATTTTTAACTTCGGTTTTCTAATTTTTAGCTATTTATTATTGCTAATTATATTAATTTTTAAATCTATGCCTTATAAATATTTTACAAGTTTCGATATCGTTTTATAATTCGTTAATAATTTTATTATTTACCATCGTTATAATATTTTGTTGGTTATCGTGACACTAGTAACTAAATAATAACGATTTCATATTTTCGTC
The DNA here is from genome assembly GCA_958450325.1 of Agrostemma githago. Taxonomy (NCBI): domain Eukaryota; kingdom Viridiplantae; phylum Streptophyta; class Magnoliopsida; order Caryophyllales; family Caryophyllaceae; genus Agrostemma; species Agrostemma githago. The sequence goes on from OY288256.1 coordinate 51,288,633, forward strand.
ATATTTCGATAACTTATAATTTTAACTCAAAATCGTATTTTTATATTATAATCGAGATTTGTATACTTGTTCAATAAATTAATTTTTGTTTTACGACTTATACTAATAAATGAGAAAATAGTCGATTTTGTTTTAAATATATTTTTAGTCGAGATTATTTTCACTAATAATTTCTTATTTCTTTACAATTGACTATTTTTAGTAAAATCCGTAGTATTTATTCATAAAAGCTATTTGTTAAAAGTAATTTGAAATCTTTGTAAATCTCATTTCATTTATAAAACTCGTCGACACAATTAATTTTGCTATCATTTTCATAAAACATCTATTTTCTAAAATTTATCATTTTAAACTCGATTCTCCTAATTATTTATAAAATACTATACTTTGACCTATTCTGTTTGATTTATATTTTAGTAACGAATTTAGAAATATATTAAAGTTACGATAACGACGATAATAATAAAATATTAATTTCGTTAGAAAGGCTATTTTTATATATTTCACTAATTTTAATGATTTACGTATTTCTATAAGAATATTTCTATTTTAAGTAAGTTTCTAAAATTAGTAAGTTTCTATTTATAGAAAATTTCCCTTTTAATACAAAAGGTTTATTTCTTTTATTTACATATTATTTATAATGACTATCTTTTGTATATATCGATAATGGATTGTTTCGGAGTTATGGAATAAGAACAAGTGTGGGTTTAGAGTAATATAGTCTGGGATGTACGTTTTGCCATCAACTATAAAGCTGGTGTGTCTATGTTGAGACACATTGGTCGTTGAACTGAGCATGGTTTGTGTTCGGGAGTGTGTATATTTTGACCTTAAACTTAGATATTGCATCGTGTAAGTCGCCGTCGGGTTGAACTGGATTACGGTTGGTGTCCAGTAGGGGAGTACATTACTTAAGCCAGGACCTCGCTGCACGCAGTCCTGTTATAGTTGAGTTGACTGGTTAGAGACCGATGTCTGATTTGTTTTGACTGAGTTCTCGAAGCTAGTTTAGTATTGTCCTAGTGAAAATCTAGATTCTACATCAATCCTATCCATAACGCCATTTTGAATATTTTTATTATTATCGATTGATTTTGACTTGCAGGTTGGCAAGTACTTTAAGTTTCGCTGAAAACTTATTTTTATTATATCATTTAATGTTTTCCATTTTAAGTATTTTGATATAATAATACTATTATTTTCCATATGATACAATATGGCTAGGAGAACGTCCGAGTTACTCTCCACTGACGTGGCTGTTATGTTTATAACATGACAGATATTTGCTGCTGGGTTTTGGGTGTGAGCTAGTGAGTAGCGTGGATCCTACTCTTTCTTTATTCTTGTAATTTATGGATTTGTATAACCCATTTGGAGAATTTTCTTTTTAGCTCTTTTGTAAAAAGAGGCCTTTGTATTGACTTACCATTTCTTTTAATAAGATATAGTTTGTCAGTATGTTTTAATCCCAACTCTACAGTGTTTCCGCCACTATATTGCATTAGAATTTCTAGGGGATTACATTGAATAGTGAGTAGATTTCTTGTTGGGGAACTTAGGGATGAAGATTTGGATTATTTGATTTGAGGGATGTAGGTGGGTTGTTTACTTGTTGATTTATCAATTTGAGGTTTCTGTGTCTTTGTTGACTTAGACCGGCCGGCTAGATCGACCTTGACTCACTCTTACCAATATGGGGAAACTCGGGGTAGGAGTTACCTTGACTTGAGACTTACCCTTTCACCGCGAAAGCGGCTATAGGTGGGTTGGGTGAAGAAACCGAAAGGTGGCATTCTCCCTTATCAACGTTGTGACTAAAACTCGATTCCGAGATTCTTAGACCCCATTTCCGAATCCCGACTCTCCCCAACGTCTTTCCCGTCATAGTTTCTAGCTTAGTCGTCTAACTCGCTAGCTCTAGTTCCCCCTCCTCGTCCCAAAACCCCCATCTTCTCATCCCAAAACCCCCATCTCAACCCCAATCACAACTAAACCTAGACTTGACCGATATCGCTTAACCGCCTCCCTGTGGTTCGACCTTGACTTGCCGCTACTACATAGTAGTGAGTTGGGACTAAAAATATTGTTTGCATGCGTGTCAGCGACAGTGCGCATCAGTAAACCCTTCCGGGACGGGAGGTCATTGTTTCATTTTGGTAGCTATCGACTATTTCACCAAATGGGTTGAAGCCGAGTCATGTCGGATCTTGGACGCCAAGCCTGTGGCCAAATTCATCCAAAATAAGATTATATGCCGACACGGAATCCCACACGAATTTATCAATGATCACGGGACTCATTTCCAAGCCGAAACCGCTGCTTTGCTAGGAAAATATAAAATCCAAAGGCATACATCTTCGCCTTACCGTCCCCAAACAAATGGAGCGGTAGAGGCAGCCAATAAAACGATTGTCACAAATACTTAAAAAGATGGCTGAGAATTACCGGGACTGGCCCGACAAATTACCTTTCACCCTATGGGGGTACCGGACATCAATTTGCACCGCGACCGGAGCAACTCCATATTATTTGATGTACGGAATGGAGGCAGTCCAACCAGTCGAGCTAGAAGTACCATCTCTCAGGATTTTACTTGAAAGCCAAGTACCTGAAGCAGATTGGGTCCAAGCCCGATATGACTCGTTAGTTCTTTTAGAAAAACGCCGGTCCCGGGCCCTCAACAATATTCAGATATACCAAAAGAGGATACAATGGGCTTTCAACAAAAGAGTTAGGCCCAGAAATATCAAAGAAGGGGATCTAGTTCTAAAATCGGTCCGTGCATTACTACCGGTCGACCCAAGAGGAAAATTCAAACCCAATTGGGCTGGGCCGTATTTGATAAAGAAGGTCCTATCAGGAGGAGCAGTAATGCTGACAGACTTGGACGGGAATGAATTCGTCAACCCGACCAACTTGGACCAGTTGAAGCGCTACTACCCCTAAACCCTATCTCAATGTCATTTGCAAAAAGTTTATAAAAATTTGTCTTTTTATAAATTTTCAAAAAATTATAAGCAAGTCAATAAGTTAGGATTACTTATCCTACTGTCGCACATCTCGAACTAATAGTTTTGATGTATTTCGAAAATTGCAAAAAATCTATGTCTGAACAACGTTTGGTTTGATTCCGCTAACTGTGGATACGTAGGCAACCCCTCAAAAAGGCACAAGCACTGCAATAATTATTATTAGTATTGAAATTTCCTCTCTTTGATGGGGTGTCAGATTGACTCCCCTGAAACTCCCTCTTCTTAGTCCCAGTACTTCCCATTTCAACCTCCATCTTCTGGTTACTCCTCTCAATATTAACAGCCCTAGCATAGACATCTCTTAATGAAGTGAATGTCTCTCCAGCAAACCTACCCTTAATCTTTCAATGTAACTTATCCTCAAACCTAGATGCTTTAATCCCCTCAGTAGGCCCTAGCTTCTTAGCAAAACGACTACGCTCAATAAATTTACTATAGAAGTCTTTCACACTCATCTCATCGGTTTGTTCTAGGTCTCCAAATTCAGCTAATTTTTTATGTTTCACATGTTTTGGGAAAAATTCCGCTTTTAATATTTCCTTAAGAGTATCCCAGTCTTTATCATATAGTGTGTGGGTGCCATTAGGATTTCTTATTCTAATTTGTTTCATAAAGTCCTCTTTAACGGTTTGCCACCAAATGTCCGCCCCTTCTTTCAGATAGAAGACAGCGATCCTAGCCTGAAATTCATGTGGACACCATACAACTAGAAAATTTTTCTCCATCTCCTTAACCCAATTATCTAGTTCATAAGGATCCCCTTTCCCAGTAAAGATCGACGGTTTCTTCTTCTGTACCGCTTCAGACTTTCCAGCAACAGTGGGTGTAGGATCATTCTCATTCTAAACCCTATCATTCATATTTCGGGTGACAGCAGTCATCTGTTGTACAGCTTCGATAAGAGCTGCATTATGAGCTAACAATTGTGCCATCATAGCGGCCATATCATTGTTTTCATTTCCTCGAGACATTGTCACTATAGATGTAAACAATATTCTATTAAGTCCAAGCACAAGAAGGTTCAATCACAAATATTAATGTAAGTATGTAGCATTTATCAATATCACAGTTCAATTAGGCAAGGATATTAACAGTACTAAACCATGACGAATATATATATATATATATATATATATAAGAGATCAAATAAGGGTTGGGTAACCTTATAAGTACATAAGGACTAATATTAGCCATTGATTTAATAATGAGATGGATGGTTGAGATTATACAATTAGATTAATGATAGTTCAATTCATTCAATGCTTCTCTCAATTCCCCATACTCACTACTCAGCATTTCCAATACTTCTCTCTCTCCTCCATTCAATATTTCAATCAACTGCCTCTCCATTCTCTATTCATTCCAATATTCTCAAAAATATTCTCATTCATTCCATTCCAATATCCTCTCCTCTTCTCCTTTCAATATTCAATAATTCTCAAAAATTCTCTCCATTCCACCGCCTCTCCGCGCCCAACGCTTCTTCAAACTCGATCCACCACCTTCCGGCATTCTCGCCGCCTTACCTCCTCCACCAACCACCATCTCCATCATCCCCTCCACCACCACTCCCCCGTCGTGTACCACCGTCGCGCACCGTGTAGATTCGATAGCGAATACTCCGACGTTGTCTTGCTCTGTTCTAGAGGGTGCTGGAAGGACCTTGAAGGGTAAAGATCTTCATCAGGTTCGCAATGTCATCTTTCGTCAAAGGTTTCATCGATTGATGAATTAATCGATTTTAATTCAGAATTTTCTTAGGTTAGGGTTTCAATGTTACGAATTTTCTTATTTATTTAGATTAGAGTTAGAGTTTTTGTAGAATCAAAAAAAAATTGTGTCACGGATTTTCAATGTTAATGATCTGGATTTCAATGTTACAGATTTTCATATTTTAATGATCTGGGTATTTTGTAGAATAAAAAAAATTGTGTCTTTGTTGTGTTTTTTTTATTTGTGTTCTTTAATTTTAGGTTATACCCAATTTGAATTTTGTCATCAGAATTTATGTGAATTGTTTAAGATTGAATTTCTATTGTTTTGTGATGAATTTGATTTTTGGGTTTTGTTTGTTTGTTTGAGTTAGGGATGAATTTAATGACGAATCTTACGTATTTCAGGCATGTGAGTTGAAGGGGTTCAGTGTTACTAAACATGACGGCTGTGATCGCTTTCTATTACCTCGTCGTCCGAATGAGTGGGAGTTGATACCGACTGGACTAGCTTTGTAAATGAGTTGCTTTTTATATATAATTGTAACTTCAGTTCACATATTTTGTAACTTCAGTTCATATGTTTTATAACTTCAGATTGTATATTGTAACTCCAATCCATATATTTGTAATTTCAGTTCACATATTTTGTAACTTCAATTCACTTATTTTGTAACTTCAGTTCACATATTTTGTAACTTCAGTTCACATATTTTGTAACTTCAGATCGTATATTGTAACTTCAACTCTAACAGTTCATATATTTTTGTAATTTCGCTTCACATATTTTGTAACTTCTGTCCATATTTTGTAATTTCACTTCACATATTTTGTAACTTCAGTTCATATGTTTTGTAACTTTAGATCATATATTGTAACCACAATCCATTTTCTGTAACTTCAATTCTAATCATTTCATATATTTTTGTAACTTCAGTTTATATATCACGTAACTTCGGTTCATATATTTTGTAACTTCAGATCATATATTGAAACTTCGGTCATGTTTTGTAACTTTATTTCAAATCAGTTCATATATTTTTGTAACTTTAGTTCTTATATTTTGCAACTTTAATTCATCTAAATTAATATTTAACTCAAAACTGTCAAATATGATGAATACAAATTCCGGTTGAAATTTCAAACATCAAATACTAAAATTCGAATGAAAACATTCAAATATTCTGATTCATGCTAAATACTTGTTGGATTTAAAAGAGTGTATTAAATTGGATTAGAGAGAGAGTGTGTATTAAATTTGGTTGGAGAGAGAATATTAAATTAGGTTGTCTTGGTATTTGGTGAGTATGTTAATTGCTTTGAAGTGTCTTACTCATGATTAGATAAATCTCAACCCTTCATCCTCACTCCATCCAAAGGCTTAAATGTGGACTTATGTACTTACAGGGAGGGTTGTCCTTATGTGAACCCCCACCCCCCCCCCCCCCCCCCTCTCTCTCTCTCTCTCTCTCTCTCTCTCTCTCTCTCTCTCTCTCTCTCTATATATATATATATATATATATATATATATATATATATATATATATATATATATATATATATATATATATATAACATAATTCATGCGTATGCAATGCACCCAATACACCCAACACTCTCGATTTTAATTTTTTTTAAAGTAGTAAATTTTTTTTAAACAATTTCAAATTTTGCAAAACTTTTCGGAAAGGCCTATTGCTCTGATACCAACTGTAACAGCCCTAAATTTTCGCGATCAAAATAAAGGAATAAAACCGGAAAATTTAAAGTGGTTACTCCGCACTTAGCTCGTAAAGCCAAATGCAAGGCAAAAGAATATTATAGAATTAAAAAGAAATATAAATCCGATAAATAAATAAATGAAAAACGTTGCAGCGGAAGACTTAAGTCCCACAAAATCCAAAACGGTTTAAAACAACTTCAAATCAAAACTCAATATAAATATAAATAGTTCGGAGGTAAATGTTAAATAATAAAATCCCTCCTCGCTCAGCATCCCGAACCAAATGCACCCATGCAACATATTAGGTGTACCTATCAACTGTACCAAAACCACAAATAGGTACAGGTTCCAGCGGGGGAACGACCCAAAACAAAAGGACGTCAACACAGCTGAGTAAAATATATTATATTGAAAACGTAAAACTATAATTATAATTTGTAGTGAACTGAAATCAGAGTTAAATATCACCGTCTCGATACCAAACCAAAAATATTATGAAAACAGTAGTCAAAACCAAAACCAACCAAAATATATTGTCACCACCTGTGTGCCAAGGTCCTACCCTTTTGCACGAACGATCTAGAGGTACCACCTATGCTTAGCTAGACTTATTATAGTGCGCACTACTCACATTTGGGCAGTCAGTAGGATGAGGCTGCCAAAGGAGAAAGTCTAACTACCTAGCAAGTGGGGGCCGGAAATCCCACTTAACACAACTCGGGCCAAGAGTTCAATTTTGGGACGAAATCCCAGGGACGTCTCAGACGCACCTTAACCTCATAGACCAAAAGAGCTCCCAGAGTCTGTTATAACCTCCAAAATTGTACCAAAATAATACCAATATGTGTCACAAAGTTCCAATATTCAAAATATCACAAGAGTATAAAAATTCATCATTGACAAAATAATTATAAAACCGTTTCAAAAATATAATTCAAACCGAACATGCTCTTTACTTAAATGTGAAAAGGTCAAAACGTCCTTACCTCACAAGACGGTTAATCCAAGCTAATTTAATCCAAAAATTCTTTCTCCTCGAACCCACAAGCTACAAATAATATAAATTGGACTCAATAACTACTTCAACCAACTTATATATATATACCGTCCTAAACTACTTAATACCAAGTAGACGTCTCTCCAAACTTCTTTAGACTAATTACACCATTCTTACCTATACGTAAGACATTGAAGTAATCGTAAACATTATTATACGTAGCCTAGCGAGACTTAATGTACGAGAAATACCCTTAAATCCCTACTTATATAAATTAAAGCATTGTTAGACTCATCAAGAAATATCCTCAAAAGTCAAACACTTTGAATCTAACGTACTACTCTAACTCCTCATTTCACGCGGACTCCTCTATACCCCTCTCTGTAAATACTTTCTTATTCCCACTTTCTTTACTTATTCATCATAAGCCCCTACGACATAGGCTAAACAAAGATCCAATACCATACTTAATCGACATCCTCGACTAAAATTTGTCAAACACCATCGAGGCAACCAAAAATCAAATAATGGAATTTACCCGAAACCGTACAAAAACAGAGCACCTCGTTGATTGATTTACGACAACAAAACACCGTATGACAACACAAACTAACCCAAGGTATTTTAATATCTCAAAACATTAGACTCGGTACGACGACATAGATGAACAGACTATGATCATTATAAGAGAGTTAATAAATTTACGAACCTTAAAACATAAAAGGAACTTTAATTACCTTAATGGGAGAAAGTGATGACGGACTCTAGTGTACGGAGTAAGGTTGGGCAACGAAAGGCCAAGGTTGAAACTCGGGAAGAGAACGATCTAATGACGGCGCAAGATTCACTTGTGCGAGCGGCTGCCTAACGCGATATTTTGTGTATGTGTGAGAGAGGGGTGTGAGGGGTGTGTGTATATACATATAAAGTGAGGGAAATAGTTACGTAGGGATTAAGTATTGTATTAAGTTTCCTTTTTTTTTTCTTCTTTGAGTTCGACCCAAATTCTAACCTGATAAAGTCGGTTTATAAAATAACGTTCCACCTTTTAAAATAGTCAAAACCGATTTATCATAAGACGACCCAAAATATTTTTTTAAAAAAAATATTTTTCCAACTTAAAAACCCGATTTAAATAAAAATAGAAAAGTCAAGCTTTATAATTGACTCAGAAAATAACGGGGTGTTACAATAATGGTGTTATATTCCCTACCCCCACCCATAAATCTAGATTTGAGAAATTTTTAGCAAAGAAGGTGGTGCCAACTCGATTCCTTGACCATACATTACTAAGAAAACTCAAGCTCCGAACAAAATTGTATGAATTGTTTACCGGGATAGGTACGTATGAAGGATTTGTTTAGGGTTCATGAATTGACCTGTTTAGAGTTGATGGTTGAGTTTACAAGCACCTTCCATCGAGACTTAAACCCCATAAACACAACACCTATCTCATTTCGTCTTGGAAACAGGGACCATCGACGTAGTGTGACCAAGTTTTGTAATTATTTGGGAATCAGGAATTCGGTAGAGGGAAGGGAGCCGGATAAATTTGAGCCATCGGGAATGTGGACTCAAATAACCAACTTACCCTTTAGTAGCTATTAACCTTTGCCCCATAATAGAATTCACCACCCGGTTTTAAGGTTCTGGGCTAGATTTGTGGTCGGTAGCGTATTTGCAAGGAAAGAACAGGGTGTGATTAATAAGATTGAATTGACCATGTTGGAGGCTTATTTGAACCCGAGAGGGTTGCCAAAGTTTCGTATCGACATACAAGCCTACACAGTGCACCGAATAGAGGAATTGATAAAGCGGTCAACCACGGTATATTTTAATTAAGATGGCTTTATAACATTGCTAGCTAAGAAACTTGAGCTAAATCTTGACTTTGAGAGCTACACGATAGTTAAGGGGGGGGGGGGGTATTTAAACGAAGACCATTTCACCAATAACTTCTTCGTCCCCGTTATCGACCCGAAAAGATGGGCTTGGTTGGTCAACGGAAAGACCACTATTTACCTCCCTTGTAACCGTCTCCCCTCGCTAACACCTAGGGGGAAGTGAGGACCAAGAGCAAGAGCAAAACGCAAGTCTATAGTAGAGGGGAAAGCTATCAACTTACTCAAGGTCCTATCAATGTGCAACAACAACAACCACCTTCTACACCACCCCCGGGACGACTACTTGTAACACCCTTTGCCCCGTATACTCTCGTGGACATGCCCGCTGCTCTCCCTCTTGACGAGCGGCTAGTGGGCATGTTCCAACATATGGACCTCTGGCTTTATAATGTCCATAGAGATCAATATTATGTGCTTTATCCGATGTACTATGAGTGAGCACAACAAGGCTCTATTTATCCTTCCATCGGGGTCCCTTCATGGTTTCTGTTATCCGGCTTCCCACCCATGGGCCCGGTTGACGGCACGAACGGGAGTGAGGATGCAATGGAGGTGAAGGAACAAGGTGGTGGAGATGATGAACATGATGGCAATGATGATGATGGTGACATTGACAACAATGATGATGATGATGATGATGAGAAAGGAAGTGAGGAGGAGGAAGGGGATGATAACGAAGATGACGAGCAAAGTGTCGAAGATGATTATTGAGACAATAGAGATTTTTGAGTTGCTAACCATCTTGGTAGGCACGACTCTCTTTTCTTTTCCGTCTTTGATTTCTTAGTATTTGTTTATCCCCTCTCCATTTGATATATTAGTGTCTTGGCGGCCCTTAGGACCCATTGGTTATTGCTCCCGGTTCTCGATGACTTGATTACATCGAGAACTAATTGAAAAATCCAAAATGACATTTCTTTCTTTTTATTTTGTAGAATTTAGTCGGATTTGTGCGGAATCAGGGCTAGGTGATGTGATTACACCTAGCCCTTCATTCCCGATTCCTTTTATTTTTTATTTTTCCTTTTTATTTTTATTTTTATTTTTATTTTTCTCCCCTTCATATCTCTTCTTGACTCGGGTCTAGGTGACATGATTACACCTAGGCCCGACCCATTTTACTCCTTTTCTTATTTTTTTTTTATTTTTTTTCTTTTTATTTTTCTTTTCTTTAGTGTCTTCCACACACTATCGATCGAGCATTGACGACATTGCTCGATTAAAGTGTGGGGGAGTGTTATCTTAGACTTAGTTTTATTTTATTTTCTTTGTTTTTTCGAAAGAAAAAAAAATATCTAAAACCTCTAAAAAATTGAAAATTTTCAAAAAAAAAAAAACCCAAAAATAGTTTCTTTTGTGTCTTCACCTTGTATTTTTTTGGTTTGCTTTGTGTACTTTGACTCCCCATTTCCTTGTAGGTTGCTTGATCACCGTGAATTTTGGAAAGCTCTCAAGACATCCGGTAATATCATTCTATCTCTTTCTCCTTTTTCCATCGCGGAGTTTGATGGATGTTTTGCGATGGTGGATGCTCGGGTGGAGCTTTTGGAGTTTGAGGTTGATTTGGTAGCTTGTTTGGAATATTCGGGGTGATGTTTGTTTGTTTTGTGTGTTTTATTTTTGTTTTGTCTTGTATAGTTTGTGTCTAGTGTAGAAAGGTTTTCGAAAACCCGGTTTTGAAGCTAGTGCGCAAGTGTTTACTTTCTCTTCCTAGTGACCCAAATCGATTTTTGGACTTTTGTCTAGTAGGATGATCTTAAATCAATAATTGCGTTGGTCATTGATGGGAGAGATTTGCCGTGGATCCCCACCAACAAATAAAAACCAACTATTCCTAACACGTAGATAGGGCAAGTCGGGTCGAGTCCACGGGGATGGTAAAGAGGGTTTCGACCAAGCTTCACCTAAAGACTTGACTAGGTCTCAAGACTAAACTAACTAAAACAATTAAAAGGGGAGGAGACTATGACTAGGACTAGGCTAAATTCGACGACTAGAGCTAAGTTCAACCAACTAACTAGAGTAATAAAGACTAAGAAGAGGAAGAAATCAAACAAGGAAAGAATAGGGTTAGGTCGGGTTCATAAGTGTAGTAGGATAGTTGGAAGATCGAGGGTGCAAGGTTCACCTAGTTACTAAGGTTGGTCCGCGCTCTCGCGTCAAAGCCAATGTCCGCACTCTCGTGTCAAAGACAAAACCCGAATACTTATGCAAGATGTTACCCAAAACACAAGGATTCAACCACAAATCAATCACACAATGAGAAGAGGAAGACAAGCAATACAAGTTACTCTAACAAGCAATTCAACAAATACATAGTGCGCATAACTTGTGACTAGCAACAAAGAATCCACCTTTACCCACAATCAAACCCTAACCATCCATAATCAACACTTAATCCCCCTACTAACCCCACAAAAAGTCTACTCACACATAATGAAACTAATACTAACCATAACAAGAGAAATCAACACAAACAACAAAACATTTATAATGAAACTAGTAAAACAATGAACTATGAACAAAACAATGAACAAAGATTAAAACTTGAATGATAAAACAAAGATAAAGGAAAGGAGAAGAGGAAGATTATACCAAACTAGACAAGAGAAGAAAAGATGAACACTTCCACAGAAGAAAACCCAAACATCCACCAATGTTGTCAAGATTGGTAGAGATCTTCAAGAATTCCAATAATACAAGAATTAAACTAAGATTAAGGACAAATTAAAGACTAATCTACACTAATCAAGGCTAATCTAGGCTAAAGTAGTCTAGGGTTTAGTGGGTAATAAAGAACATCCCATAAGATTACAAGAGGGGGGGGGGGGTATTTATAGGGTTACAAGAGTGAAGGAGAAGAAAAGAAGAGTCACAAGCTGCAGGTGCTCCTTCCCGGTCGGGAAGGAATGGTCCCGGTCGGGATGGTGGTGGTCCCGACCAGGACGAGATGGTCCCGACCGGGATCAAGCATAACACCGGGCTGTATTATCTATAACACCAGGCGGTGTTATTGCTCTTCCCGGTCGGGAAGAGTTCTTCCCGGTCGGGACGGCCAGATCAGTAGCCTCTTCATTCATGCACTCCTTCCCGACCGGGAAGGCTACTCTTCCCGCCCGGGAAGGGTCTTGTAGGCCTCCAATATGATCATAAAGGTCCCTCCTTGCTTCTCATGGGCTTCTCATCGACTCTCGGTGCTCGGGATCAAGTCTAAGGGGCTCGGGAATGGGTCCCAAGGTCTCGGGATCGAATCTAAGGTACCGAGTAATCGTTCCTTCTCTTCGTTGGCTCCAAATGTGTAGGAAACGAGTCAGAATCGTTCCAATTCTCCATGAATGGTCTTGGGAACCTAAAACGAACTAGAGGAAGCATAAGTAGCCCAGAAACCGCTCCCAAAGAGCGATTTCACAAGAGAAACCGGGACCAAACACAACAAATAGGCACTACAAACTACACTTATCAACTCCCCCACACTTAACCCTTACTCGCCCTCGAGTAAGCACGAACTAACTACTAAACTAATAAAAACTAATATACTAGCCGAGCGGGTATTAGCTCACCCTACGCCCTTTCAACTCACGCGAGTACACTTAGAGGAAAAGTGCACTCCGCAAGGCAAGTAAGGTCTTGCGACAAAACTGTGGATGCAACCGGACACAAAAACACATAACCAAACAAACATACAAACAAACAAACAATCGGTTGCACCCAAAAAGAAACAAATACCGCTTCCCTCCAACAAGCGGTGGAGAAACACCGGTTAAGGACTCAATGCAAGTAACAACGTTCCCATGCTAATAATACAAATCGAAATGGACAAGACCCTAATAGTATGACAAAAAAACAATAAAAACGTTGATGACTTACCTAGGTTCCTCCTAACCTTCTAAGAACGTACTACAGGACGATCAGCGGGATGGAAAAAGGATGAACCACGGTGTTAATCGACACTGTAGGTAAGTGAGACCCCGCCCCCCATAGCAGTAAGCCAAGAGGGTCGTCCCATGTCCAAAATCGTCCAACTAGCCCAAGTAAAAAGGTGGATAAGGTTTGCAAAATGAGGGAAGACCGATCATTACCGTTATCATCCTTCCTAGGGACTCGGTCCTTTGGTAGGCTCTTCACGGTAACGATCGGAAAAAGGCTTATTTTGAGTGGGTGAGAATCTTTTTGTGAGACGATTTTCTTTTGTCATTTTTCTTTTTCATTTGGCTTTTGAGTTGCTATGCCATTTCTTTTTCTTCTTTTGTATTTTGTTTTTTATTTGTTGTGCCTTTTCTTTTTCTTCTTTCTTTTCTTTCTTTCTTTTTCTTTTCTATCTTTCTTTTGACTTGGCTAGTCCTTTTGATGAATCATGTTTTGTAGGCATTTCTTGCAACCAAGTAAGAATTTCAACAATTTGCAACTTACTTGTGGAAATGTGTAGGAGGTAGGAAAATGGGTGAGTAGGGCGCGCTTTCCCTTCAAACCCATAAAAAGGTGGAAAACTTGGACTAATTAAACAATTTTGAACATGGTCACCTAAGAGACGGGACTCGGCAACCAAGGGCTTTTCACACCGTGGGTGGTCATAATGGTCAAAATGCAAATCCCGTAGTAAATCCCTAGTACACTAGGTGGACTCAAGGTAAAGAACCAACGAAACTATTGATTTAGGGTCATTCTACTAGACTAAAGTCCAAGACTCGATTCACATCACTAGGAAGGGAAAGTAAACACTTGCGCACTAGCCTCAAAACAGGGTTTTCGAAAACCTTTGATTAGACAAGACACAACTACACATCACAAAATAACACATCACAAAACAAAGACGCGACAAAAACGAAAGAAAATGAGACAAAGACAACAAAACAAAACAAAACAAAACAAACACACAAAGAGAACAAACACCACCCCGAACTTCCAAACAAGCCACCAAATCAACCTCAAACTCTACAAAGCTCCCACCCGAGCACTCATCATCACAAATCTCCTCCAAACTCCACAAGAGACAAAGAGGAAGAAGGGATAAAAGATGTTACCGGATGTCTTGAAAGCCCTCCAAAGTAACGGTGATTAAGCGACCTACAAGGAAAAAGGGAGGCAAAACACGCACAACACAACGACACAAAACGAAAAGACACAAAGGAAAAATCTTTTTTTGATTTTTATGAAATTTTTCAAATTTTAAAGGTTTTTTTCGGAAAAACTACGAATATAAAACTAAACTATACTAGGATATCGCTCCCCCACACTTAAACCGAGCAATGTCCTCATGCTCGATCGGTAGTGTGTGGAGACACTAAAAAAGAAGAGAAACTATGGAAATAAAGCTAAAAATCAAAAAGAAAAGCGAAGAAAGGGTAGAATGTGTCCGGCCGGGGTGTAATCAAGTCACCATGGGTCGAGACGAGAAAAGATATGGATGGGGGAAGAAATAAAAAAAGAAAATAAAAGGAAATGGGAGGGGAGGACTAGGTGTAATCAAGTCACCTGGCCCGGATTCTGCCCAAATCCGACAAAATCCTACCAAAAAGAAAGAGAAATCAAAGAAAAAGTGAAAATACTTGCAAATTTGGATTTGAAATTACTCTCGATGTAGTCACGTCATCGAGAGTAGGGAGCAATGACTACCAAGGCCCCGAGGGCCACCATGACACAAAAATGGATAAGGGGAAGGGAACAAACAAAGGAAGACAAGCAATAAAAGACGGAAAAGAAAGGATAGTTGTCGTACCAATCGGTTAGCAACTCACTAACTCCATCGTCTCAATGATCATGAATGGCACATAGCTTGTTTTCATCATTGTTCCTCTTTTTTCTTGATAAGACCGCATAATTGAAGTACTAGGCTTGCATTGGTGTAAATGAGGTGAGATTTGAAGTGAAACTCGGTGTGTAGTGAAGATAAGAAGAGATGAATGTATGTATATGAAGTGTAGGGGTCATATGATAGGTGCAAGGGTAAGTAGGGAGGTTGGTAAGGGGTATAAAGTGATTGGGTGGGCTCACATGACAAAGAAGAGGCAAAAGGAAGAGCAGGGCACCATCCAGGTCGGGATGACACACCCTTCCCGGTCGGGATCACACTCCAGAAAGCCCAAATTTCAGCACCCTCATCCGGATCGGGATGACATCCTTCCCGGTCGGGATGAACTTCTAACCCTTCATTTCCTTGACAGCTTCACCCACAAGGCCACCAATACACCGAGATCTAAAATCTCGTCCCCAAAAGCTTGTCAAAAGCTTCAAAAACCGACTTCCTCCACCAAACTCCAAGCTTCTATTATCCACTACTCTCCTCGAAACTTCATCTTCACTATGACCTATCAAGTAAACTAAATAAACACCATCAAATCTCTCCCTCACATCGCTCAAGAAAATTCCAAATTACAAGAGTTCCACAAAACACACAAATCCTAGAAACAAATAACACAATTACAATCACAAAAGCTCCAAAGAAGAGGGAAAGGGGAATATACAACATGACGGTGCTTTAGGAACTCCGTCAAACCGAGAATGGTGGATTCTTACTTCTTATCCATAGTCATCAAGGGCTCGGAGGAGCAAGTCAAACGCACGAGCCACGTCATAATGAGGACTCAAGCTAATGAGTCAAGCTATCCTCCATGGCCTCCAAGGTGGAGGCAAGAAGTAGTAATCCAAAGACCCAACGTCATCTTTCATGTTGTCTCCGGGGTCTATCCATCCGACAAGCCTTACCGACCTCTTCCTCCCTAAGCACCGTCTCCTAGCACAACCAAGGCTTGAATTTCTAACATAAGGGTCAAAGGGAGTTTAACCCTCTTCTTATCATCAAGCAAACCAAAGTCATCAACAAGTTCCGGCCCAATATCTCCCAATCCTAGAACATCGTTCTTCCCCACATCATCAATAAGACGAGATTTGAAACTCAAACAAGCGATTTCAATCTCCTCTAAACCAAGATCCAAATTACACACAAGGGGTTCACAATATTTCATTGGGTTATCACATATGGGCGACTTGATTTCATCATTCATGTCCCATGACTTCACAACACTTATCACCTCACTCAACTCATCCCAAAGTTCAACATCCTCAACAATAGGCACATAAGAAGCGGCATGAAGCTCAAGAGGAGGGCAAGCGAAGGGGATTGAAGGTTCCACAAGTATAGAGGGGGTAGACTCTTGACTTTCCTCTATTTTATCGGTGTTTTCATCAATGAAACTCTTCAAACTCCCACTATCCTCACCCAATTCTTCACCAAAAACTCCTCCATCAAGGATTATCTCCTCTTTTGCCTCTTCTTGGGTAGACGATTGAGGTTCTTCAAAGGAAATTTCGCTTCCAAAAGGACCTTCATCAGCGGCTTCGTGATTAGGTTGCTCCCCTTGCTCAAGTGAGCACCCTTCATCTAGTTGTGACGTTCGTGATAAAAACATTACGGTTTTAACCGATAACGCATTTAATCGAGCATCCAACGCCTCGGTTTCCCTTTGATATTGGGCCATGAATTCCTCTTGGTTCTTTTGCATTTGAATGGCCATTTCTTGTTGGCTCCTTTGCAATTGAAGAAACGATTGATATAACTCCAAGTGGTGCATTTGGTGATCTTTGGGGTTTTGGTATGCTACTTGGTAGTGAGGTTGAGGTGATTAGTAATATGGTGGGTTTTGGGGAAATTGGCTTCCATAAGGAGAAATATGATAAGGGACGGTGGGTTCATGATGGTAATTTGAGTAATAATCACCGCGATCACAAGGTTGATAAGCACTCACTCGATGGAAGCCACTTCCATATCCTTGAAGCTCATACCCACGGGTTTCTTGATTACCCGATGAAGCTTGGTGGTAGCTTGGAGACATCATGGCATAGTCTCGATTCATGGAGGAAGAGGAGTAGCTTGTTGTAGCTTCTATGGGTGAGGAGTTTAGATAGAACCTCATGCTATACTCAAAAATCGTGGCTCGTACCCGGTTGAGGACCTCTCAATCTAGCAACTGTCCGTTAAAGCGGCTCTAAGTCGTAAGAAGAAGATGGTCACCACCTCTAGGCACAAACTGTAGACTAAGAGCAAACGTGAGAAGTCTAGTGCTTTTTGGGCACTAGACAAGAAGGAAATAAACTTCGCACACACAAGAAGCAAAGGAACAAAAAAAAAAAGAAAAACACACAAAAAAAAAAAAAATAAGAGACAAAGTCAAGTAAATAGGCAAACAAAGTCTAAACTAGCACCTCCCCGGCAACGGCGCCAAATTGATGGGAGGGATTTGTCGTGGATCCCTACCAACAAATAAAAACCAACTATTCCTAACACGTAGATAGGGCAAGTCGGGTCGAGTCCACAGGGACGGTAAAGAGGGTTTCGACCAAGTTTCACCTAAAGACTTGACTAGGTCTCAAGACTAAAGTAACTAAAACAATTAAAAGGGGAGGAGACTATGACTAGGACTAGGCTAAATGCGACGACTAGAGCTAAGTTCAACCAACTAACTAGAGTAATAAAGACTAAGAAGAGGAAGAAATCAAACAAGGAAAGAATAGGGTTAGGTCGGGTTCATAAGTGTAGTAGGATAGTTGGGAAATCGAGGGTGCAAGGTTCACCTAGTTACTAAGGTTGGTCCGCGCTCTCGCGTCAAAGCCAATGTCCGCACTCTCGTGTCAAAGACAAAACCCGAATACTTATGCAAGATGTTACCCAAAACACAAGGATTCAACCACAAATCAATCACACAATAAGAAGAGGAAGACAAGCAACAGAATTACTTGCAACTACTACTCTAACAAGCAATTCAACAAACACAAAGTGGGTAACTTGTGACTAGCAACAAAGAATCCACCTTTACCCACAATCAAACCCTAACCATCCATAATCAACACTTAATCCCCCTACTATCCCCAAAAAAAGTTTACTCACACATAAAAAAACTAATACTAACCATAACAAGAGAAATCAACACAAACAACAAAACATTTATAATGAAACTAGTAAAACAATGAACTATGAACAAAACAATGAACAAAGATTAAAACTTGAATGATAAAACAAAGATAAAGGAAAGGAGAAGAGGGAGATTATACCAAACTAGACAAGAGAAGAAAAGATGAACACTTGCATAGAAGAAAACCCAAACATCCACCAATGTTGTCAAGATTGGTAGAGATCTTCAAGAATTCCAATAATACAAGAATTAAACTAAGATTAAAGACTAATTAAAGACTAATCTACACTAATCTAGGCTAATCTAGGCTAAAGTAGTCTAGGGTTTAGTGGGTAATAAAGAACATCCCATAAGATTACAAGAGGGGGGTATTTATAGGGTTACAAGAGTGAAGGAGAAGAAAAGAAGAGTCACGAGCTGCAGGTGCTCCTTCCCGATCGGGAAGGAATGGTCCCGGTCGGGATGGTGGTGGTCCCGACCGGGACGAGATGGTCCCGACCGGGATCAAGCATAACACCGGGATGTGTTATCAATAACACCAGGCGGTGTTATTGCTCTTCCCGGTCGGGAAGGGTTCTTCCCGGTCGGGACGGCCAGATCAGTAGCCTCTTCATTCATGCACTCCTTCCCGACCGGGAAGGCTACTCTTCCCGCCCGGGAAGGGTCTTGTAGGCCTCCAATATGATCATAAAGGTCCCTCCTTGCTTCTCATGGGCTTCTCATCGACTCTCGGTGCTCGCGATCGAGTCTAAGGGGCTTGGGAATGGGTCCCAAGATCTCAGGATCGAATCTAAGGCACCGAGTGATCGTTCCTTATCTTCGTTGGCTCCAAATGTGTAGGAAACGAGTCAGAATCGTTCCAATTCTCCATGAATGGTCTTGGGAACCTAAGACGAACTAGAAGAAGCATAAGTAGCCTAGAAACCGCTCCCAAAGAGCGATTTCACATGAGAAACCGGGACCAAACACAACAAATAGGCACTACAAAGTACACTTATCAGTCATTTACCTTGAGTCCACCTAGTCTACTAGGAATTTACTTCGGGATTTGCATTTTGACCACCTTGACCACTGATGCGCGGGCGTCGCGACCCGCACGATCAAACAATATTTTTAACTCCGACAAACCTAACTAATGTAGTAGTGGTAGGTCGGGATCGATCCGTAGGGAGATGGGTTAAGCGATATTGGTCAAGTCTAGAGTCAAATCGTGGTTGGGATTGAGATGGGGGTTTTGGGTCATGAGAGGTCGAACTATTGCTATTGAGCTATTCTACGAAGGTTAGGGTCAATAAATAGGAAAGGTGTTGGGGAGAGTCGGGATTCGGAAATGGGGTCTTAGAGTCTCGGGATCGAGTTTTTGTTACAACGTTAAAAAGGGAGATTTCCACCTTTCGGTTTCTTCACCCAACCTACCTAAACCCGCTTTCGCGACGAAAGGATAAGTCTCAAATTAAGGTAATTTCTACCCCGAGTTTCCCCATATTGGTAGAAATGAGTCAAGGTCGGCCTAGTCGCTATTTTAAGTCAACAAAGACACAAAAACCTTAAAATTGATAATTATCAAGTAAACAACCCACCAACATTCCTTACATCAAATAATCCAAATCCTCCTCCCTAATTCCCCAACAAAGAAATCTACTCACTAATCATGGTGATTAACAACAAAACATTAACTAAGAAGAATTTAACTAAAGCATGCATAAAAACTACACTAATAAATTATACTAATGGAGAAAAGGGAGAGGATAGAATTTTACCAACAATGGAGGAAACTAAGATAAAAGATGAAGATTAATATAAAAGATTGAATCTTGGATAAATACACAAGAATTTATCACCAATCCATGCATAAATCTTCAATCTTCAATACAAGAAATATGAATCTTCAAGAATAAAAACAAGAGCCTTTGTCACATAAACCCTTGTAAAACCCTTGAATCTTAAACAATAAAGCACAATCTTCAACAAAGATGGAAACTTGTCTACTAATTATAGAGTAATTATACTAATACTAAGTAGATCTACTAATTGTTTGTATAGATTTTTACTAAGATAGCTTACTACAATATACTACTAGAGAGTTTTGTACCCTACTCCTACTCCTAAGAGGCACACTTAAGGCTCAAGGAGGCACAAAACCCTAGGTTAAGTATTTATAGAGTTCTTAATGGGTTGCACAAACTTCAAGGCCCAAATCCAATTTCTCTTCATTTAGCTAGACCTTCACCCTTTGCATCTTCATGGGGCGAAATTTCGCCCCGCCGCTTGACATAATAATCCCACCGGGTGAAATTTCACCCGTTGAGATTTTCTTCGGTTTTGGCGTTTCCAGCGCGGTTTCTCCATCGGGCGAAATTTCACCCGAGGGCGAAATTTCGCCCGGTCATCTCGCCCGGTCGGGAGTATCGTGAAAATCTTCGGGGGTGGAAAAATGTCGTCGGGCGAAACTTCACCCGGTGGCCTTCTGGCTCTTTTCATGTCTCTTTCTTTATCGATCAATTGGATTACTTGAACTTTCAGTTGTGTGCTTTGCTCTTGGACCGTATCTCTCTCTTGCTCGTAGAAGCTCAAACACGTTTTCGGTCTAAAATCCTATCAAAATAGACAAAAAACTACCAAAAACACGTAAAATGCAAAAGAGAGACACTAATGCGAGAATTACGCAAAATATGGCGATAAACGAACTCAAGTCTCGCAAAACAGAGGAAAATGGGTCTAAATGAGAGGAAAAACGGTCCAAATTTGGCACACAACAATTCCCCCACACTAAACCGTTGCTCGTCCTCGAGCAATGACCCAAAAAGAAACTAGCTACTACTACTACTAAGGTGGACTATGCTAAGCCGATACGAGGCAATTAAAGGGCCCGCTCCGTCCCTTCAACTCACATCGAGATACCCATGAGGTAGAGTACCTCCATGCAAGGCAAGTTGGGTCTTGCTCAAAATTGGGGTTGCGACTAACACACACACAAACACAAAACAAAGAAGACACACATAAGGAGATAATCGCAACCAAAGAGAAAATAAATCACCGAATCCCTCATCGAAACGGCGGAGAAAGCACCGATTCGAGCTTAAGACAAGCGAGAACACTACCAAGTTAGTAACACAAATTGACATGGACAAGATCCTGATAGGATGACAATCAAACAATAAAAACATTGAAAATTTACCAAGCTCCTTCTATTTCCACTAAAGATGCCTACAACGGGACGATAAATGGAGTGGATAGTGAGAACCATGGAGTTAGTAAGCACTGTAGGTAAGTGTTATGCCGTCTCCTAAGCTAAGCCTAGAGAGTCGTTCCAAACTCGAGAAAGCCAATTAGACCAAAAAGATGAACAAGTGTTTGCAAATGGTAAGGATTGCCAAATTATCGCTATTTTCCTTCCTCGGGACTCGGTCCTCTAGTAGGCATTTCACGGCAATAAGACAACCAAGGGATTATTTGGGTTTGGGAACGATTTTTGAGATTTTGATTTTCTTTTCGGTTTTTCTTTCCCCATTATTTCGATCGAGGGCTTTTTTTTTCAACATTCTTTTGCCTTTCTTCTTCAATTTTCCCTTTTTCTTTTTTGAATAGCCCATTTTTGGCTAGATGATTCATTTGAGATCAAGGTAAAGCATATTCTTGCAAACTTATTTGTGGAAATGGGTGAATGGTAGAGAAATAGGCTAGTCGGGTGTGCACCCCCTTCGAACCCATAAAAGGGTGAAAGTTTTTGACTAAAAGTGGCTTCTCAAGTAAGGTCACCTAAGAGAACGGGGAACGGTAACCAAAACCTTATCACTCCATGGGTGGTCAAGGTGGTCAAATGCAAATCCCGATGTAGACTCCTAGTAGAAAAGATGGACTCAAGGTAAAAATCCAATGCAAAAATTGGTTCAAGGTCATTCTACTAGAATTATGTCCAAAAATAAAAAAGGGTCACTAACAAGTGAGTAATAAACACTCGGCCTAATCTCAAAATCGGGTTTTCGAAAACTTTACCTAGACAAGCTATACACAAAATTAAAAGAACACAAAAAGGACAAAAACACAAGGAAACAACACAAATACACAAGTATAGCCAAGCACTCCATACTCCATTAAGTCAACACAATCCACAACCACCAATTCCAAAATGTTCACCAAGTGAACCTCCAAATAGCATAAATACCCAAACTCCATGCATAAGAGAAAGAGATAAAACGAAGGTAGAAAGTATTACCGCGCGGTCTTCATTTCATTTCCGCTACCTTACGTATCCATGCTAAATGGTTGATGGTGTACCTACAAAAAGGGGAATGCAAGACAATACAAGTGACACAAAAACAAAGATAAAGGAAAAGAAAACTAAAAAGAGAAAAAATGAAAATTTTTGGATTTTTGATTTTTTTAAAGGAAAAATGAAAAAGAAAATGAATAAAAAGGATAGTAGATCCCTCCCCCACACTAAAACTGTGCATTGTCCCCAATGCACGAATAGGAGAAGAATCGAAAATGAAAAAGAGAAAAGAACGGAAAATCTTTTTGAATTTTTATGGTTTTTCAAATGTTTTTGGATTTTTTTGATGATTTTAATGTTTTTGGATTTTTTGATGATTTTTCAAATGTTTTAGGATTTTTCAAAAATTAATGGGATGAAAAGAAATGAAATGAAAATAAGAAAAATTGATAAGGGAAGAAAAAGGGAGTAGGTGTAATCACGTCACCTCGCCCGGATTCTGCACAGATCAGGAAAATCAAAAGAAAAAGAAAATTTTGGATTTTTCAAATGGTCTTGGTGCGATCAAGTCACCGAAGACCGGGAGCAACAATCAGGTCCTTCTTCTCTAAGGTACCTGCAATAAACCTCACGTTTGTAACTACCCAAGTAGGGTCACGGAGGGGCTGACAATATCTCAAACCAACAAAATAACCAATTACAAATCAATCAACAACCATAATTATCAATTGCCAAAAATTGGCGCTCCAAGGATAGACAGTGATCACTGAGACAAGAGAACAAACGATCGACGACTGACGACCAACAACTAACACCTCCACACTAACACTAACGACACTCGACCACTCACATAGGGCCCGGGGGACGAGGTGGTGGGTAGTAAGACCCTGGCGGAGGCATACTGAAAAATCGATCAAAATAGTGTTCTTGTTGTTGCAACATCCTCTGGTTTTCCTCCGCCGCCAACCTCGCTGCTTGGGCATCCTTAGCAGCCTCCCTAGACATCTCTAAACTGGTCCGGGCGTACTCAAAACCTTCCCTAGAGTACGAGTACAAATTATGCGTAGTATCGCGCGCATCCCGGGCCACATTGTAGGCATCCTGGACCAGGTTTAGTGAGGTTGTCGAGTTCTCCCAAGTCTGACGTGTTCGAGCATAGACTTCCCCCGATTGGTTATAAAAGTCCTCCGATCCAAAGAACGAGGAGTGTCGTGGAGGACTCATGTTGACGTCCTCCTGAAAACCAGGGGTAGACTGGGTGAACGTGGAGTGTCGGTGTGGTTCAAAGTCTGAGAAATTGGGTGTGAAAAATTTTGAGGTCTGGGGTTCGGGTTGATGGGAGGAAGACGGTTCGTGTGATGATGACGGTAAAGTTCTATGACCCCCATCCCGAGAGGTTTCAACCTCCCGATCCTCCTCCGACACGTCTACGACCTCTATATCATCGTCACCAAAATCTAAAGGTCCCTCGGGGTATTCAATATGATAAAACTTACCTCGGGTGCTACCCCGAACGTACTCCCCGGACCTCTTCGGCATGCCGAAGTTCTCTTCAATATCTAGCCTAACCCATTCCGGGCTAGGCATAGCAATGGCGCGCAACTCAGTTATCTTATACAAAAATAAACTGTCATAATCCCCTTTCTGGGGCCACACAAGGAAAGGACAATAAACTTCATCTATGTAAATTCTCGCTCCATCAACTGGCGTCAAATCGCTAAAATCGATTTCCAAAGCTCTAGCTAACATCGTTACAACACCGCCACAAGAGATTTTCTTGCGGCCGCCCTTCGCAATCTGGGCAAAGTGAGTAGCTAAGGCCTCGGACATATCGATCGACGGGCCTCTTTCCAAAAACGCATCCTCTAAAAGCTGAACAGCTAAAGCACTACAGTTGTGATGCGTATCATAGCTCGACAAGAATGAATTAGCTATAATACGCGCCACATATCGGAGGATGGGGTTTCGGATAGAGAAAGAACGCATCTTTCTTCCCTTGAAAGGCCTTTGGCGGGCTATTTTAAGCCAAAATCGATCTCGGCCGAATTTATCGTCCCGAGTCTGTCTCGCCCTAGACTTTCCAAGGACTGAAGAAGGTAAACCAAGCAGTGAACCAAAGTCCCTCAAGTTGAGGACGTACGAAGTTTCTCGCAACTGAAAAGAGATAGTGGCATTATCATCACCACTTAGCTCGAAAGTTGCGAAAAACTCGCACGTCAACTTCTGAAAAGTCTCCTCCTTGGAGGCATAAAATTTGATGAGACCAAGACCTTGGCACATTGCTTGTACCTGCGATTCTATGTCTATACGCTCAAGTACATCTAGAGCCGCCCAACGAGTGGGCTCGAGACGACAGACCCAATTTTTTTTGCATTTATCAACATGGGCTTCTTAGCGAAATAAAGACCAGACAGAGGTTCACAGAAATTACGACGGATTTTCGGGTAACATACCTCAAGCGGAACAGGTTATTCGTGCGGTATAGAGCTTTGTGTCTGAACAGGCATTGGGACAGATTCGTTCCGAGCCTCGGTCGGTGGCTCCTCGGACCGTGAGGATGATGTCGACCCCGAATTTCGATTTAGCATTGAATAAATCCGTTTCCTTGCCATTTGCTTTACCCTCGTCATCCTTGATGCTTGAATTTGACGATTATGTGTTAACGGTCTCGGTTTGGGGTTTGTAGGAATCGGAATAATTTCTCGAAACAAACTCCAAGGAAGTATTAGGAATGTGGTAGGGATGAGAAATATATAGTTTGATTGAATTTTAATGGAGGAATGAAGATTTTAGAGGTGGTTTAAGGTGGAGGATTTGGGGTTTGTTTTGGGAATTTTGGGGTTTGGTTGATGAGAGCGATAGGAAAGGTGTATAATGAAGATGGGTAAGGGGGGTTTGGTTGGGTAAGGCTGCCGCGGGGTGATTTTTCGCCCGGTCAAATTCCACCGGGCGAAATTTCACCCAACGGTCTTCGAACCGGTTTTCGCCGTTTCCGCGCAGTTTCACCACCGGGCGAAATTTCGCCCTGTCAGACTCCACCGGGCGAAATTTCGCCCGGTCGAATTTTCGTCAAATTCCAAGTCGCAAAATATTTTTACCGTAGGGCGAAATTTTGCCCGGTGAGATTCCACCGGGTGAAATTTTGCCCGACGGATTTCCGTCAATTCCTTTAGTTCGAGCAAAGTCGCCACCGGGCAAATTATCACCCGAATAAAATAATTCATTTCAAAACGGGACCTTGCTACGAAAATTCTCTTTGACTTTGCCCAAACCTTCCTTAACTTCTTCAAATATATAATCTATCTTCTCAATCCAAATCGTTCATAATCGTTCAAAGCGCAACCCCAAAAATTCCGAAAGATATCTTCACGATTCCTGCAGGTACGAAAACAAGCAAGCTCCAAAGAGAAAAATCCAAAATCTATTGTTTGAAGAAAATAAAAAGAGGCGAGAATATACAAATATTTACAAAGGTGGTTATTATGGACACCACCAAACCGAATTGAATGTTTGAGTTTAATCGGGGTTGCTTGTAAAGCAACCCAGAGGGTCTTGATCATTCACTTCAAATTCCACATTACCGATCTTGAGCTTTTCTCCAAACTCCGACAAACCCATAAGTTGTGCTACCTCGGGAAGCATTGCAAATTCTTTGGGAATATCTTCGTCGGAGGTAGAACCAAGTATGAATAGGGTACCGTCGTCTTCTTCATCATCGTAGTCAAGATCTTCGGTAGAAGGTTCTTCATTGGATGAGAATTCCACCATTTGGTTCCAAAACTCCATATTAGAAGGATCTTCGGGAAGGAATGCGGGAAGCACAAATTGAACCATCTCGTTGGCAACATTGAAGAATAAACGTCCTCGCTTCACATCGATAATCACCCCACCGGTAGCTAGGAAAGGCCGTCCCAAGAGGATAGGATTCCGTTCCTCGATTGGCATATCCAAAATGACGAAGTCGGTGGGGATATACAAGTTCCCCACATTAACCATGAGGTTAGGAGCCAATCCGTAGGGCTCCTTAGTGGTTCCATCGCCCATTTGCACATTCGCAGAGAAGTACTCCAAATCTTTAATATAGATAGTACGAGCGATGTCCAAGGGCATCAATCTAATGTCGGGACCAAGGTCACATAGAGCTCGATCTATCAAGACATGGTCGATGGAGCATGGAATGGCAAAACTACCCGGATCTCCTAGTTTGATAGGAATTGTGACTCTAGGGTTGGTCCTTGGAGAAACGGGAGCTTTTTCCTTCTCGGCGGGTTTCAAAATGATGTCTCGGATGTAATCGGACGGGGTAGGCATAGATGTGCTTGTGACAATGTCTTCAATAAGGTCGGTGAAGGTTATCATTCCCAAAACTTGATCATTGAATGGGATTGGTGGCTTGTCATTCAAAAGAGGTACTTCGATCCTAGAGACTAGATTTGTATCCTCTATTGGAATTTGTTCAATGACATATGCAAGGTCTCTGATAAGATACTTTGATGGGTCTCTTCTTGGTTTTTCGGTTACATCCTTAACCACTTTCTCATCAAATTCATTGATTGAGGGATGAGATGTAAGAGT
Source organism: Agrostemma githago (assembly GCA_958450325.1). Lineage (NCBI taxonomy): Eukaryota > Viridiplantae > Streptophyta > Magnoliopsida > Caryophyllales > Caryophyllaceae > Agrostemma > Agrostemma githago. The sequence goes on from OY288256.1 coordinate 51,315,698, forward strand.
TTGTGGGTCAAGTGGTTTCACTGGTTTTTCTTTACTAATCACCTTAATGGCATTCACGGATGCTTGGTTGAAAGAATCGGTCGGCTCTTGAGGAGATCGAGCTCGGGACGCGGCTCGTGCCTCTAAAGCTTCAAGTCTAGCTCGGTTTGACGCATTTTCTTTCAATAAGAACTTGATCATTTCTTGAATGTCATAGAAGGGTTGAGAGTTTCCTTGAAAGTTCCTTGGAGGACCTTGGTTAGGCGGTGGATAAGCTCCAAAAGGAGGACCTTGATTAAATGGAGGATGAGTTCCAAAAGGAGGTCCTTGATTAAATGGAGGATGAGTTCCAAAAGGATGACCATAGTTTGGTCTAGGCGGTCTTTGAGGATAGAAATAGCCTTGATTGAATTGATTTGTGTGAGGAGGTCTCGGTTGATAATGAGGTCCATATGAATTAGGATAAACCCTTTGATTGGGGGCTCTTGGAAAAGGATATGATCCTTGAGTTGGCATGGAATAGAATCCGGTCCCCAAATTAGGATTGTTCGTTTGAGGCTTTTCATATGTTCCTTGAGTGTTGGCTTGATAAACTTTTTCCTTCCTCGCACAAAAATTGGAGTCTTGATCATATTCTCCACAATGATCACATGGAATTTCAACTCTATATCGCTTTGGAGGCGAGATAGATGTTCGCCTAGGTTGTGTAATTCTTCTTAGTGGGGTGACTCTTCTTGGTGGTGTGACTCTTCTTGGTGGGGGCCTCATTTCGGGTTGGAAGGAGTCCCTAGCAACCATTGCTTCAAATCTCTCAAATAGTTGAGCGATTTGTACTTCAAGAGTGGCCTCCATGTCATTTGACGATTCCGAGTCTCCACTTGGTTCACCCTCTTGCATTTCTTTAGCACACATGTCACTTTTGGCTATCTTGTCAAGAAGCTCATGGGATTCATTCTCGTTGAGTAGGAAAAAGTCGCCCCTTGCGGTTGAGTTAAGAATGTTCCTTGCATCGGCGGATAAGGAATAGAAAAATGTTTGGAGCAAAAGCCAATGAAGGATACCATGATGTGGGCACTTCCTTTGTAGAGTTTGGAATCGATCCCAAGCTTCACTTATGCTTTCATTTTCACCTTGTCGGAAGGTTTGAATCTCCATTCGATAATGATTGGTCTTGGAAGGAGGATAGTATTTTTCTAGAAATGCATTGGCTAATTGATTCCATGTTTGGAAGGTATCATCGTGGTGGCTTTGTAGCCATCTCCTAGCATCATCACGAAGGGTTTTAGGGAACAAAAGTCTATGGAATTGACATGAAGTAAGTCCATTTAACTTCATTCCAACTAGCTTCTCTTTAAACGTCGCTATGTGTTCTAGAGCATCTTCTTGTGGAAGCCCATGATAAGTGTCTTGTTGGACTATGGCGATTGAAGAAATCCTGAGCTCGAAATTATCGGGTATGGTTCCATATGCGACGGGAGAAGAAGTTTGTTCATGGGTGAGTTGGGAGTGAGATCTCGAAGTAGGCATGTTTGTTTGTAGAGGTAATTTTTGAAGAAGGGAGAGGGAAAGGGAATTTTGTAGAAGTTTGAGAATGTTGGATGGGTGAAAAGTTGATGTAAGATATGGATGAGGGTTCACTTTGTGTGATTTGAAGTCCGTAATAATAATATCACCTCGCTTGCACCAGTATGGAATAAGCAATGCCAAATATGATTGTTCCTGAACACAACTCAATTCAAAGATGAGACTCCTAGCACCGAGCGGTACTAGGGTAGAAGGAAAAGAAACGATTATCCAAACACAATAAAACAAAGACTTAATCAATTAACTAATCACCGTCTCCCCGGCAACGGCGCCATTTTGATGTGTGGGCGTCGCGACCCGCACGATCAAACAATATTTTTAACTCCGACAAACCTAACTAATGTAGTAGTGGTAGGTCGGGATCGATCCGCAGGGAGATGGGTTAAGGGATATTGGTCAAGTCTAGAGTCAAATCGTGGTTGGGATTGAGATGGGGGTTTTGGGTCGAGAGAGGTCGAACTATGCTATTGAGCTATTCTACGAAGGCTAGGGTCAATAAATAAGAAAGGTGTTGGGGAGAGTCGGGATTCGGAAACGGGGTCTTAGAGTCTCGGGATCGAGTTTTTGTTACAACGTTAAAAAGGGAGATTTCCACTTTTCGGTTTCTTCACCCAACCTACCTAAACCTGCTTTCGCGATGAAAGGGTAAGTCTCAAATTAAGGTAATTTCTACCCCGAGTTTCACCATATTGGTAGAAATGAGTCAAGGTCGGCCTACTCACAATTCTAAGTCAACAAAGACACAAAAACCTTAAAATTGATAATTATCAATTAAACAACCCACCAACATCCCTTACATCAAATAATCCAAATCCTCCTTCCTAATTCCCCAACAAAGAAATCTACTCACTAATCATGGTGATTAACAACAAAACATTAACTAAGAAGAATTTAACTAAAGCATGCATAAAAACTACACTAATAAATTATACTAATGGAGAAAAGGGAGAGGAAAGAATTTTACCAAAAATGGAGGAAACTAAGATAAAAGATGAAGATTAATATAAAAGATTGAATCTTGGAGAAATACACAAGAATTTGTCACCAATCCATGCATAAATCTTCAATCTTCAATACAAGAAATATGAATCTTCAAGAATGAAAACAAGAGCCTTTGTCACATAAACCCTTGTAAAACCCTTGAATCTTCAACAATAAAGCACAATCTTCAACAAAGATGGAAACTTGTCTACTAATTATAGAGTAATTATACTAATACTAAGTAGATCTACTAATTGTTTGTAGAGATTTTTACTAAGATAGCTTACTACAATCTACTACTAGAGAGTTTTCTACCCTACCCCTACTCCTAAGTGGCACACTTAAGGCTCAAGGAGACACAAAACCCTAGGTTAAGTATTTATAGAGTTCTTAAAGGGTTGCACAAACTTTGAGGCCCAAAATCCAATTCCTCTTCATTTAGCTAGACCTTCATCCTTTGCATCTTCATGGGGCGAAATTTCGCCTCGCGGCTTGACATAATAATCCTACCATGTGAAATTTCACTCGGTGAGATTTTCTTCGGTTTTGGCGTTTCCGGCCCGATTTCTCCATCGGGCGAAATTTCACCCGGTGGGTGGAAATTTCGCCCGGTCATCTCGCCCGGTCGGGAGTGCCGTGAAAATCTTCGGGGGTGGAAAAATGTCGTCGGGCGAAACTTCGCCCGGTGATGACTCAACGGGCGAAACTTCACCCGGTGGCCTTCTGGGTCTTTTCCGGTCTCTTTCTTTATCGATCAATTGGATTACTTGAACTTTCAGTTGTGTGCTTTGCTCTTGGACCGTATCTCTCTCTTGCTCGTAAAAGCTCAAACACGTTTTCGGTCGAAAATCCTATCAAAATAGACAAAAAACTACCAAAAACACGTAAAATGCAAAAGAGAGGCACTAATGCGAGAATTACACAAAATATGGCGATAATCGCACTCGAGTCTCGCAAAACAGAGGAAAAATGGGTCTAAATGGGAGGAAAAACGATCCAAATTTGGCACACAACAACCACCCATGGAGTGAAAAGGCCTTGGTTGCCGAGTCCCGTTCTCTTAGGTAACCACGCTTGAAATTGTCTTATTAGTCCAAGTCTCCATCTTTTTGTGGGTTTGAAGGGAAGCGCGCGCCCGACACACCCATTTTTCCTACCTTCTACACATTTCCATAAATGAGTTGCATATTATCAAGGTTTTTGCATTTACTTGGTTATTCTTATTGGTTTTGATGCACATTAGACTTGGGAACTCTAGTCACATATTAGGCATACTCCAAGAGAAGGTCGTGCCCTGCACCGCTAAGCGAGGGTCATGATGATTTTAGGTCACGAATCACATCATTTTGGCCACAAGGGCAAACCAAAATACAAAAGAAGAAACAGAAAAGGCACAACTAATCAAAAATCAAATACAAAAGAAGAAAATAACAAGAAAATCATTTCATAAAAAAAAATTATTACCCCTAAAAAATAAGCCTTTAAACGATTGTTATCTTGAAGAGCCTACCGAAGGACTGAGTCCCTAAGAAGGATGATAGCAGTAATTGTCGGTTTTCCCTCATTTTGCAACCTTATCCACCTTTTTACTTGGACTAATTAGGCTATTTTTGATCATGACCCTCTTGGCTTAAAGCTAGAAGGGGGCGGAGCTGAGCTTCACTTACCTACAGTGTCGACTAACTCCATGGTTCATCCCTTATCTATCCCGCTTAACATCCCGTAGTACGTTCTTAAAAGATTAGGAGGACCTAGGTAAGTTATTAATGTTTTTATTGCTTTGTCGTCATCCTATTAGGATTTTGTCCATATCGGTTTGTGTTATTAGCTTCGGAGCGTTATCACTTGCCTTGAGTCCATAACCGGTGTTTCTTTCACCGCCTTGTTGAGGGAGGCAGTATTTTTCTTCTTGGATGCAACTGAATATTAGTTTGTGTGTGTGTGTTTCTGTGTTCAGGTGTGTCCGTAGTTTTGTTGCAAGACCTCACCTGCCTTGCAGAGAGCACTTTTCCTCTTAGTGTTCTCACGTGAGTTGAAAAGGCGTAGGGTGCGCTAAAACCCGCTAGGCTAGTAATATAATTTAGATTAGTGTGTACATGACATAGGTCCACCCCGACGCAGCCATGCACGGGTTTGGGGAGGCGAATGAATCTCCATATGAGATGGTCAAATTGAAATTTAAATGGAAGTAGGAGTCGCCACCGAATTTTGTGGTTATTCGGAACCATTCGAGCCCACTCTATGTCGTAGTGGGCCATATACAAAATACGGCCCATTTCCGATGTCAGAGTTTATTGGGCTCGTCCCTTTGCATTACGATACCGATACCAACATTATCGGATATCGTGTATTGAATGACTCTCGTTGCCAATGGATTCGGACATCCGGAAACCATGGTTCTGAGTAAGGGGTGAGGGTACGTGTTGGGAAGTTCACTAAGAACACCCAACCCCGCCCGCACTTAGCGGCCTTAACTAAGATATCGTTCGTTTTTGGTGTACACGGGTTAGTTCGACGGTTGAATGATATGCAAACATTATTTTCCTAAGCATGTGAGAAAAATAAATAAATGGGTTGCTAAGTCGTTTAATGCATGTTAAACAAATAACGTCAAAGTTATTTTAGCATGTGAAGTTCGTTTTAGTCTAATAAAACGATAAAATAGATAAATTGCTACAAACACGAGAAAACGAGTTAGTAACGGTGAATAAATCGAATGAAGATGTAAATACATAATATGCATGATTTTTAGAAAAGGTTTATGACACGTGATGGATTAACACGCGTTGACCGAGGTCAAAAAAAGTATTTATCGAAATATGTCGCGAAAGGCGCTTTTATGTAAAGATTCGAAAAGAATAAAAATTAAAAAAGCGAGGAAACGAAAAAAAAATAAAAAAGACCCGGCAGATCAGGCCACCGCGCAAGTCGCCTGGAGGGCGCGCGACTCGCGTGGCAGTTTGATCAGGTTTTTTTATTTTGTCGAAAAATCGTTAATTTTTATAAATCGCGTACAAATATGGATTAATTTATACTCGATTTAGATTTTCGATATTCGTCGTATTCGATATTCGATTATGAAATCGATATCGAATAGTCGGAATGATTTTAGAAAGTGTTTTAAAAAAGTTTGTTTTGAACGAAAAGTAAAAAAAAAAGAATTTTGAACGAAAAAGATGTTAATTCTCTCCGCGTATAAAATCGTCGAATTTTATTTAAAAATATGTAACGATTTTATTCGCATCAACGAGAATTAATTAATTTAGTTCTTGTTAGATACGATATTCGATTAGAGAATCGATATCGTATTTTAAGAACGTTATACGTAAAAATAGTTTATGTAGTATCGATTATTAGAAATAAAAAAATATGTGACGAACGACCCATATTAAAATACGAAAAGACCGACGACACAAAAAAAAAAAAAAAACGTGAGAAAGTGGGAGAAAGAGGGAGAGAAAAGAGAAGAATCGGGTTTGATTTACACCCTCAACCTACATGCTTCGTTTTCTCGGTATAAGGCTCGTCGGACGGTGGCTTAGGCACGGGAGCATCGAGATGATGCAGGATGAGTTAAGGTGTCAGTTTGGTGCGTTTTTTATGTGTGAGGTGACGGATTCGGTCGGATGGTGGGGTCGGGTTCATCGGTATTTCGGGGCTTCTTCGGAAGTATGTCGGGATCTGCTTTGATATATTTTTACTAACTATCGAGGATGTGTGGGTAATAGATCTATGATGTGTGTGAATGTGTCGGGATTATTGATGTTGTTTTTGTGTTGAATGGAGGGTACTATTTATAGGAGTGGAGGTTTAGGAGAGGTATCTTGCTTGAACAACAAGAAATACCGATTTGGATAGGAAACGCGAGAGTTCGAAAAGGAACGAAAGTCTCGTTTATTGGTGGGGAAGCCGAATAACTCGGCTAAAAGGGAGTGTTTCGGCTGTTTGGGATGTCTTGGCCGAGTATTTGGAGCTCGGTCGATATCTGATTCGGTTTCCGGATAGAATTCCTACTTGAGATCGAATTCTATCCTTAAATGGATTTGTTTAATATTAATTGAAAGCTGATTTTTGTGGTGTTTGACACTGAATCAGCCGCGTGAGGTGTCACGGCTGACTCGTGTGTCTCGAGAATATTTTTGACCGGGTTTTGACGCGGTCGTAAAAAGACGGTTTTACCCCTGGTGCCGGAATCGACCCAAATTAGTTTTATTTGACTCGAAACGACCCACTGGGCCTGGATTTAAGGTTGGTTTTGTAAGATTTGTACTCCATAATAAGCCTAAACCAAATGTCCATGATTTCGAGCCCATATCCGAGTCTATTAAAGCATGTTTACGTCCAATCATCATCGCGTGTTTGGCGGGAACTACTATAGACACCTGGCGGTCAAAATGTGGGTTTCTACAGAGCCCCCACTCTGAATGAGGCTTGGACAAGGCAAAAGTCAGAGTAGCTACCAGGCCAATCGAGGATTAAAACCTGGCAGACTTCCGATCGGGTCGTTTAGAGTCCATTAGACTTGCGTGAAGGGCTCGCCAGCCATAAGATAGAAATCATACCTGGATAGATGTCAATAATGTCGCGGGGACTTTTCTTAAAAAGTCTTGGGTATGTCTGTTTACAGACAATCCCATCTTGGAATTGCGCGGGAGCTTGCCTTGGAGGCTATGGGTGTGCCTGTTTACAGACACGTCCCATCTTAGAATTACGCGGGTGCCTTAATTGGAGGCTATGGGTGTACCTGTTTACAGACACCTCCCATCTTAGAATTGCGCGGGTGCCTTCATTGGAGGCTATGGGTGTACCTGTTTACAGACAGGTCCCATCTTAGAATTGCGCGGGAGCCTGCATTGGAGGCTACGGGTGTACCTGTTTACAGATACATCCGAAAAATGTCACCTGTGCTGTTCAACTGGAGAATTTTTGAGAATTCCTGGGGAGTCTTGGATGCACCTGTCTGTACATAACAAACTGCATGTAATATTTAGGCAAAACACCGAATCACGCTGGGGAAGAAATGATTTTTGATTGATTTTTGGAAAGAAAATGCTGAAAATTTTTGGAAATACTGAAAATTTTTGATTTTTTTTGGAAATTAGAATGCTTGGGATGACTTGATTCCCGATCAGATTCTGACACGGACTTCTAAAATCCTCTGGTTAGGCCTGTATGCCTAGATGAAGTGTGATAAAAATTCCTATTCCCGGGGTGACTAGGAAAGGGATTTTCTCAAATGGCTAAGTTTTGCAAATTTTAAAATGAGAATTTGGAGAGAGACATGCCGACAGACTCGACTCTGGACGTGGTCGGACGAGTTGGCAGACACGACTGGACTCTCTAAGGGTTGGACCATGACTCGGTAGGGGATGGGCCACCTTAAGATGACAAGACTCTTAAGTTGCGTTATTCCGTAGCCTAGGCGAGTGGCATCATGGTCGAATCCTCGAAACGGGAAAGATATGTTATGAGACTGTTTCCGTACGACAGGGCTTTGTGGTAGCAACGCCGTAGACTGGTGTTCTTTTGAATTTTTTTTGGTTTCGGGGCATATTCCCAAAGTAGGTATTGCTTCGAGTCCTGACAGATTCTCGTCTTCGACTGAGCCGAGTACTAGGACACACTATAGAAAGGAGGCTAGTTCTTGAATGTCTTTGGATTATGTGAGTGGATGAAGAACTTCTGCCTAGGAGAAGCCCCCAGGACGACAAAGCTAGATGCTGAGAACATGACAGTGTCGTGACCGAAATGATGATGCTTTTTTGAATTTGTGTGGGTTTGGGTGATTGTACCTCTGTTGAAAGGCTGCCTACGTATTCACGTGTAGTGAATCAAACCATGCCGTAGTTCAGTGTTGAAGAATGTATTATGGTGCCTAATTTATTAGGGCTTTGTGTGTAACTAGCCATAGCAATGGTGTAGGCTAGGTGCATTCCCAATGATGTCTTGATCAAAGGGCTAGAATGGTTAGGATGTTGATCCTGTGACTGTGAGCGTTCTCCGGGGTAGCCCCCAGAGGTGGTGTGAACTATTTGGGCATGTTCTATGCCGACTGCAAGTCGAATTCCCGTGTTTGGGCTGGTAACTGGTTTAGATGTTTTTGGAAATGTGGTGCTAGGAAGTAAGTGGCTTTGATGATTCGAAATCTGGAGCTCGATTTTGTGGAGCTAAGGCTTCGAGGGTAAGGTATTGTAATGTGGTAGGAAAGAGGGAAGTCGAGTAATAATGACTCGAACTTCGATCGGGGTAGGTTTGATAATGCGGGATCTGATTTCCATGTCTGGCCCTAATAGTTAGGGTATCCTATGGAGCTTGAATCCTCAAAAATCCGAGCTGTCTCTAGCCTAGGTCTCGGGAAGGTCTTGAGGGTTGTAATGTAGGAAGGCTAGATGTGGTGCTAGCTGACCAGCTTGATTGTTTCTCCCCTATTTGATGGTATGGGTTTTGATAATTTTGAATTGACCGTTTCACTTGAGTTGATCGTTAACTACGGTCATGGGTTTTTGAATTCTTTGGGTTGACCTCTTAGCCCCGGTCATGGGATTCTTCATTTGAGTTGACCGTGTTTGGTCGAGGGATGTTGATAATTCTTTTTTTGATCATGGCCAGCTTTTTTTGTTTTGGCATTTTGCTTTTTCTCCTGGACTTTTGATTTTTTGTCCAGCTTTTTTTTTATTTCTTGGACTTTTGATTTTTTTTCAGTTTTTTTTTTTTATGTCACACTAACACCTGAGGTAGGGATTGGTTGATCTTATTGGATGGGTGTTTATTGTGGGAAATGGGCTTGCCTCCCGTCTTGAACCCAAACTAGGAGACTACCTAGATTTGTCATAGGATTCGATACCGCTCCTACTAAGGGTGGTTATGTGGCTTTCTACGTCAGACATGGAACGGGTAAAGGAAAACACGGGTCTCAATTTCCTGCAGTCATTATAGATGTGCCTGTAATAGTCACGTGCATGTGCTCACAGTGTATGATGGTGTTCATCATGTTCTCGGAAACACATAAGGAAATATATGAGAAAATAGAAAAGCTGATTTTATTGAAATGTGAAAACAGGACAGAATGCAAATGACTCTGACTCTGATTTGGAAATGAGGATGTAGGGTATCCTAGATTCGGACTCGGACTTAGACTCGAATCAGATCCGGACTCGGATGCTCGGTTGGTTGTTTTTTTTTGTAAGGTCTTCGACAGGTGCCACGAATCGCCTAAACTCGGCTTTGCGCAAATGCAAGAGAGGGATTCAAACTAGACGCGACCCGGGGTGACTGGAATGACTAGGATTCTCGGATCGAGATACTCGAATGTTGACCTAGACCAAGTCACGACCGCGAATTAGACTTACGCTGCAGAAGGGTGAGTCCGAATATGGGGCGACCGTGTTTGACCGCGCCGCGTGCTCGGACCAACCGTGGTGACCTAACCCTAGGTGACTCGAGTATTCATAGCATAGGTATGACTCGAAGAAGGCATCATAAGGACGCCAGTGTATGATGAACGTGGTCGACTGCTCGGTTGGAGGGTAGCCCCCTGGTAGGACTCAGACGGTGCGACATCTAAGTGACTCAAAAGTGGGGTACGTGAGACACGTGTAAGACATGACCCTTAGAGCAAACATGGTTGATCGCTCTGCTGAAAGGGTAGCCCCCGAGTGGGACTGAAGACTTTGTTAAGACTCGAGTGCTGGACAAGTGACCCTTAGATGTAAGGATCACGAACCTTTTGTTATAAGGCTATGCCTTGTAAAAGGTTGACTCGGTAAAGACACCTAGACGGGTGACTTGTGAAAGGTGTGTCTTCCTTAGGATTTGGCGAAGTGGGCCTAGTCCCGTGTGAAGAAAGACCTACGTGTGAGCTATTCCCCAGACTTTGGACCCTAAAGTGCAAATGGGCTTCCCTTTGTAGGGGTTTGTCCTACGTAGGTGGGTCGTGCCTTGATAAATAAGGCGGACTTGGGATGGGGTAGAAACTCGTGATGTAAGATCGACGGAGTTTCGACGCTATGGACTCTAACAACTTATGACAAGACCCGACACTGCTAAATACGGGAAGTCCTAAGAGGAAGAAAGCTTTGAAAAGAGGATTTGGATTTGAAAACCGAGCAAAGTCGGATAGGATGGCTCGATTTTTTTTGAAAATCGGAAAAAAAACGTTACCGGGCCGAGATTTTGGATTTTTGAAAAGGTTTGGACAGCATACCGGCTAGAAAATAGGCTATTTTGAGTCAAAATCATAAGTCCTAAATTCGGTAACTTTCCGGGTTTTGAAAAATGGCTAGGTTTGAAAAGGGTGCAAATTTTTGAAAACGACGGTTTTTGAAAAGACGAGACATGGATCAAGCAGCACGTAGTCACGGAAAAAGTATAATGACGCCATGTATGCTCTTAGTCTAAGTCTCGGTCGGTCGAATAGGGTCTATACCAACGACGATAGCTTTCTCGCAAATCAGGACGGTCTTCCTAAGCCGAGTTGGTCTTAGAACCTGCCGTAAAACCCATGCGAGTTCCGCCATCGAAGTCTTTAGTGCACCCATTTAGGAATGCACCGTGGTATAGTGGGACGTCAGTCACAAGTAACCAGCCCGGGAAAGAATTGGGTTATGCATGAACCATTGAACTAAAACGTGTACATTACTATTCAAACGATTTCTTTTCGAGTCTCACCCTGAGGATGCCGATGGTAAGTGACTCATCAGTTGTTCCCCAGCGGAGTCGCCAAATTGTGGACATGACATAGGTCCACCCCGACGCGGCCACGCGCGGGTTTGGGGAGGCGAATGAATCTCCATATGAGATGGTCAAATTGAAATTTAAATGGAAGTAGGAGTCGCCACCGAATTTTGTGGTTATTCGGAACCATTCGAGCCCACTCTATGTCGTAGTGGGCCATATACAAAATACGGCCCATTTCCGATGTCAGAGTTTATTGGGCTCGTCCCTTTGCATTACGATACCGATACCGACATTATCGGATATCGTGTATTGAATGACTCTCGTTGCCAATGGATTCGGACATCCGGAAACCATGGTTCTCAGTAAGGGGTGAGGGTACGTGTTGGGAAGTTCACTAAGAACACCCAACCCCGCCCGCACTTAGCGGCCTTAACTAAGATATCGTTCGTTTTTGGTGTACACGGGTTAGTTCGACGGTTGAATGATATGCAAACATTATTTTCCTAAGCATGTGAGAAAAATAAATAAATGGGTTGCTAAGTCGTTTAATGCATGTTAAACTAATAACGTCAAAGTTATTTTAGCATGTGAAGTTCGTTTTAGTCTAATAAAACGATAAAATAGATAAATTGCTACAAACACGAGAAAACGAGTTAGTAACGGTGAATAAATCGAATAAAGATGTAAATACATAATATGCATGATTTTTAGAAAAGGTTTATGACACGTGATGGATTAACACGCGTTGACCGAGGTCGAAAAAAGCATTTATCGAAATATGTCGCGAAAGGCGCTTTTATGTAAAGATTCGAAAAGAATAAAAAATAGAAAAGCGAGGAAACGAAAAAAAAAAAAAGACCCGGCGGATCAGGCCACCGCGCGAGTCGCCTGGAGGGCGCGCGACTCGCGTGGCAGTCTGATCAGGTTTTTTTATTTTGTCGAAAAATCGTTAATTTTTATAAATCGCGTACAAATATGGATTAATTTATACTCGATTTAGATTTTCGATATTCGTCGTATTCGATATTCGATTATGAAATCGATATCGAATAGTCGGAATGATTTTAGAAAGAGTTTTAAAAAAGTTTGTTTTGAACGAAAAGTAAAAAAAAAAAGAATTTTGAACGAAAAAGATGTTAATTCTCTCCGCGTATAAAATCGTCGAATTTTATTTAAAAATATGTAACGATTTTATTCGCATCAACGAGAATTAATTAATTTAGTTCTTGTTAGATACGATATTCGATTAGAGAATCGATATCGTATTTTAAGAACGTTATACGTAAAAATAGTTTTTGTAGTATCGATTATTAGAAATAAAAAAATATGTGACGAACGACCCATATTAAAATACGAAAAGACCGACGACACAAAAAAAAAGAAAAACGTGAGAAAGAGGGAGAAAGAAGGAGAGAAAAGAGAAGAATCGGGTTTGATTTACACCCTCAACCTACATGCTTCGTTTTCTCGGTATAAGGCTCGTCGAACGGTGGCTTAGGCACGGGAGCATCGAGATGATGCAGGATGAGTTAAGGTGTCAGTTTGGTGCGTTTTTTATGTGTGAGGTGACGGATTCGGCCGGATGGTGGGGTCGGGTTCGTCGGTATTTCGGGGCTTCTTCGGAAGTATGTCGGGATCTGCTTTGATATATTTTTACTAACTATCGAGGATGTGTGGGTAATAGATCTATGATGTGTGTGAATGTGTCGGGATTATTGATGTTGTTTTTGTGTTGAATGGAGGGTACTATTTATAGGAGTGGAGGTTTAGGAGAGGTATCTTGCTTGAACAACAAGAAATACCGATTTGGATAGGAAACGCGAGAGTTCGAAAAGGAACGAAAGTCTCGTTTATTGGTGGGGAAGCCGAATAACTCGGCTAAAAGGGAGTGTTTCGGCTGTTTGGGATGTCTTGGCCGAGTATTTGGAGCTCGGTCGGTATCTGATTCGGTTTCCGGATAGAATTCCTACTTGAGATCGAATTCTATCCTTAAATGGATTTGTTTAATATTAATTGAAAGCTGATTTTTGTGGTGTTTGAGACCGAATCAGCCGCGTGAGGTGTCACGGCTGACTCGTTTTTCTCGAGAATATTTTTGACCGGGTTTTGACGCGGTCGTAAAAAGACGGTTTTACCCCTGGTGCCGGAATCGACCCAAATTAGTTTTATTTGACTCGAAACGATCCACTGGGCCTGGATTTAAGGTTGGTTTTGTAAGATTTGTACTCCGTAATAAGTCTAAACCAAATGTCCATGATTTCGAGCCCATATCCGAGTCTATTAAAGCATGTTTGCGTCCAATCATCATCGGGTGTTTGGCGGGAACTACTATAGACACCTGGCGGTCAAAATGTGGGTGTCTACAATTAGTTAGTTATTTAGTTCGTGCTTACTCGAGGACAAGTAAGGGTTAAATGTGGGGGATTTAATGTGCTTAATTTATATCGTCTTTCCTTCTTGCTTTACTTGATTTTCCTTAGTTTAATCGCTTTTCGAAGCGATTTTTGTGCTACTAATGTCTTCTATGCCGATATATTTTGTTTCAAGGTTCGTATGGCAAGAACTCGACTTTTGGAGTCTAATTCTATGTCGTAAGGACCCATCCCAAGCTACGAGGTATCCTTAGAGCCGAGGAAAAGCAAAAAGGAGCGGCACTTGCCGAGTTTGATGGCCATGTCGAAGAGGCGAAGTGAAGCAGCCTACTGTCATGTGACCCGGCCATGTAGCCATTCTTCACAATCATTTCGGGGCACTCGACATGGTCGTGTCGCCCCCCTACACGCACTACTACAAATGAGCATTTGGGCCACGACTGAATTCGTGGCAAAAGTGCTAAATTTTCGTGGCTAAAGTACTTTGCCACGGAAATACCATCCGTGGCGCAAGTGGCCGTGGCAAACAAATAGCCACGGGAAAAAAAAAGCGTGGCAAGTATTGATTTTATTGCCACGGAGTCTCCCGTGGCTAGAATTAATTTTTTGCCACGTATTATCCTGTGGCTAATTATGTTTTTGGCGAAATATTTATTCCGGTGACAAAATATATAATAAATTAAATAAATTAATAACCGTAAAAATTCTCTACCCCTATAGTAGTCACATCTGGAACGGTTACTAGCTTTATAGTTGAGTCATTCCAATATTATTTAATTTCACCATACGCATCGAAGTCACATCTGGAACGGTTACTAGCTTTATAGTTGAGTCATTCCAATATTATTTAATTTCACCATACGCATCGAAGAGTCTTCCCAGGAGGTCACCCATCTTAACACTACTCTCACTCAAGCACGCTTAACTGCGGAGTTCTTATGGTCAGCTACCAGAAATGAAATTGAACTTTATTGACCTAATCATTGGTTTGAATTCTTTTAAAGTGGTGTTTTTTTCACAAACTACATTTACTTTTGAGTAAGTAACTTTTTTTCTCAATGATTTACATATAATGAGTAAAAAATTATTATTCCGGAAAAAAAAAAAAGATTTTCGAAGTTGATTTTCGGACTCATGATTTTATTAATTTATCAATATTTTTATTTTAGTTTCTATTTTCCACATTCTTTTATTGCTAGTTCTTTAGATATGTTTTTTTTCTTTTCGTTATCGGTCGTTATTTTATTTCATCAGTTTTTTATCCTCATTGAGTTTCCTCTTGCCTACTTCAAATTTTATCCGAATTTTTTTTTTCATTAAGTAAATTTTATTTTAAATTCATTTTTTAAAATATCTTCCAAATAATATTACAGAACAGTTACCGAATTAAAAAGTTGACGATAAATTAATTTTTGACTTTCTCACTATTAGTTCTTAATTATTAGATTTTCTTACTTGTATTTGTTAATTATTTGGTTTTCTCACTTATACCTCTCTTTTTTTGAAAACTTAATTTGACTGGTTATTGAACTTAGGCACGACTTTCTAATACATTAATCTTTCTTGCAAACCATACAATGTGAAAGACAATTAATTTACAAAAATAATTATTGTTTTCGCAGTCAAAGTTAATTCCACAACAAAATATAGACCGATTAGAATTCTTAAATACGATTTTAATAAAGCGGTTTTTTTCACACTCAAAATATTATAAGAAAATCAATAATTTGGAAAAAAATATTGCTCAGTCACTTTCTTATTAAGTTTTTTTGTCTTAAAAAGAAGCGTATTATATTACATGTGAAAAAATAAATTAATTAAGCGGTAAAAATGAAAGAGTCTTAAATAATATTAGACGTCTTAATGATGGATGATCAATCACATACTAATTATTTTACTTGATATGCTATGTACGCTGCATTTTAGCTAGCATATATTACACTATGTAAATGTTAGTTGTCTTTCAAAAGTCATACTTAAGATTATAAAATTTTAATAAAACATATTGTCAAATTAAGAGAAATCAATTGATTCAGAAATGATGATTAATAAAAAATCAACAAATTAGCCAACCAAAGTTTTCTTGTATTTAATTTTACAAAAAATCTATTTTTTTCTTAAAACTAAATAAAATAATACGAATTTTTTTTATTAATAAAATATTTTCAAATTTGATATTTGTTTCTTGATATTATCTTTAGCTTTGAATTTTAATGAAATTTTTAAGATCAATATTTGACACTTGACTTAACTTGAAAGTAATTTGATTAAAGTTCGGAGAAGCATTAACCACATGCGTTTATTATATCTGTGGCAAAAAAATAATTTCGCCACGGAAGTTAATTAGGTCGTGGCTATATAATATTTGCCACTGAACAAATTCGTGGCTAAGTATATTTTTGCGACGGGTGTGTCATCTTTCGTGGCAAGACTGATTATTGGCCACGACTTTAATAAAACTCGTGGCGCAAGTGAGTTTTTGCCACGGAAAAAAATGTTCCCGTGGCATATTTTTTTTCCCAAATAGTGAATCAAATTTTTCCCGTGGCTAGGTAAAATTTAGCCACAAATAACAAATTTCCGTGGCATAAATCGTGGCGCAAGTGTCAATTTGTTGTAGTGACGACCGTGTCGCCTCTGTATATCAAAAGATTCGTCGCTCCACTTTCCCTACTTTGTGCAACCCTATACATATCCCCCTTGTAATATTTTGTAAGATACGAAACCCTAGATAATTTCTTGCCTCTTTAAGATAGTGTAACCTTAATCTTACCCTAATCATTCTTCATTAAGCTTAATCTAGTTCCTAATTCTTGTAATATCTTTGAATTCTTGAAGACTTGTAGTGGATTATTAAATCTTGACAACATTGGTTATCCTCTTGGGTTTATTTTATTCAAAAGTGGGTCCTTTCATTTTCCATTGCGAAGTTGGTATAATCTCTTCTCTTTTATTTAAAGTTTGAATCTTTGTTTATCTTACTTGTTGAGAATTGTTTAGATTTCAATATGAACGCTTTTAGTATGAGTTTTCTTATAATTGTTGTGTGTTCTCCATTAGCTATGTGTGAGTAGTTTCCTTGCTAGGATTAGTAGGGGAATTGGGTGTCTTCATGGGTGATTAAGAGTTTGTGGAGGGTGTTAGTGGTTGTTTATGTTGCTTCTTGATTTTGTGCATGTGCCATGTTTGATGAAGTACTTGTATGAATTGTAGTTGCAAATGCATGTTTTCTTGCCTTCTTTGTGTGGTCTTGTATGTTGCTAGGATGGGTTCTTTCGTGAGAGCGGGAGACCTCTAGGCCGGTTTTGGAGTGAGAGCTCGGATTATACCTAGATAGCTTGACTACCCCTTCATTCTCGCTCTCTCTTGATTGTCTCAACTCCCTTGAACCCGACTTAATCCTAGTTCTTCTCTTATTGATTTCTCTATCATTTTAGTCATTGTTCTTCTTGTTTGTTGTCATAATCTAGTCTTAGTTGAATTGTTTTAGTTTATGATATTCTTAATCCTTAGTCTTCGATCAACCCAAATCAAACCTTCTCCTTGTTTCCTTTGAGTTTGTCTAGAATTTAGCTTCCTCGAGTCTCGCTTCCGTCTTGGTGGATCGACCCCGCTTACCCTTGCTTGTGTCTATAGCAGTCTCCAACAAAACACTTGATGATGATCGGACGTTAACATGCATCAACACGCTCGAATACGGACTCGGAATCAATAGTATCCTACGTGGGCACTTAGCGAAGTACAAATCTCCCAAAACCGACCTCAAATTCAGACTCGGTTGATCGTTTCCCATAAAATAAAGCTAATTTGAGCCAAAACCGCCACCGGAGGCAAAACTGTCTTTTGTGACCGAGTCAAAACCCGGTCAAAGTCGAAACTCGAGAATGAAACAAGCCTTACGTTGCGTTCATATACAAAATCAAATCAAGTAAAAAAAAATTAAAACCTTCCTTGTTTGTTCCGGATTTTACTCCGGACTGCCTAAGAGCACTCGATCGAGTGACCCCTAAAAAAACAACCATAACGCCTGCGGGACTCGATCGAGTGCCCCCAAAAATATATATACCCACCCTTGCACGACATTTCAAAGGGTTGGAATTTTGGGGTCCTCTTCCTCCATCTCTTTGCATCCTTCACATACAAAAACTGAGTCAAACCTCGTCAATCTTGAAACCTACTCCCTTCATTCTACAAGGGTTCAGTAGTTCCAAACACAAAAACACACCCTAACTCATCATACGTACTTGAACCGCTCCCGTGTCTACGACGATACTCCACGAGCCCGTTTTCCGAGACTATTGACATGTAGGTTGAGGGTGTACCAATCCCATTTCTAATCTCTAACTCTTTTTTATTTCGTATACTAACTACTAACAACGCTAACATTTATTTATCGTTACTAACTTTTAATTTCTGTTCTACTAACATTTACTTTATCGCATCTAACATTTCATTTATCGTTCCTGACATCTAACATTTATTTCTCACTTTTTTACATTTTGTTTATATTAATATTGTGTATATTATAACAAAAAACTATTTTCAAAATCGATTCGAGCAAACGTCTGATGACGCTAAATCGGTCGTCGTAGGCTTTAAAAGCCAAATTACGACGTTGAAATGCAAAGGACTTAATGTTTGTAACGACAAATTGAGTATTCCGATCAAATACATTCGATAATAAATGTTGCCCAAAGTTTGTGTAATCCCCAAACAAGTCGTAATGGAGGTGGCGTCCCTCGAGGCGCGCCGCCCTAGGCACTTTAAGGTTAGGGCGCCTTATGGCGTACGCATAACCTATTGGATTATAACGCGATCACATCGATTCGTTATCGAGCGCATTCGATATCACTTTCGAATATTCGTCTAAAGGCTCGATGTCGATTCCGTAATCAAATGTCGCGCATAAAAGAATTTTCGACAATCAAATTAACATGAAACCCGATGACGTCGAACCGATCATCGTATGGTCCGTAAGACCCGACAATGACATCGTGACGCGGAGAAATTTGATATTAATTCTAGTTCGATTATCCTCGATTCCATAAACATCGCTCTAAAATGTTCGATACCAATTCCATAATCGAGTATCGGGTACGAAGAGCTATCAAGAATCTCGCTAATGCAAAACCTGGTGAAGTCGAACCGATCGTCGTATGGTCCACAAGACCCGACAACGACATCGTGACAAGGAAGGGCTCGATATTTTTATTAGTTCGATCATTTCTCGATTTGAATGATAGACTCACAAATTGGGTTGTTTTTCAAGGAATATGCCACCCGTTATAGAGGGCACTCGATCGAGTGTCTGAGTCACTCGATCGAGTGTCTGAGTCACTCGATCGAGTGACCACATTAAAAATGGGCAGGGATTTTTCGTCACAGGGCACTCGACCAAGTCCGCCTAACGACTCGATCGAGTGACCCCTACAAGCCTCCAACGAGAGCCAAAAGAGGATATAAAGTCCCATCGAGTTATATTTACGACTCTAAGTCGATACGTGCCAAATCAATCACGTGTTCGTCTTCCAAACCCCATATACTATATTATTTCAAATTTATCATTATCCCGCTTCTTCACGACTTTGAGTGAATGTCTCTTATAATTAATCCTACAACGACGATTCTTCAGTCGTATCCGATATGCGATTAGTCAAGGCAGTCCTATTTCACTAGGATAAGTCAGGACAAGACCCCGAGGCCGGGAGATCGAATTAGCATCACGCTCCGGTCCTGTACGCTAACGCGTACTAAAGCCTTTGTCCTCCGGTCAACACACAACATAATGTGTAGGTGATCGGAGTTCGTCCAATCATTCCATTTACGGTTTTAATTTACATTCTCTATTTACGAGTCCGTTTATACAAATCCATTATTATTATTACGTTTGGTCCGAGTATTGTGAATTCAGGGTTGTATTCCGCCCGTGTAATTTGTAATTTACTATCAAGTTGTTTATTTCCGTTGCGTGGCATTTATTGCTTTTAAATGAACCCACATGCTAAAAAAACTTCTACATATTTAAGATGCATTAAACGACGTAGCAAAACACGTATTTCGCATGCGTAGCTTAAAACGCTGTTTGCATATCATTTCACCGTCATACTAACTCGCCTACACGAATGCTGATCGATATCTTAGTAGAGGCCGCTATGTGCGGGCAGGGTTGGGTGTCCTTCGTGGGCTTCCCAACACGTACCTTCACCCCTTACTCAGAACCTTTGATGTTCAGATGTCCAATACCATTAGGCGACGAGAGTCATTCTATACACGATACTCGATAACTCGACATCGGTATCACTATGCAAAGGGACGAACACGTACAAGCTCTAGTACCAAAAGCGGGCCATGTTTTGTGCGCGATACGCCCAAGTATAGAGTGAGTTCAAACGGGTCCGAACTCTTACAAATTTCGGTGGCGGTTCCAACCTCGATTTAAATTTCAATCCGATAACCATCTTACCACGAGATTCATTCGCCTACCCAAACTCGCACAGGCCGCGTCGGTGTGGATTTTGCCATGTCCACAATTGTTGTCTCGACAAAATTGAGATATAGAGAGAATATTGCGAGAAATTAAAGGAACATGTAGAACAAAAGTAAATAGGAGGGAAGAAGAAGAGTATGTAAAAGAACCAGTATGAGAGATGGGTAGAGAAGAACCATCTCCAAGAAGAAGATCATCGTTTCCATCGTACGGGGAGTGAAGGGCAAGGTTGTTGAGGTCATGGGTGATGTGATCAGAGGCGCCACTATCGAGGAGCAATCAGTGGGGGAGGTGGTTCCAAGAGTCATAGTGTTGGCAAAGGGAGGATTGCGGCCGGTTTGTGGTAGAGGGGGTGGACGATCGGGGATGGATATGGTTGGGTAGAGTTGCTTGAAGACGAGACAATGTTTGAAGTAATGGGCTTGGGCATGGCACCATTGGCACTTGCCCTTGAATGGTGGTGCACCGGTGGTGAGAGAGAAAAAGGGGACCGTGGGTGGGGTGGGGAGAAGTGGCGGGTTAGGCGAGTGGGAGCTGCGTGGGTTGGTGCTACGGTAGGCAAGATGGGCCGAGGTGGGAAAATTGGTAGTGGAAGAGTTGTTTTTGATACTAAGGTCAAATTGGATTAATTTTTCATGAAGGGCATCGAAGGAAATAAGGGTGTCTCGAGCCTTGATAGCGTCAACTAACCAACGGTAGGTACCATAGTGAAGGTCATTATAACTTTTGCTATAACATCTTCTTCATCCATCTTCTTTCCAAGATGTTGGAGTTCATCAACACATGATTTGATCGATTGCATATATTTTGTGGCAGATAAGTAGCCCTTCGAGATCGAATCAAGGCAATCTTTGATTGATAGTATATGACCACCTGAAGGATTAGCAGGTGGTGGCCAAATACTTCCATATCTCACAAGAAGTGGTGAGATTGTTGAGGAGTAGAGTTATGCTGGAGGAAATAATTCCTCGAAGAGCACCACAGAGAAGGCGATCTTGGCGGAGCCAAGTTGATGGGTTAGGGACGGTTTCCTTTTTTAGATTGGTCGTGGTCTTCTCGGGACAAGGATATTATAAGTTCCATCTACAAACTTGAATAGATCGAAGTCAAAGAGTAGGTCTTCAACTTGTCGACACCATGAACGATAAGTGGATGGTGTAAGTTCAATGCATTTGATGAGGTTGATGATAACAAAAGGGACGGAGGGTTCGGCCAGGTTAGGGAGGACATGGTAGCCATGGTGAGGGGCGGCCAAGAATAAGAGGGTTTGGGAGATTTTAATTTTTGTGATCGGTATGCTTTGATACCAGGTAAAGAATATGAGAAAAGATGATGCTATTCATGGATGAACACGAGTTTGAATACAAGAGGTGACCTTGAGGAGCAAGTAATCAATCTAGAGAATCTAAAGTAACCTAGATACAAGAAGTCTATCTAAGGAATATTATAAGTTCAAGGTAACTACAAAAATTATCTAAGGATAATAAAGATTACAATATATGAAAATAGATAATTACACAGAATAAACAATATATTTCAGATATATTTAACAATCACAAAAAATATACAAATAAAGAAAGTGAAAGATAATAAAGAAATTATCAAAATAGAAAATGTGGATGATTACAGAGAAGTAGGGTAGTTAATAAATGCGTTTATATTAGCAACTTAACAAAAAGTGACGTAGACAAAATGTCCTTACAGTAAAATTAAATGTCAACAGAAATAATTACAGAAACCCCCCAATCAATAAGCAAAACTGCATGATTGATTATTACTATGTCATAATCACACTGAGGTGTAACAAATTCTCATCATTCATGTACAACAAAAAGAAACCGCACACAAACACTATAGTAGCTTTAAAATTAATTACTCCAATACAATAATACTCCATTGATTGATTGCAGTATGCAAATTCTATTTACATTATTAAGACGATAGTATCTGTTTTAATGATAAATATAGATCCAATTTGATATCACATGATAAAGGTACATAGCGGTTAATACTCGTTAAAGTTAATTCATTATTATCGGATAACAATTTTCAAATTCGTTTTCCATTAAATATTGTAGGATATTAGATACTCCTTCCGAGTCTGAATGATTTTCCCCTTCGATTAAAATATACATCATATATATTAAATAAAGGAGAAGATCATTCATACTCGGAGGGAATATCTTAACCAGGAATAAGCCATGACAATTAAGGTTGAAATTTGTCTTCACCAACTTAATGTGTTACATCCTAGATTAAAATAAAGATGTAAGATGCGATTCATGAGCTTCTAATAGCCACAAATTTGATCACCTCTTTCTTATAGGATGACCTATATTTTTAATTGGAGAAAATCAACTACACACTAGCTCGACTACGACATGGACATACGGAATAATATCACTTTCGCTTCTCGTCATCGGCAATTTACTTAAAATCATCGACAATTTTACATAATTTACCTATTTTACCCTTTACTCCTTTTTCCTTCCTTAACTAAAGGAAACAAAAATTACTTTAAAACAAAAATGATCAACCCAACAAAACGAAACAAAAACAAAACAAAAACATTAAAACAAAACAAAACAAGTTACTACATCTCTATCCGATCAAAATAAAAACGATTAATCAGAAAACTCAACTTTTGAAGATTCCCCAAATTCTCAGGAATCACACCAGTCAAATTATTTGAAGTCAAGTCCAAATACTCCAGATTCCCACAATTAGAAATCTCAAATGGAATACCCCGGAAGTCACGTTACTACTGAAATCAATGGAGTTCACATAAGACAATCGAGCGTCAAGCATCCACAACAATTTCCCATCAATTGAAGTAGGTAACAACATAGACGTTGAAACACGAAGACTACGCCTGAGCATAGACTTTAAAACTCGAAGTCTATACCTGGGCATAGACTTTAAAACTCGAAGGCTACGCCTGGGCATAGACTTTAAGACTCGAAGTCTACGCCTGGGCATAGATGTTAAAACTCGAAGTCTATGCCTGGGCGTAGACTTTAAGACTCGAAGTCTAGGCGTGGGCGTAGACTTTTAAATTCAAAGCTACACAAAAAAGCAGGCGTTACGTTTCAACGTTTCCGCTGGGAACGACTATAAAAATGCAACGCTTATAGGCTATTCCCGGACTATCTTTCACGCCTATACCGAAAAGTCTATCACAACTGTCTTTTCTTTTTCCGTGATAACCAATGAAATTACACCGCGTATAACAAGGGAAATTAAAACTAACCTTGTCAACGACGTCGTCTTCCGAATTATTTTTGGTATACGGCAAATTCAAATCAAAAGGGAAATTGTTAATCGTGTTCGACATTCCGGACAATTGTCAACGTTATTGGAAAAATCAAAATATAAGTGTTTCGATGTTATTCCGATGATGATTCGGTTAAATTTCCTTGTAATAGTAAATTTCGATGTCAAAAATGCTACTTTCGGACTTTGTAATTTCCTTAGGTTAAATAGTGGTAGTTAAATAATACTCCCTCCGATTATTTAGGTTCGCAACATTTACGGTTCACACAAAACATAAGAATAGTAAGTGTGGGCCACTTATGAGTGATGTTATTGTGAGAATAAATAGTATAATAATGGAAAAAGTTATATAGATAAAAAGTTAGTGAATGTTTTGTAATATAATAACGAAAAGTGAAGGGTATGTTGGTTATTTTATAAGAAAAATAAAGCCCAAATTGGAAATGTAGCAAACCTAATGAATTTGCCAAATATGGAATATGTTGCGAATTTAAAGAATCGGAGGGAGTAGTAATTACGTTAATTTAGTTAGTAAATCGTGATAATATAATACTAGTAGTTAGGTTAAATATAATTTTGTTAGGTTAGTTTAGATTTTGTTTAGTTAGTAATTAAACAGAGGGCAATTCGGTCCTTTACTATCATATTTGCCGACGATTTTAAGTAAATCGCCGACGACGATGAGTAGTCCCCAATAATATGTATCTTCATTTTCACCTCAAAATGTGATCAGTTTAGTTTAGATTGCTAACATATTATTAACATGAAATAAATAAAACATAATTCTCATAAATCTTTGAACAACATGAAGGTCACAAACGATTAATTAAGAGAGATTAAGACATACCTCATTACGGAATAAGTCGAAATCTAATACGAACGATATTAGATCTCTATTAGAGAACTTCATAAATATTCATAAATAATAAGACGACTTCAAATAATAATAATAATACGTCTTCATATGATCTTCATGTAATAATAATAATAATAGGTATGGTTTCTCCGTCTTGTCCTAGAACGTAATAAGTGTTGTTTTACCTTAATAATACGCATTCATGCATAGAGTTTCTGATGGGGAAGACTCTATTATATAGGCAGAGAGAGGACCAGATTCCTATTAGGGTTTTAGATTACGGTAATCTCGACCTTCCATCAAGGTTGAGTAAATATGGAAAAACTCTTTATTTAGTCCGATATTATTGTAATAGTATATCTCTTAAAGATTCGATTTCCAATAAGACCATAATTATGAGGAAGAAATATTGTCATAATAATAGGGAGGATATATTACATATCCCATAATATTATTACATCATAAATATTCTTACATAGATGACTTTAAAAATACTTATAACTCGATCACATTTTATTTTATGCTATGCACTTCACCTAATATTGGCTCGGCTCATGACTTGGGGCACGGGTATCATCTTAATTAAGGAGAATTTGGGTTGGATCAGATTGAATTAGACTCTCTTACGTTCGTCCTAGGAGGACCCGGATAACCCTTTCTTTTAACATTTTGATTCTCTTCACCTCATTTGGCAAGAAACATAATGGGAAGCCCACATCAAACTATACAGACTCATCCCTGCATTATCGTATGAGATTAGTTAGTCATGAGAGGGCAAAATAACCTAAACCTTTTAAGCAGACGAAATCAGGGGAAGGAGAAATGCTCGAGTTCACGCTCGAACCATCACTTTGGAGAGCATTTGACAAACCCTTTCGACTCTAAGGAAGAACCACTGTGCCACGACCCCGAGGTCTCTAATCTTCACCCCATTGTTCTTTCAATTCGATGTTGTATTCTTGATACAAGTAGAACTATTGTATGTATTACACAAAGCTCGATTTGGATCATCAACATAAAATTGACCATTCATTTCTTTTAGGAAATATCAAGAGGATATCGACCTACCTTAATGTACAAAGTAGTGACGAGGTTCACCCAAAGGTTACCATAAACTCCGAAAAAAAACAAGAAGAACAAGATGCAAAGTAGTTTGAAATTACACATTCTTGTCAATCAATTTCTTAGATTTAGAGTATTACATTAAACATATATGAATTATCGTACGTAGATGAAAAGAATATGGTAGTACCATTTATTACTCGTATGTTTTTACTTTGATCATGAGGATACACAAGGACCACCTAAGGCTAATATTAACCAATTGGCAATTGAGTAGGGCATACAATTACGGATTACATACAATTACAATTACTTTTTGGAAGGTGAACCACCCTCTCCACTTATTTTAACATGTAATTGTATTATGTGCACATTCTTCCAAAAAGAGATATAAGGAACTTCCTTAGAATAAATAAAAAACAGAGAGATAAAAGGAACAAGGACATGACAAACACAACTTGTAGTCTAGGCCTTTTTCTAATTGATCGAAACATGGCTTTTATTCTCCTTGTGCAAATTATGAAGTATATTCTAGACATTATTAGAACAATTCATTGGTTGTTCGATTGATTTGATCTTGTACTTCACCCTCTTCCTCTTTGAATACCAGATCTATAAACTCCGGACTTAGGCGGATCTTTGAATGTGTGTTATTATGTAAGAAGGGAGCTAGGATCGTCAAATTTGATGTGAAAGTCAACTTCTAAAGAAATCTGACGTATAATACTCATATGCTTACAAATATCCTAAAATGAAATCGATAAATATTCCATTAATATACTCAAGAGTCACATTCTAATACGTATTTATTACTAAATTTGGTCAATGTGGCGGGCCAACTCCCAACTTGCCACATCGGGTTGAATTTCACCCAATCTATGTGCTAGCTTGACACAACCCATCACTCAACCCGGGTCTAATTTGGATCATTCTTTCCTAACCTAACCCGTCCTAACCATTGAAAAACAAAAAAATAATAGTTAAAAATTACTATCTAGATTTGGCTTGGGTATGACATAAGAAGCATGCCCACTTCCTAAATTTGGGTTGTTCAAGGATCCTTGGGTCCGAGCCCAAACCACGGCCAACTCTACTACTCACTGGAGTGGAGCAGAGTATTACATTATAGAAATAGTTTTGAATTGAAAATAATCTTACTCGAAAGTTAAATAATTTAGAATATAATGTGATAATGAAGTAGAAATAAATTGTTAAGAATTAATGTGAAACCCATATAATTAGAGAAGAAGGTGTACGTCTCTTTCTAAAGAAAAGGGAAATAAGAAGAAATTATGAAATCCCCACCAAAATTGTTTGGATCTATCAAGTACATTGTAACATCTTTTTTTGGACCTTGTCAAATTGTGCTACAATGAGGTCCCAGGTCTCTTAGCATTTGATTGAAAACAAACATGACACAACCATCAACCATGAGCCATGCACCCTTCTTTCTCCGATTCTTTCAATGAAGTTATATGCCATTGGTTGTCCTTCTTCCTTGGGATTAAAGCCCTACAATTCTTGTCCACTTTAATTTCTTGGCCTTTTACACCTTTGAGTTGAGTATATTTTGTACTTATTTGCTTTTTTTTCCTTTGGTACTACTCGAATTAATTTGATGTTGCCTTGCTTGATGAAGAATAACAAACTCCAAGTGTAATTTATTGATTGGGCATTGATTATTATTTCAAGTTTTGATTGAAATAATCCTTTACTATGATATCAAAACCAAAATCTGATCTCGTAAATTACAAGTTCAAATCTTAGATTAGAAGCTTAAAACACTTTCAAAAATGGAGTATCAATGCATGGTTCGGATGAGGCTATGCATTAATTATCCTTTATACCATTGATTAAGTCTCTATCAACACCTTAAAATTTTGGTTCAAATAGTCTTCTATTAAATAGATGTACCAAGAGTCGAAACTCAAATGTTAAGGTCCACATACAACAAAAATTTGTGCATGACAAGCTAGTAATTTGATGGTGATGGGGACGGACTTTGCGGGTCCATCCGCGTATAAGTCGATTCGGAGCCACAAGCGATGAGGCCCAATAAGGCATGGATGGATGACCCAACACCTATGCTACACGGAACCAAACACCAAACACCCCCCAAGGAAATAAAGAAGGCTATAACTAGTCCATGAAGAAGAATGGAGGAAGGTAATTAAATAATCACTTACCATTTTACTAACCAAAAGACAAATATCTCTCTATCTCTTTAAAAGAGATATTTGTTCAACCCCATACATTTGCGTACGTAGCCGTCGGAGGGGCAATCTCAGATACCCTCCAAGGTCCTTGTGCGCTACTTGTGCAGGACATAGGCCAAATACATCATGAAGCGCAGCCCACCCGTACTCGTTGGCCATGACCTGACCGATCTATTTCACCATGATTTTTTTATCGCATATTTCACCGACCCAGCGCAGGGGCCTAAAAGAGGCAGAGAAGCCAGAGCCCGATCCGAACAGTCTTCCACCGCATGGGAAACAGAAAAAGAGAAGTCAAACGACAGAAAACCGTGCATGATAGGTTGCGCGACCAAGACAACGAAGCAAAGGCAAAGACAAAAGGGAGACACATTTGTCCTAGTCGTAGGAAGTCGGTGTTTCAATGGCTCCATAGCAGGAGACAAGAGAGCGGGCAAAAGATCAGAAACCCTGAGTTCGTTTCCTCCCGGCCGAAACATAATGCTGCTCGAGAACCCTCCTTGACCGCCCAGACCCTTAGAGAGGAATCCTCGGCAAGAAAGATGGAGAGAAAGCCGCATAAGAGAACGCCGCAGAATAGGAGGCCGACCGTATCAACACTTCACCTTGATGTACTAGAATGCTCAATCCATAAACTAAAGATGTCAAATGTCCAGTTCAACGATTTCGCCAACAACGAAGATCGTCTAGCGGTGTTTGAGAGCCATATGGCAATGTTTGAAGCAGACGACGTTGTATGGTGAAGGATATTCCCTAGGGCAACCTTAAATGACAAACGTTGGTCAATCGGTACACTGACAACTGACAGACACAGATAGTCACTGTAAACCAAATGACCATGCGTCAAGTCCGCGACACTATCCATGAGAAGGTTCAACTTGAAGTGTAGCAAGTAAATGTCGGAGACGCCTTGACGACATCCTACGCACTTACGCATAACCTAGTCGACTGGTTGTTGAAAATATAGCATCTAAGAGATCTACGCAACGACCCTGGTCGAGGAAAGAAGAATAAGCGAAGGGTAAATAATGATAGAGGAAGAGTATCACCGAAGATACGGAAGAGTATCGATAACCACAACCCCAAGGAAGGATAGGGCCATCAGTCCTGCCCACGAGAAATAACCAAAGAATGGGCAAAGGAAGCCGAATAGAAGCAAAGAAAGCAGTCGTAGACACCCAAATTTGAGTATTACATCGCCCTCAGCCGCCCAAGAGCAAAGATCTTTGAGATCAAGAAACACAATGAAAAATGAAATCGGCGTAGATGATAGTCAAGTCGAAAGAGGACCAAAATAAATCTTATGCCTCTCAAGACAGTAATAGACACACCACTAAAGATTGGTGGTACATGAAGATCATCCATGAAGGATATGAAGCTTGGAGATGGTAGGAAGAGCTGAAGGAGCGAGTTGGAAACATCTTTGCGACTTAGCCTAGCAACCATGTTACACCACATCTTGCCGAGAACCCAAGCCGATTTGAACAATTGATGTGTGCTAAATTTAGACTGTTTTTCCTCCCATTTAGACTCCTTTTTCCCTCGTTTTGCGAGGTTAGAGTGCGATTATCGCCTTATTCTTAGTATTTCTCGCACTAGCGTCCCTCTTGTGCATTTTACGAGTTTTTGGTAGTTTTTCTATCTATTTTGATAGGATTTGACACCGAAAGCATGATCGAGCTTCCACGAATGCAAGAGAGAGGAATACCGTCCAAGAGCAATGCACAAAACTTAAAGTTCATAGTCTTCCAATCAAACAACGAAGAATGAGACAATAAAAGAGGCCAGGAAACCATCGGGTGAAGTTTCACCCGATGAGATACAACTGGGCGAAGTTTCGCCCGACGACAATTCCACCTCCCCGAAGATCTTCAGAAAACCCTCACCACCGGGCGAAACTTTAACCCATCGGGCAAAGTTTTGCCCGATGGTAAAGATGTCCAAAAATGCAAAAACTGGAAGAAAGTTCACTGGCTGAAACCACCGGGTGAAGTTTCACCCGGCGGTATTGGCTCGTGATTGGCAGATTTTGCAGGGTGAAGTTTCACCATATGAAGACTCATTGGGTGAAAGTCTCACTAATGGAGCAAAAAGTTGGATTTGGGCTTGAGTTTAAGGATCCATTAAGACTCCTTAATATATATAGATACTCTAGTTAGTTGCACATTATCATTCTAGTAGTAATCTTATTATCACATCCTTTATCACTTGATCATTTCATAATTAAGTTTCTTATAATTTCGTTAGATCATCCATTAGCTTAGATAGAAAGCTAGAATTCTTCATAGTTTTCATCAATTCTTCATCATTTCTCTAGATTTACATTTAAGTTTTGTAAGAATTCAAGTTTTTATTGAAGATTCTTGAAGATTATCAAGGGATTAGTGACAAATCTCTTGTCCTCTTCATCAAGCTTCATCTTATTTCTTTATGCAATCTTCTTTATTATGATATTTCCTTTATTGATGGTATATTTCTTTCCTCTCCTAATCTCTAGATTAGATTTAATATCGTTATTTTATTTTTGCACCGTTTTTTATTAATTTTACATACATCGTTGTTAGATCGTCTCGTAGTTTATTTTATCGATTGCACTTTCCTTCATTGTCTTGTTATTTTGTTGATTTCATTTGTGTTGTTCTTAGATCGTTTTCTAGTTTATTTTGTTGATCATGATTTTCTTCATTGTCTCGTTGTTATTTTCTCTAAATTTAATCATTATGCATGTTATTGTTGTTTTCTCCTTTGTTAATGTTTTCCTAGTTTCCATCATGAAGTGTGAGTAGATTTCTTGTTGGGGGTTTAGGGAGGAGGATTTTGGGTTATTTGAATGGAGGAATTGTGGCTTGGTTGCTTGCTTGTTGGTTTATCTTGCTTGAGGTTGTTGTGTCATTGTTGACTTAGTCCAGCCAACTAGATCGACCTTGACTTAATTCTATCACTACGAGGAAACTCGGGGTAGAAATTATCTTGACTTGAGACTTACCCTTCTTCCCCGCGAAAGCGGGATTTTAGGTGAGTTGGGTGAAGAAACCGCAAGGTGGCATTCTCCCTCTACCGATGTTGTGACCGACCCGATTCCGAAATTCCTAAACCCCAATTTCCGATTCCCAACTTCCCCCTAACACCTTTTCCCTATTTGATCATCCCTGTCTATTTATTGCAATTTAATCTAGACTCGACCTTTAAAACCCCCATTAGAACCCTTATGCATTTCTTTTACTCAATTCCGTACCGTTCCCTGTGGACCGACCTCATTACCACGAATACAATTAGTTGTTTTGTGTTATTTACGAGTCTTATAATTATTGTTTGATCTCTCATCCTTCGCTAAACGACCGATCCGATTAAGGCACGATCAACAGTCATCATAACAAAAGAAGACTACGGTCTTATGGTAATATCTCCACAGTATTCAGCGCAACTCGTTAGTTTTGGCGATTGGAATAAGTAACCACGTGGTGAAGAGATGTATGACCGACACAAGGGGCATACGTCATCCTCTTATATAGAGAGACCTTTGAAAAGAGGGGTCTTGAGCGGTGACACCTTCGGCCAACGGCTAAAGCCCTATGTGGGATCTCTGGGTCAGAGGTGATGCTCATGTGCACTATAAACTTTCTGGTGACATTCGGTGAAGGAGCGAACGCAATAAAAATGTGACAACCTAGTTCGTATTGGTCGATGCCAAGTCGACCAATAAATGCTTTAATCAGCCGTATTACTTTAGGATGAGGTACATGTTGTGCGTGTTATCAGTAGGGACACTAACCCTGCATATATATATATATATATATATATATATATATCAAGCTAAGGACGGTGTGCGAGAAGGAAAACTCTATGAGATCAAGAGTCGGTCAGGACGTGAAACTTGCCCTGGTGACGCTGAAGAAGTGGGCATGATGAGTACAAATAACAAAATAGATCATTCTGTAGGAACCTTGATCATATGTTAAGGTTTGGTGTTAGGATTAATGACTAGCAATTGTCGTATTCGAGACTCGAGTTGAATGTCGAACTAGGTGTTGAAATAAGATGATGTATTTTGTGAAGGGTGTGGTTTGTCCCACATCTAAAGAATAGTGGGAAGTGGTAGTTTTTCTATGTATAAATAGAAAAAGTTGTCCCACATCGATAGATGAACTAAGTGGAGGTGATTCTTTTTGTATAAATAGAGATCACCCTTCCATCTTAGTAATCAACCCAAAATTTGAATCTCTTAAGCATAATCTTAGAGAGAGTTCCTCGGAGATGTACTATTATCTCCACAGTAGTGAATATTGTTCTCCTTGTCAGGACGCCTCCGTTACAACAAACTGGTATCAGAGCTCCAGGTTCTGCTTCCGCTGAGTTAGGCGTTATTTGGGTCTGTTGATTTTTGGGCGAGAAGATGTCCGGAGAAACAATATTAAACGTTGATAAGTTCACCGGGAGTAATAGTTTTGGGTTGTGGCAGTTGAAGATGAGAGCTTTGCTGAGACAGCAAGGCGTCTGGTCTGTTCTGTCAAAGGCAAAAGAAAAATCATAAGATAAGGCGAAGACAGAAGCAGAGGTGGCCTTGGAGGAGAAGGCGCATTCTTTAATTTTGTTGTGTTTATCTGATGATGTGATTATTGAGGTTGCCGATGAAGAAACTGTCGTTGGTTTGTGGTTGAAGTTGGAGTCCTTGTACATGACAAAGACTCTAACCAACAAGTTGCTTCTAAAGCAGCGTTTGTTCGGTCTTTGTATGCAGGAAGGTACGTCTCTGAAGGAACATCTAGACCGACTTAACTCTATTTTACTTGATTTGCGTAATATAGATGTTAAGATAGATGATGAGGATACTGCCTTGATTTAGTTAGTTTCTTTACCAAATTCGTTTGAGACTTTTGTTGAGTCATTTGTGGTTGGTAAAGATACTTTGACCCTGGAGGAAGTGAGGTCAGCGCTTCACACTAGGGATTTGCGCCGAGTAGCGTCGGGTAATGTTGTAGACAATAGTCTTATGGGGCTTGTTGTGAAGTCGGAGGGACCTAGTAAGGGTAAAACCAAGTCTAGGAAATCTCGGAAAGATGTCTGCAATTACTGTAAGGAACCTGGTCATTGGAAAGACAAGTGTCCTAGGTTGAAGGATGCTGGTGTTTCTGCTGTTGCACATAAAGGTGCCGAGTGCGACTCTGAGGAAGATTTAGTTCTCGTTGTTGATGTTGTTCCACGTCCTTTGGATAGTTGGATTCTAGACACGGGGTGCATTTTCCATATGTGTCCTGTTAGGGAATGGTTCGAGTCTTACGAAGCTTCACATGGGGATAGTGTTACCATGGGTGACGGGTCCACTTGTGAGATTGTGGGAATTCGGACTATTCGGGTTAAAACACATGATGGTGTTGTTATCTTCCTAGAGGGTGTCAGGCATGTTCCAAAGTTGAAGAGAAATCTTGTGTCACTTGGAATGCTAGTCGATCAGGGCTACAGTTTTCAAGGTGATGGTGGAACTTTGTGCGTGGGTAGAGGTTCGTTGGCTACTTGGAGAGGTGTCTGGGAAGGAGCACTTTATGTCCTTCGTGGTACTGTGTTGACCGTTGGTGCATCGAGTAGTCGTTCGTCTGGCTCTATTGAGTTTAAGTTGGAGCATACGCGATTTAGATGTTTGGGCGATATGTCGAGGCACATCCAGTTTGGTTCATTCGATGATCATCTGGATAATTTGGGGTTGGTAGGCTTGTGTGAGGATGATAGTGTTGACGTTAAGGTGGAGTTTTCGCCTATACGGGTCGAACTACAAGATTCTCAAGACAAGCTATTGACCGTTGTTTCTGCGCCTCAATGAGGCGGTTTGCGCCCCGCATGGTGGGCGATTTGGGGCTCCAGGTGGAGCTGTTTTGGGCTCTTGAAAGAGAGCCGTTGGGACCTCGGGTGGGGTCATTTGGAACTTCGACGGGAGTTCATTATTTTGTGTTCTTTGGAGCTGTTGGGTTGGACTTGTTAGTCTAACATTTGCACCTGATGATGGAGGTGATTTGGGCTTACTTAGAACGTTGGTATTGATTGTTTCGACTTGAGTTGTTGTGCCTTGGTGTGGGCAAATTTGTGGTGTCATGACACCGTTGTTGACTCAAGTGAGACGTTGTTTTGTTTATGGCGTTGTGTCCTTTTGGGCAATTTGGTACGACGGTACATTTGGCCATATTTTGAAGGAGAATTTGCTTTGGAGTCTTGTGTGCATTTGTTTCGGAACACCATTCACTACTACAAAACATCAAATAGACAACTGTTTTTTTTTGCCATAGACAACTGACTTACAACAGTTGAGTAGTTTGGAGTTGTATATTAGTCTAAGCATAGACATCTGTTTTACAACAGTTGTCTATTGGCTAATAAACAACTGTTTTTGTAAAGCAACAATTGTCTATTTCGTATATAGACAACTGTTTTTCTAAAACAACAGTTGTCTATATACATAATAGGCAACTATTTTCCGAAATACGTATATATAGATATTTTCTTATATACGTATACATATTTTATGTTTTTTTTAATAATTCTTAAATACGTACATATTAATAAACCATAAAAAACGAATACCATAGCGAATAATTGAACAAAAGAAGTTACATTTTTATAAAATCCAACATCCAAAAGATACATAAAATCATTATCCAACATCCAAAATCCAAAAGGTACACGTAAAATCATTATCCATGTCCAAAAGTACCTAAAACCATAATCCAACTAACACCTTGTCCGCATAAGGTAATCCGATGCATCATATACGACTAATTATTAAGAAAATAATCCGCCCATAATCCACGAACCTCGTCAATATCTTCTTGAGAATATGGTATCATATCGTTGAAATGCTACAAAATCAATAATATAAATGAACTAATTATTTTGTTTCAATTATGTGCATAAAACAAATGATTGAAACAAGAGAAAGTGTGAAAACCCAAGTCTTACCTCATTGACGGTTCTCTTCAAATCAGAACGAGTGATAATTTCGATCATATATCTCATTACGTAATAACCACACTCTGTTTTCCGAGCATGAGGAGCCGACTACATTGCAACAAGTATAACAAAGTGTAAGAGTCGTACAAATGACAAAATACAAGATACAAGATACACATACATGGATGAAGGTTATTAGTAACAAGATGACCTGTAACCATACCGTAAATAGATAAATGAGAATTCTAACACGGTACTCCTCAATTATTAATCTATTAAGTTTTTTTAATGTTGTATCCCTGTTTTCTTAGAAATTCATAATAATTGTAATATGTCTACTCATAAGTAGGTTCATATGCGTATGTATTATTATTATGATTAGGTTGATCGTACCTAAGCTAAGAACATTTTTCTCCTCGAATTTTGACTCCGACACGACCCACAGAACATATCATGCACTCTGTGGCGTATCAGAATAAATTAGTATACTACGATACTAAACCGTGTCAGTCCACCGATATGCATAAGCCCTCCTATACACGCGGACATTTGAAACTGACGTGAATTCATGTACAATGTTGCTGAATTTATTTGGTCTTTTGCCAGCTACAAATTTGAATATCTAACTTCCAGACGAATAGCCATCTATCGACTGTAATTAGTAGTGCAGGAGTAACTAGCGTCTAGCAATCTATAGCAAAAATCACACAAACAAGCTTGAAGCAACCACAGGAAGTTATTGAGCAGTTACTAAGCTTCTATCACTAGTAAACCCCCTTACATTCAGCCAAATCACAAATCATGTCATACTGCCTAAGGCAATATCATAAAAGTAACAATCTAACAACACATGTCCACAAAACTTAACTGACTAGTGCGAGACAAAACATAACAAGCCTCATTTTTTCATCATAGAAGCAAACGATTCATATAATATACGAGGTTTAAATAAGTACATACATTAACTTTCACCCACTGCGGAATTTGAGAACTCTTCCTTGTACCCCCTGTATAGCCGTACACTTTTATAGACCTAGCACGGGAAAAAGAAAAGTTAAGTCACTATTAAAGAAGAAACATAAGTAAAATGAAAAAATTATCTATAGTAATATTAAGTAAAATGAAAAAATTATCTATAAAATGAAACATAAGTAAATTGAGATAACTCACGTATTAAGTAAAGTTTTAAATCCTCTAGGCTCGGACTTTCCAAGTGGGTCAAACCAATATACTTGGTTATGCTCAACAATATCTATCAAAGCAAGCATCCAATGTTCCCTATTAACATTAAAATCAACTTCCCTTAATCAAGTGTGTGTGTGTGTATATATATATATATATATATATATATATATATATATATATATATATATAGAGAGAGAGAGAGAGAGAGAGATATGGGTTCTAATGAGTCCCTATATATGTGTTGAGTCCTTGAGTCCTCATCCCATCCGTTGGATGGGAGATGGATCAAGGGACGAGATAAAATCACTGTTTTAATAAAAAAAAAAAAAAAAAGATACTGAATCCACCAAAATAGGAAGGTGAATATTTCAGTTAAGTAACATTCTCATTCATTCAATCATTCATTCTCTCTTTCATCAATTCCCTTTCAACCACCTTCTTCATCGTTCTCTCGTTCATTCAATCATTCATTCTACAAAATCACATTCAATCATTCATCATCTTCAACGCGCCGCTGCCATTTATTTCAATACGACACAATCAATAACACATTCAGTCAATAATCGTCTTCATCGCGCTGCTTTTCATTCAATCCGGCTTCTACTTTTCATTCAATGGCTGATATGCAAATCGTGGAAAAAACAAACTGTGAGTATATATTGTAGTTTATACTTGAAAGGATATGGGAGTCATTAAGATGATACTAAATTTTTAGTTTCTACTTTTCTACGTTGAACTATAGTAATGTTGCATTTTAATCACATGATGTCTGCGCACAGAAAAGATATTGGGTTATTTTAGTTCAGATACTGTGTTACTTTAGTGTAGAATGTCCGTTATTTTAATGACAAACTTTTATTACTTTTATGATATGTTACTTTAGTTTATCGAAGACGTTACTTTAGTTCTTAAAGTCTGTTATTGTAACGCGTTAGTGAGTCATGGGGATATTTGAAACCGCCATTGCTAAATAATAATAAAAAAAGATATTGTTTCCTATAATAGTGAGAGTCATTAAAGATGATACTAAAAAAGTTATGTTTCCTATAATAGTGGGAGCCATTAAAGATGATACTAAATAACTCCCATGATTTTAGGAAACAATAACTCCCATAATCACAATCATTCCTCATTCTTTCATTCACGTTACAGGTTCATCAAAACCTTAAAAAAAAAACGCTCCCATCGATCATCACGTTCATTCATTCATTCAATCAAATATGTGCTCGAAATTCCGTTACTATGAATTCAATGATCGTGACATCTTCATTAACCGTTGATAAGCAATTCATCGAGTATAACAATGGTGAGTTTCGATATTGCTTTCATGTTTTGCGTCAATTTTTATTCATTATCTTGATTAATTTGCGTCAATTTGTGTTCATGTTTTGCGACAATTTTCATGTTGATATTGCTTTCATGGTCGTGTCATTCATGTTTTGCGTCAATTTTCATATTGATATTGTTTTCATGGTCGTGTTATTCATCATAGATTCATATGCAAATTGTAGAACACACAAACTGTGAGTATATATGTTTTGTAATTTATACTGGAATCGCCATGGAAGTCGTTGAGATGCTACTCAATTATTAGTTTTTACGTTTACAATATATTGCGTTACTTTAGTTCATATACTGCGTTACTTTAGTGTAGAGCATTTGTTATTTTAATGTCTACCATCTGTTACTTTATATGTCGTGTTACTTTAATACACTCCAGTTGTTACTTTAGTGTTTTTCATCTGTTATTGTAGTGCATTGTAGTGTCCTAAGAATTTAGAAAACTGCCATATTAAAAAAATAATAAAAAAAAGATATTGTTTCCTATAATAATGGGACGTGATTGCCACCAAAATAGGAAACAATATCAAAGAGTAACGTCATATAAAAAAGAAAAAAAATACTACTTCCTATAATTATGGAACGTGATGACTTCAAAATAGGAAACAATATCAAATAGTAAGATACTGCGCCATACTCTCA
The DNA here is from genome assembly GCA_958450325.1 of Agrostemma githago. NCBI lineage: Eukaryota > Viridiplantae > Streptophyta > Magnoliopsida > Caryophyllales > Caryophyllaceae > Agrostemma > Agrostemma githago. Next base: position 51,353,288 of record OY288256.1, read on the forward strand.
TTTTTATCATTATATGAATTTTTTGCACTAACTTATATCTGGTGTTATTTTAATGAACATTATCTGTTACTTTAATTCATACTATCTGTTACTTTAATGTCTGACCTCTGTTACTTTATATCTGGTGTATAAGCATACTCTGTTAATTTAATTCAATGTTACTTCAATGCACTTCATCTGTTACTTTAACTCTTGTTATCTGTTACTTTAATCCACATGAATGATGTAGGGATGTGGGTGAGAGTTTCCTCCATTGTGCGGTGATGAGATTAAATCAAAGCTTCTGAGATGATGATGAAAAAGATGAAAAAGAAGAAGACGGAGAGAACGAGAAGGATGAAGAAGAAGCAGAATTATAAGTAGGACATTATGAGTAACAAGTTTGAAACATTGGAATTGTAATGAAGTTGATTTAGTTGGAACCTTGTACCACTTTTTGTTTTGGAGTATCTTAATAAAAACAAACATTGTTCTTTTTGTTAATTGGAACTCCTGTTTTTGCAAGAGACTACTATGCAACGTAACTGATTTTATGAGTTAAAGTAACACAGTTCATGAATTAAAGTAACACATTGTATGAGTTAGAGTAACAGTTTTTGCAAGAGATTATGCAACGTAACAGATTTTATGAGTTAAAGTAACACAGTTCATGAATTAGAGCAACACATTGTATGAGTTAGAGTAATAGTTTTTGCAGGAGAATATATTAAACAACGTAACAGATTTTATGAGTTAAAGTTACGCAGTTCATGAATTAAAGTAAAACGTTATATGAGTTAAAGTAACATAGTTTATGGATTATGGCAGTAACATAGTAATATACGTACAATGGCAGTAAGAAAATAATGATTTTTTGGTGAAAATGAAAAAAACTTAATTTTGAAAAAACTTGTTGTGTGAGAGAAAAAACATTTAAAAAGATTGATAAGAGAGATAAAAGATTTGGATTGAGATAATTAAGGAGGAGAGAGAGAAATGATATATTTACCAAATTTGTTAGTTATTTCCTTAATTATGAGATTAAATCTTGTCCATTAATCTAACCTTGAATCAAGGGCTAAGATGGGGACTCACGGACTCAACATATATAGGTGGACTCACCTGATCCCACCTCTCTCTCTCTCTCTCTCTCTCTCTCTCTCTCTCTCTCTCTCTCTCTCTCTCTCTCTCTCTTTCTCTCTCTCTCTCTCTCTCTCTCTCTCTCTCTCTCTCTCTCTATATATATATATATATATATATATATATATATATATATATATATATAAAACAAATAGTTAAAATTTTATTACTTGAAAAGGATATACTCACTCTTTGTAGAATGGAGCTAGATATACTAGTTTTTTCCCTTTCATCATCCATTCAGATATATATGTCGCCAAAGCATCAGGATCATGACCTATCAGTGATGTCTTCTCTGGACAAAAAAACCCATATCTTTTGGAGTCACAAATACTATGCAAGTACCTACGTAACACAAAAAAAATCATTATATATCTTTGACCTTTGTAAATATCAAAAAAAAGATTGATTACTAACTACATACTTACCGAACAAAAGTCTGAATGCATACGCAGTTGAGTTCTTCCATATTCAACAATCGATTGATGTCATTCTTGGTGAGAAAAATTGTTTGCTCATTCCCCATAATATCCTCACTCAAAGTAAGTTCAGATTTTATATCATCATCCATCATACTAACCATCTTCGACAACAACTTTCTGGATTCATATTTTTGCTCGAAAATATTTTTCACAACATTGTATAGCTAGTGACAACTAGTCCATGGAGCTAGTGGCAAATTCTTTATGAATAAAAAGCTGCTGCAGAATTGCACTTTTGGATAATGCAATACAACTAGTCCATGGAGCTATTGATGTCAAGCATAGAGAAAGTGCAAGCTACGTTCCAGTAAGTTAATCTTTAATTTTTCACTTCTAATGGTTCATTTCAACTACTTTAATGCACTATATGGTTTGTACTTAAGCATAGTAAAACATACAACATGCACTTGAGTGGATTTTTGGCTGCTTTTGAGTGAGTTTTAAGTTGATTTCAAGCATCATTGATAACGGGATCATGATAACACAGTAGAGTAAAGAGCAGACAGTGTTCAAGAACTGTAGTGCAGAAATTAGGTTCTTTCCCTTGGCTCCATTTACACACAAAGTCAGTGATTTGAATAGAATAAACACAAGGCATATCTAATCAGAATTAAACAAATGGTTTGACATAGAAGCCTATAAGTGTAACACAATTTTTAACGAAGTCATGTTACTGAAGTTAAGAACCTTCCTTTTTAGTCAACCTTATTTCATTTTGAGATAGGGTACTCATCTTATATGCAATTTATTTGGCCTAAAGCTGATGATTCATCGTAGCACTAAAATTTATTTTCTCTTTTAGTTTCTTATATATAGCTTCAAGGTGGTATTTATCATTTTCCGAAAAAAAAAATATTCACAAAAAAAGGGAAGGTGCATAATAAACAAGGAAAGTTATCTCTCTAGCAAGAGCCAAAAACAGATTACTCTGAATTTTAGACGATTTTAAGCTGGAATTAGTCGAATTAAACAGAGAAAACAAACCTTTAAAAAGAGTCGTCAGGTATCCTAACAATTTACACCCCTCACAAAAGAGTAACGGCCCAACAGAATAGCGGATGTTTGTTAGGACAATTCAGTTTACTCATTTATTTCTATATCAGTTCTATTTGTTTAACGAAGATTTTATTCACATTAAGGCTAAAGTTGACGGTAAACATGTTACTGATTTGCTTAACCATTCAAAAGCAGGAGATCAGAGACATTAAATAAGCATACAGTACAATCTATTGACTTCAACTAAGATGTTTCGGACTCACCAACGGATTAGACCAAGAAGCGAATGACCAATACTCTCCCCGTCTCACTCATTATTGACCTACTGGCCTTTTATGCGAAGGAGATTTCAAGTAGATAACTATTGAGAAAGACGGGGGGGGGGAGTATTAAAGCTGAAGTTTTTGCTAAGTCGGCTTACAAAATTATTTTCCTCCTTTCCAATTGAACTGACATGACAATACTGAAAACGAAATAAAAGGAAGAAAAGAAGAGAGCGATAAATAAAACCCCAAAAAGGAGACACAAAATGAGTCCACGTAAAACTAACTCCACAACCCAACAATGGAGACAAAAGATGATCAACGTTACAAGTCAACATCGAGGAGAATTTTTCGAATAGGATAGAAAATCATTCATTGATAATTCGTCGATTAAAACATAAGAACATCACCATAGTTACACCGCCATTAATTAAAACCTCCTAATAATACCATAAACAACGAGATTGAAGCAGAAATAAGTCCTCAATCCTCAAATTACCAGTTCATTCCCAGATTAAACCAAGATTACAACCCTAATCAGACATAACAACAACAACAACAACAAAGGATGCTCAAAATATCGAAATAGCTAATGAAAATGCAAACAGAGAAGAAGAGTGAGTACCAGAGAACAGCGACAACAGCGACAAATAGAGAAGAAGAAGGAATGACGACGAAGAGCGAAGAACAGCTAGCGACGCTTCGAAGTTAATTAGAGAAGAAGGAAGAGAAGAAGGGCGACGAAGATCGAGGAAGGGCGACGAAGGTTAGCTTCATGATTAGGGATCTGGGAAAAATTGGGGATCTGGAAACAAATTAGGGTTAGAGGATGCAATGTGCTAGTTCATGCGAGTAAGTTGAGCGGGAGTTTGGCGAGATGATTGCTTGGAAAACTTAACGCATTTCAAGATCGAGACAGCTCGTTCGTTCCGATTAAATTTTGAACTTGACTCGATTAAATTTTGGGTCGATTAATTAATGAATTAAGTCGAGTAATTATTGGGTCGATAAGTACGCTAATTAAGTCGAGTAATTATTGGGTCGTTAAGTACGATAATTAAGTCGAGTAAATATGTGTCATAAACTGATAATGATACGAGACAACTCGTGAATGATTTGAACTTGACTCGATGAAATTTTGGGTCGATAATTTAATGACGAGTCGAGTCGAGTAATTGTTTGGTCTATAAGTACGATAACTTAATGAGGAATTTAGGATCGATCATGGTGATCATATACGACTTATTATTAATCACTTTCGAAATTCGGAAAAAAGAGTTATCGTCGCCGGTCATAATTTATTTGGTTAAAAGTATTTGTAACTCTTAGTAAAAGTTTCAAAATCGTTAAAAAATAAATAAATAAATAATCTCCAATTGAAGAGCTTGGGGAAAAACAATGAATTATGTGAAAATATTGTCATTTTCAGAACCCGTATCCATAAATTATTCTGAGTCAAAATTATTTTGACCAAAAACATACTAATAAAGAAAAAACACAGGATACCACGTAAAATAATAAATTAATAATAACCCGTCGTAAATTATTCTACTCCGTAATAAGGAGTAATAAATGAGTATTGTGACATACAGATATTGATTCATACTCGGATTTGGTGAGAGTGCGTGTTTCTGCAGAGCTTCCTTCATTCTGTTTTGCACTTGCACTTGCACTTCACTTCCCCACCAATCTCTGTCTTTACATACATACATACCAAATACCGAGTACGGAGTATTTTACTACTGACTATGTACCCCCATCCAGAAGGAAGAAAGGAAAAAACAAACAAAAAAACAAAAACCGTAATAAATCAAATGAAACGGAAAAAACTCGACATCAAATGAAACGGAGGAACGGAATGACGGAAATCGGAAGGTACCTGTACAGGAAGTGATATGGGTTGAATTACACTTATTATTAGATTACTTAAAAAAATATTTGAGAAAGTGATCATATGGGTTGGGTATGTAGTAACAACCAATTTTTAGTGGTCCTGAAAATTAGAATAGACAATTGAGTTTTACAAAAACAGTTGTCTAATATATAGACAACTGTTTTTATAAAGTTCAGTTGTCTATAAGCCTATAAAGACAACTGTTTATCATAAAAAACAGTTGTCTATATATTATACATCGGTTGTTAAGAATATCTGATGTCTATTAGGAGTTGTCTATTTGATGTTTTATAGTAGTGATTCTATCATTTATGACGTTGGTACATATCTCATACATTTGTTTTTGGCGTTTGGTAGTGATCTCGCTACGTTTGGCCATGTTGGCATGATGATATGTTGGGTGCTTAGTACGTTGGCAGTTTCAGCTTGCTACATTTGGTACTTGGTTCATTTTGGTCACGTTGGCACACTTGGTTCATTTGTCCGTTTTGTTTGTTGAGTTCAAGTCAGTGTGGAGACTACTGGGACAGGTGGTGACTTGAGAATCGACAATTGGAAGCTGATTTAATTGGTTGCATCATTTTGGAGCTTGGTTCGTGTTGGACAATTCAAGTCAAGGTGGAGATTGTTAGGATTAATGACTAGCAATTGTCGTATTCGAGACTCGAGTTGAATGTCGAACTAGGTGTTGAAATAAGATGATGTATTTTGTGAAGGGTGTGGTTTGTCCCACATCTAAAGAATAGTGGGAAGTGGTAGTTTTTCTATGTATAAATAGAAAAAGTTGTCCCACATCGATAGATGAACTAAGTGGAGATGATTCTTTTTGTATAAATAGAGATCACCCTTCCATCTTAGTAATCAACCCAAAATTGGAATCTCTTAAGCATTGTCTTAGAGAGAGTTCCTCGGAGATGTACTATTATCTCCATAGTAGTGAATATTGTTCTCCTTGTCGGTGTGGACGTAACCAGTGATTTTGCTGGTGAACCACGTAATTCCGTGTCTCAGTTTAAATATTGTTTGTTTGTTGTTTTGTTCTTCTCGTGTAGTCAACAAATCGTTGGTAATGGGACGCCTCCGTTACAACATTTGGTAACACTACATTATTTCATCTATCATTTTTTTTTTGTTTTCTTTGATTCATACTATTACCCGTAAGCTACGTTTGAGTACACATATGATTGTATGCAAATTAAACTATGCAAGATGAACATTAAATATAAAAAAATTAGCCTCGAGTCATAAACACAGTTGACAAAATTACTCTTGAAGAGGATCGTACTCGACATCCTTATTACTATGATCGAATCTCCCCCAATTTGTAACCTTGGGATCAAATCAATTCATTATGCTTGAGATATGTCATATGTGGATAACTTGACTTGTTAAGCTATAATGAAGCTTTGAAATAGCAAATATTCCAATTTCTAATTAAACTCTTTTGATTGTCTAACTTATTTTTGAATATGATGGCAATTATTTGTATATTTGCATACTATATACAAACAAAAAAATATGCTGTTGGACTACTTTAGTCTTAGTGGAATAAAGTTATTTAGTGGTCTACATCAACCCTTGCGTCACTCTACATTAACACTTTGATTACCCACAATATTTTTTTTCTTTGCATTAAGCACTTGAAGCTAATCATATCTCACTAGATTAATGATTTTACATCAATAGTGATTAGTGACCCATATTATGTTTTATCACTAATGTTATGAGTTAATCCTTTCTATCAACATCAATCACTATAACCGATGCACTTCAATAAACCTCATCATCATCATCATGCACCAACTCCTTGCAAAATTTTATATTCATCTTAATTCATTGTGCAACTTTGACAACCCAATTGATGTCTTGGTGTATATTTCATTAATACACCATTAATCTTCCAACTTCTTAACTTCAATCGATTTAAGATGGATATATCTGTATTAACTTTAATGAGTCAAATAGTTAAACATAAGGTAGAAAAATCTAATGTGTTGCAGAGCTGGCAATTCGTGCTCAGGCCCGATGGCGATGACACGACAAAGACCAGCCACGAGACGTTTTTTTTTTTTTTTTGAAAATTGTGCTTCAGCACGGTGCGGCCCTACCGACAAGGCAAAAAAATAGGGTGAATGACAAAAATAACCAAAAACAACATTACTATAGTCCGACACAACGGGCGACACATGGGTCGACTTGACATGACATGACGGGCCTATGGCACGGGCTGTGTCTCGATGTGGGGGTGGGATGTCAACCAGGACCGAGCACAGAACGATCGGACATGAAGCACGATCCAGTCCGTCGAAATGCCAACTCTACCCATGTGTCTAGCTAAGATAGGTTGTACTCCCTCCAATTCTTTTGGTACTATTCATGGGTTGAGAGAATCTCTAATATAATTTATAAGTTAAAACATAGTCGTGTGAAATTTTTTTTAATAGTTTAAATGGGTACATTAAGAATATCAAACTTTTATGATTTTTAATACAAAGTAATGTGTAAATAAAGATATAAACAAAACGAAACGTACATTGACAAGTGTGATAAAGCAAACGTAAAAAATCAAATGAATCAGAGGAAGTAGTAGAAATGTTTTTTCTTATAGATCATGTGTATAGGTTTTAGTATATTTGACTTATTTCATTATTAAGAGGGATAATGCTTTTATTATGTCGACACTTGTGTTAAGACAAGTTTACGCAAAAAGCTTACATAAATTAAGGGTTAAACGTGAAAGAATTGTTTATGCCTAAGTAAAGTTATTTCAGAAATATGCACCGTTATTATTGACACTTTCTGACTTATTTTCTTGCACACGAATACAAAAGGTGTACTAACATAGGTATGATGAACGGACGGTAAAGAAATCATCGCTAAAATATTAATTAGCCTAAACAAGAAATATTACTCCTATATTAAGTTGTTAACTATGTATTCCCACCATTAACATTTATGATTGTGTTTATAAAAGGTAAAATGTGAGTCGATTTGCGTTATAGAGCTAGCATACTTACTACGCACAAATTATATTGTAAGACGATCTCACGCGTGAAACAGTCAAATTTCATTAAAAAATAATTAATTTATTATTGAGATATTATTAGTAATCTTTTTATACATAGAGATTGTTTTGCGGCGTGAAATCGTGTCAGATATTATTTATAATGCGATGTTTAACAACTAAACATGATTAGACATAGTAGATTAATGACTAGTACCATTTATAATTGTGCACATATATAGAAGGTAAAATGTGATTAATTTTTGAGTTTGTAGAGCCCATTTCCAATAAGACGTTTAACAACTAAACAAGATCCGATTAATTGAGTCCAATAAAGGCAACCACTAAGACAATGCAAGCTCATTATCAATATAAATCTCTTGCAATTAGAATTGCATATACACATTCATTTTACAATTTGCTCATCAAAATTTTACTCCACTACTTATTACTACTAAAACAAAGACTGGGCAATTTCCAAATTCCACATATTAAAGCGAAACGATTTCGTGAGACTGTCCTCGATAATAGGACTGACCCATAACAAATTGTCCAAGAATCATTTGGCAATTACCTTGTTTTAACATGATAATTATTGTCCCTTTAAAATTGGATTTACCATCCTTTAAATCCATATCCATTATGTTCTATGGAACAATCCTATAGGATAGTTTTTATATTAAAAGGTGATTTCTTGGGCCATATTGAAATTACTTAATTATCGCCAACAAAAATTACTTACTCCTAAGCGATCCTAATAATTTTTAATTAATTTTTAAAAATTTCTTACCCAACACGGTAAAAGGGGGAAAATCACCGTAACTTATTTGTGATTTTTTTTTTTCCTTCGAATTTAACGTGATACTATGTATGTTTGGTTTTTACGGTTTTACCCTTCGAATCCAGTTTGGCTCCAAACCGCATCACGAACCCGACTCATATCCCGACCCTTGAGGGTCCTACCCACACCCTCATAAACCGAAAACGCATCCGTCTTTCGGCTTCGAGCCAAGTACTCATGGGGAGGCTCTATACCCGAGTCGTAGTCATCCACCTGGTCATCCTCGTACGAGTCAAACATCGACTCGGCCGAGTCAACTCGGAGAATCTTGCTCCAATCAGGCACGTTCACTGGTGCTGACGTGGCCACGTGTCTCCCACCTCTGTGGGCCCCACCCCCAACTCCAACTCCAACAGAATTATTATTGCTGTTGCCAAACTGGTGCACGATCCTACGGGATGACGTCGTCTCATCCTCGAAAGCCAATGACAGCCCTCCCACGTGCGCCGCCTTCGATTGGCTCGACACCCTCCCGCCCTCACGGGAGGCACGTGAGGCCCACGCTCCACTGTACTCATATTCCTCCACGTGGCTGTGCTCCGGCACGTGCTCCACCATTGACCATACATCCTCCTCAGCAAATTCGGACACGTCACCGTTGAATGTTGGGACGTGTCCGTAGTTGTTGAAGGTAGTCGTACCGAGCATGCGTTCGCTACGGCTAGTAGTTAATCGACGACCTTTGGCCATATTAATTAATTAATTACGAGACTAGCTAATTAATTATGATTAATAATATTGTTACGACAGGAATATAGAATAATATTATGGTAATTATGATTAATTAAAATGAACTAGATTAATAATAAATTAATCAGACAAAGGGGCTAAAGCCTAAGGTAGGATGAGAAGTGAGTTTAGCATAAGCGGGAGATAAGAGATGGAGCTACTATTTATAAGGGCAGATTTTTTGTCATCAAGTGGGTCCTACACTTTTTTTCATTTTACAGTTATTCTTCTAGGGACGAGTATATCCATCACGAAATTATAACGAGTCAGCTTCGATGGTTAGGTAAAGACAAAATTATATTGCATTAGGAATAACAAATACTTTGTTTTTATCTATCTAGGTTGGTAATAACAAATGCTCATAACAAACAAGAATTTGCATTCATTTTATATCAATTTATTATAAATTTATCACGTAATGGGTCAGTTTCAGAAAATTTTCTTTCTAAGAGTATCGATGAAAATATGGAAGATATTTTTATGTAAAATTTAAATTTTTTTTTTTTTGGTGTCACGGGACCGTCAATGGGGGAAATTATAGAGAATTAGGTTCAAATAAAGGGGTATGAAGAGGATGGAACGGAATTGCATGAGAAAAAAAAGAGAGAACCAGAATTTTTTGAAAAATAAAAAAATAAAAACAAAAATGTGTGAAAGTGATGATTTGATGATTGAGTGGTTGAATTATTGGTATGCCACTATGGAAGTAATATAAGTTGATGAGATAAAGTACCTTGCTTCGCGCGTGTAGTTAAATAGTTGTGTCATGTACTCAAGTATGTGTGATTGTGTGCTATAAACAAAAATCCCTGGTCTTTCTTATGATAAAATTATTCGTTTTAGGAAGTATGAATTTCAAATACAGAGTAAAATGGTTGTTAATACCTAAGCATATGATTTCTATATTTTCTGATATATTTTGTATTTAGCTAGTCATATATATATATATATATATATATATATATATATATATATATATATATATATATATATATATAGATTAGGGATCCATTGAGGCAGCCTAACTCCTTGCAACCGTTGAGGCAGCATCTGGGCCGTTAGATCTGATTGAGATCAACGGACCAGGCTTGATCAAAATTCTAAGCACAAAAACAAACGCGCACCATCTCCTTCCTTTCCTTTTGAATTAGTCGACTTTCTCTCTCTAGAAATTTGTTTATTTTTTCATTCAAATCATTCGATCATCTTCATCAGTTCCGTTGCAGATCTTCATCGTTTGATCTTCATCATTTTTACTTGCAGATTTAATTGTGCTCGCTCGTAAAATCGAGCGTCTTCATCATTTCAATTGCAGATCTTCATCATTCGATTATCATCATTTAAGTTGCAGATTTCATTTTGTTCACTTTTGTAAATTCGTTCGTATATCAAGGAATTATGTTCTTGATTATCAAGAAATTCTATGCTTGATTATCAACGATTTCTGTTATTGATTTGATTGTCGTCATTTTCACTTGCAGATTTGATTGTAATCCTGAACAATTCGTTTAGAGAAAACTGATTATGAACCTGCTGATCCAAGTAGACAATCGATTATCAAGAATTACGTAGATTCTCTACTGATTCTCTGCTGAATTATTTTGATAACTTATGATGTACATATTTGTCAGTGAATAATGTTGATATTTTGATATCAGTTGTACATAATCCATCCGAGGACATCACTAGACATAATTCTATATTAGTTGTACATAACTCATCTAGTTACATCTTAAAGTAGAAATTTTGTTGCGATTGTAACAATTTACAAACTGTATATCTTCCTAAATAATTATGTACACTGTATTCAATATTATGTACAGGACGTAGGGTCATTATATAAGGTACATAATTTTATATCAGCTGTACATAACCCATTTGAGGACATCATTGTACATATTTCTATATCAGCTGTACATAATTCTATATCAGCTGTACATAGTTTATCTGAGGACATCATTGTACATAATTTTATATTAGTTGTACATAACTCATCTATTTACATCTTAGACTGAAAATGTACAGATACTAAATAATTAGTTATATACACTGTATTCATAATTATGTATATCATATTTTTAATTAAAAAACACAATGCAAACTGTATATCTTCCTAAATAATTATGTACACTGTATTCAATATTATGTACAGGACGTAGGGTCATTATATAAGGTACATAATTCTATATCAGCTATACATAACCCATTTGAGGACATCATTGTACATATTTCTATATCAGCTGTACATAATTCTATATCAGCTGTACATAGTTTATCTGAGGACATCATTGTACATAATTTTATATTAGTTGTACATAACTCATCTATTTACATCTTAGATGCGGTACCGTATTCTTAAACCCTAATCCAACCCAAAACCCTTTTCCGTCCCGTCTTATGCGGTACCCTACTCTTAAGGTTCAGTGTCCCATCTTTGAATCACATCCACGACAGGGTTCACCAATACCCTCTTAGGGTTCAGTTTCTTGCGAGTTTAGTGACCTTGAATAAGGAAAAGGGTTTAGGGTTGGATTAGGCGGAGCCGCGAAGCGGGTCCGCCTAATCCAACCCTAAACCCTTTTCCGTCCCGTCTTATGCGGTACCCTACTCTTAAGGTTCAGTGTCCCATCTTTGAATCACATCCACGACAGGGTTCACCAATACCAGACACTGTTTTAACCATAGTGACTTATGTACATCATAACAGACACTGTTTTAAGCATGTATAAATTCCAAAATGTGCAACACATAGTAAATTATTCAACAGATATCAACTTATGTACGTCATAACAGACAGTTCTATAACATGGTTTTTGACTACTTTTATAGGTTAATTTTATAGGTTTAGATTACTCTATACATTTTATGTTTTTGACTATTTACAGGAGAACGTTATAGGTTAATTTTGTTGTACGTTTAACAATTTACAAAGTACAGTATATAGGTCATTATGTAACGTACATATGTACATATTAGTTGTACATAACTCACCTGAGAATGATTATAAAAACTTAGATGTTTATATAAATTCTTGTCATGGAGTAACGTTTACATCACTGACTGTTTACATACACATAGCTAAAATAGAATTTTATATTTTCTGTCAGCTGTAAAATCCAGTGGCGGACCCAGAAAATTTAGAAAGGGGGTGCACTAATCGACTTGACAAAATGACTTGACCCCGAAAAAAAATCCTGTAAATAACCGTCCAAAAATAACCCGAACTGAAAATCGATCTGACCCGATAGTTACTCATGTATTTAGGGTCGGGACGTGTCCGACCTAAAAACAAATACATTTAGCTTTAATTTGAAAGTATATTCGATTAATATAAAAATGATAAAAATAATTCATACCTATCGACTATCTTAACAAAAAATTACTGTATAAAGAATTTTTTTGATTAAAATATTACGTTAAGTTTCTCGTAACAATATGAAATATTTGTTTATGTTCATAATTTAAAATAAAAATATGCCTTAAAACATCACCCAGAACATGATTATTTTTACTGATATTATACGTATTAAATTAGAAAGTCAAGATCTTTTTATTTAAAATAAAGAAATTAAACGTCGCAAAAGGTGTTAAACGGTTAATATGACTCGTAATTGACCCAAAACTCGTTTAACTCGAATCGAACAAGAGTACAAGACCCATATTTTCCAAACCCAAAATTTATTTGACCCATATTTTACCTGAACCTGAAATGACCAAATCCAAAATCCGCTTGACCAGGTCTAGGGTGCATAATTTTACTCCGTAAAAAATACAAACAACATAAATAAATTGAAAATGGAAACAATCTAATAAGAAAAGATAAGCCTGAACCTGAAATGACCAAATCCAAAATCCGCTTGACCAGGTCTAGGGTGCATAATTTTACTCCGTAAAAAATACGAACAACATAAATAGATTGAAAATGGAAACAATCTAATAAGAAAATATAAGATTGAAAGTTGAAACATCTAATAAAAAAGTATGTATGAAAAGTGGGCTTATGGGGTTTTGAACCCATGACTTCCCTATCAAAGTCTTGCACCTTCCCACTACGCCACTCTCAACTTGAGTTACATTCTTGCTCGCAAAATACCTATGTTGTGGACATTCAGTTTTTCTAAGAACAAAAATTGGAAACCCAAGGGTGCGCACTTGGGGTGCTGTGCGCACCCCTGGGTCCGCCCATGGTAAAATCCTTAACAAAGTTCTTATCCTACCTCATAAGATTTATGCATGTTTGACGACGAAAGTCATTGATGTCATTAAAATAATCTTTGTCTGTCCATTTCTCCTTGTCGTGAAATGCATTTATCCACTTCAAGACAAAAACACCACAATCAAATCCATTACTTTGTTGAACTGCATTTTTGACATACTCCATTGGATTTGTCGTCATTTTTTTGGAGATGTATTCATAGCCCGAGTAGTTTTGAATGATGATTGCGATATTTGTCATTATTTTGTGGCAAACATCTGTTCGTGCTTTGTTACCCTTCCTTTTACTTGAATCCAAGATGTAATTCTTCTTGTCTTCAAAATCACACACAATCAAAATCCAGTGTAATGGTGTGTCAATATGAACTGGGATAAAGATCTGAAAAAGTATACATTTCACAGTTATTGTAATACATATTTTCAACACATATTAACTTAAGTACATCAAAACAGACACTTCTATAACCATGTACAAATTTCAACTGTGTTAATGCTATAGGAGTATATAGATTAGATGGTTATACCTTTCTCAAGAATTTACCATCTTCAGGTACAGTATGGCGTTGTCAGAGAAGAGAATATTTCTGGGTTTAATTCCTGTAACAAAGGATACACAATAGGTAAACAACTGTATGATTATCATGTACCAAAAAAGTACTTAAGTACAGGAATTTTGACATATTTTACCCTTGATTTTGTAGGAATGAATAGTATATTGTTCCTCTTGAATGTTGCATATATTCCAGCTATATCGATTGCCTATTAAAAGAACACTTGTTAGATTGATTTGGCAGCATTTGAATTTATAATATTACTGTAACATTTACCATATCATATAGTTGTTCTTTTGGTAATAACAAGGATTGCATCGCCTTTCGGCTTACATTCATCCATTGTGTTTCCATAACCTCTTCCCTGCAAGATAACATAGTTCAAATAATCAACAATTTTAAAATTAATTATGATGAAAGAATTAAAAAACATTGGACAGGATAGAATATATTACGTGTCATATGATTTTAAAATGTTTTCATATGAGTCCTTCTTTTTCTCATTTGCCTTTCCTGCAAAGATCTTCTTCTTTGTTTCTTTTAAGAATTTTTGAATAATTTCTTCATCACTGAATACATTTTCCACATAGAGTTCCGCTGCCCTACTGAGAAAAGTTATAGAACAGTAAATGTTAATGATTTATGCTTTATGTGCAATATATGGTAGTCATATGATAGCACAGTGCAAGTCTATAACATACAGAAGTTTCCTTGACATTTTTCTTGCATCTTTTAGAATAGTATCTTTCATCTGATTCCTGGTGGAGGTTAGTATTTTGTGGCAATACCGCACCTTCATCATCCTTACATACTTATCATATGTAACATTGCTCTGAACATATACATCAATCAATAACATTTATATATGGAAATATAATCAAACATAAAATAGTATCAATGATATAAGTAGAATAATTAAGTTTACCGGTTTGAACACTTGGGCAAAATAATTTTTATCCCCATTGTATATTTCCATGAGCCTCATTGACAAAATACCATTGTCAATTTCCAAATGACGACTACAATCTGGAATAAATTCCGCTATTTCATAGTCTGTCACTTGATTGACCCATTTGATCTTATTATTGAATTTTTCAGAGAAATAATTACACTGCAAATATAACAAAGTATTCAACAAAGGTGAAATAATTTTCAATGTACAAAAAAGTAAAAACAATACATCAGTGTCCTCACATATTTATCTTTAGCTTCAGAACTGTTCAGTTGGCTGTCACGTTCTTCAGGATACCCATAGTGAATTATTTCAAATGACTTTGTCATTGAGTTTAAACAGTAAAGAACAATAGATGGTAATTCTGTTGTCCAGAAAAAGACCTTGAAGAAGATTGCACTATTAGTTTACAGAATGAATGAATGAATGAATGAATGAATGGAGGTTATAAGGAGTATCTATTTGTTTACCAATTGCACATTATCCAACTGCATTTCACTTGTAGGAATCTGAGACATTAAAGAAGTGTTTAGAAGAGATTCATGAGCAAAAATATATTTACGCTGTTGACATTGTTGATGGAATATATAACATTACCACATATTTATTAAATGGAGACATATAAACACGCTTTATGGATGATGGAGATGATAGCTTTTCCAAATCATTCATCAATAATCTCCAAAGATTTAAAATTGGTTCCTCAACTTTACTTTCAGACTGTGACATCATCAACATCTGCCTCCTTGAAATCTGAATGGTATCAAACTTAGAGAGAGGTTCACTGTAAAATTAAAAAGTATTTATTGTATTAGTTTTGGTATAGCAATCACTCATATGAAACAATTTTAACTATGACTTTCAAACTATTAGCATTTAAACACATTTTAACAGTGCTATACTTAATTATGTACATCTTTTGTATGAGTTATATACAATAAGTTCTAACTTATCTACATCAAAACAGACGCTGGTTTAATAATGTGCAAATTTCACACATGTGCATCACATAGTATCTTACATACATCAAAACAGACAGTGCTTTAACTATGTAAATTAGTTGTTTACCTTGGAGTGATATCTACTGCAAATGCATAGTCTGTCACATATTTCTCTTCGGCACTCAGATTGGTTAAAAAGCTGATGTTCCTTTGTATGAAAGGAGATTTGAAAATAGCTGGTATTGCTTGTTTCCTCTTGTATAGCACTTCAATTTCTTTTTCATTCATTTCATCATCTTGCTGAGATGCATTCCCCACTATTTGTGGAGTGACCAAGTTTTCAACAATATCTGGGCTCTTTTGAATGATATTTTTCACAGCATAAGGAGTTTCTAAGTTAACTTTTTGTACTGCATGTGCAGGAGTAGATTCCATGTTCTCCACAAACTCCACAAGCTTGTTATTGAATATTTGTTCAGTAGTAGCTTCCACATCCACATTCTTCATATCCATAATTGGCACACTCTTGTAATTGAACACTTGTTCATTTATGATGGGAGTTTTTTCTTTATCCACATTTTCCACATCTTCATTTATCTGAGGTGTATCTTGAGGGTTAGAATACATGTCAAGGTTAATATCTTGACTGAGTTGATAGCTCTCATCTGAGTTCAACAAACTGTATCTTGGCATCATTAGGTCTCTCTCCTTCTTCTTCTTCTTCTTCTTCTTCTTCTTCTTCATCTTTGGTACCTCATTCTTTTTGGCAGAAACAGCTTCTTCTACTATCTGATCTAACATCTCTAATACGTGTGGAGTCAGTTCTTCTAGACCAAAGTCTGTATCTGAGAAGGTAGGGAAGTCCTTTTGATAAGTAGAAGGTATTTTGCCTTCTTCTTTTGTGTTGTCATCATTGACAACTTGTGATGCAATATTAGTAACATACTTCCATTTATCTCCAGATTCTAAGCAGTAAAAGATGAAAAATAAATACTGTATATAAGTTATAATTATACAACACATAGTAACTTATGTACATCAAAACAGACACTTCTATAATCATGTACAAATTCCAACATGTCCAACACATAGTAAATTATGTACATCAAAACAAACACTGTTTTAACCATGTGTAAATTTCAATATGTGCAACATATAGTAACTTATCTACATCAAAACAGACATTGTTTTAACCATGTACAAATTTCAATATGTGCAACAAATAGTAATTTATATACGTAGGAACAGACACACTGTTTTAACCATGTACAAATTCCAAAATGTGCAACACATAGTAACTTATGCAACATATATCACCTTATGTACGTTAAAACAGATAGTTCTATGAACATATATAAACAGATAGAAAATTAATTATAAAAAAAAATATTACCATTCTGTTTTGATGGCTGTTCTCTTCTCGTTTCTGCAAGTTTGTTTGTAAATTCATTTGCCAAATTTTCAAAGTCTAATAGTGGTTTGCATTGGGGGGAGGCAACTTTTGCAACTTTTATCGCATCTTTCAGCCTCCTGAAAGACTTTGAGAACTGAGAAGATTTGTTGATTAAATTCTGCACCCAGTGTATTACTTCCTTTGGCTCATCATTCTCATCTTTTATTTCCTCCTCCATTTTCACTAGCTTCTCTTTTTCCATTACGGAAGAAACATTTGCAGTACAGGTTTTAGAGTTATCCACCTTGTACCAATCAACCGGTTGTAATGGCAAGACAAAGCCGTTACCGAATGTACCCGATTTCTTCGCTTCGTCCACTATTCTTTTTGAAATGGACTCTTGTGTCCAGAACAGCATTGTCGGGAAACAACGAACAAGTGTGCTGTTTCTATAGCACATTCTTTGTAGATATATGAACACAAAGACCATTATAGGTCCATCAAAGCATTTGTTTCTCCCTGCGGTGTTCATCTTCCACATATCAACTGCCTCAATGAAAGCATCAAGGCAAAATTTGCACCAATTAAATGTGGGTACCAATGATAAGTCGACTAAAGACATCAATATCTTTAAGCTTGGGGTTGTAGAACAGCTACCCGCTATAAAAATAGAGCAAAGATAAACAATGAAGTTCCTCTTGAATTGATCCCCCCATCCTTCTGTGTTGTTAGCACGTATTGTAACACATTGTTTGTTATCTTGGAACCTTTAAACTGTTCCTTGAACTCATCAACTAATCGATTATATTCAACATCCTTGTCATCATAGGATGCTAATACAATATCATTTGATCCCATAGGAAGCCCGGTTGCTATGTGTACATCCAAATTTGTAACATGAAGTGTCTGACCTTTATATGATGATGAATCAGGGTCAAAATTGGAAACAAGCCAATGACCAAGTTTGGCTGGGACTTCTCTTACATTTAGAGAAATTATATCCCCGAACCCCAATTCCATAATATCTTCAATTTGCTTGTCTGACAGATTTCTTAAAAATTTAAACAAACTTTCAAGGGACATCCTTCTGGTCAATGATGGGAGTTCATTCACTGCATGTAGAACCCTCTTCCTTCTAGTTTTTGTAGGTTTTGTAGGCTTATTAATGATAGCTGTAAATTTGAGTGATCAAAACAGATTTAAATGATATGTATAGAGGGCATATGTAACAAGTTCAAGTTCTAAGAACAGACAATTTAAACAATAAATGTACATACCTACAATCGCATCTGAGAGTAAGTGTAATTGTGATTTCGGTGTCTGAAAACTACAATCCTTAGAATCATCAGAATTATCCTTAGAATCATCCTTAGAATCATCAGGAGCATCCTTAGAATCATCCTTAGAATCATCCTTAGAATCATTGTTTACTTCTACCCGTCTCTTTTTACATGCAACTATACATAATTAACGAAAAATCAATATGCATCATTTACATTGAGAGTATAGGGTTCAATACGGAGTACTGTATAAGTTTATATACCTTCGATCTTATGAGCAGCTTCCCTCTTTGTTCCGCTTTTCTCCCGATTTGTTCTCATCTTTTTTGTTAACCTAATTTGCACAAGTTGAATAATCTGTCAGAAGAAATCGTTTTATACACAATCGGAAGTAATTGCATACTGCCTATTATTTTATACCAACCTTCAACAAATCGTTTCAAAAAACAACAATATACCGCAATGTCGAAGGTAATCGGAAAAGATAATCTAGAATAAACTTACAGAAATCGCTAAATTGTTGAAGATAATCCGGGGAAGATCTTAAGAGATCGCTTTCTTTTTTTTCTTTTTCTTTTGTGGCTATGAAGTAGGTCAGATACCAATTATGTTCTTTTTTGGGTTTTAATTAAATAATAAACGGGCTCCTGTTAAGATATTGAATACTATGTTCAAGTATTCGATTTATAATGCTGTTATGTTGATTGAAAATAAGACAGATTCTAAGTATATAAGATATTATATTTTGTACATAAGTGTACTGGAAAACATAAGAGATAAATACTTTTAGTGTACATAATATAGAATTTAGAGAACATAAGTCAAATATCAAGCTTATTTAAACATTATACAAAAACATAAGACATGACTATTTTAACCATACATAATACTTTAAATGTATTTTGTCAGTTCAACATAATACAAGTAGTTTAAATGTACATAACATAAACTTTAGCATATATAGGAATCAGTTCAACATAATTGGCTGCCTTGATGATCTTCAAACTAGATTTATGATGCACAAAATAAGGCAAAGATCAACTTTACCAGTAAACACTCCTTCCACAAAACAACGTTTTGTATGCTTCTTGTGTGAAGTTTACTATCTACAAGACATATTTCGTCCAATGTTATCTTAGAGATGTTCCTTGTACATATTTGTATTTTGATGCGTACATAACATATCCAATGATAAACAAATAATCCATTGATTGCCATTTTTATATTAATAGATCATCTATTACAGTAATATAACTAATTCTACATACAATTAAAATAAGATCTCATATTTTTCCTTAACACTGAAATTTGTCACATAGTTCTTTTCCCACTTCAAAAGATCCAAGCATGTTTCACCCCTAAAATCTTTGTTATTTGCAAAGTATGATTGACTTGTCCATTTCTTCTTGTCATGCAATGCCTTTATCCATTTCATAACAAAGAGACCACAATCAACTTTATTGGTTTGCTTCGCTGCATTTCTAAACGCTTCCACTTGAAATTTTCCCATTTGTTTGGAAATTTGTTCATAGCCAGGGTAGTTTTGTAAAATGTTTGAAACATTATACACTACATTTTCAACTTCCTTGTTCCTTTTTCTGTAAAACTTCGTCTTGCATGAATCAAGGACGTAATTCCTTTTCTCTTCTAGATCACAGACAAGTAAAATCCAATGATCTGGGTTTTCAGTGTGAATTGGAACAAAGATCTGAAAATTTACACATTTCACAGTCATAAACATAGTTTTTTTATAGTTAATTATCGTCAACTTTTAATACTTTAATCATTGGATGTACCTTTCTTATAGATTTCGTATCATGAGGCATGTATGATACAGTACAGTACGGAGTATTAAGAGTAGTAGTGCTCTTTGGGTCTAATTCCTGAAACAAAAGATAAGCATCAAATAAATAACTGTAACCTTAAATACCGAAAATAAGTACACCAATTTGAAATACTTACCCCTGCCTTTGTTGGAAAGAATACAACATCCTTCCTTCCTAATGTAATATAAATTCCATACAAATCTATCACCTATTAAAATGGAACTTGTTAGATTTATTTAGAAGCATTTGAATTTGTAAGATTAAAACTTGTTAGACATTTTCTTACCATATCAACTAATTCCTCATCTGCAAATAACAATGCTTGCATATCTATGCGGTTTAAACACATCCATTCAGTTTGTATAATGATTTCGCTGTAAAATAACACACAACGTGGGAGTAATAACCTTAAAATTAATTAATTATGATGAATGATTTCAAAAACAATGGAAAGGGTAGAATATATTACCTATTATACGATTTTAGCATGTCATCGTATTCTTTCTGCTTGTCCTCTAATCCCTTTCCAGCAAAATTCTTTTTTGTTACTTTTTTCAAGAAATTTTGAACTATATGAGAATCGCTGTACTTTTTTGTTGTTAAATTTTCCACTTCCAAGCTGATAAAAGTCATAGAACAGAATATGACTTTGTAATCGAAACAATATATAATAATTTATGTATGTCAAATTATGACTTATCAACAGCAAGCTATCAGATACATACAACATTTTTTTTGCCTCCTTCAACACAGTATTCTTCAGCTCATTCCTGTCTGAAGTTAGTATTCTGTGGCAATACGACACCGTCATCATCTTTACGTAATCATTGTATGAAATGGTGGACTGCACATATACATAATCATTACACATGATAACATTAGTATATTGGAAAATAATAACATATAGATTAGTATCAGTGATGAATGTGTTGTGATTTTTAACTTACTGGTTTGAACTCGTCGGCATAATTGTCTTTATTGCCTTTGTATGTTTCAATGATTCTCATTGAAAGAATGCCATTGTTACTTTCCAAATCTTTAGAGAAATATGGAATATATTCGATCAACTCATAGGTATCAAACTCTTTCACCCATTCGATTTTATGTTCGAAATGTTCCTTCAAATAACCATTCTGAAAATATAAGCCAATTATTCAGGCCAGATAACATAAATTTTAATGTACAAAAGAGCACAGACTTATATATAGAATGTTTTTTTAATGAATGAAAAAACACAAACATAGAATGTGTAATGTTAATGCCTAGAGTATGCTCACATAAAACTCTTTAGCTCCAAGACCAATCTCTTTGCTGTTAATTCCTTCATGAAACCCAAAATGAATCATCTCAAATTTCTTCGAGATTGACTTTGCACAGTAAACAACATAACCTGCTGAATATCTAAAGCAGAAAAGTGCCTTGAAGAAAATCACATTATTAGTTCTCACAATGAACGGATAATTAAATAAATAAATAAATAAGAGTTATAAAGAATATCTTTTTGATTACCAGTTGCACATCATTAACGTCCATTTCACTTTTGGGAACCTGAAACATTGTAGTGATTGTTTAGAAGAGAATCATGAGTGAAATCATATGTGAATGGAATACATAACATTACCTGATATTCTTGAAAAGGAGACATATACACACATTTGATAGATGATTTCGGTGATAGCTTTTCCAAATCATTCATCAATAGGCACCAGAAATTTAAAATTAACTCATTGATTCGGGTATCACAGGTTGCCATCATCGACAGGTCCCCCCTTGAAAGTTCAATGTTTCCAAACTTAAACAGAATATCCCTGAAAAATTAAATTATTTAATGTACTAGTTTTGCTATACCTGGTATGAATCTTATGTACAAAATATATTAATTTATGTGCATCAAAACCATCTGCAAATCATGTACATCAAGACATGTTATGACCATGCTTTGACAATGTACAAATTGATATCAAGTTATATGTACATCAAAGCAGACGGTGCTTTGACAATGTACAAATTGTGAACATGTGCAATAGATATCAACTTATGTACATCAAAACAGGAACAGATATGAAACTTGTTTAAAAGATTAATGAGACTTACTGCAAAGACTTTCCTGGTGCAAATACATAGTCTGACACATATTTCTGCTGAGCTTTGAGAGAGGTCAAACAGTTGATGTTCTTATTAATAAAAGAAGATTTGAAAACTGCTACATCTCCTTGTTTTCCCTTTTGCTGTGCTTCAATCTTTTTTTTCAAGTGTATCAATTTCCTTGTTTTGATTTGTAAGAGATTCCAAATGCACATTTACAACATCATCAACAAAAGTTTCCAAATCCACATCAACAATTTCCACAGTATGTGCATTCAAAAAATCTTTGTGTTCTACAGAAATAATTTCACTGTCATTTTTGATAGGAGTAGAAATACGAACATCTGTACAGATGTCTTCTGCAGCATCAACATTTTCCACATTGTCCGCATTGAACACATCTTCATTTTCCTCAGAAATAATTTCACTGTCATTCTTGACAGGAGTAGAAATAGGAGCATCTGTACAGATGTTTTCTGCAGCATCAACATTTTCCACAGTGTCCGCATCGAACACATCTTCATTTTCCTCGGAAATAATTTCACTGTCATTTTTGACAGGACTAGAAATAGGAGCATCTGTACAGATGTCTTCTGCAGCATCAACATTCAACACATCTTCACTGTCATTCTTGACAGGACTAGAAATAGGATTATCATGAATATTGATGTCTTCTGCAGTATCAACATCTTCCAGAAGTAGTACAGTATTCATTTCATCTATCTTGTCCTTTTCACGATCAGTCTTTTTTACAGAAGTAAGATCTTTTGCCATCTTATGTATCATATGCAGTATTTCTGGATTCTTCTCATTTTGTTCCTCCTCACCTATTTTGAAGCAAAAGATGAAACATAAGTACTATATTCGACATATTATAACAAATGAATGGGGATAAAACCAATTGAAGAAAAATTCTTACCAAATTCTTGATGTTCTGTTATTGTCACAAGTTTTTCAACAAAATCATTGGTCAACATTTCCAATTTTGTTATTGGTTTGCATTGAGGGGACGCAAACTTTGCAACATTTATAGCATCTTTGAACCCCTTGAAATTTTTTGTGAATTCAACAGATTTCAGCATTAAACTTTGTAACCAATCTCCTTCTTCCTTTCCCTCTTTGTTCATACTTTCCTTTACTTCCTCTCCCTTGTACCAATCAAGGGACTCTAATGGGATAACCAGACCATTACCAAACGTACCCGATTTTTTTTGCTTCGTCCATTATTCTCTTTGAAATGGACTCTTGTGTCCAGAACAGCATTGTTGGGAAAGCACGGACTGGGGTGCTGTTTCTGTACCGCATTCTTTGCAAATATATGAACACAAAGACCATTATAGGTCCATCAAAAAACTTCTCCTTCTCTGCTATGTTCATCTTCCACATATCAACAGCCTCGATGAAGGCATCAAGGCAAAATTTGCACCAATTATACGTAGGTACCAAAGACAAATCGACTAGACTTCAATATCCTAAAACTTGGAGTTGCAGAAGAGGTACCTTCTATAAAATAAGAACAGATATAAACTATAAAGTTCCTTTTGAATAGATCACCTCCATCCTTTTGTTTATCAAGGATGGATTTCAATGCAGTGGCCGTAACCTTTGACCCTTCAAATTGATTCTTACATTCCTTAAGAAGTTTTCTGTATTCCATGTCTTGGTCATCATTCGATGCAAGGACAATCTTGTTTGGTCCCATAGGAAACCCAGTTGCAATATGTACATCAAGATTTGTCACATCAAATGTATTATATTTAAATGTGGCTGAATCAGGAATGAAATTTGTAACAAGCCAATAAGCAAGCTTGCACGGGACTTCTTTTACTTTCAGATCAATTAAATCCCCAAACCCTAATTCTTTAATATCTGCAGTCTGTTTATCTGACAAATCATTTAGAAATTTAACCAAACCATCAGGGGACATGCGTGTCTTCAATGACGGCAGTTCGTTCGTTGCATGTAGAACTCTCTTCCTCCTAGTCTTTGTAGTTTTAGGAGCAATACCTGTAAATTGTATGTTCATAACGCATTACACAATGCACATAACTTCAAACACAAATTGTATGTAAAATTTTAAAGCTATACTAAATAAAAAAAGTTCTTTTCAAACAATATTGAAACATAGTAGTCTATTTAATGAATATACCTTTATTTGCGTCTGTTATCAAACATAATTGTTTGTCTGATGTTTCTTCATAATTATCAGAGTCTGTATCCTTTTCTTCAGTTCGCCTCCTTTTACATTTAGCTACGAATAAAGAACACAAAATCAGTATAATTTCATTGTACATAATTTAAATTGTACACAAATACCTTAAATGTACATAATTTAAATTGTACCTTTCTCCTTTTTATCAGTTTTCCTCTTTGCTGCAGTCTTCTCCAGGTTTGATTTCATCTTGTCTCGTGAATTACTTAACCCTAATTTTCAACAAAATCACTCTAAAAATCAAAAATATAACACACAAAACTGCATATGTACTTTATAAATAACGCGAATGATAGACAAGACCTAATCTCCAAAAAATAAAAGATTGCAATTTTACTTTACTGTAAATTTCACAAAATCGTTCGAAAAACCATTAGTTATGGCATGCAAAGAATCAAGAACATATCACTCACCAAATAATCGTTGAAGATGATCGATATAAATTACAGTACTTGATTTTTCAAATTGTTGTGAAGTGATGCACTTTTTGAAATAGTTAAAGTGATTATAGGAATTCTCAGTAGTTGAAGTGAAATAGTTCAAATTATGCAATACTAGTAGTTGTCAAATGACTGTTGAAGTGATCATAGGAATTCTCAATAGTTATTTCCAAACTCTTAATAATACGTCATTTTCAAAAAGTCCTAATACGTCATAACTACGTCCTAGAGTAGTGGAATACTGAGTACTAGTACTATATTTCAAAATAATGTGTCTTATACGGAGTACTTTATTATTATTATTATTATTAATTAATTATTATCATACGGTGCTTTGACAATGTACAAATTGTGAACATGTGCAACAGATATCAACTTATGTACATCAATTCAGACACTGTTTTAACTATGTAAAAATATCGATATGTACAACAGATATCTACTTATGTACATCAAAATAGACACTACTTTAAATATGTAAAAATATCAACATGTACAATAGATATCAAGTTATGTACATCAGAACAGACGGTGCTTTAACTATTTACAGATTTTGAACATGTGCAACAGATATCAAGTTATATACATCAAAACAGACGGTGCTTTAACTATTTACAGATTTTGTACATGTGCAACAGATATCAAGTTATATACATCAAAACAGACGGTGCTTTGACAATGTACAAATTGTGAACATGTGCAAGAGATATCAACTTATGTACATCAATTCAGACACTGTTTTAACTATGTAAAAATATCGATATGTACAACAGCTATCTACTTATGTACATCAAAACAGACACTACTTTAAATATGTAAAAATATCAACATGTACAACAGATATCAAGTTATTTACATCAACACAGACGGAGCTTTAACTATTTACAGATTTTGAACATGTGCAACAGATATCAAGTTATATACATCAAAACAGACGGTGCTTTAACTATTTACAGATTTTGAATATGTGCAACAGATATCAAGTTATATACATCAAAACAGACGGTGCTTTAACTATTTACAGATTTTGAATATGTGCAACAGATATCAAGTTATAATTGTTGTATGTATCTTATCTACTTACATATTACTGGAATCAAATCATAAGTTGTTCTAATTAAATTTATGGGGCAGTTGAACACAATTATATACACTATGTATATAAAGTATGTCATTTATATAAACTATGTATATCATATCTATTATATACACTATATGTATATCAGGTTGTATCCTGTTTGTGTTTGTGTCATTGGTAAACAGGTCATAAACTATGTATATCATACCTTATTTATTCTTATATGGGTATTTTCTGCATAGTATACAGATCAATACATAATGTACATACTTACACACCAGCTTTACATATTAGTCATAGTAATAACCATGAACATGGTGTACATATTTCTATAATTGTTGTACATAAGTTATTCTAATTAGATTTATGTTTACTAAAGCACTCATAATCCGTCAAACATATCCTTATGTACAAATACATATAAAAACGCGTGATAAGTAAATAATTTTATAACAAGTGTACATAAGTTCAAATTAACTTGAGATTCATCTTTCATATAGTTCAAACATTACATATATAAGGAAAAAATAAAATACACTTATATATCTGGATAAAAATTTGTTGGCTCAAACAGATATTCAGCAAAAGTAGATGATCGACAAAAATCTTCAGAAGAAAAACCATGAAGA
Source organism: Agrostemma githago (assembly GCA_958450325.1). Classification (NCBI taxonomy): domain Eukaryota; kingdom Viridiplantae; phylum Streptophyta; class Magnoliopsida; order Caryophyllales; family Caryophyllaceae; genus Agrostemma; species Agrostemma githago. The sequence continues at coordinate 51,380,218 of OY288256.1, forward strand.
TGAACTACATCTTCTGGAGATGCAAGTCGAAGTTGCATATAGTGTAGCATATCTCTACAAAGCAGGTCTTTAGTCAGATAGCATCTGCATTCTTTTAACAGCAAGACACCATTCCTATGAAGAGAAAGTAATCCATTGTTAATGCTTGCATGCACACTCATACTGTACTCCATTTCTAAGAGAAGAGAATGAGGATGTGCCAAAAGTATATGAGCCCATCTCTTGCAAACAAGACTCAATTTTGCAAACTCTTTCTTTCTAAAAGTAGGGTTGACCTTTCTGAAAATTATTTCCATTACATTTTCATTTTCAAAAACCTTTTCAAGTGATTCAACATATGGACTTGAAATAGGTCCATGAGAATCGGTAAATATAAAAGGCAAATTCTCCTTCTTTTGAGAAGCAAACCACAATTTATGTTGTTGCCTAATATCGTATATCTTTCCATCACATGTAATATTCATCTTTTGTTGAGAAAGGAAGAGAGAAAAAGGGATACAGAGATAGACACACAAAAAGAGAGGGAAATAGAGAGACAAATTGAGAATTTGTTGAGAATGTGGGATTTTATAGCACAAGTTTTTAATTTTTTAATGTTCTGAGACAGATTATGTGCACCAAAACAGAAGGTTCGTAGTACATAAATTTCAATGTATAAGAGAGTGAAATGTGTATAAAATGTATAGAGCAAAGAATTGACCAATGTATAAAATGTACTCCACTCCGTATAAAATATATAAGACAGATTATGTACAAAGAAACTTATTAATGTATAAGGCAGTAATTTACCAATGTATAAAATGCGTTAAATGTAGTACATAAATTAAAATTGAAGTAAAGGTGAATAGTCTGTACACACATAAATTCTGGATTCTATTAGACACAATTATTAACTTTGGTAAATGAGGTATTTCATGGGTGAATTAAAACGTGTCTATCATGCAATAAATAAATATCCAAAATTGCATAAGTAATAATTACAAAGGGGGTTGAGTGGACTTTCAATCAGTTATATATATACTCCTCTAGTTAAGATTGAGAGTAGTTAAACTTTGAAAATTTTAAAAAAAAAAACCCAAAAAAATGTATGTAGAACTGATGTACCCTCCTAAATGCATTATTGCAAATTTACCATTTGAGGTGGTTGATAACAAGGTTACCAGTAGATCACTAACTGGTTTAAGAAACAGGTTAATTTGTGTAATAAAAACTTACATGCATTGAATAAGAAATCATATACAAAGCTTTTATTAGATAAATTGTGTTTTTGTACATAACTAATAGATAAATCTATTCTGTTATTCATAAATTATTGGGATAGATTAATACATACTGTATTGTGTACTATATTTACATACTGTATTAAATAACTGGTAGTTTTGTTGTACATAGATTAGTATATACTGTACATATTTACATACTAGTAGATCACTAACTGTTTAAGGAACAGGTTAACTGCCTTGGGTTATCCAGTGGAGAAGATTATGCTAAAGTGGATTTCCAGTCCAAATGGCCCGATCTTCACCAGAGCTGCAGTCATTTGTTTCAAGAGCGGTTATCAGAACTACCTCCATGCATATAAGCTGCAACGGGCCTTTGAAGACTTCGGAAAAGGCAAACCTGAAATGGGGATGCAGATTCATCCATACGACGGACCTCACTGTTGGGTTGCCTCATGGATGGATGACCAATATCTGTCCAGGGACACGGACTACAGGATGGTTCCCCTGACGTTGAGGGGAGAGGGTGGATATTTGGCGGACATGACGAAAATCTGCCACTATGAGATCTGCCTGGAGGTCTTGTGGCAGATTTACCCAAACTTCTACCCTTGAAAAGATGATCTAGGTAAGTGATGACGGATGATGGATGACGGATATGGATGTTATTTTGTAAGTTTATGAATTTTTGTGCATATGCAGTTACTGTTAACTAGGATTGTAATTCTAATCCTACTTTGGATGTATTGTACTGCAATTATTGATCACTTACATTTTGGAATTAACTTATTATAGTATGAATGTTAACTACGGATTTGACGTATGTGTTCTTGGTAGTACTGATCTGTACTGAGTATGCATGCAATTTTTGGTGAATAACTTCCAGTTCAATCGATATGAACAAGGGGCTTGGAATAATTCTCAAATCCCTCAAATCTCCACTACCCCTTTTGATGAAATGTTAAGGTTCATAGAGAGAGGAGTAGATGTTGGTAAAGAATGCAAACGGTCATTATCAATTTTACATAATTTCATATGAGATGTACATATCTCAACTAGTTATCCATGTACAATTTTCACCATGTACAACAAATATTAACTTATGTGCATCAAAACGGACACTGCTTTAACCATCATAGGACATTAGAATTTGGAGTGTACATAAAGTAATTTTTAGTGTACATAGGGTATTATATGTTGTACATAAAGAAATTAATCAAGTAATACAAATTCATTTCAGTGCGAAATCCCAATATTGACATTGGAGTTCAAACAAGTTAAATTTAATGAGCAACTAGCCCATAATCTAGAGTCGGGCAACCAGTCCATCAAATATTTTATTTATAAATAAAATATATTGACCTTTAATTTACTGACCTTTAGTTCAAACAATACACACTGCTTTATATGTACTTGAAGTATAGCATTTTATATGTACATATATCCTTTAAAAGAAACACTGCTTTCAGACATGTATCATGTACAACGCACATTTACTTATGTACACCAATACACAATATAAGTTTATGTACAGCACAGTATAACTTTATGTACATAGTATTTACTGTTTTAATATACATAAATTACATTAACATTAAAACAATTTTAAAACACACCATTAATAATATTTTAAATATAGAATCGACAGTGCTATACCTTTGAATATGTGCAATACAACTTATATACAACAAATCGTAAGTTATGTAACATTACTTTGATTCAATATGTACTACAACTTAATAGAGTATACCATAATCAATACTTTGAAATGAAAAGTCGCCTGGGGTAGTTGAGTATGAAAAAGTCATGATTACTTTGCAGTCAGTATTACTTTAGAATATTAAAAATAGTTTTTTATGGTTAAAATAATACTCTTACTCTATACTTTGACAGTGCTATACCTATTATGTACAGTAAAACAACAAAACATAGAAGACTAAACTTCCTTTGTGAGTATTTAATACCCCAACTCCATTTCAAATAAAATCTTTAGCAAATTTTTCCTTAGTACCTCAGATGAATTGGTGCAAATTATATGTTCATTAACTTGCACTAATTCATCTAAGGTACTAAAGACAAATCAGCTAAAGAATTTATTTGCATGGTATTTGATGGATAATTATAATTATTTCTAATTAAATAATGCAAAGAGGAATGTATTGTGGGTGTGGGTGTAGGTGTGCTTTCGTCAATTTATACTGTAAGTGGCAAAAAGTCATTAATTAGAAAAAAAAGAAGGTATACATGGGGAAGGTATAACTGGTGTAGGTATATATGAGAGAATATAAATGCTGATGGTCAAGAGCATCCTTTCCCAAAATGACAAACGTGTCCAAGTACAATTGTATGTTTTTATATCGTCAATGTAAAAACTGTCATTAATTTGTACTGGGGAAGGTAATTTTTTGGGGAAGATATGTCATTAAATGCTTCACTGTACATTGTATCTTACCCGGACCCCAATTCCTAGATAACAGTGTACATTGTTTTATACACTGTTATAACTTTGAACATATGTGCAACAGATATTATGTTATGTACATCAAAACATATACTGTTATAACTATGCATAACTTGCGAACATGTGCAACAGATATCAACTTATGTACATCAAAATAGACACTATTTTTACTATGTAAGAATATCAATATGTACAACAGATATCTACTTATGTACACCAAAACAAACACTATTTTAACTATGTATTTTAAAATTTAAATTTATATTCCAATTTACATCACACTTTACATCAAAAGACATACAGTATATTCCACTAATTAATGCATATATTACACTACATAATGTATATATTCATATTCCATCTAAAGACATAATAAAGTCTAGGTGGGGAAGGTATAACTGGGGTAGGTATGAGATGGGGTTGGTAAAGTAATGTATATCCACTCGTAAAAGAACCAAGCTGGGGTAGGCAATTAATACGAAAACTATTCAATAAATTCAAAGACTTCTGAAGTTGAAATATTGTATCAACTTTACAGTACTTGTTTATACATCTTTCCATTTCACCTTTTTCTCTTCATCTCATTAATAAAACCATGAAAATATTGTGTAAGGGATGGGCGAAGAATAATGAAATTGAAGATAGAGTAACAACCATTAATAAGAGCAAGGAACAGAAAATTAATCATCTATCTTTCATTTATAATCATCATCATGAAGTTGAAATACATGTAAGTCGATTTTCATCAACAATTGAAGTAATGTGCAATGAAGATTTCATGGAAAAAATCTTTCAAAGGCTTCCCTCTGATTATGACAAAGCTAACATGGCTATGGTTTGCAAGAGGTGGTCCCAAATGTTTCTATTACGGTCCGATGCACCAAAATGGAATATAGATTATAATAGAAGATTGGGAACAACTCATATTAAAGGAATGACTACTGTTCATAGAGATGGAATTGAAGTTTCCAAGAGATATAAATGTTATTTGACGAACAATATGCATGCTAGAAAATTATTGAACAGCTTTCAACTTGGATCTGAAGAAAATGAACATTTGAAGATTATTGAATCTACGGAAGAGGAAGATTACAGATCACATTTTTCTTTAAGAGATTATTTAAAAGGATGTAGTATAAGTAAAATTCTCTATAGCCAAGAAGAAATTTTCATGATTGAATGACTTATTCTATGGAGTGATTAATTAGCCAACCATTTGTATGTTTTGGGATTTTCATTCATAAGTACTGTTTTAGGAATGTCTACTTATGGTTGTGGCAGGAACTCCCGTTTATTCAGAAAGTAACTTATGTACACCCGTTTATCAACTTATATGCATTCCTTATGTTCAATATGTACAACAGATATCTACTTATGTACATCAAAATAGACATTACTTTAAATATGTAAAAATATCAACATGTACAACAGATATCAAATTATGTACATTAAAACAGACGGTACATTAATTCAGTGAAGGAAGAAGGCTACAAAGAGGAACGTCGTCAATTGGAGTTTTCTCTTTCCTCCCAACCTCAATGGTCACAAACTTCCCGTTTGTGGTCACAAAAATAGTGTCTCTTTTGATGTACATAAGTAGATATCAGTTGTACATATTGATATTCTTACATAGTAAAAATAGTGTCTATTTTGATGTACATAAGTTGATATCTGTTGTACATGTTTACAATTTATGCATAGTTATAACAGTATATGTTTTGATGTACATAACTTGGTATCTATTGCACATGTTCAAAATCTGTAAATAGTTAAAGCACCGTCTGATTTGATGTACATAACTTGATATTTGTTGTACATGTTGATATTTTTAGACAGTAAAAATAGTGTCTTTTTTTATGTACATAAGTAGATATCAGTTGTACATATTGATATTCTTACATAGTAAAAATAGTGTCTATTTTGATGTACATAAATTGATATCTGTTGCACATTTTTACAATTTATGCATAGTTATAACAGTATATGTTTTGATGTACATAACTTGGTATCTATTGCGCATGTTCAAAATCTGTAAATAGTAAAAGCACCGTCTCATTTGATGTACATAACTTGATATCTGTTGTACATGTTGATATTTTTACATAGTAAAAATAGTGTCTATTTTTACGTAACTTTGTTATTATGGGAAATGATGCTTTTAACGCGTGGAGCATTTAATGACATACCTTCCCCAAAAAGTACTTTCCCCAGTACAAATTAATTACAGTATAACGCGTGGAGCATTTTAAATTAATGACAGTTTTCACATTCACAGTATAAAAACACATCCACACACACGCAAACACATCCATAATCCTTCCGTTCCCTACTACAACCCTACAACTATCAAAATATTATCATCTAATTTATAAATATAATATTCTACAATATTTTATAATTCAAATATTATCATCCGCAACTACTATAAAAATATTATCATAAGCATTAAAAAGTACTACTTTATTATTAAATTTAATTAATAATGAGAATTGAAGATGTTCATGGAGTTATTTCATCACGAACTATTCCAAAAAAAATGTTTAGTTGATTTGTCTTTAGTACCTCAGATGAATTGGTGCAAGTTCAAGTCCTGTGTTGATCTGTTATCAACACAGGGTTATATGATACCATTATAGTCCCTTGAATGGCACAAAGCCGTGAGGGTATAACGTGTCGAAACTAGAGACGACATTCTTCGGTTTCATCAAGGGTACAACTTCAAGATGTGTTGGAGAATTGGGCTTCACATCTTACCACACCCTTAAACTGATCCCTAAATGTCTTAACCAATTGACAATACTCATCAGATTTATCATCATATTCAGCGAGAACCACGTCAATTTGTCCCATAGTGATTTACTGACGTTGTTCTCGCTGAATATGATGATAAATCTGATAAATCTATCGTCATTTGGTTAAGACATTTAGGGATTAGTTTAAAGGTGGTAAGATGTCAAACCCAATTCTCCACACACATCTTAATTAACCAGAAGGAGGGTGGAGATTTATCCAAGAGGAACTTCATCGTTTACATATGCTCTGTTTTTATACATGGGAGTGTTAGTTCAATTCCTAGCTTAAAGATACTGATATGTGGCAGGGAAATGCAACTGAGCAAATAAACAAGTACTTTGATGCTTAGTTCAGTTGTACTTGTAATCTTTCGTTTTCTTTTAGGTGCTGAAAAGTGTTATGTGCAAGTAATATAGAAATATGTACAATGAACCACTTTAATATGTACCTTTTGTTTTTTAATTAAAAATATGACAATACATACGGAGTAATTATATAGTGTATACTCTATGTAATTTATGATTTGACAATATATACGGAGTAATTGATGTACATAGTTTGATATCTTTTGGATATGTTCACAATTTGTACATTGTCAAAGCACCGTCTTTTTTTATGTACATAAGTTTATATCCGTTGCACATATTCACAATTAGTACATTGTCAAACCACCGTCTTTTTAGATGTACATAACTTGATATCTGTTATACATGTTGATATTTTTAAATATTTAAAGTAGTGTCTGTTTTGATGTACATAAGTTAACATATGTTGTACATATCGATAATTTTACATAATTAAAACAGTGTCTGAATTGATGTACATAAGTTGATATCCGCTGCACATGTTCACAATTTGTAAATAGTTAAAGCACCGTCTGTTTTGATGTACATAACTTGATATCTGTTGTACATGTTGATATTTTTACATATTAAAAATAGTGTATGTTTTGTTGTACGTAAGTAGATATCAGTTGTACATATTGATATTCTTACATAGTAAAAATAGTGTCTGTTTTGATGTACATAAGTTGATATATGTTGCACATGTTTACAATTTATGCATAGTTATAACAGTATATGTTTTGATGTATATAACTTGATATCTGTTGCACATGTTCAAAATCTGTAAATAGTTAAAGCACCGTCTGTTTTGATGTACATAACTTGATATCTGTTGTACATGTTGATATTTTTACATAGTAAAAATAGTGTCTGTTTTGACGTACATAACTTGACATCTGTTGTACATGTTGATATTTTTACATAGTAAAAATAGTGTCTATTTTGATGTACATAAGTTGATATCTGTTGCACATGTTTACAATTTATGCATAGTTATAACAGTATATGTTTTGATGTACATAACTTGGTATCTATTGCACATTTTCAAAATCTGTAAATAGTAAAAGCACCGTCTGTTTTGATGTACATAACTTGATATCTGTTGTACATGTTGATATTTTTACATATTTAAAGTAGTTTCTATTTTGATGTACATAAGTAGATATCTGTTGTACATATTGATATTTTTACATACTTAAAACAGTGTTTGAATTGATGTACATAAGTTGATATCTGTTGCACATGTTCACAATTTATGCATTGTCAAAGCACCGTCTGTTTTGATGTATATAACTTGATAACTGTTTCACATGTTCAAAATCTGTAAATAGTTAAAGCACCGTCTGTTTTGATGTACATAACTTGATATCTGTTGTACATGTTGATATTTTTACATATTTAAAGTAGTGTCTATTTTGATGTACATATGTAGATATCTGTTGCACATGTTCACAATTTATGCATAGTTATAACAGTATATGTTTTGATGTACGTAACATTATATCTGTTCCACACATGTTCAATGTTGTACATGTACAGTGAAGATGCAGTGTACAATGTACATGGACAACTTTGTTATTACGGGAAATGATGCTTTTAACGCGTAGAGCATTTAATGACATACCTTCCCCAAAAAGTACCTTCCCCAAAAAGTATCTTCCCCAGTACAAATTAATTACAGTATAACGCGTGGAGCATTTCAAATTAATGACAGTTTTCACATTCACAGTATAAAAGCACATCCACACACACGCAAACACATTCATAATCCTTTCGTTCCCTACTACAACCCTACAACTATCAAAATATTATCATCTAATTTATAAATATAATATTCTACAATATTTTATAATTCAAATATTATCATCCGCAACTACTATAAAAATATTATCATAAGCATTAAAAAGTACTACTTTATTATTAAATTTAATTAATAATGAGAAATAAATATGTTCATGGGGTTATTTCATCACGCACTATTCAAAAAAAAATCTTTAGTTGATTAGTCTTTAGTACCTTAGATGAATTGGTGCAAGTTCAAGTTTTGTGTTGATCTGTTATCAACACAGGGGTATGTGATACTGCTATAGTCCCTTGAATGGTACAAAGCCATGAGAGTATAACGTGTTGAATATACCCGGGTTGAGTTCCCCAGGTCGAGATTTAATAGTCTCCCGAGAAGAAGCAAGGATAAAATATGCCCGTATCACAAACGGGAAGTTGAATTATACGGTGTTTGGTGTGGTATAGTAAATGTAATGTTGTTATGTTGTTGAGAATTGGGAATACAAGAAGCTTATCATAAATTGTGTAGAAATCCGTAGGTGGGGGGAAGTATTGGGTAAACTCCCTGACAAGACTCTATTTGGTATCTGAACCGACTAGCCAATGAAACACAAACAAATACAGAATGGAGTAGCAAAATAGAAAAACGTAGAAACTAATCCTAGCTGCTGCTGCTGCCACGGTACGTCTTATTAATAGGAGTCTACTAGCAACTCTCCCTTCGTCCTTCACAGAGAATGGCTGTCTCCACATATAATACTGGCATTTCTCGTCGGCACTCTTTGACGTTGCACTATCTGCGTGTACATAAAGCTGTTTCAGCTTGTTTAGGAATAGAAGTAGCTCGGGATGAAGCGTGGACAATTCTTCCTTCACTGAATTCACATTGTTTTCGTCGGAGTAATATGTATAACTTGTTGAGATATGTAAATCTAATATGGAGATATGTACATGTAATATTTACATATATACATTACGTACTAGAAATATGTACACAAGGAATTATTAACGCAATTCAACAGAAAATTTGATTCAATTACTGTATGTACAACAAAGTTACAAATGTATTAATTTCGTAAAGATGTGTTATTTACAACTAATATAGAAATATATACACTAGTAAAATGATATACATAATTAATAATATAGTGTATATAACTTATCATTTGAAGCTAGTAAAATGTCCACTCTTAAGTATCTTACATTGATTATGTAGTATAGATGATATGTAAATATATAAATTTGTAATGTCAAATTTGATAGTTCGTATATAAATCAGGAATTATTATTAATGATTCAACCATTGTAAGGATGCTTTTGATACAATTCGTATAGACGGTTTTATGTATAGATGCTTTTGATACGGAGTACTCGTACAATTTCGGGAAAGGACTTTTTCATTTATACCTTCTCCATGTATACCTTCCTTTTCTCATTTACAGTATAAGTTAATTTGTACTGAACATAAGAAATGCATATAAGTTGATAAACGGGTTTACATAAGTTACTTTCTGAATAAACGGGAGTTCCTACCACAACCATAAGTAGACATTCCTAAAACAGTACTTATGAATGAAAATCCCAAAACATACAAATGGTTGGCTAATTAATCACTGCATAGAATAAGTCATTCAATCATGAAAATTTCTTCTTGGCTATAGAGAATTTTACTTAATCTACATCCTTTTAAATAATCTCTTAATGAAAAATGTGATCTGTAATCTTCCTCTTCCGTAGATTCAATAATCTTCAAATGTTCATTTTCTTCAGATCCAAGTTGAAAGCTGTGCAATAATTTTCTAGCATGCATATTGTTCGTCAAATAACATCTACATCTCTTGGAAACTTCAATTCCATCTCTACGAACAGTAGTCATTCCTTTAATATGAGTTGTTCCCAATCTTCTATTATAATCTATATTCCATTTAGGTGCATCGGACCGTAATAGAAACATTTGGGACCACCTCTTGCAAACAATAGCCATGTTCGCTTTGTCATAATCAGAGGGAAGCCTTTGAAAGATTTTTTCCACGAAATCTTCATTGCACATTACTTCAATTGTTGATGAAAATCGTCTTCCATGTATTTCAACTTCATGATGATGATTATAAATGAAAGATAGATGATTAATTTTCTGTTCCTTGCTCTTATTAATGGTTGTTACTCTATCTTCAATTTCATTATTCTTCGCCCATCCCTTACACAATATTTTCATGGTGTTATTAATGAGATGAAGAGAAAAAGGTGAAATAGAAAAATGTATAAACAAGTACTGTAAAAGATAGAGTACTACAGAAGTCTTTGAATTTACTGAATAGTCTTCGTATTAATTGCCTACCCCAGCTTGCTTTTTTACGCGTGGACATACATTACTTTACCAACCCCATCTTATACCTACCCCAGTTATACCTTCCCCACCTAGACTTTATTATGTCTTTAGATGGAATATGAATATATACATTACGTAGTGTAATATATACATTACGTAGTGGAATATACTGTATGTCTTTTGATGTAAAGTGTGATGTAAATTTGAATATAAATTTAAATTTTAAAATACATAGTTAAAATAGTGTTTGTTTTGGTGTACATAAGTAGATATCTGTTGTACGTATTGATATTTTTACATAGTAAAAATAGTGTCTATTTTGATGTACATAAGTTGATTTCTGTTGCACATGTTCGCAATTTATGCATAGTTATAACAGTGTATGTTTTGATGTACGTAACTTGGTATCTATTGCACATGTTCAAAATCTGTAAATAGTAAAAGCACCGTCTGATTTGATGTACATAACTTGATATCTGTTGTACATGTTGATATTTTTAAATAGTAAAAATAGTGTCTGTTTTGATGTACATAAGTAGATATCAGTTGTACATATTGATATTCTTACATAGTAAAAATAGTGTCTATTTTGATGTACATAAGTTGATATCTGTTGCACATGTTTACAATTTATGCATAGTTATAACAGTATATGTTTTGATGTACATAACTTGGTATCTATTGCACATGTTCAAAATCTGTAAATAGTAAAAGCACCGTCTGATTTGATGTGCATAACTTGATATCTGTTGTACATGATATTTTTACATAGTAAAAATTAATTACAGTTTTCACATTGACGATATAAAAACATACAATTGTACTTGGACACGTTTGTCATTTTGGGAAAGGATGCTCTTGACCATCATCTTTTATATTCTTTCATACTATACCTACACCAGTTATACCTTCCCCATGTATACCTTCTTTTTTTTCTAATTAATGACTTTTTGCCATTTACAGTATAAATTGACGAAAGCACACCCACACCCACACCCACAATACATTCCTCTTTGCATTATTTAATTAGAAATAATTATAATTATTCATCAAGTACCATGCAAATAAATTCTTTAGCTGATTTGTCTTTAGTACCTTAGATGAATTAGTGCAAGTTAATGAACATATAATTTGCACCAATTCATCTGAGGTACTAAGGAAAAATTTGCTAAAGATTTTATTTGAAATGGAGTTGGGGTATTAAATACTCACAAAGGGAGTTTAGTCTTCTATGTTTTGTTATTTTACTGTACATAATAGGTATAGCACTGTCAAAGTATAGAGTAAGAGTCGATTCTATATTTAAACTATTATTAATGGTGTGTTTTAAAATTGTTTTAATGTTAATGTAATTTATGTATATTAAAACAGTAAATATACTATGTACATAAAGTTATACTGTGTTTACATAAACTTATACTGTGTTTTGGTGTACATAAGTAAATGTGCGTTGTACATGATACATGTCTGAAAGCAGTGTTTCTTTTAAAGGATATATGTACATATAAAATGCTATACTTGAAGTACATATAGAGTATACCCACTCCGAAGTACAGTAATGATAACTGCAAAGTAATGATGAATTTTTCATCCTCGAGTACCACAGCCGACTTGTCATTTCAGAGTAAAGATGATTTTTGCATCTACTGACGTCAGTTGCATATACAAGACTATTCAAATTTTGTTTATATAAGGCAGTATATATATTAAATTAGAGACTTTTTTATTGTACATAACATACGACATAAATTATACGAGTACTGCACATAACTTTTTTGTATTACTTGATTATATTGATTATATTTACTTGATTATATTTTCAGACATATAGACATTTTTTTTATTGCACATATTCATATACATAATTTATACGAGTACTGCACATAACTTTTTTGTATTACTTGATTATATTGATTATATTTTCAGACATATAGACATTTTTTTTATTGCACATATTCATATATATATATATATATATATATATATATATATATATAACTGTCTCTTTAGGGTTATTAAAATTATGTGTATCAAATCTTTAGATAATGACAAGCTTTGAACTACAATTCAGCCGAATACGTAACAAGTTCAAGGAGTAGCAAGCCAAGAAACACGTCAGCCCAAGTGAGCATCAATGGCCTCGAGGGTACATAAAAGAAATCAGACAAAGAAAACTAAGTACAATACATCATTAATGTAAAGTTAAGTACAAATCAGATTTGTCCCCTTAAGCGTGCTTCTCTTTAATTGTAATTGTCCTCACGTGTTGACCCATACATGTGACCCTCAAAGGAGGAAATGTGCTTTTGTATTACTTGATTAATTTCTTTATGTACAACATATAATACCCTATGTACACTGAAAATTACTTTATGTACACTTCAAATTTTAATATCCTATGATGGTTAAAGCAGTGTCCGTTTTGATGCACATAAGTTAATATTTGTTGTACATGGTGAAATTTGTACATGGATAACTAGTTGAGATATGTACATCTCATTTGGAATTATGTAAAATTGATAATCACCATTTCCATTCTTTACCACATCTACTCCTGTCTCTATGAACCTTAACAAATTGGGGGTATTGATCATATCGACTAATGTTTTAATGAATAGAGCATACTAATCATATCGACTGAACTGGAAGTTATTCACCAAAAATTGCATGCATACTCAAGTACAGATCAGTACTACCAAGAACACATACGTCAAATACGTAATTAACATTCATACTATAATCAGTTCCTTCCAAAATGTAAGTGATCAATAATTGCAGTACAATACATCCAAAGTAGGATTAGAATTACAATCCGAGTTAACAGTAACTGCATATGCACAAAAATTAATATGCTTGCAAAATAACATCCATATCCTAGGGTTTCTCGATCACTTACCTAGATCATCTTTTCAAGGGTAGAAGTTTGGGTAAATCTGCCACGAGGCCTCCAGGCAGATCTCATAGTGGCAGATTTCCGCCATGTCCGCCAAATATCCACCCTATCCCCTCAACGTTAGGGGAACCATCCTGTAGTCTGTGTCCCTGGACAGATATTGGTCATCCATCCAAGAGGCAACCCAACAGCGAGGTCCGTCGTATGGATGAATCTGCATCCCCATTTCAGGTTTGCCTTTTCCGAAGTCTTCAAAGGCTCGTTGCAGCTTATACGCGTGGAGGTAGTTCTGATAACCGCTCTTGAAACAAATGACTGCAGCTCTGGTGAAGATCGGGCCATTTGGACTGGAAATCCACTTTAGCATAATCTTCTCCACCGGATAACCCAAGGCAGTTAACCTGTTCCTTAAACCAGTTAGTGATCTACTAGTATGTAAATATGTACAGTATATACTAATCTATGTACAACAAAACTACCAGTTATTTAATACAGTATGTAAATTGTGTACTTAAATAATACAGTATGTATTAATCTATCCCAACAATTTATGTAACATTAAAACAATATAGATTTATCTATTAGTTATGTACAAAAACACAATTTATCTAATAAAAGCTTTGTATATGATTTCTTATTCAATGCATGTAAGTATTTATTACACAAATTAACCTGTTCCTTAAACCAGTTAGTGATCTACTGGTAACCTTGTTATCAACCACCTCAAATGGTACATTTGCAATAATGCATTTAGGAGGGTACATCAGTTCTACATACATTTTTTTGGGTTTTTTTTTTTTTAAATTTTCAAAGTTTAACTACTCTCAATCTTAACTTGAGGAGTATATATATAACTGATTGAAAGTCCACTCAATCCCCTTTGTAATTATTACTTATGCAATTTTGAGATATTTATTTATTGCATGATAGACATGTTTTAATTCACCCATGAAATACCTCATTTACCAAAGTTAATAATTGTGTCCAATAGAATCCAGAATTTATGTGTGTACAGACTATTCACCTTTACTTCAATTTTAATTTATGTACTACATTTAACGCATTTTATACATTGGTAAATCACTGCCTTATACATTAATAAGTTTCTTTGTACATAATCTATCTTATATACATTTTATACATTGGTCAATTCTTTGCTCTATACATTTTATACACATTTCACTCTCTTATACATTGAAATTTATGTACTACGAACCTTCTGTTTTGGTGCACATAATCTGTCTCAGAACATTAAAAAATTAAAAACTTGTGCTATAAAATCCCACATTCTCAACAAATCCCCACCTCCCTCTCTTTTTGTGTGTCTCTCTCTGTATCCCTTTTTCTCTCTTCCTTTCTCAACAAAAGATGAATATTACATGTGATGGAAAGATATACGATATTAGGCAACAACATAAACTGTGGTTTGCTTCTCAAAAGAAGGAGAAGTTGCCTTTTATATTTACCGATTCTCATGAACCTATTTCAAGTCCATATGTTGAATCACTTGAAAAGGTTTTTGAAAATGAAAATATAATGGAAATAATTTTCAGAAAGGTCAATCCTACTTTTAGAAAGAAAGAGTTTGCAAAACTGAGTCTTGTTTGCAAAAGATGGGCTCAAATATTTTTGGCACATCCTCATTCTCTTCACTTAGAAATGGAGTACAGTATGAGTGTGCATGCAAGCATTAACAATGGATTACTTTCTCTTCATAGGAATGGTGTCTTGCTGTTAAAGGAATGCAGATGCTATCTGACTAAAGATCTGCTTTGTAGAGATATGCTACACTATATGCAACTTCGACTTGCATCTACAGAA
Organism: Agrostemma githago; assembly: GCA_958450325.1. Lineage (NCBI taxonomy): Eukaryota > Viridiplantae > Streptophyta > Magnoliopsida > Caryophyllales > Caryophyllaceae > Agrostemma > Agrostemma githago. The sequence goes on from OY288256.1 coordinate 51,395,864, forward strand.
GATGTAGTTCATCTTCATGGTTCTTCTCCTGAAGATTTTCGTCGATCATCTACCTTTGCTGAATATCTGTTTGAGCCAACAAATTTTTATCCAGATATATAAGTGTATTTTGTTTTTTCCTTATATATGTAATGTTTGAACTATATGAAAGATGAATCTCAAGTTAATTTGAACTTATTTACACTTGTTATAAAATTATTTACTTATCACGCGTTTTTATATGTATTTGTACATAAGACTATGTTTGACGGATTATGAGTGCTTCAGTAAATATAAATCTAATTAGAATAACTTATGTACAACAATTATAGAAATATGTACACCATGTTCACGGTTATTACTATGACTAATATGTAAAGCTGATGTGTAAGTATGTACATATAGTGTATATAATAGATATGATATACATAGTTTATATAAATGACATACTTTATATACATAGTGTATATAATTGTGTTCAACTGCCCCATAAATTTAATTAGAACAACTTATGATTTTATTCCAGTAATATGTAAGTAGATAAGTTATATACAACAATTATAGAAATATGTACAACCTTGGTTCTTGGTTATTATTATGACTAATATGTACAGTTGATATTTAAATATGTACATTATGTATTGATGACTAATATGTACTTGTTTCAATATGTACATTATTTTTAATATAACCGTGTAAAAGCTTTTTATATATATATACAACCGTGCCTTTTTCGATGTACATAAGTTACTATATGTAGGATATACATATAGTAACTTATTGTATGATTTTAAAATAAGTAACTACCCGTATAAAAGCTTTTTGTATGATTTCTTATTCAATGCATAGATACATTGTATATAATAGATACGTAGGATATACATAGTTCAAAATATAGTGTATAAAATATTAACGTTAATAATAATAATAATAATAATAATAATAATAAAGTAGTACTCGGTATTATACACATTATTTTGAAATATAGTAATTGCTCATCATATAACATAATATCTGTTGCATAGTTTAAACAGGATCTGTTTTGATGTACATAACATAATATCTGTTGTATTTATCAAATTTTTACATAGTTAAAACAGTGACTGAATTGATGTACATAAGTTAACATATATTCTACATGTCGTTATTTTTACATAGTTAAAACAGTGTCTGAATTGATGTACATAAGTTGATATCTGTTGCACATGTTCACAATTTGTACATTGTCAAAGCACCGTATAATAATAATTAATTAATAATAATAATAATAATAATAATAAAGTACTCCGTATTAGACACATTATTTTGAAATATAGTACTAGTACTCAGTATTCCACTACTCTAGGACGTATTTATGACGTATTAGGATTTTTTGAAAATGACGTATTATTAAGAGTTTGGAAATAACTATTGAGAATTCCTATAATCACTTCAACAGTCATTTGACAACTACTAGTATTGCATAATTTGAACTATTTCACTTCAACTACTGAGAATTCCTATAATCACTTCAACTATTTCGATCATCTTCAACGATTATTTGGTGAGTGATATGTTCTTGATTCTTTGCATGCCATAAATACTGGTTTTTCGAACGATTTTGTGAAATTTACAGTAAAGTAAAATTGCAATCTTTTATTCTTTGGAGATTAGGTCTTTTATTCGCGTTATTTATAAAGTACATATGCAGTTTTGTTTGTTATGTTTTTGATTTTTAGAGTGATTTTGTTGAAAATTAGGGTTAAGTAATTCACGAGACAAGATGAAATCAAACCTGGAGAAGACTGCACCAAAGAGGAAAATTGATAAAAAGGAGAAAGGTACAATTTAAATTATGTACAATTTAAGGTATTTGTGTACAATTTAAATTATGTACAATGAAATTATACTGATTTTGTGTTCTTTATTCGTAGCTGAATGTAAAAGGAGGCGAACTGAAGAAAAGGATACAGACTCTAATAATTATGAAGAAACATCAGACAAACAATTATGTTTGATAACAGACGCAGATAAAGGTATATTCATTAAATAGACTACTATGTTTCAATATTGTTTGAAAAGAACTTTTTTTTATTTAGTATAGCTTTAAAAATTTACATACAATTTGTGTTTGAAGTTATGTGCATTGTGTAATGCGTTATGAACATACAATTTACAGGTATTGCTCCTAAAACTACAAAGAATAAGAGGAAGAGAGTTCTACATGCAACGAACGAACTGCCATCATTGAAGACACGCATGTCCCCTGATGGTTTGGTTAGATTTCTAAATGATGATTTGTCAGAGAAACAGACTGCAGATATTAAAGAATTAGGGTTTGGGGATTTAATTGATCTGAAAGTAAAAGAAGTCCCGTGCAAGCTTGCTTATTGGCTTGTTACAAATTTCATTCCTGATTCAGCCACATTTAAAGATAATACATTTGATGTGACAAATCTTGATGTACATATTGCAACTGGGTTTCCTATGGGACCAAACAAGATTGTCCTTGCATCGTATGATGACCAAGACATGGAATACAAAAAACTTCTTAATGAATGTAAGAATCAATTTGAAGGGTCAAAGGTTACGGCCACTGCATTGAAATCCATCCTTAGTAATCAAAAGGATGGAGGTGATCTCTTCAAAAGGAACTTTATAGTTTATATCTGTTGTTATTTTATACAAGGTACCAGTTCTGCAACTCCAGGTTTTAGGATATTGAAGTCTTTAGTTGACTTGTCATTGGTACCTACATATAATTGGTGCGAATTTTGCCTTAATGCCTTCATTGAGGCTGTTGATATGTGGAAGATGAACACAACAGAGAAGGAGAAGTTTTTTGATGGACCTATAATGGTCTTTGTGTTCATATATTTGCAAAGAATGCGGTACAGAAACAGCACACCAGTCCGTGCTTTCCCAACAATGTTGTTCTGGACACAACAGTCCATTTCAAAGAGAATAATGGACGAAGCAAAAAAATCGGGTACGTTTGGTAATGGTCTGGTTATCCCATTAGAGTCCCTTGATTGGTACAAGGGGGAGGAAGTAAAGGAAAGTATGAACAAAGAGGGAAAGGAAGAAGGAGATTGGTTACAAAGTTTAATGCTGAAATCTGTTGAATTCACAAAAAATTTCAAGGGGTTCAAAGATGCTATAAATGTTGCAAATTTTGCCTCCCCTCAATGCAAACCAATAACAAAATTGGAAATGTTGACCAATGATTTTTTGAAAAACTTGTGACAATAACAGAACATGAAGAATTTGGTAAGAATTTTTCTTCAATTGGTTTTATCCCCATTCATTTGTTATAATATGTTGAATATAGTACTTATGTTTCATCTTTTGCTTCAAAATAGGTGAGGAGGAACAAAATGAGAAGAATCCAGAAATACTGCATATGATACATAAAATGGCAAAAGATCTTACTTCTGTGAAAAAGACTGATCTTGAAAAGGACAAGATAGATGAAATGAATACTGTACTACTTCTGGAAAATGTTGATACTGCAGAAGACATCAATATTCATGATGATCCTATTTCTAGTCCGTTCAAGAATGACAGTGAAGATATGTTGAATGTCGATGCTGCAGAAGACATCTGTACAGATGCTCCTATTTCTAGTCCCGTCAAAAATGACAATGAAATTATTTCCGAGGAAAATGAAGATGTGTTCGATGCGGACACTGTGAAAAATGTTAATGCTGCAGAAGACATCTGTACAGATGCTCGTATTTCTACTCCTGTCAAGAATGACAGTGAAATTATTTCCGAAGAAAATGAAGATGTGTTCGATGTGGACACTATGGAAAATGTTAATGCTGCAGAAGACATCTGTACAGATGCTCGTATTTCTACTCCTGTCAAGAATGACAGTGAAATTATTTCTATAGAACACAAAGATTTTTTGAATGCACATACTGTGGAAAGTGTTGATGTGGATTTGGAAACTTCTGTTGTAAATGTGCATTTGGAATCTCTTACAAATCAAAACAAGGAAATTGATACACTTAAAAAAAAGAGATTGAAGCACAACAAAAGGGAAAACAAGGAGATGTAGCAGTCTTCAAATCTTCTTTTATTAATAGGAACATCAGCTGTTTGACCTCTCTCAAAGCTCAACAGAAATATGTGTCAGACTATGTATTTGCACCAGGAAAGTCTTTGCAGTAAGTCTCATTAATCTTTTAAACAAGTTTCATATCTATTCCTGTTTTGATGTACATAAGTTGATATCAGTTGCACATGTTTACAATTTATGCATAGTTATAACAGTATATGTTTTGATGTACATAACTTGGTATCTATTGCACATGTTCAAAATCTGTAAATAGTTAAAGAACCGTCTGTTTTGATGTACATAACTTGATATCTGTTGTACATGTTGATTTTTTTAGATAGTAAAAATAGTGTCTGTTTTGATGTACATAAGTAGATATCAGTTGTACATATTGATATTCTTACATAGTAAAAATAGTGTCTATTTTGATGTACATAAGTTGATATATGTTGCACATGTTTACAATTTATGCATAGTTATAACAGTATATGTTTTGATGTACATAACTTGGTATCTATTGCACATGTTCAAAATCTGTAAATAGTTAAAGCACCGTCTGTTTTGATGTACATAACTTGATGTCTGTTTAATATATTTTGTACGTAAGATTCATACCAGGTATAGCAAAACTAGTACACTAAATAATTTAATTTTTCAGGGATATTCTGTTTAAGTTTGGAAACATTGAACTTTCAAGGGGGGGCTTGTCGATGATGGCAACCTGTGATACCCGAATCAATGAGTTAATTTTAAATTTCTGGTGCCTATTGATGAATGATTTGGAAAAGCTATCACCGACATCATCTATCAAACGTGTGTATATGTCTCCTTTTCAAGAATATCAGGTAATGTTATGTATTCCATTCACATATGATAAAAACTGTTTTCACTCATGATTCTCTTCTAAACAATCACTACAATGTTTCAGGTTCCCACAAGTGAAATGGACGTTAATGATGTGCAACTGGTAATCAAAAAGATATTCTTTATAACTCTTATTTATTTATTTATTTAATCATTCATTCATTGTGAGAACTAATAATGTGATTTTCTTCAAGGCACTTTTCTGCTTTAGATATTCAGCAGGTTATGTTGTTTACTGTGCAAACTCAGTCTTGAAGAAATTTGAGATGATTCATTTTGGGTTTCATGAAGGAATTAACAGCAAAGAGATTGGTCTTGGAGCTAAAGAGATTTATGTGAGCATACTCTAGGCATTAACATTACACATTCTATGTTTGTGTTTTTTCGTTTTAGGCATTTATATATAAGTCTGTGCTCTTTTGTACATTAAAATTTATGTTATCTGGCCTGAATAATTGGCTTATATTTTCAGAGTGGTTATTTGAAGGAACATTTCGAACATAAAATCGAATGGGTGAATGAGTTTGATACCTATGAGTTGATCGAATATATTCCAGATTTCTCTAATGATTTGGAAAGTAACAATGACATTCTTTCAATGAGATCATTGAAACATACAAAGGCAATAAAGACAATTATGCCGAAGAGTTCAAACCAGTAAGTTAAAAATCACAACACATTCATCACTGATACTAATCTATATGTTATTATTTTCCAATATACTAATGTTATCATGTGTAATGATTATGTATATGTGCAGTCCATCATTTCATACAATGATTACGTAAAGATGATGACAGTGTCGTATTGCCACAGAATACTAACTTCAGACAGGAATGAGCTGAAGAATACTGTGTTGAAGGAGGCAAAAAAAAATGTTGTATGTATCTGATAGCTTGCTGTTGATAAGTCATAATTTGACATACATAAATTATTATATATTGTTTCGATTACAAAGTCATATTCTGTTCTATGACTTTTATCAGCTTGGAAGTGGAAATTTTAACAACAAAAAAATACAGCGATTCTCATATAGTTGAAAATTTCTTGAAAAAAGTAACAAAAAAGAATTTTGCTGGAAAGGGATTAGAGGACAAGCAGAAAGAATACGATGCCATGCTAAAATCGTATAAAAGGTAATACATTCTACCCTTTCCATTGTTTTTGAAATCATTCATCATAATTAATTAATTTTAACGTTATTACTCTCACGTTTTGTGTTATTTTACAGCGAAATCATTATACAAACTGAATGGATGTGTTTAACCCGCATAGATATGCAAGCATTGTTATTTGCAGATGAGGAATTATTTGATATGGTAAGAAAATGTCTAACAAGTTTTAATCTTATAAATTCAAATGCTTCTAAATAAATCTAACAAGTTCCATTTTAATAGGCGATAGATTTGTATGGAATTTATATTACATTAGGAAGGAAGGATGTCGTATTCTTTCTAACAAAGGCAGGGGTAAGTATATCAAATTGGTGTACTTATTTTTGGTATTTAAGGTTACAGTTGTTTATTTGATGTTTATCTTTTGTTTCAGCAATTAGACCCAAAGAGCACTACTACTCTTGATACTCCGTACTGTACTGTATCATACATGCCTCATGATACGAAATCTATGAGAAAAGTACACCCAATGATTAAAGTATTAAAAGTTGACGATAATTAACTATAAAAAAACTATGTTTATGACTGTGAAATGTGTAAATTTTCAGATCTTTGTTCCAATTCACACCGAAGACCCGAATCATTGGATTTTACTTGTCTGTGACCTAGAAGATAAAAGGAATTACATCCTTGATTCATGCAAGACGAAGTTTTACAGAAAAAGGAACAAGCAAGTTGAAAAAGTAGTGTATAATGTTTCAAACATTTTACAAAACTACCCTGGCTATGAACAAATTTCCATACAAATGGGAAAATTTCAAGTGGGAGCGTTTAAAAATGCAGCGAAGCAAAACAATGAAGTTGATTGTGGTGTCTTTGTTATGAAATGGATAAAGGCATTGAATGACAAGAAGAAATGGACAAGTGAATCATACTTTAGAAATAACAAAGAATTTAGGCGTGAAACATGCTTGGATCTTTTGAAGTGGGAAAAGAACTATGTGACAAATTTCAGTGTTAAGGAAAAATATGAGATCTTATTTTAATTGTATGTAGAGTTAGTTATATTACTGTAATAGACGATCTATTAATACGAAAATGGCAATCAATGGATTATTTGTTTATCAGTGGATATGTTATGTACACATCAAAATACAAATATGTACAAGGAACATCTCTAAGATAACCTTGGACGAAATATGTCTTGTAGATAGTAAACTTCACACAAGAAGCATACAAAACGTTGTTTTGTGGAAGGAGTGTTTACCGGTAAAGTTGATCTTTGCCTTATTTTGTGCATCATAAATCTAGTTTGAAGATCATCAAGGCAGCCAATTATGTTGAACTGATCTCTATGTATGCTAAAGTTTATGTTATGTACATTTAAACTACTTGTGTTATGTTGAACTGTCAAAATACATTTAAAGTATTATGTATGGTTAAAATAGTCATGTCTTATGTTTTTGTATAATGTTTAAATAAGCTTGATATTTGACTTATGTTCTCTAAATTCTATATTATGTACACTAAAAGTATTTATCTCTTACTGTATGTTTTCCAGTACACTTATGTACAAAATATAATATCTTATATACTTAGAATCTGTCTTATTTTCAATGAACATAACAGCATTATAAATCGAACATAGTACTCCGTATCTTAACAGGAGCCCGTTTATTATTTAATTAAAACCCAAAAAAGAATACTCAAAATTGGTATCTGACCTACTTCATAAACACAAAAGAAAAAGAAAAAAAAGAAAGCGATCTCTTAAGATCTTCCCCGAATTATCTTCAACAATTCAGCGATTTCTGTAAGTTTATTCTAGATTATGTTTTCCGATTACCTTCGACATTGCGGTATATTGTTGTTTTTTGAAACGATCTTTTGAAGATTGGTATAAAATAATAGGTAGTATGCAATTACTTACGATTGTGTATAAAACGATTTCTTCTGACAGATTATTCAACTTGTGCAAATTAGGTTAACAAAAAAGATGAAAACAAATCGGGAGAAAAGCGGAACAAAGAGGGAAGCTGCTCATAAGATCGAAGGTATATAAACTTATACAGTACTCCGTATTGAACCCCATACTCTCAATGTAAATGATGCATATTGATTTTTCGTTAATTATGTATAGTTGCATGTAAAAAGAGACGGGTAGAAGTAAACGATGATTCTAAGGATTATTCTAAGGATGCTCCTGATGATTCTAAGGATGATTCTAAGGATAATTCTGATGATTCTAAGGATTGTAGTTTTCAAACACCGAAATCACAATTACACTTACTCTCAGATGCAACTGTAGGTATGTACATTTGTTGTTTTAATTATCTGTTCTTAGAACTTGAACTTGTTACATATGCCCTCTATACATATCATTTAAATCTGTTTTGCTCACTCAAATTTACAGCTGTCATTAATAAGCCTACAAAACCTACAAAAAAATAGAAGGAAGAGGGTTCTACATGCAGTGAATGAACTCCCATCATTGACCACAAGGATGTCCCTTGAAAGTTTGTTTAAATTTGTAAGAAATCTGTCAGACAAGCAAATTGAAGATATTAAGGAATTGGGGTTCGGGGATATAATTTCTCTAAATGTAAGAGAAGTCCCAGCCAAACTTGGTCATTGGCTTGTTTCCAATTTTGAACCTGATTCATCATCATATAAAGGTCAGACACTTCATGTTACGAATTTGGATGTACACATAGCAACCGGGCTTCTTATGGGATCAAATGATATTGTATTAGCATCCTATGATGACAAGGATGTTGAATATAATCAATTAGTTGATGAGTTCAAGGAACAGTTTAAAGGTTCCAAGATAACAAACAATGTGTTACAATACGTGCTAACAACACAGACAGATGGGGGGGATCAATTCAAGAGGAACTGCATTGTTTATCTTTGCTCTATTTTTATAGCGGGTAGCTGTTCTACAACCCCAAGCTTAAAGATATTGATGTCTTTAGTCGACTTATCATTGGTACCCACCTTTAATTGGTGCAAATTTTGCCTTGATGCTTTCATTGAGGCCGTTGATATGTGGAAGATGAACACAGCAGAGAGAAACAAATGCTTTGATGGACCTATAATGGTCTTTGTGTTCATATATCTACAAAGAATGTGCTACAGAAACAGCACACCTGTTCGTTGTTTCCCGACAATGTTGTTCTGGACACAAGAGTCCATTTCAAAGAGAATAATGGACGAAGCGAAGAAATCGGGTACATTCGATAACGGCTTTGTCTTGCGATTACAACCGGTTGATTGGTACAAGATGGATAACTCTAAAACCTGTACTGCAAATGTTTCTTCCGTAATGGAAAAAGAGAAGCTAGTGAAAGTGGAGGAGGAAATAAAAGATGAGAATGATGAGCCAAAGGAAGCAATACACTGGGTGCAGAATTTAATCAACAAATCTTCTCAGTTCTCAAAGTCTTTCAGGGGGCTGAAAGATGCAATAAAAGTTGCAAAAGTTGTCTTCCCTAATGCAAACCACTACTAGACTTTGAAAATTTGGCAAATGAATTTATAAACAAACTTTCAGAAACGAGAAGAGAACAGCCATCAAAAGAGAATGGTAATATTTTTTTTTTATAATTAATTTTCTATCTGTTTATACATGTTTATAGAACTGTCTGTTTTGACGTACATAAGTTGATATCTGTTGCATAAGTTACTATGTGTTGCACATTTTGGAATTTGTACATGGTTAAAACAGTGTCTGTTCTTATGTATATAAGTTACTATTTGTTGCACATATTGAAATTTGTACATGGTTATAACAGTGTCTGTTTTGATGTAGATAAGTTACTATGTGTTGCACATATTGAAATTTATACATGGTTAAAACAGTGTCTGTTTTGATGTACGTAAGTTACTATGTGTTGGACATGTTGGAATTTGTACATGATTATAGAAGTGTCTGTTTTGATGTACATAAGTTACTATGTGTTGTATAATTATAACTTATATACAGTATTTATTTTTCATCTTTTACTGCTTAGAATGTGGAGATAAATGGAAGGATGTTACTAATATTGCATCACAAGTTGTCAATGATGACAACACAAAAGAAGAACGCAAAATACCTTCTACTTGTCAAAAGGACTTCCCTACCTTCTCAGATGCAGACTTTGGTCTAGAAGAACTGACTCCACACGTATTAGAGATGTTAGATCAGATAGTATAAGAAGTTGTTTCTGCCAAAAAGAATGAGGTACCAAAGATGAAGAAGAAGAAGAAGGAGAGAGACCCAATGATGCCAAGATACAGTTTGTTGAACTCAGATGAGAGCTATCAACTCAGTCAAGATATTAACCTTGACATGTATTCTGACCCTCAAGATACACCTCAGATAAATGAAGATGTGGAAAATGTGGATAAAGAAAAAACTCCCACCATAAATGAACAAGTGTTCAATTAAAAGAGTGTGCCAAATGTGGATATGAAGAATGTGGATGTGGAAGCTACTACTGAACAAATGTTCAATAACAAGCTTGTGGAGTTTGTGGACAACATGGAATCTACTCCTGCACATGCAGTAGAAAAAGTTAACTTAGAAGCTCCTTATGCTGTGAAAAATATCATTCGAAAGAGCCCAGATATTGTTGAAAACTTGGTCACTCCACAAATAGTGGGGAATGCATCTCAGCAAGATGATGAAATGAATGAAACAGAAATTGAAGTGCAATACAAGAGGAAACAAGCAATACCAGCTATTTTCAAATCTCCTTTCATACAAAGGAACATCAGCTTTTAACCAATCTGAGTGCCGAAGAGAAATATGTGACAGACTATGCATTTGCATTAGATATCTCTCCAAGGTAAACAACTAATTTACATAGCTAAAGCACTGTCTGTTATGATGTACGTAAGCTACTATGTGATGCACATGTGTGAAATTTGCACATTATTAGACCAGTGTTTGTTTTGATGTAGATAAGTTACAACTTATTGTATATAACTCATACAACAGATGTACATAAGTAAAGCACTGAGAAGGTAGGGAAATGTGTTTAAATGCTAATAGTTTGAAAGTCATAGTTAAAATTGTTTCATATGAGTGATTGCTATACCAAAACTAATACACTAATTACTTTTTAATTTTACAGTGAACCTCTCTTTAAGTTTGAAACTATTCAGATTTCAAGGAGGCAGATGTTGATGATATCACAGTCTGGAAATAATGTTGAGGAACCAATTTTAAATCTTTGGGGATTATTGATGAATGATTTGGAAAAGCTATCATCTCCATCATCCATAAAGCGTGTTTATATGTCTCCATTTAATAAATATGTGGTAATGTTATATATTCCATCAACAATGTCAACAGTGTAAATATATTTTTGCTCATGAATCTCTTCTAAACACTTCTTTAATGTTTCAGATTCCTACAAGTGAAATGCAGTTGGATAATGTGCAATTGGTAAACAAATAGATACTCCTTATAACCTTCATTCATTCATTCATTCATTCATTCATTCATTCATTCATTCATTCATTCATTCTGTAAACTAATAGTACAATCTTCTTCAAGGTCTTTTTCTGGACAACAGAATTACCATCTATTGTTCTTTACTGTTTAAACTCAATGACAAAGTCATTTGAAATAATTCACTTTGGGTATCCTGAAGAACGTGACAGCCAACTGAACAGTTCTGAAGCTAAAGATAAATATGTGAGGACACTGATGTATTGTTTTTACTTTTTTGTACATTGAAAATTATTTCACCTTTGTTGAATACTTTATTATATTTGCAGTGTAATTATTTCTCTGAAAAATTCAAGAATAATATCAAATGGGCCAATCAAGTGACAGACTATGAAATAGCGGAATTTATTCCAGATTTTAGTCGTCATTTGGAAATTGACAATGGTATTTTGTCAATGAGGCTCATGGAAATCAACAATGGGGATAAAAATTATTTTGCCCAAGTGTTCAAACCGGTAAACTTAATTATTCTACTTATATCATTGATACTATTTTATGTTTGATTATATTTCCATATATAAATGTTATTGATTGATGTATATGTTCAGAACAATGTTACATATGATAAGTATGTAAGGATGATGAAGGTGCGGTATTGTCATAAAATACTAACCTCCACCAGGAATCAGATGAAACATACTATTCTGAAAGATGCAAGAAAAATGTCAAGGAAACTTCTGTATGTTATAGACTTGCACTATGCTATCATATGACTACCATATATTGCACATAAAGCATAAATCATTAACATTTACTGTTCTATAACTTTTCTCAGTAGGGCAGCGGAACTCCATGTGGAAAAAATATTCAGTGATGAAGAAATTATTCAAAAATTCTTAAAAGAAACAAAGAAGAAGACCTTTGCAGGAAAGGCAAATGAGAAAAAGAAGGACTCATATGAAAACATTTTAATTTCATATAACATGTAATATATTCTATCCTGTCCAATGTTTTTTAATTCTTTCATCATAATTAATTTTAAAATTGTTGATTATTTGAACTATGTTATCTTGCAGGGAAGAGGTTATGGAAACACAATGGATGAATGTAAGCCGAAAGGCGATGCAATCCTTGTTATTACCAAAAGAACAACTATATGATATGGTAAATGTTACACTAATATTATAAATTCAAATGCTGCCAAATCAATCTAACAAGTGTTCTTTTAATAGGCAATCGATATAGCTGGAATATATGCAACATTCAAGAGGAACGATATACTATTCATTCCTACAAAATCAGGGGTAAAATATGTCAAAATTCCTGTACTTAAGTACTTTTTTGGTACATAATCATACAGTTGTTTACCTATTGTGTATCCATTGTTACAGGAATTAAACCCAGAAGTATTCTCTTCTCTGACAACGCCATACTGTACTGTATCATACTTGCCTGAAGATGGTAAATTCTTGAGAAAGGTATAACCATCTAATCTATATACTCCTATACCATTAACACAGTTGAATTTTGTACATGGTTATAGAAGTGTCTGTTTTGATGTACTTAAGTTAATATGTGTTGAAAATATGTATTACATTACAATAACTGTGAAATGTATACTTTTTCAGATCTTTATCCCAGTTCATATTGACACACCATTACACTGGATTTTGATTGTGTGTGATTTTGAAGACAAGAAGAATTACATCTTGGATTCAAGTAAAAGGAAGGGTAACAAAGCACGAATTGATGTTTGCCACAAAATAATGACAAATATCGCAATCATCATTCAAAACTACTCGGGCTATGAATACATCTCCAAAAAAAATGATGACAAATCCAATGGAGTATGTCAAAAATGCAGCTCAACAAAGTAATGGATTTGATTGTGGTGTTTTTGTCTTGAAGTGGATAAATGCATTTCACGACAAGGAGAAATGGACAGACAAAGATTATTTTAATGACATCAATGACTTTAGTCGTCAAACATGCATAAATCTTATGAGGTGGGATAAGAACTTTGTTAAGGATTTTACAATTGACAGAAAATATAAAATTCTATTTTAGCTGTGTGTATGTAAACAGTCAGTGATGTAAACATTACTTCTTGACAAGAATTTATATAAACATCAACGTTTTTATAATCATTCTCAGGTGAGTTATGTACATCTAATATGTACATATGTACATTACATAATGACTTATATACTGTACTTTGTAAATTGTTAAACGTAAAACAAAATTAACCTATAACGTTCTTCTGTAAATAGTCAAAAACATAAAATGTATAGAGTAATCTAAACCTATAAAATTAACCTATAAAAGTAGTCAAAAACCATGTTTATAGAACTGTCTATTTTGACGTACATAAATTGATATCTGTTGAATAAGTTATTATGTGTTGCACATTTTGGAATTTGTACATGCTTAAAACAGTGTCTGTTTTGATGTAGATAAGGTACTATGTGTTGCACATATTGAAATTTATACATGCTTAAAACAATGTCTGTTTTGATGTACATAAGTTACTATGGTTAAAACAGTATCTGTTTTGATGCACATATTGATATTTATCAAGAAACTGAACCTTAAGAGTAGGGTACCGCATAAGACGGGACGGAAAAGGGTTTATGGTTGGATTAGGCGGACCCGCTTCGCGGATCCGCCTAATCCAACCCTAAACCCTTTTCCTTATTCAAGGTCACTAAACCCGCAAGAAACTGAAGCCTAAGAGGGTATTGGTGAACCCTGTCGTGGATGTGATTCAAAGATGGGACACTGAACCTTAAGAGTAGGGTACCGCATAAGACCGGACGGAAAAGGGTTTAGGGTTGGATTAGGCGGACCCGCGAAGCGGGTCCGCCTAATCCAACCCTAAACCCTTTTCCTTATTCAAGGTCACTAAACCCGCAAGAAACTGAACCCTAAGAGGGTATTGGTGAACCCTGTCGTGGATGTGATTCAAAGAGGGTTATGTACAACTGATATAGAATTATGTACAATGATGTCCTAAGATTGGTTATGTACAGTTGATATTGAATTATGTACCATGATGTCCTCAAATGGGTTATGTACAGCTGATATAGAAATATGTACAATGATGCCTAAGATTGGTTATGTACAGTTGATATTGAATTATGTACCATGATGTCCTCAAATGGGTTATGTACAGCTGATATAGAAATATGTACAATGATGTCCTCAAATGGGTTATGTACAGCTGATATAGAATTATGTACCTTATATAATGACCCTACGTCCTGTACATAATAATGAATACAGTGTACATAATTATTTAGGAATATATACAGTTTGCATTGTGTTTTTTAATTAAAAATATGATATACATAATTATGAATACAGTGTATATAACTAATTATTTAGTATCTGTACATTTTCAGTTTAGGATGTAAATAGATGAGTTATGTACAACTAATATAGAATTATGTACAATGATGTCCTCAGATAAATTATGTACAGCTGATATAAAATTATGTACAGCTGATATAGAAATATGTACAATGATGTCCTCAAATGGGTTATGTACAGCTGATATAGAATTATGTACCTTATATAATGACCCTACGTCCTGTACATAATAATGAATACAGTGTACATAATTATTTAGGAAGATATACAGTTTGTAAATTGTTACAAGCGCAACAAAATTTCTACTTTAAGATGTAACTAGATGAGTTATGTACAACTAATATAGAATTATGTCTAGTGATGTCCTCAGATGGATTATGTAGAACTGATATCAAAATATCAACATTATTCAGTGACAAATATGTACATCATAAGTTATCAAAATAATTCAGCAGAGAATCAGTACAGAATCTACGTAATTCTTGATAATCGATTGTCTACTTGGATCAGCAGGTTCATAATCAGTTTTCTCTAAACGAATTGTTCAGGATTACAATCAAATCTGCAAGTGAAAATGACGACAATCAAATCAAGAACAGAAATCGTTGATAATCAAGCATAGAATTCCTTGATAATCAAGAACAGAATTCGTAAAATCAATTCTACGAACGAATTTACAAAGTGAACAAAATGAAATCTGCAACTTAAATGATGATAATCGAATGATGAAGATCTGCAATTGAAATGATGAAGACGCTCGATTTTACGAGTGAGCACAATTAAATCTGCAAGTAAAAATGATGAAGATCAAACGATGAAGATCTGCAACGGAACTGATGAAGATGATCGACTGATTTGAATGAAAAAATAAACAAATTTCTAGAGAGAGAAAGTCGACTAATTCAACAGGAAAGGAAGGAGATGGCGCGCGTTTGTTTTTGTGCTTAGAATTTTGATCAAGCCTGGTCCGTTGATCTCAATTAGATCTAACGGCCCAGATGCTGCCTCAACGGTTGCAGGGAGTTAGGCTGCCTCAATGGATCCCGAATCTATATATATATATATATATATATATATATATATAGAAATAGGATCTGGTATAAACATACCAATTTGGTGTAAATACCCTAATAATCTAGACCGTTGATCTAATATTTGATCAACGGTGGAGATTAGATCTAAGAAATACACAAAACTTGTTTCCACATGGGTCATTCTAATTTTTCGTTCTCTCTCCTCATTTTGTTTTTGCTACTCTCTTTGCTGCATCTACATCTTCAACCTCTTCAACACCATTTTTCAATTTGCTTCAGTTCCTTCACTCCGATTTCCTCTAATCTTCTACCGCATTTTTCATCGTCATAAATTTCCCCTAATTTCCTCAATATCGATATTTTCGTTTATTTATTACTTCAATTTCTTCAATTCAATTTGATATTTTGCTCAATATATGTTAGTATAAAATTTAATTTCTTCAATTCGATTTTGATTTCGATTATGTTCATTGTGATCATAATTTTTGTTTATTCTTCCGATTTCCTCTAATATAGCTTCATTGTTTTGTTTCAACAATTATTTTTGAGTTGTTAGGGTTTTTAATTTTGGATGATAATTGTGTATGTATAAGATCAGTATTTCCATGATAATTACAATATTTCAATTATATAAGTATTCCAAGCTATAATATCAAGAATTCCAAGATATAACACCAAATATTCCAAGATATAACACCAAGTATTCCAACTATTATAATTATTGTATTATAAACATCGTATGCTTTCATCGTCTGAGTTGTATACTTGTATGAATGTCTTCAACGTCATATCGTCCCATCCTTTTGATTGAGTTATAAAGATTTCCGAGTGACTCCTGCATATATATCATATTTATTAAGCAACTACTCTAATATTCAGTTACTCCAACACATATATTCAAGCACTACTCCAACATATATACTCAGTTACTCCAACACATATATTCAATTACTCCAACACATATATTCAATTCTGAGTTATACATGTTCAGCTATTCTATTCCAGAATCACAGTTATTCTAATGCTCATGTTCAGCTATTCCAATATTAGACATCAGTTACTCTATGTTCATGTTCAGTTATTCCAACATATACTCAAGTTTTCCAATTACTCCAACATATATACTCAGTTACTCCAACACATATATTCAATTACTCCAACGCATATAATCAAGTATTCCAACATATACATTCTAGTACTCCAACATATATATTCAAGTATTCCAACATACATATTCAAGTATTCCAACATACGTATTCAAATATTCCAGCACATATATATTCCAACATACTAAGTACTCCAACATATATACTCAGTTACTCCAACACATATATTCAGCTATTCCAACACATATATTCAAGTATTCCAACACATATATTCAATTACTCTATAAAATTCTGAGATACGTATACTCAAGTACTCTAAATAATCCAACATATATACTTAGTTACTCCAACACATATATTCAAGTATTCCAACACTTATATTCAAGTACTCAATGAAATTCTGAGATACGTATACTCAAGTACTCTAATTACTCCAACATATATACTCAGTTACTCCAACATATATATTCAACTATTCCAACATATATATTCAAGTACTCTATAAATTCTGAGATTACCTTCAAGTTAATTCATGTCTTCTATGTTGAAATAGAAATTCATCATAAAGAATTCCGGAAAAACGAATATATGTTCATCAACAACGAATAGTTATTCAAAAATGAATATATGTCATGACAAATTACCTTAAAAAACGAATAAGTATTCAAAAACAAATAGGTATTGAAGCATAACGATATTACCTTCATGTTCATCAACAATAGGTTCATGCTCGGTGGAATTCGTTCTCATAAAAAATGAATTTCGTACGAAATTTCTGGAAAATCGAATGAATTGAACGGATTTTTGAAAAATTGAACGAATTGAATGAAGTAATTTTCAATCAAATCTTACGATTGAGCAATATGAACATATGATTGAGCAATTTTACGATTAATTAGACGTTTCAATTTGAAAGATAAGATCAATTTTTGAGAGGAAGAATTTTGAGGAAAAAAATTGGGGGTTTTACGTAACCCTAAAGACAAAGAGAGGAGAGAGAAAAAAAGGAGAGAGAAAGAGATGAGGGATGGAAGGATTTTTGGGAGGGTTTTGTTATCTTTTGAGGATTAATCTTGACCGTCGATCTTGTAAGATCTAACGGACCTGATTGTTAGCGTATTTACACCAAATTTGATGTTTACACCAAATCCCACCTCCATATATATATATATATATATATATATATATATATATATATATATATATATATATATATATATATATATATATATATGGAGGTAGGTTCAAATAAGGTCCACAGTTTTTTTAAGTCTATATTGAAGTTACAGATGACATACGCTAAAGTTGCATTTGTTCAAAATTGATATATATACAAATGCCACTTTAGCGTATGTCATCTGTAACTTCAATATAGACTTAAAAAAATTGTGGACCTTATTTACACCAAATTTGATGTTTACACCAAATCCCACCTCTATATATATATATATATATATATATATATATATATATATATATATATATATATATATATATAGAGAGAGAGAGAGAGAGAGAGAGAGAGAGAGTTAAGATCGGGTGAGAACCCATACTATGGTGAGAACTGTGAGAACCCTTTACAACCCTTAGATTAGTGTACCCTTTTTCAATTTTAGCGTACCCTTTCCAATTTCAATTTTAGCGTACCCTTTTTCAATTTTAACGTACCCTTTTTCATTTTCAATTTTAGCGTACCTTTTTCAATTTTAGCGTATCCTTTTTCAATTTCAATTTTAGCGTACCCTTTTCAATTTCAATTTTAGCGTACTCTTTTTCAATTTTAACGTACCTTTTTTCAATTTTAGCGTATCCTTTTCCAATTTTAATGTGGTATATACTGGCAGAACTGTAGGTAGTCATCAAGACAATGAGTTCATTTGTCCATCGACAATATGAAGCAAAGCGGGGTTTGCAATGAAAGTTATAAACAACTGTGTTACAGTGTCGTAGAATCAAACAACTGTCTTACAGCAATGAAATATCGTCGTGTACTGCAATTATAGAGAAAATAAGATGGTTTGCTGGGACTCAATTATGCCAACGAAACTAAGTCAAACCATCAACAAAACAAAAAAAAACAAAAAAAAACAACAAAGCATCAAGCAAGTACAATCTGCAATCGATCAAACCATGTAAACAAACAACTTTCAACCCATAATCATGAAGAAACCTCAATTATCATAGCAACACCTAAATTATCTCGACAAAACCTCAATAATCACAAAAGAAAGTAAAGTATCAACAAAACAAATTAAAACATCACGATGGCATTGATTCAAAAATCCAATCAATTGACCGATCAAAACTCATCATCACACATAACTACATAAGAAACAAAATTATATTATAATCAACATTAAGTAAAAAAACTCAATTATGCCAACTAAACTAAGTCAAGTCATCATAAACAAAAGAAAACATCAAGCAGCATTATCTGCCATTGATCAAACCAGGAAGAAACCTCAATTATCAACATAAAACTAAATTATCGCAAAGAAAAAATCAAATCATCGACTAAGCGAAGTAAAACAGTTTGAAATCAAATTAATCTAGTTTAGCAAGCAGTAATCGACTAGTCAAGTAATTGCATGATGTTGATGATAACGATTGAACTAACCGATTGATCGAACTAAATGAACGATTGAATTGAACTAAATGAACGATTGAGTTGATATCATCGATTGCAGAAAAGCAGAGTAATTAAGAAGATTGAGTGAGGAATATCTGGATATTGCGAAGAAGATCGAGGATTGAAGACAAATGATATTGCGAAGAAGATCGAGGGTTGAAGACAAATTTTCTTAGTTGTATGATACAGTGAGAGTTGGATAATGTTAGGGTTCAGATTGCAATAATAAAATTGGGGGGAATTGAGGGAAATCGTTCATTTGCTTCAGTTGGTGGGAAATTGAGGAAAATGGGGGGTAAGGGAATTAATTGGGGAAAAGTTAATCTCAGCCATCCATTCACATAATAGGATCTGATGGCTGAGAAGAATTCTCACGGTTCTCATTGAAAGAGTGGTTCTCACATGAACCTATATATATATATATATATATATATATATATATATATATATATATATATATATATATATATATATATATATATGAATCGTATCAAAAAGAACGGTTCAGTACAATGACAACTATTTTAATTATATTAAACAACATGGGTCCGCCTATAACCGTGCTATTTGTGAAAACTTAAATAGGACGGTGTCGTCCTCAATCGTCCTATTTGTAATCAATTAAGTAAGACAGTTTGACCTTCTTTGAATCGCGCTATTTGATTTAATAGGACGGTGACCTAAAGGAAAGTTCCTTAACGAATAAAGGATGGTTAAGAACCATCCCATTTAATCTTAATTGTAGTAGTGTTTGAGATGACGAGATACATATTTGGTTATGCATTGAACAAGTCAGAATTATTTTCAATCACAATTGTTGGAGTATTATTTGAAATGAAGATCAAAGAGTCATGAACGACAAGTCGACTATGTCCATATTGTAAGTTTCGAAGAAATATTATATTAAAATTATCAAGGATTTCTATTGATTGAATTGAAGATACCAAATTTGTCAGTTATGATATATCCATTTCAACGTCGTGATTGAAATGGATTCTCTCCCTCTCTGATTCTCTCTTTCTCTTGTGTCACTCTATTTATTCTCTCTTTGTTTCACAATAATTTTGATTTTACCATCCCATGGTAGAATGAATATGGCAACTCACTCAAATGGATCATTCATTCGTCTCATGATATAAAATTACGTATGGTTTATGATAACAATTAACAAGTTATCATTTGTCGATAGTTAAAGATAGTTTAACGTAAGACAAAGTGGAACAATACAAGTTGCTTGCTTAAGTGACAAGCCAATGTAATTTTCAAGCACTTTAAATACAAATTAATTAAAGATAGTAGAATATAATTTGCGTGACAAACTGACTGAGAATATAATTTGTAAACTACGTATTTTATTACTTGGTTACCTAAAATGATTACTTTTCATTTACACCGTAAAATGAATGGTTACTTTTATCTCGATCGTATTGGACAACAGTAATAGTTATAGGGTATAATTTGCGTGTGATGTTTAAAAATCAAAGTATCTAACCATGCATTACTGTATAGCATATCAGGCTGTACAGCTACTTTAATCAATTAGTGGTTGCTATATGAATGTGTTCAAGTTGCATTAATATATGATCGATTAGCAAGCTGTTTTTATTCCTGAAAATAGAATCAACTTGCCACATTAATCATTTATCTAGCTAATTAAGTTGTGTGACTAAGTTTGGGGGTTTTAGTATGGAGTACTCCTTCCGTACCACTAAGATATTCTCATTTTTATTCATTTGTGAGAGATATAATATTGAAATGGGAAGATTTTAGTGGTATAGAGGGAGTACAAGTTTTGCATGTACGTATACGTTAAATTTAATTGCTTTTGGTTTGACGAGAGATTTTTGTAAGTTTCAACCCTTAAATTAGACACAAATTCTTGTTTGTGACGGGAATATCCGTCACAAATATATGACGGGTCAAATAGGTGGGCTAAGACAAAAGTGAGATTGGTGGGACCTAGATAAATAATTATTTTTTTCTCCTAAAGTGGTACTTACTTAAACCATCTTAAGCTTATCCGTCGCAAGAGAGACCAACTGTAAATTACATGCATCTAGGTTTTACGCAGTAACTCGTAACTATTAAATAAGAAATCTTTTGTCCTTATAATTCTACAAGAATCTAATTCCAACTTAATCGAAAAATAAATCCTCACATTAAGGGTTTCATATAAAAATTCAGTGTGACTTTTTGACATCAACAATTCCGAATTATTGTCATGAATCGATTAAATATGGTCTTTAATTGACATAACGTTAGTGATTATAATTCACCATTTAGTTCTTTATATAATCACGAGTGTTTAAAATTTAAAATAGGATTCAAGATTGGAATACTTGTTGGCACAAACATTTGAATAAGAACCGAAATGTCCCACATCGACTGATATAAGTAAGTTTGACTGTGGCACTGAGTGAGTTATGAGTAGTATCCGGACCCAACCAAAATCGGGTCCCACGATCCACGAGGGTTTGGGCCTACACTATACTACTAGAGCTCGCTCTTAATCTATCAAGGCCTATAAATAAGTATCACGATGGGCCCCCACCATTCTCGTCTTTTTCATGCAGACGTGTCAACATAACTGCCTACAAATCTACACAAACGATGGTGACATCATCAATTTTTAGGCCTTGGGGCCATCATTAAATTGATTTCTTAGCTAAAGCAACGGTTATAATTAGGTTTAATAGGATGATTGATTACCACAATTTACCTTAAAAATGCATTTATTTTTTGTTAAGCAAAAACTTGTATGAGACCGTTTCACGGTAATTTATTGTGAGACGTTTCATATAAGAGTTGGTTACTAAATTTGTAACCACCCCCTATGGCCCCTATGTGAGAGGTCTCACGATAAAATTATCGTGAAACGGTCTCACGCGAGAATTACTGTTTTTGTTATTACAACACCATGACCGTGTTGATTAAAATTAATTAAAAATGTTAAAGTCTTCGGGTAATTTTTTTAGATTACTTCAAAAACATAAAACGACGATAAGATATTAGCTTCCTCTCACTTTACATTAACTATGCACGACTGCATGTGAATGGATATTATTGAAAGATTGTACTCGTATCAATAACCTCTCTTGTTCATGATCTTAATGACTCAATACATTCTCTATGAAGTCAATAGTTTAAACATCGCCCTACTATTTATCCATATATATATATATATATATATATATATATATATATATTCATGGCGGATAGAATTAATCAAAATCAGGGTTAATCAAGTTATTATTATTGGTTGATGTAAATTGTAAATGCAAAAAGTAATTATGATAACTTGACCATGGATTGACCATTATTATTGTTGTTTTGATTTTGCAGTAGGAGTACATGTAGCTAGTATAGTTGGTCATCATAAATAAAGTTGGAGTCCAATTGATGGGCAGTTGGGCACCTTGGATGGTGGTTGAGAAAAGAAGGGTCCTCCTTAGCTTGTAGGGTCATTATATATTATTGTGCACATCGATCATCTTATATTATTATCATTGCAACATCGCTATTTTTAACCCCTTTCCTACCATTGCTTCTTTCTACACATAGTAGACTTCTTTTCGTACAATTATTAATAATAATATCATCGCGAATGAGCGAGTATTTATATATTCGTCACAGATCGATGATGAGACAAATTATCATATAAGATAATATAAAAATAAGGAGTACCAAATTATTTGTTTTTATGTACTTAAGTAGGGTATTATTTTATCTGTCGCAAATTTGCCACGATAAATTAGCTAAAATTGATACTTTCTCCAACTTTCTTATATCTTCCACTTAACATTTTATCCAACTTTATAATACTCCGTATCTTTCTACTTCATTTATTTCCTTTTTTGTCCCTACTTTTTACATTTTACTAAATATTTACGATACTTACCACCTCATTTATACACTAACCTTATTATTCTACTCCGTACATTATTTCTTATACTCCCATTTGCCTACTCCCGGCCCTTATTATATTACTCCCTCCGAGTCCAAGATATGTTCCCCTAGGATTTTGGGGGGAAATAACGGTGTGAGAATGTGGGACTCAAAAATAAAGCTAAGGAGGAAGAAACAATGACTCAGCCCAAAAGGTAAAGGGAGAACATAAGTCAGCTCAGAGAGAGTACATTATTTTAACCAGGGGCGAACCTAGGAATAAATTGTTACTAGCTAGGGCTATATTACAAGACTACTTATTTACCGAAAAAAAACAACACATAACATCGAGTTATCGATCTCATGGATAAGCTTAATCTGGCATGCATGATAAGACATGTCATATACGGAGTAGCTAGCACATAAAAGCGTTTGGATAACATTTTTTTACAACCATCGAATTTTGCATTCTCTGATTCGATAATTATTTGGCTTCATATATTTATATCATCATCGTAAACATCCATATCTATATAAAACAATAAAAAGTCATTCCCTCTTAGTTAATTAGACTAACAAGCTTTCAGAGGTTGACACGTGGCATGTGAAATTAAATGCCAGCTACCCTAACCCCCTAAATGAAAGGCCTCCTAAATTTCTTATCTACCTATTTGCTAACTTCCTTAGTAATATGCTGCCATGTTCCTACTCCCCTCTTCGTTCACCTGAAACAGAATCTGCCTCCATTACAGCACATTTACTCCTCCATTGAAGTTCTCCTCCATTAAATTCCTTGTGGTTACAATGGCATCCGATGAACGGAAATTATTTGAGTCTATTTATACTTTCCAAGTTCATACAAATGATAAAATCAGACCTTCGCTTGCCTTCCTCTTTTCGTCCCTCTACTCCTTCGCCGACAATTTGCTCCAAAAGTTGCTGCCAGCCGCATCCTAGCTTCTTCATCGGTAAGATTTATGCTATTTGGTTATTGTTCTTTATCGGTCAAATTTAGGCTCTCATGACATTGAATGAGTTAATCCATCCTCAGTTGAAGTCCTAAAATAAATTATTAAGGTCTATTTAAGTTGCTCTTAGATTGAGGATTTTGTGTACTGAGTACCAACTGATAAGGCCTCAGTTGATACCTTAATAGGACATATATTGCATCTTACTGTATCTCCAGATGAGCTAAATATTTGCATTTTTGGTGCAAAAACAACGATGCCTGCAACAACAATGTTTTTCTTCGTACGCATTATTTGCCCGTTATAACGCACCAAGAAAAGTAACAGAATAAACAACGACACCGATGATGATGACCTTCAAGATTTGAGCAACAATTGAACTGTCCGTACGTGTTTCACTCTGTGAGCGAAGGATAATTGACAAATTACAAATTAGATTTATTGTTGGAAATTTATTTCATCTGGATATAACTTTTTTTTTATCAGTTTGTAGCATTGTTTTTTCAATAATTTCATTTGGGTTCAGGGCTATTGCTTTGTTAGTTCTTTGAAGTGCTTTCTGCAGCTTGCTGTGAACTTAAGATTTAATCTATATTAAGAGAACGTATTATCTGGAAACTTGAATGCATTTGATCATTGATGTGCATTGATAATCATGCTTTCTTATTTCTCTGAACAACGGTATCACTTGAACCACCACTTTCGAATCGAAGACAAGGGTTTTGGCATAACATCATATTTGTGGGACAAAGTATTCGGAACATTGCCTCCCTCAAAAACTAGCTGAAGACAGTACATAATTGCATGTCCTGTGACTGTCATCATATGATCTAAAGTAAATTAATTTAACATTGTCAGTTACACTGATATATTTATCCTCACCATTCTTTATTCACCGCCTTTTATTATGGTTTGATTCTAGGCTTAGCATCTTATGAAAAAAATTCAAGTCATTGAGGGTAAGGTTGCGTGCATCTGGTCTTCTGTGAATTCTTTATTCAACTGGTTTACTGGTTGCAGTAGTTAATTGTGTTGCGGCAGAAATAGTTGAATAAAGAAACCTACAAGCATTGGTTGAAAAAAATAAAAAATACTTACGTATTATTGTTAGTTAAATGTGTCGTGCTACGCTGTTTTCCACCTATCACGAACTATATTCCAATTTGTTTAGCAAGATTTGGGGGTGTGGCTTACCCAGATTCTCATATTTCTTATTTACTGGCATTGTTTTGCTGTCTACATTACGCTTATCGTTGGGGTTTACACAACTTCACGTAATAAAACCAATCATTAAGAATTTCCACTCTTTCACCAATTGACCACTACGTTGACAACAAACGCTCACAAAGAAGGTACTGCGCTAAAGGAAGATCGCACAAATATACCATTGCAAACCCGTGAATTTCACGGGCACGAAAACTAGTTATAAATAAATAATGTACGTTGTTTAGGAAAGATGAACATAAACCGACAAACTTTCATAAATAAATTGCGAGTCGATAAAATAAGGAGTACATATTGAAAAGAAGAACATAGGTTAGCTACTTATTAGCTTCTTGCCCACAAAAAATAAAATAGAAAAAGCTAGCTTCATAGGGATCGAACCCTTGACTAACTGCGCTGCAAACACTCCTGGTTGTAAATTTCACTAGTTTTATTCATCCTTAATTCTACTCGGACTATAGCCCAAGTAACCTAAGCTAAGGCTAGTTCCGTCCCTAATTTTAACAAAGCTAAGCCAAAAAAAATTGTGTCATTTTGAAGTGTGAAGATAAAAAAAGGCTAGAAGTACGATATACTTCGTTCAATACTCTAGAAAAGAAAAATACAATTTCTAGAATTACAGTCAAATAAATTTTCACTCAAATTCAATATTCAATCCATTCAAAATATTGCGTATTAAGTTCAATTATTCAAAAGTACATCCACATCAGATCATGTTGATTTTTTTTTTTACTATTGTAATTTAAAATGAGAGTTTACTCCTCGTGTGGGATGTGGCTCATGTCGATCATGAATCATGATCTAATTGTATAGATAGAGGATATATTGCATGTCAATTCCGTTAACCAAACTCATTTGATGCATGCTTTCATCAACCCAAATTTGTCTATGCAAAAGTAAAAAGTTTTTAGTTACTTGTGAATGTTAGTGATTACCAATTGCTTGGTATTCAATTACATACGGATCTCTTTGTCTCGATCAATTATTTACTTTTGAGTAAAATCTATACTAATATATAATACAGAAATCACGCATTTGATTTTTGGCGCCAAAAACACTTTCTTAATATATCACATTTTCCATATGAATCTAATACTCCGTATAAATGAGATACTTTATACTTTCTTAAAACGACATAGGCACAAGTTTAAAATATTCTGAGAGTAATGTAATTTATTTAAACGGGTTAAAATATCTTAAAACAGGGTAGGTATACATCCGCGGATAAAACAACTTATCACGTTTATTGCGATTGAAATTATTTCCATATGATAATCGAACATATATAGATTACACATTGTCGAAAATATCTCTATTACACAATTTTCTAACATATAAAAAAATATACATAAATCTAAACATTTTTTATACTCCATATAACGTAAACTAATCAATATAATCACTGATAAAATAACATGAAATAGATTAAAAAAAATTATATCTATAAAATATATTAGTATCAATAACGAATAATAATTTCCAAAAAAATGGATATCAGTTTTGAAAATATTAATGTAGGTAAGTTTCATATAATGTAGTACTCTGTATATAATACAGAGTAGTAACTAGACTTCTTTGAAATATATTGAAATTGGAGAATATAACTCATTTTACATATTACACGACGCTATAGTAGTACTCTGTAATCTCTACATGAGTAATTGTTACATTAAATAATTTTATTTTATTATTAATTTACGAGATAACAATCACTTATTTTTTAATGGTACACTTTGATTTTCATGAGGCGGTTCCAATTAGATGTCTATTTTTTATTCGCAATTTTCTTGAAATGTTTTGTGTTTGGATATATATATTAATTTAGTTATACTGAGAGTAAATTTTATATTATTTAAAAGAACATAAGTTAAAACGAATTTACCCAATCAATAATTGTATCAAATGTACGAGATATGCGTACAATATGTTAAAAGATATATAAAGGTCAAACATGTATCTTTGTATTGATTCATGTGCAGGGGCGAATCTGATTGGTAGCAAGGGGTAGCGGGCGCTACCCCAAGCCCGAAAAATTCTTAGTAGGGCATATGTTCATAACTTACTTAGAGAAACATTTACAAAAATAATATTCTTAGTAGGGTAAATAGAAGTTTATATTTCAACTTATCATGACATATTCAAGTCATTATTTCATTGATTAGTTTCTTAACATGTGTCCATTTGACACATTTTAGAAAATCTATATATATGGAACATATGGAACATATTTTTTCCTGAAAACTCGTATGGACTATGATCCTTGAGTTGGTTAGTCTGCGGTCTGCGCATAGCTCCGTCCGTGATCATGCCATGCATACATGCAATAAGTAGCCATATTATTTCAATCAAGCACATATGACATATCCCATATATATTTACCGTTTATCTAACTTACGACGGACATATCCGTCATAACATTAAAACGGATTAAATATACCCAACTAGAAAGGATAAGCCAAAAATCATTTGCTACAACCTAAACACATGGGTTTCTTATACTAAATATTTGATTCGTCGTAAATTTAAGATAGATATATCCGTGTTGAACAAGAATTTTTCTTATACTTGTTACTACAGTAAGTTATTTAGTGCCAAAGTGACCCATACCTTCTCACTTGTTCCCTATTTCACCACATGTTCCGCAAATCACTTAAAAAAGAGCATAGATAGGTGAAACAAAAAAAAAACATATAGAGTACATATAATTTGCACGAATTCACGATTATTATTTACTTGCATTAATTATTAATTGATATTATTATTTGTTAGTGTAGTATAGTATGTAGCGTAGCAGGAGGACCCCATGCAGGCCATGCATGATTGATTCCACTTGTTTCATTTTTTACGTCAAAAGATCGCGACTTGCGGGCGTGATGATGATTAATAGACCTCCTAAATTTGAAGGGTCTATATATGACCTAACTAATAGGAATCTCTAAGGGGCCTAGTTAACCTCTTTTTTAAAATAAAAAAAATTGAAGCAAATTGTTGTTGGTTATGAATTTATGATGCAGTAACAACGAGAGTATGTAAAAGATATATTACAAAAACCGATCCAATTTTGCAGTAATTAACGTGATATGAGGGCAGGTATTTTGAAAATTATTTCGATACACGTGCAACATCCTTATTATTTTTTCATTATTTTAACTCAATCAAAAAACTTTGTACCATTTTGGAGTGGAAAGAAGATAGAAAGTTGGAGGATATATTATTTGTTTCATATTATTTGCTCGAAAAAGTGCTCAATCTATTACATATAAAAAAACATGAAAAATATCAAAAAGTATCTCACATCGATAAATTATGAGTAATAATTCGTTCTTAGATATCACAAAAGTCTTTATGAGTCATAAAAAACTCCTCTTAAGACTATAAAATCTTTTGAGTATTTAAAAAACTCTTAAGATTATAAACTTTTGAGTAAAAATTATCCCACTTCGACAAATTATAATAAGGTAATTAAATTCTATATTATAAATAAAAGTAATAAGAATTCATATTAGATTATATATCAACAAAAAAATCTTATGAGTCTAACAAAATTCTAAATACTATAAACTTTGAAGCAAAATTATCCCACATCTGCAAATTATAATAAAGTGATGGATTTTTATTATAATATATAAATATAAGCGTAATCATTCGTTCTTAATTATAAATTTTGTATTATACGTTTCCATATTATTTGCTCGAAAAAGTGATGAATTTATTACATGTAAAAATCGTAAAATCATCTCATATCGACAAATTATAATAAAGTGATGCAATTTCACATATTATAAATAGCGTAATCATTCATCCTTAGATATTCATCAAAAATCTTTTGAGCCTTATAAACTTTCACGACTGTAAAATCTTTAGAGTCTTAAAAAAAACGCTTAAGATTATAGACTTTTAAGTAAAATTATCCTCATCGACAAATTATAATAAGACGATGGATTTTTATTGTATAAATAAAATTAAACATTCGTTCTTAGTTAGATATCAACCAAAAATATTCTTGGTCTTAAAAACTCTTAAGACTATAAAGTTAAATAAAATTATTCCACATCGAAAAATTATAATAATGTAATGAAATTCTATTTGTGGACATGACATAGGTCCACCCCGACATGGCCACGCGCGGGTTTGGGGAGACGAATGAATCTCATGTGAGATGGATCTCGAATTGAAATTTCAATCGAAGTTGGAGTCGCCACCGAACTTTGTGGGAGTTCGGACCCGTTCGAACCCATTCTATGTCGTAGTGGGCCGCGCACAAAATACGGCCCATTCCGATTTCAGAGTTTATTGGGTTCGTCCCTTTGCATTGCGATACCGATAAAGACATTATCGGTAATCGTGTATTGAATGACTCTCATATGCCAATGATTTCGGACATCCGGAAACCACGGTTCTGAGTAAGGGGTGAGGGTACGTGTTGGGAAGTTCACAAAGAACACTCAACCCCGCCCGCACTTAGCGGCCTTTACTAAGATATCGTTCGTTTTTGGTGTACGCGCGTTAGTTTGACCGTTGAATGATATGCAAAGAGCATTTTTGTCTAAACATGTGAATTATGTTTGACTACGTTGTTTAATGCATCTAAACTAACGTCAAAGTTGTTTTAACATGCGATGTTCATTTTAGTACAATAAAAAAAACAACGAAACAAAAAAAAGAAAGGAGCGACAACAGGTTACAATATACGAGTGGCATACCACCCGGAATTACAATGCGACAAATGATAATTGCGACAATTGCGATAATAGCAAAGTACAAACGAATTAGAAGATGTAATATGGTACGATGCGGTTTTGAAAAGACTAGATCACGTGATGGACTTGACACGCGTTGACCGAAATCGTTTGAAAAAAGGTTTGTCGAGACTTGTAGCGTGTAAGACGCGTTTATTTAGGCGTAACTGGGGCAACTCGGCCGAGTCATGGAGGGACTCGGTCGAGTGTCCCTTGAAAAAGGTTTCTGCCGATTTTTTTGGGGTGTCACTCGATCGAGTGGCTATGGCACTCGATCGAGTGCCCCCTGTTCGAGTGGTGACTCGATTCGCAATTTCAGTATTGTAGACACCCGCATTTTGACTGCCAGGTGTCTATGGTAGTCTCCAAAAAACACCCGATGATGATCGGACGCAAACGTGACTTGGTATACTCGGATTTGGGCTCGGACTCAATAATATCCAACATGGACTTTTAGCGAAGTAAGAATCTCACAAAACAGGTCTCAAATTCAGGCCCAGTGGGTCGTTCCGAGCAAAATGAGACTAATTTGGGCCAAAATCGACACCAAAAATAAACCCTGTCTTTTGGTGACCGGGTCAAAACCCGGTCAAAGACGAAACCGTCTCACAAATCAGCCATATTCATTCTCGAAAACTGGCGCACAAAATCAGAATTCAAAAAATCAATCAAAACAACAAAATCAATTTTTTCCTATTTTGTCTCGATTTTCTTGACCCACTCGATCGAGTGGATTGACCCACTCGGTCGAGTGGAGCGCCAAAAAACCGGGTTTGGCCCGTTTGCAAGGGCACTCGATCGAGTGCACTAGGGCCACTCGATCGAGTGCCCCTATGTCGTGGGGTAATGCTTATAAATACCCCCTTAACCCCTTTGCATTTTCAGTTTTTGAGGAATGCATTCTTAACCTACATTTACCCTACTTTCAACCCTACTTCATCCACACTACAAGCCTTAGTAACCCTAAGTAATACACACAAAAACTGAGCCTCTCGTCCCTCGAAAACCGACGACACACACACATACACACCATAACTCGCGTACATCCTCGATACTCCGGAGTCCCGTCGCTATTTACGAGTCCATTTCCGAGGCCTATACCTGGCATGTATGTTGAGGGTGTCCTAAACCCCATCTTGATCTCTACTATCTCGTCTCATTTCTATTTACTTTATTGTATTTTGTATCGTAATCATAATCGTAGTAGTAGCGTTAACACTAATCTTTTCACTCTTTTTTTTATCATCTTTTTATCATTACTAACGTTATTATACCGCGTATATATACTCTAGTATCAAAATTCGGTTTCAAAAACGTTTGACTATGATAATTGCCTAAGGTCCGTCTAATCCCTTTACGAGCAACGACGGAGGTGGAGCTCTTTTGAGGAGCCCCGCCCCAATGTACTCAAGGGCGTGACGTGATCGCAATCGGTCATAGTTGAACGCATTTGATCCCATTTCGATAATTAGTGCGGAACCCGTTGACACGAAAACCGACATCACATAACCCGAAAATGTTAGTTCCGATGTCGTGACGTAGAGGGATGCATTTCATCACTAATTCAAATTTTCTAATCTAACGAAAACGTTTTCATAAAACCCCGATAATGGTATTATAATCGTTCATACACGATTATAGTACCGGAGGCCAAGTTAAATACAAATAGTGCGATATTTGTATTTGGTTTGGCCGACCATCGATTTCCAATCAAAAATGAAACGAGTTACCACTCGTACAGGGGCTACTCGACCGAGTACGTGGGCTACTCGATCGAGTAGCACCCAAAAAACTGGGCAGTAGCTACGTAAAGGACGCACTCGACCGAGTCAGGCCACGACTCGATCGAGTGGGTCCTGTAACGTAGAAAATCGAGAGCTTCGACACTCATTTCGAGGCTCGACTTTTTATGACTTTAGTCATCACGTGTAAAGACCATCACGTGACCCTCCTATTTTCAAAACCTATGCACGTCACGACACGTAGAACGACTTTGATCGATCTCCTTCGAAGTGATAAGTCGGGACAAGACTACGGGACGTGGGATCGGGCTAGCAATACGCCACAGTCCCATGTTTTCGTCCTTCGTTTAGTACACAACATAATGTGTATTTAACCGGGGTTGGTCCATCTACATTTTTCGCGGTCTAGTTTACATACGGGTCCGTTTCTATCATTATATTGCATTTTATTATTTCGTTTATTATTTTTATGTATCGTTGTATTGTGAATTCCGGGTTGTATTTCCGCCCGTGTAACTTGTACGTTATTTATTTCCTTACGAGCTTTATTTATTTACTTGCTTATCGCTTTATAAATGAACCTCGCATGCTAAACCACTTCGACCATAATTCGATGCATTAAATGACGTAGTTCACATACTATTCACATGCTTAGCCCGAAAACGTTGTTTGCATATCATTTAATTATTTTACTAGCGCGCGTACACGAACACGAACGATGTCTTAGTAGAGGCCGCCATTGTGCGGGCGGGATTGGGTGTCCTTAGTGAGCTTCCCAACACGTACCCTCACCCCTTACTCAGAACCTTTGGTTTCCGGATGTCCGAAACCCTTGGCGCACGAGAGTCATTTTATATACGAAAGCCGGTGTAAACGGTATCGATATAACAATGCAAAGGGACGAGCCCTATAAACTCTGAAATCGAAGTGGGCTTACTTTGTGTGTAGCCCGTGACGACATAGAGTGGGCTCGTATGGTTCCGAATAACCACAAAATTCGGTGGCGACTCCATTTTGACTTAAATTTCGAACCCGAGAACAATCTTACCACGAGATTCATTCGCCTACCCAAACCCGCGCGTGGCCGCGTCGGGGTGGACATACGTCATGTCCACAAGTATTGATCTCGAAATTGCTTTTAATTTTTGAAAATCGATTATTTCGCTAGGTCGTGTAAAAATATGGCATAATTTATACCCGACTTCAATTTTCGATACTCGTTAATATTTTATATTTGATTATGAGATCAATATCCAATACTTAGAGCAATTTTTAGGAAAAAAGATGTCTAGAAATTGTTTTGA
The DNA here is from genome assembly GCA_958450325.1 of Agrostemma githago. Classification (NCBI taxonomy): domain Eukaryota; kingdom Viridiplantae; phylum Streptophyta; class Magnoliopsida; order Caryophyllales; family Caryophyllaceae; genus Agrostemma; species Agrostemma githago. The sequence goes on from OY288256.1 coordinate 51,429,304, forward strand.
ATAAATAAATCCCTCCGTGTTGTAATGTCGTAATTAGTCTTTTTAGGACTATGTGACGATTATTTCGGCATCAACGAGATTATGCTTAAAAAAATAGTTTTTGATTGATTCCTTTAGATCCGATATTCGACTATAGAGTCGGTATCGAATCCTTAGGGACGACTCGTTATTGCTAGAAACGATAGTAGTAATAATAATACTATAAACGAACAAAAAAACGACGATGGACGAGGATAGATGACGGACGAGAAAAAAAAGAAGAAAAAAAAACGTGAGGAGGGAAGAGAAGAAGAGAAAAATTCGGGATTTGGAACACCCTCAACCTACATGCTAATTTCGGTCTCGATTAGGAACTCGTAGTAACGGCGCTTGTGTAGGAGTAACGAGAATATAGGAGAAGTTAAGGTGTTATATTTTTGTATGGTTTTGCATAAAATTGCCTAGAACTTCGGGTTGTAACTTGACGTCGGAAATTATGGATGTAATGAATGTTGGATGCGTGAATGTTGTGAATAATTGATTGTTAAATTGTGTTGCGGGGGTGAGGTATTTATAGAATGAAATACTCGACTTGGGATAGGAGATAGATGGCTTGCAAAGGAAGAAAACAACCGGTTGGGGTGAAGTGAGATTCCGTTTGTGGATAGGAGAGACTTGCTTGCATGGGAAGAAACACCCGGTTTTCAGCTGGAACAAGGGTCACTCGATCGAGTAGTGCACAACACTCGATCGAGTGCCCGGTCTGATGCCAAATTTGGCGTTTTTTATGGGCTCACTCGACCGAGTGGCCGGTCCACTCGATCGAGTGGGTCTGAGCCGGGTAGAAGTCTCCTTTTGGAGATCGATTTTTATCTTTAAGGAAGAGTTTTGGTTGCTTAATCCTTCTCCGTGGCTGATTTTTGTAAGGAATCCGACTTCCACTTGGATTCCCGAACGCTTCGTGACAGATTTTCTGTCTCGGAAATGTCTTTGACCGGGGTTTGACCCGGTCACTAAAAGACGGTTTTGACCCAAATTAGTCTCATTTGACTGGAAACGACCCACTAAGCCTGAATTTGAGTTCGGTTTGGTGAGATTTTTACTCCGTTAAAAGCTCGTGCCAACTACTATTGATTCCGAGTCCAAAATCGAGTATATTAAGTCATGTTTACGTCCGATCATCATCGGGTATTTTTTGGAAACCGCTATAGACACCTGGCGGTCAAAATAAGAGCAATCATTTGTCATTTCTTATAAGAATATAAACATTAACATTATCCCACATCGACAAATTATAATTATAATAAGACAATGAAATTCTATACGAAGTATATTACAAATAAGAGCAATCATTCTTTCTTAGATATTATAAAAAACTTTTGAGTAGTCTCACAAAACTCTTAAGATTATAAACTTTTAAGTAAATTATCCCACATCGAAAAAATACAAAAAAATAACGAACTTTTATTTATAAATATGAGTAATCCTTTGTCATTGGATATCGACACAAAATCTTTTGAGTTTTCAAAAGAGTTCTTATATATAAGAATCTTAAAAAACTCTTAAACACTATAAACTTTTAAGTAAAATTATCTCACCTCGACATATTATAATATGATGATGATGATGGTGATTGAGTTCTACTCCGTATATATAAATAAGAAATATCCTGTATCGACAAATTATAGTACGGTGATGAATATTTATTACTCCGTATATAAATAAAAGTGATCATTCGTCCTTGCATTGGATATCAACAAAAATCTTCTGAGTCTTAAAAAGAGCTCTTATATGACTATAAACTCAATTTAAAATTATCTTACATTGAAATATTATAATTATAATGAGGTAGTGAAATTCTCTATTATGTTTGATTCCTAAAAAATCTTAAAATTATAAACTTTTAAGTAAATTATCCCACATCGATAAATAATTGTAATAAGGTGATGAATTTCTATTATATAAATAAGAGTAGTCATCACATAAACTTACGTAAAATTATCCGACATCAACAAATTATCGTTAAGGTAATGAAACTTTATATTATAAATAAGAATGATCATTCGTCTTTGGATATCAAACAAAAATCTTTTGAGTCTTAAACAACTCTTAAGATCATAAACTTTTAAATGAGATAATCCCACGATGACAAATTATAATACGCTGTTAGATTTCTATTATACAAAATATAAGTAATCATTCGTTTTTAATAGATATCAACCAAAAATCTTCTTGGTTTTAAAAAGTCCTTAACGAACTTTCACAATATAAACTTTTAAGTAAAATGATCTCACATCGACAAATTATAGTTAGGTGATGGTATTTTATTATATAAATAAGAGTAATCATCCGTCTTTGGATATCAAAAAAAAATCGAGTCTTAAAAGGGCTCTTATAAGACTAGTTATAAATTAAGTAAACTTACCCCACATCGAAAAATTATAATAAGGTGATAAAATTTTAAATTATAAATAAAAGTAATCATTTGTCCTTAGATATAAAATCAATTTTTTGAGTCTTTATAAGAGTTTTAAGTCTATAAAACTATTTAAAATTATAAAAATGAGAAAATTATATTCGTGGTAGAGAAAATGTTTTCATTAGAATATAAATTTCATATTCATATTATTTGCTTGAAAAATTGATGAATCTATTACATACTCTAAAAATATAAAACAATAGTGTGTGATGAAATTTTATATTATAAATAAGAATAATCATTCGTTCCTAGAATCAACAAAAATATATTTTGAGTCTTAAATAAAAATTTCTTAAGACGATATCCTTAAGTAAAATTATCCACATCGAAAAATTATAACATGGAGCTGAAATTCTATTATATAAATAAAATTAATCATTCGTCTAAATATTTAACGATTATCCAATATAACTAAGTTAGTTAACCTGCAACGCACGAATATTTAATCTAGTACGTATTATTCTCAGGTTTATTAAAATCAATATCAATATTATATTAATAAAGCAATAAATTTTTGAGCGATATGATTGGTCCAAGTTTTTAAAACTACTTAATTAAAAGTTTTAATATATTTTTTATTTTAAATAAGAATATAAGAATTTGTGTAGGAAAAACATCAATTCTACTACACTTAAGACTCAAGCAATAGCAATCCTACTAGACTTAAGATTAAAAAAATCACCACTATATAAACAATCAATTATCACCTCAAAAGACAAAAAAAATTGAATAGTGACCGCGTGGAACGTGTAACTGCTTGATGACTTTTTTTTTAATATTTATTAATTCACTCTCTAAAAATATTAGAAACTCTAAACATAAAAAGAAGTCAAATGGCGCTAAATCAAAAAAATGGAGAGAGTAATTAATTAAATATATATACACATACACACACACACACATTATTAGCACAGTGTAACTCAATTATCTAATTGCCCCAAAGCTAGACATCTCAACTAGCCGTTAGACTCATTCCTACCATCATCTTCTTCTTACCATATTTGCACATATATTATAGCTGTTAACTTATATCCTTCCTCAAATATTGTGATTGCATTATTGTATATATATATAACTAACAATCTCTTGTAATAGGCAACTCGAATTCATTCAATAATACTGTTCATAATTTTCGATCCTCTATTTTCCTATTATGGTATCAGAGCCAAGGCTCCGACTTCTCTAATAACTTGTCTCGATTCATCTTCCTCTGTTATCTCTGTTTCTCTCTCTCGAAAAAAAAAAAAATCATCGAATCATCAATGACGAAATCCGACGATGAATCTCTCGACTCGAAAACCAATACACCCTATACTCTCGTCCATGTCGAAAATCCGGGAAGCAATATTACTCAAGTTGTTTTCAATGGAAATAACTACGATGAATGGACTCGATCACTTACGCTTGCCCTTCTCGCTAAAGAGAAACTCGGATACATTGATGGTACAGTGTCGAAACCATCTGCCTCGGCATCCAATTTCGAATCCTGGAGGTCTACCAACGCGTTGGTCACCTCTTGGATCTACAACTCTATCGAAAAAAACCTTCGAAAGACAATCTCATACCGTCCCGAAGCGAAACAAGTCTGGACAGATATCAAGAATCGCTTTTGTCAAGGAAAGGATGCACGGGTCTATAAACTACAGGGGGATTTAATGGCTTGTCGTCAAGGTCCCACTGAATCCTTGATGACTTATTACGGTCGTCTCACAACAATCTGGGATGAAATACTGGAATATGATCCGCTTCCAACTTGCTCATGTACACCGTGTACTTGTGATTGGGCGACGCTCATGGATGCACGACGAGACAAAGAACGGGTTCGGGATTTCTTAATGGGACTCGATGATCGCTTCAACAACGCTCGCTCCCACATTCTCGGTATCACTCCTCTTCCCAATTTAAATCTCATTTATAATCGTCTTTTACAAGAAGAAGGAGTGAGTAATTTTTCTCAACACAAAAACGAACCTAAACCCGATATCATGGCTTTTGCCACCCGTACTCTTAATAACACCCCTCGTTACTCCGGGGGGGGGGGGGGACGGGATTCTAAATCTAGTCGTACACCAAATCATGTCTCTGCAAATGACACTTCCAAATATTTTTGTATTGCGTGTCAAAGGTCGGGTCACTCGCTTAAAGCTTGTTTCCGTGTGACAGGAAATTTTCCCGAATGGTGGGGTGACCGACCCCGTGACCGTATTTATATGAAACCCAACGATACGGACTTGAGTAAAGTGATCTTTGTTCCGGATGTGCGTGGACGGGCTCAATTTGACCGTAACAAACAAACCCCTACCGCTACTCCACAAGCGAATATGATTTCTGGTCAGGTGTCACATAATGTTCAGCCTGCATCGTCTTCTTCGTCGTTGCCTGCCCTTGATAATGTGGATCTTAATGCTCTTAATCCTTCCGAGCTCGCCGATTTAATCTGCCTATGGCAATCCCACAAGGCTGCTTCTTCTGATAAACTCCACGGTAACGTTACTTCTCTTCCTTTATCCTCTTGGATTATCGACACGAGAGCATCCCATCATATGTTAGGTTGCATATCGCATTTTTCAAATATTCGTACTATTTGGCCTTTGTCCGTTGGTTTACCCAACGGAGATATCACTACAGCAACTCGATGCGGTGACATACGTTTGTCATCTCGTCTAATTCTAAAAAAATGTTTTATATGCTGATAATTTGCATTGTCATTTAATTTCCGTATCTAGTCTTCTCTTGGATAATACCCTCACTATTCAATTTTCTCACACTTTGTCTCATCCAGGACCGTTCCTCGAAGACAGTGATTGGAGCGGGTGAGCAACACGAGGGACTATATTATTTAACGGGTGTTCGGGATGACACGGCCAGATCATACACGGTTGGACCCATTGACTCAGTCGAATTGTGGCACCGAAGGTTGGGGCATCCCTCTTCCAAAATTTCTAGCTATTTACCTTTCATTACTCAAAACTCTCGTTCTAATAATCATTTTCATAGTAAGACTTGCGACATTTGTCTCCGCGCGAAGCAAACGCGTGAACAATTTTCTTTAAGCTCGACTAAAGCGGACTCTATTTTTGATTTAATACATTGTGACCTTTGGGGTCCATATTCGGAAAATGGGTCATGTGGGTCTCGTTATTTCTTAACAATTGTTGATGATTTCTCGCGTTCCACTTGGGTCTATTTATTACGTCATAAAAGTACGGTTCAACAAACTTTATTAAATTTTTTTGCTATGATTGACCGACAATTTCAAAAAAAAAATAAAAGTTTTTCGAAGCGATAATGGTACCGAGTTCAAATGTCTTCTAAATTTCTTTAACACACATGGCGTCATTTTTCAAACTTCTAACATTGACACTCCTCAACAAAATGGTCGGGTTGAACGTAAACATCGCCACATTTTAAATGTCGCTCGTGCTCTTTTATTTCAATCTAGCTTACCCATATTTTTTTGGGGGGAGTGTATTTTAGGTGCTGGTCATTTGATAAATCGTACTCCGACACCCCTTCTCAATGGCAAAACTCCATATGAGATGCTATTTAATAAATCACCACCTATGGAAAACATTCGAATATTTGGGTGTCTTTGTTACGCAAAAACTCTTAATCGTTCTCGTGACAAATTTGCGTCTCGAAGTCGCAAATGCATTTTTATTGGGTATCCCTTTGGCAAAAAGGGGTGGCGTCTTTATGATTTAGACAATGGATCTTATTTTGAATCTCGTGACGTTGTATTCGTAGAACATGAATTTCCATATAAATCACTTCATATAAATGATGATGATAACACTCCGACCTCTTTTCTTCGTGATACTTTAACACCCGTCGACCAGCGTGTCCTTATTCATCCATCTCACATGGACCATACTGACACCCCACCCAAGACACAAGTTGGCCAGACTACACCCTCTTCCATCATTTCCGACCCCACCGGTAAGCCATCCGACCCTCCTGACACCACCATCTCAACCAATGCCTCGACCACACTACCCACTTCTACCACCGAGATGGGCCGTGGTCATCGCTTGAAACTCCCGAACTCTAAACTCAAAGATTTTGTTCAAACGTCGATTCGTCCCTCGGCTCACTTCCGCTCCACTCCGTCACCGTCTTCAGGTACTAAGTTCCCCATCTCTCACTATATTAATTATGCTAAGTTTTCGCCTAAACATCAAATTTTCTTGACGGCCGTGACCAAAAATCACGAGCCTAGCTGTTTTAAAGAAGCTATGCAGGTTCCCGAATGGCAAACAGGTATGAGACTTGAAATCGACGCACTCGAAAAAAATAAAACATGGACACTCGAGACCCTTCCTCCCAACAAAAAGGCGATTGGCTCGAAATGGGTTTACAAGATTAAATATAATGCCAACGGTACAATAGAACGCTATAAAGCCCGATTGGTTTTCATGGGCAATCGCCAAATCGAAGGAGCTACAACGAAACTTTTGCTCCGACTGTTAAACTTGTCACTGTTCGCATTTTACTTGCCATCGCTGCCACGAAGAACTGGATCTTACACCAAATGGACGTCCACAACGCCTTCCTACATGGAGACCTCCATGAGGAAGTCTATATGAAACCACCTCAGGGTTTTTATCCTTCCAACAATGGAAAGGTTTGTCGTCTTCGAAAATCTCTCTATGGTCTCCGTCAAGTGCCCCGTTGTTGGTATGCTAAACTTGCCTCTGCCTTAATTAATTATGGTTTCAAACAAAGCCCATATGATCATTCTCTTTTCTCCATGTCGACTAAAACAAATGTAATTCACGTCCTCGTCTACGTCGACGATCTCGTCATCTGTGGAAATAATCCCGACATGATTACAAAATTTAAAGGGTATCTAAGTTCATGTTTCCATATGAAAGACCTCGGCGTGCTCAAATATTTCCTTGGTCTCGAGATTGCCCGAAATAAAACTGGAATATTTGTATCGCAACGAAAATATGCTCTTGATATTCTTACCGAAACTGGATTACTCGGGTCTAAACCCGCGTCCGTCCCTATGGAGCTCAATCATCGATTGGCCTTATCCACGACTGATATATTACACGACCCACAACCATATCGTCGCCTAGTAGGCCGCTTGGTTTATTTATCTATTACTCGTCCGGAGCTTATCTATTCTGTCCATATCTTGGCCCAGTTTATGAATGCTTCGACCAAATAACATTGGAATGCTGCTCTCCAAGTTGTCAGGTACCTTAAGAACTCCCCGGGTCAGGGCATCCTCCTTTGCTCCGATAGCATGCTTCATCTCGACGCCTATTGTGACGCCGGCTGGGCCAGCTGCCCTACAAGTCGTCGATCTCTCTCTGCATACATTGTTTTCCTCGGCTCCTTTCCCGTTTCGTGGAAAACTAAGAAGCAAACCACTGTTTCACGCTCTTCCGCTGAAGCCGAATATCGTGCCATGTCCTATACAACATGTGAACTCAAGTGGCTCAAAGGGTTACTCGGTTTTCTCGGTATCTCACACACGGACCCTATACAATTACATTGCGATAATCAAGCAGCTTTATATATTGCCCAAAATCCGGTATTTCACGAGCGTACAAAGCATATTGAGATTGATTGTCATTTTATACGGGACCAGATTCAAAAAGGAACGATCGCAACCAAATACGTCCATACAAAGAACCAGCTCGCCGATATATTTACAAAAGCTCTCGGTCGCACTACATTTTATGAGCTTCTATCCAAGTTGGGCGTTTCGAAGCTTCACGCTCCAACTTGAGGGGGGGGGGGGGGGGGGTATTAGCACAGTATAACTCAATTATCTAATTGCCCCAAAGCTAGACATCTCAACTAGGCGTTAGACTCATTCTTACCATCATCTTCTTCTTACCATATTTGCACATATATTATAGTTGTTAACTTATATCCTTCCTCAAATATTGTGATTGCATTATTGTATATATATAACTAACAATCTCTTGTAATAGGCAACTCGAATTCATTCAATAATACTGTTCATAATTTACGATCCTCTATTTTCCTATTACACACACACACACACACACACACACACACACACACACACATATATATATATACATATATATATATATATATATATATATATATATATATATAGGTAGGTTTAAATAAGGTCAACAACTATTTTAAGGTCATAAGTTCCAGTGTTAAAGTTACACAAAAAGTGCTTAAAGTTACACGAGTTGAGTGATAAAGTTGCACTTTATCACTTGAAGTGATAAAAGGGCTGAATGTTATAGTTACATATCAATTTTAAACAAATGCAACTTTATCGTATGTCATCTGTAACTTTAATATAGACTTACTGACACATGATGACCTTGTTTGATCTCTACTATATATATATATATATATATATATAGAATTAGGATCTGGTGTAAACACACCAATTTGGTGTAAACACCCTAATAATTTGAACCATTGATCTTAATCTTGATCAACGGCTCAGATTAGATCTCATGATCCAACAAAACCCTCCTCATTCCCCACTCTTGCGCTTCATTTCAATTCCGTTTCTTTCTCTCTCATCATTTCCCCTATCTTCATTCTCCCTCTCTTACACTCTCTACCGGCTCATCTCCTTCCCAACTCCAGCATCTCCATCATCATCATCATCATCATCATTTAATTTCTTCAGTTTCATTCTAACAGTTCCGCCCTAATTGTTTCAGTTTGCTTCTACAGTTCCACACGCCCTAATTTCTTCAGTTTCGGTGAGCAATTTCTTCATTTCACTTTAAATTCTCGAGATTTGCGGTTGATTGCTGATTTTTGTGCGTTGTTTTGATGATTTTTCAGGCGAATTTCATCGATTTCAATCTTAACTTCACTTTACCTCAACAATTTATGGTATAAAACTTCGCATCCATTTTTTCATCTTTTTTTAGTAATTTTGTTCTCGATTACTGTCATTGATGAACGACGAGTTTAATTTATGCTTAAGATAAACTTTGCGTTCGTCCTAAATCACGTTTCATCATTATCTGTGCTCGATTTTTTGTGCATTTGTTTCTATATCCGTGTTTTAGATATTTTGGATATTGTTTGGCCTATGTTCTATGAATGCTACTTGAATTATTGAGGTTTGTAGTTCTATTTACTGATTTACTTGTGTTCTAGTTCTATTTTGCTGTTATTGACGAATTGTTGTTGTTGATGAATTTCGTCAATTTCAACCCTAGTTTCGCTTGATCATCATTAGCATTCGGCCCTTATTTCGCTTGTGCAGGACTTGCTTCGTCTGGTATAAAACTTCGCACTCCATTTCCGATTTTTTTTTTGTAATTTTGTTCTCAGTTGCTGATATTGACGAACGCCGAGTTTAATTTATGCACGGATGAACTTTTCGTTTGTGTTTTGTTCGTCCTAAATCATGTTTCATCATTATTTGTGCTCGATTTTTGTGTATTTGTATGTATCACAAAGTTGAACTCGTCTATTTGTTAGTGGTTGTGTTTTTTGACTTGTGAATCTGATAATGTGGCTCATATTAGCATGACAAAAATCAAAACTAAGATATATTGAACAATCTAGATATAAGATGTATGTATGAGCAGGGAGGACAAATCCTTAGCCTAACTTATGAACAAATACTTTTTAATACTAAGTTAGAGTGAAAGTTAGAGTGTGAATATTGAGTATGTTAGTTTACGATTTGGACACGTAGGGAGGTAAATGAGAGCATGGGAGTGGGTGGTACAGGCTGCAACTTGAAGAAATAACTGAGTATGCTAGATTGAAGGGTTGTTATTGTTTTCATGTGTCAGTTGTTTTGCTGATTTTAGGATTTTTAAGACATTTGTCTGTAAAAGAAGCTACCCCCTCCTTAGATGTGTATACATATGCATACCCAAGCCTTCACGTCCCTTTTTTTAATTGAATTACTTGATTTTGATTGCTGATGTTAAACTTGTATCGAATGTCGAAAAATCGATCAAGACTTGAGTTCGGTATGCATTGCATTGGCCCTGCTGTTTGTTTGTGAAATAATGGTATGCTGAAAATTGTTTAATATTCGATTAGAGTAAGCATTGGCTTGACTTCTCTTCATAGACTAATGGCAGGTTGAAAATCGATTAATAATGAGTTGGGTATGCATTGGATTAGGATATGCATTCGTCTGCTATTTGTTCATGGAATAATGACATGTTTAAAATCAATTAATATTGGACTTGGATATGTATTAAGATGTCTTTTTAGATTCCTATCATCTTGATTCGGGTTAGCTTGCAGCTTGTGATACCTTCACCACGGATGATTTTATGGGGAAAGCCGAGATAGATATCCAACCATTGGTCTGTGCTGCTAAAGTGTATGAACGATCGATACTCCAGGAGGAAACACAACTCCGAAAGTGGGTAGCGAGCAAAGAAAGTACAACAAAAAAAAATCCAGTAGTATTTATTTATTGTATCAATCAATTATTATACATCTTCAATTTTTCTAATGTTGTTATTCCAATGCTTACAAGCAATTATTCTTATATTGTACAACAGTTACTCCAACATGTATTAATTATTGATTGAATCAATCAATTATTCTTCTTCAATTACTCTAATGTTGTTGTTATTCCAATATTATAATCAGTTATTCTTATATTGGACAACAGTTATTCCAACATTTGATCTCAGATACTCTAACACTTTACACCAAGATATAAGATACCAAGTATTTCAAGCTATAATAACAAGTATTCCAAGATATAAAATACCAAATATTCCAAGATATAACACCAATGAGGTTACTACAACAGTTTCTGTTGACTACTCAATCACATAAACTCATAACTTGCTGTGACATACTCTTTGATCAAATAATACACAACAGTTTCTGTAAACTATCCGCTTCCTGAACACAAATTAATGCAAGATTCAAATTAATAAAATTAAAAAAGAACTAAAACAAAAGTGACAGCCAAGTATTCCAAGATATAACACCAGCTATTCCAACATATAACATCAAGTACTCCAACTATTATAACTATCGTATTATAAACATCGTATATATGCTTTCATCGTCTGAGTTGTATACTTGTATGATGTCTTCAATATCGTCTGAGTTGTATACTTGTATGATGTCTTCAACGTCTTATAGCCTGATCTCATCCATTTGACTGAGTCGTAAAGATTTTCGAGTGGGCCCTGCATATATATCATATTTATTAATCAACTACTCTAATATTTAATTACTCCAACACATATATTCAATTATTCCAACGCATATATTCAATTATTCTAATTAACACATATATTCAATTACTTCAACACATATATTCAAGATTCCAACACTTATATTCAAGTACTCTATAAAATTCTAAGATTCATATACTCAAGCACTCCAATTACTCCAACATATTTATTTAGTTACTCCAACACATATATTCAATTACTCCAACACATATATTCAACTATTCAACACATATATTCAATTCTGAGTTATTCATGTTCAGCTATTTCGTTCCAGAATCACATTTACTCTAATGCTCATGTTCAGCTATTCCAATATTAGACATCAGTTACTCTATGTTCATGTTCAATTATTCCAACATATGTGTTCCCTTAGATGATTACAACTATTCCAACTATTCATATAGAGAAACTAATGTCCAATACATATATTCAACTATTCCAACACATATATTCAACTATTCCAACACTCATATTCAAGTACTCTATAAAATTCTGATATTCATATACTCAAGTATTTCAATTACTCGAACACATATATTCAACTATTCCAACATATATATTCAACTATTCCAACATCTCAAGTACTCCAATTACTCCAACATATATACTCAGTTATTCCAACACATATATTCAATTACTCCAACACATATATTCAACTATTCCAACACATATATTCAACTATTCCAACATATACTATCAAGTACTCCAATTACTCCAACATATGTATACTCAGTTACTCCACCACATATATTCAACTATTCCAACACATATATTCAACTATTCCAACATATATATTCAAGTACTCTATAAAATTCTGATATTCATATACTCAAGTATTCCAATTACTACAACACATATATTTAACTATTCCAACATATATATTCAACTATTCCAACATCTCAAGTACTCCAATTACTCCAACATATATACTTAGTTACTCCAACACACATATTCAGTTACTCCAACACATATATTCAACTATTTCAACACATATATTCAACTATTCCAACATATATTATCAACTACTCCAATTACTCCAACGTATGTATACTCAGTTACTCCAACACATATATTCAACTTTTCCAACACATATATTCAATTATTCTAACATATATATTCAAGTACTCTATAAAATTCTGAGATTACCTTCAAGTTGATTCATTTTTCTATGTTGAAATAGATATTTATCATAAAGAATTCTGGAAGAATTCAAAAACCAATAGTTAATCAAAAATGAATATACGTGATTAATTAAATTAAAAAACGAATAGGTATTAAACTATAACGACATTACCTTCATGTTCATCAATAATAGGTTCATGCTCGGTGGAATCCATGCTCATCAAAAATGAATTTCGTATAAAAATTCTTGAAACCCTAATCGAATCAATCAACCTACGCGACATCCTCTAAACCACCAACATCGACGACAAATCGTCGTCATTATCAGCGCCGGAGCTTGAACGAATCGCGAGTGCAATCCTAAAGAATTCTGGAAAATTCATCAAAAACAAATTGCAATTAAATCAAAAAATTGAACGAATTTCTGAAAAATTAAAACGATTTGAATGAATAATCTACAATCTAATCTTACGATTGAGCAATAGGAACATACAATTGAGCGATTTTCTGATTAATTAAGAGTTTCAATTTGGAAGATAAGATGAATTTTTGAGAGCAAATTTGGGGTTTTTTGCAAGAAAATTGACATAACCCTAGACAGAAGAGAAAGAAAGAGAGGAGAGAGAAAGAGAGGCAGGTTGAGAGGGTTTTTGGGAGGGTTTTGTTATCTTCTGACGATTAATCTCAACCGTTGATCAAAGATTAGATCAACGGTCCAAATTATTAGGATATTTACACCAAAATTGGTGTTTACACCAAATCCCACATATATATATATGTATATATATATATATATATATATATATATATATATATATATATGACTGATGACATGACAGTGTATATGAATTTCTTTGATGACGTGACAAGATATTAAACCTTCTGAGTAATATAAATAAATATTTAAGTCAAAAGACAAGATATTCATTTTTAGATATTAACCAAAATATTTTGAGTCTTATAACAGCTCTTAAGGCTATAAATTGAAGCAAAATCATCCACATCGAAAAATTATAATAAGGTGATAAATTTTATTATACAAATAAAAGTATATTCATGTTTAGATATCAATTTGAAATCTTTTGAGTCCTAAAAAGAGTTTTTAAGACTACAGATTTAAGTAGAAGTATCACACATCGAAAAAATATAATGAGGTAATGTAATTTTCTCTTATAACAACTCTTAAGGCTATAAATTGAAGTAAATTTATCCCACATCGGTAAATTATAATACGGTGATGAAATTCTATTGTATAAATTAAAGTAATCATTCGTCTTTAGATATTGATGGTGAGATTTGTGGTGGATCCTGACATCAAGTAAAACCAACTAATCCTAACTAGTAGCTAGGGTAAGTCGGGTCGAACCAAGGAGACGAAAACGGTTTAGACTAAGGTTCACCTAAAGGCTAGACTAGGTCACAAGGAAACGAAGGAGGAGAATATTTTTGGGTTTGGACAAGACTAGAAACTAAGATTAATATAAACTAAATGAATCAACGAAGACTAAATTAAGACAACAAACAACTAGAGCAATAACTAAGATGAAGGTGAATTCAATATGGAAGAACTAGGATTAGGTCGGGTTCAAGGGTGATGAGATGATCAAGGGAGAGCAAAGGTGAAGGGGTAGTCAAGCTATCTAGGCATAATCAGGGCTCTCTCTCCAAAACCGACTTAGAGGCTCCCCGCTCTCGCGCAAGAACCCATCCTAGCACCATACAAGACCACACAAAGAAGGCAAGACAACATGCATTTGCAACTACAAGTCATACAAACACTTCATCAAACATGATCTATGCATACAACCAAGAAGCAACCAAAACTACCACCAACAACCTACACAAACACTTAATCACCCATGAAAGCACCCAATCCCCCTACTAATCCTAGCTAGAGGACTACTCACACATATCTAAACTAAAACAAGCAACAATTATGAGAGAACTTATGATAAAATAATTCATAATGAAAACTAAACAATTATCAACACAAAGCATAAACAAAGATTCAAACTTTAAATAAAAGAGAAGAAGAAATTATACCAACAACACAAGGAAGAATCAAAGGAGAAAACTTTGAATAAAATCAACCCAAGGAGATACTCAATGTTGTAAAGATTGAATAATCTACTACAAGTCTTCAAGAATCCAAAGATGAAACAAGAATTAACACTAAATTAAGGCTAAATGAAAAGTGATTAAGGAAGAATTAAGCTTGAATTAGTCTAAAGAGGCAAAGGTTTATCTAGGGTTTCATGCCTTCATAAATTACAAGAGAAGGGTATATATAGGGTTCCATAAATGAGGGAAATGAAACAACGAAGCGAGGTAGGAGCAGGGGGACGTCCCGGCCGTGATATGTGGGTCCCGACCGTGATGGTGACCCGTCCCGGCCGTGATGGTGATGATCACGGCCATGGCAACCTCAATCTTCTTCCTTCCTCTCGTCTCTTCTTCACGGCTTCCAACACGGTCATGTAGCCACCCGGGATGATTCCTCCTTACTTTTCCTCGGCTCTAAGGATGCCTCGTGACTTGGAATAGGCGCTTACGATGTAGAAATCGACTCCAAAAGTTGCGTTCTTGCCATAGGAACCTCGAAACACAAGATAACTCAAGAGAAGACATTAGTACCCCAAAAACCACTTCTAAAAGCGATTATACTATGGAAAAAACAAGTAAAACAAGAAGGAAAGACGATATAAATTAAGCATATCAACTCCCCCCCACTCAACCCTTACTCGCCCTCGAGTAAGCACGAACTAACTAACTAACTAATAAAAACTAGACTACTAGCCGAGCGGGTATTAGCGCACCCTACGCTCTTTCAACTCACACGAGAACACATAGAGGAAAAGTGCTCCCCGCAAGGCAAATGAAGTCTTGCGACAAAACTGTGGATACAACCGAAAACGAAAACACGGAAACACAAAAACAAACAAACAAACAATCGGTTGCATCCAAGAAGAAACAAGTACCGCTTCCCTCAACAAAGCGGTGAAAGAAACACCGGTTAAGGACTCAAAGCAAGTGACAACGTTCCCAAGCTAATAACACAAATCGATATGGACAGAACCCTAAAAGTATGACAACAAAGCAATAAAAACGTTGGTAACTTACCTAGGTACTCCTAATCTTCTAAGAACGTACTACGGGACGATAAGTGGGATGGAAAGAGGAAGAACCACGGAGTTAGTTGACACTGTAGGTAAATGAAGCCTCGCCTCTTTTAGCTATAAGCCAAAAGGGTCGTCCCATGCTAAAAAATAGCCTAACTAGTCCAAGTAAAAAGGTGGATAAGGTTGCAAAATGAGGGAAAACCGACCATTACCGCTATCATCCTTCCTAGGGACTCGGTCCTTTGGTAAGATCTTCACGATAACAATTGGTACAAGGCTTATTTTTTAGAGGTAAGATTTTT
Source organism: Agrostemma githago (assembly GCA_958450325.1). NCBI lineage: Eukaryota > Viridiplantae > Streptophyta > Magnoliopsida > Caryophyllales > Caryophyllaceae > Agrostemma > Agrostemma githago. The sequence goes on from OY288256.1 coordinate 51,445,499, forward strand.
TTTTGTGAAATGATTTTCTTAGCATTTTTTTTCTTCGTTTGTATTTTGTTTTTGATTTGTTATGCCTTTTCTTTTTCTTCTTTTGTGTTTTGGTTTGCCCTTGTGGCCAAATGATGCGACTCGGGATCTACATACATCATGACCCGCGCTTAGCGGCGCAGGGCACGACCTCCTCTTTGAGTATGCCTTGTACGTGACAAGAGTTCCCAAGTCTAATGTGCATCACAATCAAAATGAATAACCAAATAGATGTAGAAGTCTCAATAAAATGCAACTTATTTGTGGAATATGTGTAGAAGGTAGGAAAGTGGGTGAGTTGGGCGCGCTTTCCTTTCAAACCCACAAAAAGGGGAAAACTTGGACTAATAAAAACAATTTCGAGCACGGTCACCTAAGAGAACGGGACTCGGCAACCAAGGTCTTTTCACTCCGTGGGTGGTCAAGGTGGTCAATATGCAAATCTCGAAGTAAATCCCTAGTAGAGTAGGTAGACATAAGGTAAAGAACCAACAAAATTATTGATTTAAAGTTATTTTACTAGACTAAAGTCCAAGAATCGATTCATGTCACTAAAAAGGGAAAGTAAACACTGTCGCACTAGCTTCTAAACCGGGTTTTCGAAAATATTTTCTACGCTAGACACAAACTTTACAAGACAAAAAAAAATGAAACGAAACAAAACAAAACAAAACAAGATAAACACACCAAGAAATAAACAAACACCACCCCGAAACTTCCAAACAAGCAACCACATCAATCCACAAACTCCAAAAAGCTCCACCCGAGCATACACCACCACAAAATCTCCTCCAAACACCGAAATGGGAAAAGGAGAAAGAGATAGGAGAATATTACCGAATGGTAGGAGCTTTTTCGAGACTTGCGGCGATCAAGCAACCTACAAGGAAATCGGGAGGCAAAACACACACACAAAACAAAAATACGACACAAAGACTCAAAAGGAGATCTTTTTGGATTTTATGAAATTTTTTAAATTTTTAGGAATTTTTTTAAAAAAATTAGAAAAAACTACGAAAATAAAACTAAACTAAACTAAATTAAGATATCGCTCCCCCACACTTAAACCGAGGAATGTCCTCATGCTCGATCGGTGGTGTGTGGAAGACACTAAAAAAAAGAAAAAAGGAAAATAAAACTAAAAGTCAAAAATGAAAGTGAAGAAAGGGTAGAATGTGTCGGGCCTAGGTGTAATCACGTCACCTAGGTCCGAGACGAGAAAAGATATGGATGGGGGAAGAAATAAAAAGAAGAAAATAAAAGGAAATGAGAGGGGAGAGCTAGGTGTAATTAAGTCAGCTAGCCCCGATTCCGCCCGATTTCGACTAAAATCTACGAAAAAGGAAAGAAAAACAAAGAAAAAGTAAAAAGAATTTGCCAACTTGGATTTTCAATTGATTTCGATGTAATCACGTCAACAAGAATCGGGAGCAATAACCAAAGGGCCTCGAGGGCCACCACGACACTAAAAGCATAAAAGGAAGGGGAATAAATAAAGAAAGAATAAGCAAATAAAAGACGGAAAAGAAAAGAGAATCGCCCTACCAAAACGGTTAGCAACTCGAATAATCTCCATCATCTCAATGATCATTCTTGGCACCTTGCTTGTCTTTGTCATCGATATTCCACCCCTTCCTAAATGTAGTCTCATTTTTAACTATCGGGTTTGTATTGGGGTCGGGATTTAAGAGGATGTTTTTAGTTAAAGTAGTGAAGATAGGATGAAGATGTATAAGTGAATTGGGTTGGGTTGTGTGAGGGGAAAGGGTTGTGGGCTGGGTATTGGGTCACGGGTCTGGGCTATGAGTGAAAGGGAGAGGGTCACGGGTCTGGGCTGGGCTGTGAGTAATAGAGGGGGAGGGTAGTAATAAGGGCTGGGTAAGGGTAATAAGTTTTGGGCCGGGTATTTAAATGAGGGGGGTAGAATCATGGCTGAGTTGAGCAAAAATGACGAATTGGGCATAGAAACCCGTCCCGGCCGTGACCTGGCCCATCACGGTCGGGACTCCTCATGGCCGTGTGTGAACATGACATAGGTCCACCCCGACGCGGCCACGCGCGGGTTTGGGGAGGCAAATGAATCTCCATATGAGATAATGGATCGAATTGAAATTTAAATCGAAGTGGAGTCGCCACCAAACTTTGTGGGAGTTCGGGCCCGTTCGAACCCACTCTATGTCGTAGTGGGCCATGCACAAAATATGGCCCATTCCGTTGTCAGAGTTTATCGGGTTCGTCCCTTTGCATTTGATACCGATACCGACATTATCGGATACCGTGTATTGAATGACTCTCGTGTGCCAATGGTTTCGGACATCCGGAAACCATGGTTCTGAGTAAGGGGTGAGGGTACGTGTTGGGAAGTTCACAAAGAACACCCAACCCCGCCCGCACATTAGCGGCCTCTACTAAGATATCGAATGACGTTTTAATACACGCGTTAGTAATACGATGAATGATATGCAAACATTGTTTTACCTAAACATGCGAATAATTGAATGGGTTGCTAAGTCGATTTAATGCATCTAACATTAACGTCAAAGTTGTATTTAGCATGCGAGGTTTGTTTAGTATAATAAACAAACAATGAAAATAAAGTGCTAACAAACATGAACAAACAAGTTAGTAACGGTTTGTAAATCGAATAAAAGTTATAGATACGATGACATGTATGATTTTTCAAAGATAATTCGCGTGATGAATTAAACACGCGCTGACCGAGGTCATGAAAATATTTATCGAGACCTGAAATATGCTGAAAAGCCCGCTGTTTTGTAAAAAAAAAAAGATGTTTGAAGAATTAAGACGAAATAGCTTTTTTTATGTTACGATTTTCAGAGAACCATGCGACCCGCTCGAGAAAGGCGCGACTCGTGCAGCAACGCGACTCGCACGAGGCACGTGCGACTCGCGTGACAGACTGTTCTCGGTCCTGATTTCGCGTTGCTCATTGTACCCGGTGCTTGATTATAGGACCAATACCGAATACTTAGAGTAAAAAAAATAGATTTTGTAAGTTGTTTTGAAAATCGAAAAAGTAATATTAATTCTCTCCGCGTTGAAATCGTCATACTTTCCTTTTAAGATTATGTGACGATTTCCTTAGCATCAACGAGGTTGATTTAGTTCTTTTTATATACGATATTCGACTATAGAGTCGATATCGTATTTTAAGAGCGTTTGTTTTTGTATAAAAATTAGATTGTAGTAATAATATCGATGTTAGAAAAATAAAGTAAAAGACGCGATGATGACACGACGAGGACGGACGATCGACGCAAAGAAAAAGACGAGAAGAAGAGAAGGAGAAAGGAGAAGACGGGATTTTGATTCACCCTCAACCTACATGCTTTGTATTCTCGGGACGGGGCTCGTCTAACTTTGGCTTGGCCACGGAAGTGTTGAGATAATGTCGGTGAGTTATGGTGGTTTTGTCGTGTAGGGTGTCGGGTAGAGGTGGCCGGATTTTGGGGCTAAGGCGGCCCGATCTCGGGTTGTACTATCGGTTATTCGATGCTATGTGTATGTGGGTATTGTGTGTGTAGTTGTGACCGATGTTGCTAATGATTGTTGTATATGTGTGTCTTTGTGGATGTTGTTGATATGACTTGAATGTGTCTTTTGTGTTGTGCAAGGGGGCTTATTTATAGTAGAAGTCCCCGATTGAAGCTAGGAGAGATAGTCTGACTTGGTTGACAAGAAAGACTGTTTTGGATAGGAAATGCAACAATTCGAGAGGAAATAGGATTCCGTTTCTTGGCGGGAAAGAAATCCCATCAGGCTGAAAAAAAGAGTCACTCGACCGAGTGACTTCTGGTACTCGGTCGAGTGCCCGGTTCGGGTAGAATTCCTTCTAGAGATCGAATTCTATCTTTAACGGATTTGTTTAATACATTTTTTTGTAGCTGATTTTTTGTGAGGAATCTGACTTCGAATTGGATTTTCGAGTTTGCGTCAGATATTTTTGGCTCGGGAATATCTTTGACCGGGGTTTGACTTGGTCGCTAAAAGACGGTTTTGCTCTTGGTGTCGGATTCGACCCAATTTAGTCTTATCTGACTCGAAATGACCCACTGTGCCTGAATTTGAGGTTGTTTTTGCGAGATTTGCACTCCGTAAAAATCCCAAGCCAAATGCTAATGATTTCGAGCCCATATTCGAGTACGTTAAAGCATGTTTGCGTCCGATCATCATCGGGTGTTCTTTGGAAACTACTATAGACACCTATCGGCCAAGTGTGAGTGTCTACAGAGCCCCCACTCTGACTGAGGCTTGGACAGGGCGAAAGTCAGAGTAGCTACCAGACCAACCAAAGATTAAAATCTGGTAGACTTCCGATCGGGTCGTTTATAGTCCGTTAGACTCTACGTAAAAGGGCTAGCCAGCCATAAGATAGAAATCATACCTGAGCTGATGATGATAACTCCGTGGGGATTTGGACTTGTCGCATAAGTGCCGGGTGCGCTTATATGTGGGCCCATCCCATGAAAAATGCCGCCCTGGGTTTTCCGCTGGGGAGTAAATCGCACGGCCCTGCTTGAATCGTCCCTGTACATGATCATGCAAAGTTTTGCATGTAACATTTAGGTAGAAATGACTCACGCTGGGGAATAGAAATTTTTGAAAAAATTTTTGATGATTTTTTTTTTGAAAATCCGACTCCGAAAAAAAGGAATAAGAATGCTCGGGATGACTTGCTAGAGACTCTGAGATAAGGCCTGGATGCTAAACCGTTTGGGATTAGGAATCCTAAAATAAGGAGGAAAGTCTGGGTTTAATGCTATAAATACCCATCTCCTGTTTTTAGTTTTCTCATAATTCCTTCCTTCTAAAGAACAAGCCTCGAAAATCTTATTGTGGTCCCGATACTTCAGAGATGCAGATAAAGTAATTCTGAATCAAAATGGTATTACTCAATTGTTCACGATCCGTCAAATGCAAGTGGATCGTCACTTTCTGGATGCCTGCCTGTCCTATTGGGACGATACTTATCACGTTTTTGGTTTTCCTCGAGGCGAGATTTGTCCTATTCCTGAGGAAATTGCTGCCGTAGGTGGATGGAATCCCATACTTCGTCCTGCCACCCCGTTTTCAGTTCATGATCCGAGGAGGAAGCTACGGGAATTTTTGGAACTTTCTCACATGGAGGTATCCCGTATGGCGGAAGGAGATACTTTCTCTTTGATTGATCTAGCTGAAAAGTTCATGAATCCACACGACGTCCGGGTCAGGCCGGTCCATAGCCGTAGGGCCTTTGCTTTCTGTATGCTCCATGTCTATGCCTTCGAAGGTCATATGGACTTATTATCATGCATGGGCCATGTTCGACTTTTCACCGTGGTTGACCTGATGGAAACGGAGCACAGTCCGGCTTGGCTGATCACGGGGGAAATTATCTAAGGTTTGGATAACCGCAAAAAGGATTCGTCGATCCGTTTGACTGGGAGTACACATCTTCTACAGGTATATTATCTCGGATTTTTCCTGATTTTTCGATTTCCCAATTTTCGATTTTTTTTTCTTTTTTTTTTTTTAAAATTTTTTCGCGGTTTCCTTCTCCAACGGGCATCAATTTTTTCCTTGATAATCATATTTTTCATTTCTTTTTCAGCTTTGGCTATTCGAGAGGCTATCAATCGTGGATCCTCCCCTTAACGTGAGCCGATATCGCCCAAATCAAGTGATGACGAGGAGACGGACCATTGACTTTTCTCGCCACAATACTCAGAAATATTGGGACGAATTGTTGTCTTTCCATGGAGGCCCATTGATCCGATGGACCGTGCCATGGTGGCCCATTTATGTTCGGACCGGTTTGGAATCGAGAGATAGGGCACGATATCAGGTGATCCTATCTTTTAGGCAGACAATTCACCTTTACCCCGATCGCATACTTAGGCAATATGGTCGAGCCCAAAGAATCCCGGAAATTGAGGCGGTCGTGAGTGAATCTACTCAGCTGACGGATGTGATGTGTGACACCTGGATGCAACGGTGGTACACCCGGGCTACTTGGTCTGTTTCTAAGACTCTTCACTCAATCTGGGTATCGGATTCTTATGTGAAATGGACAAAAGCGGATTCTGCTAAAGCCCGTGCTGCCCTGAAGACTGATGAGGCCTTTGACCTGCTGCGACGAGAGCAAGCCAAAGATAACAGTGGCTTCTTTGACGAGGGTGACACTCCGGCTACCTTGGTTCGACTGATGTCAGGCCAGAAAGGAAATACTAGGACTCAAGCTGAAGGGTCCAGTACTAAAGGTCCACGGGGGAAAGTGAGCCCCCAGACAGACCTGGAAAGGAGACTTGGTCCAAAACTGGCGGTTCAGGACCGACTTGGTCTTCGAGACAGACTACCCGAGCACGTACGGGCTCGGCTTGGACCAGTGACAATGGCAGAAGACCCGCTGTCGAAGAAACGGGTTCGAGTTAAAGAGGTTCCGCTTGTGATCCGGGAACGTTCGCCCCCGCCCCGTCGACCTCGGGCTCCGCGCAATACAAAAGACAAGGGGAAAGGCAAAATGCATGCGCACTAGTCTCCCAAATTTTATTATCTAAGTATTACTACTATTTTTGTGGTTTGATTTTTTTGTTGTTTTTTTTTTGTGTGATATATTTTTGAAATTCCCGAGTTTATCGGTTTTTTAATAAAAGACATTTAGTGAATACCGTTTCCGTCTTTTCGTTATTGCAGTGGTTGTACCCTTTTGAGGGGTTGCCTACATATCCACGATTAGTGGAATCAAACTAAACGTAGTTCCAAACTTAGATTTTTTTGCAATTTTTCGAAATACATCAAGACTATTAGTTCGAGATGTGTGACGGTAGGATGAATAATCCTAACTTTTTGACTTGCTTATAATTTTGAAAATTTATAAAAAGACAAATCTTTATAATTTTTTTTGCAAATGACATTGAGATAAAGTTTCAGGGGTAGTAGCGTTTCAACTGGTCCAAATTGGTTGGGTTGACGAATTCGTTCCCGTTCAAGTCTGTCAGCATCACCGCTCCACCTGAAAGGATTTTCTTTACTAAGTACGGCCCAGCCCAATTAGGTTTAAATTTCCCTCTTGGGTCAACTAGTAACAAGGCCCGGACGGATTTTAGGACTAGATCCCCTTCTTTGATATTTCTGAGCCTAACCCTTTTTTTGAAAGCCCGTTGTATCCTCTTTTGGTATATTTTGATATTGTTGAGGGCCCGGGATCGCCGTTCGTCCAAAAGAACTAGCGAATCGTATCGGGCTTGGACCCAATCTGCTTCAGGCACTTGGCTTTCAAGTAAAATCCTAAGGGATGGTACTTCTAACTCGACTGGTTGGACCGCTTCCATTCCATGTGTAAGTTAATATGGAGTTGCTCCGGTTGCGGTGCGAATTGACGTTCGATACCCCCATAGGGCAAAAAGAATTTTGTCGGGCCAGTCCCGGTAATTATCAGCCATCTTTTTAAGTATGGTGACAATTGTTTTATTAGCTGCCTCTACCGCTCCATTTGTTTGGGGACGGTAAGGCAAAGATGTATGCCTTCGAATCTTATATTTTGCTAGCAAAGTAGCAGTTTCAGCCTGGAAATGGGTCCCGTGATCATTAATAAATTCGTGCGCGATCCCGTATCGGCATATAATCTTATTTTGGATGAATTTGGCCACATGCTTGGCATTCAAAATCTGGTACGACTCGGCTTCGACCCATTTGGTGAAATAGTCAATAGCCACTAAAATGAAACAGTGACTCCCCGTCCCGGAAGGGTTCACCTTCCCAATTATATCAATTCCCCATGTCGAGAATGGCCATGGTGATGTCATGGTATATAATTGGGATGACGGCATATGCTGTATGTTGGCGAAAATATGACAGTTATGACAGTGTTTGACATATAACTGGCAGTCGGTTTCCATGCTATTCCAATAATATCCGAGTCTTGTGATTTTTCGGGCTAGCATATGGGCGTTCATATGCGGGCCATTTCCACCATCGTGTACCTCGGCCATTACCTTTTCGGCCTGCGTTTTGTCGATACATAGGATGAGAGCCCCCTGTGCCGTCTTTTTGTATAACTGTCCGTCGTCCGTACGAATGAATTGGGTGGCCCACCTTCGTAGGGCTTTCTTGGCCCGGTTTTCAGCTCCCGGAGGATATTCTCCCGATGTTAAATAGGTTAGAACAGCCTGATACCAAGGTTCTGGATCACTTAATTCGATGTCTTGGATGGCATGGATATATGCCGGCTCGGATCGTCTTTCGACGTAAATCGGCATGCTGGTTAGATGCTCCGGGATATTTAATAAAGATGTTAACTTGGAGAGTGCATCTGCAAATTGGTTTTCTTCCCTGGGCAGATAAATGTATTCTACCTTTTGGAATTGTTTTTCGAGAACCCTTACTCGCGCTTGATAAGCAACGAGATTGGCGTTCCGAGTTTTCCATTTTTGGAGTGCTTGATTAATGACTAGGGATGAGTCACCGTGGACCTGGAGGTTTGTTACTCCTAAATCAGCGGCGGCTTGCAGCCCGTGAATGCATGCCTCGTATTCGGCCGCGTTGTTAGTCACGTTAAAGTCCAGTTTAATGGATTACGGGGTGTGCTCTCCTTTTGGTGATATTAGCAAAATTCTGACTCCGAATCCTCGGAAGTTGGACGCCCATCAAAATATAAATCCCATGTCCCCATGTCGGTATGGAATATATCTTCATCTGGAAAGGCCCAAGTATCAGTGTGTCCTTCTTCAGATACCGGACTATCAGCAAAAAGTTCTGCTACTACCCGGCCTTTGATGGCTTTTAACGGTACGAACTTGAGGTCGAACTCAGCTAGCATTAAAGTTCATCTGGATATCCTACCGTTAAGGATAGGCTTCTCGAACAAGTACTTGATAGGATCCATTTTGGATAGTACATGTACTTCATGACTGAGCATGTAGTGTCGGAGCTTTTTAGTGGCCCAAACTAAAGCTAGGCACGTCTTTTCGAGCATCGTATACTTGTACTTTTTACTGATGTAGTAAATAGCCCGTTCTTCTGAATCGACTGTCTGAGCCAGCATAGCCCCCATGGCTGTCTCGGTCGTTGTTAGGTATAACGACAAAGGTAGACCGGGTTGAGGTTGCATTAATAACGGCGGAGCAGATAGAATCACCTTGATTTTATCGAAAGCCGTTTGACATTTGTCGTCCCACAGTACCCGTTCTCCTATCTTCAGTTTCTTGAAAATGGGCTCACATACCATGGTTAGCTTTGAAATGAATCAGCTGATGTATTGGACTTTCCCAAGAAACCTCCTTATTTCCTTTTCGGTTTTGGGTGGCCGCATCTCGGTAATGGCCTTGATTTTATCCGGTCGACCTCGATGCCGCGCTGGCTAACGATATGGCCCAGTAATTTGCCCGATGTTACCCCGAAACTGCACTTTTGAGGGTTTAGTCTCATATTGTACTTGCGCAGTCGGGTAAAGAATTTTCTTGGGGCCGAAATGTGCCCGTTTCAGTCTTTGGACTTAACGATCATGTCGTCCACGTAAACCTCTACTTCCTTATGCATCATATCGTGTAATAAGGTAGTGGCGGTTCGTTGATAAGTGGCTCCGGCGTTGATAAGCCCAAATGGCATGACGGTGTAATAGTAAGTACCCCAAGGTGTAGTGAAGGTGGTCTTACTCATATCTTCTTCCGCCATTTTGATTTGATTTTACCCGGCATACCCGTCCATAAAGGATAGAAGGGCATGATCGGCCGTGTTATCCACCAGTATATCGATGTGTGGTAACGGGAAATCATCTTTTGGGCTGGCCTTATTAAGGTCCCGGAATTCTACACATACCCGTACCTTGCCGTCTTTCTTGGGTACCGGGATGATGTTCGCAAACCAATCTGGATATTCGGACACTTAAATAAAGCCCGCTTTGATTTGATTGTCGACTTCTTCTTTGACTTTGAGAGACCATTCGGGCCTCATTCTTCGAAGCTTTTGTTATACCGGCATACACCCGTCTTTGATGGGTATACGGTGTTCAGCTATCTCCCGATCTATCCCCAGCATGTCCTTGTAGGACCATGCGAAGATGTCTTTGAATTCTTGGAGGAGGTTCGTGAATTGTTGTCTCTCCTCGGGGTCTAATGATAAAGCTAACTTAAGCATCTAAGGTTCTAAAGGGGTTCCTACATTGATGGAATCGGTTTCCTCAATTACCAGATCTCGGGATTCCCTTTGTTCGAGTTGCTCGATTAGACGCGGAGGTAGTGGTACCTGTTCGTCGGGTTTCTCAATGCCATTGTAAGTAAAATTTTTGAAAATGTTTTGAAAATAAGACAAGTCGTAAGCAGAACGGTTATCGTTATTATTGCTAGCAAATTTTGAAAACAGCTCAAAGAGAGCGGCCATCTGATCGTTGGTCAGAGGCGGGATAGAGAGTGTTCTCGGGACAGACTTCGAGACTCCCAAAGGTGTGACTAAAGGAAGGGGGTGTTACAGACTCAATTCTAGTACTGGACCCTCTAGACTTGGACTCAGACTCCGACTCGGACTCTGACTCAGACTCAGACTCGGACTCAGACTCAGTGTCTGGCATATCCCTTCACCGGTAGTCAGCTTGTAGACTCGACCTTGGCTGTCGGTCCACTTGATTGTCTTTCTCCAAGCTCTCTTCCCAGTGTCAGCACCAACTTCAGAGATTAGCTTGGTTGGATGGAACCTGCTGCTGGGGAGGATCAGGTTCACTAGTTCTTCGTTGGGAGTCGGGATGACCTTGTCTTCCCCGAATAAGAGCCCCAGCACGGGCTCGGTGAAATTGAATAGCTCCGGGATGAAATTGCATTCCCGAGCCAATTTGGTCTCGAGATACGAGATGGTGGGCTGATAGAGGCCCATTTGAATAGCTCCGAACACTGGAGTGACAAACTTGATTGCATTTGTTCGGTCCACATGTCCCGGTATCATAGCGTAACCCAAGCCAAATCGAGATCCCCCGTCATTTAGGACTTCGATAATCTTTCCAGCCGGGAGATATGGCCTGGAAGTTGCTCCTGGTAGGTAGCCCAATTTCTGTAGCATCGTATCGATGCTTGTGGTGAAATAGGGCTTGAAGAGATACCCTTCTTCAATCATTCCCACGAAATCGAATCCTCGTGGGTGAGTCTGGCCTGCCGTGTTGCAGCTTGCCACAGTTATGGGGGTGGCTTCGAGAGTGACGACACCGTCTCGTAGAGGTATCTTGACTTTTCTGTGGAGAGTGGAGGATACAGCTTTGACCGCGTAAATCCATGGTCTCCCGAGTAGCAGATTGAAAGATGACGTGACATCGATCACCTGAAATTCTAGCCCTTTCTCTATCGAGCCGGTTATAATTGTTAATTTGACGGCCCCAACAACCGATTTTGGGCTTCCGTCAAAAGCCTGGATAGTTTGCGCCATTGGGAGATAATCGACCTCGGAGATGCCGAGGGCCTTAGCTGTCCTTAGGGGAAGGACGTTTACAGCAGACCCGTCATCGATCAGGGTCATCGTGAAATATTTGCTCCGACAGATCACCGTAATGTAGAGGGCTAAGTTGTGGGTCGTCCCGAACGGTGGCAAGTCGGACTCTGAGAAGGTGATGAGTGGGCCTTCTTCCTTGGATTTGCCCTTGAGATGGGGCTTGATGGTGGCTACCATTTCAGTTGGGGTAACCAGAGAGTCGACCTTGATCTGATCGGGGGCCTTAGTAAGCGCCTCTCGATGTACTTGGGAACTAACTAAAAGCTGCCATATGGTGAGATCCACTCGAGCCCTTTTCAGCTGTTTGACCAGAGCCGTATCAGTATTTGGCTCTTCAAGAGTTGATTCGGTCTTGGCAGGATCGGCGACGATTTCCGGGGCAGGACGGCTGGTAGTGACGTGGTGGTTGTTGGCCAAGGCTTTGCATTTAGCCTTCCGGACCTCTTCAGGGGTGATAGGGACAACTTCCCCTTTTGGTAAGTAAACGTCGTCTTCATCGTCGTTCCATATCCCGTTAATTTGTGGGACGAAAGGTGAAATTAGATGGGAACAGTCGATTACGTCTCCGGAAAAGATGGTATGAGTGCTGAATGGGTTTTCCTTATTGCTCGGCTTGTCTCCGGGCAATGGTATTTTCCCGCTTTCGATCAAGTCCTGGATGAGATGCTTCAACTTCAGCACTTTTCTGTATCGTGCCCGTTACCTCGGTGATAATGGCAATAGGCCTGGACGTTATAGCTTTTGGATCGTTTTTCGACCGGGACTTCCGGAATCGGGCCTATCGGTTGGATTAGGCATTTTGAAGATAACCTTTGTAAGGCGTGAGAATAGGTAGTCCCTATGTCAGTGAATACCCGAGTCAGAGTATTCTTTTTGGATGAGGTATCTAGTAGATTGACCTTGTTGAAGATGCTACGGGCCGTAGTTGCAGTTGCGGGCTTGCTGGAGGACGAACTGGCCCCTTGTTATCCTTTGGCAGAGGCCTTAGTAAGGCTCTCTAACCTCAAGTCGTTTTCGATTCTTGTACCCATTTCGGTTAAGGTGGCGAAATTAGGTATGACGGCGTACCGGAGATGGACCCGGTAAGAAGGGAGGAGGTTCTTAACAAAGGCCTCCACTAAAACTTTCTCGCTGGGCTTGTCGACCAGCTTCACGCTTTCGGCCCTCCACCTTTAAAGGTATTTGGTGAAACCTTCCTTGGGCTCCTGGGCGATGACTTCCAGAGTACGCATAGTAGTTTGGATCTCGGTGTTATCTGCGTTGTTCCGAGCGAACTCTATTGCGACGTCGTCCCAAGTTTTGTATTTCTTGGAATCAAGCCTGTAATACCAGGCTTTTGGGTGCTTCTCAAGGGAAGAAACAAAGAGATTCTTGAACATAGTCGACTTAACCCCCTTAACAGCCATAAACTCTTTGAAAGCCCGGATGTGGAGTACCGGGTCCTCAGTCCCATCAAACATTGGCAGGCCCGTCAAGTTGAGGTTGGCGGGCAATTCATCAGTCAGGGGTGAATATGCACGGGCATTCTCCGTGTGGATGGTATTGTTGGTTGTCGTGTGGACCTGTTCCTGCAGCTTACCGACCGCGCTGGCCATTTCAGCTAAAGGCCCATCAGTCTCAACTCCATTGTTAAGAGTTCCTTGTTCTACGACGCTTACCCAAGTAAGGATGGCAATCTGGTCTTCCCTCATTTTCCTCAATTTATCCTCTAACTTGACCAACGAGGCTGTCAACTCATCAATGGCTTCTTTCGTCATGGTTCGGGTGAAGGGCGGCCTGTCTGTAAGAATACCGCGTAATCAGCAACTAACCCAGATCCTATAACAAAAGTACATCCCGAGCAAGGGAAAAGAAGACTAGGAAGGAAATGACAAGGAAAAGACACCTAGACGGGTGACTTCTGAAGGGTGGACCTCCTTTAGAATCCGGCTATGTGGGCCGGGTCCCGTTTGAAAGAAGATTCATGTGAGACATTCCCCAGACTTTGGACTCAATTGTGTAAACGGGTCATCCTTTGTAGGAGTATGTCCTACGTAGGTGGGCCTCGGCTTAGTTAAGTAAGGCGGACTGGGATGGGGAAGAAACCCATGATGTAAGATCGTCGGAGTTTCAACGCTAGACCTCAGTGACTTACGATGCGACCCGACACTGCTAAATACGGGAAGTCCTAAGAAGAGGAATTTTTTTGAAAGACCGAAAAATTCGGGGGGGGGGGGGGGGAGCCCGGCTTTTTTTGGAAAAAACGGAAAGGCGAGCCGGGTGACGGTTTTGAAAGTTCAAAAATATTATCGAGTTTTGAAATGGGCAGAATACTGGCTAGAAATAGCCTATTTTGAGTAAAATCGTGAATCCTAAGTTCGGTATATGTCCCGGGTTTGAAATTGGATATTTTGAAAAGGATGCAATTTTTGAAAATGATGGTTTTTGAAAAACGACCTTAGAAACTAAGTAGCACATAGTCACGCAAGCATTATAACGACACCATGTATGCTCTATACTAAGTCTCGGTCGGTCTATAAAGGGTCTATACCAGTGTACATAGCCTATTCGAGAATCGGGGCGAACTTCCTAAGTCGAGTTGAGCTTAGAACATGCTGTAAAACCCATACGAATTTGCTATGAACACCTTTTGACATATCCAATTTGGACTACATCAATGGTATAGTGGGACGTCGGTCACCAGTACCGGCCCGGGAAAAGATAGGGTTATGCATGAACCGTAAAACTAAAACGCGTATTGTACTAGTCAAACGATTTCTATTCGAGTCTCACCCTGAGGATGCCGACGGTAAGTCACGCATCAGTTAATCCCAGCGGAGTCGCCAAATTGTGGACATGACATAGGTCCACCCCGACGCGGCCACGCGCGGGTTTGGGGAGGCGAATGAATCTTCATATGAGATGGATCGAATTGAAATTTAAATCGAAGTGGAGTCGCCACCGAACTTTGTGGGAGTTCGGGCTCGTTCGAACCCACTCTATGTCGTAGTGGGCCATGCACAAAGTATGACCCATTCCGATGTCAGAGTTTATCGGGTTCGTCCCTTTGCATTTGATACCGATACCGACATTATCGGATACCGTGTATTGAATGACTCTCGTGTGCCAATGGTTTCGGACATCCGGAAACCATGGTTCTGAGTAAGGGGTGAGGGTACGTGTTGGGAAGTTCACAAAGAACACCCAACCCCACCTGCACATTAGCGGCCTCTACTAAGATATCGAATGACGTTTTAATACACGCGTTAGTAATACGATGAATGATATGCAAACATTGTTTTACCTAAACATGCGAATAATTGAATGGGTTGCTAAGTCGGTTTAATGCATCTAAAATTAACGTCAAAGTTGTATTTAGCATGCGAGGTTCGTTTAGTATAATAAACAAACAATGAAAATAAAGTGCTAACAAACATGAACAAACAAGTTAGTAACGGTTTGTAAATCGAAGAAAAGATATAGATACGATGACATGCATGATTTTGCAAAGATAATTCGCGTGATGGATTAAGCACGCGTTGATCGAGGTCATGCAAATATTTATCGAGACCTGAAATATGTTGAAAAGCCCGCTATTTTGTAAAAAAAAGATGTTTGAAGAATTAAGACGAAATAGGTTTTTTTATGTTATGATTTTCAGGGAACCACGCGACCCGCGCGAGAAAGGCGCGACTCGCGCAACCACGCGACTCGCACGAGGCACGTGCGACTCGCGTGACGGACTGTTCTCGGTCCCGATTTCGCGTTGCTCATTGTACCCGGTGCTTGATTATAGGACCAATACCGAATACTCAGAGTAAAAAAAAATGATTTTGTAAGTCGTTTTGAAAATCAAAAAAGTAATATTAATTCTCTCCGCGTTGAAATCGTCATACTTTCCTTTTAAGATTATGTGACGATTTTCTTAGCATCAACGAGGTTGATTTAGTTCTTTTTATATACGATATTCGACTATAGAGTTGATATCGTATTTTAAGAACGTTTGTTTTTGTATAAAAATTAGATTGTAGTAATAATATCGATGTTAGAAAAATAAAGTAAAAGACGCGATGATGACAGGAAGAGGACGGACGAGCGACGCAAAGAAAAAGACGAGAAGAAGAGAAGGAGAAAGGAGAAGACGGGATTTTGATTCACCCTCAACCTACATGCTTTGTATTCTCGGGATGGGGCACGTCTAACTGTGGCTTGGCCACGGGAGTGTCGAGATAATGTCGGTGAGTTATGGTGGTTTTGTCGTGTAGGGTGTCGGGTAGAGGTGGCCGGATTTTGGGGCTAAGGCAGCCCGATCTCGGGTTGTACTATCGGTTATTCGATGCTATGTGTATGTGGGTATTGTGTGTGTAGTTGTGACCGATGTTGCTAATGAATGTTGTATATGTGTGTCTTTGTGGATGTTGTTGATATGACTTGAATGTGTCTTTTGTGTTGTGCAAGGGGGCCTATTTATAGTAGAAGTCCCCGATTGAAGCTAGGAGAGATAGTCTGAATTGGTTGACAAGAAAGACTGTTTTGGATAGGAAATGCAACAATTCGAGAGGAAGTAGGATTCCGTTTCTTGGCGGGAAAGAAATCCCATCAGGCTGAAAAAAAGAGTCACTCGGTCGAGTGCCCGGTTCGGGTAGAATTTCTTCTAGAGATCGAATTCTATCTTTAACGGATTTGTTTAATACATTTTTTGTAGCTGATTTTTTGTTAGGAAACTGACTTCTAATTGGATTTTCAAGTTTGCGTCAGATATTTTTGGCTCGGGAATATCTTTGACCGGGGTTTGACTTGGTCGCTAAAAGATGGTTTTGCCCTTGGTGTCGGATTCGACCCAATTTAGTCTTATCTGACTCGAAATGACCCACTGGGCCTGAATTTGAGGTTGGTTTTGCGAGATTTGCACTCCGTAAAAAGCCCAAGACAAATGCTAATGATTTCGAGCCCATATTCGAGTACGTTAAAGCATGTTTGCGTCCGATCATCATCGGGTGTTCTTTGGAAACTGCTATAGACACCTATCGGCCAAGTGTGGGTGTCTACACCGTGTTGGGCCTTTCACGCTCGTATAGCGTCATAGTGGGCCGTGTTTTTTTGTTCACTTCGTCACGGCCGTGAGGCCATCATCACGGTCGTGATACCTCCCGGCCATGTTGCCTTCCTCATGGCCGGGTTGGAGGGCAGTAGAGCTTCAATTTTGTACACTTTGCTACACCAAACATTCCGCCCAAATGACAAATAATACCTCGGGATCCAAAATTCCGCCCTCAAAAGCTTACAAAAAGCTCAAAAACCAACATCCTCCACCAAGCTTCAAAGCTTCTATCATCCAAAAACCCTTCATACATCTTCATTTTTACTTCAAACCTACCAAACAAACTCAATACACACCATCAAAAATCCCTCCCTCACATCACTCATAAAAACTCCAAATGACAAGAACTCCACAAAACACACAAATCCTAGAAACCAAACTCACACAAATACAAACACAAAAGTTAAAAAGAAGGGGAAAGAGATATATACAACATGTTGGTTATTGAGGAACTACGTCAAACCAAGGATGGTGGATTTTTTTCATTCTTTTCCAACATGATTGCACACAATTCCATAGCCTTTAAAGGCACGTAGCAACAAGTCGAAGGCTCTTGAGAAATCCTCACCGGAGCTCGTGGAAAACCAACATATACTCCAAGCTTCTTTATAATTTTGCCTGACGTCCCCTGGTCATCCCGATTGGCTATATTCAATGGTTAAAACTTATACTTGCAATCTTTCGGGATATAACCAAATTTACATTTCTTTTCATGGAACATCAAAGGAGGCTCAACCTTCCTTTTTTCCAATCGACTTGTCCATGTTCAAGTCATCATGTTTCAACTCACCAAGATGGAGGGGAATTAAAACCCAAGCAAGCGGGATTAATCACCTCCGAGCTACTTTCTAGCTCCTCACAATCAAGATTATAAAAATCTTTCAAACTTTCACACAAGGAATCCAAGTTGTTGACCACATCAAGAATTTCACCCAAATCATCCCCTAACTCGGTGTCATCAATGGCATGGACATACGACATGACTCTTCATTTGTCGGTGAGGTATTACCTTGAAGGTCAAAAACTAGTTTCTCGTCACCGAACTCAAAAGTGATCTTTTTCTTCTTGACGTCGATTAATGCACCAGTAGTGTGTAGAAATGGTCGTCCGAGAATAATATGGGTGGTTGCGTCCTCGGGCATATCGAGTACAAGGAAGTCAACCGGGATGAAGAACTTTCCAATCCTTAACGACACATCCTCCAACATTCCCAATGGTCGATTAAGTGAACGATCCGCCATTTGGAGTGTATCGAGGTATACTTTAGCTCTTTCATACCAAGTTGCTCAAGAATAAGGGAGAATGCTTACACTCGCCCCTAAATCACACAACGCCCTCTCGATTGATGGTGCATGGGATTGAGAAACTACCCGGATCCTTTAGCTTAGGTAGAGTGTAGCCTTGAATAAGATCACTCACCTGCCTTGTAAATGCTATTGTCTCTACCTTGTCTAAGGATCGTTTCCTAGCCAAAATTTCCCTCATGAATTTTCCATAGGCCGAGACTTAGGTAATTAACTCGGTGAAAGGGATGTATGTTCACATCTAATTTTTTCACAATATCGACGAACTTATCAAATTGAACGACCACCTTTGTCTTCAATTGTCTCGATGGGAATGGAAACTTGTTGTTGTTCTTGTAAGTTCATTAGGATTGGATTTTTCACTTGGCACCTCCTTTTCCTTTGTTTCAAATGCCTCATTAGGTGGAGGAAGCTTATTTTCAATCGGTTTTTCAACTTCCCATAAGACTTGCTCCTCCATGTGGTTCCCCAAATTTTCATTGTCTTGGTTCGGAGGTTCCACTTCTTTCATAGCTTCTTGTTCATTAGGAAACAAGGGAGAATCATAAAATGAACCACTCCTTAAGGTGATCGCGTTCGCGGTTTCAATTTTTGATGTTACCCTTTGAGGAGGTAATTGGCCTTTTTCCCTAGATGAGCTCCCCAAAGTTACTTGTGATATTTGAGTCTCAAGCATATTAACATGTGTATCTCTTGCCTTGTTTTCCTTTTGAAGTTGAGCATAAAATTCTTGTTGATTTCTTTGCATCTCCAATTGACTCCTTTGCATCTCTTGATTGCTCCTTTACATGTCCAACATCGTCTTTTGCATGTCAAAATTGGGTGTTGGGGATTGTTGGTTGTGTGGAGTATTAGTGATGGCTAGGGGAAAGCCATAGTCATGAGTTGGAGATCGGCTCCTTGGCTTGTTGTCTTGTTGAGCATTTTGGAAGCCTTATTGATTTTGAAAGTTCCCTTGAAACCCTTGAGTATTTTCCCGAGTATGACGCTATGACGCTATACGAGCGTGAAAGGCCCAACACGGCCATGAGGGGTCCCGATCGTGATGGGCCAGGTCACGGTCGGGACGGGTTTCTATGCCCAATTCGTCATTTTTGCTCAACTCAGCCATGACTCTACCCCCCTCATTTAAATACCCGGCCCAAAACTTATTACCCTTACTCAGCCCTTATTACTACCCTCCCCCTCTATTACTCATAGCCCAGCCCAGACCCGTGACCCTCTCCCTTTCACTCATAGCCCAGACCCGTGACCCACTACCCAGCCCACAACCCTTTCCCCTCACACAACCCAACCCAATTTACTTATACATCTTCATCCTATCTTCACTACTTTAACTCAAAACATCCTCTTAAATCCCGACCCCAATACAAACCCGATACTTAAAAATGAGACTACATTTAGGAAGGGGAGGAATATCGATGACAAAGACAAGCAAGGTGCCGAGAATAATCATTGAGACGATGAAGATTATTCGAGTTGCTAACCGTTTTGGTAGGGCAATTCTCTTTTCTTTTCCGTCTTTTATTTGCTTATTCTTTCTTTGTTTATTCCCCTTCCTTTTATGCTTTTAGTGTCGTGGTGGCCCTCGGGTCCCTTTGGTTATTGCTCCCGATTCTCGTTGACGTGATTACTTCGAAATCAATTGAAAATCCAAGTTGGCAAGTTCTTTTCACTTTTTCTTTATTTTTATTTCCTTTTTCGTAGATTTTAGTCGAAATAGGGCGGAATCGGGGCTAGCTGACTTAATTACACCTAGCCCTCCCCTCCCTTCCCATTTCCTTTTATTTTCTTCTTTTTATTTCTTCCCCCATCCATATATTTTCTCGTCTCGGACCTAGGTGACGTGATTACACCTAGGCCCGACACATTCTACCCTTTCTTCACTTTCATTTTTGACTTTTAGTTTTATTTTCCTTTTTTCTTTTTTTTAGTGTCTTCCACACACCACCGATCGAGCATGAGGACAGTGCTCGGTTTAAGTGTGGGGGAGCGATATCTTAATTTAGTTTAGTTTTTTTTTTTTTTTTTTGGTAAAGGGTAAGTATGTATTAAAAATATGGTCAATATACACAAAGTTTGGCTACGTCAAGTTACGTAGCCATCTAGCATCCCTAGGTCGTAAGGGATACTTAATCTTAGCCAGAATTCTATCACGAATGTCCGATTGAATCAGCTTAACAATATGGTGAGGCCGTTGCACCGACCCTTCTATCCTACACAAATTTCGTTGTCTCCAAACATGATAAATCATGGCATTGAACAAGGCATGAATGATGTTACACTGTAACTTCGATCCCCGCATCTTGGTCGCCCAAAGTAAGGTTCCAGCAGACGGAATACTCTTCTTCACCCACAGGCTCAGACTGACCACAATCTCTGAGCTCCAGGCACAACCGAAAAAGAGATGTTCCAAGCTCTCTTCATCACCTTCACATAAATAGCAACGATCTGATTCAGCAACACCAAACCGCATCAAATTTATCCTAGTGTTTAAAGCCTTCCTAAACACAAGCCAAGCGATAAAGCTATGCTTAGGAATGCTCCAACCACTCCAAACAAGGCGGGCCCACGAGACCATCGGTTTATGAGACCGAAGACCGTCATAGCCCTCCGAGACCCTATAGAACTCCCTGTTTCCATGCCAGCGCTCATCTACGAACATATGCTTGATTTTATCCTTAGCCTGACATATTTTCCGCCAAGCCCACGTGACATCCGTATTGGGTTGATAATCTCCCCAAGCTCTCCCCTTCAGGTATATGGAGTTCACCCACCGGACCCACAGACGATCCGGTTGATGAAAGACCCAGGAAGCCAACTTAGCGACTGCAGCCTGATTCCAGGTTACTAGGTCCCGTAGCCCTAGCCCTCCTTCCAGCTTAGGACAGCAAAGCTTCTCCCAACTCACTAGAGCCCTATTATTTCCTTCAACTCCGCCATTCCATAAGAAATTGTGACATAAGGAAATAATTCTGTTCATAACATAGGTCGGTATAATAAACACCATCGCCCAATAATTATGAAGCTGGGACAGGACAGACTGAACCAACGTCAGTATACCCGCCTAGGATAGCTTCTGAGGACCAATACTAGAAATCCTCGAAATGATTCGGGCAGTTAGTGACTCACAGTCAATTTTACCAAGCCGCGTACTTTGGATCGGAAGACCCAGATAGCGAAAGGGTAACGTACCTTCCACACAGCCTGAAAAAAGGAGGATGTCGGCTTTCTTGTCTTCATCCACACCTGCAAAAAAGGCATGGGACTTCCCAGTACTAATATTCAGCCCCGATGCCCTACTAAAAGAAGCAAAAGACTTCCACAAGAATTTCATCGAATCTGTGTCCCCTGTGCAGAATAGAAGTAGATCATCAGCGAACATCAAGTGAGTAAGCTTATTAGTTTAGTTTTACTTTCGTAGTTTTTTTCGAATTTTTTTAAAAAAATTCCTAAAAATTTGAAAAATTTCATAAAATCCAAAAAGATCTTCTTTTGTGTCTTTGTGTCGTTTTTTTTTGTTTTGTGTGTGTGTTTTGCCTCCCGATTTCCTTGTAGGTTGCTTGATCGCCGCGAGTCTCGGAAAAGCTCCTGTCATTCGGTAATATCCTCCTATCTCTTTCTCCTTTTCCCATTTCGGTGTTTGGAGGAGATTTTGTGGTGGTGTATGCTCGGGTGGAGCTTTTTGGAGTTTGTGGATTGATGTGGTTGCTTGTTTGGAAGTTTCGGGGTGGTGTTTGTTTATTTCTTGGTGTGTTTATCTTGTTTTATTTTGTTTCATTTTTTGTTTTTGTCTTGTAAAGTTTGTGTCTAGTGTAGAAAATATTTTCGAAAACCCGGTTTTGAAGCTAGTGCAGCAGTGTTTACTTTCCCTTTTTAGTGACATGAATCGATTCTTGGACTTAGTCTAGTAGAATGACTTTAAATCAATAATTTCGTTGGTTCTTTACCTTATGTCTACCTACTCTACTAGGGATTTACTTCGGGATTTGCATATTGACCACCTTGACCACCCACGGAGTGAAAAGACCTTGGTTGCCGAGTCTCGTTCTGTTAGGTGACCGTGCTCGAACTTGTTTTGATTAGTCCAAGTTTTCCCCTTTTGTGGGTTTGAAGGGAAAGCGCGCCCAACTCACCCATTTTCCTACCTTCTACGCATATTCCACAAATAAGTTGCATTTTATTGAGACCTCTACATCTATTTGGTTATTCATTTTGATTGTGATGCACATTAGACTTGGGAACTCTTGTCACGTACTAGGCATACTCAAAGAGGAGGTTGTGCCCTGCGCCGCTAAGCGGGGGTCGTGATGTATGTAGATCCCGAGTTGCATCATTTGGCCACAAGGGCAAACCAAAACACAAAAGAAAAAAAAGAAAAGGCACAACAAATCAAAAACAAAATACAAACGAAGAAAAAAAATGCCAAGAAAAATCATTTCACAAAAAAAAAAATCTTACCTCTCAAAAATAAGCCTTGTACCAATTGTTATCGTGAAGATCCTACCAAAGGACCGAGTCCCTAGGAAGGATGATAGCGGTAATGGTCGGTTTTCCCTTATTTTGCAACCTTATCCACCTTTTTACTTGGACTAGTTAGGCTATTTTCAAGCATGGGACGACCCTCTTGGCTTATAGCTAAAGGAGGCGAGGCTTCACTTTACCTACAGTGTCGACTAACTCCGTGGTTCTTCCTCTTTCCATCCCGCTTATCGTCCCGTAGTACGTTCTTAGAAGATTAGGAGTACCTAGGTAAGTTACCAACGTTTTTATTGCTTTGTTGTCATACTTTTAGGGTTTTGTCCATATCGATTTGTGTTATTAGCTTGGGAACATTGTCACTTGCTTTGAGTCCTTAACCGGTGTTTCTTTCACCGCTTTGTTGAGGGAAGCGGTATTTGTTTCTTCTTGGATGCAACCAATTGTTTGTTTGTTTGTTTGTTTTTGTGTTTTCGTGTTCGGTTATATCCACAGTTTTGTCGCAAGACCTCACTTGCCTTGCGGGGAGCACTTTTCCTCTAAGTGTTCTCGCGTGAGTTGAAAGGGCGTAGGGTGCGCTAATACCCGCTCGGCTAGTAGTCTAGTTTTTATTAGTTAGTTAGTTAATTAGTTCGTGCTTACTTGAGGGCGAGTAAGGGTTTAGTGTGGGGGAGTTGATATGCTTAATTTATATCGTCTTTCCTTCTTGTTTTACTTGTTTTTTCCCTAGTATAATCGCTTTTAGAAGTGGTTTTTGGGCTACTAATCTCTTCTCTTGAGTTATCTTGTGTTTCGAGGTTCCTATGGCAAGAACGCGGATTTTGGAGTCGATTTCTACGTCGTAAGCGCCTATTCCGAGTCACGAGGCATCCTTAGAGCCGAGGAAAAGTAAGGAGGAATCATCTCGGGAGGCTACATGACCGTGTAGAAAGCCGTGAAGAAGAGACGAGAGGAAGGAAGAAGATTGAGGTCGTCATGGCCGTGATCATCACCATCACGGCCAGGACGGGTCACCATCACGGTCGGGACCCACATATCACGACCGGGACGTCCCCCCTGCTCCTACCCCGCTTCTTTGTTTCATTTCCCTCATTTATGGAACCCTATATATACCATCCTCTTGTAATTTATGAAGGCACGAAACCCTAGATAAACCTTTGCCTCTTTAGACTAATTCAAGCTTAATTCTTCCTTAATCACTTTTCATTTAGCCTTAATTTAGTGTTAATTCTTGTTTCATCTTTGGATTCTTGAAGACATGTAGTAGATTATTCAATCTTGACAACATTGAGTATCTCCTTGGGTTGATTTTATTCAAAGTTTTCTCCTTTAATTCTTTCTTGTGTTGTTGGTATAATTTCTTCTTCTCTTTTATTTAAAGTTTGAATCTTTGTTTATGCTTTGTGTTGATAATTGTTTAGTTTTCATTATGAATGTTTTTATCATTAGTTCTCTCATAATTGTTGCTTGTTTTAGTTTAGATATGTGTGAGTAGTCCTCTTGGTAGGATTAGTAGGGGGATTGGGTGCTTTCATGGGTGATTAAGGATTTGTGTAGGTTGTTGGTGGTAGTTTTGGTTGCTTCTTGGTTGTATGCATAGATCATGTTTGATGAAGTGTTTGTATGACTTGTAGTTGCAAATGCATGTTGTCTTGCCTTCTTTGTGTCATTGTGTGGTCTTGTATGGTGCTAGGATGGGTTCTTGCGCGAGAGCGGGGAGCCTCTAGGTCGGTTTTGGAGCGAGAGACCTGATTATGCCTAGATAGCTGGACTACCTCTTACCTTTGCTCTCCCTTGATCATCTCATCACCCTTGAACCCGACCTAATCCTAGTTCTTTCCATATTGAATTCACCTTCATCTTAGTTATTGCTCTAGTTGTTTGTTGTCTTAATTTAGTCTTTGTTGATTCATTTAGTTTATGTTAATCTTAGTTTCTAGTCTTGTCCAAACCCAAAAATATTCTCCTCCTTCGTTTCCTTGTGACCTAGTCTAGCCTTTAGGTGAACCTTAGTCTAAACCGTTTCCGCCTCCGTGGTTCGACCCGACTTACCGTAGCTACTAGTTAGGATTAGTTGGTTTTACTTGATGTCGGGATCCACCACAAATCTCACCATCAATATCTAAAGACGAATGATTACTTTAATTTATATAATAGAATTTCATCACCGTATTATAATTTACCAATGTGGGATAATTTTACTTCAATTTATACCCTTAAGAGTTGTTATAAGAGAACATTACATTACCTCATTATATTTTTTTCGATGTGTGATACTTCTACTTAAATCTGTAGTCTTAAAAACTCTTTTTAGGACTCAAAAGACTTCAAATTGATATCTAAACATGAATATACTTTTATTTGTATAATAAAATTTATCACCTTATTATAATTTTTCGATGTGGATGATTTTGCTTCAATTTATAGCCTTAAGAGCTATTATAAGACTCAAAAGATTTTGGTTGATATCTAAAAATGAATATTTAAGTCTTTTGACTTAAATATTTATTTATATTACTCAGAAGGTTTAATATCTTGTCATGTCATCAATGAAATTCATATACACTATCATGTCATCAGTCATATATATATGGAGATAGGTTCACATAAGGCCAACAACTCTTATAAGTTCATAAGTTCCAGTGTTAAAGTTGCACAAAAAGTGCTTAAAGTTACACGGGATGGGTCTTAAAGTTGCACTTTATCACTTGAAGTGATAACAGTGCTGAATGTTATAGTTACATATCAATTCTGAAAAAAATGCAACTTTAACGTATGTCATCTGTAACTTTATTATACACTTAATTATATATGGTGAACTTATTCGATCCTTTCTCTATATGTGTATATATATATAGTAGAGATCAAATAAGGTCACTTTGTGTCAGCAAGTCTATATTAAAGTTACAGATGACATACGATAAAGTTGCATTTGTTTAAAATTGATATGTAACTATAACATTCAGCACTTTTATCACTTCAAGTGATAAAGTGCAACTTTATCACTCACCTCGTGTAACTTTAAGAACTTTTTGTGTAACTTTAACACTGGAACTTATGACCTTAAAATAGTTGTTGACCTTATTTGAACCTACCTATATATATAGAGTGAGGATCCGGTGAGTCTCCCTATTTAGATGAGTCCGTCCTTTCAATCTGGACCACACAATCAAACAAGATTGAATGACTGAGATTGCACCACGTCATTAAGGAAAAGAAAACGCGCGGAGATTGAATGACTTTCTAATTCCTCCTACGGACGTCATTCTTAAGCAAAAGCAAAAACAAAAAGCGCAGTTACCCTCTACGCAAGCCAAGAACCCTAAACCCTGAACAAAATCAAAAACGAAATTTTCTGCGAAAATCAAGAAGTGTTGCACCAAAATCAAGGACAAAGCTCGATTATTCTACTTCAAAAACGTTATCAAAGAATGAAGAGGTATAAACAATTTGATTTTTTATGAAAAAATTAATTTGCCGTGATTAATGTTTACTGTAATTAGCGTTTGTTAATTTGTTCAATCTTTATTTTCAAGCATTATTGTTCGTGTTTCGTTTTGATTCATGTATAATTCTTGCTGTTGATTTGCATTTTTTTTGCTCTTGTTGTTGTTGATTTTTGGTGTTGTTCTTGTAACAATTACTTGTTAACTAACACATTTTGTTCTTGCTATTGAGTCATGTTGTTCTTGTTATTGTTAATTTTGGATAATATGAAGATATTGAGCGATTGATTTTGTTATTTTCTGCGTCGTTCGTATTTCTGTGTTCGCTCCGAAAAAATTAGGTTTAATTCTTTATTTTCAAGCAAACAAATTAGGTTCGATATTACTATAATTCCTTATTACTGTGACAGTGTCACAGTAAGATATTTATAACTCTTTAATTCCATATTACTGTGACATTATTACTGTAATTCCTTATTACTGTGACACTGTCACAGTAAGATATTTGTGTTACTGTAATAGTGCTATGTTACTGTAATAGTGCTACTGTTAATCTCATGTTGATGTTACTTTGTAGTGTCACAGTAAGATATTTGTGTTACTGTTATAGTGCTCTGTTACTGTAACGACAGTGCTACTGTTAATCTCATGTTGATGTTACTTTGTAGTGTCAATTGATAAATGAATTTGACATTGTGACATTATAAAGATGGCAGAGAGGAAAATAATGAAACTATTGGATTGGTTTTAATTGGGAAGTTGTGTCCGGGTAGACTAATAGAAGGATAGCCGTAGATTAAGTTGAATCAATCTCAGCCTTTGATTTGGTTTAATCTGACGATTTAAAAACGTGGGACGGACTCACCTAAGATAGGTGGACTCACGAGATGCAATTCTTATATATATATATATATGTGTGTGTGTGTGTGTGTGTGTGTGTGTGTGTGTGTGTGTGTGTGTGTGTGTGTGTGTGTGTGTGTGTGTGTGTGTGTGTGTGTGTGTGTGTGTGTGTGTGTGTGTGTGTGTGTGTGTGTGTGTGTGGGTGGGTGGGTGGGTGGGTGGGTGGGTGGGTGTGTGTGTGTGTGTGTGTGTTTAATTAATTACTCTCTCCATTTTTTTGATTTAGCGCCATTTGACTTCTTTTTATGTTTAGAGTTTCTAATATTTTTAGAGAGTGAATTAATAAATATTAAAAAAAATTCATCAAGCAGTTACACGTTCCACGCGGTCACTATTCAATTTTTATTGTCTTTTGAGGTGATAATTGATTGTTTATATAGTGGTGATTTTTTTTAGGGTTATTTCATAACAATAATACCAACTATGGGGTGCTTCTTATATTAATACAAACTTAATCCCGTTTTAATATCAACTATCTTCTCATTAATCTCTCTTTATAACCAATGCCTTTTTTACCTGTAAAACCGGTAATTGTGACCTGCTAGGTTTTGGTGCGCCTCTTCTTCTTCTTCTTCTTCCCCTTTATATTCATCAAATTAAAAGTCATCCTTCATTATCAACCTTCAAAACCCTCATTGACACAATGAGATGTGGTTATTCATCTGGATC
The DNA here is from genome assembly GCA_958450325.1 of Agrostemma githago. Lineage (NCBI taxonomy): Eukaryota > Viridiplantae > Streptophyta > Magnoliopsida > Caryophyllales > Caryophyllaceae > Agrostemma > Agrostemma githago. The sequence continues at coordinate 51,472,864 of OY288256.1, forward strand.
CTCTTCTAATTCGTATCCTTCAAATGTCAGATTATTTTCTGCAAACGTCAGATGCTCTAATTTATTTACCACAATTTCAAAAAATTTAAGAAAAGCAATGCCGATAGGAGATGTCGAGTTCAACAATGGCGAGAGAAGAGTACGTAGTAACGAGAGAGGAAGTGTACAGAGTATGGTGGGAGGGGGACTTTAATTCAAAAAAAAATTAAAAGGAAAAGGGAACCGGCTCATCAAGTAGCCGGTAACTTGTTTTAAAGAAAGATTAATGTGGGGATAGTTCATATTAAAATGGGATTACGTATAGTTGGTATTAATATAAGAAGCACCCCCATAGTTGGTATTATTGTTATGAAATAACCCTTTTTTTTAATCTTAGGTCCGGTAGGATTGCTATTGCTTGAGTCTTAAGTGTAGTAGGATTGATGTTTTTCCTACACAAATTTTTATATTCTTATTTAAAATAAAAAATATATTAAAACTTTTAATTAAGTAGTTTTAAAAACTTGGACCAATCATATCGCTCAAAAATTTCTTGCTTTATTAATATAATATTGATATTGATTTTAATAAACCTGAGAATAATACGTACTAGATTAAATATTCGTGCGTTGCAGGTTAGCTAACTTAGTTATATATTGGATAATCGTTAAATCTTTAGACAAATGCTTAATTTGATTTATATAATAGAATTTCAGCACCATATTATAATTTTTCGATGTGGATAATTTTACTTAAGGATATCGTCTTAAGAGATTTTTATTTAAAACTCAAAATATATTTTTGTTGATATCTAGGAACGAATGATTATTCTTATTTATAATATAAAATTTCATCACACACTATTTTTTTAGAGTATGTAATAGATTCATCAATTTTTCAAGCAAATAATATGAATATGAAATTTATATTTTAATGAAAACATTTTCTCTACCACGAATCTAATTTTCTCATTTTTGTAATTTTAAATAATTTTATAGACTTAAAACGCTTATCAAGACTCAAAAAAATTGGTTTTATATCTAAGGACAAATGATTACTTCTATTTATAATTTAAAATTTTATCACCTTATTATAATTTTTCGATGTGGGGTTGTAGACACCCAGATTTGGACCTGGTGGCTGCAGAAGTGCCCAAAAAAAATACTCGATGACGATAGGACTGCAACGCGACGCGGGTTCGCGATGTTTTAGATAGTTTTCCTATAGAACAGATCAAATAAATTACTCGGGCAAATTAAACTAACATGATGGCAGCCTTAATCGTGTCGTTACGGTCGCATAGACACTAATTAGTGTCAATTCTGACACTAGGACCCCGAGTCGGTCCCGAAACTCGAACCGAGTCAGCACCGCGCCAAGCGAGCCTCGGGGTGCACGCCCGAGGCCCACTAACGTTCACGACGCTAGGTCAAACCGCGGGAGCCTTAATCCCTAAGTAACAAATTATCCTCCTCCCTCTCGGTTTTGGAAAGTATCAAAACCGTATCCTCAAAATCTCAGCCGCACCACCTGACGTGCCTAAGTCTCCCCGCGCCCAAGCCCAGGCGCCTGATCTTTGGTGCGCCCCAGTTCGAGCGCCTATATGGGCGACGAGGGCCGAAAACACCTATAAATGCCCCCCTTCACGCCCTCATTTGGACACACAACATTCAACCTTCTCTTCTCCCTCTAAACTCTCGCTAACGGCTCGCACTCCGACACCTGAGGCAAACGATACACTCGATCGTAGTTCCGATAAAAAAGCGACATCGACGCTACTCGTCACCTTCGAGCACTCCACTCGATACCGAGGTGCCTGTGATCGACTAGCTCGAAACTAGTACCCAAGTTTTGCCGGATTAGCCGCAGAATTAGTCCTTGGCAACGAAGCTCTGCCGGAATAGCCGCGGGAAGGTCAAACGGTAACAGAACTCTGTCGGAATAACTGGTCAAGCTAGGACTCTAGGAGGATCCGCCTGTCGAAGTCGTATCGTCACTAGGTTGCCATCTAAACAAAACTTTCCATACTCGTACTTTCTATTATTATGCACTACGACAACGCTAGATGTGGGCACTAGGCCCACAAACATCTACTAAAATACGTAACGTCCCAACTTCAACCGCAAACACCAAAACACACTAAATAGAACCGAGTAATTCCGAGATCCGTTCTCAAACTATCTATGCATCGTGTCCCGTTTAGTGTATACTCCGAGGGTGCAACTCCTCACTATGTGATTTACTTACATTTCGCATTTACAGTTTTTCGTATGATTTATTGCTTTTATGACCTTATAATCGCATGCTAAATCACCTAACACGGAATTCAAAACGTAAAACAACTAAAATTGAACAAAGTGATGGTCGGGTTCTGTATTAGTCCCGGTGCTCGCCTTACTAGGTTCGACGCATCTCTATTAATACCGAACCGACGCATCTTAAGCAGAATACCAGGTAAGGTATACCACAAGAATGACTAATATCCGTATTATCGTGTTAAAACTGATTTGCTAATACGTATAATACTAGTACTCTCTACCCTCCTATGTGCATCTTTTCATGGCCTTTTTGTCACGTGAAATAGCATGCAAAGAATGTAAACACAATTACTTCGACGACAAAACTTACTTGTCCTTAAACAATCGACATAGCAAAAGGTTTAGGGTTAAAACAACGGATGTTACAGCACTTCCACCACAACGAAAGAACTAGGATATCAGCCCACCGATTGATTAGTAGAGGCCGCTATAGTGCGGGCGGGATTGGGTGTCGATGTCTATCGGACATTGGCTTCCCAATACGTACCCTCACCCTTTACTTAGAATCGACGGTTTCCGGATGTCCGAAACCATTGGCAATGAGAGTCATTCCAGGCATGGAGTGCTTAAGGGTACAAGTCTTTATCTTTAGGTCCCGTGTCACTCAACTTTGTGCCGGAAAGGGATCAAAGTTGACTTGAACGGTTTTCTAGTCCCCATAATTGACTCGGTGGCGACTCCACAAATCGGCAACGACTTCAGTTCACTAAAAAGGTCGCCTTAACAAACAAAACGGCCTTTAAACATTTACAACCACGACCCGATTGATTCCCAAACGGAAACACGGGTTCCCCCCACCCGTCTAGTACAAGTCCGGATCATTATCCAAATCGAGGTCCGAAACATCGCCTCGTACGCGAGATCGGACCGGCCCCCGGCAGGGAGCACTACAAGAATACAGCTCAATAGTGACCGAAAATATCAGTCAGTGAGTCAAGAAAACGGTCGGTAATACCGATTACCGACTGCTTTTATTACTATGGCGACTGCATATTTTCGGTCGGTAACTATAGTTGGTAAATAAATTTACCGACCGAATTATCGGTCGGCAACTTTAGCGACCGCAACGTGTGGACGGTAAAAAATTTGGCGGTCGGAAATTACCTACCGATAAAACGGTCGGTAATATTTGAAATCGGTCGGTAACGTTACTTTTTCGGTCGGTAAACTTCTAAACTTGTACTCATGGTTATGGACATCCAAGTACCCTTGTTCGCCTTCAGCTTCCTTTCACCATGTACTCAACATAGAAAAATTTCCTGAAAATTATGGATGACAAGAGAAAGCTGAGTAAGAGGACAGAAGATCAGAATGAACTTCATTGTACAGGCAACAATGTGTTGAGCAAGGAAAACAAAGGACAAAAAAGGGGAGAAAAAGCTTACCACTTGTTCTTTAGAAAATGCAAATATCTGTAATTTTAAGAAAATAAGCCAACATTATATATACCAACCTAACCCGTTTGATCACATAAATGAGTGAGGCGAAACATTAGATAAAAAACATTACCGATTGAATAAGTAGAAGAAATTCACGAACTCCGGGCCTAAGGAAAGAATGATCCTCAAGATAGACTACCTGACATAAGCACACCGCATAAGGCTTGATTTTACGCGTAATTTTAAGCAGCTCGGTTTAACAAAAACTGATACTAAAAATTGACCAATACAATAATTGGCCTCACCGAGATCATCAAGGTGGTAATCAACGTCTTCACAAGACTTAATTGGATTAGATTCCTCAATGAATACTATACTAAATCTAACACTGAATAAACAATACCAAATCCCATCGCGTGCTAATGCCAAATTAACGTTGAAAATGGCTACTTTAGTAATTCGTACTGTATGAACTATGAAGCATACTACGTAATCCACTATTGATAAAGATCATCACCATAATCTCACTCACTCACTGATCAGTGGTTGTAGACTATAATACGAAGTACATACTCATCTGTGATGCTTATTTATTTCCCAACGTATGACGGGACAAATAGGGAAAAGGATTAGATGAACTACGTGCAAAAGAGGACATGGACTAAAAGGATTACATGAACTTAAAATGAGGACATGAACTACGAGCAAAATTAAAGAGGGAGATAAACTTGAGGAAATAGGAAGAAGAAAATGAAGAGGAATAGGGAGAGGCAAACCCAAGCAAGACACTTAAATATAATGAAATGTAACTAATCTTTCAAAGCTTAGTATTGGCCATACCAAGGAAACCTCTTTTGCTCATGACTAAGCTTCAAATAAACTAAAACCTCCTCCCTAATCTACTTATTCTTGATTAAAATCCCGAGTTTGCCAGCGACGATAACAGTAGTGACCATACCAAGGAATATACCATGCTCAACAATACCAGGAAGCCTCAAGATAGCATCACTAGCCAAATTTATATCACCTAAATCCTCCTTCAAATACAAATCAATAATATAATTCCCATTATCAGTAACAAAAGGCACATCATCACCAAATACATCATTTTCAGTCATTTTTGTTCTAAGTTTAACAACACAACCTTTATCCCGAAACAAAATCTTCAACCTTTGAGTATAAAATTTCCAACAAAATGGGACAACTTCAACTGACAATGCAACAAATTTAATTTGACCCCTAAACCCTACTCCAATAACTATCTAATTTAACCCTAACCAACCAATTAAGCTAACCTAACATATAATTAAATCATTTTACCAACTTCAACAATTAGAAAACTAAACTTTTTGTCAATAATTAATCAACAATTAACAATTAATCTAATTTAACCCTAAATTAAACTAAAATCTAATTTAACCCTAAAGCTAATTAAACCCTAATCTAACAAACAAATTTACTCTAAATTAAACTGACCTAGGTTGAATTCATCAAACATATATATAACAATAATAAAGCAAAACTAAACAACAAACTCAATTAAAAATCATACCCTAACTTGAAATTGGGGATTTTCAGGAAAAGGGAGGAGGTCCAGCGAACGGCTGGAACGGCGGCCGGCGAAGAAGAGGTCCGGCGATGGGTCGGTGTCCGGCGAAGATGTCGTCCGGCGAGGGGAGAGGGGTTTAGGGATGGGTCGCGAAGGGGAGGGAGGATAAGGGTGTTCGGTTTTTTTTTAAAACAAATGCGAATGAACCATGAATGAAAGCTGGGGTTAATGGAAAGTAGGCACCGACCGACAGGATTTCGGTCGGTAAATTTTACCTGTCGGTCGGTAATTTCGGTGTATACCGACTGATTGGCCAATTTCCCGACTGCTTTATTTTCGGTCGGTAAATTACCGACTGAAATTCTTATTACCAACTGTTCGCGGTCGGTATATCTAATTACGGACTGTTGTTTTGGCGGTCAGTATATATCGGTTGCTAAGCTCCGTTTTCTTGTTGTGGAGGGGGCCGCGTGGGCGGCCGCCGCCACACGTTGAAAACCGGGCCGGTCCCGCGCGGGGCGTGCTGGGCGGTGTGGACGTCCACAGTTTGGCGACTCCGCTGGGGACTTGGAAACAAGTTTCCAGTGGTGGTGTAACTTAAACGAGGTCGGTGAAGCTCGTCTCTTAGTTCCTAGTTGTGGTCACTACAGGTTTTGGCCCTAAAAAGCCCACCCTAACCGATATCAGGACCAATCGACCTCTTCGCGGTAAGATCTTTAGGGACACGCGGAGAGATCCTCGATTGACGCTCCGACCGCCTAACGCGTACCCCGCGGGAATAATAAGCGGATAGTTCCGAACGGACGGTATGACACTCGTCTCCCCAGATCATTGTCAATGCCTAAGTAAAGACTATTCGTGGGCGGTAGCCTACCCTAAACATACCCGAGTCTGAATCCTGCATGAGTGTATGCATTCCTAGTTATGTGTAGCGTGTTTGAACAATCCAACCCAAATAAAACACTAAAATCCGGATTCAACCACGCCAACATATTCAACCACACTCAATTCCGTTTTCGAAAAATATCTCATCTTTCCAAAACAATTTCTGAAACACCGATACTCCGGTCAAGTCATGATTTCTAAAAGAAAAAAAAAACATTTTGAGACGCCGTTGTCATGGCAAATTTTACACTCAACGCTTTAAAAAAAAAGAAATATATTTTCAAATGCCGTCACATGGCTAAAATAAAACCCGTCAAAACAACAAACACCGTTAATACTACCGAAACTCCCAATTAATGGGATCAAGGCACACCAAACGGTTACACTTTATTTTCAAAAAAGAAAAGTTTTTTTGCACACATACCGTTAACACAACCGAAGCTTCAATTAATGAAGTCAAGGAATCCAAAACGGTTACATTCTCGAAACACTTTTCACAACACACCACCATCCATCGACGAATACAATTTATTGCAACCGACAAACGTGCTCGTTTTAAAGAAGAAAAAAACAAGTTTTCTAAAAAACACTATTCACTACCTAAACCCTCGACAAAGATTTAGTCACACCTTTAAAGCATCACACAGACCCACTATCGAACTAGCTAATTAATAGTAGTCTTGATAAAAATGTCACTTCGTTACTTTCAAAACCGGTCCCCCTAAGGACCGTGTTCATTTCAAAAAAAAGAGAAAAACATTTACTATCATCGGATTCCCAACACAAACGTAGCAAAGCACATTTCACATCACCAACGATGTTATCACACCGCCGTCACCCTAATTTTACAAAATCAGCTTTCGAAGAAAAAGACTTTCCTCTGCGAGTATCGGTCGTTTTCAAAAAATATAAAAATTCTTTGATCTTGAGCCGGGATCGCGATCAATTCCTTACGTCGTACAACCGTGTGTTTAACTGTCCGTGTTAGTTACTAGGATCGCCTCTACTCGAGAAGTCCTCTTTAAACCTACGAGGTTTGTGTCAAATCGTCTCATTACAGAGATTTAAAACTCATTAGGCGTCCCGCCGAGTACACCGAGAGTCTAAAACACCTGAGTCCCTAAATCAGTGACCGCACGCATCCGCAAGTCAAGGGTATCATTTCCGCGTCGCTCGGACAAGAGCATTCCTCGAGTCCCTAAAATGTCTGGTCAATTTAGCCTCACCTTTAGCCCTGTTTCGCAAATCTAGAAATGTCTTCCAGCGACAACACCGAACCACCCAACGCAATGTTAGGGCTTGTTAAGGAACTTCAAAATAACCTGGCCCAGATAAACGACACCCATAACAGCATCTTACTACAGCTCGGCAGGCTGGAAGACACGGTCAATGGGACCCGAAACACCTCTGGGGAGGAGGAGGAAGAGAAACCTATCATCCCTAGAGAAAAGATGAGATTAGGGCCGGATAGGTTCGTTCCGCCCTTGGAGGCCGTCCCTTTAGAAGCCTTACAGACCTAGGCATGACTTATGCCGAGGCCCTTAGAATTGCCAACGAGGAATGGCAGCTATCCCAGCTCGTCCCTACCCCAGATCCACCTCGTGAAGCCCGAGGGGCGGATTGGGATCCCAGCGCCTATTGCCTCTATCATCAGGGGAGGGGACACGATACTGAGGACTGTGACCACCTCAAACACGACATCCAGGACCTGGTGGATGCCGGAACCTCCCCCTAGTAACGAAGCAGACGCTACAACCCGTTAACAATGGGGCTAGCAGCGAAACAATCGCGTCTGTGGTAGTGAAAACCAGAGGCACCATCAAGGTGTTATTCCCCGGGGGAAGCCTCGATGCCTAGAGGCATGACCGGTCCTAGTCTGAGTCTAGTTCATCATAGGGCCCGGGCTTACTAGTAATCATAAAGTTTTCTTATCAAGTCCAGGGAGGCGCGAGGAACGTGTCCTCCACCTCCCCTAAAAAAAATCATGGGCGCATAGCCCATCTACTATTATCAATAAAACAATCTTCTTTTTTACAAACATGCCTCGACAATCGTTCAACAATTTACTTTAAACGCTTAGAAACTCGATTTTGTGCCAATTATCGATAGCAACTGACTAAAACGTGAGGGCTACAACGAACGGCCCACTTAGCCTCCTCCTAGACAAGAACTCGGAAACAACGGCCCTGGACTTAACCCATCGTTGACCCCATCACCCAAACAACAATAAACCTGCGACGACCGGACCTTCATCCAACTAAACTTTCCCAACGCGACCCTATACAAGGCCTGCCTAATAGGTCAAAGCGGTCGTGTCTCTAGGAGTCAGAAACCTTAGAGTACACGAAGATTCATCCTTAGTAGTCAACCAAGCCACGGGAAACTGGAAGGTTTATAGCGAAAGCCTAACCCCATACCAAACCAAAGTAGAAACGATATCCCGGGAATTCACCGAAATCGACTTCATACACATACCCCGCGAGGAAAACCATTTCGCTGACGCATTATCCAAACTAGCCTCACTAGTAAACATGCCTGATCACCTATTCTCTATGCCCATCTGCGTAGAAAGAAGCGAACAACCGGCCTACATCCATAGCCTCAAAACCGATGACATCTCCGAAGAACCTTGGTATAAAGCAATCCTAGACTTTAAAACCCACGGGTCATATCCACCCAACACTAACGCCATGAACAAAAGAGCCCTACGAATGCAAGCCACCCATTACGTCTTGAATCAAGGATTACTATACAAACGAACCCCACAAAGAGTCCTCCTCAGGTGCATAAACAAAAACCAATCTGAGAAAGTCATGGAAGAGATACATGACGGAGAGCGCGGACCCCACATGAGTGCACACTTACTAGCCCGAAAGATAATGAAACTGGGCTATTACTGGATTACCTTAGAGGCAGATTGTCGACACCATGTCCGACACTGTCACAATTGCCAAATATTCGCTAACGTCCAACACCTATCCCCATATCCTCTACACACCATAGCCACACCCTGGCCTTTCTCTACTTGGGGAATAGACATCATAGGAAGAGTACACCCATCCGAGACCGGTGGACACTGTTTTATACTAGTGGACGTCGATTATTTCACTAAATGGGTAGAAGCCTCCTCTTACACCGTACTGACCTCAAAACAAGTAGTCAAATTCTTACAAAACAACATCATCTGCCGCTACGGCATACCTTATGAGATCATCAGTGACCAGGGGGCTCACTTCAGGGCCGCCACCCAGAAACTCCTCGACAAATACAAAATCCAAAGACACAAGTCATCACCCTATAGACCACAAACAAACGGGGCCGTAGAGGCAGCCAACAAAACCATAACCACAATCCTTTAGAAAATGATAGACAATTACCGAGATTGGCCAAACAAAATCCCCTTCGCCTTATGGGGATACCGCACATCCTATAGAACACCCACTGGAGCCACACCATATTACCTAACCTACGGTTCCGAAGCCGTACAAACCGTAGAGCTAGAAATACCGTCACTAAGGATATTAGCCGAGAGCGGTATTCCCGAAGAGGAATGGAACCAAAAACGGTATGACGAGCTAGTACTCCTAGACGAGCGTAGGATACATGCCTTATCCAACGTACAAGCCTACCAACAACGTATCCAACGAGCCTTTAATAAGCGAGTGAAATCTCGAAACATACAAGAGGGAGATTTAGTAATCAAATCCATTAGAGCACCCCTTCCCGTCGACCCTAGAGGGAAATTCAAACCAAACTGGGCGGGCCCTTACCTCGCCAAGAAAATACTCTCCGGTGGCGCAGTGATCCTCACCGACCTAGACGGTCAAGAATTCTCAACCCCAACCAACATGGATCAACTCAAACGATATTACCCATAGACACCCTGCCAACCACATCCCAACCTCCGACTTAAGGGGGAAGCAAAAAAAAAACACAAACAAAACAAAATAATTAATCAAGTTCGCATCGATAATTGGCATAGACGAGTCTAAAGCAAACTCACTCACATTTTTTTAAAAGAACTACGAACATGGTTTGATTCCGTCCAAAAGCGGATACGTTAGCAACCCTTCCCCAGGTACAACCAAACAACTAAACAAAACAAAATCGATTAATCGATTCATGAATGAACCGGGATTCTTCCTACGACCCGATCAATGAGTGAGTTAAAATGACGAAGCACAAACGACGAGCCGAGGACGGGGTGAAAACCCGAAAGGGCGCCCCGGGCAAAATGAAGAGACGAGTTGCAAGCCGTCGTAAAAAAAAATATGATGAGCCGAGGACGGGGTGAAAACCCGAAAGGGCACTCCGGGCAAAAGGAAGAAACGAGTTGCGAGACGTCAAAAAAACGAGACAAAACAAAAAAAAAAGAGCAAAGAAAAAAATAAAACAAAAAGGTGAGCCGAGGATGGGGTGAAAACCCGAAAGGGCGCTCTGGGTAAAATGAAGAATCGAGTTGCGAGCCACCACAAAAAAAAAAAAAAAAGAAAAAAATAATAAATGTGCTTCTCAATAAAAACAAAACTGGTTAAATCGAGCCTTTGTCGAGGCTTCTACATCAAGCATCCAAAATCCGGACATCCCGGAAAACAACAACCTATCCAATTAATACAACATAGTACTAAACGGCTGGGCTCTACCGGTCCAACTTTTCCTCACCCTTACCATCCGGGTGTGACTGCTTGCGTTCTTCCTCCTCGATTTTTTGAAACCAAGCTTCTAACACCCTATCCAAACGTGAGTCCAGCAAATCCCACTTTCTTTGCTCTTTCACAGCCTTAATATGCGTCTCATCGGTCTTGACCCGTTCAGATGAACTGACTAAACTAGGATCGGTCCCACTGTCTTTGGATAGGCACTTAATAACGGTTTCTCGAGTCTCCTCTTCGCCTATTAGCGGCACTGTCTTCCTAACTTTTGAGTCGGTCTGTCCTAACGGGTGTTCACGAACCCTCTTCCGAACGGAAGTATTGTCGGTCGGCCGAGCAACGGGATGCAAGAACTTCTGCTCCCAAGACACCCTGAAACCCCTAAGCAAGTCCTCGGTCCATAGATCAGAACTGGAAACAACTTTAGCATCATCTGGAATAGAGGGTCGCACACCCATCTGATTAGACAACATGCTCGGGTAAATATAGACTTGATCCCTCATGGATAGTAGTAGCAAAGCTCAGGTCGAAAACGAAAATGGAAACCCAACACGCCCACTAATATTCCACCACGGGATAGACCACCTGATGACAACATCTCCCATAACCAAATAGGAAAGCCAATCCTTCTCTTCGGGACTTTTGCTCCACACCAACACCATCTTTCGGCCCGTGAAACCCCTGTAGTTGTAATCTTTGAAACACCGGAGAGGGTTGATTAAACCGAGTCGCTCTTGCAACCAAACCTGTACAAAAACATGACGAAGCATCGCACCTCCAAAGCCAAAGCAACCACAAAACAAATAAAATCAAGCCACAAAAACATAACAAAAAAAACAAATCAACACACCTGTAGGTTAATCCTAGAACCCCGAGAAGGTGTCCCCTGTACCCGAACACCAGCATCAAGACCAAAAACAAGCTCACCCAAAATAAGCAAAGAGGGTGATCGTCCATGTTCCATAGCCGTTACCACATCCAAAACGCAAGGATTACCCCAACCTTCACGCGACCGCGCGTCCTCAAAAAGATAATAGCAAGCTATAGCAATGGTAAAAGCACGCCTACATGCAAAGGCCGAAACATAATGAGAGCCAACCCGAGAGAATGTCCTAGAAAGCAACTCTAAGTTAAGACCATCCGCACCAAAATAGCCTTTAGCCTCCTCTAATGAAGAAAGGTCCAAAAAGTGGTAAAACCGCTCCACATAAGCATCATCCCCACAAGGCACACAAGGTCGAACTGAGCACCACCCGCCTATAGCATCTATCTCTTCGGGCAAAGGACAAACTTTACCCCCGGGGAAAGCAAAAACATGATATTTCGGGTCCCAAAATCTAGAGCATGCCCGCAGAAAATCATCTTGTACTTTGACTCGACTCAGCGCAACAACCGTCGACAAACCATCGTTTGAACTAACCTCGGGGTAACATTTCTTAAACAAACCCGCCCACTCGGTCAGGACATTCCCAAAATCCTACATGACCCTAGATATGGTTCTATACGTTGTTACGGATATCCTAGTATGTCTAGAACATGCACCCACAACCCGTATATATAGCCCTAATCCCACAAGAATTAGGAAACAACGAAAAATTTACATAACCTGGGGTTCGAACCGCACCGGCCCACGGGCCCGAGTCTCCGGCCGCCCAAGCTTAAACAGCCCGGGACCCAATTGCATTAGTCCGAGCGCCTGAAGCTAGGTATGACTCAACCCGAGCAACCCAAGGATAGAAATTTGAACCCCCGTGATCACCATAACTATCATCCTATTCCTCAGACACCGAGAACAACCTCACAAAGTCACTAGAGCCTACCCTGAAAACCGAGATATCCATGCAGAAGCTACAGGAACACGAGTTCACTCGTCGGACGCACGAGGCTTAGAAATTTTTTTTATTTTTTTTAGGGGGATAAGCTACCCCACCTAGGCGTGTCGTAGCCTTTTAACGGTTATCGCCAAGTCGCGTCTATAGCCTGACAAGGCGATTTTACGAATGTATAAAAAGTGGTGTAACTTTTTTTTTCAAAAGTTGCTCGAACATTAAACTTCGGTCTCGTTCTGAATACATACGCTCATCTCTTAACGCACTCGGTCAAAGCATGTTAATGTTTTACGTCTCGAGTCAAAACATTTTAATCGACGTACTACCTGATCCAATTCCCGGCTCATACAAACGCATCTCAAAACATCCTAAAGAAACTGTTTTCACGCTCTCATGCAACGCTAATACACCCTAAACTAGGTCGAATCGCAAGCAAATGAACGCAAAAGTGATTACTTGTCAATTTAGGTAAACAAATTCGCCAAGCACAAGACTAATCCAACTAATTCAAATACTAAAAGTCTAAAACGAATATACAAAATATACAAATCCTTATACAGACTGAGGCTAGGAATGACCCTTAGAAGCCTCACCGACAGCTATCACAACCTGGCAAAGGTTGTCATCCAAACCGAGATCCTCTAAGTCTATAAGAGGAGACTCACTACCATCCATCCTCGACAGCATATCTAGAGTAGCCATCTCGGGGACCCCTCCAACATCCTCGTTAGCACCCGTAGTCTCAGCCTCAGCCTCCCTCTCGATCTGATCAATGGCCTCACCCTGTGAGGAGGTCTCCCCCCGAGACCGAGCTAGCTGCTCCTTTAGGAAGGCGATCTCGTCAGCCCGAGATTGCAGGAGCCGCAGCGACTCAACATCTCTCGCCTCAAGCTCGGTCACCTGAGTCTCCAGCTGTCCCACCATATCGGAGACATCCTGTGAGTACACTCAAACTCTAGGATATCACACACAAGCAACCTAGAAAACCACATTAGTCACGCAAACGCAACGATCGAGGTCCCGAAGTATCACGGGAAACCCTCGAGGCATAGGCCCGGAAGCAGTTGGCAGCCTGCCACAACCGCTGATGGCAAGCCGACGAAACCTAAGACTAAAACCGTGAAAGTTAGGCAAACCGACCCTACATTCTTAGAACCCAAATCGAAAACAAAAGTCAAAACTTACCTGGTATACCCGGTCACGCCACTCTATCCAGGCATCCATCTCCTCAGCAGAACACGGGGGGAGGGGCTCAGTAAAGGGTATCCTAGCCGCATCCACCCTAAGTAGAGTCAAGGGAAAATCTGGGGGCTGAATTTCGTCAGCCGGATCGGCCAGCTGAAAAGACAACAGATTGGTCAGTCAAAGGGCAAGAAATAACAAACCACAACACAAACCTTAGAGCCAAAGATCAGAACATTACCACAAGGCGGTACCAAGCTAACCGCCGGGTGACATGAGATAGATAGGAGGCACCAGGCACCAAGAGAGTATCGCCTCCTTCTCCATCCCTATCCTCGATGACCTCTGCAGCGGTCGGTGGTCTGAACATGGTCTGGGGAGGATCAACCGGCACCCTGAAATCGTCATATAAGAATTGACGCACCAACCGCTCGCCCAGATACCAAACCGGGCGAAATAACGAAGGAAGGAGCATCCTCCTATAACTTCGAGGCCTCAGCTCTACAGTCACATACCCGGGCACGCCCTCGTAATCAGCCCAAGGGTGGGCCACAAACTACACAAATAAAACCGACATCCTAATGAATCCCAAACCTTGGGGGCTATTGAACAAATAGACTATAAAAAGAAAACTTACATCGTCGAGGCCTAACTTGTTAACCAGCGCATTCTCCGTCGGGCAGTGGCTGATTATGATGCTCTTAGGCTGAGCCAGCCTCCACTCGATTCCCGCCGGGAATCTCTTCGGGTGCACCCGCACCGTCTTAGGTGCCAAACACGGAAAGTAGGAGTAGATCCAAGCCTATAAAACCCCAAAACAACTTTAGCAAAATCAAGCCAAAACTAAGTAAAACTCAGAATACAAGAGCGAGAAAAGCAACTAACCTCCAGTATAAGGCCCAGACCCACAATGGGCACAGCTGAGGCCGAACCTATCACCAACGGCCTCACCATGATTTGCAGGCAGCGAGTCATCTCCGCGAAAGTCGCGGTCACCCAATCGTAGCGCCCTAGCTGAGTCAGGTCGGCTAGGAAGGGCAAAATCCTAGTACTAAACCTCTCGCCCTTGTCCGAGAAGTGAGTTGACCCTAGGAAATACCACAACCACAGCCGAGCATCCTGCTCCGGTGTGTTAGTATCCCAACCCTCTAACACCGCCACTCGCTCGAAGTGGTCGGTGATATACGAACTCGCCAAAGCGTAAGGCGTACTATATGCCTCACGCGGGAAACAATCCCCAATGAGGCCCCACCTCATCACTATCTAGACTAGGACCCTCAGCGGCCCATCTAGTCCTGTCCAGCCCCCAAGGCAAGCCGTTAATCATCCCAAAATCCTCTAGGGTCATCCCTACCTCCCTAAAAGCCATATGGAAGGTCGAGGTAGTATCATGGAAGCGATTTATCATCGCCCTAAGCACCATAAGTTTGCATTTAGTCTTGCAACCAACCAACCTAACCCACTGTCCGACCACGGGACCTAGAGCGGTCCTCGAGATAATCTCCTTTACCGTAGGGCTCAACTTCTGGAAGTAGACATCAAGGCACGTAGTAAAGCCCGAGAAAGTCCTCATCGGACCTGGGGATTGCGAATCAAAACAATGCAAAGATAAACAAAAACAAGCCTAGCCTAACCCGAGCAAAAATATATAATAGAATCTTAGGCATAACTAATAAGTATGAATAATACACGCACCTGACCCTGCACAATGCGGCTAGAAATGTGACGGTCAAGATGAAATATCATCTGATGACTATCCCAGCCCCGAGCCCACTCGGGATCCTCATAAACAATCTCCTTATTCTCCGGTACCGAAGCTAAGCATGAGCCCTCCTAGCCACTGTCAACGGAAGCTTAGGCTTCTTCACTCTATCGAACTCAGCCTCGTTAATAGTCTCGGGGTCACGCCGCTGAGACGAGACGCTCCGTCTCCTCCTACGAATCCCTCGAGGAGTCTGTGAACTAGCCCCCGGCAACCTCCTCACTTGCACCAAAACTAGCACTAACCGAGGAAGTTCCCTCGGGACGCTCGATACTATCTCTACCTGTAAGACCAAACAAAAAACAAAAACATAACCCTAGTCAGGCTAAAACAGCTTAAACAGGTCAAAATAGGGTCAAAATTTCGGATAAGGATATCAAAATTCCGAAAGAGCCGCTAGCACGCGTTTTCGATCCCGATCACAATGGAAGTAGTTTCGGGAAAATCTGGCATCGTTACGACACCTTTTGGTCCGTCTTAAGACACACAAAATCTCACGGAGGGTCCTAAAGGTCATCCTAGCCCTAGCAATCGACAATAGAGCTACCCATATCCTCATAAACACTATTTGAACAAAAGTACGTAAAATAAATGCGGGAATAATCAGGAAACGGTCCTTAACTCTAGCTTTCCAAACACATTTCCATAAAGAGCCATTGTCGCGCCTCGAACATCCTCATCAAGCTTATAACTACTTCAACAAGCTCTAATCGACCTTACTTTAACAATGAAATCAAGCACAAGCATCGAAACTTAATAAAAAACACTTAAATCGATTTTCTAGGGTTTGCAACAAACCAACTCATAATCAATCTAATCAAGCAAAACCGACAATAAACAAGTAAGGAACACTTACCCGAAGTCGACATTGTCGTAAATAACGGAAATCGAGACGAAATGGCGAGAAAAGTCGATCTTGAGGGGAAAGGGGCGACGCGTTCAATTTTTGAGAAATAAAACGATGGCCCCAATCTTCGTTTACTTAAACAGACCCGGACCACGAAAATCCGACCGTCCCAGCTGACGCGCTCGGGTTCTAGCACGCTGGGGGCTGGGCGCCTGAGTCTTGGAGCGCTGAAGGATGCGCGCCTAAGCGGCCCAGCCCAGACTAAAACGAAGCAAAACAAACGCGACTCAAAAATAATACACATAAAACATGCACCTACTAAGACAAGCAAAACAACAAATAATGGGACAACTACTAATTAACATCGATAATACACTCTCGACTAATAAAACAAGCACTTAGTGCTGCACCCGGACACGTAACAAAACAACCGAGACTAACATAAGCAAACTCTAAGCAGACTCAACAAACCCAAGATCGAAAGAAAAGCAAGAACAAACCCGAACAAAATAAGACAAGCCTGCAAAACAAAATTAACTAAGACAAACTCACAACACCAACATTTTACTAAACAAATAAACAAACAGCAATTTGCCCAAGGGATCTAAGATCCCGGAGGCATAGCAACAGCAATATTGCCCGAGGGTCAAAGTTATCCCGGAGGCACAACAATTTGCCCGAGGGATCTAAGATCCCGGAGGCACAGCAACATCAATACTGCCCGAGGGTCAGAGTTATCCCGGAGGCACAACAATTTGCCCGAGAGATCTAAGATCCTGGAGGCACAACAACAACAATATTGCCCGAGGGTCAGAGTTATCCCGGAGGCACAACAACAGCAATATTGCCCGAGGGTCAGAGATATCCCGGAGGCACAGCAATTTTGCCCGAGGGATCTAAGATCCCGAACGCACAGCAAACAGCAATATTGCCCGAGGGTCAGAGATATCCCGGAGGCACAGCAATCTTGCCCGAGGGATCTAAGATCCCGGAGGCACAACAACGACAATTTTGCCCAAGGGATCTAAGATCCCGAAGGCACAGCAAACAGCAATTTTGCCCGAGGGTCGGAATTATCCCGGAGGCACAACATTTTTTGTCTTAGGGGTCAGAGGCATCCCGAAAGACAGCTCTCCGAGTGGAGACTGACGCCCTCGAATAGTTTTATATCATTTTATTTTGTCTTAGGGGTCAGAGGCATCCCGAAAGACAACTATCCGAGTGGAGACTGACGCCCTCGAATAGTTTTATATCATTTTACTTTGTCCTAGGTGTCATAAGCATCCCGAAGGACGACCGCTTGAGTGGAGACTAACGCCCTCGAACGTTTTATGTCATCAAGGGTTCATAAGCATCCCAAACAAAAGCAAAATACATTTACACCTAACACATAAAAGCGCATAAGATTAAACAAAACCTTAAATAAATTGAAGACGACAAAGAGCGCGCGCACAAAGAATCAAGAACGAGATGACAAGCAACGGCGGACCCAAGCAAACAACCACAAGCGAAGACGTCAGGTATGACTTCTAAACCTTGGCTGGCGAGCCCCAATGCATAGTCTAACGGACTTAAAATGACCCGACTGGACAACCACAAGGTCGTAACCTTCGTTTGACCTGGGCGGCTATACTTTGACTTTTGCCTTGTTCAAGCCTCAGTCAAAGTGGGGGCTTCTTTAGACACCCAGATTTGGACCTGGTGGCTGCAGAAGTGCCCAACAAACACCCAATGACGATAGGACTGCAACGCGACGCGGGTTCGCGATGTTTTAGATAGTTTTCCTATAGAACGGATCAAATAAATTACTCGGGAAAATTAAACTAACATGAGGGAAGCCTTAGTCGTGTCGTTATGGTCGCATAGACACTAATTAGAGTCAATTCCGACACCGAGACCCCGAGTCAGCACCGCGCCAAGCGAGCCTCTGGGTGCACGCCTGAGGCCCACTAACGTTCACGGCGCTAGGTGGAACCGCGGGAGCCTTAATCCCCAAGTAACAAATTATCCTCCTCCCTCTCGGTTTTGGAAACTATCAAAACCGTATCCTCAAAATCCCAGCCGCACCACCTGACGCGCCTAGGTCTCCCCGCGCCCAAGCCCAGGCGCCTGATCTTTGGTGTGCCCCAGTTCGGGCGCCTATATGGGCGACGAGGGCCGAAAACACCTATAAATACCCCCATTCACGCCCTCATTTGGACACACAACATTCAACCTTCTCTTCTACCTCTAAACTCTCGCTAAGGGCTCGCACTCCGACACCCGAGGCAAACGATCCACTCGATTGTAGTTCCGATAAAAAAAGCGACATCGACGCTACTCCTCACCTTCGAGCACTCCACTCGATACCGAGGTGCCTGTGATCGACTAGCTCGAAACTAGTACCCAAGTTCTGCCGGATTAGCCGCAGAATTAGTCCTTGGCAACGAAGCTCTGCCGGAATAGCCGCGGGAAGGTCAAACGGTAACAGAACTCTGCCGGAATAACTGGTCAAGCTAGGACTCTAGGAGGATCCGCCTGTCGAAGTCGTATCGTCACTAGGTTGCCATCTAAACAAAACTTTCCATACTCGTATTTTCTATAATTATACACTACGACAACGCTAGATGTGGGCACTAGGCCCACAAACATCTACTAAAATACGTAACGTCCCAACTTCAACCGCAAACACCAAAACACACTAAATAGAACCGAGTAATTCCGAGATCCGTTCTCAAACTATCTATCATCATGTCCCGTTTAGTGTATACTCCGAGGGTGCAACTCCTCACTATGTGATTTACTTACATTTCGTATTTACAGTTTTTCGTATGATTTATTGCTTTTATGACCTTATAATCGCATGATAAATCACCTAACACGGAATTCAAAACGTAAAACAAGTAAAATTGAACAAAGTGATGGTCGGGTTCCGTATTAGTCCCGGTGCTCGCCTTACTAGGTTCAACGCATCTCTATTAATACCGAACCGACGCATCTTAAGCAGAATACCAGGTAAGGTATACCACGAGAATGACTAATATTCGTATTATCGCGTTAAAATTGATTTGCTAATACGTATAATACTAGTACTCTCTACCCTCCTACGTGCATCTTTTCATGGCCTGTTTGTCACGTGAAATAGCATGCAAAGAATGTAAACACAACTACTTCGACGACAAAACTTACTTGTCCTTAAACAATCGACATAGCAAAAAGTTTAGGGTTAAAACAACGGATGTTACAGCACTTCCACCACAACGAAAGAACTAGGATATCAGCCCACCGATTGATTAGTAGAGGCCGCTATAGTGCGCACGGGATTGGTTATCGATGTCTATCGGACATTGGCTTCCCAATACGTACCCTCACCCCTTACTCAGAATCAACGGTTTCCGGATGTCCGAAACCATTGGCAATGAGAGTCATTCCAGGAATGGAGTGCTTAAGGGTACAAGTCTTTATCTTTAGGTCCCTTGCCACTCAACTTTGAGCCGACAAGGGATCAAAGTTGACTTGAACGGTTTCCGAGTCCCCATAATTTACTTGGTGGCGACTCCACAAATCGGCAACAACTTCAGTTCACTAAAAAGGTCGTCTTACCAAACAAAACGGCCTTTAAACATTTACAACCACGACTCGATCGATTCCCAAACGGAAACATGGGTGCCCCCCACCCGTCTAGTACAAGTCCGGATCGTCATCCAAATCGAGGTCCGAAACATCGCCCCGTACGCGAGATCAGACCGGCCCCCGGCAGGGAGGGGGCCGCGTGGGTGGCCGCCGCCACACGTTGAAAATCGCGCCGGTCCGGCGCGGGCGCGCTCGGGGCGCCGGGCGGTGCGGACGGACGTTCACAGGGGTAAGTTTACTTAATTTATAACTACTCTTATAAGAGCCCTTTTAAGACTCGATTTTTTTTTGATATCCAAAGACGGATGATTACTCTTATTTTTTATATTAACAGTGTGTTATAATTTGTCATCGTGGGATTATCTCATTTAAAAGTTTATGATATTAAGAGTTGTTTAAGACTCAAAAGATTTCTGGTTGATATCCAAAGATGAATGATCACTCTTATTTATAATATAAAATTTCATTACCTTAACGATCACTACTAGAATTAGTGGTCATTCCAACGAAAAAATTCTTACGGATCTTGAAAGGCGTCGCAAAAGTAATAGTTCCTACAGATATTTCCTACGGAATCCTATTTCGTCGGTCCTTGAAAGCCCCCTACGGAATTCCTATGGATTTTTGGTTGGAAACGTTTTGGGCTACAGAATTTTCCGTAGGAAAAATTGTAGGTCCAAAAAATTAATAATTTCTAGAACCGTTAACTAATGTTAATACATAAATTATTTTTGAAAGTTTTCGATGTATTTATTAGTTAACTAATGCTAATGTCCAATTAAACCGTTAACTAATAACTTCACTCTAATGAAAGTTTTCGATGGCTAGAAGTTTTGGAATGACATATTTTTTTTATTGTAATGGTAATATCTGGGATTATTTCTTTTACGACAAATTTTGTAACACTCTTGATTTTTATAAACTAAAAACTTATTCATATTTTTTCCTGTTTGCGGTTTAGCTGGTAATTCTTGAAGTTATTATAAGAAGGATTTATTTTTCAATCATTTTGAACTCCTAAAATTCTAATTGTCTCGAAAAATCTTCTTATATTTAAAATATATTTTTATTTTTGTTTCGAATTATTTATTCATTTAATTCTTATTGAACTTCTATTTCGACGATTTGAATTCTATACTCTTTCGATTTAAGCTCGAATTTCTATTACCAACTCGAATCTCATTTAAGTTAAGCTTTGTCAAAACATTTATTATTTTCCTCGAAAAATCAATTTATTTCATTTCCGTTGTACATTCGTTAATTTTCTCAAGAAACGTTATTTTAATCGTAAATGTTTGTTTCACTCTTGAGATATATTTTATGTATCCTCTCGAACTAATTAATGATATTCCTAATTTCAATTTTATCTCAAATAATTAACTTGGCCTCGAAAAATAATTTTATTTACACATTATTGCATTCCACTACTAGAATAAGCCTAAAAGGAATGAGTAATAAGTAATCATTTAAGTATACTAAATGGTCTATTTGGTTATAGAAATCATCCCAAATAAGTGGTCTCTTATCTACTAACAAAGACACCATTTTAAAAGAAAATATTTCTAAGCAAATTCAATCTAATACAAAGACATCATTTTTCATGAAAATGATTTCTAACTCCCTAAAATCTAATAACAAAAACACCATTTTTGTATTCAGTTCAATTTGATATCGTTTGTAGATGTCGTATGGGTTATTATTAATGAAATTGATCTTCACTTAAAAAAAATAAAAAATAAAAAATAAAAAATACTAATTATCTCTAAGCTAATACTCCAAAAATATCATTTTTTAACAATGATTTCTAATCAACTCACTGAACAATTTTTTTATCATACACAACCTCTTTCTCATTTCTCACGGCATGTCCCCTTTCTCTCAAACCCTAACCCCCCACCTTTCGCCATCGACATTCATCGATCTCCAAGTCTCTCAAATCTCACTCCTCCTTTGCCGACAACGACTTCTTCTTCCTCGACGACCTCTCCACCGCCAGCGATTACTCTGTGTGCAGCTCCGCCATGCCACCATCTCTTCTGTTGCTCCTTCAATTTCCACCTTCAATTCATTCTCGTAATTTTTATCTCTTCTCATATCACTCTAATTCTCTCCTCGTTTTCCTCACGATTTCATCAATTAATTTTTCGCATTTTCGTGAAATTTGCAGAAAATCGCAACGTCTTCCAGATGCACATCGGTTATATTCAACTGAATATGATCTTTCTGATGTTGAAATTAGGCGACGCACACTCAAGAAGTCCGTCTAATCTTTTCATTGTTATTTTTTTACTGTATATATTTGCCGCCATTTGAGTATCGTAATTAACCTTTACTGGACTACCTTATTCTGTTTTACTGTATGTTATACTCTTACTTGGCTCAAAACGGTGCGTAATGGGAAGTTTGGGTAAAAGTGTTAACGAGAGTTTCTAGATTTTTAATACGGAGTAGTTCAGAGGATATAATGGTTCGTTGTATGGTACTCCGTACTACATAAATTTTGTTAATTTCTCTCTTTTGATTCTCTATTGCTGATTTAGTATTGATTGAGTTGAAATTATAATTGTGTATTGTACTCCGTACGTTAGTTAGATTGTTTTCTGCACTTTTTACGATTTGATTGCGTTCTCCAATTTCTTCTCTTTTGATTCGGTTTTGTCAATTTATTACGTAGAGCCAATTCTTGCTGTAATTCAGTTCTGTAGGCTTTGTGTGTGTGTGTCTTTATTTTCTGTTTCACATGCATTCTCACCTTTTCTGCTAATTGTTGTATGTTCATTAGTTGTTGAACAGGCTTGGAAATAAGTTTAACTTACTCGATCATTGTACACTTAAAGAGTTATAATGATGCATAACATCGTGCGTAGTAAGCTTTCCGTGCATAGTAGGATTTGTAGGAGGTTGTAATACACTAATGTACTATAATGATGTACTCCGTATTATTTTAATGGTCTTATGAAGGTACTGAGACCTCAACTATACTTTTCTCTCACTTATATTAATAACTGTTAGTTTTCCACCATACTGGTGTAGTATACAACAGTTTTGATACTAAACACTTATGAAAGCTTTGTTTGATGTGATTTGTAGACTGTTGATTATCCTCGGAGAAGATAAAATACTCAGTTCTCAGGAAGTAAGGAGCACAATGAAGCCAATTGATCTCTAGTCAGGTAGGTTTATCTATTAAGTATGCTTTGTCATCTCAAGGATATTTACTCATTCTCATGTGTATATTTGTTGTTGATCAATTATGAGACGGTCTCCTGTATATATAGATCGTAGAACATACAATTAATAAGGGCTATATTATAACCCGCTTTGAGCCCATATTTTATTTTATTTTGCGAATTTGTGTTTTGAAGAATTATAGTACTGACTACTGCGCTATAAATGAAGATTTGACATTCTTAAGTTTTTTTTTGTTTAAAAGTCAAAACAAGGATGACCATTCGTGCTTTCAAGATTGTAGGAATTTTCTTTACATAAACTGCTAAGTATTATACATGTACAAGGAAAAGGTGGGTTGTATGGTACCTGCTTGGCTTGTTTGTCACTTGAGTATATCTTAGTAATACCAATACAATTATTGAAAGAAAGGTTATACTCTACCTGCAGTACATGGGATACCCAATCTATTTGACCTTCCCTATGTTACATTCACACGACATGAAATCCCCCCTTCCCCCAAGGCCAAAACATTATTTTCTTACAAAATACGGAGTAGTTGTGTTTGACACTACAATTTGTTGTTTTATTTCAAATGCACTAACGCCAGGTGCTACAAACGTGTTACTCTGAGACTGCACATAGGTGTTGTGTGGCGTCTCCGACATACAACATGACACGACACTTTGACACTACACCTTGTCGGAGAGTCGGAGTAACATAGCTAAAAACCTCATATATTGGCATATAATTGAGAAAAATGGATGTCCTATTAGCTTATTTACTTTGCTATTTCATTTATCTTTTGGAATTTTGTTCCTACTCCTAACTACACTTCAGAAGTGGCTTCTTTTATTTGATTTAGGCTTTGGATATAAATTGAATAAAATCATGATAAACCCAACTCCTTCTCTTAGTTGGGTCTCCTCTTCTTCCCCAGATTCATTACGAGTAGTATTTTTCTATAATTTCAAGTGGTCATCTCCACCCGAATCAACTGTCTATTAAAATAATTGCAAAACAAGGATAATGTGGTATTAAACAGTTGCGAGAAAAAAGGCTGAACTTTAATTTTTTTTCCTGTGTTAAGATTAAAAAAAGTGGAGAGATGGCACGTAGATTACGGTATTTCAGGGAACAAATGTCAAATGCTGGGATTTCAACACCACCAAAGTCATTCACTAACAGTGATATCAAAGTGGATGATTTGGAGGTATACAGGGAATTTGCTTTCCTCCCTTTTTTCCCGTCTTAACTATTTACACTCTTGGCTTTTGTGGCTGTGGCAGCCTGCACTCTATTTTGACCTTCTGTTAAGCGTGAGTTCAATTTTGTAATTTACAGGCAAAACTTGTGGATCTCCAAGCTGAGCTTACTGAAATGAACTTAAGCATTCTGAAGTTACAACGTACATACAATGAACTTGCAGAGTTTTAACTTGTCCTCCAGAAAGTAAGCTGGTCCTGCTTCTCTGGTATACTTGTGTGTTAAAGAAATCTCCTTGATTCATTTGTAGTGCGTAGTATGAAATAGAAGGCAGGTAGTTAGGAGGCGTTTGGTTAGAACATGAAAAAGGGAAAGGGAATAAACATGGAAAACAAGGGTAAAAGAAATGGATTCCCTTAGATTTTCCATATTGTTTGTTTAGAAATTATAGGGAATAAAAATGGCGAGGTGGTGACGGTGTCGGGATGACGGTAGGGATGAGATCGGTGGTTGTAACATTGGTGTTGGAAAATTCAAAAATTCATGTTTTATGTATAATTATATTCTAAACATATTTAGTTTCATCCCCGCCTCAACATATTTTGTATATGCAAGTTTCACTAGAGCTCTACTTTAGTTTAGCCGGTAATTAGTCGCCACTTTATTGTTTACTGCTGTATTCAAACTGTTGTGCAGGGTCCTTTGGAAATTTGTGCTATTGGGGAAGATTTTCCTGATACGGAGTATTCAAACTGTCGTACAAGATCTTTTTAGTGTGTATTATTCAGAATCATTAAATAGTCGTTATTA
Organism: Agrostemma githago; assembly: GCA_958450325.1. Classification (NCBI taxonomy): domain Eukaryota; kingdom Viridiplantae; phylum Streptophyta; class Magnoliopsida; order Caryophyllales; family Caryophyllaceae; genus Agrostemma; species Agrostemma githago. Next base: position 51,498,042 of record OY288256.1, read on the forward strand.
GAACTATAATTAATGTAGTGGGGCAGTAATTTCCAAGATACAATGTATTGGTGTTGTTTTTGTTATTAATAAAATTTAATTACTTTAATTATTAAAGTGACACCTATTTAATAATATTTAATAATATTTTTATCCTACTGAAGTTTTACAGTTTCCTACGGTAATCTATAGTTCGAAATATTTAATAATATTTTTTTTCTCAATGCCTCCTACGGAAAAATATTGTCCTACGGAATTTTCGTAGGAAATTTAAACCCTTCCGACGATGTTTCGTAGCAATGTATTTTTTGTCAACAAATAATCGTCACCAACCATTCCGACAGAACATTCTGTAGGAAAGTTATCTTCTACGAAAAATGTCGTAGGAAGTTATTTATTTCCGACGAAATATACCGACGTAATGGTTCCTATGAATTCTCCGTAGGAACGTGTTTATTCCAACGAAAATAGACATGTTTCCTACGAATTGTGTCCGTAGGAATGAATGTTTTTTCTTGTAGTGGATAATTTGTTGATCTCGGATAATTTTACGTAAGTTTAAGTGACTACTCTTATTTATATAATAGAAATTCATCACCTTATTACAATTATTTATCGATGTGGGATAATTTACTTAAAAGTTTATAGTTTTAAGAATTTTTAGGAATCAAACATAATAGAGAATTTCACTACCTCATTATAATTATAATTTTTCGATGTAAGATAATTTTAAATTAACTTTATAGTCATATAAGAACTCTTTTTAAGACTCAGAAGATTTTTGTTGATATCCAATGCAAGGACGAATGATCACTTTTATTTTATACGGAGTAATAAAAATTTATCACCTTACTATAATTTGTCGATACAAGATATTTCTTATTTATATATACGGAGTAGAACTCAATCACCACCATCATCATCATATTATAATATGTCGAGGTGAGATAATTTTACTTAAAATTTTATAGTCTTTAAGAGTTTTTTAAGATTCTTATATATAAGAACTCTTTTGAAAACTCAAAAAAGATTTTGTGTTGATATCCAATGACAAAGTATTACTCATATTTATAAATAAAAGTTCATTACTTTTTTGTATTTTGTCGATGTGGGATAATTTACTTAAAAGTTTATAATCTTAAGAGTTTTGTGAGACTACTCAAAAGTTTTTTTTTAATATCTAAGAAAGAATGATTGCTCATATTTGTAATATACGTCGTATAGAATTTCATTGTCTTATTATAATTATAATTTGTCGATGTGGGATAATTTTAATGTTTATATTCTTATAAGCAACGACAAATGATATCTCTTATTTATATAATAGTGTAGACACCCACATTTTGACCGCCAGGTGTCTATAGCGGTTTCCAAAAAACACCCGATGATGATCGGACGTAAACATGACTTAATATACTCGATTTTGGACTCGGAATCAATAGTAGTTGGCACGAGCTTTTAGTAGAGTAAAAATCTCACCAAACCGACCTCAAATTCAGGCCCAGTGGGTCGTTTCCAGTCAAATGAAACTAATTTGGGTAAAAACCGAGACCAAGGGCAAAACCATCTTTTAGTGACCGGGTCAAACCCCGGTCAAAGACATTTCCGAGACAGAAAATCTGTCACGAAGCGTTCGGGAATCCAAGTGTAAATCCGATTCCTTACAAAAATCAGCCACGGAGAAGGATTAAGCAACCAAAATCTTCCTTAAAGATAAAAATCGATCTTCAAAAGGAGACTTCTACCCGGCTCAGACCCACTCGATCGAGTGGACCGGCCACTCGGTCGAGTGAGCCCATAAAAACCGCCAAATCTGGCATCAGACCGGGCACTCGATCGAGTGTTGTGCACTACTCGATCGAGTGACCCTTGTTCCAGCTGAAAACCGGGTGTTTCTTCCCATGCAAGCAAGTCTCTCCTATCCACAAACGGAATCCCACTTCACCCCAACCGGTTGTTTTCTTCCTTTGCAAGTCATCTATCTCCTATCCCAAGTCGGGTATTTCATCCTATAAATACCCCACCCCCGCAACACAATTTAACAATCAATTATTCACAACATTCACGCATCCAACATTCATTACATCCATAATTTCCGACGTCAAGTTACAACCCGAAGTTCTAGTCAATTTTAGGCAAAACCATACAAAAATATAACACCTTAACTCCTCCTATATTCTCGTTACTCCTACGCAAGTGCCGTTACTATGAGTTCCTAATCCAGACCGAAATTAGCATATAGGTTGAGGGTGTTCCAAATCCCGAATTTCTCTCTTCTTCTCTTCCCTCCTCACGTTTTTTTTTCTTTTTTTTTTCTCGTCCGTCATCTATCCTCGTCCATCGTCGTTTTTTTCCGTTTATAGTATTATTATTACTATTATCGTTTCCAGCAATAACGAGTCGTCCCTAAGGATTCGATATCGACTCTATAGTCGAATATCGGATCTAAATGAATCAATCAAAAAACTATTTTTTTAAGCATAATCTCGTTGATGCCGAAATAATCGTCACATAGTCCTAAAAAGACTAATTACGACATTACAACGCGGAGGGATTTATTTATTCAAAACAATTTCTAGACATCTTTTTTTTCCTAAAAATTGCTCTAAGTATTGGATATTGATCTCATAATCAAATATAAAATATTGACGAGTATTATTGAAAATTTAAGTCGGGTATAAATTATGCCATATTTTTACACGACCTAGCGAAATAATCGATTTTCAAAAATTAAAAGCAATTTCGAGATCAATACTGAAATTGCGAATCGAGTCACCACTCGAACATGGGGTACTTGATCAAGTGCCATAGCCACTCCATCGAGTGACACCCCAAAAAAATCGGCAGAAACACGAAGATATGCCAACCAAGGTCGCCAGAAGATTCCTTGTTGCGGAGGTGGTTGCTACATTTCTTCTGTCCGAGTTCAACAAACAACGTAGACGTCTATTTAGAAGGATTGACGACTTCAATGTAAACGAAGACAACATTCTAACCGATGTTAAGGTGAAACGTGCTCTGTTGAAGATCCGCGCAGGCCCTAAGACCAAAAATTGCCCAAAAAAGTAAAGTCGTATTAGGCATTTCCTTGCAAACAGTTTGACATTCTGCTCCAAAACTATGGCTTTTTATCTGGAACTAGTACTTCTGCGTATACTAACGTATACGTGGAGTTGGTTCAATTCTGCGGAAACGTGTAACATTTCGCTGCAACATGGCATGAACTAGTTTACTTTTCCCGTCAGTACATGCTCCCCATGCTTCACTAGTCATATCATTTTCATGCTGCTTTACGAATTGAAATTCGCTTCAACGCACAAATACGTTTCAAAATATGGCTCATACAACGTCAACTCATACATCGTACAAAGTCTTAATTCCATTACAAAATTCATACATTACTTCTTGCAATTTTAACTCTACTGAACCAACAATTGAATAATACGTACAACTTCAGGTAACTCCAATAATATACGAACGCCACTTTAACGGATTAGGTTTGAAACTTCAGAGCGTTTCATGCTTTACAGGCGAAGTAAGTAAATATTCCTTCCATAACGTAACTTCAGCCGCAACAATGAGTAACTTCAACTTTATAGGAACATCACATAAAAGACCTGGTACCAACAGTAAATTAACAAAATACTAAACTTACGTTTCCAAACTTATCCACGTACTGCTAATTCAATTCAATATAAGAATACTACTTCTGTACTGAAGTGAAAAATGGTTAAAGTCGAAGTGACAAATACATGGCAATGAAGTTTCAAAATAAACATCATTCTTTCATTCTCAAAACAGTCGTTACTACCTTAAATGAACTTATTTTCACCCAACAATCTAATGGTTGGGAACCTCATTTTCTAAAAGGACACCAAGATTAACTACATACGCTGATGAAGTAAAAAAAAAAAAAGATGAATTGGAGTTCAAATATTTCACGGGAAAGGTCAACTCCACATTACTACATCACGAATGAGAAAAAAAGGACGGACTATGCATTACATATATGAATTCCGTTATCCCCTAACTCACTACATAAATTTTGAAATCACAAAATATCATCTGACCCATCGTTGTCGCTGTCATCAACGGAATCCTCTCCCGACGGTGGATGCTCGAAAAAAGGGTTGGGGCAATTTCTCATGTCGTGGTGGGCCATTTTTTTTGCAGTTATTGCACATTCGTTTCGGCCACTTCGCCAGGGCTGCCCTCTTCGTCTTCCTTGACAAAATCCTCTTCACACTACCTTTGTTCTTCGATATTTTCGGAGCCAATATCGTCACTTCCGACATGGACGTACAACCAAGGTATTTCTCCAACTCTTGTCGTTTTGTCAAAGGCTCAGTAGTTCCGCCTACGCTCTCTCTAAAAGCACGAATCGCTTCTCATAATTTTTCGACTTTGTCTTTACCCTTATCGCGTACAAAACCCACTGCTTCATGAATTTCCGACCACAACTTCGTCATCTCTAACTGCTTCTCATCAATCACGTCTATAGTACCCAGAAGAAGAAAACGATCATCTAACGAGGTTCCTCCCACTGCGTCAACTAATCATCGCCTACATACGTAAGCTGCTGGTGTAGTTTTATGTCCATATTAGATGTCTACACAGCAGCCCTCGTCTTTTGAACAATTTACAGTTGCACCTTGCTTCCTCCGAATCTGCAAAGGGAAATTCAACTTCACTCCACACATAACGTAACTCTAACAATCGAAATTGTAACTTAAAAAAATTACTGACGTAGATAAAAAGCACCTGCATTTACGCGTACTTCATAAACTCTATTTCTACATTGATCCTTCACTTTTGTTATCTCAACACCGTCAACCACCTCGAAGCCACGGACCGTGCAAGTGTCGATTGAAAACTTCACCTCATCTTGGAATTCAGTGAATATTTCAAGGGTATACAACTTAGCACCATCGCTCTCCATGGCTACATGTGTCTCCGTCTTCGGCCTTGAGTGCATGTTTTCATTGTCAAGTTTCTTTTGCGTATGTCTTTGGTAGTCCATGGCGCTTTCAAAGCGCATCCAAAACTCCACCAACGTACCCGATTTTTGTTCAAACCTCTTAAAAAACCTATTCTCACCTCTTAAAAAACCTATTCTCACTCTCCGATCTTTGTGTGGTCCTCATTACGGTTCCCATTGGAATGTCTCGGCAATATGTCGTTACCCACTGACTTCTTATGGAAATGTGCTCTTAAACCACTCAACGTTTGCCACTCCATCTTCTTCCATGATTTCTATCCATCTTTCGTCAAACTCCGCTGCTTCAATATCATTGTCCCACACAATTTCATTCAGCTTCCATATGAATTCAAGGTAATCGCCTCTGGTCGAACCATATTTAACAGGGACATTGTTCATTATGTGCCATATACAAACCATTTTTTCGCCTCTTTGAAAATAGATTTAACAGAGCTTATAATCCCCGGGTCTTGATCCATTATTATGTATTCTGGTTCCTTTCCACCCATAGCGTCTAAAAACCGTTTGAAAACCCAATCAAAAGACTCAACGTTACTGACTTCTTATGATTATCAACACCAGTGAACGCAGTAAATACCATCGAGTACATGTTTGTTCCATATGTAGGATCAAAGAACATAGCATCCCCAAACATTGTGTAGTTTCTCTTGGCGGCAGCGTCTACCCATGTCACTTTATTTAAGCTTCCGTATGCTGCCAACTCATAGTCAAAATAGAATCCATCCCTGTTCTTCACCATTTCCTTAAAATTATCTACGAAAAGCTGTCCATCTCGTTCATGAAGAAAGCACTTTACATCCCTGCCAAAATTCTTGAAATCAGTCAAGCTCACCTCTAGATTCTCAAATCCATTCACATGATCCTTACACATATTGTACGTACATGTCGCTCCAATTGTCAACTGCAATCACAACAAAGAATAATTTTAAAAACAAACTAAATAACACACGCACCAAATAAGCATAAACAACTGACACAAACTTCGATAACGTTACGGACAAACAGTCAATGCGTTTTCAATGTCTTACTCTTGAGTTAGCAACTATCATCTGCTTATGGTAGTCCGACAACTGCCGTGATCGTTTTTGGAACTCTCTTACCGCTACTGAAAATTGCTCGTGGTTGTGGCCACAAGTAAACTCATCAATGACTACAACACCGTTCCTTACAACCAACAGGATTCTTGCATTGCAACCAACTCTCGTTACTTTAGTCCGACGCCTCGTCTTACTTTCACCAGAGCCCTTCAATGAATCGCTCTTCTTCAACTGCTCAACGGTCTAACCAGTAGAACCGATTTCCTTAGAATTAGATTTATTACACTTTCTAGTTGTCTTACGTCCACAACCTTCCTCTCCTGCTGCACCGCTAGCTGCCTTCGGGACATATGTGAATTCCTCTCTGCTACAAACTACCAGCCGAGATTTCAGCGTACCATCCCTAAACCTCTTCATCGACCACCTACGGACATCAAAACCACAAGCATAGCCATACGCTTCATAGAAATCAACAGCTTTATCGACGTCGAAATTTTTTTGCCTCACAAACGGTGTATTATCCTTATCAACTTCTCTATAGTACAGAACATGAGGCACAACCTTGACAACATCTTCAACCTGCAAAGCATCTACGACTGCACACCCAAATTTATGTCATCAATTTAACTTCAACTTATCGACGTCGTAACTTCAAGCACTAACATTTAAAACTTTATCAAACTAGTGGCTCCAAAAACATATACCTCATAATGAACTAAAATAGATATAAGAATTAACTACGTCACATAATACGAACTTCACAATATGAAGTATTTTCATACGAACACGAAGTTGAATTCATACGAACTACAGAATATGAAGTGTTCACGGAATAACCAACCCCCTATCTTTATTTTCATCTTCGCAACTTCGACCACAATTCGAAACCTCAACAACAAATACTGACACTAATCCCCAACTGCACCAATACGATTACTCATCGAACAAAATGCAATTACTATAACAGACTAAAACCAAGTACAACACACATACCTGGTGGAACAACAACGACCTGCATATGCTCCATCCAAATGATAACTTCAAAGATAACAAATTCAGTTAAAGTATAATAGACCCCCGATTGAACAAGTAATGCCACCATCGTGCTACCACCTTTAAATACTTTCAACCCCAAGCAAAAACAGAGAAGCTAAAGAACCATGTCCATGGGATTTGGTTTATGTGATTGAATTGGTGGAGAAAACAAGAACCAATGATACCCAGATTCTATGACAGTTAGACTGGGTAGGAGAGAGAAAGTGTTCTTTAAGGTTGCCTTTGTATTTGATGAGGGTGCATGTTTATTGCTTCAGGAAATTTAATTAGCTGAGTGTCAACCTATTGAGTGTCTTGGGAGTCTTAATTAAATCTCAGCCTTTCATCCTCACCCCATCCAATGGCCCAAAAGAAGGCTTATGTACTTATAGGGAGGGTTGTCCTTATGTGAACCTCTCTCTCTCTCTCTCTCTCTCTCTCTCTCTATATATATATATATATATATATATATATATATATATATATATATATAAAGCAGGAACTTTTTGAACGATATGATTGGTTCAAGTTTTAATATATTTTGATTTAAATAAAGAATATACAAAATTGTGTAGGAAAAAAACAATCCTATTCCACTTACGACTCAGACGATATTATATTTGTATAAAAAGAAATCCTACTACGTCTTGACTTAAAGAAATTAACACTATATAAATTATCAATTATTACATCAAAACAAAACAAAAGTCGAATAGAGACCGCGTGCAATGCATAGCCAAATTTTGTTTGATATTTTTTTTATATTTACCACCCTCTAAAAATATAAAATTATAATTATAATTTTTTTTAAATAATTAATATTAAAAATAAAATTATTATTTTAAGTTTTAAAAGGAGTTCTTTTCAAGTTTAATTTTTTTTTAAGACTATAAACTCAAGTATAATTATCTCGCATCGAAAAATCGTGATGAGCTAATAAAATTCTATATTATAAATAAGATAAATTAATCATTTTTAGATATCAACAAAAAAACTTTTGAGTCTTATAACAGCTTATAAGTCTATAAATTGAAGTAAATTATCCAACATCGATAAATTATAATAAGGTGATAAAATTCAATAATATAAATAAAAGTAATAATTCGTGCATTGAATGCAAAACTAATAAAGTAATAGTAAATACTCCTCAAAGTTTCAATGTTTTTCACTCTTTTCTTTTTGAGCCGAGTTGAATATTTTTTCCCTTTGTTTGGGCTATCAATGTATGGTTTACATTACCCTCAGGTCAATGGGATCGGGTTCGGGCCGGGCAGCTTTTGGGTCAAGTCATTTTCGGGTTATGGAAATCGGGTTGATTTTGGGTCGGGTTATTTCAGGCTTGAGTCATTCTCAGGTTTGCTATTTTGGACTTTTTTAGGGATATCAATTCGTTTTCTATAATAGTCGGATCACTTTCGTGTTAGCTTGTGTCAATTTAGGTTACGGGTGAACCTCGGGTCTTCATTTCGTGCGTCAGGTCGGGTTTGGGTTGGCTTATTCGGGTGGGTCAATTGGGTCCGTTCAGTTTTAATTTCTCAGGTATAACTACAATGTACGTTGTGGACATGACGTAGGTCCACCCCGACGCGGCGAAGCGCGGGTTTGGGTAGGCGAATGACGTGGTAAGATTGTTCTCGGGTTCGAAATTTAAGTCAAAATGGAGTCGCCACCGAATTTTGTGGTTATTCGGAACCATACGAGCCCACTCTATGTCGTCATGGGCTATACACAAAGTAAGCCCACTTCGATTTCAGAGTTTATGGGGCTCGTCCCTTTGCATTGCGATACCGATACCATCTACACCGGTAATCGTGTAAAGAATGACTCTCGTTCGCCAAGGGTTTCGGACATCCGGAAACCAAAGGTTCTGAGTAAGGGGTGAGGGTACGTGTTGGGAAGCCCACTAAGGACACCCAACCCCGCCCGCACATGGCGGCCTCTACTAAGACATCGTTCGTGTTCGTGATACGCGCGCTAGTAAAATAATGAAATGATATGCAAACAACGTTTTGTCTAAGCATGCGAATTTTGCGTTAACTACGTCATTTAATGCATCTAATTATTGGTCGAAATGGTTTAGCATGCGAGGTTCATTTATAAAGCGTAAAAGCAAATAATAAATGAAGCTCAAAAAAAGAAATAAAAGCGTACAAGCTACACGGGCGGAAATACAACCCGGATTTCACAATACGACATAAACAAAATAACGTAAAACAAAGATAACAACGGACCCATATGTAAACTAGACCGCGAAATTATGTAGATGGACCACCCCGCTTAAATACGTATTATGTTACATATTAAGCGAAGGACGGAAATATGAGATTGTGGCGTATTGCTAGCCTAGTCTCACATTCCGTAGTCTTGCCCCGACTTATCACGTAAAAGTGTGGTCAAAGTCGTTCTACGTGTCATGACATGTGTAACGTTTTGAAAAATGATGAAGGGTCGGTCGATGGTCTAAAGTCGATAAGAACGGGGCTCGGAATATGTGTCCAAGCCCTCGGGTTTCTTAGTTGCCAGACCCACTCGACCGAGTCATTGATTGACTCGACCGAGTGCGCCATTAACATGGCTACTGCCCATATTTTAGGGGGTTACTCGATCGAGTGCCTTATGGCACTCGGTCGAGTGTGTCATTAATGGGGCTACTGCCCTGTTTTTGGGGTGCAACTCGATCGAGTGGCCTATGGCACTCGGTCGAGTGCCCCCTGTACGAGTAGTGATTTACTCGATTTTATGACTTGAAATCGATGATCGACCAAGTCAAATACAAATATCGCACGATTTGTATTCGACTCGGCCTCCGGTATTATAATCGTGTATGAACGATTATAATACCGTCACCGGAGTTTTTATGAAAACGTTTGTGTTAGATTACGAAACTTTGAATTAGTAACGAGATGCATCCCTCTACGTCACGACATCGAAACTAACCCTTTCGGGTTATGTGATGTCGGTATTCGTGTCAACGGGTCTCGAACCAATTATGGAAATGGAGTTAAATATGTTCAACTACGACGAATCACGATCACGTCACGCCCTTGAGTACATTGGGGCGGGGCTCCTCGAAAGGGCTTCACCTCCGTCGTTGCTCGTAAAGGGATTAGACGGATCGAATGTGATTATCGTAGTTCAACATTTCAAAACCGACTTTTGATATTAGTATTATATACGCGGTATTATTAGAGTTAGTAACGATATAAAAATGATGCAAAATTAGAAATGCGAAAAGATGAAAAAGTTAGTGTATGTGTTAGTGTTACTACGATGCAATAATGCAAAAATGTACATAAAAACGATATAGAAAAGAGATAGAAAAAGGGTTTAGGACACCCTCAACATACATGCTAGTATAGACCTCGGAAATGGACTCGTAAAATAGCGGCAAGGCTTGGGAGTATCGAGGATGTATGCGAGTTATGGTGTGTATGGATGTGTGTGTGTATTACGTCGGTTTTTCGAGGGACGAAGGACTCGGTTTTTGTGTGTGTTGCTTAGGGTTGCTAAGGCTTGATGTGTAGGTATGTAGGTTAGATTGTGGCTGAAAAATGTAGGGCAAAGTATGTGTATCCAAGGTTGAAATGCATGGGAATGAGTCGGTATTTATAGACGTTTCCCACGACCTAGGGGGCACTCCATCGAGTGGCCCTAGTGCACTCGATCGAGTGCTTTAGAAAATGGGCCAAGCCCAGCTCGAAGCGCTCCACTCGACCGAGTGGGCAACCCACTCGATCGAGTGGATCAAACAAAATCGAGATATTTGGGGAAGGTTTGACTTGTTTGTTTTGGTAGCTTTTTTGAATTTTATTTGTGCGCCAAAGTGATCTCAGCTGGTTTATGAGACGGTTTCGTCTTGACCGGGTTTTGACCCGGTCGCCAAAAGACGGGAATTATTTTTGGTGTCGGTTTTGGCCCAAATTAGTCTCATTTGACTCGGAACGACCCACTGGGCCTAAATTTGAGGTCTGTTTTGTGAGATTTTACTCCGCTAAAAAGTCCATGTCGGATATTATGAATTCCGAGCCCAAATCCGAGCATACTAAGTCACGTTGACGTCCGATCATCATCGGGTGTTTTTCGGAGACTACCATAGACACGTGGCAGTCAAAATGCGGGTGTCTACATACGTCTATAACTTTTTTTGACGTTTAACACAGATATTAATATCCCTAGAAATAACGTGTATTCTGTATGTGGATAATATTCATTTACTATTAGACATACTCTTACCTTCGACTTATTTTCTGTTGTTGCATAGTCTCACAAATTTATGCAATCATCCAATTACGTGTCATTATCAATGTCACTAAAAATTGGCTCGTGGATCGCACGGGAGTTCCAACTAGTTGATATTATTTTTGGAAGACGCCCTATAGTTGGTATTATTGTCGTTAAATAACCCAGTTTTATTGGTCTTAGTCTCGTTATTATTTTCTGTATTTTTTTTTTGAAGCAATCCCCAAATGTGGGATTATATCATCGCATTAAAATAATCAAGAATAGCAATTTGCACGTTTGTCGGGCCAAAGTTCTCCCATACCCGCTTCCCTACGGACATTGACATAGCACGTGATGACTCATGAGCGACACGGTTACAATAATGTGGAACAAATGACCAGCTAATGCTATCAAAGTTACAAGCAATTTCTAGGATATCATCAAGAATCAGAAATAAATCGCTCCTCCCCATCTTAGCACACCGCAAAATTTAAGGGTAATTTGGTTAATATTATTTGAAGAATTTTTTAAGAATGTTTTGACCTTGTTAATTAGAGTAAAACTTAGGTATATAAAAGTAGAACGGGGAGATTAATCAGGGTATACATATTTTTTATTGTCCAGTTTACCCTCAATATATATCCAAATAAAAATAATTATCCCCTTAACCACGTCATCATTTTTTTTAAATTTCCATCATTATACTGCTGTCCTCCATAATGGTATAGACATGCACCCAAATGGCCAAATCCCTCAAAGATCAGTACTCACTACTCAGTAGCCATTGACTTTGGGGGAATTTTCTTAAGAAACATTCCAGTTGCATACCGCAGTGGGGGATAGCGGTATGCTACTATCGCATATTCCCTCAAAGATCACCAGTGACTTTGGGGGAAAAAATTTAGAAAAATTTATAACCTCAAATGCAACTAATGGACCAAACCATAAATTACTAGATTGGGTTGAGGGCAATTTTTGGGTAATTGGATTTTTTTTTTTCAGTTTGGGGAAGTGAAGGTGATCGAAGGGGAAGCGGAGTTTTATTTTATGCTACAGTAGCATACCGCTGTCCCCCACAACGGTATGCAACTGTAACATTTCTAAACAAAATTCCCCCAAAGTCAGTGGCTACTGATCTTTGGGGGGTTTGGGTCTTGGATTTTTTTTTAAAAAAAAAAACGATGACGTTAAACCATTAGGCGTAAATAGTTTTAAAGAAATATAAAAAATGTAATTTTTTTAAATAGCACCAAAACTATAATAGGTTCGTTAATATTCTTACTTAACATATATAGTAAGGGTAACATTATCAGCAAGACTTTGCTAAGTCTTGACTCTGTCACCTCAGCTTTTCACTGACTTTTATTATTTATTTATTACTCACACTCACTTTAGACTTACCTCAGACTTTATACATTATCACTCAGATTTTGCTTAGACTCATCTCACCCTCTTTTGGTAAAAAAAAAGTTAATCAATTTGGTTTAGTTTGTGATTAAACAATTACAATTTACTGGTACAAATTACTAACTACTTTACTATGTAGTTTGATTAAAAATTATAACTTGTTTTTATTTTATTGTTATTGGTTTTGTGTGATATTCAAAAAGACAGGTAGACTTATTTTGGACTTCATTCATATTATAGATCTGGATGATTTACGATATTTTAATTATGCCTTACTTATATTAATTTACAATATTTTAATAATTATTTTTTCATATATGGTCTTAGGTAGTGTATCGATTTAATTGACTTACGATTCCCATAGAATCAAAATGTACTCGTAATTGTTATCTTGCAAAAAAAAATGTTGGTGGCCGGACGATTATCCTTTTTTTTTCATTTTCAAAATAACGACTACATATATTTAATTTCGTGTTTAATTAGTTAATTATGTATAATTAGTTAATTTTATTTTTATTTGTTAAATAAGTGTTTAATTACGTTGACTCTGTTAATTAGTTAATTAAGTGAAATTGCATTTTTATTTGTTAAATAAGTGTTTAATCAGTTAATTAAGTGAAATTAGTTGATTAAGTGTTTAATTAGGTAATTGCTTCGTACGTTAAACTGGATAATTATATGTTCTATTAGTTAAATATGTACTTCGTATTTAATAACTTTAACAGGGGTCGGACAACAAAAAGGACAATTCAACAAAGACGTAAGACTTTAAAAACAATAGAAAATAAAAAAATTGTATAAATACGAATCGTTTATTGGATAATATGTCGAGAAATATGCAGCATGAATCATGAACCCACAAAAGTCTTAAGTTGAGTCTTTAAAATTTAACATTCAACTTAAGACTTTGGTACATTATTGGTAAATCCCACACAACTCTTGACACAAGACACATCTCAAAACTACCAATAATCTTCTCAAGTCTATCAAAAATCTTAATATTTCCTCGAAACTATCAAAAATATTAAGGTCCTTTTTGGTAAACATCGGATTGATATTGGAAGAAGCAGATTTGATTAGCAGAATCAATTAACAGTTTTGACTAACAGATTTATTTAGCAGAATTGTTTTAGTAGTGTTTGGTAATTAGCTGTTATAGATTAACGGATTGATTAATTGATTTGTGAAATGACAAAAAAGGACATAAACAAACTTTTGATTAAATACTCCGTATATGCCAACCATTCATCATACCAACAATTTTAAAACTAGTTTCTTCTATTTTTAGGGGTAGTGCTTAATACAAAGAATTGGTCCAAGTAGTTCATGATTGATCGTAACACAAAGCAATTCAAATCATCAAAGATAGATCAACATTCAATTGAAAAATAATGATCCATAGAATGGTATAAAATACGAAAAATTGAATCAATTGAAAAATAAACCAAACATAAATTAATTAATGCAAAAAAAATCAAGGAAGTCCTACATTATAAGATGAATTATGAAACTGAAAAATTGAAAATAATGAAGATAATGATGAAGGTAGGGTTTGATTGACAAAGGGGGTAAGGAGGTAAAAAAATAGAAATTCTAATCTATTAATTGAATATGCTGCTACTAGCAGCATATTGCAAATTGGCGGATTGGACTCGAATATGTCATTTCAATCTATCATTTACCAAACACCTATATTGGCGGATTTTGTGGTCAAACATGCGTTAATCTATCCAAATATGTTGTTTTTAGCGGATTCGCCGATAACCAAACACCCCCTAAGACTGTCCTCAAGACTTTGCTACATTATTGATAAGACTCATATGAGTCTTGAGACAAGACTCCCTCAAGACTCACCAATAATGTTACCCTAAGAGCAAGTCAAATAGTGATGTTAAAGGACTTGCTTACAATTTATCTCAAAATATCGTAGCTACAAGCAAACCATGGGAGAAGGGGAGAGTGTTGTAGCTTGAAAGCAATACCTGCTTATTCAAGGTACACATTCTTGAGAGATTAAAAAAAATCATTATTTGTGAATTAAATAGTACATCCTCATTTTCCACCTCTCTTTTGTGGAAATTTCATGCCACAACAACAATATATACAATTTTCTGGCATTTTCCTAATTAATAGATTGACTACTTTATTTTTATTTTTTTTATGAATTTTCTCTAATACTTTGTTGATAAATTCAACATTCCCTAACAATTTTTTTTTTCCTTGTTGATGAATTCAAACTTTTAAAAGTCAATGTCGATTTTATTTTTTACAATTAAAAAAGTGAAAATTTGTTCTATAAATAAGTAGTAAGTAATCTGATTATTTTAATTCACCATCATTATAATTTTCATCAATAAAGTTATCTATTCCATTTCAATATTTTACTTTCGATTGAAAATTCTGACAATTCATTTAGCCAATATTATGAATATCTACAAAAATTTTCTAGTACCGAAAATCAAATTTATCAAAATTCATCACGACCATTGTCGAATATGCAACCTTATTCGATTCGCCCAACCCCCGAAAATTATCCAATAAATGTGAGCTCATTTAATCAAGGTTATTTTCATCTGAGCTATTTTCATCCGCATATGATTATGTCTAGCGTTCGTCCTCTAGCACCGGGCCACTACCAACCACCAACAACTTTGAGCCAACCCATTTTTTTTGAAGAAAATACATGTCGAGAAAGTATAGGTGCATTAAACATGAACCATGAATCACCATGCCAAGGTTCGAGGGGGGATTTTGATACTTCCCAAAATGAAAGTTTACAAGAGGAGGTAAATATTCAACCCACCAAAAGTACGACGGAAAAGTTTAAATGGAGCCAATATAACGACGAAGATTTATGCATGAGTTGGTTAAATTTTACTTATGACTCCATAACAATCACCGATCTAAGTAAGGATAAATATGGGCAAAATATTGTTAAATATTATAATCAATGGAAGAGGGAAGAGTTGTCAATTACTATTGAGCAAGCATCAAACCATTGGTACAAAATGAGTGCAGATGTTAGCAGGTTCAATGGATGCTACATACAACTAAAGAGTAGTCAACCGAGTGGCCACGACGAAGAACTTATAATAACTAAGGCTAAAGAAATTTTTAAGTCACAAAACAAGATCAACGAATTTTACTATATACATTATTGGGAAAAATTTCGAACGGCTTAAAAATGGAAAGAATTTGTTGATTCACATAGTGGTTCCTCGAAGAGATCGAAAAAATCAAGCTCAAGTATGCTCACAACTGACACAGATACGATTGTAGACTTAACAGATGAACGACCACAAGGACAAAAGGCGACTAAAGAAGCAACAAGAAACAAAGAAAAGGTGAAAAAAATTGAAGCAGTGGATGAGAAGTGGGATAAATATAAAGATTTACAAGAAAAAAGACTTGCGCTGTGTGAGGAAGCAATTCGACAAAAGGATTTCGCGATGTTGTGCAAGGACGTATCTAATTTGGATGAAAGAGTTAGGAAAAATCATGATCAAATATGTGAAATAATTAGAGCCAAGTATGGAATGTCGTAATTTTTTTTAAATTCAAATATCGTAACTTTTTTTAAAGATGAATTTACATATAGACAATAATTGAACTGAACGATTAGTAGTTCAACCGACATGTTACGACTTTTGTTATTCCAAAAAGAAACGACTTAAAAAAAGGTTCAATTTATATTTTCTAAATTAAAGATTCGGCATATATTGGTAAATAACGAAGCAATTACACTAAAAATCCGTGAGACCATATTTTGTCTAGGATTGTAAACTACCACCATCCAACACATATTTTCGACAATAGTGATCGAAAATACAATTATACCGTATAGTAAAATCGATAGCATGAACTACATATTGTTAAAAAAGTAGGTGTTATAAAAAAGAGTCGTTATGAAAGTAGCCGTTATGAAACTATCCGTTGGAAAATAGTTTCTTTAAATTCAGTCTCAATCATTTTGAATGAGTCACAATAACTCAACAATAGTTCGTGGACCAGCACGTTCTTGGCATAAAAGGACTCTCCACAATATCATGGATGCATGCATTATACTACACAATATGATAGTCGAAGACGAACGTCACACCTATAAGAGGAAGTTTACTCAAGATGACTATTCTCCAGGTAGCTCTGATGTTTGCAAAGGGCATGACATAGATTTTGAAACATATCTTGCACGGGATGCGAAGATCCGAGATAGGCAAATGCATCATCAATTGACGGCGGATCTTATGGAGCATATTTGGACACGTTTCGGAAGTCAAAACTAAGCTCTTGCATATAATATTTTTTTTCATTTCACTTAATATTTTTTATTTGAAATAATGAAATTTTGTTCTATTATGTTTTTACATGGTTGAATTTATTTACATAAACAAAGTTGTTAATGATGTAAGAAGTATGAGAAAGTTATAAAGCATATGTTTAATAATATAGAATAATTAATTAAAAAATTAAAATACAATATGTATGGACTTACAGAGCTACAACCCCTTGTAGCTTATTATTGGACTAGGTTGTAGTTGGAAAGCAACATAACCCAAAAAGATGAGTTGAAAAAGCTAGCTACATGAGGTTGTTTTAGTCCACTATTGGACTTGCTCTAAAGAGTGAAAGTAAATTTTATTTTTTACGTTATGATGCAACTGTCCTAAAATTAACCTGCCACAATGTTAACCCTAGGCAATAATAGTTGGATGCAAGGTCGTTTCCATGAGACCATGACATAGCACCCCCACCATTTGTGTCCTTATACTAACCATGAGAACCCTATGATACTCCTATATAGTGGCAGATCCCAATCCGGGATCCTGAGATCCAGCATGAACTCACCCTCCCACCCCAACTTTTTACGCTGAAATAAAATAAAATTTACTCCCTCCCTTTTTTTTTCTTCTCATTTATTTTTTGGAAGAAAAAAAGTGTAACAATGTGTGGCTCAAAAAAAGAAAAAGGAGACTCAACTCGAATAGGAAATAGAGAAAAACAAAATAATTCGGAGGGAGTATAATTTTATATGTTCTTATCCTGTAGAGAAAATTTTCTGAATATTTCTTCGTTTCTATATCTCATTTATCATATTTAATTAGTTATAAATTTTAAAAGGATATATATATATCCATCTATCGGCTATGTTAACGAACCATCTCAACCAAAATCTTAAGGTTGCGTTTGGGTACTCGGAATTGATTTGAATATCAAGAATTCAATTCCTGTATTTGAATTTCTAGAATTCAAATCTAAATCCAAATCGAAAATGGTGTTTGGGTACCCTTGGATTTGGTTTTGGATTTGGATTTTGGGTGGGTGGAGCCGGGTCAAGGTCACCAATTTTTGTTTTTTAAAATGTTTCATTAGAAAAATGTAAATGTTCAAATAAGGGAAAAAACAAATACTATGACAAAATTATGCGAAAAAACAAAGAAACCACAAATGTCGGAATTGAAATAACTACTATATGAATAGTGTAATAATTGATAACTTTCATTGATGGTTAGTATTGAATTTATACAGCAACATATTTACGTAACTAAGGTAGCTAATCAATGATGGATCATAAGGATCAATTACTAGAATATACATATCAACATGATACAGTTAACTTAAATATAGATACATGGAATATGCTATATACGGAAATGATTAAGTGTGATCAGAATTATGATCTTTATTTCCAATACGCTCCCGCAAGATGGACGAGCTTGAGGCGAGACCAATCTTGAGAAGCAAGGGATCAAGGTGGGGCCGAGAGAGAGGCTTGGTTAGGGCATCAGCAAGTTGATCGCCAGCTGAAATGTGTGTGACTCGAAGTTGTCCTTGTTCAACCTGTTGTCGCACAAAATAGAACGAGATGGCCACGTGTTTCATTCTAGAATGAAAAACGGGTTTAGCAGCATAGTGTGTGGCACTTAAATTGTCACAATAAATAACAGGAACAGATGGAATGGAGATGCCGAGCTCGCCAAGAAGGTCACGGAGCCACAGTAGTTCCGAGGTGGTATCCGCGACAGCTCTGAATTCTGCTTCGGTAGAAGATTTTGCGACTACTCGTTGTTTACGAGAAGTCCAGGAGATGGGATTACGCCCAAGATATACAATAAACCCGGTGGTAGAGATGTAATCCGCCTTGTCACCTGCATGATCTGCATCACAGAAAGAGTGCAAGGAGAAAGAGGTGTTACGATGTAACTGTATACCCATATGAAGCGAACCTTTGAGGTATCGGAGAAGACGTTTCAAGGCTATCCAATTGGTTTCTTGCGGATTCTGCAAGAACTGAGCGAGTTTGTTGACACCAAAGGCTATGTCGGGACGGGTGAGGGAGAGATATTGAAGCGAACCAACTGTGGTTCTATAAGCTGTAGGGTCAGAGAGAGGGGCGTCGGTTGTGGGTAAGAGTGGTGGGTAGGTGGCTAGAGGAGAGGTGGCTGGTTTAGAATCTAAGAGATTGTGTTTGGTTAAGATGTCAGTTATGTATTTAGACTGACAGAGATGTAGACCAAGGTTAGTGGGCGTAACTTCAACGCCAAGGAAATAGGAAGGAAATCCGAGATTTTTTAAGGAGAATCGGGTAGAAAAGGAGGTGAAAAATGTGGATAGGGCGGGGGTAGGAGTGCCAGTAACAATTATATCGTCTACATATACGAGTAGGTAGATAATTTGAGACTTATGAGTGTAGTAAAAAAGAGAGGGATCAGATAAGGATTGAGAAAAACCAAAAGTTAAAAGATAGTTTTTGAGTTCAGTATACCAAGCTCTAGGAGCTTGTTTGAGACCGTATATAGCTTTAGACAGACGACAAACGAAATTGGAGGAGGAAGAGTCTATAAAACCTGGGGGCTGACACATATAGACAGTTTTAGAGAGTGTACCTTGTAGGAAAGCATTATTAATGTCGAGGTGACGGAGGGACCAGCCGCGGGCAAGAGCAATCGTCAAGATGAGACGGATAGTAATGGGCTTAACCACGGGACTAAAAGTTTCGGTGTAGTCGACCCCGGGACGTTGGTGAAATCCTTTAGCTACAAGGCGGGCTTTATATTTGTTAATGCTGTTATCGGGATTGTATTTTATACCGAACACCCATTTACAACCAATAACATTTTGGTTAGGAGAGGGAGGTACTAGTGACCAAGTATTGTTAGAGAGGAGAGCCGAGTATTCATCTTGCATTGCAGAATACCATTTTGGATCAGCAAGAGCCATTTTTGTGGAGGTTGGAGTGAGATGAGCAGCGGAAGTAGTAGCGAGAAGGGCGTATTTGGGGTTTGGAACACGGATATTATTCATAGAACGGGTAATTGGACGGGAAAGCAGTAGAAGGAACAGAGTCAGTGGGTGGAGTGTCTGTTTGAGTTGCTGGGTTATCATTTTGTGAGTTTGGAGTGTTATTAATGGGGGGGACTTGGGAATTAGTTTGCTTGGTATTAGTGGATGGGGATGGGATTTGGGAATTTGAGGCAGGGGTACGTGGGGGTACAGGGGTTGTTTGGTGAGGAGTAATTAATACAGGAAGGGGACACCACTTAGTTGAGGGAGTAGGATCACGACAGAGAGTGGACGAAGGATAAACATTCTCGACAAATTTGACGTGTCGAGATGTATAAAGTTTTAGGGTGCACGGGTCTAGACAATAGTAAGCACTTTGTGTCTCGGAGTAACCAACAAAAATGCAAGGGACCGATTTGGGAGAGAGTTTGTGAGGAACGTAAGGTCGAAGCCAAGGGTAACATAGACACCCAAAGCTCCGTAATTTGTGATAGTTAGGAAGGCGGCCAAAGAGCATGAGATACGGAGAAGAAAATTTTAAAGTAGGTGTAGGCATCCGGTTAATAAGGTAAGTGGCAGTTACAACCGCATAAGACCAATGCGTGGGAGGGAGTGAGGCGTGAGATAGGAGAGAAAGAGCGGTTTCTACAATGTGGCGATGTCTACGTTCGGCGTAGCCATTACGTTCCGGAGTATGGGGAGGGGAGGTTAGGTGACCGATTCCTTCATTATTGATATCGGGAGTGAGTTTTAAGTATTCTCCGCCATTATCGGAGTAAAGTTGTAATATGGGTTTGTTAAAAAATTTCTCTACAAGAGCCCTAAATTTGTTAAATATAGGGGTAGTGTCGGATTTACGTTTCATGGGGTATATCCATGTATATTTGGTATAATGATCGACAAATATAACATAGTATTTATGACCATCGAGAGAATAAACCGGGGACGTCCATACATCTGAAAAAAGAAGATCGAGAGGAGAGGTGGATATAATAGTAGATGACGAGAAAGGAAGCTTCTGACTGTTGTTTATTGAACAAGCATTACAATTGGTGTCTAGAGTATGATTATTAAACTTAAGGGAAGCAACATCATTTATTTTAGATAAAATAACGGAGGATGGGTGGCCTAGACGATGGTGCCAAGACACCATGGAGGCGTGAAGATAGGTAGGGTGGGTCGTGGGTTGGGTGAAGGGGGGTTGCCACTCATAGATACCGTGATTAAGAACGCCACTAAGGAGAGCCTTGCCCGTCAACCGATCCTGAAAAGTAAAAGAATTATGTGAAAAAACAATGTTAGCATTATTATCATAACAAAATTGAGAAACCGAGATAATGTTTCGAGATATAGTAGGGACATGTAAAACATTATTAAAATTGAATTGAAAATTTTGAGTGGTGATGGAGAAAGAACCAATATTATGGATGGGAAGGGAGGATCCATCTCCAATGAAGAGGTCATCGTTGCCATCATATGGAGCGTGAATGGCAAGGTTGGCTAAGTCTTAGGTGACGTGGTGGGAAGCACCACTATCAATCAACCAAGAAGAAGAGGAGGGTCCGGCTATAGCTGTATTGACTCGAGGAGGATTGCGACGAGTAGGGGGCGGTGGACGTGAAGGAACATTGATATTAGGGTAGAGACGTTTGAAGACCTCACAATTTTTTAGGTAATGAGATTGGGTGTGACACCATTGGCATTTGCCCTTAAATGGAGGTGCCTCGGAGTTGGTGAGAGGTGTCGGGTTGGGTGGGGTGGGAAGAAGGGCAGGCTGTGAAGTGGTACGGCGGGATTGGGGACGGGATGCGGTGGGTTGGTGGGGACGGTATGGAGTAACGTGATGGACAGACATGGGAAGGTTTTGAGTCGGGATCTTGTGTTTAATAGAAAGCTCAAATTGAATGAGCTTTTCATGAAGGGCTTCAAAAGAAATGGGGGTGTCCCGAGCCTTAACAGCCTCAACAATGGAATAGTATTGTTCATAGTCGAGCCCATTGATTATTTTAGCGATGAAATCTTCATGATCCATCGGTTTACCCATATGGGCAAGTTCATCGACACAACTCTTGAGAGCGTGCATATATTCGGTGATAGTGAGATCACCTTTTGAGAGAGAATTAAAATGGTCCTTTATTTGGAGAATGTGACCACGTGATCAGGTGCTAGCATAAGTGTTAGCTAGGTTGGTCCAAATTTCATGAGACGAGGTGACTTTGTTGTGAAGTGAGGTGATGCTTTCGGAGAGGGTGCCACGCAAGGCGCCACTGATAAAGGCGTCTTGGCGGAACCATGTCTCGTAGGCGGGATTGGGTTTTTCAGTTTTGGTGGCTTTGGGGTCATTTTTGTCGGCAGAATCATCGACAATTGTGGCCGGTGGGCACTTGTGGGATCCGTCAAGAAATTTGAACAGACCATAGCCAAGCATGAGATCTTGCACTTGGCGTGCCCACGAGCGATAAGTAGGAGGTGTAAGTTCGATGACATGAGAGAGATTGATTACGAGGAACGGTTTCGAGGGTTCGAGTTCATTGGGAATAATGTTCAATGAACCTGCCATTTTGTAGTAGTTTGAAGTGGATGAACGTACTTTTGAAAGATGGAGAATTTTGGTTCAGATCAGATGGCTCTGATACCATATGAATAGTGTAATAATTGATAACTTTCATTGATGGTTAGTATTGAATTTATACAGCAACATATTTACGTAATTAAGGTAGCTAATCAATGATTGATCATAAGGATCAATTACTAGAATATACATATCAACATGATACAGTTAACTTAAATATAGATACATGGAATATGCTATATACGGAAATGATTAAGTGTGATCAGAATTATGATCTTTATTTCCAATATACTATATACTTTATGAATTTGAGAAAACCAAATTTTAACTAGGTTAAATTTTGTCAAAATTTCAAATCCAAATCTAAAGCTTTCCAAATACTTGGTTGAGGCCCGTGAGAGTTCGAGATATTGGGGGTTGCTAGGGTTCGAACTCGTGACCTCTGTTTCTGATACCATATTAATGAACCATCTCAACGAAAATCTTAAGATAATGGTTGAGACCCGTTTATATTCTATTAGACTATTCAACTGAAATTTGAAATTATAAATAAATCGTATAAATGAGGATGCTACATAATAATGTAAGTTGAATAAGGACAAAAGATATGTGTGCATTGGGTGGGATACGCCCTTAAGTTTGTCCCCCTGGAATCAGAATCATAACTTCTACGTACAATAATCTACCTTGCCTCTGCTCTCTTGCGGTCCATCCACCCTAATTTCCACTATTTCTTTTGTTTTTTTGAGGGGGGTGTACTCGAATTCTTCTTCTTATTATTATTACTCCATTATTATTATTATTATTATTATTATTATTATTATTATTATTATTATTATTTTGACATATATATATATATACAACTTTATTCGTCCACTTATTTTATCTTCCCATTTCATTTCTTTCAATTTTGGTCAACAATTATTATCATAAAATCCTTACTTTACAACCGTTTATACATTTATTCTTTCCGCCTATTTCCACACATTTACCATTTTCCCCCAATCATTAAATATTCAATACAAAAAAATTGTATCAAATATCTATGGGAAGATAGAATAAAAATGGAGAAAATATTACTATTATCGGTTTTTTTAACGTGTGTCCACTAGGCACACGTTAATAAGCTAATTAGAGTAAGAATCGCCTTGATATGGTCTAAGTATGGTAATTTTATGAGTTAATATTTTAATTTCTCATGATAATATCAATGTGATACTCTACTTAGTTACCTTATTAACATATGACCAGTGAACACACGTTAGAAAAACCGTATTATTATTATTATTATTATTATTATTATTATTATTATGAACTACTCGTACTTGTTTTTATTGTGTGACAATAATAATTAATTTTTTGTAAAATTGACGTGTTATTAATTAGTTTGTTAATGGATCGGAGCTATAACGGGTGTGATGTATGGATGTACTCTGTACTCGTATAACTTAAATCGGTATGGTGAGATACACACTTTATGACATTTTTTTTTGCCAACGAAGAAAGAGCATTGGATTACATGTTGTTTGGATTCTCGGAACCCATATTACATCCGTTATTGAAAATAAAAACATGACAAAACTTTATGACAATTATTATATGACACTTTATGGAGTAATGTGTTACTTTCTCTATTTTCTCGAATTAGTTACATTGGCTAATTTTTTCCCCTCACAAAAAAAGAGAAGTGAGGCTAAATCAAGAAAATGGAGGGATTAATTATTTTTATTTGAAAGGACTAAACTGAACTAAAATGTACTCCGTATGTATATAACAGTACAAGATTTAACTTAACTTAAATTAAATGAATAAGGTTGAAATGAACTAAAATGATAATTAGTTGAACTGAGTTAGACAATAAGCTAAAAGTAATACGGAGTAGAGGTAAATTTAACTTAATTGAAGTAAAAGGTTTGTTATTAACAAAAAGATTGAATCTAATTGATCTGGTGTGAAAATAGGTAAAAGCTTTGTTAGTATTAAGTTCGAGCCTTAATATAATGTTTTCGGGCTCTTTCACGTATATGTTGAAATCGGAAACAATCCATAATTATTAGCCTACGTAAATGAAAGAGTTTTATCAGATTAATGGACTGTCTCATAATTTGAGATCAACTTACTTTATAATTTTTGAGACAAAAATACATACTGTATATAAAGTCAACTGATTTTCACACATGTATATATTCTAGAGTATATATTAAGTCAAAATGTTACTCCTTATAATGTATGTAAGCTAGATTATACTTCAATAGTTTATAGTAGTTAATCCTTTTTTTCTGCCAACGTCATCAAATATTTTCCATGATATGATATAACAGCAAGATTATTCCCAACTTAATTCTTTGTTAAGAAAATGACAAACACTAGAACAACTTTATTATTAT
Source organism: Agrostemma githago (assembly GCA_958450325.1). Taxonomy (NCBI): domain Eukaryota; kingdom Viridiplantae; phylum Streptophyta; class Magnoliopsida; order Caryophyllales; family Caryophyllaceae; genus Agrostemma; species Agrostemma githago. The sequence goes on from OY288256.1 coordinate 51,522,960, forward strand.
AATTGACGGTTTTATTATTCTAAGAAGGCCGCTAATTCTTGGACGTATGTAATTAACCAAAAATATAATTACATGGTTATTAATTTATTATTAAATTTTGCGAAATAAAGTGTACAAAAAGCTGTCGTGCCTGCAATTGTAATATTTATTTAGATGTTCGTTGGTTGTTGAATGAAAATATATTAGGCCGGTGGATATGAAAGTCCCATTACATACGTACCGTACCATTTAATATATATGTTCGGGTACACTTCCTTTAGACTTTAGGATGCGCTATTGCATACTCCCTCCCATCCATTCAATTCTTTACATTTACTATAAATGGACAATCCAATCAATTTTTTAATTCTCTTTTTGGCAAAACACTTTACTTTATAATCCTTATATCCTTACCCTATTTACACAAAATGCCACTACTTTTTCCTTACTTTTAAGTTTAGTGGACCCATAAAATCATTTGATTTACCAATAATACCCTTACTTTTACCACTTTTCTTAAAAGTTGTGAAACCCCCCATGTCAAGGATTGAATGGATGGGAGGGAGTACTCAATATTATTCTATTTCACATGCATGCAATTATATCATTATATGTCACTCGGACACTCGGTATATACTAGTTGGAAAGACCGTGCGATGTACGGGTCGATTTTTAGTGACAATGATAATGCCACAAAATTAGAGGATTAAATAAATTAGTAAGAGTATGTCTAATGATAAAGGAATAATATCCACATACGTGAATGTATTCTTAGAGAGGTAATATATGCGGTAAACGTCAAATTAAATTATAGACGTGCATTTTAGTTAGAAAGACTAATTAAAGTGTCTCGCCCACAAGTACATCCTCAACTACATATTCGTACCAATATTCATTTATATTTAAATGGAGTATTTACTTAATACTCTATTAGTTTTGCATTCAACAATGATATTTACATATATAATTTTTTTCCTTTTGGGCGAAGTCATTATTTCTTACCTCTTCCCTTTTTATGTCATAAATATGTGGCTCACAGCCTCACACTCACCCATTAATTTATCACTTTTCCTCTATTTTTGAGTCACACATTTCAACACCCTTATTCACTACAAGAATTAAGGTTCCGGGCATCCATAAACGGCTTGCGTTTATGGACGCCATTTAAGGACGAGCGTCCTTTGTCAGACACTAGTCTGTGGAAGCCAGGAGGGCTCGCCTATTTTTAAAGCTGGCGTCCAAGTTGGCGTCTGAAAATGGACGCCAAGTTAAGAGACCTGTTGACGTCTGACAGTGGACGCCAGGTTTGTGCGTCTTGTGGCTAGACTTGTCGTGAGTCTCCAAATTACAATGTTAATCCACTTCTAACACAAACTAGTAGTTAGTGAAAGTAGGGGTCGAACCCACAAGGAAGGTGATTTGTTGTTTTAAGTGTGTGTAAATCTATATAAATAGTAACCAATATGGGGGGATTTATGTGTGAATGATTACTCTAAGTCTAATAAACTAATGAAATAAATTAACGAAATAAAATAGGGTTATTTCATAACAATAATACCAACTATGGGGGGTGTTTCTTATATTAATACAAACTATACGTAATCCCGTTTTAATATGAACGAACTATCCTCTCATTAATCTCTCTTTATAACCAATGCCTTTTTTTACCTGTGAAACCGGTAATTGTGACCTGCTAGGTTTTGGTGCGCCTCTTCTTCTTCTTCCCCTTTATATTCATCAAATTAAAAGTCATCCTCCGTTATCAACCTTCAAAACCCTCATTGATACAATGAGATGTGGTTATTCATCTGGATCCTCCTCTAATTCGTATCCTTCAAATGTCAGTTTTTTTTTGCAAACGTCAGATGCTCTAATTTATTTACCACAATTTCAAAAAATTTAAGAAAAGCAATGGCGATAGGAGATGTCGAGTTCAACAATGGCGAGAGAAGAGTACGTAGTAACGAGAGAGGAAGTGTACAGAGTATGGTGGGAGGGGGACTTTAATGCAAAAAGAAATTAAAAGGAAAAGGGAACCGGCTCATCAGGTAGCCGTTAACTTGTTCTAAAGAGAGATTAATTTGGGGATAGTTCATATTAAAATGAGATTACGTATAGTTGATATTAATATAAGAAGCACCCCCATATTTGGTATTATTGTTATGAAATAACCCAATAAAATAAACTAATATGAATGAACGATGCAACAAATATGAGAAAAATACTTGAACCAAGCAATATCCACCATCAAGTTTAACGAATTGATCATTGACTCTTCTACTTTACAATTTATACTAGAATACTTTGCTATGAAGTTTAATCGACTTCTTATTCCACTTATTAATAGTTATAAGATATGAGAAGCAAACTCAAATAACTCTTACGATATTTTCAACTTAAATCAAGCGTCTAAATCGTATCAATATGTAGATTAAAACGATGGAATTTAGCAAAGATGAAAGAATGATTACTCAAGCGGTATCACTTTGCTTCATACAAGTTTAATCCTTATAACTCAACAACGATGAAAAGCATACAAATTGGTGAATTATATTTGCTACTCGGATATAGTTAAATAAACAAAAGATTCATTTAACTATTCTAGCAATGGTTTATCAATAACAAAGACTAGGTGATCAAGCTAGAAGATGAATTAACAAACATAGAATTATTATAAATTAAACTTGATATTCTAATAATAATGTAAAATAGAAACGAGTCTTACAATTCCTTAAACTTGAAAGGCTTCAATAACTTGTTCCAAGAATAAGAACTTAGCCCTCCATACAAATGAACTACTTGCAAAATAAACTAGAAAATGTATGTGTTTTTGAGAATTACAAGTGATGATTGATGTGTTGGATCATGAATGTGATGGTGACTTCTCCTCTTTATATAGTCATCCATGGAGCATCCTCATCAATGGCTCATAAAGCCTCATAAAAATGATCATAGTGAAGAAGAAGAATAAAAGAGGTGAGTAAAGAAGAAGAACAAAAGACTAGAGAAAGAATCCTATGCGAAAAAAAATCCAATAAGGAATCCTGTGCATAAATTTCTGCCGCTGGCAGCGGATTTTTGGAAATCCGCTGGCAAGAAATTCCGCTGGCAGCGGATTTTAGAAATCCTCCACTTCTTTCTTCCACTTGGTCTGGGCTTCCACTTTAACTTTGGGCTTGATTTGTCTTTACTTCCGAAAGGTTGTTGACACTTTAACCCAATAATCATTTCAATTACAACCCATACTATTTTTCACCCTTTAATCCACCTAATTACACATTTTATACCTTAGCCCATCAATTACGACATGCACACAATAATCCGTCAAAACACACCTAAATCTATAAAATAGTCAACTAAATGACCCTTATTAATCCCTACTAAACTAGACTAATCAAACATCCCCACGCTTAGACCTTTACTCGCCCTCGAGTAAATTAAATCAAAATAATGATCCTCCACAAGGTCTATACAGCGAAGCGTAGGTAGCTTGATACAACCAAAAACTACTCTCGACTCTCACACCCCCTCCTTATAACATCCCTCTCAAAAAATATATATGGTCAAAGGAATAAAATAACCTATTCACCAAGACCATACTACAATCAATGCCCGCTCAACACACAAAAAATCACAACACCAACTACAGAAAAATGATTGACAAATAGAAACATGTAGTTGACATCCACTTATAACTCCAACTCTAAGATGATCCTAAACCCGAATCACCCTTCTAACCTCCTTATGACTCCCGAATCATGAAGAAATAGCAAAAATAATAGTAATCAAAATAATGATTTCTTTTTTTTCCTAATCCCTCATTATGCCTAAACCGCCCGCCCTTGCGGGTTTTCGATTTACCTTTTATTCCTCACTTCTACTCTCATGGCACGCTTCTCGTTTCTTCATTTTTCCCGGAGCGCCCTTTCGGGTTTTCACTCCGTCCTCGGCCATATACCCATTTTTGCCTAGGCGCTCGCCCTTGCGAGTTTTCACCTAGCCGGGTTTATTTTTTTTTTTTCAATTTTTTTTTTTTTTGAAAACATGAAATAACATATATACAAGTGTATTCCACTCCCCACGCTTAATCTCCACATTGTCCTCAATGTGAGGAAAATTAAAGAAAAAGACATAGAAAATGAGAAAAAGGAACATACCAAGCAATCAAGTGTCGGGGGAATCCCCGATGTCATCATCTTCCTTAGAAGTGGTAGCTTGCCCCTCAATCTCGCCAAGGATCGCGGACGATGGTGGTCGAGCGTCCGGGAACCGTGCTAAGAGAGTACGAGACAAAGTTCTCATCAAGTCTCTAGTCTCCAAAGTAGCGGCATGAGTTTCCTCCAACCGTGCACGCATGTCATGAATCATAGCATCGGTCGAGGCACACCAAGCATCTATCTTTGTAAACCAAGCTTCTCGATCCACTTCTAACTCACTATTCGCCCCCTCCAAAGTATCCACACTCTTATTCTTCTCACGACTTCTCCCTTCCTTCACCCTTGCTCCTTCTCCTTTTTCACGAGCTTGACTATCCTCATCACTCTCAACATCATCATCACTTCCCTCTTCCTCCTCCTCATCATCATCATCAATGTCACGATCCCGAGGAACAAAGAAATCTTCCGAAACTTCACCATAGACCAAAGGATCATCCTCGGGTCTCGGCAATTGTAGATAAGAATCATGATTCTTTCCCCAACGATAATAATAAGACCCTTTTACTTTCATGCGAGGTCGTAACATCTTAGCGTGAATCAAACAAGGAATATCAAAGAGGTAATTATCAAGTAACGGATTCTCCCCCTCCGCCACCTCAATATTCAAGTAATTCATAATGAGAGTGACTAACCCACCACCATTTATAATTCCCCCATCCTTAGTACCCAAAGCTATGCTAGATGAAACAAAAAGACCAACCCAATCGGGAACACCTTTGCCATCCGGCATCATAGCCCTCAAGTAACCAAAATGGGAGTGGGGAAGCTTGTTAGGCTCCCCCTTACAAAGGAATGAGTTAACAATCAAACGATGAGCAAGTCGAAGACATGGGTTAGGAATACTTGAACTCAACTCACCGGATTTACCACCCAAAAGCAATCCCCTAACCTCTTGCCACCAAATACCTCTCTCTCTCACCCCCACATACTCCTTATCACCCATAGCCCGAATACCAAAAGCTTCCCTCAACTTCTCATAAGTTAACTCACGAGCTTTACCATTCAACTTAAAGCTAATTGCGGGTGCAAGCTTAGTGCTTTTTTTAGAAATCGCTATGGTGGAAAAAAACTCAAGTGTATACCTCCTATAAGTATGAGCTCCCTTCTCCATAAATTCTTCTAAACCCACATTTTTCATTAGCTTGGTCATGACATCAAGCATCCCCAATTTCTCAAGAGAAATCGAGTTGCCCTCATCTCCTTCTTAGATAACCTATCCCGAATTGGGTCTTGAGCTTTAGTTAACCAAGATGGTTTGGTAACGGGAATATGTTTAGGATGGACGGGTTTGGGTTGAGCTTTTTTAGTGACGGTTTTGGATTTTTTTGGTGGTGGTGTAGAAACGGTAGTGGAGTAATTTTTTCTTTTAACTCTCCCCATCTCTCAAGTAATGATCAACAAAATCCTCACTCACAAATCACTCAATTTTTTTTCTTCTCAAAATAATCCACAATTCACCAATTCAATCACTCAAATTTTCTCACCATCACAACAAAAATATCAATCACACAAAGCGATTCAAATAACACAAGGAGGAGCAAGAAAACCCAAAATTGAGCAAGAATAAACAAAATTCAAGCTACTAATTAATGGGTAAGAGGTAAAATTTCAAGAAATTGGAAGAAGAATATGAAAATTATACCTCTTAAAATTTGAAACAATGAATGAATGTCCTCCTTGCGTTGATTAAGATCGAATTCGACTCAATTAGTAAAAAAAAAACAAAAAAAAATCAAACTCGGATTTTGACATCCAAGGGTAGAAAAACTTGATTTTTTTGACTTTTTGGGCAAAATTATGTGTTAAAATGATAGGAATTTTAATGGGTAATGATAAATAAGTGATTTTGAAGTGATTTGGGTCAAATTTGAGTCAAATTGAGTGATGTTTGAGGGTTTAAAGGAGAAAAGTTGCAGTAATTATATAAGGAATATAGAAGAGAAGGGTTGAGAAGAGGATGAATGAAATAAATAAAAATAAAACTACATACCTGTATCCTATAACTAGCACGACAGCAACAATCAAACCACCGAAACCAACATCGAACTTCGGGCAACAATAAAATAGACCACCATGAAACACAACCAACAGCAGCAGCAACACCACCATATCAGCATAGAACTGTCACCACAATAACACCAAAACCACAGCCAACAACATCTCGGATCAGCAAGCATGACCACCAATACCAACACCGAATCACAGAAGCAAGAACAACAGCTACTGAACATCAATAGCACGACAGCAGCACCACGACAACAACACAAGCAGCAGCCACGGCTGAAACAGTCGTTGCCAGCGGCTAGTATTGGCCGCGCCCAGCGGAGGTAAAATCCGCGTCCAGCGGCGGAATTACTACGACCAGCGGCTCAATCTAAAGCTCCTGATTCGTGTCCGCTGCCAGCGGCGTGTGGGGCCGCGCCCAGCTGCCGGAAATAGCTACTGTTGATGCTGTGATAGCCGCTGCTATTTAATTGCGGGTCGATTCAATTTCTGACATTGATAGCTCGGTCGTCAAATTTAGTTTCCGATACTTGTTTTGTGTTTTTTTTTTTTTTACTTTTTTATTTTTTTACCCGAGTTATAAAATCGAATTAAATCGATTTCATATCCGAGAATTATACCTACAAAATAGGAAAACGAAATTAATTAGAAAATTAAAATTTATTCTAAAAAAAAGGGAATAAAAAAAATAATAATAATAATAATAAAATGGAAAAGTAAAGAAAGAAAAGAAAAGACGGGTTGCCTCCCGACGAGCGCCTTAGTTAACGTCGTGGCTCGACGTAAAGAGAACGGATTAAATCTTCATAAATTGGGTCGGAAATATCGATTTCCTCGATCGTTTCCTTTTGAAACCCGTCATAATACGGCTTAAGACGTTGTCCGTTCACTTTAAAAACCTTATCCGTAGAGAAACTATGAATCTCGACAGCTTCATGTGGGTATATTTGAGTGACTTCAAACGGACCAACCCACCGCGATCGCAATTTTCCCGGGAATAACCGAAGACGGGACATAAAAAGCAACACTTTTTGTCCCACGGTGAAGGTTTTCCGAGCCAACATTTTATCGTGCCATGCTTTGGTTCGATCTTTAAATATCGCGGCATTCTCACATGACTCGTTCCTAATCTCCTCGAGCTCTTGTAGTTGCAATTTCCGATAATCACCCGATTCATCCATCCTCATATTCAAATTTTTCACCGCCCAATATGCCTTGTGCTCAAGTTCAACCGGGAGGTGACAAGACTTATCGAAGACTAATCGATACGGTGACATACCAATCGGACTCTTATAAGCCGTTCTATAGGCCCATAAAGCGTCATCGAGCCTCATGCTCCAATCTTTCCGATTTGGGTTCACCGTCTTTTCTAAGATAGATTTCACCTCTCGATTAGACACCTCGGCTTGCCCATTGGTTTGAGGATGATAAGCGGTGGACACCTTGTGAGTAACAAAGTATTTCTTCAACAATGCGCCAACCGTCCTATTGCAAAAATGGGTGCCTCTATCACTTATCAAAGCCCGGGGAATTCCGAACCTAGAAAAAATGTTAGATTTCACAAAATCTGCAACAACTTTAGAATCGTTAGTCCTAGTGGGTTTAGCTTCCACCCACTTCGAGACATAATCAACCGCAAGGAGAATATACAAATACCCATGAGACACGGGAAATGGACCCATAAAATCAATACCCCACACATCAAAAATTTCACAATAAATCATAGGGGTTTGAGGCATCTCATTTCGGCGTGAAATGTTACCGCTCCTTTGGCAATTGTCACAAGTCTTAACAAAGCCATGAGCATCACGAAACAAGCTAGGCCAATAAAAACCACAATCTAGTACCTTTCGTGCGGTACGTCTAGCTCCAAAATGGCCTCCACAAGCATATGAATGACAAAAGGCAAGTATAGAGCTCACCTCGCTCTCCGGTACACACCTCCGTACTATTTGGTCCGCACAATGTTTCCATAGGTAAGGATCGTCCCAAACATAGTATTTAGCATCACTACGAATCTTCTCCTTTTGGGATTTTGAAAAACCTGTAGAAAATTCATTTGAAACAAGAAAGTTAACAATGTTTGCATACCAAGGAAGAACGGAAGTAAGAGCAAAGAGTGTTTCATCGGGAAATGAACCCCGAATAGGCTCCACTAGCCTCTCTTGATGCACTAATCGACTTAAGTGGTCGGCGACCACATTCTTGGCTCCTTTCTTGTCTTTGACCTCTAAGTCAAATTCACTCAACAATAGAACCCATCGAATGAGCCTCGGTTTGGCCTCCTTCTTTGTCATCAAATACCTAAGAGCGGCGTGATCGGTGTAAACTACCACTTTGGTACCAAGCAAGTAAGAACGGAACTTCTCTAAAGCAAATACTACCGCTAACATTTCCTTCTCGGTAGTAGAGTAGTTCTTTTGGGCCTCGTTAAGAGTCAAAGATGCATAGTAAATCACATGAGGTAACCTTCCAACTCTTTGACCCAAAACGGCACCAATGGCATAGTCACTCGCATCACACATGAGTTCAAATGGGAGTGACCAATCCGGAGCCTTGATAATCGGTGCCGAGGTTAACTTCCCCTTCAACTCGTCAAACGCCTCCTTGCATGCCAAATCGAAATCAAAATCCACTTCCTTTTGCAACAACTTGCATAATGGTGTAGCCATTTTAGAGAAATCCTTGATAAATCTCCTATAGAAACCTGCATGACCAAGGAAAGAACGAACTTCACGCACATTAGTTGGATAAGGAAGGGATTGAATTGTGTCAATATTGGCTTTATCGACCTCAATACCTCTAGATGAAACCACATGACCTAGGACAATACCTTGTTCTACCATGAAATGACATTTTTCTGAATTAAGAACAAGGTTAGAGTCAATACATCTCTTAAGTACAAGAGATAGATGAGATAAGAAACTATCAAACGAGTCACCATGCACGGTAAAGTCATCCATGAAAACTTCAATGAAATTCTCTACATATTCTGAAAATATACTAACCATGCATCGTTGAAAATTCGCGGGGGCATTACATAGCCCAAATGGCATGCGTCGATATGCAAAAGTACCAAATGGACAAGTAAATGTGGTTTTCTCTTGATCCTCGGGCGCAATTGCTACTTGAAAATAGCCCGAGTACCCATCTAAAAAACAATAAAAGGCCTTACCGGCAAGCCTTTCTAGCATTTGATCGATGAAAGGTAGAGGGAAATGGTCCTTCCTAGTCACCGCATTGAGTCGACGGTAATCAATGCAAACGCGCCACCCATTTTGAACACGGGTGGGAACCAACTCTCCATGTTGACTTTCTACTACCGTCACTCCACTCTTCTTTGGCACAACTTGTGTGGGACTCACCCACTTGCTATCCGAGATTGGGTAAATTATACCCACTTGCAAGAGCTTCAAGATCTTCTTTTTCACCACCTCCATCATAGGTGGGTTCAATCTCCTTTGGGGTTGCCTCACTGGTTTGGCATCTTCTTCTAGGAAAATGTGATGCATACAAGTGGTTGGACTAATGCCTTTGATGTCGGCTATAGTCCATCCAATTGCTAACTTATTCTCCTTAAGAACCTCCACTAGCCTTGCTTCTTGCTCTTCCGTGAGCTTGTTAGAAATGATGACGGGTAAGGTCTCACCATCTCCTAGAAACACATACTTCAAATGATCCGGCAATGGTTTTAATTCTACCACGGGTGCCTGCACAACTGAAGGTAACAATTTCTCACGAGACAAAGTTAGTGTTAGTGGTTTAGAAAAAGACGACATAATAGGTGAAGTCTCCATCTTGGATAAGGAAGCAACAACCTCCTGCAAGTCACTAGAAAGAGTTAGATTCAATTCATTACGATATAAGCTATTATCAATAGCCACAATCAAGTCATCTTCTCCTTCTAGGTTGAACACATCTTGCACTATGGGCTCCAAAACATCAATCATATAACAAGAATGGTCGTCACGTGGATATTTCATTGAATCATAGATGTTAAAATTAACCACTTGACCATTAGCCTCCATAGTGAGTGAACCATTAGACACATCGATTTTAGTGCTTACGGTTTTCAAAAATGGCCTACCTAAAAGTATAGGGGTCGCATGTGAATCATGTTCCATTTCAAGCACATAAAAATCGGCGGGGAAAATGAGTTTGTCCACCATTACTAGGACATCCTCAACAACCCCGTTGGGGTAAGCATTAGAACGATCGGCTAATTGTATTACCACCCCCGTTTTAATTAAAGGACCCAATTTTAAAGATTTATATAATGAATATGGAAGTACATTTATCGATGCAACTAAGTCAAGAGTAGCATTAGGAAATGTGGTGTCCCCTACGGTGCAAGGAACGGTAAACATACCCGGGTCACTACATTTAGGTGGTAACTTATGTTGAAACAAAGCCAACATATGTTCATTTACTTTAACTTTTTGGACTCCCTTAAGCTTTTGATTCCTCTTGATAGTACACAATTCTTTAAGAAATCTAGCATATCTAGAAACACTTTTCAATAAATCAAGTAAAGGGATGTTTACCTCACATTTCCGGAAAGTTTCATAGACATCTTTATCTTGCATGGGCCGAGTCTTCCTTTTGAGTGCCTCTGGAAATGGTGGTGGGTCCACATAAGCGGGTGTCACTATTGGTGAAGATGCTTATTGCTCCACCGGGGTTGGAATGGTGTTTTCAACCTTAAGCTCTTCTTCCTCTTGCTCCACAATTTCCCGAGTCCTATCCTGTGGACCGGGTAATTCTTTCCCACTTCGCAAAGTAATAGCACTAGCATTGGCATTAGGTGGGGGAATAGGTTGGGATGGAAGTTTTCCGGAATCCCTAGCCTCAAGTCTTCCTATAGCACTAGACATTTGACCCATTTGATGTTCTAGGTTTTGAATGCTAGTTTTAGTGTCATGTTGGAATTGGGCTTGGTTTGCTTGCATTGTAGCAACATTAGAGGTTAAAGCCCGGATCATGTCCTCCGTGGACATAGTAGGTGTGGTAGTTTGGGCTTGTGGGGTGAAGGTGTTTGGGACTTGGTTTCTAGGAATGAAACGGGGTCAGACTTGACCAAATTATAGGCCAAAGGATTGGCCTTGAGGTTGATTAAAAATTTGACCTTGAGGTTGTAAGCCTCCTTGTGGGTTTCCATATTGGAACCCGGGATGGTCTCTTCTCATATAAAAATTATCATGCCTCTTTTGGCCAAAAGCACCGACCGCATTTTCCTCCTCGGTGGCCTCCTCTTCCATAAGTGGACACTTGTCGGCGAAATGCCCATGTGATGAGCAAATAGAGCAAGCTTGAACTTGTTGTTGATTCCCCTTCATCATGTCCCTCATCATGGAAGCCAAATCTTCAACCTTCCTTTCAAGTGAAGTGTGAGAACTTGAAGTAGCCATGTTCACCCTTTTTGTGGTAGTTCTCACACTAAATTGGCGTGAGCTTTCGGCAAGCTCACTCAATAATGCATAAGCATCATCCGGATTTTTATTAACAATGCCTCCTCCACTAGCGGCATAGACCATTCGAGCATCATCCGGAGATAATCCTCCAACAAAATAGAGGATGAGATCGGTAGCACTATACCCATGATATGGGCAACTTGATAATAATTTTTGGAAACGCTCCCAATATTGATAAAGTGTTTCCCCATCGTCTTGCTCCACATTGGATATCTCCTTCTTGATACTTGAAGATTTGGCAGCGGGGAAGTATTTCTCAAGGAACGCCTTCTTCATTAATTCCCAAGTTGTGATACTACCCGGTGGAAGGTAGTACAACCAATCTCGAGCGGCGTCTTTGAGAGAAAATGGAAATGCCCTCAATTTGATTTGTTCTTCGGTAACTCCATTCGGTTTCATGCTAGTGCATACAACATGAAACTCGGATAAGTGCTTGTGTGGGTCCTCACCACTCAACCCATGGAATGAAGGTAATAAGTGGATCAAACCGGACTTCAATTCAAAGGTTGCATTTTCCGCCAACGCCGGAAAAGTAATGCAAAGTGGTTGTTGAGAAAGATCGGGAGCTTTGATCTCCTTCAAGGTTCTTGTTTCTTTGACCATTTTGATCTCCTTTGTCTCCTCAACTACGCTATCAAAATCGAGCTTCCTCTTGATTTTCTTCCGAATGCGACGAAGAGTCCGCTCTAATTCTGGATCAAAATCTACTAATTTATCGTTAGTAGAACGGGTGTTCGTGTAATCCCCTATGAATTCTAACGCAATACAGTGGCGGAAATACTGTAGATTTGGGATTAACACACACTGATGTTCTATATATATTACAAAAAGAAGGGTCAGTCAATACAAAGGCCACTTTTTACAAAAGGGCTAAAAATTAAAAATCCTTCAAATGGGTTTAACAATCCATAAATAAACATGATTAAAGCAGAGTAGGATCCATGCCACTCGCTAGCGCACACCAAACCCCGGAACAAAGAATACCTGTCATGTTATAAACATAACAGCCACAATTCAGTGGGGAGCAACTCAGGCAGTTCTCCCAGCCATATTACATATAATATAAGCAATAGAAGCATAATATACGAAAATAGATTAAAACTCAAAACATTATATATATCAAAATAGATTCAAAGCCAGAAAACAATTCAGCAGCCCGACGGCGTCAAAACGAATAATGGAATATAAAACCGATGATAAGTACAACTTTTACTACTAGAGATATGTCAAAAAAACACCGAAGTGTAACTTAGTGCCCACGAAGCAACCCCTAAGCCTCACTGGTTAAGGAACTCAGTGCCCACGAAGCGACTCCTAAGCCCTCTTACCAGACAACTCAAACTATAATAGGACTGCGTTCAGCGAGGTCCTAACCTAAGTACATGCGCATGACTCCTGAGCATAAACGATACCCAGTTCGACAATCAATGTATCCCTGACGCAAATACACTGACCATATAGCTGATGACAACAAACAACATATCCTAGACTTATATACTGTACATTCTCATTTCCAACATTATTCCATATTCAACCAATAAATATTTTATCCGAAGATATCTTAAATATTCTCAAAATAGTAACCTTTCAAAAATAGAAACTTCTTCAAATAGTAACTTTCCAAAATAGGTGTTATTATAATTAGAAATCGTTTAACATATGAGTTATATAAAATATTTAATATTAGGCCTTGAGACTAAAACATTATATATATTAGATAAATGTATAATTAATGATTAAAAGTCAAAGAAATTAAAAATCATAATTATTTCTCAAAAGGTTGGAGTTTAAGTAATTAAAAGTAATAAATTACTAATTTACAGATTTTTCAGATTTGCACTGTCTTACTATAAAATTCATAATTAAATCATTAAAACTCAAAACGACGTAAGATCAGTGAGGTTGAAATCTTTAAAGACTTAAATACAACTTTTGTTTCTGGAGAAAATCGAAATTCCTAACTTAACGGGGGTTTTTATTCGTAGTTTTATAAACTGTCTGAATTTGACACCCTATAGTATTTCTTTAAGAAAACACGTTTAAAATTTTATTTTAAAACAAATCCAATTAGAAACATTAACTACACTCTTTAAAGTTAATGTAAGTAAATTATAAAAATTAAATTCAAAGTTTATCATAGGTTTTAAATTAGGTTTTACAACAACTGACAGATTCGCGAGCTAATCCGTCACAGTTTGATAAACGATTTATTGTGACGAAACTACTTGGAATTAATTTATGAAATTTAACATACGTATAATAGACTTAAAATAAATAGTAGTCTATTTTGAAACATTTTGAAAATAAGATCTGTAAACAGGATTAAAAATCATATAAAAGTAGTAACAGATTCGAAAACATGCTGTAACTTTACTAAAACAATAAAACTTTCAGTTTGTTAATTCATATTGAAAATCACGAAAATTAAGAAATTAATTCTTATTTATACGTTTGAGTCTCGGCCTTATAATAATTTTAGAAGATTCGAAACATATTATCATAATATAGTTCAAACACGTTTACTAGTATAAGGATTCGATTTAAAACGATACTACAAGCAACTACAACATATATATCATGCAATACCGAGTCATGCCATCATGTGTTACCTTCATCGAGATCCGAGTTAATAAAATAACCGTCTTCATCGGATCTAGCACATAGCCTACCAAAAATTAAAACATATGGTATTAGAACCATATAAGTTAATAAAAAGTGGAAACGAGACGAGGATAAGAGTAAATAAATTACCCTTGAGATTGAACTAAAAAAGGACGGATTTAAGAATCAGATTGATGGACGAAATAAGGTAAGCACGGGCTGATTTGTGTGAGAAACAACAGCAGCACAACAGCAACGCATCAATGAAGGAAGACTAATAGAAGAGAGTTTGTGTTTGGATAGTTTACAAGACGTGTTAGAGGTGGTGTCTGACGGTGGACGCCATGTGCCCTTGGATGACGTCCACTGTCAGACACCATCTTCTTTAGGCTGGCGTTCGACAGTAGACGCCATCGAGATCAGAGGTACATGACGTCCACTATCAGACGCCACCTCCCCTGAATATCTTTCATATTTCGTCGATTTTATCTTCCTCCGGCGTCTAACATGGCGTGCGTTATTGGACGCCATGTATGTTGCTGCATGGCCGTAAACATGCGTTCGATGTCTAGCCAAAACCTGCAAAATAAACCACATCCACAACACTCAACCAACCACAATTGTCGACCATCCTGTAGACACCCACATTTGACCGCTAGGTGTCTATAACAGTTTCCAAAAAACACTCGATGATGATCGGACGCGAAATGCTTAACATACTCGAATATGGGCTCAAAATCATTAGCGTTTGGCTTGAGCTTTTACGGAGTACAAATCTCACAAAACCAACCTCAAATCCAGGCTCAGTGGGTCGTTTCCAATCAAATAAGACTAATTTGGGCCGAATCCGGCACCATGGGCAAAACCGTCTTTTAGCGACTGAGTCAAACCCCTGTGAAAGACGTTTCCGAGGCATAAATATCTGCCGCGTCACTTCATAAATCCGACTAGAAGTCTAATACTACAAAAATCAGCTACAAAGAAGAACCAAACAACCAAACAAACTCGTTAGAGATAGAACTCGATCTCTAAGAGAGCCTTCTACCCGACCGGACCCACTCGATCGAGTGGACCAGCCAACTCGGTCGAGTAGGCTCGTAAAACCTGCAAAACCGGCGTCAGACCGGGCACTCGATCGAGTGCTATGCACTACTCGATCGAGTGACCCCTTTTCCAGCTAGAACCGGATTCCTTTTCTATCCAAGATCTGAATCCTACTCCACCTAAACCGGGTGTTTTCTTCTCATCCCAGCAAGCTTTTCCTATCCAAAAACCATGTACCTTTCCTGGGCAAAGTCGGGAAACTCTCCTATAAATACTTTGCAACCTTCAATTGACAACACACAGAATTCACAACAACACAACCAAAAATTTCAGCAATCCTAGGCAGATTATACACGACAATTATAACTCCCGAGATATCATCAACAATTCCCAACATCAATTCACAACCAGAGTTTCTAGGCAAACTATACAAAAACATCGTCCCAATTCTCCTCTACAAATCCTTTAGGAAACCCGAGATCAAAACTCGTCAAAGACCCGAGAGCAAAACTCGTCAAATCCCTTCCCGATTATACACACCATAACTCTCCTATATACATATTAACGCCCCCGCGCCTAGGCCGCTATTACGAGTCTGTTTTCGAGATAATTTAGCATGTAGGTTGAGGGTGTTACAAATCCCGATTTCTCTCTTTCTCTTCCGTTTTCTCGTTTTTTTCGTCCGTCTTGTGTCGTCATCGTCATTTTTTTTCTATTTTCTTTTTTTCTCGTTTCTAATATCGATATTATCGTACTACAATCGTAATTAGCCATAAAGCGTCATCCCTTGGATTCGATATCGACTCTATAGTCGAATGCCGGATCTAAAGGAATCAACCAAAAACGATTTCATAAACTTCTTTTCTAAAATTCACTCTAAATATTAGATATTGATTTATAATCAAGCATCGTATATTACGAGTATCAAAATTTAAGTCGAGTATGAATTGTATCATATTTTTACGCGACTTAACCAAATTATCAATTTTCAAAGCCGAAAGCAATTTCAAAATCAAAATCAAAACGAACCATAGTTCGTACATGGGTCATTTGACAGAGTGCCATAGGCCACTCGATCGAGTGACACACCAAAAATAGAGGCATAATGCTTCTTCGAGGACCACTCGATCGAGTGTCGCGCCTGACACGATCAAGTGCACCTCCAAATCCGGGCAGAAGGTTTTTTTGGGTCTACTCGGTCGAGTCCCTCAATGACTCGATCGAGTGGCCTTTATCACGTCAAATCCGTGAGCACTTCAATACATTCCAAGTCCCGATAATTTTTTTTGGGAAATTCTCATTTGTACCCTCTAAGTTTTCACTTTTCCGAGTGGTACCCTTGCGTATAAGCAATTCCCAACTGTACCCCTGAACTCTGTTAATTACTCTCAACCGTGACTAAACTAGAATTAGTCGTTAAGAATGACTGTTAAGTGCCAACTTGCAGTCCTAAACTTAAAGGGTACAAATAGGAATTTCCCAAATTCTTTTATGACTTCGGTCAACATGTGTCAAGTCCATCACGTGACCTACTACTTTCCAAAACCTTGCATCATGTCGTTTACGTCATTTCATATTATTTACAAACTGTTATTATCGTTACTAACCCGTTTGCTTTCAACTTTTGTCTTGTTATTTCTATATGTTTATTTTATTGTACTAAAATGAACCTCGCATGCTAAATACAACTTTGACGTTAATTTAGATGCATTAAATCGATTTAGCAACTTATTCAAATCTTCGCATGTTTATTAAAAATACTGTTTGCATAACATCTCATCGAATTACCAACGCGCGTATTAAAACGTAAAACGATATCTTAGTAGAGGCCGCTAAGTGCGGGCGGGGTTGGGTGTTCTTTGTGAACTTCCCAACACGTACCCTCACCCCTTACTCAGAACCTCGGTTTCCGGATGTCCGAAATCGTTGGCGCACGAGAGTCATTCCATACACGGTATCCGATAATGTCGGTATCGGTATCACACTGCAAAGGGACGAACCCCATAAATTCTGAAATCCAAATGGGCCGTACTCTGTGCACGGCCCACCAAGATATAGAGTGGGTTCGAATGGGTCCGAACTCCCACAAAGTTCGGTGGCGACTCCATTTCGATTTAAATTTCAATTCGAGATCCATCTCACATGAGATTCATTTCCCTCCCCAAACCCGCGCGTGGCCGCATCGGGGTGGACCTATGTCATGTCCACAATTTGGCGACTCCGCTGGGGATAACTAATGCGTGACTTACCATCGGCATTCTCAGGGTGAGACTCGAATAGAAATCGTTTGACTAGTACAATACGCGTTTTAGTTTTACGGTTCATGCATAACCCCATTTTTACTCGGGCTGGTACTGGCGACCGACGTCCCACTTAGGGATGGCAACGGGGCGGGTATGGGCCGGGTCCAGCTGGACCCGGACCCGGACCCGAGCTTCAAAAGTTGGACCCAGACCCGACCCGGACCTTTAAGGGTCCACAAATTTTAGACCCTTACCCGGACCCGACGGGTACGGGTAGGGTCCGGGTCCGTCACGGGTCCAATACGCGACAATTTAAAATATATAATATTTTTAAGGGTTATTTAACAGGAATAATACCAACTTTGGGTGGTATTCCATAAATAAAACCAACTTTAAATAATACGGGAATAAAACCATGTATGAGACATATTATACAGGAATAGAATTGTCTAACCTGGTACCGCCTACGCCTGTCATATTTCACTAATACTTTCATGTAACCCCATACAATTCTGGGTTTTTTAAACTTCAAAATCCATCTTCACTCCATCTTCTTCTTCCTCACTTCATCTTGCCGAGGTAATTTTTTTTTCGAAATTTTTCTTTATTTGTCAACTTTCGAAGGTAATTCATCTTGTCCATCTTTATAATTACCATTAAAATTGTCGAAAACCAATTTTCAAGGGTTATAGCTGTAGAGAAGTTCATTTCTCAATCCTTTGCGTCGGCAATAATGTCAATGGTGAGTATTGTTTTCATTTCCCCAAATCGATTTTTCTGGGTTTCCTTTACTAATTTAGAGTTTTTTTGTTCCGAGTTTAATTTAGGGTTTATTCTGGGTTTCCTATTAGTATTCTTTTAATTGGTTTGATTAAAAAAAGTAGGTTGATTCATAGAGATTCGTGACCTTGAAGTCTTGTTATGGGAAAAATCGAGTTTGCTGTTGACTTGTGGGAATGAGGAGGATGAAGAAATGTGTTAATTAATAGTATGTGACCCACAAAAACCGACTTCATCCGGTCATTTAAGAGGCAATTTCATTCTCGTATAATATGTCTCATACTTGGTTTTATTCCCATATTAATTAAAGTTGGTTTTATTTATGGAATACCACCCAAAGTTGGTATTATTCCTATTAAATAACCCTATTTTTAATATATACAATTTATAGCCCGACAATTTACAAAGGTAAAATAAAATCAACGACTCCAAGCTCGTGGCCATGTAAGGGTGTGTTACTTAACTTACAACTTGCAAAATAAACAAAAAACAATACAAGTAACACAACAATGACAAAGTTACAGCCTCACAGGAACTTTACATTAGCTTTAAAGAATTGATATTACAGTTTAATATGATTAGTCCTCGACTCCTCGCTCTAGTTTACATTACATTTATTTGACCCATATTTTAGACACTTGGACCCATATTAAGGTCTAAAATCACTCATCATTAGTTCTCACAGGGACTTCACATTACATTTTTTTTATTTTTGTTTTATTTTTTTATTTTATACGGGTCCAAGGATCGAGTCCGGGTCGAACTCTTAGGACCCGGACCCGGAATGTTTTTGAAGGACCCATACCCGAACCGTACCCATAGGGTCCAAAAAAACTAGGACCCGTACCCGACCCGTTAGGGTAAGACCCGGAGGGTATGGGCAGGGTCCCGGACCCGTTGCCATCCCTAGTCCCACTATACCGTGATATACTCCAAAATGGATATGTCAAGGTGTCCATAGCTAATTCGTGGGTTTCGCGGCATGTTCTAAGCTAAACTGGACTTAGGAAGTCAGTCCCCATTCTCGGAAAGGCCATGTACACTGGTATAGACCCTATCTAGACCGATCGAGACTTAGAGTAGAGCATACATGGTGTCGTTATTATGCTTGCGTGACTATGTGCTACTTAGTTTTTAAGGTCGTTTTTTCAAAAATCGTCATTTTCGAAAAATGCATCTTTATTTTTTTTTCAAAATATCCAATTTCAAAATCCGGAATGCTACCGAAAACTAGGACTTATGATTTTACTCAAAATAGCCCATTACTAGCCGGTATGCTGCCTATTTCAAAATTCAAAAAATTTCAAACCTTCAAAATTGCGGCCCGATGGCATTTTGCCGGTTCCAAAAATCGGGCGGCCCACCGATTTTCTCGGAATTCTAACTTCTTTTTCAAAACTTTCCTCTTATTAGAACTTCCCGTATTTAGTAGTGTCGGGTCTTGTCATGAGTCGTCGAAGGTTTTTAGCGTCGAAACTCCATCGATCCTATATCACGGGTTTATTCCCCATCCTAGTCCGCCTTTTTCTAAACGCATAACCAACCAACACGAGTCATACACTCGTAAATGGGAGGTTTGTCTAGACACTCGAGTCCTAACTAGAAAGTCTCACGCGATCTTTCCCTCCAGCAGGACGGTCCCCACGACCTTTCCTAAGGGAATTTCGCCCGTCTTTCAATCCGTTAGTCGAGTCATCCCAATTCGAGAATCCTTTGCCTTTAGGGTCTACCCTAATCACGGGACCACCCTTATTCGGGTCAAGTCGAGGGTCTCTAGCGTCGAAACTCTGCCGATCTTACATCACAAGTTTCTTCCCTTACCCTGTCCGCCTTTCCTCGAGGCTGAGTCAACCTTTTACAAGGCATAGCCCTGTAACAAAAGGTTCGTGATCCTTACATCTAAGGATCACTCGTCCAGCACTTGAGTCTTAACAACCTCGATATCACTCGGGGGCTACCCTTCAGCAGAACGATCATTCACGGTTGCTCTAAGAGTACCATACTTTCGTCCTACACTGACGTCCTTATGATGTCTTCTTCGAATCGTACCTATGCTACGAACACTCAAGTCACCTAGGGCTAGGTCACCACGTTTGGTCCATGCACGTGACGCGATCAAACACGGTCGCCCCATTTTCGGACTCACTCTTCTGCAGCTCGAGTCTAATTCGCGGTCGCTACTTTGTCTAGGTCAACGTTCTGGTATCCCGATCCAAGAATTATAGTCATTCCAGCCACCCCGGTCCATGTCTAGTTTGACTCCCTCTCTTGCATTGGCGCAAAGCCGATGATGCGTGCAATTTATATATGATTTTTCCGTCTTTTACGCACGCATTTCCATGCATATCGAGTAGCATTGTCTACTATTTTTCCCCCGAATTTGATACTTTGTGGTCATGTTGCATCTTATGCAGGTTTGAACCTGTGGACACATAAACAAGGCAAAAATCGTGCTTAAAGATGAAATCTTTTGCGAAATAAGAAAAGAAAATGATTGTTTCCAAACAGGTCTACTTAACGTGAATATATTGAGTTCTACAACTTCAATTGAGTTGATTCCAGTTGCGTTGGAAACATCTTTATCTTAGCCTTCCAACGGTATATTACACGCCCAATTTGAAGAAGTAACGAAGAAATGACAAGCGTTTGAAGTTGAGCACGTAGTTCTGAGAACGGAAACAGGTCACAAATAGTCGACCGACTATTCTCGAGACTGGACGAAGACCGAGACTTTCCTAATTTGATGTTTAGGGTTAATAAGACTTTTGGGCTTTTGTTTTAACTTAGTGTTTTAACTTAGTATTTAAGAAACTATTAGACTTGAATTCTATCTCCTCAACCTATTCTTTTTTGTTTCTAATTCTCTCTAGACTTTTCTTTAGACCACTCTCTTTACATTTTTCTTTACCCTAAAACTTTTAGATCTAGATTTCTGAATTTCTTTATTCTCTTTCTTTAAACTCGGCAATCTAATTCTTTCTTTGTTCTTTCTTTGTTCTTCCTTTATTCTTTTATCCTTAATTATTTCTTTTTTAATCGTATTAACTCGTTTATAATTCTCTCTAGATTTATTAGTTATGTTTAATCTAATTATCATCTTTATTATTGTTGTCATAAATTTTTCTATGAGTAGCTAATTTTCTTTGCTAGGGTTTAGTGGATCCATGAATTGAATACGATTGCTAATTAGTTTACAAATCTGTCAATGATATAATGTCCATGTTGTTAATTTTAGCATTTAATTTAGATTAATTGATTAAGTCCACGTAATTGATTAATTGAATTGGTGAACTCGAACCTAAGATCGGAAGCCTGGTAAGAGTTACACCTGCTAAAACACATTAGTTTTCCCTAATAAGATCGGAAGCCGTTAGAACCATTCTAGGGTGAATAGCGGACCGGAAGGACCTTTAGACCAATATCTGTGATAGACCTGTGACCCAGACTATGACCGTTGGAAATTCATGGTGAACCGACGATCCTAGTTTTCCCTCTATATTTATTCATCCTTATTCATCCTATTTATTTTAGTTATTCTTCTTTTTACTTCTCTTCCTTCAATACTTTTAGATTAGATAACCACAATAAAAAAAACCCCGATTTGTTACTTAGATAGACTTTAATTGCGAGTAGAATTTATTTGTCTCCTTTGGATACGATCCTGACTTCCCTAGCAATATTTTTAGTTAGACCTAAGTTGGTTATCTTTGATAGGTGTACGATTAGCTTATCAGCCGAGCTTAGGCGAGTTCTAACACCTGTCGTTTCTTTTGATCAGGGACCCTATGAATGAGGCGTTACCAAACCACAACAAATCTCGCGCCGTCGAGAAAGGGGATATCCAGGGGACTATGCTTATGCTATCTTGCTCCATTAACAATATCTTCTCAAAAATCAATACCGCCCTAGATAACCTAAATTCCAGGGTAGCCATCATCGAAGAGGATCTTGTAAGAACCCGATCCCGTCTAACACAACTAGAGCGGGTACGGCAGCCAATCACCCAACCGAGCCATTTGAAGGGTGAAAACTCTTACGAAACTGTCCGTTTCTCTCAAGATGGCAAGACCGAGATAGGTAAACCTCAAGTCACCTATCCGAAAATCAAGAACCAGTCAAATGTAAGGACATTTACCCACTTGGATATTTCCTACACCGTCGCTTTCCAGAGGTTGGTTTCGAAGGGCCTAATACTACCTATAGGCCCAATAGCCGACACGCCTTCAGAAAAACGCTCCAAATAAAGCATGGAACGCTGAACATTACTGCCAGTTTCATATGGGGAGGGGGCACGATACAGAACAGTGCTGGAAACTGAAACACCTCATCCAAGATTTCCTCGATGCCGGGAGGACTCCCGTTTTGGAAACATTATCACTTGCAAAGCCCCTCATGGACTATACAGGGCCCGAGGACCAAAGCATCCAGTCTACCTCCCATGCATCCAAGAGTCCGGATTTGATTTAAGTCCGAGTCTGAGTCCGAGTCTAGGATGTACTATTTATTTCAATTTCAAAGTCAGAATCAGATCAATTGTATTCTGTCCTCTTTTCGAAATTAAATAAAATCGGCTTTTCTATTTCTCATATATACTTTCCTTACGTGTTTCCGAGAACTTTATGAACACTGTCATACACTGTGAGCACATGCACGTGACTATAATAGGCACATCTATAATGACTGCAGGAAACCGAGCCCGTGTTTTCCTTTTACCTATTCCATGCCTGGCATAGAAAAACCACATAACTACCTCTAGCGTGAGCGGTATCGAATCCTATGACAAATCTAGGTAGTCTCTTAGTTTGGGTTCAAGACGGGAGGCAAGCCCATTTCCCACAATAAACACCCATCCAATAAGATCAACCAATCTCTACCTTAGGTGTTAGTCTGGCCAACAAAAAAAAAGAGAAATTCCAATACCCATAACCGTGGTCAGGGGTCAACTCAAGTGGAAGTCCCTTGATCGGGGTACGGTCAATTCAAAAATTATCAATATCAATACCATAAAATAGGGGGGAAACAACCAAGCTGGTCAGCTAACACCACCTCTAGCCTTCCCACATTACAACCCTCAAGACCATCTTGAGACCTAGGCTAAGAGACAACTCTGAATTTTGAGGATTCAAGCTCCATAGGATACACCCCTAACCATTAGGGCCAGACATGGAAATCAGATCCCACATTATCAAACCTCCCCGATCGAAGTTCGAGTCATTTTTACTCAACTTCCCCTTTCCTACCACAATACAATACCTTACCCTCGAAGCCTTAGCTCCACAAAATCAAGCTTCAGATGTCAAAACATCAAAGCCACCTGCGACCTAGTTCCACATTTCCAAAAACATCCAAACTAGTTACCAGTCCCAAACACGGGAACTCAACTTGCAGTCGGCATAGAACATGCCCAAATAGTTCACACCACCTCTGGGGGCTACCCCGGAGAATGCTCACAGTCACAAGATCAACATCCTAACTATTCTAGCCCTTTGATCAAGACATCACTGGGAATGCACCTAGCCTACACCATCGTTATGGCTAGTTACACACAAAGCCCTATTAAACTAGGCACCACAACATATCTTCCAATCCAATGAACTACGGCATGGTTTGATTTCACTACACGTGAATACGTAGGCAGCCTTTCAACGAGGGCACAACCACCCACATTGATACACATTCAAAAAAGCACCGTCATTCCTATCACAACACTATCATGTTCTCAACAATTAGCTTTGATGTCCTGGGAGCTTCTCTTGAGTAGAAGTTCTCCATCCACTCACAAAAACCAAAGGACTTCCAAAATCTATCCACCTTTCTATAGTATGACCTTGTACTCGGCTCAGTCGAAGACAAAGAATCCGTCAGGGACTCGAAGCGACACCCACTTCGGGAATGTACCCCAAAATCCAAGATCCAAAAGGACACCAGTCTACTATTGAGCCCTATCATTACAGAGTACATATCTCTCCGTTCGACCGTGTTGCCACTCGCCTAGGTTACGGAATAACACAAATTAAGAGTCTTGTTAGGTGGCCCACCCCCCTATCGAGTAACGGTCCAACCCCTCGAGAGTCCAGTCGTGTCTGTCAACTCGTTCTGTCACGTCCAGAGTAGAGTCTGTCGGTAGGCCTCTCTTTTCAAATTCTCATTTTAAAATTTGCAAAACTTAGCCATTTGAGAAAATCCTTTTCGATAAGGTCAAATTTTAGTTTATTTAAACTGCAAATTTCTTTTCTACCCCTTTCAATTTTGAAAACCTATCTCCTAGCACGTGAATTGTTTTTAAGACTTCGATTTCAAAATGAAGCAAAAATCATTTTCCCCGGCGCAAGTTATTTTATAGATGCTAATTGCATTTCCTATCTGATATATGTGCTATTTCTACCTATATAACTTTCCCTCAAAAAAAAAAAAAAAACCATATAACTAACATTTCAGGTACCAGCTTGTGCTTCCCAAGGGAACGTCTAGTTTTTATCTCCCCAGTGTGAGTTCACCTAAGTGGCGCATGTAATTTGGGATGTGTCTGCAAACGGACACACCCAGGACTTCTTAGGCAGGCTCCCGCATAAGTGTGAACGGGATGTGTCTGCAAACGGGCACACCAAGGGCTTCTTAGGCAAGCTCCCGCGTAATCGGGATGTGTCTGCAAACGGGCACACCCAGGGCTTCTTAGGCAAGGTCCCGCGTAGTTCTGAGATGGGATGTATCTGCAAACAGATACATCCAAGGCTTCATAGGCAAGCTCCCGCGCAGCTCCAAGATGGGATGTATCCGGATACAGATACACCCAGGGCTTCAAAAACAAAAACCCCACGGAGCTATCCCGAATAACAGAACTCGGGTATGATTTCTATCTTATTGATGAGCCTATGTCGTATGCTCCCAAAGATAAATAATTAAGTCCTATTACCTTTAACAATATAGTAGAGGTAAGTCGGGTGTCGAATCCGTAGGGAAGGCGATGTAAATTAATGTGTGAATAAAATAAATAAACGTAACAAGAATAATGGGAGTTTTGTGATTGAATAGACGTATAACTAAATTAACGGAAGTAAAATAACTAATAACGATGAAATCAGATGATTAAGAAACTCGACTCAAAGAAAATCCACTAACTAGTTAAACAATTGATCATCGACTACTAACCTTTATTTAATCCTTGAGCATTCTATTGTGAAACTAAAAGTCTCAATTGTTCCGTAGATAATATTACTTAGGTCGAAACGCGATACTAAGCAACCTAATTATTGAACAACCTAATCCACGCGTCTAGATTTAACTCAATAACAGCATGAACGATATGAACAAATCAACAGAAATAACGACCTTTAACACACGCGGTTATTGGTTTGAATTATATGTTTATTCCCCCTTATACGAAATTACGATGAAACACATACAAATAATTAGGTCTATAGGTTTCAACTTTATCTAGTGAATTGAACAATTACGGATTCAAACACAAAGAATTGCAATAGATTGAAGATTCAAATAATCAATTGGCCAAAAAGATTAAGCAAACAACAATCATAAAATTAGCACAAAGAATAAACAATACTCAAGTAATTAAATAGAGATTAAGAAAAGTCTCACAATCAATTAACTAGTAGCTTCAAATCTTTGATCCGAGAAGAAAGATTAGTTACACATGCCTAGGGTTTTTCTTTCTTTTCTAATTGGATATAACGTTATATGATATGAATAATACAAAACTAATAGTCTTAATCTAATAATATGTAGTCCAATAATGAAAATAGGAAAGTCCAGTAATTTCCAACTCTAATAATAATATAATAATAAATGATAATTAAGCTGACACGGAACCCGAAGCAGTTCCGTCTTCAATCCCCGTGCTGCGCGTTGACTTTTTACTCGGGTTTAGTCGGGCTTGTTCTTCACACTCTTCGTCTTGAGCCCAAATCACATAGAAAAGAAACAAGAGTTCTAAAAATCGTCTTTTCTCCAATAAAGCACAATTTAATTAATAAAACCAATTAGACGATTTCCACTCTAAATCCACACCTTTAATCACCCAATCTAGCTCAAATCGCCGTCGTAAACACATATAAAACACGCTAGATCCGTTTCCCCACACTTAGACCTTTGCTCGTCCCGAGCAAAACTCGGAAGCATCAACAATAAAACACCGACGGTCTTACAAAAGAAACATGGGAAACTCGACATCAAACAAGAAACTCACCCCTTCAACCACCTTCCTTATATCATCCTAAGGTTAAGCACAAGGTCACAATAACATGAAATTTTCTACAACAACCAAAGATTGTGACCACAAAACAACACCAAAAATCATCGAAAAATGACACTACGCCCCTTATTTTTCCGAATCCTAAACATGATCACATGTGCTACAAATGACATCAATGGTAAAAGATATATACCACAATTCTCCACACCCACACATGTGATCGACCTAACGCCTCTAACATCTCAATACAACACAAAACAATACTCCAATCGCATAATATTTAGTGCTACGACTACACCGCATCGTGATTCTTCTCACCTGGCCTTAACCAACTATCCTACCCGAACGACCTTCTAAGTCTCCCTTCTTATGACACCGCACCAAGAATGGGGAAAGTATATGTGAATTTTTTTCCTAAATCCCTCATTTTGCCTAGAGCGTCCGCCCTTGCGGATTTTCACTCTAGCTTTTCATTTTTTTCAAACTCACACTACTCTCGTGGCACGCAACTCGATTTTTCTTTTTACCCGGAGCGCCCTTTCAGGTTTTCACTCTGTCCTCGGCCACATTTCCCATTCTTGCCTAGGCGCCCTTTCGGGTTTTCACCTAGCCGATGTTTCTTTTTTCATTCATCATTTGCCTTTCTCTTTTTTTTTTCAATCAATTTTTTTTTCCTTTTTTTTGGAATGATAAGTAACGAGAATAAAGCATATTACAAATCGGACCGATTTTCCTCCCCACACTTGAATGAAACATTGTCCTCAATGTGAGACTAAGGACATAAATAAAAATAACAAACGGGGAAAGGGTCTTCAACACCGACAAACAACTCGTCGTAACTCGTACCAAGGCAACTTTCTATAATACGGAGTAGCATTCGAACCTCCATCTCACAGCAGCCTCACTAACTCAGCCAATGCATTGTTGCCCTCAACTCTCGAGACCAATAAAAAAAACAACCGGACTTGAATTTGGTGACATTGCTGCTGCTACCAAACGAATCAAACACTAGCAGCCATCATTACCTATTCCGCACCAAAAGCAACAAACTCAGCCACAATCAGCAATGGAACAAGACCGACAGCCAGACTAACACAACGAAACAAACCAGTAGCCCCCTCGAGTCAACCGACCTGAGACTGGTGATACAATATCTGACTGACGGACAACATCTAACAAAGCGACCGGCGACTGCGAGCACCAGAGATCGACGCGGACAACCAAGGATGGCGACGCAGACTGACTGGCGAACGAAGACTGGCAGCGCGAGATGGGATTGATGATGGATAAAGTATATGGAGGTAGATTATTGGAAGATGGTTTATAGTTGATGATTTTTTTAGTATGAGGGTTGGAATTAGGGAAGAATCAGGGATGAATTGAAATTAGGGATTAGGAATTTAAAAAGGTGGGGTTTGATTTAGGGAAATTAGAGAGAGGGGATGAAGAGGAGGAAGAAGAAGATGAAGATGGGTGATCTGGGTAGGGAGCGTATTTTTTTATTTTTGTTTTTTTTTGATTTTTTGTAAAGATAGAAAAACAAACCTGTACAATGAAGGGGGATTGAGCGAGTCGCATAAGCTCCGCGCGACTCGCGCTAATGCCTGAAATTTCGTCCTCTTTTTCGATTTTCTTCAATTTTGCTTTGATTTTGAGGGGCCGCCATGCTAGTCGCCTAGGGCTCGCACAAGTCTCCCTAACTTCTGAAATTAGTCTATCTCATTCTATAAAATACGGGTTGCCTCCCGGAAGCGCTCTTGTTTTACGTCGTTGGCTCGACATGTTGCACGGTAGCTCACTAAATCACCGACTTGATCTAGAGTTTCATCTTACGAACGAAAGGCGACCCATTATCATGATGATAGACGCAAAATACTGGGGGGGAGGGTCGTCATCTTTCCCCGTCTTCTTCTTAATCCACCCGTCGTACCAAGCTTTGGTCTTACCTTGATGGATTATCACATCCTTACGGCTTGCCCATAAAATTTTGCACTTAGGTGGTGTAGGAGTGGGGTCCTGCAATTCACAAATAATGCTCGGAATCGGTGGTTCCCGACTTCTCCTAGAAGGAGGGTTAGTAGAAATACACATAGAGAACGGACCTCTATATTAGTCGAATTGGGTGGACTAATTTCAAATTTAATCACCCTCCCATTAAATTCCATGGTCAATGAACCGTTAGGAACATCAATCCGGGTTCCTTCGGTTTTCAAGAAAGGTCGACCTAACAAAATTGGGATCGCATCGGCATCATGTGCCATATCTAAAACATAAAAATCAGCCGGAAAGACTAATTTATCGACCTTGACCATCACATTATCTACAACCCCTCTAGGTACAACATTAGACCGATTAGCAAGTTGAACAACCACTTTTGTACTCTTTAGAGGACCAAGTGCTAACGACTAATAGACTTGGAACGAGAGTACATTTATCGATGCCCCTAAATATAACATGGCTCTTCCGAACCGCATATGACCTATAGTGCAAGGTATGGTGAACATACCCGGATCACTGCACTTGGGAGGAGTCGTAGTCCTAAACAAAGCCGACACAAATTCGCTAGCTTGACCCTTAGGCTTTTTCAGATTACGTTCCTTTTGATTTCTCTTGATTGTACAAATTTCTTTTAAGAACTTCGCGTATCTAGGAACATTTTTAAGTAAGTCGAGTAAAGGAATATTTACCTCGCATCTACGAAAGGTTTCGTAAATATCGGTGTCATGCTTCTTCTTTTTAGTGTCTTTCAAGGCTTCGGGAAATGGTGGGAGTGACTCATAAGTCGGAAAAATCGGGGTCGCCTTCTTGGACTTGGGATCAATTCCACTTCCCTCTTCATTAGGGAGCTTCCCCTTATCGATCACAAGCTCCTCTTCTTCACGAATAATCACCGTCTTAGGCTTGGTTTTAGGCTTTTCAACCTCAACCAATTGCCTACCATTCCGCAAAGAAACCACGCTCACATTATGCTTCAGAGTTTCTACCGTTTGAGAAGGTAGACCACCCGACTGTTTAGCTTCCAATCGATTGACCGCGGTAGCTAGTTGACTCATTTGATTTTTAAGATTTTTGAAATTCTGCTTATTCTCTGCTCGATCTTGAGTAACACTAACGGTGAGAGCCCGAATCATGTCCTCCGTCGACATCGATGAGCTCGATGATTCGTGTTGAATAGCTTGTTGTGGCACATGTGGAGTGAATTATTGTCCTTGTGGTCGGGGAATAAATTGACTTTTAGGAGGGCCAACTTGGTGAGATTGCCCCTTCCAACCAGAGTTGTAAGTATTAGAGTACGGATCCCACTTCCTATTGTTGGATTGACTTTCCCAAATCCCATTCACCATCTCAGAATCATGCTCTTGGATTTGGGGACAAAGATCGCTCGGGTGACCTGAAATAGAGCAAATACCACAAACAATAGTTGATTGCTTACCAACCATCATAGCATGCACCATCGAGGTTAGACTATCAACTTTCTTCTCTAAGCTCGTATTTGAACTCAATGAGTTCACACCACAGCGTCCATCTTTTCTTGCAAAATCTCTAGAACTCTCGGCTAGCTCTGTGATAATATTCCAAGCATCCGTGGGATTCTTGTTTACTATGCCTCCACCGCTAGCAGAATGAACCATACGACCATCTTCCGGGGTGAGTCCACCACAAAAGTATAAAATGAGAGCTTGGTTGGAATACCCATGATAAGGACAACCGGCGCATTGTTGCTTGAAGCGTTCAAGGAACTCGTACATAGTCTCTCCCGTATGTTGCTCCACATTACTAATGGCTTTCTTCAAGTGTGCAGAACGGGATGGTGGGAAGTACTTCTCTAGGAACGCCTTCTTCATATCCACTCAAGTTGTGACACTAATAGGTGGTAGATAGTACAACCAATCTCTTGCATTCCTCTTCAATGAAAAGGGAAAAGCTCGTAGCTGCAATTATTCGTCAGTCACACCTACCGGCTTCATACTAGAGCATACAATATGGAAATCCGAAAGATGTTTATTCGGATCTTCGATGCTTGTTCCATTGAAAGTGGGTAGATGATGGATCAGACCCGATTTCAATTCAAAAGTTGCTCCCTCGGCTAGAGCTGGAAAAGTAATGCACAACGGTTGAACCGCAAGATCAGGAGCTGTGAGCTCCTTCAGAGTACGTGTTTCTCTTGCCATAATTACTCTGTCCTCAGATTCGGGTACAGAGTCCGGTATCGAATCTAGATCACTTTCGGGCTCGGGCTGCTGAAAAATGACCAATTCGCTATTATCACCCTGTCTCCACCTGAAAATTGAACGTTCGATCTCTGAGTCGAAGGGCTCAAGTGGATTGTTAGTGGAACGAGTATTATGCATATGCTAGCGAACATAAAATAAATAAAAAAAATAATAAAACACAAAAATTAACTCCCCGGCAACGGCGCCAAAATTTGATGAGCCTAGGTTGTATGCTCCCAAAGATAAATAATTATGTCCTATTACCTTTAACAATATAGTAGAGGTAAGTCGGGTGTCGAATCCGTAGGGAAGGCGATGTAAATTTATGTGTGAATAAAATAAATAAACGTAACAAGAATAATGGGAGTTTCGTGATTGAATAGACGAATAACTAAATTAACGGAAATAAAATAACTAATAACGATGAAATCAGATGATTAAGAAACTCGACTCAAAGAAAATCCACTAACTAGTTAAACAATTGATCATCGACTACTAACCTTTATTTAACCCTTGAGCATTCTATTGTGAAACTAAAAGTCTCAATTGTTCCGTAGATAATATTACTTAGGTCGAAACGCGATACTAAGCAACCTAATTATTGAACAACCTAATCCACGCGTCTAGATTTAACTCAATAACAGCATGAACGATATGAACAAATCAACAGAAATAACGACCTTTAACACACGCGGTTATTGGTTCGAATTATATGTTTATTCCCCCTTTTACCAAATTACGATGAAACGCATACAAATAATTAGGTCTAAAGGTTGCAACTTTATCTAGTGAATTGAACAATTACGGATTCAAACACAAAGAATTGCAATAGATTGAAGATTCAAATAATCAATTGGCCAAAAAGATTATGCAAACAACAATCATAAAATTAGCACAAAGAATAAACAATACTCAAGTAATTAAATAGAGATTAAGAAAAGTCTCACAATCAATTAACTAGTAGCTTCAAATCTTTGATCCGAGAAGAAAGATTAGTTACACATGCCTAGGGTTTTTCTTTCTTTTCTAATTGAAAATAACGTTATATGATATGAATAATACAAAACTAATAGTCTTAATCTAATAATATGTAGTCCAATAATGAAAATAGGAAAGTCTAGTAATTTCCAACTCTAATAATAATACAATAATAAATAATAATTAAGCTGACTCGGAACCCGAAGCAGTTTCGTCTTCAATCCCCGAGCTGCCCGTTGACTTTTCACTCGGGTTTAGTCGCGCTTGTTCTTCACACTATTCGTCTTGAGCCCAAATCACATAAAAAAGAAACAAGAGTTCTAAAAATCGTCTTTTCTCCAATAAAGAACAATTTACTTAATAAAACCAATTAGACAATTTTCACTCTAAACCCACACCTTTAATCACCCAATCTAGCTCAAATCTCTGTCGTAAACACATATAAAACACGCTAGATCACTTATGGCTGGCGAGTCCTTTTACGCAAGTCTAATGGATTATAAACGACCCGACCGGAAGTCTGCCAGGTCTTAATCCTCGATTGGCCTGTGTGCTCACACTTAGCGGCCTTTACTAAGATATCGTTCGTTGTTCGTGTACGCGTGTTAGTTTGACGGTTGAATGATATGCAAACAAGGCTTTTTGACTAAACATGTGAATTATGTTTGACTACGTCGTTTAATGCATCTAAATTAACGTCAAAATTGTTTTAGCATGCGATGTTCATTTTAGTACAATAAAATAAACAACGAAATAATAGCGACAACGATTATAATACACGAGCGGCATATCGCCCGGAATTACAATACAAGCAACGATACAATACAACAGTTGCGATAAATGAGTTAGGAGACGTAAACATGACACGACGTGATTTTGAAAGGATTAAATTCACGTGATAGACTTGACACTTGTTGTCCGAAGTCGTTTAAAATAATTTTATCGGGACTCGAGACGTGCTAAAAACTCGTTGTTTTGCTATAGCAGGGGCAACTCGATCGAGTCATTGATGGACTCGATCGAGTGGTCTCGAAAAAAGGCTCCTGGTTCGACTTTTGGGATGCTACTCGATCGAGTGGGCTAGGCACTTGATCGAGTGCCCCCTGTACGGACTGTTGTCCAGTTTAATTTCGACTCTAAAAGTGTTTTCGGTTTTGAAAGTTTATAATTTGATTAAGTCGTGTAAAAATATGATGCAATTTATACCCGACTTAAATTTGACTAAGTCGTGTACTCTTAATATTCGACATTCGATTATAGAATCGGTATCGGATATTTAGAGTGGATTTTGAAAAAGTTGTTTGGCAAATTGTTTTGAATGTTTTTAAGACGAGATAATACCTCCATGTTGTAATGTCGTAATTACTTGGCTTCAATGGTATTATGCTTAACATGTTTTGATGATTGATACTTTTAGATCCGATATTGGACTATAGAATCGATATCGAATCCTTAGGGACGACTTGTTATTGCTAACTACGATAATAGTAATAATAATATTAGACACGATAAAAAAGACGACGATGACTGACGACGAAGATGACGGATGAAAAAGAAAAAGAAAAGCGTGAGGAAGGAAGAGAATAAGAGAGAAAGGAATTTTGAACACCCTCAACCTACATGATAATTTCGGTTTCGGTTAGGAACTCGTAGTAACGGCGCTTGCATAGGAGTAATGAGAATATAGGAGAAGTTAAGGTGTTGTATTTTTGTATGGTTTTGCCTAAGAATTCTAGGAAAATCAAGACGGTATTTCGGTATAACTTTCCTAAGGTTTGCTAGAGATTCGGGATGTATGGATGTTTGTGATGCGGATAATTGATGCTTTATAATTCGTGTGTTAATGTGTGCAAGGGTGGGGTATTTATAGGATGAAATACCGACTTGGGATAGAAGATACCCAGTTTTTGGATAGAAAAGGAATTCTATTCTAGATAGGAAAAGCTTGCTTAGGGAGGAAGCAATACCCGGTTGTGAGGAGGTGAAAGACTCTGATTCTAGCTGGAACGAGGATCACTCGATCGAGTAATGAATAGAACTCGATCGAGTGCCCGGTCTGATGCCACATTTGGCGTTTTTTAGGAGCTCACTCGACCGAATGGCCGGTCCACTCAATCGAGTTGGTCTGAGTCGGGTTTGATTTCCTTTTGGAGATCGAGTTTTATCTCTTATGAAATTGTTTAATGCTTTTTGTTTTTGATTTTTCTAAGGAATCCGACTTCGAATCGGATTTCCGAATGTCGCGCGCCAGATATTTTTAGCTCCGGAATATCTTTGACCGAGGTTTGACTCGGTTGCTAAAAGACGGTTTTGCCCTTGGTGTCGGTTTTGACCCAAATTAGTCTCATGACTGGAAATGACCCACTGGGCCTGAATTTGAGGCCGGTTTGGTGAGATTTTCACTCCGTTAAAAGCTCGCGCCCACTACTATTGATTCCGAGTCCAAATCGAGCGTATTAAGTCTTGTTTACGTCCGATCATCATCGGGTGTTTTTCGGAAGCTGCTATAGACACCTGGCGGTCAAAATGTGGGTGTCTACAGAGCTCCTACTATGACTGAGGCTTGGACAAGGCGAAAGTCAGAGTAGCTACCAGGCCAATCGCAGATTAAGACCTGATAGACTTCTGATCGGGTCGTTTATAGTCCATTAGACTTGCGTAAAAGGGCTCGCCAGCCATAAGATAGAAATCATACCTGAGCTGGTGTTGATAATCCCGTGGGGGCTTGCCTAGGAAGCCGTGGGTGTGCCGTTTGTAGACACATCCGCGTTTCATGCGGGGGAGTTTTTAATGAGTTGCATGCGAGGAGACTTTCTTCTGGAATCTAGGTGTACCTGTATGCTGACACATAGCAGTTCGTATGTAACATTTAGGCGAAACACCGACTCACGCTGGGGAAATAATAATTTTTGAAAATGTTGAAAATTTTGAAAATTTTGAAAATGGAAACGGGAATGCTCGGGATGACCTAATTCCTGTATCTGATTCTGAAAAGGATTCCTAAAGCCTTTGGGCTAGGCCTGTATGCCTATGTGAATTAGGAAATATGACAAGAACCCATATTCCTAAGGTAATTAGGAAAAGATTTTTCTATTATAAATAGAGGGTTTCTGCTCTTGATTTTCATATTCAAATCAAATCTCTTCTCTTTTCTTAAAATCCTTTAGACTTTTAAGAAAAACTTCTGTTATGGGTATCGAACATTTGACCGCAATGCTTCAGGCATGGTCCTAGTATTTCCGAGATGAAGACAAAGTTCAGCTGGCTCAGATAGGAATTACGGCTTTATTTCCGCTCCAGCGGCTTAGGTAGATTCGCATTTTCTGGATGCTTGCTTATCCTTTTGGGATACTACCCATCACGTTTTTGCATTTCCTCGTAGAGAATTATGCCCTCTTCCTGAAGAAATTGTAGCTATCGGCGGTTGGTGCCCTATTGCTCGTCCTGCTATTCCTCCATTTTATCCTGACCCGAGGAGGAGATTGAGAGACTTTCTTGGCTTGTCCCATGCAGAGACGGACCGTATGGTAAAAGGAGATTCTGTTTCTTTTTTTGACTTAGCCGATAAATTTATGAATTCTGGCGGCGTTCGAGTTACTCCCACCCATAGGCGAAGGGCTTTCGCTTTCTGCATGCTACATCGATATGTCTTCGAGGGGAGGATGGATAATGACTCGTGCTTGGGTCAGATTAGGCTAATCGGCATAGTCGATCAGATGAAGATGGGTCACAGCCCGGCTTGGCTGGTAACTGGGGAGATTATCATGGGCCTTGACGCTAGAAGACTTGACCCGGACCGACAATTTATGAGAAGTACCCGTCTTTTGCAGGTATACTTTCATTTTTTTTCGTGTTTCTGACGTACAAGGGCCACTCGATCGAGCGGACCTGTCACTCGATCGAGTGACCTCGATAAAAAACCTCATGTTCGCCTCCAGATGAGGCACTCGATTGAGTCAGTCATGACACTCGATCGAGTGTCTGCCGACGGGCAGATTCTTACTTATGTAAATCCATTTTTTTTTGTCAGATCTGGTTATACGAGCGCTTATCATTAATTATAGAGCCCCCGGTGAGCATACCCAAATACCGTAGCTGCCAGATTGGCTCAAGGAAATGGCGTATAAGCTCGACCCACCACATAAGCCGAACTTATTGGGACGAGGAGCCAATATTCCATGGTGGGCCCTTGATTAGGTGGACCGTTACTTGGTGGTTCCTCTCGAAATTGACGGGCTTAGCCATGAGAGACAAAGCCCGCTATCTTGTGATCTTGTCCTTGGACTGGACCGTCCATATCTATCCGGACCACATTCTGAGGCAGTTCGGTTCGTTTCAGCAGATCCCTGAAACGGAAGCAATAATCAGCGTTTCGCTCCAATTGACGGACGCTATGTGTGACACGTGGCTACAACGCTGGTTTACCCGTGCCATATGGACTATACCTCGCCCCTGCCAATCCGTTTGGGTTTCGGAAGCATATCAGAAATGGACTTCCGAAGAGTCTGAGGAGGCCCGTAAGGCCGTAAGGTTTTGAAGACTGACGAGGCTTTCGACTTACTTCGTAGGGAGACGGTAAAGGATAATAGGGGTTTCTTTGTCGAAGGAGAGACCCCCGCTACCCTTGTTCGATTGGAGTCGGGTTCTAAATCAAAGACTAAGACTCGAGCTAAGGAGACCGGTGCTAGTGGTTCCAAGGGACAATTAAGCCCCCAGACGGATTTAGACAGGAGAGTAGGACCGAAATTGGCAGCTAGAGACCGATTGGGCTCACGAGACAGATTGTCGGGGAGGGTGCGGGCCCGACTTGGGCCAATTGAAGTAACTGAGGACCCGAAGTCGAAGAAACGAGTCCGGGCAAAGGAAGTTCCTGTGGTGATCCGGGAGCGCTCACTTCCGCGTCGTCGCCAGTGGACGGAAAAAGAAGCTAAGGACAAGGGAAAGGGCAAGATGCCCTAAATACCGAGCCCCTAGTTTTTGTTATTATTTAAGTATTAGTATTACTTATTTTAGTGTCGTGTGCTTTTTTTTTTGAATTTTGAATTTTTGCAATTTGTAATTTTCCATGTTGTTCGGATTTTTTTGAAATAAATAAAGGAAGTTTTATTATCTAAACCGTTCCTGTTTTTCTCGATTGCAGCGGTTGTACTCTTTTGAGAGGCTGCCTACGTATCGACAATTAGCGGAATCAAACCAAACGTAGTTCAGATTTGTGTAATTTTGCAATCTCGAAATACATCAAGACTTTTGGTTCAAGATGTTCATAACAGTAGAATAAATAATTCTAGCTTTTGACTTGCTTTTAAAAGTTTATGTGAAAATGATTTTTATAAACTTTGCTAATGACATTGAGAAAGGGTTTAAGGGTAGTAACGCTTCAGCTCGTCCAGGTTGGTTGGGTTCACAAACTCGTTCCCGTCCAGGTGCGTTAACATCACAGCCCCGCCTGATAGAATCTTCTTCACCAAACATGGCCCGGCCCAATTAGGCTTGAATTTTCCCCTCGGGTCCACTGGTAATAAGGCTCGAACAGATTTGAGAACCAAATCCCCTTCTTTAATGTTTATGGGCCTCACCCTTTTATTGAAGGCCCGTTGGATCATTTTTTAATATATCTAGATGTTATTGAGAGCACGGGATCGTCGTTCATCTAATAAGACTAGCGAGTCATACCGTGCTCGAACCCAATCAGCTTCAGGTACTTGACTTTCGAGTAAGATCCTGAGGGACGGTACCTCTAACTCGACAGGCTAGACAGCTTCCATCCCGTATGTAAGGTAATACGGCGTTGCTCCGGTTGCAGTGCGGATTGATGTCCGGTATCCCCAAAGTGTAAATGGTATTTTATCGGGCCAGTCCCGGTAATTATCAGCCTTTTTTTTTAGTATGGTGACAATCGTCTTATTAGCCGGTTATACCGCTCCATTGGTTTGGGGTCGGTAAGGTGAAGACGTGTGCCTTTGAATCTTATACTTGGTTAGCAAGGCTGCCGTCTTGGCTTGAAAATGGGTCCCGTGATCACTGATGATCTCGTGCGGGATTCCATACCGGCATCTTATCTTGTTTTGGTTAAACTTGGCGACATGCTTGGCGTTGAGAATACGGTAAGATTCAGCTTCAACCCATTTGGTGAAATAGTCGATAGCTACCAGGATAAAACAATGTCCACCGGTACCGGAGGGATTTATTTTCCCGATTATGTCGATACCCCACGTCGAGAATGGCCAAGGAGACGTCATGGTATACAACAGGGATGACGGCATATGTTGCACATTGGCGAAAATCTGACAGTTATGGCAGTGCTTGACGTATAACTGGTAGTCGGTTTCCATATTATTCCAGTAGTATCCGAGCCTTATGATTTTTCGGACTAACATCTGGGCATTAATGTGTGGACCGCATTCACCATCAAGCATTACAATGCAAGCAACGATACAATACAACAATTGCGATAAACGGGTTAGGAGACGTAAACAAGACACGACATGATTTTGAAAGGACTAAATTCACGTGACAGACTTGACACGTGTTGACCGAAGTCGTTTAAAATAATTTTAATGGGACTCGAGACGTGCTAAGTGTGGACATAACATAGGTCTACTCTGACGCGGCCACGCGCGAGTTTTGGGAGGCGAATGAATCTCCATATGAGATGGTCAAATTGAAATTTAAATCGAAGTGGAGTCGCCACCGAACTTTGTGGGAGTTCGGGCCCGTTCGAACCCGCTCTATGTCGTAGTGGGCCGTGTACAAAATATGGCCCATTTCCGATGTCAGAGTTTATCGGGTTCGTCCCTTTGCATTTGATACCGATACCGACTTGATCGGATATCGTGTACTGAATGACTCTCGTTGCCAATGGTTTCGGACATCCGGAAACCGAGGTTCTGAGTAAGGGGTGAGGGTACGTGTTGGGAAGTTCACAAAGAACACCCAACCCCGCCCGCACATTAGCGGCCTCTACTAAGATATCGTTTGATTTTTGAATACGCGCGTTAGTAATACGATGAATGATATGCAAACATTGTTTTCCTAAACATGCGAGGAATTGAATGGGTTGCTAGGTCGGTTTATTGCATGAAAATTTAACGTCAAAGTTGAATTTAGCATGTGAGATTCGTTTTAGTATATAATAAAAGAAACGATAAAAGGAAATTGCTAAAAAGATGAACAAACGTGTTAGTAACGATTGAATAAAAAATATGAATACGATAATATGCATGATTTTGAAAAGTTTTATGACACGTGATGGATTAACACGTGTTGACCGAGGTCAAGGAAAAAAATATCGAGATCTGAAATATGCCTAAAACCTGCTGTTTTGTCTAAAAAACGATGTTCGAAGAATAGTAGCAAAAAGAGGGAAATCGATTTTTGTGTCGCGTTTTCAGGGAACCGCGCGCCTCGCCCGAAACGCACGCGACTCGCGTCCCGGGCTGTTTTCGAAATTGATTTTCGGAAAATTTTAGCTTTATTAAATCGCGTATAAATATTGCATAATTTATACTCGACTTAATTTTGCGATATTCGTTATATTCAATATTCGACTATGAAATCAATATTAAATATTCGGAATGATTTTTTTAGAAAAGGTAAAAAAGGTTTTTGTAAATCGTTTTAAAAATAAACTAAAAAAAACGATGTTTGACTCTCTCCGCGTTAAAATTGTATTTTGTTTTAAGAAAATTATGTAACGATTTTTTAGCATCAACGAGATTAATTTAGTTTTTTTTGATACAATATTCGATTATAGAGAATCGATATCGTATTTTTAAGAACGTTTGTTTTAAAAAATAGTTTTGTAGTATCGATATTAGAAATAATAAAAAATACGATGATGACCCGTAAAAAGAAATCGACCGACGACGCAAAAAAAGGGAAAAGACGAGAGGAAGAGGAAGAGAAAGGAGAGAAACGAGTTTGATTTTACACCCTCAACCCACATGCTTTGTGTACTCGGAACGGGGCTCGTCGGAATGTGGCTTAGGCACGGGAGCGTCGAGTTTATGTCGGTGAGTTATGGTGGTTTGGACGTGTATAGGGTAAGAGGTGGCCGGTTTCGTCGGATCTCGGATATACTATCGGTTTCTCGATGCTAAGTGTATATTTCTGAATCGTAAATGTGTGATAAAAAGTTGATGATTGATGATTGATTGGTGATCTTAGACGTGTTGTGCAAGGGGCCTATTTATAGGGAAGTTCCCGACCTTGGCTAGAAGAGGTGTGTTGAGCTAGAACTACCGCTTAGGATAGGAAATGTAGGAAGTCGAGAGAAACGTAAATTCCGTTTTCTTGTTGGAGAAGAAAGGGAACCGGCTGGTTGGTGGAGTAGTTCGGCCGAGTGTCCTAGCTCGTTCGAGTATTCGATTCGGTTTTCGGATAGAATTCCTACTTGAGATCGAATTCTATCCTTAAACGGATTTGTTTAATATTTTGTGTAGCTGATTTTTTGTGGTGTTGGAGTCCAAACCGGACGTGTGAGGTGTCACGGATGGTCCGTGTGTCTCGAGAATATTCTCAGCCGGGTTTTGACTCGCTCGCTAAAAGACGGTTTTACCCCTGGTGTCGGATTCGACCCGAATTAGTCTTATTTGACTCGAAACGACCCACTGGGCCTGATTTTGAGGTTGGTTTTGTGAGATATGTACTCCGTAAAAAGCCCAAGCCAAATGCCAATGATTTTGAGCCCGTTTTCGAGTATATTAAAGCACGTTTGCGTCCGATCATCATCGGGTGTTTTTCGGAAACTGCTATAGACACCTGGCAGTCAAAATGTGGGTGTCTACAGAGCCCCCACTCTGACTGAGGCTTGGACAGGGCGGAAGTCAGAGTAGCTACCAGGTCAATCAAAGATTAAAACCTGGCAGTTTCCGGTCGGGTCGTTTAATGTCCAGTAGACTTGCGTAAAAGGGCTCGCCCGCCATAAGTTGGAAATAATACTTGAGCTGATGATGATAACTCCGTGGGAAATTGGACTTGTCGTATAAGTCTTAGGTGCGCCTATATGTGGGCTCATCCCGTTAAGTGCCGCTGGGGAGTTATGTTAATTGCGCGGTCTCGAATTGTACCTGTATAAGTTACATAAAATTTTGCATGCAACATGTAGGTGAAACAAATATGACTCGCGCTGGGGAATAAAAATAATTTTTGCTTAGTTTTGAAATCGAAGTCCTGAAAGCAACTCACGTGCTAGGAAATAGGTTTTCAAAACTGAAATGGGTAGAAAAGAAATTTGCAATTTAAATAGACCAAAATTTGACCTTGTCGAAAAGGATTTTCTCAAATGGCTAAGTTTTGCAGGTTTTAAAAATGAGAATTTGAAGAGAGAGGTATACCAACAGACTCGACTCTGGACATGACCGGACGAGTTGACAGACACGACTGGACTCTCGAGGGGTTGGACCGTGACTCGGTAGGGGGGTGGGCCACCTAACAAGACTCTTAAGTTGCGTTATTCCGTAGCCTAGCCGAGTGGCAACATGGTCGAATCCTCGGAATGGGAAGGATGTGCTATGGGGGAATTGCGATAGTCTGTAATGAGACTGTTGTAGTCTAGTGCTCTTCTGGATTTTTGATTTTAGGTTACATTTCCTAAGTGGGTATTGCCTCGAGTCCTGACAAATTCTTGTCTTCGACTGAGCCGAGCACTAGGACACACTACAGAAAGGAGGCTAGATTTCTTTTTGAATTTTATCTAGATTTTGTGAGTGGATGGAGGTTTTCTGCCTAAGAGAAGCCCCCAGGATGACAAAGCTAGCTGTTGAGAACATGATGGTGTCGTGGCCGGAATGATGGCGCTTTTTGAATGTGTGTCAATGTGGGTGGTTGTGCCTCTGTTGAAAGGTTGCCTACGTATTCACGTGTAGTGAAATCAAACCATGCCGTAGCTCAGTGGATTGGAAGATATATTATGGTGCCTAGTCTAATAGGACTTTGTGTGTAACTAACCATAACAATGGTGTAGACTAGGTGCATTCCCAATGATGTCTTGATCAAAGGGCTAGAATAGTTAGGATGTTGATCTCGTGACTGTGAGCGTTACCCGGGGTAGCCCCCAGAGGTGGTGTGAACTACTTGGGCATGTTCTATGCCGACCGCAAGTTGAGTTCCCGTGCTTGGGGTTGGTAACTGGTTGGGATGAGAGGAATTGGGACGGGATTTTAACGAGTTTTGCTCTCGGGGATTTTAACGAGTTTTGCTCTCGGGGATTTTAACGAGTTTTGCTCTCGGGGATTTTAACGAGTTTTGCTCTCGGGATTGTGTATGATTAGGTAAGGGATTTGACGAGTTTTGCTCTCGGGTCTTTGACGAGTTTTGATCTCGGGTCTTTGTATGGTGATTGTGAATTTTGTTATGTAAAGGGGAAGCCGAGTAAAATGGCTCGAACTTTGACCGGGATATGTTTGATGATGTGGGATCTGGTTTCCATGTCTGGCCCTAATGGTTAGGGGTATCCTATGGAGCTTGAATCCTCAAAATTCCGGGCTGTCTTTAGCCTGGGCCTCGGGAAGGTCTTGAGGGTTGTAATGTGGGAAGGCTAAATGTGGTGTTAGTTGACCAGCTTGATTGTTTCTCCCTTATTGGATGGTATGAGTATTGATCTTGAGTGGACCGTTTACCACGGTCATGGGCGTTTGAATATTTTTTGTTGGTTGACCTCTTAGCCCTGGTCATGGGATCTTCATTTGTATTGACCGTTCTGGTCGTGGATGCCCTTTTTTGATGATGGCCTGCTTTTTTGTTTTGGCCTTTTGCTTTTTTCCTTGGACTTTTTGAATTTTTCTTTTTGTCCAGTTTTTTGTCTTTTTTTTGTTGGTCAGACTAACACCGTAGGTAGGTATGGTTGATCTTGTCGGAGGAGTGTTTATTGTGGGAAATGGGCTTGCCTCCCGTCTTGAACCCAAACTAGGAGACTACCTAGATTCGTCATTGGATTCGATACCGCTCCTGCTAAGTGTAGTTTTATGGCTTCCTATGTCAGACATGGAACAGGTGAAGGAAAACACGGGTCTCGATTTCCTGCAGTCATTATAGATGTGCCTGTAATAGTCACGTGCATGTGCTCACAGTGTATGATGGTGTTTATCATGTTCTCGGAAACACATAAGGAAAGTATATATGAGCAATAGAAAAGCTGATTTTATTGAATTTTGAAAAAGAGGACAGAATGCAAAAGACTCCGACTCTGACTTTGACTTTGGAAGAACTAGCACATCCTAGACTCGGACTCAGATTCGGACTTAAATCAAATCCGGACTCTCGGATGATGTGGTCAATTCAGCTTCTAAGGACTCAAGCTGATGCCCAGTATAGCCTTCAGTAGAAGTTTCACCCAGATCTTCATTATGTCGAAGATCGTCTTCAATCTTAATGCCCATTTCGGTAAGCACTACAAAGTTGGAAATGCCGGCATACCTAAGATGGACGCGGTAAGAAGGTAGGAGGTTGTTGATGAATGCCTCCACTAGTGTCTTCTCGCTGGGCTTGTCTACCAACTTCACACTTTCGGCCCTCCACCTTTGAAGGTACTTGGTGAAACCTTCCTTGGGCTCTTGGGCCATGATTTCCAATGAACGCATCGTGGTCTGGATCTCGGTATTATCGGCATCATTCCGAGCGAATTCCGTCGCCACGTCATCCCAAGTCTTGTACTTCTTGGGGTCAAGCCTGTAGTACCAGGCTTTCGGGTGCTTCTCGAGGGAGGAAGCAAACAGGTGCTTGAACATGGTTGACTTCACTCCTTTGATGGCCATGAATTCTTTGAAAGCCCGGATATGTAATACCGGGTCTTCAGTCCCGTCGAACATTGGTAGGCCCGTCAGGTTGAGGTTAGCGGGCAGCTCGTCGGTCAAACGTGAATAGGAACGAGCATTTTCCGTATGGATCGAGTTATTTGTTGACAAATGGACCTGAACGGCACAGACCAGTTCAGCTATGGGCCCAGTGGTTTCATTCCCGACCTTAGGAGTCCTTTGTTCCACGACACTCAAACGGGTGGCAATAGCGGTTTGGTCGGTCCTGATGGCTCTCAGTTGGTCTTGGATCTTGGCCAACGAGGCGGTCAGTTGATCAATGGAGTCCTTAGTC
Organism: Agrostemma githago; assembly: GCA_958450325.1. NCBI lineage: Eukaryota > Viridiplantae > Streptophyta > Magnoliopsida > Caryophyllales > Caryophyllaceae > Agrostemma > Agrostemma githago. The sequence goes on from OY288256.1 coordinate 51,566,787, forward strand.
ATGGTTCGGGTGAAGGGCGGCCTATCTATAAGAATACCGCGTAATCAGGAAAGTTTCTTCGGAACTCAAGTACACCAAGGCAGAGGAAATAGCGCGGGAGGAGAGACGACTCCAGTTTGACTCGGGTTAGACTCTCCTAAGACAAATGTGTAGGGTATGATTCTCGGAGTGACCGTGATTAATTAATCGCTCCGTCGGAGAATAGCCCCCAAGTGAGGCTAAGGACTCAGATAGGACTCAGATGGTGTGGCATCTAAGTGGCTTGAAAGTGGGGTACGTGAGACACGTGTAAGACATGACCCTTAGAGCAATCGTGATTGACCGCTCTGATGAAGAGTAGCCCCCAAGTGGGATCGAAAATTTGGTTTAAGACTTGAGTGTCGGACGAGTGACCCTTAGACGTAAAGGTCACAAACCTTTTGTTATAGGGCTATGCCTTGTAAAAGGTTGACTCGGAAAAGACACTTAGACAGGTGACTTGTGAAAGGTGGGCCTCCTTTAGGATCCAGCCGTGTGGGCTGGGCCCTGTTCGAAAGGATGTTCACGTGAGACATTCCCCAGACTTTTAGACTCGATTGTGTAGACGGGCCGACCCTTGTAGGAGTATGTCCTACGTAGGTGGGCCTTGCCTTAGTATAATAAGGCGGACTGGGATAGGGAGGAAATCCGTGATATAAGATCGACGGAGTTTCGACGCTAGAAGAGTTGACGACTTACAACATGACCCGACACTGCTAAATACGGGAAGTCCTAAGAAAAGGAAGATTTTGAAATTGAATTTTTGAAAGCCCGAAGAAATTCGGGGAGGGAAACCCGGCCTTTTTCGAGAAAACGGAAAAGGTGGGCCGGGTGGCGGGTTTGAAAAGTTTCGAAAATATTTTCGAGTTTTAAAATGGGCATAATACAGGCTAAAAAATAGGCTATTTTGAGTAAAATCGTGGATCCTAAATTCGGTATATGTCCCGGGTTTTGAAATTGGATATTTTGAAAAGGATGCTACTTTGAATAAGACGGTTTTTAAAAAACGACTTGTAAATCAGGTAGCACGTAGTCATGGAAACAGTATAACGACACCATGTATGCTCTAATTCTAAGACTCGGTCAGTCTGTAAGGGTCTATACCAGTGTACACAGCATATCGAGAATCGGGGCGGACTTCCTAAGTCGAGTTGAGCTTAGAACATGACGTAAAACCCATACGAATCGGCTAATGGACACCTTCGACATATCCAATTTGGACTACATCGATAGTATAGTGGGACGTCGGTCACCAGTACCGGCCCGGGAAAATATGGGGTTATATAGTGGGACTAGTATAATATTGTACTAGTCAAATGATTTCTATTCGAGTCTCACCCTGAAGATGCCGATGGTAAGTCACGCATCAGTTAATCCCCAGCGAAGTCGCCAAATTGTGGACATGACATAGGTCCACCCCGACGCGGCCACGCGCGGGTTTGGGGAGGCGAATGAATCTCCATATGAGATGGTCAAATTGAAATTTAAATCGAAGTGGAGTCGCCACCGAACTTTGTGGGAGTTCGGGCCCGTTCGAACCGACTCTATGTCATAGTGGGCCGTGTACAAAATACGGCCCATTTCCGATGTCAGAGTTTATCGGGTTCGTCCCTTTGCATTTGATACCGATACCGACTTGATCGGATATCGTGTACTGAATGACTCTCGTTGCCAATGGTTTCGGACATCCGGAAACTGAGGTTCTGAGTAAGGGGTGAGGGTACGTGTTGGGAAGTTCACAAAGAACACCCAACCCCGCCCGCACATTAGCGGCCTCTACTAAGATATCGTTTGATTTTTGAATACGCGCGTTAGTAATACGATGAATGATATGCAAACATTGTTTTCCTAAACATGCGAGGAATTGAATGGGTTGCTAGGTCGGTTTAATGCATGAAAATTTAACGTCAAAGTTGAATTTAGCATGTGAGATTCGTTTTAGTATAAAAAAAACAAACGATAAAAGGAAATTGCTAAAAAGATGAACAAACGTGTTCGTAACGATTGAATAAAAAATATGAATACGATAATATGCATGATTTTGAAAAGTTTTATGACACGTGATGGATTAACACGTGTTGACCGAGGCCAAGGAAAAAAATATCGAGATCTGAAATATGCCTAAAACCCGCTGTTTTGTCTAAAAAACGATGTTCGAAGAATAGTAAAAAATATAGGGAAATCGATTTTTGTGTCGCGTTTTCATGGAATCGCGCGCCTCGCACGGGACGCACGCGACTCGCGTCCCGGGCTGTTTTCGAAATTGATTTTCGGAAAATTTTAGCTTTATTAAATCGCGTATAAATATTGCATAATTTATACTCGACTTAATTTTGCGATATTCGTTATATTCAATATTCGACTATGAAATCAATATTAAATATTCGGAATGATTTTTTTAGAAAAGTTAAAAAAAGGTTTTTGTAAATCGTTTTAAAAATTAAACTAAAAAAAACGATGTTTGACTCTCTCCGCGTTAAAATTGTATTTTGTTTTAAGAAAATTATGTAACGATTTTTTAGCATCAACGAGATTAATTTAGTTCTTTTTGATACAATATTCGATTATAGAGAATCGATATCGTATTTTTAAGAGCGTTTGTTTTAAAAAATATTTTTATAGTATCGATATTAGAAATAATAAAAAATACGATGATGACCCGTAAAATGAAATCGACCGACGACGCAAAAGAAGGGAAAAGACGAGAGGAAGAGGAAGAGAAAGGAGAGAAACGGGTTTGATTTTACACCCTCAACCTACATGCTTTGTGTACTCGGAACGGGGCTCGTCGGAATGTGGCTTAGGCACGGGAGCGTCAAGTTAATGTCGGTGAGTTATGGTGGTTTGGACGTGTAAAGGGTAAGAGGTGGCCGGTTTCGTCGGATCTCGGATATACTATCGGTTTCTCGATGCTAAGTGTATATTTCTGAATCGTAAATGTGTGATAAAAAGTTGATGATTGATGATTGATTGGTGATCTTAGATGTGTTGTGCAAGGGGCCTATTTATAGGGAAGTTCCCGACCTTGGCTTGGAGAGGTGTTTTGAGCTAGAACTACCGCTTAGGATAGGAAATGTAGGAAGTCGAGAGAAACGTAAATTCCGTTTTCTTTTTGGAGAAGAAAGGGAACCGGCTGGTTGGTGGAGTAGTTCGGCCGAGTGTTCTAGCTCGGTCGAGTATTCGATTCGGTTTTCGGATAGAATTCCTACTTGAGATCGAATTCTATCCTTAAACGGATTTGTTTAATATTTTGTGTAGCTGATTTTTTGTGGTGTTGGAGTCCAAACCGGATGTGTGAGGTGTCACGGTGGTCCGTGTGTCTCGAGAATATTCTCAGCCGGGTTTTGACTCGGTCGCTAAAAGACGGTTTTACCCCTGGTGTCGGATTCGACCCAAATTAGTCTTATTTGACTCGAAACGACCCACTGGGCCTGATTTTGAGGTTGGTTTTGTGAGATATGTACTCCGTAAAAAGCCCATGCCAAATGCCAATGATTTTGAGCCCGTTTTCGAGTATATTAAAGCACGTTTGCGTCAGATCATCATCGGGTGTTTGTCGGAAACTGCTATAAACACCTGGCAGTCAAAATGTGGGTGTCTACACTAAGACATCGCTGTTTTGCTATAGCAGGGGCCAATCAATCTAGTCATTGATGGACTCGATTGAGTGGTCTCGAAAAAAGGCTCCCGGTTCGACTTTTGGGATGCCACTCAATCGAGTGCCCCCTGTACGGACTGTTGTCCGGTTTAATTTCGACTCTAAAAGTGTTTTCGGTTTTGAAAGTTGAAAATTTGATTAAGTCGCGTAAAAATATGATGCAATTTATACCCGAGTTAAATATTGATACTCTTAATATTCGACATTCGATTATAGAATCGGTATCGGATATTTAGAGTGGCTTTTGAAAAAGTTGTTTGGCAAATTGTTTTGAATGTTGTTAAAACGAGATAATACCTCCACGTTGTAATGTCGTAATTACTCGGCTTCAATGGTATTATGCGTAACATGTTTTGATGATTGATACCTTTAGATCCGATATTCGACTATGGAGTCGATATCGAATCCTTAGGAACGACTCGTTATTGCTAACTACGATAATAGTAATAATAATATTAGACACGATAAAAAAGACGACGAAGACTGACGACGAAGATGATGGACAAAAAAGAAAAAAACGCGTGAGGAAGGAAGAGAAGAAGAGAGAAAGGGATTTGGAACACCCTCAACCTACATGCTAATTTCGGTCTCGGTTAGGAACTCGTAGTAACGGCGCTTGCGTAGGAGTAACAAGAATATAGGAGGAGTTAAGGTGCTGTGTTTTTGTATGGTTTTTCCTAAGAATTCTAGGAAAATCGGGACGGTATTTCAGTATAAATTTCCTAAGGTTTGCTAGAGATTCGGGATGTATGGATGTGTGTGATGCGAATAATTGATGCTTGATAATTCGTGTGTTAATGTCTGCAAGGGTGGGGTACTTATAGGATGAAATACCGACTTGGGATAGAAGATACCCGGTTTTTGGATAGAAAAGGTATTCTATTCTAGATAGGAAAAGCTTACTTAGGGAGGAAGCAATACCTGGTTGTGAGGAGGTGAAAGACTCCGATTCTAGCAGGAACGAGGATCACTCGATCGAGTAATGCATAGCACTCGATCGAGTGCCCGGTCTGATGCCAGATTTGGCATTTTTTAGGAGCTCACTCGACCGAATGGCCGGTCCACTCGATCGAGTGGGTTTGAGCCGGGTTGAATTTCCTTTTGGAGATCGAGTTTTATCTCTTATGAAATTGTTTAATGCTTTTTGTTGCTGATTTTTGTAAGGAATCTGACTTCGAATCGGATTTCCGAATGTTGTGTGCCATATATTTTTGGCTCCGGAATATCTTTGACCGGGGTTTGACTCGGTTGCTAAAAGACAATTTTGCCCTTGGTGTCAGTTTTGACCCAAATTAATCTCATTTGACTGGAAAATGACCCACTGGGCCTGAATTTGAGGTCGGTTTTTGAGATTTTCACTCCGTTAAAAGCTCGCGCCAACTACTATTGATTCCGAGTCCAAATCGAGCGTATTAAGTCATGTTTACGTCCGATCATCATCGGGTGTTTTTCGGAAGCTGCAATAGACACCTGGCGGTCAAAATGTGGGTGTCTACAGCCTGGTAGCTACTCTGACTTTCGTCTTGTCCAAACCTCAGTCAGAGTAAGGGTTCTGTAGACACTTACATTTGGCCGCTAGGTGTCTATAGCAGTTTCCAAAAAACACTCGATGATGATCGGACGCGAAAATGCTTAACATACTCGAATATGGGCTCAAAATCATTAGCGTTTGGCTTGGGATTTTACGGAGTACAAATCTCACAAAACCAACCTCAAATCCAGACCCAGTGGGTCGTTTCCAATCAAATAAGACTAATTTGGGTCGAATCCGGCACCAAGGACAAAACCGTCTTTAGGCGACCGAGTCAAACCCCGGTCAAAGACGTTTCTGAGGCATAAATATCTGCCGCATCACTTCAGAAATCCGATTAGAAGTCCAATACTACAAAAATAAGCTACATAGAAGAACCAAACAACCAAACAAACTCGTTAGAGATAGAACTCGATCTCTAAAATAGCCTTCTACCCGACCAGACCCACTCGATCGAGTGGACCAGCCCACTCGGTCGAGTAGGCTCGTAAAACCAGCATCAGACCGGGCCCTCGATCGAGTGCTATGCACTACTCGATCGAGTGACCCCTTTTCCAACTAGAACCTGATTTTTTTTCTATCCAAGATCGGAATCCTACTACACCTAAACCAGGTGTTTTCTTCTCATCCAAGCAAGCTTTTCCTATCCAAAAACCAAGTACCTTTCCTAGCAAAGTCGGGAACCTCTCCTATAAATACAACTCTTTGCAACCTTCAATAGACAACACACAGAATTGACAACAACACAACCAAAAATTTCAGTAATCCTAGGCAGATTATACACGACAATTACAACTCCTGAGATATCATCAACAATTCCCAACATCAATTCACAACACGAGTTTCTAGGCAAACTATACAAAAACATCGTCCCAATTCTCCTCTACAAATCCTTTAGGAAACCCGAGATCAAAACTCGTCAAAGACCCGAGAGCATAACTCATCAAATCCCTTCCCAATTATACACACCATAACTCTCCTATATACATCTTAACGCTCCCGCGCCTAGGCCGCTATTAGGAGTCCGTTTTCAAGATAATTTAGCATGTAGGTTGAGGGTGTTATAAATCTCGATTTCTCTTCCTTTTTCTCGTTTTTTTCTTCCGTCTTATGTCATCATCGTCGTTTTTTTTCTATTTTCTTTTTCTAGCTCGTTTATAATATCGATATTATCGTACTACTATCGTAATTAGCCATAAAGCATCATCCCTAGGAATCGATATCGACTCTATGGAATTAAAGAAGGACGGTGGGAAGATCATCTCAAGTTTGCATACTATCTGTGGAATTTGATCCTCCAGTCGAGTCATGTCCTCAATTGATACTGTAGAAGAACACAAATCTCGGAAAAACTGATATATCTCAGTTATAGAATTCCACACCGTCGGTGGCAGAAGCTGCTTTAGTGATACTGGAAGTAACCTCTCCGTGAAGACGTGGCAATCATGACTCTTTAACCCTTGCAGCATTAGATTCTTAAGATCAATATAGCGTTTGAAGTCGGAGACATACCCATCAGGGAACTTCAACTTCTCTACCCATTCCAACAACGCCTTCCTCTGAGCCTTGTCAAGGCTAAACAAGGCTATCGGTTTGGATCCATCCCGTTTTAGGTGCAGTAGTGGACGGTCACAAAAAAATTTCAGATCTCGACGAGAGCCTATAGTGTCACAACTGTACTCTTCCCCTCCACATCCATCACATCACAGTGTGGATCAACTGCTCAAAGAATTTTTTCTCTATGTGTATCACATCTAAATTGTGACGAAGTAACAAAGTACTCCAATATGGTAGATCAAAGAATATGCTACGTTTAAACCAACCATTTTTCAACTTTTTCAGGTCTTCGAACTCCTGCACCGTTCAGTCAATAGTGGACGGGTACTCGGAAATCAACTCCCATATTTCATCTCTTGAGAGTCGATCAGGTGCGTCGTCAAGCACAATCTCACCAGCCTTCTTGTTCTTCCTATATGGGTGACTTTCTGGTAGGAACTGTCTGTGGCAGTCAAACCAACTGATTTTACTAGAATTTGGAAGATAAAAAGCTTTGCTCTCATCCATACAACATGGACGTGCTTTCTGACCCGCAGTAGACCACCCCGAGAGCATACCATACGCGGGGAAGTCGTTTATAGTCCACAACAGAGCTGCTTTCAACTGAAAGTTTTGTCTCAAAGAGACATCATAAGTTTCAACCCCTATTTCCCACAATTGTTTCAATTTCTCAATAACAGGTTGCAAATAAACATCCAAATGATTTTTCGGGTTTTTGGGTCCAGGGACAGTAAGAGATAGGAAGATGAAAGACTGCTTCAAACACAACCAAGGAGGTAAGTTATAAGTTGTGATCATCAAAGGCCAACAAGAGTACGACTTACCAAATTGGCCGAAAGGTGCAAATCCATCAGTACACAACACAAGCCTTACATTTCGGGGTTCTAACGCAAAGTGGGGATGTAGTCTTTTGAAACGCTTCCACTTCTCACCGTCACTCGGATGACACATCTTCCCTGGTACCCTAATGTCCTCCTTGTGCCACCTCATTTTCTCGGCTATGGTTCTTGTGGCATACAATTTTTGAAGTCTAAGTGCAATAGCGAAGTACGTAAGCTGACTGATTGGGATCAGTTTCTTACCCCTAATACCGCTTTTCCCTTTTCTACCCCTCAGATAAACATCCCCCTCAACCGTCTAATACCTACCCTTACCACATCTTCTACATTCATCAAGCATCGCATCGTCCTTCAAAAATAACATACATCCATCTGGACAAGCATCAATCTTTTCATGCGGGAGTTGAAGACCCTTCATAACTTTTTTGGTTGTGTAGAATGTTCGGGTCATGATATTGTCTTTTGGGATGACTCTATCAAGAAAGGCAACAACACCATCGGCACAAGCAAAGGGTAGGCTAAACTCACATTTAAGGCTAACTATCATAGATGCGACTTCTAGAAAAGTCACATCGCACCCCCATATAAAGGTTTCTCCAAAACGTTCAACATGTCGAAAAAAGCCTTTGCTCGTGGGTTAGGCTCTTGTGGGTTAGGTAAGTCTTGTGGGTTAGGTGAGTCTCGTGGGTTATGTGAGTTGTCATTCCTATATGTGTTATCGTCGTTGAACAAGTTACACTCCACAACGTCAACTATCATACCTCTCAACCCCCCTCACTTTGTCGGTTCTCGGGTTCCTCGGATCGAGAGGGTTCACCATGATAAATCCAACGATAATAATTGGGTGAAAAACTATCACAGATGACATGTTCCTTAACCACAAAGACCTTAAAAAATTTTAGGTTCTTGCATTTAGTACATGGACACCTAACTTCCCCCCTCGATGCATAGTCTAGTGACTTTTTTGCAACCTTGACAAATGAGTCAACACCCCTCAGAAATTCGACGGTGGGACGTCTCTTCTTATCAAATCTTGCCTCATACATCCATTTCCGTTCAATTCTCTTCATTTTCTACGTACAAAATATATACATAACAAACTAAAGTTTAATTACCCTAACTTAATTTAGGACTAACTAAACCCAAAAAATTAATCACCATTTAACATAAATTTAATTTCCCTAATTTAATTTCCATAACTGAATTTTCTCAATTTAATCACAAATACATCAAAGTGAACCCAAATGTCTTATTAATTTAGATTTGACCTTAACGTATATATACTAAAAAATTACTCAAACTAAACCCAATTTAAACAAATTCTCACAAATTCATCACAACATTAACACATGCTACCCTAAGTTTACATCAACAATCTACTTAATCAAAATTAACTATATATAACTACCACTAATAACTTAAATAAATTGAAATAAATCAGATATTACAAACATCAAACTCAAAAAAAAAATATATATAACAAATTAATCACCAAATTTAATCACAAATGTAATCACAATTTAATCCCAATTCATCAATTTAATCCCAATTTAACCCAACAAAACACAAAAATCCATGGCTTAGATCAGACATGAACAACTTAAACAGATCAAATAAGGTCAAAATTTCGGATAGAGATATCAAAATTCCGAAAGCACTGCTAACACCTATTTTCGACCCCGATCACAATGGAAGTGGTTGCAGGAAAATCCAGCATTGTTACGACACCTTTTGGTGTGTCGTAAGTCACACAAAACCTCAAGGAAGGCCCTAGAGGTTCTTCTAGCTAACAAAAAGTGACCCAGGAGTCTCCCACATCATCACAAACACTAATCTAGCAAGATTACGCAAGACAAGTACGGAATATCCGGGAGAACGGTCCCTAACCCTAGCATTTCGAACTAATCACAAATTACTCAAATCCTAATTAATAAATTGAATCCCAATTCAACCAAATTCATCACATCCTAATCAAAATTGAGATAATGGGCAAAACTAATCTACCTAATCGAAATTAGGCTAAACTAATCTACCTAATCAAAATTCAGACCTAAACAATATTAACTATCAAACTATCAATAAAAACTGATAAAAATAAAAAATAAGAACTAATTATAATGAATAAGAACTAATTAAAATAAGAAAACATACTGAAAATTAGGAAGAAGAAGGGAAAATGGAAGAGAGGAGGGGCGGTTTGGGCGTTTGAGTGTGGAGAGATGTTAGAGAGAGGAAAAAAATGAAGAATGAATGGGGGATAGGGGCTCGGCGTATATTTGAAGCGAGTAGGGTGAACGGACATCCGACAGTGGACGCCCGCTAAAAATTTTGTTAGTCACAGTTGGCGTCCGATAGTGGACGCCATATTCACCTAAATGGCGTCCGACAGTGGACGCCATTAAGGCGAATATGGCGTCCGCTAGTGGACGCCCGTCAGCCTGAATTTTTTCATTCCCAACTTTTGTCGGACGCCAAGTTTGACGTCCGAGAGTGGACGCCCGTTTTTTTTTTCAGACGCCATGTAGACGTCCATATGCCCAGGACGCCCACCAGGTGGACGCCCGGGGCTGATTTTCTTGTAGTGCATAGAGTCTACCCTTGCGTCGGATAGTGGGCGTCATGTATGTTGCTGCAAAGCCATAAACATTCGTTTGATGTCTAGCCAAAAAAAACAAAATTCACAAGCATTCACAGCACTTCAATTCTCAACACATTCAACCAGACCACGCCCAAAAGTTACACTACGACCTGTCCCATGTCCAGGTTGGGTCAGCTCGACCCGTCCAAGGCCACCAAAATTTTAAAAATAGTATTGTACTCGACCTAACTTGCCCGATTACGATCTTTATTTATGCGTTATAACAAATTTCTATTTTATTCCCTCTATTTTCAAATCTTTTGGTTTTCAACATAATCTCAATTTTCAAGGAAACAAAAACTCGTACGACTTTAATATGATTGGAAAGTTGGACAAGTTTTTATTCTATGGATGCTCCATGTTTGGTAGCGTAGTTGTATACTTGTATGGATTATTTTGTCTTTGAATGATAAGTGTCCTGAAGCTCTGTATTACTTTGAATTGCAGTTCATCTAGTTTATGCAAAGATCAGGGTCAGAAGCGTAAATATGCAGCAACGATGGACTTGAATGTGGGAGCTGATAAAATTGAGGGAAAATTGAACAAAATTACCACTAGCAGAGCATCAAGGAAGTTATTGTCGATTTATGTCGCTTGATTGTAAATACCGTAATGATTAGAGTTATATATGATTTTGGAGGATTGGTTGATTTGAACATTTTAGTCTGTTTACAACTCTTCTTATATTATTTACGATTTATGTGTGATTATTGGATTGAACAGAGCAGCATAATTTTTTTTTAAAATAATTGTGAATAGACATAGGGCAAACAAATAACTTATATCTATTATTAAATATATATGTAAATATACATAGGACGTAAAATAACCTATGTCTATTATGTTTATGAACATAGGTTATTTTTAAACCTATGTCTAATATGACAATAGACATGGGTTATTAAAACAACTGATGTCCATTTTTTAAATAGACATAGGTCGTACGACCAATGTCTAATTATTTAACAATAGATGTCACTCAACTTAACATACGTCGCAAAACGTATGTCTATTGGTGAAAACGACCTATGTCTATTTGAGGTTTTGTAGTAGTGAACTTATTCTTCTTTGCGCGTTATGATCTTTTCTTGAACTCTGGGTTGTCATGATTTACGATCCACCTCGTAAGTGCTTCACCTAAAATCTGAATTGTTAAGATATTAATTAAGAGCAAATTGAAGTTATATTATTTGTTAACAACTGAGTATTATTAAAAACTACACCTTCCAGGTCTTTTAGCGCAGTCCCTTGCTCATGGCGTTTGTACATGACGTCCACGAAACGTCGTGTACAAGTCTCGTTGTACCGATCCTACGCCATACCTTCCAGCTGCGGGTTCCAAGAGTATTTCATCTACAAAATTGATCCGGATTGTTAGTAACGAAAAGATATACAAAGCTTTGAAATTGTTGAACAAACGTGAAATAATGACAATGTGAGTAAAAAACCCAACGCACCTTGAAATTGTTGAACCACTGTCGACGCTGGTATAGTGGCACTTGAGTCCAACAATTGTAGCCCAAGCCTTGATAAATCATGTAGCTTGATGTGCATCCTTTCACCACATCTTCATGCTAAAACCTACACCGTTTCGAATCTAATATCTATCAAATCTTACAAAAATATTCAAACAATTGTTGTTTAATAGGTTAGATTATATTACTAGATGTTGTCCATATCGAGGATTATCTTTCCATCCTCGCCAAACCTCGCTCCCTGCTCCTGCTCCCCCTGTTGCTACTCCCCCTGCTGCTGCTCTGCTACTGTCTCGGGGATCACTTCCTCCTCTATATCCCGCTCCCAGGACGTTTGTGTCCTACTGTTTCCACCCCGACTCCTTCCTCAGCCTGACATCGTAAATCAGCAATCAGAATTATCGATAAAAGATAGGTCTAATAATCGTAAATGAAACGAGTAAAACTGTGATAAATGAAACCTATTAACACCGTTCTAATACTTGTCTTTGCTATCCTCATCGCCATCACCCTCTTCCTCTTCATCCTTATCTTCCTCCTTCATCTCCTCTCCATCTACATCATCATCCTCCAAACCATCCAAATCCTCTTGATTCTGTCTGTTGTCCTCCTCAAGCATCTCCCTAACATCTATAAGGATGTCATCGTTATCACCACCATCATCCTTCTCTAAATCTTCCGCCACCTCTTCATTATGATATTCATTTGAGAATATGATTTCGTCACTTGGAGATAAGCGCGTACCACTTGAAACATCATCATCCTGAAAAAGAGTATTGTCGATTTGTCCCCGTGATTTAGTCTTGAAGACTTCCCACAATTGACTTTGGTTTGTATAATTTCTCGTGGTTGGATAAGGAGGAAGTACACTTGTTGCGCTTGATGTGCGAGTATGAAAGGATCATACATAGGATATTTCCTAGTATAATTATCTTCAACTAGCTTGTAACGTTCATGCACTCCTGTACCATTCATTGAGTTGTCTTTCCACTCGCATTTGAATATCACAGCTCTATACCCACATTCTCTACCAGCATAACACAACTCGAAGATATCCTCTAAAATACCGTAGTATTCCTCACCATCAAGAGAAGAAACATTCACACCAAAATTACATCTAGCCTTATTCTTCTCGTAGTCGAATGTTTGAAAATTAAACCCATTTACCGAGTACCGGTTCAGGTTTTAACCTCTCGCAAAGGACTGTATGCCAAACTTCTAAACAAAACATCATGTATATCTAAGGCAATTACATGATCCTTAAGCCACTTAGGAAACTTTTAATCATGCTTATTCCAAACATCATCAACATTCACATTTGGGTTTGCAGCGACAAATTCGATTACAAAGTGCTTCTCATATGGCTCCAAAATCTCACAATTGAAAAGTAGACAAAGGTGAGCTCGATTGTATTCTTTTTCATCTAATATACTAGAACCCCTAATTGATCAAGTTCCTGCCTCGTCCTTAATTTGAAAAACTCTTGTATGTTAGGATCAATTACCCCCGATTTCTCAAGGTTAAGATTCTTGGTTTTAGTTTGGACATCTTTCTCAAAGTAGAGGGAGCAGAAGTTCGCAATCTCCTCTGTTAAATATGCATTACAAATAGAACCCTCTACCCTAGCCTTGTTACCAATTTTTTCTTTAAATGGTTAAGGATCCAACATATAAAAGGTAAGCAAGTCAATTAATAAATATTAACTATGTTTTAATTAGAATTACAAATTAAATTAATAAAAATAAAGTACCTTTCAAATGGGTACATCTATCAATATTTGACATGTCCTCCAACCTTAGCTTCGTAAGGCAAGTGGACCGGTAGGTGCTCCATTGAATTAAAGAACGATGGTACGAAGATTATCTCAAGTTTGTAGAGTATCTGTGGAATTTGATCCTCTAGCCGAGTCATATCCTCAATTGACACTGTAGAAGAACACAAATCTCGGAAAAACTAAGGTATCTCAGTTATAGAATTCCACACCGTCGGTGGTAGAAGCTGCTTTAATGACACTAGTAGTAACCTCTCCATAAATACATAGCAATCATGACTCTTTAAACCTTGCAACTTTAGATTCTTATGATCGACACATCGCTTAAAGTCAGAGGCATACCCATTAGGGAATTTCAACTTCTCTAACCAGGCCACTCCAACAACGCCTTTCTCTGAGCCTTTTCAAGGCTGTAGACGGCTCTTGGTTTGTTCCCATCTCGTTTTATGCACAACTGAGGACGGTCACAAAATTTTTTCACATCTCATCGGGAGCCTTTAGTGTCATAACTCTTACCATCCACATCCATCACAGTGTGAATCAAGTGCTCAAATTTTTTTTCTCTATGTGCATCACGTCAAAATTATGACGAAGTAACAAAGTATTCCAATATGGAAGGTCAAAGAAAACGCTTCGTTTAAACCATTCATTTTTCAACTTCTGTAGAGCCTGGAACTCCTGATCGGTGTCATCAATAGAAGAGGGGAACTCAGATAGAGTCGAATAGGTGGTTCATCAAGCACTACCTCACCCGTTTTTAGTGCTCTCTTGTTCGTCCTATATGGGTGACCCTCTGATAGAAACTGTCTATGACAATCAAACCAACTAATATGGAAGCCAAAATGCTTTGCTTTTCATTCATACAACAAGGACATGTTTTTTGACCAGAAGTAGACCACCCCGAGAGCATACCATATGCGGGTAAGTCGTTTATAGTCCACAATAAAGCTTCTTTCAACTGAAAGTTTTATCTCAAAGATACATCATATGTTTCCACCCCTACTTCCCACATCTGTTTCAATTCCTCAATCACAGGTTGTAAGTAAACATCCAAATGATTTTTCGGGTTTTTGGTACGGGAACATTACATGATAGAAGGATGAAAGATCGTTTTAAACTCAACCAATGAGGTAAGTTATAAGGTGTGACCATCATAGGCCAACAAGAGTAAGACTTACCAAACCGATCGAGGGTGCAAATCCATCAGTACACAACCTAAGCCTTATATTTAGGGGTTCTACTACAAATTGAGGATAAATTCTATCAAAACGCTTCCACTCCTCACCGTCACTCGAATGACACATCTTTCGTGGTACCCTAATTTCTTCTTCGTGCCACCTCATTTGCTCAGCTATGGTTTTGGTTGCATATAATTTATGAAATCTAGGTGCAATGGGGAAGTAAGTAAGCTGATTAATTGGTATCGGTTTCTTACCCCTATCACCACTTTTTCCTTTTCTACCACTCAAAAAAATATCCTCCTCAAACGATTTATACCTACCCTTACCAAATCTCTTACATTCATCAAGTGTGGCATCATCCTTCCAAAATAGAATGCATCCATCGGGACAAGCATCAATCTTTTGATGCGTAAGTTGAAGATCTCTCACAACTTTTTTGGTAGTATAGAATGTTCGGGTCATGATGTTATCTTTTGGGATGACTCTCTCAAGCAAGGAAGCAGAATCGTATGTACAAGCAAAGGGTGGGTTAAACTCACATTTAAGGCTCACTATCATAGATGCGACTTCTAACAACGTCATATCGCACCCTCCATATAACGGCTTCTCCGAAGCATCTAACATGTCGAAGAACGCTTTCACTCGTGGGTTAGGCTCTTGTGGGTTAGACTTTTGAGGGTTAGGTGAGTCATCATTCATATATGTACTATTATCGTTGTTAAACATGTTGCACTCCACAACATCAACTACCATTCCTCTTAACCTCCCACATTTTGTTAGATCTCGGGTTCCTCAGCTTGAGAGGGCTCACCATGACAAATCCAACGATAATAATTAGGCAAGAAACCATTTGAGATGAGATGTTCCTTAACCACAATTATCTTAAAAAATTTTAGGTTATTGCATTTAAGACATGGACACCTAACTTCACCTTTTGACGCATAGTCAGGTGAGTGTTTAGCAAACTCCAAAAAAGATTCAACACCCTTTAAAAATTCAAAAGTAGGACATCTTTTCTTATCAACCCTTTCCTCGTACATCCATTTCCGTTCAATTCTCTTCATTTTTAATCTAATAAAAAATTATGTAATAACCGATTAAACTCGAATTTCCCTAACTTAATTTAATACTAACTAATACAAATATTTTTACTAAAAATAAACAACCAACCCAAACTTAATAATATTAATTTAGAATTCACCTAAACCTATTAACATCGGCTCAATTTGTAATGCCTATTTATACTAACAATTTAGTCACAATTCTCACCCAATTCAACCTAAACGATTAAGTAACAATTTATAATTCTCACCCAATATATTAACATCCTCACTCAATTCATCACATAATCAATCAACAAACCCTAAGGTCATACAAGCAATCTAGCTTATCAAAGTTGGGCAAAACTATTGGGGTAAGAAACAATGTAACTCAATTGAGAACCTAACAACATTAAATATCAAATCGACAATAATAACTGAAAAAATTAAAACAAATTATTCAACCTAATTGAAATTAAACACAAAACTTAATAAGTAGTATAATAAGAAACATGAATCTTACCTTAGAAGTAGGAAAAAAATGGAAGAAATGAAATGACATGCGGTTTTGGGGTAGAGAGATGATGTAGACAGAAGATTTTTTTAAAATATTACAACGACGAAGGGGGTGGACGGGCGTCCGATAGTGGACACCCATTTTTCTTATATGGCGTCCACTGTCAGACGCCAGTTGTCGCCATGTAGCGTCTGATAGTGGACGTCCGAGTTTTAATATGGCGTCCACTGTCGCACGCCAATAGTCGTCATGTGGCGTGCGATAGTGGACGCCCGCTTTTTAATAGCGGCTCCCCAAACTTCCTTTTCATATATGTGTTGGATGCCATATTTGGCGTGCGGTCGTGGACGCCCATTTTCTTGGGCAGACACCATATGGACGTTTGTATGACCTGGACGCCCATAAGGTGGACGCCCGGAACTTGATTTCTTGAAGTGACCCCCCCCCCCCCCCCCCCCAAAAAAAAAAAACCCTAAGAGAACATACCTTAGATTGGGAGGGAGTAACCTATTAAATAAAATGACAAATAATATTTACGTATCAATGTAAAGTAAGAGACTCAATTTGACATAGATAATTCAAAAACATATTGTACGTAGCGTGCATATAGCGATATGAGTAATTAAATTTCATGATATTACGTAGTATAAATAGACGTGAAAGATTTCTGGTTGGCGTATGATTACTTTTATTTATATAATAGAATTTCATCATCTTATTATAATTTCTCGATGTGGATAATTTTACTTCAATTTATAGTCTTAAGAGTTATTATAAGATTCAAAAGATTTTTAGTTAGTATCTAAAACGAATGATTTCTCTTATTTATGATAGTCTATAATTTCATCATCTCATCATAATTTTACGATGTATGATAATTCTATTTAAATTAGTAGTTTTAAGAACTCTTTTTAAGACTCAAAAGATTTCTTATTGATATCTAAAGACGATGTTTTTTCGATGTGAAATAATTTTTCGATGATATATAATAAAATTTAATCACCTTATTGTAATTTTTCGATGTGGGATAATTTTTACTTTAATTTATAGCCTTAAGAGGAGTATCATAAGACTGAAAAGATTTTTGATTAATATCAAAAAACAAATAATTTCTCTTATTGATGAGCAAAAATTTCATCACCTAATCATAACCTTTTTTTTGGAAAAATCATTGATTCTCATTCAAGAAATTCCAAAAAGGATAGAAGGTAAATCATAACAAGGTGATTAGCTAGAACATGAGGAGGTCAATTATAGGTTGTTTCTCTTCACTTCTACATACATATAAGACTCTAATACTAACATTATACTTGATTGCTTTAATAATGGTCTGCTGTGTGCGATATTTTCCTTGGAATATTCTTATGTTCCGTTCTTGCCAAATTTCATAGATAAAGGCAAGAATCACACATCTCCGGAGTCAGATCTCTTCAGAATACTCGCCCCCTATTACAATGTGTAAACCATCATAGGAGAGCAGGAAGGGAAGAAAAGGTGTGCATCCGCAGCCACACTTATACTTCCGTCCAAACAGCCTTTGCTGTAGCACATTCGAAGAAGAGATGTCTCAGTGATTCCGCCAATACTAGGAAGAGAACACAACGGTTAGCACACTAAATGCCCTTCCGTTGGAGGTTATCCACTGTAGCAAGAGAATTTTCAATAGCCAAACTGGATATAAACGCATGTTTTGGGGCGTTTATTCTATCCCAAACCAGTGGTGCCCATTTGATCTTTTGGCCTCTACTCCGAAATATGTCATAGAAGGGTTGAAGATTCAAATTCCCATCATGTGCATTTTGCGCGCTGTAACATTTCCTGAGCAAGGCTAGTGGTGCCAAGAGCAGCAACTAGCTCGTCACGTGTTCTGAGGATGTACTTATCATAATTTTTCGATGTGGGATAATTTACTTAAGTTTATTATCTTAAAAGCTCTTTTAGGACTCAAAAGATTTCAGGTTGAAATATAAAGACGAATGATTTCTTTTAATTATATAATAATTCAATGCATTTACTATAATTTTTCGATATGGGATAATTCTACTTGAATATAAGTGTTAAGAATCCTTTTTAGGACTCAAAAATATTTCAGGTTGAAATATAAAGACGTGTTATGATATGGATGTCCCTTGTATATCGATTCCTATAAATATATCAAGTCATGTAATGTAGATACACACATGAATATAATCCTATTCTAATTTATCGTTATTCTTATATCAATACAATATATTATAATACGTTATCATCACGATCGTCTTTATAATCAACAATCGCTTACGGAAATATATTCATCGTTCGTATCGTGTTGATTGCGAAGGACAATTTGGACTTATTATTATTTTCTCATATTTTAATTCTTATATCTTTGATTTCTGCCGATTTACTGTAAGTCTATTTTATCATCCATTGATTTACTCTGTATGCACGTTGGCTGTATTCATACTACTTTACAATTTGCATACTACTCTACTTTACATATACTACATGCAATTTTATCAATTTGCATTCTTTTTCATCATTACTCTATATTCAGTCTATATTCATCATTGTTATCCTTCTCTTTAAAAGTATAATTAAGTATATGATTTACGTCTATATGATTTCCCTTATAAGATATGCAGAATATAAGATATTTCCCTTAAATATATGATTTACGTCATTGTTTCATATATATATATATATATTGCAGACTGTTTGATGATCAAATACGATTCTGATTTCTGAATATCCTATTATTTGATGGTCTAGAATGCTGTCTATCACATACTACTCTGCAATAGTGCAATTTATAAATCTGTATTTTTTTTATTTTTTTTATTAAAATAGAAAATCTCATATCTGGAAATACTGATACTTTGCATACTGGAAATTTGGAGAATATTTTATAATTGATAAAACTATAATTTTTCTAACCTGATGAAGATTTATCTTCTCTGTTTTCTAATCTCTGTTTTGATAAAACTATAATAATCGGTTCCACAATTTTATTTTATTTCGATTTCTGATATATAATTAAATTTGAAAGAAAAATACTCCATATGATTCATCACCCTATATATATAATCTTAATTGATATAATTTTTTTCTTTCCTGCTTTTCTTATGATAAACTCATAAATTGCCTCGTGAAAAATATCATCTATTCATCTTTGTTATACGTTGCCAGTAACGTTGGGTTAAAATATTAATTTACTTACTGTCACCACTATATTTAAATTATATGCACTTGATTTTGATACTTGAGTAGATAACTATTAAAATATTAATTTTATGCACTGGATATAATACATTGGATTTTGGGTTAAAATATTAATTGACTGACTGTCATCAAACGTGAATGTTTTTCTATGTTCTGTCGTTTTCCTTAAGTGTGATTGCTTATAATATTACTTTATGTGTATTTTTCAAACTCATTATTACTCCGTACTTGTTTACAATTTATTTATTTATTTATATTGCTCATTTTATATAGTTAACTATGTCGAATCTTACAAAACTCGAGTTTGAGGCTCTTGATATCAACGGAAAGAATTTTTTGTCATGGGTATTAGATGCATCTAAATGCAAATGCTCTAGGTGAGACGATAAGGGAAGGAAATAAGACAACATGTCAAGAGAAGGCAGAAGACATGATATTCCTTCGTCATCACCTCCATGATGGTCTTAAAATGAGTATTTGACGGTTAAAGTCCCACAAATCCTTTGGAGTGATTTAAAGGAAAGATATGACCACCGGAAAACGTTTATATTACCAAAGACTCGTTATGCTTGGTTGCATTTACATCTACAAGATTTTAAATCTGTAAGTGAGTTTAACTCCGCCATGTTCAAAAGTACTTCTCAATTAAAATTATGCGGTGAGAAGATTAACGATGAGGATATGCTTGAAAAAACATATTCTACTTTTCATGCTAATAATATAGTCCTGTAGACACAATATCGTGAAAAGGGTTTCAAAAAGTATTCTGAGCTAATTTCTTGTTTATTGATGGCGGAACAAAATAACGAGTTGTTAATGAAAAATCATGAATCACGTCCCACTGGCTCCACTCCATTCCCTGAAGCGAATACGACATATAATAAATAAACATAACATAAATAAAACAATTAATCATAACAATATTAGAGACATGCAATATATGATATAGTCGGGTTAATCATCGATTCAATTAATTAGACTCAAATAGATCGGTAACTATTTAATTCCTTGTAAGCAAGTAAATTAACAGTTTTATCTATCTTACTCGTTAAACTCCGTTAACCACACAAGTTTAATCCTAACTAAATTAGATTGACGCGACCATGTAAGCTGCAAGTTTTATCTAACTATTTAATATAACTCAATTATCATACAAAATTCTAGTAGTTAAATTAAACCAGTAAGCTGCAACCTAATTTAAAACACTATTAATTTTAACAATCGACTCATGTAAACAATATCAAGCTAAATTAATAAACATGAAAACAACAGTCAAATCGTGAATTTCATACGAATATCAAAGTTCTAATTAAACGTTAAAACAATAACATAATCTCATAACCCTTTGACAAAAGCGGTACATTACATGTTCGAATAACTGAAATATTAAACTAAATAACTAATCAAACGATAAAAAAACTAAATAAGATAGACAGCTAGATACAACCATTAGATAAATTAGGAGTTGAATTGATCGCGTCCCGCATTAAAATCCGGTTGAATTTGTACCAACCTTGGCCATGAAGGCCAAGGCGTACTCCTATGTGTGTGTTTTGCGCCTCCTTCTTCTTTTTTCTCCTGGTTTACATTAAAGCCCTAATGTCTTCTTTTATAGTGTTGATTTGGCGTTAGTGAATTTCTTTCTTTTCTTAATTAATTGATCTTGCTCTTACAATTCCGTATCTTCTTCTTTTCTTTTTTCACCGGTTTTTCTTTCCTCATTTTTCCATAATGGGTTGATGGTTTCAAGCTTGATTTCGACCCATTAGATGATGGAATTTGATATTTTGCTCTCTTCAACAAAGTTGTTCATCCCGAACTTAGCTTTCCATCGCATCTTGATTCGCATTATTCCGACATCGTATAAGTGAGATGCTGTCGTCTTAAGACAGACCTGAAAACGTACATACGATTTTATATTAGTAGTCTCGCAATCTTAATTCAAGTGGGTTATTACTAATTAATTAAAATATATATTAAAACTCAATTTAGCACAAAAATATCGAAAGTTTAATAATAAACCAAACTTATATAAAATAATCATTTTAACTCAAATATCACAAAAGACGAAATCAATATAATAATATTAAAGGGGTAAAAATACGTATAAATACCGACTTATCAAATTCCCCCACACTTAGTCCATTGTCGTCCTCGACAATGAGAACTCACGAGTTAAAATTAAGAATCAAAAGATTAACCCTCCATGATTTCAAACCAACCAAAGTAGGTACAACCGACGACAAACTAAAAATATTTTATACGTTAGTAAGTTAACGAAACAAACTACGAGTTAGATTAGCAAGTAATATACACATAAATTTCTCCTCCCCTATAAAATATTCAATTAATTAATTTAACAATATATAATATTTTAAATCGCTTCTAAATCTAAACTAGAAATAAACTCATTATCCTTCCCACCTATTTAACTATCTTCGAAAAATTGCATAAGAATTGACTCAATAAGACGGGTTTCAGCAGTTTAAGGTCTTAGGGTAAGGGGATCTACTTTCGGTACGTTCCTATTACCAGTTCAGTACGAGGATCGTTCTCCCGAGCATATAAGTCAAACTAGATACCTCGTCTCACTTTTTCCGCTCTTATTTATTTTATTTATTTATTTCTTCTTTGTTTTTCTTCGTATGATTTTTTTCGTTCATTCATTTTTTTTTTAATTTTTTTTTCATTTTTTTTCCAAGATCGAGTGACCCATGTAGCGAGTTTTCAACCAATGACTCCCGCCCTTCCGGACAAGGCATTAGGCATTCTCCCAATCCCGTTAGGACTAGGTTCCCCTCGGATTTAATAACTCGAGTCACAAGATCGATTCACTCACTTTTGAGGCATCTAATCTTTCTTATAGCCCTAATTAGGAGTCACCTACGAAAGTAGTTAATTGAAACAAGACCGGCTTACCGCTCGTACCTCCAGAGTCAACGAAAAAAGTAGTTAAGGTAACTAAAACAAGTGGTATTCTTTATAATTATTTGTAACTTAAATATAAAAGAGATTTAAAATGTCATCTATTATCAAATTAATTAATCCAAGTCTAATCGGGAGGAAAAATAAATGCATACACAAAAACGAATTTTTAAGTTAGTAACAGTTAAATTAAAGTTAAAGTTATTTTTTATTTTTTTTTGAAAAATTAGATTAGAATTTGTCGTCGACTTCCCTATTCTAGTTAGTCGAATAAAAACAAAAGGTTTTTTAAACAATAAGCTCCATTTTTTAAAAAAATTTCCAAAAAAAAAATTTCCAAAGGAATTAACTTTCCATTTTTTTCCGAGTATTAACCACTCCCCCACACTTAAACTCGACATCTTCCTCGATGTCAAAAATAGATATTGAGAACTTAAACATTAAGCATATAATAAGAGAGTGGAGGGACTTAGCGGATTCCAATTATTCGGTAGTTGGTGATATCATGTTACTTGGACGCCAAAAATATCATTGTTCCCTTGTTTTCCATGCTCCAAGCGAAATAATCAACCCGACACCAACTCAAAAGTCCTTTTACAATCTGCAAAATATAACAATGATCGAGGAAGTATAGCACAAAGGAAACAAAACACACACATAGCATCGACAGGGAAAATAATAATAATAATAATAATAATAATAATAATAATAATAATAATAATAAACTATAATAATCAAATTAATAAATTAACGATTTTTTTGGCAACCGACACTATTAACATCCCCTTACAAAGGTTGAAATATTCAGGGAGGCACTTAAGCCGACTCAAATGATAAAAATAATATAAACATAAAAAAAATAAAAAAAAATTAATCATAACAATATTAGAGACATGCAATATATGATATAGTCGGGTTAATCATCGATTCAATTAATTAGACTCAAATAGATCGATAACTATTTAATCCCTTGTAAGCAAGTAAATTAACAGTTTTATCTTTCTTACTCGTTAACTCCGTTAACCACACAAGTTTAATCCTAACTAAATTAGATTGACTCGACCATGTAAGCACGAATTAAGTCAATAAATTTAATCGAGTTAAGAACACCAATCAATTGAATTATATAGAACCAGAAAGCTGCAATTAAATATAACTCAATTATCATACAAAATTCTAGTAGTTAAATTAGACCAGTAAGCTGAAACCTAATTTAAAACACTATTAATGTTAACAATAGACTCATGTAAACAATCTAGGTGATCAGGCTAAATTAATAAACATGAAAACAACAATCAAATCGTGAATTTCATACGAATATCAAAGTTCTAATTAAACGTTAAAACAATAACATAATCCCATAACCCTTTGGCAATAATCGGTACATTACATGTTCGAATAACTGAAAGATTAAACTAAATAACTAATCAAACGATAAAAAAAACTAAATGAGATAGTTAGATAGA
This sequence comes from Agrostemma githago, assembly GCA_958450325.1. NCBI lineage: Eukaryota > Viridiplantae > Streptophyta > Magnoliopsida > Caryophyllales > Caryophyllaceae > Agrostemma > Agrostemma githago. The sequence continues at coordinate 51,590,604 of OY288256.1, forward strand.
TACAACCATTAGATAAATTAGCAGTTGGATTGATCGCGTCCCGCATTAAAATCCGGTTGAATTTGTACCAACCTTGGCCATGAAGGCCAAGGCCTTGGTGTGGCTGCTGGGATAATTCTTATGGAAAAAAAATGGAAAAGTTAATTCTTTTGAAAAAAAAATTGGAAATTTTTTTAAAAAATGGAGCTTATTGTTTTAAAAACCTTTTGTTTTTATTCGACTAACTAGAATAGGGAAGTCGACGACAAATTCTAATCTAATTTTTCAAAAAAAAAAATATTAACTTTAACTTTAACTGTTAAAAATTCGTTTTTGTGTATGCATTTATTTTTCCTCCCGATTAGATTTTGATTAATTAATTTGATAATAGATGGCATTTTAAGTCTCTTTTAAATTTAAGTTACAAATAATTATAAAGAATACCACTTGTTTTAGTTACCTTAGCTTAACTACTTTTTTCGTTGACTCTGGAGGTACGAGCGGTAAGCCGGTCTTGTTTCAATTAATTACTTTCGTAGGTGACTCCTAATTTGGGCTATAAGAAAGATTAGATGCTTCAAAAGTGAGTGAATCGATCTTGTGACTTGAGTTAGTAAATCTGAGGGGAACCTAGTCCTAACGGGATTGGGAGAATGCCTAATGCCTTGTCCGGAAGGGCAGGAGTCATTGGTTGAAAACTCGCTACATGGGTCACTCGATCTTGGAAAAAAAAATGAAAAAAAAATTGAAAAAAAAATGAATGAACGAAAAAAATCATACGAAGAAAAACAAAGAAGAAAAAAATAAATAAAATAAATAAATAAGAGTGGAAAAGGTGAGACGAGGTATCTAGTTTGACTTATATGCTCGGGAGAACGATCCGCGTACTGAACTGGTAATAGGAATGTACCGAAAGTAGATCCCCTTCCCCTAAGACCTTAAATTGCTGAAACCCGTCTTCTTGAGTCAATTCATATGCAATTTTTCAAAGGTAGTTAAATAGGTGGGAATGATAATGAATTTATTTCTAGTTTAGATTTAGAAGCGATTTAAAATATTATATATTGTTAAATTAATTAATTAAATAGTTTATAGGGGAGGAGAAATTTATGTATATATTACTTGCTAATCTAACTCGTAGTTTGTTTCGTTAACTTATTAACTTATAAAATATTTTTAGTTTGTCGTCGGTTGTACCTACTTTGGTTGGTTTGAAATCAAGGAGGGTTAATCTTTTGATTCTTAATTTTAACTCGTGAATTCTCATTGTCGAGGACGACAATGGACTAAGTGTGGGGGAATTTGATAAGTCGGTATTTTTACCCCTTTAATATTATTATATTGATGTCGTCTTTTGTGATATTTGAGTTAAAATGATTATTTTATATAAGTTGGGTTTATTATTAAACTTTCTATATTTTTGTGCTAAATTGAATTTTAATATATATTTTAATTAATTAGTAATAACTCACTTGGATTAAGATTGCGAGACTACTAATATAAAACCGTATGTATGTTTTTAGGTCTGTCTTAAGACGACAATATCTCACTCATACGATGTCGAAATAATGCGAATCAAGATGCGATGGAAAGCTAAGTTCGGGATGAGCAACTTTGTTACAGAGAGCAAAATCAAATTCCATCATCTAATGGGGCGAAATCAAGCTTGAAACCATCAACCCATTATGGAAAAATAAGGAAAGAAAAACCGGTGAAAAAAGAAAAGAAGAAGATGCGGAATTGTAAGAGCAAGATCAATTAATTAAGGAAATAAAGAAATTCACTAACACCAAATCAACACTATAAAAGAAGACATTAGGGCTTTAATGTAAACCAGGAGAAAAAAGAAGAAGGAGGCGAAAAAACACACACATAGGAGTAGGCCTTGGCCTTGGCCTTCATGGCCAAGGTTGGTACAAATTCAACCGGATTTTAATGCGGGACGCGATCAATTCAACTCCTAATTTATCTAATGGTTGTATCTATCTATCTATCTTATTTAGTTTTTTTATCGTTTGATTAGTTATTTAGTTTAATCTTTCAGTTATTCGAACATGTAATGTACCGATTTTTGTCAAAAGGTTATGAGATTATGTTATTGTTTTAACGTTTAATTAGAACTTTGATATTCGTATGAAATTCACGATTTGACTGTTGTTTTCATGTTTATTAATTTAGCCTGATCACCTAGATTGTTTACATGAGTCGATTGTTAAAATTAATAGTTTTTTAAATTAGGTTGCAACTTACTGGTCTAATTTAACTACTAGAATTTTGTATGATAATTGAGTTATATTTAATTGCAGCTTTCTGGTTCTATATAATTCAATTATCATACAAAATTCTAGTAGTTAAATTAAACCAGTAAGCTGCAACCTAATTTAAAACACAATTAATTTTAACAATCGACTCATGTAAACAATATAGGTGATCAAGCTAAATTAATAAACATGAAAACAACAGTCAAATCGTGAATTTCATACGAATATTAAAGTTCTAATTAAACGTTAAAACAATAACATAATCTCATAACCCTTTGACAAAAATCGGTACATTACATGTTCGAATAACTGAAAGATTAAACTAAATAACTAATCAAACGATAAAAAAACTAAATAAGATAGACAGATAGATACAACCATTAGATAAATTAGGAGTTGAATTGATCGCGTCCCGCATTAAAATCCGGTTGAATTTGTACCAACCTTGGCCATTAAGGCTAAGGCCAAGCCCTACTCCTATGTGTGTGTTTTGCGCCTCCTTCTTCTTTTTTCTCCTGGTTTACATTAAAGCCCTAATGTCTTCTTTTATAGTGTTGATTTGGTGTTAATGAATTTCTTTCTTTCCTTAATTAATTGATCTTGCTCTTACAATTCCGCATCTTCTTCTTTTCTTTTTTCACCGGTTTTTCTTTCCTTATTTTTCCATAATGGGTTGATGGTTTCAAGCTTGATTTCGACCCATTAGATGATGGAATTTGATATTTTGCTCTCTTCAACAAAGTTGTTCATCCCGAACTTAGCTTTCCATCGCATCTTGATTCGCATTATTCCGACATCGTATGAGTGAGATACTGTCGTCTTAAGATATACCTGAAAACATACATACGATTTTATATTAGTAGTCTCGCAATCTTAATCCAAGTGGGTTATTACTAATTAATTACAATATATATTAAAACTCAATTTAGCACAAAAATATCGAAAGTTTAATAATAAACCCAACTTATATAAAATAATCATTTTAACTCAAATATCACAAAAGACGACATCAATATAATAATATTAAAAGGGTAAAAATACGTACAAATACCGACTTATCAACCCCTGAAGGGAATAATTCAGCAATGAATGTAATTCTTTGATTTTTAAGTTTACAAAAGATTTCTTTATTTACATTTATGTTTCTTATGAATTTTGTAATATTTAGTATTTTATGGTTGTTTAGATGTTTTTATGAAATGTCGTATGGACATTATGTGTAATTTTATGAATTTTATCATATAGTCTTTAATTTACTAATTATATTAGTTGTAGTAGTTTTATCATTACGAAATAAATATTAATGTTTTAGTGAGTTTATTATTTTGTTTTGTAACATATTATCTTGAAGAAAATGAATACTCCTCAAGCTCGGTCGAGTACAAATGATGAAGGATTATGTCTAGCTGACAGTGCAACAACTCATACTATACTTAAAAATAAATGATATTTTTCTCAAATATTGAAGAAAAGAAATAGTGTAAGTACTATATCAGGTAGCACGAATATAATTGAAGGCTCCGGAAGAGCACATATAATATTGCCTTGTGGAACGAAATTTGAAATTAAAGATGCGTTATACTCTCCATTGTCTCAAACAAATTTATTAAGTTTTAAAGATATTCGCAGTTATGGATACCATCTCGAGACAATTAGTGAAGGGAATAAAGAATTCTTGCTAATGACAAGTATAACCCAAGGCACGAAACAAATTTTAGAGAAACTCCCTACATTTACTACTGGTTTGTACTACACAAAGATTAATACTATTGAAGCAAATGTTATTCTAAACCAGAAGTTTAGTGATAACTCTATAGTTTGGTATGACAGGTTAGGTCATCCTGTTTCAACTATGATGCGAAGAATAATGAAAAAATCATGTGGACATAATTTGAGGAACCAGGAGTTTCTTCCTAATAATTTTCCTTGTACAACCTGCTCCCATGGAAAGTTGATTATCCGTCCATCACCAGTTAAAATAAATTTTGAATCAATTAGTTTTCTGGAACGTATACAAGGGGATATTTGTGGACCAATACATCCCTCTAGTGGACCATTTAGATATTTTAGGGTTTTAATAGATGCATCGATTAGATGGTCACATGCATGTATGTTTATTATCGACTCGAAACCTGGCGTTTGCGAGACTACTTGCTCAACTAATAAAATTACGGGCACATTTTCCAGATACTCTTATTAAGACTATCCGTCTTAACAATGCTGGTGAATTTACTTCTCAAACTTTTGATGATTATTGCATGTCAGTTGGGATGAATGTGGTACATCCTGTAGCTCATGTCCACACACAAAATGGTCTAGCTGAATCGTTAATCAAAAGACTTCAGTTAATTGCTAGACCATTACTTATGAGATGTAAACTTCCAATTACTGCATGGGGGCATGCTATATTACATACAGAAACACTTATTCGCATCAGACCAACGAGTTATCATAATTTCTCCCCATTATAATTGGTTTATGGTCAAGAACCAAACGTCTCCCATCTTAGATTATTTGGATGTGCGGTTTATGTACCAATAGCTCCACCTCAACGCACAAAGATGAGACCACAAAGAAGGTTGGGAATATATGTAGGATTTGAATCCTCCTCAATTATAAAATATCTCGAACCAACCAAGGGGGACTTATTTAAGGCTCGTTTTGCAGATTGTCATTTTAACGAGTTAGTTTTCCCGACATTAGGGGGAGAAAATAAACAACTGGTACAAGAAATTAATTGGAATGAATTATCATTATCCCATCTTGATCCTCGTACTAAAGAATGTGAACTCGGAGTTCAAAAGATAATTAATTTTCAAAGCTTAGCTAATCAACTCGGAGTCCAAGGTTTTAGCTTTTTTTTAATGAAATGAAAGGTCTGTCTCCTACTCATACTCGCTGTCTGTTCAGTTTTGCACTTCACACATAAACGAGCATGGGGCAATAGGGGTAGGGCCCTGCTGTTGCAAAACCCTGGGAAAATAGGCCCCCAACGCTAAGTCCCTCTGCCTACCTCCAGGCAGGCAGGGGGCAAGCCCTCTGACTCCAGCAAAGTGTCAGGGACAGGCCGGGCACCAACGCCGAACTAGCAAGGACTGAGACACAAATCAGCATTGTATAAAAAACGCTAAGTCCCTCTGCCTACCTCCAATCAGGCTGGGGGTAGGCCCTCTGACTCCAGCAAAGTGTCAGGGACAGGCCGGGCACCAACGCCGAACTAACAAGGACTGAGACACAAATCAGCCTTGTATAAAAAACGCTAAGTCCCTCTACCTACCTCCAGGCAGGCAGGGGGCAGGCTCTCTGACTCTAGCAAAGAGTCAAGGACAATTCGGGCACCAATGCCTAACTAACAAGGAATGAGACACAAATCAGCCTTGTATAAAAAACGCTAAGTCCCTCTCCCCACTTCTAGGCAAGCAGGAGCAGGCCCCTTGGCTCTAACCAAAGGTCAAGGACAGGCCAAGTACCAATAGACAACTTAGCACAATGCAACAAACATTCAATGAAGAACAACAAATAAGGGAAAGCCAACAAGGCTAAATAAAGTCAATGCAAGCGCTTACAAGCTAAGCAGTGAGCAAGTTCAGGAAACACAAAGATAAAGGTTACAATAAAAACCGGAAGCCGACCACATTCTGGCCCGGCGTGCAAAAAGTTATATTATAAACAAAGAGGAAAAGGCGCTGAAGGGTAGGGACACGAGCCCTCAGAGGACGACTACCCTAATTCTCATGCAGGAGGCGCCCCCTGGGCAGCATCAGACGATCCATCAGGATCCTCCCGAGAAGATTTGTTGTTCCTAGCCTCATTCTTGGCAGTGTATAGCTAGCTGATTGAAGGCATCATCATTGAAGTTTGGTATCTCCATAATCACTTCCAAGCAAAACTCAGTAGAGGAGTTTGCACCTGCAGCAAAGGCTTCGTCGACTTTCTCGTTAGCTTCCTGCACGATATCCTCCTTCACCTTCAACTGTTTCTCCTCTTGAGTCTTCAGCTCTCCCTGAGCTATTTGCAAGTCAGATTCCGCCTTGGACAAGCGGTTAACAAAATCCTTGAGACGCCCTTCCAGCTCTGCTGCATGCTTCTTTGCTTGCTGCAACCCCACTTCCAACTCCGACGCCTCCTTCATAGATTTTTCCCCCTGATCTTTCCAATTTGCCGATTGGCGCTTAGCCTCCTCCAGCTCACCCTCACATCCAGACAACTTAAGCCTCAGCAATAAGGGCAACATCTCTCTCAACCATAGCGATACGATCAGAGAGAGAGGACTCATAAGTGATAGTCAGCTCCTCATTACTCAAGCGGTAAAGGAGCTGGGCCGCCTGGTCCAAAGAGGCGGTGCTGGTATCTGAAAGGAGGGCAGAAGCATGAATACTCTCGGCAGCATAGTCGAACTCAACGTTCCCTTGACCAAGCAGCATCTCGGGGAGATTGGGGGCGTGACGTTTAGGCGAAGGTGCTGACCTCCGCCTCCAACTCAATCAACTATTCAGCAGTCATCGACTCCTTATCGTTTCTCTTCCTGTGAAGGGGAGGAATTGTCTCCTCTGCCTCCTCAGAGGGAGAAGGCCCCGCAACAGCGGAAGCGCGGGGGCGGGGGGAGCAACCCTCAGCCTGGGCAGCTGATGGATGGGTACCCTCTGGATCCTCCTTCCTCTCTACTATTTTGGGGGCAGGAGTCGAGGGGGGAGCTCGTCTAGCAGGTTGCCTAGGGGGAAGCTTGGCCTTCCCAGCTGAGATACTCTTTACATGCCCCATAAGACTTTCCTTCTTATACCCGGAAGGAGCGGCAAGGCGAGGAGTGATGGGTTTGTATTCCTTATCCAATCCAAGGGCCCGCAGATGCCGAGAGGTCCAATAATCCCCGTAAGCGTCTGCAAAATAGAATAACCAAGTTAGCACACAAGAAATTCTCCTGAGCATGGTACACAGCTGCAGAGCCCCTAAGCTACCTTTGGGGCGAGCAAGATTCAACCCTAATGAGGTCAAAAACACATCAGTTACTATGAGATCTGCTGGAGGGAGGCAGTTGGTAGGACCAACGTCACCATTTCCAAACTTTCCACAAGCAAACAGCTTAACATGGACACCCTCCATTTCATCCAACTTCACCTCTAGGGCCCTCCCATTAACCTTTGGATGGTACTCCTCCAGAGTTTCCAGGCGGGTGTGGACATGATTCCATGCTGAGGGATAGACCAGCCCCCCTCATGATGAACATACAAGATTTTTTTTTCCAGTTTTTTACGCTGGTCAACGCCGGCCAGACTGGAGAATAGCCCTTCATCCTGTACATAGAAATATAACCCGAAGGCCCTTCTTGGGAAGAAACCATACGTAGACCTATCATATACCTAAAGACGTCTATTGGAGGCTCGTGCCCAGTGAAGAGGTAGACCCAGGTAAAGGCCACCGGGGTCCTGATAGATACGACCGTCAACTGAGCGATAGCCACATTCAAACGCTTAAAAGTTTTTTCAAGAAAAGGGTGAAGTGGGAACCGGAGGCCGAACTCCAGGCATTTGTGGTAAATAACTATACAGTTCTCCGGAGAGTTGCAGGCTGTATCTTTCTCTCTGGGAATAATGACCGAATAATCCGGCCCAAAATCGTAATAGTCAGCAATGACCTCTGCAGCATCATTGGCCAACAACTGCCCCCGTGCCACCGGTTCCGGATACGTATATAGAGGGACCTTATACTTCTCCTTATCCAAGAAGTAGACGCTCCCAGGCGTCCTCGGTTTTAGGGGTCCAGCAATTGTGAAGGAGTCAAGCTCTAGGGCTTCGGTATCTGAGTCTGGGACGTCAATGGGGGCATGTTCAGGGGAGTTGGCGCCCCCACAGTCCTCTGAGGCTGGCCCTTGAGCCAATCTGACTGCCAGACCAGTGGACGAGGAGGGGTTATTAATAATAGACTCCTCATCATCTCCCACTAAAGTCCCAGGAGAAGGATAGGAGAACGATAGTATACGACTGCGACTTTGTTTCATGATTTTCCAGAAAAAGCATATAGGCAAGAATGAAAGGAAAGCTAAGAGCTAGGGTTTAAGGTTCTAACCTAATCAAGCCTTCAAGGTCGCCGGAAGCAGACGTCGGAGAAATCTCCTCAACTGAATCGCCCAGCGGAGAAGAAGAAGGTTTGAGGGAGTTTGAGTGTTGAGAGGGTGAAAAGGGGGAATGAATAAGGAGAGGGTCTTTTATAGAGAAGAAGAACTGTGGGAGACCAGCCCCCCTCATGATGAATATACAAGAATTTTTTTTTCCAGTTTTTGACGCTGGTCAATGCCGGCCAGACTGGAGAATAGCCCTTCATCCTGTGCATAGAAATATAACCCGAAGGCCCTTCAGGGTAAGAAACCATCCGTAAACCTATCATATACCTAAAGACGTCTATTGAAGGCTCGTGCCCAGTGAAGAGGCAGACCCAGGTACAGGCCACCAGGGTCCTGATAGATACGACCGTCAACTGAGCGATAGCCACATTCAAACGCTTAAAAGCTTTTTCAAGAAAAGGGTGAAGTGGGAACCGGAGGCCGAACTCCAGGCATTTGTGGTAAACGACTATGCAGTTCTCCGGAGAGTTGCAGGCTGTATCTTTCTCTCTGGGAATAATGACCGAGTAATCCGGCCCAAAATCGTAATAGTTAGCAATGACCTCTGCAGCATCATTGGCCAACAACTGCCCCTGTGCCACCGGTTCCGGATACGTATATAGAGGGACCCTATACTTCTCCTTATTCAGGAAGTAAACGCTCCCAGGCGTCCTCGGTTTTAGGGGTCCAGCAATTGTGAAGGAGTCAAGCTCTAGGGCTTCGGTATCTGAGTCTGGGACGTCAATGGGGGCATGTTCAGGGGAGTTGGCGCTCCCACTGTCCTCTGAGGGTGGCCCCTGAGCCAATCTGACTGCCAGACCAGTGGAGGAGGAGGGGCGATTAATAATAGACTCCTCATCATCTCCCACTAAAGTCCCAGGAGAAGGATTGGAGAACGATAGTATACGACGGCGACTTTGTGTCATGATTTTCCAGAAAAAGCATATAGGCAAGAATGAAAGGAAAGCTAAGAGCTAGGGTTTAAGGTTCTAACCTAATCAAGCCTTCAAGGTCGCCGGAAGCAGAGGTCGGAGAAATCTCCTCAACTGAATCGCCCAGCGGAGAAGAAGAAGGTTTGAGGGAGTTTGAGTGTTGAGAGGGTGAAATGGGGGAATGAATAAGGAGAGGGTCTTTTATAGTGGAGAAGAACTGAAGAGTCCCTCCCTTATCTTGCACTGTTAGGCCTCTTCCCCATAAAAACCCCCAACGCGTGTCACACACTCAACTAACCCATCCATCACATCCCAAAGCTTCGAAAATGCAAAAAGGCGGGAAGAGGAAGAGTCATATTGCGTCATTCAAAAAAATGATGAGTTAAACACATGCAAAAAACAAGTCATGTTACTCCTTCATTAAATAAAAGGGCCCAGAGGCCAGAATTACAAATCAGCAGATAATTCCGAAAACAAAGTTAAGCAAATATTTTCAGAAGTCGATTACAAACAAAGCAGGCCTCAGGCTCGACCCGGCCAAACAGGGGACACAACAAGCTTCAATCTTCGTCGGAGCTAGAGAAGGAGTAGTCCATGGGGCTGTTGCTGACCTCATCATCAGAACCCCAGTCCCAACCGTCTGGGGTATCCATAGGGTCATCAGCCCCCTCCTCTTCACTCCCCAACGCTTCACGGCCTAACGAGCAGCCCCTGCCCTCGCTTTCTCCTGAATCACAACTACTGACATGCCAGTCCTCCCCAAACTGGGCAAGTTTGGTGCCCTCGGGACAGCCGAGGTCACCCTTCAATCTCTTGGGAGTAGGGGGAGAGGACCCTGAGTCAGGGATATCAGGGTCGACATTCCCGTGGCTGCAGCCAAGGAAAACACCGACGACAACCCCGCTGGGAACAACCCCCCTGCCTGCGTACAGGAGTCAGGCTTCCGTTTCGTAAAAAATGAGGCCTTCCTTGGGCGATGGATGACTTTCGACATCTCGTTTGCCCCAGGGGCAAAGGGGGTCGCATGGCTATCAACTTGCAACGATGGATGTTTGTCCGTACCATCTTGGGATACTTGAACTTCGGAGTGGGCCCTGTGTACCTGAAAGCATCATTAAGGAATCCCCGCCTAAAATTTTTGTCTTCTTTCCAGTGCATTGTTGGAAAGATAAGGCAACAAAGATGTTTGAAAATTTGTGAAGTCGAACTAAATGAACTGCTCGATTTATAGTCACAAGGAAGGGAGGCCGAGCATTTAATGATGCCACAACCATCCCAGCAGAGTGAGACAAGTGTCACTCAGATACAAGGCTCGAGGGATCTCCTAGGGGTACAATCATGATAGAAGATTTTCTGACGCCTCGCATGCCCAAACAATTAAGACATTCTCCCTGGGGAGTACGCATTGCATTAAATGCAAGGAAGTTCAAATGCCAGCCTCCCGCCTAGTACAACTAAAGGTCGACAACTAGGACGAGCTATGCTCCCCTCGACTGGCGAGGGGCAATTTATGGGGTCTGCTGGGAATCCCAGACCCTTCACCAAGCTAGGCCTGGGTCTGACCCGGTTCTGATGGAAACCCGAGCCCTAGGATGGCCTGTAGGGTGGATCATCAGTCGGACCCAACCATCTAGCCCTCTGGGGCATACCTAAAGGTTCCACCAAGTCCGAGATCTAAGGATCAGCCCTCCTGCAACCCTTGCAGGCCCCTCTGCTGTCCTGAGAGCAGCCTGTCCTGCCGACCACAAGCTGGGTGAAGCAGGCCCTCACGATCACGCCTAAGGTAAAAGGGGATGCGTGAGGGACCACGCCTCCATGTGTCCCTCTTTCTCTCTCTTTCTTTCTTTCTTTCCTTCTCTTGTGGAAACCTATAAATACCTTCTTATTTTCCTTCATTAAGGGGTAATTTACTTTCTCTTACTAGACTCTCACTCTAGAAAATGCCACCTTATTCCTCACAAACAAGGTTCATCAAGCGCATACACGGACTGACTTAGGCATCGGAGAGGGTTCCCTCGGACACCTCCGAGGCCATGTGCGTTCCTTGTGCAGGTTACAGACCCCCTCTGCCGGGAAAGTCCGACTACTAGAGGAGGAGAAAAGTGAGGCGTCAGGATCAAGCCAGGGCCAAAGAGAACCTAAACCTAATCTGAAATCCGAATCTGATTCGGGCATGGTTGTTTCCATACCGGAACATATGTGTAATAAAGTTTTAGTTTTATACAAGGTCAAATTTATTCTTATTAAATTTTATTTTCTTAATTATATATGTGTTATAAAGTTTTAATTTTATATAATTATTATTAAATTTAAATGTTTACACAACCTTTTTATATTTAATGTTTTTATTTTTACAATTTCTTGCCTTTTGCTTGAATTTATTCTTAATACATTTTGTTTTCTTAATTATACATATGTGTTGTTTTCTTAATTATATATGTTATAAAGTTTTTAGGTTTATTATTAAATTTATAGATAATCACATTATTAGGGGTCACAAACTTTTCGGTTGCCCTTAGTAATTGGTTATAGTAATGAATTTTTAAAATTTTGTTATGATAATTTTTTTTTTATTAATCGAAAGTAGTAAATTGTGTAATAGCATCTTTTATAGAAATAAGAATTTTCATTTGTGAATGTAATTTTTTTTTACCAAAATTATTTTCGGTTTGTTATTCTATTTCTATTGTATTTACAATTTATTACTCCGTACATTATTACTTTGTCGTATCAAATCAAATTGTTTTCATTTTCTTTATTAATAAATTTATTATGACTTACATGTTCAAAAATCACAATCTTTTCAAAAACTTTTATTTAATAATTTGTTGTATTATTATATGTGATATTAAGTTTTTTTATTAAATTTTTAATTAATTACATTAGTAATTGACCAAAACCTTTTCATTTACCCTTATTTAGTTATTTGTTATAATAATCCGTAGAAAATTAATATTCCTTGATAAAGAATGGAAAATTTCGTTTCGTTTAACTTACTCCGTTATATTATTTTATTTTTATACTTTTCAACAAAGATGATTCATTTTGTTAATACATTTTATTATCACATACATTATTTTAATCACAATTTTTTCTAAAACTTCTATCTAATAATTTGCCTATATATATATATATATATATAGGCAAAGTCGTCCCCTCTATTGACCGAACCGAACCCTCAGTTCTAAAGTCTTCGGCGGGTCACCATTACTTGACTTAGAAAGGCGAAGATCTAGGAAAGGGAAAGCGCAGTGCCCCTGGTGCAAATGGCTTTCTTTTCTCATGATATACCAAGCAGAATGGAGGGTCCTACCCACGTACATGATTGATAGAATCACTACGTAGGGGGCGGTCAACTTGATGCGGAAAAGACAACCATTTAGCATTAAAATTTTTGCCACGTCACGGTTCTTTTAATTTTGTTTTAATAATTTTGAATTTTTTACTAAAATGAAATCTATTAAATTTTTTGTTTATTTTAAAAAATTATTACGTTACTAATTTACCAATAATTTTTCAATTACCTTCATTTAATAATTATAATAATTAATGAAATTACTAATTTTTTTATCAAAAAGTTTTCAATTTTATTTATTAATATTTTTATTAAGTATTAATCACAAACATTTATTATACTTTGTTAAAAAAATATTAAATGGTTTAATAACTTTTATAAATTAAGAATTTCATTTATCAGCTTATTAATTTTTTTTAGCAAAAATTTTTCATGAAAGAAGATTCATTTCCCATAAGTATTACTCCCTCTGGTTACTATTTTTTGCCTTATTTCATTAAAATATTCCTAAAAAATATTGAGGTAAAAATTAAATGATAGTAGGGAGTACATTTTTTTAAAATTTACTTTATTTATTAGGGAGTATATTCTTATATAATATAGTTAAAAAGTAAGTTAAAACATTTTTATTCCATTTCACAAAGAAAGAATTTATTTAAGGGAACGGAAAACAAATCCTAATATTTCATTTAAAGCATAAATTTATTGTTAGTATTAAACCTAAATGTTTTTTTTTTTTAAAAAAAAAAACTTAATCATTTAGATGTCACATCTTTTCATCTACTTTTGTATTAATATTCAATCAAATTTAATATTAGTATTTATATTATTTATTATTAAGAACTTCAAATTATACCTATACAAGTATTATATGGAGGGATGACAAAAATTATTTTGTGAGTTCTTATTCACATTTTAATCCCTTTATTTTATCTATACTCAATTTATTTTTGTATGAAATGAATTTGCATTGTTGTTTGTTGATTTTTTTCTATTTCTAATTTTATCTTTTGCTATTGTTTTGTTTAGAGAACTTATGCAAAACCAATGATCAAGTCTGCAATTTCTCATTTTTCAGGTATAGTTATCTTATTTCAATAGATCATTATATTGATTATTTCACAAATAAATTTCGAGTAACTTTAAATCGCATGAATTTTTTGTTCATAAGAGTGAACTTTTGTTTATATTCAAAATTGAAGTAATTTACAAAATATGATTGAAAATAAGTTGCAATATTTTGAGTGTTTAAGAAAGTAACATATTAAGGATGACAATTGTTTTGGTGTATTTAATATTTAATTTTAAACGTAAATCATCAATAAATGAAAAAATTTGTAAGAAATGACAAACAAAACTTAACATTTTACTTAAAGCATAATTTATTATTCATGAGAAAGCTTAATAGATTTTTTTTGAAGTGCGAAAGCTTAATAGTTTTTCTAAAAATAAGTTTTGATAATTTGGTTGTTTCACCATTTAATCCACTTTCGTCGTAATGACCAATCAAATTTAATATAAATACTTATTAAAAAAAAGATATATATATAAAGCAGTGAAGAGACAAAAAAAATTGAAGACTTCGTATTTACATTTTATTCACTTTATTTTTTTAAACATTACTTTCAGTTTTGTAAGACATCAAAATTATTTGCATTTTATTTAGAGAATTTATCCGAAGCCAGACAACTAGTAGTCAAGTCTGAAATTTCTTCTTTTTCAGGTATAATATTATAATTTTATTTATCTTCATATTGATTAATTTTATAAATACAAATCACATTGATTTTCTGATGAGAAAGGTGAACTTTTATTTAAATTTAAAGTTGTAGAGTAGTATTTTACAAAATATGATTAAGAAAAGTTTCAATATTTTGAATGTTATTTTAAATTAAAGTAAAATACTAATGACTAGCAATTATTTGGGGCAAACAAAATATTTGATATTTCATTTAAAACATAAATTTATTGTTATTAAGAAAAATTAAGAGTTTTCTAAAACAACTTTAATAGTTTGGTTGGTTTACCTTTTCATCTTTTTTTGTCTTGATAATCAGTTAAAGTTAATATTAATCATTATATTATCTTGCATTAAGAACATCGTAGTATAACTAAAAAAAATACTGTAATATAAAGCATTAAAGCCATAGAGAGATTATAAAAAAAACATTCGGGAGTTTCTATTCACATTTCGATCGCTTTATTTCATGAATACAACCACCAGTTTTTAATATATGATCGACATTCCATACGAATATGCATTTTTGTTTGTCGATTCTAAATTTAGTTCTAAATTTATCTTCATGATTTATTTTATTTACCGAAATTATGTGAAGCTCATGACTGCATGTCAAGTCCATAATTTCTCTTTTTTTTTCAAGTATAATACTCCCTCCGAGTTCCTATTATTATGACCGAAAGTATTATATTTTTATTGATTATGTTTATAAACATATTTCAAGATAACATTAAATTTTTATTAGAAAAACTATTAACTTTTAAAGTAACTTTTAATTATATTCAAAGTGGAAGTAATTTACAAAATAGGATTGAGAAGAACTTGCAATATTTTTAGTGTTAATTTAAAGTAACATTTAAAAGAGTACAATTTATTTGGGTAATGTATTTAATATTTATTATTTGAGTCTCAAGGTAATGAACATTATATATTTTAATCACCAAAATAAAATACATATATGAAAATGGGGAAAGTGAATATAGTAATTTACTACATAGTATAAATTTAAAAAAGTGAAAATGAATATCTCCGTGATTTTCACAGGATTAAAAAACTAGGTCTAATTTGTTGAAGGAACGCGCAAAAATCCAGGTTTAGTGATAGTTTTACAAAAAAATATATTAAGATATAATAAATAAATAAAAGACATATCATTGATTCTGTAGATTAGTGACATTGTTGAATTGGTGAAGTTGATGTCTAATAATCGGTGGCGACCTACAATTTTGAACTCAATTATTGAAATTGAAACTAAATTCAAAGCGTTTACCTATCTGCTTAGGTATGAAAAAATCGATCGACACATATTTTTGAACCAACAAATATATACAATGGATGAAAGACTTGGTCGATCATGATTATCAAGAATCCGTGCCCAAAATTTTGAAACAGATAAACCCGTGAATTTCACGGGTCACAAACCTAGTTTATAATTATAAACTCGCAAATTGTTTTATAAGACGGTTTTATATTATAAGTCTAATCCATTTACCTAAAATCTCAAGCAAATTATTTGAATAACCTCCACTTTATAATTTAGACTTTTACATATTAGTCTGTTGTATTGTACGGTAACATTATTATTATTTTATTTTTTATTTTTTTTGCATGAAATATTATCATTTTATTCGAAGGAGTGAAATTACAATGTTTTGATGCAAAAAAGATCCATCACACTAATGTCAGTGCATTCGTAGATTCTAAATGCTCCAAAATTCTACTATACTTAGGCTTATAAGCCTTACAAAAACCAACCGAGACAAGGAATTGAATTCTTTCAACTAAACTGTCCAAACAAGACTCTTTACCAGTAAAAATCCTTTTATATATTCCTCTCTTTCCAAATTGTTGTAACTGTGGCAGCTACACTTGCTTGCATCCAAGCAATCTTCCAATGCCTTCTCTTCTTTGGTGAACACATCCACTGAAGAACATGCTTGAGTGAGAAAATCTTACTGCTAATATGCATCCAAGCCAGTATAGCTTCCCAGACTATCTTAGAGAATGGACAAGCAAAAAACAAATTGGAATGATCGTTCTGAGCCTCCTTACAAAGGTTGCACCTGTTAGCCAGCTGAAACCCCCTCCTGCAGAATTGATCCACTTTTGCCAACTGCTCTTGCCTTGCGAAAGATAGAAGTACCTTATGACTAGGAAGAGTGGAGGGATTGTTTAAGCATTTACTCCAAGCTTTCTTGTCTTATCTCCTGAATATCTTATAAGCAAGTGATACTCGACATTTGCTCCCTACATAACACTTCTCCAGTTCAAGATGAGCCTGATGTGAAGAATCAGCCAACATGATCAATTTGTCCCTCACTGTGAGAATACCCTTCAATCCAGCAGGGAAAAAATCCTTTGGAGAAGCATTCCAAATAGAACTCCCTTCCAACATATAAGACTTACACCAGTTTAGCCAGATGCTATTTCCATGCTGAGAGAACATCCAGATCCACTTAGAAAGAAGAGCTTCATTCCAAGCTTCAATATCCTTGACATTAAACCCACCTGGCTCCAAAGGAGAACATATCTCACGCGATTTGTTGAAGACTAACTTAGCTTGTCCCTCTTGAATACCCCAGAAGAAGTCCTTACATAACTTGTTGATGTTCTTCACCACAGTTTTGGGAAGAAGAACACTTGAACACCAGTAGTTTTCAATTCCAAAAAGCAATGAGTTTAAGAGTTGTGCTTTCCCTGCATATGAAAGAAAACTAGTGGATCAATGTTGAGTATGATGCTGGATCTTTAGCATCATAGAATCAAACATAGCAACATTCAACCAAGCCTCTGTCAGTGGTATGCCAAGATATCTAAAAGGGAAATTTCCCACAGAGAAACCAGTTACAGCAATAACCTCCTCTTGTACTTTAGGCAAAACTCCTCCAAAGTAGATACAGGTCTTGTCTATATTTGAATACAATCCTGATAGATTTGCAAAAGAATCTAGGACCTCTTTTACAGCTGTAACAGATGGAACATCACCTCTTACAAAAATCATCAAGTCATCCGTAAAAGAGAGGTGTGTTAGTTTAATTTTGCAGCATTTAGGATGGTAAGACACTTGTGGCTTATTACACATAACCCTGAGAGACTTTGAAAGAATCTCCATGCTCATAACAAAGAGATAAGGGGAAAGGGGGTCCCCTTGCCTTATCCCACTTTGCCCTTGAAGAAAACCAGTAATCATCCCATTAATTTTGAAAGAATACCAAGGGGAAGTAATACATCCCATGATCCAAGCAATAAAAATGGGAGGGAGACCAAAATTAGCCAACATCTTCTTAATAAAGCTCCACTGAAGGGAGTCAAAAGCATTCCTAATGTCAACTTTAATCAGACATCTAGGAGTTACATACTTTCTAGTATAACCTTGCTCATCGAAAATAGTTGCTAGTATACTTACAACTTTACTAAAGCCTGAGTAAGAAGGGTATTATCGAAAATGTTTCTACCAGAGATGAAAGCAGCTTGCTCATTACCAATTATTGAAGGAATAATGACTTTAAGTCTATTAGCCAAGATTTTTGAGATAGTTTTATAGAAGACTGTACAACAAGAAATTGGCCTATGTATAGTCCAAAATAGAACTAGCATTCTTCTTTTTAGGAATAAGAGAGATCACAGTAGAATTTGCTTGTTTAGGCATCCTTCTGGATTTAAAGAAACTAAGAACAGCTGAACAAAAGTCCTTCTCAATTATATGCCAAGAGTCTTTATAAAAACCTGCAGAGAACCCATCCTTACCTGGACTACTATCTAAGTCCATAGAGAACACTGCCTCTTTAATCTCTTCATGAGAAATAGCCTTAGATAGCATTCTGCAAAAATCATCAGGTATAACTTCCTGCTCAGGAAAAATACCAAAGGTAGGGTTAGAATTACCAAGTAGAGAGGCATAATATATAGCCCTAAAAAGCATCACACACCCCTTCCATAGTGTTTTTTAACTCCCCAGTATGAGAAAGAATAGAGCCTATCATCTGCTGCTGCTTCCTTTCTGCTATTTTCGCATAGAAATATTTGAAGGAACAATCAGTCAGCTGGTAGATGTTTAATCTTAGCTCTTTGCTTAAGCATGGCCAGTTCAGAGCTCTTCAGATTACAATATTGGTCCATAAGGATTACAATATTATTATTATTATTATTATTATTATTATTATTATTATTATTATTATTATTATTATTATTATTATTATTATTATTATTATTATTATTATTATTATTATTATTATTATTATTATTATTTTATTTTTATTTTTTTTAAAAACGGAACTTGCATTAACACCAGAACAAATTACAAGAAGTTAGAGGGGAGCCGAGATACTATCTGGGCCCCCACTCCCTTAGCAATAGCAAAACTAATTCTAGTAAAAATATGAACTGCGGCACGCGCTCCAGCATCCTGTGACATAGCGAATTTACGAATCCGCTGGAGCAGAGAGACAGCATCCGTCTCGAGCTCGCCGAGAGAGCAGAAGGAGAAAGGAAGGAAATCATACCCAATTGTTGTGCAGCATGCCTGATAATTATTATTATTATTATTATTATTATTATTATTATTATTATTATTATTATTATTATTATTATTATTATTATTATTATTATTATTATTATTATTATTATTTTAAATTATAAATGGGAGAATTATTATTCTTAAATTGTAATATATTCTAAATAAATATTGTACTACAATAGTAATAAATATAAGTGCTTCATTTTTTAAGTCCAATATCGAGCATTATCCCAATTTCTCATACAAAAGGATCGTATAAAAACATAATAGAAGTATAAATTTTTACTACATTACCGAGTAATTAATAGTAATATGATATTTCTAGTATGTGATTTTTCTTGACCTCAAATTTCATTATTTGATTATAGGTCCGACTCTAATATACTACCTCCATTTTTTAATTTTCTTCTCATTTTCCTATTACATGTCATGTGAGGAGTATTATATTGAAGTAGAAAAAAATAGGAAAATGGAGGGAGTAATATCGAGATAATAGTAAGATTAGGGTCTAAAGTTTACTTCTTCTTCTTTCAGTTAAGGGTGTCAACTATCTAACTTTACGGTTGAGGGTCTTAAAACTAACACCGTTAATTTTTAATGTAAATTGTAGTCATAACAACTTATTTATCATTTGAAAATGATACGGAGTACTGTAGACACCCATATTTGGCTGCTAGGTGTCTGTAGCGGTTTTCGAAAAACACCCGATGATGATCGGACGCAAACATGTTTCCACGCGCTCGGATATGGGCTCGAAACCATTAGTTTCTGGCTTGGGCTTTTTACGGAGTACAAATCTCACAAAACCAACCTCAAATCCAGGCCCAGTGGGTCGTTTCCAATCAAATAAGACTAATTTGGGTCAAAACCGACACCGAAAATAAAACCGACTTTTAACGATTGGGTCAAGCTCCGGTCAAAGCCGTTTCCGAGACACAAAAAATAGTCACGCAAACATCAAAAGTCAAACCCAAATAAAAAATCTACAAAATACCCAACCTAAGGTCCAAAAAACCGGACCCCTTCGCTCCAGCTGACCCACTCGATCGAGTGTCAGCCCACTCGATCGAGTGGGCCCTCAACAGGCCCAACTGCGGCTGATTTGGGCCACTCGACTGAGTTAGCAGGGTACTCGGTCGAGTAACCCTAGACGGGGCAGGTGAGCATTGCCTATATATACACCCCTTTTGCATGCAATTAATCATCTTTGACAATCCTATTACCGACCCTACACACAATACACCTTCATAACACACTTTCAAAAAACCCTAATCATACATCTTCAACCCTAAACCCTAGCATCTAGGAATCAAAACCTAAACCACCATAACATAACCTACGTAAACCTCGATACTCCCGTGCAAACCACAATTAAGGAAGTCCCATCCGAGATACGAAACATGTAGGTTGAGGGTGTAATAATCCCGACTTTTCTTCTCTTTTTCCTCCTCATGTCGTCCGTCTTTGCCGTTCGTCGTCGTCATTTTTTTTGTTCTTTTATTTTATCGTCGCGTTTAAAATAACGTTAATATTACTAGTATAAAACATTAAAATACTCGTTAATTCGTGTCGAATATGAAGGATGACGGAATAAGAAAATCCGAATACAAAGGTGTTTAACCTACGTGGCCGGTCGCTTATCCCGATACCCCAAATATTTGATTGTTGAAGCGAGTCAACATCAACAAAATTGTCTTTTTTATTCTTGTCGCATCATTATTATCATTCATCGCATATTCTTCAATTTTAAAACTGTTTTTTAAATAAAACACTTTTTTAGTCGAGTCGAAACCCGTTGATGCGGATCCGACATCACACAATCCGCAAGGATTTATTACGATGTTGGGATGCCGAGGGAATCAAATTAAGTCCTTTTTAATTCAAGTAATCGTAAAGTGTCATTCTTTAGATTCGATACCAATTCAATAATTGGATGTCGTATCTAAACGAATTAATCAAATAAATCTAACTAATACGAATTCATTGATGCTAAAAATAGTGATCACATAATTCGAAATAATTAGTTATGACACTATAAACGCGGAGATAATCTATTTCGTGTTAGTTGGTTTAAAACGATTTACTAACATATTTTTCTAGATTTCACTCTAAATATTCGATATCGGTTCAATAATCAAATATCGGATATGACGAGTACCAAAGTCCGAATCGAGCATAAATCTTACAATATTTATTCCCGACTCAATAAAATCAACGACTTTCCAAAATCAAAAAGCAATTTCAAGATCGATAATAAATTGCAAAGCGAACCCTAGTTCGTACAGGGGGCACTCGATCGAGTGCCTAGCCCACTCGGTCGAGTGGCACCCCAAAAACCAAGGCAAAAAGTTTTTTTGATCACCACTCGGTCGAGTCTCGCAATGACTCGGTCGAGTGGCTGCTCACTCGGTCGAGTTCTTCAATAACTCGATCGAGTGACATCTAAAAAAACGGGACATAAGCTTTTTTCGAGGACCACTCGGTCGAGTCCTTCAATGACTCGATCGAGTGGCCTTATCACGCCAAAACCGTGAGTCCCGTAATGCTTTTCTAGTTTCGATAATACTTTTTTTTATGACTCAGGTCAACACGTGCCAAATCAATCACGTGTCGTACTACTTTTTCAAAACCATGCATCACATTGTTTACGTCATTCTATATTCTTTGGAAACCGTTATTATCGTTACTAACATGTTTGTTTCTATTCTTGTCGATTTATTTTCTTTATTTCTTTTATTGTACTAAAAGAATCTCGCATGCTAAATATAACTTTGACGTTAATTTTAGATGCATTAAATCAACATAGCAACTTATTCTAATTTTCGCATGCTTAGTCAAAACGTTGTTTGCATATCATCTCATCGTATTACTAACGCGCGTATTAAAACGTCAATCGATATCTTAGTAGAGGCCACTAATGTGCGGGCGGGGTTAGGTGTTCTTTGTGAACTTCCCAACACGTACCCTCACCTCTTACTCAGAACCATGGTTTCCGGATATCCGAATCCATTGGCACACGAGAGTCATTCAATACACGGTATCCGATAATGTCGGTATCGATATCAAATACAAAGGGACGAACCAGATAAACTCTGACATCTGAATGGGCCATACTTTGTGCATGGCCCACTAAGATATAGTGTGGGTTCGAACGGGCTCGAACTCCCACAAAGTTCGGTGGCGACTCCACTTCGATTTAAATTTCAATTCGACCCATCTCATATGGAGATTCATTCGCCTCCCCAAACCCGCGCGTGGCCGCGTCGGGGTGGACCTATGTCATGTCCACAATTTGGCGACTCCGCTGGGGATTAACTGATGCGTGACTTACCATCGGCATCCTCAGGGTGAGACTCAAATAGAAATCGTTTGACTAGTACAATACGCGTTTTAGTTTTACGGTTCATGCATAACCCTATATTTTCCCGGGCCGGTACTGGTGACCGACGTCCCACTATACCGTGATGTACTCCAATATGGATATGTCTGTCCATAGTCGATTCGTATGAGTTTCGTGGCATGTTCAAAGCTCAACTCGACTTAGGAAGTCCGTCCCGATTCTCGGATAGGCTATGTGCACTGGTATAAACCCTTTATAGACCGACCGAGACTTAGTGTAGAGCATACATGGCGTCGTTATAATGCTTGCGTGACTATGTGCTACTTGGTTTCTAAGGTCGTTTTTCAAAAACCGTCATTTTCAAAAATTGCAATCTTTTTTCAAAATATCCAATTTCAAAATCCGGGACGTATACCGAATTTAGGACTTATGATTTTACTCAAAATAACCTTTTTCTAGCCGGTATTCTCCCCATTCCAAAACTCGAAAATATTTTCGAACTTTCAAAACTGTGGCCCGATACACTTTTCCTTTTTTTTTTCGAACAATTGGGCCCTCCACCGAATTTTTCGGGTTTTCTCGAAAAAAAGAAATCCTTTTCAACACCTTCCTCTTCTTAGGACTTCCCGTAGTTAGTAGTGTCGGGTCGTGTCATAAGTCATCGAAGTCTCTAGCGTCGAAACTCTATCGATCTTACATCACGAGTTTCCTCCCTATCCCAGTTCGCCTTATTTGACTAAGGCATGGCCCATCCACGTAGGACATACTCCTACAAAGGAGGGCCCGTCTACGCACTCGAGTCCAAAGTCTAGGGATGTCTCGCGTGAACCTTCCTTCGAACAGGACCCGACCCACATTGCTGGATCCTAAGGGAGGCCCACCTTTCACAAGTCACCCGTCTAGGTGTCTTTTCCGAGTCATTTCCTTTTCAGTCTTTCCTTTGCTCGGGATGTACTTTTATCTGGGTTAGCTTCTAATTACGCGGTATTCTTACAGACAGGCCACCGATAACCAGATGCCAGAAAATGCAAGAAACTCTGGATCAACTGACCGCCGCACTGGCCAAGATCGAGACCCAATTGACTGCCATCCAGACTGACCAAACAACCCTTGCCACCCGTTTGAGTGCCATGGAGAAAGGGACTCCTGTTGCTGGATCTGAACCCACTGGGCCCATAGCTGAACTAATCAGCGTTATTCGCAAGCTTGAAGAATAGGTCCACTTGTCAACAAGCAACTCGATCCATACGAAGAATGCTCGCTCTTACTCGCCTCTGAATGGCGAGTTACCCGCCAACCTCAACCTCACGGGAATACCGATGTTTGAGGGTACTGAAGACCCGGTCCACCACATTCGGGCTTTCAAAGAATTTATGGCTGTGAAGGGGGTGAAATCCACCATGTTCAAACACTTGTTCACTTCTTCCCTTGAGAAGCATCCAAAAGTCTGGTACTACAGGCTCGATTCCAAGAAGTACAAGACTTGGGACGATGTGGCGATTGAATTTGCTCGGAATTACGCTGATAATACCGAGTTCAAGACTACAATGCGTACTCTGGAAGTTATGGCCCAAGAGCCCAAAGAAGAATTCACCAAATACCTTCAAAGGTGGAGGGCCGAGAGTGTGAAGCTTGTTGATAAGCCCAACGAGAAAGTCTTAGTGGAGGCCTTTGTCAAGAACCTCCTCCCTACCGACCGGGTCCACCTCCGGTATGCTGTCATTCCCAACTTTGCCATCCTAACTGAAATGGGCAGAAGGATCGAGGATGACTTAAGGTTAGAGAGCCTGACTAAGGCCTCTACCAAGGGATATCAAGGGGCCAGTTCATCTGTGAACAAGCCCACACCTGCAGCTGCAACCCGCAGCATCTTCGATGAGGTTAATCTGCTGGATACCTCATCCAAAAAGAATGCTCCAAATCGGGTATTCACGGATATAGAGACTACCTATACCTACGCCTTACAAAGGCTGTCTTCGAAGGAACTAATCCAACCGATAGGCCCAACTACCGAAGTTCCAGTGGAGCAAAGATCCAACAGCTACAATGTGTAGGCCTATTGCCAATATCATCGAAGTAATGGGCACGACACTGCAAAATGCTGGAAACTGAAGCACCTGATCCAAGATCTTATTGAGAGCGGAAAAATACCGTTGCCCGGAGACAAGCCGAGCAACAAAGAAAACCCGTTCAATGCTCACGCTATATTCACTGGAGAGGTAATCGACTGTTTGCACCTCATTTCCCCTTTTATCTCACAAATTAACGGGATATGGTTCGATGATGAGGAAGACGTCTACCTAGCCAAAGGGGAAGATGTCCCCATCACTATTGAAGAGGTTTGAAAAGCTAAGTCTAAAGCCTTAGCCACCAACCACCTCGCCACCACCGGGCATCCTACCTCAGCAACCGTCACTGAACCTGCCTGGACGGAATCCACCCTTGAGGAACCAAGCAACGACACGGCCTTGGTCCAGCAATTGAAGAGGGTCCGAGCTGATCTAACCATATGGCAGCTACTGGTTAGCTCACAAGAACATCGGGAAGCACTGACTAAGGCTCTCGATCAAATTAAGGTCGACTCACAGGTTACCCCCGCTGAAATGGTAGCCACTATTGTGCCCTATCTCAAGGGAAAGTTCAAGGAAGAAGGCCCACTCATCACCTTCTCCGAGTCCGATCTTCCCCCGTTTGGGGCCGCCCATAACTTGGCCCTATACATCACGATCATTTGCCGAGGGAAGTACCTCCCAATGACCCTAATCGACGACGGACCCACAGTAAATGTCCTTCCTTTAAGGACCGCTAAGGCCCTCGGCATCAGCGAGGCCGACTACCTCCCGACGGCGCAAACTATCCAGGCTTTTGACGGAAGCCCAAAACAGGTTGCTGGGGCCGTTAAACTGACAATCATAACGGGCCCAATTGAAAAAGAACTGGAGTTTCAGGTGATTGATGTCACTTCGTCTTTCATCCTACTACTCGGAAGGCCTTGGATCCATGCGGTCAAGGCCGTGTCCTCTACCCTCAATAGAAAGGTTAAGATGCCTCTTCAAGACGGTGTCATCACACTGGAGGCAACCCCCATAACCGTGGCTAGCTACAATGCTACGGGCCGGGCTGAACCACGAGGATTCGACTTCGTGGGAATGATTGAAGGGGAATATCTCTTCAAGCCCTACTTCAGTACTAGCATCAATACGATGTTACAAAACTTGGGTTATTTACCGGGGGCTAGTTCGAGGCCATATCTTCCGGCTGGGAAGGTTATCGAGGTCCTAAATGACGGAGGGTCTCGATTCGGCTTGGGGTACACTATGACCCCGGGAAATGTGGACTGGGCA
This sequence comes from Agrostemma githago, assembly GCA_958450325.1. Lineage (NCBI taxonomy): Eukaryota > Viridiplantae > Streptophyta > Magnoliopsida > Caryophyllales > Caryophyllaceae > Agrostemma > Agrostemma githago. Next base: position 51,616,106 of record OY288256.1, read on the forward strand.
AATGTAATCAAGTTTGTCACTCCAGTATTTGGGGCAATTCAACTGGGCCTTTACCAACCCACTATCACATATCCCGAGACAAAAATGGCGCGGGAATGCAATTTCATCCCTGATGACATATTTTCCCTTGTCCAGACGGAATCGAAGGAGCGCGCCGACAATTCTGAGCTCGTGCTGGGGCTCCTATTCGGAGAAGGCAAGGCCATCCCTACTCCTAAAGAAGATCTGGTCAACCTGATCCTCCGCAGTAACCGGTTTGACCCGACAAAGTTGATCTCCGAAGTTGGTGCAGACACCGGAAAAAGGGCCTAGAGGAAGACCATCAAGTGGACCGACAGCCAGGGTCGAGCCTACAAGCTAACTACCGGCGAAAGAGATATGCCGGATACCGAGTCTGAGTCTGAGTCCGAGTCTGAGTCTGAGTCTGAGTCGGAGTCGGAGTCCGAGCCTAGAGGGTCTGGTGCTAGAGTCCGGTCTGTAACCCCTATCCCTATAGCCATTTCCACCGGAGTCTCGGGGCCTGTCCCGAGAGCACTCCCTATCCCGCCTCTGACCAATGATCAGATGGCCGCTCTCTTCGAGCTGCTCTCAAAATTTACTATTAATAATAACGAAAACCGTTCCGCTTACGACATGTCTTATTTAAAAAATTCTTTCAATTTCAAAAATTTTATATGCAATGACATTGAGAAACAAGACGAACAGGTACCCTTACCTCCGCATCTGATCGAGCAACTCGAACAAAGGGAATTCCGGCATCCGGTAATTGAAGAAACCGAGTCCATTAACATGGGAACCACTTTAGAGCCCCAGATGCTTAAGTTGGGCCTATCTTTAGATCCCGAGGAGAGAAAACAATTCACGGACCTCCTCCAAGAATTCAAGGATGTCTTCGCATGGTTGTACAAGGAGATGTCGGGGATAGACCGGGAAATAGCTGAACACCGTATACCCATCAAAGATGGGTGTAAGCAGGTAAAATAGAGACTCCGAAGAATGAGGCCCGAGTGGTCTCTCAAAGTCAAAGAAGAAGTCGACAAAAAATTCAAAGCGGGCTTTATACAAGTGTCTGAATATCCAGACTGGGTTGCAAACATCGTGCCGGTACCAAAAAAGGACGGTAAGGTGCGGGTATGTGTGGACTTCTGGGACCTTAACAAGGCCAGCTCAAAAGACGATTTTACATTGCCACACATTGACATACTGGTGGATAACACGGCCGATCATGCCCTTCTATCATTTATGGACGGGTATGCCGGATACAATCAAATCAAAATGTCGGAAGAAGATATGAGTAAGACCACTTTCATTACACCTTGGGGTACTTACTGTTACATCGTTATGCCATTTGGGCTCATCAACGCCGGGGTCACTTATCAACGGACCGCCACTACTTTATTACACGATATGATGCATAAAGAAGTGGAGGTTTATGTGGACGATATGATCGTCAAATCCAAAGATCGAAGCGAGCATATCACGGCCCTAATGAAGCTCTTCACCCAATTGCGTAAGTACAATATGGGCAACAATGAACTTATTGGAGCGGAGGTGAAAAGCTATGGAGCAATATAGGATATTAGATAAGGCGAGAATGAGTTATTTGAGGCAAAAAGCAAAGTTACACTGGCTGAGAGAGGGCGATGCCAATACTGCGGCATTTCATGAAGCTTTAAAAGCTAGGAGAGTCAAGAACAATGTCAATCAAATTGAGGACAGCCATGGGAGAGTACACACCAATACGGAGTCAATACAAGAAGTGTTTTTAGCCTATTATAAAAGCCTACTGGGGGAAAAAAAAGCACACTATCAGGGTTGCGAAGAAGGTTATGCAATTGGGGTCGGTTTGTACTCCAGAACACTGGGCTGTTCTTAACTCTCCAGTCACGAGGGAGGAAATTAAGGAAACAATGTTTAGCATACCCAATGATAAGGCCCCGGGGCCAGATGGATACTCGAGTAAGTTCTTCAAAGACGCTTGGAGCATTGTTGGGATGATGTATGTGATGCTATATTGGATTTTTTTAATGCTGGTCGTCTATTGAAGCAGCTAAATGCTACAGCCATAACATTAATTCCTAAAATTGAGCGACCAGCAACGGTGATGCAATTCCGACCAATAGCGTGCTGTAACACGGTCAACAAATACATTTCTAAAATCTTATGCAGTAGACTCGCACAATACTTCCTGACGTCATCTCTCCTGTGCAAGGTGGGTTCATTCGAGGGAGGAGTATAGTCGAAAATATCCTTATTTGTCAAGACTTAGTGAGATTATACTCGAGGAAAGCCGTATCCCCGAGATGCATGATAAAGATGGACATGCAAAAGGCGTATGACACGATTGAATGGGAGTTTTTGGACCAAATGCTACAACTCATGAACATGCCTGACAATTTCAGGAACCTGCTGATGCAGTGCGTTTCCACTGCTGCATTTTCTCTCAACCTGAACGGCAATTCGTTCGGGTTTTTCCCTGGGAAACGAGGCCTGAGACAAGATGACCCACTGTCACCCCTATTATTTACAATATGCATGAAATACTTATCGCCTCTACTCCAATTTACAACTGAAAATAACGAGTTCAGATACCACCCGTTATGCAAACAAATGAAACTGGTTAATCTTATGTTTGCCAACGACCTATTGTTATTAAGTAAAGGAGATACTCCGTCAATGATGGTGATGATACGAACTTTCGCTACCTTCTCTAAGGCCTCTGGTCTCCATCTCAGTAAAGGGAAGTCCCACATTTACTTCAACAGAGTTAAAAAGGAAACGCAGCAAGAAATCTTTGTTATTTCTGGGTGCAAAGCTCGAACTCTCCCTTTCAAGTACCTAGGAGTACCGATTAAATCATCAAGATTTACAATCCTAGACTGTCAGCCGCTGGTTCATAACATTACAGAACGCATTAGGCGATTGGGGGCGAAGAAATTGTCGTACGCAGGACGACTAGTAATGGTCAAATCAGTCCTATCTACCTTACACAACTACTGGGCGAGCATTTTCTTGCTCCCATCAGGAGTACTCAAACAAATTGAAGGAATATGTCGGACTTTTCTTTGGGAAGGTGGGATCACTTATACGAAAGCCCCACCTGTTTCATGGAAGAAAGCTTGTGTGCCTTATATAGAAGGTGGTCTGAATTTAATTCAATGCTGCAACTGGAATAAAGCCGTGATTGGAAACCTAGTCTGGTGGGTCGCCAAGAATCCTACTAAACTGTGGGTTACCTGGTCCAACTCTATTTATTTAAAAGGAAAAGAGTGGCTGCAGTACAGCTCGCCTACTGATGTCTGATGGGGTTGGAATCGAATCTGCAAAAGGAAGGAACGGTTTAAACCGGGTATTGAGAACGGGGACTGGAATGATGCTAACCTGTACACGATAGCAAAGGGATACCACTGGAAAGCCCATAATGTTGTAGACGATAACTATTGCTGCATCTGTGGTGATCAGCCTGAAGAATTTGGACACCTTTTCTGTGAGTGTAGTTACAGCAGGAAGGTTATAGAATGCCTGACTACGCTGAATGACCAAGGACTCAGAAGTACGATCACTAATGAGTGGCGGAACAAGATGAAGGGTAGCAAATTACAACGGGCTGTGGCTAATAGTGTTATCAACGCCACAATATATAGCATCTGGGGACAAAGGAATAAGAGTAGAGTGGACGGAGTCCTTATACGACTTCACATAGTTGCTAATTCTATAGTAGAAGAGCTTCAATCATATTTCGGTTGTATTAAAAAGGGTCACTTAATACTAGAAATAACGCCCATATCTCTTGTTTTTTGAACTAGCATGTATATTTGATTGTTTCATTTATATATACCACTTACATTTTCCCAAAAAAAAAAATAAACACTCAAAAGTGCAGTTTCGGGGTAACATTGGGCAAATTAATGGGCCATATCGTTGGCCGACGCGGCATCAAGGTCGACCCAGCTAAAATCAAAGCCATCTCCGAGATTCAGCCACCCAAAACCGAAAAAGAAATAAGGGGGTTTCTTGGGAAAGTCCAATTGTGGACATGACATAGGTCCACCCTGACGCGGTCACGCGCGGGTTTGGGGAGGCGAATGAATCGCATGTGAGATGGATCTCAAGTTGAAATTAAAATCGAAGCTGGAGTCGCCACCGAACTTTGTGGGAGTTCGGGCCCGTTCGAACCCACTCTATGTCGTAGTGGGCCGTGCACAGAGTACGGCCCATTCTGATTTAAGAGTTTATTGGGTTCGTCCCTTAGCATTGCGATACTGATACTGACATTATCGGTAATCGTGTATTGAATGACTCTCTTATGCCAATGGTTTCTGACATCCAGAAACCATGGTTCGGAGTAAGGGGTGAGGGTACGTGTTGGGAAGTTCACAAAGAACACCCAACCTCGCCCGCACTTAGCGGTCTTTACTAAGAAATCGTTCGTTTTTGGTGTACGCGCGTTAGTTCGACGGTTGAATGATATGCAAACAAGGCTTTTTAGACTAAACATGTGAATTATGTTTGTTCTACGTCATTTAATGCATTGTTGAACTAAGTCGAAGTTGTTTTAGCATGTGAGATTCGTTTTAGTACAATAAAACAAAAGAGATGCCAAAATAGAAACAAACGAGTTAGTAAGGTTTATAGATTGAATAAATGATGTAAATATGATGCGATGCATGGTTTTGAAAAGATCGGCAATTTTTTCAAGCCCCGTAAAAATATAATGTGATTTTTACTCGACTTGAATTTGTGATACTCGTCATATTCGACATTCGAATATGGAATCGATATCAAATATTCGGAATGATTTTTAGAAAAGATGTTTTGTAATTCGTTTTGAAAATCGATAATTTGATTAAGTCGCGTAAAAATATGATGCAATTTATACTCGACTTAAATATTGATACTCGTAATATTCGATGCCTGATTATAGAATCAATATCGGATATTTAGAGTGGATTTTGAAAAAAAGTAAAAAAAAAGTTGTTTAGAAAATCGTTTTGAATGTTGTTAAGACGAGATAATTCCTCCACGTTGTAATATCGTAATTACTCGGCTTCAACGGTATTATGCTTAACATGATTTGACGATTGATTCCTTTAGATCCGATATTCGACTATAGATTCGATATCGAATCCTTGGGGACGACTCTTTATTGAAAATAGTACGATAATATCGATATTAGGAACGAGAAAATAAAAAAGAAAAGACGTGACGATGACCCGTATAAAAAGACGGACGGACGAGAGAAAGAGAAGAAAAGGGAGAAGTCGGGATTTGTAACACCCTCAACCTACATGCTTGATTATTTCGAAAACGGACTCGTAGTAGCGGCTTGGGCGCGGGAGCGTTAAGATGTATATAGGAGAGTTATGGTGTGTATGGTTAGGGATTTGGCGAGTTTTGCTCTCGGGTTTGTATATGGTTTGTCTAAAATTGCCTAGAATTTCGGGTTGTGAATGGTCGGGAATCCTATAGGATTTCTAGAGGGAAGATCGAAATATAATATGCCTTGTATTGCTGGAATTCCGCGTTGTAATTTTGATGATGTGTTTTGATGTTGTAATTGATGTCGAGAATTGTGTCTATCTGTGGATGTTAATTGTGTGTGCAAGGGTGGGGTATTTATAGGATGAAATACCGACTTGGGATAGGAGATTGATATCTTGCAAAGGAAGAAAACAACCGGTTGAGATGAAGTGGGATTCCGTCTTTGGATAGGAAAAAGTTACTTTCATGGGAAGAAACACCCGGTTTAGATGGAGTAGGATTCCGACTTTAAATAGGAAAGGATTCCTACTTTTTAGCTGATATTTGTGTAGTATTTGACTTCGAGTCAGATTTTTGAAGTAGCGTGACAGATTTTTATGTCTCGGAAACGTCTTTGACTGGGGTTTGACCCGATTGCTAAAAGACGGTTTTGCCCTTGGTGTCGGTTTTGACCCAAATTAGTCTCATTTGACTAGAAACGACCCATTGGGCCTGGATTTGAGGTCTGTTTTGTGAGATTTTTACTCCGCTAAAAGCTCGTGCCAACTACTATTGATTCCGAGTCCGAAAATCGAGTGTATTAAGTCATGTTTGCGTCCGATCATCATCGGGTATTTTTTGGAAACTGCTATAGACGCCTAGCGATCAAAATGTGGGTGTCTACAGAGCTCCCACTCTGACTGAGGCTTGGAGAAGGCGAAATTCAGAGTAGCTACCAGGCCAATCGATGATTAAAACCTGGCAGACTTCCGATCGGGTCGTTTATAGTCCATTAGACTTGCGTGAAAGGGCTCGCCAGCCATAAAATAGAAATCATACCTGATTTCTGTTGTCCGGAGTAGTTCCGTGGGGACTTGCTTCTGAAGCGGTGGGTGTATCTATATGTGGATACATCCCATCTTGGAGCTGCGCGGGAGGTTGCCTAAGAAGCTCTGGGTGTGTCCGTTTGCAGTCACATCCCGATCCGAAAATACGCGGGAGCCTGCCTAAGAAGCCATGGGCGTGTTCGTTCGCTGACACGTCCTAACTCAGAATTATGTGGGAAATCAGACTTGTTGTACAAGTTTTGGGTGCGCCTATATATGGGCCCATCCCGTGCTATTTCGGGAAAATACTGCCTTGGGCTTTCCGCTGGGGAGATATGTGAGTTGTGCGGTCTTGAGTCGTACCTCTATAAGTTACATAAAACTTTGCATGCAACACGTAGGTAAAACACGACTCGCGCTGGGAAAAATGATTTTTGCTGCATTTTGAAATCGAAGTCCTGAAAGCAACTTACGTGCTAGGAGATAGGTTTTCAAAATTGAAATTTGACCTTGACGAAAAGTATTTTCTCAAATGGCTAAGTTTTGCAGATTTAGTAGCAAGAATTTGAAGAGAGAGGTATATCGACAGACTCGACTCTGGACATAACAGGACGAGTTGACAGACGCGACTGGACTCTCGAGGGGTTGGACCGTGACTTGGTAGGGGGTGGGCCACCTAACAAGACTCTTAAGTTGCCCTATTCCGTAGCCTAGGCGAGTGGCAACACGGCCGTACATCAAAATGTGAAGGATGCGTTGTAGGGGAATCGCAGTAGTCTGTAATGAGACTGTGGTAGTCTAGTGCTCTTCTGGATTTTTGTTTCGGGGTATATTCCCAAGGTGGTGGTTGTTTCGAGTCCTGATAGATTCTCATCTTCGACTGAGCCAAGTACTAGGACACACTATAGAAAGGAGGATAGATTTTGGAATTATTTGGATTATGTGAGTGGATGGAGAACTTCTGCTTAGGAGAAGCCCCCAGGATTACAAGGCTAGCTGTTGAGAACATGCCAGTGTCGTGACCGGAATAATGGTGCTTTTTGAATGTGTGTAATGTGGGTGGTTGTGCCTCTGTTGAAATGCTGCCTTCGTATTCACGTGTAGTGAAATCAAACCAAGCCGTAGTTCAGTATTGAAAGATATATTATGGTGCCTAGTCTATTAGGGCTTTTTGTGTAACTAGCCATAGCGATGGTGTAGGCTAGGTGCATTTCCAATGATGTCTTGATCAAAGGGCTAAAATAGTTAGGATGTTGATCCTGTGATTGTGAGCATTCTCCGGGGTAGCCCTCAGAGGTGGTGTGAACTATTTGGGCATGTTCTATGCCGACCGCAAGTTGAGCTCCCGTGTTTGGGGTTGGTAGCTGGTTTGGATAATTTTAGAAATGTGGTGCTAGGAAGTAAGTGGCTTTGATGTTTCAAAATCTGGAGGTCAATTGTGTGGAGCTAAGGCTTCAAGGGTAAGGTGTTGCAATGCGGTAGGAAAGGGGGAAGTCGAGTAAAAATGACTCGGACTTCGATCGGGTAGGTTTGACAATGATGCGAGATCTGATTTCCATGTCTGGCCCTAATGGTTAGGGGTATCCTATGGAGCTTGAATCCTCAAAATTCTAGGCTGCCTCTTAGCCTAGGTCTCGAGAAGGTCTTGAGGGTTGTAATGTGGGAAGGCTAGATGTGGTGTTAGCTGACCAGCTTGATTATCTCTCCCCTATTGGATAGTATTGATAATTTTTGAATTGACCGTACCCCGGTCAAAGGACTTTCATTTGAGTTGACCGTTGACCACGGTCATGGGTTTTTGAATTCTTTTGATCGACCTCTTAGCCCTGGTCTAGTTGACCGTTTAACCTCGGTCATAGATGCCTCTTTTTTTGATGATGGCCTGCTTTTTTGTTTTGGCCTTTTGCTTTTTCCCTGGACTTTTGATTTTTTTTGTCCATCTTTTTTTGTCAGTCAGACTAACACCTAAGGTAGGGATTGGTTGATCTTATTGGATGGGTGTTTATTGTGGGAAATGGGCTTGCCTCCCGTCTTAAACCCGAACTAGGAGTCTACCTAGATTTGTCATAGGATTCGACATCGCTCCTGCTAAGGGTAGTTATGCGGCTTTCTATGTCAAACATGGAACAAGTAAAGGAAAACACGGGTCTCGATTTCCTACAGTCATTATAGATGTGCATGTAATAGTCACGTGCATGTGCTCACAGTGTATGATGTTGTTTATCATGTTCTCGGAAACACATAAGGAAATATATGAGAAATAGAAAAGCTGATTTTATTGAATTTTGAAAAGAGGACAGAATACAAATGACTCTGACTCTTGATTTTGAAATGAGGATGTAGGGTATCCTAGACTCGGCCTCAGACTTAGACTCGAGTCAAATTCGGACTTATGGATGCTCGGTTGGTTTTTTTTAGTAAGGTCCTTGATTGGAGAGAACGACAAGTGCCACGACTCGCCTAAACTCGGTTTTGAGCAAGTGCAAGAGAGGGAGTCAAACTAGACATGACCCGGGGTGACGGGAATGACTAAGACTCTTGGATCGGGATACCCGAACGTTGACCTAGACAAAGTAACGACCGCGAATTAGACTCGATCCGTAGAAGGGTGAGTCCGAAAATGGGGCGACCGTGTTTGATTGCTCGGGTGGAGGACAACCCCCGAGTGGGATTGAAAATTTTGTTAAGACTCAAGTGTTGGACGAGTGACCATTTGACGTAAGGATCGCGAACCTTTTTTTGTAGGGCTATGCCTTGTAAAAGGTTGACTCGGCCTTGAGGAAAGGCAGACGGGGCAAGGGAAGAAACTTGCGATGTATGATCGGCATAATTTCGACGCTAGAGACCCTCAACTCGACTTGAATAAGGACAGCCCTCTGATTAGGGTAGACCCTAAAGTTAAAAGATTTCTTGAATTGGGATGACTCGACTAACGGATCGAAAGATGGGCGAAATTCCCTTAGGAAAGGCCGTGGGGACCGTCCTGCTAGGGGGAAAGGTCGCGTGAGACTTTCTAGTTTGGACTCGAGTGTGTAAACGGGTCATCCTTTGTAGGAGTATGTCCTACGTAGGTGGGCCTTGCCTTAGTTAAATAAGGCGGACTGGGATAGGGAGGAAACCCGTGATATAAGATCGACGGAGTTTCGACGCTAAAGACCTCGGTGACTTACGACACGACCTGACACTGCTAAATACGGGAAGTCCTAAGAAGAGGAAGTTTTTGAAATAGGATTTTCTTGAAGGCCCGAAAAATTCAGGGGAGGACCCGATTTTTCGAAAACGGAAAAGCGTATCGGGCCATGGGTTTGAATGTTCGAAAATATTTTCGAGTTTTGAAATGTGAAGAATACCGGCTAGAAATAGGCAATTTTGAGTAACATCGTAAATCCTAAATTCGGTATATGTCCCGGGTTTTGAAATTGGATATTTTGAAAATGACGGTTTTTGAAAAAGATGTCATGTAGATCAAGTAGCATGTAGTCATGGAAGCAGTATAACGACACCATGTATGCTCTTAAACTAAGTCTCGGTCGGTCTATAAGGGGTCTATACCAGTGTACATAGCCTATCCGAGAATCGGGGCGGACTTCCTAAGCCGAGTTGAGCTTAGAACATGCCGTAAAACCCATACAAATCTGCTATGAACACTTTTTGACATATCCAATTTGGACTACATCAATGGTATAGTGGGACGTCGGTCGCCAGTACCGGCCCGGGAAAATAAGGGTTATACATGAACAGTAAAACTAAAACGCGTATTGTACTAGTCAAACGATTTCTATTCGAGTCTCACCCTGAGGATGCCGACGGTATGTCACGCATCAGTTAATCCCCAGTAAAGTCGCCAGATTGTGGACATAACATAGGTCCACCCCGACGCGGCCACGCGCGGGTTTGGGGAGGCGAATGAATCTCATGTGAGATGGATCTTGAGTTGAAATTTAAATCGAAGCTGGAGTCGCCACCGAACTTTGTGGGAGTTCGGGCCCGTTCGAACCCACTCTATGTCGTAGTGGGCCGTGCACAGAGTACGGCCCATTCTGATTTCAGAGTTTATTGGGTTCGTCCCTTAGCATTGCGATACCGATACTGACATTATCGGTAATCGTGTATTGAATGACTCTCCTATGTCAATGGATTCAGACATCCGGAAACCATGGTTCTGAGTAAGGGGTGAGGGTACGTGCTGGGAAGTTCACAAAGAACACCCAACCCCGCCCGCACTTAGCGGCCTTTACTAAGATATCGTTCGTTTTTGGTGTACGCGCGTTAGTTCGACGGTTGAATGATATGCAAACAAAGCTTTTTAGAATGAACATGTGAATTATGTTTGTTCTACGTCGTTTAATGCATTTTTGAACTAATTCGAAGTTGTTTTAGCATGTGAGATTCGTTTTAGTATAATAAAACAAAAGAGATGCCAAAATAGAAACAAACGAGTTAGTAACGGTTTATAGATTGAATAAATGATGTAAATATGATGCGATGCATGGTTTTGAAAAGATCGGCAGTTTTGTCAAGCCGCGTAAAAATAAAATGTGATTTTTACTCGACTTGAATTTGCGATACTCGTCATATTCGACATTCGATTATGGAATCGATATCAAATATTCGGAATGATTTTTAGAAAAGATGTTCTGTAAATCTACAGCAGCCGACGTATGACAAAAACGAAACGATACAGCAGCAGCAGAAGAGAATGAGAACAAAAGAGGAAAAAGAAGAACGAGAAGGGCGAGGAAACTACCTCGGCTGAAACAGGGACGACAAAACAGAGTAGCCCCACACTACGAAGACAGCAGCAAGATGGACAAAACGACAGCAGCGGGTGCAGAAAATAGCAGCAACGAACATCAAACGCCACACAGAAGGAGGTGAACAACGGCAAGCATAGTGGTGGCAGACGGAGAAAGAAAATAAAAAGGAGGGAGGCGGATGAGAAGAAGAGGAGGATGCTTGGGGAGGCGAAACAGAAGGGGAGTTGAACAAAAAAAAGAGATGACAAACAAAGAGGTTGAAGCGGTGGATTTACAAAAGATAAGGAAGGGGGAAAGGATGTTAATTAATAAATGAGTGGGATGAATCATTTGGTCAAATTGGGATAATTACTACGGACTAAATGAATTCCGTAACGATAAGTTGACTGACCATTTTGACGAAACTTAAAATAAATGAGCCTCGAGCCGAAAATAGAAATTCGAACTTAAATATAAATAAATAAATAGAATTTAGAATTTAAATTGCCGAAATAAACTTTCGATAAGAATTAAATTAAAAGTATAAAATGAATCGAAACAGAAATAATAATGTTTAAAAATAAGAAGTGTTTCCGAAACAAATAGAATTTTTGGAGTTTAAACGATAAATTCGTTTTATAATAATTTTAAGAATTATGAGTAAAATCGTAAAAATAAAAATACGGACATAATAGTAATTTAATTTAATTTAATTTAAAAATCAGGGGTGTTACAATTAACCCTTGCGGATTATGTGATGTTCGATTTGCATCAACAGGTTTCGTTCTAACCTTTTAAAAAGGGGAATCGAATATGTTTAACGAGAAATATTCGCGATCCCATCACGCCCTTGAGTGTTTAGGGCGGTGCTCCTCGAGAGAGCACCACCACTGTTACAACTCGTAAAGGGGTTAGAAGGATCTTATACGATATTTGTCTTTAAACGTATTCGATTCGAGATCGTTTTATAATTCGATGTATGCGCGATGTTTTTAATAGTGACGATGAATAAATAGTACTAGTGACAAAAGAAAAGAAATAAAAAAAAGTAAACAAAAATACATAAAAAACGGAGAAGAGAAGAGAGAAAGGAGAAGTGTCGGGATTGAGTTTTACACCCTCAACCTACGTGCTTAATTTCTCGGAAATGGGCTCGTCTAGCTGTGGCTTAGGCAAGGGAGCGACGATATAATATAGTTGAGTTATGGTGTGTATGGTTAGGGAGGGGATTTGACGAGTTTTGCTCTCGGTCTATTTACGAATTTTGGTCTCGATGTGTAATGTGTACTGTTGATTGAATAGGGTTGAAAGCTGTAGAGTTGTTATGGGTGAAAAGGTCGTGAATGTTGAATGGGGATTCAAAGATTTGTCAAATGAGTTGAGGGTGATGGGGTATTTATAAGAAAATACCCGGGTTTAGGGTACAAAGGGACCACTCGATCGAGTGGTGTATGTGCACTCGATCAAGTTCCCGGTCTGACGCCGGTTCGCCCCGTTCGCAAGCCTACTAGACCGAGTGGGCCTGAACCACTGGATCGAGTGGGTCAATACGGAGGGAGATATTTTAGGGAAGAAATCCTATCCCTTCTTTTAAGAGATTTGGTGGTTGGGTTTTCTTCTAGAAACGCATATAGCTGATTTTTTGTACCGAATTCGTCTTTGACCGGGTTTTGACCCAGTCGCTAAAAGATTGTTTTATCTCCGGTGTCGGTTTTGACCCAAATTAGTTTTATTTGATTGGAAACGACCCACTTGGCCTGAATTTGAGGTTGGTTTTGTGAGATTTGTACTCCGTAAAAATCCCAAGCCGAATACTAACGATTTTGAGCCCATATCCGAGCGCGTTAAAGCACGTTCGCGTCCGATCATCATCGGGTGTTTTTTGGAAACTGCTATAGACACTTAGCAGCCAAATGCTGGTGTCTACAGAGCCCTCACTCTGACTGAGGCTTTGACAAGGCGAAAGTCAGAGTAGCTTCCAGGCTAATCGAGGATTACGACCTGGCAGCCTTCCGGTCGGGTCGTTTATAGTCCATTAGATTTGCGTGAAAGGGCTCGCCATCCATAAGATAGAAATCATACCTGAGTTCTGTTATCTGGGGATAGCTCTGTGGGCACTTGCTTTTGAAGTCCTGGGTGTACCGGTATGCAGATACATCCCATCATGGAGCTGCGCGGGGACTTGCTTCTGAAGCCCTTGGTGTATCTGGTTGCAGGTACATCCTATCTCGGAACTACGCGGGGACTTGCTTCTAAAGCCCTGGGTGCATCTGGTTGCAGATACATCCCATCTTTGGAGGTATTATTCCAGGAGAGACAATGCCTCGGGTTTTTCGGCTGAGGAGTAAAGGAGTTGCGCGGGGACTTGCTTCTGAAGTCCTGGGTTGTTTGCAGGCACATCCCAATTTGCATGCGACATTTAGATGAAACACCGACTCATGCTCAGGAGATAAAAACTTGATGTTCCGTTGGGAAGCACAAGGTGGAACCTGAAACGTTAGATACATAGGCAGAAATATAGCAGATGGCAAGATAGCACATAAGAAATGCAGTTAGCATCTATAGACTAGCTCGCGCTGGGGAAAATTACTTTTGCTTCATTTTGAAATCGAAGTCACTAAAAGCAACTCACATGCTAGGATATAGGTTTTCAAAATTGAAACGGTTAGAAATGAAATTCGCAGTTTAAATAGACTGAAATTTAACCTTGTCGAAAAGGATTTTATCAAATGGCTAAGTTTTGCAAATTTCAAAGTAGGAAATCGAAGAGAGAGGCTTACCGACAGACTCGACTCTAGACGCGACAGGACGAGCTAACAGACACGACTTGGACTCTCGAAGGGGTTGGACCATGAATCGGGAGGGGGTGGGCCACCTAAGATGACAAGACTCTTAAGTTGCGCTATTCCGTAGCCTAGGCGAGTGGCAACACGGTCGAACATCGAAATGGGAAGGATGTGCTATAAAGGGGATTGTAGTGAGATTGTTTCTGCAGGACGGGACTTAGCAGTAGCAATGCTGCAGCCTAGTGCTCTTTTGAATTTTTGGGTTTGGGGTACATTGCAAAAGTGGGTATTCTTTCGAATCCTGACAGATTCTCATCTTCGACTGAGCCGAGTACTACGACACACTATACAAAGGTGGCTAGATTTTGAAAGTCTTTTGGATTTTGTGAGTGGATGTAGGTCTTCTGCATAAGAGAAGCCCCTAGGACGACAAAGCTAGCTGTTGAGAGCATGACAGTATCGTGACCGGAACGACGGTGCTTTTGAATTTGTGTCAATGTGGGTGGTTGTGCCCTTGTTGAAAGGCTACCTACGTATTCACGTGTAGTGAAATCAAACCAAGCCGTAGTTCAGTGGATTGAAAGATATATTATGGTGCCTAGTTTATTAGGGCTTTGTGTGTAACTAGCCATAATGATGGTGTAGGCTAGGTGCATTCCCCGTCATGTCTTGATCAAAGAGCTGGAACAGTTAGGATGTGTGATCCTATTACTGTGAACCTTCTCCGGGGTAGCCCCCAGAGTTGGTGTGAACTATTGGGACATGTTCTATGCCGACCGCAGGTTGAGTTCCCGTGTTCGGGGCCGGTAACTGGTTTGGATGTTTTTAGAAATGTGAAGCTGGGTCGTAAGTGGCTTTGATGATTTGAAATCTGGAGCTCAATTTTGTGAAGCTAAGGCTTCGAGGGTAAGGTATTGTAATGTGGTAGGAAAGGGGGAAGTCGAGTAAAAATGACTCGAACTTCGATCGGGGTAGGTTTGATGATGCGGGATCTGATTTCCATGTCTGGCCCTAATGACTGGGGTGTATCCAATGGAGCTTGAATCCTCAAAATTCCAGGCTGTCTCTTAGCCTAGGTCTCGAGAAGGTCTTGAGGGTTTTAATGTGGGAAGGCTAAGTGTGGCGTTAGCTGACCAGCCTGATTGCCATCCTTCTATTTGATGGTATGGGCATCGATAATTTTTGAATTGACCGTACCTCGGTCAAGGGAGTTTAACTTGAGTTGACCGTTGACCACGACCATAGGTATTTGAATTCTTTTTTGGTTGACCTCTTAGCTCTGGTCATGGGATTTTTTTATTTTTTTTTTGGGTTGACCATGTCCCGGTCAAAGGATTGATCGTACTCTGGCCGAGGGATGCCGATAAATATTTTTTATCATGGCCAGCTCTTTTGTTTTGGCCTTTTCCTTCTTCTTTTTTTCTTGGACTTCTGGTTTTTTTTTTTGTTCGGCTTTTTTTTTCTCTTCTTTTTTTTTTGCCAGAGTAACACCTAAGGTAGGAATCCGTCGGTCTTATTGGAGGGGTGTTTATTGTGGGAAATGGGCTTGCCTCCCGTCTTGAACCCAAACTAGGAGACTACCTAGATTTGTCATGGGATTCGATACCGCTCCTGCTAAGGGTAGTTATGTGGCTTTCTATGTCAGACATGGAACATGTAAAGGAAAACACGGGTCTCAGTTCCCTGCAGTCATTATAGATGTGCCTATAAAAGTCACGTGCATGGACTCACAGTGTATGATAGTGTTTATCATGTTCTCGGAAACACATAAGGAAAGCATATATGAGAAATAGAAAAGCTGATTTTATTGAAACGTGAAAAGAGGACAGAATACAGCTGACTCTGACTCTAACTTTGAAATTGAAAGAAATAGAATATCCTAGACTCGGACTCGGACTCAGACTCAGACTTAAATCAAATATGGACTCTCAGATGATGTTGTCAATAGTCTTCAGCTTCTAAGGACTCAAGTGGATGTACAGTATAGCCTTCAGTAGAAGCTTCACCCAGATCTTCATTATGTCGAAGATCGTCTTCAATTCTAGTGCCCATTTCGGTAAGCACCGCAAAGTTTGAAATGCCGACATACCTGAGATGGATGCGGTAGGCGGGTAGGAGGTTGTTGATGAATGCCTCCACTAGTGTCTTCTTGATGGGCTTGTCTACTAGGTTAACACTCTCAGCCCGCCAACATTGAAGGTATTTGGTGAAACCATCCGTTGGATCTTGGGCCATGACTTATAAAGTCCGCATGGTAGTCTGAAGTTCAATGTTGTCAGAATAGTTTTTAGCGAACTCGGTAGCCACATTTTCCCAAGTTGGGAATCTTTTTGTATTAAGCCTATAGAACCAGGCGTTTGGGTATTTCTCGAGGGACGCACCGAACAAATTGATGAACATGTCGGCCTTGACCCCCTTGATTGCCATGAATTGTTTGAAAGCTTGGAGGTGTAATAATGGATCCTCCGTCCCTTCGAATATGGGTAACCCCTATAAGTCGAGATTCTTTGGTAGTTTCTCACTGATGGGTGTATAGTCTCGGGAGTTTTGAACGCGGATGTTGTTCCCCAGGAGGACATGGAACTGTTCCTCGAGCATACGCATCGTGCTTTTTAATTTGGCAAATGGCCCAGTATTTACCAACCCAGAATTGAGGTCTTGCCGTTCAATGATAGTCAAGCGAGCATTATTAATGGCCTCTTGATCGGCTTTTATGAACCCTAGTTGAGTCTCAACCATGGTCTGCCTACTAACCATAGTCTCCAGCAGAGCCTGCATTTTGTCAATGGTGTTCTCCATGTCCCTATTCCCGGTTGTGGGTGCTATACTCTGCGAGAATACCCACGTAATCAGAAATGCTGCTTCAGCACTCGAATACGCGAAGGCATAGAAAATAGCAGGGGAGGAAAGACAAATCCGGTTTGACTCGGGTTACACTCTCCTAAGATAAATATGTTGGGTGCGATTCTCGGAGTGACTGTGATTAATCGCTCCGTCGGAGAATAGCCCCAAAGTGGGACTAAGGACACTTACAGGACTCAGATGGTGTGACATCTAAGTGACTCGAAAGTGGGGTATGTGTGACAACACGTGTCAGACATGACCCTTAGAGCAACCGTGATTGATCGCTCTGCTGAAGGGTAGCCCCCGAGTGAGATTGAAGATTTTGCAGAGTGTCGGATGAGTGACCGTTAGATGTAAGGATCACGAACCTTTTTTTATAGGGCTATGCCTAAAAGGTTGACTTGGCCTCGAGGAAAGGCAGACGGGGTAAGGGAAGAAACTTGCGATGTAAGATCGGTAGAGTTTTGACGCTAGATACCCTAGTCTTGACCCGAATACGGATGACCCTGGGATTAGGTCAGATCCTTAAGTTAAAGGATTCTTGCATTGGGATGACTCGACTAACGGTTTCAAATATGGGCAAAATTCCCTTAGGAAAGGTCGTGGGGACCACCCTGTTAGAGGGAAAGATCGCGTGGGACTTTTTGGTTAGGGCTCGAGTGTTTAGACGAACCTTCCATTTACTAGTGTATGGCTCGTGTTGGTCAGTTATGCCTTTAGAATAAGGCGGACTTGGATGAGAAAGAAACCTGTGATGTAGGATCGACGGAGTTTCGATGCTAAAGACCTTTGATATACTATGAAAAAGAGCCGACACACGGATAGTTGTAGGTCCTATAATAACGAAGGTTTTGAAAGGGTTGACTTCCTTAAATAAGGAAGGTTTTTTTGAAAAAGGTTTGAAATCAGAGAAAATCGGAAGACAGTCCCAACTTTTGAAATCGGCAAAAATGTCGTCGGGCCCGAAGATTTTGAAAGTTCGAAAATTTTTTGAATTTTAAAAAGGGTAGCATACCGGCTAAAAATAGGTTATTTTGAGTCAAATCGTAAGTATCAATTTCGGTAGCATTCTGGATTTTTGAAAAGTTGAATATTTTTGAATTTTGAAAAATTGAATATGGAAAAATGAATTTCTAAAAATTTGAAAAATTGAAAACGGGATTCCGAAGATTTGAAAACCGAAATGGAATCCCGGAGATTTGAAAATTGAGAATGGCATCTCGAAGATTTGAAAATCGAAATTGAATTTTAAACATTCGAAAATCGAATAGGGATCGAAAATTCGAATATTGAAATGGACAGCATGCCGGTTTGAAAATAGGCTTGTTTTGAGTCAAATCTTAAGTCTAAATTTCAGCAGCTTTCCGAGTTTTAGAAAATTGAATATTTTTTAAAAGATGCATTTTTTGGAAATGACGATTTTTTAAAACGACACGGAAACCAAGTAGCACATAGTCACGCAAGCATTATAATGACGCCATGTATTCTTTACACTAAGTCTCGGTCGGTTGAAATAGGGTCTATACCGGTGCGCATGGCCTTTTCGAGAATCTGGACGGACTTCCTAAGTCGAGTTGATCTTAGAACATGCCGCGAAACACATACGAATTAGCCATGAACACCTTGACATAACCTATTTGGAATATATCACGGTATAGTGGGACGTCGGTCACCAGTACCGGCCTGGGTAAAAATGGGATTATGCATGAACCGTAAAACTAAAGCGCGTATTGTACTAATCGAACGATTTCTCCTCGAGTCTCACCCTGAAGATCCCGATGGTAAGGCATACATCAGTTTTCCCCAGCGGAGTCGCCAAATTGTGGACATGAGATAGGTCCACCCCGACGCGGCCACGCGCGGGTTTGGGGGGCAAAATGTTTCCCATGTGAGATGGTTCTCAGGTTGAAATTTAAATCGTAGTTGGAGTCGCCACCGAACTTTGCGGGAGTTCGGGCCCATTCGAACCCACTCTATATTTCTGGTGGACCGTGCACAGAGTACAGCCCACTTCTATACTAGAGCTTGTGGGGTTCGTCCCATTGCATTACGATACCGATGCCGATATTATCGGATACTGTATATCGAATGACTCTCGTGCGCCAACGGTTTCGGACATCCGGGAACCGAGGTTCTGAGTAAGAGGTGAAGGTACGTGTTGGGAAGCCCACAAAGGATACCTAACCCCGCCCGCACTTTAGCGGCCTCTACTAAGATATCGTTCGGTTTTAGAATACGCGCACTAGTAATTCGATTGAATGTTATGCAAACAACATTTTTGACTAAACATGTGAGTTTTGTTCAACAGGACGTTTAATGCATCTAAACTAACGTCGATGTTATTTTAGCATGCGAGGTTTGTTTTAGTACAACAAAACAAACAACGAAAATAAAGCCGCGAAAGTAGATTACAAATACACGGGCGGAATACAACCCGAAATTAAAATACAACAAACACGAAAATCGAAACAATTGAAATAGCAATAATGACAACAACGAATTATAACGGATGATGCAATGCATGGTTTTGAAAATTTAGGCACGTAATAGTCTTGACACGTAACGACTAAAAGTCGTGAAAAATATTTGATGATGCTTACACGATGTAGGGAACTCATATATTTTGCGTAAAGGGGCCACTCGATCGAATCACATACTAGACTCGATCGAGTGGTTCTGCTACGGACCTTCTGTCGGTTTTTTGGAGTGCCACTCGATCGAGTGGGCTATGGCCCTCGATCGAGTGCTTCCGGTACGGACTGCTGTCCGTTTCGAAAAGACGTAGATTTCGAAATTGATTTTAGTTTTAAATTGATAATTTATCAAGTCATATAGAAATATTGATGCAATTTATACTCGACTCAATTTTCGGTACTCATCATATTCGATATTTGGTTACGGACCCAATATCTAACATCTAGAGTGAAATTTGTAAAAAATCGAATTTGGTCGGACTAGAACGAGTTTCGATTCCCTCCGCGTCATAATGTCGTAATCAATCCTTTCAGACCGTGTGACAATGAATTCGGCGTCAACGGGTTCGTGGTAGTACGGTTTATCGATTAATTCTTTTAGACATGATATTCGACTACGGAATCGGTATCGCATCTTTATAATAACGTTTTTATTTGTTTGATTAGAGCGAAAGTCGATTCCCTCCGCGTCACGACATCGTTATTAACCCTTGCGGATTATGTGATGTTCGATTTGCATCAACAAGTTTCGTTCTAACCTTTTAACAAGGGGAATCGAATATGTTTAACGAGGAATATTCGCGATCCCATCACGCCCTTGAGTGTTTAGGGCGGTGCTCCTCGAGAGGGCACCACCACTGTTACAACTCATAAAGGGGTTAGAACGGTCTTATACGAGATTCGTCTTTAAACGTATTCGATTCGAGATCGTTTTATAATTCGATGTATGCGCGATGTTTTTAATAGCGACGATGAATAAATAATACTAGTAACAAAAGAATTAAAAAAAAGTAAATAAAAATACATAAAAAATGGAGAAGAGAAGAGAGAAAGAAGAAGTGTCGGGATTGAGTTTTACACCCTCAACCTACGTGCTTAATTTCTCGGAAATGGACTCGTCTAGTTGTGGCTTAGGCACGGGAGCGACGAGATAATATAGTTGAGTTATGGTGTGTATGGTTAGGGAGGGGATTTGATGAGTTTTGCTCTCGGTCATTTTACGAGTTTTGATCTCGATGTGTAATGTGTAGTGTTGATTGAATAAGGTTGAAGGTTGTAGAGTTGTTATGGGCGAAAAAGTTGTGAATGTTGAATGGGGATTCAACGAGTTGTCAAATGAGTTGAGGCTGATGGGGTATTTATAAGAAAATACCCCGGTTTAAGGTACAAAGGGATCACTCGATCGAGTGCCCGGTCTGATGCCGGTTCGTCCGGTTCGCAAGCCTACTAACCACTGGATCGAGTGGGTCAATACGGAGGGAGATATTTTAGGGAAGAAATCCTATCCCTTTTTTTAAGAGATTTGGTGGTTGGGTTTTCTTCTAGAAACGCATATAGCTGATTTTTTTGGACCAAATTCGTCTTTGACCGGGTTTTGACCCGGTCGCTAAAAGACGGTTTATCTCCGGTGTCGGTTTTGACCCAAATTAGTCTTATTTGATTGGAAACGGCCCATTGGGCCTGAATTTGAGGTCGGTTTTGTGAGATTTGTACTCCGTAAAAAGCCCAAGCCGAATAATAACGATTTTGAGCCAATATCCGAGCGCGTTAAAGCATGTTCGCGTCCGATCATCATCGGGTGTTTGTTGTAAACTGATATAGACACTTAGCAGCCAAATGCGGGTGTCTACAATGATATTCTTGCTTTTGCTTGTAACTTTAATTGTATTAGCTGGTCTTTTGTACCACGTATGTGTAATCGTGTCTCCCTTGAGTCCGCACGTGTTATGTCTTTTTCTGTAGGCAGACGAGTTTGGGAGCATTCTGGTCCGGCGAACGTGGAAGCTGTTATTTCTGCTGATTTTAATGCAATTAACTAAACCCATTTGTTGGATTTTTTTAAAAAAAAAAAATTAACGGTGTTAACTTAGAGACCCTTAACTGTAAAGTTAGATAGTTTGGATCCTTAACTGAAATAAAGAACAAATCAACAAACTTTAGACCTTTTACAATTAACTCGAGTAATATCTATAAAATATTCATTTTTCGCACCCAAGATAGCTAATAACTAAATTCGTCATTGGATAAATGTCATTTAAAATAATACCACCCAACAATAATCACAAATTCTTGTTTGTGACAGAAGTATCCGTCACAAACTACTAACGGGTCAAGTACTACACTAAAGACAAAAATAAAGTGTTGGTGGGACATAGCAGACTAAGGCCCTGTTCTTTTCGGCTGAAACAAGGCTGAGCTGAGCTGAGCTGGTCTGATAAGAGCTGAGCTGGACTGATAAGAGCTGAGCTGGTCTGATAGAAGCTGAGCTGAGCTGAGCTGAATTTATAGAAGCTGAAACTAATAATTTCTTATATAAATTATCTAATAATTTTAAGAAAAATATTGGAGTTGAGCTAAGCTGAGCTGATAAGAGCTGGACTGAGCTGATAAAAACTGAGCTTCTCTGAAACGGGTTGAAATTAAGCCGAAAAGAACAGGGCCTAATTGTCTTATTGATACATGTGGTATGTATTTGGCCCATTTTATCATTACGACGGATAGGTTCATCGCAAGAGAGACCCACTGTAAAATAATTGAGGAAATTTTTTAAGGACATTTAGGAACCCTTGACCTCCTCTAAGAGATTAATGATGAAGTTAGGGGCAATATTCCACTCACTTGAAGTTAGGGGCAATACACCCACTCACGTGATGGTGATGGGTGTGTCACCTTATTTGGGCCACAAAGTCATAGTAGTGTTAACGAGCTGAGCCAAGTCGAGTATGGGCTTGGCCTTGCTCGGCTCTTTCTCGTTAAGCAAAACTTGAACCTCAGCTGTTAACGAGCTTACCGGAGCTTGAACAGATTGAGCTCGCAAACAAACTAAAATACGAGTTTGAGCCGAGCTTGGGCCTAATTCGAGCATATATATTACTCCGTATATAATTATTAAATTTACATTTATTTTTCATCGATATGGTTTAGTAACTTGGGATATGAAAACATCCTTCCTCTTATTAGTAAGAGAATAACTCACTAAGGGTCCGTTTGATTCACACAAAGGTATGAGTTTGGAATCAGGAATCAAACCATGATGGTATGAGTTTGAAACTTGATTTTTGATTCTTGGTGTTTGGTCCATTTCTGGAATCAATTTAATCCTCTTACCTAGTGTTTGGATAAAAAAAATAACAGTGGAATCAGGAATCAATTTTTGTACGACTTTATTTTTTTGGGAAACAACTACTCCCTCCGATTCTGAATGATCTTCCCCTTTGAATAAAATATACCTCACATATATTAAACAAAGGGGAAGATCATTCAGACTCGGAGGGATTACTAATTAAAGAAACAAACTACCAATTAATTTCTTATAACTATAAAACTCAAATCAATAAAACTATTTATGATAAATCAAAAATAGAAAACATAACAAAAAATATTAGCAAGTTTATATAATTTTTTATTCACTTTGATTAAAAGAGTCAATTAATTATATTAATTGAAAATGTCATTTTCTTTATATATATATATATATATATATATATATATATATATATATATATATATATATATATATATATATATATATATATATATATATATATATATATATATATAGAGAGAGAGAGAGAGAGAGAGAGAGAGAGGAGGGCTCCGGTGAGGCAGGGCAACTCCTTACACCCATAGAGGTAGTATCTGAACCATTAGATTAAGATCTGATCTGACGATCCAGATTAAAAGACTAAAAAACACGCGCTTCTCCTCTCCACCTTCTAAAACCCTATCATTTGAACACTACTACTTTCTCTCTCTACTCTGAAAACCTCTGAAATTCTAAAAAACACGCGCTTCTCCTCTGCACCCTCAATGGCTAGTAACTCTGCATCTTCAATGGCGACTGATTCTTCATCAAAGCGTCGAAAATTAGATACAAATGAAAATCTTTCAATTTCACCTTCAATTACTTCAGATTTAGGTCAGAAAATTTCTATTTATTTTAAAATTCAATTTCAGATTTTAAGTCTGATTCTTAATTTATTTATGCCGTGATTCGTTTTTTTAATGCAGTGAATAGTCAAGAAACAACTGCAACATGTTCGATGATGGGAGATTCTAATAATTTAGGTAAAATATTTCATTAATTCATCTATTTTTCAATTTTAGTTTATATTACTTCATCAATTCAATTGCTTTAAGTTTTCATAGAAACGTATTTTATATTGTTTTGTTCATATTTAAAGCAGTTGCTGCTTTGATGTACACAATTTAATATCTGTTGTACATGTTGACAATTGTTCATAGTTAAAGCAGTTGCTACTTTGATGTACACAACTTAATATCTGTTGTACATGTCTAGAATTGTTCATAGTTAAAGCAGTTGCTTCTTTGATGTAGATAACTTAATATTTGGTGTACATGTTTAGAATTGTTCATAATTAAAGTAGTTGCTGCTTTGATGTATATAACTTAATACATGTTGTACATGTATGAAGCAGTTGCTGCTGTGATGTACATAACTTAATATCTGTTGTACATGTTGACAATTGTTCATAGTTAAAGCAGTTGCTGCTTTGATGTACACAACTTAATATTTGTTGTACATGTCTAGAACTGTTCATAGTTAAAGCAGTTGCTTCTTTGATGTACATAACTTAATTCAATCAATAATGTCAATCAATAATGTCAATCGATAATTAAAGCAGTTGCTGCTTTGGTGTATATAACTTAATATCTGTTGTACATGTTTAGAAATTGTTCATAATTTTGATGTAGAATTTAATATTATGTGTTAAATTTACATAGATACTCCTGAACCTCCTAAGCAAGATTTGAAGATACCAAGTTGTTCCAAAGATTTGAAACCTTATGTAGGTCCAATTTTTAAGAATTTGGAACAAGCATTCCTATTTTATTCCAAGTACGCAACTGCTGGTGGCTTCATTGCTAGGAAGAGCACTGGACGCACTAGTCGTGGTATTGTTAAAAAAAAGTACATTGTTTGCAATAGAGAAGGAGAATATGAACATAAGGGACAAAAGCAAAGAAGGGAGATAACAAGAATTCTTTGTATGGCCAGAATCATCTTAGAAAGAACATCTGATGGGCAATATAAAATCACAGAATTTGATGAAGGACATAACCATTTTTTGAACACACCTTCCACGATGATGCACCTTAAAAAGGCAAGGAAACACACCATTTTGCAAAAAAAGATGATCATTGACAACTCCATGGTGAACCAAGGTGCAGTTAAAATTTTCAGAATGTTCAAGCAGTTCGTAAAGGGTTATAAGTATGTAGGTGCATCAAAGGTTGATTTTAAAAATTTTGGTAGAGATATAAAGAAGTTCATCAAGGACTCTGATGCACAAATGTTCATTGAGATACTTATGAAAAAGAAAGCCCTCTGTGACTCTTTTTATTTCGACTTTGATGTTGATGATGAACAAAGAATTACTCGTTTATTTTGGGCTGACACTATAATGATAAAGAACTACATGTTATTTGGTGATATGGTGTCTTTCGATACTACATATAACATGAATAAGTACAAGATGGTCTTTGCTCCCTTCACGGGTATAGATCATCACAAGAGATGTGTCACATTTGCTGCTGGCCTTGTTGGGAGAGAGAATGGTAAGAGTTTTTCTGACTGCTATTTTTGTCATTATTTGTATTTTGAAGATAACATGTGTTGCACATAAGGAATTTTATTATACTGTCTCCTCAATGCATGTGCAGGTAACGGCTTTACTTGGTTGTTTAAAAACTTTATAAAGGCAATGGGAGGTACTTTTCCTTCCTTCATTATTACTGATCAGGATTTGGGAATCAAAGCTGGGGTGAATGAGGTTTTTGGAAGCCACACATTTCACAGATTGTGTATGTGGCACATAATGAAGGAAGTAGCAGATAAAGTGGGTTCGAAAATATGCACTGAAACAGATTTTCTTAAGGATCTAAATGCTATTGTTTGGGGTGAGGATGTGAACCCCACTCAGTTTGAACAGATGTGGCAGGATCTTATTAGTAAGTACAATCTTGAGGATAATGAGTGGCTTCAGGAGATATTTGAGATGCGAGAGAAGTGGATACCAGCTTACCACCGTGACCTGTTTCTTTCAGGGTTAATGAGGACAACTTCAAGGTCTGAGTCTGAGAATAACTTCTTCAACAACTTCACGAATCCTCATCTGACACTTGTTGAGTTTTACATGAGGTTTGACAGTGCCATTGATGCCCAAAGGTGGGAGCAGTCCAAGGTGATTGCTGACTGTAAAAGCACTTCTGCTGCTTTGATCAGTCAATTTTCTCTTGAAAAACATGCTTCTGAAATCTACACACGAACTGTCTTCTATGACTTGCAGGAAGAGTTAAAGGCATCCATGTACAATTGTGGTGTTAATGATATTATAAAGGAGGATGGTGTTGAACATATATCTATACAGGACAACATCAAAAATAGGGTATATGTAGTTGACTATACACCTGCAGAAGAGAAAATTGTCTGTGCCTGCAAGATGTTCGATCAGTGTGGACTGTTGTGTCGTCATGCTCTTTGGGTCCTGAAAGAAAGAGGTGCAAAAAGGATACCTAATTCATATCCACTTCAGCGTTGGAATAAGTTTGCAACATCGAGAGAAATGTTTGATGCAAATGGCACACTTCTTTCTGATTCTCGGTCATCTGATGGAATAAAAACAAAGATTGCAGAATTATGGACTGAAATTTTTGATTGTGTGACTGTGGTTGAGGACAAGGAAGAGAAGATGGATGAGCTCTTAGAATTAGTGAGAGCATTCAAGGAGAAGGTTGTGGAAGAAGGTACAAACATGAGAAATGACAAGAGGTCTGAGATCGAGTTTTTAATGGGTGCCACTATTCCAACTGACATTAAGATCTTGAATCCAAACCAGTCTAAAACTAAAGGCTCTGGAAGGCGACTTATTTCGTCTAAAGAAAAAGCCACGAAACAACATAAGAAGCCTCCTCGGAAGTGCAATGCTTGTGGAGAGATGGGATACCATGATTCAAGGAATTGCCCTGGCAAAGTTTAATCATCATACATTCTCTTATTTTTACTTAATTTTAATATATATTTTAAATACAATAAATTGTCCAGGAATACATAAAATACATTATACTTTTATCAAGTACACTTGATTTTCAATTGTCCAGGGATATATGAACATCTCTATTTGATTTTATATGCAGCAATTCTACTTATTTCTTCTTTTAACATACATATTTTACCATATATTGTATATGTGTGAATTTCGTACATACTTATGTAGACATTTTACATAGTTAAACAAGTATCTGTTTTGATGTACATACGTTAACATTTGATGTACATATTGATATTTTTACATAATTTAAACAGAGTCTGTTTTGATGTACATAATATAATATTTGTTGTTTTGTTGATTTTTTTTTACATATTTAAAGTAGTGACTGTTTTGATGTACATAAGTTAACATCTGTTGTACATGTCGATATTTTTGCATAGTTAAAACAGTGTCTGTTTTGATGTACATAAGTTGATATCTGTTGCACATGTTCACAAATTGTACATTGTCAAAGCAATGTCTGTTTTGATGTACGTAAGTTAACATTTAATGTACATATTGATATTTTTACATAGTTTAAACAGAGTCTAAATTGATGTACATAAGTTAACATATGTTTTACATATTGATATTTTTACATAGTTAAAACAGTGTCTAAGTTGATGTACATAAGTTGATATCTGTTGCACATGTTCACAATTTGTACATTGTCAAAGTACCGTCTGTTTTGATGTCTATAACTTGATATCTGTTGCACATGTTCAAAATCTGTAAATAGTTAAAGCACCGTCTGTTTTGATTTACATAACTTGATATCTGTAATACATGTTGATATTTTTACATATTTAAAGTAGTGTCTGTTTTGATGTACATAAGTTAACATATGTTGTACATATCGATGTTTTTACATACTTAAAAGAGTGTCTGAATTGATGTACATAAGTTGATATCTGTTGCATATGTTCACAATTTATGCATTGTCAAAGCACCGTCTGTTTTGATGTATATAACTTGATATCTGTTTCACATGTTCAAAATCTGTAAATAGTTAAAGCATCGTCTGTTTTGATGTACATAACATGATATCTGTTGTACATGTTGATATTTTTACATATTTAAAGTAGTGTCTATTTTGATGTACATAAGTAGATATCTGTTGTACATATCAATATTTTTATATACCTCAAACAGTGTCTGAATTGATGTACATAAGTTGATATCTGTTGCACATGTTCACAATTTATGCATAGTTATAACAGTATATGTTTTGATGTACGTAACATTAAATCTGTTGCACACATGTTCAATGTTGTACATGTACAGTGAAGATGCAATATACAATGTACATGGACAACTTTGTTATTATGGGAAATGATGCTTTTAACGCGTGGAGCATTTAATGACATACCTTCCCCAAAAAGTACCTTCCCCAGAACAAAGTAATTACAGTATAACGCGTGGAGCATTTCAAATTAATGACAGTTTTCACATTCACAGTAGAAAAACACATCCACACACACGCAAACACATCCATAATCCTTCCGTCCCCTACTACAACCCTACAACTATCAAAATATTATCATCTAAATTATAAATATTATATTCTACAATATTTTATAATTCAAATATTATCATCTGCAACTACTATAAAAATATTATCATAAGCATTAAAAAGTACTACTTTATTATTAAATTTAATTAATAATGAGAATTGACGATGTTCATGGAGTTATTTCGTCACGCACTATTCCAAAAAAAATGTTTAGTTGATTTGTCTTTAGTACCTCAGATGAATTGGTGTAAGTTCAAGTCCTGTGTTGATCTGTTATCAACACAGGGTTATGTGATACCGTTATAGTCCCTTGAATGGTACAAAGTCGTGAGGGTATAACGTGTCGAAACTAAAGACGACATTCTTCGGTTTCATCAAGGGTACAACTTCAAGATGTGTTGGAGAATTGGGTTTGACATCTTACCACACCCTTAAACTGATCCCTAAATGTCTTAACCAATTGACAATACTCATCAGATTTGTCATCATATTCAGCGAGAACCACGTCAATGTGTCCCATAGTGATTTACTGACGTTGTTCTCGCTGAATATGATGATAAATCTAATAAGTATCGTCATTTGGTTAAGACATTTAGGGATCAATTTAAGGGTGGTAAAATGTCAAACCCAATTCTCCAACACATCTTGGTTAACCAGAAGGAGGGTGGAGATTTATTCATGAGGAACTTCATCGTTTACATATGCTCTGTTTTTATACATGGGAGTGTTAGTTCAATTCCTAACTTAAAGATACTGATATGTGGCAGGGAAATGCAACTAAACAAATAATAAACAAGTACTTTGATGGACCTATAATGATTTTTGTTGTCATCTATCTTCAAAAGATGAAGTATAGAAACAGTGATACCGTTCGTGCGTTCCCAACTATGTTGTATTGGATGCAAAAGACAATGACAAAGAGGATATAGGAGGAAGCTAAACTCTCTGGAACATTTGGGAAGGGTTATGTGATACCGTTACAGACATATTACATTAGTTCAGTTGTACTTGTAATCTTTCGTTTTCTTTTAGGTGCTGAAAAGTGTTATGTGCAAGTAATATAGAAATATGTACAATGAACCACTTTAATATGTATCACCTAGTGACCTATATAATGTACCTTTTGTTTTTTAATTAAAAATATGACAATACATACGGAGTAATTATATAGGGTATACTCTATATAATTTATGATTTGACACTAGTAAAATATGGCCACTCAAATATGTATAACTAGTTGAGATATGTACATCTAATATGGAATTATGTATAATGATGTCCTTAGATAGATTATGTACATGTAATATTTAAATAATATAATAAAATATGTAGTGCAAATTTGTTCATCAACAGTTATTAACGTAATTCAGCAAGAAATATGATTTAATAACTGTAAGATATAGGTTATATTTACATATAAACATGTAATATTTACATATATACATTATGTGCTAATAATATGTACATCAAGAATTATTAACGCAATTCAGCAGAAAATTTGATTCAATCACTGTATGTACAGTAAAGCTAAAAATGTGTTAAATTTGATTCAATCACTGTATGTAGATGGGTTATGTACAAGTAATATAGAAATATATACAATGATTTCCTCTGTTGTACTATGTACAACTAATATTTAAATATGTACATCACCTAGTGACCTATCATAATATAGTGTATATAAGTTATCATTTGACACTAGTAAAATGATATACATAATTAATAATATAGTGTATATAACTTATCATTTGACGCTAGTAAAATGTCCACTCTAAGTATCTTCTTAATTTGAAATTAATTTGATATATAAATCAGTAATTATTATTAATGTAATTCAAAATGATTCAACCATTGTAAGATACATTGTACAGTGCAGATACATTGTACAGTGCAGATACATTGTACAGTGCAGATACAATTGTACTTGGACACGTTTGTCATTTTGGGAAAGGATGCTTTTGATATAATTTCATCCCGTTTGATATAATTTTTAAATACAACTGTATTTGGGAAAGGACACTTTTGACGAAAACACTTATATTCTTCCATATATACCTTCCCCATGTATACCTTCTTTTTTCTTTAATTAATGACTCCTCTAATATGTAAATAGTTAAAGCACCGTCTGTTTTGATGTGTACATAACTTGATATCTGTTGTACATGTTGATATTTTTATATATTTAAAGTAGTGTCTATTTTGATATACATAAGTAGATATCTGTTGTACATATTGATATTTTTACATAGTAAAAATAGTGTCTGTTTTGATGTACATAAGTTGATATCTGTTGCACATGTTCACAATTTATGCATAGTTATAACTGTATATGTTTTGATGTACGTAACATTATATCTGTTGCACACATGTTCAATGTTGTACATGTACAGTGAAGATGCAGTATACAATGTACATGGACAACTTTGTTATTATGGGAAATGATGCTTTTAACGCGTGGAGCATTTAATGACATACCTTCCCCAAAAAGTACCTTCTCCAGTACAAATTAATTACAGTATAACGCGTGGAGCATTTCAAATTAATGACAGTTTTCATATTCACAGTATAAAAACACATCCACAAACACGCAAACACCTATGCGTTGAAAAGTATTTATTATTTAATTTAATGAGAAATAAAGATGTTCATGGAGTTATTTCATCACGCACTATTCAAAAAAAAATCTTTAGTTGATTAGTCTTTAGTACCTCAGATGAATTGGTGCAAGTTCAAGTTTTGTGTTGATCTGTTATAAACACAGGGGTATGTGATACTGTTATAGTCCCTTGAATGGTACAAAGCCGTGAGGGTATAACGTGTTGAATATACCCGGGTTGAGTTCCCCGGGTGGAGATTTAATAGTCTCCCGAGAAGAAGCAAGGATAAAATCTGCCTGAATCACAAAAGGGAAGTTTGTGACCATTGAGGTGGGGAGGAAAGCGAAAACTCCAATTTAAGACGTTCCTCTTTGAAGCCTGTTTCCAAATGGGAATGCAAGCGAGATTATCCATTTTTCGACTTGATTTCTACTAGAAACTCTCCCTTCGTCATTCACAGGGAATGCCTGTCTCCACATATAATACTGGCATTTCTCGTCGGCCCTCTTTGACGTTGCGCTATCTGCGTGTACAATTTGACTTGTTTCAGCTTGTTTAGGAATAGAAGTAGCTCGGGATGAAGCGTGGACAATTCTTCCTTCACTGAATTCACCTTGTCTTCCTCGGAGTAATATGTATAACTTGTTGAGATATGTAAATCTAATATGGAGATATGTACATGTAATATTTACATATATACATTACGTACTAGAAATATGTACACAAGGAATTATTAACGCAATTCAACAGAAAATTTGACTCAATCACTGTATGTACAGCAAAGTTACAAATGTATTAATTTCGTAAAGATGGGTTATGTACAACTAATATAGAAATATATACACTAGCAAAATGATATACATAATTAATAATATAGTGAATATAACTTATCATTTGAAGCTAGTAAAATGTCCACTCTAAGTATCTTACATTGATTATGTATAGATGATATGTAAATACATAAATTTGTAATGTCAAATTTGATATATAAATCAGGAATTATTATTAATGATTCAACCATTTTAAGGATGCTTTCTTCCATATATACCTTCCTCATGTATACCTTGTTTTTCTCATTTACAGTATAAGTTACTTTGTACTGAACATAAGGAATGCATATAAGTTGATAAACGGGTGTACATAAGTTACTTTCTGAATAAACGGGAGTTCCTACCACAACCATAAGTACCTACCCCAGTTATACCTTCCCCACCTAGACTTTATGATGTCTTTAGATCATAGTGGAATATATACATTACGTACTGGAATATATACATTACGTAGTGGAATATATTGTATGTCTTTTGATGTAAAGTGTCTGATGTAAATTGGAATATAAATTTTAATTTTACAATACATAGTTAAAATAGTGTTTGTTTTGGTGTACATAAGTAGATATCTGTTGTACATATTGATATTTTTACATAGTTAAAATAGTGTCTGTTTTAATGTACATAAGTTGATATCTGTTGCACATGTTCGTAATTTATGCATAGTTATAACAGTGTATGTTTTGATGTACATAACATAATATTTGTTGCACATATGTTCAATGTTTATACTCCGTACATAGTTAAAACAATGTCTATTCAACCACCGTAAGATACAATGTACAGTGAAGCATTTAATGACATACCTTCCCCAAAAAATTACCTTCCCCAGAAAATACTTTCCCCAGTACAAATTAATGACAGTTTTCACATTGACGATATAAAAACATACAGTGGAGATACAATTGTACTTGGACACGTTTGTCATTTTGGGAAAGGATGCCCTTGACGCGTGTATATACATCAACATTTATATTCTTCCATATATACCTACACCAGTTATACCTTCCGCATGTATACCTTCTTTTTTTTCTAATTAATGACTTTTTGCCATTTACAGTATAAATTGACGAAAGCACACCCACACCCACAACCACAATACATTCCTCTTTGCATTATTTAATTAGAAATAATTATAATTATTCATCAAGTACCATGCAAATAAATTCTTTAGCTGATTTGTCTTTAGTACCTTAGATGAATTAGTGCAAGTTAATGAACACATAATTTGCACCAATTCATCGGAGGTACTAAGGAAAAATTTGCTAAAGATTTTATTTGAAATGGAGTTAGGGTATTAAATACTCACAAAGGGAGTTTAGTCTTCTATGTTTTGTTGTTTTACTGTTCATAATAGGTATAGCACTGTACAAAGTATTGATTATGGTATACTCTATTAAGTTGTAGTACATATTGAATCAAAGTAGTGTTACATAACTTACGATTTGTTGTATATAAGTTTACTGCACATATTCAAAGGTATAGCACTGTCGATTCTATATTTAAACTACTATTAATGGTGTGTTTTAAAATTGTTTTAATGTTAATGTAATTTATGTATATTAAAACAGTAAATATACTATGTACATAAAGTTATACTGTGCTTTGGTGTACATAAGTAAATGTGCGTTGTACATGATACATGTCTGAAAGCAGTGTTTCTTTTAAAGGATATATGTACATATAAAATGCTACTGTATACTTTAAGTACATATAGAGTATACCCATTCCGAAGTACAGTAATGACGACTGCAAAGTAATGATGAATTTTTCATCCTCGAGTACCACAGCCGACTTGTCATTTCAGAGTAAAGATGATTTTTGCATCTACTGACGTCAGTTGCATATACAACACTATTCAATTTTTATTGCATTTGATTGTTTATATTAAGGCAGTATATATTATTAAATCAAAAACTTTTTTATTGTACATAACATACGACATACTCCATAATTTATACTGCACATAACTTTTTTGTATTACTTGATTATATTGATTATATTTACTTGATTATATTTTGAGACATATAGACATTTTTTTATTGCACATAATTTATACGGCACATATTCATATATATATATATATATATATATATATATATATATATATATAACTGTCTCTTTAGGGTTATTAATATTATGTGTATCAAATCTTTAGATAATGACAAGCTTTGAACTACAATTCAGCCGAATACGTAACAAGTTCAAGGTGTAGCAAGGTAAGAAACACGTCAGCCCAAGTGAGCATCAATGGCCTCGAGGGTACATAAAAGAAATCAGACAAAGAAAACTAAGTACAATACATCATTAATGCACAGTTGAGTACAAATCAGATTTGTCCCCTTAGGCATGCTTCTCTTTAATTGTAATTGTCCTCACGTGTTACTTGGACTCCAAGGGTGAGAAAGACTCTCATGTGACCCTCAAAGGAGGAAATGTGCTTTTGTTGCTGCATTTATGGGCCAAGGAATTGTGCCTAATCGGACAATGTCTTTTCTCCTTGAATTTGCACACCTCAAACTTGCAACCTGTTTTGCTCCCAATTCACTTAACTTTTAACAAAGTTGTCTTAAACTTATTTATAGATAATCAGTAGTAGATTAAAAGTCCAAAAATAAAATATTTGATGGGCTGGTTGCCCTTATGCCTCTAGATTATGGGCTGGTTGCTCATTAGGTTTAACTTGTTTGAACTCCAATGGCAATATTGGAATTTCATACTGGATCATTGGGTGGATTATGTTTCTCAAAACACTTAAGGATGAAGAAGTGAGCTCAAATCTCTAGCTGAAATGAATTTGTATTACTTGATTAATTTCTTTATGTACAACATATAATACCCTATGTACACTGAAAATTACTTTATGTACACTTCGAATTCTAATATCCTATGATGGTTAAAGCAATGTCCGTTTTGATGCACATAAGTTAATATTTGTTGTACATGGTGAAATTTGTACATGGATAACTAGTTGAGATATGTACATCTCATATGGAATTATGTAAAATTGATAATCACCATTTCCATTCTTTACCACATCTACTCCTCTCTATGAACCTTAACAGATTGGGGGTATTGATCATATCGACTAATGTTTTAATGAATAGAGCATACTAATCATATCGACTGAACTGGAAGTTATTCACCAAAATTGGCATGCATACTCAGTACAGATCAGTACTACCAAGAACACATACGTCAAATCCGTAGTTAACATTCATACTATAATCAGTTCGTTCCGAAATGTAAGTGATCAATAATTGCAGTACAATACATCCAAAGTAGGATTAGAATTACAATCCGAGTTAACAGTAACTGCATATGCACAAAAATTCATATGCTTGCGAAATAACATCCATATCCTAGGGTTCCTCGATCACTTATCTAGATCATCTTTTCAAGGGTAGAAGTTTGGGTAAATTTGCCATAAGGCCTCTAGGCAGATCTCATAGTGGCAGATTTCCGTCATGTCCGCCAAATATCCACCCTCTCCCCTCAACGTCAGGGGAACCATCCTGTAGGCCGTGTGCCTGGACAGATATTGGTCATCCATCCAAGAGGCAACCCAACAGCGAGGTCCGTCATATGGATGAATCTGCATCCCCATTTCAGGTTTGCCTTTTCCGAAGTCTTCAAAGGCCCGTTGCAGCTTATACGCGTGGAGGTAGTTCTGATAACCGCTCTTGAAACAAATGACTGCAGCTCTGGTGAAGATTGGGCCATTTGGACTGGAAATCCACTTTAGCATAATCTTCTCCACCGGATAACCCAAGGCAGTTAACCTGTTCCTTAAACCAGTTAGTGATCTACTAGTATGTAAATATGTACAGTATATACTAATCTATGTACAACAAAACTACCAGTTATTTAATACAGTATGTAAATATTGTACATAATACAGTATGTATTAATCTATCCCAACAATTTATGTAACATTAAAACAGTATAGATTTATCTATTAGTTATGTACAAAAACACAATTTATCTAATAAAAGCTTTGTATATGATTTCTTATTCAATGCATGTAAGTATTTATTACACAAATTAACCTGTTCCTTAAACCAGTTAGTGATCTACTGGTAACCTTGTTATCAACCGCCTCAAATGGTAAATTTGCAATAATGCATTTAGGAGGGTACATCAGTTCTACATACATTTTTTGGGTTTTTTTTTTTAAATTTTCAAAGTTTAACTATTCTCAATCTTAACTTGAGGAGTATATATATAAATGATTGAAAGTCCACTCAACCCCCTTTGTAATTATTATATATGCAATTTTGAGATATTTATTTATTGCATCATAGACACGTTTTAATTCACCCATGAAATACCTCATTTACCAAAGTTAATAATTGTGTCTAATAGAATCCACAATTTGAATGGTTAAACCTAAATTTATGTGTGTACAGACTATTCACCTTTACTTCAATTTTAATTTATGTACTACATTTAACGCATTTTATACATTGGTAAATCACTGCCTTATACATTAATCAGTTTCTTTTGTATTTTATACATAATCTGTCTTATGTATTTTATACGGAGTACATTTTATACATTGGTCAATTCTTTGCCCTATACATTTTATACACATTTCACTCTCTTATACATTGAAATTTATGTACTACGAACCTTCTGTTTTGGTGCACATAATCTGTCTCAGAACATTAAAAAATTAAAAACTTGTGCTATAAAATCCTACATTCTCAACAAATTCTCAATTTGTCTCTCTGTTTCTCTCTTTCCCACTCTTTTTGTGTGTCTCTCTCTGTATCCCTTTTTCTCTCTTTCTTTCTCAACAAAAGATGAATATTACATGTGATGGAAAGATATACGATATTAGGCAACAACATAAACTGTGGTTTGCTTCTCAAAAGAAGGAGAAGTTGCCTTTTATATTTACCGATTCTCATGGACCTATTTCAAGTTCAGATGTTGAATCACTTGAAAAGGTTTTTGGAAATGAAAATATAATGGAAATAATTTTCAGAAGGTTCAACCCTACTTTTAGAAAGCAAGAGTTTGCAAAATTGACTCTTGTTTGCAAGAGGTGGGCTCAAATACTTTTGGCACATCCTCATTCTCTTCTCTTAGAAATGGAGTACAATATGAGTGTGCATGCAAGCATTAAGAATGGATTACTTTCTCTTCATAGGAATGGTGTCTTGTTGTTAAAGGAATGCAGATGCTATCTGACTAAAGATCTGCTTTGTAGAGATATGCTACACTATATGCAACTTCGACTTGCATCTCCAGAAGATGTAGTTCATCTTAATGGTTCTTCTCCTGAAGATTTTCGTCGATCATCTACCTTTGCTGAATATCTGTTTGAGCCAACAAATTTTTATCCAGATGTATAAGTGTATTTTGTTTTTTCCTTATATATGTAATGTTTGAACTATATGAAAGATGAATCTCAAGTTAATTTGAAATTATGTAAACTTGTTATAAAATTATTTACTTATCACGCGTTTTTATATGTATTTGTACATAAGGCTATGTTTGACGGATTATGAGTGCTTCAGTAAACATAAATCTAATTAGAATAACTTATGATTTCGTTCCAGTAATATGTAAGTAGATGAGTTATGTACAACAATTATAGAAATATGTACACCATGTTCATGGTTATTACTATGACTAATATGTAAAGCTGATGTGTAAGTATGTACATTATGTATTGATCTATATACTATGCAGAAACTACCCATATAAGAATAAATAAGGTTGAGGGTTTCATGACCCGTTTACCAATGACACAAACACAAACAGGATACAACCCGATCTGTTTGCTGGGTCTAAATGCATGTAAAAGTTTATTACACATATAGTGTATATAATAGATATGATATACATAGTTTATATAAATGACATACTTTATATACATAGTGTATATAATTGTGTTCAACTGAGTAACATATTATATGTGTATATAATTGTGTTCAACTGTCCCATAAATGTAATTAGAACAACTTATGATTTGATTCCAGTAATATGTAACTAGATAAGTTATGTACAACAATTATAGAAATATGTACAACCTTGTTCTTGGTTATTACTATGACTAATATGTACAGTTCATATTTAAATATGTACATTATGTATTGATGACTAATATGTACTTGTTTCAATATGTACATTATTTTTAATATAACCGTATAAAAGCTTTTTATATATATACAACCGTGCCTGTTTCGATGTACATAAGTTACTATATGTTGCACATGTTGAAATTTGTACATGGTTATAGAAATGTTTGCTTTGATGTACATATGTACATTATGTATTGACAAAATTACCCGTATAAAAGCTTTTTGTATGATTTCTTAATCAATGCATGGAAGTGTTTATTACACATACAGTGTATATAATAGATACGTAGGATATACATAGTTTAAAATACAGTGTATAAAATATTAACGTTAATAATAATAATAATAATAATAATAATAATAATAATAATAATAATAATAATAATAATAATAATAATAATAATAATAATAATAATAATAATAATAATAATAATAATAATAATAATAATAATAAAGTAGTACTCGGTATTAGACACATTATTTTGAAATATAGTAATTGCTCATCATATAACATAATATCTGTTGCATAGTTTAAACATGATCTGTTTTGATGTACATAACATAATATCTGTTGTATTTGTCAATTTTTTACATACTTAAAGTAGTGACTGTTTTGATGTACATAAGCTAACATCTGTTGTACATGTCGACATTTTACATAGTTAAAACAGTGTCTGAATTGATGTACATAAGTTAACATATATTGTACATATCGATATTTTTACATAGTTAAAACAGTGTCTGAATTGATGTATATAAGTTGATATCTGTTGCACATGTTCACAATTTGTACATTGTCAAAGCACCGTCTGTTTAACGGATTATGAGTGCTTCAGTAAAATTAACTAATCTAATGAATATAAAATATGATGATACATAATCTTCATATGTACATGTGTATTTATATAGAAAAAACGTTTCATATCTTCTTAGGATTTAAAATATTAACATTAATAATTAATAATAATAATAATAATAAAGTACTCCGTATTAGACACATTATTTTGAAATATAGTAGTACTTAGTATTCCACTACCCTAGGACGTATTTATGACGTATTAAGACTTTTTGAAAATGACGTATTATTAAGAGGTTGGAAATAACTATTGAGAATTCCTATAATTACTTCAACAGTCATTTGACAACTATTGCATAATTTGAACTATTTCACTTCAATTACTGAGAATTCCTATAATCACTTCAACTATTTCAAAAAGAGCATCACTTCACAACAATTTATATCGATCAATCATCAATTTTTGAAGTACTGTGATTTATATCGATCATCTTCAACGATTCTTTGGTGAGTGATATGTTCTTGATTCTTTGCATGCCATAACTACTGATTTTTCGAACGATTTTGTGAAATTTACAGTAAAGTAAAATTACAATCTTTTATTCTTTGGAGATTAGGTTTTTTATTCGCGTTATTTATAAAGTACATATGCTGTTTTGTGTGTTATATTTTTCATTTTTAGAGTGATTTTGTTGAAATTTAGGGTTAAGTAATTCACGAGACAAGATGAAATCTAATCAGGAGAAGACTGCACCAAAGAGGAAAACTGATAAAAAGGAGAAAGGTACAATTTAAATTATGTATAATTTAAGGTATTTGTGTACAATTTAAATTATGTACAATGAAATTATACTGATTTTGTGTTCTTTATTCGTAGCTGAATGTAAAAGGAGGCGAACTGAAGAAAAGGATACAGATTCTGATAATTATGAAGAAACATCAGACAAACAATTATGTTTGATAACAAACGCAGATAAAGGTATATTCATTAAATAGACTACTATGTTTCAAAATTGTTTGAAAAGAACTTTTTTTTATTTAGTATATCTTTAAAAATTTACATACAATTTGTATTTGAAGTTATGTGCATTGTGTAATGCGTTATGAACATACAATTTAAAGGTATTGCTCCTAAAACTACAAAGACTAGGAGGAAGAGAGTTCCACATGCAACGAACGAACTGCCATCATTGAAGACACGCATGTCCCCTGATGGTTTGGTTAAATTTCTAAATGATTTGTCAGATAAACAGATTTCAGATATTAAAGAATTAGGGTTTGGGGATTTAATTGATCTAAAAGTAAAAGAAGTCCCGTGCAAGCTTGCTCATTGGCTTGTTACAAATTTCATTCCTGATTCGGCCACATTTAAATATAATAAATTTTATGTGACAAATCTTGATGTACATATTGCAACTGGGTTTCCTATGGGACCAAACAAGATTGTCCTTGCATCGTATGATGACCAAGACATGGAATACAGAAAACTTCTTAATGAATGTAAGAATCAATTTGAAGGGTCAAAGGTTACGGCCCCTGCATTGAAATCCATCCTTAGTAATCAAAAGGACGGAGGTGATCTATTCAAAAGGAACTTTATAGTTTATATCTGTTCTTATTTTATACAAGGTACCAGTTCTGCAACTCCAGATTTTAGGATATTGAAGTCTTTAGTTGACTTGTCATTGGTACCTACATATAATTAGTGCGAATTTTGCCTTAATGCCTTCATTGAGGCTGTTGATTTATGGAAGATGAATACAGCAGAGAAGGAGAAGTTTTTTGATGGACCTATAATGGTCTTTGTGTTCATATATTTGCAAAGAATGTGTTACAGAAACAGCACACCAGTTCGCTCTTTCCCAACAATGTTGTTCTGGACACAAGAGTCCATTTCAAAGAGAATAATGAACGAAGCAAAAAAATCGGGTACGTTTGGTAATGGTCTGGTTATCCCATTAGAGTCCCTTGATTGGTACAAGGGGGAGGAAGTAAAGAAAAGTATGAACAAAGAGGGAAAGGAAGAAGGAGATTGGTTACAAAGTTTAATGCTGAAATCTGTTGAATTCACAAAAAATTTCAAGGGGTTCAAAGATGTTGTAAATGATGCAAAGTTTGCCTCCCCTCAATGCAAACCAATAACAAAATTGAAAATGTTGACCAGTGATTTTGTTGCAAAACTTGTAACAATAACAAAAGATGAAGAATTTGGTAAGGATTTTTCTTCAATTGGTTTTATCCCCATTCATTTGTTATAATATGTTGAATATAGCACTTATGTTTCATCTTTTGCTTCAAAATAGGTGAGGAGGAAGAAAATGAAAAGAATCCACAAATA
The DNA here is from genome assembly GCA_958450325.1 of Agrostemma githago. Classification (NCBI taxonomy): domain Eukaryota; kingdom Viridiplantae; phylum Streptophyta; class Magnoliopsida; order Caryophyllales; family Caryophyllaceae; genus Agrostemma; species Agrostemma githago. The sequence continues at coordinate 51,656,670 of OY288256.1, forward strand.
CTGGATATGATACATAAGATGGCAAAAGATCTTACTTCTTTGAAAAAGACTGATCTTGAAAAAGAGAAGATAGATGAAATGAATATTGTACTACTTCTGAAAAATGTTGATACTGCAGAAGACATCAATATTCATGATGATCCTATTTCTAGTCCTGTCAAGAATGACAGTGAAGATGTGTTGAATGTTGATACTGCAGAAGACATCAATATTCATGATGATCCTATTTCTAGTCCTGTCAAGAATGACAGTGAAGATGTGTTGAATGTTGATACTGCAGAAGACATTAATATTCATGATAATCCTATTTCTAGTCCTGTCAAGAATGACAGTGAAGATGTGTTCAATGCGGAAACTGTGCAAAATGTTGATGCTGAAGAAGACATGAACTTAGATACTCCTATTTCTAGTCCTGTCAAGAATGACAGTGAAATTATTTCCGAGGAAAATGAAGATGTGTTCGATGCGGACACTGTGGAAAATGTTGATGCTGCAGAAGACATCTGTACAGATGCTCCTATTTCTACTCCTATCAAGAATGACAGTCAAATTATTTCTGTAGAAGACAAAGATTTTTTGAATGCACATACTGTGGAAAGTGTTGATGTGGATTTGGAAACTTCTGTTGATGATGTTGTAAATGTGGATTTGGAATCTCTTACAAATCAAAACAAGGAAATTGATACACTTGAAAAAAAAAAGATTGAAGCACAGTAAAATGGAAAACAAGGAAATGTAGCGGTTTTCAAATCATCTTTTATTAATACAAACATCAGCTGTTTGACCTCTCTCAAAGCTGAGCAGATATATGTGTCAGACTATATATTTGCACCAGAAAAGTCTTTGCAGTAAGTCTCATTAATCTTTTAAACAAGTTTCATATCAGTTCCTGTTTTGATGTACATAAGTTGATATCTGTTGCACATGTTCACAATTTGTACATTGTCAAAGCACCGTCTGTTTTGATGTACATAACTCGATATCAAGTTGTGCATGGTTATAGCAGTGCCTGTTTTGATGTACATAAGTTAATATATTTTGTACATAAGATTCGTACCAGGTATAGCAAAACTAGTACACTAAATAATTTAATTTTTCAGGGATATTCTGTTTAAGTTTGGAAACATTGAGCTTTCAAGGGGGGACCTGTCGATGATGGCAACCTGTGATACCCGAATCAATGTGTTAATTTTAAATTTGTGGTCCCTATTGATGAATGATTTGGAAAAGCTATCACCGACATCATCTATAAAACGTGTGTATATGTCTCCTTTTGAAGAATATGGGGTAATGTTATGTATTCCATTCACATATGATAAAAACTTTTTTCACTCATGATTCTCTTCTAAACAATCACTACAATGTTTCAGGTTCCCACAAGTGAAATGGATGTTAATGATGTACAACTGGTAATCAAAAAGATATTCTTTATAACTCTTATTTATTTATTTATTTAATCATTGTGAGAACTAATATTGTGATTTTTTTCAAGGCACTTTTCTGCTATAGATATTCAGCAGGTTATGTTGTTTACTGTGCAAACTCAATCTCGAAGAAATTTGAGATGATTCATTTTGGGTTTCATGAAGGAATTAACACCAAAGATTATGGTCTTGAAGCTAAAATGTTTTATGTGAGCATACTCTAGGCATTAACATTACACATTCTATGTTTGTGTTTTTTTGTTCTTTAAAATTTTAGGCATTTATATATAAGTCTGTGCTCTTTTGTACATTAAAATTTATGTTATCTGGCCTGAATAAGTGGTTTATATTTTCAGAATGGTTATTTGAAGGAAAAATTCAAACATACAGTCGAATGGGTGAATGAGTTTGATACCTATGAGTTGATCGAATATATTCCAGATTTCTCTAAATAAAGATTTGGAAAGTAACAATGGCATTCTTTCAATGAGAACCATTGAAACATACAAAGGCAATAAAGACAATTATGCCGATGAGTTCAAACAACTAAGTTAAAAATCACAACACATTTATCACTGATACTAATCTATATCTTATTATTTTCCAATATACTAATGTTATCATGTGTAATGATTATGTATATGTGCAGTCCACCATTTCATACGATGATTACGTAAACATGATGACGGTGTCGTATTGCCACAAAATACTAACTTCAGACAGGAATGAGCTGAAGAATTCTGTGTTGAAGGAGGCAAAAAAAATGTTGTATGTATCTGATAACTTACTGTTGATAAGTCATAATTTGACATACATAATTTATTATATATTGTTTCGATTACAAAGTCATATTCTGTTCTATGACTTTTATCAAGTGAAAAATTTAACAACAAAAAAATACAGCGATGCTCATATAGTACAAAATTTCTTGAAAAAAGTAACGAAAAAGAATTTTGCTGGAGAGGGATTAGAGGACAAGCAAAAAGAATACGATGCCATGCTACGATCGTATAATAGGTAATACATTCTACCCTTTCCATTGTTTTTGAAATCATTCATCATAATTAATTAATTTTAAGATTATTACTCCCACGTTATGTGTTATTTTACAGTGAAATCGTTATACAAACTGAATGGATGTTTTTAAGCCGCGTAGATATGCAAGCATTGTTATTTACAGATGAGGAATTATTCGATATGGTAAGAAAATGTCTAACAAGTTTTAATCTTATAAATTCAAATGCTTCTAAATAAATCTAACAAGTTCCATTTTAATAGACGATAGATTTGTATGGAATTTATATCATATTAGGAAGGAAGGATGTCGTATTCTTTCCAACAAAGGCAGGGGTAAGTATATCAAATTGGTGTACTTATTTTCGGTATGTAAGGTTACAGTTGTTTATTTGATGCTTATCTTTTGTTTCAGGAATTAGACCCAAAGGAAACTCGTTCTCTTGATACTCCGTACTGTACTGTATCATACATGCCTCGTGATACGAAATCTATGAGAAAGGTACACCCAATGATTATAGTATTAAAAGTTGACGATAATTAACTATAAAAAAACTCTGTTTATGACTGTGAAATGTGTAAATTTTCAGATCTTTGTGTCAATTCACACCGAAGATCCGGATCATTGGATTTTACTTGTCTGTGATCTAGAAGAGAAAAGGAATTATGTCCTTGATTCATGCAAGACGAATTATTACATGAAAAGGAAAAAGCAAGTTGAAAAAGTAGTGTATAATGCTTCAAACATTTTACAAAACTACCCTGGCTATGAACAAATTTCCAAAGAAATGGGAAAATTTCAAGTGGAATCGGTTAGAAATGCAGCGAAGCAAGACAATAAATTTGATTGTGGTGTCTTTGTTATGAAATGGATAAAGGCATTGCATGACAAGAAGAAATGGAAAGATCAATCATACTTTAGAAATATCAAAGAATTTAGGCACCAAACATGCTTGGATCTTTTGAAGTGGGAAAAGAACTATTTGACAAATTTCAGTGTTAAAGAAAAATATGAGATCTTATTTTAATTGTATGTAGAATTTGTAATATTACTGTAATAGATGATCTATTAATATGAAAATGGCAATCAATGGATTATTTGTTTATCATTGGATATGTTATGTACGCATCAAAATATAAATATGTACAAGGAAAATCTCTAAGATAACCTTGGACGAAATATGTGTTGTAGATAGTAAACTTCACACAAGAAGCATAAAAAACGTTGTTTGGTGAGAAGGAGTGTTTACCGGTAAAGTTGATCTCTGCCTTATTTTGTGCATAATAAATCTAGTTTGAAGATCATCAAGGCAGCCAATTATGTTGAACTGATCCCTATGTATGCTAAAGTTTATGTTATGTACATTTAAAATACTTGTATTATGTTGAACTGACAAAGTACATTTAACGTATTATGTATGCAGTATGGTTAAAATAGTCATGTCTTATGTTTTTGTATAATGTTGAAATAAGCTTGATATTTGGCTTTTTTTTTTTTTTTTTGAAGGATGATATTTGCCTTTATTTTGTACTTCATAAATCTAGTTTAAAGATTATCAAGCCATTCAATTGTGTTCAACTATCGCTATGTACACTACAATCTACGTTAAGTACACTTAAAGTAGTGATGTTTTAATATAAACTTATGTACAACATATAATATTTTATATACTTAGAATTTGATATGTAAATAATTAATTTATGTTCGCTAAATTCTATATTATGTACACTAAAAGTATTTATCTCTTATGTTTTCCAGTACACTTATGTACAAAATATAATATCTTATATACTTAGAACCTGTCTTATTTTCAATGAACATAACAGCATTATAAATCGAATACTCGAACATAGTACTCCATATCTTAACAGGAGCCCGTTTATTATTTAATTAAAACCCAAAAAAGAATACTCAAAATTGGTATCTGATCTACTTCATAGCCACAAAAGTAAAAGAAAAATAGAAAGCGATCTCTTAAGATCTTCCCCGGATTATCTTCAACAATTCAGTACTGTAAGTTTATTCTAGCTTATCTTTTCCGATTACCTTCGACATTGTGGTACTGTGTGTTATATTGTTGTTTTTTGAAACGATTTTTTGAAGATTGGTATAAAATAATAGTTAGTCAAGATTATGTATGCAATTACTTCCGATCTAGGTTTAAATACGGTTTTACTGCGTTCTTGTGGATTCAAGTATCGATGATTATTCAACTTATGCAAATTAGGTACTCAGTTATCTCTGTTCTTATTTTTATTTGACGTTAATTAGGTTAACAAAAAAGATGAAAACAAATCGGGAGAAAAGCGGAACAAAGAGGGAAGCTGCTCATAAGATCGAAGGTATATAAACTTATACAGTACTCCGTATTAAACCCCATACTCTCAATGTAAATGATGCATATTGATTTTTCGTTAATTATGTATAGTTGCATGTAAAAAGAGACGGGTAGAAGTAAACGATGATTCTAAGGATGATTCTAAGGATGCTCCTGATGATTCTAAGAATGATTCTAAGGATAATTCTGATGATTCTAAGGATTGTAGTTTTCAAACACCGAAATCACAATTACACTTACTCTCAGATGCGATTGTAGGTATGTACATTAGTTGTTTTAATTATCTGTTCTTAGAACTTGAACTTGTTACATATGCCCTCTATACATATCATTTAAATCTGTTTTGCTCACTCAAATTTACAGCTGTCATTAATAAGCCTACAAAACCTACAAAAAATAGAAGGAAGAGGGTTCTATATGCAGTGAATGAACTCCCATCACTGACCACAAGGATGTCCCTTGAAAGTTTGTTTAAATTTGTAAGAAATCTATCAGAGAAGCAAATTGAAGATATTAAGGAATTGGGGTTCGGGGATATAATTTTTCTAAATGTAAGAGAAGTCCCAGCCAAACTTGGTCATTGGCTTGTTTCCAATTTTGACCCTGATTCATCATCACATAAAGGTCAGACACTTCAAGTTACGAATTTGGATGTACACATAGCAACCGGGCTTCCTATGGGATCAAATGATATTGTATTAGCATCCTATGATGACAAGGATGTTGAATATAATCAATTAGTTGATGAGTTCAAGGAACAGTTTAAAGGTTCCAAGATAACAAACAATGTGTTACAATACGTGCTAACAACACAGACGAATGGGGGGATCAATTCAAGAGGAACTTCATTGCTTATCTTTGCTCTATTTTTATAGCGGGTAGTTGTTCTGTAACCCCAAGCTTAAAGATATTGAAGTCTTTAGTCGACTTGTCATTGGTACCTACCTTTAATTGGTGCAAATTTTGCCTCGATGCTTTCATTGAGGCCGTTGATTTGTGGAAGATGAACACAGCAGAGAGAAACAAGTGCTTTGGTGGACCTATAATGGTCTTTGTGTTCATATATCTGCAAAGAATGTGTTACAGAAACAGCAAACCTGTTCGTTCTTTCCCGACAATGTTGTTCTGGACACAAGAGTCCATTTCAAAGAGAATAATGGAAGAAGCAAAGAAATCGGGTACATTTGGTAATGGTCTGGTTATCCCATTACAACCGGTCGATTGGTACAAGGTGGATAACTCTAAAATCTGTACTGCAAATGTGTCTTCTGTAATGGAAAAATAGAAACTAGTGAAAGTGGAGGAGGAAATAAAAGATGAGAATGATGAGCCAAAGGAAGCAATACACTGGGTGCAAAATTTAATCAACAAATCTTCTCAGTTCTCAAAGTCTTTCAAGGGGTTGAAAGATGCGATAAAAGTTGCAAAAGTTGCCTCCCCCCAATGCAAACCACTACTAGACATCGAAAATTTGGCAAATGAATTTATAAACAAACTTGCAGAAACGAGAAGAGAACAGCCGTCAAAAGAGAATGGTAATATTTTTTTTTGTAATTAATTTTCTATCTGTTGCACATGTTTGAATATGTACATGTTTTGACGTACGTAAGTTGATATCTGTTGCATAAGTTACTATGTGTTGCACATTTTGGAATTTATACATGGTTAAAACAGTGTCTGTTCTGACGTATATAAGTTACTATTTGTTGCACATATTGAAATTTGTACATGGTTAAAACAGTGTCTGTTTTGATGTAGATAAGTTACTATGTGTTGCACATATTGAAATTTATACATGGTTAAAAAAGTGTCTGTTTTGATGTACATAAGTTACTATGTGTTGTATAATTATAACTTATATACAGTATTTATTTTTCATCTTTTACTGCTTAGAATCTGGAGATAAATGGAAGGATGTTACTAATATTGCATCACAAGTTGTCAATGATGACAACACAAAAGAAGAAGGCAAAATACCTTCTACTTGTCAAAAGGACTTCCCTACCTTCTCAGATACAGACTTTCGTCTAGAAGAACTGACTCCACACGTATTAGAGATTTTAGATCAGATAGTAGAAGAAGCTGTTTCTGCCAAAAAGAATGAGGTACCAAAGATGAAGAAGAAGAAGAAGGAGAAAGACCCAATGATGCCCAGATACAGTTTGTTGAACTCAGATGAGAGCTATCAACTCAGTCAAGATATTAACCTTGACATGTATTCTGACCCTCAAGTTACACCTCAGATAAATGAAGATGTGGAAAATGTGGATAAAGAAAAAACTCCTATCATAAATGAACAAGTGTTCAATTACAAGAGTGTGCCAATTGTGGATATGAAGAATGTAGATGTGGAAGATACTACTGAACAAATGTTCAATAAAAAGATTGTGGAGTTTGTGGAGAACATGGAATCTACTCCTGCACATGCAGTAGAAAAAGTTAACTTAGAAACTCCTTGTGCTTTGAAAAATGTCATTCGAAAGAGCCCAGATATTATTGAAAACTTGGTCACTCCAAAAATAGTGAGGAATGCATGTCAGCAAGATGATGAAATGAATGAAAAAGAAATTGAAGTACAATACAAGAGGAAACAAGCAATAGCAGCTATTTTCAAGTCTCCTTTCATACAAAGGAACATCAGCTTTTTAAGCAATCTGAGTGTCGAGGAGAAATATGTGACAGACTATGCATTTACATTAGATATGTGTCCAAGGTAAACAACTAATTTACATAGCTAAAGCACTGTCTGTTTTGATGTACGAAAGATACTATGTGATGCACATGTGTGAAATTTGCACATTATTAGACCAGCGTCTGTTTTGATGTAGATAAGTTACAACTTATTGTATATAACTCATACAACAGATGTACATAAGTAAAGCACTGTTAAAATATGTTTAAATGCTAATAGTTTGAAAGTCATAGTTAAAATTGTTTCATATGAGTGATTGCTATACCAAAACTAATACACTAAATACTTTTTTATTTTACAGTGAACCTCTCTTTAAGTTTGATACCATTCAGATTTCAAGAAGGCAGATGTTGATGATGTCACAGTCTGAAACTAAACTTGAGGAACCAATTTTAAGTCTTTGGGGATTATTGATGAATGATTTGGAAAAGCTATCATCTCCATCATCCGTAAAGCGTGTTTATATGTCTCCATTTGATAAATATGTGGTAATGTTATATATTTCATCAACAATGTCAACAGTGTAAATATATTTTTGATCATGAATCTCTTCTAAACACTTCTTTAATATTTCAGATTCCTACAAGTGAAATGCAGTTGGATGATGTGCAATTGGTAAACAAATAATTACTCCTTATAACCTTCATTCATTCATTCATTCATTCATTCATTATGTAAACTAATAGTGCAATCTTCTTCAAGGTCTTTTTATGGACAACAGAATTACCATCTATTGTTATTTACTGTTTAAATTCAATGACAAATTCATTTGAAGTAATTCACTTTGGGTATCCAGAAGAATGTGACAGCCAACTAGACAGTTCTGAAGCTAAAGATAAATATGTGACGACACTGATGTATTGTTTTTACTTTTTTGTACATTGAAATTTATGTCATTGATAAGTGTGGTTTGTAGTGCCTATTTCGTAGTGTTTTGGTCCCATTTTCCTTGTGGAATTGCTCCTTGGGAGCGGTTTATGGGCTTCTTATATTTCCTTTAGTTTGTTTCAGGTTCCCGAGACCGATTTGGAAGAGTTAGAGTGATTCCGACTCGATACATACACATTTTGGAGCCAACGGAGTAAAGGAACGATGACTCGATGCCTTGGAATCGACCCCGAGACCTTGGGACCCAATCCCGAGCCTCCGAGACCCGATCCCGAGTCCCGAGCCTCCGAGACCCGATCCCGAGTCCCGAGAATCGATGAGAAACCCATGAGAAGCAAGGAGGGACCGAAAGAAGCTTAAAGGAGGCCTACAAGGCTCAACCGGTTCCGGTTGAGGTGCACAAAAGAGAGGTGTTCTGTGAAGGGTCCATCCCGAACGGGATGAGCCCAATTCAGGCCGCACTTCTTTCTTTCTTCTCCTTTCCACTTGTAACCCTATATATACTCTTCCCTTGTTTTGTTAATGGGAGGCACTTCATTAGAAATAAAACCCTAGACTACTTTAGGTTAGATTAGTATAGATTAGTCGGTAATTAGTAGTTAATCCTAGTTTAGCTCTTGTATTAAGGGAATTCTTCAAGATCCATTCAAGATTGACAACCTTGGATGTTTGTTTTGGGTTTTCTTCATTAATGCAAGTTTTGTTCTTTCTTCTCCTCTAGTTTGGTATAATCCTCTTCCTTTTTCTCTTTATCTTGTTTATGTTATTCAAGTTTGAATCTTTAGTTCTTGATTGTTGTTTTGTTCTTCATATTTGTTAGTTTCATTATGTATGTTTGGATTCTTGTGTTGATTCCTTTTGTTCTTGCTAGTATTAGTTTGATTATGTTAGAGTAGTGTTCTTGCTAGGGTTAGTAGGGTGATTAGGGTGTTAATTGGGTGATTAAGGGATTGTTGGAGATGTTGGTGGAAGATTTGGGTTTCCTCTTGGTTTGGTGCACATCACATGTTTGTTGAAATGCTTGATTGACTAGTATGTGCATATGCTTGTTCTTCTTGCCTTTCTCTTGTGGGTGATGGTTTGTTTGTGGGTTCGGTTCCCTTACTAAGTTGCGAGAGCCCGGTGAGGACGAACCCTAGGTCGGTCTAAGTAGCGAGAGCCCGGATGCGACCTAGGCCACCATAGCGCGCTAGAACCCAGTTTGTCGTGTGTGTCGCCGAGATGGGTTATAGGATGAACCTCTAGGTAGGTCTAAGTTGCGAGAGCCCGGACCAACCTAGATCACCCTACTACCTCCTTCGCTTTAGTTCTCCCTCGACCATTCCGTTACCCCTTTGACCCTGACCTAATCCTAGCCCATTTTCCTTGTTTGCTTTCTCCTTAGCCTTAGTCATAGTCTTAGCCTTTTCCCTTCTTATCATTTTAGTTTAGCTCGTTGACTTAGTCTAGTATTTGGGCCGACCTAGTCTAGGCTATACATTACCGTCCCCGTGGATTCGACCCGACTTACCCTATCTACCTTAGTTAGGTTTAGCCGGTTATATTATTGACGGTTGGGACGTGACGAATCCCTTACCATCAATTTGGCACCGTTGTCGGGGACGGTGCTAGTTTAGACTTTGTTTTCCTATTTGCTTGACTTTGTCTTTGTGTTTGTGTTTTTCTTTTTTCTTTTTGTTACTTTGCTTCTTGTGTGTGTGTAGTTTATTTCTCTCTTGTCTAGTGCCCAAAAAGCACTAGACTTCTCACGTTTGTTCTTAGTCTACAGTTTGTGCTTAGAGGTGGTGACTATCTTCTTCTTGCAACATAAAGCCGCTTAAACGGACGGTTGCTAGAATGAGTGGTTTCCAACCGGGTATGAGCTACGATTTTCGAGCGAGCATGGGGTTTGATCTAAACTCCCCACACATGGAAGCCGATATGAGCTACTCCTCTTCTTCTTTGAACCAAGGGTATGACATGACTTCCCCCTACCACTATCAAGCTTCTCGGGGTAACTCTAGTGGGTATGAACTTCAAGGTTATGAAAACGGCTACCAATAAGTGAATGACTATCAATCCTACGACCATGGTGGCTATTACTCGAGCTATGATTGTGAACCCACCATGTTCAATCAAGATTCACCATATGGAAGCCAATACCCCCAAAACCCACCATATTACCCTCCACCCCAACCACAATATGAACCCCATGACCCACAATACTACCAATCACCCCAACCTTGCTACCAGCAATATGATGCCCCACCCCTTGGGCATTATCAAGATTTTCAAGGAGCTTTAAAAGACCCCAATGATCACCAATTACCCGACACGGAGGTGTTTCATTCTATGCTTCAAATGCAAAGGAGCATCCAAGAAACGGCCATTCAATTGCGAAAAGAACAAGAGGAATTAATGGCCCAAATTCGAAGGGGAAACGAGGCGAGGAATGCTCAATTAAATGCATTATCGGTTCAAACCGCAATGTTTTTATCCCGAGCATCACATTTATATGAAGGGTGCCCACTTGAGAAAGAGGAGCATCCTAACCATGAAGCCGCCAATGTAGTTCCCTTTGATAGAGAAGTTTGCTTTGAAGAACCTCAATCGTCTACCCAAAAAGAGACGAATGAGGAGATAACCCTTGGTGAAGGCAACATTAGTGAGGAATTGGAGGAGGATGGTGAGTTGGATGGGTTGGTGGAATTTGTGAGGATGTTGGGTGAAATTGTTAGCCTCGAGTTGCCCTTGTGCGATAATTTGGACAAGCATCAAGAGCCCCTTGCTAGTACACCGAGAGATGGTTTGGAAGAGATTGAAACCGCCGGTAGAAGTTTCGATCCTCTTCTCCAAGATGATGTGGGGCCGAGTGATGAAGATGGGGAACCACAACTTGAGGAAAGTGTGGGGGTGTGCATTGAGGAGATGAGGCCAAAGCCGCTTTTTGTGCCTTATTTCTTGGAGATGAAGATTGCTTGTTGATGGGAGGGATTTGTCGTGGAATCCCAACCGTCAATAAAATAACCGGCTATTTCTACGGTAGATAGGGCAAGTCGGGTCGAATCCACGGGGACGGTAAGAGGCGTCTAGACTAGGTCGGCCCAAATACTAGACTAAGTCAACGAGCTAAACTAGAAAATGAGAAGGGAGGAGACTAAACTAAGACTAAGAAGAACAACTAAGGAAAACGGGCTAGGATTAGGTCGGGGTCAAAGGGGTAACGGAATGGTCAAGGGAGGACTAGAGTGAAGGAGGTAGTAGGGTGATCTAGGTTGGTCCGGGCTCTCGCATCTTAGACTCACCTAGAGGTTCCACCTAAAACCCATCTCGGCGATACACAACACAAACGGGGTTCTAGCATGCTATAGGCCTAGGTCGCATCCGGGCTCTCGCAACTTAGACCGGCCTAGGGGTCGTCCTCACCGGGCTCTCGCAACTTAATGAGGGGACCGAACCCACAAACAAACTAACACCCACGAAAGAAGGGCAAGAAAACAAGCATTCGTACATACTTAGTCATTCAAGCAATTCCACAAACATGTGATGTGCATCAAACAAGAGGAAACCCAAATCTTCCACCAACAACTCTAACCAACCCCTAATCACCCAATTAACACCCTAATCACCTTACTAACCCTAGCAAGAACACTACTCTAACATGATCATACTAAAACTAACAAGAACAAGATGATTCAACATGAGAAAACAAAACTAACATAAACAAACTAGTGAAATTGATAAACAACAATCAAAGATGCAAACTTGGATGATTAAACATGATAAAGAGTAAAAAGAAAGAGAAGATTGTACCAAACTAGTGAAGAAGAAAGATTGAAACTTGCATTCATGAGAAAAACCCAAAACAAACCACCAAGGTTGTCAATCTTGGATGGATCTTGAAGAATTCCCTTAATACAAGTACTAAACTAAGATTAACTACTAATTACCGACTAATCTACTCTAATCTAAGCTAATCATACCTAAAATAGTCTAGGGTTTAAGGGGAAGTGCATAACATAAGCTGGTGTCTTAATACAAGAGGGGGATATATATAGGGTTACAAATGGAAGGGAGAAGAAATAAAGCTGGCGCGGGTGAGCTGTAGCCCATCCCGGCCGAGATGAGGTGGTCCCGGTCGGGACGGGGTCGGTCCCGGTCGGGAAGCCTTGATCCCGATCGGGATGGGCCCAGGTCAGGAGCCTTCTTGTTTGTGCACCTCATCCCGAACGGGATGAGCCTTGTAGGCCTCCAATATGATCTTTTTGGTCCCTCCTTGCTTCTCATGGGCTTCCCATCGAATCTCGGGACTCGAGATCGGGTCTCGGAGGCTCGGGATTGGGCGCCAAGGTCTCGGGATCGATTCCAAGGCATCGAGTCATCCTTCCTTAGTTTCGTTGGCTCCAAAATGTGTATGTATCGAGTCGGAATCGCTCCAACTCTTCCAATTCGGTCTCGGGAACCTGAAACAAACTAAAGGAAACATAAGAAGCCCCTAAACCGCTCCCAAGGAGCGATTCTACAAGGAAAATGGGACCAAAACACTACGAAATAGGCACTACAAATGACACTTATCACTTGTGATTGGAGGCGATGCCTAGGAAGGAAGAGATCGGCGAAGCTCGTAGGATGGATAGACCCCGGAGACAACTTTGGAGATGATTTTGGGTCTTGGGATTCCTACTTCTTGCCTCCTCCTTGGAGGCCGTGGAGGTTGGCTAGGCTCGAGCGCTTCTTGGGCCTTCATTATGATGTCGGTAGCGCGTTCGACTTGCTCCTCCATGCCCTTGAGGGCTACGGTTGAAGAAGAGTCCACCATCCTAGGTTTGACGGATTTCCTAAAGAACCGTCATGTTGTATATTCCCTTCTCCTCTTCTTTAGAGTACTAGTGCTTGTATTTGTGATTTTTGTTTCTAGGACTCTTTTGTTTTTGTGGGATTCTTGTAATTGTTTTGGTATTTTGATGAGCGATGTGAGGGAGTGAATTTGATGTGTATTTTGAGTTTATTGTGATAGGTGAAGTGAAGATGACTCCTTGAGAGGATTGGTTATCGATAGAGCTTGGATCGTGAGTAAGGGAGTCGGTTTTTGGGGTCATGGAGGTCATGAAGACCCTTCCCGACCGGGAAGGGTGTGTCATACCGACCGGGATGGGGCCGTCCCGATCGGGATGAGGGTGCCAAAAATCGAGTCCACTGGAGTGTCATCCCGATCGGGAAGGAGGCTTCCCGACCGGGAAGGGTTTATCAACCCGATCGGGATCACCCATCCCGACCGGGATGGTCCCCTTTCTCCTCTTTTGGCCTCTTCTTCGACATTTGAGCTCACCCAACCATTGTATACCTCCACCTAACCTCCCTACCTTCCTTTCTCATATCTACCACCCATTTACCTCATTTACATACCTTAACCTCATTTCCTCCTCACTTTAAACCGATATTCACATCAAATCCCACCCCCTCGCACCATTACTACCTCTACCATGCGGTTCTATCAAGCTTGAAGCGGGATAGCAATGATGAAGACAAGCAAGTGCTTATATTGATCTATGAGACGATGGAGAGAGTGAGTTGCTAACCTATGGTATGACAACTATCCTTTCTTTTCCGTTTTTGTTGTTGCTTGTTTTCCTTTGTTTATTCCCTTCCCCTTGTACACTTTTGTGTCTTGATGTCATGGTGGCCTTCGAGGCCTCGGTAGTTGTTGCTCCCGACTCTCGATGATGTGACTACATCGAGAGTCATTCAAAATCCAAATTTACAAGTTTTTCACTCTTTATTTTTTGAGGATTTAGTCGGATTTAGGCGGAATCCGGGCTAGGTGACTTGATTACACCTAGCCCTCCCCTCCCATTTCCTTTTATTTCCTTCTTTTTATTTCTTCCCCCATCCATATCTTTTCTTGTCTCGGCCCATGGTGACTTGACTACACCCCGGCCGGACACCTTCTACCCTTTTCTTCACTTTATTTTTGATTTTTAGCTTTATTTTCGTAGTTTCTTTTCTTTTTCTTTTGTCTCTCCGCACACTACGATTGAGCATATGAGGACATTGCTCGGTTTAACTGTGGGGGAGCGATATTCTAGCATAGTTATTTTTATTTTCTTAGTTTTTTCGAAAAAATCTTGAAAAAATCCTAAAAATTTGAAAAATTTTCGCAAAAACCAAAAAGATTTTTCTTTTGTGTGTTTTCCCTTTGTGTCCTTGTGTCGTGCTTTGGTCGTATTGTGCGTGTTTGCCTCCCTCTTTCCTTATAGGTTGCTTAAATCACCAATAGCTTTGGAGAGCTTGCAAGACATCTGGTAACATTTTTATCCCTTCTCTTCTTTGTCTCTTGCGGAGTTCGGAGAAGATTGTGATGTTGTGTGCTCGGGTGGAGCTTTGTAAAGTTGTGGTTGATTTGGTGGCTTGTTTGGATGATCGGGGTGGTGTTTGTGTTGTGTTGTGTTCGTTTTGTGTTGTTTGTGTTTTGTTTCTTTTGCTTCTTTTTCTTTCGTTTTCGTTGAGTCTTTGTTTTGTGTGCGTAGTTGTGTCTTGTGTGTAAACCGTTTTCGAAAACCCGGTTTAGAGGCTAGTGTGTGAGTGTGTACTTTCCCTTCCTAGTAGTGTAAATCGAGTCTTGGACTTTAATCTAGTAGAATGACCCTACATCAGTGATTTCGTTGGTTCTTTACCTTGAGTCCACCTAGCTTACTAGGGATTTACTACGGGATTTGCATTTTGACCATTATGATCACCCACGGCGTGAAAAGGCCTTGGTTACCGAGTCTCGTCCCTTAAGTGACCTTGTTTGACATCGCTCGACTAGTCCAAGTTCTCCCATTTTTGTGAGTGTGAAGGGAAGGCGTCGTCCCGACATACCGATTACCCTACTTCCTACACAAATCCACACAATAATTTGCATTTGTTGAATTCTCTCTTTCTTATTACACTAAGGAATGCCAAAAAGCCAAATCAAGCCAAAAGGGCAAAGAAAAGAAAAAAAAGAAAAAAAACAAAAGAAAGAAAAGAATGAAGAAAAAGAAAAGGCACAAAAGCCAAAAAGAAAATAGAAAAGAAGAAAAAGAAATGGCATGGCAACAAACAAATCAAAACGTCGAAAAGAAAGAAAATGCCAAAAGAAAACCCGTCTCACAAAAATAAATCCCCACAAAAATAAGCCTTTTTCCGACTTTTGCCGTGAAGAGCCTACCAAAGGACCGAGTCCCGAGGAAGGATGATAGCGGCATTAGTCGGTCTTCCCTCATTTTGCATGTTTTCCACCTTTTTACTTGGACTAGTTAGGCGGTCTTGGACACGGGACGACCCTCTTGGCTCACGCTAAAGGGGGCGGGGTCTCACTTACCTACAGTGTCGACTAACACCGTGGTTCTTCACTTTTCCACTCCGCCGATCGTCCCGTAGTACGTTTTTAGAAAGTTAGGAGGACCTAGGTAAGTTACCAACGTTTTTATTGCTTGATCGTCATACTATTAGGGTTTAGTTCACCTTGGTTTGTATGTCTAGCTTGGGAACGTTGTCACTTGCCTCGAGTCCTAAACCGGTGCTTCTTTCACCGCTTGTTTGAGGGAAGCGGTATTTGTTTTCTTTTGGGTGCAACCGATTATGTGTTTGTTTGTGTGTTTGTTTGTTTGTGTGTTTTGTGTCCGGTTGCATCCATAGTTTTGTCGCAAGACCCGACTTGCCTTGCGGAGTGCATTTTTCCTCTAAGTGCAGTCGCGTGAGTTCAAGGGGCGTAGGGTGCGCTAATACCCATTCGGCTAGTATAGTAGTTAGTATGTGCTTACTCGAGGGCGAGTAAGGGTTAAGTGTGGGGGAGTTGATAAGTGTGGTTTGTAGTGCCTATTTCGTAGTGTTTTGGTCCCATTTTCCTTGTGGAATCGCTCCTTGGGAGCGGTTTATGGGCTTCTTATGCTTCCATTAGTTCGTTTCAGGTTCCCGAGACCGATTTGGAAGAGTTGGAGCGATTTCGACTCGATACATACACATTTTGGAGCCAACGGAGTAAAGGAACGATGACTCGATGCCTTGGAATCGACCCCGAGACCTTGGGACCCAATCCCGAGCCTCCGAAACGCGATCCCGAGTCCCGAGCCTCCGAGACCCGATCCCGAGTCCCGAGCCTCCGAGACCCGATCCCGAGTCCCGAGAATCGATGAGAAACCCATGAGAAGCAAGGAGGGACCGAAAGAAGCTTAAAGGAGGCCTACAAGGCTCAACCGGAACCGGTTGAGGTGCACAAAAGAGAGGTGTTCTGTGAAGGGTCCATCTCGAACGGGACCAATTCATCCCGAACGGGACCAACTCATCCCGAACGGGATGAGCCCAATTCAGGCCGCACTCCTTTCTTTCTTCTCATTTCCACTTGTAACCCTATATATACTCTTCCCTTGTTTTGTTAATGGGAGGCACTTCATTAGACATAAAACCCTAGACTACTTTAGGTTAGATTAGATTAGATTAGTATAGATTAGTCGGTAATTAGTAGTTAATCCTAGTTTAGCTCTTGTATTAAGGGAATTCTTCAAGATCCATTCAAGATTGACAACCTTGGATGTTTGTTTTGGGTTTTCTTCATTAATGCAAGTTTTATTCTTTCTTCTCCTCTAGTTTGGTATAATACTCTTCCTTTTTCTCTTTATCTTGTTTATGCTATTCAAGTTTGAATCTTTAGTTCTTTATTGTTGTTTTGTTCTTCATATTTGTTAATTTCATTATGTATGTTTGGATTCTTGTGTTGATTCCTTTTGTTCTTGCTAGTATTAGTTTGATTATGTTAGAGTAGTGTTCTTGCTAGGGTTAGTAGGGTGATTAGGGTGTTAATTGGGTGATTAAGGGATTGTTGGAGATGTTGGTGGAAGATTTGGGTTTCCTCTTGGTTTGGTGCACATCACATGTTTGTTGAAATGCTTGATTGACTAGTATGTGCATATGCTTGTTCTTCTTGCCTTTCTCTTGTGGGTGATGGTTTTTTTGTGGGTTCGGTTCCCTTACTAAGTTGCGAGAGCCCGGTGAGGATGACCCCTAGGTCGGTCTAAGTAGCGAGAGCCCGGATGCGACCTAGGCCACCATAGCGCGCTAGAACCCCGTTTGTCGTGTGTGTCGCCGAGATGGGTTATAGGATGAACCTCTAGGTAGGTCTAAGTTGCGAGAGCCCGGACCAACCTAGATCACCCTACTACCTCCTTCGCTCTAGTTCTCCCTCAACCATTCCGTTACCCTTTTGACCCCGACCTAATCCTAGCCCGTTTGCTTTCTCCTTAGCCTTAGTCATAGTCTTAGCCTTTTCCCTTCTTATCATTTTAGTTTAGCTCGTTGACTTAGTCTAGTATTTGGGCCGACCTAGTCTAGGCTATACATTACCGTCCCCGTGGATTCGACCCGACTTACCCTATCTACCTTAGTTAGGTTTAGCCGGTTATATTATTGACGGTTGGGACGTGACAAATCCCTTACCATCAGTCACGTTTGTTGAATACTTTGTTATATTTTCAGTGTAATTATTTCTCTGAAAAATTCGAGAATAAGATCAGATGGGCCAATCCAATCAAGTGACAGACTATCAAATAGTGGAATTTATTCCAGATTTTAGTCGTCATTTGGAAATTGACAATGGTATTTTGTCAATGAGGCTCATGGAAATATACAATGGGAAAAAAAATACTTTTACCCAAGTGTTCAAACCGGTAAATATCATTGATACTATTTATGTTTGATTATATTTCCATATATAAATGTTATTGATTGATGTATATGTTCAGAGCAATGTTACATATGATAAGTATGTAAGGATGATGAAGGTGCGGTATTGCCACAAAATACTAACCTCCACCAGGATTCAGATGAAAGATACTTTTCTGAGAGATGCAAGAAAAATGTCAAGGAAACTTCTGTATGTTATAGACTTGCACTATGCTATCATATGACTACCATATATTGCACATAAAGCATAAATCATTAACATGTATTGTTCTATAACTTTTCTCAGTAGGGCAGCGGAACTCTGTGGAAAATATATTCAGTGATGAAAAAATTATTCAAAAATTCTTAAAAGAAACAAAGAAGAAGACCTTTGCAGAAAAGGCAAATGAGAAAAAGAAGGACTCATATGACAACATTTTAAAATCATATAACATGTAATATATTCTATCCTGTCCAAAGTTTTTAATTCTTTCATCATAATTAATTTTAAAATTGTTGATTATTTGTACTATGTTATCTTGCAGGGAAGAGGTTATTGAAACACAATGGATGAATGTAAGCCGAAAGGCGATGCAATGCTTGTTATTACCAAATGAACAACTATATGATATGGTAAATGTTACACTAATATTATAAATTCAAATGCTGCCAAATCAATCTAACAAGTGTTCTTTTAATAGGCAATCGATATAGGTGGAATATATGCAACATACATGAGGAATGATATAATATTCATTCCTACAAAATCAGGGGTAAAATATGTCAAAATTCCTGTACTTAAGTACTTTTTTGGTACATAATCATACAGTTGTTTACCTATTGTGTATCCTTTGTTACAGGAATTAAACCCAGAAATATTCTCTTCTCTGACAACGCCATATTGTACTGTATCATACTTGCCTGAAGATGGCAAATTCTTGAGAAAGGTATAACCATCTAATCTATATACTCCTATAGCATTAACACAGTTGAAATTTGTATATGGTTATAGAAGTGTCTGTTTTGATGTACTTAAGTTAATATGTGTTGACATGTTGAAATTTGTACGTAGTTATAGAAGTGTCTGCTTTGATGTAGATAAATTAATGTCTGTTGCACATGTTCAAAATTTGTACATTAATTAAAACAGTGTCTATTTTGATGTACATAAGTTAATATCTGTTGCAAAAGTTGTCAAAGCACAGTCTATTTTGATGTAGTTAAGTTAATGTCTGTAGCACATGTTTAAAATTTGTACATCAATTAAAACAATGTATGTTTTGATGTAGATAAGTTACTATGTTTTGCACATATTCAAAGTTTGTACCTAGTTAAAACAGTGTCTGTTTTGATGTACATAGATTATTATGTGTTGCACATGTTGGAATTTGTACATGGTTATAGGAGTATCTGTTTTGATGTACATAAGTTACTATGTGTTGAAAATATGTATTACAATAACTGTGAAATGTATACTTTTTCAGATCTTTATCCCAGTTCATATTGACACACCAGCACACTGGATTTTTATTGTGTGTGATTTTGAAGACAAAAAGAATTACATCTTGGATTCAAATAAAAGGAAGGGTAACAAAGCACGAATTGATGTTTGCTACAAAATAATGACAAATGTCGCAATCATCATTCAAAACTACTCCGGCTATGAATACATCTCCAAAAAAATGACGACAAATCCAATGGAGTATGTTAAAAATGCAGCTCAACAAAGTAATGGATTTGATTGTGGTGCTTTTGTCTTGAAGTGGATAAATGCATTACACGACAAGGAGAAATGGACAGACAAAGATTATTTTAATGACCTCAATGACTTTCGCCGTAAAACATGCATAAATCTTATGAGGTGAGATAAGAACTTTGTTAAGGATTTTACAGTTGACAGAAAATATAAAATTCTATTTTAGCTGTGTGTATGTAAACAGTCAGTGATGTAAACATTACTCCATGACAAGAATTTATATAAACATCAACGCTTTTATAATCATTCTCAAATGGGTTATGTATAGCTGATATGTACATATGTACATTACATAATGACCTATATACTGTACTTTGTAAATTGTTAAACGTACAACAAAATTAACCTATAACGTTCTTTTGTAAATAATCAAAAACATAAAATGTACAGAGTACTACTTAAGATGGGCTATGTACAGAGTACTACTTAAGATGGCTACGCGGATCCGCCTAATCCAACCCTAAACCCTTTTCCTTATTCAAGGTCACTAAACCCGCAAGAAACTGAAACCTAAGAGGGTATTGGTGAACCCTGTCGTGGATGTGATTCAAAGATGGGGCACTGAACCTTAAGAGTAGGGTACTGCATAAGACGCGACGGAAAAGGGTTTAGGGTTGGATTAGGCGGACCCGCTTCGCGGCTCCGCCTAATCCAACCCTAAACCCTTTTCCTTATCCAAGGTCACTAAACCCGCAAGAAAGTGAACCCTAAGAGGGTATTGGTGAACCCTGTCGTGGATGTGATTAAAAGATGGGGCACTGAACCTTAAGAGTAGGGTAGTGCATAAGACGGGACGGAAAAGGGTTTAGGGTTGGATTAGGCGGACCCGCTTCGCGGCTCCGCCTAATCCAACCCTAAACCCTTTTCCTTATTGAAGGTCACTAAACCCGCAAGAAACTGAACCCTAAGAGGGTATTGGTGAACCCTGTCGTGGATGTGATTCAAAATGGGGCACTGAACCTTAAGAGTAGGGTACTGCATAAGACGGGACGGAAAAGGGTTTAGGGTTGGATTAGGCGGACCCGCTTCACGGCTTCGCCTAATCCAACCCTAAACCCTTTTCCTTATAGAATTATGTACAATGATGTCCCAAGATTGGTTATGTACAATTGATATAGAATTATGTATTATGATGTCCTCAAATGGGTTATGTACAGCTGATATAGAAATATGTACAATGATGTCCTCAAATGGGTTATGTACTACTGATATAGAATTATGTACAATGATGTCCTAAGATTGGTTATGTACAATTGATATAGAATTATGTACCATGATGTCCTCAAATGGGTTATGTACAGCTGATATAGAAATATGTACAATGATGTCCTCAAATGGGTTATGTACAGCTGATATAGAAATATGTACAATGATGTCCTAAGATTGGTTATGTACAGTTGATATAGAATTATGTACCATGATGTCCTCAAATGGGTTATGTACAGCTGATATAGAATTATGTACCTTATGTAATGATCCTACGTCCTGTACATAATAATGAATACAGTGTACATAATATGTACTACTGATATGAAAATATATACATTATATAGTGACAAATATGTACATAATGAGTTATAAACGTAATTCAGCATAGCAATTATGTACATTATCTGATGGGTTATGTACATGTGATCTAGAATTATGTACAATTATATCCTCAGTCGGGTTTTGTACAACTAATATAAAATTATGTATAGTAATATCCTCAGAAAAATTAAGTACAACTGATATGTAGATATATATACATTACATAATGACCTATATACTATACTTTGTAAATTGTTACAAGCGCAACAAAATTTCTACTTTAAGATGTAACTGGATGACTTATGTACAACTAATATAGAATTATGTCTAGTGATGTCCTCAGATGGATTATGTACAACTTATATCAAAATATCAACATTATTCAGTGACAAATATGTACATCACAAGTTATCAAAATAATTCAGCAGAGAATCATTAGAGAATCTACGTAATTCTTGATAATCGGTTGTCTACTTTAGAACAAATATATTAATTTCTTGGATCAGCAGGTTCATAATCAGTTTTCTCTAAACGAATTGTTCAGGATTACAATCAAATTTGCAAGTGAAAATGACGACAATCAAATCAAGAATAGAAATCGTTGATAATCAAGCATAGAATTCCTTGATAATCAAGAACAGAATTCGTAAAATCAATTCTACGAACGAATTTACAAAGTGAACAAAATGAAATCTGCAACTTAAATGATGATAATCGAATGATGAAGATCTGCAATTGAAATGATGAAGACGCTCGATTTTACGAGTGAGCACAATTAAATCTGCCAAGTGAAAATGATGAAGATCAAACAATGAAGATCTGCAACGGAACTGATGAAGATGATCGAATGATTTGAATGAAAAAATAAACAAATTTCTAGAGAGAGAAAGTTGACTAATTCAAAAGGAAAGGAAGGAGATGGCGCGCGTTTGTTTTTGTGCTTTGAATTTTGATCAAGCCTGGTCCGTTGATCTCAATCAGATCTAACGGCCCAGATTGTGCCTCAACGGTTGCAGGGAGTTAGGCTGCCTCAATGGATCCTGAATATATATATATATATATATATATATATATATATATATATATATATATATATATATATATATATATATATATTCATGTATCATAATATTTTAAGACCTCCTACTATTAATAACATACGGAGTAATATATACCTCAGGTTTATCACCAAAAAAAAAGAATTATTATTACTTTAATTTTTTTTTTATTTTTATAAACCTTACAAAACCATACAATTGCAAGGATCTACACTAGTATACTAGTACTACGTCCAAAACATATTAAGCAAATCAATAAGAACATTTTATATGGTGAAACAACTATACAATTGATATTATGGAGTACGAGTAATATTTTTTTGAATAAGAACAAAATATTAACTAATCACATTATTTTCAGCTGGGTGCGGCAAACTTTTCGAGCTGAGTCAACGGTTGGTTGGCTTGACTTATTAAGTTGTTTAGCTAAGCCCGAGCCAAGCTCGCACGAGCTAAGCTTTGACCGGGTTTTGACCGAGCCGAGTCCGAGTTACTCACGAGCTGTCATGTTGCATCCTCAGCTCATCACCCTTAGTCATACATTAATAACTACTCCCTCCATCCAAATTTAAACTTCATGGGGAGTAGGCACAAAAATTAAGAGAGGAGTGTAGTGTGTGGTGGAAAATGAAAGTTGAGAGAAAATGTGGGGTCAGAAATGATATGGACCACAAAAATCAACCAAAAGAGGAAATATTGAAGATAGGAAGTTTAATGATGGACAATCCAAAAAGGAAAGTAGGTAGTTTAAAAATGGATAGAGGGAGTATTGAATTAGTACTATTTTCGTCTAAAAGGTAAATAAATATTTCCGATCAACAATGTATATGTGTTAGTTAGCTCCACCGGTAAAATAGTAGTCCACTGGCATAATGCAAGTAATTAACACTATATATTAGGCTGTTTTTTGTTAGCCTTGCTGCTTACCTTGGAATGATACTTTGGATAAGTGGTACAGCCCCAATAATTCATTGCTCTTGATATTCCGATAATTCGGCCCAAATATTTGGTCAACTTGATAAATTATTTTGATATAATGGGCCCAATTTGAATTAAAGAAGAATTTGGGTTGGAACGTGGAGTCATTTTCGTCAAAGGTGCACGTGTAAAAAATAATCGATCCCACAATCAATATGTTGACGGTTATTCTCTAACTAGTGTAGACCCATGCAATTGTATGTTTTTGTAAAGAAATATATAATATATAAATAAATATAAAATTGAAGTAATTTTATCAAATTTAATTTTTTTTGGGTTATTTCATGGGAATAATACCAACTATGTGTGTGCTTCTTAAAATAATCCAAATTATACGTAATCTCATTTTAATATGAACTACGCATTCATTAATCTCGTTTGGTTATCTATAAAATTATGACTTGCTATTACAGGTCATAGTGACTTGTTGTACCTTTCTAGGATTTTATTAGGTCCGTTGCAGTCATCGTGAAAGCCAAAATAACAATAATTTTTTTTTTCATAGTTTCTATAAGACTAAATGAAAAAGAAATGGAAGATGAATTATCGGAAAATTTAATTTTTTTCAATGGCCGAAAATGAACACGAAATGTAAATTAGAAGAAGAGTTAAAAAGAGTTTAATAAGAGAGGTTCAACAGGTAGCCGGTCACTCATAGCAAAGCGAGGTTAATGAAGACATAGTTCGTATTAAAATAGGATTACGTATAGTTTGTATTAATTTAAGAAGCACACGCATAGCTGGTATTATTCTCATGAAATAACCCTTTTTTTATGTTGAATCTTATATTATGTTATTAATATTATTAATAAGTGAGTAATTAGAAAAAGGAAAAACAAAATCACATTTTTTAAGTTGAAATTAAAAAATGACATTTATATTTAGTATAATTAATTGGCTCTTTTAATCAAAGTTAAGTATAAAAAATTGTGAATATTTTTTGTTATGTTTTCCTATTTTTTATTTATCATGAATATTTTTATTGATTTGAGTTTCATAATTATATGAAATTAATTGTTATTTGTTCCTTTAATTAGTATATTCTTCATTGTAATGATGAAATTTTGGAGGGAAAATTTGATTAGAGAGTTAATATCTTAGTGGAAAGGGGATGTTTATATGTTAAGGAAAGATGTTAATCTGTATCGACAAGATTGGAACAAGGGTTACAACGTATAAATCTATGTAATAAGAAACAAAATTATATTCACACTCAATAGTAGTCTACATAATATGAAAAACATAATATATTAACATATTGATACAATATGAATCGTAAGGATAATAGAACTGTTCAACCTCAAGGATTGATAGGTTCTGAAAAGTTAGAAATGCAGTACCCAGGAAAAGAAAATGAGACTTGGTTTAAAGCTTAATGGAGAATTGAAGAGAGTTTAAGACAAAGAAAGTAATATTTTCATTCATAGCCCACTACTCGTAATAACTAACCTAATGTTCTTATATAGGCTTCATGACTTGGGAAATAAGAAATAAAGGAAAAATTACGAGTCTACCCCTCATTAGCATTTCGGTGTGTATCAATACTCTCCGCTTGAAATGATCCTTGTCCTCAAGAGTCTGACTTGACTCACGAAGACATCCCTTAGCTATGTGCAATCCACCTGGATCAAAGACAAAAATGGTTCCATTTGGACTTTGTTTATCATTCTTCAGTAACCTATCTGGCTCCCATTTGATCAGATTCTCCTTAAAGACGACCAACATCCTCTTGCTCACACCAACAACTCCAGCATGATCAAAGATTAAGGCACCAATATTAGTATAAACAATGTTACCGTTGGTACTTAAGATGAATGTGAGAGTAGAACATGAGGTAACCGCAACCAATGACTGATACATAGTAAAGATTAGTTCTAAACTCGGGATGTTGAACAATAATTATAATGTAACCATCCTCACTTTGACCTTTTGGTGATACACTCTTAATTTCTCCCGAGGCAAATTCCATCCACACAAAAATCAAGCTGGGATCAAGGGCTTTACCATTCTCAGCATAACTATTAACATCTAGTTCATTACACTTATGAGACCTCATCAATTGCAACTTTCTTGGCTTTAGCTTATGTTGGATGTATGTTAAGCTTGTAGTGACTTCTTCAAGATTCTTTGATTCTCAACAGAAGAGAAGTCATATTCTAATCCACCCGGGTCAAAATAGAAGAACCAATGGTTGTTAGCGGCATACCCACTTAGCGTTTTATCTTTTCCTATATAGCACGAACCAAACAACCCCTTAACGTTTTATCTTTTCCCTATCATTAGGATATGTACATGCTTGTCATACCAAACCAAATCATCTTCAATAAACCCATTCATATTCTCCATCACCATTCCATCCCCCATGAAATCACCCTTGTCTTCAAGGGTGAGACAAGAAAGAGTAGATGATCTTATCACACTTGCCACCTCACACATAACTATGACCTCGAACATATAAGGAATGTAGCAATGAAAGTAAACTAAAGTTATGACTTACGCTGCTAGTTTTGATGATAATCACCAAATCACATGAGAACATACCATTAAACACAAAACAAGTAAGAACATATTGGAATGAATGAAGCTCTATTATAACAGCGATCGTGCCACAAAAATTCGATCCCAAGTTTAATTTACCCCAACTTCGTATCTCCATGTAGCATATAAGAGATTGCATTCCACCCACTTTTGAACCATGAAAGATTGAATTTATCCCGTTCTATTATTTCGCCTAGGGCCTCTAAATGGTCAGGACCGGCCCTGAACATGGTCATGTCTTGGAATAAGCATATTGTCTAATGGACACAATTTTTGGAGCAATCAGTGTGGATTTGAAATTTTAGCTTCATGAATTCCAACACACTCAAACAGAAACCGTGCAACTTCACTTACTTCGGCCACTTTTAAAACAACATTCGCCCAACTTGAGCCAAAAGTTCTAGACCCATTCAAGTTGTTATGCCAATTGTAGAGTAAGTTCACAGAGTGAACTTTATTTAGGATAAGATAAGGCATAATGTTTATCTCAAATTGTAGGCAATCCACCGTTAATTTTTCAATGGATACATGGTCTCTAAGGTGTAGCTTTTCACCTAAACAAAAAGTCAGCCATTGGAAGCAGAACAGTAGTAGATCGAAGAGTGAGTGCCCATCGTCTTCCCGTAGACTGTATAGGCTGAGATATTTTTGGATGGAAGTTTGGCAGAGGTACTTCATTGAACACGTTCTGGGCATGTGATTTTTGATCATCTTCTCATTAATATCATCAGTTAGAGGCTCAGAGACAACCATAAAAACTTGTACTGCACCATTCTTGTACATTGGCCTGAGGCTTCTCATCAATAATGATGATTGGCCTGAGAATTGGTTCCACCAATTTAATGTCGGTGTCAGTGTGGTAGGAATTGTATGTACTTGCAACTAGATGCTTGGGGGTGATTGGAAGATTTAGTCCCGCCATTGGAATGTCATTTGAGCAAGGGGTTTGACTAGGAATATCATCAAACATCTAGTGTGCGATATTTGTAGTAGTGTGCAAAATACTTTGTGTTGAAGGTTAGTACACCCGGTTTTGACATAAATCACTTCATTTTGAATTGGGTTCCATAGTTTGTAATGGGCCATTACAATAATTTGGTCTGAGGATTTCATTGAAGACATGGTGTTCTGCAGGAACAAAATTAGATAACTTGAAAGCGATGAGACACATTTCCTAGGCAATTCACTCATATTAAAGCTCCCTTGCAAACTCCTTGCATGCACGAAGTTTGAGACGGAAACGGTCATCCTCTGAATCTGCGCAGAGAGTACAACTTTCATGGGAAGATCCATAATCACAGGTCAGAGGAACAATTGCTCTGATACCAAATGACAGAATATGAATCGCAAGGATAGTAGAACTGTTCAACCTCAAGGATTGACAAACTCTAAAAAGCTAGAAATGCAATACCCAAACAAAGAAAAGGGGATTTGATTTAAAACTTAACAAAGAATTGAAGAGAGTTTAAGACAAAAAAAGTATGGAGTAATATTTTCTTTCGTGGCTTACTAATAGCTTACCTAATACCTTTATAAAGGTTTCATGACTTGAGAAATAAGAAATAAAGGAAAAATTACGAGCCTACCCCGCATTAGCATTTCGGTGTGTATGACATCCTCTATCCACTAAAAGAATAACTCCCTATGAGAATTTTTCATCCAAATGCTTAATCCTATGGAAACAATTAATAATAATAATAATAATAATAATAATAATAATAATTCCTAAAAAATTATATACGAATGAAATGCAAATAATTCAAATACTATAGTATTAATATTTTACAATTGTATGACATTGTAAACAACTACGCAATATAAGTATTATTAGCTTCGTAACGATATAATCATTAAGATTTATAAACTTATACTTTTCCGTTCAAGTCCAAGCTATCCATATTCGTTTTTCGGAAGTTCAAGTCTAAGCTTACAATTTCCATTTTACTCATTATTTTAATATTAAACAAATACTTTAAACCTTACCTACTATATTTAAAAATGTCATTATTTACACTACATTTAATAATTAACAAATAATTAACCTTTACACATTTGTATCTTTAATAATAAACAATCGGTTTCTTAAAACTTGTGCTAAAAGCAAACAGGTAACTTCGATTTGAACGGAGGGAGTATTACTATTCGATTCATGATCACGAAAAAATAAACAAAAATATACGGACATTTCATTACATTACTAATTTCTCTCAATTGGTTTCAAGTTTCAATTTGATTTCTCAAATTAAAAGTTAGGACAAAAATATTAAAATAAGTACGAGTAGTACGTAATACATAAAAAAAATACATCAATTGAAATGTATCGTGCAAGTATCCACGAGACTATACTAGTATTCTATTACACTCCATAGTTGAAGTAGTAGGAAGTACACATTGACACTGAATCGAAACTCGTCAAATAAGGCGATTAGAGGTCCTTTAGTAAAAATACTGGTGTACGGATAACAAGATGAACATGAAGAACTTGTATTTGCCTGATAACAACTTTTTTAATTTGCAGACATTACTAATCTCTATTTTAATATTCTTCGTTCGCTGATGGTTGACGGGATTACACACTAGATAGATGACATTGACGTTATCACAATAAAGAAGAGTGACTTTAGATAACAGACAATGAAACTCCATGAAAAAATTTCGTAGCTAGCAATGTAAGTTTCAGCTACGACGTTGGTAAATCCATTGTATTCGGCTTTAGTAGTAGATCAGAACTTAGTCGCATCGCATTTAGAGAACCAAGAGACATAGTAGATCAGAATCAAGTTGCCTAGCACGCGTCGGGATATACCCGTAATCAACATCAAAATAAGGAATCAAAGCGGACGATCGAATAGTCTTACCCAGCTGAAGTGAGCCTTGTATGTAGCGTAGAACGCCCTTAAAAGTTGCAAAATTGAGCTCACGCTAGTCATGCATAAATAAATAAACTTTTTGAACGACATAACATTGTCGGGCTGAGAGAATGTGAGATCTTGAAAGGAAACATCTAGACTTTAGTTTTGACTGAACCGGAGTGTATGTAGAGACATATTCTCTCCCATCCATTCAATCCTTTACGTGGGATCGTTTTTGTGAGAGGAAATGGTGGGCCTATGTAAAGAATTGAATGGATGGGAGGGAGTACATATGTAACGAACCACTTATAGATACCAAATTCGTATTTACTTGTTTGAGATCATAAAAGAGATTTTTTTTCAACAAACAGACGTGAATAGAGCGAGTTTTATCACGAAAATCGGGCTGTTGGTGCATATAGACCGTTTCAGTCAAATGGCCATGTAAAAAAGTATTTTTGACGTCTTGGCTATGACAATGCAAGCTGAGAATGGTGCAAATAGTAGTTGGTTTTACAATAGGATTGAAAATTCATCGCAATCCACACCAACCTGTTGGATCTGTCATTAACAATAAGGTGAGCCTTGTGCCACTCAAGGGCATCAACAACCTTATATTTGTGCTTAATTATAGGCACATACAAAGAGTAATATTAGCATCTGTTGGACAAAGGATGGGGACCCATGTGTTATTTTTTTTATTTTATTTTTTTTGTGCCAAAGATTCAAAGTCCACCCTATTACAAAGTTAGCACAAATACCATTAAGGTAAGTGCTCTTTTGTTTAGGGATCGAGTTACATCATAATAAAACAACATATAAATAAAAAACTTAGATAACGGATACAAGGAATAAAGACCACTTCCAAGGACAGAGTGTTGGTGAAGGGCAGTGAGAAGGACGCGAGCTTTAACATACTTCACATCTTGATTGAACATTCCAAAAGGTTGTCTACTCCTCTGAATGGGTAAGAAACGAGAACAAGTTGCACTTACGTCACAAGGACGTAGAAAGAAAACGGGAAAAAACAGGTCAGAAGACCAGTCCCAGGTGGAGATAAAACTCCTGCAACTTAGTAATCGAACTAACCACGCAAAAGACCAACGATCCAAGAGAAAATGCCAACCAACGAGAAGGAATGGGGAACACCTCCCAACCACCACCGAAGCCGTCTTATCCATCAAAGAGAAGCCAACACAAACAGGTCCCATGGTCTTCATAAACTCCTCGTAATCAAAGGAAAATGTCATAGTCCTTGAAAAGGAGATTATTATTAAAAAAGAAAGCAACATTATATAGTTAAACGACTTCATAGACGGTGAACCACCACCACATCCAAACCGCACGACACCAAATTCCAACCTATCCCAAAGCAATCACACTCCGATCATAACACAGCTAAAATCACCACAGCCGGCTCCTAGGAATCCCAGTACCACATGCAAAGACATCCTATCCATCAACGTACACAAAGGACAACCAACAAGGTGCCAAAAGCAAGGAGCCCAGACATCAACACCAAGAGGACCGACCACACTAAAAACGGAGAACTACTAGAAACCGACGAACCAACGACCAACCAAACACCAACGGGGACCACAAACAACAACGACCCAAAGAGGACCAGAAGTCCGAACCAAATTAGTCAAGAAGACTAAGGTGGGGGAGGGGGGCGAGGGAGAGGGGAACACCCAGCCGAGACTAACATGAAACGAACAGACCAAAAGGAGACTCGACAAAGACTAAGTCAGCTACCAAAGGGTGGGGAAGGGGGGCGAGGGGAGGGGGGAACACCCTCTGATAGTCGACCCAGACCGGGAACGAGCAATCCCAACGGAAACCTAAAAGAAACAGCATCGACATACCAACGGGTGGGGGACGGGGGCGAGGTGAAGGGGAAACACCCGTCAGTAGTCGACCCAGACCCGAAAAAGAAACAGATCACCTGGCGAGGAGAAGTCGGCCGCCGGTAATCGAGTAGATCGGCCACCAGAAGAATGATCGGAACACCCCTAACAGACCAAAAAAAACCGACACACAAAGAAGCACGAAAATGGACAGAAAATCAGCAACATCATACAGGTCCGAGGAGCAGAAAAACAGACATTAAAGCTGTGAAAGTAAGAGGAGAGCCGGAGATGGAGCTATAAAAAGCCCCATCTCCGGCAGTGATTGAGGATAGGAGGAAGATGGGTCGCGGCGGCTGTGATGATGGAGTATTAGGGTTTTCTTTTGGTTTGTTTTTAGAGAGAAGAAAGGGAGAGTTTTTTTAGAGAGAGAGCGTTTCAATTATGAAATAACAACTACAAATGTGTTTGACCCATGTGTTATTGAATGATCAATAACATATGAATGATCAATCATATAAATAATGAAGCTAACATCCCTAATTCAATTAACAAAGATTCCCTTCAACCCTAAATGAATAAATTAGCTACTCATGCTAAAAGATAAAACAATAAATAAATTAAGCATAATAAAGAACAATATGAAAATAAGAGAAAAAGGAAAAATATCAATTACGTAGAACAGAAAGATTTGAATAACTACGGAGTAAGATTTTAACTACAAACTAGCAGAATCCGATGCTAATAATAAAAAGTCTAAACTAAACTAATGAATGAGAAAGCTTAATTAAAATCTAACCCTTAGAAGGGTATATATATACTAATAATGATAAGGAGTCTCATTACTTAACTCCTACTTTCCTAATGACTAAGAGAAACTAATTATGAAAGAATATTCTGTAAAATAAGAGTATTGGTAAGTTACGATGTCAAAAAACTAAAAATCTCGTGAAGAAAGCTTCAAACCGGTCGGTTCGGGTCTGTCGCGACCGGTTAAAGGGTGTCCCGACGGTTTGGATCCATCCTGACCGATTTGGGTTTCTCTACAGTGCGTGATGAATTTGAAATGCTTTCCGTTTCTTTGTTACTTCTCGGAACTGAACGTGTGATATACCGTTGGAAAGCTAAGAGAAATATCTTTCTAACAGCACCAGAATCAGCTCGATCAAAGTTTTATAACTTTAATTATTCACGTTTGAAGTTGACCCTTATTTTAGCGATCATTCTTTCTTCTCGATTTGCATTTCTTCGTGCTTTACAACTTATTTCTTTGTGGTTTCTTATTGTTTCTTCCCTTCATGTCGTTGTTCAAGTACTCGCTCAATATGCTCTTACACTTATCACTTCCTTAGCTTATATGATTTCATAGTTCTCGACTCTCTTCATTGCCCAAAATGTAGCTCCATCGCCTTCATTTGTCTCGTTTTCTACAAAACGTAAACAAAATATCCGACATAACAAACAAGGATAAATAGCTATAAAAATGGCTCCTGTGACACATAAAGCGAACCAAAGTATAGGAAAAGTTGAGGTTAAATTAATATACAAAATGAGTTCATCAAATCCCCCAAACCAAACCTTTAATTGTCCCTAAGCAAATCAATCATTAAGAATACGGACAAGACTTCGAACATTGGCTTATAGCTAGTTATCAACATGGATCATAAGATCTAATACTCTAACAAGCAAATGATACTTAGGCTAAAGAAACGAATTCTAAAGCATAAGACGAAGAGTAGAGAATTCCAAAGATCAAGCACCAATCAATATTCAAATGCCAAACTTTTAATCTTGCAAGACCGTCTATGCCAAAATTCCTCACAAATTGCTCATCACTCAATAAGAGCCATATTGTGAGTTTATATAATAGAATAGGAAAGACAATTCGCTCACCTACTGCGACCTACGAGAACATGCATGCAGTCTAACATGATACCAATCTCCAGCAACCGTACATATGCATTCAATCAAACCGTGACACATGTCGAGGACTTATATATGGTATAAAGTGAGGCTAATCGGGTAGGAAGGGGCAAAATGATTTGGATATATGGAGGTAAAAGCCAAGCTAGTACAACCGTAACTAGCATTATACTCATTTCATTCTTACCAAACTTCAATCAAAGAAATCAGACATGGTACCAACGCCTATTTTCAACTTTTATCAAAATCAGCTTTGCACCAATAACTACGAAAATAGATAGATCAATTCTTTTCTCATAGCAAAAACACATTCCTGTTCTTGTCTCACTTCATTTTTTTTTTCAATCCAACACTTTCCTTTTCTTTTTTTCTTCATTGATTTTTCTTTTCAATTCTCTTCTCCAAACGATATGATATGGTACCAAATTTCACCTGAGCGGAAAAAAAAATTCCGTCTGATTAACCAAACTAGCTTAACTAGGGTAGGCAAATATGACATGTAGTTAACAAACGGGTGAAATAAAATAGGTCATATTATGGCTATGTGAAGTTCATGGGAATTAAGTAAAAGAAAGGGGATTGCCTCTTCTACATGTGTCAAAATCACAAACTGGATGCATGCTTATGCAATTTGATGTTACATGTCTCATAAGAAGTACTACTCTCAACCTATGTGAAACTGATCATGAATATCATCAGTTTACGAGGCTCTAACTCCCACGATATAAGTAGCTTACTCGACAACAAATCAATTTACTCATTTGGCATTCAAAACATAATCGATGACAAGATCAAAGAAATACTGAACTGAAATAACAGGAAATAAGTGTCATTCGCACAAGAGAGTAAAGAATAGGATGAATGATGGTAAGGGATTTGTCGCGGAATCCCAACCGTCAATAATAAACCGGCTATTCCTACGGTAGATAGGGCAACGGGTCGAATCCACGGGGACGGTAATGTATAGCCTAGACTAGGTCGGCCCAAATACTAGACTAAGTCAACGAACTAGGCTAAACTACTATGATAAGGAGGGGAGAAAGCTAGACCATGACTAAGGGAAACAAATAAGAAAACGGGCTAGGATTAGGTCGGGGTCAAAGGGGTAACGGAATGGTCAAGGGAGAACTAGAGCTAAGGAGGTAGTAGGGTGATCTAGGTTGGTCCGGGCTCTCGCAACTTAGACCCACCTAGAGATTCCACCTAGAACCTATCTCGGCGACACACATGACAAACGGGGTTCTAGCGCGCTATGGTGGCCTAGGTCGCATCCGGGCTCTCGCTACTTAGACCGACCTAGGGGTCGTCCTCACCGGGCTCTCGCAACTTAGTGAGTGAACCGAACCCACAAACAAACTATCACCCACAAGAGAAAGGCAAGAAAAAACAAGTATTTGCAACTACTAGTCAATCAAGCATTTCAACAAACATGTGATATGCATCAAACCAAGAGGAAACCCAAATCTTCCACCAAAATCTCCAACAAACCCATAATCACCCAATTAACACCCTAATCACCTTACTAACCATAGTAAGAACACTACTCTAACATATCTAATCTAGAATTAACACTAACAAGAGGAATCATCAAAGAAACAAAACAAACATCAACAAACTAATGATAACAATGAACAATAACAAAACAATCAACTAAAGATTCAAACTTGAACAACATAAACAAGATTAAGAGAAAGGGAAAAGGATTATACCAAACTAGAGGATGGAAGGAAGAATAAGAACTTGTATAAAAGAGAAAACCCCAAATTCATCCACCAAGGTTGTCAAGCTTGGTGAAGATCTTCAAGAATTCCTTAATACAAGAGCTAATCTACGATTAACTACTAATTTCGACTAATTTACACTAATCTTATCTAATCTAACCTAAATTAGTCTAGGGTTTTTGTGTCTTAAAGAGTGTCTCCTTTACAAAACAAGGGAAGGGTATATATAGGGTTTACGAATGAAAGGAGAAGAAAGAAAGCAAGGCACGGCAGCAGCAGGCCCGTCCCGGCCGGGACGGGGTGGTCCCGGTCGGGACGAGGTCGGTCCCGGTCGGGACGCCACCATCCCGATCGGGATGGGCCCTGGTCAGTGGCTTCCTTGTTTGTGCACCTCATCCCGAACGGGATGAGCTTATCCCGAACGGGATGAGCCTTGTAGGCCTCCATTATGATCTTTTTGGTCCCTCCTTGGTTCTCATGGACTTCTCACCGATTCTCGGGACTCGGGATCGGGTCTCGGAGGCTCGGGATTGGGTCCCAAGGTCTCGGGGTCGATTCCAAGGCATCGAGTCATCGTTCCTCTACTCCGTTGGCTCCAAAATGTGTATGTATCGAGTCGGAATCGCTCCAACTCTTCCAAATCGGTCTCGGGAACCTGAAACGAACTAAAGGAAGCATAAGAAGCCCCTAAACCGCTCCCAAGGAGCGATTCCACAAGGAAAATGGGACCAAAACACTACGAAACAGGCACTACAAATGACACTTATCAACTCCCCCACACTTAACCCTTACTCGCCCTCGAGTAAGCACATACTACTACTAAACTATCCGAGTGGGTATTAGCGCACCCTACGCCCCTTCAACTCACGCGAGTGCACTTAGAGGACAAGTGCACTCCGCAAGGCAAGTCGGGTCTTGCGACAAAACTGTGGATGCAACCGGACACAAAACACACAAACAAACAAACAAACACACAAACGAACACATAATCGGTTGCACCCAAAAGAAAAACAAACACCGCTTCCCTCAAAAAGCGGTGAATAAAACACCGGTTTAGGACTCGATGTAAGTGACAACGTTCCCAAGCTAGAAATACAAACCAAGGTGGACTAAACCCTAATAGTATGACGATAAAGCAACAAAAACGTTGGTAACTTACCTAGGTCTTCCTAACTTTCTAAAAACATACTACGGGACGATCGGTGGAGTGGAAAAGTGAAGAACCACGGTGTTAGTCGACACTGTAGGTAAGTGAGACCCCGCCCCTTTTAGTGTGGGCCAAGAGGGTGGTCCCGTGTCCAAGACCGCCTCACTAGTCCTTTGGTAGGCTCTTCACGGCAAAAGTCGGAAAAAGACTTATTTTTGTGGGGATTTCTTTTTGTGAGACAGGTTTTCTTTTGGCATTTTCTTTCTTTTCGACAATTTGATTTGTTTTGCCATGCCATTCTTTTTCTTCGTTTCTATTTTCTTTTTGGCTTTTGTGCCTTTTCTTTTTCTTCATTTCTTTTCTTTCTTTCATTTTTTTCTTTCTTTTTCTTTTCTTTGCCCTTTTGGCAAGTTTTGGCATTTTTGGCACTTTGATTGTATAACAAGAAAGATAGAAATCAACAATTTGCAACTTATTGTGTGGAGATGTGTAGGAGGTAGGTGAATGAGTAAGTCGGGACGGGCCATTCCCTTCAAACCCACAAAAAGTGGAGAACTTGGACTAATCAAAACAATCCTAAACACGGTCACCTAGGGGACGAGACTCGGTAACCAAGGCCTTTTCACACCGTGGATGGTCATAATGGTCAAAAGTGCAAATCCCGCAGTAAATCCCTAGTAAGCTAGGTGGACTCAAGGTAAAGGACCAACGAACTCATTGATTTAGGGTCATTCTACTAGACTAAAGTCCAAGACTCGATTTACACTACTAGAAAGGGAAAGTAAACACTCGCACTCTAGCCTCTAAACCGGGTTTTCGAAAACCGTTTACACACAAGACACAACTACGCACACAAAACAAAGACTCAACGAAAACGAAAGAAAAAGAAGCAAAAGAAACAAAACACAAACAACACAAAACGAACACAACACAACACAAACACCACCCCGATCATCCAAACAAGCCACCAAATCAACCACAACTTTACAAAGCTCCACCCGAGCACACAACATCACAATCTTCTCCGAACTCCGCAAGAGACAAAGAAGAGAAGGGATAAAAATGTTACCAGATGTCTTGCAAGCTCTCCAAAGCTATTGGTGATTTAAGCAACCTATAAGGAAAGAGGGAGGCAAACACGCACAATACGACAAAAACACGACACAAGGACACAAATGGAAAACACACAAAAGAAAAATCTTTTTGATTTTTGCGAAAAATTTTCAAATTTTTTAGGATTTTTTCAAGATTTTTCGAAAAACTTAGAAAATAAACTAAGCTATACTAGAATATCGCTCCCCCACAGTTAAATCGAGCCATGTCCTCATGCTCGATCGTAGGGTGCGGAGAGACAAAAGAAAAAAGAAAAGAAACTACGAAAATAAAACTAAAAAACAAAAATAAAGTGAAGAAATGGTAGAAGGTGTCCGGCCGGGGTGTAGTCAAGTCACCATGGGCCGAGACGAGAAAAAGATATGGATGGGGGGAAGAAATAAAAGAAGGAAATAAAAGGAAATGGGAGGGGAGGGCTAGGTGTAATCAAGTCACCTAGCCCGGATTTCGCCTAAATCCGACTAAATCCTCAAAAAAGAAAGTGAAAAACTTGTAAAATTTGGATTTTGAAAATGACTCTCGATGTAGTCACGTCATCAAGAGTCGGGAGCAACATATGCCAAGGCCTTGAAGGCCACCATGACATAAATGATAAGGGAAGGGGAGTAAACAAAGGAAAACAAGCAATAAAAGACGGAAAAGAAAGGATAGTTGCCGTACCATAGGTTAGCAACTCACTCTCTCCATCGTCTCATAGATCAATATAGGCACTTGCTTGTCTTCATTATTGCTATCCCGCTTCAAGCTTGATAGAACCGCATGGTAGAGGTAGTAATGGTAGGAGGTGGGATTTGATGTGGATCTCGGTGTGTAAAGTGAGGTGTACGGGTCATATGATAGGAGTAAGGAGGAGTAGGGAGGTTGGGAGGGGGTATAATGGATGGGTGGAGTCAAGGGGACCATCCCGGTCGGGATGGATGGTCCCGATCTGGTTGATAAACCCTTCCCGATCGGGAAGCTCTCGTCCCGGTCGGGAACGCACTCCAGTGAATCCGAATTTTTGCACCTTCATCCCGATCGGGATGGCTCCTTCCCGGTCGGGATTCCTCATCCGTCCCGGTCGGGAAGCCCTCTTCCCGGTCGGGATGAGTCTTCTTTGCTTCCCTAAGCCCAAAAGCTTATCATAAGCTTCAAAAACCGACTTCCTCGCTCGCAAACCAAACTCCATCATCAACCATTCCTTTCTAGGAATCACCTTCACTTCACCTATCACAATAAACTCAAAGTACACATCAAATTCGCTCCCTCACATCGCTCATCAAAATACCAAATCAATTACAAGAATCCCACAAAAACAAAGGGGTCCTAGAAACAAAAATCACAAATACAAGCACAAGTACTCTAAAGAAGAGGAGAGGGGAATATACAACATGACGGTTCTTTAGGAACTCCGTCAAACCGAGGATGTGGACTCCATTCTTCAACCATAGCCCTCAAGGGCATGGAGGAGCAAGTCGAACGCGCTACCGACATCGTAGTGAAGGCCCAAGAAGCGCTCGAGCTTAACCGACCTCCACGGCCTCCAAGGAGGAGGCAAGAAGTAGGATTCCCAAGACCCGACATCATCTTCAAAGTAGTCTCCGGGGTCTCTCCATCCTACGAGCCTTACCGACCTCTTCCTCCCTAAGCATTGCCTCCAATCACAAGCAAGCTTCATCTCCAAGAAACGAGGCACAAAAAGCGGTTTTGGCCTCACTTCCTCGTTGCACACTCCCACACTTTCCTCAAGTTGTGGTTCCCCATCATCATCACTCGGCCCCACATCATCTTGGAGAGGAGAATCGAAACTTCTACCGGCGGTTTCAATCTTTTCCAAGTCATCTCTCGGTGTACTAGCAAGGGGCTCTTGATGCTTGTCCAAATTATCGCACAAGGGCAACTCGAGGCTAACAATCTCACCCAACAACTCTACAAACTCCACTAAACCATCCCACTCACTATTATGTAGACTCTTCCAAAGAAATTCTGTAGGACCATTATTTTGGTCAATATATTTGTGTGACAGATTATTCCGACGGAATTTTTCGTTGGAAATTTAATTCCTACAAAATATACTGTAGGAATCAATTTGTTTCCGATGAAATATACCGACAGATTTGTTCCTACGAATTTTCCGTAGGAAAGTGTTTATATCGACGAAAATGACCATAGTTCTTACGGATTGGGTCCGTAGGAATGACACTTGTTTTTGTAGTGAAATGCCAATGTGGTGGCCGATGCCTTCAGTAAACTTTCCACACAATACAGTTAGGGATGTACTGTGATAAGTTGAGGAAAGAGTTTATGATATTTGGGATCAAAATGGCAAAATTAGGAACCCAGTCTACTATGTTTTCTATTGAGAGAGAATTGATGAGTGTTATTAGAGAGTGACAAGATGGTGATAAATTTTTCTAGGATAAGTTGGTTGGTGAATGAGTCTGCTTTGTCATGTGCGATGAGAATGGATTTATTTAGTGTTGTGATAGAATTTGCGTACCTAGCCACAAGGAATTAAAGGAAAAGATGTATTATGTTTATTTGGGAGGTGATAAAATGCATGCGGATTTGGAATTAGGATTTTGATGGTCTAGTATTAAGAAATAAATTGCAGATTTTGTGACTCGATAGTTTTTTTTTTTGGTAAAGGGTGAGTGTGTGTGTATATATATATATATATATATATATATATATAATGTGTTCAATTTGCAACGTATGCCTATATCAAATTATGTAGCCATCTAGCATCTCTAGCATGAATAGGATAGTTGATATTTTAGAAGTTTAATAGTGACAGTAATTATTCTGTACAACCGTTGTACCATGAGACAGTAGTAAAAGTTTTCAACTTATGATAAAAAGTAACCATTTTAAGTTAGTTAGTTACCACTTTCAGATAAATAGTTACCACTTTTTTCATATTAAAACGTGGTCACTATTTAACTTAAAGTGATCACTAAATAACGTAAAGTGGTAACTTTTTACCATAAATTAGGTCCGTCGTACGGTACAACGGTTGTATAGTATAATTTGTGTAATAGTGAATATAGGAGACCTAAAGGAAAGTTGCAACCTTTAGAAGTTACTGAGGGGAAGTTGAGTTAATCTTTTTGAATTTTATAGTTGGATTGTTAAGGTCACAGAAAGGTAATAATATTATTCGGGGTTATATTTAATAGATTATCTAAGAGTGCACATTTTATTCCAATGTGTGGACATGAAATAGGTCCACCCCGACGCGGTCACGCGCGGGTTTGGGGAGACAAATGAATCTGCATATGAGAATGGATCGAATTGAAATTTAAATCGAAGTGGAGTCGCCACCGAACTTTGTGGGAGTTCGGGCCCGTTCGAAACCCACTCTATATCTTAGTGGGCCATGCACAAAGTATGGCCCATTCGGATGTCAGATTTTATTGGGCTCGTCCCTTTACATTTGATATCGATACCGACATTATCGGATACCGTGTATTGAATGACTCTCGTGCGCCAACGGTTTCGGACATCCGGAAATCGAGGTTCTGAGTAAGGGGTGAGGGTACGTGTTGGGAAGTTCACAAAGAACACCCAACCCCGCCCACACATTAGCGGCCTCTACTAAGATATCGTTTGATTTTGAAATACGCGCGTTAGTAATACGATGAATGATATGCAAACATTTGTTTGCCTAAACATGCGATAAATTGAATGGGTTGCTACGTCGATTTAATGCATCTAAAACTAACGTCAAAGTTATATTTAGCATGCGAGGTTTAATTCAGTACAATAAAATAAACAATGAAAATAAATCAACAAGGATGGAACAAACATGTTAGTAACGGTATAATGATAATAATGGTTTGCGAATAATATAGAATGACATGGAATGACGTAAATGAGATGAGGCATGGTTTTGAAAAGTAATGTTTCACGTGATAGATTTGACACGTGTTGACCTAAGTCATAAAAAAGTATTAACGAGACTCGAATGACATTATAGGACTCACGGTATGACGTGATAAAGGGGTCACTCGACCGAGTCATTGAGGGACTCGACCGAGTGGACCTCTGAAGAAGCTTCTGTCCCGGATTTCGTGACGTCACTCGACCGAGTTATGAGAGAACTCGACCGAGTGCACGGCCACTCGATCGAGTCATTGCGAGACTTGACCGAGTGGTTGTCAAAATAACATTCTGTCTTGTTTTTGGGGTG
The DNA here is from genome assembly GCA_958450325.1 of Agrostemma githago. Lineage (NCBI taxonomy): Eukaryota > Viridiplantae > Streptophyta > Magnoliopsida > Caryophyllales > Caryophyllaceae > Agrostemma > Agrostemma githago. The sequence continues at coordinate 51,697,321 of OY288256.1, forward strand.
CCACTCGACCGAGTGGACTAGGCACTCGATCGAGTGCTCCCTGTACGAACCAGGGTTCGCTTTGCAATTTGTTATCGATTTCGAAATTGCCTTTTGATTTTGATAATTCGATGATTTTGTTGAATCGGGCATAAATATTGTAAGATTTATGCTCGATTCGGACTTTGATACTCGTCATATCCGATATTCGATTATTGAATCAATATCGAATATTAGAGTGAAACTTGAAAAAAAATGCTATAAGTCGTTTAAATTAACTAAAACGATATAGATTTTCTCCGCGTTTATAGTGTCGTAATTAATTCTAACGAATTAGATGACAACTATTTTAGCGTCAACGAAAATAGTGTCAGTTAAATTATTTGACTAAATTGGTTAGATTCGACATCCAACTATTGAGTTGGTACCGAATCTAATAGACCGACGCTTTGTGATTACATCGTAATAAATCCTTATGGATTGTATGATGTCGGATCCGCGTCAACGGGTTTCGACCTTAACTAAAAAAAGATGTTTGATTTGAAAATAATTTTGAAATAGATGAAATATGCGATTGACGACAATGCGAACGAAATAAAAAGCTATTATTTACTTTGACTTGTTTCAATAATCAAGCGCTAAGGGTGTCGGGATAAGCGACCGGCAACATCGGGTGAAACACCCTTGTATATTCGGGTTTCCTTATCCCGTCACCATTCGCACTCGACACAAATTCACAAGTATTTTAATATTTTATATTAATGATATTAACGATATTATAGACGCGAACAAAAAAAAAAGACAACGACGACGGACGACGAAGATGACGGACGAGGAGAAGAAGGAGAGGAGAGAAGAGCGGGATTTTGCACCCTCAACCTACATGTTTCTTTGTCTCGGATAGATCTCGTTAGTTGTGGCTTTAGCACGGGAGAATCGAGGTTAATGTAAGTTATGTTATGGTGGTTTAGGGTTTGGATTCCTAGATATATACTAGGGTTAGGGTTTTTTGAAAGTGTGAGATTAGAGTTGTATTAGATGTGTGTAAAGTAGGTTTGCAAAAAGTTGTGTCAAGTTGCATGCATGAGGGTGTATATATAGGCAAAGCTACATACCCCGTCTAGGGTTACATGACCGAGTAACTAGCTAACTCGGTCCAGTGGCCCAGTGCGACTGCAGTCGGGCTTGCATAAGGGCCCACTCGATCGAGTGGGCTGAGCACTCGATCGAGTGGATCAGCTGGAGTGCGAGAGCCGGGTCTTTGGACCTTACGAGGACCTAAAATGTGAGAGTACCTTATTGGACATAGCTTATTTATCTAGTGGAGCTTAGTTGATTTTGTGTCATATAAAGGATTTGAGGATTGAACACCCCGACTTGAGTGAAGTTCCAGTAATGAGTGAGTTTGTTGATGTGTTTTCCGAGGAAATACCGAGAATGTCTCCAAGTAGAGAAGTTGTGTAAGATTATTGACTTAGTGACAGGGACAGGTCCAATCGTTAAATCACCATACCGTATGGAACCCTTATAAATGCTAGAACTTATGAAACAATTAGATAAACTGATGAAGAAAGGGTATATTAGACCTAGTGTGTCGCCTTGGGGTGCCCCCATTTTATTTGGGAAAAAGAAGGGTGAAACTTTGAGGTTGTGCGGTTGTTATCGAGAATTGAATCAAGTTACTATTAAGAATATGTATCCCTTACCTACAAATCTAGGATTGAGTACTTATTTGACTAGTTGAAGGAAGCCTATATTTTCTCTGAAATTACGATTTTTGGAACCATCAATTGATGATATTGTTTGAGGATTTACCTTAGAGTATATTTTCTGCTAGATATGGCCATTGTGAGTTTACTGTGATGCCTTTTTGGGTTGACGAGTGCAATTGATGAGTTTATGGATTTGAAGAACCGAACTTTGAGTACTTACCTAGATAAATTTGGTGTGATATTCATTGATGACATAGTGCACTTGATGTGTTTATGGGTTTGATTATTTGTTGTAATATTCATTGATGACATAGCGATTTATTCAAAGAATGAAGAACATTTACGAATTGTCGTAGGCATCTTGAGGGAAAAATAGTTATATGTTAAATTTTTGAGGTGTGATTTTTGGCTGGTTCGAGTAATTTTTGGGGAATATTGTATCTAAGGATGGAGCATCGGTAGATCTTTCTAAGGTTGATAAGGAGTGACTTGGATCGAAATCTGTGACTTAAGTTCGTAACTTTTGGGTTTAGTTGGTTACTGAAGGAGAATTGTGAAGGATTTCTTTTCAAATAGATAGATCAATGACTACACTGATGATAAAGCAACAAAATTTCATTGGGATGAGGGGTGTGAGGAATTGTTTCGAATTTTAAAGAAGAAATTGACCACTATTTCGGTGTTGGCCTTACCGAATGGAAATCACGATTATGAGGTTTATATATATATGCGTCTGAATGGATTAGGTTGTGTTCTTGTGAAGGATAAGAGAGTGATTAGTTATGCATTTAGGCAGTGGAACTTTTACGAAGAAAATTATCCTACTTATGATTTAGTGTTAGCAACCGTAGTCGTTGCCTTGAAAATTTGGAGACATACTGTTTGGTGTACACTTTTAATATTTTATATGATCACAGAAGTTTAAGATATATATTTACCCATTAGGAGCTAAACGTGAAATAGAGAAGGTGGTTCACTACTACAATTAAGATTAAATAGGATGGTTCATAACCATCCTATATGGGATAAGAAACCGTCCTTTAGGTCGACGTCCTATTAAATCAAATAGCGCGGTTCAAAGAAGGTCAAACCGTCCTATTTAACTGATTACAAATAGGAGTCAAGGACGGTTGAAGACGGAACCGTCCTATTTAAGTCTTCACAAATAGCACTGTCATAGGCTGTTGAATATAAATAAAAATAGAACGGTTATTGCACTGAACCGCCCTCTTTAATAAAACTAGTAGTAATAGTTTGAGAAGCCCTAATCGGAACGCCACCAGCCTCGGCCTCTTCCAATCCTTTCATCGCCATGATCAAATCACTAACATTCTTCTGCAGCGAGACGACGTCTTGCCTGAGTTGCGCATTTTCTTGGAGGAGTTGGTAATTACAGTCCATGACTTGACGGATTTTATCAGCGAGTTGATGGTTTGCTGATACAAGTTGGATTACTTGGTGTTGAACATTCTCAGGTTGTTTCCTCTTCCTCAACCTTGATCTTCTAGCCGATTCACGATTCGAGATCATCCGCTTGATCCTCTTCATATCTTCCTCCTTCATTACGCCGTCTTCATCATCATCATTGTTATTATTGTTGTCGTTGTCATCGTCTAAGCTTAAGCAATTATTGGGATTTGGATTATGATTAGGGTTTAATGAGGCTAGGTCAAGAAATGGGGGATACTTAGGGTTTGATATGAATTTTGGTGTAATTTGACGAAACTTGATCATAATGGGATGGATTATTATTGATTATTTGTTGAGAATATGTTAGGTCTTTTGGAATTGAATCGAGTTCATTTGATTTGTTTGTAAATTCGTCGTTTGAGTACATTTGTAATGATAATGATATTAATTGTTGTTGTTATTATTTGAAATAATTTTCGAAGAAATTAGGGATATTTTAAGAGAGATTCTTAGAATTAAAAATGAGTAGGAACGAAGGAGATGAAATAATGGTTTCGAGGTCGAGCATGTGATTTATAGACTAATTAATAACATTAGCAGAGGAATCTAGCTAGTAAGGGGTAACACTCACTATATACCTCAAGTTTACAAAAAAAATGTAAACCGGAAATGTTAACTGTGGTAGCTCGCCAGACTTTGTAATTGTCCCACAGACCAACACGAGTCCTTTCCAACGCATTTATTCTTTTGCATGGATGACCAGAAAAGAAAGCACACTTTATTGATATGAGTAGTACTTTCAATCTCTTTAACCACTAGTCATTTAAGCTTATAAATTAAACATGGCATCTTCAATCCATGTGGGTGTTTCAAAAAATAATAAAATTATCGACTTTTGTTATCCCAAAGTTCCAAAATATGAGACGTTAGCATAAATTTTAAGCAACTTAAAAAGGAGACTCACTACCCAAAATCTTCGTTCTAAATTTGTCCCTAATAGACTAGTATGTATATGTATGGTATGGATGTCTAAATTGTCAACATCGAGAAGTTCAACAAAACTTCCTAAAAGGATAAAAGAGGGTAAAAAATAAAGTGAACGTAAAAAAAACTTTTAATAGAATGACTAATTTGTTTCCAATTAAGTATATCAATTTTTTCCCTAATTAATTAACTTGGTACACGACATTCATTTATGAAGAGCCAATGGCGTCAAGCATCAAAAAGTAAATTAATTAGTGTATGTGTTACTTTCATATATTCACTTTTTTCACCTTATACTTACTTTATCTAGGATTTTTAAGCTATATACGAGTATTTACTTAGGAATATATATAAAAAATGGTTTTTCTAACGTGTGTCCAGTTAATATATTAATTAAGGAATGAATCAACATATGTTGTCTAGGTATGGTAATTAAGAATTGATATTTCAATTTATCGTGATAATATCATAATAATATTTTCCTTAATTAGCATATTAACGTGTGCCCACTGAACACACGTTAGAAAAAATGTATAAAAAAATACCTACTATACAATTTCAAAGTGCATTTACTTTCTCTAAACCAAAAAAATGACATTGTGAATTTGAAAGTAAGTTTTGGAGAAAGCCCTTGAAAGTAAAATGTCCCAATAATAATAGTACAAATCATGAATAAAATAATTTTATACTCCGTATGAAAAGTACTCTTTTCGTCTTGGTCATTTGTTTTCTTTTGATTAAAATACTTCTCACAAATGGCTGAGCTGAATTGAGTATTGATTTTGTAATGAAGGGATACATGATTGGATTGTTTGGGCGAACACAAATATGTACCAAGTAATCAAGTATACAATTCATGGACAATAATAATAGCCAATAAGGAAGAGAGAATAAACGAATATCATTTATACTTCGTATATGTCTAACATCATAAAATTGAGCGTTAAATTCTACCCTACAATCTAGTGCAAGTCTGTATCATTTCGAAACAATGAAAGATAACACAGACACTCAATGATTAAAGAACCGCATATATAGTTGGTTACTAATCCTTTAGATCTTGTTTTAATCATAATTTACAATTTCGGTGATTAATTCAGAAAACAATATTACCCATCTTTTTTCTTTATCTAGCAGTGTTTCTGAGCTTTGGTTAATGAATTAATCGCAAAAACAAAGTGTCAAACATCTATCATTTTCAGGATCGACTTATGGATTAATGTTCGCTTAGCAATTATATATATCTACGTACATCATGCAAATTACTATAAATGTTTCTACCAAATTACCGTATAAAAAATATATTCTCTCTGTTTCAATCATTTATTCACCTTACATATTAATTGTGAGTTAAACAAATAAAAGAGACGAAAATGTGTTTTAATAGCTTGGTATTGTCATTTTAAACCAAGCGGGCATTTAATCGCATTCTAATATAGGGGAGGAGGATTTTAACCTAAGCTTTACCCATCACAATTTTTATTTGATTAATTTCATAATTATCATTAAATTTCACTTATGTAGTTTGTACTTCATGCATAAATTCAAATTGCTTTCCTTAATATATAAGGTCCCCTACTCCAAAAGTAGAAAAAGAAGACCTACCATGAAGAAAATAATAGAGCTAGAAATCAGTCAAATCACTAATTAAGTAATTAATTAATTCGATTCTTCTAACATGTACCCACTGGGCACACGTTAATAAACTATTTACGGTAGAATCACATTGATGTTGTCTTAATATGGTAATTATGGGTTAATATATCAATTTCTCGTGATATTATCAATGTAATTCTTGCTGTAAATAACTTATTAACATTTGGCCACTAGGCACACGTTAGAAAAACCGTAATTAATTTAATAAAAATAAAATTTTATTTTATTTAGATTATATCAATATGCACTTAAATTACTTACATTATTATAATTTCAATGATAAACATCCATGGATGAAGTACTAGTAGTAATAGTTTGAGAAGCCCTAATCGGAACACCACTAACCTCGGCCTCTTCCAATCCTTTCATCGCCATGATCAAATCACTAACGTTCTTCTGCAGCGAGACGACGTCTTGCCTGAGTTGCGCATTTTATTAGAGGAGTTGGTAATTACAGTCCATGACTTGACGGATTTTATCAGCGAGTTGATGGTTTGCTGATACAAGTTGGATAACTTGGGGTTGAAGATTCTCAAGTTGTTTCCTCTTCCTCAACCTTGATCTTCTAGCCGATTCACGGTTCGAGATCACCCTCTTGATCCTCTTCATATCTTCCTCCTTCATTACCCCGTCTTCATCATCATCATTGTTATTATTGTTGTCGTTGTCATCGTCTATGCTTAAGCTATTATTGGGATTTGGATTATGATTAGGGTTTAATGAGGCTAGGTCAAGGAATGGGGGATAATTAGGGTTTTGTGATATGAATTTGGTGTAATTTGATGAAACTTGATCATAATGGGATGGATTATTATTGATTATTTGTTGAGAATATGTTAGGTTTTTTTGAATTGAATCGAGTTCATTTGATTTGTTTGTAAATTCGTCGTTTGAGTACATTTGTAATGATAATAATATTAACTGTTGTTATTATTTGAAATAATTTTCGAAGAAATTAGGGATATTTTAAGAAAGATTCTTAGAATTAAAAATGATTAGGAACGAAGGAGACGAAATAATGGTTTGAAGGGCATGTGATTTATAGACCGATTAATTACATTAGCATAGGAATCTAGCTAGTAAGGGGTAGCACTAACTATATACCTCAAGTTTAAAAAAAAATGTAAACCGGAAATGATAACTGCGGTAGCTCGCCAGACTCTGTAATTGTCGCATTTATTCTTTTGCATGGATGACCAGAAATGAAAGCGCACTTTGTTGATATGAGTAGTACTTTCAATCCCTTTAAACACTAGTTATTTAAGCTCATAAACATGACATCTTCAATCCATGTGGGTGTTTCAAAAAATAATAAAATTATCGACTTTTGTTATCCCAAAGTTCCAAAATATGAGACGTTAGCATAAATTTTAAGCAACTTAAAAAGGAGGCTCACTACCTAAAATCTTCGTTCTAGATTTGTCCCTAATAGACTAGTGGTATGTATATGTATGGTACAGATGTCTAAATTGTCAACATCGAGAAGTTCAACAAAACTTGCTAAAAGGATAAAAGAGGGTAAAAAATAAAGTGAACGTACAAAAAGACTTTTAATAGAAAGATTAATTTTTTTCCAATTAAGAATATCAATTTTTTTTCACTAATTAATTAACTTGGTACACTACATTCATTTACGAAGAGCCAATGGTGTTAAGCATAAAAAAGTAAATTAATTAATTAGTGTATGTGTTACTTTCATATAGAAATTAAAAAGTTTTCACTTTCTTCACCTTCCACCTACTTTATACCGTAATTATTATATACAACTGTTGTACCATGCGACAATAGTAAAATTTATAATTTTAATAAAATTGACCATTTTAGGTTAGTTAATTAGTTATCACTTTCAGATAAATGGTTACCACTTTCATATTAAAGCGTGGTCACTATTTAACTCAAAGTGGTCACTAAATACATAAAGTGGTAACTTTTTTTTACCATAAATTAGGTTGTCGCACGGTACAACGGTTGTATACTATAATTTGTATACTTTGGGCCGGGGTCGTTTGGTTACTCATCCAATTACCGGGAAGTGTAAGTTTACAGGAAGTGCATTTTCAGGGAGTTGTTTGGTTGCCCACTTTTCGGGAATTGCCACTTCCTGGGAATTGCCACGTTCTCCACAATGGGGGAAGTTACTCACCAAGCCCTCCTTGGTGTGTAGAACTTTCCGCATGAAGTCATTTCCCACATGGCAACCAAACAATATTTTTTAATTCCCATGAAATACAAATTCACATAATTTAAAGTTCCCGGTAACTTCATCTTCCCATGGTGAACCAGACGAGCCCTTTATATAGGATTCTTAAGCTATATATTTATGTAGGAATATATATAAAAAAATACCTACTATACAATTTCAAAGTGCATTTACTTTCTCTAAACAAAAGATGACATATTGAATGTGAAAGTAAGTCTTGGAGAAAGCCCTTGAAAGTCAAATGTCCCAACAATAATAGTACAAATCATTAATAAAACACTTTTATGAAAAGTATTTTTTTCGTCTTGGTCATTTGTTGTCTTTTGATTAAAATATTTTTCAGAAATGACTGAATCAGATGGAGTATTGATTTTGTAATGAAGGGATACAAGATTACATTGTTTGGACGAACACAAATATGTACCAATTAATCAATTATACAATAGCCAATAGGGAAGGGAAAATGAATGAATATCATTTATACTTTGTATATGTCTAACATCACAAAATTGAGCGTTCAATTCTACTCAACGATCTAGTGCAATTATTTTGCACTCAAAAAATATAATTCCGTATATTTTCTCTCATCCATTCAATCCTATAAATTCATGTACAGTACAAGCAAGTCTGCATCATTTCGAAACAGTGACGAAGCTATGGGTAGGCCAAACTGGGCCTGGGCTCGAGGTAGATTAACTTAAGGAAGTTAGAACAGAGGGATGTAGTAGCTGGGTTGGTTTGCTCCTTACATTTAATCTTCCTCTACTAGGCAGGTCATGGGTTCGAATACGCATTCTGACACTTTATTTTATTTTATTTTCTTGTTCTACTATTATGCCATTTATTCATTCATCAATCTTTCTTTTAATTTCTTTTCTTTAATTTTTAATCTTAGACTCATGATACTTATTAATCCATCAATTACAATGTCACACATATTAATTTCGTTGATTTTTAATGATGACATTTTTTTTTTATTTTAGTCGTATTTTCATAATGTATCATACCTTTTTGTGGTTAGAATAGTTTTTATCTCGTAAAATCACTTTGCACAATTTCAAATAATTAGACACACAAGAGACAACATGATTCAACTTAAGAATATAACACTGTTTTGCATTCTCCTAGATCTTCAACAAATGTAGATTTCTGAATATGATAATTAGCGTCCTAAAAGATACGGAGTACAAAATAAAAATATTTATAGGAAAAAAAATCGGCCCATGGTACTTTTTTATTCTGGATTCGTCCCTGTTTCGAAACAATGGAAGATAACACAGACTCAATGATTAAAGAACTGCAAATATAGTTGGTTACTAATCCTTTAGATCTTGTTTTAATCGTAATCAACAATTTCGGTGATTAATTCAGAAAACAATATTGCCCATCTTTTTTCTTTATCTAGCAGTGTTTCTGAGCTTTGGTTAATGAATTAATCGCAAAAACAAAGTGTCAAACATCTATCATTTTCAGGATCGACTTAAGGATTAATGTTCGCTTAGCAATTATATATATCTACGTACATCATGCAAATTACTATAAATGTTTCGTTGTGGTTAGAATAGTTTTTATCTCGTAAAATCACTTTGCACAATTTCAAATAATTAGACACACAAGACACAACATGATTCAACTTAAGAATATAACACTGTTTTGCATTCCCCTAGATCTTCAACAAATGTAGATTTCTGAATATGATAATGTATCATATTTTCATATGTTATATACAATTTTTTTTTATTTTAGTCGTATTTTCATAATGTATCATACCTTTTTGTGGTTAGAATAGTTTTTATCTCGTAAAATCACTTTGCACAATTTCAAATAATTAGACACACAAGACACAACATTGTTTCTACGTACATCATGCAAATTACTATAAATGTTTCTACCAAATTACCGTATAAAAAAATATATTCTTTCTGTTTCAATCATTTATTTACCTTTCATTTAACGGTGAGTTAAACAAATGAATGAGATGGAAAAAATGATTTAATAGCTTGGTATTGTTATTTTCAACAAAGCGTGCATTTAATCGCGTTCTAATATAGGGGAGGAGGATTTTAACCTAAGCTTTACCGATCTTAGCCACTAGATTAAGATATTTTTTATAGTATTGTCACTTTGTCTAATTAAATGTAATTATGTAAATGTAAGCGCACTCGAGAGTTAACGCGTAAAACATACTGCTAACGTTTTTTTGGAAATCGTCTAGAAATTATAAAACTTACTGGTACTTCGTAACATCATATTCATCACAAAATGATCTTTCATGCACTGAAGACTGAAGACATACATCAGTGTGTATTATATTGTGAGACCATACAAAACTGAGATAGATGTTATGCTAATTATAGTCTTTTTTTGGGATGAATCAGAGGTTGGTAGTTTTGGGAGCGGAGGGGGTAAATCGGTTGTCTAACGTGGCGTATAAAGTGACAGTTAGGATGCCAGTTAATGTCAACGTGGCGCCACCTGGATGGTATATTTTGTTTGTTGTACACGCTGACGTGCCAAGTCATGGTGTGTGGGTCCAACTCAAGGCTTCTCTCTAATACTGGGATTCGTGTAATTTTTTTTTTTTGGTAATTTTTTTTTGTTTTTTTAGGTCAATTGTGAACAGTAGTGTTGTTTGAAATGAAATAATGATGTGTTGATGTCTATTCGATAAGTCAGTTCTAATTCTAAAAAATAAAGTTTGTAATACTGTCATGTGGAATTTGTTTGATTTATCTTTATCCGTGGATTAAGAATATCAAATTTTATCAAATATTTCAGAATTTTTACCAGTGTAAAGCGAAAGATATTGATGATGATGAATTGTAAAATAACGAGAGAAATTGATCAACAGAGGGATTATAATATATTGTGTTCAATTCAATGACCCATGGATTGTTGAAATAATCAAGTGATTTACTAATATGAATGTTGGATCTATCCCTACTACATTACTTACTTGAAAAAAATATATATACTCATTAATAATTAGAATGCTTAATTTAATTCTCCAATTTTTTTATTATTATTATTAATTTTTTTTTATCTTATCTGTTACTATTTTTTTTTATCTTATCTGTTACTATCTAGTCCGATGATATTGACCCGTCACAAACGTGTGATGTTGGCACTAGGCAATGAATACACAACACGATCCACTTCCATGCATCTCTTAAGCGGTGTACATATACATTATCCTTGCAATAACAATTTTATGACTAAATACATGATGACTACTCCATGTATCATAATATGGTACGAAGTCCTACATATCGAGTTTAAGATTTGTGTTATGTAGTAGTTATTGTGTGAGATTTGTAAGTTGCTTTGTATAAACATATAATAGTAACTAATTTATCAATGACAAATCAATTAATAGTTGTCATTTTACAGAACTTATGAACAGTTGTACGCGTGACCGTGCTCTATAATTTATAAAAACAATTCAGCTTCTAAAATAATTCATAATTATCATGCTTAGTTGCTTAATTCAACCCTACCATCACAAATTTTATTTGATTAATTTCATAATTATCATTAAATTCCACTTATGTAATTTGTACTTCATGCATAAATTTAAATTGCTTTCCTTAATATATAAGGTCCCCTACTCCAAAAATAGAAAAAAGAGACCTACCATGAAGAAAATAATAGAGCTACAAATCACTAATTAAGTAATTAATTAATTTGATTATTCTAACATGCGTCCACTGGATACACGTTAATAAACTATTTACGTTAGAATTATATTGATGTTGTCTTAAGTATGGTAATTATGGGTTAATGTATCAATTTCTCGTGATATTATCAATGTAATTCTTGCTGTAAATAGCTTATTAACATGTGCCCACTGGGCACACGTTAGAAAAACAGTAATTTAATTTAATTTAATTAAAATAAAATAAAATTTTATTTAGATTATCATCAATATACACTTAAATTACTCAGGAGCGAATCTAGGATTTCCCGATAGGGGGGCATTTAGAAAACTTTACGGTTTATATTTTGAATTTTTTTATAAGTGAATTTATACGGTAAAAGTAATTGGTTGAAAACGAAGTTTTGTTTTATAAATTGATGTTGGTTTTGAATTATTTTTTTTCGTTTAAGAAAAATACTTCGTATATATGTATAAGGTAGAGTGACTAGGAAATATATAGTCTCTTCGTCTAACTCATTTATTTGTATTTGATTAAAAAATATCCCCACAATTATCTAAAAGCTAAACAAATGAACGGAATGGAAGTAGTTGAAGACTTAAACGTATATTCTTATTAATCATAATATTTCAACACAAAAGAAACATTGGAATTATGTAGCTCATTGGTTTACTTGTGTAGTTATAGTAACTTGGTGCAAGAGGTTTCGGGTTCGACTCCTATTATTTTGAACCCCTTACCTCATAGGCAAATAGAAGAAGCAGCACAAACAACATTCTTTATTAATATACTTACCCTTCATCAAAAAAAAACATTGTGATTAATAAAGTTAAACAATTTTAATTATTTCTGGGATTTGGGTGAGGGCAGCCACCCACCCATGCCCTCACCCATATCCGCCCCTAAAATTACTTACATTGTTATAATTTCAATGATAAACATCCATGGATGAAGTACTAGTAGTAATGGTTTGATGAGAAGCACTAATCCGAACGCCACCATCCTCGGCCTCTTCCAATCCTTTCATCGCCATGATCAAATCACTAACATTCTTCTGCAGCGAGACGACGTCTTGCCTGAGTTGCGCATTTTCTTGGAGGAGTTGGTAATTACAGTCCATGACTTGACGGACTTTATCAGCTAATTGATGGTTTGCTGATACCAGTTGGATTACTTGGTGTTGAAGATTCTCAAGTTGTTTCCTCTTCCTCAACCTTGATCTTCTAGCCGATTCACGGTTCGAGATCATCCTCTTGATCCTCTTCATATCTTCCTCACTGGTCTCCTTCATTACCCCGTCTTCATTATCATTGTTGTCGTTGTCATCGTCTAAGGTTAAGCAATTATTGGGATTGGGATTAGGGTTTAATGAGGCTAGGTCAAGGAATGGGGGATAATTAGGGTTTTGTGATATGAATTTGGTGTAATTTGATGAAACTTGATCATAATGGGATGGATTATTATTGATTATTTGTAGAGAATATGTTAGGTTTTTTGGAATTGAATCGAGTTCATTTGATTTGTTCGTAAATTCATCGTTTGAATACATTTGTAATGATAATAATATTGGTTGTTGTTAATATTTGAAATAATTTTCGAAGAAATTAGGGATATTTTAAGAGAGATTCTGAGAATTAAAAATGATTAGGAACGAAGGAGATGAGATAATGGTTTGAAGGTCGGGCATGTGATTCATAGACTAATTAATAACATTAGCAGAGGAATCTAGCTAGTAAGTGTTGTGTGCCAAACTTGGACCGTTTTTCCTCCCATTTAGACCCGTTTTTCCTCCGTTTTGCGAGACTTGAGTGCGATTATCGTCGTATTTTGCGTAATTCTCACATTAGTGTCTCTCTCTTGCATTTTACGTGTTTTTGGTAGTTTTCTGTCTATTTTGATAGGATTTTCGACCGAAAACGTGTTTGAGCTTCTACGATCAAGAGAGAGATACGGTCCAAGAGCAAAGCACACAACTGAAAGTTCAAGTAATCCAATTGATCGATAAAGAAAGAGACCGGAAAAGAGCCAGTGGACCACCGGGTGAAGTTTCGCCGGACGACATTTTTTCTAGCCCCGAAGATTTTCACGGCACGCACGACCGGGCGACATGACCGGGCGAAATTTCGCCCACCGGGTGAAATTTCGCCCGATGTAGAAGCCGGGCCGAAAACGCAAAAACCGAAGAAAATCTCACCGGGTGAAATTTCACCCGGTGGGATTATTATGTCGAGCAGCGGGGCGAAATTTCACCCCATGAAGATGCAAAGGGTGAAGGTCTAGCTAAATGAAGAGGAATTGGATTATATATGGGCCTTGAATTTTGTGCAACCCATTAAGAGTAGTATATATACCCCTCCTAGGGTTTTATGCCTCTTTGAGCCTTAAGTGTGCCTCTTAGGAGTATGAGTAGGGTAGAAAACTCTCGAGTAGTAGTAGTAGTTTGTAGTAAGCTTACTAGAAAATTCTCTACAAACAATTAGTAGATCTATTTAGTATTAGTATAATTACTCCATAATTAGTAGTAAAGCTTCCACCTTTGTTGAAGATTGGGTTTTATTGTTGAAGATTCAAGGGTTTTGCAAGGGTTTATGTGACAAAGATCCTTGTTTTTATTCTTGAAGATTCTCTTTCTTGTATTGAAGATTGAAGATTTATGCATGGATTAGTGACAAATTCTTGTGTATTTCTCCAAGATTCAATCTTTATATTAATCTTCATCTTCTATCTTAGTTTCCTCCATAGTTGGTAAAATTCTTTCCTCTCCCTTTTCTCCATTAGTATAATTTGTTAGTGTAGTTTTTATGCATGCTTTAGACAACTTCTCTTCTATTAGTGTTTTATTGTTAATCACCATGACTAGTGAGTAGATTTTCTTGTTGGGGAATTAGGGAGGAGGATTTGGATTATTTGATGTAAGGGATGTTGGTGGGTTGTTTACTTGATAATTATCAATTTTAAGGTTTTTGTGTCTTTGTTGACTTAGAATCGCGACTAGGCCGACCTTGACTCATTTCTACCAATATGGGGAAATTCGGGGTAGAAATTACCTTAATTTGAGACTTACCATTTCGTCGCGAAAGCGGGTTTAGGTAGGTTGGGTGAAAAAACCGAAAGGTGGAAATCTCCCTTTTTAACGTTGTAACAAAAACTCGATCCCGCAACTCTAAGACCCCATTTCCGAATCCCGACTCTCCCCAACACCTTTCCTATTTATTGACCCTAGCCTTCGTAGAATAGCTCATTAGCAATAGTTCGACCTCTCTCGACCCACAACCCCCATCTCAATCCCAACCACGATTTGACTCTCGACTTGACAAATACGGCTTAACCCATCTCCCTGAGGATCGATCCCGACCTACCACTACTACATTAGTTAGGTTTGTCGGAGTTAAAAATATTGTTTGATTGTACGGGTCACGATGCCCGCGCATCAAAATGGCGCCGTTGCCGGGGAGACGGTGATTAGTTAATTGATTAAGTCTTTGTTTTATTGTGCTTGGATAATTGTTTTTCCTTTCCTCCTGCCCTAGTACCATTAGGTGCTAGGAGGACTCATTGTTTGTTGAGTTTTTGTTAGGTATACTTTTGATTTAGGTTGCTTGATCCCCATCCGGAGAGCAAGTCACTTGGAAATATTGTGACCAAAGCAACAACTCGATAGTGTATCCCTCCACCAATTTCAACATTTCTCAACACTCCATCCTGAAAAAACTTCCAAGGATTCAAGTATGGCTACACTTGGGTCCCATTCTCAACCATCTATTGAAGATATTTCTTCACCCGTCTTCATTGGAGCTATCCCGGAGAGTTTCGAGCTTAAACCTTCCATCACGCATATGATTCAAGAACAAACTTTTCGAGGATTGCCGGATGAAGATGTGATAGAGCATGTTTGCCTCTTCAAGGAAAGTCTTATTGGTGTCAAGCTTGAAGGTGTCACCGAGTGCCAACTATGTCGGATTCTTTTTCCCTGCACCTTGCGTGATGGAACAAGGAGGTGGCTTAAGTGTTTCCCCAACAATAGCTTTCGCACTTGGGAGCAATTGAGCAACTCTTTCCTCGAAAAATATTTCCCACCATCTAAGACCAACAAATTCCGAAGAGAAATGCAAACATTTCAACAACAAGAAAAAGAAAGCATAAGTGAAGCTTGGGATCGATTCCAAACTCTACAAAGGAAGTGCCCACATCATGGTATCCCTCATTGGATTTTGCTCCAAACATTTTTCTATTCCTTATCCGCCGATGCAAGGGACATTCTTAACTCAATCGCAAGGGGCGACTTTTTCCTATTTAACGAGAATGAATCCCATGAGGTTCTTGATAAGATAGCCAAATGTGGAGACTCGGAATCGTCAAATGACATGGAGGCCACTCTTGAAGTACAAATCGCTCAACTATTTGAGAGATTTGAGGCAATGGTTGCTAGGGACACCTTCCAACCCGAAATGAGGCCCCCACCAAGAAGAGTCACCCCACCAAGAAGAGTCACTCCACCAAGAAGAATCACACCACCTAGGCGAACATCTATCTCGCCTCCAAAGCCATATAGAGTCGAAATTCCATGTGATCATTGTGGAAGATATGATCACGACTCCAATTTTTGTGCGACGAAGGAACATGTTTATCAAGCCAACACTCAAGGAATATATGAAAAGCCTCAAACGAACAATCCTAATTTGGGGACCGGATTTTATTCCACGCCGACTCAAGGATCATATCCTTTTCCAAGAGCCCCCAATCAAAGGGTTTATCCTAATTCATATGGACCTCATTATCAACCGAGAACTCCTCATACAAATCAATTCAATCAAGGCTATTTCTATCCTCAAAGACCGCCTAGACTGAACTATGGTCCTCCTTTTGGAACTCAACCTCCATTTATTCAAGGTCCTCCTTTTGGAGCTTACCCACCACCTAACCAAGGTCCTCCAAGGAACTTTCAAGGAAACTCTCAACCCTTTTATGACATTCAAGAAACGATCAAGTTCTTGTTGAAAGAAAATGCATCAAACCGAGCTAGACTTGAAGCTCTAGAAGCAGGAGCCGCATCGGAAGCTCGAACTCCTCAAGAGACGACCGATTCTTTCAACCAAGCTTCCGTGAATGCCGTTAAGGTGATCAACAAAAAGAAACCAGTGAACCCCTTCGTTCCACAAACTTCATCTCATCCCTCAATCAATGAACCCGATGAGAAAGTGGTCAAGAGTGCAACCGACAAACCAAGGAGAGATCCGTCAAAGTATCTTGTGAAAGACCTTGCATTTGTTATTGAATAAATCCCAATAGAGGACACAAATCTAGTCTCTAGGATCGAAGTGCTCCCCTTAAATGACAAGCGACCCTTCTCGTTCGATGACCAAGCTATGGAGTATAAAACCTTCACCGATTTGATGGAGAATTTGGAAACTAGTCCCTCCATGCCAACTCCGAACGAGTATATAAGGGATATAATTTTGAATTCTACCATAAGGAAGGAAACTCCACTACCACCTAGGGTCACCCCAAAAGTTACCATACCTACTAAGCTTGGTGACCCCGGTAGTTTCTGCATACCTTGTTCGATCGACGATGTTGAGATACATCGAGCATTATGTGATCTCGGGGCGGATATTAGCCTTATGCCATTAATCATTGCTCAGATAATCAATATTCCAAGGATGGCACACTTTCCGCTTAACGTTCAGATAGTCGACGGTACTACGAAAGCGCCAATTGGGTTAGCACGAAATCTTATGGTTAAGGTAGGTCCTTTATACATACCTACCGATTTCGTGGTCCTTGACATGCCCATTGAAGAACGCAATCCTATCTTACTAGGGAGACCTTTCCTAGCAACCGGCGGGGTGATTATCGATGTGAAGAAAGAGAAATTATCTTTTAATGTTGGTAATAGCACCGTTCAATTTGTATTACCCGATTTCTTGCCGAATATCCATTTCGCAAAGGAATTATGGGACCATATGGTGGAAATACAAGCCGATGACGAATTTCTAGCCCAAGATAATTACCGAACTTCTAATACACCGACATTTGATTATGCCACCGAGGAACCATCCAAAGAAGATGTCCACTATAATGATTGTGATGATGATGGTGTTTTTCTTATACTTGGACAAGCCCCCGAAGAAGAAGTTTTAAATGAGTTGGGTATGCTACCGGAGGTAGCTCGCCTCATGGGTTTGCCAAGGCCAAGAAGAGAACATATAGTTGGTGGCGTTATTATCAAGAACGAGGAGCATGGTACTCCGGGTTGCTTTTCGAGCAACCCCGATTAAACTCAAAACATTCAATTCGGTTTGGTGGTGTCCATAATAACCATTTTTGTAGATATTTGTATATTCTCGTCTCTTTTTATCTTCCTCGAACAATAGATTTTAGATTTTTCCTTTTGGGAGCTTGCTTGTTTTGGTACCTGCAGGAATCGTGAAGACTTCTTTCGGAATTTTTCGGGTTTGCACTTTGAACGATTTTGAACGATTTGGATTGAGAAGATTAGTTTTATTGAAAAAGATAAGGAAGGTTTGGGCCAAGTCAAAGAGAATTTTCGTAGCAAGGTCCCGTTTTGAAGTGAATTATTTTACCGGGTGAAATTTCGCCCGGTGGCGACTTTGCTCGAACTAAAGGAATTGACGAAAACCCGTCGGGCAAAATTTTACCCGGTGGAATCTCACCGGGCGAAATTTCGCTTTGCGGTAAAAATATTTTGCGACTTGGAAATTGACGGAAATCAGACCGGGCGAAATTTTGCATGGTGGAGTCTGACCGGGCAAAATTTCGCCCGGTAGTGAAACTGCGCGGAAACAACGAAACCGGTCCGAAAACCGTCGGGTGAAATTTCGCCCAGTGGAATTTGACCGGGCGAAAAATCACCCCGCGGTAGCCTTAGCCCACCAAACCCACCTTACCATCTTCATAATTCACTTTTCCTCTCTCTCTCATCAACCAAACCCCAAAAATCCCAAAACAAACCCCAAATCCTCCACCTTAAACCACCTCTAATCTCTTCATTCCTCCATTAAAATTCAATCAAATTATATATTTCTCATCCTTACCACATTCCTAACACTTCCTTGGAGTTTGTTTCGAGAAATTATTCTGATTCCGACAAACCCCAAATCGAGACCGTCAACACATCATCAAAATTCAAGCATCAAGGATAAGGAGGGTAAAGCAAATGGCAAGGAAACGGATTTCTTCAATACTAAATCGAAATTCGGGGTCGACATCATCCTCACGGTCTGAGGAGCCGCCGGCCGAGGCTCGGGACGAATCTGTCCAGATGCCTGTTAAGACACAAAGCTCAATACCGCGCGAACAACCTGTTCCGCTTGAGGTAAGTTACCCGAAAATCCGTCGTGATTTCCGTGAACCTTTGTCCGGTCTCTATTTCGCTAAGAAAGCTCATGTTGATAAATGTAAAAAATTTTGGGTCTGTCGTCTCGAGCCAACTCGTTGGGCGGCTCGAGATGTACTTGAGCGTATGGGCATAGAATCGCAGGTACAAGCAATGTGCCAAGGTTTTCGTCTCATCAAATTTTATGCCTCCAAGGAGGAAACTGTTCAGAAGCTGACGTGCGAGTTTTTCGCAACTTTCGAGCTAAGTGGTGATGATAATGCCACTGTCTCTTTTTAGTTGCGAGAAACTTCGTACGTCCTCAACTTGAGAGACTTTGGGGCACTGCTTGGGCTACCTTCTTCAGTCCTTGGAAAGCCTAGGGCGGGACAGACTCGGGACGATAAATTCGTCCGAGATCGATTCTGGTTTAAAATAGCCCGCCAGAGGACTTTCAAGGGAGGAAAGATGTGTTCTTTCTCAATCCGAAACCCCATCCTCCGGTATGTGGCGCGTATTATAGCTAATTTGTTCTTGTCGAGCTATGATACGCACCACAGCTGTAGTGCTTTAGCTTTTCAGCTTTTAGAGGATGCAGTTTTGGAGAGAGACCCGTCGATCGATATGTCCGAGGCCTTAGCTACTCACTTCGCCCAGATTGCGAAGGGCGGCCCCAAGAGAATTTCTTGTGGCGGTGTTGTAACGATGCTAGCTAGAGCCTTGGAAATCGATTTTAGCGATTTGGCACCGGTTGACGGAGCGGGAATTTACATAGATGAAGTTTATTGTCCTTTCCTTGTGTGGCCCCAGAAAGGGGATTATGACAGTTTGTTTCTGTATAAGATAACTGAGCTGCGCGCTATTGCCATGCCTAGCCCAAATTGGGTTAGGCTAGATATTGAAGAGAACTTCGGCATGCCGAAGAGGTCCGGGGAATACATTCGGGATAACACCCGAGGTAAGTTTCGTATAGTTCAATACCCCGTGGGACCCTTAGATTTTGGCGACGATGATATAGAGGTCGTAGACGTGTCGGAGGAGGAATGAGAGGTTGAAACCTCTCGGGATGAGGGTCGTAGAACTTTACCGTCATTATCACACGGACCCTCTTCCTCCCATCAACCCGAACCCCAAACCTCACAATTTTTCACACCCAATTTCTCAGACTTTGAACCACACCGACACTCAACGTTCACCCAGTCTACCCCTAGTTTTCAGGAGGACGTCAACATGAGTCCTCCACGACACTCTTCGTTCTTTGGATCGGAGAAGTTTTATAACCAATGGGGAGAAGTCTATGATCGAACACCTCAGACTTGGGAGAACTCGACAACCTCACTAAACCTGGCCCAGGATGCCTACAATGTGGCCCAGGATGCGCGCGATACTACGCATCATCTATATTCGTACTCTAGGGATGGTTTTGAGTTCGCCCGGACCAGTTTTGAGATGGATAGGGACGCCCAAGCGGTGAGGTTGGCGGCAGAGGAGAACCAAAGGATGTTGCAGCAACAACAAAGCTATTTTGATCGATTTTTCGGTATGCCTCCGCCAGGGTCTTACTACTCACCACCTCGTCCCCCAGGTTCTATGTGAGTGGTCGTGTGTCGTTAGTGTTAGTGTGGGGGTGTTAGTTGTCGGTTGTTAGTCGTCAGTAATCTATTCTCTTGTCTCAGTTATCTCGTTCACTGTCAGTCTTTGCAGCGCCAATTTTTGGTAATTGATAATTATGGTTGTTGATTGATTTGTAATTGATTATTTTGTTGGTTTGAGAAATTGTCAGCCCCTCCGTTACCCTACTTGGGTCGTTACACACGTGAGGTTTATTGCAGGTGCCTTAAAGAAGAAGGACCTGATTGTTGCTCCTGGTCTTCGGTGACTTGATCGCACCAAGACCATTTGAAAAATCCAAAATTTTCTTTTTCTTTTAATTTTTTTTAATTTTCCCGATTTGTGCAGAATCAGGGCGAGGTGACGTGATTACACCTACGTCCTTTTTCTTCCCTTATCGATTTTTCTTTTTTTTTCCTCTTTCTTTTTCATTTTTCATTTCTTTTCTCTTTATACCCTTAATTTTTGAAAAATCCAAAAACATTTGAAAAATCATCAAAAATACAAAAACATTTTTAAAAAATTTCAAAAATCCAAAAAAATTTGAAAAATCATCAAAATTACAAAAAAATTTGAAGAACCATAAAAATTCAAAAAGATTTTCCGTTCTTTTCTCTTTTTCTTTTTCGATTCTTCTCCTATTCGTGTATTGGGGACAGTGCACAGTTTTAGTGTGGGGGAGGGATCTACTGTCCTTTTTATTCATTTTCTTTCTCATTTTTCCTTTAAAAACCAAAAATCCAAAAAAAAATTCATTTTTTTTTCTCTCTTTAGTTTTCTTTACCTTTATTTTCGTTTTTGTGTCACTTGTATTGTCTTGCATTCTTCTTCTTGTAGGTACACAGCCAACCATTTAGCATGGATACGTAAGGTAGCGGAAATGAAATGAAGACCGTGCGGTAATACTTTCAACCTTCGTTTTATCCCTTTCTCTTATGCATGGAGTTTGGGCATATATGCTATTTGGAGGTTCACTTGGTGAACATTTTGGAATTGGTGGTTGTGGATTGTGTTGACTTAATGGAGTATGGAGTGCTTGGCTATACTTGTGCATTTTATTTTGTTTTGTTTCCTTGTGTTTTTGTCCTTTTTGTGTTCTTTTTATTTTGTGTATAGTTTGTCTAGGTAAAGTTTTCGAAAACCCGATTTTGAGATTAGGCTGAGTGTTTATTACTCACTTGTTAGTGACCCTTTTTTATTTTTGGACATAATTCTAGTAGAATGACCTTGAACCAATTTTTGCATTGAATTTTTACCATGAGTCCATCTTTTCTACTAGGAGTCTACATCGGGATTTGCATTTGACCACCTTGACCACCCATGGAGTGATAAGGCCTTGGTTACCGTTCCCCGTTCTCTTAGGTGACCTTACTTGAGAAGTCACCTTTAGTCCAAAATTTTCATCCTTTTATGGGTTCGAAAGGGGTGCACACCCGACTAGCCTATCTCTCTACCATTCACCCATTTCCACAAATAAGTTTGCAAGAATATGCTTTACCTTGATCTCAAATGAATCATCTAGCCAAAAATGGGCTCTTCCAAGAAAGAAAAAGGGAAAAATGAAGAAGAAGGGCAAAAGAATGTTGAAAAAAAAAATAAAAAAAAAAGCCCTCAATCGAAATAATGGGGAAAGAAAAACCGAAAAGAAAATCAAAATCTCAAAAATTGTTCCCAAACCCAAATAATCCCTTGGTTGTCTTATTGCCGTGAAATGCCTACTAGAGGACCGAGTCCCGAGGAAGGAAAATAGCGGTAATTTGGCAATCCTTACCATTTGCAAACACTTGTTCATCTTTTTGGTCTAATTGGCTTTCTCGCGTTTGGAACGACTCTCTAGGCTTAGCTTAGGAGACGGCATAACACTTACCTACAGTGCTTACTAACTCCATGATTCTCACTTATCCACTCCATTTATCGTCCCGTTGTAGACATCGTCTTTAGTGGAATTAGAAGGACCTTGGTAAATTTTCAATGTTTTTATTGTTTGATTGTCATCCTATTAGGATCTTGTCCATGTCAATTTGTGTTACTAACTTGGTAGTGTTCTCGCTTGTCTTAAGCTCGAATCGGTGCTTTCTCCGCCGTTTCGATGAGGGATTCGGTGATTTATTTTATCTTTGGTTGCGACTATCTTTTTGTGTGTGTCTTCTTTGTTTTGTGTTTGTGTTTGTTATTCGCAACCTCAATTTTGAGCAAGAACCAACTTGCCTTGCATGGAGGTACTTTACCTCATAGGTATCTCGATGTGAGTTGAAGGGACGGAGCGGGCCCGTTAATTGCCTCGTATCGGCTTAGCATAGTCTAGCTTAGTAGTAGTACCTAGTTTCTTTTTGGGTCATTGCTCGAGGACAGCAACGGTTTAGTGTGGGGGAATTGTTGTGTGCCAAATTTGGACGGTTTTTCCTCCCATTTAGACCTGTTTTTCCTCCGTTTTGCGAGACTTGAGTGCAATTATCGCCGTATTTTGCGTAATTCTCGAATTAGTGTCTCTCTTTTGCATTTTACGTGTTTTTGGTAGTTTTCTATCTATTTTGATAGGATTTTCGACCGAAAACGTGTTTGAGCTTCTACGAGCAAGAGAGAGATACGGTCCAAGAGCAAAGCACACAACTGAAAGTTCAAGTAACCCAATTGATCGATAAAGAAAGAGACCGGAAAAGAGCCAGTGGACCACCGGGTGAAGTTTCGCCCGACGACATTTTTTCCACCCCCAAAAATTTTCACGGCACGCACGACCGGGCGACATGACCGGGCGTAATTTCGCCCACCGGGTGAAATTTCGCCCGATGGAGAAGCCGGGCCGAAAACGCAAAAACCAAAGAAAATCTCACCGGGTGAAATTTCACCCGGTGGGATTATTATGTCGAGCCGCGGGGCGAAATTTCACCCCATGAAGATGCAAAGGGTGAAGGTCTAGCTAAATGAAGAGGAATTGGATTATGGGCCTTGAAGTTTGTGCAACCCATTAAGAGTAGTATATATACCCCTCCTAGGGTTTTGTGCCTCCTTCAGCCTTAAGTGTGCCTCTTAGGAGTATGAATAGGGTAGAAAACTTTCTAGTAGTAGTAGTAGTAGTTTGTAGTAAGCTTACTAGAAAATTCTCTACAAACAATTAGTAGATCTATTTAGTATTAGTATAATTACTCCATAATTAGTAGTAAAGCTTCCACCTTTGTTGAAGATTGGGTTTTATTGTTGAAGATTCAAGGGTTTTGCAAGGGTTTATGTGACAAAGATTCTTGTTTTTATTCTTGAAGATTCTTATTTCCTGTATTGAAGATTGAAGATTTATGCATGGATTAGTGACAAATTCTTGTGTATTTCTCCAAGATTCAAGCTTTATATTAATCTTCATCTTCTATCTTAGTTTCCTCCATAGTTGGTAAAATTCTTTCCTCTCCCTTTTCTCCATTAGTATAATTTATTAGTGTAGTTTTTATGCATGCTTTAGACAACTTCTCTTCTATTAGTGTTTTGTTGTTAATCACCATGACTAGTGAGTAGATTTTCTTGTTGGGGTATTAGGGAGGAGGATTTGGATAATTTGGTGTAAGGGATGTTGGTGGGTTGTTTACTTGATAATTATCAATTTTAAGGTTTTTGTGTCTTTGTTGACTTAGAATCGCGACTAGGCCGACCTTGACTCATTTCTACCAATATGGGGAAACTCGGGGTAGAAATTACCTTAATTTGAGACTTACCCTTTCGTCGCGAAAGCGGGTTTAGGTATGTTGGGTGAAGAAACCGAAAGGTGGAAATCTCCATTTTTAACGTTGTAACAAAAACTCGATCCCGAGACTCTAAGACCCCATTTCCGAATCCCGACTCTCCCCAACACCTTTCCTATTTATTGACCCTAGCCTTCGTAGAATAGCTCATTAGCAATAGTTCGACCTCTCTCTACCCAAAACGCCCATCTCAACCCCAACCACGATTTGACTCTAGACTTGACCAATACGGCTTAACCCATCTCCCTGAGGATCGATCCCGACCTACAACTACTACATTAGTTAGGTTTGTCGGAGTTAAATATATTGTTTGATTGTACGGGTCACGACGCCCGCGCATCAAAATGGCGCCGTTGCCGGGGAGACGGTAATTAGTTAATTGATTAAGTCTTTGTTTTATTGTGCTTGGATATTGTTTTTCCTTTCCTCCTACCCTAGTACCATTATGTGCTAGGAGGACTCATTGTTTGTTGAGATTTTTTTAGGTATACTTTTGATTTAGGTTGCTTGATCCCCATCCGGAGAGCAAGTCACTTGGAAATATTGTGACCAAAGCAACAACTCGATAGTGTATCCCTCCACCAATTTCTTCATTTCTCAACACTTCATCCTCAAACAACTTCCAAGGATTCAAGTATGACTACACTTGGGTCCCATTCTCAACCATCTATTGAAGATATTTCTTCACCCGTCTTCATTGGAGCTATCCCGGAGAGTTTCGAGCTTAAACCTTCCATCATGCATATGATTCAACAACAAACTTTTCGAGGATTGCCTGATGAAGATGTGATAGAACATGTTTGCCTCTTCAAGGAAAGTCTTATTGGTGTCAAGCTTAAAGGTGTCACCAAGTGCCAACTACGTCGGATTCTTTTTCCCTGCACCTTGCGTGATGGAGCAAGGAGGTGGCTTAAGAGTTTCCCCAACAATACCTTTCGCACTTGGGAACAATTGAGCAACTCTTTCCTATTGAAATATTTCCCACCATCTAAGACCAACAAATTCCGAAGAGAAATGCAAACATTTCAACAACAAGAAAAAGAAAGCATAAGTGAAACTTGGGAACGATTCCAAACTCTACAAAGGAAGTGCCCACATCATGGTATCCCTCATTGTCTTTTGCTCCAAACATTTTTCTATTCCTTATCCGCCGATGCAAGGGACTTTATTAACTCAACCGCAAGGGGCGACATTTTCCTACTCAACGAGAATGAATCCCATGAGCTTCTTGACAAGATAGCCAAATGTGGCGTGTGTACTAAGGAAATGCAAGAGGGTGAATCAAGTGGAGACTCGGAATTGTCAAATGACATGGAGGCCACTCTTGAAGTACAAATCGCTCAACTATTTGAGAGATTTGAGGCAATGGTTGCTAGGGACACCTTCCAACCCGAAATGAGGCCCCTACCAAGAAGAGTCACTCCACCAAGAAGAGTCACCCCACCAAGAAGAGTCACTTCACCAAGAAGAATCACACCACCTAGGCGAACATCTATCTCGCCTCCAAAGCCATATAGAGTCGAAATTCCATGTGATCATTGTGGAAGATATGATCACGACTCCAATTTTTTTGCGAGGAAGGAACATGTTTATCAAGTCAACACTCAAGGAATATATGAAAAGCCTCAAACGAACAATCCTAATTTGGGGACCGGATTTTATTCCACGCCGACTCAAGGATCATATCCTTTTCCAAGAGCGCCCAATCAAAGGGTTTATCCTAATTCATATGGACCTCATTATCAACCGAGACCTCTTCACACAAATCAATTCAATCAAGGCTATTTCTATCCTCAAAGACCTCCTAGACCGAACTATGGTCCTCCTTTTGGAACTCAACCTCCATTTAATCAAGGTCCTCCTTTTGGAGCTTACCCACCACCTAACCAAGGTCCTCCAAGGAACTTTCAAGGAAACTCTCAACCCTTTTATGACATTCAAGAAATGATCAAGTTCTTGTTGAAAGAAAATGCGTCAAACCGAGCTAGACTTGAAGCTCTAGAAGCACGAGCCGCATCACAAGCTCAAACTGACCGATTCTTTCAACCAAGCTTCCGTGAATGCCGTTAAGGTGATCAACAAAAAGAAACCGGTGAACCCCTTCGTTCCACAAACTTCATCTCATCCCTCAATCAATGAACCCGATGAGAAAGTGGTCAAGAGTGCAACCGACAAACCAAGGAGAGATCCGTCAAAGTATCTTGTGAAAGACCTAGCATTTGTTATTGAATAAATCCCAATAGAGGACACAAATCTAGTCTCTAGGATCGAAGTGCTCCCCTTGAATGACAAGCCACCCATCTCGTTCGATGACCAAGCTATGGAGTATATAACCTTCACCGATTTGATAGAGAATTTGGAAACTAGTCCCTCCATGCCAACTCCGAACGAGTATATAAGGGATATAATTTTGAATTCTACCATAAGGAAGGAAACTCCACTACCACCTAGGGTCACCCCAAAAGTTACCATACCTACTAAGCTTGGTGACCCCGGTAGTTTCTGCATACCTTGTTCGATCAACGATGTTGAGATACATCGAGCATTATGTGATCTCGGGGCGGATATTAGCCTTATGCCATTAATCATTGCTCAGACAATCAATATTCCAAGGATGACACACTTTCCGCTTAACGTTCAGATGGCCGACGATACTACGAAAGCGCGAATTGGGTTAGCACGAAATCTTATGGTTAAGGTAGGTCCTTTATACATACCTACCAATTTCGTGGTCCTTGACATGCCTATTGAAGAACGCAATCCTATCTTACTAGGGCGACCTTTGCTAGCAACCGGCGGGGTGATTATCGATTTGAAGAAAGGGAAATTATCTTTTAATGTTGGTAATAGCACCGTTCAATTTGTATTACCCGATTTCTTGCCGAATATCCCTTTCGCAAAGGAATTATGGGACCATATGGTGAAAATACAAGCCGATGACGAATTTCTAGCCCAAGATAATTACCGAACTTCTAATACACCGACATTTGATTATGCCACCGAGGAACCATCTGAAAAAGATTTCCACTATAATGATAATGATGATGATGGTGTTTTTCTTATACTTGGACAAGCCCCCGAAGAAGAAATTTTAAATGAGTGGGGTATGCTACCGGAGGTAGCTCGCCTCATGGGTTTGCCAAGGCCAAGAAGAGAACATATAGTTGGTGGTGTTATTATCAAGAACGAGGAGTGTGGTACTCCGGGTTGCTTTTCAAGCAACCCCGATTAAACTCAAAACATTCAATTCGGTTTGATGATATCCATAATAACCACCTTTGTAAATATTTGTATATTCTCGTCTCTTTTTATCTTCCTCGAATAATAGATTTTAGATTTTTTCTTTTGGGAGCTTGCTTGTTTTGGTACCTGCAGGAATCGTGAAGACTTCTTTCAGAATTTTTTCGGGTTTGCACTTTGAACGATTATGAACGATTTGGATTGAGAAGATTAGTTTTGTTGAAGAAGATAAAGAAGGTTTGGGCCAAGTCAAAAAGAATTTTCGTAGCAAGGTCCCGTTTTGAAGTGAATTATTTTACCGGGTGAAATTTCGCCCGGTGGCGACTTTGCTTGAACTAAAGGAAATGACGGAAATCCGTCGGGCAAAATTTCACCTAGTGGAATCTCACCGGGCGAAATTTCGCCCTGCGGTAAAAATATTTTGCGACTCGGAAATTGAGGAAAATCCGACCGGGCGAAATTTCGCCCGGTGGAGTCTGACCAGGCGAAATTTAGCCCGGTGAAGTCTGAATGGGCGAAATTTAGCCCGGTGGAATTTGACCGGGCGAAAAATCACCCCGCGGTAGCCTTACCCCACCAAACCCACCTTACCATCTTCATAATTCACTTTTCCTCTCTCTCTCTCTCATCAACCAAACCCCAAAAATCCCAAAACAAACCCCAAATTCTCCACCTTAAACCACCTCTAATCTCTTCATTCCTCCATTAAAATTCAATCAAATTATATATTTCTCATCCTTACCATATTCCTAACACTTCCTTGGAGTTTGTTTCGAGAAATTATTCCGATTCTGACAAACCCCAAATCGAGACCGTCAACACATAATCATCAAAATTCAAGCATCAAGGATGAGGAGGGTAAAGCAAATGGCAAGGAAACGGATATCTTCAATACTAAATCGAAATTTGGGGTCGACATCATCCTCACGCTCCGAGGAACCGCCGGCCGAGGCTCGGGACGAATTTGTCCCGATGCCTGTTCAGATACAAAGCTCAATACTGCGCGAACAACCTGTTCTGCTTGAGGTATGTTACCCGAAAATCCGTCGTAATTTCCGTGAACCTTTGTCTGGTCTCTATTTCACTAAGAAAGCTCATGTTGATAAATGTAAAAAATTTTGGGTCTGTCGTCTCGAGCCAACTCGTTGGGCGGCTCGAGATGTACTTGAGCGTATGGGCATAGAATCGCAGGTACAAGCAATGTGCCAAGGTCTTCGTCTCATCAAATTTTATGCCTCTAAGGAGGAAACTTTTCAGAAGCTGACGTGCGAGTTTTTCGCAACTTTCGAGCTAAGTGGTGATGATAATGCCACTGTCTCTTTTCGGTTGCGAGAAACTTCGTACGTCCTCAACTTGAGAGACTTTGGTGCACTGCTTGGGTTTGCTTCTTCAGTCCTTGGAAAGCCTAGGGCGGGACAGACTCGGGACGATAAATTCGTCCGAGATCGATTCTGGTTTAAAATAGCCCGCCAGAGGACTTTCAAGGGAGGAAAGATGTGTTCTTTCTCAATCCGAAACCCCATCCTCCGGTATGTGGCGCGTATTATAGCTAATTCGTTCTTGTCGAGCTATGATACGCACCACAGCTGTAGTGCTTTAGCTTTTCAGCTTTTAGAGGATGCAGTTTTGGAGAGAGACCCGTCGATCGATATGTCCGAGGCCTTAGCTACTCACTTCGCCCAGATTGCGAAGGGCGGCCCCAAGAGAATTTCTTGTGGCGGTGTTGTAACGGTGCTAGCTAGAGCCTTGGAAATCGATTTTAGCGATTTGGCACCGGTTGACGGAGCGGGAATTTACATAGATGAAGTTTATTGTCCTTTCCTTGTGTGGCCCCAGAAAGGGGATTATGACAGTTTGTTTCTGTATAAGATAACTGAGCTGCGCGCTATTGCCATGCCTAGCCCCAATTGGGTTAGGCTAGATATTGAAGAGAACTTCGGAATGCCGAAGAGGTCCGGGGAATACATTCGGGATAACACCCGAGGTAAGTTTCGTATAGTTCAATACCCCGAGGGACCCTTAGATTTTGGCGACGATGATATAGAGGTCGTAGACGTGTCGGAGGAGGAACGGGAGGTTGAAATCTCTCGGGATGAGGGTCGTAGAACTTTACCGTCATCATCACACGGACCCTCTTCCTCCCATCAACCCGAACCCCAGACCTCACAATTTTTCACACCCAATTTCTCAGACTTTGAACCACACCGGCACTCAACGTTCACCCAGTCTACCCCTAGTTTTCAGGAGGACGTCAACATGAGTCCTCCACGACACTATTCGTTCTTTGGATCGGAGAAGTTTTATAACCAATGGGGAGAAGTCTATGATCGAACACGTCAGACATGGGAGAACTCGACAACCTCACTAAACCTGGCCCAGGATGCCTACAATGTGGCCCGGGATGCGCGCGATACTACGCATCATCTATACTCGTACTCTAGGGATGGTTTTGAGTACGCCCGGACCAGTTTTGAGATGGCTAGGGACGCCGCTAGGGATACCCAAGCGGCGAGGTTGGCGGCAGAGGAGAACCAAAGGATGTTGCAGCAGCAACAAAGCTATTTTGATCGATTTTTCGGTATGCCTCCGCCAGGGTCTTACTACCCACCACCTCGTCCCCCAGGTTCTATGTGAGTGGTCGAGTGTCGTTAGTGATTAGGGTTTGATATGAATTTGGTGTAATTTGATGAAACTTGATCATAATGGGATGAATTATTATTGATTATTTGTTGAGAATATGTTAGGTCTTTTGGAATTGAATCGAGTTCATTTGATTTGTTTGTAAATTCGTCGTTTGAGTACATTTGTAATGATAATGATATGAATTGTTGTTGTTATTATTTGAAATAATTTTCGAAGAAATTAGGGATATTTTAAGAGAGATTCTGAGAATTAAAAATGAGTAGGAACGAAGGAGATGAAATAATGGTTTCAAGGTCGAGCACTAGGAACCATTGACCAACCGTCCTAATAGTGAAAATAAAACGATGGTTTCTCCATTGAAACGTGCTATTTAATCAAGGTCATGTGGCATATGAGTTTATCATGATATAGAGGACCGTTCCTCATATAATCGTGCTATTTGGGGCGTCTTGTAAAATCAAAAATTGTAGTAGTGGTTGGATTTGATTAAGGACTATAAGATCGAGATACAATACCATGTAGGAAATGCCAATGTGGTGGCCGATGCCTTGAGTAAATTTTCCATACAATACAGTTAGGGATGGACCGTGATAAGTTGAGGGAAGAGTTTATGATATTTGGGATCAAAATGGCAAAATTAGGAACCCAGTCTACTATGTTTTCTGTTGAGAGAGAATTGATGAGTGTTATTAGAGAGTGACAAGGTGGTGATAAATTTTTCTAGGATAAGTTGGTTGGTGAATGAGTCTGCTTTGTCAAGTGCGATGAGAATGGATTTATTAAGTGTTGTGATAGAATTTGCGTACCTAACCACAAGGAATTAAAGGAAAAGATGTAATATGTTTATTTGGGAGGTGATAAAATGCATGCGGATTTGGAATTAGGATTTTGATGGACTAGTATTAAGAAATAAATTGCAGATTTTGTGACTCGATAGTATTTTTTTTGGTAAAGGGTGAATATATATACATATAGAGAAAAATGTGGTCAATTTACAACGTATGCCTACATCAAATTATGTAGCCATGCGACAGTAGTAAAAGTTTTCAACTTATGATAAAAAGTAACCATTTTAAGTTAGTTAGTTACCACTTTCAGATAAATAGTTACCACTTTTTTCATATTAAAACGTGGTCACTATTTTACTTAAAGTGATCACTAAATAACGTAAAGTGGTAACTTTTTACCATAAATTAGGCCCGTCGTACGGTACAACGGTTGTATAGTATAATATGTGTAATAGTGAATATAGGAGACCTAAAGGAAAGTTGCAACCTTTAGAAGTTACTGAGTGGAAGTGGAGTTAATCTTTATGAGTTTTATAGTTGGATTGTTAAGGTCACAGAAAGGTAATAATATTATTCGGGGTTATATTTAATAGATTATCTGAGAGTGCACATTTTATTCCAATGTGTGGACATGAAATAGGTCCACCACGACACGGCCACGCGCGGGTTTGGGGAGGCGAATGAGTCTCCATATGAGAATGGATCGAATTGAAATTTAAATCGAAGTGAAGTCGCCACCGAACTTTGTGGGAGTTCGGGACCGTTCGAAACCCACTCTATATCTTAGTGGGCCATGCACAAAGTATGGCCCATTCGGATGTCAGATTTTATTGGGCTCGTCCCATTACATTTGATACCGATACCAACATTATCGGATACCGTGTATTGAATGACTCTCGTGCGCCAATGGTTTCGGACATCCGGAAACCGAGGTTCTGAGTAAGGGGTGAGGGTACGTGTTGGGAAGGTCACAAAGAACACCCAACCCCGCCCGCACATTCGGTCTCTACTAAGATATCGTTTGATTTTGAAATACGCGCGTTAGTAATACGATGAATGATATGCAAACATTGTTTCGCCTAAACATGCGAGAAATTGAATGGGTTGCTACGTCGATTTAATGCATCTAAAACTAACGTCAAAGTTATATTTAGCATGCGAGGTTTAATTTAGTACAATAAAATAAACAATGAAAATAAATCAACAAGGATGGAACAAACATGTTAGTAACGGTATAACGATAATAACGGTTTGCGAATAATATAGAATGATATAGAATGACATGGAATGACGTAAATGAGATGAGGCATGGTTTTGAAAAGTAATGTTTCACGTGATAGATTTGACACGTGTTGACCTAAGTCATAAAAAAGTATTAACGAGACTCGAATGACATTATAGGACTCACGGTTTGATGTGATAAAGGGGTCACTCGACCGAGTGGACCTCTGAAGAAGCTTCTGTCCCGGATTTCGTGACGTCACTCGACCGAGTTATGAGGGAACTCGACCGAGTGCATGGCCACTCGATCGAGTCATTGCGAGACTTGACCGAGTGGTTGTCAAAATAACATTTTGTCTCGTTTTTTGGGGTGCCACTCGACCGAGTGGACTAGGCACTCGATCGAGTGCTCCCTGTACGAACTAGGGTTCGCTTTGCAATTTGTTATCGATTTCGAAATTGCCTTTTGATTTTGATAATTCGATGATTTTGTTGAATCGGGCATAAATATTGTAAGATTTATGCTCGATTCGGACTTTAATACTCGTCATATTCGATATTCGATTATTGAATCGATATCGAATATTAGAATGAAACTTGAAAAAAAATGCTATAAGTCGTTTAAATTAACTAAAACGATATAGATTTTCTCCGCGTTTATAGTGTCGTAATTAATTCTAACGAATAAGATGACAACTATTTTAGCATCAACGAAAATCGTGTTAGTTAAATTATTTGACTAAATCGGTTAGATTTGACATCCAACTATTGAGTTGGTACCGAATCTAATAGACCGATGCTTTGTGATTACTTTAATTAAAACGGACTCGATTTGATTCCCTCGGCTTCCCGACATCGTAATAAATCCTTACGGATTGTGTGATGTCGGATCCACGTCAACGAGTTTCGACCTTAACTAAAAAAAAGATGTTTGATTTGAAAATAATTTTAAAATCGATGAAATATGCGATTGACGACAATGCGAACGAAATAAAAAGCTATTATTTACGTTGACTTGTTTCATTAATCAAGCGCTAAGGGTGTCAGGATAAGCGACCGGCAACATCGGGTGAAACACCCTTGTCTATTCGGGTTTCCTTATCCCGTCACCATTCGCACTCGACACAAATTCACAAGTATTTTAATATTTTATACTAATGATATTAACGATATTATAGACGCGAACAAAACAAAAAAAAGACAACGATGACGGACGACGAAGAGGACGGACGAGGAGAAGAAGGAGAGGAGAGAAGAGCGGGATTTTGCACCCTCAACCTAAATGTTTGTTTGTCTCGGATAGATCTCGTTAGTTGTGGCTTTAGCACGGGAGAATCGAGGTTAATGTAAGTTAAGTTATGGTGGTTTAGGGTTTGGATTCCTAGATATATACTAGGGTTAGGGTTTTTTGAAAGTGTGAGATTAGGGTTGTATGAGATGTGTGTAAAGTAGGTTTACAAAAAGTTGTGTCAAGTTGCATGCATGAGGATGTATATATAGGCAAAGCTACATACCCCGTCTAGGGTTACTCGATCGAGTAACTAGCTAACTCGGTCGAGTGGCCCAGTGCGACTGCAGTCGGGCTTGCATAAGGGCCCACTCGATTGAGTGGGCTGAGCACTCGATCGAGTGGGTCAGCTGGAGTGCGAGATCCGGGTCTTTGGACCTTGAGTTGAATATTTTGTGGGTTTTGTATTTGGGTTGGACTTTTGATGTTTGCACGGCTGTTTTTTGTGTCTCGGAAATGGCTTTGACTGAGGTTTGACCAAATCGCTAAAAGTCGGTTTTATTTCCTGTGTCGGTTTTGACCCAAATTAGTCTTATTTGATTGGAAACGACTTACTGGGCCTGAATTTAAGGTTGGTTTTGTGAGATTTGTACTTCGTAAATGCCTAAACCAGCAACTAATGGTTTCGAGCCCATATCCGAGCACGTAGAAACACGTTTGCGTCCGATCTTCATCGGGTATTTTTTGGAAGCTGCTATAGACACCTGGCGATCAAAATGTGGGTGTCTACACAATGAAAGATACGTGAGAGTAGAAGCAATTTGTGGATGCTTATATACATTATGTGGTCAGACTTCATGGAGTTTCAAAGAATATTTTATTATACGGAAATTTTCCATGGTACCCTCGAACTATGTCACATTACACATGGTACCCCTGCTTTTAAGTTTGTTCACATGGTAACCTTGAGTTTTATAGTTTAGTTCCCGATTTGCCCTTACCCAAATTTCTGTCATGACACCGTTAAATTATGACCAAAATTAATCACATTCTTCAAAAGGAGAGGGGTTCCCATGGTACCCCTAAATTTTCATAGTTGTTCCCATGGTACCCTTAAGTTTTCATAGTTGTTCCCATGGTATCCTTAAGTTTTCATAGTTGTTCTCATGGTACCCCAGAAAGAAAAGCAACGACTAGTTTCCTGAACTAGTCGTTACACAAGTGCTTATAAATTCATTCCCCTTTCTATTTTGGCAGAATAAGATCACACAATCCTTGTTCAACCTTTTCACCTCCTTCTTCACTTGTACAAAAAAAATGAAAACGTCATCACCATAACCTTGAAGCTCGATCATCCGGAAACATCAATTTTTTCCATTTTTTCGTACAAGTGATGAAAGAGGTGAAAAGGTTGAGTGAGTAAGTGTGGATTATTTGTTCTTTTTCTGCCAAAATAGAAAGGGAAGTGAATTTATAAGCACTTGTGAAATGGCTAGTTCAGTAAACTAGTCATTGCTTTCCTTTCAGGGGTACCATGGGAACAACTATGAAAAACTTAAGGGCACCATGAGAACAACTGTGAAAACTTAAGGGTACCATGGGAGAAACTATGAAAACTTAGGGGTACCATGGGAACCCCTCTCCTTTTGAAGAAAGTAGTTGTTGAGTAATGTAATTAATTTTGGTCATAATTTAACGGCGTCATGACAGAAATTTGGGTAAGGTCAAATCGTGAACTAAACTATAAAACTCAAGGTTACCATGGGAACAAACTTAAAAGCAGGGGTACCATGTGTAATGTGACATAGTTCGAGGGTACCATGGGACTTTTCCCTTTATTATATATGGATACAAATTTGTTCAATTATTTTGGGAGAATATTCAGATAGCTTTGAGAAAGTTTAAGATGAGCGCATCATTTTATCCAGCTATTGATGGTCAAACTGAAAGGAAAAATCAAATATTTTTGGACATGTTACTGCCCTACAATTTAAGGGAAACTTGGAGAATAAGTTAGATTTTATTGAGTTATCATATAATAATAGTTACTAGGCTACTGATGGGGGTCGGTAGCCTGCCTCGGGTCGCCTGTCAATTAGGTCCCAGGAGGGCCTGACCCATGAACAAGAAAGGGCCTGCCCTGCAGGCCAACCAAGGAAAGGTTACCAGGAGAACCCAAGTGTAAAGCCCTGAAAGCGCTCACCTGCACGTCAGGGCCTCGCCACTCGCTGAGCAGGGAAGTCAAGCTCCTTGCCTGCCGGCCTCCAAGGAACCCCCACCTTCAGCAGGGACAAGGGAAGCCAGGGGCCCCTCCGTCATTTTGCCTAAGGTAAGGGAGAATTAGTGGACAAGAGAGACCCACGTGTCACTCTATCATCCACCCATTCTCCCGCTCTTTCCCGCTCTTTTCTCTCTCTTGAGGGAAGGTATAAATACTTTCCTTCCTCCCACATACAAGAGGTTTGATTTTCTCTCTCTAAATTCTCACTCTAAAAACGCCACCTAGCTCCTCACGAACTAGGTTCGTTAAGGCATTCACGGACTGAGTTAGGCATCGGAGAGGGTTCCCTCGGACACCTCCGAGTCCCTGTGCGTTCACTGTGCAGGGAGCAAGCCGTCTCGCCAGGAAAGTCCGACCAACGGAGTGAGAGGAAGGAGAGAGTCAAGGAAGTCGAACTAATTATCACACCAACAACATTACACACTAAAGACCCGAGCCCGAGGTCGGGTTAATTGCTTCCAATACCGGAACAATTTGGCTCCGTCTGTGGGGAAGAATTTGGTTGTACCCACGAGTTACCCACACGAAATCAACCATTTAAAACAATCATGCCTGAAATCGTTGATGCCAGTTCTTGGGCAGGTCCGACGATTCCGCCGGAGGCCCCCCTGTATGGCATACCGTTGCCAGAAAAAACTCCCGCCGCCACAATTCCAGGGGTAGGGCGGGCCAGTTTCCAGAGAGCACCTGCAAAGACGCTGCTGTAGTAGCAGGGTAGGTGGGACATCAGAGGCACAATTAGAACCTCACCCCTGCTCAAATGGCTCAGACAGCGGCCTTCTTCTCAGCAATGCTCAACCAAGAGTTCACTCCAGAGGACCTGGTAGGCAGGGTCGCGACGACCCCCAAGCAGCTCCACTTTGAAAGTGGGGAAGGTACTGGGGGCACGAAGCAGACCGCCGCGGGAAGGATCCAAAGGAGGGCAAAGAAACCAAGCGTATGCGCAGGTGCAGAGGCGTATTACAGCAAGCCATCAGGAGCAGCATGCTCAACAGCAGGCATTCTCCATACATACTACTGAATCCACAACTGCCCGCGAAAAAAGGGGTTTGTCCCAAGATCTGCGAGAGCGAATGAGGCATAGAGAGCCTGCGTCCAAACGCCTGGGGGACAGGCAGGGTGACGTCTTCTCCAGGCTAACGCAGTGGAAGAGTCACAGCCAGCGCCAAGGCTGTCTAAAAGCCTCCAGTCAAGACTCAACCAAGGGCAGCCTATGAAGTCAAAACATCGTCAGGATGACAATCTCGAGCCTGCCTAGAAAAAACCCTCGCGATATCACTCCCCTGATAGATGGGACGACGAAGCAATCAGCAGGCAGCCGCCTAGGCAGTGCTCCTTCGGCAGTAGGAAACCGACCCCTGATAGATGGGGCGATCACGGTTACCACTCCGTCGGGAGCAGGTCAAGGATGGCAGGCAGACCTACATACCAGGACCCCGCTTCATCCAGAAGTGCAGGGGTACCCTATTCCAAAAATCAAAATGCCAACTGTTAAGTTCGATGGCACGACCGACCCGGACGATCATTTGGCTGCATATGAAAGCCACATGCGTATGTACGAGGCCGACGACGCAGTATGGTGTAAAATCTTTCCCACCACCCTGGTGGGTCTGGCCCAGGGGTGGTTTAGGGACTTGCCACAATGTTCAATCAGCTTTTTCATCGAACTAGCAAAAGCTTTCCTAGATCAGTATGCTGGAAACAAGAGACGTCGTCTCACCCGATATGACCTGATGACCCTTAGACAGAAGAAGGGCGAGACCGTCAGGGAGTACCTGAAGAGGTTTGATTTATCCTTCCAGCAGGTCAAGGGAATAGATGATCCAACAGCAGCGTCTGCGCTGACCAACTCTCTGCTCCCTGGAGAAATGAAGAATCAAATGATCAGGGCTCAGCCGGAAACGCTGGCCAAGGCTCGAAAAATTGCTGAAGGTTTCATGCTGCAGGAGGAATTCCACAGCCTGCCGGATACC
The DNA here is from genome assembly GCA_958450325.1 of Agrostemma githago. Taxonomy (NCBI): domain Eukaryota; kingdom Viridiplantae; phylum Streptophyta; class Magnoliopsida; order Caryophyllales; family Caryophyllaceae; genus Agrostemma; species Agrostemma githago. The sequence goes on from OY288256.1 coordinate 51,734,967, forward strand.
CCCGCAGGCCCTGCCAGGCAGCAGGGGGGACCGCAGGGTGGGTGCAGCAGAGCCGAGGCAGGGAAACAGAAGACCGAAGAAGGAGATACCCCCAAGAAGGAGTGCGTAGCTTACCAGCCCATACTTGACAGCTATATGGCTCTCAATAAGTCCAGGGCGGAAGTTTTCGTGCTGGAAAAGGAAACAGCTAAATGGAATCGCCCAAGTAAGCCACACAGCCCAAAGGGAGACCCGAAGAAGTTTTGTACGTTCCATGACTACGTAGGGCATACCACCGAAGAATGTCGCCATCTGAAAGACGATATCGAGAAGCTCATCAGGAATAGCTGGCTGAGCAACTATGCAGCAAGGAACAAAACCCAGAAAAAAACAGTGGAAAAACCTGAAGGCTCGGTGCAGAACCGCCTGATAATCCATGTGATATCAGGGGATGCAGAGGGCCAGACAAGCAAGAGAGGCCAGAAAAGGCAAATCCGCGAGTTGAGAAATCAAATCTGCTACGCTGAAAAGGCAGGGAACCCAAAGGGTATGATCCTGAGCATCACCCCTGAGGATGCAGGACGAGTAATATACCCCCACAGTGACCCCTTGGTACTGTCCCTCAAAATCAGCAATCACATCGTAAGAAGATGCATGGTAGATACCGGTGCCTACACGAACTTACTGTACAAGGACGCCTTCGAGAAAATGGGTCTGGAGAAAAGACACCTGAAACCTGCCCCTGGATCGCTGTACGGGTTCAGCGGGGCAGGCGTACTTCCCATGGGAATTATAGATCTGCCAGTAACATTCGGAGAGGGGACCTCCGCCAGGAATGTCAGGGCATCATTCGTTGTGGTAGACGCGAAATCCGCGTACAACGCCCTGATAGGCAGAGCCACCCTGGACGAAATTGAAGCCGCCATATCGATCAGGGCCCTAATAGTAGCCTATGTGACAGACTTTGGCATGGAGGGAAAGGTACATGGGGATCAAGAATCAGCCAGACTCTGTTACACTGTAGCCTTGAAAAGCCATGAGACCGAGAGAAAAGGGAAAAGAAAAGCCGACAACTCCCCCATCAGGGAGGGAGAAATTCCAGCTGGCCAGCAGGCAGCTAACCACCTCGAACCTGGGGGGGAAAGCATGCTGGTGGACCTGGAACCAGGAAAAAAAGTCCTCATAAGGGCCAACCTGGAAGAGTCTTACCAAGCAGAGCTGATCAAGGTCCTGAGAGACAACAGGGACGTATTCGCCTACTCGGCAGATGAAATGTCGGGGGTCGACCCGGCTCACATCGTTCACAGGATGAACGTAAGTCTGGAGGCTCGCCCTGTAAAGCAGAAGAAGAGAAATATGTCTGCAGAGAAGGACCTGGCTATCAAGGAGGAAATAGAAAAACTTTTAAAGGCGGATTTCATAGAAATCTGCGACTACCCTGAGTGGCTAGCAAATGTCGTAATGGTTAAGAAGTCCTTGGGTGCATGGAGGATGTGCGTGGACTTCACAAACCTGAACAAAGCCTGCCCGAAGGACTACTACCCCCTTCCAAGAATAGACCAGCTGGTAGACGCCACTAGTGGGTACTCTATGCTGAGTTTTTTGGATGCTTTTTCAGGGTACCATCAGGTGTATCTTTGGCAGCCCGACAGGGTAAAGTGTGCCTTCATCACCAGCTCCGGCACTTATATGTATAAAATGATGCCATTCGGGCTGAAAAACGCAGGCGCCAGCTACCAAATGTTAGTCGACAAAGTCTTTGAAGAACAGAAAGGAAGGAATCTATAAGCCTACGTCGACGACGCTATAATGAAAAGTAAAGGGGACAATGAACACCTGATGGATTTGCAGGAGACTTTTTCCTCCCTGCGAACCTACAAAATGAAAATCAACCCGAAAAAGTGTATGTTTGGAGTTCGTTCCGGTAAGTTCCTGGGCTTCCTTGTCAACTCTAGAGGGATAGACGCCAACCTTGGAAAGGTTCAGGAAGTCTTGGATCTCCCAGAACCCAAAACCATAAGAGACATCCAGCGCCTGACGGGCAGGATGGCTGCCCTGGCACGCTTCATTGCCAGGTCAGCATATAAATCAACCCCATTCTTCAAGGTGTTAAAAGGAAATAAGCAATTCAAATGGGAAGACGAACAACGAAGAGCTTTTGAGCAACTAAAGGAGCATCTGAAGAAATTCCCTACCCTGGCAAGACCAGTAGCAGGGGAGAAGCTTTTCCTCTACATCGCCGTAACTAATTCGACGGTGAGCGCGGTGATCTTGAGAGAAGAAGCAAGTGCCCAACAGCCCATATATTTCGTAAGTCATGCCCTGGGGGCAACAGAAAGAAACTACCCGGTGCTCGAGAAAGCAACCTACGCGGTCGTTATCGCAGCCAGAAAACTCAGGCCGTACTTTGACGCGCATCCCGTCGTAGTGCTGACCGACCAACCCCTGGAGAAGGTACTGGAGAAATTTGAGAAGTCTGGGAAGCTGCTGAAATGGGCCATCGAATTGAGCGGGCTGGGAATATCATACCAGTCGAGGACCACCATCAAGGCGCAGGCTTTGGCGGATTTCCTGGCCGAGGGTTCCCACTCAGAAGAGGATGACCTCCCTGCCGGAGAATGGGTGGTATAACAGATGGGCCTCCACGGCCAACGGTGCGGGGGCAGGGGTTGTGCTGACCAGCTCCGAAGGAGTGGACTTCGAGCATGCACTCAGGTTCACCTTCACTGCATCGAACAACGAGGCCGAGTATGAGGCCGTCCTTGCAGGGATCAAGCTGGCCAAAGCAGCGGGGGCAGAGCGAGTTATCTTAGCAACAGCCGCCCAGCTCATTGCCAACCAGATTAATGGAGAATACGAGGCTAGGGATAAGGCCATGGCTGCGTACCTGGAGAAGGTAAAGCAGGAATTATCAGGTTTAAAATCCTACGAAGTCAAGCAGGTCCCCCGGTCCCAGAATAACCGGGCGGACGCCCTGTCAAAGCTTGCTAGCTCCAACCTGCAAGACATAAAAAGATCAGTCTGGGTGGACGTTGTCCAAGAAAAATCCACCGCCTGTCAGACGATCAATGCGATTGAAGAAGCAGGGCCCGAGGACTGGATGACCCCCATCATCCAGTTTAAGAAATATGGAACCCTTCCCTCTGACCCTGCACAAAAAAGAACGATGCCAGCAAAAGCAGCGTGGTTCATACTAATCGGGGAAGAGTTGTACAAGAAGTCATTCTCCTCACCCCTGCTCAAATGCCTGGGGGCAGGGCAGGCTGCGGAAGTTTTGGACGACATTCACTCGGGAATCTGCGGTCATCAAATAGGGGGGAGGTCGCTAGCCCACAAGGCCCTAAGAGCAGGCTACTACTGGTCTACCCTGCTAGCTGATGCGAGAGACTAACTCGGAGAAGCAGAAAATGTCAATTATTCACCCCAGCAATCAACGCCCCGGCCCAGGAACTCAGGCCAATCTTATCTCCCATCCCTTTCGCACAGTGGGGGATGGATATATTGGGACCATTTGCTGTGGCAACGGGGGGCCGAAAGTTTTTAATAGTCGGAATCAATTACTTTACCAAGTGGATGGAGGCTGAAGCAGTTCTGAATATCACCGACCCTGCAGTCAGGAAGGTGATCTGGAAGAACATCATAACCAGATTCGGCCTGCCGAAAGTGCATGTGTTTGACCACGGAAGGCAGTTTGATAATGACCCCCTGAGAACCTGGCTGGAAGGCCACGGCATAGCAGTCGCCTACTCCGCTGTCTGCCATCCCCAAACCAACGGGCAGGCTGAAGCCGCCAACAAGCAAATCCTGAACGGACTTAAGAAAATGGTGGATGAGCTTAAAGGCAGGTGGGCAGATGAATTGTCGAGCATCCTTTGGTCAATCAGGACTATCCGGAAAGAGTCCACGGGTCAGACCCCCTTCGGCCTAGTTTACAGGGCAGAGACCCTGCTGCCCATTGAGGCAAGGATCTCCACCCTGCGGTCCCAGCAATATAACAGGGCGGATAATGAAGCAGCGATGACTGAAGCCTTGGACCTGGTCATTGAAGTAAGGCAAGAGGCTGGCGTTAACATAGCCGCCTACCAGCAGCGAATAAGGAAAGCATACAACAAAAGGGTGAATGAAAGGAGTTTCCAAGTAGGGGACTTAGTCTTAAGAAAAACGCAGGCGGTGGGAAGATGAGTGCCAACTGGGAAGGCCCGTATGAGGTAACCCGGATTATGGGGCCATGTACCTACAGAATTGCCAATCTTGAAGGTCAGGAGTTGGCTGCCCATTGGAACATAGACACCGTGAAAAAATGTTATGTCTGAGCACAAGAAGATTAAAGGATTTTCTTTCTTTTTGCTATTTCCCGAAAATTGGCGGAGAACGGTTAGAATAGAATGTCGACGGCTCCGACCACAAATATGTTAAGGATGTTTTCTGAAATGAAAAGGTCTGAAGTTTATACTCGTTGTCCGTTCAAAATCGCATTTTTCACGCACAAACGAGCAGAGGGCAATAAGGGGAGGCCCCCTGTTGCCAGAACCAAGAAAAATGGACACTCCAACAAAATCTCAAGTCCTCCTGCCTGCCTTTGGACAGGCAGGGGGCAGGCCCCCTGGACTTCGACCAGAAGCCAAGGCCAGGCCGGGCCCCACGCGCCAAATGAACAAGGACTGGGGGCATCCCCCAACCTTGTATAAAAAACGCTAAGTGCCCCTGCCTGCCTCTGGGCAGGCAGAGGGCAAGCCCCCTGGACTTTGACCAGAAGGCAGGGCCAGGCCGGGCCCCACGCGCCAAATGAACAAGGACTGGGGGCATCCCCCAACCTTGCATAAAAAACGCTAAATCCTCCTGCCTGCCTCTCGACAGGTAGGGGGCAGGCCCCCTGGACTTCGACCATAAGCCAGGGCCAGGCCGGGCCCCACGCGCCGAATGAACAAGGACTGGGGGCATCCCCCAACCTTGTATAAAAAAAACGCCAAGTCCTCCTGCCTGCCTCTGGGCAGGCAGGGGGTAGGCCCCCCTGGATTTCGACCATAACCCGGGGCTGGACCTGACTTTGAAAGAAAAGCAGGCAAAATAGAAAACAAAAGGGATACATTCATAAACAAATGAAAGTTTGACAAAAGGACGATAAAATCCATAAAACTAGAGAATCAAAATATTACATCAAATAGGCAGCCGGCCACATCAGGGCCCGGCGCGCAAAAACATCAAGATATCAACAAAGGAGCGAAGGCACAGCAGGGTAAGGACAAGAACCCTCAGAGGACGACTGCCCCGCATGTTAAGCAGGGGGGCACCCTGGTCAGGACCAGTAGCCTCTTCAGGCGCCTTGTTTGCCCGGGCGTCATTCTTGATAGCATAAAGGTCTCTGAAGGCATCCTCATTAAAGTCAGGAAGCATTTCTCTAATAACATCCATTACAAACCCCAATGAAGAGTTGGCACCATCATTAAAGCTCGTTTCCACCGCAACTTCAGCCTCCTGAATTATGTCGTTTTTCTCCGTCTGTCATTCCTCACTCTTCGCCTTCAAGTCATCCTGGGCCTTTTGAAAATCTGATTCAGATTTGGACAGGCGCTCCTCTAGATCAATCACCTTTCTTTTGGTGTGCTCCAACTCAGCCACCGCCTTCTTAGCCTGCTCTAGCTCAACAGCAGCCTGCCTGGCCCTTTTTAGCTCTTCCTCCAGGTTGGACGCCTCTCTTATAGCTCTTTCGCCCTGGGTCTTCCAGAGGGCCGCCTGATCCTTAGCTTCTTCCAAATCACTCTCCTTCTTCGTCAGCTGGTTCTTCAAACCGGCAATAAGAGTAATGTCCTTCTCAATCAAGCCAGACGGTCAGGGAGAGGAAGCCCAGGAGTAACAGCTAATTCTTCATCGCTCAGGAGGCTGAGTGCCGCCAACTCAGCAGAGGCTTGAAGTACCCGGGAAGTACGCTGAATGTACTGGAGGACATGGTTAGTGGTGGAGGCTACAGACTTGGTGAGATGATCCGCCAAAACGGCACTAGAGTCAGAGAGCAGGGCGGAGACGTCAAGGCTGTCACCAGCAGTATAGTGAAACTCGGTGTTCTCCTCTGAAAAGAGGGCGCCTGGGGTCCCATGAGCAGGACGCTTAGGGTCAGGTGTGTCTGCCTCTAAGTTAACCACATGCAAAGCGCTTGTGGGCTCCATGTTCCTTTTTCTCCTGCCTTCCAGGGGAACACTCTCCCCAGTCTCCTCTGAGCCAGCGGGCTGTGGTCCCAAGGGAGTGCGAGTCCCTGTAGGGGAACCTCCCTGCTTGCTAACGGGAGTGGGAGTGGCCTCCAAAGCGTCCTCTGTCCCCACGCGGCGGCAGCAGAGAGGGAAACCGTCGGTTTGGCAGGCGGTAGCCTAGGAGGGGGAGGAAATCTCGCTCTATTGGCTGGGATGCCCTTTAAGTACTTCAGCAAATTTTTCTCACCCCTCTTGAAATTGGAAGGAAGGAGGGGGCGCTTTGCAACGATGGTGAAGTCGTCGTCCAGACCGAGGTTCCTCACCTCTCTCCTTGTCCAGGTTCGAGTGGCAAGGGTTGCAGGGCAAAAGAGGAATCAGTTAGAAAATTATGAGGGAAGGGCAAAAGTAAGACAAGGCCAGTAATGTCCCTGAGCTACCTCTATCAAGACCGGGATTCATGCCTACTCGAGTCAGATAGGTATCGGTAGTAATGAGCTCCGCATTAGGGAGCCAGAAACCAGGGCCACATACGCCTGATTTGTCCACATAAGCGACGAATTTCTCCACCAACTCCTCGTCTTTTTTATTCAATTTCACCTCCAAAGCCCTCCCCCCAACACCAGGGTGGTATTCTTGGCGAGTTTCCAGTCTCGTATGAACGTGATTCCTGAAATGCCGAGGAATCTTCCACCCTGTAGCGCTGTGCACATACAGGAAATTGTTCTTCCAATCTTTCAAGCTATCTAAAACCGGCCAGACCAGGGTGTACCCCTTTTGCCTTTGGATAGACCAATATCCAGGGGAGCCCTCACCCCCAGAAGAGGCCACCATCTGCAGGCCAACCATGTACCTCAGAGCATCAATCGAAGGCTCCTCACAATGGAAAAGGCAAGTCCATGTATAAGATATCAGTGACCTCACTGCCATGGCGGTCAATTGGGCAATAGCCACGTTCATTCGCCTAAATACCTCCTCCAAAAAGGGGTGCAGGGGAAACGCAATCCAAATTCCAGGCACTTGTGGTAGACGGCAATACAGCCGTCAGGAGGGCAGCAAACTGTGTCCCTCTCCCCAGGAACAACAATTGTATACCCCTCCCCAAAATTGTAAAAACACTCAATGGCCTCAGCAGCGTTTTTCTCCGAAATCAAATCCCGGTTCTTGGTCTCAGGATAGGTTTTAAGAGGGACTTGGTATTTGGCCTTGTCCAGATAATAGGTTTTTCCTTTCTCCCTAGGGATAAGTGGACCGGCGATGGTTGAAGGGTCAATCTCTCTCGCCTCATCATCAGAGTCAATAACGTCGAAGGGGGCGGGGTCAGGAGAGTTGGCATCCCCATCCAGACAATCCTCCCCAGCCATCCTAGCACTAGGCCCCCCCAGAGGAGGAGGCCAGGTTAGCCCCAACCCTATCCCTACCCTCTGCCCTTTCAGCAGAGGGTTCCGTAAAATTCAAGATGCGAATACGACGATCGCTCATGATGACCAAGGAGAATAAAAATGAAGAAATGAAAAATGAAGCTTGAGGAGAGGATTCTGACCTAAATTGATGGATGATCAAACGAAGGCGCAAGAAAGCAGTTCTTCAATTCTGGAGTGTTTTTTAGCAGAGGAAGGTTGTGAAAAGGGTTTGCTTGGGTTTGCAAAAGTGTAAAAGGGGGAACAGGAAGAGGGGGGATGCTTTTATAGGAAAGGGCAGATAAAGAGTGACCCATCCTGAAGACCTTCCCGAGAAAAGCCCCCACGTGTCACACTTTCAAAACCCAACCACTCATCGCTTCCCGAGAAGCCTCCAAAAGGCAACGGAAGTCAAGAGGGTAATCATTGCATGATGCCATTCGTCCATCCATTCATTCGTTCAAAAAAGAAGAAAACAAACAACAACAAAACAAATAAGAAAGCCCGCCTGATTTCCATTAGAAAGAAGCCCAAGAATGGCCAAGAGTTACAAACTACAGGAAAAGTAGATTACAAAAGGAGCCTGACAGTTAGGCTCAATCAGCCTGCACTTGCAGGGCAGGGCCTAATCATCATCAAAACCTGGAGAATAGTCTCCAGGGCTGTCATAACCTCCAGCATCAGACCCCCAGTCCCAGTCGTCGGAATCTTTGAAAGGGTCATCAAGGCCATCATCTTCGTTCCTACCAGAGTAACTCTGGTCCTCACTATCCCCGGAGTCGTGACTGCTAATGTCCCAGTCCCTGCCATAGGGGACTGCCTTGGCATTGTCACAGGAGCCACATCCCACTTTCCTCATCAGAGGAGAGGAAGGGTCTGACTCGGAAGAAAAGTTCAGTTCAGGGCAGCTGAGGTCAAATTGCTCCGGATTTAGCCAGGGGAAGCACTTGTGGCATCCCCGATAAAAACAGCCTCCCGCCTGGGAGCAACGCTTAGGCATGGGCCCAGGCGGAGGTGAGGCTTTTGCAGGGCGCTTGCCCGCCCTGACAGAACCTCCCCTCCTGACACTCTGAGAGGAGCGAGGCTGAAGCCGCCTACTACGGCGCAGAGCCAAAAAGGCCGCCCTTGAGTACTTCAGTCTCCGACGCCCCCGGAAGCAGAGGACGTCCAGGTAGACTCCACAGCGAAAAACATTCTTCTTAATCCAAGACATCTTTTCTTTGAAGTGAAATAGTAAAAGAAAAGTAGAGACGGGTTATGAAAGTAGCATGGGAAAATTGAAATTTATACAAAAGCAAAGATGGCATTAATGGCGTCCCCAACCACCTCTATGAGAAGGAAAGCCAATCTACGGCCATGCACGAAAACCAAAAATCACTTTACAAGAAAAGCAATCATGAGCAAAGAACATTCCAACTCTTTGCATGCCCAATACGGTGGGTTTTCCTCCCTCTGGAACATGCGACACATTAAATACAAAGGATAGAGCTCACAGGCCAACCTCATACCATCCCAACAAAGATATCGCCTGCTGAGCAGGAGCACCACTCCTCCTCAGCCGGCGAGGGCCAATTGATGGGGGTCGGTAGCCTGTCTCGGGTCGCCTGTCAATTAGGCCCCAGAAGGGCCCGACCCATGAACAAGAAAGGGCCTGCCCTGCAGGCCAACCAGCGAAAGATTACCAGAAGAACCCACGTGTAAAGCCCTGAAAGCGCTCACCTGCCCGTCAGGGCCTCGCCACCCGCTGAGCAGGGCAGTCAAGCTCCCTGCCTGCCGACCTCCAAGGCACCCCCACCTTCAGCAGGGACAGAGGAAACCAGGGACCCCTCCGTCATTTTGCATAAGGTAAGGAAGAATGAGTGGACAAGAGAGACCCATGTGTCACTCAGTCATCCACCCATTCTCCCTCTCTTTTCTCTCTCTTGGGGGAAGGTATAAATATTTTCCTTCCTCCCACATACAAGAGGTTTGATTTTCTCTCTCTAAATTCTCACTCTAAAAATGCCACCTAGCTCCTCACGAACTAGGTTCGTTAAGGCATTCACGGACAGACTTAGGCATCGGAGAGGGTTCCCTCGGACACCTAAGAGGCCATGTGCGTTCACTGTGCAGGGAGCAAGCCGTCTCGCCGAAAAAGTCCGACCAACGGAGTGAAAGGGAGGAGAGAGTCAAGGAAGTCGAACTGATTATCACACCAGCAACATTGCACACTAAAGACTCGAGCCCGATGTCGGGTTAATTGATTCCAATACCGGAACAGCTACAATTCAGATGACACAATTTGAGGTTTTGTACGGACGCAAGCATAGGAGTCTGGTATTGGGGTGATATTAGAGAATCCGTGGTTTGGGGAACACATAATGATCCAGCACATAATATGTTCCTGCACATAATATGTTCCATGTTTCTCAACTTACATTAGTGATCCACGACATTTGTTAGACCCGGAGACCAATGAGCTTGATGAGACTACGACTTATGAATCGATGTCCAAACTTTTGATAGTAAAGTGCAAAAACCCGTAGAGGTGAAACAAGAATGGTCAAAGTGTTGTGGAACAATAAAAATGTGGAGGAGACTACTTGTCTAATGTAATTTTTGTGCTTCGAGGACGAAGCTTTATTTTAAGGTGGATGGAAATATGCATGACTACTTGTTTTTGTGGTAAATTAAGCATGTCCTTGTGTGATTCCATGCTATTTACTGTTTATTGATTACAAATATGTATATTTGAAATTGACTTGTTTACACATATTTGTGGTTTGTTTGTGCTCAACGCACATATTGATAGTTTGTGCTCGACGCACATATGGGTGGTTTGGTAGTGCTAATTAACTGCACTTATTTGATTGATTGGTTAATTTTGTGCATTACACAGTTGTAAAATGGTCGAACTTGTGAATTTCAAATTTTGAAATAATTTAAATATTTTTGTCCGACAAGCTCTTAACTTGGCAAGTGATACTTTTACCTTAGAGTATGAGAATTTTGGTGGTTTTGAATTTTGGTATTATCTTATGGAATTAGGTGATCTTATCTTGTGGATTTAAGTGGTGGTGAAGTTGTATACTTTGAAATTTGAGGAATTAGGTGGTTATGGATTTTGAAGATTTAGAAATGTGATATCTTTAAGGTTGTGTTTAATTTGATATATTTTGGATGTATGGAGTAAATGATTTATTTTGGAGATATATGAAGACTTTTGGTGGATTTTGGGTATATGGAGTGAGCGGATCATTTTGGACATTAGTGAGTAATGTGAGACTTTATTTTCGAGGATGAATTTAAACTTTGAGGACGAAGTTTTGTTTTAAGGAGGAAAGTCTGTAACACCCCATTAGTTTACGAGTCAATTATAAAGTTGACTTTTCTACTTTTATTTAAATCGGGTTACTAAGTCGGGAAAAATATTTTCGATGTCATTATAAAATTAAGGTATTTTGGATTGTCTTATAATAAATCGGTTTTGGTTTTCTTAAGTGGAACATTATTTTATAAACCGACTTTGTATGGGATTTGATTTCGAGTCAAATACACAAAAAAAAAAAAATCTTGATTCTATTAAACCCCACCCGATTTCCCGAAGTATCATACACAACAAAAGAATACCCTAATAAACCCCCACCTAAACCCCACCGTGTTCATTCCCTTTCCAGCACACCATATTGTTTCTTTCCTCTGTCGGATTAATGCTTCTTTCTCTCTGTTTCCTGACCATCACTTTCCACCTTTGTGATCTCAATTCTTGGGCGTCCTGTTCACGAGTTTCGATTGTTTTCCCTTCCTCTTGTATAAATTGTAAGTATCGGATTCTATATTTTGAGTGGTTTTAAAAAAGGGATGTTTAATTGTCGATTAGGATTGTCGTTTGTTTTGGTAAAAAATTTACCGGATCTACGATTTTGGTTGCGGGTTAAAGCGATCGTCCTATAACTATGGGTTGTCTAAGCGATATCGAGCCTAGTAAACAGAGAACAACGAGAGAAAGAAAATGACACACAAAGTTTTGGTGACGCGGAAACCCGATGTGGGAAAAACCGCGGGGGGAGTCGGAATCCCACCAAGATTCTACTATGAACGGAAAGAACGAAAAAATAAGAGGGATACAAGTATGGAGTTTTTACTATAATCGACTATTAGTGTTTGCCCTTATGTTTTCTTGGGATTGGGGTGTGTTGTTAATGCCCTCTCTCCCTTTTCTTCCTCCGTCCTTTGCCTTTTATAGCTGCTTGCCCCCTGGAGCCGTTGTCTTTAATGCCCCTTTAATGTGGAGCAATTATTGCTCTTCAATGCTCTAGTGACTGTTATGGCTGTTACAGTCAACTCCTCTTCCTCCTCCTGGTCTGCAGGAGGGTTTCCTCCTTTGTAGGAGCAGCAGCCGCTGCCTCTTCCTCTTTATATGGGCCTAGTTCTTCCCTTATTTGTTGGGCCTGCTTGTTTAAATGGCTCACTGTTTTATTTGCCCCATGCTTTGCTTGACCCATTATCGTATATTATTCCGGGTTTGCTTGACTTGACGATCTTTGATTGTTTTGACTTCCATTCATTAGTCTTCAGTTTCGACTTCCATCCATGGACCGTGGACCCTTTTGTCGCTGACCCTTGACTTTTGACTTTGACCTTTGACCCTCGGTTTTTGGCTATCGTCTTTGACCTTCTGACCTTTGACCCTTTGACCTTTGGACCGTCCATTCGTAGCATGCCACGTTGCATTCCGAAGGTGCAAATTTTTGGCCCAAACAAATGCCCCCAAGTTTCCGACTAAGCTCATCTTAGGCGGGAATTTCCGTTCGCTTGGATCGTAGTCGGTTTGCGTGATGATTGATTCTTTATTTCGATCATTCGTCCTAAACCCGAAGCTGATGACACTTCGCAATTTACTTTATCCTTCCACATGTGGTCCTTCCTCTCCTCCCCCAGAAGGAGAAAAAAGAAGAGTCTGGTGGGAACATGACTTCAGGCAAGATACGTTCGTGCTTGGCTAGGTTTACTTGACCTCAAATTTTCCTGGTACTCATTTTCGCTTGCTCCCTCCTTCAGGATCCGCTAAACCTCGTGTGTCCCTAGAGCAAGTAGCTGCTAGGAGTCAGGCCGTTGCTACTAGGGCGGTCTCCAAGAGGAAAGTTAGTTTTGTTTCTGCTGGCTTTGCTGGTTCTGGGAGAAGTCGTAACTCGTCCCCTTTTTCAGAAGTTACTCCTGCAGAAAGTGAACCCCTAGTGGTAAATATTTTTGAGTCTCACTCTTATCCTGCCCCCAGATCCGTTGAGGATGTTTCTGCTGGAGTGGTGCTCAAATTTCATGAAGGCTTCGGTACGGCCAAGTCTGCAGAGGACGTGGCTCTTCTGGATCAGATGCTACTTCCTTGTCCCAGGTCTGCGGTAGAAGAAGTTCTCTGAAGGAGTTAGACTTGATTTGCGGATTGTTGGTGGAAGAATCTGGCAGAAGACAGAAGCTTGGTGCAGATCTGGTGGAGGCAAGAAGTGAGCTCGCCCAGGCCCTGAATGCCAATTCTTCCCTGTAGGGGAAGAATGCTGAGCTGAAGAAGACCCTGAGGGATGCTCTTGCTTGGCCGAACCATTATATCAAGGTTGAGGTGATCAAGGAATATCTGGCGGTGGGGCACAAAGATCGGGACCTGGTTGTAGAGAAGAAGCGTCTGTATGAGAAATTTCTTGTGGCACCTAACTTGGATGCTCTCTTTGACGTGGAGGCGGAGGATCTGGAAGAGTCTGTTGATTCTCCTATTGCTGATCAGGAGGCTGATAGGCAAGAGAGTGTGGACCAGGAGGATGCTGCTGATGATCCTGGGAGAGGTTCTGCTGCTGTTCACCAGAGACCCAGGTTTCTGCAGGAGGATCTGCTACAGTTTCGCCTCCACCAGAGGAGAATGTCCAGGATGTGGACCAAGTTCTGCTGGAGTGATGTTACTCTTCTTTTGTTGTACTCTGTTTTCGGCTTGTGAATCCTGCATGGTATGAACTTCTGATTTGTTAGTGTTTGCAAAAAATTATGTAATGACTTCGCCTTTGCTCAGGGGAGCGAAGTGTGTTAGTATTTTGTGGCACTTCATGCCTTAACTTTCGTTATGTGAAATCGAAGTAGCTTTTGTAATGTCGATGTGCGGCTGTATGTTATGCCTGAATTCGATTGTAATCGTTTGTTGAAGTTTTGTCTTACTACCTTCTGTTGTATGCATGCCTTATGTTTGTATGGTCGACCTTTGATATATATAGTGGTGGCCTGGGATTTAGTTTGCCCACTTAGTCAGAGGTGCCACGCTTTGCGTGGGTGCTAAGTGGCGCAGGAGACTGTAATGTCCCGGTTATAGGCACTTAGTCACAAGACACACGCCTTCTGTAGAAATTATACACTCCACCAGATTGGTCACCAGATTTGGTTAAAAAAGCTGACGAAAGATGGTAAAGATGCAATGTTTGAAGGTATATGTGGGAGGAAATCAAACTTTTGAAAATATGTGAAGGAAGAAAGTCCAATTTTGAAAACATGTGAAAAGATAATCGAATTTTGAAAACATATGGAAAGAAAATTGGATCTTGAAGACATGTGACAAGAAAATTAAATTTCGAAGCTTATGAAAAGAGAATTAAACTTTGATGCAAAAGAAAATCAAATTTTGATGACACATGCAAAAAGAAAATCAAATTTTGATGCAAAAGAAAATCGAATTTTGATGACACATATAAAAAGGCATACTTGAAGATAAAACATCTGACTTTCAAAAATCACGAAAAGAAAGCAAAACAGATAGAAGGACAAAAGGAAAGTTTAAATATATGTTTGCAAGGTTTGATAAGATGAAACCTGGGTTCTGGTGGAGGTGTATCTGGCAGAATAGATGCCATGTTTCTGGCGTCAGTAGCCCATGTTTCTAGCGGCAGCGGCCCATCTTCTGGTGACGTTGTTCCTGACGGCAGTGGCCCGTGTTGTTCTGTCGGACCATAGCACCAAGGGGAGTTCCTCTGCCTATCTGCCCCCTGCCTCCTCCATCCTTCTCTTCAGGTTGTCTATCAATTTTGTTGCTAGACTCCGCCTGACCATCAGACTGAGGGTTTCTGGGGGTAGACTTGCTTAGTGCGATGTTCCACCTGGCGCAGTAGGCCTTCATCTTGTTGCCAATAAATTGGGATCCGTTGTCGCAGATGATCTCTGAAGGAATGCCAAACCTGCAGATAATGTTACGTTTTATGAAGGATATAACCTGCTTCTCAGTCACCTGAGGGAATGCCTCCGCTTCTACCTACTTGGAGAAGTAGTTCGTCATGGCCAACATAAAGAATTTGTTTCTTGGGGCTCTAGGTAGCTTGCCGACAATGTCCATTTCCCTCTTCATTAAAGGCGAAGGAGAAATTACTGGATGTATAGGGTCTGCAGGCTGGTGGTTGACTGGTGCGTGCCTCTGGTAGGCGTCACATTTCTTGACGTAATCAAAATCATCTCTACGCATTGTTGCCCAGAAGTAGCCTTGGCGAAGTGCCTTGTTGGATAGGTCCCTGCCCCCTGCATGATTTCCACATTCACCATTGTGGAAGTCATGCAAAACAGTTTCTGTCTCCTCCTGTCTCAAACACCTTAAGTATGGTCCAGTAAGTGATCTTCTGAATAGGATGCCATCAATGAGGATGAATTTGGATGCTTTCATTTTGAAGCCCCTGACTTCCTTCTGGTCTGCTGGCGGCATGTCATCTGTAGCTAGTCCTGGTAGGATTTCCTCCAGGCTGAGGTCTCCCCTTGGCTGGCTGTGGTGCTGAATATTCCTGCCTCTTGCAGCCATCGGGTCCTGTCTTTGCCTCCTCCGGATGCTTCTTAACTCTTCTAGATTGTTGGCTCCAGAACGCGGACAACAGGTATGGTGGATATTTCTCCAGGCTTGAACGTTGCCCCCAGGGCGTCTGCTTCTGCATTCTTGTCTCTCGGAATTTGACTAATTGAGAAGGCTATGAATCTGAGGGATAGATCCCTCGCCATTTCAAGGTAGGCCATCATCTTGGAATCCTTTGCGGCATACGAACCATTCACGTGATTGACTATAAGCTGAGAATCACTGTATACCTCCAGATGTTTGATTTTGAGGTCTAAGGCCAGCTAGAGACCTAAGATCAAAGCTTCATATTTTGCCTCATTGTTTGTTGTCCGGACTTCGCACCGTACTTGCTTGGACAATGAGATCCCCCTGAGGAGACTTGAGAACTAATCCTGCTCCAGATCCTCGCATGTTGGAGGCACCATCTACATTTGGCTTCCACACCTGTTCGCCTTTGTCCTCCTCAAGGCGGAGGATGTCTTTCTCCACCTGGGTTTGCAGTGCTGGGCTGAAGTCGGATATGAAGTCTGCTAATGCCTGGGACTTTATTGCTGTTCTTGGGACAAACTTCAAATCGAAACCGCTCAAGTGCATGGACCACTTGGCCATTCTTCCTGACAACTCAGGTTTTCTCATAATAGTTTTCAGTGGGTAATTAGTTATTACATAAATAGCGTGTGACTTGAAATAAGGTCGAAGTTTATAAGACGCCATTACAAGTGCAAGTACGAGTTTTTCAAGGGACATGTACCTGGTCTCTGCAGGAAGCAGAGACTTACCGACATAATACACCGGGTGTTGTGTTCCTTCGTGCTCTCGTACTAATACTGCGCTGATTGCTACCTCTGTTACTGACAGTTACAGGAGGAGTTGTTCTCCAGGTTCTGGTTTTGACAACAGAGGTGGGGGTGCTGAGGTAGTGCTTTAGGTCGCTGAACGCCTTCTCGTGCTCTGTTGTCCACTCAAACCTTTGGGCCTTCTTTAGTATATCATAGAACAGTCTGCACCTATCTGAGGACCTGGATATGAATCTGTTTAGAGCAGCGACTCTCCCAATCAGGCGTTGTTCGTCTTTAGGTTTCCGCGGGGACTCCAGCTGAAGAATGGTTTCGATTTGCTCTGTGCTAGCTTCGATTCCCCTTTGGGTGACCATGTACCCTAGAAACTTCCCACACGATACTCCAAACGTGCATTTTGAAGGATTCAACTTCATCTTATATTCCCTCAGGGTATTGAGGGTGTCTTCCAAGTGCGTTGTATGTTGCGAAGCTTGTTTTGACTTGACCACCATGTCGTCGGTGTATATCTCCATTGTGTCCCCAATCTGCCTCTTGAACATCTTATTAACTAGTCTCTGGTAGGTGGAACCTGCATTCTTCAGACCAAAAGGTATTACATTGTAACAATATATACCTCTCTCAGACCTGAAGGCTGTCTTCTCCTGGTCTGTTGGATGCATCTTGATCTGGTTGTACCCACTCCATGCATCAAGAAAGGTTAGCATCTCGTGGCCTGCTGTAGCATCTACCATGGCACCTATATGCGGTAGGGGGAATGGATCTTTCGGGCATGCTTTGTTCAAGTCGGTGAAGTCGACGCACACTCTCCACTAACCATTCTTCTTTGGGACCACCACCACGTTAGACAACCATTCTGGATACTTCACCTCCCTGATTTTTCCAGCAGCCAGCAGACTATCTACCACCTGATTTATGATTTGGTTTCTCTCTAGGGCAAACTTTCTTCTCTTCTGCTGGATTTTTCTGCAGCCGGGGTCTAGGCTGAGTCTGTGGGTTATGTTGCTGGGATCTATTCCTGACATGTCGCTGTGTGGCCAAGCAAAACAACCCATGTTATCTTTCGAATTAAATTCTGGCAGATATTACCTGCATTTTCTGATCCAACCAACACTTTCTGCTCTGGGGGCAGCTTATCCAAGTTGATTTCATCCACCTAAGTCTGAGGCGGTTCGATGTACTCCTCCTGAATGTGTTGGGTCTATGACGGCTATGCTGGATCATAAGTAACTCTTCTAGGATCTGAATCATCCTCCAGCCTGATGGCTGCCAAAGCTTTTGTCTGCACATCCTCAAATGTGGTGCATGGATACGTGGTGAGGTCTTTGTACAAATCTGAATTCTGGTGGAGTCCCTAGCGGAAGGCCTCTACAGCGGTTGCTACGTCACATATGGGGATCGTGACCTTCTCTTTAATGAATTTATTAAGGAAATCGCGCGTGGATTCCTCGAATTTCTGCACCACCCGGCATAGATCGCTGGTTTGCTTCTCCAGTTTTCTGCTACTGGCAAACTGCTGGTTGAAGGCATTGACCAGGTCAGCAAAGGAAGTGATACTCCGGTTGGGCAGACTAACGAATCACTGCAGAGCTGCTCCTGACAAGGTGGAGCCGAATCCCTTGCTTATGCACACCTCCTTTAGGGGTCCTGCTGCAGCCATCACCATCATCTTCTGCTTATACTGATTGATGTGATCCAACAGGTCTGCGGTACCGTCATAGAGTGTCATGGCTGGTGGCACGAATCCCTTGGGTACCAGCGACGCAGGCCAGGTCGTCAGTGAAGGGTGAATCTGTGTAACTGTCTCCTGCTGCCTTCTTCAGAGGACGTGGCATTCCTGGAATTCTGTTGATCAGGTCCCTCAGTTCTTGATACTGCTGATCCATGGCGCTACCATGCTCCTCCAGGGTAATGGTGGCTAAGAGGGTTAGGCAACGACATTCCTGGTGTCGTGTTGATTGCGGACCCAGATTCCCACCCTGTTGCTTGCTGGAATGGGACTCCTGCTGGCCAGACTCCTCCAGGATACGAGTTGCTGATTTGGACCGTCATACTGGTTAGAGCTCCTGGATGCCATCCTAACATCTGCTGCGTGGGAGTGGCTGATGACCATCCTCCTTCAGACAACTGACCGCTGGATGGGGTAACTATTCCTGGCTGAGTTGCGGATTGCCATTCTGGCATCTGGTGGACAGGGGTGCCTGCAAGAGATAGTGAGTTAGTTTCTCGACTTTCGATGCTAGAGAGGGAATTACCTGTGATGTAAGATCTATCGGATGTGGGGCCGTAAGATAGGTAGCCTAGCCCTTGAGGCTCAATGACTGGATCTGGTGGAGCCAATCCTAGCTCTAGTCTAGTGACCAATTCTGAGGGAATCTCCCTAGTGGTCCGTCTGCTGGCTGTTGATTCCATGTGGGTACTGGGCTCTTCTCTCGGCATAAGGGACAACATCTCTGGTGACGGCTGGACCGATGCAGCTGAAGTCTTGTCTGCTGCCGAGATCCGAGCTCTGATGTCTTGGTTGTCATTATGCAGAGTTTCCACCCCCTGCAGCAGAGCGTTGATCCCTTGGAGCACATCCTTCAGGGGGTCTGGTGAGGCTGAGATTCCGGAGAAGTCTTCAAGTGACCCTCCTTGAACCGCTGTTTTGGATGAAGCGCCTTCTCTGCTGGTCCTGAAGGGATTGGACGTTTTTGACACCTTAGGCACGTGAGGTGGTCTTGAGGCTACTGGTACGTGTCCTGCTGCCAGACTGGTAGAGAGTGCCTGGGTAATGGGTGCGAAGATTGATCCTGATGACCCTAGGGGCAATTCTCCTCTAGTAGGCTGAATTGATGCTCCTAGGCTGCTGGAGGGACTTCGATCGGATCCGGACATGACGATATGAGATTGCTTCACTGTAGGATTTGGCTTATTGGAAATGATCACTTTTCCCCACAGATGGCGCCAATTTGTTTTGGTAAAAAATTTACCGGATCTACGATTTCGGTTGCGGGTTAAAGCGATCGTCCTATAACTATGGGTTGTCTAAGCGATATCGAGCCTAGTAAACAGAGAACAACGAGAGAAAGAAAATGACACACAAAGTTTTGGTGACGCGGAAACCCGATGTGGGAAAAACAGCGGGGGGAGTCGGAATCCCACCAAGATTCTACTATGAACGGAAAGAACGAAAAAATAAGAGGGATACAAGTATGGAGTTTTTACTATAATCGACTATTAGTGTTTGCCCTTATGTTTTCTTGGGATTGGGGTGTGTTGTTAATGCCCTCTCTCCCCTTTTCTTCCTCCGTCCTTTCCCTTTTATAGCTGCTTGCCCCCTGGAGCCGTTGTCTTTAATGCCCCTTTAATGTGGAGCAATTATTGCTCTTCAATGCTCTAGTGACTGTTATGGCTGTTACAGTCAACTCCTCTTCCTCCTCCTGGTCTGCAGGAGGGTTTTCTCCTTTGTAGGAGCAGCAGCCGCTGCCTTTTCCTCTTTATATGGGCCGAGTTCTTCCCTTATTTGTTGGGCCTGCTTGTTTAAATGGCTCACTGTTTTATTTGCTCCATGCTTTGCTTAACCCATTATCGTATATTATTCCAGGTTTGCTTGACTTGACGATCTTTGATTGTTTTGACTTCCATTCTTTAGTCTTCGGTTTTGATTTCCATCCGTGGACCGTGGACCCTTTTGTCGCTGACCCTTGACTTTTGACTTTGACCTTTGACCCTCGGTTTTTGGCTATCGTCTTTGACCTTCTGACCTTTCATCCTTTGACCTTTAGACCGTCCATTCGTAGCATGCCACGTTGCATTCCGAAGGTGCAAATTTTTGGCCCGAACATCGTTTATTAATGATTTCTTGTTGGGACTTGGTAAATCGTTGTAGTTAATTGTTGTTGACGGAGGGTAGTCTTGTTCTTATCAAATTAATTTGTGAATTATCATTGAGATGTATGCATTGATTGCTGTATTATGTTGGGCTTAGGCTTTGGTTATAGTATTGGTCGTAAGGGAGTGTATGAGCAATTGATTAGCTTGTGATTGACATATTTATGGAGACTACTGTTTTTAATTTGGTTGGAATAATAGGTTCTTATAAAAGGTTGTTATAAGAAGATTAATTGTTACACTTTATAAAGGCTTTACAGTTCGGGTGTGTGTCGAGTCAGGAACATTGGAAATAAGAGCGTAATAGAGTCATTGTGGGTGTGGCATGTTGTATGAGTTGGTAAAGGTGGACTTTTAGTCAGGATGTGTTTTATTTAGATGGAATGTGTTAGGGGAGGTTAATCATCCGATGTAATGAGTTAAAGTCGTTTAATATTTGTAGAGAGATTATTAAGTTATTGAATCGGTTATATTATTTATAGCTTGTGGGTTCGAGGAGAAAGAATTTTTGGATTAGTATTAGCTTGGACTGACCGTCTTGAGAGGTAAGGTCGTTTTGACCTTTTCACCTTTAAGTAAAGAGCACGTTCGGTTTGAATTATATTTTTTAAACGGTGTGAACATGACATAGGTCCACCCCGACGCGGCCACGCGCGGGTTTGGGGAGGCGAATGAATCTCCATATGAGATAATGGATCGAATTGAAATTTAAATCGAAGTGGAGTCGCCACCGAACTTTGTGGGAGTTCGGGCCCGTTCGAACCCACTCTATGTCGTAGTGGGCCATGCACAAAGTATGGCCCATTCCGTTGTCAGAGTTTATCGGGTTCGTCCCTTTGCATTTGATACCGATACCGACATTATTGGATACCGTGTATTGAATGACTCTCGTGTGCCAATGGTTTCGGACATTCGAAAACCATGATTCTAAGTAAGGGGCGAGGGTACGTGTTGGGAAGTTCACAAAGAACACCCAACCCCGCCCGCACATTAGCGGCTTTTACTAAGATATCGTTTGACTCTCGAATACGCGCGTTAGTAGTACGATGAAATGATATGCAAACAACGTTTTGACTAAACATGCGAAAATTAGAATAGGTTGCTACGTCGATTTAATGCATCTAAAATTAACGTCAAAGTTATATTTACCATGCGAGATTCTTTTAGTACAATAAAATAAACAACGCAAATAAATCGACAAAAGGAACAAACGTGTTAGTAACGGTAATAACGATAATAACGGTTTGCAAATAATATAGAATGATATAGAATAACGTAAACGACATGATGTGTGGTTTTGAAAAGTAGTATGACACGTGATTGATTTGACACGCGTTGACCGAAGTCATAAAAAAAAAAGTATTATCGATACTAGAAAAGCGTTGTGGGACTCACGATTTTGACGTGATGAGGCCACTCGCTCGAGTCATTGAAGGACTCGACCGAGTGGTCCTCAGAAGGAGTTTCTGTGCCGTTTTTTAGATGTCACTCGATCGAGTTATTGAAGAACTCAACCGAGTAAGCTGCCACTCGATCGAGTCATTGCGATACTCGACCGAGTGGAGGTTAAAAAAAAACCTTTTATCTCGGTTTTTGGGGTGCCACTCGACTGAGTGGACTAGGAACTCGATCGAGTGCCCCCTGTACGAACTAGGGTTCGTTTTGCAATTTTTATTAATTGATTTCGAAATTGCTTTTTGATTTCGGAAAGTCGGTGGTTTTATTGAGTCGGGCATAAATATTGTAATATTTATGCTCGATTGTAATATTGTAATATTTATGCTCGATTCGGACTTTGATACTCGTCATATCCGATATTCGATTATTGAATCGATATCGAATATTTAGAGCGAAATCTAGAAAAATATGT
The DNA here is from genome assembly GCA_958450325.1 of Agrostemma githago. Classification (NCBI taxonomy): domain Eukaryota; kingdom Viridiplantae; phylum Streptophyta; class Magnoliopsida; order Caryophyllales; family Caryophyllaceae; genus Agrostemma; species Agrostemma githago. The sequence goes on from OY288256.1 coordinate 51,756,890, forward strand.
TTGTAAGTCGTTTTAAATCAACTAACACGAAATAGATTATCTCCGCGCTTATAGTGTCGTAATCAATTCTTTCGAATTATGTGACATCTATTTTGGCTTCAACGAATTCGTATTAGTTAGATTTATTGACTGAATCGTTTAGATACGACATCCAACTATTGAGTTGGTATCGAATCTAATATATCGACGCTTAATATTTTCTTGAATTAAAAGGACTTGACTTGATTCCCTCGGCATCCCGACATCGTAATAAATCCTTGCGGATTGTATGATGTCGGATCCGCGTCAACGGGTTTCGACTCAACTAAAAAAAAAATGATATTTTATTTGAAAATAGTTTTAAAATAGAATAATATGCGATGAATGATGATAATGACGTGACAAGAATAAAAAGAGACGATTTTGTTGATGTTGACTCGCTTCAACAATCAAACGTTCGGGGTGTCGGGATAAGCGACCGGCAACATCGGGTGCAACACCCTTGTATATTCGGATTTCCTGATCCCGTCATCCTTCGCGCTCGACACGAATTAGCGAGCAATTTAACGTCTTAATATTAGTAGTATTACCGATATTAGAAGAACGGAAAAGAAAAAAAAAAAAGACAATGAAGATGGACGGACGACGCGAGGAAGAGAAAGAGAGAAGAAATTGGGATTGTTGCACCCTCAACGTAAATGTTTCGTATTCTCGGATATGACTCGTCGAGTTGTGGCATAGGCACGGGAGTTCGAGATCGATGTAGATAGAGTTATGGTGGTTTAGGGTTTGCTAGATGCTAGGGTTGTAAATTGTATGTGAAAGTTGTCAAGGTGAAGATTAGGGTTTCGAAAAGTTGTGTAAAAGATCCTTGAATTGTGTTGCAAAGGGATGTATATATAGACATGCTCCATCACACGAACTAGGGCTACTCGACCGAGTACCCTGCTGACTCAATCGAGTGGCCCAGAGCAGACGCACACGGGCCTGTTGAGGGCCCACTCGATCGAGTGGGCTGACACTCGATCGAGTGGGTCAGGTGGAGCGAATTGATCCGGTTTTTTACCCTGGATTGGGTATTTTTGTAGGCCTTGTATTTGGGTTGGACTTTTGATTTGCATGGTTGTTTTTTCGTGTCTCGGAAACGGCTTTGACCGGGGTTTGACCCAACTGCTAAAAGTCGGTTTTATTTTCGGTGTCGATTTTGACCCAAATTAGTCTTATTTGATTGGAAACGACCCACTAGGCCTGAACTTGAGGTCGGTTTTGTGAGATTTGTACTCCGTAAAAAGTCCAAGCCAGAAACTAACGATTTTGAGCCCATATCCGAGCGCGTGAAAACATGTTTGCGTCCGATCATCATCGGGTGTTTTTTGGAAACTGCTATAGACACCTAGCAGCCAATTGTGGGTGTCTACAAACGGTTTTATAATTATTTTGTCAACGATGAAATTTTTACGATACTCTTGTGATATTTTGGATATTTGAACTTTGTGACACAAGTCGCATATTGGTATTATTTTTGTACAATTTTTTGTGGTTATAACAGACTCTGCGAGCTATGAGGTTAAGGTGCGTTTGAGACGTTCTTGGATTTCGTCCTGAAACAGAACTCCTATCCTGAGTTGTGTTAAGTGGGGTTTTCCGGCCCCCATTTGCTTGGTAGTTAGACTTCCTCCTTTGGCAGCCTTATCCTACTGACTGCCCAAATGTGAGTAGTGCGCACTATAGTAAGTCTAGCTAAGCATAGGTGGTACCTCTAGATCGTGCAAAAGGGTAGGACCTTGGCAAACAGGTGGTGACAATATATTTTGGTTGGTTTTGGTTTTGACTACTTCTTTTACAATATTTTTGGTTTGATATCGAGACGGTGATATTTAACTCTAATTTCAGTTTACTACAAATTATAATTATTGCTTTACGTTTTCAATATAATATATTTTACTCAGCTTTGCTGACGTCCTTTTGTTTTGGGTCGTACCCCCGCTGGAACCTGTACCTATTTGTGTTTTGGGTACAGGTGATAGGTAAACTTAATATGCTGCATGGGTGCATTTGGTTTGGGATGCTAAGAAAGGAAGGATTTAATTATTTAACATTTACCTCCGAACTATTTATATTTATGTTGAATTTTTGTTTGAAGTTGTTTTAAACCGTTTTGGATTTTGTGGGACTTAAGTCTTCCGCTGCAACATTTTCATTAAATTATTTATCGGATTTACATTTCTTTTTGATTCTTATACTATTCTTTTGCCTTGCACTTGGCCTTGTAAGCTAAGTGCGGAGTAACGACTTTAAATTTTCCGATTTTATTCTTCTATTTTGGTCGCGAAAATTTAGGGTTGTTACAGCCTTGATGTTAATTTAAATTTTTCGAGTAATTATTTGATCCGTTCTATAGAAAAACTATCTAAAACATCGCGATCGCGTTGCAGTCCGATGGTCATTGGGTTTGATGGGCACTCCTGCAGCCACCATTGATGCGCGTATTTTATATACACTTTTTATACCTTTTATACGCGCATTCTCGTGTTTATTGAATAGTGAAAACTATTATTTTGCCCCGAATTGGCTACTTTGTGGTTGTATTGTCATTTTGCAGAAACAGAAGACAAAGGAGCTAAAACGAACCAAAACTGGGCCAAAACGAAGCTAGAAGAGCTGTTCGCTGAAACGAGCAATAGTCGACCGACTATTAAGATAGTCGGCCGACCATGACTATAGTCGACCGACTATTACAATAGTCGGCCGACTATTCTCTGGACCGCGGACAGGCTTCGTGATCAGCAAGAAATTTCCTAAACACAAAGGAATTTCCTAAACAGTTTTTAGGTTATTTGATTTGTATAAATAGGGCTTTTCAGCCACATTAGAATGAACTTCTTCACAATCTCTACACAACTTACTACTCTTTAGATTTCTTTTAGACTTCTTCTCTACTCTTATTCTCTCTAGTTTTAATTTCTTCCCAAAAACTCGGTTATTGTAAGCACTTCAAGATTCTAATCGCCTTCATTCCTTCGGTAATTTTATTAATCTTTCTTCCTTCTTCGTTCTTGATTGATTCTTCTTCGTACTTAATTATTGTTTTATGCTTGTCGTAAATTTATTAGTATTCATCATGTTCAATCTAGTAAATTCTTCTATCAATCTTGTTATTATCAAATTAATCATGAGTAGCTAATTTTCCTCGCTAGGATTTAGGGGATCTGCGAATTGAATGTGGTCACTAAATAATTTATAGATCTGTCAATGATTTTGTGTCTGAGTTGTCAATTGTAGCATATAATCGCGATTAGTCAGTTAATGCGTATGATTGATTAATTGAATTCGGTAAACTTGAACCTAAGATCGGAAGCCTGGTAAAAGTTAGACCTGCTACAACACATTAGTTTGCTCTAATAAGATCGGAAGCCGTTAGAAGCATGCTAGGGTGAATAGCGGACCGGAAGGACCTTTTCAATACCCCTTAGACCAATATCTGCGACAGACCTGTGACTTAGACCGTGACCATATGAGATTCGTAGTGAACCGACAATCCTAGTTTTCTCTCCATATATTTATTCATCTTAAATTCATCTTATTTTATTTTAGTTATTTCTTCCCTTTTAATTCTCTTTCCTTCACTACTTTTAGATTAGTTAAAAACAACTCATAAAAACCCCCCGATTTGGTTACTTAAGATAGACTTTAATTGCGAGTAGAATTTATTTGTCTCCTTGTGGATACGATCCTGACTTCCCTAGCTATATTTTTAGTTAGACCTAAGTTGGTTATCTTTGATAGGTATACGACTAGCTTATCAAATTTTGGCGCCGTTGCCGGGGAGACGGTGTATTTCTACTTGTTATTTTAGTTTATCTTTTGTCTTAGGGAACTCCAGTTCCTTGAGACCGTTCTCACCGTTTCCATGAGGATTATTATAGATTTTCCACAGGAGCCCGATGAGACTTTTGGAGCTTATATGGAGAGATTTTGCGATTGGCTTAGCTCTCTCAAATCTGCTCGTTTCACTAATGAAACACTTGTTCTTACGGTCATTAAAGGTATGACAGACTCTACAAAAGCCTACATATTTTTCACTTGTAAGGATTTTGAAAACAAATCCTATGAAGAGGTGATAGAGTACTTTGACTGGTTAGCCGAAGAAAGTGTGAAACCCGATTTTTCACTTTATTTGACTAATGATGAACCCGTTGGTGAGACTAGTAATGCGGTTATCTTTAAAGGACCTTGTTTTGACAATGAGATAGGTTGTGACGAAAGCTATGACACGAGTGCCCCGGTTCCATTTTGTGAGAATCTACGTGATGTGGTTCATAATAAAGAACCTTTTGGTTCAGAAATCGAAGTTCGAGGGGACGAGTATGAGCACGACTTTGTAGAGGAACCATTATTGGTTACTTTGCCCGTTATCCTTTCTCCTTCTAAGGTTTTGGGTTTAGTTCCCCCTATTCCACTTCTTTTTCCACCTTTATGCTTATCGGCCCCGCTGCTTCTAATTTATGACCATTTTCCTACGACCACTAATACTTTGTTTCCTGATTTTAATTTTGATGCTCCATGTCTTGCGGACGAGGAGATTAGTGCAGTACTTCATGTGGAAATTGGTCCTCCACCCCGTGATAGGATGTTTCATTCCATACTTTTGACATTTGATACTTATATCTTATCATATGCTTATATTTGCTTTCATATTTCGCATGCGCAGGAATATGACATGCTACTTAGGGCGTTGATGTGTTTTTTAAGTAAAATGACGAAGTTGTTATATTTTGATGCTTAGGAGCGGTTTGGGGAAGGTCTCCGCTCATACACATCTTGTAAGTAGTTCTTCTTTTTCTTTTTGCACTTTCATTGTCTTGCATTCCTTTCCCATATTTATTGTTGCCTCTTATTGTTTGCTGTACACAATGAGGACATTGTGTGATTTGGTTTGGGGAGGGTATGCTTCTGTCTGTTTTCATCCATCTGCATATTTCTTGCATTTCCGCATGCATAAAAAAAATCAAAAAAGTCTTCAAAAATATGTTTTTGCATTTAGTCGAGTCTTAGTTGAGTCGGAATGCTATGTAGCGATGATGATGATGCTTCTATGTCTTTATTTAGTTGCTTATGCTAGTGCGCCGTTAAAGTTTTGTATATAATCACATGCGACATTCTTGCATCTTTGGTTAACTTTACTGAACGAATAAACTTGACTCATTGTTGGCAAACTACTCAAATTTGTAAGGAATTAGAGCCTTAAACTGATGACATTCATGATCAATTTCATTTAAGTTGAGAGTAGTACTCCTTATAAGACATGTAACATCAAACTGCATAAGCATGACATTCGTCTCTTAGGTACCTGTACGTTTTTGACTCGTGGTTTTGACATGTGCAAAAAAGGCAAATCCTTTCTTTTAATTAATTCCTGTGAGCCTCACATAGCCAAATTGACCTGTTTGACCCGTTTTTCAACTACATGCCATATATTGCCTACCCTAGTCAAGCTAGTAGATTAGTTGGACGGAATTGTTTTTTCCGGGTTGATTGTGGTACCGTGATGATTGAAAAAAATAGAGGGGGAATAAAAAAAAAGGTTTGAAAAGAAAAAAATCAATGAAAAAAAATCTTGAATGAAAAAGAAAAAAAAAAAAGAAAGGAAAGAAGAAGAAAAGAAAAAAAAATGAAGTGAAACTAGAAGAAGAATGTGTTTTTGCTATGAGAAAAGAATTGATCTCTCTAATTTCATAGTTATTGGTGAGAAGCGGTTTTTATAAGGCGCTTGTTATTATGCCTAATTTCTTCGACTAGAGTTTGGTGAGAACGGAATGAATTTTATGTTGGTTGTAGTTGTACTAGCTTGGCTTTTACCTCCACATATCCATATCGTTTTGCCCCTTCTTACCCGATCAACCTCACTTTATACCATATGTAAGTCCTTGGCACGTGTCTTTTCCCGACAGAATGCGTATGTACGGTTATTAGAGATTGATTTCATGTTAGATTGCATGCATGTTCTTGTAGGTCGCAGTTTAGGTGAGTGCTTTGTCTTTCCGTTTTTACATAAACTCACAATATCACCCGATTTGTGTGATGAGCGTTCCGTGAGAGTCCGACATAGACGAGTCTTGCAAGGTTGAAGGTTCAGTACTGTTGTCATTGGTCAAGCTTGTTGTATGTGGTTGTTTACATTTATTTTAATTGTTGCGCATTGGTTTGGGTGACATTGGAGCATATTCCGCTATGAGCTATATACATTCCATTAGGATTGAGTTATCGTTTTGTGCTTGCTTGAGGACAAGCAAGGGTTTGGTTTGGGGAGATTTGATGCGCGTATTTTATATACACTTTTTATACCTTTTATACGCGCATTCTCGTGTTTATTGAATAGTGAAAACTATTATTTTGCCCCGAATTGGCTACTTTGTGGTTGTATTGTCATTTTGCAGAAACAGAAGACAAAGGAGCTAAAACGAACCAAAACCGGGCCAAAACGAAGCTAGAAGAGCTGTTCGCTGAAACGAGCAATAGTCGACCGACTATTAAGATAGTCGGCCGACCATGACTATAGTCGACCGACTATTACAATAGTCGGCCGACTATTCTGGAGCTGCAGAATTCAAGATGATAAATGAATAGTCGACCGACTATTACAATAGTCGGCCGACTATTCTCTGGACCGCGGACAGGCTTCGTGATCAGCAAGAAATTTCCTAAACACAAAGGAATTTCCTAAACAGTTTTTAGGTTATTTGATTTGTATAAATAGGGCTTTTCAGCCACATTAGAATGAACTTCTTCACAATCTCTACACAACTTACTACTCTTTAGATTTCTTTTAGACTTCTTCTCTACTCTTATTCTCTCTAGTTTTAATTTCTTCCCAAAAACTCGGTTATTGTAAGCACTTCAAGATTCTAATCGCCTTCATTCCTTCGGTAATTTTATTAATCTTTCTTCCTTCTTCGTTCTTGATTGATTCTTCTTCGTACTTAATTATTGTTTTATGCTTGTCGTAAATTTATTAGTATTCATCATGTTCAATCTAGTAAATTCTTCTATCAATCTTGTTATTATCAAATTAATCATGAGTAGCTAATTTTCCTCGCTAGGATTTAGGGGATCTGCGAATTGAATGTGGTCACTAAATAATTTATAGATCTGTCAATGATTTTGTGTCTGAGTTGTCAATTGTAGCATATAATCGCGATTAGTCAGTTAATGCGTATGATTGATTAATTGAATTCGGTAAACTTGAACCTAAGATCGGAAGCCTGGTAAAAGTTAGACCTGCTACAACACATTAGTTTGCCCTAATAAGATCGGAAGCCGTTAGAAGCATGCTAGGGTGAATAGCGGACCGGAAGGACCTTTTCAATACCCCTTAGACCAATATCTGCGACAGACCTGTGACTTAGACCGTGACCATATGAGATTCGTAGTGAACCGACAATCCTAGTTTTCTCTCCATATATTTATTCATCTTAAATTCATCTTATTTTATTTTAGTTATTTCTTCCCTTTTAATTCTCTTTCCTTCACTACTTTTAGATTAGTTAAAAACAACTCATAAAAACCCCCCGATTTGGTTACTTAAGATAGACTTTAATTGCGAGTAGAATTTATTTGTCTCCTTGTGGATACGATCCTGACTTCCCTAGCTATATTTTTAGTTAGACCTAAGTTGGTTATCTTTGATAGGTATACGACTAGCTTATCAACCATATCCAAATCTGGGTGTCTAAAGAAGCCCCCACTTTGACTGAGGCTTGGACAGGGCGAAAGTCAAAGTATAGCCACCCAGGTCAATCGAGGATTACGACCAGGTGGTTGTCCGGTCGGATCGTTTTATGTCCGTTGGACTACGTGTTGAGGCTCGCCAGCCAAGGCTTAGATATCATACTTGACATCCTTGCCTGTGGTCGCCTATCGGGGCCCGGGCCCGTGCTTGTCATCTCTATTCAGGTTCTTCATGTTCGTGCGTTCTGCCTTTTCGGATGCTCAAGAATCTGTCCGAGTTTACCTTTTGTGTGACGCGTCAAGCGTGGATGTGGAAGAAGAATGTTCGATGTGTCAGCTTCCATTCGAATAATTGTTTTCGGGATGCCTATGACCCCCCAGACTTAATCAAATGCCTTTTGGGATGCTTGTTACCCCTCGGGCTCGAGAATAACATAAAATGTTCGAGTGTGTCAGTATCCACTCAAACAATAGCCTTTGGTATGCCTATGACCCCTTGAGCTAAACATGTTTGAGCGTGTCAGTATCCGCTCAAACTCAAATTGTTGTTCGCTATGCCCTCAGGATAACTAAGACCCTTCGGGCAAAATATGTTTGAGCGTGTCAGTATCCGCTCAAACTCAAATTATTATTGTTGTTGCCTTCCGGATAACTAAGACCCATTAGGCTAAATATATCTGAGCGTGTTAGTATCCGCTCAGACTCAAATTGCCGTTGATGTTGCCTTCAGGATAACTAAGACCCTTCGGGCAAAAATCTTTTGAGCGTGTCAGTATCCGCTCAAACTTAAATTGTTGTTGCCTTCAGGATAACTAAGACCCGTTAGGCTAAAAGGTGTTTGAGCGTGCCAGTAATGCTCAAACTTAAATTGTTGAGGAGATATACGACTCCAAAATGTTCGAACGTGTTAGTATCCGCTCGAACTTAAACTGCCCTATGGATAACTAAGACCCGTTGGGCTTGAGGACATTTGTTGGCGTTCACTTATTTGTTTTGTGGGCTAGTCTTATTTTGTTCTGATTTGCTTTGTTCTGATTTGTTGTGCGCTTGGATTTGTTCGGAATTTGTTCAGAGCGGATTTGTTTTGTTTGTTTTATCATGTGCTTGAGTGTGAGAACTCCTGTTAGTCAATGTTCTTATGTGTGTTTCATAATTGTTCCTTGTTCGGGATTGACTTATAGGCTTGCTTTACCTATTTTGCGTAGTAAATTGTCTTGTCGTTGTTTATTTGCTTACTTTATGAATGCGTGTTATGCGTAATAAGGACATTAGGCCTTGTTTGTTCTTGTTTTTAATCTTGTGACGGGTTAGTCGGATGCGCACTCTTCTGCGCCCCAATGTTCATGCGCTAATCCCCCCAGCAGTCCGGGTTTTGGACGCGTGATCTGAGGCGCCCGGATTCGTGTGGGTCAGTTCTGCTTAAATCAGCGAAGGTTGGGGCGAATCAATTCATTCGTCTCACAATTCAAACGCGCGCCCCTCTTCACCCCAATATCTGTAACAACCCGGATTTTCAAGACTTTATAAATAAGTCTATAATAGGAAACAGCGGAAGACATAATACATATCCGAGTCATTACTATTCTCAACTAACTAGATTACTTCATAATAATTATGAAAGTACTTAAATATTACATTTAATTATAACAATTTATGAAGAATATAATAATAATAATAATAATAATAATAATAATAATAATAGTAATAATAATAATAATAATAATAATAATAATATCCCTAACTTTAGTTTAAACGTTGATCATTTGATAAACATCTCTCATTTTTGAAAATCTGATAAAGTTAAACAGAATCGACTGTTTTTGGCAACATCTTTAAAAGTTGATAAAACAAAACTCAAATTGTGTTTCAAAATGATATTTCTTTTTAAGTAGCTAAAATACGATAAATCACTGACTAATAAATACGTGCATCCAACGATATCGCGAGTCAGGCCTAAACTAATGTCGAGGTCCTAAAATTCTAACCAACTTGTTTAGAGGATAAGCTAGGTCTATTAATAGTACATTATTTTGGAGTATCGTTGATCGGGTCTCGCAATTATTGAGTAAATTATGTTAGAGTCGAATAGAATAATGGAAGAAATGAAATAAATTTCTAAGTTACACATATTTGTAATATCAATATTAAGTAAAATACAATAGAGTCCAGGAGCATAATTCCTTTGAGACAAAAATAAAAATAGTGTTATAAGTCAATTTTGTGAAATTTCTTAAGATACTAGAATACTTTCAGGGTAAGTCCACAGACTCCCGTTATTACCCCATCCGAAATAAATTTGGTCCGTCTTAAAAATAAAACAATGATCTAACTCATAAAGCAACTTAGCATAGTAAAGTAAATGGATAGTCTTCAAACTGTTATCAAACCTAAATGAGTTAAACAAATCATTATTTTGGTCTACTTTAATTCAACTTAAATACATACTATTTGGCTTACGAAAATTAAAATTAAAATTTACAAAAAAACAAGACTTCTCAAACCTTTCTTGTCCTTATACATTATGACCTTATTTCCTTTATCCCAATCATAGACACATAAATTTAGAAAATTTTGCAGAACACATTAAAATCCCAAAACTTAAGTTTAAGATGCAATCCAATATGAAACCAAGTGATAATACTTAAGAAATTAAACTTATAATGACATACAAAACAAAATAATGGCACATGCAAGCATAATTTCATCTAAATAATCCACATTCAACAAGATTATACACATAACCTTAAAACAATTCAAACCAATTTCAGAAAAATTATTTTGGTTAGAAATAGATATATTTATTTATTATTAAAAAAAAGGGACGATTTACCCACCCTAATAAAAAGGGTTCCAATCACGGTCAAAACTCGGACGCGGAGATGATTATGATGGTTCCATAAAAAGCGATTTTGTCGAACTCCGGCTCTTCCTCGGCATGTCTTCCCGATAAATACGACAAAAGAAATCTCCGTTAATCACACCGCTCATAGTATATTAAAAATGAATTAGTATAAGCCATTTTTAAGTTCAAATCGAACCGTGAATTTGACATGCATGTTGCGTTTACTCATCAATTTTGAAGATTTGGAGTCAGGGAAATTTTAATTTTAAAGAAAGAAAATAATACGTAATTGCTAAATCATACCCATGTTTTACTAGTTCATACCCAATTTTTCATTATTTTTCCAATCACTACCCTTTCTCTTAGGAAAATGTCTCTTTCAATCCCTTTTGGACCTAACGAATTCCCTCTTTTTTAATCCATCGAAACCTAACTAAATTCTTTGATAACTATGTCAATTTGCACACGACACAAGTAATTTGCTTGTTTTTATTGATATTTTCACTTTTTAATATATCTATTGGATGTTATCTTAATTTTTTGTTTAATTTCTATTCAAACCCTAATTATCTTATTGGTTTTTTTTTTGTTTATTTCTAACTAAACCCTAATTTGATCTTTCTGTAACTTTAAAATTATGGATCCAACATTACAGAACAAGACAATTGACTTTTTAATATAACCATTGGATGATATTTTCTAATTAAAACCTAATTAGAGGGTTGTTGGACCTATTTATTGATTAATTTTTTCTAATTAAACCCTAATTAGGAACTTAGGGTGGTTGTTAGGGTGGTTGATGGAGGTAAGGGGTGGGCATGGTGGTTATGTTTACGGATAGATATTGAATTGATTGAGATAATTAAGTGGTGAATTGATTGAGATCGAATAAGATCGAGAAAAGATAAAAAAGAAAGATTGTGGAGGTGAATTGATGGAAGAAAAATGAGAAGGGTAATTTCGGAAGGTGGGTATGAATTAGAAAAAAGTTGGGTATGATTTAGCATCTCCCAAATAATAATACTAACTATTTACCTTCATTAGAAATTCAAGAATCTGGGACAAAGCAATTCAATTTTTCTATGGGTATAAAGTTAGTTTGCATGAGATAAAGACTTGGAAATGGAAGGGCTAGTGAGATTTCTTAATAATTTTGTTAACGGACAATTTGCAATACATGGATGAAGGTGGGTGATGAGTTTCATTTATTTTACTAGAAATAAGGAGTAGGGATAGGGAGTAAGAATGAGGTGTTGGGTAGGGCTTAAGTGGAGGAGGACGTCTATTGATACAAGGATGATACAAAGGAGTCTAAGTTTGACTCGTATTGACCCGATTTCCTTTTAGTAAGATTCGGTTTTGTACCGTAAATAATTTGAAATTGCAAATATTGAAATTGGAAATCTTTTTAATTTAAAATTAAACTTGGAATTAAATAAATTTGATGGTACATGCAGTGTGACTAGATAGATAAAACTTTAGCTAGTTAGGTCCCGTCACGAGTTATACTAATCACATACGTACTATGGTGTAGTATTAGTATATGGCTAATACGTACTACAAAGACAAAGTATCCTACGTAGTATGTTGTATAATATGTAGGAAATGGTTTTCGTCGGACGTGGTTTAGGTTAATAAGGAAATATGTATAGTTGAAAACATCATAATATATAAACTATCACCAATTGATAACGTAATATTAATATTTGCACGCTGAATTTGTCCCTAACTTCTTTTAGAGAGTCATAGCACTCACTTCCGTCTTCAAAATGTATATTGGAGTGTGCAAGTATGAAAATTAATGAAAGAGTTATGATCGACTTAAGTTGTCTTTAGGCTGAGCTGAAAAATCTATTATAAGTAATAGTAAAATAATATAAATAAATAAATAAAATGACGTGTTACAAATTTTGAAAGAAAGGATAAAATGAGAAAATTTGTAGAAATCAAATATGAAATTTATATCTATCCCACGGAAGGCGGTCTAGTAGTTTCTAAAATAGGACAAAATATAACGTAGAATAAGAAAATTTATAAAAGATTGTTAAAAATACGAGGTGTTACAGTCTTACCCCCTAACAAAAAGTTTCGTCCTCGAAACTTGCAAGGTAATAAATCTCGGGGATCATGTAGGTTTCCTAATGCAGGCCTTACTTCCACAAAATTATCAATTATATATATATCATAAACAAGTCTAATCCTTTATCATATCTAAAATCCTCAAATGTATTACTATTCTTGTTATCTTATATCCTCAAATGCAATATATATATTCTGACTTAGCTCATAACCACAAAATAATTGATTAACCCAAATAGTTAATTAGCCCCAATATATTCTGATTTCATTGCGTTGATAATCCTTCTTTTGGCCTTAAGTGTTACCACATTCATCGTCTTTCCATCTGAATTTATCACTATCTATCTTATCTCAAGTTCCTCAAATTTCCTTTCAAATTCCTTATACATTTCATAAAATTATCTGTCATATACATTACTTAATCCATCCATAAAATTTCTTAATTTCCTAAAACACAATCGCCTCGATACATTCTTGCCACATTCTCACAGTTACATATACAAGACTATCTCACTTCTAAGTTCCTCAAAATTATGTTTCCGAGCACCGATATATTATTCCATAATCTTAAAGAGAATGCCTAATCATCAAATTAGAATTATATCTAATAAGTCCAAAATCTCTCTTCTTATAATTTCATTAGTCCATAATATAATTTGTCTCTAACTATTCTTAAAGTTTTCACCTCTATATACCCCGATTGTCTGACAAAAACATAAGTATCCTAACGACATCATTCCACATCTCATATCTTCTATTTTCTCCAAATTAATATAATTGTTAATCCCATAAACATTCTAGAGACCATCATTTCTATTATCACCGTTCTTTCAAGGGTAATATCAATCCATAATGAATTTATTCTCAACACTTCAATCTTGTTCTTATCAACCACAAAATTCACTCTTTTAACTCCATATTACTCAAATATGTTCTCGATCATTTCAAGGACTTATATTCAGAAAAATCCTAAAATATCCTTAAATAGTGGTTTTACAAATTAATATCCATAAAACAATACCACATCATATTACCTATTTACCTTTAGACTATTGTTCAAGTACTCCTCAAAGAATATTATTTCTCTCCATTTCAAATATACCGCAGCTACTTTTTACCGTCGGCGCTTTACTTCTTACCGTCGACGTTAATTACGTAAAATGACGACTTTGCCCTTGATATTTATTCTCGAAATAATATTACTTTAAAATTTTATAGATTATCGATTTATTAAAACTCGATAATAAAACCGTCTTTTTCGATTATCGTAATAAACCAAAACCGACTTCCTATATAATTAATATATGGAATTACGCAAAATGACAAGTTCTCCTTTGCAATTAATTCTCGAAATATTATCACATTTACATTTTATAAATTATCGATTTATTAGAACTCGATAATAAAACCGTTTTTTCGATTATTGTTACGCCTCTGATTTTAAACAGTTAATTAGATTAATTAACGACTTAATACAATTTAATAAACGTAATTAACAAATACGAGTAATACGCAAATTAAATCCTAATTAATCTACGACAATCAAGATTTATTATACAAATCGATTCAAATTAAAAGAAAAAAATCCGGAAATGAGTCGGGTCGAGTGGGTTTTTTATTTTCTCTATAATACTTGAAAGTTTGATATTGAACAAGAAGTATAAGGTGGTGAAATTGGTTATAGGGACAACCTTTTATAGGTGTGACCTGGGTTTGAATCCTCTTGTTTACGCTTTTGGTTATAGGGACAACCTTTTATAGGTGTGACCTGGGTTCGAAAAAAATAATTCAATAAACAAAATGCTATTGAGAAGGATCGAACCCCTGACCTACTGCCTAGGAGTCAAATGGCCAAACCACTGGACTAACATCACCATAATGTTATTCTTAATGGTTGAAAATTACTTGTTTCGAAAAAAGAAAACCCGGAAAATGAACCCAATCGAAGAACTTCGTCGACCCGCGGATGGGATAGTCGAATGTTTTTCTCGACTCTCGGATCGGCAAGTCGAGAAAATCAGTCGACTCCCCCATCCGCGGGTCGACGAAGTTCTTCGACTAGGGTCATTTTCCGGGTTTTTTTTTCGAAACAAGTAATTTTCAACCATTTGGAATATCAATATGTTGATGTTGGTCTAGTGGTTTTATCATTTGGCTCTCAGGTAGTATGTCAGGGGTTCGATCCCTCTCAATAACATTTTATTTGTTGAATTATTTTTTAAATTTTCAAAAGCGTAAACAAGAGAATTCGAACCCGGATCACACCTATGAAAGGTTGTCCCTATAACCAATTTCACCACCATATACTTCATGTTTCATATCAAACTTTCAAGTATTATAGAGAAAATAAAAAACCCACTCGACCCGACTCATGTCCGGATATTTTTTCTTTTAATTTGCATCGATTTGTATAATAAATCTTGATTGTCGTAGATTAATTAGGATTTAATTTGCGTATTACTCGTATTTGTTAATTACGTTTATTAAATTGTATTAAGTCGTTAATTAATCTAATTAACTGTTTAAAATCAGAGGCGTAACAATAATCGAAAAAATGGTTTTATTATCGAGTTCTAATAAACCGTTACTTTATAAAATGTAAATGTGATAATATTTCGAGAATTAATTGCAAAGGAGAACTTGTCATTTTGCGTAATTCCATATATTAATTATATAGGAAGTCGGTTTTGGTTTATTACGATAATCGAAAAAGACGGTTTTATTATCGAGTTTTTATAAATCGATAATCTATAAAATGTTAAAGTAATATTATTTCGAAAATAAATATCAAGGGCAAAGTCGTCATTTTACGTAATTAACGCCGACGGTAAGAAGTAAAGCGCCGACGGTAAAAAGTAGTCCCCAAATAAGGTTCCAAATGGGGTAGGAGGGTTAGAATTTCTTAAAATTTAATGTTTGTAGGAGAATAAAATTTCAAAGGATTACATTTTAATGGTCAAGATATAATTAAATTTTAAATTTAAGAGTATAATTAAGATAGAAAAACAAAAATGAATACATTTTGAATAAAATTTCCAATCAAAAATAAATCCAAACTATGTTAAGAGTGAATAAAACCCATTATTTAGAACAAAGGTAAGAATGATTTTTACAAACAAAATATTAAGGACTATAAAAATCAAATATTAATCAAAAGAATATTATGCTCAAGAGACAACATAAGTTATACTGAATTTACCTTTGGAATGATATTAATGATAAGAAAAGCGTGTCTTGTAAATATTATGAGGGAATAAGTGCTCCTTGGGACGAAGGAAAATTCACTTTAAGGAATCTTACAACATGGAACAAAGTAATGGTCAACCAATGGTTTTAGAAGTTTGTTGATGGTGAAAGAGGCCTTTAGAACAGCTGGACTCAATATTATATCCTAGGAGCAAAGACAATTCGAGAGATAAAGAGAAGGAACAATATACTTCAATCATGAAAATCACCTCAAGCATTAAAAGTTAAGAGGATGGGAAGTAAGGCAAATAATATAAGGTCAACACAAAGTTTGTAGGAAATGATAAGTTCTAGGCTGAATTGGTATATGATTGCTTCAGGTGAAAGCAATGTAATAGGTGATGGGTCAGGGTGATAAGGGGTAAAAGATGATTCCAAAGCATGAATTCGTAACGTAAAGGACAAGACAAAGGAAGCTTGTAACACCAGACAATATGCAAAAACAAAGTTTCTTAGTAACTAGTAGATGTATTTTCTGTAAACGAATATGATACTGAAATCACTCACTTATCCATCAAAAAGTGTTCTCAAGCGAATTAAATGTGGTCAAGGCTAAAACAACGGATGGAATTTAGAGGAGGAAGTAATGATTTCAAGATTGAATTTGAACTAGAGTGTAGCAAGGCAGTAGAGAAAAATATTAGAAGCATAAATGATACAATACTTTAGCCGCTGCAGTTCACCATACTTTGATTGAAAGAAGCATCAGAATATTTACTGATATACAAAGGTGATGTAAAAATTAATAAATCAAATAAACTTCGCTAGACTGAGAGATAAAGGATAGATTTGAGCATGAATATGATAGGCACTAGTAGAAAAAACCCCTATAGCGTCGGTTCTAAACGATCATTTGCATCATTTTGTGTTGACATATATTGAGGGGGTATTTTTTCCTTTTCGTCGGTTGTTTAGAAGTGATGCAATATGTATTATTTATTGCGTCGCTTTATTGGAAAAAACCGACGCAATAAGTAACTTTTGGCGTCAATTTTTTCTAAACAATCGACGCAAATTAGTCTGAGAACCGACGCAAACAGAATCTTTTGCATCACTTTTAGTTAGAGACGACGTAATTAGTGAACATTTTGCATCGGTTTTAAACTAGAAATCGATGCTATAATGTGTAAAAATCGACCAAGAAATAACATTTTACATCATCGTTGTTTAGAAATGATGCAATCTGTGAACTTCTTGCGTCAGTAGAGTCATAGAAGATGACGCAAATAAATGTCGTTAACATCATTAACCAATTATAAAACTCATTAACCAATTCTAAAACTAAATACTTGCAAATGAAATTTAACCTAACATTTTTGCACCACATGTAATTAACCAACATTGTTTCTCATTCAAAATACCAAGAAGGTCAAAATAATACATTCAAATGAGTTGTAATTGATATACGACAAGCGGTCAACTTCACTAATAAGCTAAAAATCTATCCTATAGTTCTCTAAACAATTGGAAGC
Organism: Agrostemma githago; assembly: GCA_958450325.1. Classification (NCBI taxonomy): domain Eukaryota; kingdom Viridiplantae; phylum Streptophyta; class Magnoliopsida; order Caryophyllales; family Caryophyllaceae; genus Agrostemma; species Agrostemma githago. Next base: position 51,774,236 of record OY288256.1, read on the forward strand.
CCAAGTCTCTGTAGCGACATCCATATGGTCAGTTGACATTGTTGATTCTGCAATTGCCTACATTTATCAAAATCATTATATATTAAGAAGGTTAATCGAAAACAAAACATAAAGATGACTAATCTTAGAAATCAGGACATATGATGCCAACTCTCACCTCAATAAGGTCAAATTATACGTTCTATCTTCCATATCCATGTAAGGAGACGAACACGTAGCTTGTCGCTTGTACTCGCACATAAAGAAAGATGAAAACCAATATTCATAATGAACTGTGTGATATACTCTTAAGTAATCTTACACAAAGACATATACATAAGGAGTATATCATATACATTGAGCTTATAACATACTGTTAATCCATCCAGTTTACAAGCAGAATGTCTAGGGATGGCCCAAGTGGCCAGCAGAAATAAAAATAGCTATAACCCTGTCACAACTTTAGGCGGGATTGGAATTAACGATAAAGTAACCCAAAACAATGTGAATGTATGCATTTGACGAACCATGACTAGAATGAACTTCACCTCGTAATTTACAAGTTCCTATTAGCTTTTACCTACAATAAATGTAAATATGACACAAGTTGGTGTTACTATCAACGTAATGAAGTCAATATGCCAAAAAAAGACAACAAATTCAAGTGTTTGATAAAGTACCTAGTGACTTCACCAGCGTCATTTGTAAGATCTGAGTTCCGTTTCGTCCTACTACAATCTACAAACAATCAACCACAAGCAATATATCAACCTTGTTTTATACATACAAGCAAATGAATCCTAAATCAAATAGCAAATGCATAAATTGGAGCCAGAAAATGAAAAGAGATGCTCACAAAATGGTCAGCTCGAACTCCGTGCGCTGCTAATATATGCCTCAATTTCCAGTTTTCAGTCTGCAATCATCATCATCAATCAATAATATATTAAAACGAACTTAATTTGGCTTAACTTAAGATAATTGAAGAAGCAGCAATTGAGAAGCAAGATGGGGGGCACACAAAAACATATGATTCACGTCGGTTTCAATACAACAACAGAAATGTGAAACAAACACAACACATAAATCAACATCACAAATGTTCATCCCAGCATTGCACATTGTACATATTGAATTAATAGATACTAATAGCTACCTAGCATTCTTTAACATTGAATAATGTCAAGGAACCAATTATGCATCTTTAACATTGCATAATTAGTGGAGTACTTAGTATATATACCTCAATTGCAGCAATTTCATGAGATATATCAGCATCTTTTCCCCGAAGAGTTCTCAAGGCAACTTTAAAGTCCTTTTGACGACCAACTTTAGCCTGACAATTAAATAATATCCTTCATTGCTGTTCAGTTGGAGTGCACAAATTCATTATATTACATACAGTAAAGTGGCTCGCCAGCCATCAGGGCGACTCGGGCACCACGAATAAACCAGACATCAACGCAACGCAAGGAAGGAGTCTTTCACCGATCAAAAACCGATGATGAAATGTTAATTTAAACTTTCATATAGTTTTAGATTAGTTCACCTAAACAAAGAAACACATACATACTACGTATATTGCAAAAAATCTTACCAATTAGTGCTAAATTCCTCCAAGAAATAACTGATCCTAGCAACAAGGATACCGATGACCGTGATCCTCTTAAGAGATGGATCTCAAGAATTAATAGATACTAATAGCGTCGGGAGATCCGGTGGCGTAGAAAGTCGAGTTTAGTGAGGGGAGGAGGGAGGTGACGGTGAGGAGGTGAGGGTTTAAGGTTGGGCATTGGGGTCAAATAATTGGAGGGTGAGGATATGAAAAGAAATGAGTTACTCCGTAAAAAAACATAACAGGTTACTACTACTCTTATTTCAACTTGTGTGATAACGGGAAAAAAAATTTCACGGGTTATATGGTTCTTTAATTGATAGTATTTCCTAATGAAGTAAGGCTTTATTGATATTCAATTATGCGAAAGGAGTAAGTCTCCTGAAAGACGGTCTCTCATTAACTTTACTGAGAGACTAAGTACAAATGGAAGTAACAATGATATCAAACCTAATAGAAGTACGTACGATTAACCTAAAAGAGTATACAAATATAAAGATGGTACGCTTGTTATAAAAACAGGTACAAAACAAAAAACAGGTACAAAACAAAGTTGTCAGTCAAGGGTACAAATATGACATAGAGTGGTACTGAAGGATGGTCTCTCAATAAGTTATTGAGAGACCGTCTTTCAATAAGTTATTGAGAGACCGTCTCTCCCAAGAATTTGTGATGCGAAAGAGTGTGATTATCCATACGCATGTTAACGTGATATCCGTGAAAAATGAAATTAGGAATATCATTAATTAGTTCTAGAGGACATATAAAATGTATCTCAAGAAATAAACAAACGTTCACGATTAAAAAAATGTTTCTTGAGAATTAACAAATATATTACGACGAAAATGGATTAAATCAATTTTTTGAGAAAAATAATAAATGTTTTGACGAAGGTTAACAAAGCATGACCCGACCCGTGACGGAACACCCCGACAACGTGTTAATCACAATTATAGTATTAAAAAAATATTCTTTCTTATTATTTATGAAATTATTATGTATCAAAAATTGTGTATATATTAAATGAAAATTTATTCCTTATTTATATTTACGAAATTATTGTCCATCACAAATAATATATTTAAACAAAATTTATACTAAAATGTTAAATGTATACTAAGCCCCTATCGCGTCGCTTTAATTACGTCGGTTCTAACCCAAAACAACGCAAGTAAAATTTTTGCGTCGGTGAGCTTTTGTAAACGACGCATCTAAGATGACTTTTTTGCATCAATTATACTTCAAACCGATGTATTTGACCAAATACGTCAGTTTTAATAATAACCGACGCAAAAGGTAGTCTTAAATGCGTCGGTTTCAACAGAAAACCGACGCGAAACTGTTTTTTGCGTCATTTGTGTTTACAACCGACTTAATCCAAGCGAATTAAATGTGGTCAAGGCTAAAACAACGGATGGAATTTAGAGGAGGAAGTAATGATTTCAAGATTGAATTTGAACTAGAGTGTAGCAAGGCAGTAGAGAAAAATATTAGAAGCACAAATGATGCAATACTTTAGCCGCTGCAGTTCACCATACTTTGATTGAAAGAAGCATCAGAATATTTACTGATATACAAAGGTGATGTAAAAATTAATAAATCAAATAAACTTCGCTAGACTGAGAGATAAAGGATAGATTTGAGCATGAATATGATAAGATGAATGTGTAGTCTGGTAAGATAGGTCTCTCCTATTCCTAAATAGATTACTAAGAGAGTCAATAAACTTTCTGGCAAAAATAGTAATATGGATTAGAAAGTTCTAATGAAATGAAAGCAAAGGTAACAAACTGAAATGAATTTGGAAAGACGGAGAAAAGTTCAAGTGAATAAGTGACAATCCGAAAATCGATCGATAAGAAGATGGTGGTATAAAAATTTATAGCCAGTTAAAAGAAATGAAGAAAACATACATCTTTCCGATAATTTATTTAATACTATGACGAATTATAAGTAGGATGATGAGATAAATAATAAATTGACAAAATTTTGAATTGAAACACGGTACGTGAAGATTTTCAACTTTTTGTTTATAAAATAAGAGTGTCTTGAATAATTGATCGACAACGTTAGCTATTTCCTATATTTAACTAATAATTTAGATACTTTATTTTATACCCTGCAACCAAACTAACCAAGTTAGTATGGCAGGGAGTTAACCCACCAACATGGATCAATACACGTGCTACTACAACCTAACTTCAAAGATTGTATTAAGATTTTGCTCAGCTCCTAAAAGAAAAGAATTGATGATGTAATTGATCTTCATCCATCACGGTAGCGCGCTCTTCATTTGCTTAAGACGGGTCTCAATCGCTGATTAACTTAGTTATATATAATCATGTAAATAAAATTACTATTAAGGAATATATAATTTCTTATATATAATATATTAGACAAATATATATATCATAATATAACACACATAGCAATAATACTATTAAGGCTATTTAATACGCACATAACTACATAACATACACATAAGTGCAGATTACGTCACATAAATCAAAAACAAGTACAAAACAAAAGATACGGGTTCCTAAAACTAGGTCGGTTTCTACCCTTTTATTTTTTTTCATTCAAGTGATCTAGTTACTTTTAACTTATTATCCTAGAAATAGATGACTTGGTTCCGCTAGCCGAGTGAGTTGGGAGTATAAGACTCTATTACCAACTTAGTCGGGAGCTTCAAAGCTCTAGAGCAGATAAAGTCATCAAACCATGCTCTGATACCAACTGTAACAACCCGGATTTTCAAGACTTTATAAATAAGTCTATAATAGGAAACAGCGGAAGACATAATACATATCCGAGTCATTACTATTCTCAACTAACTAGATTACTTCGTAATAATTATGAAAGTACTTGAATATTACATTTAATTATAATAATTTTATGAAGAATAGAAATACATTTGTGTCCCATCTTGAGCTATCTCCAATCTTGCCCGTCTGAGGAGTGGTCAGTCTCCCTTAATCTGACGATTATAAAATTTTAAAAGAATTTCATAGAAAAACAAATCATCAGGTGGGTAAATTATCAAAATTTAATATGAATAAAATATTAAATCAAACATAGATCAAATAACAGTACATAAATGCACAACTGATAACACATAATTTTAGAAATCGTAAGAAATGTTTTAAGTGCCGTATTATTTTAGAAAAGTTTTATCACGATATACCGGCCAATTATTGTACAAGTTCCGAATAACTTTCGTATTTGATACTTGTACAATAATAATATACCGCCAATCACACCGATACCAGGGGGCTTACATTATTACTCCTGTTTACCGTGGTGACATAAACACGTTTAAAACGAAATTCGTCCTCTCATCTCCAGGGTCGAATGTCGGTACGTGGGGTTGTTACCCGCACCATGGACTACTCACCACCCGGCTGGTTATCTCCGCAGCCACGCTCCAATCGTCGACTCACGGAAACCCGGGTGCGATCGACCTAACACGTACGGGACTGATCAGGTCCCCACCTAAAGTATGGCCACACTCCCGCCTACTCTCGAGTCAATGTCAGCACAGCCAAAGACCCTTCGTACGCTACGGACGGTTTTATACGGTTAAGCTAAGCGCTATTCTTTCAAGTTATCTCGTACACATTAGAGACAACTTGCTTTCCCGCTCAATGAGATTTCGAATAAAGTCCTAAAAATGCCCAATAAAATATACAATCTTTTGAAATATCTTTTGAAAATATTATGTGTTATCCAGCTCGAATTCCGTAAAATTTCCTTTTCTTGAAATCAGATACATATATATTTGTATATAGTAATAACCACATAACACATAATCAAATAAAAAGGTCTCCTTACGGGGTTGTCCCTATTTGTAGGCCGAGATTTGGCTAACGAACTTGATTAATAAGTTAAATGATTATTATGATCATTTAACAGAGTTTAGCCAAGTTTAATCAATTAAGCTAAGGGACGGTTTTTTAGTCCCCTGAGTAGTCAATTGATCAGCATGCTTTTAGTTAAATTTGATTAATAAGTACGTACCAACTTATTATGTAAAAATGTTGTGATCGAGTGAAATATAAAAGAGTGACTATTTTATAAAAATCATTTTAAAAGTCATTGTTAACAAAATACAAGATAAGTTAGGGAAATAGATTCAAAGATTGACCATTTAATTAAATCTCAAAGAATTGATAATAACAATAACAATAACAATAACAATAATAATAATAATAATAATAATAATAATAATAATAATAATAATAATAATTTAGAAATCTGGTAGAGAGGGTGTGCGATCTGCGAGCGTCACCCCTGCGCCTAGGGTTTCTGCCGCCGGCGACCTTCCTCCCTTCCGGCTGTCCTTCCGCCACCGGCCGGACCTTTCTTCCTCCCCCCCTTGTCGTCTCCTCTTCCTTTGTGGGTACTTCCGTCCAGCGTCGTTTTCTGTTTTCTTTTGCCGTCGGTTGTCTGCTGCTGCCCTGACCCCGGCCTTCTTGCCGACTACCTTCCCTTCTTCCTCCGTCGCCCTCCTGTTGTTCCTTCCCCTTCCTCTTGCCGGAATTCTCCCTGAATTCTGTCCTCTGCTTGCCGGATTTCTCGCTGGAGCTGCTGCTGTGTTTCTCTGTTTTCCTCTGCTTTCCCGCCGGAGCTGCTGCTCTGTCCCTCTGCCCTCTGTTTTCCCGCCGGTTTTCCCGGTTTCTGTTTGCCTGAGTTGCTGCTGTTTTCTGTGTATCGCGGGTCTGAGCCTACCTACCGTTGTTCTCTTCCGTGTGTCGCTGCTGCTGTTCCTCATGTACTCCGTCATGTTCGCCGTTGCTGCTGTCTTCTCGTTGCCGGCCAGTCAGCGGGTTCCTCTTCTCTGCCTCCTGTGTTCTTTGCTGGCAGTTTCTTTGATGTTTTCCGGGTTTGCTTTTGCTCGCTGCTGCTCTTCTTGTTGATTGTTCCTCGTGCGGGTTCCGTTTGTTGGTTGTTCTGTTTTTTTATCTTCTGCTGTTCTTTTGGCTCGGGTGTCGCGGTGTTGCCTGGTGGCTGCTGGTTGCTCGCCGCATTTCTTGTTGGTTGTTCTATTTTCCTATGGTCGTTTTTTTCTTTTTTGTTTCGGGTGTTGTCGGTTTACTTGGTGGCGGTTTGTGTGCTCTGTGGTTGTTTTTCTGCTTTTCCCCGCGTCTCGCCTTGACTATTCTTCATGCCGGGACTCGCGCGTTTTCATTGCCCCTTCGTCGGTCTTTCTGGGTGTTGTGATAATGGTGGGAACGGTCTGGTTAAAACCTCCCTCATCTTCCACCTCCGAAAACGACATGGCCTTGGAGATGATCAGGTAACTACGCGTCAGGCTCTTTCTTCTAGTTTATCTTTTTTTTCTGAGGCAGAGGTTACCCTTAAGCGTATGAGTCTTTGGCTTTGTGGGGTTTGCTTTACCACGCATTCTCTTTCTGCCAAGTGTCGGCACGGGCCAGGGTCTGATTTTGTTGCACCCCCTGATTGTGGCGACGGAGTTACTCGTTTCTTTATTTACGGCATCCCTCGGCCGCTCGCTCCATCTTCGTCTCCAGGCGATGTTGTGGGGCCTGTTGGGTTGGGTTGCCTTGACGTGGCTTCTCTGGATCGCTTGCTGTCGGTAGGGGTGCGCACTGTGAAATCTGTCCCTCCCAGATGTCGCCTTGGGTTTTCTAGGATCTTCAGGGGGGCCCTTGATGCGGTGGCTGACTCCCCTGACGATCTTTCTCGCTGGGTTAGCTTGCTTATTTTACCTCTCTGTGTGCTTAAGTCTTTTTCCCCCAGGAGTAACCTTGAGTGTAGAGCTGTCGTGAAGCGCCAGCGTCAGGAGGAGTGTATTGCCAGTGCCATTCGTACTTGGGGTGCCCCTGGTGGTATTGCTCTGCTTCTGCAGGAGACCTTAGCTGAGGAGGGGCCTTCTCTCCGTTTGGAGGACGACCCTGACTCTAGTGAGGTTAACTTGCGGCAGTGTCGGCGGAAGATTTGTGATGGTCATTATGCTGCCGCTGTCCGGGTGCTTTCCTCGTCTGGCGTTGCCCCTTACACGGCTGATACTCTGCAGGCGTTAAAGGATAAGCACCCCTCTGTTCCGCCCCCTTCCTTGCCACCCTTGCCTACCGCTCACCCTCAGCTCGTCGCGTCCTCGATCGTCGTGTTGGATATGATCAGGAGTTTTCCGCGGGGCACTTCTTGTGGACGGGACGGTTTTCGTGCCCAACATCTTTTGGATTGTTTGAGCAGGGCCGCGGTTGCTATCTCGGATGATCTGATTACCTCTATCACTAGGGTGGTTAACCTGTTTCTCGAGGGCAGATGCCCGCAGGTTCTCAGTGAGTACATCGCTAGTGCTCCGCTCACCCCGCTTGTTAAACCAGGTGGTGGGGTCCGTCCTATTGCTGTGGGCACGGTTTGGAGACGCCTTGTCTCCAAGGTTGGGGCTGTTCTGATTGGTCCGTCACTTTGCGGGTATTTTGAGGGCCTCCAGTTTGGGGTCGGGGTTTCCGGTGGGGGAGAGGCCATTTTGCACGCCTTGAACCGGTTTGTTGAGGATCGTGGTGGGGACGTGGGCCTTTCCATGCTTTTGGTTGACTTCTAGAATGCTTTTAATTTGGTCGACCGGGAGGTCATGTTGCGCGAGGTTCGCCGTTGTTGCCCTGTTCTTTCCCGCTGGGTCGAGTTTTGTTACTCTCGGCCTGCCAGGCTTTTCTACGGGGAGCACAGCCTTTGGTCTTGTCTGGGGGTCCAGCAGGGTGACCCTTTGGGCCCTCTTCTTTTCGCTTTGGTCTTGCATCCCTTGATTTGCAAGATCCGGGACTCTTTTCCCTTGAGCTTGCAGGCTTGGTACTTGGACGATGGCACCATTGTTGGGGATACCTTGGTCGTGGGGAAGGTTTTGGAGCTGATTATGGAGGATGGTCCTCGCTTGGGCCTTCACCTTAATGTCGGAAAAACTGAGGTTTTTTGGCCTAAGGAAGACCCTAGGAGTCGACTACCGGGTGTTTTCCCTCCCGATATTTCTCGACCGCTGCGTGGTGTCAAGGTTCTTGGTGGCCCTGTCAGTATCTGCCGTGCTTTCATTAGTGAGCTTGTGGCGAAGAGAGTTTCGAGAGCCATTGAGCTTATGGATTCGGTTGCCAGGATTGAGGACCCTCAGTGCGAGCTGTTGTTACTTCGTGCTTGTGCCGGTATTTCTAAGCTTTCTTTCTCTCTGCGTACCTGTCCCCCTTCAGACTTCGACTCGGCTCAGACCTTTGACGCGGCTTTGCGGTCTAGCCTGGAACGCATTGTCACCGCGTCCGGCCCCGGGTTCGGGGATTGGCAGTGGCGTCTTTCCACACTGCCCTTTAATTTGGGAAGGTTGGGTGTCTACAGCGCCGGGGATGTCCTGCACTATGCCTTTTTGGCTTCTCGCCTTCTGTCCTCTGAGTTGCAGGCTTTGCTCCTTCGGCCTTCAGCCGTCTCTACTTCTGGGCCGACCTTCGATGCGGCCTTGGCTCTGTTTAGCGAGACCACCGGTTTCGACCTTTTTCGTAATCCTAGTGAGATCGCTGCCCCCAAACTCATGAAGAAATTGGCAGATATATATTTCACGAAGGTTGCTGCCTCGGTAGAATCGGTTTTCTCCTTGACTCGGCGACAGGTGGTATTATGGAAGTCTCTGCAGGGTGCCCACGCGTCTGACTGGTTGCGCGCTGTACCCATCTCTGGGCTGGGGCAGACCATGAATGGGAGGACCTACCGCTCTGTCCTTAGCTATCGGTTAGGTGTCCCTTTGTTCCCGGTACCTAAGCCTTGCTCTGCCTGCTCCCGGGTTTGTGTTGGGGACATTTTTGGGGACCATGCTGTGTCGTGTGCTGGTACCATTGGCATTAAGCATAGACATAACCTGGTTCGCGACACCCTTTTGGATATCTGCTTCCGATCTGGTATTTCGGCCGGTAAGGAGGTGGATATCGGTTTGATTGATGGGCACGACAAGCCCCTTCGCCCGGCGGACTTACTTCTGTATTCCTGGGATAGGGGGCGCGATGTGTGTGTCGATCTGACAGGGTCGTCCCCTTTGACTCAGTCCGCGATGTCTGATTTTCTGCCTGGCCGCGCGGTCGCTGATGCTGCTCAGCGCAAGTGCGCCAAGTATGGAGATTTGTGCACCAAGACTGGGTACGGGTTCCTACCTTTCTCTTTCTCTTCTCTAGGGGAGCTTGACGTGGAGGCAGCTGCTTTACTCAAGCGGATTCAGAAATTCTCTATCTCTCAGGACGCGGGAGCTCGAGCAGCTGCTTTTATTTTTACCCGTTTTAGTTTTTCTATCGCTAAGGGAGTGGGTGCCTAGATAGTATCTCGGCTACCCACTAACTTCTTGTAATTTGTTTCGTTATTAATGCAAGCTCCAGTTTATTAAAAAAAAAAATTTAAAAAAAATAAAAAAAATAATAATAATACTAATAATAATATCCCTAACTTTAGTTTAAACGATGATCATTTGATAAACATCTCTCATTTTTGAAAATCTGATAAAGTTAAACATAATCGACTGTTTTTGGCAACATCTTTAAAAGTTGATGAAACAAAACTCAAATTGTGTTTCAAAATGATATTTTTTTTAAGTAGCTAAAATACGATAAATCACTGACTAATAAATACGTGGATCCAGCGATATCGCGAGTCAGGCCTAAACTAATGTCAAGGTCCTAAAATTCTAACCAACTTGTTTAGAAGATAAGTTAGGTCTATTAATAGTACATTATTTTGGAGTATCGTTGATCGGGTCTCGCAATTATTGAGTAAATTATGTTAGAGTCGAATAGAATAATGGAAGAAATAAAATAAATTTCTAAGTTACATATATTTGTAATAACAATATTAAGTAAAATAAAATAGAGTCAACGAGCATAATTCCTTTGAGACAAAAATAAAAATAGTGTTATAAGTCAATTTTGTGAAATTTCTTAAGATACTAGAATACTTTCAGGGTAAGTCCACAGACTCCCGTTATTACCCCATCCGAAATAAATTTGATCCGTCTTAAAAATAAAACAATGGTCTAACTCATAAAGCAACTTAGCATAGTAAAGTAAATGGATAGTCTTCAAACTGTTATCAAACCTAAATGAGTTAAACAAATCATTATTTTGGTCTACTTTAATTCAACTTAAATACATGGCTTACGAAAATTAAAATTAAAATTTACAAAAAAACAAGACTTCTCAAACCTTTCTTGTCCTTATACATTATGACCTTATTTCCTTTATCCCAATCATAGACACATAAATTTAGAAAATTTCTCAAAACACATTAAAATCCCAAAACTTAAGTTTATGATGCAATCCAATATGAAACCAAGTGATAATACTTAAGAAATTAAACTTATAATGACATGCAAAACAAAATAATGGCACATGCAAGCATAATTTCATCTAAATAATCCACATTCAACAAGATTATACACATAACCTTAAAACAATTCAAACCAATTTCAGAAAAATTATTTTGGTTAGAAATAGATATATTTATTTATTATTAAAAAAAAGGGACGATTTACCCACCCTAATAAAAAGGGTTCCAATCACGGTCAAAACTCGGACGCGGAGATGATTATGATGGTTCCAGAAAAAGCGATTTTTTCGAACTCCGGCTCTTCCTTGGCATGTCTTCCCGATAAATACGACAAAAGAAATCTCCGTTAATCACACCGCTCATAGTATATTAAAAATGTATTAGTATAAGCCGTTTTTAAGTTCAAATCAAACCGTGAATTTGACATGCATGTTGCGTTTACTCATCAGTTTTGAAGATTTGGAATGAGGGAAATTTTAATTTTAAAGAAAGAAAATAATAATACTAACTATTTACCTTCATTAGAAATTCAAGAATCTGGGACAAAGCAATTCAATTTTTCCATGGGTATAAAGTTGGTTTGCATGAGATAAAGACTTGGAAATGGAAGGGCTAGTGAGATTCCTTAATAATTTTGTTAACGGACAATTTGCAATACATGGATGAAGGTGGGTGATGAGTTTCATTTATTTTACTAGAAATAAGGAGTAAGGATAGGGAGTAAGAATGAGGTGTTGGGTAGGGGTTAAGTGGAGGAGGACGTCTATTGATACAAGGATGATACAAAGGAGTCTAAGTTTGACTCGTATTGACCCGATTTCCTTTTAGTAAGATTCGGTTTTATACCGTAAATAATTTGAAATTGCAAATATTGAAATCGGAAATCTTTTTAATTTAAAATTAAACTTGGAATTAAATAAATTTGATGGTACATGCAGTGTGACTAGATAGATAAAACTTTAGCTAGTTAGGTCCCGTCACGAGTTATACTAATCACATACGTACTATGGTGTAGTATTAGTATATGGCTAATACATACTACAAAGACAAAGTATCCTACTGTGGACATGACGTAGGTCCACCCCAACGCGGCCACGCGCGGGGTTGGGTAGGCGAATGAATCTCGTGGTAAGATTGTTCTCGGGTTCGAAATTTAAATCGAAATGGAGTCGCCACCGAATTTTGTGGTTATTCGGAACCATACGAGCCCACTCTATGTCGTCATGGGCTACACACAAAGTAAGCCCACTTCGATTTCAGAGTTTATGGGGCTCGTCCCTTTGCATTGTTATATCGATACAGTTTACACCGGCTTTCGTATATAAAATGACTCTCGTGCGCCAAGGGTTTCGGACATCCGGAAGCCAAAGGTTCTGAGTAAGGGGTGAGGGTACGTGTTGGGAAGCCAACTAAGGACACCCAACCCCGCCCGCACATGGCGGCCTCTACTAAGACATCGTTCGTGTTCGTGTACGCGCGCTAGTAAAATAATTAAAAGATATGCAAACAGCGTTTTCGGGCTAAGCATGTGAATAGTATGTGAACTACGTCATTTAATGCATCTTGATTATGGTCGAAATGATTTAGCATGCGAGGTTCATTTATAAAGCGATAAGCAAGTAAATAAATAAAGCTCGGAAGGAAATAAATAACGTACAAGTTACACGGGCGGAAATACAACCCGGAATTCACAATACAACGATACATAAAAATAATAAACGAAATAATAAAAGGCAATATAATGATAGAAACGGACCCGTATGTAAACTAGACCGCGAAATGTGTGGATGGACTAACCCCGATTAAATGTACATTATGTTGTACATCAAACGAAGGACGGAAAAATGGGACTGTGGCGTATTGCTAGCCCGATCCCACGTCCCATAGTCTTGTCCCGACTTATCACTTCGAAGAAGATCGGTCAAAGTCGTTCTACGTGTCGTGAAAGGCGTGAGTTTTAAAGAAAGGAGAATCACGTGATTGTCTTTACACGTGATGACTAGAGTTGTAAAACGACGAGGCTTGAAATGTGTGTCAAAGCCCTCGGTTTTCTGGGTTATAGGACCCACTCGATCGAGTCGTGAGCTGACTCGGTCGAGTGCGACCTTTATGTAGCTACTGCCCAGTTTTTTGGGTGCTACTCGATCGAGTAGCCTACGTACTCGGTCGAGTAGCCCCTGTACGAGTGGTAACTCGTTTCATTTTTGATTGAAAATCGATGGTCGGCCAAATCAAATACAAATACCGCACGATTTTTATTTAACTTGGCCTCCGGTACTATAATCGTGTATGAACGATTATAATACCGTTATCGGAGTTTTATGAAAACGTTTTCGTTAGATTAGAAAATTTGAATTAGTGACGAAATGCTTCCCTCTACGTCACGACATCGGAACTAACCCTTTCAGGTTATGTGATGTCGGTTTTCGTGTCAACGGGTTCCGCACTAATAATTATCGAAATGGGATCAAATGCGTTCAACTATGACCGATTGCGATCACGTCACGCCCTTGAGTACATTGGGGCGGGGCTCCTCGAAAGGGCTCCACCTCCGTCGTTGCTCGTAAAGGGGTTAGACGGACCTTAGGCAATTATCATAGTCAAACGCTTTTGAAACCGAAATTTGATACTAGAATATATATACGCGGTATTATGACGTTAGTAATGATAAAAAGATGATAAAAAAAAGAGTGAAAAGATTAGTGTTAACGCTACTACTACGATTATGATGACGTTACAAAATACGATAAAGTAAATAGAAATGAGACGAGATAGTAGAGATCAAGATGGGGTTTAGGACACCCTCAACATACATGCTAGGTATAGGCCTCGGAAATGGACTCGTAAATAGCGACGGGACGCCGGAGTATCGAGGATGTACGCGAGTTATGGTGTGTATGTGTGTGTGTGTCGTCGGTTTTTCGAGGGACGATGGCTCGGTTTTTTGGCTAGTATTGCTTAGGGTTGAAGTGTAGTATGATGTAGGGTGTTAGGGTGAAAAATGTAGGGTAAATGCCTTGATCAAAACTTGTGAAATGAATGGGGTTGAGGGGGTATTTATAGGCATTACCCCACGACATAAGGGCACTCGATCGAGTGGCCCTAGTGCACTCGATCGAGTGCCCTTGCAAACGGGCCAAACCCGGTTTTTGGCGCTCCACTCGACCGAGTGGGTCTATCCACTCGATCGAGTGGGTCAAGAAAATCGAGAAAAAATAGGAAAGAATTGATTTTGTTGTTTTGATTGGTTTTTTTGAATTCTGATTTTGTGCGCCAGTTTTCGAGAATGAATATGGCTGATTTGTGAGACGGTTTCGTCTTTGACCGGGTTTTGACCCGGTCGCCAAAAGACGGGATTTATTTTTGGTGTCGGTTTTGGCCCAAATTAGTCTTATTTTGCTCGGGATGACCCACTGGGCTTGAATTTGAGGTCTGTTTTGTGAGATTTCTACTCCGCTAAAAGTCCATGTCGGATATTATTGATTCCGAGCCCAAATCCGAGTATACCAAGTCATGTTTGCGTCCGATCATCATCGGTGTTTTTCGGAGACTACCATAGAAACCTGGCAGTCAAAATGCGAGTGTCTACAGAGTCCCCAGTCTGACTGAGGCTTGGAGAAGGTGAAAGTCAGAGTAGCTACCAAGCCCGTTAAGACCTGGTAGACTTCCGGTCGCGTCGTTTATAGTTCGTTAGACTTGCGTGAAGGGCTCGCCAGCCATAAGCAGAGGATCATACCTGTCCTGATGATGGTGGCTTCTTGGGGAGTCAGACTGGTAGCATGAGTCCTGGGTGCGCCTGTATGTGGGCCCATCCCGTACCATTTCGGGAAAAATGCCGCCTCGGGCATTCCGCTGGGGAGATATGTGAGCTGTACGGGCTTGCTTTTGAAGCCTTGAGTCGTACCTGAGCTGATGATGATGGCTCCGTGGGGAGTAAAACCTTCCTTTTGGGGCGTAGGTGTACCCGTATGCTGACACATCACGTCTGGGATGTAGCATTCCGAGGAAAAGTTGACTCTGTTGGGGAATTTGACAGTTCCGCGGAGACTTGCTTCTGAAGTCTGGAGTGTACCTGTATGCTGACACATAACAACTTGTATGTAACACATAGGCAAAACACTGACTCGTGCTGGGGAGACCAGATATCAAATTTTTGAAAATGCCACAATTTTTGAAAAGAATTTTATCACAATTTTTTTTATCACGAAATTTTTTGAAATTCTTAGGAAAGCTCGGGATGGTTTGATTCCTATTCTGGGTTCTTTGTTTGAAATCAGGCCTGCGCGCGCATAGGGCCCAGTTTGCTGAGGAGGCAAGGTAGTTAGGTTTACAGTTAGGTTTTCCCATTATAAATATGAGAATCCCTGCTTCAACTTTTGCATCCCAACTCAAACTCTTTTCCTTTTTCTCAAAATCTTTTAGACTTTCAAGAAAATTAGGAATTTCTTGTCATGGGTATCGACCATTTGACGACTATGCTTCTCGCTTGGTCCCAGTACTTTCGGGACGAGGAAAAGGTTAGACTGACCCAGATGGGAATCGTAAGTCTGTTCCCCCTTCAACGTTTGATAATTGATTCCCATTTCTTGGACGCCTGTCTGACGTTTTGGGATACTACCCATCACGTCTTTGCGTTTCCACGGGGAGAGATATGCCCTCTTCCTGAGGAAATCGCATCCATTGGAGGATGGGGTCCAGCTGTTCAGCCTGCTACTCCTCCGTTCTACCCGGATCCAAGGAGGACGCTGCGGGAGTTCTTGGGTTTGTCTCATGCTGAGACAAATCGGATGGTGCGGGGAGATACCGTTTCCCTATTCGACCTGGCTGATAAGTTCATGAATCCCCGGGATGTGAGGGCCAACCCTGCTCACAGGCGTAGGACATTCGCCTTTTGCATGCTGCACTACTATGTCTTTGAAGGGTTGATGGAGCTTGACTCATGCATGGGTCAAATTAGGTTGATTGGAGTGGTTGACCAGATGGAGACTAGTCATAGCCCTGCTTGGCTAGCCACTGGGGAAATCATCATGGGTCTGGATGCTAGGCGGCTCGACCCAACCCGACGGCTGACGGGAAGTACCCGTCTCTTGCAGGTATACATCTCGCATTTTTTTTTTCACGCGAAATACCTGAAGTTCGTAAGTCACTCGATCGAGTGACACTCACAACGAGCTGCTGCCTGTTTTTGGAGGGCTTACTCGATCGAGTCAGCTGTTGTACTCGATCGAGTGGGCTGTAGCGGACCACTCTGTTGCTTACGATGCTTGTTATACTCTTCAGATATGGTTGTCGGAGCGGATGTCAATCATAGAGCCCCCTCCGAGCATTCCCAATTATCGGAGCAGCCAGATTAGCTCCCAAAGGCGGCGGATAAGCTCGAGTCATCAGATAAACCGAGCTTACTAGGATGAGGAGCTGGTGTTCCATGGGGGTCCTTTGATCAGGTGGAGCGTCGCTTGGTGGTTCCTCTTGAATTTGACTAGATTGGCCAAGAGAGACCAAGCTCGCTACTTGTTGATTCTGTCCCTAGACTGGACAGTTCATATTTACCCGGATCGTCTCCTGAGGCAGTTCGGTTTGTCTCAGCGCATCCCTGAAACTGAAGCCATTATCAGCGTCTCGTTCCAATTGACGGACGCTATGTGCGACACCTGGTTGCAAAGATGGTTCACTCGTCCTACATGGACTATTCCCAGCCCTTGCCAATCCGCTTGGGTGTCACGGGCTTACCAGAAATGGACTTCTGAGGAGTCCGAGGAAGCTCGTAAGGCCTTGAAGCTTGATGAGGCCTTTGAATTGGTTCATCGCGAGACGGCGAAGGACAACAGGGACTTCTTCACCGGGGAAGATATTCCTGAAGCTATAGTCCGGGAAGAAGCGGGCCTTAAGTCACAAACTAAGACTCGATCTAAGGAGGTCGGTTCTAGCAGCACTCGGGGGCAGACTGACTTGGAGAGATGCCTTGGGCCAAGGCTGGCGGCCCGGGACCGACTAGGTCCGCGTGACCGGCTCCCTGAACCCGTGAGGGCCCGAATTGGGCCCATTGAGGTGATAGAGGATTCGGGCTCAAACAAACGAGCCCGAGCTAGAGAGGTTCCTGTGGTGATCCGGGAACGCTCTCCTCCACGTCGTCGCCAGTGGACGGCTAAGGAGGCCAAGGACAAGGGGAAGGGCAAGATGCCCTAAATGCCGAGTCCTTTAGCTTTATTATTATTTAAGTATTATTATTATTATTATTATTGTTGTGTGCTTCTTTGTATTATTTTTTGAATTCCTGCATCTTGTAATTTCCCGAGTTTATCGGGGTTTTTTTTTAATTAATAAAAGAAGTTTATTGTTAAACCGCTCCTGTCTTTTCTCGATTGCATTGGTTGTACCCTTTTGAGGGGTTGCTTACGTATCCGCGATTAGCAGAATCAAACCAAACGTAGTTCAGGCTTAGTAAATTTGCAATCTCGAATTACACCAAGACTATTGGTTCAACATGTTTGCGACAGTAGAATAAGTAATTCTAGCTCATTGACTTGCTTTTTGTAAGAAAAATGATTTTGATAAATTTTGCTAATGACATTGAGAAGTGGCTAAGGGTAGTAACGCTTCAGCTGGTCCAGGTTGGTTGGGTTGACAAACTCATTCCCGTCCAGGTCCGTCGGCATCACTGCTCCCCCTAATAGGATCTTCTTCACCAGATATAGCCCAGCCCAATTGGGTTTGAATTTTCCTCTTGGGTCAACTGGTAGTAGAGCTCGAACTGACTTAAGGACTAGATCGCCTTCTTTAATGTTTCTGGGCCTTACTCTCTTGTTGAAGGCCCGTTGGATCCTCTTCTGGTAGATTTGGATATTATTCAGGGCACGAGATCGTCGTTCATCTAGTAGAACCAACGAGTCATACCGTGCTCGAACCCAGTCAGCTTCGGGCACTCGGCTTTCTAGCAGAATTCTGAGGGACGGTACCTCCAACTCGACTGGTTGGACTGCCTCCATCCCGTAGGTTAGGTAATACGGTGTTGCCCCGGTTGCGGTGCGAATTGATGTTCGGTATCCCCATAGGGCAAAAGGTATTTTGTCGGGCCAGTCCCGGTAATTATCAGCCATCTTTTTGAGTATGGTGACAATTGTTTTGTTGGCCGCCTCTACTGCTCCATTAGTTTGGGGACGGTAAGGCGAGGAAGTATGCCTTTGGATTTTATACTTGGTTAGCAGGGCCGCAGTCTCGGCTTGAAAATGAGTCCAGTGATCACTGATAAATTCGTGCGGAATCCCATACCGGCATATTATCTTGTTCTGGATAAACTTGGCGATATGCTTAGCATTGAGAATGCGATATGATTCAGCTTCGACCCATTTAGTGAAATAGTCGATAGCTACCAAAATGAAACAGTGCCCACCAGTACCAGAGGGATTTATTTTCCCGATTATGTCGATGCCCCATGTTGAGAATGGCCAGGGTGACGTCATGGTATAAAGTAGTGATGACGGCATATGTTGCACATTGCCGAAGATTTGACAGTTATGACAATGTTTGACATACAACCGGCAGTCGGCTTCCATGGTATTCCAGTAATAACCGAGCCTCATGATTTTTCGGACCAGCATGTGGGCGTTCATGTGTGGACCGTTTTCGCCATCATGTACTCCGGCCATAACTTTCTCGGCCTTATATTTATCAACACAAAGGAGAAGAGCCCCATGTGCCGTCTTTTTGTACAGTTGCCCGTCGTCGGTATGGATGAACTGGGTGGCTAGCCTTCGTAAGGCTTTCTTGGCTCGACCTTCCGTCCCGGGAGGATATTCTCCGTTTGTCAGGTACGTTAACACAGCCTGATACCATGGTTCGGGATTAGTTATCTCAATGTCCTCAATATCGTGAATATACGCCGGCTCAGACCGTCTTTCGACGCAAATTGGCATACTTGTCACGTGGTCAGGAATGTTCAGTAGAGATGCCAATTTTGAGAGTGCATCTGCAAACTGATTCTCTTCCCGGGGCAGGTATATGTACTCTACCTTTTGGAATTGTTTCTCGAGATCCCTTACTCGTGCCTGGTAGGCCACGAGATTAGCATTCTGAGTCTTCCATATTTGGAGTGCTTGGTTAATGACCAAGGATGAGTCACCATGTACCCGGAGATTTGTGATCCCCAGATTGGCGGCGGCTTGTAGCCCGTAAATGCATGCTTCGTACTCTGCTGCATTATTGGTAACATCAAAGTCCAGTTTGATGGAGATGGGAGTGTGCTCCCCTTTTGGTGAAATTAGGAGGATCCCAACTCCGAACCCTCGAAAATTGGATGCTCCATCGAAGTATAAATCCCATGTTTCAGCATCGGTATGGAAAATATCTTCGTCTGGGAAGGACCAGGTGTCGGTGTGTCCTTCTTCGCTCACTGGGCTGTCGGCGAGAAATTCAGCTACTACCCGCCCCTTAATGGCCTTTAATGGTACAAATTTCAGGTCGAACTCTGACAATATTAGAGTCCATCTAGAAATTCGGCCATTGAGAATGGGCTTCTCGAAGAGGTATTTTATGGGATCAATCCTGGATAGCACATGGACCTCGTAGCTGAGCATATAGTGCTGGAGCTTCTTAGTAGCCCAAACCAGAGCCAAACACGTCTTTTCGAGCATGGTATATTTGCACTCATACTCTAAAAACTTCCTGCTGATGTAGTAGATAGCTCGTTCTTCGGAGTCAACCGTCTGAGCCAGCGTAACCCCCATGGCCGTCTCGATCGTCGTTAGGTATAACGACAGAGGCAAACCGGGTTGAGGTGGCATTAAGACCGGCGGAGCAGACAGAATTTCCTTAATCTTGTCGAAAGCAGCTTGGCACTTGTCATCCCATAGTACCCGTTCTCCCACTTTCAGTTTCTTGAAAATTGGTTCACACACCATGGTTAGTTTGGAAATGAACCGACTGATGTACTGGACTTTCCCGAGAAATCCCTTTATTTCTTTTTCGGTTTTGGGAGTTGCATCTCGGTAATGGCTTTGATTTTAGCTGGGTCGACTTCGATACCTCGTTGGCTAACGATATGACCCAGTAATTTACCTGATGTTACCCCGAAACTGCATTTTTGAGGGTCTAACCTCATGTTGTACTTGCGCAGCCGAGCGAAGAATTTCCTTAGGGCGGTGATGTGACCGTCTCGTTCTTTAGATTTGACGATCATATCGTCTACATAAACTTCTACCTCTTTATGCATCATGTCGTGTAATAAAGGGATAGCGGTCCGTTGATAAGTGGCCCCAGCGTTGATGAGACCGAATGGCATGATGGTGTAGCAGTAAGTACCCCAAGGTGTTGTGAAGGTAGTCTTACTCATGTCTTCTTCCGCCATCTTGATCTGATTGTACCCCGCATACCCGTCCATGAATGATAGAAGGGTATGATCGGCTGTGTTATCTACCAGTATGTCGATATGTGGTAACGGAAAATCATCTTTCGGGCTCGCCTTGTTGACATCCCGAAAATCTACACATACCCGCACCTTACCGTCCTTTTTAGGAACCGGCACGATGTTTGCCACCCAGTCCGGATACTCGGACACTTGTATGAAGCCGGCTTTGAACTGTTTGTCGACTTCTTCTTCGGGCCTCATTCGACGAAGCTTCTGCTTGACCGGTTTGCACCCGTCTTTGATTGGTATGTGGTGCTCAGCTATTTCCCGGTCTATCCCCAGCATGTCCTTGTAGGACCATGCGAAGACATCCTTGAACTCTTGGAGGAGGTTTATGAACTGTTGTTTCTCCTCGGGATCTAAGGATAACCCTATCTTAAGTGTTTGAGGCTCTAAGGTTGTTCCCACATTTATGGACTCGGTTTCTTCGATCACCAGGTTCCGGGACTCCCTTTGCTCTAGTTGCTCGATCAGATGCGGAGGTAGGGGTACCTGTTCGTCTGGTTTCTCAATGTCATAGCATAAAATATTTTTAAAAGCAGAATTTGAAAGAGACAAGTCGTAAGCAGAACGGTTGTTATTATTGATTGAAAATTTGGAAAACAGCTTAAAGAGAGCAGCCATCTGATCATTGGTCAGTGGCGGAATTGGTAAGGCACTCGGGACAGACCCCGAAGTGCCAGCAGCAGGAATGATAAAGGGGAGAGGGGTTACAGGAGTGATTCTAGCACCGACTTCCCTAGACTCGACCTCAGACTCTGACTCAGACCCCGACTCAGACTCAGACTCAGACTCAGACTCAGGCATGCCTCCCTCTCCAGTGACCAGCTTGTAGATTCTTCCCTGACTGTCAGTCCACTTGACAGTCTTCCTCCAGGCCTTGTTTCCCGTCTCGGAACCAACATCCGAGATCAGCTTGGTCGGGTCAAACCTGTTGCTGCGGAGAATTAGGTTGACCAGGTCTTCCTTTGGAGTTGGGGCTATGGTGTCTTCCCCAAATAGTAGCCCTAGCGCGGGCTCAGCATCATTAGCTCCATTGGACTGAATGAGGGCGAACACATCCTCTGGGATGTAGTTGCCGTCCCGGGCCAAGTGGGTCCCGAGCTGCATAGCATTGGGTTGGTATAGACCAACCTGGACAGCCCTAAATACCGGTGTGACAAAGTAGTCAGCCAACTGTGGGCTGTAAGGGCTCAAGTGGATACCCTTAATAATGTTGCAGGCCTTTTCAATTCCTGCTCGGACAACATTGTCGGGAGTGATGGCATAACCGAGACCAAAGTGAGACTCTTTGTCTTTGAGAACCTAGATGATCTTCCCACCTGGAAGATCGGGTCGAGAAGTAGCCCCCGGAAAGTACCCTAGGTTCTGGAGCATCGTGGCGATACTCGTAGTGAAGTAAGGCCTAAAGAGGTACTCTTCCTCGATCATACCCACAAAATCGAACCCCCAGAGGTCCGTGCGTCCTGTGGCGTTACAGCTAGCCACAGTCATTGGTGTTGCCTCTAAAGTGATAACATCATTAAGCAGAGGCATCTTGATCTTTCGGTGGAGGGTGGAGGACACCGCCTTGACCGCGTGGATCCAAGGCCTACCTAGGAGCAGGTTGAACGATGAGGTGACATCGATCACCTGGAATTCGAGCTCCTTCTCTATCGGGCCCGTTATGATGGTCTGTTTCACGGCCCCAGCTACCGACTTTGGGTTCCCATCAAAGGCTTGGATGGTCTGAGCAGTCGGGATGTAATCGGCCTCGGTAATGCCGAGGGCTTTGGCGGTCCTTAGGGGAAGGACATTTACAGCGGACCCATCATCAACCAGGGTCATAGGGAGGTATTTTCCTCGGCAAACCACCGTAATGTAAAGGGCCAGATTATGGGAGGCCCCGAATGGCGGTAGGTGGGCTTCTGAGAAAGTGATCATTGGGCCTCCCTCCTTAGCTTTATCCTTCAGATGAGGCAAGACCGTGGCTACCATCTCAGCAGGGTTAACCAAAGAGTCAACCTTAATTTGATCGAGGGCCTTTGTAAGTGCCTCTCGATGCTCCTGCGAGCTAACTAGGAGTTGCCATATAGTGAGGTCAACTCGGGTCTTCTTCAGCTGCTTAACGAGAGCCGTTTCAGTAGTTGGCTCTTCAGAGGCGACTTCCGTCCTGAGTGGCTCAATGACGGGTTGTCGGGATAGGGTCGTCCCTAGAGCTAGTGGCTTGATAGGGACGACCAAGGTGGTTACTGGCTAAGACTCGGGATTTGGTCTTACGAATTTCCTCGGAGGTGATGGGGACAGCTTCCCCTTTGGCGAGGTAGACGTCATCCTCGTCGTCGAACCAGATCCCGTTTACTTGCGGGACAAATGGAGAGATAAGGTGTGAGCAATCAATCACCTCCCCGGTAAAGATGGCGTGGGAGCTGAAAGGGTTCTCCTTGTTGCTAGGCTTATCTCCGGGTAGCGGGATTTTACCGCTTTCGATCAAGTCCTGTATCAAGTGCTTCAGCTTCTAGCACTTCTCGGTATCATGCCCAGTGCCTCGGTGGTACTGGCAATAGGCTTGAGCATTGTAGTTCTTGGAGCGTCGCTCGACCGGAACTTCAAGAGTTGGGCCTATCGGTTGGATTAGGCCTTTTGAGGATAGCCTTTGTAAGGCATAAGTATAGGTAGTACCTATATCAGTGAAAACTCGAGGTTGGGTGTTCTTCTTGGACGGGGCATCTAGTAGATTAACCGCGTCAAAAATGCTGCGGGTTGCAGCTTGGGGCTTGGTAGTGGAGAAAGAAGCCCCTTGGTAACCCTTGGCAGCGGCCTTCGTGAGGCCTTCCAGTCTTAGGTCATCTTCGATCCTCATACCCATTTTAGTAAGGGTGGTGAAATTGGGTATGACAGCGTACCGGAGGTGAACTAGGTAGGAGGGGAGGAGGTTCTTGACAAAAGCCTCCACCAAAGTCTTTTCACTGGGCTTATCGACCAGTTTCACTCTCTCGGCCCTCCAGCGTTGAAGGTATTTGGTAAAACCTTCTTTCGACTCTTGGGCCATGACCTCCAGAGATCGCATTGTGGTTTGGATCTCGGTGTTATCAGCATAGTTCCGAGCGAACTCGGTGGCCACATCATCCCAAGTGGGGTATTTCTTCGGGTCTAGCCTGTAGTACCAGGCCCGTAGGTGCTTTTCAAGAGACACAGCAAAAAGGTTTTTGAACATGGAGGAATCCACTCCCTTGATGGCCATAAACTCTTTGAAGGCCCTTACATGTAGTAACGGGTCTTCGGTTCCCTCGAACATGGGCAAACCCGTGAGATTCAGCCCATTCAGGTTTGCGGGCAGCTTGTCACTCACCGAGGAGTATTCCCGACTATTCTCCCGATGGATATTGTTACTCCCAGTCAAATGAACTTGCTCTTCCAATCGGCGAACCGAGTTAACCAGTTTAGCTAGAGGTTCCGTAACCCCAGTATTTGGAGTCCTGTGCTCCACTGCAGCCAAACGAGTGACGATAGCAACTTGACCAGCCCTCATTTCATTCAATTGGGCTTCGATGTCGGCCTGTTTGTCGATCATGGTGTCCACAGAGGTTTTCAGACTGCTCAAAGTAGCTTCCATCCTGCGGGTGTGTCTGGTTGTCGGCGGCCTGTCTGTAAGAACACCGCGTAATCAGAAACCGAACCCAGATTTTGGAATCATAGAAAAAAGTACATCCCGAGCGACCAAAAAGAGAAGGACTGGGTGGAAAAGACTCGAGAAAGACGCCTAGACGGATGACTCGTAGGTGGTATGACTTCCTTAGGATTTTGGCCTAGTGGGCCTAGTCCCGTTCGAAGGAAGGTCCACGTGAGATTATTCCCCAGGCTTTTGACTCGAGTGTATAGACGGACTTTCCTTTGTAGGGGTATGCCCTACGCGGGTTGGTCGTGCCTTGACAAATAAGGCGGACTCGGGAGAGGGGGGAAACTCGTGATGTAAGATCGACGGAGTTTCGACGCTATAAACCTTCTACATACTATGCAAAGACCTGACACACGGATATACGGTAGGTCCTATAATAGGGAAGATCTATTTCAAGAAAGTTGGAGGTTTGAAGTTTGAATATGTAAAGGGTGAATTTCCGAGATTTCGAAAATGGAAAGCGCAATTTCGAAAACCAAGATTAGAATTTTGAAAAAAATTCAGAAAATCAAAACGGTGTCGGAAATTCGAGAGTTAAAACGGACAGCATGCCGACTAAAGAAAAGGATATTTTGAGTCAAATCGTTGATCCTAAATTTCGGCGGCATTCCGAGTTTTTGAAAGTTGGTTATTTTTGAAAAGGATGAGTCCCGAAATGGGCAGCATTTTGGGTTTTTCAAGTTTGGTCGTTTTGAAAAGACGGGTCCCGAAATGGACAGTATTTCGGGTTTTTCGAAAAGTGGGTATTTTTGGAAAGATGCAATTTTGAAATGACGGTTTTTGAAAAATGACACGGAAACCAAGTAGCACGTAGTCAAACAAGCATTATAACGACGCTTATGTATGCATTATGCTAAGTCTCGGTCGGTCAAAAATAGGGTCTATACCAACAACGATGGCTTTCTCGTAAATCAATACGGACTCCCTAAGCCGAGTTGGTCTTAGGACATGCCGCAAAACCCATACGAGTTCCACCGTCGATGTCTTTAGCGCACCCATGTAGGAATGCACCGCGGTATAGTGGGACTTCGGTCACAAGTAACCGGCCCGGGTAGATTTGGGTTATGCATGAATCATTAAAATAATGCGCGCGCACTAATATTCGAACGATTTCTCTTCGAGTCTCACCCTGGGAACCCCGATGACATGTGGTACATCAGGTATCCTCAGCGGAGTCGCCAAATTGTGGACATGACGTAGGTCCACCCCGACGCGGCCACGCGCGGGTTTGGGTAGGCGAATGAATCTCGTGGTAAGATTGTTCTCGGGTTTGAAATTTAAGTCAAAATGGAGTCGCCACCGAATTTTGTGGTTATTCGGAACCATACAAGCCCACTCTATGTCGTCATGGGCTACACACAAAGTAAGCCCACTTCGATTTCAGAGTTTATGGGGCTCGTCCCTTTGCATTGTTATATCGATACCGTTTACACCGGCTTTCGTATATAAAATGACTCTCGTGCGCCAAGGGTTTCGGACATCCGGAAACCAAAGGTTCTGAGTAAGGGGTGAGGGTACGTGTTGGGAAGCCCACTAAGGACACCCAACCCCGCCCGCACAAGGCGGCCTCTACTAAGACATCGTTCGTGTTCGTGTACGCACGCTAGTAAAATAATTAAAAGATATGCAAACAGCGTTTTCGGGCTAAGCATGTGAATAGTATGTGAATTACGTCATTTAATGCATCTTAATTATGGTCGAAATGATTTAACATGCGAGGTTCATTTATAAAGCGATAAGCAAGTAAATAAATAAAGCTCGAAAGGAAATAAATAACGTACAAGTTTCACGGGCGGAAATAGAACCCGGAATTCACAATACAACGATACATAAAAATAATAAACGAAATAATAAAAGGCAATATAATGATAGAAACGGACCCGTATGTAAACTAGACCGTGAAATGTGTAGATGGACTAACCCCGATTAAATGTACATTATGTTGTACATCAAACGAAGGACGGAAATATGGGACTGTGGCGTATTGCTAGCCCGATCCCACGTCCCATAGGCTTGTCCCGACTTATCACTTCTAAGAAGATCGGTCAAAGTCGTTCTACGTGTCGTGAAAGGCGTGAGTTTTAAAGAAAGGAGAATCACGTGATTGTCTTTACACGTGACGACTAGAGTCGTAAAAAGACGAGGCTTGAAATGTGTGTCAAAGCCCTCGGTTTTCTGGGTTATAGGACCCACTCGATCGAGTCGTGAGCTGATTCGGTCGAGTGCGACCTTTACGTAGCTGCTGCCCAGTTTTTTGGGTGCTACTCGATCGAGTAGCTTACGTACTCGGTCGAGTAGCCCCTGTACGAGTGGTAACTCGTTTCATTTTTGATTGAAAATCGATGGTCGGCCAAATCAAATACAAATATCGCACGATTTGTATTTAACTTGGCCTCCGGTACTATAATCGTGTATGAACGATTATAATAACGTTATCGGAGTTTTATGAAAATGTTTTCGTTAGATTAGAAAATTTGAATTAGTGACGAAATGCTTCCCTCTACGTCACGACATCGGAACTAACCCTTTCGGGTTATGTGATGTCGGTTTTCGTGTCAACGGGTTCCGCACTAATTATCGAAATGGGATCAAATGCGTTCAACTATGACCGATTGCGATCACGTCACGCCCTTGAGTACATTGGGGCGGGGCTCCTCGAAAGGGCTCCACCTCCGTCGTTGCTCGTAAAGGGGTTAGACGGACCTTAGGCAATTATCATAGTCAAACGGTTTTGAAACCGAAATTTGATACTAGAATATATATACGCGGTATTATGACGTTAGTAATGATAAAAAGATGATAAAAAAAAAGAGTGAAAAGATTAGTGTTAACGCTACTACTACGATTATGATGACGATACAAAATACGATAAAGTAAATAGAAATGAGACGATATAGTAGAGATCAAGATGGGGTTTAGGACACCCTCAACATACATGCTAGGTATAGGCATCGGAAATGGACTCGTAAATAGCGACGGGACGCCGGAGTATCGAGGATGTACGCGAGTTATGGTGTGTATGTGTGTGTGTGTGTCGTCGATTTTTCGAGGGACGATGGCTCGGTTTTTTGGCTAGTATTGCTTAGGGTTGAAGTGTAGTATGATGTAGGGTGTTAGGGTGAAAAATGTAGGGTAAATGCCTTGATCAAAACTTGTGAAATGAATGGGGTTGAGGGGGTATTTATAGGCATTACCCCACGACATAAGGGCACTCGATCGAGTGTCCTTGCAAACGGGCCAAACCCGGTTTTTGGCGCTCCACTCGACCGAGTGGGTCAATCCACTCGATCGAGTGGGTCAAGAAAATGGAGACAAAATAGGAAAGAATTGATTTTGTTGTTTTGATTGGTTTTTTTGAATTCTGATTTTGTGCGCCAGTTTTCGAGAATGAATATGGCTGATTTGTGAGACGGTCTCGTCTTTGACCGGGTTTTGACCCGGTCGCCAAAAGACGGGATTTATTTTTGGTGTCGGTTTTGGCCCAAATTAGTCTTATTTTGCTCGGGACGACCCACTGGGCCTAAATTTGAGGTCTGTTTTGTGAGATTTCTACTACGCTAAAAGTCCATGTCGGATATTATTGATTCTGAGCCCAATTCCGAGTATACCAAGTGACGTTTGCGTCCGATCATCATCGGTTGTTTTTCGGAGACTACCATAGACACCTGGCAGTCAAAATGCGGGTGTCTACACCTATGTGGTATGTTGTATAATATGTAGGAAATGGTTTTCGTCGGACGTGGTTTAGGTTAATAAGGGAATATGTATGGCTGAAAGCATCATAATATATAAACTATCACCAATTGATAACGTAATATTAATATTTGCACGCTGAATTTGTCCCTAACTTCTTTTAGGGAGTCATAGCACTCACTTCCGTCTTCAAAATGTATATTGGAGTGTGCAAGTATGAATATTAATGAAAGAGTTATGATCGACTTAAGTTGTCTTTAAGCTGAGCTGAAAAATCTATTATAAGTAATAGTAAAATAATATAAATAAATAAATAAAATGACATGTTACAAATTTTGAAAGAAAGGATAAAATGACAAAATTTGTAGAAATCAAATATGAAATTTATATCTATCCCACGGAAGGCGGTCTGGTAGTTTCTAAAATAGGACAAAATATAACGTAGAATAAGAAAATTTATAAAAGATTGTTAAAAATATGGGGTGTTACAATATCGCTCTTTCGACTTTTCTAACCGATCTTCGTCTTGATTTGTGCCATACACGAAAATGTCGACTCTGGGTAAGCGTTCCTTACTCGTCTATTGTCGGTTTTGCTTAATTTGGTTGATTGTGAGTTGATTTTGTTAGAACCCTAGAAAATCGATTTGGGTATTTTGAATTTGCTAGGTTTCGATGTTTGTGCTTAATCCCATTGTTAAATTATGGTTGAATAGAGCTTGTTAGGGTAGTTAGAAGCTTGCTAGAAAACTTTGAGGTACGACAATGACCTTCTTTGGAGATAAATTTGAAATGCTAGGGTTAGGGACCGTTCTCCCGGTTATTCCCGTACTTGTCCTACGTAATCCTGCTCGATTAGTGTTCATGATATTGTGAGTGTCTTCTTTGTCGATTTTTGTAAGCTAGGATAGCCTCTAAGGCCTTCCGTGAGGTTTTGTGTGACTTACAACTGACCAAAAGGTGTCGTAACGATGCCGAATTTTTCCGAAACCACTTCCATTGTGATCGGGATCGAAAATAGGTGTTAGCGGGCTTTTCGGAATTTTGATATCTCTGTCCGAAATTTTTACCTTATTTTGACCTGTTTGAGCTGTCTTACCCTGACCTGAGGCATGGATTTTTTGGATTTTATTTGGTTTTGCAGTTAGAAGTGATTCCGAGCTTCCGGAGGGAGCTCCTTCGATTGGCACTAGTGGCGAGACCGCCGGGACGAGCTCACTGACTCCCCACGGGATTCGTAGGAGACGACGGAGCGTTCCGTCGCAGCGTCGTGATCCAGAGGCCACAAATGAGGCCGACTTTGATAGAGTAAGGAAGCGTAGGCTTCTCGAGACGGTTTCTAGGAGGGCTCATGTCCCGATTCTCGTACCAGAGAACGAAGATATCGGAGATGAGGACCCCGAGTGGGCCCGCGACTGGGACGGCAACTAGTTGTTTTGCCCTGACTTGCAAGTTTCTCACCGCATTGTGCGGGGTCTGGTGAGTATTTTAGCTCATGCCTTTTAGTTTTAGGCTTTGAATTTCGGTTTTGGTTAGGTTTGGTTTCTTTATACTTGTATTGTCTCGACTTGCAGCCCCCAGGTTCAATGAGGACCTTCTCGGGTTTTACGACATGCCTTGAGATCTATTCTCAAAAGCTGACCCCTGCGGCAAAGGGAATTATCGCGAGGACCGCTCTGGGTCCCGTGGTCAAGCAATGGGTTTGATTGGTGGGTTGCA
This sequence comes from Agrostemma githago, assembly GCA_958450325.1. NCBI lineage: Eukaryota > Viridiplantae > Streptophyta > Magnoliopsida > Caryophyllales > Caryophyllaceae > Agrostemma > Agrostemma githago. The sequence goes on from OY288256.1 coordinate 51,803,614, forward strand.
AGACTAAATGCAATCTCATGGAGATTAGAGCGATGGTAGATCGCTTTCACGATAGTACCTCGACCTTCCATATGTCCTTTGGGGAGGTCGGGATGACTTTAGAGGATTTCGGGGTCATTACGGGCTTACCCTGGGGTCCTGAGAGGATTAGGTGGGCTGCCGAGGGCCCTAGGTTAGATAGTGATGAGGTTCGGGGTCTCATCGGGGATTGTTTGTAGCGTAAGGCTTACAGTACGCCTCATACTCTGGTGAGTTCGTACACCACCGATCACTTTGCGAGGGTGACGGTGTTAGAGGGTCGAGCACCTAACACGCCGGAACAGGATGCCCGGTTGTGGTTGTGGTACTTCCTAGGATCGACCCACTTCTCGGATAAGGGCGAGAGGTTTAGTACTAGGATTTTGCCTCTCCTAGCTGATTTATATCAGTTAGGACGTTTTGATTGGGTGACCGCGACTTTTGCGGAGATGACTCCCTGCTTGCAAGTCATGGTGAGGCTGTTGCAGGTGGAGTCGGCCTCGACTTTGTCCATCGTGGGCCAAGGCCTCATGCTGGAGGTTAGTAATCGTTTCTGTATTCGCTTCTTGGGTTTTGTTTAGTTTTATTTTGGTTTTGCTAAATGGGTTTGGGGGTTTTGTAGGCTTGGATTTATTCCTACTTTCCTTGCTGGGCACCTAAAACGCTGCGGGCTCGTCCGAACAGATTCCCAACAGGGATCGAATGGAGGTTGGCTCAGCCTAAGAGTACGACCAGCCATTACCTGTCGGAGAACATGCTTGTTAACCTGCTACGCCTCGAGGATGTAAGTTTTCTCTCTACATCTTGTTTTATTTAGTATCCCCCAAGGGTTTAGGGTTATTGAAATGCTAGTTTTGTTTGTGTAGTTTGTGGCCCGTCCCTGGGCCGACTACGAGGGTGTGCCTAGGTATGTGGCTGCGGAGTTGAGGCCTAGGAGCTACAGAAGGATGCTCTTTCCTGCATTTTTTCGCCCGGTTTGGTATCTGGGCGAACGGTTGGTGCGTCAGTGCTTGTATGACGACTTCAGGGTGCCGGTTGATCCTCCCCGGACCTTGTTTAGATCACCAACCGCCGCAGAGGTCCTTGAGGGCAGGGATGGAGAAGAAGGCGCTGCACTCTTGGTGCCTAGTCCCTCCTATATGTCTCATGTCAGCCAGAGACTAGCTTGCTACCGTCTTGTGCTGAGAACTCAATCTTTGGTTTTAAAGCTCGTTTTGTTCTATGGCTTAGTTGCTTGTTCACACCTTGATCGATTCGCTTTTCTTTTAGCTGGCCGACCTGTTGATGCTGTCCAGCCCCCAAACTTCCCTTTGACGCTGCTCTGAGTTGATGCAGCCGGGGTAGCCTTCACTAAGCCTCTCCCCCGTGTTCCGTCGAGGAGATGGACGCTGGGATTGAGTGGCGTGACCGGGTATACTGGGTAAGTTTCGGTTCCTGTTTATGATTTGGTGTTCTAAGGCATAGGTTTTGTCTGGCTAACTTGTGTGGTTTCACCTTTCAGGTTTCGTCAGCTTGCCATCAGTGGTTGTGGCAGGCGCCAACTGCTTCTGGGTCTACGCCTCGAGGGTCTCCCGTGACACTTCAGGGCCTCGATCGGTGAGTATGTGTTCTTAGGGTTGGCTTTTTAGGTTGTTCGTATGTTTTCCTAAAGTACGGGTTATATTTGCAGGATACCCCCGATATGGTGGGACTGTTGGAGACTCGAGTGACCGCGCTCGAGGCAGAGGTGGCTGATGCGAGACAGCTTTTGCAATCTTGGGACGACGAGATTGCCTGACTTAAGGAGCAGTTGGCTCGGCATCAGGGGCGACCTCAGCGCAGGGTGAGGCTAGGCAAAGGGTCGAGATGGAGAGGGGGACTGAGGCTGAGGCTGCAGGTCATGTCACGGGTGCTACCGAGGATGTTGGAGGGATTCCCGAGACGGCTACCCTAGATATGCTGTCAGGGATGGACGGTAATGAGTCTCCTCTCCTGGATCTAGAGGATCTGGGTTTGGACGACAATATCGGTGGATTCATGATGGCTATAGGTGCGGCTTCTAGGGGTCCTCCCTAGTTTTATGAACTCGATTCGTGAATGGATTTGGCTGTTTTGTATATTTTCAAGACTTTTAGTATTCGAATTGATTAGTTTAGTCTTGTGTTTTCATTTGGTGAAATGTTGACCTAGCTTGACAAGTAATCACTTCGCATTCGTTTAATTTGCGATTTCATCGTAGTTTAGGACGTTTTAAAATGCGTTGGGGTTGCATGAGAGTACGAAAACGGTTTCTTGGACTTTTGAAATGCGTTAGTTTGAGCCGGGAATCAGATCAGATATTACGTCGATTAAAATGTTGACTTGACGTGGTGCGAAACGTAAAAGTCGACACGTTTTGACCGAGTGTGTTAGGAGGCAAGTGTAGTTGCCTCGACATTTATTTTTAGGATAAGGCAAAAACCAAAAAAAAAAAATTAGACCACTTTTTGTGTATGACAATGTCGTGCTGAGCTACAGACGCGACTTGACAATAACCGTTAAAGGCTACAACACGCCTAGGTGGGGTAGCTTATCCCCCTAAAAAAAAAAGACGTCTAAGTCTGGTGAATCCGACTGGTGAGATGTGACCTCGCAACTCTTGCAAAAAACCCGAAAGAGCGCCCCAGGCAAAATGAAGAAACGAGTTGCGAGCCGTCGTAAAAAAAAATAAAAAATATGAAGAGCCGAGGACGGAGTGAAAACCCGAAATGGCGCTCCAGGCAAAATGAAGAAACGAGTTGCGAGCCGTCGTCAAAAAAAATGGTGAGCCAAGTACAGAGTGAAAAACCCGAAAGGGCGCTCCGGGCAAATGAAGAATCGAGTTGCGAGCCGCCACCAAAAAAATATATAATAAACAAAAATTGTGCTTCTCTAATAATAAAAATAAGTTAAATCGAGCCTTTGTCGAGGCCTTTACATCAAGCATCTGAAATCCGACTATTCCGGAAACGACAACGTGTCCAAAACACCACAAAAACTAGTACAAATAAGCCAAACAATACAAATTAATAGAACATAGTACAAAATGGCTGGGCTCTACCGGTCCAACTTCCTTCTCCCATCGCCATCTGGGCAGGCTTGTTCGGGTCTTTCACCATCGAACCCTCTTAATACAAACTTCCACCGCCCTAGCCAAAGGCGAGCTCAGCCAACCATGTTTCTTCTCCTCACTAGCACCTTCAATAGGAGTCTCATCGGTCTTGGCCGTATAGATGAACTGACGGTACCAGGATCGGTAACGATGTCTTTGGTCAGGCACTTAGTGACATTTCCTCGAGTCGCCTCCTTATCCTTTAGCGCCGCTGTCTTCCTAACTTTCAAATTGCTCTGTCCTGACGGGTGTTCACAAACCCCCCGCCGGATGGAAGTAATGTCGGTCGGTCGGACACTCTCTATGACAACGGGACGTGAAAACTTATGTTCCCAAGACACCCTAAACTCCCTAAACGAATTCTCCGTCCATGAGTCGAACCTAAAGACACCCTTAGCAGTCTCCGAAGCGGTTGATTTAACCACCATCTGATTCGACAACTCGCTCGGATAAATATAAACTGGACCCCGTAGGGATAATATTAGCATAACCTGAGTCGAGGAAAGAAAAGGGAAACCCGGCCTGTCCACTAATATGCCACCATGGGACGGCCCATCTGATGGCCGCCTGCCCACTGTCCAAGTAGGAAAGTCATTTTTCTTCGAGATGACCAGCGCTCCATGCCTACACCACCTTACGACCCGTAAAACCCCTATAGTTATAACCTTTGACGCCCCGGGGAGGGTCGACTAGACCAAGCCTCTCCTGTAGCCAAACCTGCACGAACCACGACAAAACGTCACGCTTTCGAACTGAAGCAACCTAAAAAAAAGACACAACAACAAAACTATCCAAAAACTATAACACCCTCAGCACCTGCAAAATAATCCTAGAACCCCGAAAAGGAGCCTGATAGAGTTGGGCACAAGCATCTAGACCTAGAATAAGCTCACCCAAAATAAGCAAAGAGGGTGATCGTCCATGTTCCATCCCCATTACGACGTCCATAACCCGAGTATTACCCCAACCCTCACGCGCTGTCGCATCGTCGAAAAGACGGTGACAAGCCACCGCGATGTTAAAAGCCCGCCTACATGCTAGAGTGGAAATATCGTAGGAACCGGCCTGTGAGAATGTCCTGGAAAGCAACTCTCATCAATGCCATCTCTCCCAAAGAAAACTTTAGCCTCCTCCAACGAAGAAAGGTCCAAAAAATGACGAAACCGTTCCACAAAAGCGTCGTCTCCCAAAGGCACACAAAGTCGAACTGAACTCCACCCACCTATGGCGTCTAGCTCCTCTGGGAGAGGGCAGACCTTACCCCCGGGAAAAGCAAAAACATGACCTTTTGTGTCCCAAAACTTAGAGCATGCTAGCAAGAAGTCATCCTGCACTTTAACCCGGCTCAACGCAATGATCATTGACAACCCGTCACCTGAACAAACTTCGAGGTCACATTTCTTAAAGCGACCCGCCCACTCGATCAAAAGATTCCCGAAACCCGACATGACCCAAAACAATACAAGGAACTATAGGCACACTTTGGGCATCTTTAGTATGTCTAAAACAAGCACCCGTAACCCGTATATATAGTCCTAATCCCACCATTATTAGGAAACCACGAAAATTTCCATAAATGGGATCTGGACCGCTCAAGCCCAGACGCCCAAATCTCCAGCCGCCCGAGCCCAAGCGACCCGGAACTCGATTGCCTTAGTCCAGGCATCTGTTCCTGAACCATCAGCCTCTCAAGCAACCCAGAATACCGAGACGTTGACCCAGCGTTATCACCATATCGCAGACGTCGGGAACATCCTCCAGAAGTAACTAAAACCCTCTCCGGAGACCGAAACACCTATGCAAGAGTTGTGAGGTCATATCTCACCAGTCGGATTCACCAGACTTAGACGTCTTTTTTTTAGGGGGATAAGTTACCCCACCTAGGCGTGTTGTAGCCTTTAACGGTTATTGTCAAGTCGCGTCTGTAGCCCAGCACGACATTGTCGTACACAAAAAGTGGTCTAACTTTTTTATTAAAAAAAAAGAAGAGAAAGTGGTCTACTTTTTTTTGGTTTTTGCCTTATCCTAAAAATAAATGTCGAGGCAACTACACTTGCCTCCTATAAGTAAGACTTCATATCAATAAATATACGGAGTTATATATAGACACAATATAATTAAATAATTTTATAATCTATTAACAACATTTGTTCTACCGTTGAAAATATTACTCATTATTAAATTTACAGATACGAGAAATTGTAAAATTATTTGTTAATCTATAAACGAGCGTCTCCTTAGATGAAATGAGCTTAAATAGATACTATATCGTATGTATATGATCAAGGAATATAGTTTCGTATATCTCATAATGTTACATCGTTTGAACATGATATAACTGTTTTTATTGTATAGTTAGAATATTATATACTACAACTATTAATTTTTCATATTCAATAATCTTTAAATTTATATCACATTTTTAATACATCCGTGCAATTTTGCACGGGCAAAAACTAGTTAGTTTAAATAATTGAAATATAACATCATAATTAAGGAGTATAAAAATAATACGAAGTACTATTAAAATAAATAAAAAGAAGTAAAAAAATCGACATTCGAAACTATCTGTATTTTGACCATAATCCGTTTCGGACCCATATAACACGATCCACAATTAAACCGACCCGTATTCAGTATTTTGACCCGACATGTTTAAAATTATTTTAAAAAATTATGTACATTAAAAAAATCCGTCTTACAACGTTAGAAGTATGAATTCTACTTTCAATCAAAAATTATTATTTTATACTATTACTAATAATAATCAATATACTCAATATAACGATAATCATCTCTACGTGTTACATAATCAATCAATTTTAAGCCCATACATTATGGTTATTGTTATATGATATGACATATTACCCGTGTTGCGTATAGTAATTATCGTAATGTAATTAGTAATTAGTAGATTTGTGTTGTTTATAAAAAGAATTCTATTTCCACTCAAAATTCGTATTAGGTTAGAATTAAGAAGTCTACTTTTAACCTCAATATTTACTCAAAACCCGGAAATAAAATAATAATATAGTTAATATTGATTGAAAAAAAAAACTTCCTTTAATTATATATATTGATGATTCTATTGACTCATCTTAATTTTTCGATATAGGATAAGTACTCAAGGTTTATAGTGTTAAGATCTGCTTTTAAGACCTAGAAAAATGCATGATTACTCTTATTTATAATATAGAATCATCACCTTATTTCAATTTTTTTCGATGTGGAATAATTTTACGTTTGTAGTCATTTTAAAAGCTTTTTAAGACTCAAAAGATTGTTGGTTGATATTTAAAACCGAAAAATTAGTCATTTATGATATAAAATTTCATCCCCTCATCATAATTTTTCGATGTGATAATTTACTTAATTCAGTTTATAGTTTTAAGAGCTATTTTTAAGATTAAAAGAATTTGTTTTTATATCTAAGTTAAAGGATATATTAGGATAAAAATATATTTCGTATATAATCTTTAGCTGTTATCTTCTATTATTGTCATGTACGTTATTCTCAGTATTGTAATCTTCTGTAAGTAGAGAAACAATCCTATTCTGTAATCTTTAGAGTATATTATTATTCTGTAATCTCTATAATCGTAGTCTTTGTAACCAACTATATATTCTGTACATCACATAATGAGAATTTACGCTTTTCACAAAATCAATTACTTGAGTCTTAATATGGTATCAGAGCCCTGATCCCAATTTTTTTTTCTCTTCTCGTCAAAATCCCTCGGCCTCCTGTCGTCATCATGGCTGCTCCGACCGGCTCAATTCCCAACCCTCACCAACCAAAAAATCCCTTTCTCGTGGTCAATCTCTCCTTCGTCACAAAATTAACCCCGAAAAACTATCAGAACTGGCTCACCCAGGTCACTGATATACTCATTGGTTTCGATCTCCTGAAATTTGTTGATGGTAGTCACCCCGCTCCACCCACCACCATTCCCGGCGAACAAAAAGCCAACGCCGCCAAAGCTGACTCTGTTCCGGATATTCCCCATCCCGCCTACCTTACCTGGTTCCGTCAAGATCACCTCCTTAAAGGGGCCCTTCTTGGCACCCTTGAACCCGATGTCTTCTCCAATGTTAACACCGCCAAAACCTCCCTCGATGTGTGGACAATGTTAAGCAAAACCTATGCCAACCCCTCTCAGAGTCACAAGCTCCAAATTAAGAACCGTCTTGACAATATCACAAAAGGCGACAAAACGATCTCTGAATACATCACTGCTATTACCAATTGTGTCAACGATCTTGCCCTCCTCGGCAAAAAGACTGACCCTGAAGATGTCATTGACAAAATACTTCGAGGCCTTCCCTACAGGTTATACTACAACGTCATTGAAGGTGTTAGAGCCCGAGATGACCTAATCTCAATCGAGGCCCTTCACGAAAAACTCTTGAACCATGAACTCAACCTCGAATACAACCCACCTCCACCCACACCGGTCTCGCCCCTCCCCATCACCGCCATGACAGCACCCTATAGCCCATCACCCAACCGTCTACCCTCTACCTCTCCTGCCAAACCCAACACGGGTCTGCTTCCGACCCCCACAACATATACCACAACAACTCCGTACAAGGGACGTTGACAATATTGCAAGATCCAAGGTCACTATCTTTACAGTCCTTGTCGTAAGTTTCAACGAGACTTCCCACAAATTACCCTTCCACCTCAACCCACTCTGCCTCGCCAGAACCGCCCATATCAAGCCAACACGGCTACCGTACCCACCAACGCACCTTCCCAGTCTACCTCATCTCCTTGGCTCTTTGATAGTGGTGCTAGTCACCATGTCACTAATGATCTCCAGAATCTGTCTCTACACACTCCATATGATGGGACCGACGACCTTATAATTGGTGATGGATCGAGTCTTCCTATCTCTCATATAGGTTCTCTTTTACTCCAACTCTCTCCTTCCTTCTCTATTTTACTAACTAATGTCTTATATGTCCCCTCTATATCTCGTAATATATTATCTATCTCCAAACTTTGTGCTGACAATAATCTATCTGTTGAATTTTCCTCCTGTTCTTTCTTTCTTAAGGTGAATTCGAGTCTCTCCCCAATTCTTCAAGGTCAACTTAATTCCGGTGTCTACTCTTGGACTCCGTCTCCGCCTCAAGCATTTACAAGAACTATTTCGGATACTCTTGACTGGCATCACCGTCTTGGGCATCCGTCTATATCTACTACGAATTAAAATTTTCGTTCTCTTAATTTACACTTAGCTTATTTTGAACAATGTAATGCTTGTGACACTAGCAAAAGTCACAAATTGCCTTTTAATAATACGTCTCTTTCCTCCAAAGCTCCTTTAGATTTAATTTTCTCCGATTTATGGATTTCACCCTTTCCGTCAATCGACAATTTTAAATATTATGTTATTTTCGTAGACCACTTCACACATTATATCTGGCTTTACCCGCTTAAACTAAAATCCGATACCGCCTCCGTGTTCTCTCGATTTTGTGCCCTAGTCGAAAAAATTTCTAACCGTCCTATTCTCCGCTTATACTCTGATAATGGTGGTGAGTATCTCAAACTCACCCCCTCAATCACTGCCAATGGCATCTCCCACCTCACCTCTCCGCCTCACACACCCGAACACAACGGGTTTGCAGAACGACGACACCGACACATTATAGAAACGGGCCTTGCCCTTCTTAGTCACGCAAAACTCCCTTCTCTTTTCTGGTCTCATGCCTTCACAACTGCTTCCTACTTAATAAATAGGCTTCCCACGTCCACCTTAGCTAATAAATCTCCCTATTTCACTCTCTTCAAAACCGAGCCCAACTACACGAAATTACGGAGTTTTGGGTGCTTATGCTACCCATGGCTTCGTCCTTATACCGAAAACAAGCTATCTCCTCGCTCCATTCCATGTATCTTTATAGGATACTCCGCCACTCAAAGTGCGTATCATTGTCTCGATCCCATCACCAATCGAGTCTACACATCCCGTCATGTGAAGTTTGTTGAGTCCGTTTTTCCCTCCTATAAAACCGACAACCCTTCGCCTCTACCTAGTCCAGGACAATGGTGTTCACTTGAACTCACAATACTCAACCCTCCCACTCGAACAAAAAACCAAACAATCTCTCTCCTGGACCCCACAAAACCAAACCCCACTCCTGAAAAATCCCCTGCCACTATCCCTGTAAATACCCCGTCCCAACCTCTCCCTTCGCCCTCTTCCTCACCTACTACTGTGGACATGACGTAGGTCCACCCCGACGCGGCGAAGCGCGGGTTTGGGTAGGCGAATGAATCTCGTGGTAAAATTGTTCTCGGGTTCGAAATTTAAGTCAAAATGGAGTCGCCACCGAATTTTGTGGTTATTCGGAACCATACGAGCCCACTCTATGTCGTCATGGGCTATACACAAAGTAAGCCCACTCCGATTTCAGAGTTTATGGGGCTTGTCCCTTTGCATTGCGATACCGATACCATCTATACCGGTAATCGTGTAAAGAATGACTCTCGTGCGCCAAGGGTTTCGGACATCCGGAAACCAAAGGTTCTGAGTAAGGGGTGAGGGTACGTGTTGGGAAGCCCACTAAGGACACCCAACCCCGCCCGCACATGGCGGCCTCTACTAAGACATCGTTCGTGTTCGTGATACGCGCGCTAGTAAAATAATTAAATGATATGCAAACAGCGTTTTGTCTAACCATGCGAATTTTGCGTTAACTACGTCATTTAATGCATCTTATTATTTGTCGAAATTATTTAGCATGCGAGGTTCATTTATAAAGCGTAAAAGCAATTAAATAAACAAAGCTCGCAAGTAAATAAAAATAACGTACAAATTACACGGGCGGAAATACAACCCGGAGTTCACAATACAACAATGCGTAAAGAAACGAAATAGAAATAATGCGATATAATTAAAGGGACGGATCCATATGTAAACTAGACCGCGAAAATATGTAGGCGGACTAACCTCGATTAAATACGCATTATGTCGCATATTAAACGAAGGACGGGAACATGAGACTGCGGCATATTGCTAGCCTAATCTCACATCCCTTAGTCTTGTCCCGACTTATCACGTCGAAGTGATCAAAGTCGTTCTACGTGTCGTGATGTGTATAATTTTGAAAATGGGATAGTCACGTGATAGTCTTTGCACGTGATGACTAAAGTCGATAACAGGTCGGGGCTTGACTTGAGGGTCAAACCCCTCGGTTTTGTGGGTTACAGGACCCACTCGACCGAGTGGTGGTGTGACTCGGTCGAGTGCACATTTGTCGTGGCTACTGACCACTTTTTGGAGTGCTACTCGATCGAGTGGCCTATGGCACTCGATCGAGTGCCCCCTGTACGAGAGGTGGCTCGCTCGGTTTTATGACTTGAAATCGATAATCGCCCTAACCAAGTACGAATATTACATGATTCGTTCTTAGTGCGACCTCCGGTATTATAATCGTATATGAACGATTATAATACCGTCATCGGGATTTTATGAAAATGTTTTACGTTAGATTAGGAAATTTTGAATTAGTAACGAGATGCATCCCTCTACGTCACGACATCGAAACTAACCCTTTCGGGTTATGTGATGTCGGTATTCGTGTCAACGGGTCTCGAACCAATTATGGAAATGGAATGAAATTCGTTCAACTACGACCGTTTGCGATCGCGTTACGCCCTTGAGTACATTGGGGCGAGGCTCCTCGAAAGGGCTCCACCTCCGTCGTTGCTCGTAAAGGGATTAAACGGATCTTAGGCAAACATCGTAGTCAAACGGATTTTAGACCGAAATTTGATACTAATTTTATATATACGCGGTATTACTTATGATGCTAGTAATAAAAAAAATGACGAAACGAAATAAAGATGCAAAAAAAAAAGAAACGCGAAAATATGAAAAAACTAGTTAGTGTTAGTGTTACTACGATACAATAATGCAAAAAATGTACATAAAAACGGTATAGAAAAGAGATAGAAAAGGGGTTTAGGACACCCTCAACATACATGCTAGTATAGATCTCGGAAATAGGCTCGTGAACAGCGACAATGCTTGGGAGTATCGAGTACGTATGTGAGTTATGGTGTATATGGATGTGTATGTGTGTTGTGTCGGTTTATCGAGGGATTAAAACTCGGTTTTTTGATGTGTTTGACTTAGGGTTTCTAAGGTTTGTAAGGTGGGATGTAGGGTTGGAATATAGCTGAAAAATGTAGGGCAAAAGGTGGTGAAAAGCTGATCATTAGTTTCCAAAATGCATGGGGGTGAAGCGGTATTTGTAGACTTCACCCCTCGACCTAGGGGCACTCGATCGAGTGGCCCTAGTGAACTCGATCGAGTGCCTTCGCAAATGGGCCAAACCCGGGTTCAAGGCATTCCACTCGACCGAGTGGGTCAATCCACTCGATCGAGTGGATCAGTTGGGCGAGAAAAATAAGGAAGACTTGGTCTTGTTTGTTTTGGTTGCTCTTTTTTGAATTCAAATTTATGCGCCAACTGAACTTAGCTGATTTATGAGACGGTTTCGTCTTTGACCGGGTTTTGACCCGGTCGCCAAAAGACGGGATTTATTTTTGGTGTCCGTTTTGGCCCAAATTAGTCTCATTTGACTCGGAACGACCCACTGGGCCTGAATTTGAGGTCTGTTCTGTGAGATTTTTACTCCGCTAAAAGTCCATGTCGGATATTATGAATTCCGAGCCCAAATCCGAGTATACTAAGTCACGTTGACGTCCAATCATCATCGGGTATTTTTCGGAGACTACCATAGACACGTGGCAGTCAAAATGCGGGTGTCTACAACTACAAACCAACCTCTTTCCCCTGTTTCGAATCTCTCTGCCTCCGCATCGCCACTACCACAACCCCCACCTACAACAACAAACGCACCCCTGCCCTCCAGTACTATAGTTACCCGTCTCCGTAACAACATTGTCAAACCAAACCCTAAATACACCCACACCGCTACTCTATCATCCTCTTTACCCACCACAACTAAACAAGCCCTCCTTGATCAACGTTGGCGCACCGCTATGCAAGACGAGTTCGATGCTCTCGTCCGCAATAAGACCTGGACCCTTGTCCCCCGCGAACCTCATCACAACGTTGTTGGCTGCAAATGGGTGTACCGAATAAAATATAAACCTGACAATACCATCGACAAATTCAAGGCTCGACTCGTTGCCAAAGGGTTCCATCAGCGTCCAGGTATTGACTATTCTGAAACTTTTAGCCCTGTTGTAAAACCAACTACTATTCGTCTATTATTATCTATCGCTGTGTCACAAAACTGGCCACTACGTCAGCTCGACATTAACAATGCGTTTCTGCAGGGTCGACTCTCTGAGTCCGTCTTTATGTCTCAACCACCCGGGTTCACCGACACGTCTCACCCGCATCACATTTGTTGTCTCACAAAGGCCATCAATGGCCTCAAACAAGCCCCACGTGCTTGGTATACTGAGCTCAGAACCCACCTTGTGTCTGTCGGGTTCTGTAGCTCAAAGTCTGACCCGTCCCTTCTCGTCCGACTGTCTCCCTACCCTATATATCTCCTAGTCTACGTTGACGATATAATCGTCACAGGTCCGTCTTCCTCGTCTGTTCAAGGGTTCATTCAATCCCTTGCGTCTCGGTTCTCTTTGAAGGACCTCGGTCCTCTGTCCTATTTCTTAGGTGTCGAAGTTCGACCCACATCTTACGGTCTTCTTCTGTCTCAGTCAAACTATATTCGTGACATTCTCGACAAATATAACATGGCAGATGCCAACTCGTGTCCTACACCACTTACACCTGACATACAACTACACCGTGATGACGGTGATCCGCACTCTGATGTCACTACCTACCGTGCTTTGCTCGGTAGTCTCCAATACTTATCGTTCACTCGTCCCGACGTCTCCTTCGCTGTTAATCGTCTTGCCCAGTTTGCCCAAGCTCCTCGGAGCACGCATTGGCAAGCCCTTAAACGTTTATTACGGTACCTAAATGGTACGTCGAGTCATGGTCTACCTGTGTATCGGAATAGTCCATCGTCTCTCCACTCCTTTTGTGATGTTGACTGGGCCGGAGATAGGCGCAATTATATCTCCACGTCCGGCTATATTGTCTACATTGGTCGAAATGCTGTCTCTTGGTCCTCCAAGAAACAGTCCGGTGTTACCCTCTCTACTACTGAAGCCGAGTTCCGTGTTGTTGCTAAAACTGCCACTGAGATTGCTTGGGTTTCATTTCTTCTCAGTGAGCTAGGAATTTCCCCATCTCCTCTTCCCGTGATTTATTGTGATAACTTAAGTACCACTTCATATGCTGCTAACCCAGTATTTCACTCCAAGATGAAACATATTGCCCTCTCGTACTACTTCGTCCGTAAATGTGTTCAGAATGGGATTCTCTGAGTTCAACACATCCCTGGTGAAGATCAACTGGCAGACCTTCTCACCAAGCCCTTGGGCCGCCCTCGGTTCGTCAGTCTACTATCCAAGATTGGCCTTGCTCCCGGCTAGTCCATCTTGCGGGGCCGTATTAGGATAAAAATATATTTCGTATATAATCTTTAGCTATTATCTTCTATTATTGTCATGTACATTATTCTCAGTATTGTAATCTCCTGTAAGTAGAGAAACAATCCTATTCTGTAATCTTTAGAGTAGATTATTATTCTGTAATCTCTATAATCGTAGTCTTTGTAACCAACTATATATTCTGTACATCACATAATGAGAATTTACGCTTTTCACACAATCATTTACTTGAGTCTTAATAGGATAGACGATTATTCTTTATTTATATAATCGAATTTGATCATCTTATTGGAGTATATATTTTTGATGAATGATTACTCTTACTTATATAATAAAAAAGATTCACTTTATTATAATATTTCGATGTGGATAATTTTACTTAAGTTTATATATAGTCTAATTAAGAACTTTTATTTATAGGCTAATGATTACTCTTATTTATAATATATAGAATTTCATCAGTCCATCTTAATTTTTCGATGCGGGATAATTATAATTTAGCTATATAGTCTTAGTCTTAGGAACGTTTTTTAAAATCTCAAAAGATTGTTGGTTAATATCTAAGAACGAAAGATTACGTTGAATTCTATCACCTCATTATAATTTTTCGATATGTGATATTGTTTTTGGTGTAAATGTGAGCTTTTATTTCATTCATAAAATGTTCAATCAAAGAATAAGGGGCAAAATTACATGTACAATATGAAAGACTGACAGTAACAAATCAATACGAGTTAGACGCCTATTAGTCTTCTTAGGATTTGGTTCTCGTCCTTGGTATTGTAAGGCCTTTGGATTATACTTCCACACTTATTTCTGGCATCGTCGTCCTGTATTTGCTTTATCACTTTAGTTGGGTGTTGTATGTGTCCCTCCACCCATGCTCCATTTCTCTTTAATTTTAATTTAACTTATTTTTTATATGTGATAATTTTAATTTAACCTCATTTGTAGTCTTATTAAAAACTTTTTTTAAGACTAAAAGTTTTTTGTTGGCATCTAAGGATGAATGATTAGTCTTGTTTATAATATAGAATTTCATCACTTCATCATAATTTGGAGAAATGGTTATTTTATTTATAATAGGATTTCATCGTCTTACTATGGTCTTAAGAGTTTTTTAAAACTCAAAAGAGAGGGAGTATAATTTTTTGATGTGCGATAATTTTCTTAAGTATATAGTCTTAAGATTTTTTTAAGACTCAAAGATTTTGATCGATAAAAAGGAAACAGAGAAACCCTAAGGAAGGCGATTAGGCTGGAGGACTGCGACACGATGGTCCGGTCGGCCACGCCGGGATCGCTGGCAATGACTAACATCACCAAACAGAAGCAAAAGAAACGTTCGATGGATCGAGAGAATTCTAAGGATACCGGATTAGGAAGGAAGAACCCAACCATAGAAGAACCGTTACGTGAGAAATCCATGCAGGATATTATGGGGATCCCGCCATATGATATTCAGGATGAATTACTTGATATTGATGATGGTGAGGGTCTGCTTATTGATGATCAGACCATGGACAGTGAGGGTCTGAGTAATGAGGTCCAACATAAGGATCATGATGATGAAGAAGGACCATGGTTTATCAAGAAACGTAACAAAACGGTGCAGATAAACAATGATGATATATCAATTGTCTATGGATGACGTTCAACCTGAGATTGAGTATTGGAAATAATCTATTTATGGCTTTGTCGTGGGGGCGAACCCTCCATGGCAAGTGCTTGAAGGATTCTTGAAGAGGATATGGAAACATCATAACATAGACAAAATTTCATTCTACCCGAATGGAGTTTTTCTAGTGAGGTTCCCCACGGAAGCCGTCAAAAACATTGTATTGCAGGCGGGTTATTACCTCTTTGATAATAAACCCGTGATCCTCAAGGAATGGTTGCCGGATATTGACTTGGAAAAGGAGGATGTGAAGGTGCTACCTACTTGGATTCGCCTCCACAAACTGCCTTTAAAGTTCTGGGGTGCGAGTCTAAATAAGATTGCCGGGATCATTGGACCTATGATTCGAAGAGACGAGGCCACTGCTCAGAAGACAAGGCTTGGATTTGCACGAGTACTAATTGAAGTCACAATGGGACAATATCTCCCTGAGTATGTGCAGTTCAAGGATGAAAACGGGAACTTACTAAAGATTAAGGTTGAGTTCGACTGGAAACCCACACTCTGCGAAAAGTGTAAGAAAATGGGACATGAAAAGAAAGAATGTAGAGGCCAGCCGATCAAACCAGTGGAAAGGAAACAGATGGTGTGGAAAGTAGTGGATAAACAGAAAAGCAATGAGCAGGAGAGCCAAACAGGTACAATAGAACCAGCTGCAAAAATTATAAACTACTCTTAGATGCATAAAAAAGATGTAGATCAGGAGAAGCCACAGTCTACTGGTGATACCAATAAGATGGAGATTGGGACGGAGGAGAAAGGGCTTGGGCAGAATAGTAGTGGGACTAGATTTAGTGTCACTAATACTGTGTCCGCTGGCCCATCATATAAACAGATTCTCAGAAGGCAGTCCTCTGAAGAAGGTAGCAAGGTAACCCCCAAACCAAATACTAATCCATGAATATTGGTTTTTGGAATGTGAGGGGCATGAATAGGTTGGAGAAGCAATGTAATATAAATAAATTTTTAGACTTGAATAATATAGGCCTTTTTGGTCTGCTTGAGACCAAGATTAAGCCTAAGAATGTGAATAAAGTGATGAGTCAGAGTTTCAATAAGTGGAGTATCTCCACTAATAGCCATATGCATCAACAAGGGAGAGTCTGGGTCCTTTGGGACCCTAATCAATGTGTTGTTCAGTTCCACATGTATACAACACAATTGATTCATTGCACAGTTCAGGACAATGTGGGGAATGTGGCATATAGCATCACGTTTGTTTATGCTTTCAACTCGATTACGGATAGAGAGGATTTGTGGAGTGACCTCCATCAGATTAGCTGCAACATTCATGGGGCGTGGATAGTGATGGGTGATTTTAACTGCGTCCTTACTCCTGAGGAAAGGCTGGGTGGGAGCTTTAATCGTAATGAGGCTATCCCATTTCAGAACTGCATTGGCCGTTGTGAGTTAATGAATTGTCCGGCGATTGGTGCTTACTACACGTGGAATAACAAGCAACCCCCGGAGGATAGAGTGTACAGTAGACTGGACAGAGTGCTTATTAATCAAGATTGGTATACTGTGTTTGAGGAGTATAGGGCCCATTTCTTACCGGAAGGACTGTACGATCATAATCCTTGTGTGATCAGGAGAATTGGAAGGCAGACTAAGCATATAAGACCGTTTAAGTATTACAACATGTGGAGCCAATCTCCGGATTTTGAGTCCACTGTTGATTCGTCTTGGAATCAGTATGTGGAGGGGACGAAGATGTTCAGGCTGGTTACGAAGCTCAAGAGGCTCAAAAAGCCACTGAAGCAACTGAATAAGGACCGGTTTGCTGCTATTGAACAGCAGGCTGACCTCGCGCAGGTCAGATTGCTTGAAATTCAGAAAGCATTATGCAATAATGTGGGTAATCATGACCTTGTTAATAAGGAAATCGAAGCAGCAGAGACATACATGCGTCTGGACAAGGCAAGAATAAGTTACCTTAGACAAAAGACCAAATTACATTGGCTTAAGGAAGGTGATGAAAATACTGCAGTGTTCCATGGGTCGTTAAAGACAAGGAGAGCTAGGAATACAGTGAATCAAATAGAAGACACACAAGGTAATCTACACATCAAGCCTGAAGACATCCAGTTGGCGTTCCTAGCATACTATAAATGCCTTTTGGGTGAGAGGAAAGATACTAGTAAGGTGGTAGAGCATGTTATGCAATTGGGCCCAAAATGCAATCATAATCACTGGGAAATTCTCAATTCTCCAGTCACCAAGGAGGAAATACGGGACACGATGTTTAGTATTCCAAACGATAAAGCCCCTGGACCCGACGGGTATTCAAGCAAGTTCTTCAAAGATGCGTGGAGCATAGTGGGTGATGATGTCTGTAATGCTATTATGGATTTCTTCGCTTCTGGCCGACTGCTAAAACAGATTAACACCACTGGTATTACTCTTATCCCCAAAACGGAGAGACCTGTCTCGGTTCTTCAATTTAGACCGATTGCCTGCTGCAATACGGTATATAAATGCATCTCGAAAATCCTTTGCGCAAGACTCGCTATGATTCTGCCTGATATCATCTCACCTGTCCAAGGCGGGTTTATTCGAGGTCGGAGTATAGTAGAAAATATCCTCATCTGCCAAGATCTTGTACGTTTATACTCGAGAAAAGCTGTCTCCCCCAGATGTATGATTAAAATGGATATGCAGAAAGCATACGATACGGTTGAGTGGGATTTCTTGGATCAAATGTTGCAGCAACTGAACTTTCCTGATTCGATCCGTAACCTGTTGCTACAATGCGTTACTACTGCATCATTTTCTCTTAATCTTAATGGAGATGCTTTTGGCTTTTTCCATGGGAAGCGGGGATTGAGGCAGGGAGATCCGCTATCCCCGTTACTGTTCACAATATGTATGGAGTATCTTACTCGATTGCTACAGTATACTACGGAGACGATGGAGTTCAGATACCACCCACAATGTAAACAATTGAAGCTTGTGAATCTGATGTTTGCCGATGACTTACTGCTCTTCAGTAAAGGTGATATCCCATCCATGATTGTGTTGCTACGTACCTTCGCGACATTTTCAAAGGCCTCGGGGCTGCAACTCAGTAAGGGGAAATCGAATATATATTTTAATGGAGTGAAGAAGGAAACATAGCAGGATATTTTAGCTGTTTCAGGCTGCAAACCAGGGACGCTTCCGTTCAAGTACTTGGGTGTCCCGATTAAGGCATCCAGGCTTACTATTCAGGACTGCCAGCCGCTGGTGCATAACATAACTAAAAGAATTAGACGTCTGAGGGCTAGAAAGCTGTCATATGCCGGAACACTAGTCTTGATTAAGTCCGTGCTGTCCACTCTCCATAATTATTGGGCACGATCTTCCTCCTGCCAACCGGTATTATTAAACAAATTGAAAGTCTTTCCAGAACTTACCTTTGAGAGGGTGGAATGACTTATACCAGATCACCCCTGGTTGCTTGGAAGAAGATTTGTGTCCCATATAAAGAGGGAGGGCTAAATTTGACACAATGCTCGAATTGGAACAAAGCCACGATTGGAAAGTTGGTTTGGTGGATTGTGAAGGATCCTAACAGGCTCTGGGTGTCTTGGGTTAACTCGATATATCTGAAAGGACAGCCGTGGTTACAGTACTGTCCTCCGGCCGATGTGGGATGGGGATGGAGACGCATTTGCAAAATTAAAGATAAATTCAAAGAAGGCATCGAAAGAGGCGAATGGGATGGAGACAGCCGGTATACTACGGCCAAGGGGTACAATTGGATTCGAGATAAGGAAATAGAAGTGGATTGGTACAGGCTTGTGTGGAACAAATGGACCATGCCGAAACATCGTATTATTGCATGGATTTATCAGCATAACGCTATGAACTTGAAGACCAAATTGCACGGTATCAACGTGACTAGCGATGACTTATGTTGTGTGTGCAATGAGAGACCGGAGGACAGGAAGCATCTCTTTTGGGAGTGTGAATATAGTAACATAATGCTGAAATGCTTGGGTAATTGGATGACGCATGACTTAAGTAACTCAAGCGATACTGATCAACGAGATAGGATGAAAGGCAGCAGACTACAGCGTGCTATTCTCAATAGCGTGATAAATGCAGCCGGGTACTACATTTGGGACCAAAGAAACAAATGTAGATTGGATGGCGTTCTAATAAGGCCTCATATAATAAGTAGGAACATTATTAAAGAGATGAAAATGTTTTTTAGTAATGTTCGGAAAGGGAAACTGTCCAATAGGGATGACACATTCATCACCAGATTGATGGAGACATAATGTAATTTGATTGATTCTTTATTTGATATACCACTTACATTTTCCCAAAAAAAAAAAGATTTTGATTGATATCAATCTAAGAACAAATAATTAGTCTTATTTATAATATAAAAATCCATCACCTTATTATAATTTGTCGATGTGGGATAATTTAACTAAAATTTGTAGTCTTATATATAATATAGAATCATCACCGTACCTTATTTTAATTATTTCGATGTGGGATAATTTTAACTTTGTAGTCTTATTAAACTTTTTTTAAACTCAAAATATTGTTGGTTGATATTTAAAAACAATGATTACTCTTATTTAGTAGAAATTCATAACCTCATCATAATTTTTCGATGTGAGAGAATTATTTAAGTTGGTTGATATCTAAGGAAGAATTATTATTAGTCTTATTTACAATATAAAATTTCATCACCTTGTTATAATTTTTTGCTTAAGTGTATAGTCTTAAGAACTTTTTTAGGACTCAAAAGATTTTTGTTTGATGAAACTTTATAATTTTTCGAATGTGGGATAGTTTTACTTAAGTTTATAGTCTTAATATATTTCTAAGACTCAAAATATCTTTGCTTTTCGAATGTGAGATAGTTTTACTTAAGTGGATTCAGGAAGGCGATGCTAATAGCTCCTACTTCCACGGTTCACTAAAGGTCATACGAAGCAGAAATATGGTGGCTGCTATAGAGGACCAAAATGGAGTTCTTCACAGGGATAAGGAGAATATTTAGAATTGTTTCCTTATGTATTATGAGAATCTCTTGGGCAAGAAGAGTCCTACTGTGCCTGTTCGAAGGAAGATTATTGAATATGGTAATTGCTATACAAATGAACATGAACAAATTCTTCTACGGCCTATAACTAATAAGGAGATAAAGGAGATTATTTTTAGCATCCCCAATGATAAAGCGCCTGGTCCGGATGGCTTTCCGAGCAAATTTTTCAAAGATACATGGTCCATTATTGGGGATGACATATGTGCTGCTATCCGTGATTTCTTCGACACTAGGAAACTGCTGAAATAGTTAAATACCACTGCTGTGAGTCTGTGACCCTTATTCCGAAATTTACCAGGCCTACTTTTGTTCTTCAATTATGACCCATAGCTTGCTGCAATGTCTTATACAAGTGCATCTCGAAATTGCTTTGCAAGAGATTGAGCAAAGTTCTTCCTGATATTATCTCTCTGGTGTAAGGAGGTTTCATTGCAGGTAGAAGTATTATTGAAAACATTTTGATCTGTCAGGATTTAGTAAGATTGTACAATAGGAAGGCCACTTCTCCAATATGTCTTTTTAAAATTGACCTCCAGAAGGCATACAACACTGTGGAGTGGGACTTCCTCAGCCAAATGATGCAACATCTAAAGTTTCCAAGGAAATTCCAGGAGCTGATCATGCAATGTGTATCCACAGCAACCTATTCACTTAACCTGAATGGTGATTCCTTTTGTTTTTTCAAAGGGGGAAGAGGACTCAGGCAAGGGGATCCCTTGTCCCTCTTGCTATTTACCTTATGCATGGACTATCTCACGAGACTGCTTCAGTACACAGCTACTACTATGGATTTTAATTTCCACCCGCTCTGTAAGCCTATGTGACTCTTTTGCCTTATGTTTGCAGACGATTTACGTCTTTTCAGTAAAGGAGATATTAAATCCATGATGGTATTGCTGAGAACCTTTTCTACTTTTTCTAAGACATCAGGCCTTAAAATGAGCAACGGGAAATCGAATGTATACTTCAATGGAGTCAAAAAACATATCAAGATATCGTTTATATATCCGGGTGTAATGAAAGTCAGATGCCTTTTAGATATCTTGGATTGCCTATTAAACCGTCTAAACTGATTATAAAGGAATGTCATCCATTGATTGAGAAATTTATGGATAGAATCAGGAGACTAGGGGCCAGGAAGCTAAGTTATGCAGGGAGGTTGGTGTTAGTTAAGGCTGTGCTTTTCTCATTGCATAATTATTGGGCATTCATATTCATTTTACCAAGTGCTGTCATGAAACAAATTGATTCCATCTGTAGGACCTTCTTATGGGATGGAAAATCCAAATATGGAAGAGTACCTTTGAATTCATGGGCTAGAATTTGTGCGCTTTACAAGGAGGGCGGATTGAATCTAAAGCAGTCGAGCATCTGGAATGTGGCTGCCATTGGAAAGTTAACCTGGTGGATTACTAATATTCCTGACAGGTTATGGGTTCAATGGATTAATCATATTTACTTAAAAGGACGGGAATGGGGGCACATATGAACCTCCTCAAGATACGAGTTGGTATTGGAAAAAGATTTGAAGAGTAAGAGAGAAACTAAAACCAGGCGTTGATGCGGATGTCTGGGATGCTCAAGGATCGAATGGCTACACGATTGCGAAGGGATACAATTGGCTAGGGGAAAAGAAGGGCAATGCAGACTGGTATAGAGCTGTTTGGAGCAGGTGGATTGTCCCGAAGCACGGATTTATCGCGTGGCTACAGCATCTTAATGCTATGAACACAAACGAAAAGCTGAAACTGCTGAACCTGATTACTGATGATTCGTGTCACCTGTGCGCGCAGCAAACAGAAACCGTGCAACATCTGTTTTGCAGATGTACGTATAGTCTAAAGATCCTGACAGGAATTGCCGGCTGGTTGCAGTTCATTCCTAACCCTGCTATCAATGTTCAATGGAGAATGCGATTAAGAGAAACAAAACTTTAAAGGGCCATCAAAAATGGTGCTATTAACGCAGTCATATATCACATTTGGAGGCAACGAAACCAAGCAAAAAATGATGCTAGTATTAAGAGGCCAAATTCTGTAATAAAAGAGATCAAAGATGAGATAAGTAGATTTATTAAGAATAGAAATCAAAAAGGGCTTAGTGACAAGGATCGTTCGTTCGTGTCGAGGATTGCTTGTTACTAGCTCTAATTGTACATTTGTGATTATTATTTATACAATTACCCTTTACCAAAAAAAAAGATTTTTGGTGAATATATAAGAGCACATGATTATCTTATTTATAATATAAAGTTTCATCACCTTATTATAATTTTTCGATGTGAGATTATTTTTACTTAAGTTTGCAGTTTTATTAAGAGACTTTTTAAGACTTCAATTTTTTTATTCATATTTAAGAACGAATGATTAGTCTTATTTATAATATAGAATTCGTCAATTTATCATAATTTTTTGATGTAGGATAATTTATTTAAGTTTATAGTCTTCCATCACCTCGTAATAATTTTTCGATGTGAGATAATTACTTAAACTTATAGTCTTAAAAGCTCTTTTTAAAATGAAAAAAATACATCATACTCCGACATTACTCTTAATTATAATATAAAATTTCATCAGCTCACCATAGTTTTTCAATGTGGGATGATTTTAAGTTTGTAGTCAGGGGCGGACCTAGGAAGGGGCCCGCGTGGGCAAGTTCCCCCCAGCCCATGTAGAAATAATTAAGTTTTAACAATAAATAAATCATAATGGTGGTGGTGCAATGGTTTAGTTATGTGTCATCTAGGCAAATGGTGGGGGTTCGATCCTCGTTGCCTCCTTTTTTTGGTTAAATATATTGACAAAGCTGCCGGATAGGGGACTCGAACCCAGGTCATTTGCATTAAATATTAATCACGCACCCAATCTCACAACCTCATACTTGCTAAACTATATCAATAGAAGAATAATCATATACTCCGTACTTAAACAATTTATCAAAACAGTCATTCTTTTACTCATAGATTTTTACGACACTTTACAAATATTTGACTTATTTTTTTGTTAGATAATGCAATTATTTCATTATTTAATTTTGTAATGATTTTAATAACGGTAATGTTAAATACAGCCCTTAGGGTTGTATTTAAGCATTAAATACCATCTATATTTGACATAAAGTTAGAAATTTAAGAATAAATTACACATACATCGATACAATTAATACAAGCATTAACAATTTGTTTCCTCTTTTAGTCTCTTAAATACAACCCTAAGGGTTGTATTTATAATTTTCCTTTTAATAATCATGTCATAAAATTATGATTTAAAATATATATATATATATATATATATATATATATATATAGTGGAGTTCAAATAAGTTCCATCTATCTTAATAAGTTCATAAGTCTTATTGTATGCCTTTGGATGAAATGTAAATGGATGGCTGAGATGTGATGATGTTTATCTAATTTTTTTAAATAAATAATACTCAAAACTGATTTCACGTATACCCAAAATTCCTCATTTTTCACACCCTCATATTTTTCCACCATAATCAATATCACTCTATCATCCCAACCAACACCTCTACACTTCACTCCCTCCTTCATGACTTGATTCGTTTCACATCTCTTCTTTTTCCTCTCTTTTGCTATTTCATTTTTCACCTTTTTCAAATTGACGGGTTAGTGTGAGCTTATCTTCAAATAACATTCATCTTCTCCCTCTTTTCTCGTCAATTTCTTCATCGTCGTCAATCAAGCAATTTTCCCGTCATTTCTGCACATCAACTTGATTGTTTTCGAGGTATGTTTACTTTTTTTTCTACTTTAATTTTTTTTATTGTTAATTCATTTATTTACAAAATCTTAATGGATTGTTCTATGCTTAACTTTTTTTTATCGTTTTTTTATCCTTATATTGGGTTTTTTTTGCCTTTGACATTGCTTTTTTTTGTTTTTTCTGATTTGCCCCTTTTTCATTAATTGAAATTTGAAATATAGTGGTATTTATGATTGTTTTTTATTGAATCATATACTCTGTATATATTTTCAAATTAATAATTGCAGATTTTTAATGAAGATAAAGAATTAAAGATGAAGACGAAGACGAAGACATGATATAATTACAAGTAGACATGAAGTAACTTCAACCAAAAATAATGTAATTTTAGTCGGATATGATGTAACTTCAAGTAAGCAAAGTGTAACTTCAGATAAATATGATGTATCTTTATTCAAATATGCTGTAACTTTAAGTAGATTTAGTGTAACTTTAATCAGATATGATGTAACTTTAAGCATATTTAGTGTAACTTTAATCAAATATGGATATATGGTGTAACTTCAGTTAAATATAAAGTAATTTTAATATAACAGGACATATACTTGTGTCACTTTAATGTTTGGGTGACGTAACTTCAACGCAATACTGCTGTAACTTTAGTTCACGAATTGTGTAACTTTATAACGTTCAATCATAATTAAGTTCAAACTCCGTGAACATACAATCTGCATATCCACCCATTGTAGAGGATAACTTCAAATATAACATTAAATAATAAGATCAAATAATTTAATGAAAAAATATTGAAAGTTGGGAAGAGACATAATAGTTATTGGTAGCATTGGAATCCAAACAATATGTTTAATACTACATTTAATATGATGTTTTGTTAATCTAATCTTAACCCTTAATCTTAATTAATCTAGTGGTTAATAATAGACCTTATGGACTTATACTATATCATGACCTTATGAGAACTCCACTATATATATATATATATAGGAGGGCTCTGGTGAGGCAGGGTAACTCCTTACACCCATTGAGGCACAATCTAGACCATTAGATTAAGATGGAACATACATCTAAATAAGTGTTATATACATTAAAAAACTCATTATATACGTTATTAAACTCACTATATATATATATATATATATATATATATATATATATATATATATATATATATATATATACACACACACACACACTTAAGAACTCAGTATATACAGTAAAATAATTGTTATGTACACTCAAATAGTTATTATGTACACCAATTAATCAACAATGGAACATACATCAAAATAACTGTTATATACACTAACAAAACTCATTATATACGCTATTAAACTCACTGCATATATATATACACTTAAGAACTAAATACATACAGTAAAATAATTGTTATATATACACCCAAATAATTAATATGTACATCAGTTAATCAACAATGGAACATACATCAAAATAACTGTTATATACACTAAAAAACTCATTATATACTCTATTAAACTCACTACATTTATATACACTTAGGAACTTAATATATACAGTAAAATAATTGTTATATACACCCAAATAGTTACCATGTACATCAATTAATCAATAATGGAAAATACATTCAAATAACTTTTATATACACTAAAAAACTCATTATATACGCTATTAAACTCACTATATATATATATATATATATATATATATATATATATATATATATATATATATATATATACATTTAAGAACTCAATATATACAGTAAAATAAATGTTATATACACTCAATATTTTTCGGAAAACTTTTTTTTTTCCGAAAAATATTGATTTTTTTTTCCCCGGGAAAAAAAATTGGGGAAAATTTTTTATGTATGTGTTTTTGTTTTAATCTTAGCCTTTAATTTGATTTTAATCTAATGGTTGAGATTGTGCCTCAATGGGTGCGGCGAGTTGAGCTGCCTCAAAGGATCCTAGATCTATATATATCAATTTTGAACAAATACAACTTTACCGTATGTCATCTGTAACTTCAATATAGACTTAAAAAAATTGTGGACCTTATTTGAACCTACCTCTCTATATATAT
Source organism: Agrostemma githago (assembly GCA_958450325.1). NCBI lineage: Eukaryota > Viridiplantae > Streptophyta > Magnoliopsida > Caryophyllales > Caryophyllaceae > Agrostemma > Agrostemma githago. Next base: position 51,829,789 of record OY288256.1, read on the forward strand.
ATATATATATATATAGCAGGGTAACTTCTTACACCCATTGATGCACAATTTAGACCATTAGATTAAGATGAAACATACATCCAAATAAGTGTTATATACACTAAAAACTCATTATATACGTTATTAAACTCACTAAATATATACACACTTAAGAACTCAATATATACAGTAAAATAATTGTTATATACACTCAAATAGTTATTATGTATACAAATTAATCAACAATGGAACATACATCAAAATAACTGTTATATACACTAAAAAAATCATTATATACGCTATTAATCTCACTGCATATATACACTTAAGAACTCAATATATACAGTAAAATAATTGTTATATACACCCAAATAATTAATATGTACATCAGTTAATCAACAATAGAACATACATCCAAATAACGGTTATATACACTAAAAAATTCATTATATACGCTATTAAACTCACTACATTTATACACCAAATAACTCAATATATACAGTAAAATAATTGTTATATACACCCAAATAGTTATTATGTACACCAATTAATCAACAATGGAAAATACATCCAAATAACTTTTATATACACTAAAAACTCATTATATACGCTATTAAACTCAATATATATATATATATATATATATATATACTTAAGAACTCAATATATACAGTAAAATAAATGTTATATACACTCAAATAATTACTATGTACACCAATTAATCATGATTATCGGACTTGAAATGATTTTCCATGGGCATGGAAATCTATTTGCAAAGTAAAAGAAGTTATGAAGACTGGTTATGTTGACGGTAAATGGACTATTGATCCCAAAGGATACTCGATTAAAGGAGACTAAAAGTGGATGAATCCTTCTCCGAATTTGCCTTCATGGACCAACGTTGTATGGAACGCTTGGAATGTAAAGAAACATAGCATGATGCTATGGCTGATCACACAACGAGGGATCAACACGAAGGAAAAATTATACAAACTCGGATGTATAGATAATAACATATGCTGCGTTTGTTAGATGGGTGAGGAGACCATTTCCCACCTGTTTACTGAGTTTGCATACAGTGTCAACATTCTGAAGAATCTGAAACAGATTACAGGCTACAGTCCTAGTATGGCGAGTCTTATTGATAACCATGAGAGCACGGTTAGATGGAGACTGCAGGCTCCCATTCTAGCTGCTACTTATTACTACATTTGGAACCAAAGGAACAGGGCGAGGATTGAGAATAGTCTCCTTTGACCCAGATTGATAGCTAATCAGATCATAATGGAGGTTCGAAACCGAGTCAGAATCAACCAGAAGGATGAATTAACAAATGAGGACATCTCCCAACTTCGTTCTATAGGCTATTCTTGTTAATTGGTTGGGTTTGATCTTTGTCGCTGTTTTTCATATCTTATGTACAGTATATGAACCTCTCTGTATATTTTTTTGATGAATGATCTACTTACATTTCACCCAAAAAAAATACACCGGAATAACCTAAACAATGGAACATACATCAAAATATATGTTATATACACTAAAAAACTCATTATATATATATATATATATATATATATATATATATATATATATATATATATATATATATATATATATATATATATATATATATATATATATATATACACACTTAAGAACTCAATATATAAAGTAAAATAGTTGTTGTTATATATACTCAAATTGTTACTATGTACACCAATTAATCAACATATATACACTGAAATAATTGTCATATGTACTTAATTACTCCATCCGTTCAAGTCCAAGCTTCCCTTTTGCTTTTTCACGTTTGCAAACGCGCATTTTGCATCGTTAATATCTTTCGTAACATATTAGTAAAAATTATGGAAATTGGATATTAATAATCTACTTTTAAAGACGAATCAAACAAGATCCCACATGCATATATTTTCTCTAATAGATTGTCGTGAATATCGAAAGTTATCCGTGATTGCAAATAGTGTCAAGACAAGGAAGGGGAAGGTTGGAATTGAACGGAGGGAGTATTTGATATAGTAGAATTGTTATATACCCTAAAACAGTTATTATGTACACTGAAATTGTTTTTATATACACTAATTTTTTTTAATATTAAAAAAATGATTTTTTTCTAGGGATTTGTTTTTTTTAATTTTTTTTCTTTTGGAAAAAAATTACCAGCAAAAAATGTTTATTTTGTGGAAAAAAATGAGTTTATTTTTTCAGAAAAAAAAAGTGTTTTTTTTTTTCGGAAAAAAAAAATCCGATTTTTTTTGGGGAAAAAACGATTTTTTTTTTTCGATTTTTTTTTTGGATAGAAAAATTCCGAAAAAAAAACCGAAAAAATTGATTTGTTGTTTTGATCAAGCCTGGTCCGTTGATCTCAATCAGATCTAACGGTCCAGATTGTGCCTCAATGGTTGCAGGGAGTTTGGCTGCCTCAATGGATCCGGAATCTATATATATAGGGGAGATCATATAAGCTCCCATTATATATGTAAGGTCCTAAGTTCCAATCTTAGCCGTCAGATTAAATAGAGATGAATGGCCTAGATTTGTTGATATATATAATTATTAAAATAACAATGTTTACATTTTCCATGCATTCCTCTTTTTTCCCACCCTCTGTTTTCCCACCACAATTGATTACCCTGTTCAAAATTCAATACCCTCTCCAATTTCTATTATCATGAATCCATTACTACTCCACCAAACCCATCCTCTTAGTTATTTATTACTGCTCTTCAATCTCCACCCTCTGTTTTCCCTTCAATCTCCGTCGAAGCACATCGAGTTCTTCATCTCCATTACACTTCTTCATTTCAAGTAAATCTTAGTGTTAATTTCGCACAGGGTTTAGGGTTTATGATTCTTTATTCAACGATTATTCATGTTTTACTCGTTTTTGCTTACTAAGATTATGGTTTAGGGTTTTCAACTTTTTGCCTAACATTAAGGATTATTAGTTCACAATAAAAAAAAGTTAGGGTTTTTTATGTTCTGCAATTGAAGTTCGTTTAAAATCTCGAAATTCCTTTAAAATCATAAAAATCAGGGCTTGGTAGGTTTAGAATCGAAGTTTGTTTAAAATCATAAAAATCAGGGGATTTTAGGTTTAGAATCGAAGTTCGTTTAAAATTTGTGTGTATTGTTGCAGATTTCATATTAAAAAATCATATTGAATATTTATCGTTGCAGATATTGTTTAATATTAAAAAAATCAGGGGTTTTTAGTAACATTGCAGATGTTGTCTTGTTTGTCTTGTTTATCATTGCAGATGTTTGTCTTGTTTATCATTAGTTTATCATTGCAGATGTTGTCTTCTTTATCATTGCGGGTGAAAAACAGTTTTTTGGCTTGTTTATCATTGTAGATTTTCTGGCTGGTTGATATGTCTTCCGGAGAACGTCAACTTGTTGAAGCTACGAGCAATGAGCCATTAGACGAGGAGGAGGAGGATGCAAGCGTCCCTGTCAGATGTAGGGGACAGAGGCTCGCGAAGTTAATTTCCAATCTAAATGATAAGCAGAAACAGTCCGTACGCTCAATCGGGTTTGGTGGGCTGCTGGATTTCAGGATCAGTAAGTACCCTTTGCAGTACGTACCACTGTTTTTGAAAGCGTTTGATGACGGTTCCCATGTATTTCGGGCGTCGGAGCTCAAGGAGTTCTGTGTGACGAAACACGATGCCCATGATTGTTTTCTACTGCCACGCGGGCCGAATGAAGTGGAGTTTGCACTTACCGGACGTAAGAAGCACTCCTCTGACGAGGAGTTCAAGGCATTGAAGGATTTTTGGAGGGCTCGTTACCATGTCGCTAACAACAGCAACCAAGTAAACTGGTCTGTTCGATGAACTTATGGCCGATGTAGATGGGGGGTAAATTATTTTGTACGATGTTCGTCCTATTTGCAATGTCATCGTTTATGTGCCCTACGTCAAACAACGGAATAGACCTGAAGCTGGTAAAAGTCGTGGACAAACGTCTCAGGTATTAGCAAGTACGACTGGTGTTCGTACATTCTCAAAAACTTGGTCGATGCAGCTGTTGAGACGAAGAAAAGTCCAAAGCAATTGAGAGGTTGTGTTCCGTTCCTCATGATCACCTACCTCCAGAGGTTCGATTTCCGTGGAGAATCTTGCCCACATGATCTACCCTTAATTAAGCACTAGAACAACGAGAATCTGGCAGCACGACTACACGGTGAGATGATGGCTGGTTCGTTGGGTAGGCAGGTGTAGTCGAAAACGACCTATCCACGGTCTTATTCCGACGGAGTCGAAGTCAATACGGTGCTGCTTATCACCGGTAACGATGACCCAGGACGTACACCTACGTGTTCCAATCACCGAAACAACGGGAGGAAATTCATCGAGATAGAGCTTCCACCTGGGCTCGAGGACAATAGCGAACTGGCCGCTCGGGCTGACGACGTAAGTAAATTTATACAATCTTCAATCTGTCATTACTATTTAGACTTCAATACATATATACTGGAGTGTTTAAAATAAATCTGCTTAAAATGAAATTTACAACTTATTATTTACTCTAATGACCTAATTCTATTAGTTGTACGCTAATTATTTACTCATCCACTACGGTGAACAATAACATTGCAGGACATTCATCTGCTGCTTCTCAAAATGCAAAGGAATAAGGTTGCTTTTCCTGCTTGGCTTGGCGAAGCAGCGGGTGAAATTAAGGATCGACCGTCTTCTCTCGGGACCGAAACAGATCACTGCCAATCATCCCAGGCGTTCTGGACTAGCGACGAACTCCATCGATATGTTGACCAGGTCTGCGAGTCAACATTTCGTTTCCGAGATTCTGCTGCCAATGTACCAGTGTACGCTGCAGCGGCTAGGAAGAGTACAAACGACATCACACCCATAGATGTGCAGGTAAGCGAGCAGCCTGAAGTTCCAGTGGAGCAGCCTGAAGTTCCATTGGAGCAACCTGCTGGAACTATGCAGGTGGGCGCCGATGCAAGTTCGGACCAGGTGGATGTGGGCGGTGAGGAACAGCGACCTGAGGCATCATCGGCAGACTCAGCAGTGAAGTCTAAGAAACGAGTTCAACACAACGTACGAGGGTCGTCATCTAAGCGGCAGTGCTCCACAGAACATTTGCCAGTAAATACTCCAGTGCAAGGTACCGTTGCAGATTCAACACCGCGAGAAGCAACGTCATCATTGAGGAGCCGCATCCGTGGTCGGGGGGATGGTCTCGGGTGCACTTTGGATTTCGGGGACATTGACACTAAAGCGCTGACCGTGTCAAAAACATTCCGCAGCAACCAACAACTATTAAGCAATCTCCCGAATTTACGGAAGCATGTAGCGGACTATAGCCTGCTCGATGACTACGATTATCCCAACGAGTAATCTTCCTTTTCAAATTTCTGATTTCTTACTTGTTGTGTCCTACCCACCTACTGATAACCAGTTAATACGATCCATTTGACCGAATTCAGTGAGCTGCTAGCATACTACGGCAAGGACGCAATAATAACTCGCTCGAACGTACTGACCATGCTCCCTAACACGAACATGTCGTCTTCCGTCCTAGAGTGCTGGTCGATACTCCTCACTCGTATTTCCGCTGCAGACCCAGGGGACGGCACTCTTCCAACAATGACGTTCATGGGGGTACGCCACTTGGTATGCACTAACCCCCACTCTTACTATTTGCTACATTAGTTTTTCTTTGAAATTAGTCTGCATTACGCTTAAACTTTAATTCAATTATTTAAGAACTTCAATTCTCAAATTCTGAAACATTATAACTCACCCCCCACATACATTTAAAACTTCAGCTAAGTCGGTTCACAACTTCATAGAACAACATTGAAAACTTCATCAGCAGACAGTGTCAAGTTGTTCATTATTTTGCTCTAAAACATCAACACATCGGGTTCGCAACTTTAACTCAAGTTCTAAGGAACTTCAGCACATAGGGTTCGCAGCTTCAGAACACTTAAAATCATTCTTTGAAACTTCGACTCTTTCTTGAATGTCACTATAATTGTTGATACTTCAGGTCCGTATTGATGAACTTCAACTACTGCTGAACATTAGGTAAGTATAATTGCTGATGAACTTCAGGTCAATATAAGTGCACACTTTACACTCTAATTCAAATAAATTACAACTTCAACTCCCATATTCTGAAACTTCGTAGTCGTTCCAATTTTCATTTTACGCAATTTTTGAAGAAGGTATTATCATTTTCTAAGCTTGGCTCAGTATTTTAATTATATAGAGTTTCTGCAGCTATAGTTCACCTGCACTATAACTTCAGCACATCTCTTTCGAAACTTCAAAATTTAACTGATACTGCTGAACATTAACTGTCACTAAAATCAATCTACTGCACGCTTGAAACTTTATATCACATACATTACGACGTCAATTGTCATACTGTGACACTGTAATTCGTTACCCAATATTTTACTTATATTACGAACAGTCTACATGTTCACTACATTTCTGACCTACATGTTTTCAATTCCACAGGACGTTGTAGAGAATCTTGTAGAGAATTTCAACCATGCAACCCCTTTCGATGCGCTCCAAGAGAAGCTCTACAGATTTTGGGACGTATTCATCAAAGATTGTCGTCCAGCAGTCAATTTGCAGTCCGACCTTATTTTTGTGCCAGTCAACCTCAACCAACATTTTGTTTGCATTTGTCTCAACTTCAAGAAGAACACAGTCGACGTGTTGGACCACTACCTACACCCTGACTTCCCGAACTCGGATGTTTACAAGGCCGCATACATTATTGTAAGTACTACTCCTGCAAAACTTACTATAATGTACCAGAAAATATAACAATCTGCTATGAGCTTACGCAGCTCACTCCAATTTCTTGCAGCCATCTGGAATGAGTAACTACTTGGAAATGAAGGGGGTTACCAAGGCCTTACAACTTCCTTTCTTTGAAATAATGCAGGTGAAAACGGAGTGGCAGAGCAATGTCATCAATCGAAAGGAATCTGGATTGTTTACAATGATGCACATGCTACTGCATGAGGGTGAGGATGAGGTGCCACCCCACGACGATCTGCGGCGTAAGGTTGGTAGGCGATTCCTCATAGTGCAGCTCACTGCCACACTAATTCTCTCCGACTACAACATAGAACGGAAAATAATCCGCAAACAACTCGACAAGTTCAATGCGGAGAAAGAAAACATTTGGGATTTTGAAGGAGAAGCGTAAGGCATTGAAGGTCTACACTAGTCGTAGGAGGTAAACAAACGATTCCCCGAGGTTACTGAACTTTATGTTTTCGGCAAGAAAAACTTGTATCCGCTACAATGTAGTTAGCCCTAAACTCGAATTTCGTCATTGTCTTCTGTAAACAATCGTTCCAATTTTCATTTTACGCAATTTTTGAGGAAGGTATTATCATTTTCTAAGCTTGGCTCAGTATTTTAATTATATAGAGTTTCTGCAACTGTAGTTCACTTGCACTATACCTTCAGCACATCTCTTTCAAAACTTCAAAATTTAACTGGTACACATTACCTGCCACTAAAATCAGTGTACTACACACTTGAAACTTTAAATTAGACGAATTACAACTTCAACTCTCACACTGCGAAACTTCTTCAATATTGTGCATCATTACTTTGCGTAGCATTAGCATTGGACACTTTGATTCCATCTCTTCACATTGTAATTACGACTTAGTAGTGTTCAAGTTGTACGACATGCCGCTGCAGTATCAACTCTATGTAACTAAAGTTGCATGTGCAGAGAGATCAAAGTTTTGTACAATAGTTAAACAACGCACACAGACAACTAGATTTAGTGAATTTTGATGTTCCACATAGAACGCCTCGAAGTTAAATCACAATTTATATAATCTAATCTTTCACACTTTAATCCAACTGTAATACAACTTCATCACATAAATTTTGCAACTTCAGTAAAGCACAATTCCAATTTCGGACTCAAATCAACCAACTGCACACTTTGAACTTTAACTCAAATACATTACAACTCCAGCTCACACATTCTGAAACTTCGAAATCATGCCCCAATGATTTGCACAGCATAGGTGTCAAATTGTAACTCAATCACTTTCAAACTTGAACTTTCAATTTATGAAATTTCTGATGAGTGCATTTTAATCTTCATAACCTTGTCCAATATTTAACTAGTATTGTTTTTGAAACTTCAATTCGACTGCAACATAACATCAGCACAGAGCTTACAAAACTTCAATAATTAACTGGTGCACATCATCTGCCACTAAAATCAAACTACTCCATGGTTGAAACTTTACATCAAAAACATGACAACTTCAACTCTAAAAAATCGACACTTCAGAATCGTCTCCCATTAATTTCCCTCGCATACCATTTCACACTTGAATTCGTTCTACGAAAATTTAAAATGCGATTTAGTAGTGTTAAATTTCTACGACATGCCGCTGAAGTTTCAGGTCCATTGAAATAAAGTTGCATGCTCACACAAATCTAAAATTTCTTAGACTGTTAAACTGCTTACAAAAAGAACTTGACCTACTACATTTGTAAAGGAATTTAACTGAAGTTCGAGGCAACCCAATATGACATTACAATTCCTTATCACTGAACTCACAAACCCGTCGCGCCATCCTCTACGTCTTCAATATCAACGAAGTCTGAAGCTTCGTCATCGGGCGGTGGGTGTTTCGCAAATGGGTTAGGACAATTTCTCTTATCATGGTGAGCCATTCGTTTGCAGTTTTTGCACAGCCGCTTCGGTTTTCTCGCAAGGGTAGATGCCTTCGTCTTCGTCGACAACATCCTCTTCCCACTACCTTTAGTCTTCGACTTTCTTGGAGGCAGAATAGTTATTTCACTAGTAGACGTACAACCAAGAAATTTCTCAAACTCCTGATCTTTCGTCAATGGCTCGGCAGGCTTACCGACGCTATCGATAAAACCTCTAATCACTTCCCTCAACTTCTGAACATCTTCCTTACCCAAATCACGAACAACGCCTAATGCTTCATGAAATTCGGACCACAGCTTTGTCATCTCCAACTGTTTCTCATCTATTCTGCCAACGGACTTTGTTATTGAAGCGTCAACCGACCATCTTCTGCACATGTAAGCCGCTGGTATCGTCTTCTGTCCATGTGACGTCAAAATCCATATCACATGTTTGCATAGAATCCCTTTTCTCTCAAACAGCGTACAGGTACATGCCGTCTCCTTCAACTCTGAGACAACAAACGGAACTTCAAATCAATAACAACGTAACTTTTTCAATCTACAATGAAACTTCAACATCAACAAATACACCAACAACATAAAAGCACCAGGAACCTTCAAACTACGTCACATACCTGTGTTATTGCGCACAACGTAAAAGCGATTCCTAGACTGATCCTTCACAATAGTAACCTCCACCCCTTCATCCACCTCAAAGCCACGTACCGTGCAAGTGTCAACAGAGTACTTCACCTCGCTCTAGAATTCAGTAAATACTTCATAAGTATACAGCTTCGCAGCATCAGCTTCAATAGCTAAATGAGTCTCCAACTTGGGCCTCGAGTGCTTGTTCTCATTGTCAAGCTTCTTCTGAGTATGCCTTTGCTGCTCCATCATGCTTTCGTAGCGCATCCAGAACTCCACCAAAGTACCAGACTTGCCTTCAAACCTCTTAAAGAAGCTATTTGCACTCTCCGACCTTTCCATTGTTCTCATAACGCTGCTCATGCGTATGTCTCGACAATGAGCCATGACCCACTGTTTTCTATCGGCGAATGCACTGTTAAACCAATCAACTTCAGCCACTCCATGTTCCTCCATAATTTCTTTCCACCTGGAGTCAAACTCTGCTGGTTCAATGTCGTCGTCCCACACAATACCGTTTAGCTTATGTATGAACTCGATGTAATCGCTCCTAGTCGAACCATACTTCACAGGAACCTTGTTCATTTTGTGCCACATACAGTACCGATGCCTCGCCTTCTTGAAGACAAACTCTTGGTCCGTTATTATGTACTCCGGTTCTCCCTCCCCCCCCCCCCCATCGCGTCCGAAAAATGGGTGAACACCCAATTGAAGGACTCAGTGTTCTCGCGAGCAATGAGGGCACCGCCAAATGTCACCGACCTTTTGTGATTGTCAACCCCTGTGAACGGAGTGAAGATCATCGAGTACATGTTCGTCCCATATGTAGGATCAAAGGACACAGCATCCCCAAACATTTCGTAGTTCCTCTTACCAACACAGTCGACCCAAATAACCCTACATAAGCTACCATCGGCCGCCGGTTCGTAGTCAAAATAAAACCCTTCCCGGTTAGCCACCATTTACTTAAAATTATCTATGAAAAGCTGTCCATCTCATTCATGAAGATAACACTTAAGATCCCTACCAAAATTCTTGAAGTCATTTAAGCTAGCACCAATATTCTCAAATCCATTCACATGCTCCTTAACCATACCGTATGTACGTGTCGGACCAATTTTCAACTGGAAAAAAGAATAATTAAAAAAATGAAGGTACGTCAACGAACATAATTTTTAAGAGACTTCAAATGCAATTCTCACAAACTCCACCACTCAATCTGCGCAACTTCAATATTTTATACTTGAAACTCCACCACTGAATCTATGAAACTTTAATTACTGACATAGTACTCTGTTACACACTTTCACTTAACTACAACTTAACTCCAGTACACTTCATTTACAACTTCAGTAACTAACATTTGAAACTTCAAGAACTATACTTACGTCACGACATCAACAGGAATCACAATAACGAAAATCGAAAGCAAGCATTTCAAAGAACTTACTCGAGAGTTGTAAACTATCAACTGCTTGTGGTAGGCGGACAAGTTACAGGACAGCTTCTGGAATTCTCTATCCACCTCAGAATAGAGTTCATGGTTATGACCTTCGCTGAATTCAGAAACAACTACCACACAGCCCTTCGCAAGTAACTTCATACGTGCATTACAGCCCACCCGTGTCATCTTCAATCCACGTATCGTAGTAACAATAGAACTCTCATCCTCCGATGCAGATTTCTTCGACTTCAACTTTGCAGACATCGGTACCACATCACCTACGGAACTTTTCTTCTCCGCATAGGCTTCCGTATTCTTCAGTACGTACGGGAATCCCTCTCGATTGCAAACCAACAGCTGATAATTTAGCGTACCGTCACGAAACCTCTTCGTCGACCACTGACGCACATCAAAACCACAAGCAAGACCATACGACTGATAAAACTCAACCGCCTTCTCAACGTTCGTAAACTGCTGACCAACAAACGGCGTCACATCCTTCAAAACTACCCTATTGTACTCGACCGCACACACCTCGTCCGCAGTTTGACGATGCTCTGCCACTGCACCAGAATAATTACAGAAAACTAAAATACACAAAACTTTAAAAAAAATTAAAGGAACTACAAATAAACATAAACATACCAGGGGGCACTTCAACAATCTGCAAATTCTCCATTCCAAATTAATACTTAGATCGGAAACGAAAGTCGCCTTGACAACGAAATCGGTAAAACGAGGGAAGCCTCTGCCAAAAACTGAAGTACCGATAAATAACAGAACCCAACAGCCCAAAAACAATTTAAACTGAAGATGTGATGATGAAAAACGAAAATGCATCATCATTGGAATGCCGCGCGGATTTAAGACTGAGTTATGGAGGTTTGATTGCCTCGTGAAAATGTTTCTCGTGACAAGCAACTATGTATTAATTACACCTGCCTAATTACAAGAATATTTGCTTACTTAATCTTAGAAGCAATCTCAGCCATCCGCAAAAGATGGATCCAATGGCCTTAGGAACTTAATTTTACCCTAGACCTTATTAGAACTCCCCTATATATATATATATATATATATATATATATATATAGATCTAGGATCCTTTGAGGCAGCTCAACTCGCCGCACCCATTGAGGCACAATCTGAACCATTAGATTAAAATCAAATTAAAGGTTAAGATTAAAACAAAAACTCATACATAAAAAAAAATTCCCCAATTTTTTTACCCGGGGAAAAAAAATCGATATTTTTCGGAAAGAAAAAGAAAAAAAAATTCGGAATATTTTTTTCCAAAAAAAGAAATATTTTGTTTCCAAAAAAAAAAAAAATCGGAATTTTTTTTTCCAAAAAAAAAAAAATTCCGAAAAAAAAAATCGGAATTTAAAATAAAATTGGTGTATATAAAAACAATTTCAGTGTACATAATAACTGTTTTAAGGTATATAACAATTCTATTATATCAAATAATTAAGTACATATGCCAATTATTTCAGTGTATATATGTTGATTAATTGGTGTACATAGTAACCATTTGAGTGTATATAACAATAACTATTTTACTGTATATATATTTAGTTCTTAAGTGTATATATATATATATATATATATATATATATATATATATATATATATATATATATATATGTAGTGAGTTTAATATCGTATATAATGAGTTTTTTAGTGTATATAACAGTTATTTTGATGTATGTTCCATTGTTGATTAACTGATGTACATATTAATTATTTGGGTGTATATAACAATTATTTTACTGTATATATTGAGTTCTTAAGTGTATATATGCAGTGAGTTTAATAGCGTATATAATGAGTTTTTTTAGTGTATATAACAGTTATTTTGATGTATGTTTCATTGTTGATTAATTGGTGTACATAATAACTATTTGAGTGTATATAACATTTTTTTATTTGAGTGTATATAATATTTTTTTTACTGTATATATTGAGTTCTTAAGTGTGTGTATATATAGTGAGTTTAATAACGTATATAATGAGTTTTTAGTGTATATAACACTTATTTGGATGTATGTCCCATCTTAATCTAATGGTCTAGATTGTGCCTCAATGGGTGTAAGAAGTTACCCTGCCTCACCGGAACCCACCTATATATATATATATATATATATATATATATATATATATATATATATAGAGAGAGAGAGAGAGAGAGAGAGAGCAGAAATCAAATAAGGTCACCATGTGTCAGTAAGTCTATATTAAAGTTACAGATGACATACGATAAAGTTGCATTTGTTTAAAATTGATATGTAACTATAACATTCAGCTCTTTTATCACTTCAAGTGATAAAGTGTAACTGTATCACCCATCTCGTGTAACTTTAAGCACTTTTTGTGTAACTTTAACACTGGAACTTATGAACTTAAAATAGTTGTTGACCTTATTTAAACATACATCCCTCTCTCTCTCTCTCCCTATATATATATATATATATATATATATATATATATATATATATATATATATATATATAGAGAGAGAGAGAGAGAGAGAGAGAGAGAGAGAGAGAGAGAGTAAAGATCAAGTGAGTCCTCTTTTCAATTATGAGTCCATGAGTCCTATTTACAACCATTGATCTAGAGGGGGATGGATAGTGGTGATTGAGTTTCGTAATTAAGGCAATAACTAACCTATTTTGGTAAAAATATAATAAAATCTTCTCTCCTCCCTTAATTCTCTCCAACTGTTGAAACACATTACCTCACATTCAATATTTTCATTCAAACTCATCCGCCTAACTAAAACCCTTCACCTTCATCATCCCAAACACAATCGCTCAACTTCTGATTTTTTCAAAACACACCCGCGCATCATCCTCTCATCTTCAACTCAAGCAAAGCTACCTTTATCTTCATCTTCAACTTCACAACCAGGCAAGTATGTGGACGCGAACAAGAACAGGGCGCGGTTGCGGTTGTTGGAAAACGTAGACAAGTATGTGGACGTTAGACAAAAGATCATCAACGGTCCCAAGACCAAGCCAACAAACGGTCGGAAAAAATGATGTGTCTAACGAATTATGTCACCTTCTTCTGATTATGAAATATTATGAATTATGTCACCTTCTTCTTCTGGTTGTGAATTTCTTCATTCTGTTACAGTGATTGACTGTACCTGTTACTCTAACTAACGACTGATATTACTACGGAAATGAATGAAGTTCACCCAAGATACAAATGTGGTCTCATAATCAGTGTATTACACTGAGGCATTATAACTGTTACTTTAATGAATAAATGATGTTACTCTAAGTGATTAATGATGTTATTCTTTGTCTCATGATTAAGTTTCATTGATAATAATGGTGTGGTCTCATAATTACTTTCATTGATATTATCATCAATCACTCTGACGCATTATATATGGTTCTTTAAAGAACGAAAGTTGTTAATTTGCTAATGAATGGTTCTAATCCAAGTTATCCTCAGTTACTTTGGTAATCATTTGTTTAAACAACGCTGATGTGCTCAGTTACTTTCATGGATTATGTCTGTTACTGTAACTCAAGAAAGGTGTTACTCCAATAGATATGAGATGTTACTCTAACCAAATACATATGTATTAAATAAAATATAGAGTTAATTGCAACGTAGCACAGCGCTATGTGTAAAAAAAATGTGTACAAAATCAGTTTCTTGTAAACCAAAAAAAAATCTTAGAATGACCAAAAACACAAGTATTCTCAAAACACTTGTTCCTCTTCCTCATCTTCCTCAGTGTCTTCTTCAGTTTTCTCATCTTCGTCAACATAAAACAAAACAATAAAATCAGTGTCTTCTTCAGTTTCCTCATCCGCTTCAACATAAAACAAAACAATAATATCAGTGAAGCATACGTTAAACCTGGAATCTATACTAAAACGAAAGCAATGAACCATTTTTATTAATCCATGATTAATCAAAAGAATAAAATTCCACCTTTTCCAGTGTTGTCCCGTGCATTCGCATCTTTGCCAATACCACCTGCACAAAATTGAACAGCGTTACACCCATGCAAATAATGTGTTACTTCAATTCCTAAGTTGTGTTACTCTAACAAGTACAGTACGTTACTTTAACATCATCATCAAAACCCTTTTCTCAACGTTCATTTGTGTTACTGTAATTGCAATTAGGTGATACTTTAACTCAGAAGGTATGTTACTTCGACGACGTTTTTGCGTTAATAGAAATCAAAACAATAGTATCAGTGGATATAATGGAAAATCTAAATAACGAACATAAAACCCTGGAATTTATAAAGATCGAGAGAGCAATTAACCATTGATACGAAACTATGATGAATGAAATGACAATGAAAGCAATATCAACATTAAAATTGACATAAAAAAGAACGCAAATTGACACACGATGTATCCACGGATAAAAATTGAATCAAAACGTGGAAGAAATATTGAAACTCACCATTGTTATACTCGATCAATTGCTTATCAACAGTTGAAGAAGATGACGCGGTCATTGAATCTATTGTAACTGGATTTCAAGCGCAGAATTAATTGAATGAATGAATGAACGTGATGAAGAAAGGGTTTTTTTCCAGGTTTGAATGAACGTGAATGATGAATGAACGTGGATGATGAATGAATGTGATCAAGAGAGTTATTGTTTCCTAAATTCATGGGAGCTATTTTAGGAACGTAAATCTCCTCTTTTTTTTTCTTTTTTTTAATGCAAATACTAGGATGCATCTTGTCCATCCATCCTCATCCCATCCAATAGATGGGATGAGGACTTAGGGACTCATATAGAGTAAAGGACTCATAAGAGCCTTACTCTCTCTCTCTCTCTCTCTCTCTCTCTATATATATATATATATATATATATATATATATATATATATATATATATATATATATATATATATATATATATATATACTCCCTCCGATTCACAAAGATGTTCCCCTTTGTTTAATATATGTGAGGTATATTTTAATCAAAGGGGAAGATCTTTGTGAATTAGAGGGAATATATATATATATATATATATATATATATATATATATATATATATATATATATATCCTCATACATTCATATGAGGGTTAGAAATCAGCATGGGGCATTCTATATCACGACGGTTTACGCTTTTAATGAAGGGAAAGATAGAGAATCCTTATGGAACAATTTGAAGAGACTTGCTGCGGTTAGCCAGGGCCCATGGGTACTTGGAGGGTATTTCAACTGTATCCTAAATGAGAACGAAATAGTGGGAGGTTCCTTCTCACGGAAAGATGCTGATGATTTTCAGGAATGCTTGCATAAATGTGAACTAATAGATGGTCCAGCTATAGGAGCAATTTTCACTTGGAACAACAAGCAACGGCCTGAAGACAGAATATATAGCAGGCTCGATAGATTCCTTGTAAATCAAGACTGGTTGGATCAATATTCGTCTCACTTTGCACACTTCCTTCCTGAAGGTATGTTTGATCATACCCCATGCCTGATTCAAAAGAAGACCCTAGAGGACAATAAGAGCAGACCTTTCAAGTTCTTCAACATGTGGTACCTGTCCAGTAATTTTAAGGAGATAGTTTCACATGGTTGGAAGAACAAGATAATTGGGACTCGGATGTTTGGCCTTGTGAGAAATCTGAAAGAGATGAAGCCATTACTCAAAGGACTGAACAAAGCGCAGTTCACTGATGTTGAGAACAATGCGGAGATTGCTATGATTAAACTTAAGGAAATTCAGGAGAAACTTGGAGTAGACCCTACTGACAGAATGCTTTTGCAGCGGGAAATTGAAACCAGGGAGGCTTTTGAAAATTTAAACAGGGCGCGCTATACATTCCTGAACCAAAAGGCTAAACTGAACTGGAATATGGAGGGAGATGCCAACACGTCGTATTTTCACGGGGTATTAAAGGCAAGAAGAAGACAGAACCAGGTCTTGCAAATAGAGGATCAGTTTGGAAATGTGCATACTGAACAGCGTAAGATACATGACAGTTTCATCAATTTCTATCGGGATCTTCTTGGTTCTACAACAACTACTGTCAAAGTTAATAGGAAGATAATGAAGTATGGAAACAAATGTGAGGATGACCAGATTCGGATGCTTATGAGACATGTCACTGACGATGAGATTAAGGCTATTATGTTTAGCATTCCGGATGACAAGAGCCCGGGTCCGAATGGCTACACAAGTAAGTTTTTCAAATCTTGTTAGGATATAGTGGGTCGGGACACCTGTGCAACAGTTCATGAGTTTTTCAGGAATGGCAAGATGCTTAAACAGCTGAATACTACAAACATTACGCTAATCCCGAAAACTAATAATCCTTCTACTGTAATGCAATTTAGACCAAGTGCTTGTTGTAACGTGGTTTATAAGTGCATATCCAAGGTGATTTGTAACAGACTGGCAGATGTTCTTCCCCACCTTGTATCCAAAACGCAAGGCGGATTTATTCAAGGAAGAAATATCCTTGAAAATATTCTCATTTGCCAAGATCTCGTGAAATTGTATGGTCGAAAAACTGTATCCCCGAGATGTATGTTTAAAATCGACCTTCAAAAGGCCTACGACTCGGTGGAATGGAATTTTCTTTTCCAAATGCTTCATGAACTCAAAATGCCAAAAAAGTTCATTGGATGGATTAGGGAATGCGTTTCTACTGCTTCCTATTCATTGAACTTAAATGGAAATTCGTTCAGGTGGTTCAAAGGAAGAAGAGGTCTGAGACAAGGGGACCCTCTATCTCTGCTCTTGTTTACGATATGCATGGAGTACCTCTCGAGGCTGCTTGCTTATACTACGACTAATTTGGATTTCAAATTTCATCCACTTTGCAAGCCGTTGAAGCTGAGTTGTCTGATGTTTGGCGACGATCTGCTACTGTTCAGTAAAGGGAATGTAAAATCCATTATGGTCTAGCTTAGGACCTTTTCTACTTTTTCGAAAGCATCAGGACTTAAGATGAGCCCGGGGAAATCTAATGTCTATTTCAATGGGGTCCCGGAACATATAAGGCAGGAGATTATCCATGTCTCGGGATGTAATGAAGGAAGCCTGCCATTCAAATATTTAGGAGTTCCGATTAAACCGGCTAAACTCACGATAAAAGACTGCCTACCGCTGATCGACAAGGTTCTGGAGCGAATAAGATCGCTTGGCTCCAGGAAATTCTCTTATGCCGGCAGGTTAGTTCTTGTTAAATCGGTTTTCAGGACATTACACACTTATTGGGCATCTATCTTCCTGCTCCCAAAAGGAGTATTGGTCAAAATAGAAGCGGTGTGTAGGAACTTCCTTTGGGACGGTAATGTCGAATTCACCAAAGTACCTACAGTAGCTTGGAGCAAAATCTGTAAGGGAAGAAGCAAGGAGGTCTCGGTTTGAAAGATGAGATAGCCTGGAACAAGGCTAGTATAGGTAAGCTTGTCTGGTGGATATATTATCTTCCAAACAAGCTTTGGGTCCAATGGATACAACATACTTACTTACATAATGGTGAATGGGCTGATCATTCTCCCCCGACTCAAGCAAGTTGGTACTGGAAGAAGATCTGTAAGTTGAAAAATGAGCTGCAAGGAGCCTACGATAATCGGGAATGGATCAATATTCCAGGGAAGGAATATACTATAAAGAAAGGCTACGACATACTGGCAACCGCCGGGCAGGACTGCGAATGGCATCGATATGTTTGGACCAAATGGGTAATTCCCAAACACGCGTTTACTTCGTGGTTATTCTATCAAAGAGGTCTAAATACCAAAAATAAACTCTATAGACTGCACATTAGTTCCGATAATTCATGTTGTGTTTGTGAGCAAGCTGAAGAAACTTTGCAGCACTTGTTCTTTAAATGCCCGTATAGTTCGAGAGTTTTGCAGATACTTCAGGACTGGACGGGCGTGAGGATGGAGAGCGATAATGATCAGCCTTGGAGACGTCATAAGCGGTTCTCGAGACTTAAGAACGGTATCCTTAATAGCATCATTAGTGCGGCGGTTTATTACATTTGGTATCAGAGGATAGCAGCAGGATCGAGCACCAAATTTCTACTCCGAGAAGATGTGCTAGTTTAATTATAACTGAGGTTAGAAATAGAATTAAAAATCAATGTAAAGGTAAACTGACAGATAGAGACCAGGTGTGGATTGATAGGCTGATGTAGAGCGTTTTCGCTCTATTTGGTCTGTGTTTTGTCTTCGTGATGTATTCGGTTACTCGCTTTTAATATAATTTACATTTAACCAAAAAAAATAGAAGGGATCATATAAGTCTCCTACCTATATGTAAGTACATAAGTTCCATTTTCATCCTTTAGATCAAAATGGAATGGATGGCTGAGATTGTTTTTATAACCCAATTTTCTATACTGATTTCACGTATACCCACATATCTTTGTCCCCCACCCTAATCAATTTCATTCATTCATTCATTCATTCATTCAACCAACTTCCACTGTCATCCCACCATACTCTCTCTCTCCATCTCTTCCAAATTCTCATCCTACTCTCACCATACTTCATTCTACGCCCACCAAATTCTCAATCGTCATTCATTATTTTTTTTCCAAAACTGATGATCGAAAAAAAATCCAACTGCTCCTAATTCTCAGCCACCGTCATCCTCTTTTTGCTTCATCGCCATCGTCATCCAACTGCACCAAAGTTTCGTTCTTTTCTCAGGTAAATCTTTTGCTCTTTACCGTTAATTTGTTATGGTTTTTTCTTCTTATATTTAGTATAATATGGGGATTCGTTGTTTAATTTCACGTTTTTTGGGGGCTTTCAGCGAAATTAGCTTTTTTTTTCAATTTGGGGGTTTCTACGTTTATTGTTCCTAATCAATTTCTGGTGGTAATATTGTTCCTAATCAATTTTTATGGTGTTTAAAACAGATTTTTTCTGGGTTTTTGTTTCATTGGGTTTATGATTACTGATTTTTTCTGGGTTTTTGTTTCATTGCATCTTTATTTTCACCTTTTTCATTTGTTTTCGCTATTATATGCTAATTGATATTTTTTTCATTATGTTTTTGATTTTCAATTAATATAGTATGTGTTTTCAATTAATAATTGCAGATTTTTGATGAAGATAAAGAATTAAAAATGGAGATGAAGATGAAGAGGAAGAATTAAAAATGGAGATAAGACCGGACGAGCTTTGTAAATGAGTTGCTTTTTATAGATATTTGTAACTTCAGTTCACATATTTTGTAACTTTAGTTCACATATTTTATAACTTCAGATCGTATATTGTAACTTCAGTCGACATATTTGTAACTTCAGTTCACATATTTTGTAACTTCAGATCGTATACTGTAACTTCAATTCTAATCAGTTCATATATTTTTGTAACTTCAATTCTAATCATTTCATATATTTTTGTAACTTCAGTTTATATATCACGTAACTTCAGTTCATATATTTTGTAACTTCAGATCATATATATTGTAACTCCAATCATGTTCGTATATCATGCAAAAAAAACTCATACTAATCAACAAAATGGACGGTGGTGAAGATAAAACGAAAAAAACAAGAAGAGAGGAAATTAGAGTAATTAAAGAAATCTGATTTTTTTTTTAAAATTAAGTTTGTAGGAAGTTGATTAGTGTGGTGGAAGGAGAGAGAAAGGATTAGGAGTGTGAATTAGGATGGAAATTTGTGTATTTAGATCAAATCTCAACCATACATCATCTTTCATCCAATGGCTTAAAAGAGGACTTATGCACTTACAGGAAGGGGTGTCCTTATGTGAACCCCCCCCCCTCTCTCTCTCTCTCTCTCTCTCTCTCTATATATATATATATATATATATATATATATATATATATATGTATGTATATATATATATACAAATTTTGTCGAAAGACACCTAACATTTAGGTTTTCTGTAGAAAAGGCGCCTTAACTCTTTTTTTTTGCCCAAAAGCACCTAACATTCTCAATTTTTTGTTTAAAGGCACCAAATTCCAATTTCCGTCAAAAAAGTACTAATACACGTTAGAATTGATGGATGTACTATACTCTTCTTAATACACTAAATATACGTATACTCTTCCATCTATCCCCTCCCCTAATCAACCAATACACTAAATATACGTATACTCTTCTATCTATCTCCTCCCCTAATAACCAATACCCTGATCAATTATTCTTCCTGATTTCCCCCAAAAAAACCCTTCCTCTTCACTTGCATGTTTCATAAAAATTCTCAATCAAACTTCATTGCTCAATCGGTAAGTCTCTATTATGATTCTTTATCCTTAAGTAAATAATCACCTACATCATCAACAAAACAAATTTAATTTTTGAGTTCAATTTCAGTTTTTAGGTTAGCTAACCTAATTTTCGAGTATAATTTTGAAGTATGGGTTAATTATTGTTAATTTTCGAGTATCAACAACAAACCCTAACTTTCGAGCATATCCTAATTGTTAATTAGTATTGTAAATTCATTTTTGATTTTAGTAACCATTTTATTTCATTGTTTATGTGTATCTTATAGGATGACTACTTATACTGCTAATTTGAGAATATATCATGATGGGCACTTCGAAACAAAAAGATGGATTACTAATTATGTTAGAGGGGCTTTAATGTTGAAATTTAAGGAATATGGGATTTGCTACTCTAAGTTGATGCTAATAGTAAAGAATGAGTTGAAATGTGAGAATGGTGAGGTGTGGTTTAAGAGGAAGGGACTTAGTCTTTATGCGGGTAGGAAAAAAATTGTCGATGATAGAGACATTGAGTCATTGATGGAAACAAAAGATCAAGAAGGTTTTATTAATTTGTATGTCCTTGATGGGGACGATGTAGGGAATCTTGTTGAGCCTTTTAAAAATAAAAAAAGTTGGGGGCATCAATAATGTTGGGACCATAGATTCTTCTCTTGGGCAAGTGGGAACCTCTACATTAAAACCTTCACACTTTTCCCCAACCAGAAAAACATTTAGGTCACAAATACCTTTAGTAAGGCCTTTGCAACATAAGGATAACACAGAAAAAAGGGGAGAAAGAGGGATCTAACAGTGAGAGTGAGAAAGAGGCAGAAAGTAGTGATCCATCTGATGAAGATGTAGAGCTTAGTGAGGATGATTTTGATGATGGTGATGATGATGACGATCTATTTTTTTAGTATATGAATGATGATCAAGATACACTCAATGGTAGCTCACAAAAAAAATTAGCTAATGACTTGTTTTCTTATCAAGATGAGGATGAGTTTATTTCTGATCATGATGAGCCTGGTAGTGATTATGGATCTGATGAGGGTGACGATTTGCTTGGAAAAGATAAGGTTTACCTGTTTTTAACCCAGAAGTAGACTTTCAAAGATCAATGGAATTGAGTTTGGGTTTGAGATTTCCCACAAACAAAATACTAAGGAAGGCTATTAGACATCATGCAATAGAACAAGGGTATAACTACTACTTTATGCACAATGATAGGAAGAGGGTGTGCATTTACTGTAAACATAGGTGTGAGTGCCCATGGATAAAGGGACAAGCTAAGTTGGGGAAGTGTAAGTGTTCAAGCTCGGTAAGGAAGTGTAAGTTCAAATTGGATGCCAAAAAGGTGGAGAAGAAACCTTTCAAATAATAGGATTGAGTTTGCAACATAGATGTGGGTGGCAAGATATCAACTCTAAGGTGTCTTCAGAATACTTGGCTGAGAGGTACTTAGACTACTTTAGAATTGATCCGAGATGGAAGATCAATGTGTTCCAAAAGAAGGTCATGTTAGACCTTGGGGTTGAGATTGGGTACTACAAAGCCTATTATGCAAAAGATAAGGCCTTGGAACTATTTTTTGGGGTTGCATCTGGTGAATACAAAAGAGTTTGGGACTACGCTTCAACCGTGAAGAAATACGACAGTGGCACTTCAGTTTATGTGAAGCTTGCAAATATTGAGAGGCCACCACCCGTATTTGAGAGGATGTATATGTGCTTCGATGCATGTAAGAAGGGGTTTATTGAAGGGTGTAGACCATTATTAGGGTTGGATGGCTGTCATTTGAAGGGACCTCACCCTGGTCAGCTCTTAACTACTGTGGGAAAGGACGGTAATTGTAATATATTTCCCGTTGCTTGGGCGGTTGTTGAAGTAGAGAACAAAGAGACTTGGGTATGGTTCCTTGAACTTTTAGTAAAAGATATTGGGGAGATTGCTACCAAGGTGATATTTATGTCGGATAGACAAAAGGTAAGACCTTTCATTATTCACATGCACCTTATATTAACTTATTTCAATTTATGTGGCACCTTATATTAACTTATTTCAGTTTATGTGACTAATGCCTTATGAAACTTCACATTGTTAGGGTCTCTTGGAGTGATTGAATAAAGTGGTTCCAAAAGCGGAATCAAGATATTGTATCCGACACATTTGGACCAATTTCAAAGAGAAATTTCCTGGTGAAGCATACAAACAATCATTTTGGAGGGCTGCAAGAGCCTATACTATGGTAAAATGAACTTATTTTTACATCTTTACTCATTTCTTTTTGCTAGAAAACATCTTAAATTTATTCTCTCTGTCAAAAAGCACCTTAAGTTTGTTTTACTTGTCAGAAACCACCTTAGGTTCTCAATTATTTGTCTTCAGGCACCTTACATTCTCAATTATTTATCTTATTGCACCAGGTTGAGCATGAATTGCATATGGAAGTTATTAAGGGTATGTCTCTTCAAGCCGATGGCTATCTTACAGTAATACCAACTTCCAACTGGTATAGACATGCATTTTCAGCAAATTGTACCTCAGGTATGCTATTGAACAATTGTTGTCAGAGCTACAATAATGTTCTTAAAAAGTGTAGGGATAAATCTGTTTTGAGTATGATGGAGTGGATGAGGAGATACAATATGAAAAGGTTGTATGAGAAGAGAGTAGGGGTGGAGAAGTATGAGGGTAGAATAATGCCTTCTACTATAAAACAACTATCCGGTGTATCGAAGCTCAGTAAAAATTGTAGGTCATTCCAATCTGGCCCAATGCAATTAGAAGTTGAATGGAATGATGATAGGTTTGCGGTGAATTTGGAACAAAAGACTTGTGGTTGTAATAAGTGGAAGATAAGTGGTATTCCTTGTCCACATGCTTTTGTATGCATAATGAAGAAAAGGCTTTACCCCGAGGACTTTGTTCTCCAAGCATTTAGTAAAAATATGTATATTTGAAGGCATATGGTGGAACAATCAACCCTCTACCAGGTCCTAAACAGTGGGAAAAGACTGATAATCTTCAGCCAGACCCACCCGCATTTAGAAAGATGTCAGGTAGACCAAGCTTAAAAAAGAGAAGAAAGGAAGTTAGAGAGAATGAGGAGAGGCAATTAGTGAAAAAGAGAAAGACCAAAAAGAAATGTGGGAATTGTGGACAAATGGGTCACAACCGAAAGGGTTGTAGGAACCCAACAAGAGAACAACCACTGAGAAGGAAAAACGCGACACCGCGAAGTGGAACTACATCAACGCACGGTCAGGTACTACATAATCTCTCATTAAGCATACATGTTGTACTTAGTGCCTTCAACTATTATAATCTCATTAATACTCTTGTTTTGTGCTTTACTACGTAGGAGGAGGTGGCTTTAACACAAAATCATCCACAATGAAGCTAATCTCAAGTGCTTGGAGATGTTGTGGGATGGTGTACTTAACTAGCCATGAATGGCTTAATATGGATTGTGTAATATTTTGTTAAACTGATGTTGTATTAGTCATGAACGGGTTAGCTTGGATTATGTACCTTTTGATGTAGTATATAGCTAAACTTATGTAGTATTTGCTGAAATTTTCAACAACTCATGATGTAATTGATTTACAACAGTGCATCATTCAGCATGTAGTTGCAATGACAATTTGATGTAATTTCTACTGTTGCATTACATATTGTTCAACTACAATTAAAGTCGCATCAAAGGAAAGACTTGAACGCAATAACATCGTGCACATTTTTTGGGAAAATGTAAATACTTATATTACCTTAAAACTCATTACAAGGACATTCCAAACTCATTACCTTAAAACTCAAACTAAGCTTACAAACATACAAGTAGTTTACATACCATTTTGTCGTATCCACATGTTTTAACGTAAACAAGGGGTGAACTAAAATCGACTAAACAACATAAAAATGACGACAAAAGTTAATCCCAATACAACTTTGGTCTTCTTTGTTTCCTTTTTCAATAAGTTCATCTCTCTCCCCATCTTATCAATCTTATTCTTCATTTCATTTGTGTACTCAAATCCTTGTTTCACTTGATTAATCTCATTCTTGAGCGACTTATTTTCCTTTATCAAGCCGTTTATCACACTCTTTTGCCAATAGGTCATATCGACATCAACCCACTTAAAAAACGAACATCCACGCAAACCCGTCTCTCCATTATAAAACTTGCATGTCATAAATCTCCTACCCGGATTTTCTTCAGTCCATGATGTTTTCATGGTCACTGGAATGCCACAACAACATTTAATTGTTTGTTGAGAGGAATAACTCGAGGTTGACATGTTGATTGAGAAAATGCAAAAGTGAAGAAAATGTTTTCGGGTGGGAAAATGGAGTTTGATTGAGAAAGAGGAAGGTTTTTTTTTTTTTGGGAAATCAGAAAGAATGGGGGTATGAATTAGGGTATTAGCAGATGCCTTCTTCTTCGTCGACAACATCCTCTTCCCACTACCTTTAGTCTTCGACTTTCTTGGAGGCAGAATAGTTATTTCACTAGTAGACGTACAACCAAGAAATTTCTCAAACTCCTGATCTTTCGTCAGTGGCTCGGCAGGCTTACCGACGCTATCGATAAAACCTCTAATCACTTCCCTCAACTTCTGAACATCTTCCTTACCCAAATCACGAACAACGCCTAATGCTTCATGAAATTCGGACCACAGCTTCGTCATCTCCAACTATTTCTCATCTATTCTGCCAACGGACTTTGTTATTGAAGCGTCAACCGACCATTTTCTGCACACGTAAGCCACTGGGATCGTCTTCTGTCCATGTGACGTCAAAATCCATATCACATGTTTGCATAGAATCCCTTTTCTCTCAAACAGCGTACAGGTACATGCCGCCTCCTTCAACTCTGAGACAACAAACGGAACTTCAAATCAATAACAACGTAACTTTTTCAATCTGCAATGAAACTTCAACGTCAACAAATACACCAACAACAGAAAAGCACCAGGAACCTTCAAACTGCGTCACATACCTAGGTTATAGCGCACAACGTAAAAGTGATTCCTAGACTGATCCTTCATAGTAGTAACCTCCACCCCTTCATCCACCTCAAAGCCACGTACCGTGCAAGTGTCAACAGAGTACTTCACCTCGCTCTGGAATTCAGTAAATACTTCATGAGTATACAGCTTCGCAGGATCAGCTTCAATAGCTAAATGAGTCTCCAACTTGGGCCTCGACTACTTGTTCTCATTGTCAAGCTTCTTCTGAGTATGCCTTTGCTACTCCATCGTGCTTTCGTAGCGCATCCAGAACTCCACCGAAGTACCAGACTTGCCTTCAAACCTCTTAAAGAAGCTATTTTCACTCTCCGACCTTTGCGTTGTTCTCATAACGTTGCTCATGCGTATGTCTCGACAATGAGCCATGACCCACTGTTTTCTATCGGCGAATGCACTGTTAAACCAATCAACTTCAGCCACTCCATGTTCCTCCATAATTTCTTTCCACCTGGAGTCAAACTCTGCGGGTTCAATGTCGTCGTCCCACACAATACCGTTTAGCTTATGTATGAACTCGATGTAATCGCTCCTAGTCGAACCATACTTCACAGGAACCTTATTCATTTTGTGCCACATACAGTACCGACGCCTCGCTTTCTTGAAGACAAACTCCACAGAGCTTATAATACCGGGATCTTGGTCCGTTATTATGTACTCCGGTTCTCCCCCCCCCCCCCCCCCCCATCGCGTCCAAAAAACGGGTGAACACCCAATTGAAGGACTCGGTGTTCTCGCGAGCAATGAGGGCACCGCCAAATGTCACCGACCTTTTGTGATTGTCAACTCCTGTGAACGGAGTGAAGATCATCGAGTACATGTTCCTCCCATATGTAGGATCAAAGGACACAGCATCCCCAAACATTTCGTAGTTCCTCTTACCAACACCGTCGACCCAAATAACCCTACATAAGCTACCATCGGCCGCCAGTTCGTAGTCAAAATAAAACCCTTCCCGGTTAGCCACTACCATTTCCTTAAAATTATCTATGAAAAGCTACCCATCTCGTTCATGAAGATAACACTTAAGATCCCTATCAAAAATTCTTGAAGTCATTTAAGTTAGCACCAATATTCTCAAATCCATTCACATGCTCCTTAACCATATCGTATGTACGTGTCGGTCCAATTTTCAACTGGAAAAAAGAATAATTAAAAAAATGAAGGTACGTCAACAAACATAATTTTTAAGAGACTTCAGATGAAATTCTCACAAACTCCTCCACTCAATCTACGCAACTTCAATATTTTATACTTGAAACTCCACCACTGAATCTATGAAACTTTAATTACTGACATAGTACTCTGTTACACACTTTCACTTAACTACAACTTAACTCCAGTACACTCCATTTACAACTTCAGTAACTAACATTTGAAACTTCAAAAACTATACTTACGTCACGACATCAACAGGAATCACAATAACGAAAATCGAAAGCAAGCATTTCAAAGAACTTACTCGAGAGTTGTAAACTATTAACTGCTTGGGGTAGGCGGACAAGTTAAGGGACAGCTTCTGGAACTCTCTATCCACCTCAGAATATAGTTCATGGTTATGACCTTCGCTGAATTCAGAAACAACAACCACACCGCCCTTCGCAAGTAACTTCATACGTGCATTACAGCCCACCCGTGTCACCTTCGATCCACGTATCGTAGTAACAGCAGAACTCTCATCCTCCGATGCAGATTTCTTCGACTTCAACTTCACAGAGATCGGTACCACATCATCTACGGAACTTTTCTTCTCCGCACAGGCTTCCGTATTCTTCGGTACGTACGGGAATCCCTCTCAATTGCAAACCAACAGCTGATAATTTAGCGTACCGTCACGAAACCTCTTCGCCGACCACCGACGCACATCAAAACCACAAGCAAGACCATACGACTGATAAAACTCAACCGTCTTCTCAACGTTCGGAAACTGCTGACCAACAAACGGCGTCACATCCTTCGAAACTACCCTACTGTACTCGACCGCACACACCTCCTCCGTAGTATGACAATGCTCTGCCACTGCACCATAATAATTACAGAAAACTAAAATACACAAAACTTTAAAAAAAATTAAAGCAACTACAAATAAACATAAACATACCAGGGGGCACTTCAACAATCTGCAAATTCTCCATTCCAAATTAATACTTCGATCGGAAACGAAAGTCGCCTTGACAACAAAATCGGTAAAACGAGGGATGCCTCTGCCAAAAACTGAAGTGCCGACAAATAACAGAACCCAACAGCCTAAAAACAATTTAAACTGAAGATGTGATGATTAAAAACGAAAATCCATCATCATTGGAATGTCGCGCGGATTTAAGACTGAGTTTTGCAGGTTTGATTGCCTCGTGAAAATGTTTCTCGTGACAAGCAACTATGTATTAATTACACCTGCCTAATTACAAGAATATTTGCTTACTTAATCTTAGAAGCAATCTCAGTCATCCACACAAGATAGATCAAATGGCCAGAATTTGGACTTAGGAATTTAATTTTACCCTAGACCTTATTAGAACTCCCCTCTCTCTCTCTCTATCTATATATATATATACATACATATATATATAGAGGTAGGTTCAAATAAGGTCATCATGTTTCAATAAGTGTATATATTAAAGTTACAGATGACATACGATAAAGTTGCATTTAGGGATGGCAACGGATCCGAGATCCGATCCGGATCCGCAAAATCCGGTCCGCACGGATCGGATATGGATCCTTAATTTTGAGATCTGTTGGATATGGATCCGGATCCGGATCCGCTATCTTTAAACGGATTTGGATCCGGATCTTACTAAGTAAATCCGGATCCGGATCCGCAAATCCGTTTTATTAAAAAGTAAAAAAAATTTAAAAAATTGTGTGTGTTTTAGAATTTTAATTTGTGTTTTTTTTGGTTATTTCCAAGACTTTTTTCTATTAGTTTCTTAATCTTTGATTATGAATCTTTCTATTTAATTTTATTTGCACAATTATGAAAATTAATATGATCGCAAATATTTATTAATTAAATTTTTTTGTAGAATGTAGGTAAAAAATTGGATCTGCGGATCCGATCCGGATCTGGATCTGGATCTCTACTTTTGGGATTCTTCGGATCCGGACCGGATCCGGATCCGCCACTAGGGATGCGGATCTGGATCTGGATCCATGCAGATCCGGTCCGTTGCCATCCCTAGTTGCATTTGTTTAAAATTAATATGTAACTATAACATTCAGCTCTTTTATCACTTCAAGTGATAAAATGCAACTTTATCACTCATCTCATGTAACTTTAAGCACTTTTTGTGTAACTTTAACACTTGACCTTATGCCCTTAAAATAGTTGTTGCCCTTATTTGAACCTACCTATATATATATAGGTAATCGACGAAATGCGATATATATATATATATATATATATATATATATATATATATATATATATATATATATATATATATATATATATATATATATATATCTAGGATCCTTTGAGGCAGCTCAACTCGCCGCACCCATTGAGGCACAATCTCAACCATTAGATTAAAATCAAATTAAAAGCTAAGATTAAAAACAAAAACTCATAGATAAAAAATTCGATATTTTTCGGAAAAAAAAAAAATTTCGGAATATTTTTTTCCAAAATAAAAATATATTTTTTCCGAAAAAAAAAATCAGAATTTTTTTTTCCAAAAAAAATATATTTTTTCCGAAAAAAAAAATCGGAATTTAAAATAAAATTGGTGTATATAAAAACAATTTCAGTGTACATAATAACTGTTTTAAGGTATATAACAATTCTATTATATCAAATAATTAAGTACATATGCCAATTATTTCAGTGTATATATATGTTGATTAATTGGTGTACATAGTAACCATTTGAGTGTATATAACAATAACTATTTTACTGTATATATATTTAGTTCTTAAGTGTGTATATATATATATATATAGTGAGTTTAATAGCGTATATAATGAGTTTTTTAGTGTATATAACAGTTATTTTGATGTATGTTCCATTGTTGATTAACTGATGTACATATTAATTATTTGGGTGTATATAACAATTATTTTATTGTATATATTGAGTTCTTAAGTGTATATATATGCAGTGAGTTTAATAGCGTATATAATGAGTTTTTTAAGTGTATATAACAGTTATTTTGATGTATGTTTCATTGTTGATTAATTGGTGTACATAATTATAGACACCCACATTTTGACCGCCAGGTGTCTATAGTAGTTCCCGCCAAACACCCGATGATGATCGGACGCAAACATGCTTTTATGGACTTGGATATGGGCTCGAAATCATGGACATTTGGTTTAGGCTTATTACGGAGTACATATCTTACAAAACCAACCTCAAATCCAGGCTCGGTGGGTCGTTTCGAGTCAAAAGAGACTAATTTGGGTCGATTCCGACACCAGGGGTAAAACCATCTTTTAGCGACCGAGTCAAAACCCGGTCAAAAATATTCTCGAGACACGAGTCAGCCGTGACACCTCACGCGGCTGATTCGGTCTCAAACACCACAAAAATCAGCTTTCAAAAAGTATTAAACAAATCCGTTTAAGGATAGAATTCGATCTCAAGTAGGAATTCTATCCGAAAACCGAATCAGATACCGACCGAGCTTTAAATACTCGGCCAAGACATCCCAAACAGCCGAAACACTCCCTTTCAGCCGAGTTACTCGGCTTTCCCACCAAGAAACGAGACTTTCGTTCCCTTTCGAACTCTCGCGTTTCCTATCCAAACCGGTATTTCTTGTTGTTCAAGCAAGATACCTCTTCTAAACCTCCACTCCACTAAATAGGACCCTCCATTCAACACAAAAACAACATCAATAATCCCGACACATTACCCACACATCCTCGATATTTAGTAAAAATAAATCAAAGCAAATCCCGACATACTGCCGAAGAAGCCTCGAAATACCGACGAACCCAACCCCACCATCCGGCCGAATCGATCCGTCACCTCACACATAAAAAAACGCACCAAACCGACACCTTAACTCATCCCGCATCATCTCGATGCTCCCGTGCCTAAGCCACCGTCCGACGAGCCTTATACCGAGAAAACGAAGCATGTAGGTTGAGGGTGTAAATCAAACCCGATTCTTCTCTTTTCTCTCCCTCTTTCTCATGTTTTTCTTCTTTTTTTTTGGGTCGTCGGTCTTTTCGTATTTTAATATGGGTCGTTCGTCACATATTTTTTATTTCTAATAATCGATACTATAAAACTATTTTTCATATAACGTTCTTAAAATACGATACCGATTCTCTAATCGAATATCGTATCCACAAGAACTAAATTAATTAATTCTCGTTGATGCAAATAAAATCATTACCTTTTTTTAAAACAAAATTCGATGATTTTAAACGCAGAGAGAATTAACATCTTTTTCATTCAAAATTTTTTTTTTTCGCTTTTCGTTCAAAACAAACTTTTTTAAAAATTTTTCTAAAATCATTCCGACTATTCGATATCGATTTCATAATCAAATATCGAATACGACGAATATTTAAAATATAAATCGAGTATAAATTAATCCATATTTGTACGCGATTTATAAAAATTAACGATTTTCGACAAAATAAAAAACCCGGACAGACCGCCACGCGAGCCGCGCGCCTGTCAGGCGACTCGCGCGGTGGCCTGATCCGCCGAGTCCTTTTTTTTTCGTTTCCTCGCTTTTCTATTTTTTATTCTTTTCGAACCTTACATTAAAAAGTGACTTTCGTGACATATTTCGATAAATACCTTTTTTTTACCTCGGTCAACACGTGTTAATCCATCACGTGTCATTAAATCTTTTTTCGAATCATGCATATTATTTATTCATATCTTTATTTAATTTATTCAATCGTTACTAACTCGCTTTCTCGTGTTTGTAGCAATTTATTTGTTTTTATCGTTTTATTAGACTAAAACTACTTCACATGCTAAAATAACTTTGACGTTATTAGTTTAACATGCATTAAACGACTTAGCAACCCATTTTATTTTTCTCACATGCTTAGGAAAATAATGTTTTCATATCATTCAACCGTCGAACTAACCCGTGTACACCAAAAACGAACAATATCTTAGTAAAGGCCGCTAAGTGCGGGCGGGGTTGGGTGTTCTTAGTGAACTTCCCAACACGTACCCTCACCCTTACTCAGAACCATGGTTTCCAGATGTCCGAATCCATTGGCAACGAGAGTCATTCAATACACGGTATCCGATAATGTCGGTATCGGTATCGTAATGCAAAGGGACGAGCCTAATAAACTCTGACATCGGAAATGGGCCGTATTTTGTATACGGCCCACTACGACATAGTGTGGGCTCGAATGGTTCCGAATAACCACAAAATTCGGTGGCGACTCCTACTTCAATTTAAATTTCAATTTGACCATCTCATATAGAGATTCATTCGCCTCCTCAAACCCGCGCGTGGCCGCGTCGGGGTGGAACTATGTCATGTCCACAATAATAACTATTTGAGTGTATATAACATTTTTTTATTTGAGTGTATATAATATTTTTTTTACTGTATATATTAAGTTTTTAAGTGTGTGTATATAGTGAGTTTAATAACGTATATAATGAGTTTTTTTAGTGTATATAACACTTATTTGGATGTATGTCTCATCTTAATCTAATAGTCTAGATTGTGCCTCAATGGGTGTAAGGAGTTACCCTGCTTCACCGGAACTCTCTCTCTCTCTCTCTCTCTCTCTCTCTCTCTCTCTCTCTCTCTCTCTCTCTCTCTCTCTCTCTCTCTCTCTCTCTCTCTCTCTCTCTCTATATATATATATATATATATATATATATATATATATATATATATATATCAAATAAGGTCACCATGTGTCAGTAAGTCTATATTAAAGTTACATATGACATACGATAAAGTTGCATTTGTTTAAAATTGATATGTAATTACAACATTAAGCTCTTTTATCACTTCAAGTGATAAAGTGCGACTTTATCACTCATCTCGTGTAACTTTAAGCACTTTTTGTGTAACTTTAACACTGGAACTTATGAATTTAAAATAGTTGTTGACCTTATTTGAACCTATATATATATATATACTCCGTATCATTTCTGCGTCATCACCAAAATTAACAATTTTGGTTGCAACGTTCATCAGCTACTCCTCAAATACACGGCCAAATCACTTCAACCCTAATTTACTAATAAAATCCAATCAACAGACATACTAATCACCCCAATTTCTACCCTGACAAAGTTCGCTAATATTAATTGGGAAATATTTTACAACAATGGTCAATTAAAACGAAATACAGTGACATTGTTTGACACAATGTCTCTTAATCCCGACCCATGATAATATAGGACTAAAATCGATTTACAAAATAACACAAAACAAGATTTAAATAAACTGGGATTAGAAAAAGTGGAATACTTACAATTAATCTGATATTGAAAGGGGGACAAGAAGCAATCGAATGGGATCGAACGGTGATTGATTTCGAAAACCGAGAACAAAGGGGACGGAGCAGCGCGTCAATTGGCAGTGTGGTAGGATTTAGCTTGAGTGAAGATGGAAAGAAAGACACGGTGGGGGAGGTATAAATAGATGTTAGGTTTCCTTTTTGTATTGTTTTGTTTGTGTTTGACTCAAATTCCAATCCGATATAAAGTCGGTTTATAAATAAAACTACAATCTTTCAAAACCAAAATTGATTAAATATAAGAAGGCTCAAATTACATGAATTTTATAATGACATCGAAAATATTTTTTTTCCCAACTTAAAAATCCGATTTAAAATAAAATAGTTTTCTGGGTTCAACATCATTAGAGATGAGGTTGAAGAAGGTTGTCATGGCTGATGGAAGGGAAGGAGGGTATTTTTGCATTGTATAGGTAGTTTAGGTGGGGTCTAATGCTCTGGTATATACCATATACACTCAACGATGTTACATTTATACAAGAGAAACTAGTAACTAAGGCAATAAAAACAATGAATAATATCCTAACTAATTAAGGCTATCTAATGATATGATACAGTATGTATGCTATACTTACGGAGATATACAATATATGTGCTATACTTACGGAGGTACTATATCCACTATACAAGGCAATCATGGGTTTTGGAGGATCATCAATATTGTTTCTATGATTGGTATTATTATTGTGATTTCCTACATTATTTCCAATTAGGTTACTAAATTAAAAGTCCAAATAAATGGACTTATTTTCAAATGGAGAAAATGGGGGTGTCACATCATTGTCTATATTGCGTTCTTTTATATAAAGAAGATTCTTTATTCACAACCTACTGTATCAAATTCACACTAATTTTTCTACTTTTATTCACACCGTCTTTTTCACCATGGTCCTACACATATATTACAGTTTTTTTTATTAAATTTTCCACCTAAATTTTAAAAAAATCATATTTTAACAATCAATATTTATTGTACAAAGTCGATTATATTTACGTCGATGGAAAATAGTACATTTTACGAATTAACATTTTTACTATTTTTTTAAAAAAGCGTAATTTTTTAAAAATAAACGATTATTTGATGAGTTATTAGATATATGTAAAAAAATTGAGTGTTAGTTTTCTTTTTTGAAAATAAAATAGAGTAATAAGAGAAGACAGAAAATGAACAAAATTTTGAGTAAAAGTATATCAAAATTAATCTATATTTATAGACGTAGTTGTTAAATCATACACAGGTTTTACTAGTTCATACCCAATTTTTCATTATTTTCCCTTTACTACCTTTTCTGATCTCTCAAAACCTAACACTTTGCATCGTTTCTCCAACCCCTCAAAAAGTAACTAAATTTTTCGGTAATTGTACGAGTATGGATCATAATTTACACATTTTATAAGTAATTTTGTTGTTTTTATTAATAATTTCATTTTTGTATTCGATTAAACCTAATTTTGTTTTTACTAATAAAATTTGTTTTCAGTGATTAATTTTCTATTCGGTTTATTTTTGAAACCCTAATTTCTTATTCAAATTCTAATTAAGCCCTAACAAATCATAATTTGTATTTGAATTATTAATAATTTACTTTTTAATATAGTCATTGAATTGAATGTTATATTATTGATTTTTTTTTCTACTTTAAACCCTAACTAGTTTCAAACCCGCACAAATTGCGCGGTTGTTCATTCAAAAAATTTACAAAATTTCATATGAGACGATCTCGCAATACAATTATTGTGAGACCGTCTCAAAAAGGTCTCCTCTAAAAATTGTGTTATTTAAATTATTGTGAGACCGTTTCACAGAGACCTCCTACTCATAAAAAGAATTTCCTAGTAGACATGAGTGTAATCAAAAAACAATTGTAAGAAGAAGAAAATCATACTCGTACCATCTTATTACTTCAAAAATGTGATTAGTGCGATAATCGTCATTAGTTATGAAGTATTCAAACAATGAAGTATGAATGATTTTAGCAAAGACATCATAGTAAACACTAAGAGTTTTTTTAATGTCTCTTCTACAACTACATAAATTCACGTTTAAGATGGTATATTCGTCTTAGCTCTATAACATTTTAAATAGAATGAATAGAATAAAAGCAAACAGCATGAGAAAATCTGAAAAAGGTGTAACCCCTACTTTCATCTAGACCTCGCAAAGTTGACTCAATACCCGAAAGTGACCCAAAATAGCTCTACCGAAATAGGACCTGGACCCGATCCACCCAAAAAGACTAAAATATCAGGAGTATATTAGTATTATTACTTGCAGCAAAACAACCTCGCAAAGTTGACTCAAGACCCGAAAGTGACCCAAAATAGCTCTACCTAAATAGGAGTTGGACCCGATCCACCCAAAAAGACTAAAATATCATACAGAAAATATTAGTATTATTACTTGCTGCAAAAACAAAGAATTCATAAGATAGAATATTTCATGATAAATTCAATAATCCGTAAATTACTTTATGTTGGTGAAATTAGTATATTAAAAGTGCCAATGACCCGATCTAAATGCTCGTACCCTAAAAACTATCCCGACGCAGATGATTAATTCACGTAAAATACTCAAGCCAAATGACTCATACCCGAAAATGACCCAACCTTAATGAGTCATCCCGAAGTGACCAACATGTCCCCCAAAATAAGCTTGCAATCCGTAATAACCCGGAACAACCCGAAATGACCTCATTGACCCATTTGCCACATATAAGTTCCAACTAACCACCCCATGAAAAGTTATTTAATCTGTTATTATATTAAGGCGGATATAGTTGTCATAAGAAGGACATCGTCGAGGAAAAATATCATTAATTATTTAAGTGATTGAAAGAGCCGAACTTATCAACTCCACATTTGTCTTTTACATTTACTCTTAAGAAGCTAATTGATACAAAATAATTTGGATACATATCCCACCATTATATTTTTCATAAAAATCTGAGTTAAGAGTTGTTATATTAACTCATTACTCCGTACAACTTTTATCCGAGTAGCTATATCCAAGTTAAGTCATCAATTTGTCCACATTATAGTTGGATTATCGTCATCTTCATTATAGAAAGAAAATGATCAATTTGTCCTCACCTTGATAGAAAAAACATTTGAAAAAGCTGAGTTAGCTAAAACTTAGAAGGACCATACGAATTACACAAACAGAAATTTCATTCGATAGAGGGAAATGCTCTTTGCCTCTTTCTATATAACACCAGTTAATCATATTATTCTTACCACATTCTTCTCTAGCATGCCCTTTCTCTTTATGAACTTTAATTTGTAAATCTGTTTGCCTGCTTCAAAAATATACTCTACAAACAATGAAAATCCGTAACAACGTTAAGGCTAGAAACTCTTAAACCATTGTATGAGAAGGCTAGTGCCCCATATTTCTGTAGTACGGTTAACAAAATACAACTCAAGCCACAAAACTAACCACCTGCCTTGCCGATTAGCTTTGTTGGAATTCAACTCGTTTACCGAACGATCCTCCGTCGAGTCATCTTACCTTAATTTCGCCAATTCGTCTGTTTTATTCGCGATTTTTTCGGGTTCAGGTCTCAGATCCGACGGTTTTGATTTCGGTTCATCTCTGTTTTTCTCCACTGGCAAGGTGCTACTCCTGTTTTTGTTACTACCGTTGCTTTCCTTGCTTCCACATCTACGCTTGTTTTATACACCCTTGTTTCATTTTACCAAATTAAATCTCACTCATCAAAATAAATTAGTACTATACTATTTCCACGGACCTCTATCTCAATGCCTTTTTTCCATTGTTCTTATAGAGTGTCTAAAACCACGCCACGCCACGCATTCGAGACAAAGGTTCGTGGATTAGAAAGGTACCTAAAGCTCGGATTTTTGGAAGAGATTGAACATAAAAACTCGAAAAACCACCACCGAACTCTGACCTCCAACCTTCAATCTCCGACCTCGCCTAATCTATACCTGGTAAGATATGTTGAGGGGATTTAATTTGTTGGCTGTTAAGAAGCCCTTGTTGATGTTTGTTGCTATCTCCAAATCTATCCGCAAGGAGATAAGTCGAGTAATAAAGACAATTCGTGGACGACGGATAGCACACAGCTCGTCCAACGGAAGAAGGGGTATTTCTTAAATCTTTTGATGGAAAATATTCTTCCCATTTGTGGATGATATTATTACAAACACTACTGCAAGTGATAAACAATGTTGTTATCCACATAAATGGAGTATACCAATATAGATAACAGACATCGTAATGTTACGAACTTAAAAACTGCATAATTAAAGGAGACACCTCGCATATCGATTATAAAATTTTGAATCTTTATTCATAGCAAAACCGCAAGGAGTCACAATACCAACTGTTAGCAGTAATAAGTGGGCAAAAAAACACCGAAATAAAATCATTTAGAACTTAGAAGTCATAGAGCAATGAAATATACCTATATTCATCACTGACGACATATCCAAA
Source organism: Agrostemma githago (assembly GCA_958450325.1). Taxonomy (NCBI): domain Eukaryota; kingdom Viridiplantae; phylum Streptophyta; class Magnoliopsida; order Caryophyllales; family Caryophyllaceae; genus Agrostemma; species Agrostemma githago. The sequence continues at coordinate 51,867,742 of OY288256.1, forward strand.
GATTATGAGATCATCTTCACAACCTACCATTCTTAATTTTCGTGTCGATTCTCTTGTCCAGAGTAATACTCCCCAGTGTTTGTGGCCCTCTCCGCCAACTATCCTAATTTTATTAATACTCCCCGATGTTGTAATTCGTCGTGGTCGTCGATTTTGTGGTTCGTCGTTCATTCTCATGAATACTCCTTTAATTGTCTAGTAATACAATACTCAACAAACAAAAAAAATCAAAAAACCACATTTGAGCAAATTCATATTTCCATTAGCTTGACATTGCAAGGCCATGAAATCGTCACAAACTGTCAATCTAACACCTACAAATCTCCTTATCCAATGTCCATCAACTAAAGCAACAAAGAAACCACATTTAAGCTAAATCACATTTTCGTAAGTGTGGACATGACATAGGTCCACCCCGACGCGGCCACGCGCGGGTTTGGGTAGGCGAATGAATCTCCATATGAGAATGGATCGAATTGAAATTTAGGTCTTTGTGGAGTCGCCACCGAATTTTATGGTTATTCGGAACCGTTCGAGCCCACTCTATGTCATAGTGGGCCGTATAAAAAATATGGCCCATTTCCGATGTCAGAGTTTATTGGGCTCGTCCCTTTGCATTTGATACCAATACCGACGTTATCGGATATTGTGTATTGAATGACTCTCGTTCGCCAACGGTTTCGGGCATCCGGAAACCAAGGTTCTGAGTAAGGGGTGAGGGTACGTGTTGGGAAGCCCACAAAGGACACCCAACCCCTCCCGCACATTAGCGGCCTCTACTAAGAACTCGAATGACTTTCTAATACGCCTGCTAGTAAAACGGGAAAATGATATGCAAAGATTTATTTTCCCTAAACATGTGAATGAAATTGAAAAGGGTTTCTAAGTCAATTTAATGCAATTAATTCTACGTCAAAGTGGAATTTTAGCATGTGGGTTCATTTAGTAAAATAAACGAACAATAATTAAATTGACAAAAGAAATAACAAACGCGTTAGTAACAATATAATAAAATAACGAATAATAACGGTTTGTGCAAAATATGAGATGAGATATATGATGATGCATGGTTTGAAAAGATAGTATACACGTGATTGATTAAGCACATGTTGACCTAAGTCGTAAAATACTATCGAGTTTTGAAAATAGAATAATGTACGACTTGCGTTTTAGTCGTTATAGGGTCACTTGATCGAGTGGTCGATAGACTCGATCGAGTGAACCCCTAAAAGATGTTTCTGTTTTGCATTACGGACCGTACTCGGCCGAGTTATTGGCCAACTCGGTCGAGTACGTGGCCACTCGATCGAGTCACTGTGAGACTCGACCGAGTGGTGGTCGTGACATGCATTCTGACTCGATTTCAGGGGTGTCACTCGATCGAGTGACTAAGGCACTCGGTCGAGTGACACCTGTACGAACCCGGTTTGTTTGCAAAAATCATGTTTATGCCGAAAATCATTTTAAATTAATTATTGAGATGTGATTAAATTTTCTCCGCGTTAATAATGTCATAATTCCGAAGAATTGTTTTGACAATTATTTAGCATCAACGAAAATAGCGTTTTGAATTAATTTTATGTGATTTAGGAAATCGGTGTTTTAAATAATAATAAAACTTGATTCCCTCGGCTTTTCCGACATCGAATAAATCCCTAGGGATTGTGATGTCGGATCCGCGTCAACGGGTTTCGACCCTTAAAAAATAATTGATTAGAACAAGATGAATATGCGATATTAAAGTGCGTAAATAATAATAGTAATAATAATAATAATAATGATAATGATAATAATAATAATAATAATAATAATAATAATAATAAAAAACGAAAAAAGGAATAAAAAAAAGAGATGGACGACGAGAAGAAAAGGGAAAGGAGAACGAGGTTTGTCACCCTCAACTTACATGTTCTTGTCTCGGTGCGGACTCGTAACCGTGGCTTTAACACAAGAGTCTTCGAGGTGTATGGAGGATAAGTTATGGTGGCTCGGGTTTGATTCCTAAAGCTAGGTTTAGGGTTTTTGCTAGTGTAGAATTGCTAGGGTTTTGAAGTGTGTGTAGATGTGTTAGGGTTGTCCTAGAGTGTACTAGGGTTTTTTAAGATTGCTAAAGGATGTGTAATTGTGTTGCATGGGGGTTGCTTATATAGGGAGAGCTAGGGCACCCGATTTAGGGTTACTCGACCGAGTATAGGGCTAACTCGGTCGAGTGGCCGGTGAAGCCAGCCGTCGGGCTCAAAACAAGCCCACTCGATCGAGTGGGTGGGTCACTCGATCGAGTGGCCCAGTCGGGGTGCACGGGTCCTTTGTTTTGGACCTTGACTTTGATTGCTTGATGGGTTTTGCATTTGACTTGGACTTTTGATGGTTGTATGGGTTGTTTTGTGTGTCTCGGAAACGACTTTGACCGGGATTGACCCAATCGTTAAAAGTCGGTTTTAATTCCGGTGTCGGTTTTGGCCCAAATTAGTCTTGTTTGACTCGGAATGATCCATTGGGCCTGGATTCAAGGATGATTTTGTGAAATTTGTACTCTGTAAGTGTGTTAGCCAACGATTAATGGATTTGAGCCCGTATCCAAGCGCATAGAAACACGTTAGCGTACGATCATCATCGGGTGTTTTTAGGAAACTGCCATAGACACCTGGCAGTCAAAATGCGGGTGTCTACAGAGCCCCCACTCTGACTGAGGCTTGGACAAGGCGAAAGTCAGAGTAGCTACCAAGCCCGCTAAGACCTGGTAGACTTCCGGTCGGGTCATTTATAGTCCATTAGACTCGTGTGAAGGGCTCGCCAGCCATAAGACAGAGACCATACCTGCGCTGGATGATCGTACTCCGTGGGGAATTTGGGCTTTTCGCGTAAGTCCTGGGTGCGCCTGTGTGTTGGTCCATCCCGTGCCATCCCGGGAAAATGCTGCTGGGGAGATTCGATTGGCTTGCATGCCTTGCTTGAGTCGTACCTGTATAAGCTACATAAAATGCATGCAACACGTAGGTAGTAAAATGACTCGTGCTGGGGACAATGATTTTTGAAAGTTGAATTTTTGAAATCCTGAAAGCAATCACGAGCTAGGTTTTCAAAATGGAAAGGGGTAGAAAAGAAATTCGCAGTTTAAATGGACTGAAATCTGACCTTGTCGAAAAGGATCTTTTTTTAAATGGCTAAATTTTGCAAATCTCAAAATGGAGTTTGAAGAGAGGGACCTACCGACAGACTCGACTCTGGACAGGACGAGTTGACTGACACGGACTAGACTCTCTAAGGGTTGGACCGTGACTCGGTAGGGTAGTGGGCCGCCTAACATGACTCTCAAGTTGCGCTATCCCGTAACCTAGGCGAGTGGCAACACGGTCGTATATCGAAATGGGATAGATATGCTATAGGGGACTGGCAGTAGTCCGTAATGAGACTGTTTTAGTCTGCTGCCCTTCCGGATTTCCTATTTTAGGATACTTTTCCAAAGTGGGTGATGCCTCGAGTCCTGACAGATTCTTTTCTTCGACTGAGCCGAGTACTAGGACACACTACAGAAAGAAGGCTAGATTTTTTGTTGGATTTATCTGGATTTTGTGAGTGGATGGAGAACTTCTGCCTAGGAGAAGCCCCCAGGACAACAAAGCTAGCTGTTGAGAACATGATGGTGTCGTGACCGGAATAATGGCGCTTTTTGAATGTGTGTCAATGTGGGTGGTTGTGCCTCTGTTGAAAGGCTGCCTACGTATTCACGTGTGGTGAAATCAAACCATGCCGTAGTTCAGTGGATTGAGAGATATATTATGGTGCCTAAGCTAATAGGACTTTGTGTGTAACTAGCCATAGCGATGGTGTAGGCTAGGTGCATTCCCAGTGATGTCTTGATCAAAGGGCTTGAATGATTAGGATATTAATCCTGTGACTGTGAGCATTCTCCGGGGTAGCCCCCAGAGATGGTGTGAACTATTTGGGCATGTTCTATGTCGACTGCAAGTTGAGTTCCCGTGTTCGGGGTTGGTAACTGGTCTGGATGTGAAAAATTGGGATGGGATTTTAACGAGTTTTGCTCTCGGGGATTTAACGAGTTTTGCTCTCGAGGATTTTAACGAGTTTTGCTCTCGGAGAATTGATGTATTTGGGGGATGTGGTGCTAGGAAGTAAATGGCCCTGATAACTCGAAATCTGGAGCTCGGTTCTGTGGAGCTAAGGCTTCGAGAGCCGGTTTGATAATGAAGTAAATGGCCCTGATAACTCGAAATCTGGAGCTCGGTTCTGTGGAGCTAAGGCTTCGAGAGCCGGTTTGATAATGAAGTAAATGGCCCTGATAACTCGAAATCTGGAGCTCGGTTCTGTGAAGCTAAGGCTTCGAGAGCCGGTTTGATAATGCGGGATCTGGTTTTGATGTCTGGCCCTAATTGTTAGGGGTATGCTATGGAGCTTGAATCCTCAAAATTCCGGGCTGTCTCTGGCCTGGGTCTCGGGAAGGTCTTGAGGGTTGTAATGTGGGAAGGCTGAGTGTGGTGTTAGCTGACCAGCTTGATTGTCACCCCCCTATTGGATGACATGGATAATTTTAAATTTGACCGCACCACGGTCGAAGGATTTTCACTTGAGTTGACCGTTGACCACGGTCATGGGTATTGATAATTTTGACCGTACCCTGGTCGTGGGGCTTTCACTGGAATTGACCGTTGACCACGGTCATGGGTATTCTGAATTTTTTGATGATGGCCTGCTTTTTTTGTTTTGGCCTTTTGCTTTTTTTTTCAATTTTTTTTTCATGGACTTTTGATTTTTTTTTTTTCTCCAATTTTCTCTTTTTTTTTTACTTTTGATTTTTTGTTCTAGTGTTCTTTTTTTCTTTTTTTTTTTTTGCCGGTTAGACTAACACCTAAGGTAGGGATTGGTCAGTCTTATTGGAGGGGTGTTTTATTGTGGGAAATTGGCTTGCCTCCCGTCTTGAACCCAAACTAGGAGATTACCTAGATTTGTCATAGGATTCGATACCGCTCCTGCTACGGGTAGTTATGTGGTTTTTCTATACCAGACATGGGATATGTAAAAGGAAAATACGGGCTCGGTTTCCTGCAGTCATTATAGATGTGCCTATAATAGTCATGTGCGTGTGCTCACAGTGTATGATGGTGTTCATCATGTTCTCGGAAACACATAAGGAAAGTGTATATGAGAAAGAATATTGAAAGCTGATTTTATTGAATTTGAAAAGAGGACAGAATACAGTTGACTCTGACTCTGACTTTGACATTGACTTTGGAATAGAACATCCTAGACTCAGACTCAGACTCGGACTTAAATCAAATCCGGACTCTTGGGTGCATGGGAGGTAGATTGGATGCTTCGGTCATCGGGCCCTGTGTAGTCCACGAGGGGCTTCGCAAGTGACAATGTTTCCAAAACGGAAGTCTTCCCGGCATCGAGGAAGCCTTGAATGAGGTGTTTCTGCTTCCAGCATTGTTATGTATCGTGTCCCCTCCCTCTGTGGAATTTGCAGTAATGCTCGGCGTTCCATGCTTTGGAACGTTTCTCCACAAATGGGTCGGGTGTTGGGCCTATAGGTAGCACTAGGCCCTTTAAGAGCATTGTTCTGTATCGTGTCCCCTCCCTCTGTGGAATTTGCAGTAATGCTCGGCGTTCCATGCTTTGGAACGTTTCTCCACAAATGGGTCGGCTGTTGGGCCTATAGGTAGCACTAGGCCCTTTGAGACTAACCTCTGGAAAGTGACGGTGTAGGACATATCCAAGTGAGCAAATGTCCTTTCCTTTGACTGGTTCTTGATTTTTGGAGAGGTGACTTGAGGGTTACCTCTCTCGGCCTTGCCATCTTGAGGGTATCGGACAGTTTCGTAAGAGTGCTCACCCTTCAAATGGCTCGATTGGGTGATTGGCTGCCTTACCCGCTCTAGTTGTGTTAGGTGGGATCGGGTTCTTACAAGATCTTCTTCGATGATGGTTACCCTAGAATTTAGGTTATCTAGGGCAGTATTGATTTTGGAAAAGATGTTGTTAATGGAGCAAGATAGCATAAGCATACTCCCCTGGATATCCCCTTTCATGACGGCGTGGGATTTGTTGTGGTTTGGTAGTGTCTCGTTCATAGGGTCCCTGATCGGAAAAAACGACAGGTGTTAGAACTCGCCTAAGCTCGGCTTTGCGCAAGAGACAGAGTCAAACTAGACATGGCCCGGGGTGACGAGTCGACAAAGACTCTCGGACCGGGATACTTGAATGTTGACCTAGACGAGGTAACGACCGTAAATTAGACTCGAACTGCAGAAGGGTGAGTTCGAAAATGGGGCGACCATGTTTGACTCGGGATAGACCCTCCTAAGACAAATGTGTAGGGTACGATTCTCGAAGTGACTGTGATTAGTCATTCCGTCGGAGAATGGCCCCCAAGTGAGACTAAGGACTCAGATGGTGTGGCATCTAAGTGACTCGAAAGTGGAGTATGTGAGACACGTGTAAGACATGACCCTTAGAGCAACCGTGATCGATCGCCCTACTAAGGGGTAGCCCGGAGTGGGATCGATAATTTTGTTAAGACTCAAGTGTCGGACGAGTGACCCTTAGACATAAGGACCGTGAACCTTTTGTTATAAGGCTATGCCTTGTAAAAGGTTGACTCGGAAAAAACACTTGCATGGGTGACTTGTGCAAGATGGGCCTTCCTTAGGATTCGGCTATGTGGGCCTAGTCCTGTCCGAAGGAAGGTTGACTCGATTGTGTAAACGGGCCTTCCTTTGTAGGAGTATGTCCTACGTAGGTGGGCCTTGCCTTAGTCTAATAAGGCGGACTGGGATAGGGAAGAAACTCGTGATGTAAGATCGACAGAGTTTCGACGCGAAAGACCTTGACAACTTAAGACTCGACCCGACACTGCTAAATACGGGAAGTCCTAGAAGTGGAAGGTTTTGAAAATTGATGATTTTTGAAAAAGGACCGAGTGGACTCGGTGAATGGCCCAAATTTCCGAAAAAAGGACGAAAAGTCATTGGGCCACGGGTTTTGAAAGTTCGAGTTTTGATTTGGGCAGCATACCGGCTAGAAAATAGGTTATTTTGAGTAAAATCATAAGTCCTAAATTCGGTATGTGTCCCGGGTTTTGAAATCGAATAGTTTGAAAAGGATGCAATTTTGAAAAATTGACGGTTTTTTGAAAACGACTCGGAAACCAAGTAGCACGTAGTCACACAAGCATTATAACGACGCCATGTATGCTCTATACTAAGTCTCGGTCGGTCTATAAGGGGTCTATACCAGTGTACATAGTCTAGACGTTGATCGGGACGGACTTCCTAAGTCGAGTTGATCTTAGAACATGCCGCGAAACCCACTCGAATCGACTATGGACACCTTTTGACATATCCGTATTGGAGTACATCAACGGTATAGTGGGACGTCGGTCGCGAGTACCGGCCCGGGAAAATATGGGTTATGCATGAACCGTAGAACTAAAACGCGTATTGCATTTGTCAAACGATTTCTATTCGAGTCTCACCCTGAGGATGCCGATGGTAAGTCACGCATCAGTTAATCCCCAGCGGAGTCGCCAAATTGTGGACATGACATAGGTCCACCCCGACGCGGCCACGCGTGGGTTTGGGTAGGCGAATGAATCTCCATATGAGAATGGATCGAATTGAATTTAGGTCTTTGTGGAGTCACCACCGAATTTTATGGTTATTCTGAACCGTTCGAGCCCACTCTATGTCGTAGTGGGCCGTATACAAAATACGGCCCATTTCCGATGTCAGAGTTTATTGGGCTCGTCCCTTTGCATTTGATACCAATACCGACGTTATCGGATATTGTGTATTGAATGACTCTCGTTCGCCAACGGTTTCGGGCATCCGGAAACCGAGGTTCTGAGTAAGGGGTGAGGGTACGTGTTGGGAAGCCCACAAAGGACACCCAACCCCGCCCGCACATTAGCGGCCTCTACTAAGAACTCGAATGACTTTCTAATACGCGTGCTAGTAAAACGGGAAAATGATATGCAAAGATTTATTTTCCCTAAACATGTGAATGAAATTGAAAAGGGTTTCTAAGTCAATTTAATGCAATTAATTCTACGTCAAAGTGGAATTTTAGCATGTGGGTTCATTTAGTACAATAAACGAACAATAATTAAATTGACAAAAGAAATAACAAACGCGTTAGTAACAATATAATAAAATAACGAATAATAACGGTTTGTGCAAAATATGAGATGAGATATGTGATGATGCATGGTTTAAAAAGATAGTATACACGTGATTGATTAAGCACATGTTGACCTAAGTCGTAAAATACTATCGAGTTTTGAAAATAGAATAATGTACGACTTGCGTTTTAGTTGTTATAGGGTCACTTGATCGAGTGGTCGATAGACTCGATCGAGTGAACCCCTAAAAGATGTTTCTGTTTTGCATTACGGACCGTACTCGGCCGAGTTATTGGCCAACTCGGTCGAGTACGTGGCCACTCGATCGAGTCACTGTGAGACTCGACCGAGTGGTGGTCGTGACATGCATTCTGACTCGATTTCAGGGGTGTCACTCGATCGAGTGACACCTGTACGAACCCGGTTTGTTTGCAAAAATCGTGTTTATGCCGAAAATCATTTTAAATTAATTATTGAGATGTGATTAAATTTTCTCCGCGTTAATAATGTCATAATTCCGAAGAATTGTTTTGACAATTATTTAGCATCAACGAAAATAGCGTTTTGAATTAATTTTATGTGATTTAGGAAATCGGTGTTTTAAATAATAATAAAACTTGATTCCCTCGGCTTTTCCGACATCGAATAAATCCCTAGGGATTGTGATGTCGGATCCGCGTCAACGGGTTTCGACCCTTAAAAAATAATTGATTAGAACAAGATGAATATGCGATATTAAAGTGCGTAAATAATAATAATAATAATAATAATAATAATAATAATAATAATAATAATAATAATAATAATAATAATAATAATAATAATAATAATAATAATAATAATAATAATAATAATAATAATAATAATAATAATAATAATAATAATAATCATAATAATCATCATAATAATAATAATAATAATAATAAACGAAAAAAGGAATAAAAAAGAGATGGACGACGAGAAGAAAAGGGAAAGGAGAACAAGGTTTGTCACCCTCAACCTACATGTTCTTGTCTCGGTGCGGACTCGTAACCGTGGCTTTAACACAATAGTCTTCGAGGTGTATGGAGGCTAAGTTATGGTGACTCGGGTTTGATTCCTAAAACTAGGTTTAGGGTTTTTGCTAGTGTAGAATTGCTAGGGTTTAGAAGTGTGTGGAGATGTGTTAGCTCGGTCGAGTGGCCCGTGAAGCCAGCCGTCGGGCTCAAAACAAGCCCACTCGATCGAGTGGGTGGGTCACTCGATCGAGTGGCCCAGTCGGGGTGCACGGGTCCTTTGTTGTATGACTTTGATTGTATGACTTTTGAATTGCTAAGGTTTAGAAGTGTGTGTAGATGTGTTAGGGTTGTCCTAGAGTGTACTAGGGTTTTTTAAGATTGCTAAAGGATGTGTAATTGTGTTGCATGGGGGTTGCTTATATAGGGAGAGCTAGGGCACCCGATTTAGGGTTACTCGACCGAGTATAGGGCTAGCTCGGTCAAGTGGCCCGTGAAGCCAGCCGTCGGGCTCAAAACAAGCCCACTCGATCGAGTGGGTGGGTCACTCGATCGAGTGGCCCAGTCGGGGAGCACGGGTCCTTTGTTTTGGACCTTGACTTTGATTGCTTGATGGGTTTTGCATTTGACTTGGACTTTTGATGGTTGTATGGGTTGTTTTGTGTGTCTCGGAAATGACTTTGACCGGGGTTGACCCAATCGTTAAAAGTCGGTTTTAATTCCGGTGTCGGTTTTGGCCCAAATTAGTCTTGTTTGACTCGGAATGATCCACTAGACCTGGATTCAAGGATGATTTTGTGAAATTTGTACTCTGTAAGTGTGTTAGCCAACGATTAATGGATTTGAGCCCGTATCCGAGCGCATAGAAACACGTTAGCGTCCGATCATCATCGGGTGTTTTTTGGAAACTGCCATAGACACCTGGCAGTCAAAATGTGGGTGTCTACAGTAAGCTAGAAAATTACTCCATCCGTCTCGTTCATTGGTTTGCTTTTTATTAAAATACTCCTCACAATGAATATAAAAAACCAACAAATTAATGGAACGAAGGGAGTACAAATTACTCGTAACAATTAAAATGACGTAAGTGAAAGAGTAAAAGATGGATCGACCTAAGTAACGCAATAGCTGAAATATGGATCAAACTCTTGAATAACACTCTCATATTTCGTCATTTGCATAAAAATCTCAAATTCAATCAACAACTAATTATTACAAGACCTAATTTTACTTAATACAGAGTATCCTGCAAAATCTCAACTACATGAACAATTCATTTAACCCAACCAAAAAAAACGCATAATCATATATAATTCATATTGGTGAACAATTCAAAAGGTCAACTAAAAAACCTAATATAATAACAATGGTGAAATGAAAAATTCAGCGCCCAAAAAAAGTTATTACCACTCATTCACAATTCACAACTAAAATAACCTAATATAATGAGAACGGAGTATATTGCACAATTTAGGAAGCTATTATAAATTAATTACCGCCGTTGTCATGGATTTGGCGAAGACGTTAATGGACAATATTATCCCGTCGTCATGCTCCTTTTAGTCCTTTCTACCCTTTTCATTGAGGATTCATGTTGCAAAAATGACCTCTCTTTTCTCAACTTTCTTTCGCCTTTCTCTGCCTTCGATAATATCGACGGTCTCTTTCTTTACACTTGCGAGTATTTTCCTGATTCACTTCAATTTACTTGCACTGTATAATTACGGTGAGTAGAGTTCTAGTTGTCACGACTAATGGTGTTTTTTTGTGATGGAGAGAGTTAATAATTGGGTTTAATAATATATATGGAGATGAAATGAAATAATCGATTTGATGGTGGAATCTACCTGCCTCATGTGCAATTCTGCTTGCACCATGTTGATAGAAAACCTAATTAAAGTTCTCGTTTGAACTACCAAAGCAAAAAAAATATCTTAAAATTGTGAAGAAAACCAATAAAATTAACTGAAAATTCTAGTTTAGAAAACATAATCATCGAAATCGTCGGCTATTAATATATAAAGCATTGTAAAACCTAGAATCAATTCACGGTGTGCGTCATTTTGGGGATATATCTGAAGTACTGCTAGCTCTTGCTCCTCTAGAAAGACTCATATACAATGATCCAAAGAATGCCCTATGACAACATACATATGGGATATGGCCATTAGTGTTATAGCTCGAAAATCGAAGTGTGTATTCTTGATAAAACACGGTACAATTGGTCAATAAGATAGAAAAGACAAATCAAAATATGGGATTGCTAGGAGATCATTTAAGCATATGATATGGCTTGATAGTGCAAATACAAAGACGCAACCATCGAAATTCTCTTACTAACTAATTTTAACATCATAGCAATGAAACTTATGAAAGAGGAAAGGGGAGAAGGAAATAAGAAGTTTTTTAAATCCAAATTACCTGAGGATAAGTTGGATATTACATGATATTGTATTATGTTTTTGGTAGTAATCAAGCAAGCATCTCTCGAAAACGATCCCACCGCATATTTCCCAAGATTATTTGCTTTGGCTTCCTATTCTGGACGATTCTTCGCGCATAACACCCTAAATTATCGATTTTCACCGAAATTAAGAACAATGTAGACATCCAAAACACATTGAATCTCCACCAAGCTTAATTCTGCCATGTTTAGTATCCTCAGAAATTCGAGCTTTTTGTGGTTTTTTTTATTGTCTAACATATGAGGACACATTTTTTTTATTCATGACATTGTCAAGTTAGGGAGAAAAGAGGAGTTGACAGGAGTGGAGAGTTAAAGATGGGAAGGTAGTTTATTTTTTTAATTTGATGTATATTGTGGTAGTGGGAGTTAAAAGTGGAAGTTAAAAATGGCAGTTATATTTTCTATTGTGTATTATGGAAGTTTTGTAGGTCGTCCACATAAGCGCCATGTAAGCGACACATCAGATCCATGTAGGATGCCTACGTGGGTGAATGTGGAAGCAAGAAAAGTTTCAGCTTTAATATATAAAAGATTAGGGTGGTGGTTGGAGGTAAGGTAGTGAAAATGATGGTTAGAGTTACGATCGACGATGATAAGTGGTTAATTGATTGAGGAAAACAGAAAAGAAGGGAAATGAGATATTGTGGTAGTGAATCAATCGAGAAAAAAAAAAAGATCGTGGTGGCGAATTGATGGAAGAAAAGAGAGAAAGAGGGAAAAGAGAAAATGGTGATGAATTGATTGAGAAAAATGAGAAGGGTAGTTTAGGAAATGTGGGTACGAAATAGTAAAAAGTTGGATATGATTTAGCATGTCTCCCTTTATAGACCATGAAAAACTATGACTGTTGGTAATATTTTTATTTATTTTTATAAAGTATTTTTTAAAATATATCTGTTGCAAAATTTCTAACAAATATAAAAACTAAGACCTATTAGAAATTGATATATGGCAAGGTGAAAGAAAATGTGACGAATTGGATCAACGGAAAAACTGAATACATAAATATCTGCATGTACCGTAACACGTACACACACCTCAGGCCTGTCAGACAAGGGGCCCATCCGGTTCTAAGAACCGGGGCCCAATAGACAAGAGGGCCTCATAATATAGAAACTTCAATGCAAGTAATTTCGGAATCTCTATATTGGTGTAGTGGTAATTGTGTTGACCCTCTGTAGGAGAGGCCCGGGTTGGACTCACCTTGGAACGCTTTTTTTTCCACATTTTTATTGGGTTGTACTCATGCAATAATAGGGTGGACCCTAGGGACCATAAATTTTGTATCTCGTTATTTCTAGTTTATGCCTTTATGGAATGAATTTTTCAAAAACAAATTACAAGCTTATTATGTAGAATGACAAAAAATAAATGCATTTGCGTTCTTCAAAAATTACATTTATTTGTTTGAATTTTTTTGGAAGTAAATTAGTGATTGTCTTTTTAAACTACCTATATTTAGAATTAATTTTTTTTGAAATCACTGTTCACTCAATATATACAAAAGTTTAAAAATTTCTTCAAATTTTGGTCCTAAAAACATATTTTGAGTAATTTTTAATTTCTAGAAGTGTGTTTTTAAAAGAGTCATTTTAAGTATGTGAGAGTACGTGGCCCCTGAATTTTTCAGGGGAATTTTTTTTACTATGAGGGACCTCATTTTGAACGTTAGAACAGGGCGACCCAAAATCATTTGATGGGCCTGACACACCTCGATTACACGGGGTTCCAAACCCCGAAAAAAATTCCACACGGGTATTGACGGATACGTACTATGTACAAATACATTCACTTGATCACGCATACAAACCCCAAACTCGATTTATTCTAATTAGACAAGCGTGCACTTGATGCGCGTCGAGATCGTCGCCTATCCAACGCGGTCAAACAATATTTAGAAACTCCAACTAACTACTACGTAGTAGCGGTAAGTCGGGGATCGATCCACAGGGACGGGCTAGGTAAAATCGGTCGAGTCAAAGTCTAAAGTGAAGAACTTGTCACTAATCCTTCATTAAACCCAACAAATCTTCAAATAAAACTTGAATAATCTTCTTACAAACTTGAGATCTAGATAATTGTTGATGAAAATTATGTAGATCTACTATTAATTACTATGTAAACTACTAGAATTTTGGAGGATTTCTACTAGAATACTACTAAACTACTACTAATGGATGGTGTAATAGGATGGTGAAAGGGTGTAATGTCTTCCCTCCTTAGCACAATGGAGAGGTAAGTTGGGCAATGAATTAGGGTAACATATATATAGTAATCTCTTAATGGGTATTTAACCTAAAGCCCATAATCTAATCCTTGTCCATTAGTGACACTTTGTCCTTTGAGATGCAACTTTGCCCAATGAGTCTTCATAGGGTGAAGTTTTGCCCCGCGGTTGACGACATTAGCACCACCGAGTGAAATTTCACCCGGTGAGATTTTCTTCTCGAATCGCCATTTTTGGCGCTTTTCTCCATCGGGCGAAACTTCACCCGGTGGGCGAAATTTCGTCCGGTCGTTTCGCCCGGTCATCTCATAGGGTGAAATTTCACCCTATGAGATTTTCGTCCAAAATGGCAATCTGGGGAGGAACACCGTCGGGCGAAATTTCGCCCGGTCAAATTCTCATCGGGTGAAATTTCGCCCTGTGACTTCATAGGGCCATAACTCTCTCTTTTGATCTCCGATTGGGGCGTGTGATATGTCGTTGGAAAGCTAATAAGATAAGCTTTCACCTCCAACTAGAATCGCTTCGATCCAAGGTCTAGAGCTCTAGATATATGCATTTGAAGTTCGACCTCTCCGGTGAAGATGCACAATGGACTATACTTTATCCTTTTCACTCAAGGTTTCACCTCTTGGGTTTGGACTTTGGATTTTAAGTTGTGTGCTTTGCTTTTCGGAGGATCTCCCTCTCTCTCATGCTCATAGGAGCTCAGACACATTTTTGGTCGAAAATTCTATCAAAATAGACAGAAAACTACCAAAAACACGTAAAATGCAAAACAGAGACGCTTATGCGAGAATTACTCAAAATACGGCGATAATCGCACTTTATTCTCGCAAAACGAAGGAAAAACGGGTCTAAATGGGAGGAAAAACGGTCCAAATTTGGCACACAACAATTCCCCCACACTAAACCGTTGCTCGTCCTCGAGCAAAGACCCAAAAAGAAATTAGCTACTACTACTACTAAGCTAGACTATGCTAAGCCGATACGAGGCAATTAACGGGCCCGCTCCGTCCCTTCAACTCACATCGGAATACCCATGAGGTAGAGTACTCCCATGCAAGGCAAGTTGGGTCTTGCTCAAAATGGTGGATGCGACTAAACACACAAAAACACATAACACGAAAGAATAGACGCATCCAAAGCAAAAATAAAACACCGAATCCCTCATCGAGACGGCGGGGAAAGACACCGATTACTTACCTAAAACAACAATAGACTTCCAAGATAAATCACCCACGTAAACAAGGACCAAAGCCTAATACTATGACAATTAAGCAATATAGATGTTGATAATTTAGCCTAGGTCCGCCTAATCTTCTAAAGGGGTACTACGGGGCGTATAATGGAGTGGAAAAAGTGAACCATGGATTCGTTCGACACTGTAGGTAGGTGCAGTCCCGCTCTCTTTGGCTAAGCCAAGAGGGTCGTTCCAAAACTCGAATTTTCTAAATTAGCCCAAATAAAAAGGTGGAGTGTTTACAATTATTGGGATGGATCGACTCATCACCGCTATCTTCCGACCTCGGGACTCGGTCCTCTAGTTGGCACTTCACGGCCATGAATCAATCAAAGGGCTTTTTTTTTTTCAAGGAGACGTTTTTGACGATACGATTTTTTTTTTCATTTGAAGCTCCTTTTCTTTCTCCTTTGTTTTTCTTTTTCATGTTTTTGTCATGTTTTTGTGCCCTTTTTTTCTTTTGGTTTGGTTTGCCCATTTTGGCTTTTTGATGTGGTTCGAAACCAAGTTTTGAGGTTATTTTTGTGTAAACTTATTGTGGTGATGTATGGGTGAAAGGATAAATAGGTACCCGAGAACGGCGCCTTCCCCGGATAACCCACAAAAAGGCGAATAGAATTTGGACTAAAGGTGCAATGGTCATTCAAGCAAGGTCAGCTAGAAAACGGGATGCGGGAACCAAGGCCTAACTCCTCCATGGGTGGTCAAGGTGGTCAAATGCAAACCCCGAAGTAAACCTCTAGTAGAAAAGGTGGACTCAAAGCTGAAGGATCAACAAATTCATTGCCTAAGAGTCATTCTACTAGACTAAGGTCCAAAATCTACAATGGGTTATCCATAATGGAATGTAAACTCTTGTTATAAGTTTGTAATCGGGTTTTCGAAAAATTTTAATCCTAGACACACTATACAAAAACAAAAGGGATACACGAAAAAGAAAAGACAAATAAAAGAAAACATGAGTAAAGTCATGCACTTCGTACTCCATCGACATTCAAGCACAAAAATCAACCACAACACCCAAAATGCTCATCTCTTCGAGAGCCTCCCAATAGCAACAACCTAACTCCTCTACGAAAGTAAAGAAGAAAGAAGAAAGGAAGTTACCTAGCGGGTTGCTTCCATAACTCTTCAAATTGTGCTATCAAGGTGGTGGTTACCTGTAAGAGTAGAGAATAGAACTATACAAGGGACACGAAAACATAACGAAAACGAGAAAAGAAAAAGGGAAAAAGAAAAGAAATATAAAAAGAAAATGTTTTTGGTTTTTCGAAATTTTTCAATTTTTATGGTTTTTTGACAGATTTTTGAAAAACAAAAGGATAGTAGATCTCTCCCCCACACTAAAACTGTGCATTGTCATCAATGCACAAGTAGGGGAAAAGATCGAGAAAGACGGAAAAAGAAAGATAAGAAAAATCTTTTTGGATTTTTATAATTTTTCAAATGTTTTTGTATTTTTGTAATTTTTTGAATGTTTTTGGGTTTTTTTTTTAAGTTTTTGAAGAAAGAAGACAAACGAAAAGAAAATGATAAAAGGGTGGCGGGCCTAGGTGCAGTCACATCACCTAGACCCTAGCCAAGTGACTAAGAAAATGAAAATAAAAGAAAAGAAAAGAAATTAAAAGAAAGGATGGAAAATGGGCGTAGGTGTAGTCACATCACCTAGCCCGGATTAAGAAAAATTTGAGAAAATGAGAAGAATTTGGATTTTCAAAAGGTCAATGACGTAATCACATCGCCTAATGACCGGGAGCAATACCAAGGCCGCTTTGGCCGTAACAATCGAACAATGGGACAGCTTGCAAAGTTATGTTAGAGGTAAAACAATCACAATGATCAAGGAATAAGAGGAATAAGAAAGGAATCAACCAAAGGACATGCAATTATAGATTATTAAAGACTCACCGACCCAACCCACACACAAATACACAACACACACACACACACCGATTCCGGGAGAGGGTCTAATCTGAGCGATCGACCGATGCAAATGAAGCGCTAGGAGACCCATAGAAAAAGGGTATACCCTCGGAGGATGGCTCGGAAGAAAACTCCTCCGGACCGTCGCTAAGCGAGAGGGCAAAGTCGGATTCAATCTCACAAAGGTCGTAGATCGTACGACCTTTGGGCAACTTATAGTGTGCATACTTCCAAACTCCCCTTCCTCCCGACTCAGTCTTGGTCAGTCGGAATTCACCAGGACTCAAGGGTAGGTCCCAATTTTTGTGAACATGGTAGTGGTTCGGTGTGTGTTCGGAACTATTAAAGCTCTTCCATGGCTAATGTAGACGAGGCGCTGATGGGGTACATGAAAAATCCAAGTCGGAAAATAGGCCTCGTCAAGCCATATGGAATCGTCTAGTGGGGTGAGGTGATCGGTCGAATAACCCAATTTGTTTGCAATTATGGTCACGAGACCTCCACAATCTAAGGAGGGGCGTTGGGTTACAATGATACGGTGGAAATACAACGCCACGACAAGTGGTAGGTCTAAGGGGTTAGGGTTACCGAACAAAGAGTCACAGATCAATTGCAGGACACACACATTAAGAGTATAAATATTATCGGCCGAGGGTAGCAAGCAGTGGGAGAGCATCTCGCAAAAATAGCGAATTGCAGGGTTACGGATTTCGGAGGCAAAGGATAAATTAGCCTCGTAACCCCCTTTACAGCGTGATATGCGCTTCCAAAGATCTCTCCTAGATACACAGGCTTGTACGTTGCTCGAGGGTGCACTAAGTCCGGTACCCGATGAGGGTAGGCCTAACACTAGGCCGAACTCGGAAATAGTTAAACGATGGGGTTTGCCGAATAGTCTAAATTTAATCGCTCTAGGTGTGGTCAGATTGTCGATGGCGAAAGTTCCTAGGAACTCGCAAGTAAGGTCCTTATAGGTGAAGGCTGCGAGGCTAAGGAGCTCGCTAGTTCCGGTTCTCGACGATAACTCTTTAATATCGTCTACTATTCCTAGATTGGTCATTGTGTGGGGACAAGGCCACCTAGTGCTCTGAAAGATCTTTTCAGAGAAGGTCCGAGATAGAGAAGTATTTAGACAAGGTAAATTCATAGGCTTGGAAGACTTACTAGAAGATGAACGTTTAGAAGGATTAGAAGTCGATGCCATACCTTGTTTACGCGCGGCTCGTTGAGCTCTTGTCTCCATGATAATGTGCTTGCAAGAATATCCCCAAAAAACTTGAGCTTCACCTCTTCAAAGAACCCAAATATAAACACCTAAGATGTGGATGGAACTATGAATGGAGGCTTAAATGTGGTTGGGGTGTATGGAAGGTGGTTTGATGTGTTTATGATGGGTGAAAATGTGGAGTGAATTGGGGGATAAAAAGGGTGATATAAATAAGGGTGGTTGAGGAGGGAAAGTGAAAGATTTAAAGTGGGTGGTAAAATTTGGTGTAAAAAAATTTTTGGAGGGAAAGTTATGTGGGATATTTGGGAAGTAGGGAATTGATTTTGTAGTGAGAAAATATGTTATAGGTGATTGACGTTCAAGCTCATGCCGCCGGGTGAAATTTCACCCGGTCAAGCACCACCGGGTGAAATTTCACCCGGCGTTAATCCGTCATGAAAATCGATTTTGCCAACTTTTTTCCACCGGGTGAAATTTCACCCGGTGAAAATCTCACTGGGCGAAATTTCGCTCGGTGGTATCTTCACCAATTTCGGCAATTCTGGCAACTTTTCCGTAGGGCGAAGTTTTGCCTGGTCGAGTCTCACCGGGCGAAGTTTCGCCCGGCGGTCTTCTTTGCTGCGTTTTTCCGCCTTGCCATTGCATGACTCTTCAATAATCACCTAGAGATTCAAATATTGACTCGACTCACATTACATAATCAATATCTCCCACAAACATGCTTGTGGTCTTCAAATTACGCTCCATAACTTCTCCAAAAGCTTGATCTTCATCCAAATAATTGCTCCATGACGAAATCCAAGTTCATCCATTGTTCTGAAGATAACAAAGCTAACAAACACAAAGAAATATAATACGTATATACAAGAGAGGGCCCAATCCATGGCTTCTAAATCTTAAAAAACAAAATGACACAATTACATCACAAATACGAATACACCACCAATCCTCCAACAAGATACAAGCAAGCATCATAATCCACAATCCCAAATGGAACAATCAAATAGAATCTCTTCCATACTTTGATCGCTTCCAAATTCTTCATCATCTATCCATGTTGGCTTCTTGTTGAAGATTCCTACATAAAAAATCAAAACACACACAAAAAAAACGTAAACATGCACTAAAAGGCTTGGGTTGCCTCCCAAGAAGCGCGGTTTTGGCTAGGACCGCCAAACCTTAAAGTTAATTTGTCTTCAGAGTGTAATCTCCACCATACCCATCAAGGGCTCGGAGGAGTAAGTCAAAGGCTCTAGAAGAGTCTTCAGAAAGGCTCATGTAGCCGAGCCAAGCTATCATGAGAAGCTTCCAAGTCGGAAGCGAGAAACGATTATCAAAAGACCAATCATCATATTTCTTGTGGTCTCCCGGGTCTTTCCATCTTACAAGTCCAAGTGACCATTTCTTCCCAAAATACCTTCTAGCTTTCCCAAGCTTCATAATCACACTACTCAACATGAAAGGCGGTCTAGGATTTAATTCCTCATTGTACATCCCCATTTCTTCTTCAAGTTGCGGGCCCATATCCCTAAATCTCAAGACATCACTTGTCCTCATAACATCGTGAAGGAGAGATTCAGAACTTTTACCGAAGGTTTCAATTTCTCCTAAACCAAAGTTTGGCTTACTAGCAAAGGACTCGTGATGTTCTTCGGCATTCTCGCACAAGGGAAACTTGATTTCATCATCATTCCAAGACTTAAAATCATCTATTACCTTATTCGACTCGTCCAAAAGACTCCTATCCTCGACATTCTTGATTGCATTTACCATGTGGTAGTTTTGGGTTTTGAATTCCTTGTTGGGAGTAAAAGTGGTGATCTCTATCCTTGATGACAAAATGTTGCCATTCTCATCGATATCATCAATGATTACTACTTCGCCTTGAGTTGCTTTCTTGGATTGCATCGTGGGGTAAGGAAACTTGGTGTCCATAAGCTTTCCACCATTTTTCATTCCATCAATGATGGTTGATTTTTCTTGAATGGCCTTGGTGGAGGGCAAGGAGTCTTCTACCTTCTCGATCATGTCCACAAATCGGCTACACTTGATATTACCTTTTTGAACTTTAGCTTGTTGCGGAAATGGTAAAGTTGGTGCATAGATCGATGGAGGTAGAACATCGGATTCCTTCTCCTCAAGTGTCTTCTGAGGCTCTTGCCTTCTCGCTTCCCTTGAATTTGTTTGTTTGTCCTCGGCCCTTGCAACTAACTCAAATTCTTCTCGAATTCCCCGGTTTTGTTTGGGAGAATCGAGGGTGGTTGCATGTGGTACTTCTTGTTGTTGCAAATTTGATGTTGTCTTGGTACTCAAGTGATTATGAGGGTTTTCAAGCTCTTTTCCTTCTCTTTGGATAACAACATGGGTTTGGCATGGTGGATCTTTTGGGTATTGAGGTTGAACGGGAAAGTCATGGGGTAGGTGCATGGGAGCGACTAAGGTTTTAGATGCTCGTTGAGATTTCAAGAGTTCGAGCCTTGCCTTGTCTTTCGCATTTTCATTCGTCAAATACTCTACTGTTCTTCGCAATTCATTTAATGAATTGTCCCATTGACCGTTTCCTTGACTTTGTTGAAAATAACCTTGGTTGCCAAAGAATTGAGAGGGTTTATTGTAGCTTTGAGAGTGCAATCCTTTATAACCTTTACTACCTTGGTAATTCGGGTTTCCTTGATACACTTCATTGACCAAAGTCTTCCTCATATCAATGGTCGAGCCATACCCTTGACCACTACCTTGACCATGTTGATAATTACCTTGATTTCCATAAAAAGGAGAGGGTTGGTTATGTCTTTGAAAATCGAACCCTTGATACCCTTGATTTGACCCTTGGTTACCTTGATAGTTACATTGGTGCCTTTGATTGAACCCTTGATTGTAATAATTACTTCCTTGATCATGGTAATCGTTTCCTGGATTTGCACTCTGATTATGGAAATTTCTTTGAACATGATAGTTTCTACCTTGGTGCTTGAAGTTTCCCTTTTGACAAGGAGGCATAAGTGGAGGCACTTTGACAGACCCTTGGTTGAAAGATATTTGTTGATTGGAATTTAAGGGTCTTTGCTGTTGACTCGATTGATACATATCTCTTGATTGGATCCGATACATACCTTTTGGTGTACACTTTGCATTCATAGCCTCAAGTTTTTTGGTTAGCTCTTCCTTTTTCAATTGGGGTTTCAATTCATTATTCATAGGAGAATTTGCATCTCCCATCTTCTTAGTATCTCGAGGTTGGCCCCAAAGAGAATCGCATTTTGCCATTTTTTCCAAAAGTGCTCTAGATGCATCGTCCCCAAGAGTGTAGAAATCTCCTCCGGCCGCCGAATTTATATTTTCTTTCCATCTTAAGGATAGGGCTTCGAAAAAAGTTAGAGTTGTTAACCACTCAGGAATGCCATGATGAGGGCACTTCCTAAGTAGATCGCGAAACCTATCCCACGCTTCACTCAAACTTTCATGTTCTTCTTGACGGAAGGTTTGAATTTCAATTCGGTATTGATTGGTTTTTGATGGAGGGAAGTACTTCTCTAAGAAAGCATTTGCAAGGTCGGACCATGTTTGGAAGGTGTTGTTCGGATGCCTTTGTAACCATCTCTTAGCATCGTCCCTCAAAGTCTTAGGAAAGAGGATGCGATGTAGTTGACATGAACTAAGACCGTTAAGCTTGGCTCCAACTAGCTTTTCTTTTAAAGAGCATACATGTTCTAAAGCATCTTCTTGATAGAATCCATGGAAGGTATCTAATTGCACTTCATTGATCAAGGAATATTTAAGCTCAAAATTTTCGGGGATAATTCCGTAGAAAACGGGGGAAGAAAAATTCTCGTGAGTGAGTTGTGAATGTGAACCGAGAGTTGTCATGTTCACTTTTTGAAGGTTGTTTGGTGATGGAGGTGATTTGGGAGGTGAAAGGGTTAGAGAATTTGCTTGTGGAGATGGTGTTTCATGTAGATTGAAGGGTGATTCTATGTTTGGAGTGATGAGAGGAGTTGTGGAGGGTAGATTTCGTGGAGTGAAAAGTGCAAATAATATGGATGTTGGTGATATGGATGGATTTGGAGGGGATGGAAGGATAGTATGTATGGTTGGTGGTGTGAGGTACGGATGTGGAATCACTCTAGTTGAGATATTTACCATGAATCTCAAGGCTTGAACTGCCATCTTTGGCACGGAATCGAACCAAAAAGTTGATAACCTGTTCCTGGCAAACACACTCAAATAGGAAGTGAGTCTCCTAGCACCAAGTGGCACTAGGGTAGAGAGGAAACAATAACCAAACACAAATAGACTAAAAGTCAACCAATCAATCGTCGTCCCCGGCAACGGCGCCATTTTGATGCGCGTCGAGATCGTCGCCTATCCAACGCGGTCAAACAATATTTATAAACTCCAACTAACTACTACGTAGTAGCGGTAAGTCGGGGATCCATCCACAGGGACGGGCTAGGTAAAATCGGTCGAGTCAAAGTCTAAGCGTGATTGGGTCGAGAAAGGGGGGTTTTGGGTCGAGAGGTCAAGAGAGGTCGAGAGATCGTAGGCTAGGGTCAATAAGTAGGAAAGGTGTTGGGGAGAGTCGGGATTCGGAAATGGGGTCTAATAGTCTCGGGATCGAGTTTTTGTTACAACGTTAAAAAGGAGAGTGCCACCTTTCGGTTTCCTCACCCAACCTACCTAAACCCGCTTTCGCGATGAAAGGGTAAGTCTCAATCTAAGGTAATTTCTACCCCGAGTTTCCCCATATTGGTAGAAATGAGTCAAGGTCGGCCTAGTCGCGATTCTAAGTCAACAAAGACACAAAAACCTTAACATCGATAATTAACAAGTAAACCACCCACCAACATCCCTTGAATAAAATAATCCAAATCCTCCTCCTTAATTCCCCAACAAAGAAATCTACTCACAATTCATCATGGAAATCATTTCAACATGCATATTAATTAGATCTAAACAAGATAATGATGAGAAATCAACATAAAAACTAAATTAGAGATTAGGGAGTGGAAGAGAATTATACCAACTATGTAGATCTATGAGAAATAAGAGGATTGCATAAGTAAAGATTGAATCTTTGATGAATAAAGTGAAGAACTTGTCACTAATCCTTCATTAAACCCAACAAATCTTCAAATAAAACTTGAATAATCTTCTTACAAACTTGAGATCTAGATAATTGTTGATGAAAATTATGTAGATCTACTATTAATTACTATGTAAACTACTAGAATTTTGGAGGATTTCTACTAGAATACTACTAAACTACTACTAATGGATGGTGTAATAGGATGGTGAAAGGGTGTAATGTCTTCCCTCCTTAGCACAATGGAGAGGTAAGTTGGGCAATGAATTAGGGTAACATATATATAGTAATCTCTTAATGGGTATTTAACCTAAAGCCCATAATCTAATCCTTGTCCATTAGTGACACTTTGTCCTTTGAGATGCAACTTTGCCCAATGAGTCTTCATAGGGTGAAGTTTTGCCCCGCGGTTGACGACATTAGCACCACCGGGTGAAATTTCACCCGGTGAGATTTTCTTCTCGAATCGCCATTTTTGGCGCTTTCACCATCGGGCGAAATTTCACCCGGTGGGCGAAATTTCGCCCGGTCGTTTCGCCCGGTCATCTCATAGGGTGAAATTTCACCCTATGAGATTTTCGTCCAAAATGGCAATCTGGGGAGGAACACCGTCGGGCGAAATTTCGCCCGGTCAAATTCTCATCGGGTGAAATTTCACCCAGTGACTTCAGAGGGCCATAACTCTCTCGTTTGATCTCCGATTGGGGCGTGTGATATGTCGTTGGAAAGCTAAGAAGATAAGCTTTCCCCTCTAACTGGAATCGATTCGATCCGAGGTTTAGAACTCTAGATATATGCATTTGAAGTTCGACCTCTCCGGTGAAGATGCACAATGGACTATACTTTTTCCTTTTCACTCAAGGTTTCACCTCTTGGGTTTGGACTTTGGATTTTAAGTTGTGTGCTTTTCTTTTCAGACGATCTCCCTCTCTCTCATGCTCATAGGAGCTCAGACACATTTTTGGTCGAAAATCCTATCAAAATAGACAGAAAACTACCAAAAACACGTAAAATGCAAAACAGAGACGCTTATGCGAGAATTACTCAAAATACGGCGATAATCGCACTTTATTCTCGCAAAACGAAGGAAAAATGGGTCTAAATGGGAGGAAAAACAGCCCAAATTTGGCACACAACAGCACTCCGCACTCGCGACTCGTCATATAGCTAAATGAAGTTCACTCTTCTTTGTAACTAGGTCCCGACTACAGCAAATGAAACGTGATCAACTCAACTCACCAACACGAATTAAGGAACTTTGGCCAAACAAGCTCATTATACATGTGAACAATCAACCCTAGCTGTATTCGTCTAGTTAAGGGGGTCAGTTCGTATGTAACAGCCTGAAGTTGCAAAGAATTGATAAAGGGTGAATCTTGGTATGCTGACGCATTCCTATCGAGAAGCTAATAAAGCAAACGATTGGCTAGTTAATCAAGGAGTCTACTGAAGTACGGTTCCTACTCTTCCGGACTATCCGCCTCATGTTAAGGATAAAGATACAGGATAACTTCACTGTATATTCTCAATAGTATATTTTTATATTCTTAGGATATTCTCCTTAATTGTAGATATGATATCTCTAGTATTTAGGTAACTTTATAATCCTTTAGATACTAGGTTACGACTTATGTATGTTAGCCTCATGTTCATTACTTGTATTTAAACTTGATTCTTCATTAATAATATTCACTCATTCAAGCATACTTGTCTAATATGGTATCAGAGCTATAATCGCTCCACCCAAAAAAAAAAACCTAGCTACAAAACACGTCCCTTTTGGGCAAATCTCGCCACCCTAGGCCACCATGACCGGCTCGGCTACAATATTCACAAATCCACGCGATGCTACGACACCATTCATTGTTGTCGAACTTGCTGACATTGAAAAATTAACCCCTCTTACCTATCGAAGTTGGTCCAACACCCTTTTCGATCTCTTTTATGGGTTCGATCTCATCAAATATGTTGATGGAACTTTCCCCTGTTCATCGGCCACTGTAACCTCCAATGATGACAAACCGGTCACCAAGCCAAATCCTGCCTACGAGTCTTGGATGAGCCAAGACTCTCTGCTCAAGGCAACTCTTCGTGGCACTGTGTGTGCGGCTATTGCTCCCCTCCTTAATCCTTGCACTACCTCGGCCGAGATGTGGAACTATCTCCGCACTACCTACGCGAATCCCTCTCGTGGGCATATCATGCAACTCAAAGATCGTCTCAAATCCATTGTCAAGAACGATCTTTCTGCAACTGAATATATGCAGACCATTGGGGCCTCCGTAGACGAATTGGCTCAACTTGGGAAGCCTTTGGATGCTGAAGATGTCGTTGCCACCGTTCTCCAAGGGCTCGATCCTGCTAAGTATAGGTCTCTAATTGACGCTGTAAAGCATCGGGACACAACTATCTCCTTTGAGGCGCTTCGCGAGCGTCTCATACAATATGATCTTTCTCTAAATCACTCACCCATGGAAAACATTCACACCCCCGCGTCAGCCCATGCCGTGTACCATCAGAAACCACGCAACCCACCTCGACCCTCCACCGAACCCGCCCTCCTACCCAATCCCTCTGACCAAAACCTTCCCCCGTTTAAAGGTAAATGTCAATGGTGTCACACCCAAGGTCACTACCTCAAAAACTGTGCTACCTTTAGGTTTCTTCACCCGCATATTGTAGTACCCTCCCGACCATCCCCCTCGCGAAATAACCCTCCTCGGGCTAATATGGTCTCGGCCACCCCACCCGCACCTTTGATTATAGATAGTGGTGCAACTCACCACATCACCCATGACCTCAACAATCTTGCTCTCCACGCACCCTATGATGGGACCGATGATCTTTTGATTGGAAACGGCTCTCCCCTTCACATCGCCAATATTGGTTCATTTTCTCTTAATCTCCCTCACACTTCTCTCAAATTTAATAAAGTTCTTCATGCACCTTTTATCTCCAAAAATATTATTTCCGTTTCTCAGTTTTTCCCATGATTCTTGTGTCTTACAGGACCGATTGACGGGACAGGAGCTTTTGCGAGGTCGACTTAATGCGGGCTTGTACGAGTGGTGTTACCCGAGTCTCCCTCCCACAGTTCTTCTCGCCTCCACGGATCCTACCCACCTTTGGCATCATAGGCTCGGTCATCCTTCGTCCCCTATTATTAGTAATATCTTTAAATTAGCTAATTTAAAATTCTCGAGTAAATACTCGCAGTATAATGCTTGTTTGACTCACAAAAGTCATAAATTACCGTTTGCTACTAATTCTTTAAAAACTACTAAACCTCTTGAATTGCTTTTTTCCGATGTTTGGACCTCTCCTATTCACTCCGTTGATGGATTTAAATATTTTTTTTGTTTTTGTTGACCACTTTACATGCTACACTTGGATTTACCCTTTAAAAAATAAATCTGACACCTTTGATATTTTCAATCAATTTCGAGCACTTGTTGAAAAAAATTTTAACCTTGAAATTATTCAAAAATTTTCTGACAATGGAGGTGAATATCTTAAACTCACCCCATCTATAACTAATAATGGTATTACTCATCTCACTTCCCCCTCCCCACACACCTGAACACAACGGTCTCGCTAAACGACATCACCGTCACAGTCGAGACCGGCCTTGCACTTCTCACACATGCCAATATGCCTACCACCTATTGGTCTTATGCCTTCACTACTGCGGTTTATCTCATCAACCGCATGCCCACTCGTAATCTTAACAACTCGTCACCCTTTCTCAAACTCTTTGGACATTGTCCAAATTACACTAAGCTACGTAGCTTTGGGTGCTTATGCTACCCATGGCTTCGACCCTACACTAAGCACAAACTTGACCCTAAGTCTAAGCCATGTATTTTCATAGGCTACTCCTCCACCCAAAGTGCGTATCATTGTCTTGACCTCACTACCAAACGTATATACACATCGCCTCACGTTCAATTTGTTGAGGATCACTTTCCGTTCCCCTCTCCCTCCACCACCGAGCCCTCGCCACCTGCACTCTCCGAGTGGTGCACGGGCTCCCTCACTATTCTCACACCCACGAAACCACACCATCCCCGTCGGCAACTGTTCCCGTCGACACCCCCTCCCCGTCACCTGCTGTTCCCACGACACCACTTCGTGTCTATACACGAAGGGCTCGCGAGCCCCTCCCACCTCCTCCCAACCCGGACCCCCTGCCCTCTCCCGCTGAACCGGCTGTCCCAACAGCTGCCTCTCAGCCCGAGCCCACTAGGCCCACGACACGCCTCATGAATAAAATCTGTGTCCCCAATCCTAAGTATGCTGCCTTAGCCCACGTTTCCACCGCTACTTCCACACCTATCACCCTAAAAGCTGCCTTAGGTGATCCGCAATGGCTATCGGCCATGAATGCGGAATATTCGGCACTTCTAGCCAATAATACTTAGTCTCTCGTCCCTTTAGCCCAGTTGTCAAGCCCGTTACAGTTCGTCTGATCCTCGCTCTTGCTCTTGCTCTTGCTCGTGGTTGGTCCCTTCGACAACTTGACATCAACAATGCGTTTCTTTAAGGTACGCTCACTGAAACTGTCTATATGACGCAACCCCCCGGTTTCGTTAACACTGACTCCCCAAATCATGTGTGTCGACTAACCCGTGCTATTTACGGTCTCAAACAGGCTCCACGGGCTTGGTATACCGAACTACATAATTATCTTGTGTCTTATGGTTTCTCTCAGTCTTAGTCCGACCCATCTCTTTTTTTACTTCACAATAAATCAACAACTATTTACCTTCTAGTTTACGTTGATGATATCATATATAGTTACTGGCCCTCCATCCTCGGCCATCTCCACCTTTCTTACCGCTTTTGCAGGTCGTTAGTCACTAAAGGATCTCGGTTTCCCATCATATTTCCTAGGTGTTGAGGTCACTCCTACATCCATTGGTCTCAAACTCACCCAAACCAAATACATACCTGACATTCTCAAACGCTCTGCCATGCTTGATTGTAAGCCCGCCACTACTCCTATGGCTCCCTATCCCCCTCTTCTTCACTCCACTGGCTCGCCTATCTCCGAGCCCACCACCTATCGTGCCTTAATTGGCAGCCTTCAATACTTATCTCTTATCCGTCCCGATATTGCCTTTAGTGTCAATAGACTGGCTCAATTTATGCAAGATCCCCAGGAGTCTCATTGGTTGGCCCTCAAACGACTACTTCGGTATCTTAAAGGCACTCTCCAGGTTGGTATCAATTTATTTCGCAGTTCTCCATTATTGCTTCATGCCTTTTGTGACTCTGATTGGGCAGGTGACAGACAATCCTATGTGTCTACAACTGGTTTTATTATTTACTTATGTCGGAATCCAATTTCTTGGTCCTCCCGTAAGCAACAAGCAGTTGCTCTCTCCACCACTGAAACCGAGTTTCGGGCAGTTGCTACTGCTACGATGGAACTAATGTGGCTCCAGTCACTTTTGTCCGATCTTCGGTTCGCCGTTACCTCTCCTCCTGTTATTTTTAGCGACAATCTTGGTGCTACAGCATATGCCGCAAATCCAGTCTTCCACTCAAAAATGAAGCACGTTGCGCTTGCTTTCTAATTTGTTCGTGATCATGTTAACCATAATCGTCTCCGCGTTCAGCACATTTCCTCGTCTTACCAGCTCGCAGATCCTCTTACAAAGCCCCTTCCACGGCCGGCCTTCGAGCCTCTCATACGCAAGATCAGACTTTCCCTTGGAACGTCCTCCTTGAGGGAGCGTGTTAAGGATAAAGATACAGGATAACTTCACTGTATATTCTCAATAGTATATTCTTATATTCTTAGGATATTCTCCTTAATTGTAGATATGATATCTCTAGTATTTAGGTAACTGTATAATCCTTTAGATACTAGGTTAGGACTTATGTATGTTAGCCTCATGTTCGTTACTTGTATTTAAACTTGATTCTTCATTAATAATCTTTATTATATAAAAGATGAAACCAACGCAGCCTACGTGGCGCAGTCTCATCTTTCTATTTACTCTTCCAAGCTTTCTCAGAGTTTCAACTAATTACAACCTAAATTATACTACAACTGCAGATTTAGTCCAAAAACTTTTCAATTAATTTCTTATTAATCCCTAAGTTTTTACTTTTCATATAACACACAAAAAAATGAATCTTAACTTAATCACGAGAAATTTTATTTATTTTTATTAGTTTAAGTTAAAATAAAAAATGTTTCTTTCCAATCCATTAAAAAAATAAATATAAATATCAAAATTTTAAAATGTTAATGATGTTAAAATTAAGTCTTCAAATTTACGTAATAATTTTTTTATTATTAATATCATCATTATGGATTTAAATTACATATTATCACCATTAAAAACTTAATGATGTCAAAGTAATAAATATTTTAACTAATAAAATTTTAAAATCCCGTAATTTTACAAAATTATAAATTATGTTAACTAATACTCCGTAAGTGATAAAATTATAAATCTTCGTAATGATGCCCTACCATAAATTATAAAAATTTGATCGTAATTTGCCAAAATTACGTTGATCAATCATATTAAAATCCAGTAATTAGGGCAAGTATTACCATAAAATCAAATTTTTCTTTAATCCTTTTCAAGTGAACTTTTCCAAACTTACGCAATCTTTAAAACTTTCCTAAAGTTAGGTAATAACAAAGTTCCGTAATCAAACATTAAAGACTTTTTTTAATCATAATCAGTCGTATCTTTTCAATTTAGGATATGTTTTTAAATTGATGCATAACTGAACGACAATTACGTTTGAATTGATTCTGAATATTTTAAATTGATACAAATTATTATGAGAATCTCGGGTGTAACACATATATCTAAAAAAAACTATACGATATTTGGAGATTAGATGATTGCAAGTAGATTTTAGTAAATTATTTGTGTAATTACACCCAAATTTTAAAATTTTAAAACTTTCAAATGTAATCACAAAATACTTCGAAAGCAGCAATATAATTTCCAAATTGGAATCGTAATATCTTTCAAATTTCGAAATCAGCCATATATTATGGTTTTTTTGTTTATAAGTTTCCCTATTCTCAGCAATAGATCAATAGTACATTCAGAAGTTTTCAATAGCACATCTTGAAATCTGACTTTATTCCCATTTTCAATTGCATATTTAGATATATGAGTTTAGTTTTTATGAATTTATTGATATGACGTCAATTGAATGTTTAAAAATCTGACATTTTTTTCAGCTAGAAGAAATAAGAGAGAAGTGGGCAGCGAAAATACGAAGCATCATCACCTCGGTCTGATCTTACACTTCATCTAATTGGTAATTTTTTGATTATGTGTGTGATTGTGATTTTATTTGGTTTTGGTTTCAGATAATTGTGAGATTAAATATTTGAGACGGTTTCCAAGTTTTTCTGAGATAATTTGTATATTAATGGATTCTTTAATTTTAATGTGATTATTTGGGCTAATTTGAAGTAGGTATGAGAATTAAGAGAGGAAGGGATACCGACAGCGAACCAGTGGTCGAAATAGTGGTGGATCCAACGAAGATGAAGATGGTGAGGATGGAGAATTGAAGAAGAAAAATAGAAGGCATGGGTTATCGGAACATTCTTAGTATTTCTTAAATCTCATGGGTACTATTTTAAGTCAAATCTTTTCGAGCTTTACAATTTTAAAGTCTATGATAGATTCGAGCTCAACTCAAGCCCGGTAAAATTATTCATTTTATTTTATTTTCACTTAATAATATGAGTAGTAGTTAAAATAAATTTGTGTAAAATTGTCGCAATGTAATATTTTTATTTAATTAGTACGAGTAGTTGCTAATTTGTAATCTTAATTAGTAATTTTTGCCGACTTTATATAGTATTTGATCATACAACCCCGTGATTTTATCACGGGTGTTATACTAGTATTCACTCATTCAAGCATAATTGTCTAATACCTCATGGTCTCCATCCTATATTCCTATATACTCTCTCCCTTCCAACGAATTTCATACGTTTGCTTTATGCACATACGTCGATGATAGTGTTCTTTTGTCTATATCTTTAATTACGTATTACCAAAAATTATAAAAATTTGATATTTATAATGTATTTGACTAGACAATTTAAACAAGATCCCTCGTGACTATCTTTTATCTTATATATTAAAAGTTATATTGAAGATTCTTCTCACTCATGAATAGTGTCAAAAAACCAAACGTATACAATTCGTTGGAATGGAGGGAGTATATATATATATTCTCCAAGATGGTATTTTCGGGGTAGCCATCCGTCGTATTATAGATAGTTAGTTTTTGGAGCTTACCCATTTCTTGTACCAAAATATATTTTATACCAAAATATATTTTATTTTCTTTCTCTTTATCATAGAAAATGAAGTTGTTTTTATTCTCATGATAGAAAGATTTGTATTTCAAATACTCACGTTCCAAAGATTTATGAAGTACGGAGTACATCAGTACATGAGTACAAAGACATTGAATTAGAGCTAGATAGTCTAACCCGATCCCTCATTAGAGCTATGCCTAGACTCATAACCACAAGCCCGACACGACTCAATAACCATTTCTACATTGAATATATATATAACTAGATGGAAAGCTCGTGCGATGCACGGGCCGCTTTTTAGTGACGTTGATAAGGACACCAAGTTGGATGATTGCATAATTTGTGAAACTGTACAACAGTAGAGAATCAGTCGAGGTTAAAAGTATGTCTAATAGTAAAAGAATATTATCCATATACGGAAATGCATTTCAAGGAATCAGAGATAATATATACGGTAAAGATCAAATTAAATCATAGACATTATATACGGTGCGTTGTAGTTAAAATAAAAGACTAATTAAAGTACCTCGCACATAAATATACGTAGATATAAATATTCACTGGGTAAAATGGGAACATACATATTACAGTCAACAACGATGAAACATGTGACAAAAAACAAATTTATCATCATCAACGCACAAATTATTATAATGAATGTTGAGCTTAAAGTAACGATGCACATATTTGCTTATTTATAATAGTACAATTATAAATGCATTTGAAATGATAGTAAAGTTCAAAATTACGACTTCATATTTATAATTGTAGTCTTGTAGATACTCTGTTCACCGCGTTAGACCATGCGATGTGGTTGATAATCTTACTTTCTTAAATTTTTTGTTGATATCTATGGACGAACAATTACTCTTATTTATAATATAGTATTTCATCACCTTCTTATAATTTTCTTATTTATAATATAGTATTTCATCACCTTCTTATAATTTTCTTATTTATAATATAGTATTTCATCACCTTCTTATAATTTTCTTTTTATAATTTTTCGATGTGGGTTAATGTTTCGGTTGATATCTAAGGACGAACGATTACTCTTATTTATCATAATAAAATAAAGGAAAAAATATATATCTACCTGTATTAGGATAATAATAATAATAATAATAATAATAATAATAATAATAATAATAATAATAATAATAATAATAATAATAATAATTTTAGTTTTATTATTTATTATTTTAAAATTTTAATTTTATATTTCTAGAACTTCTAAAGAATTGGAGTATAAGATTTTTGGTTTATAGTCTTAAAATTTCTTTTTAAATTCATTTTATGAGTCAAAACTTTTTTTTTATTAATATTTAATAACGAATTATTACTCTTATTTATATGATAGAAATCTATGACCTCATTATTATTTTTTGATGTGAGATAATTTTATTTAACTTTATAGTCTAAAGAGATTTTTTAAGACTCGAAAGATTTTTGGTTAATATCTAAAAATGAATGATTATTACTCTTATTTATATAATAAAATTCTATCACATTATATTATAATTTTTCAATGTGAGACAAATTTAACATAAGTTTATATTCATAAGATCTTTTTTTTAAGACTCAAAAAATTTTTAGTTGATATCTAAGAACGAATGATTGCTCTTATTTATAATACAGAATTTCTTTACCCATCATAATTTTTTGATGTGGATAATTTTTATAATGAAGTAATATAGAATTCATCGCCTTATTATAATTTTTCGATGAGAAGATTTTTTACTTAAGTTTGTAATCTTATGAGGTCCAACCTTTGTTTTCTTATGAGATGATAATCGTCGGTTTATATAGTGATAATTTTTTAATCTTAAATGGAGGAGGATTGTTTTTTCTATATATGAATTATTATAATTTTTTGTTTTTTTCTATACATGAATTATTATAATTTTTCGATAAAATTATTTTTTTTACTTAAGTTTATAATCTTATGAAGTCCAACTTTTGTTGTCTTATGAGGTGAGAATTGTCGATTTATATAGTGATAATTTTTTAATCTTGAATAGAGGAGGATTGTTTTTTTCTATACAAATTCATATGTATTTTTTATCTAAATTTCAAAAAAAATCGAGTCTGAGTTGGAGTTGGAGTAGGGTTTTTTTATATTTTTTATTAACATAAAAAATATATTAAAAAACTCCGACCAATCAAATCGCTCGAAAAGTTCATGCTTTATTAATATATATTGATTGTTGAATGAGTAAACTATATTATCTCAAACTAGTTCAAAAAAAATTGATAATAAATTGAATTGACCGATTTATGAATTACGATAAATGGTTTCAAATATATTTTACTAGGAGTACTTGTTAAAATAATAATTTGCTTGGATTATTGGATATGCATGAGAAATTGAGTACTCTGAATATTTTGACGTAGTAGTCACCCACACGTGAGTTACTATTTAAGTTACTCGTCGTACTACGTAGTTGATTGGTTATTTGGTTTTGCTTAATGGGTAAAGGATACACGTCAAATTAAAGCAAAGGACTAAAAAGTACTCGTTCAAAGATTAGAACAAAATGTAAAGATTAATGACTAATTACAGTAATTAATAATAAGAGCATCTTATATGAAATGATTCTTTTCATTTGTAGACGTTCCCACTTGTTAGTCATCGTTGCTTAAAAAGACTACAAGATTCTCTATGTAACACTTCTTTCACACCACTTTTATACATCAATAAATAAAATAATACACGTATTAATAATTAAATAAACCCAAATTATTTTTTACCCCCTCCGTTTCAATGAATTGTTTGCCTATTCCATATTGGGATGTCTCAATGAATTGTTTGTCTTTCTATTTTAGGAATGTTTTTTATATGCAATTTGACCGTTCTCATAAGTTTTGCTCCACATGTTACTTTCTCATTGGATCCCTTACCTTTGATGTCAAAAGAAAAGACAAACAATTCATTGGAACGGAGGGAATATATGTTATAAATTTGTAACATATTAAATACGGAGTATTATCTATATCCTATATGGGTTGATTTAGACAAACCAATTATTGTTACTCCATATTTCTTTAGGTATTTGAATCATTACGGATTTGTGACGGATATATATGTTAAAAGTTATAAGGGAGACTTGCCGTTAAATAAAAAGGCACAATTAAATGCTAATTGTAAAATTAATCATGTATTTATGATTTGGTTAACTCTTTAGCATAATGTTAAAGGATTAGGGATAATATGATAAATTAAAAAAAGCAACGGGAACAGAAAAGTGTTATGAAGAAGTCTCATCATAAGATTATTAGTTTTTGGTGGGTCGATCCGTTCTAAATATATACGGTATTTATTTCGAAATCAATGTTTAGATTAAGGTTGAGCTTTTTTGAACGAAGCGAGGGAGTATATTCTTGTAAATTCAATATTTCCTTCGATTTTAATTTATCTTCCCATTTCAATATAATATCCCACCTGTATATTGAGAGAATGAAAAAATAAATTAGAATCGAAGAAAGTATAAGAATTATTTTAAACTTTAGAACGTAAACAAACAATTTGACGAATGAGTAGTATTTCTGTCCTTCGTATATATAGTGTATTATACACACAAAAATTATTATATAATTGAATAAAAGTGAAAGGATTTAATTATTAACTCATTTTAAAGTAGATAGAAATATAAGCTAATAGTCCTTACTCATTAAAAATGTGAAATAATTAACTATTGACGATGTTTGACCATGCACGTAGGCATTTTAACCATGCATATTGTACGTACCTTTTGTACCATGTCGACGCATTATTATTTATTAAAGCAGCAATTAAAGATATGGTTAGCAAAAGTAAAAATAACATTACTGTATATATTTCGTGTCACGCTATTTTCATGCTATATTTCATTATATCTAGACAATGTACTAATGTAGCTCAGTTACTACTCATTCATGTTTATACCAGATGTAGTAATAAAGTAAAGCAAACCATAAGATTTGTTTTGTTTGAGATTGGTAATTTATACTCCCTCTTATCCATTCAATTTTTCACATGGTCTGAGTCCATATTTTCTCCTCGCAAAAAGGGTACACGTAAAGAATTGAATAGATGAGATGAAGTACTATAATACTCTCTCCATTCAACTCGAACCTTCCCATATACCTTATGAGTACTTGTTAGTTTTAAGAAAATATTTGTTTATTATTTATTAGTTCGTATTAAAGATACAAATGTGTAAGAGTTAAGTATTTTTTTAATACTCTAAACACTCCGTATATGGTAAAGAGTGACATTTATTGTAAATATGTACTTCCTCTATTTAAAATGAAAACTTCCACCTAAAATATGGTACATTTTTTTAAAAGAATAATAAAATATTCAAAAGTAGAGAGAGAGTAAGGTAGGGGTCACTTATGTAGGAGTAGAGAGAAGAGTGATATCAAAAAAGAAAGTGGAACCTATCAAAGAAATTTACGAAAAAGGAAAAGTGGAAGCTTTCATTGAAATGGAGTGAGTAAGATTTAAATATTTGTTTAATATTCAAATAATGACTAAAATGAAAAAGAGAAAATTGGAATGGAACATCCAAAAAGAATTAAGGGAAGATTAGAGTTGAACGCAGAGGCGGCCCAGGGCAGGTGCGGGTTGTTCCGGCGAACTGGGCCTCCAAATTTAAGGGGCCCAATTCACCTACTTCTTTAGGTATTTAATTCAAATAGGCAAGAATTTACCACAACATAGAATTTGGTTTAGTGGTACTAGTCTTCTCTTCTTCCTTGGGAGGCCCGTGTTCGAATTCTTTCGTGGCCTTCATTGAGTTTTATTTTTTTGTAATACTACGTGTTAAGGCATAAGAGAATGCGACTACGAAGAATCGAACCCTGGGCAATGTGTTTCAAAAAATTTATTATCCTTACTACACCAATTGGACACTTCATCACAATAAATTTAATCATATACATGGTGTAATTCTTATTTTACCACTTAACTCTCGAACTATCAATTTATTACTTTTTTTTTATGATTGATAAATTTACGATACTATTTCTTAAATAATTTTTTTTTTTGATGATTTTATAAAAAAAAAATCCGGTGATTGATAAATTTTACAATATCGCTTTAAATTTTATACCCCATTAAAAATATAATGAGATCATGGGGCCTCCTTCGAATTTTTCGTACAGGGCCTCCGAATTGTCGGAGATGCCTCTGGTTGAACGGAGGGAGTATTATTATCTAGTAGCTTTAATTTTTTTTAATAATTACGCAAAAAAAAAAACTAATATATACTCATAAGATATTTAGTACTCCTTCGCGATATCTTTGTTTTTTAAACAGTTATATACCCGTATGTCAAAAATAATGCATGTTCTCTCTATTTCGGTCATTTATTTACTTTTAATTAAAATATACCTTATAAATAATATAAAATGTAAACAAAGATCGAGGTGAAAAAAGTGTTAAGACTTTTGACTTAAACAAAGAAATTAAAGTGTTATTAATATACTTCCTCTATTTGATTGATATCTTTCATATTTCTTTTTTCAAGCATTTCTTTGATTTTTTCTACTTTATATTTTTTTGCTACAATTTTCTCACTTACTTTACCATTCTCTACTTTCACATATTTTATTATTTTTCTTGAGAAATTGTCACTTTTAAGGTTAAGAATATCAATGATACGGATGGAGTACTTCGTATATGATAATATGATTAGCCCATAGTTTTAAACAATACGAAGTAAATGGTTTCCCTTGTTAGGAAGATTACTTACTAGTACTTCATAATAAAATATAGTCCTACCTTATTATTTTCTGATAAAAAGTGACTAACATTGTACGGAGTACTATATTAAAATGACTAATTAAATGATCACTTTTCATCACAAAATAAAAATATTTTATTATTAATTAAATAGTCACATTTTGATGTCTTAATCTCCTCGTCAACGATAACAACTTGAAACCGTCACAAATGAGAACTTCACCAGGATA
The DNA here is from genome assembly GCA_958450325.1 of Agrostemma githago. Taxonomy (NCBI): domain Eukaryota; kingdom Viridiplantae; phylum Streptophyta; class Magnoliopsida; order Caryophyllales; family Caryophyllaceae; genus Agrostemma; species Agrostemma githago. The sequence goes on from OY288256.1 coordinate 51,905,326, forward strand.
GCGTAGAGAAAATATCTAGGTAATTAGCATTAACATGGAGTGATTAATTATTAGTTGGTAAGACAATAATAATTAGGAGTACTACCTTACTTTCAACGTGTATTATCTAGAATTGTACGTGGACGACCAAATCTCCAAAAACTAAACCTTGTGGTTGTAGTCAAATCTCCAACACCCATCTACTCTCTTAACCCTACTCGCTCTTTAGTTCTTTCCTTAATTAATTAATTAATTAATTCTTTAACCACCGCCTTTTAAATAAAAATCTAGTTAAAATATGTTATTTTTTCAACTAATAAATGTTTTATATTTTATCTATTTCATTTGATTCTTTGTATTTACTTTTTGAATACTATTTGTTAAAATTATTTGAAATTTTGTTTAAATTATGTAATCGAAATATTATAAATATCAAATTTTTATAATATTAAAAAATATGTAACTAAAAATTTAGATAAAAGAAAACGTATAAATATAAAAAAAAAAAAAAAATACAAATAATGAATTAATGGAACGGAGGGAGTATCACTTTTGGACCGGTTAACTACACCCAAGTCATACAATCTTGCCACCTGGCCTTCCACATCATCATCCTCGCCGTATATTTTATTTATTTTTATTTGTTCCTTTATAAAATAAAGGCTAAAGTAAATGCTCATTATTGCACCTTCTTAGAAGTTGGAACATACTTACTACCCTATATAAGTCTCCTCATTATATTACTTCCATTGATCCCTCTTTCATTTCTCTTCACTCATTCCTCTATAAACTTTTGTTTCAATTAATTAGAATCTGAGAATTATATATATATATATATATATATATATATATATATATATATATATATATATATATATATATTATCATTCATTTATATTTCCTCAATATAAATTTCTAATCCACGTATATATACACTTAGTTCTGACGTACAAACTTGATTGGTCTGAAATAAAATTGGTTTAGTTAATAAGATATATATATATATATATATATAGTTATAAAGGGAGGAGATGGGAAACTGTTGTATTCATACAACAAAGTCATCGACCGTATGGGCCGGGGACGATTGGGGTTCGATTGTGTCGAACCCTGAGACCAAGGAGAAAGAAGGGCTCCTAGGAGATGCGAAATCCTCAAGTAGTGGTGAGGTTAGGATAAGGATATCCAAGAAACAATTAGACCAACTTCTGAGAAAGGTGGAAAAATGTAGCAGTAGTAGTAATAATAAGAACGGGACCTCAGAAATGAGGAGAAATAAGAGAAGTAGTCAAATATTACAAAAGATTATTGATAAAAGTGAGCATTTTGAAGTCCATCATTTACGGCATTGGAAGCCTGCCCTTCAAAGCATACCCGAGGTTGATTGATTGTGTATGTCAAACTAGTTTAGTTGGCTCGTGATTTGAGTTCGAATCCTTAAATTCAGCCTTGTAACTCTCCTTATACCCGAAAAACAAAATTGCATAACCTTTGTTTTTTTTACATGCAACACAATATGTGTATATAATGTTTATTGTATGTCCATGCATGTGAATCGGAGAGTTAAGTTGTAATTAAGGTTTTGAATTTCGATCAGTCTAATCAAATTAACTAATCGGCCGTTTAGTTTTTTTTTTTTTTTTTTTTGCATCGATGTTTAAGGGACTGTGGAGTAATACATAACAAAATTTTATATTATATTCGCTCCGTTCCAACGAATTATATACATTTGTTTTTTTGATACTATTTATAGGAGAGACATAATGTCACGAAACAAACGCTAATGCCACGAATAGGGTGAGTGAATGAATAGTAGCACCTTTTGCATTTACCCCATAATTATTCGTGGCATTAACCAAATCCCCAGTGGCATTAGTGTTGCCCTATTTATAAGTATATGATGAATTTTCGATGTAACTTCTAATATATATGATGAAATATATTCATGTGGATCTTGTTTAAATCGTCTAATCGAAAATATTATGAATATCAAATTTTTAAAACTTTTAATAATACGTAACTAAAGATATAGACAAAAGAAAACGAGTATCGACATACGTGCATAAAGCAAATGTATACAAATAGTTGGAACGGAGGGAGTAGGATTATTGAACAGTAAAAAAAATAAACCAAAAAAAAATAATAACATTCTTATTTTAAGTATCACTGTCATTTTTAAGTTGGGTTATATTTTATTAACCGACACATTAAGAAAAATAGGCCGTCGTGAATTTAAGTAAAATGGGTTGTGAATATCAACTTTTAAGTAAAATTTTAACGCACCGAATAAATGGATCAAGTAATGTGGTTGAAACGAATTGAGCCGAATATTTGGCTCGATTTGGTTCGAATACCAAATTATTATTTGTCCCTATATTTAAAAGGACAAATCGAACATTTTTCGAGCCGAGCTTTACGAATCGGATCGAATAATTCAGCTCACCACAGCCCTAAGTAAGAAGTATACTACGACACAATTTAAATACGAGTAACTCTCTTACCTACTTTTTTGATTGGAGAGTTATAATCTATTAAAAGGGAAGCGAACGAAGCACTCCCCATGCTCCATACTACCAATCCTCACTTCTTAAGGCACACACTTGGCATAATTTTATTGGCTAGAAAATGAAAGGGAGGGAGTTGAATGCATGATCAATGGACAACCATTCAATTTTTATCCTCATTTACTACTTAGAATCCAAAGTGAAGAAAATGAGTTGAATGCATGATAAATGAGGAAGTTGGTTATTATTGGTAACAACCTTTCAACTTCCTCCTCATTTATTATTTAGAATCCAAAGTTAAGAAACCCTTAAACTACTTTCTCATTGATTACTTAGAATCCTAGGTTAAGCAATAAATTCCGACCACCCTATAATTATTTTTTAATAATTATATTGTGGTATTCGACTGAGTGAGATAGCATGATCAATTCCCACCCTATAACCGTTGAGAAATTAAATCGCATGATCCGAAGATGTGTAGTCGTCGAGACAAACATCGAAATTAAAGTTTGGAATTTGTGATTGTGAAATTAAGTCCCATAAGTTTCAATTGGAGTAGTTTAACCTCATAACCGTAAGTATGACATAATATGAAATTCAACTCTAATTTTATTTTAACTAAAATCTCCCTATAGATCAATATCTCTTCAATTTCTCACCAAAAAAGCGCAACCTACGTAAAGAAAACAATACAACTAATTACGAGTAAATAAAAATATACAATAATGTTTCTCCCAAAAAAAATTAATAGAAATTATTTTTACTTATTTTTTTGTACAGTTTTTTTTAACAATATCGTATAAAGCTTCGTATATTTAAATTGAGATTATTAAATTATAGTACTTTACAAACTTATAATTTCTAATCTGATTCCTAATTATCTAAAAAATGAACCAATTCAAACATTGGGTATAGGAATCAAGTTCCAATCCAATATCAGGCGTTGAACAGGGTGTTCAACTGTTCTTAGAACAGGGGCCCAAGCGAAAAGGGACCCAAATTTACCCAACTATCAAAATTCTTAAAAAACAAAAAAAGGAAACTAACTGAACTCTGGGTCCAATTAGGCAATAACTCAGTGTCAACTCTTAATCTTCTTCCAAATTTCAATGAACGGAGTGTTCTACTTTTTTTGGTACTCAAAATTCATTGATTGTAAATTTTATTTTTTTTATGTTTCTATATCTTCCAAATTATTTTTTTGGTGCTCATTACTTCATTAGTTTGTTCTTAAGAATGATATTTTTCCTCGCTTTTCAATTTATATTCTACTTTTTTATTTCATGTCACAAATTTTCTTCTGATTAATACTTGATCATAAAATTATTCCCCAAAATTAATCAATACAGAGTACGTTTTACTGAATTGAGAATCTCGATTCTCAAAATCGACAAATGGTGAGTTTTATTTTTCTGGCTTCAATTTGATTTCTCATTTAATCATTTTTCCAAATAATTTATCAAGGAAACACTAATTTGATTTTTGACGGTAATATGAATGTCGATATTATTTTATCAAGGAAACACTAATCTGTCCTATGACGTGCTTGACTGCTTGCCCTACCTATGCTTCAGTGTTTCAGTTTTTTATTTTTATTTATTTTTATTTTGTTTGGGTGCTCTTTAAGTTATTTAAGTTGTTTATAAAATAAATCACTTAATGCAAGGCATTTCCTCCGGGTAAAATGGGATGAATTTTGTTATTATTTGAGCGTACAATCGGATTACAATTGTATCTAGGGCCTCATCTCGGAATGTAGAACAAGGCCACATAAATTCATTGGACGGGCCTCCACATTGGTTTCATTCTGATTACAACTCTATACCTTTATACGAACCAAACGAAACGAGCCTTGATAATAAAGCAAAAGCTATGAGTTTTAACCGCACAATTTCATCTTGGAGGTTCGATTCATACTCACTCACCCGTCTGCAACCAAATTGGGATTTTGTTTCACTTAGTCATTTGTTTTATGCACGTAAATAAAGACAAATTAATATAAAGCATGGATTTTCACGATGCATTCTGATTTTGTCAAGACAAACGGTTTGTTTTAACATCATTCCCTTGAAAGGCCAAGATAAAGTGATCAGTCCCTTTTAGGTTCGGTTTACCTTAGAATGCAGATTAATCGTGTTGGTTCACCAAACTATAAACGCAATTCAATCCCACATGGAAATTGAAATCATAAAAACAATAAGATCATGATAGAGGCCTAGTTATTTTTAGGAAAACACTAGATTAAAGCTCATGCGCTACACGAATTAGTTGGCTTAATTACATTGAAAAAAAAAATATTAATAAAAGATCTCATATAAAGATTATAAAAATAAAAGTAAATTGATATTTCATACCCTAAATAATACTCCATCCGTCCACTATTTATCGCCCCACTCCATTAAAATACTCCTCACATATATTCATGGAGTGGGGCGATAAATAATGGACGGAGGGAGTATCATTTTTCAAACTTTATATCTTGAATAACTTTCTCTCAAATTAATACTCCGTATTTAATAGATTATTAACACAAATTAATATTTAATAACACAAATTTAAACTTTGTTCTAACAAATTTCACTATTGTGGAGATAATAATTAAAACTCATAATATCTTTTTTTTTTATTATTGCGTAAATATTTGAGTTGATTGTTTATACCTAAGAACTAATAATAACTTCAATTTATAATCCTAGGATTACCCCTTATGATAATCTTTCGATGTGGTACAGTTATACTACAGAGTACTTTTTCCTTCCTTCTATCTTCTTCCATATTCTAGTCCGCTTTTCTATCTTCTTTTCATCGTAAATATTTCATATTTGGTCCAACTTTTTACTATAATACTACCCTCGCTTTTTACTTATAACTACAATTATGGAAAAAAAAATTATTTAAGACCCATAGTAAATTTCACACATTGACATTATATTATTTTTCAATGTGGGACAAACCACCTACTATTTCATTGACATTATTTTTTCAATATGAAATAATTTTACTTATATAGTCTTCAAACTCTTTATTTTTTCGTTGAGATCTAAAGACGAATGATTATTTTTAATTATATAATGAAATTTCATCGCCATATTATATAATTTTTCGATGTGAGATAATTTTACTTAAGTTTATTATAGTCTAAAGAGTTTTTCTAAGACTCAAAGATGTTTGATTGATATTTATGAACGAATGATTACTTTTATTTATAATATAGAACTTAATCAAGTCATCATAATTTTTCGATGTGGGATAATTTTTACTCAAGTTTATAGTCTTGAAAACTTATTTTTAAGACTCAAAAGTGTGATAATTTTACTTGATTAAGTTTATGGTTTTAAGAGCTCTTTTTAAGACTTAAAAAATGTTTCTTTCCATCTAAGTTATTAAGGACGAACGATTCCTCCCAAATTGCATAAGTAGTTGCAATAATACAACAAATCCTCCAATTTATGATCCAACTTGGTTTCCCTTTGCCTCTCCAAGCTCTTTTAATTTCATTCCTCAAACTCCTAGGCTTCTGAGTGATACTCTGCCAACTATTAATATCCTTCATGACTTCTTGGGAGAAATCGCACTTAAAGAAAAGATGGAGCTTAGTTTCCTCCTGCTTCCTACAAAGAACACATCGATTGGCCAATTTGAAGCCTCTCTCCTGAAGGACATCAATAGTAGAGAGTCTACTCTGCAATGCTAGAGAGCAAATAATACTATGGTTAGGACTACAAATCGGCTTCTAAATGATTTTGTACTCATGCTTTGACTGGTGAGTAGTACGAAAGTAATCATAGGCCTTGCTTGCTTATAGCAAACCGCCCCTTGTGACTCCATCCATCCACGGTAGCAAAGGCATTTGGAACTGCACCCTCACGTTCCTGGATATGGTCCCTAACATGGAGTATGCTCCTCCAGATTTCGGCATCACCATCATTACTCGTGGCATCCCAAAAGGTAGTAGACATAGTCTTATATCCACGAATCCATCTTGTCCATATGTTATCAGAGTTGTGAAGCAGGTTCTAGATATTTCTTGCAATCAAAGCTTTGTTCCAAGCCTCGATGTCACGTAACTGGAAACCACCCTCGCTCTTGGGAGCACACATATCCTTCCACCCTTTGAAAATCATCTAACAAGTACCTTCCTTAACATTCCAAAAAAAATCTTTACATAACCTGTTGATTTGTTGGATAATATTTTTAGGTAGGAGGAATGTGGCTCCCCAATATGAAAGGAGGCCCATGATGGTCGAGTTAATGAGTTGAACACCCTCTGCATAAGAAAGAGATTTGGAGCTCCAATGTTGCGTTTTGACCTTTATCTTTTGCAAAAGACTAGAATACCCACCTTGTCTAAGGATAGATGGGCTAAGTGAGACCCCCAGGTACCTGAACGGGAAGCAACCAGTAACAAAACCAGTTAGCTTCGTAATCTGATGTTGAATATCGATGTGAACTCCCCCAAAAAAGACCTCAGATTTCTGCGCATTTGCAAGAAGGCCCGAGACATCAGCAAAATCGGTGAGGCATCGAGACAGGTACATAACAGATGGAGTGTCCCCTCGAGAGAAGAGCATAAGATCATCCGCAAATATCAGGTGATTAAGTTTAAGTTTGGTACATTTGGATGAAAGGAAAAATTCTCCTGGTGATGGCTATTCCCGAGGGATCGGGAGAAGATTTCCGTAGCAAGCACAAATAGGTAAGGGGACAACGGGTCGCCTTGTCGAAGCCCGCACTTACCTGCAAAAAACCCAGTATGTTCTCCATTAATGTTAAGAGTGTACCAAGTAGTGGTAATAAGGAGCATAATCCAATCCACAAAATCAGGTGGAAACTTGTAAAGGTGGAGAATATCCCGGAGGAAATCCCAATTAAGGGAGTCAAAGGTCTTTCGTATATCGATCTTCATTAAACATCGCGAGGAAAGATGGGCTCGACCATAGTGTTTGATAAGCATTTGCGAAACCATAATATTATCAAAGATGTTACGCCCTTGAGTGAACGCTGATTGCTCTTGTCCCACAAGCAAAGGAATAATATCTTTAAGTCTATTAGCTAGCATCTTGCTCATAATTTTATATATCGTAGTACAACAAGCTATGGGTCGATAATCGAGAACAGAGGAGGAAATATCTTTCTTAGGGATCAAAGCAAGCACAGTAGTGTTGATATGTTTGAGCATCCTCTTTTTACGAAAACAATCTCTAATAGCATCACACAAATCTGGCCCAATAATATTCCAGGTAGCTCGAAAAAAACCGGAGGAGTATCCATCATGGCCAGGAGTCTTATCTTTACCGATACTCCATAAGGCAGTCTTAATTTCAGTGTTAGTGAAAGGGAGCGTAAGGTGGTTGACCTGGTTAAAGCTTGGCCCCTTACCAATGACGGTAGGGTCAACAGGTTTGAGCGGGGTATGCGTACCTAAGAGAGTGGAGTAGAAGGAAACAAAAGCCTCTTCTTTGCCTTGTTTTGTGTTGTGCTTAATCCCAGTCATATCCTCAATTTCCCCTATATGATTGATATTTCTTCTCTTAGTTATACGGTCGTAGAAATATTTCGAGCATCCGTCCTCGTCTTGAATATGGTGAGCTTTAGCTTTCTGAGAGAGAATGCTCATTTCAGCATCATACAAACTACTATACTGATTTAGGAGCATGCGTTCTGGTTCAATGAGGTGTTGTTTGAGCGGGTCGTTTGTTAACTTGTCTTGGCAGTCCAGGAGTTCAGCTTTTTTGGCTGTGGTTCTATCAGAAATCCGAGCATAATCAGTTTGGTGTAGCGATATGAGAATAGGCTTAAGAGCATTAAGACGAGCTACCAGTTTGTGCATCTTGGTTCCAAAGAATTGCTTTGATATGTGGATATTTTACCTATTTTTGGTCCACATTGATACTCTTATTTAGTCGATTTACCACTCGACTTGCTATTATTTAGTCGTTTTGGGTTTAATTAGTTTATTAGTCGAGTTTAGCATAGTTTAGTTATATTTATCGTATTTCTCGAGATTTCGGTACTGCGCGTCCATTTTTCCATTTGTAGGTATCGACCCGGGAATAATCGAGACAAGAAAGACGGGTCAAGACTTGAAGAAAAGGAAGCGGTCAAGTTGAGCTTGACCGAAATGACCAAATCCATGTTCAATGGAAGCTGTAACATTGTTCATCTTCAATCAATCCCTCCACCATCAATATCTCCATCATCTTCATTACTCCATCTCCAGTCAATTCAATTTCTAATTCAATCTCATTTTCACCATCCTCCATTAAAGCCACCATCACCATCATCAATCATCTTTCATCAATCAAACATGGAATCAATCATCTTCTTAACTCCAATTCCAATTCACCATCTCATCCACTTCAACTCTCCTTCACTCACCTCATCCTCTTCGATTCTCCGTTCAATCAACACCACCATTATCCTCACTTTCAATCACCATTGCTGTCCACCATCAATCCACCTCCGTCTTGACCCCATGGACCACCAGATTCCGACAACTCACCACCATGACAACACCGCACCACCACCGATCCCACCGTTAAACCCCGTCCATTGCCTCGGCTCTCGAGTTCCGTCATTTCAGGTCATCCTTGACCAGGCTCCTACGCCAGCGAGCAACCGCGCGACCACCAGACTTCGGCGTCGGCACCAACGCACGCCGAGCCGTGCATAACCGGGACAGGGGAGTAGCAGCCGTGCGAAGTCCACCGTGCTCTTTGCCTCTCTCGATTGAATAATGGCTGATAATTTGGGATATTAATTTTGAAGTCAAATGACGAGATAGCCCTTGCCTTTACTTTCTTTAATTCATTTAAGTAAAGGGCAAACTTTCTTTAATTCATTTAAGTAAAGGGCAATTTGGTATTTAATAAGAGTGTTTAGGATTGTCATTTAGTAATCGTCTTGTTTGTTTATGTGTAGTTAATGTTAGGATTAATTAAAGTTTTAGTATTTATTATTTCTTTAGGCTTATTATTATGTTTAGGGTAATTATTTGTGTTTTGATTATTATTTTATGGGTAGTGAGTAGTTTTCTTACTAGGGTCGATGAATCCCCGATTTGTTTGAATTGCGCGATTGTTTGCCTTGTATCGGTTTAGTTGGGTGATTGGATGAGGATGTGTTGGGGATTTATGGATAACCTTGATTTTTGGGGTTTGGTTCAAATTTAGTCCCTTGGTCATCGACGGGAGTCGATTAGGATTAATTGTCGATTCTTCCCTTTTATCTTGCCTTACTCTACTTAGTTGAACACGGGAGTGAGAATTGAGCGGGGTATCCTAACATTAGTTTCGATTAGCGTGTTTTTCATTGACTTGGGTTAGTTCGGGAACATCACGGGAGTGAGTCTTCGGTCTAGACCTTAGGATTCCGTCCGGGAGGGAGGTAAACGGGGTAATTAGTCGTTTCACGAACCCGGGAGGGAGGTGACCGACCTAGAATGCGCATTATCCTTGTCCGTGAACCCGACTTCCTCGATACTTGGCATTCGTTAGCGTGATTTGAATAAGTCGCGGGTGACATCGTCCCTTAGTATATTTTCTTATTTGATTACATCATTTCATCTCTTTGTTTCTTTTGTTTTCTAGTTTTTATCTTGTTTTAGATTATTAGTTTCTTTATGCATTTATTAGTTAGTCTATCTAGTTTAATCTCACTCTTATTAATCGATTCGCGTAGCTAATTATAATCCGAGACCGAACTAGTACTTGATCCCGATCTCCTTGAGGATTCGACCCGACTTACCCTTGCTATTTTAGTTTAGGTTAGTTGGTTTATTTGATGGTTAGATTGACGATAAATCCCGACTATCAAAATGGCGCCGTTGCCGGGGAGATCAACGGATTGATATTAGTTTATTCTTAGATTTATTAGACTACGCTTGGTCACTTGTTACTTGTTGCTTGTTCCTATGACGATTTACCACATTCCACAACGTAAAGAGACATTGCATGATTATTGGGATAGACTTAAGAATTGCACTTATGAATTTGATGTTGAGATGTGGGAATTTTGTCATATGGTGTATGATGGTATTCATGATAACATTAGAGGCATGATTGAAGAAAGTTGTCAAGGTAGGTTTACATTGATGCCATATTGTGAAAGATAGGACCTTCTTAATAAGTTGGTTAATGATTCTAGGCAATCGGAGAGCACTAGTTATAAGAATACTTATTTGCCTCTCCATGTGGATGCAACCACTTTAGTTGATGACTTAGAGTCTAAGTTGGATGATGAGCCTCTTGTTAACATGACCACTTTGCCTACCATTTGTAATTTGATTAGTTCTCCCTTCCTCAAGGGATGTGATGATCATTGTAGCATTTATATTGGGTCTATTGTTCTTATTGATGATAATCTTGAGGATAAGAGATGTGTTGGTAATGATGTTATTAAAGAGACTCTTCTTGAGGTTTTTGAGATTGTTGATGAGCCATATGATGAGTGCATGAGTGTGTTCAATGATACTTTTGATATGGAGAGGGATGAAAATTGTGTTCTTATGGAGATTCAAATCCCTTCCTCTAGTCTTAAGGATGCTTGCTTGCCTCACTTTATGGATGTTGATGATTTAGTTGATAATCCTTGCAATGAAGAGATTTCTTACTCTCTTGATAAGGTTGTTGATGATGTTGAGACTTGTGGTGAGAGTGTTGTAGGGATAGTTGAGAGCATGGGGGTATTTGAGTATAAATGAGATATGGATATTGATTTATTTGAGGAACCCATTTTGGAGAAATTTGAGTCTTTTGCTCATTTTGAGGATGATTCCCCTTCATCTATTGATTATGTAGACTTTATTTCTCTTACCCCTTTGTTCGAGACCAAGTATCTTTATGAGACCAAATATGAGGAGGTAGCCCATAAAGAAATTTTATGTGCACCCTTTGATTTGATGTGAATGTTATTGTGACAAGTAGTGGATGTGTGTTGGAAACTTTTTTGTTTCCAAAAGATTATGAATTATGTGAATCAAGCATTGTTGAAACCTTTGATTGACGATGTTGAGGTTAAATGGGATGATAATAATGTTGACACATTAGACGAACCCATTTTTGAGATATTTCTTGAGGAAATTCATGAGTCCACCCCTTCCATTCTTGATGAATCTTTTATTCCTATCACTTGTTTTCCTCTTGACTTTCAGGTCCCTTCTTATGAGTCCATAGTCTTTGAGGATGCATTTTCATTTCACATTAATTGTTTTCCTAAAGACTTTCTAGCCCCCACTTATGAATCAATGTTTGAATATTTACATGAAAGTGGTGTGATTTGGGACAAGGAAGGAGGCGTTTGGAAGAGTGACATGATGGTCAAGGAGACTAATCATGTCTTTTATTTGGTTTATAGCCTACCTCTCATGAAAGAAGTGGAAAAACAAAGAAGAGATCTTAGGGATGTTGGATACTATGATGAGTTTGGAAACATGAGTGGCCTAGGATACCGATTGTGGGATCCCGGTTAGATTATAAGCTTAATTGTAGGTTTGGTGGTCCTTAAAACCGCGCTTCTTAGGAGGCACCCCAAGTTTGTTGTACATATTTATGTTTTTGTTTGTTCGTGTTTTTGTTTGTAGGTATCTCTAGCAAGAAACCACATTAAAGCAAGATGGCTAGGAGACATGAAATCAATCAAGTGTGGGGAATAATTACGCTTCAAAGGTATCTTCTCACCCTCCCTTTCCCTCCCTATTTTTGAACATTGAGGACAATGTTCGTTTTAAGTGTAGGGAGGTAGATTCTTGATTGATGGTTGTGTTGTGCTTGAGGAGTTTGTGGGTGATACTCTTGTTGGAGATTTCTTGGAGGCGTTTTGTGTTGTAAATATGTGTTTGTTGTGGGATTGTAGCTTTATGGCATTGTTTTGTTGTTTTTAGTTTCTTGTCTTTCATTTGTGTCGGTTTTGTGTTTTTCTTTGAAAAAATTGAAAATTTGGGAAAATCCTAAAAAGTGAAAAAATGAAAAATTTCAAAAAGATTTTAGTTTTTCGGTTCACTTGTTTTCCTTGATAAAGTAATTTTTCTAATTTTCAACTTCTTTAAAGAGTATGGATTTTCTATTACTTATTGGTTGTTTCTTAGTATTATATATTAATTGTTATCCTACTGTAAGTCGCTCGGGATGTGTCCTTCACTTGTTTCCACCTTCCACCTCCCGTGTTGTGATTTTGGCATTGTATACTTGTCTAGGTGACTATAACCCAAGTGAAGATCTATCATTTTTTCGATCCCATATCCCACAAAAATACTCACAAAATAAAAGTTGATATTGAGATTTGCATTCATCTTTCATCCAAAAAGAGCTCAAACATCACAAACGAGCCAACAAAGAAAAATTCTCGAAAAGAAGAAAACAAGGGGGAAAAGAAAAAAGAATGAATGAAAAAAAAATAAGAAAAAAAAAATGAGAAAAAGAAAATTGAAAACATGAAAAATGAAAAAGAAGAAAAAAAGAAAAGAAAAGAAATTGATTCCTCCCCCGAGTATTCTTGTTTATCCTTATTCTCCATTTTGGATCGTTTCACGTGTCACTTGGGTAATTAGGACGATCCTAGCCCTTTGTTTATTCAAGGGGTCGAGACTTGTATACATTAGTCACTAACTCCATGGGAGAACTCCTTCTATTTGCATCTCACATCCCGACATAGCATGGACCGAGGCCAAGAAATATGTAATAATAATTTTTTTTCAACCGATTTAGTAATCTTAACATTCATATTCTATATTTTAGTTGGATTCTAGGATCGTGACTTTTGATTTGGGGACTTGTGACTCGTTTGTTGTATGCCGTGTTTGTTCATTTTCGTGTTTTTGTATATGTTTTGTGTTTTTTTTCGTGATTTTATTTATGGGCCGTAGTTTGTCTCTTGAGCTTACTCGAGGACGAGTAAGAGTTAAGTGTGATGAGGTTGATAAGTGGATATTTTACCTATTTTTGGCCCACATTGATACTCTTATTTAGTCGATTTTACCACTCGACTTGCTATTATTTAGTCGTTTTGGGTTTAATTAGTTTATTAGTCGAGTTTAGCATAGTTTAGTTATATTTATCGTATTTCTCGAGATTTCGGTACTGCGCGTCCATGTTTCCATTTGTAGGTATCGACCCGGGAATAATCGAGACAAGAAAGACGGGTCAAGACTTGAAGAAAAGGAAGCGGTCAAGTTGAGCTTGACCGAAATGACCAAATCCATGTTCAATGGAAGCTGTAACATTGTTCATCTTCAATCAATCCCTCCACCATCAATATCTCCATCATCTTCATTACTCCATCTCCAGTCAATTCAATTTCTAATTCAATCTCATTTTCACCATCCTCCATTAAAGCCACCATCACCATCATCAATCATCTTTCATCAATCAAACATGGAATCAATCATCTTCTTAACTCCAATTCCAATTCACCATCTCATCCACTTCAACTCTCCTTCACTCACCTCATCCTCTTCGATTCTCCGTTCAATCAACACCACCATTATCCTCACTTTCAATCACCATTGCTGTCCACCATCAATCCACCTCCGTCTTGACCCCATGGACCACCAGATTCCGACAACTCACCACCATGACAACACCGCACCACCACCGATCCCACCGTTAAACCCCGTCCATTGCCTCGGCTCTCGAGTTCCGTCATTTCAGGTCATCCTTGACCAGGCTCCTACGCCAGCGAGCAACCGCGCGACCACCAGACTTCGGCGTCGGCACCAACGCACGCCGAGCCGTGCATAACCGGGACAGGGGAGTAGCAGCCGTGCGAAGTCCACCGTGCTCTTTGCCTCTCTCGATTGAATAATGGCTGATAATTTGGGATATTAATTTTGAAGTCAAATGACGAGATAGCCCTTGCCTTTACTTTCTTTAATTCATTTAAGTAAAGGGCAATTTGGTATTTTCATTTATTTGGTTATATATTTATAAGACCAAAGTACTAAACCCTCATTTTTTTTGGTAGTATGCTGTGAGATAGAAAAAAGTTAGATTTTTGGAGGGTTTTAGGAGGAGTAGAACGAAGAAACAGAGGCTGCCTCCTCTTCCTTTTGGTTTTATTTCATTTCAATTTTGGTTTTAATTAATTTACTTAGTTTATTTCATTGTTTCTTCTTCGACATTCAACTTCTTATTTCTAGTTCTTTAATTACTTCTCTTTTGGTATAATTTTCATCCCTTTTCTTATTTATGATTTATGATAAGTTTATGGTTATTTAGTCAAAGATTTTGTCTTTATAATAATTTGTAATTAGGATTGTCATTTAGTAATCGTCTTGTTTGTTTATGTGTAGTTAATGTTAGGATTAATTAAAGTTTTAGTATTTATTATTTCTTTAGGCTTATTATTATGTTTAGGGTAATTATTTGTGTTTTGATTATTATTTTATGGGTAGTGAGTAGTTTTCTCACTAGGGTCGATGAATCCCCGATTTGTTTGAATTGCGTGATTGTTTGCCTTGTATCGGTTTAGTTGGGTGATTGGATGAGGATGTGTTGGGGATTTATGGATAACCTTGATTTTTGGGGTTTGGTTCAAATTTAGTCCCTTGGTCATCGACGGGAGTCGATTAGGATTAATTGTCGATTCTTCCCTTTATCTTGCCTTGCTCTACTTAGTTGAACACGAGAGTGAGAATTGAGCGGGGTATCCTAACATTAGTTTCGATTAGCGTGTTTTTCATTGACTTGGGTTAGTTTGGGAACATCATGGGAGTGAGTCTCCGGTCTAGACCTTAGGATTCCGTCTTACGAACCCGGGAGGGAGGTAAACGGGGTAATTAGTCGTTTCACGAACCCGGGAGGGAGGTGACCGACCTAGAATGCACATTATCCTTGTCCGTGAACCCGACTTCCTCGATAATTGGCATTCGTTAGCGTGATTTGAATAAGTCGCGGGTGACATCGTCCCTTAGTATATTTTCTTATTTGATTACATCATTTCATCTCTTTGTTTCTTTTGTTTTCTAGTTTTTATCTTGTTTTAGATTATTAGTTTCTTTATGCATTTATTAGTTAGTCTATCTAGTTTAATCTCACTCTTATTAATCGATTCGCGTAGCTAATTATAATCCGAGAACGAACTAGTACTTGATCCCGATCTCCTTGAGGATTCGACCCGACTTACCCTTGCTATTTTAGTTTAGGTTAGTTGGTTTATTTGATGGTTAGATTGACGACAAATCCCGACTATCAAAATGGCGCCGTTGCTGGGGAGATCAACGGATTGATATTAGTTTATTCTTAGATTTATTAGACTATGCTTGGTCACTTGTTACTTGTTGCTTGTTCCTATGACGATTTACCACATTCCACAACGTAAAGAGACATTGCATGATTATTGGGATAGACTTAAGAATTGCACTTATGAATTTGATGTTGAGATGTGGGAATTTTGTTATATGGTGTATGATGGTATTCATGATAACATTAGAGGCATGATTGAAGAAAGTTGTCAAGGTAGCTTTACATCGATGCCATATTGTGAAAGATAGGACCTTCTTAATAAGTTGGTTAATGATTCTAGGCAATCGGAGAGCACTAGTTATAAGAATACTTATTTGCCTCTCCATGTGGATGCTACCACTTTAGTTGATGACTTAGAGTCTAAGTTGGATGATGAGCCTCTTGTTAACATGACCACTTTGCCTACCATTTGTAATTCGATTAGTTCTCCCTTCCTCAAGGGATGTGATGATCATTGTAGCATTTATATTGGGTCTATTGTTCTTATTGATGATAATCTTGAGGATAAGAGATGTGTTGGTAATGATGTTATTAAAGAGACTCTTCTTGAGGTTTTTGAGATTGTTGATGAGCCATATGATGAGTGCATGAGTGTGTTCAATGATACTTTTGATATGGAGAGGGATGAAAATTGTGTTCTTATGGAGATTCAAATCCCTTCCTCTAGTCTTAAGGATGCTTGCTTGCCTCACTTTATGGATGTTGATGATTTAGTTGATAATCCTTGCAATGAAGAGATTTCTTACTCTCTTGATAAGGTTGTTGATGATGTTGAGACTTGTGGTGAGAGTGTTGTAGGGATAGTTGAGAGCATGGGGGTATTTGAGTATAAATGGGATATGGATATTGATTTATTTGAGGAGCCCATTTTGGAGAAATTTGAGTCTTTTGCTCATTTTGAGGATGATTCCCCTTCATCTATTGATTATGTAGACTTTATTTCTCTTACCCCTTTGTTCGAGACCATGTATCTTAATGAGACCAAATATGAGGAGGTAGCCCATAAAGAAATTTTATGTGCACCCTTTGATTTTGATGTGAATGTTATTGTGACAAGTAGTGGATGTGTGTTGGAAACTTTTTTGTTTCCAAAAGATTATGAATTATGTGAATCAAGCATTGTTGAAACCTTTGATTGACGATGTTGAGGTTAAATGGGATGATAATAATGTTGACACATTAGACGAACCCATTTTTGAGATATTTCTTGAGGAAATTCATGAGTCCACCCCTTCCATTCTTGATGAATCTTTTATTCCTATCACTTGTTTTCCTCTTGACTTTCAGGTCCCTTCTTATGAGTCCATAGTCTTTGAGGATGCATTTTCATTTCACATTAATTGTTTTCCTCAAGACTTTCTAGCCCCCACTTATGAATCAATTTTGAAGATTTACATGAAAGTGGTGTGATTTGGGACAAGGAAGGAGGCGTTTGGAAGAGTGACATGATGGTCAAGGAGACTAATCATGTCTTTTATGTGGTTTATAGCCTACCTCTCATGAAAGAAGTGGAAAAACAAAGAAGAGATCTTAGGGATGTTGGATACTATGATGAGTTTGGAAACATGAGTGGCCTAGGATACCGATTGTGGGATCCCGGTTAGATTATAAGCTTAATTGTAGGTTTGGCGGTCCTTAAAACCGCGCTTCTTGGGAGGCACCCCAAGTTTGTTGTACATATTTATGTTTTTGTTTGTTCGTGTTTTTTTTGTAGGTATCTCTAGAAAGAAACCACATTAAAGCAAGATGGCTAGGAGACATGAAATCAATCAAGTGTGGGGAATAATTACGCTTCAAAGGTATCTTCTCACCCTCCCTTTCCCTCCCTAGTTTTGAACATTGAGGACAATGTTCGTTTTAAGTGTGGGGAGGTAGATTCTTGATTGATGGTTGTGTTGTGCTTGAGGAGTTTGTGGTTGATGCTCTTGTTGGAGATTTCTTGGAGGCGTGTTGTGTTGTAAATATGTGTTTGTTGTGGGATTGTAGCTTTATGGCATTGTTTTGTTGTTTTTAGTTTCTTGTCTTTCATTTGTGTCGTTTTTGTGTTTTTCTTTGAAAAATTGAAAATTTGGGAAAATCCTAAAAAGTGAAAAAATGAAAATTTTCAAAAAGATTTTTTGTTTTTCGGTTCACTTGTTTTCCTTGATAAAGTAATTTTTCTAATTTTCAACTTCTTTAAAGGGTATGGATTTTCTATTACTTATTGGTTGTTTCTTAGTATTATATATTAATTGTTATCCTACTGTAAGTCGCTCGGGATGTGTCCTTCACTTGTTTCCACCTTCCACCTCCCGTGTTGTGATTTTGGCATTGTATACTTGTCTATGTGACTATAACCCAAGTGAAGATCTATCATTTTTTCGATCCCATATCCCACAAAAATACTCACAAAATAAAAGTTGATATTGAGATTTGCATTCATCTTTCATCCAAAAAGAGCTCAAACATCACAAACGAGCCAACAAAGAAAAATTCTCGAAAAGAAGAAAACAAGGGGGAAAATAAAAAATAATGAATGAAAAAAAAATGAGAAAAAAAAAATGAGAAAAAGAAAATTGAAAAAATGAAAAATGAAAAAGAAGAAAAAAAAGAAAAGAAAAGAAATTGATTCCTCCCCCGAGTATTCTTGTTTATCCTTATTCTCCATTTTGGATCGTTTCACGTGTCACTTGGGTAATTAGGACGACCCTAGCCCTTTGTTTATTCAAGGGGTCGAGACTTGTATACATTAGTCACTAACTCCATGGGAGAACTCCTTCCATTTCCATCTCACATCCCGACATAGCATGGACCGAGGCCAAGAAATATGTAATAATAATTTTTTTTCAACCGATTTAGTAATCTTAACATTCATATTCTATATTTTAGTTGGATTCTAGGATCGTGACTTTTGATTTGGGGACTTGTGACTCGTTTGTTGTATGCCGTGTTTGTTCATTTTCGTGTTTTTGTATATGTTTTGTGTTTTTTTTCGTGATTTTATTTATGGGCCGTAGTTTGTCTCTTGAGCTTACTCGAGGACGAGTAAGAGTTAAGTGTGATGAGGTTGATAAGTGGATATTTTACCTATTTTTGGCCCACATTGATACTCTTATTTAGTCGATTTTACCACTCGACTTGCTATTATTTAGTCGTTTTGGGTTTAATTAGTTTATTAGTCGAGTTTAGCATAGTTTAGTTATATTTATCGTATTTCTCGAGATTTCGGTACTGCGCGTCCATGTTTCCATTTGTAGGTATCGACCCGGGAATAATCGAGACAGGAAAGACGGGTCAAGACTTGAAGAAAAGGAAGCGGTCAAGTTGACCTTGACCGAAATGACCAAATCCATGTTCAATGGAAGCTGTAACATTGTTCATCTTCAATCAATCCCTCCACCATCAATATCTCCATCATCTTCATTACTCCATCTCCAGTCAATTCAATTTCTAATTCAATCTTATTTTCACCATCCTCCATTAAAGCCACCATCAACATCATCAATCATCTTTCATCAATCAAACATGGAATCAATCATCTTCTTAACTCCAATTCCAATTCACCATCTCATCCACTTCAACTCTCCTTCACTCACCTCATCCTCTTCGATTCTCCCATCAATCAACACCACCATTATCCTCACTTTCAATCACCATTGCTGTCCACCATCAATCCACCTCCGTCTTGACCCCATGGACCACCAGATTCCGACAACTCACCACCATGACAACACCGCACCACCACCGATCCCACCGTTAAACCCCGTCCATTGCCTCGGCTCTCGAGTTCCGTCATTTCAGGTCATCCTTGACCAGGCTCCTACGCCAGCGAGCAACCGCGCGACCACCAGACTTCGGCGTCGGCACCAACGCACGCCGAGCCGTGCATAACCGGGACAGGGGAGTAGCAGCCGTGCGAAGTCCACCGTGCTCTTTGCCTCTCTCGATTGAATAATGGCTGATAATTTGGGATATTAATTTTGAAGTCAAATGACGAGATAGCCCTTGCCTTTACTTTCTTTAATTCATTTAAGTAAAGGGCAATTTGGTATTTTCATTTATTTGGTTATATATTTATAAGACTAAAGTACTAAACCCTCATTTTTTTGGTAGTATGCTGTGAGATAGAAAAAAGTTAGATTTTTGGAGGGTTTTAGGAGGAGTAGAACGAAGAAACAGAGGCTGCCTCCTCTTCCTTTTGGTTTTATTTCATTTCAATTTTGGTTTTAATTAATTTACTTAGTTTATTTCATTGTTTCTTCTTCGACATTCAACTTCTTATTTCTAGTTCTTTAATTACTTCTCTTTTGGTATAATTTTCATCCCTTTTCTTATTTATGATTTATGATAAGTTTATGGTTATTTAGTCAAAGTTTTTGTCTTTATAATAATTTGTGTTTAGGATTGTTATTAGTAATCGTCTTGTTTGTTTATGTGTAGTTAATGTTAGGATTAATTAAAGTTTTAGTCAGTATTATTTCTTTAGGCTTCATATTATGTTTAGGGTAATTATTTGTGTTTTGATTATTATTTTATGGGTAGTGCGTAGTTTTTTCACTAGGGGTCGATGAATCCCCGATTTGTTTGAATTGCGCGATTGTATGCCTTATATCTGTGTAGTTGGGTGATTGGATGAGGATGTGTTGGGGATTTATGGATAACCTTGATTTTTGGGGTTTGGTTCGAATTTAGTCCCTTGGTCATCGACGGGAGTCGATTAGGATTAATTGTCGATTCTTCCCTTTTATCTTGCCTTACTCTACTTAGTTGAACACGGGAGTGAGAATTGAGCGGGGTATTGTTCGGGCCAAAAATTTGCATCTTCGGAGTACTACGTGGCAAAATAAGATCGGGCGGTCAAAAGGTCAGAAGTCAAAGTCAACAATGCAAGGGTTCATAGTCCAGGGATAAAAGTCAAAGTCAAAGGTCACGAGACATAAGTCAAAATTAGTCGAACGTCAAGTAAACTCGGAATAATACACAAAGATGGGTTGAGCCAAGCATAATAGGGAATAAGGCTACGGGCCACACAATCGGACCAGCCCAGTAGACAAAATAAAACCCTAACCCACACAAGAGAGAAAACAACAGTCCTTCCTACAAGTGGAGGAGTCTTCCTAGAGACTAGGAGGAAAAAAGGGGATTAAGAGTAACAGTTGTAACAGGCAGTCAACGCAAATAAAGAGCAATAAGGGGACTTGAATGCTAAGATCTCCTACTAATGAGGAGGATAGCAATAGGCAGCAGTATAAAAGAGGAGGAGGAGCATTCGAGCAAGGCATCTCGGGATACCAACTCAAAGCATACTCCATACCAAAATTCCGGTAGTCAATCTTAGATAAAATATTTATTTGTATTCCTTTCTTCGTTCTTTTCCATTGATAGTGAAACTTTGGTGGGATTCCGACTCCTCCTGCGGTTTTTCCCACATCGGGTTTTCGCGTCACCAAAACTTTGTGTGTCGTCCATTTTCTTTCATTGTTCTTTGCTCGCTAAATTCGTCCCGATTCCGTTGACTCATAATTATAGGAAGGTCGCTTTAACCCACAACTGAAATCGTAGACCCGGTAAATTTTTACCAAAACAATTTAGCGCCCACCGTGGGGCAAAGTGATCATCTCCTATAAGCCAAATCCTACAGTGAAGCAATTCCGTGTCGCCATGTCTGGATCTGATCGAAGTCCCTCCAGCAGTCAAGGAGCTTCAACCCAGCCCAGTGGAGGAGGATCGTCCCCAGGATCAGCAGAGCCAATTCTCACGCCCCTCACTCTGGCAATCTCCACCAGCCTGACGGTGAAACCCACGCTTTCAGCGTCTAGGCCCCCTCCGACACCTAAAACTTCTGGGGTCACCAGCTCCTTCAAGGCCAGAAAGGAGGGCATACCAACCAGAACCTCGACTCCAGGAGGATTCGTGGGAGAAGCTTCCAGTGGTGCAGGGTCACCAGACCTGATGCAGAGTATGCTTCAGGGAATCAATGCTCTGCGCCAGGCCGTAGAAACTCTGCAGAAGGACAATCAAGATATCAAGGCTCGGATCTCGGCAGCAGACAAGACTCCAGTTGCATCGCTCCAGATGTCACCAGAGATGCATCCCTTGAAGCCTAGGGGAGAACCCAGCACCCGTAGGGAATCAGCAGTTGGCAAGAGGACCATCGGAGAAGTTCCCTCTGAATTGGTCACCAGACTGGAGCTAGGATTGGCTCCACCAGGCCCCGTCATCGAACCTCAAGGGTTGGGTTACCTAACCTATGATCCTACATCCGGCAGATCTCGTACCACAGGTAACCTTCTCTCCAGCATTGAAAGTCGGGAAACTAACTCGTTATCTTTCGCAGGTACCCCTGTTCACCAGACACCAGAGGTTACCACCTTATCCAGTCACCAGTCCTCTGGAGGAGTGTGGACAACACCCATCTCACGCCAGCAGACACCAGGATGGTAGCCAGGAGCCCCAGTCAACCTGGCGGCCGCTGACAACAGCCCGTACGCTGGAACAAACTGGCCACCCAGAGTCCCACTCCAGCAGGCGTCCGAATGGCAGCCCGGATCTGCGACAGCAGCAAAACCTTTACTTCCTTCTCCTAGTAGCCAACACCTTGGAGGACCTTACACAGGAAGTACTCCTTTCAACTTTTCTTCTCCTGTCTCTAACCCTCTTGCAGGAACAATCAGCACAGAAGATCAGCAACGCCAGGAACTGAAGAAATTGAGAGACCTGATTAACAAAATTCCTGGAATGCGACGCCCCCTGGAGAGAGCAGATAGAGACAGCTACGCAGATTCGCCCTTCATCGATGACCTAGCCTGTGTTGCTGTACCCAAGGGCTTCATGCCACCAGCCATGACGTTTTATGATGGCACTGCAGACCCCCTAGATCACATCAACCAGTACAAACAGAAGATGATGGTAGTGACCGCTATGGGGCCCTTGAAGGAAGCCTGCATGTGCAAGGGGTTTGGCTCCACCTTGTCATGAGCAGCCCTCCATTGGTTCGTTGGTCTACCTAACCAAAGCATCACCTCCTTCGCTGACCTGGTCAATGCCTTCAACCAGCAGTTCGCCAGCAGCAGAAAACCAGAAAAGCAGACCAGTGATTTGTATCGGGTGGTACAGAAGTTCGAGGAATCCACACGCGACTTCCTCAACAGATTCAACAAAGAGAAAGTAACTATCCCCAGATGTGATGTGCCCACCGCCATAGAAGCCTTCCGCCAAGGGCTTCACCAGGACTCGGATCTATACAAGGACCTCACAAAATATCCGTGTGCCACGTTTGAGGATGTACAGACCAAGGCAATGGCAGTTATCAGACTGGAAGAAGATTCAGGTCCTAGAAGAGCTACGTATGGTTCTGAGCATGTCACCAGAAAGGCGCCAACAGAAAAAAGGGGTGAGAGATCAAAGCCCTACGCCAGGAACGTAAGCAAGGTTTCTGAGGAGAAAGACTGGAAGGACAATCCGGGATTGCCACCCAAAGTAAGTGAGTATGGATTTTCCACCAACCTTGCTGGGGTACTCAAGGCTCTAAGGGAGTTAGGGCGCAGAGGCAGGTGGCCCAGAAGACAGGAGTACACCAATGACCGAAGAGACACCAGTAAGAGGTGCGAATTCCACGATGACATTGGACACCATACTGATGAGTGCGTCCAGCTCAGGAGAGAGGTTAAGTTCCAGTATGATCAGGGGAATCTGGACCACCTCGTGTCTAGAAACTCCAGCAAGATAAATGCATCGGGCTAAGTATTGCCTTCTCAACCTCCAGTATGTACCAGAATTATCAATGTAATCACAGGAGGATCGGAATTATGCGGGTTGACCTACTCAGCAGCCAAGAGGCATGCTTCTCAGGCCAGAGGAGACAGACCAGAGCACTCCTACAGAATCAGTTGCAAGGACCTTCCAGCCGTCACCTTTGACGAAACTGATGCAGAATCTACTCAAGAGATACACCATGACGCCTTGATAATCACTCTCTCCATAGGGAATTGCACCGTAAAGAAGATTCTGGTGGACACTGGGAGTTCAGTCAACCTCATCATGCTGGAAACCTCATCACCGGGAGTCCAGAGCGAAAAGTGTTAATCGTATCAGAATGCACAGGTAATATCCGCCAAAATCTCGTTGAAATTATTAAAAACTAACATGGACTGTTTTGCTTGGTCGCACGATGATATGGTAGGTATAGATCCGAGCGTTATCACCCACAGGCTAAGCGTGCATCCAAGCTACAAACCAGTCCAGCAGAAGAGAAGCAAATTTGCCCCAGAGAGAAATCAAGTCGTAAACCAGGAGGTGGACAGTCTACTGGCTGCTGGAAAAATCAGGGAGGTGAAGTACCGACCTGAACAAAGCATGCCCGAAAGATCCATTCCCCCTACCACATATAGATGCCATGGTAGATGCTACCGCAGGCCACGAGATGCTAACCTTTCTTGATGCATGGAGTGGGTACAACCAGATCAAGATGCATCCGGCGGACCAGGAGAAGACAGCTTTCAGGTCTGAGGGAGGTATATATTGTTACAATGTAATGCCTTTTGGTCTGAAGAATGCAGGTTTCACCTACCAGAGACTGGTCAATAAGATGTTCAAGAGACAGATTGGGGACATAATGGAGGTATATATTGACGACATGGTCGTCAAGTCCAAGCAAGCTTCGCAACATACAACACACTTGGAGGATACCTTCAACACCTTGAGGGAATACAAGATGAAGTTAAATCCTTCAAAGTGCACATTTGGAGTGTCATGTGGGAAATTTCTGGGGTACATGGTGACCCAGAGGGGGATTGAAGCTAGCGAAGAGCAGATCAAAGCCATCCTCCAGCTGGAATCCCCACAGAAGCCAAAAGACGTGCAGAAGCTGACTGGAAGAATTGCTGCTCTAAGCAGATTTATCTCCAGGTCTTCGGATAGATGTCGATTGTTCTATGATATCCTGAAGAAGGCCCAAAG
Organism: Agrostemma githago; assembly: GCA_958450325.1. NCBI lineage: Eukaryota > Viridiplantae > Streptophyta > Magnoliopsida > Caryophyllales > Caryophyllaceae > Agrostemma > Agrostemma githago. Next base: position 51,929,984 of record OY288256.1, read on the forward strand.
GTTCGATTGGACAACAGAGCACGAGAAGGCGTTCAGCGACCTGAAGCACTACCTCAGCACTCCACCTCTGCTGTCAAAACCGGAACCTGGAGAGCAGCTCTCCCTATACCTGTCAGTAACTGAGGTAGCCGTTAGTGCAGTACTGGTGAGGGAACACGAGGGAGCACAGTACCCGGTATATTATGTCAGTAAGTCTCTGCTTCCTGTAGAGACCAGGTACACATCCCTTGAAAAACTCGTACTTGCACTTGTTACAACATCTTATAAACTTCGACCTTATTTTGAATCGCATGCTATTTCCGTAATAACATATTATCCACTAAAAACTGTTATGAGAAAACCTGAGTTAACAGGAAGAATGACCAAGTGGTCTATACACTTGAGCGGCTTCGACCTGAAATTTGTCCCCAGAACAGCAATAAAGTCCCAGGCTTTAGCAGACTTCGTATCCGACTTCAGCTCAGCACTGCAGACCCAGGCAGAAAAAGACATCCTCCTCCTGGAGGAGGACAAAGGCGAACAGGTGTGGAAGCTAAATGTAGATGGTGCCTCCAACATGCGAGGATCTGGAGCATGTTTAGTTCTGAAGTCTCCTCAGGGGGATCTCATAGTCCAAGTAGTACGGTGCGAGTTCCGAACTACAAACAACGAGGCAGAATATGAAGCTCTAATCTTGGGTCTCCAGCTGGCTCTAGACCTCAAAATCAAGCGCCTAGAGGCATACAGCGATTCCCAGCTAATAGTCAACCACATGAATGGTTCGTATGCAGCTAAGGACTCCATGATGGTGTCCTACCTTGAGGTGGCAAGGGAGCTCTCCCTTAGGTTCGTGGCCTTCTCAATCAACCAAGTCCCTAGGGACCAGAACGTGGAAGCAGATGCCCTAGCCACCCTGGGGGCAACCTTCAAACCCGGCGTAGTTTCCACCATACCCATTGTCCACGTACTGGAGCCGGCAGTTCAGATAGGCACATAGGAACACCAGCTGCTGACGGAGGAGGGAAATTCACTAGACCAGGGGTTGCAGTGGTTGCAGGAAGCAGGAGTCTGCAGTACCTCAGCAGAACAGGAGGGAACCTCAGACTGGAGAAAACCCTACCGGGAGTGGCTGCAAAATGACATTTTGCCGGCAGATAGGAGAGAAGCCAGGAGCTTTAGAATGAAGGCATCTAGATACACCCTTTTTAATGGTGTTATGTTCAAAAGATCAACTGCTGGACCATACATGAGGTGCCTAGGTCAGCATGAGGCAGAAGTCGTTATGCATGACCTCCACAGTGGTGAATGTGGAAATCATGCAGGGGGCAGGAGTATATCCAACAAAGCACTCTGCCTAGGTTACTACTGGCCGACAATGCGCAAGGACGCCATAGAATATGTTAAGAAGTGTGACGCCTGCCAGAGACATGCACCAGTCAACCACCAGCCAGCAGAGCCATTGCATCCAGTAATTTCTCCTTGGCCTTTCATGAAGTGGGGGATGGATATTGTTGGCAAATTACCAAGAGCTCCGGGAAATAAAGTCTTCATGTTGGCCATGACGGACTACTTTTCCAAGTGGATAGAAGTAGAAACATTCCCTCAGGTGACTGAGAAGCAGGTTATATATCCTTCATAAAACGTAACATTATCTGCAGGTTTGGCATTTCTTCAGAGATCATCTGCGACAACGGATCCCAGTTTATTGGCAACAAGATGGAAGCCTACTGCGCCAGGTGGAACATCACACTAAGCAAGTCTACCCCCAGAAACCCTCAGTCTAATGGTCAGGCGGAGTCTAGCAATAAAATTGTGATAGACAACCTGAAGAGAAGGCTGGAGGAGGCAGGGGGCAGATGGGCAGAGGAACTCCCTTTGGTGCTGTGGTCTGACAGAACTACACCTAAGGTGGCTACAGGACAAACACCTTTCAGTTTGGTCTTTGGTGCTGAGGCAGTCATCCCTTCAGAAGTGAGAGTGCCTACCCACAGATACGGCTGCATAACAGAAGACAGGAACCAGGTAGAGATGGCAAGCAGCTTGGATACTATAGATGAGCTCAGGACCGATGCTCAAATAAGGATGGCTTCCTACAGACAGACAGTCGCCAGAAGTTACAACAAGAATGTCAAAATCAGAGTCCTGCTGGAGGGAGACCTAGTCCTCAGAAAAGTGTTCCAGAACACCAGAAACCAGCGAGCAGGGAAATTCGCCTACAATTGGGAAGGGCCCTACCAAATAGAGAAAGTAGTTGGGAACGGAGCCTACCGACTTATGACCCTGGAGGGGAAAATCATCCAAAAGCCATGGAACATCATACACTTAAAGAAATACTTCTTCTGAGAAGGGCCACAGCCGCCAGCAATCCAGGCCACTGCCGCCAGAAACATGGGCTACAACCGCTAGAAACATGGCATCTATCCTGCCAGGTGCACCTCCACCAGAACTCAGGTTTAATTTTTTTCCAAGCCTTGCAAACATGTATCTATTCTTTTTTATTCTTCTTCCGTCTTCTTTTCTTTTCGCCCAATTCAAATTTGTTCCGCACATTTAAATTAGATAAAATTTCGATTTCCTTTTTACGTATGTCGTCAAAATTCAATTTTCTTTAGCACCAAAGTTTAAACTTTCTTGTTGCACACGTTTTCAAAATTGAATTTCTTTTTTTTTTTTCATACATATTTTCGAAATTCAATTTTTCGTCAACACATGTCTTCAAACATTGTGTTCCCTATCTTGGTCAAAATCTTCTCAGTTTTCCTCAAACTGGTGACTAACTTGGTGGAGTGCACAATTTCTACAGAGGCGTGTGTCTTGTGACTAAGTGCCTACAACCGGGACATTACAGTCTCCTGCGCCACTTAGCACCCACGCAAAGCGTGGCACCTCCGACTGAGGGAGCGAACTAAACCCCAGGCCACCACTATATCAAAGGTCGACCATACATACATAACGCATGCATACAACAGAAGGTAGTCAGACAAAACTACAACAAACGATCATAGTCAAAAAACAAACAGTCATAATCAAACAGTCGAATACATAGCACCACAAAGTATTCAACAAACACGTTACCCCTTGGGTAAAAGTAAAGAAAATTCAAAATACGAAGGTTGAAACTAAAAGTGTTTTCTGTGCCACACAGGACAACAAACAGATTCAGCAGACAGAAAGGAGCCTAGACACCAACCCCTTCTGGGGACGAGGAGACAGGAGGTTCTACGACAGTGGGGGTAATAGCATGCTCCTGGGCAGCTTCGTCAACCTTCTCAGGCCTCTGATCTAAAGAGAGGGAAATAGCCGGCTCACCCACAACTTCCCCTTCTTCGTCAGCAAGAAGGTCCAGATCACGTGCCACGGGATAGTACTCCGCCAATTCTTCTTTCTCAGCTGATAAATCCCAGGATTCATGCTCACCCCTCGAATAAGCTTCCATCATTTCTACTCGAGTCTGCAGAGACGCCCAGCTATAAGCATTCGTCAGCATCCGCTTCAACTTGGAGATCTGTTCCCTTAGTGAAGTATTGACTTCCTGAACTCGGGATAGTTCGCCTACCACAACCTCACGACGGCCCCTCTCATGTGCCAGCAGCTTCCTGACCTACTCCAGCTCCCCACCCAGTTTGGAGGCCTCCTCCTTGGCTCCGTCAGCCGTGCTCCGCAGGCCATCCCTTTGGCCCCTGAGAGAGTCCACCTCGACCGCCAGACGGGGCACGACGCTGCGCAAGTATATACCCAACTGCAATGCCTAAGCAGAACCACATCAAGTCAAGGCATGGTTAGGAAAATCGCGCTCGACAATAAGACAAAGAAATAAATACCTCGAAGGTTTGCTCCGTTAAAAGATCAGTCAGGTCCCCCAGAGATCTCCTATCCATAGCAGCTTCAGGAACGGGAAATAATAACTGATCCAAAGCCGCCCAATCCTCCTGAGACTTAAGGAAGCCAAAATCGTTGGGGAACTTAAGTGTTAATGCAGAGGCCGTATTGTCTGCTGGCTGGGGGGCAGAGTCAGAGACAGGAGCAGAAGTTCCAGCCACCGGGGATTTCCCAGCAGAGGTGTCTCCGGGAGAAGAAGCACGCTTTCTCTTGACCCCAAGAGAAACAGATGGAGTAGAGTTGGATTTCCCTTTGGGCAAAGAACTAACGAACATTTTCTTCTTCCTAGAGGCGGTCAGTCGGTTCAAGGTCATACGAGGCTTAGGATCCCCTAAGAAAAGGACGAAAGGCAAACCTCAAAATCAAGTTTAAGATAAAACACTCTAGCCAAAATCAAAGCAGAGTATACCTGAAGACGTGGTGTCAGCAGAGTCCTCCCCTGTGGAGACATAGGGAGAGGGGTTAACCCCCAGAGGGCTCACCATATGACAGAAGAACCGAAACTCGGCCTCCAGACCATAGAGGCGGGACAGAGAGTCCGAATCTTTGGAGTCATAGTAAGGTTCCTTCAAGTCTGCACCATAGTTTAAGTAAGAAGAATGAACCCGCGAAGAAAATCCAGAGATAGGAAAGACACTTATACCTTCAGCAGGCTTCCAAGGAGAAAAAAGATAGCTGGCAGCAGAGGGGGAAATACTATCAATCTTCACGAAAATGAAATACCTATACCATTTGGCATCTGGAGGATTGGCGGGGAAAGAGATGCAGGATTCCCTACCCTCTTGCTGACGAAGGGTCACCAGACCATTCCCAACAGATCTGGCCCGGTAGACGGAATAGACATCACCCAAGGTAATACCCCTTCGATATCGATGGTTCACAGCACAAAAACACAACAGGAGACGCCTAGACGGTGGAAGGCGATGGAAGGTCAGGAAATCACGAATCAGCGTGGGAAAAGGAAACTTAAGGCCTAGACGGAAAGGATAAGCGTAGAGGCAAGTCCATCCAGGACGGAAAAAGTCCGCCTTCTGATCACGAAGGGGAACATGAATGGTTACACTCTCTTGAAAGCCAAAAACCTCCCTGATGGTAGAAAGATCTCTTTCAGTATAGCAGGAGTCGCATGAGTGAGGAGGACTAAGGGTAAGTGTAGAAGGGAACAACATCGGGGAAGAGGAAAGAGATGATGACGACAAAACACGGGTTGGGGATTTTGAGCAATCAGACTTGGAAGCCATGGGAATAAAACAAGCGGGAAATGAAGGAATCATTACAAAAGAAGAGAATCACCTGAAAATAGTGACGAAAAGTACGGAGTTACCACCGCAGCAGCAACGAACATACGAGATAAGGGGGCTTTTTTTGAATTTTTGGAGGATGAGGAGGGAGTAGTTGGGGTAAGAAGGAGTAAAAAGAAATAGGGGTGAGGAGGAGTAAAAAGTAATTGGGAGGAAGGAGTCGAAAAGACAAGTGAGTAGAATAGGAGCATTAATTGGGGAGTTGAAGACATCAACTTTTTGAAAGACAATCGATTGACCGACACCAGAAGCTATCTGCAGAAGAACGAAAATTCCCGCCTAAAGAGAGTTTAGTCGAAAATTTGGGGGCAGTTGTTCGGGCCAAAAATTTGCATCTTCGGAGTACTACGTGGCAAAATAAGATCGGGCGGTCAAAAGGTCAGAAGTCAAAGTCAACAACGCAAGGGTTCATAGTCCACGGATAAAAGTCAAAGTCAAAGGTCATGAGACAGAAGTCAAAATTAGTCGAACGTCAAGTAAACTCGGAATAATACACAAAGATGGGCTGAGCCAAGCATAAGAGGGAATAAGGCTACGGGCCACACAATCGGACCAGCCCAGTAGACAAAATAAAACCCTAACCCACACAAGAGAGAAGACAACAGTCCTTCCTACAAGTGGGGGAGTCTTCCTAGAGACTAGGAGGAAAAAAAGGGATTAAGAGTAACAGTTGTAACAGGCAGTCAACACAAATAAAGAGCAATAAGGGGACTTGAATGCTAAGATCTCCTACTAATGAGGAGGATAGCAGTAGGCAGCAGCATAAAAGAGGAGGAGGAGCATTCGAGCAAGGCATCTCGGGATACCAACTCAAAGCATACTCCATACCAAAATTCCGGCAGTCAATCTTAGATAAAATATTTATTTGTATTCCTTTCTTCGTTCTTTTCCATTGATAGTGAAACTTTGGTGGGATTCCGACTCCCCCCGCGGTTTTTCCCACATCGGGTTTTCCGCGTCACCAAAACTTTGTGTGTCGTCCATTTTCTTTCATTGTTCTTTGCTCGCTAAATTCGTCCTGATTCCGTTGACTCATAATTATAGGAAGGTCGCTTTAACCCACAACCGAAATCGTAGACTCGGTAATTTTTTACCAAAGCAGGTATCCTAACATTAGTTTCGATTAGCGTGTTTTTCATTGACTTGGGTTAGTTCGGGAACATCACGGGAGTGAGTCTCCGGTCTAGACCTTAGGATTCCGTCTTACGAACCTGGGAGGGAGGTAAACGGGGTAATTAGTCGTTTCACGAACCCGGGAGGGAGGTGACCGACCTAGAATGCGCATTATCCTTGTCCGTGAACCCGACTTCCTCGATACTTGGCATTCGTTAGCGTGATTTAAATAAGTCGCGGGTGACATCGTCCCTTAGTATATTTTCTTATTTGATTACATCATTTCATCTCTTTGTTTCTTTTGTTTTCTAGTTTTTATCTTGTTTTAGATTATTAGTTTCTTTATGCATTTATTAGTTAGTCTATTTAGTTTAATCTCACTCTTATTAATCGATTCGCGTAGCTAATTATAATCCGAGACCGAACTAGTACTTGATCCCGATCTCCTTGAGGATTCGACCCGACTTACCCTTGCTATTTTAGTTTAGGTTAGTTGGTTTATTTGATGGTTAGATTGACGACAAATCCCGACTATCATGCTTCTTGCTACTCAAAAGAGTTTTATTTGGTTGATATTTAATGATAATAATTTCTCTTATTTATAATATATAATTTATTATTTTATATTTTTTCATGTGGGATAATTTACTGTTTTAAGAACTCTTTTTAAAACAAAAAAAATACATGATTACTCTTATTTATAATATAGAATCATCATCTTATTTTAATTTCTTCGATGTGGGATAATTTTATGTTTGTAGTCTTATTAAGAGTTTTTTTAAAACTCAAAAGTTTTTTGGTCGATATTTAAAAACAATGATTACTCTTATTTATAATGTAAAATTCCATAACATCACAATTTTTTGATCTAGGATAATTATTTATGATTTATAATCTTAAGAGCACTTTAAGACTCAGAAGATTTTTGGTGGATAACGAATGATTACTTTTATTTATAATATAAAATTTCATCACATTATTAATAAACGGTCGATGTGAGATAATTTTACTATTATTTGTATTGAAGGTGGTTATTCTTATTTATATACTCCGTAATAGAAATTCATCACCTTATTATAATTTGTCAATGTGAGATAATTATTGGTTGATGTCACCTTACTTTAAAGTTTTTTTCAAAGTTAAAAGATTGTTTTTTTTTTGGTAAAGGGTAAGTATGTATTAAAAAATGTGGTTCAATGTACACATGTATGGCTACGTCAAATTACGCAGCCATCTAGCATCCCTAGCCCGTAATGGGTGTTTAATCTTAACCATAATTCTATCCCGTACATCCATTTTAATCAACTTAACAATATGATGAGGTCGCTGCACCGATCCTTCAATTCTACACAAGTTCCTTTGCCGCCAAACATGATAAATCATGGCATTGAACAAGGCGCGAATGACGTTACATTGCAATTTCGATCCCCGCATCTTGGTCGCCCAAAGAAGAGCACCAGCGCTCGGTATTTGTTTCTTCACCCAGAGGCTCAAATTACCGACAACCTGTGAACTCCAGGCACAACCAAAAAAAAGATGATCCAAGCTCTCTTCATGGGCCTCACATAAATAACATCGATCTGATTCGGCCACATCAAATCGCATCAAATTAATCCTAGTGTTTAAAGCCCTCCTAAACACAAGCCAAGCAATAAAGCTATGTTTAGGAATACTCCAGCCACTCCAAACTAGGCGAGCCCAGGGGACCTTCGGTCTATGAGACCGTAAGCCCTCATACCCCTCCGAGATCATATAAAACGATCTCGATCCATGCCAGAGATCATTCACAAGCAAATGTTTAATTTTATCCTTAGCCTGACTGATCTTTCGCCAAGCCCAGGTGACATCCGTGTTGGGTTGATATTCACGCCAATCACGCCCCTTCAGGTAGATGGAATTCAACCACCGGACCCATAAACGATTCGGTTGATCAAAAACCCAGGACGTCAATTTTGCCACAGCAGCCTGATTCCACACAACCAAGTCCCTAAGTCCCAAACCCCGCTCCAGCTTAGGACAGCAAATCTTCTCCCAACTCACCAGAGCCCTATTATTTCCCTCCACCCCGCCATTCCATAAGAAATTGCGACATGAAGATATAATTCTGTTCATAACATAAGTCGGGATAATAAACACCATCGCCCAGTAATTATGTAGCTGAGACAGCACAGACTGAACCAAGGTCAATCTACCTGCATAGGACAGCTTCCGAGCCCCAATACTAGAGATTCTGGATATAATACGGGCAATCAAATTTTCACAATCCGATTTGCCAAGGCGAGTACTTTGGATCGGAAGACCCAGATAGCGAAAGGGGAACGTACCTTCAACACAGCCTGAAAAACGTAATATAGAGGCTTTCTTATCCTCATCGACTCCTGAAAAATAAGCATGAGATTTACCAATGCTTATATTCAGCCCCGAGGCCCTGCTAAAAGTCGCAAAAGCTCTCCACAAGAATTCCATCGAATCTGTGTCCCCTTTGCAAAAGAGAAGCAGATCATCAGCGAACATCAGACGGGTCAGCTTCATCGGACCGCACTTTGGGTGGTACTTAAAATTCCGGTCAACCTTACCAAAGGTCAGAATCCGGGAAAAATATTCCATACAGATTGTAAAAAGCAACGGAGACATAGGATCCCCTTGCCTCAAACCTCTCTTCCCGCGGAAAAACCCAAAACTATCACCATTAGCACTGAGGGAATACGAGATAGATGTAACGCACTCCATAATCAGACGGCGGAAATGCTCCGGGAAATCTAAGGCTGTAAGCATTTGGTCGACAAAACTCCATTCACACTATCATAGGCCTTATGAATATCAACCTTGAATAAGCACCTAGGAGAAACGCGCCCTCTTCTATAAATTTTAACGAGATCTTGACAAATGAGCACATTCTCTACTATACTCCGGCCCTCAATAAACCACCCTGTGTAGGCGAAATTATCCGGGGTAGCACTTTGGCCAGTCTCGAGCAAATAATTTTGGCGATACATTTATACACAACATAGAGTTCTCCTCTCGTTCCTCCATATATATATTTTAATAAAAGAAGCTCGACCATGAAAAGGAGTGGAACCCTAGCAATAAGGATGACTCTCGAAAGCTTGGCCCGTAGCCATTTTATTATATTATTAAATAATAAGAGCTGGAGAACGGTTTGTTTTTTTGGATGATCAAATGGCCGGGGTCTGAGTCCTGTCTTGTCCTTGAGTCCTTTCTATGCCTCTCATGTCCTTCTTTCCTTCGCTTGGGACTCACTCTTCGCTCATCCATTCTGCGAGGTGGGTAGTTTATCTGGGGCGGATGCCTCCTAAAGAGTAACGGAGGTGTGCGAAGGTAGGCTCAAGCGTCTATTCTGCTCGTGAGCGTAATGGTATAAGCCTGCCTGACTGTGAAACTTTAGGATGCTTTTGTTTTCATGAATATTTTATTCAATCGAAAAGATGCCCACGAACAAGCTACTTTCTGTTGTATCTCAGCCTTGCCCCTATATCATTTTTATCAGGGCAGATCTTTATAGCTGTTATAAGAAACCAATCGGTCTAAAATCTTTCACAGACTGAGGCCTACTCATTTTAGGGATTAAAGTAATGATAGCACAGTTCAGCTGTTTCAGGAACTTACCAGAACGGAAGAAATCCTGGATCGCGCTAACCACATCGCCTCCAACAACATCCCGAGTCAATAAAAAATTGACTAGTGAATCCATCTGGGCCCGGAGCTTTGTCTCGATGAATATCATGCAACACTCGCTTGATTTCCAATTCGGTCACACTCGCACCAAGAAGCAGCTTCTGTTCGTCTGTACAAGTGGGCCCCAATCGAACAATATCCTTCTGAATGGGTTCAACAGCCTTCGAGTCCCCCAACAACGACGTGTAGTAACGCAGAAATGCATCTTCAATCTCCAGTTTGGTCGAGCAGTCTCGACCTTCAGCATCTACGATTTTAGAGACCGCATTATGTGCACGACGTGCTCTCAGCAAACCGTGGAAGTACGTCGAGTTCACATCGCCCTCCTTAATCCACTTTTGTTTCGATTTTTGAGCCCAAAATTCAGCACGGGCAACCTGCAGCTTGAGAATAGCAGCATTCACGGACAGTTCCTCCTGCAACAGTTCAGCACATCGATCCGCCCGCAATCTGACTTGCAGCTCAGTCAATTTCGTTTCTGCCAGGCTGAAGCGCGTCTCGATGTCTGAAAATGAGGATGCATTCAGCAGTTTCAACGGAGCTTTCAAGCTCCTCAGTTTCGAAACCAATTGATACATTTTTGTACCCATAACCTGCGCACCCCAAGCATTCCCCACACAGTTATGGGTTTCCACTCATATTTGACAAAAACATCAACCACATTCTCCTTCTCATCCATAAATTTGATCTCATTCCTAAATTTCTGACCAACCTTAGCCATTACCATAACCCTCGCATACCCAAGCCTAGAACGTTCTTCCGTAGCCAAGTCAGACTTGACATACGGGCCAACAAGGGAAGCTATCCTAGGCAAGCATCTACCCCAAAATTTCAAGGGTAGGTCATGTAGCTGAATCCACACAGGTACTTCAGGCACATCAGATTTGTCCAATTTTGCATCAGGAGTCCATTCTTTCACAATCAGGGGTTTATTATCAAACATAAACAGACCATGATCGAGGATTTTTACCTTAGCTTCCTTGCTCTTGAACTGAACTAGGAAAATTTCGTTAGGTAGAAAGGAAATCTTATCTATGCCATGATCCTTCCAAATTCGTCTCACAAACCCTTCCACCACTTCCCATGGCAGATTAGCGCCCATAATGAAACAATAAACAGCAGAGCTCCAATACTCAATCTCGTCGTCGACATCTTCCACGGAGAACCTGGGCAATTCCTCTTCGTCATTCATGTCGACAATCTTCTTCCCCTCTCTCTGTTTCCATCCCTCGACTCCACAATCAGTTCCGGCCCTGTCGCAGGCACGAAGTCCGGCACTTCTTCGTCTGTGTCTGACACGTAATTGAAGCCCGGGATATCATTGACTCTTGAATTCATCTTGTTCGTTGCATTATCATCCAAATTCGAGATCTTCACCATCTTGCGAAGCAATTCCTCCTTAGCCTTACGGTTAACTGGTTTCATTGCTTTGGTCCCCCTCGAGACGGCCTACGGTTAAAAGATTGTTGGTTAATGTCTAAGGACGAATTATAATATACAATTTCATCACCTTATTATAATTTTTTTGAGTAAATTAAAAATTACTTCCTTTTAAAATACCAATTTTAAAATTTACTCCTTTTTGAAATTTTTGTTAAAAATAACTCCCAAAATCTATCAAAAGTTCAAAAATTGCTCCCAAATTTATTTTTAGGACGCAAATGCCCTTGACTAGAGGGTGAGGTGAAGTAATATGACATAAAAAATTTAGGGGCATTTTCGTCCAAAAATTACATTTTGGAGTAATTTTTGAACTTTTGATAGATTTTGGAAGTTATTTTTAACAAAAATTTCAAAAGGGAGTAAATTTTAAAATTGGTATCTTAAATGGGAGTAATTTTTTATTTTTATTGGTTGATGAAACTTTATAATTTTTTGAATGTGGGATAGTTTTACTTAAGTTTATAGTTTTAAGATATTTTTAAGACTCAAAATATTTTTGGTTAATATATAAAAGTACATGACTAATTTTATTATAATATAAAGTTTCATCACCTTATTATAATATTTCGATATGAGATTATTTTTACTTAAGTTTGTAGTCTTATTAAGAGACTTTTTAAGATTTAAAAGTTTTTTTAGATTGATATTTAAGAACGAATGATTAGTCTTTATTTATAATATAGAACTCATCAACTTATCATAATTTTTTGATGTGAGATAATTTATTTAAGTTTTAGTCTACTATCACCTCGTTATAATTTTTAACTTTGTAGTCTTATATATATATATTAAAAGTTATTTTAAGACTCAATTTTTTTTATTGATATTTATAAAAGCTTTTTTAAGACTCTTTTTTTTTATATTTAAAATAGAATGATTACTTTTATTTATAATATAGAATTTGATCACCGCATCATAATTTTTCGATGTAGGATAATTTAAAATTTTTTCTTTATTTATATTTAAAACCAAATGATTACTCTTATTTATAATATAAAATTTCATCACCTCATTGAGGTAGGATCATTTAAGGTTTATAGTCTTAAGAACTTTTTTTGAGATTCAAAATTTTTTTGATAGATATCTAAGAACGAATGATTATTCTTATTTATAAAATAGAATTTCATAACTATATTATAGATTGTCGATGTGGGATAATTTTACAACTGTTATATGTAATAAATTCATCACATTGTTTCGAATAAATAATATGAAATCTATACTCTAATGAAAGCATTTCCTACCACGAATCTATTTATTTCATTTTTATAATTTTTTTTACGATAATTTTTTTTTAAAAATGAATTTTGATGGTTTTTACCTAAGAATTGTAAAACATGATACAATAAATATATATTATAATAATTAAAAAATTCTCTAGTAGATTTTTTTTATTATTTAAGATATTTTCCTAATTTGAGGATTGAAGAAACGGACCAATGAGATCGCTCGAAAAAAACCTTATATATATATATATATATATATATATATATATATATATATATATATATATAGAAGTGGGATCAGGTGAGTCCACTTATATATGTTGAGTCCGTGAGTCCCCATCTTAGCCCTTGATTCAAGGTTAGATTAATGGACAAGATTTAATCTCATAATTAAGGAAATAACTAACAAATTTGGTAAATATATTATTTCTCTCTCTCATCCTTAATTATTTCAATGAGTTTTTTCTCTCACACAACGAGTTTTTTCAAAATTAAGTTTTTTTCATTTTCACCAAAAAATCATTATTTTCCTACTGCCATTGTACGTATGTTACTATGTTACTGCCATAATCCATAAACTATGTTACTTTAACTCATATAACATGTTACTTTAATTCATGAATTGCGTTACTTTAACTCATAAAATCTGTTACATTGTTTAATATATTATCCTGCAAAAACTATTACTCTAACTCATACAATGTGTTACTCTAATTCATGAACTGTGTTACTTTAACTCATAAAATCTGTTACGTTGCATAGTCTCTTGCAAAAACTGTTACTCTAACTCATACAATGTGTTACTTTAATTCGTGAACTGTGTTACTTTAACTCATAAAATCAGTTACGTTGCATAATAGTCTCTTGCAAAAACAGGAGTTCCAATTAACAAAAAGAACAATGTTTGTTTTTATTAAGATACTCCAAAATAAAAAGTGGTACAAGATTCCAACTAAATCAACTTCATTACAATTCCAATGTTTTACACTTGTTACTCATAATGTCCTACTTATAATTCTGTTTCTTCTTCATCCTTCTCGTTCTCTCCGTCTTCTTCTTTTTCATCTTTTTCATCATTATCTCAGAAGCTTTGATTTAATCTCACCACCGCACAATGGAGGAAACTCTCACCCACATCCCTATATCATTCATGTGGATTAAAGTAAGAGATAACAAGAGTTAAAGTAACAGATGAAGTGCACTAAAGTAACATTGAATTAAATTAACAGAGTATGCTTATACACCAGATATAAAGTAACAGAGGTCAGACATTTAAGTAACAGATAGTATGAATTAAAGTAAAAGATAATGTTCATTAAAATAACACCTAAGTTAGTGCAAAAAATTCATATAATGATAAAAATGAGAGTATGACGCAATATCTTACTATTTGATATTGTTTCCTATTTTGAAGTCATTACGTCCCATAATTATAGGAAGTAGTATTTTTTTTTATATGGCGTTACTCTTTGATATTGTTTCCTATTTTGGTGGCAATCATGTCCCATTATTATAGGAAACAATATCTTTTTTTTTTTTTAATATGGCAGTTTCCTAAATTCTTAGGACACTACAATGCACTACAATAACAGATGAAAAACACTAAAGTAACAACTGGAGTGTATTAAAGTAACACGACATATAAAGTAACAGATGGTAGACATTAAAGTAACAGATGCTCTACACTAAAGTAACGCAGTATATGAACTACAATAACTCAATATATTGTAAACGTAAAAACTAATAATTGAGTAGCATCTTAACGACTTTCATGGCGATTTCAGTATAAATTACAAAACATATATACTCACCGTTTGTGTGTTCTACGATTTGCATATGAATCTATGATGAATAACACGACCATGAAAATAATATCAACATGAAAATTGACGCAAACCATGAACACAAATTGACGCAAATTAATCAAGATAATGAATAAAAATTGACGCAAAACATGAAAGCAATATCGAAACTCACCATTGTTATACTCGATGAATTGCTTATCAACCGTTAATGAAGATGTCGCGATCATTGAATTCATAGTAACGGAATTTCGAGCACAGATTTGATTGAATGAATGAACGAACGTGATGATCAATGGGAGCGTTTTTTTTTTTTAAGGTTTTGATAATGAACGTGTAACGTGAATGAATGAATGAATGAGGAATGATTGTGATTATGGGAGTTATTGTTTCCTAAAATCATGGGAGTTATTTTAGGATACTAAATCTTCCTCTTTTTTTTTTTAATACAAAATATTAGGATGTATCTTGTCCATCCATCCTCATCCCATCCAACGGATGGGATGAGGACTTAGGGACTCAACACTTATATAGAGACTCATTAGAACCTATCTATCTATATATATATATTTGCCACATTAACCTCCAACCTAACAAAAAAGAATGGAAATTTCACATAAAGATTTCCAATATACACTTTTTTATCTACTAATAACCTTAATAACACAAACATAATTAGTATAATCTAAATCTAAATCTAACAAAAGTCTCAAATTGAGATTATTAGACTGACAACGAAAGCACATATCGCCTTCGACAATCCTACATAAAATGGACTTAGTTAAGATAGATCAAATACTCGAGTATATATAATAGATTCCAGGTACGAAAATCTCGCTCCTTCACGATATCAAGGTAGTTGATTCAATGATGGGCTCCACATTTGGGCTTGAAAACATGAGGTAGAGTTAACATTATTAGTCTCACAATAGTTTTGCTGGTACGTGTTAGTGTGACACACCAAAAGGATGCATTATCAATAGTAGTATGGTGTCCCATAATTGATTTGTTGGTTCAATTGCATAGAACATCTTAGCTTCTATGATCTTGTTGTTGTCCAAGATGGGATAACAATATACCAATTATGCATCCGTAGTAGTCGGAATAGGAACTGGTGGTTCAGCCGGAGGAAACAACTCTTTTCGGGTCAATTCACCATGGAGTTATCGTCCACGTCTATGATGTCATGAATGCTCGATCGTTTTCTCCTTGTGGCCGACTCCTGACGTTTGAAGTACTTTTGAGCATGACTAGCCACTTGGGTTGACGACCTAGTAGTCACGTAATTCCTCGAAATGCTTTTCCAATCACCCTTCCCGTATCTCCTTAATCCTAATATAAATAACCTGATAACATAATTCCATAAATTATACGGAATACAAAGTAAATAAATAAATACCGAATAGGAGGGAGCAGTGTACTTCATGTATGTAAGTTACTGCTTTACATACATAAATAACATAATACTGTGATGATGTACTTCATGTATGTTGTGAAGGAATTGGTTTTTTTTTTGGTTGGTTGTAAACTTGGAGTAATTGAAGGATTATTAGAGTAATTCATACTCGGTCTAGGTTTCTTACCTGCAAAATTACTTTGCATTTTTTATATACTAGTGTGATACCCGTGAAAAATTTCACGGTTTTTTCACGGGTTGTTGTTCTTTAATTGATATTTCCTAATGAAGTAAGGCAAGATTGATCTTCAATTATGCGAAAGAGTGTGATCATTCATATGTGTGTTAATAGTGTGATACCCGTGAAAAATTACACGGGTTGCAATATTTTTATTGACATTTCATAATGAAGGAAGGCAAGATTGATTTTCAATTATGCGAAAGAGTGTGATCATCTATAAGCGTAATAGATGTACGAAAGACGGAACACCGTAGAATACGTTGAAGTAGTATGATACCCGTGAAAATTCACGGGATTGCTACGTTTTTTTATTTCATTAGTATGATACCCGTGAAAAATCACGGGGTTGAAACGTTTTTTTTATCCAAAAGACAAATCAAAATCCATATGAGGATGAACATAAAGACGATATTGATTTTAAATTAATGTGAAATAAGTGAATATTGACGCATACGATAATTACAGTGTGTTCAACATTGAAATCAAAGAACCCACGTGAGTAGGTTGATAAAGAACTATTGAAAATAATGTATGATAAATGTAAAAGACAATACTTATGAAATGATGATAAAGTACTTGTATAATATACATTTGACAGTATTTATAAAAAACACCCGTGAAATATCCTTTTATATATATGGAATAGTACTTATAGGCCCCTCTCCCGATTTTATTGTCAACTTTCGTCACTTGTAAACCAAATTAGAACAATTGTGTGTATTTGGTCACTTGTAACTACTGTCATTTTATTATGGGAAGAATAATAATTTATGGGAAGATAGAAATTTATGCTGAGATATAAATTTAATTGGTCAACTTCTCTTTCATGGAAAACTTAAAATGGGTTTCTCAAGAAATTGGAAGATGTAATACTGGTTTAATGTGTAAGGGTAATTAATTGGACATTTTTAGGTCAAATTTTCATTTTTTTCAGTTCAATCTTTTTTTCTTCTGAATTTATTATTTTCCTTGACAATCTTTTCTATTTTTTTTCTTTTGAATTTATTGACAATTATATCGATAAAGTAAAAAAAAACCAAACTCATATATCAACCCTTTTAAAAATATATCAAATAAAACATGTTTATTTTTACTGATATTCCGTATCATTTATTTGCATAAATGATTAAAAAATAAAAATAAAATCGTATTTATAATAAAAAATTAATGTATGATTTAATTTATAATAAAAAATTATAATATAATGTATGATAAATATTCTATTACATGAATAAGAGTAATCATTCTTTCTTAGATATTAACCAAAATTCTTTTGAATCTTAAAAAATCTCTTAAGACTATAAAGTTAAATAAAATTATTTCACATCGAAAAATTATAGTCGAAAAAATTCTTTCTTAGATATTTCTACCGCCATCTAATCAAGGTTAGATCTTCCACTCAAAATCTTATCTTACTTGTATAAAATCAAACACCAAGAACTGTGTTTTATTGTGAGACGATACATTTCGAATTTTATTGTTGAGCATGGAGTGATATGTACGAAAAGTGGAATGACATATTTGTCCAAACAAAAAAATGTCGCAAATTTTATAAGGGTTTTTCTAAAATTTTATAAGGTTTTTCTAAACTCATAATTACCATACGGGTTGAGAAATTTTTTAATCATCTCATTAAGAAAAAAAGAGTACGAACAATTCAACCCTAAAATTGAAAAACTAAAACAAATACGTACGTCCAAACTCTTGCCACGCTGAGCCCTACAACTGAGAAAATCCTAACCTCCCATCTTCCTACAAACAATCTCCGCAAAATACAACGCAACCGGATTTCAATGGTTGAGATTCGCCCGACTTGTCAACCGTTTTAAACGAAACTGGCTAATTATCAACTACAGTGTCATGAAATCCGATTATTCCGCTACATCTAAGCTCGGGTATCCATTTTCTTTTGATTATACTCTTCATCTGCAATTTAGAGCTGATCATGGGCCGTACCGTCCGAATAGCCCGACCCGTCCGGCCCGAAATTTTAGCGGGTTCGGACAGGGAATCTCGGCCCGAATTGTTAAATGGGCCGGACAAGCCCGGCCCGATACAACAAACGGGCCGGGCATGGACACTAATATTTTGAAACGGGCCAACCCGCCCGGCCCGCTAAAATATTATATAAATTCTACCACTTATAATTATATAGAAAATGAAAAATATATATTCATTATAATACAAAAGAAAATAATTAATCTATGCTCTAATCAAGACACATACCCTTGATAATGGTATGATATAGCGAAAATACCTTTGAATTCTCAAAAAAAATTAGGCAACTCTCGCTATTCTCAAATTCTCATAATAATCTATTAATAGTCTGATATTATAACCAATTTTTGTTCATTTATCAAATACTTTTTTTTTCTTGTATTTTGATATGTAACAAACAATTCAACTATGTTGTAATTTTTTAAAATATTTACGTAATTACCGCCTATCTTTGATGTTTGATAGTTTTTTCATTCACTCAATAATTGGCCCGATAGCCCGCGCGCCGCCCGATTTTGCATAAACGGGCGGGTAAGGGCAAGTAATCTAGGCCCGTTAGTTAGGCCCGACCCGCCCGCTTTGATGTTAAAGGGCAACTTTTTATCTTTTAGCCCGGCCCGTGTCCGGCCCGAGCCCGCATTTGAGCAGGTCTAATCTGCATCTACTCTTTCAGTTAGGTACCTTAGTTGGAGTTGTGAGTCGTGTGACTCTCGCGGATGTCTCCCCTCTTTCACATACCTGCGACATTAGAAGAAGGGGTAAGTGTGAATCTCTTTGTGATATATTAAATGAACATTAATTACTGATTTTGCTTAATCTAAGTCTGAATTTGTATCAATTTTTTTATCTCGATAAATGTTTTTGAAGTTTGGTTATGTATAATTGATTGTTCATTAGGATAAAGTTTGCATCTTGGGAGGATTTTGTGGATGGAACGAAGTTTTTAAGCTTTAATTTTATATTTTTTTTGAACAAACTGATGGGTTCAGAATCTTATTGGTATTTTTAGGCTATTATAAACTGTGTCGTTCATGTGTTGCTGATTCGAGTTTATAGTCACTAATTTGTTTAATTTAAACTTTAATTTGTACGGATTTTTTGTCTTTAAATGTTTTTTATGTTTGGTTTTGTAAAATTGATTGTGTATTGAGATAAAAAAATTATCTTGTGAGGAGTTTTGTATGTAGATAAAAATGTGCTTTAAAGCTTTAATCTTTAAATCATTTTATTTGTCTTTTACTCCGTAATAAAGATTTTATGAAGATAATTTAAACGTAATTTGAACACCATTTATGAAAAAAATTATATATGGAGACAATTAATATATATGGAGACAATTTAGAGGGATGTGAAGATTTTATTATCCTAATCTTGGAAATTAAACAAACATAATTTATGAAAAATTTGAATTTATTTATGAAGAAGTTATTATGGGAAAATAAAGGTGGGGAAGGTGATTGAAAAAGTTATGGGAAAAAGAAATAAAATCAATGTCCATTGTACCCCGTACATCTTATGCAACTTATTATTATTATTATCTTTTTACTTTTTTTTTTCTAATTTCTAAATCTAGCATTTTGAATAAGGGTCTAGTTTTCCTTCTTTTATTTAATATTATCATACCATTTCACTTACTCCTTAATATAAAGAAAATGAATTTCACGATAAATGTGAACTAATACCAAAAAATGTACTCATATGATTTATTAGCTTAAATACTCTAAATGATAAAAGTTAATTTAAAATAAATTTTGATACTTCGTATGCGTAATATCATTCAATAATAAAATACAATGATTTTTCCATTATCACGTTTTTATAATTGTTTCAAAATTAAGGGTTGCTTCGAAAAATTTCAAATAAGATCGATCTAATTTGTACGTAATAATTAATATAATTGGAAAAGTAATATTGGAGACCTGAATTTAATGACCTTATTATCGATTTTACTTAAAAAGAATTGAGTTTATTCCGAGCTTAAAAAAAATAACACTAAGAAATAAGTT
Source organism: Agrostemma githago (assembly GCA_958450325.1). Classification (NCBI taxonomy): domain Eukaryota; kingdom Viridiplantae; phylum Streptophyta; class Magnoliopsida; order Caryophyllales; family Caryophyllaceae; genus Agrostemma; species Agrostemma githago. The sequence goes on from OY288256.1 coordinate 51,950,064, forward strand.
GATTGATTGATTTGTAATTAACAATTTAATGATTTGTAATTATTATAACTGGAAAACCAATATTACCCTATTCATTTTAAGGTAGTAAAAATTATGTAAATATAAACAAATAATTAATTATAAAAAGTATGTAGTATATAAATTTAAGCTTAAACATTTTGACGTTATTTTTCTAATTATTAAAATTGCTTAAGCAATACCATAAAAAAATGCATTCAATGCTATGATTCTATATACAAAAAGTACCTTAGTTTTATATTTGAAGAAAAATAAATTATAATTTGCCTACATGATTGCACTCGCTAATACTTAGTCTTCCAACAAAAATTTGGAACCTCGTCGACGAATTCGTAGATCCGAAATGAAATCTCTACAACAACAAAAAAACAAAATCAAATCACAATTATTAAAATTATATTCTAAATGTTCTAATATACATAACAACAATGAGAAATCGAAGAAATTTTAACATTTTGTGCCATTTTTTCTTCCAATTAAAGCTTTACTTTCATGTTTCTTCTTACCTTGAACATAAAACACATCAAAAACAAAAACAATATTAGAAAGTAGCACATGTTGATATTAAAAATCATAAATCACAATATTATAACTATAACCGAAATTAGAAATTAGAAATAATAATCAGAAAACAATATTACAAAATAGCACAATATTATAACTATAATCGAAATTTGTCGTGGATCCCCACAATCAAACAAGAACCTAACTCTCCTAAACTGGGTAGATAAGGTAAGTCGGGTATCGAATCCACAGGGACGATGAGCTAAATAAAGAGTCTCGATCTAGTTAAAGGCTCAGTCGGAGAAATTCGGTTTGGGTTGAATGAGTCTAAACTAAATAACTAAACTAACTATAAGAGAAAACAATAACAAATACTACGAGTATAATAAAAGGGACTAGGGTCAAGGTCAGCAAGGTAGTCTCAGGGGAGTTGTCGGGCTCATAAAATAGCTGATTAAGGTCAGTAATAGGCATGAGATGGGCTCTCTCGAGTCTCTATCTACCATAGGACGGTCCTAGCGGGCTCTCGCTACTTACTAGGTCGACCTACTCCAATGAACGCAAGCCTAACCTAAACTCGGCTCTCGATCTTAAGTCTAGGTTAACTGAATTGATTAACTAATCTGGCCAGGACAAGTGAATAAGCTCACTAAACCAAACTAACGACCCTTAACGAAAAACACTAGAAAAGCTAACAGAGACACAAACTAATTACACAAAAAATTTACATCACAAGCTTTCTAATCAAAAGTCAAAATTCTAAAATTCAACTCAAGTATAAACAATGATAATCAGACACTAAGACTGTTGCAATCGACACCATACATCCATCGGTTTCGGTCCATGCTATATCAAGAGTATGAGATGGAGGTGGAATGAGTACTCCCATGAAGTTATTAACCCTAGAAGAACTCGTCTCAACTCAAAGAGTCAAGGATCGTCCTAATGATCCAAAGTGACAAGAGTAAACGATCCAAAATGGGCAAATATGATTAAAAATAAGTAACTCAGGGAGGAATCGTACTTTTTTTTTCTTCTTTTTCCTTTTCAATTTTTTTTTCTTTTTTTTCAATTTCTTTTTTTTTTCTTTTCAATTTTTTTCCTTTTTCAGTTTTTTTTTCATCTCCCCCTTATTATTTTCTTTTTGATATTTTTGTGATTTTTTCTGGTGCTAACAAACATGCACTTTTTGTGTGGAAGGATCGAGCAGAATTTGTAACGTCGCTCTCTTCCTGATAAAAGATGATAAGTAGAATGGATCGCAAGATGATAATAAAAGGAAGTCACTTGGATCACCGTCACCTAGACAAGTCAACTAGTGTCACGTCAAATCACGGGAGGTGGAAAATGGAACAAGTGAAGTACACACCCTCGAGCGACTTACAGTAGGAGATCGATTGATATATAACGAATAATTGCAACGATCAAGTGTCTAAAAATCATTATTTACACAAAAATTAAAAGTTAGAAAAAGGACCAAATCAAAGAAAACGAGTGAAAAAAAATGAAAAAATAATAAAATATTTTTTGTATTTTTTTAAAAAAAAACAACTACAAACTACGACTCAAAAAAACACAAACTGACACAAAATACTCCAATCAACCAACAACAAATCCTCCCCCACACTTAAATCGGACATTGTCCTCAATGTTCAAGAACTAAGGAGGGAAAAGAGAATGGGTGGGTAAACAACTTACTATAGTGAAGTGATGCTTGATACTTATTCTCGTACCCGTCATATCTCTTGTCGATTTCTTGGAGCTCACATATCACCTACACACAAAACGACAAACAAAAACAAGCAAAGAAACATATATACACAATATCATCTTAATTATCTCAGCAAGCAAGTGAATTGTCTAAAAAACTGGTCAATGACCTCATTAGCTTGTCAAACAAGCTAGACCAGTCATCACCAAAATGGTCATAATGAATAAACAATAATAAGCATGACCAATAGTGGATAATAGAGGTAAGATGGCTAATAAGCGGTTTGTGAGGCAAGATGTGCATACCTAATATCTCAATTTTACCAGAAGGCTCGTCATAAAATTCAAGTTGCACAAGAATGGAGTCTAATACCCCAAAACCACTCAAAAAAACCAATCTTACCACTGTCATTCTCCTTAAGAGAGGTGTTAATGTCTCTGTCTTCAATGCTCTCCATCACAGTATCCATACGAGACAGATCCAAAATCAAACCGATCTCCTAGAAAGAACGGTCACAGCCCTCCTCACTTATCATGAGCTCAAACGAAGGGCTAAGAGAAATAAGGTCAAGGTCAAGACAATCAATAAGTGAAAGAGATTCATCCTCAACAAATTTCTCAAAAATAGGTTTCTCAAAGAAACCATCATAATCCCAAGTATCGTCAAGCATAGATTCATAAGAAGATGAGTCAAAGTATAAGGAATCAAGGAGAGCATCATTATCATCACTAACCCCCTCTACCACCATGAAGTCAAAGAGAGGATTTTGGATCATTTCAACATTAATTATATCCTCAAACATAGGATTTTCAAAACAATTACCCAATGAGAAATCCTGCACTTCATTTTCAGCGTCAACATGGTGAGATTGAAAATTATACACATAATCATCATCTTCATCATCAATTACGTTCACAAGGGGTGGGGAAGATGCAATATCATGCATAACACTCACATTGACACGTGGAGGAGAAACATGACAAACACTAGGATCATACACATCACTAAGAGAGTAAGAATTGACCCCCTCACTTAACAAGGAAGGAACCTGTGGGTCATATCTAGGTTGTGGTCCTCTCCTAAATGCACGATGGTCATGGCCACTGGCTATTTTCGCAATCAAAGCATGCGCTTCTTCTACTTCCAAATCATAGAATTTCCAGTTAGATGCAACAAGTATCAAATCTCTATCACAAGGAAGTAGGTTATCAAAGAATGTCAATGTGGTAATCCAAAGTGGGATGCCATGATGGGGAGAAGCTCTCAATAAGCTCTTAAACCTACTCCAAGAATCATTCAAACTCTCAAACTCACCCTGTCTAAAGTTAAGAATGTCTTGTCTAAATTTGGCGGTTTTAGCAGGAGGAAAGTAATTCCTAAGAAAGGCTAGAGCCAATGGTTCCCAGGAGAAGAAAGTGTTAGGAGGGTGTAAATATAGCCATTCCCAAGCCTCGCCTTTAAGGAAAAAGGGAAAAAGCATGAGAAATATTGTCTCAATGGGTAAATCACCCCTCCTCACAAAACTACAATAATCCACAAACCTCTGAAGGAGCCCATACACGTCCTCTCTCTCAAACCCGTGAAAAGCATTCTGCTCCACCAACTCAATAAATCCCGGGTCAACATAGAAGTCAAGACCCTCCAAATTTCCAAGGTTAATAGGTGAAGCAAACATCTCGAGTTTTGGTGCATAATGATCGGCTATAGTGGGCATGAAGAGTTTAGGAAAAGAAGAGAAATATAGCACACCCAAGAAGGAGATAAGAAGGGAAAAAAACAAGTAAAAGAAAATAAAAATAAAAATAAAAAATATTACCACTATGATTATTCTCCTACTAATAAAAACAATAAAAAAAAATATCCTAGGTACGTACAGGAGAAGTTAGTTGGTTTTTTTTTTTTAAAAATAAACAAAATAGAAAAAAAGACTAATACTTAAACCAAAACAAGACTAGTATCTAACTAAGCACCATCCCCGGCAACGGTGCCATTTTGACGTAGGAATTTATCGCGGATCCCCACAATCAAACCAGAACCTAACTCTCCTAAACTGGGTAGATAAGGTAAGTCGGGTATCGAATCCACAGGGACGATGAGCTAAATAAAGAGTCTCGATCTAGTTAAAGGCTCAGTCGGAGAAATTCGGTTTGGGTTGAATGAGTCTAAACTAAATAACTAAACTAACTATAAGAGAAAACAATAACAAATACGAGTATAATAAAAGGGACTAGGGTCAAGGTCAGCAAGGTAGTCTCAGGGGAGTTGTCGGGCTCATAAAATAGCTGATTAAGGTCAGTAATAGGTATGAGATGGACTCTCTCGAGTCTCTATCTACCATAGGACGGTCCTAACGGGCTCTCGCTACTTACTTGGTCGACCTACTCCAATGAACGCAAGCCTAACCTAAACTCGGCTCTCGATCTTAAGTCTAGGTTAACTGAATTGATTAACTAATCTGGCCAGGACAAGTGAATCATCTAATTATAACGTTTAAACGGAGATTAATAACAATTAATCAACAATTAAAATTAACTTGAGACAAAACCCTAATTAAGACGAACCGAACTAACCCTAACCCTAGAATTGACTACTCTATCATGATTCAAACTAAACTAACTAAATTATCCAATACTAACAACATCATAACAATTCTAATTAAGAGATAAAGATGCAAACTTTGATAAAAACGAGAAATTAAATAACCCAAACAAGCAATAATAACGGTAAAGGAGATGTGAGAAGAAATTTTATACCAACATAAGTCTTGAACTATTCAAAAGAAATTAAAATGGAACTGAATCTACTATCAAAAACGGAGTGAAGTATATCTCATGCTAATACGGAATAAGCGATAGAAGTACCGAAGAGAAAGTCCAAATCATGGAAACTGCCCTAATCTACCCTAATCTAATACGTCCTGCTCCCTCCTCCCTCTCTTTTTATTTTGTTGGTGTATGGGGTTGTCTCCAATCCTCCGTGAAGTTGGTCTTTTTGGACCCGTCCAACACTCGTCTTTCGTACTATTTCCATTATCTTCTAATTTGTCTTGACCCGTCTTTTCTCGGTTACTGCCGAACGGTACCTATAAAATAAAAACAAGACAAGGCAGTACCAAATTCTCGGAAAATAACGACTATTACTATAATTATAACTAAAACAACTAACGGACCCTAACTAACACTTAATAACATATAATGAGCTATATGACAATTATAAAACACAAAATCGGACTAAATAACGGGTAAAAGTATGGGTAAATCACTATTAAAATAGCACTTATCAGGGGAGGACATATTACCTGGATAAGGCTAAATACCATATTCCTCTAGGAACCTACCCAGAGTCCAAAAACCGGGGTTTAATTTTAGCGAAGAATGTTGCCGCAGCGATTGAGCGGTTTTACAATTTTGGAGAGGGGTACACAGTTGTTGTCCCCGGGGAGAAAGACACTGTGTGCTGCCCCCCTGACGACTGCATAGCAGTTTACCACAAATGCTTAGAGTTTGGCCTTCGTTTCCCCCTGCACCCCTTCCTGGAAGAGACTTTCAGGCGGATGAACGTGGCCATAGCTCAACTGACCGCCATGGCAGTTAGATCCCTGATAACATATACTTGGACCTGTCGGTTTCATGGTGATGAGCCTTCCATTGATGCCCTACGGTACATGGTTGGCCTGCAAATGGTGGCTTCTAGGAGTGAAGGTTCCCCTGGATATTGGTCTATCCAAAGTCAGAAAGGTCATACCCTGGTGTGGCCAGTTATGGATAGCCTGAGGGACTGGAAGAACAACTTCCTGTATGTGCATAGTGCCACTGGATGGAAGATTCCTCGACATTTTAGGAACCATGTCCATACCAGGCTGGAGACTTGCCAGGAGTACCATCCTGGCGTTGGGGGAAAGGCTCTTGAGGTGAAACTGAGCAAAAAAGATGATGATCTGGTGAAAACGTTTGCCGCTCATACGGACAAATCAGGCGTTCATGGCCCTAGTTTATGGCTTCCCCACGCGGAGCTTATCACCACTGATAGATTTCTGACCCGAGTGGGCTTGAATCCTGGCCTGGATAGAGGTAGTTCAGGGGCGCCACTGGTTTTTCTTTACCTCTCTTGTCCCCTTTAAGGGTTTTCTAACTGTTCATTCTTTTGTCTTCCAGATCTCGCTACTTGTACCTGATCAAGGAAGGAGGCAAGGCTTCTGGGCCTAGACGACAAATTTGTCATTGTTCAGAGGCGCCCTTCTCTTCCTCCCAATTTTAAGAAAGGTGAGAAGAACTTGATGAAGTATTTAAAAGGCCTCTCGGCTAGCAGGACAAGACTTCCTCCCCCCTAGATTTACGCCTGCGAAGCCAACGGCTCCCCCTTCCCGTGGTGTGGAAAAAGCGGCCGCCTCTGAGGCCACCCCTCCTCCCACCGGCAAGCAGGGAGGCTCCCCTGCAGGGACTCACACTCCCATGGGACCGCAGCCTGCCGTTTCCAAGAAAACTGGGGAAAGCACCCCTCAGGAGCTGACTAGGAAAAGAAACAGAGAGCCCTTAAATGCTGAGCATGTGGTAGATCTGGAGGCGGACACGCCTGACCCAAAGCGTCCTGCCCGAGACGTCCCAGGCACCCTAATTTCAGAGGAGAATACTGAGTTTCATTACACCGCTGGTGATAGCCTGGATGTTTCTGCCCTGCTCTCTGACTCTGGGGCCGTCTTGGCGGACCACCTTATCAAGACTGTGACCTCTGCCACCAACCAAGTGACCCAGTATATTCAGCGTACCTCCCGGGTTATTCAGGCCTCTGCCGAACTGGCGGCCCTTAGCCGCTTGAGTGATGAAGAGTTGGTCACTTCTCCTCCTTCTGACCGCCTGGCTATGGTTGAGAGAGATGTCACACTCATCGCCAGCCTGAAGAATCAATTGGCGAAAAAGGAAGGTGAGCTGGAGGAGGCTAAGGATCAGGCGGTCCTCTGGAAATCTCAGGATGAGAGGGCAATTAGGGAGGTATCTCGCCTGGAGGAGGAACTGAAGAAGACTAAGCAGGCTGCTGCGGAGCTAGAGCAGGCTAGGAAGGCGTTGGCTGAGCTGGAGCATGTCAAGAAAAAAACTGCTGATTTAGAGGAGCGTCTTTCTAAGTCTGATTCAGACCTTCAGACAGCTCGTAGCGATTTGGCGGCGAAGGCTGTGGAGTGGCAGAAGGAAAAAGATGAAATAATCCAAGAGGCTGAAACCGCGGTGGAGAAAGGCTTTGAGAGTGGTGCTAACTCCTCCTTGGTGCTGGTTATGGAGGTCATCAGGGAGATGTTACCTGATTTTGATGAGGAGACTTTTCGTGCTCTTTATGCTGCTAAGGACGAGGCCTGGGTGCGCAGATCGCCCGAAGAGGCTGCTGGTCCTGACCCAGATGCCCCTCCTGCCTAACATGCAAGGCAGTCGTCCTCCGAGGGCTCCTTTGCTGACGTTTTAATTCTTTTTTGTGCGCCGAGCCCTGTTGTGGCTGGCTGCTTTATCTGATGTAACGTTTTAAACTCTTTTATTCGTGGATTTTACTGCTCTTTCTGTAAAGACCTTATTTTTTTGTTCATATATGCATCTGTTTGATTTTCCTTTCAAAGTTATATCTGGTTCTGGCTTCTGGTCGAAATCCAGGGGGCTTGCCCCCTGCCTGCTCAGAGACAGGCAGGGAGTTTTTAGTACTATATATTTTTTTTAAACAAGGTTGGGGGGTGCCCCCAGTCCTTGTTTGCTCGGCGCTTGTGGCCTGGCCTGTCCCTGGCTTCTGGTCGAAGTCTAGGGGGCCTGCCCCCTGTCTGCCCAGAGGCAGGCAGGGAGACTTAGTGTTTTTTATACAAGGTTGGGGGTGCCCCCATTCCTTGTTCATTCGGTGCGTGGGGCCCGGCCTGTCCCTGGCTTATGGCTGAAGTCCAGGGGGCCTGCTCCCTGCCTGCCCAGAGGTAGGCGGAAGGACTTAACATTTTTTTATACAAGGTTGGGGGATGCCCCCAGTCCTTGTTCGTTTGGCGCGTGGGGCCCGGCCTGACCCTGGCTTCTGGCTGAAGTCCAGAGGGCCTGCCCCCTGCCTGCCCAGAGGCAGGCAGGAGGACTTAGGGATTTCGTTGGGGGGTTCATTTTTCCCGGTTTCGGCAACAGGGGGGCCTCCCCTTATTGCCCCCTGCTCGTTTGTGTGTGAAATGCAAGTTTGAACAACGAGTATAAATTCTGGATACCTTTTCATTTAAAATAAACTTTTAACATGCGTGGTCGGAGCCGTCGACATTTTACTCTGATCGTCCTCCGCCAATTTTTCCTGAAAGCAAAGATTACTTAATCCTTATCTAATGACTAGACATAGTACTTCCTTAAGGTGTTCGCATTCCAGTGGGCGGCTAACTCCTGACCCTCCAGATTAGCGATTTTGTAGGTGCCTGGCCCTTTAATCTGGGTTACCTCATACGGGCCCTCCCAGTTGGCACTCAACTTCCCATGTTCTCGCGATTTTCCTACTGCCTGAGTTTTCCTTAAAACCAGGTCTCCCACTTGAAAGCTTCTTTCGTTCACTCTCCTGTTATACGCCTTTCTCATCCTCTGCTGGTAGGCGGCGATGTTGATGTTGGCTTCCTCCCTGACCTCGCTGACTAGGTCTAGTGCTTCAGTCATTGCCACCCCATTGTCAGCCCTGTCATATTGCTGAGATCGCAGGGTAGGGATTCGTACTTCGATAGGTAACAAAGCTTCAGCCCCGTACACCAGGCCGAAGGGTGTTTGTCCTGTGGACTCTTTTCTTATCGTTCTGATGGACCAGAGGATGCTTGGCAACTCATCTGCCCATCTTCCCTTAAGCTCATCTACCATTTTCTTAAGTCCGTTTAATATTTGCTTGTTGGCGGCTTCAGCCTGCCCGTTGGTTTGGGGATGGCAGACGGCGGAATAGGCGACTGTTATGCTGTGGCCTTCCAACCAGACTCTCAGGGGGTCATTATCAAACTGCCTCGCATGGTCAAATACCAACATTTTTGGTAATCCGAATCTGGTGATGATGTTCCTCCAGATTACCTTCCTGACCGCAGGCTCAGTGATATTCGGAACTGCCTCAGTCTCAACCCATTTGGTGAAGTAATCGATCCCCACAATTAGAAATTTCCTGCCCCCAGTTGCCATAGAGAAAGGACCTAATATGTCCATTCCCCACTAGGCGAAGGGGATGGGAGACAATATTGGCCTGAGTTCCTGGGCAGGGGCGTGGATTGAAGGGGCGAATAGCTGACATTTCCGGCATTTTTGGGTCAGGTCCCTTGCGTCTGCCAACATGGTAGGCCAGTAGTAGCCTGCCCTCAGGGCTTTGAGGGCTAGCGACCTTCCTCCAATATGATGCCCACAAATCCCCGAGTGGATATCATCCAAAACCTCAGCGGCCTGCCTTGCCCCCAGGCATCTGAGCAGGGGTGAGGAGAAGGACTTCTTGTATAACTCTCCATCGATCAGTATAAACCATGCTGCTTTTGCAGGCATCCTCCTCTTTTGTGCAGGGTCAGACGGGAGGATCCCATATCTCTTGTATTGAGTGATTGGGGTCATCCAATCTTCAGGCCTTGCTTCCTCAATTGCATTGACCGATTGATAGGTGGTAGTGGATTTCTCTTGAACAACATCCACCCAAACCGATCTCCTTATATCCTGCAGGCTGGAGCTGGCCAGTTTTGACAGGGCGTCTGCCCGGTATTCTGGGATCGGGGGATTTGCCTGACTTCGTAGGATTTTAAGTTTGACAGTTCCTGCTTCACCCTCTCCAGGTATGCAGCCATGGCCTGGTCCCTTGCTTCATATTCCCCATTAATTTGGTTGGCAATAAGCTGGGAATCAGTTGCTAATACTACCCGCTCTGCGCCTGCTGCTCTAGCCAGACTAATCCCTGTGAGCACAGCCTCATACTCCGCCTCGTTGTTTGATGTAGGGAAAGTGAACCTGAGTGCATGCTCAAAATCCACTCCCTCGGGGCTGGTCAGTACGACACCTGCCCCCGCACCGTTGGCTGTTGAGGACCCATCAGTGTATACCACCCATTCTCCGGCAGGGGGGTCATCTTCTTCTGAGTGGGAACATTCAGCCAGAAAATCCGCCAAGGCTTGAGCCTTGATGGCGGTCCTGGATTGATATGTTATTCCCAAGCCACTTAGCTCAATTGCCCTTTTTAGCAGCCTTCCAGATTTTTCAAATTTTTCTAAGACCTTTTCCAGGGGTTGGTCAGTCAAAACTACGACAGGGTGTGCGTCAAAGTATGGCCTGAGCTTCCGGGCGGCGATGACGACCGCATAGGCGGCTTTCTCGACCACCGGGTAATTTCTTTCTACTGCTCCCAAGCCATGACTCACAAAGTAGATAGGTTGCTGGGAACTCGCCTCTTCCCTTAATATCACCGCACTTACCATGGTATTTGTTACGGCGATGTAGAGAAAGAGTTTTTCCCCTGCTACTGGCCTTGCCAGGGTAGGTAACTTCTTCAAATGTTCCTTCAGCTGTTCAAAAGCCTCTTTCTGTTCGTCATCCCACTTGAACTGTTTGTTACTCTTTAGCACCTTAAAGAAGGGGGTTGACTTGTCTGCCGACCTGGCAATGAAACGTGCCAGGGCAGCCATCCTGCCTGTCAACCGCTGGATGTCCCTTATGGTTTTAGGCTCAGGGAGATCCAAGACAGCCTGAACCTTCTCAGGGTTGGCGTCTATCCCCCTGGAGCTAACTAGAAAACCTAAGAATTTTTCAGACCGGACTCCGAACGTGCATTTTTTCGGATTGAGCTTCATCTTGTAAGCCCGTAGGGATGAGAAAGTCTCTTGCAAATCCACCAGGTGTTCACTGTCTCTCTTACTTTTTACAATAGCATCGTCGACATAAGCCTCTAGATTTCTCCCTTTCTGGTCTTCAAAGACTTTGTCGACTAGCCTCTGGTAGGTGGCGCCTGCGTTCTTCAGTCCGAATGGCATCATTTTATACATAAAAGTGCCGGAGATGGTAATGAAGGCACACTTTAACCTGTCGGGTTGCCAAAGATACACCTGATGGTACCCTGAAAAAGCATCCAGAAAACTCAGTATAGAGTACCCACTAGTGGCATCTACTAGCTGGTCTATTCTTGGAAGGGGGTAACAGTCCTTTGGGCAGGCTTTGTTCAAGTTTGTGAAGTCCACGCACATTCTCCATGCACCTGAAGACTTCTTGACCATTACGACATTCGCCAGCCATTCAGGGTAGTCGCAGATTTCTATGAAATCTGCCTTCAAAAGTTTCTCTATTTCTTCTTTGATAGCCAAGTCCTTTTCTGCAGACATATTTCTCTTTTTCTGATTTACAGGGCGAGCCTCCGGGCTCACGTTCAGCCTGTGAACGATGTGAGCCGGGTCGACTCCCGGCATTTCATCCGCCGAGTATGCAAAAACGTCCCTGTTGTCTCTAAGGATCCCGATGAGTTCTGCGCGGTAGGATTCTTCCAGGTCAGCCCCTACAAGGACCTGCCTGCCAGGCTCTAGATCTACCAGCATGCTTTCCCCCCAAGGTTCGAGGTGGTCAGCTGCCTGTTGGCTGGCTGGAATCTGTCCCTCCCTGCTGGGGGATCTATCAGCTTTCCTTTTTCCTTTCCTTTCTGTCTCATGGGTCTGCAAAGTCACCGAGTAACAGTGCCTGGCAGACTCTTGGTCCCCATGGATCTTTCCTTCCAGGCCAAAGTCTGTTATGTAGGCCACTGTTAGGGCTCGGATTGATATTGCGGCTTCGATTTCGTCCAAGGTGACTCTACCAATTAAAGCGTTGTACGCCGATTTCGCATCTACCACGACGAACGACGCCCTGACATTCCTGGCATAGGTCCCTTCTCCGAATGTCACTGGCAAGTCTATAATTCCCATTGGGAGCACGCCTGCCCCGCTGAATCCATACAGTGATCCAGGGGCAGGTTTCAAGTGTCTTCTTTCCAGTCCCATTTTCTCGAAGGCGTCCCTGTACAGCAGGTTCGTGTAAGCACCAGTGTCCACCATACATCTTCTCACGATGTGGTTGCTGATTTCCAGGGACAGGACCAAAGGATCACTATGCGGGTACACCACCCGCCCTGCATCCTCAGGGGTGATGCTTAGTGTCATACCTTTTGGACTACCTGCCCTTTCAGCATAACAGATCTGATTTCGTAGCTCACGAATCTGCCTCTTCTGGCCTCTCCTGCTGGTTTGGCCCTCTGCATCCCCTGATATCACATGGATTATCAGGCGGTTCTGCGCCGAGCCTTCAGGCTTTTCCACTGTTTCCTTTTGAGTTTTGTTCCTTGCTGCGTAGTTGCTCAGCCAGCCATTCCTGATGAGCTTCTCGATTTCGTCCTTCAGGTGGCGGCACTCTTCGGTGGTATGGCCTACGCAGTCATGGAATGTACAGAATTTCTTGGGGTCCCCTTTTGGGCTGCGTGGTTTGTTTGGACGGTTCCACTTAGCAGTTTCCTTCTCTAGTTCAAAAATCTCTGCCCTAGACTTGTTGAGGGCTGTGTAGCTGTCGACCCTAGGCTGGTAAACTGTGCGTTCCTTCTTGGGGGTATCCCCTTCCTCGATTCTCTGTTTCCCTGCCTCATTCCTGCCGCGTCCACCCTGAGGTCCCCCCTGCGGCCTGGTAGGGCCTGCGGGGGTATCCGGCAGGCTGTGGAACTCTTCCTGCAGCATAAACCCTTCTGCGATCTTTCTAGCCTTGGCCAGAGTTTCTGGCTGGGCCCTGATCATCTGGTTTTTCATCTCACCAGGGAACAGGGAGTTGGTTAGCGCGTATGTTCCTGTTGCATCATCTATTTCTTTCACTTGCTGGAAGGACAGGTCAAACCTCTTCAGGTATTCCCTGACGGTCTCACCCTTCCTCTGCCTAAGGGTCATTAGGTCAAACCGAGTAAGGCGACGCCTCTTGTTTCCAACATACTGATCTAGGAAGGCCTCTGCCAATTCGATGAAAAAACTGATAGATCCCTGCGGCAAGTCTCTAAACCAACCCTGGGCCAGACCCACCAGGGTGGTTGGAAAGATCTTGCACCAGACTGCGTCGTCGGCAGCGTACATGCCCATATAGAGGTGGCAATCGGGTCACTCGGGTCGGTTATGGGTCGGGTTAAGACGGGTCGGGTCATCTCGGGTTCGGGTTTTAACGGGTCAGTATACTTAGACGGGTCGGTTCGGGTTCGAGTCGAGTCTCTTACGGGTCGGGTTTACTCGGGTTAAAAATCGTAACGGGTCGGTTCTGGTTCGGGTCGGTTATCTAATAAATCGGGTTATATCGGATCAATGGTCGGTTCTGGTTCGGGTCGGTTATCTAATCGAGTCTATTCGGTTCAATCATCGGGTATTCCATGGGTTAGTTGAGTCACTTTAGTATATTTTCGGGTCTAGTTTTGAAAATAATCGGGTCAACTTGAGTAATACAATAAATCACGTCAGTTAAGGCTAGACAATAAATCAGATTAATTCAGGTTAGACAACCAATCGGGTCAATTCGGGTAAAAATAACGAATCAGGTCGATGTGTTGGATTCAAATTGAGTCACTAATAATTTTTACTTTAGAAAGTTAGATACACGAACTCAAAATAATACATGAAACGGGTTATGGGTCAAGTCGGGTCGGGTCACAAGTCGGTTCGGGTCATGTCATTTCGGGTCCTATCGAGTTCGCGGTTAGCCTTCGGGTCGGGTCAGGTCGGGTTCGGTTCATAGTATTTCGGGTTGTATCGGGTTATCGGTTTGTCATTGGGTCAGGTCGGGTCGATTTCGGTTCATCAAAAGTTCGGGTTCTATCGGGTCGGATTTCGGGTGGGTTGCATCGGTTTCGTGGGTCGGGTCAGCTTTTGCCAGCTCTATGCCCATATGACTCTCGTACGCAGCTAAGTGGTCTTCCGGGTCAGTCGTGCCGTCGAATTTAACAGAGGGCATCTTAATTTTTGGGATTGGGTACCCCTGCACCTCTGGATGAAGAGGGGTTTTTGTAGGCCTTCCCACCACCTTCGACCTGCTCCCCGTGGAGTGGTAACCGTGATCCCCCCATCTGTCGGGGGTCGGTTTCCGACTACCAGGGGAACGGTGTCGGGGCGGTTGCCTGCTAATTGCCTCGTCGTCCCATCTATCAGGGGAGTGGTGTCGTGGGCGTTTCTTCTGAGCTGGCTCAAGATTGTTCCCCTGACGATGCTTTGACCCAACGGGCTGCCCCTGATTAAGTCTTGACTGGAGGCTTCTAGACAGGCCCGGCGCTGGCTGCGAGTCTGCCACCGGCGTCAGCCTAGAGAAGACGTCGCCCTGTCTCTCTCCTAGGCGCTTGGACGTAGGCTCTCTGTGCCTCATCCGGTTCTGGAGGTCTTGGGATAAACCTCTTCTTTCGCGGGCAGCGGTGGACTCTGTTGTGTGTATGGAGAATGCCTGCTGAGCAGGCGGTTCCTGGTTGCCGGCCGTAATGCGCCTCTGCACCTGAGCATACACTTGTGCTGTTTTCTTCGCCTTCCGTTGGATTTTTCTGGCGGCGGTTCGCTTTGAGCCCCCAGCCCCTTCTCCACTTTCGAAGTGAAGCTGCCTGGGGGTCGTGGCGACCCTGCCTACCAGATCCTCCGGAGTAAATTCCTGGTTAAGCATTGCCGAGAAGAAGGCCGCCGTCTGCGCCATCTGAGCGGGGGTGAGGTTTAGGGGCTGCCTCGAATGTGCCCCCTGCCCAGCTGTAACAGCGACGTCCTTACCGGGCGCTCCATGGAAGCTTGCCCGCCCTACTCCTGGAATTGTGGCAGCGGGCGTCTTTTCCGGGAACGGCATGCCGTACAGGGGGGCCGCTGGTGGCACTGTTGGGCCTGCCCCTGAACTGGCATCAATGATTTCAGGAATGATTTGTTATAACTGGCTAATTTTTGTATTTGAGAATGGTTGATTTTGTGGGTAATTTCGTGGGTACAACCGTACTCTTCCCCACAGACGGTGCCAAATTGTTCCGGTATCGGAATCAATTAACCCAACTTTGAATCCGGGTCTTTTGATGTTTGTATGTTGCTCGATTGATCTTACAATCCTCTCCTTCTTCTCACTCCACGGGTCGGACCTTCCCGGCGGATTGAGCCTGCTCCCTGCACACAAAGCGCACAGGGCCTCGGAGGTCGTCCGAGGGAACCCTCTCCGATGCCTAAGTCAGTCCGTGAATGCCTTAACGAACCTAGTTCGTGAGGAGCTAGGTGGCGTTTTTAGAGTAAGAGTCTAGAGAGAGAAAATCCAACCATTGAAAAGTTGGAGGAAGGGATGTATTTATACCTTCCCCCAAGAGAGAGAGAGAGGAGAGGGAAAAGAGCGGGAGAATGGGTGGATGGCAGAGCGACACGTAGGTCTATTTTGTCCATTCATTCTCCCTTACCCTAGGCAAAATGACGGAGGGGCCCCTGGTAACCTCTGGCCCTGCCTGGGGGAGAAGTCCCCTGGAGACAGGCAGGCAGAGGGTTTTGAAGGCCCTGCTCGTTGGGCCGCATCGCCCTGCTGGGCAGGCGATTGCCTGAAGTTACCCCTTGGGGGGTTCCTGGTGATTTACCCTGACAGCCTGCTGGGCAGGCTCCCTGATCTTTCGGGTCGGGTCGCCTGTGGGCCTGCTTGGCAGGCGGCCCGGCGCAGGCTACCGACCCCCATCACTACCCATGGAGGAGGAGGCTAAGTTTATAAACGTATTTTTGTGCATACTGATTGCAGCATGATCATGAGGATGTACAAACGGAGATTTTAAAGCCAAAAGTCGTGAAATTGTCATTGTTATAAATACAAATTACTTTGGGTTTGGATAAATTGAAATTGTTATAAGCCAAAAGTCGTGAAAAATCATTTTGATTTTTTTATGATGATCAGATAGATAATTTGAGAACAGTAATTTAAATACATGCACTAAACCACCTGTATTCTAGCAAAAATAAAACACTACCTCTCTCGCTTATTTACTGTGATTATTACGGTATTTTCTTTTTCGTCGTACTTCATTTTTGTTTGGAATAAACTCTTTGTTATTTAACTATTCCTATTATTTTTCCGTTTTAAATATACTAAACCACCTGTATTCTAGCAAAAATAAAACATTGCCTCTCTCGCTTATTTACGTACTGTGACTATTACGGTATTTTCTTTTTACTCGTACTTCTTTTTTGTTTGGAATAAACAAGTTTTGCATTTCCGAACACCTCGACAAGTCCATAACTCCTTTGTTGTCTATC
Source organism: Agrostemma githago (assembly GCA_958450325.1). NCBI lineage: Eukaryota > Viridiplantae > Streptophyta > Magnoliopsida > Caryophyllales > Caryophyllaceae > Agrostemma > Agrostemma githago. The sequence continues at coordinate 51,966,512 of OY288256.1, forward strand.
CCATACATTAGAAATTTGAAGTCCACCTTTTTAATTGCCACCAAAAATTTGAAAAAATTCGGAATATCTAAAAAAAATTATTATCATAAATATGGCATAATAATGATAAACAAACATAAATGGAAAACATAATGTCATAGCTTAATATGAAAAAAAAAGAGGATAATTTAGATGAAAAATAATTCATTCATTTTTCAAATAATTTACTTATGAGATTTCTTTAAAAAAAAATTGGTTGTAAATTACATATTTTTTATCTTAATAATTTGATAGATTGTGATACATACAAAAAGAATATTCATAAATTGAAAATGCATTAGTTTGATAAACATAGAAAATATTTTAAATAATATCAATAGCTTCGTGGTAAAAATTGTAATAATTTGGACGAAAGTTTAATTTTTTTTTCCTTTAACTTCTTTAAAAACTTTTTCATTATTGAGAAAACTAATAAAAAAAATTAAAAAATTCTTGAAGATTATTAAATGCAACTGAGGTTTCATATTGCCAATAACAATTTTTTTTAACATAGAGTAGAATTTATTTTTACATATTTTTTATTTACAACGGGTATCAGGAATCAAGTTCCAATCCAATACCATATTGGTTTCATTTCTGATTACAACCCTATGCCTATGAGTTTAACCGCACAATTTCATCTTGGAGGTTCGATTCATACTCACTCACCCGTCCGCATAAAGACAAATTAATATAAAGCGAATTATTCACGATGCATTTTGATTTGTCAAGACCAACAATTTGTTTTAACATCATAAGATCGTGTTGGTTCACTTAAAATGCAGATTAATCGTGTTGGTTCACCAAACTATAAACGCAATACAATCCCACAGACCTAGTTAATTTTAAAAAAACATTTGCAACATTAACCTCTTACCTAAGAATAAAGAACGGAAATTTCACATAAAGATGTCCAATATACACTTTTTTATCTACTAATAACCCTAATAACACAAACATAATTAGTATAATCTAAATCTAAATCTAAATCTAACAAAAGTCTCAAATCGAGATTATTGGACTGACAACGAAAGCACATGATCATCGCCTTCGACAATCCTACATAAAATGGACTTAGTTAAGATAGATCAAATACCCGAGTATATATAATATATTTCAGGTACGAAAGTCTCGCTCCTCAAGGTAGTTGATTCAATGATGGGCTCCACATTTGGGCTTGAAAACATGAGGTAAAGTTAACATTATTAGTCTCACGATAGTTTTTGTACGTGTTAGTGTGACACACCAAAAGGGGTACACTATCAATACTAGTATTTGTCCCATAATCGGTTTGCTGGTTCAATTGCATAGAACTACTTCTATGATCTTGTTGTTGTCCAAGATGGGAAACCAATTGTGGATCCCTAGTAGTCGGAATAGGAACCGGTGGTTCATCGGGAGGAATCAACCCTTTTCGAGTCAATTCACTCATGGAGTTATCGTCCACGTCTATGATGTCATGAATGCTCGAACGTTTTCTCCTTGCGGTCGACTCCTGGCGTTTGAAGTACTTTTGAGCATGACTAGCCACTTGGGTTGACGACCTAGTAGTCACGTAATTCCTCGAAATGCTTTTCCAATCACCCTTCCCGTATCTCCTTAATCCTAATATGAATAACCTGATATAGTAACATAATTCCAAAATTATACGGAATACAAAGTAAATAAATAAATAAATACAGAATAGGAGGGAGCAGTGTACTAAATGTAAGATAATGATTTACCTACTCGTACATAATACAGTACTGTAATTACGTACTTCATGTATGTTGCGAAGGAATTGGCTTTTTTTTTTTTGTTGGTTGTAAACTTGGAGTGATTGATGGATTATTAGAGTAATTCATACTCGGTCTAAGTTTCTTACATGATATTGCACCTGCAAAATTACTTTGCATTTTTGATAAATTATACGTACTCACTTCCTCTTGCCCATTCATTTTTGTTTACTTTTATGGAGTAAATTATTTGCCAAGAAATATTTTTAATCAAAGTTAACAAATCCCAAGTAAATGGAGTATTTGTGAGACGTATTTTGAAATTTGTCGGTGCTTAAGTTAGGCCTAAAACTCAAGTAAAGGTCAAATTAATTCGATTACCAACCATTTTTTTTTCTTTTAATCTCAACTTATTTATGTTGACTCTCAAGAAGAACACCACATAGATTACCTACCCATTATTATTTACCACTTTCTAATTAGGAAGTAATTATTCATATTTTTGTACTCCCTCTGTTTCTTTGATATCTTCCACATTTCCTTTTTCAACCATTTATTTGATTTCTTCCACTTTTCTTTTTTCTATCACACTTCTCTATTACCTAGGTGGCCCACTTAGGTTACTCTCTCTACTTTTACTTATTTTATTGTTTTTCTTAAGAAATGTGTCTCTCTACTTTTACTTATTTTATTGTTTTTCTTAAGAAATGTGTCACTTTTAAGGTGGAAGAAATCATAGAAACGGAGGGAGTATTACTTTTTATCTATTACAATCAAACTCGTTTTACTACAATTATATTTTTGTCCAACCGATCAAATAAGAACACTAAGGTCACAATGATCATGACCTAGGTCACCGATTGACCTCATTTGCAATTGGGTCGTGATAATACACTCTCTAATTGATAATTAAGGTGACCCAAAAAAGTCATGACCTCTTCTTGATTTCCCCATTACGAAGGCTTTTCTAATTATTTCTAGGTCCGAAGTCCTAACTCATAAGGTTGATTTTTATAGAGAAAGATCACAGATGGTTTTGCATTTAAATCCTTATTGATCTTACAACATGTCCATTATCATTAGTCTTAATCACTAAGCTAAGACATTTTCGATACAACATGCCCATTATAGGACAATATATATAACGTCTCACAAAATATGAATTATTATTACTCCGTTTGGAACGAGATAAAATTTCGGCCGTTCCTATTAGAATGTCATCTATTTCCTCTTTTGAATGTATTGAGATGTTATCTATTTCATATTTTGATAAGTTTTTGTTATAGATGTGTAAGGTTAGTGAATTTTGTATTGCCCAAATTCACCTATATTTCTTTCCTTGGTATTTGTTCCAATCCAAAAAGGTGTCTAATGCTAATCGAGAAAAACAAAACTAATCGCTATTCCTAATCAAATTTAGATTCACATATTTCCATACTTCATTTGTCAAATTTAGATTCACGTATTTAAATACTTCATTTCACATATTTACCTTCATTTGTTACGAAGTATATGTCGGTCTAACACAAAAACTTCGTATGAGACGGTCTCACAATAATAGTGTCTTCTAGTTACGTCTCACACTAACTCTGTCTAAATACGAACTAGGTCAACTAGTTAAACGAGATAAAACCAAAATACCAACAAATAACAAAACGGATCATCAACAGCTAATTAAAATTGCAACTAGTTAAACAAGATAAAACCAAAATACCAGCAAATAACAAAACGGATCATCAACAGCTAATTAAAATTGCAACGCAGTCCTAACATATTAGGATTCCACTTTGAGGGTAAACGTAAATGCAAACAATAATTCTAATTAAGAGTTTTAATCATCTATCTAATGCTAAATAATCAACAAAAAAAACCCTGATAGCATATTTGAAATTAGATGAAACATGCAACTCAAGTTCATGTATAGGACACGTATGCCTGCTTTAAATACGAAACATGTCAAATAATAATTCACCGTGATAAAAAAAAAAAAGAAACAATAAGAACGATTTAAATTATCTACTATCTAATAATAATTTTTTAAACGCAAAAAGGGCCACAATACGTAGCTAAAATAATACGTAGCAATGTAGCCCTTAAAATTATCTAACAATAATTCTATCTAACAATTTGTAATCGTCTATCTAATGCTAATAATCAAGAAAAATTCACATAATAATTTATCGATTGACTATCTATAAGCAAAATATTGACATACTTGTGTTCATCCTGGGTCCATTGAGTTGCCCTTTTCTTGGCCCTTGGCGAGGGAGAATTACTAGACGATGAGTCGAGTCGGATTTCTGGTCGGTCCATGATCAAGTCAAGAGAGTAAGGTTCACCATTGCAAACCTCGATAGTATCCGGTTGCACATAATCACTAAATCTAACATCATCGATACTAAAACTATGATCGATAATAATACGAGTATTATCTTGTTGAGTAGTCACAAGACTAGTACTAACCAGACCGAGCGACCCTTGATCCGTAGGGACCTCAACGGATTGATTAGTCGTTAAATAGTAATTTGTCAACGGGTTGTTGTCGAGCGTGGACGCAACTAGGGCTTCGATCTGTCCCAATTCTACCCAGGGAGGAGGATGCTCATTCTTGAAGTTTATAGACGTATTTTGGTGCATACTAATGGCTGCATGGTCATGAGGATGTACAAATGGAGATTTTAAAGCCAAAAGTCGTGAAATTGTCATTGTTATAAATACAAATTAAAGTTTTTTAGGTTTGGATGAACTGAAATGAAGCTAAAATCATCTTAATTTTTTTGATGAGGATAGATAGATAATTTTGTGAGATAACTGAATGACTTCCTTATTATCGATAGAATAAGTTACATTATATAGTAGACCGTCTTGGAGAATACTCCAAGAATATTCCTAATATATTATATTCTATAGAATATTACGATACTCATAATATTCACTATATTATACTTTCCTAACCTATAATATATTTGCCTAATATAATAATATCCTCTAATACACCCCCGCAGTCAAAGCGGTAGTGAACGAACACTTTGACTGGACCAACAATAGAATTTGATGTCATTGTAGACGAGCTGGTTGATGTCGTCAATGGCTGATGTCGTCGATGCTCGAATGGAGTAATGCCTTGCTCGAATTGAGAGCATCCCGAATTGTCACAAACAATGTCAATACAAACTAAAGAACCAAAGGGAAAGTGTAGGAAGAAAAGCTCGTGGGAGGCACGGGCATAAAGGCACCAGACTACCTGGGACGAAGCATCCAGAATGCCGCCATAAATGAGGGGCGGAAGGTGCAACCAGAATCAAACCAATACTAGCAGCCGCAGTCACAGTCATATTATCGATAGGTTGCAAGGGAGAACCAATGAATCAGAGACTCGAAGGTCGTTATCGAGGCCGGCATTGTCAAGATCAAGGGAGAAGAGGTAACGAAACGCAAGTGTAACGATGACAGGCTCAGGTTGGAGTGAAGCAAAGAGGTTGATTTTGGCCAGGATAGCACTCGGGATATGCTCTGGAGTGTCGAGTGGACGCCAGAGATGTACAAGCCCGCAATGAGGGGGTTCGTAGGACATGATGCGGAGCACAAGCCGGATTTAGAGTAGGAGTTAGACGCCTGGAAGGTGTCCTAGAAACAGTGTGAAAAGAGTTATTTCCGGAGCCGGAGAGGGAGGAGGAGATAGAAGGCGGAGGCAGGGATCAAAGTTAAGAAGCTAAGACAGGGGAGGCAGGATCGGGCTAACTGATTCCCACCATGATGGCACAGGGGTTGATTCTGGACTCGATCGGGTCAGCAAACTTAAATATCGACAATTCAACAGTGATGCAGCGGTAGGTAGATGTAGACAATGGGTAGTTAGAGCGAGACGAGGTAATCAGGCAAGTGATGGTTGCCGAAGCAATCTGGCAGATTTTGTTGTTGGGGAAACAACTAGGACGGAATTAACAGAGCGACATGTTGTACAATCGGGAGGATACGCACGTGACGGAAGAACGACCAGAGAGATAAAAATGGAGATACATGTCTCCAGTCAAGTCATTCTTCATTGTCATAGCGGAATCCTTGAAGGAACAAGAGGAGCAGAATTCGAAAGGGAATCCAGAAGGGACGGACACCTTTATTATTGCCTTTGAGGCATCATCAACGGAGCAAGCAATAAAGGGAATAGATAGAGATCAAATGAGAAAGGAGAGTAAGAAAGGGTGGGATAATAAAGGGAAGATAGGTATGGATGACAGGGGGTTCATCATAGAGAGCAAGGATACTAAAAGTATACCGTTAGCTAGGGCAAATATATTAAGTGGATACTTTATTCAATGATAAATAAGTAAAAAAATAATAGCTATGGTATAGGTAGCAATAAAGTTGTATACAGAGGAAGGGCATTAATGACCCGCCGGAGATGGAAAACAAGAGAGCCATCTCCGGCCGGCGATTAAAGTACGAAGGTTTGTACCAAGCGGAAGACAATTTTTTTTTTTTTTTTTAAGAGATCGTTTTAGGCTCTGATACCATGTAAGATAACTGAATGACTTCCTTATTATCGATAGAATAAGTTACATTATATAGTAGACCGTCTTGGAGAATACTCCAAGAATATTCCTAATATATTATATTCTATAGAATATTACGATACTCATAATATTCACTATATTATACTTTCCTAACCTATAATATATTTGCCTAATATAATAATATCCTCTAATAAATTTGATAAGAGTAGTTTAAATACACTAAACCACCTGTATTCTAGGGAAAATAAATCACTATCCCTACCCTATTATTTTTCCCTTTTAAATTGCCTCTTAGAGCAAAGTAGACTCAAACGCAAAAATTGATGAGTAGTAGAAAATATCTAAATTTATAGTCTATTGAACGTCCCACAGGATTAATCTGGTAATATTTGAGACCCGATTCAATCTGAATCGAACTCAACGTAAATGCTACCCGAACCTATGGGCATGGGCCGGTGTTCGAAAAGTATTCGTATCTTTGGGCCTATAAAAAATTGGTGACCGTATCCGATCTGGTCCACACTTTAAAAAATTTCAAATTTAGTCTTTTTCCTGGTTCATCCAAACCCGAAAATACCGAGCTTAAGGGGTCCAATCGGTCTGATATGGGTCCCTTTCTAACCGGCCTAGTCTCTAGGTTTTAATTTTTTTATTTAGGTGACCTGTCTTCGGGTCAATCTGACACGCTTTGAGTTTGGGCCAATGAACACCGTACCTGGACCGGAATAAATCTAAATTGGTTACAACTCCCTGGTCTCCCTCTCATCCATTCAATCATTTACGTATTTTTTTCACCATTTTTAAGAAAATTTGGTAAAAGTAATGATAATATCGGTAATCAAATGGTGTTAGGATTCCACCAAATTTAAGAAGAAAAAGTAGTGACATTTTGGGTAGACAGTAGAAGAATATGAAAATTATAAGGTAAAATCGAATTGTCCATTAAAATAAGCGTACAGAATTGAATGGATGAGAAAGATTACTACCAACCTGTACTACTAGAATTTTTTTTTTTTTTTATTATTTCATTTTGTATTCATACTTTGAATATCCAAATTTTTAATTTTTTATTCAACAAATTTACGATTTGAAGCTCAATTAAATTGATATAGACCAAATTCCCAATACAATCAATTCGAAATAGCACCAATCGATGGAATAGGCTAATCAAAATAAATTCGATCGAAATCGAAATCAAGGATAACTTCATAACTCTATAACCAAACCGATTTATTACCGAATTGAACGAGGCGTTTGCCGGCTCTACCACCTACTAGTCCCAAACTGCCCTCTTTTAGGATTTCTAGGGTTCATAATTCGATCAATTTCGACAAAAATTGACAATTGTAGCCTTGTAGGCTAAAATTGATTAATTGGGGTGTTAAATTAGCTTCGAATGGGCAACATTTTTGTCAAAAAACCCAAGATTACAGAGGTGGATCGAGCAATTCTCGCACTTAAAACCCAAAGGCGCAAGCTTGGAGATTATCAAAGACAGGTTTTTGATCAATTTCTTTAATTTTTGTTTTTTCAAGTTTGATTTATGGGTTTTAGTTCAATTGCTTTGAATTTATCTGGGTAGCTGTTGAAATTGACAAATCATGCATTGATCTTCTTCAATTGTGTTGATTTTGATTATATGCTATAGTTTCTGGAAAACATGAATACTTTATTGGTAGATGTTCTTGCTATGTTGGTTAATTGGAAATTTTGTCAAGAGTAATCTAGATTAAATTGGGGTTTGGGGTAAGACTGTACATTCGGCATTTCGAGATGTCCCATTGGATGGATTTGTTGCAGTAGTGTATGAATGGCTGAATGTGCCTGTAATTCTAGCCCATCACTGGAGGTAAACTTGTAAAACATAGGAGGTAGAATCTTATTTTGTGATCAGTCTGTTTAAAGAGTGACTGCTGATTCAAAAGGTATGGCTAGATTTCGAGTTCCCTGGCGCTCGAACCCTAGGATAGGTCTTGCTGCAAGGTTGAAGTGTAGAATGAATGTGATTAGACTCTGAGCTCGAGATCAGCTCATAGGATAAATGTTTGGAGCTTGACGAGCCCTTGAAAAGCGATAGTGACTGTATTGTGATTTGTATGTTGTTTTATGCTCTGGAAAATTTAATTGTGTACTGATTAACTTTTGCATTATGAACTATTGGTAAAGTGAGTGATTGATTCACTTCAACAGCGTAGTCTAATTTTTTTTAGAGCGGGCCGAATTTTACTGGACTGTGGTTTAGCCTCATAATCTTTAGCAGCTTGTGCTAAAATTTGACTATGCTTAACTTAACCTATGATTGCCAAACTGTTTCCGAGGGTAAGAGGGGGCTCAGTACAGGGGCGGACCTAGGGGTGTGCACAGCACCCCACGTGCGCACCCTTTGGTTTTCTTTTTTTTTTTTTGAAAAAATAACTGATGCTAAGTACTTGTACATTTTACGTGTGCAAGGAACAATCAAAAATAGTGTGGCGCGTTGGTAATGAGGTTGGTGCTTGGGGCTTGTCAATTCGGCATTGTTGGCGGGAGTTCGAACCCCCTTGCACACCTTTCCATTCATCTTCAGTTTTTATTTTTCCCCCAATTCTCACACAACTACGCAAGATTGAAGGCTATATTAGTATATGTTGTATTTTATCATTTTTAACCTAATTTAAAAAATCTCTTTTCTCAATTATCAATTTTAAATTCTAATCTTATATAGTTAGATTGTTTTTGCCTTTTTGGGTACTTTTTTGTGCCAATTTTTGGGTTTTGTTTTGCTTTTGTCAATTATGGAGAACGTAATTTAATTTAAATATAACTCCAAATAGTGGAACCTAATTTTGATTTTTTTTTTGATGTTATTAATTTACTATTATAGGTATTTGAGTATTTCGGGTATTTTTCAATGTCAATGTTTGGGTTTTGTCGGTTGATGTCGACTACAGTTAATTAAATATACTAATCCCTGATTGTGGAACCCTAATTTTGGGGTTTTTTCATGTTACTCGATATTTATGTGTTGGTTTACCATTTTTTCTTTAGTTGAGTTATAAATTTCATACAATATTGTTCGACATATTTCAAGTTAGTTACAAAAAAATTTAATTGGATTTTATTTAATATTTATAGTTACATATTTATGTGTCTATGTGACAACATATGAGTTTCTATTTTTAATTAATTTTTTATAATATCGGCAAAAAAAAAAAAATTTAAAAGTGAACCCCCTCTCGTAAATTTCTGGGTCCGCCACTGCTCAGTACTCATGGCTCAATATATGGAGCATAGGTGGACAAGTCCGTGTCCTTGAGCTTTTCGAAGTGGTAGCTTTCAAATTATTGTTCAAGAGATCTAATTTTCTATCATCGAGGCACCGTGAAATGATGGCTTGATAGAGTTTTGTGATGTTATTTTGTTAGATGTTGGTCTTCACTTTGTATAATACTAGGTATTTTTGGTTGAGAGCTTATTTGAAAAAGTGCTTCTTTCACATCCTTAGATAATTAAAAACTTGTGAAACTTGAAATTGGATGTATGCATACGAGAAGTTCGTTTTCAAATGTTGATTCTTCTCTTGCTTTCCTAGATGATTGTCCTCAGCCTTTGTCGTTGCTGTTGTTGTTGTTGCACGTGACAAGTTCGTGTGAATCATTTTCTGTTCTTCTCTCCAAGTTTATGCTTCTTGTTAAGTTTTCGTCGTTTCTAAAGAACCTTATCTTGCGATCCTCGACTTCCCGAAGGAATTAAGGTCTAATGGAGTATAAAAGGCGCGAACTTTCAAATTATCATTACGATAACTTGTTTGGAAGTAAATGAAACAACTTTTATTACGCGTGGTATATCCTAACTAAGAACTACGGAGTACTATTTTTTTACCAAGATAGCATCTCCTTTCTTTGTTAAGCTCAGCATTTCGTTCCATTTGGTACTTGGTAAGCCTATATTAGAGTTTTTACTAAAAACTAGACTGTTTATTCAGCTCGATGCGGTAATTAAAGCTGAAATACAAGCAGCAAAGGATCTGATTAGCGAAAAGAAAAAAGATAGGGCCTTGCTAGCATTGAAGAAGAAAAAGGTGCAAGAAGAGTTGCTTCAGAAGGTCGATGCCTGGTTGATTAATGTTGAGCAGCAGGTAAAATTTAAACAAAATTCACTTTATTTATTTTGAAATTCAGTGTAAAAATATATACTCCATACTTAATTTATTTGGAAATTATGCTTTTATATCTGATTTAGCTTGCAGATATTGAATTGGCAAGCAAGCAAAAAACAGTGTTTGAGAGCTTGAAGGCAGGAAACGATGCTTTGAAATCAATACAAAGCGAAGTCAGTTTGGACGATGTTCAGAAGTTGATGGATGATACTGCTGAAGCTAAAGCCTATCAAGATGTGTGTTTCTCTCTAATGTTGTTTTCATCGACCTTTATCTAACAAAACAAAACAAAACAAAAATCTTGAATTCACATAAAATTTAGGTTGCCATGATGCACTTGCTAGTCATGCTTGATTCTTTTTCTTTTTTTATATGCTAAACTCTTGGGATGTGGGTTGAAGATAATATGGTGAAAGTTTCTTTGAAAAGCGATGAGCGGTGTTTCAATTGTTACGTTTGTAACCTTGAAAAATAGCTCTGATGTTCACCTGAGTTTTTTCAGTAATTCTTGCATACACTTGCAAGACATTAAACCTTGGCCACGGCCCCAAATTGTGGCCAACGCAGGAAGGTTCTGAAAGTCAACTTTTCTCAGTTTTAACAAATGTTGTTTCTTACATAATAACTTGATCAACTGTGTGAAGAATCTCATATCCGATTTTACTTTTCAGGAAGTAAATGCTATGCTTGGAGAACAACTATCTTCTGAAGATGAAGAAGCTGTTTTAGCCGAGTTCGACAGCCTAGAAGCAGAGGTATATCTATATAAGTATATTTATAGAGATCGTCAATTCTCTCATATCATTATTCGTCTTGATTATGATGAAACTAATTAACCAACCAACCCCGGTGATATAAAATAGAACATAAATTACGTTAACTAAAATGTGGTAAGAAATTGGATAATCCTGACCTTAACAAGCTATCTTAGGTGTGGAATATAATGTTATGACTCTTGTGAGTGCTGCGTATTCTTATGATTTATATTCTTATGTTTTTGTAGCTCATGATCGAAGATCTACCAGTAGCACCAGATTCAGTTCCCGTTCCACAAGTTGAACCAGATTCAGTTGCAATTCCGTCAATTGACGCGCTCGACCTTCCTGATGTTCCAACAAAAGCCCCTATTGCTTCACATGTTATCGACGAGGATTCCACCATTATACCTGAGAACACTAAAGGTAGTATAAACTGCCTCCAGTTCAATCAACATTCATAAAAGATACTTGTACCTAGACCTCGGGTCATTTAGGGAGTCTAGTCATTTTCCATTAGGTCATTTCGGTTTTTCGGATGTGCTATACATCTAGACCTGGCGGGCGGGTCAACAATGTTCGGGTCAGGTTGGATCATTTCCAATTTATTAGGGCTCAGGTCGCGCTGGGTCATTTTCGGATATGTTATTAATTTTTTTAGGGATATCAGTATGCGGCAATAAACATTGGGGTCGGGCCAGGTTAGGTTAGGTCAATTCAGGTTGCGGTCAAGATGTTCGCGGGTTTAACTCGGGCCATACGTCCGTATTTGTCCGACCCGCCCCTACCCCCAACCCGCACTGGTCAACCCAGGAGAGGCCTTGTTCTGGCCAACTCCCGGTTCAGGGTCTGGTAGTCAAGGGCAGGGCCGGGCCGGGGCTAGGTCTAGGTCAAGGTTGGATCTTCAATTGGGGTTTTTCAGGTCGGGTCTGTCTTGGGAGGTGTATGTACATATTCAAGTTATTAAGGTTATATTGGGGTCGGTTAGTTTTGGCAGGTCATCTTGTATGTTGCTATTTGCTAATGAGTTGCTATCGTATGGCAGTCATGGAAGAACCATTGGCAGCTTAACTACAACAAGCCATTAAGCAAACCACAAGGAAATACGATCTCCAGCAACCACATTTCCGTATCTTACTCGGTCTATTTTCGTGTGCTTGTAGATTATTATCGCAGTAATGTACATGACAGGTTTTTTTTTTTTTGTTTAAATTTTCTGCAAAGTCTTTCTAGAACTGATGTCTTCCATGTGTACAGTTACATGTATCCTTCGATTGGGGAATTAATGATTTGATTTAGAGTTGGTGCAATCATCAACTGGAAAGTAACAGCAGCATTAAGATAAGTTGTACGAGGTGCTAGAATTATGTTTCCTCATTTATCCTTGAATGTGGATAGTTGGCATTCTTGGCAATCAGCTACACTACCAGTCTACCAACAAACAAGTACCTAGAGTCGAAGATCATTTTGTGCCATACAAAAGGAAAATGCTCAAAAGATGAAGGCGTCAAGACGGGTCACTATGGTCTAATTGGGGGGGGGGGGGGGGGGGGGTTCATTCAGTGGATTCGGGTATGTGGGTCAAAATATCAGGTCATGTCCGATTCAATTTTGGGTCATCCGTTGGTCCGGAACTGTGGATTTGAGTGAATTGCTGGGTAATGGATCCTACAATCAACTGATTTTCATGGGTAAACGATGTACCTATGGATAAAGTCAAGTTGGTTTCAGTTAGTAACAGTTCGGGTTGTATCAATGATCAGTTAGACCCTGTTCTTTTCGGCTGAAACAAGGCTGAGCTGAGCTGAGCTGGTCTGATAAGAGCTGAGCTGGACTGATAAGAGCTGAGCTGAGCTGAGCTGAATTTATAGAAGCTGAAAATAATAATTTCTTATATAAATTATCTAATAATTTTAAGAAAAATATTGGAGCTGAGCTGAGCTGATAAGAGCTGGGCTGAGCTGATAAAAGCTGAGCTGGTCTAAACAGGCTGAAATTAAACCGAAAAGAACAGGGCCTTAGTGTTTCTTGTAGTCAGGTCGGGTACTCAGGTTGTGTTGGATTCCTAGCATTTTGGATTCTATCACTTATCAACTTACATGCGGTATCTAGTCAAGTTCAGTTTTTCAGTTCATAAAAAGTGCAGCTACTTCCCGGTTTGTGTATATAGTTTTTGTGTACGGTTTGTTCTGCCATCCTCACGCTGCTTTATTTTGACTCATTTCTGCTGACTTATGCACTTTTGCATGCCACTCCCTCCGCACCACATTGTTTTTCCCGCTATAAATGACACATTGATTAAAAAAACGAAATTATTTTTTCCTAACAAGTCTCTACTCAATCCTAACGAAATTTTACCGCTTTATTCCTCTCATTTCACCAAATCACAAAATCAAGTCTTTGATTTTCTCTCTAAATAAATTTCAAACACCCGTAAACCCACAATGAACAACCACAAATACCGGGACCGTTCGGGGTCGGTGGCTAGAGTCGGTGGCTGAGATCGGGTCGGCGGGGTCGATCGGGTCGGAGCCAATGGTTGGGTGGTGGCTTGGTGGGTGGTGGGCTGCGTGGTGGTGGTTAACCGGGTGGGTGAGGGTGATTGGCGGTGGGGGTCGGGTCAGGTGGTGAGGATGGTCGACGGTGAGGTCTGGTGGGTGAGGTGGTTGGGTGGGTCATGGGGTTTCGTCAGGGAGGGAGGCCGTTGGTGTTGGTGGGGATATTTTTTATTTTTTAAAATTATTTTTTTTATTTAAATTACTCCTCCTTTGTTTGTTAATTACTGTTTTTCCTTTTTTATTTGTTATTTTTTGTTTTTCCTTTTTTCTTTATTTTAGTTGAAACTTTTAAATTCAATTAATTCTATACAATTAATCAAACAATAATAATTCAATTAAAAAAATTGTAAATAAATGAACGATTTTACATCATCGATAATTGAATTAATAAATTGGGAGCGATTGGTTTTGCAAATTGATGAAGCAAAACAAAATAAGTGTAATTAATTTCAATGTCAAAGTAAAGTTTGTATAAGGGTATAAGAGAAAAAGTTTAGAAAAATTCGTTAGGATTGAGTAAAGGCTCGCTAGGAAAAAAACACGACCCTAAAAAATCAATAAATTAAGGTGATAAATTGTTGTTGAGCGATCGAAGTTCAAGAAGTCAAATCACAATAAAGTAACCAATGAAAAAAGAGTATATGGAGTATTTGATAAATAAGGAAAATTCTAAAGTGAGAAAATCAAAGTGAGTTTTCATTTATGGTGTGTTTGGGAACTCGGATTTGGATTTAAAATTCGGATTTGAAATATTTTAGGCGTTTGGCAATCTTGGGATTTGGATTTGAAATTGAGACCAAATCCAACCTAGTTGAAATATGGCTATCTCAAATTCCTAGGGTATGGGTAGTCATTTCAATTCCGTCAATTATTGTTTTTTTATTTTTGCGCATAATCTTATTAAAATACTTTTTTTTTTGTTTTTTTTTTTTTCTGTTTTTGAAAATTTACGCTTTTCTGATGAAAATTTTTCAAAAATAAAAATAAAAATTGGTGACCGTGACTCGACTCCACCCGCCTGAATTCCAATTCCAAGGGTACCCAAACACCATTTTGGATTTGGATTTGGATTTGAAATCTAGAATTTCAAATACAAGAATTGAAATCATGAAATTTAAATCAATTATGAGTATCCAAACGCAACCTTAAAGAAAAATGGGAAAATCTTAGGGGCCGTTTGCTTCGAACAAAGATATAGGATTGGAATCAGGAATCAAAGCAAGGTGGTATGGGGTTGAAACTTGATTCCTGATATTCGGTATTTGGTTTTTTTTTTTTAGATAATTGAGAATCAAATCCGAAATTCTAATTTTTATAAAATTATATTTGTTCCGGTATCGGAATCAATTAACCCGACTACGAATTCGGGTTCTTAGTGTTCGAATATCGCTTGATTGATTTCGCAATTCTCTCCTTCTTCTTACTCCACGGGTCGGACTTTTCCCGACGGATCGAGCCTGCTCCCTGCACAAGGAACGCACAGGGCCTCGGAGGTTGTCCGAGGGAACCCTCTCCGATGCCTAAGTCAGTCCGTGAATGCCTTGATGAACCTAGTTTGTGAGGAGCTAGGTGGCGTTTTTAGAGTAAGGGTCTAGAGAGAGAAAATCCAACCCCTTTCAAGTGGGAATAGGAGAGTATATATACCTTCCCACAAGAGAGTGGAAGAGAAGTGGAGAGAGGAAGAATGGGTGGATAGGGAGGTGACAAGTGGCTTCACCTCGTCCACCCATTTTCCCTTACCTTAGGCAAAATGACGAAAGGATCCTCGGCTTTCCCTGCTCGTGCTGGGGGTCGGGACACCCTGAGGACCAGCAGGCAGGGGGGCTTGATGGCCCTGCTCGGTAGGCGGTACGGCCCTGCTGGGCAGGCGTGAGCCTTAGAGTGTTTTAGTGACCTTCGTAGGGTAGTTATGCTGGGCAACCTCTGCCCTGCCCTTGGGGCGAATCCCCCCAGGGTTTTACGGGCGGACGACCCGTAGTCTTTGTCAACCCCCATCAATTGGCCCACGCCGGCTGGAGGGAAGCAAGACTTCTCTTTGGCAGGCGTCTTCAGGATGGGATGGGGTTGACCTTCGAACTCCTTTGCATTTAATGCGTTGCTTGTTCCCGAGGTAGGAAGCTCAAGCTCATTGGTTATGACGAAAGGGGTTGGAATGTTCTTCTGGCTATGATTGTTTCTTCTTGCAAAGTGGATTTTTGGGCGACGTGCGGATCTTATGATTGGTTACCCCTCTTACAGAGGTGGTTGGAGTGCCATTAATGGCGTGTTTCTTGCTCTTATATAAACTCCGATTTTCCTCATCATTTTCGCACTTTTACTCGCAATTTTTCTGCTATTTACTTCCAAAATATTCGAGAACCGATGTCCTGGATCAGGAAAAGAGTTTTCCGATGTGGAATCTACGTAGAAATCCGTTGTTTCAGAGGACACCGTCGTTTGAGATATGTTAAGAGAGCTCACCAGGTTCTTCGCAGAAGTGAAAGGAGGCACTCCCGCTCTCGACGGGTGGCCAAGAGGAAAGCTCTTTCCAGGGTTGGCAGGCACCCTGGGTCTCCTCCTGCTGGCCCTCGCCCTGGGCGATGCACCCGAGCTGGGGGATGCTACGACAGGGGGTGCCACAGCTGCTTCCCATGGCTGCATCCAGAGCAGTTTGTCCCTAACTGCCCTGAGTTGACCTCCTCCCCGGAGTCAGGCTCTTCCTCCCCTCTGGGGAGGAAGGCGGGTCGTGATTTTTCTGATGGCGTCAGGACCGCCCCTTTTGGTCATGATTGGGACACGAGCAGTCGCGATTCTGAGGATAGCGAGGGTCAGGGCTATTCCTCAGGCGGTGACGAGGATGACCTCCCCACTGATCCCTTCAAGAGCTCTGACGATTGGGATTGGGGGTCTCCCCTTGATGACTACAGCCCTGGGAATTGCTCTCCAGGTCCTGACGATGATTAGGCCTGCTTTGGATTTGCAGGCTAGTTAGCTGGGGCAGAAAACCAGGCCCTTGTACTTTTATTTGCTTATGTCTAGAATGTAACTTGCCCATTTTTGGGCTCCTTTTCAAATTAATGAAAAGGTTCAGGCGACTTATTATTATTATTCTTTTTTTTCTTTTTTTTTGCATGAATGAATGACGTCACAGGGTGATTAATCCTCTGGCGCCTTTTTGTCTTCTCGAGGCTCTTCTTGGGAAGAGGTGGGCGGTTGGTTGTTTAAAGTATGACACATGGGGCAGTTTATGGGGAGGTTTTTGTTGGAGGGGCGACCCTTCAGTTGCCCGGGTCTATATAAGCCTTTCTCCTCCCCCCATTTCCCTTTTTACACACTTTTTCAAAACTCAAAACCCTTCTTCATACTTCTCCCTTCTCTTTGCTGCCGGGAATTTTATAAGACTGAGGAGCCCTTCCCTTCGGATTCTCAAGCGGCGGTCATCGTTCTAGGTTAGAATCTTACTCTAAATCCTCGCCTTTTCATTTCCTCATACTTTTCCTTCATAAATCAGCATGTCTCGTGCTCGTGTTCTTATATTCGGCCCGTCGTCTGAGAGGACGAAGGGTAGAGCTGACCTAGCCTCCTCTTCCGGGGTTAGGCCCGGTGGGGAGGACCACTTTGAGGGGGAAGAGGATGCCAACTCCCCTGAACCCGCTCCCATCGATGTCGTCAATTCTGACGACGAGGCCTTGGAGATAGACCCTTCCAGGATCGTCGGTCCTCTTATTCCCAGGGAGAGAGAGAGGACATACTATTTGGACAAAAGCAAGTACCAGATCCCTTTGAAAACTTACCCAGAAGCTAAGAATCGAGACTTAATTTTAGAGAAAGATGCTGCTGGGGACATTGAGAGGTTTTATGACTTTGGGGAGGGGTACACAATTATAGTCCCAGGGGAGAAAGATACAGTATGCTGCCCCCCTGACGGCTGTGTAGCTGTCTATCATAAAAGCTTAGAATTCGGCCTGCGATTCCCTCTGCACCCTTTTCTGGAGGAGACCTTTAGGAGGATGAATCTGGCCATAGCCCAATTGACCGCTTCGGCAATTAGGTCGTTAATAGCCTACACCTGGACCTGCGTCTTTCATGGTGAGGAACCTTCCATCGACGCCCTGCGTTTCATGGTTGGGCTGCAGATGGTGTCTTCGTCAGGGGGAGATGGTTCCCCTGGATACTGGTCCCTTCTAAGGCAAAAGAAATACGCTCCAGTTTGGCAGCCCTTAAGCAGCCTGAAGGACTGGAAGAACAATTTTTTGTACGTACACAGTGCTTCAGGGTGGCGGATTCCTAGGCACTTTAGGAATCACGTTCACACCCGCATGGAAACTCGTGAGGAGTACCATCCAGGCGTCGGGGGGAAAGCCTTGGAGGTAAAACTGAGCATGAAGGAAGAGAAACTAGTCGAGAAGTTTGAGGTTATTGTTGACAAGCCTGGCGCTGGTGACCCTGCCTTCTGGCTCCCTCACGCGGAGCTCATAGCCACAGATGAATATCTGGCCCCAATGGGCCTTATCCCTAGCCTTGGAGAAGGTAGTTTAGGGGTTTCCACCGACATGATTTTTCTGAGACTTCTATCTCTCTTTCTTGACTGATTACTCTTTCACCCTGCAGGTTCCACTTCTCGCCTTTGGTCAAGAAAGCAGATAAGAAGGCTTGGTTTGACCGAAGAATTTGTTATTGTTTCGGAGCGTCCCTTTCTTCCTTCTAATTTTAAGAAAGGGGAGAAGAGTCTGATGAAGTTCGTGAAGGGTCTCACTGCTAACCGAAGACTCCCCCTTCCTCCGCGGTTGCAGCCAGCAAAGCCGGCGGCCCCTCCCTCTGGTGTCCAGGGTGGGGAGGTGGAGGTTACCTCAGAGGCCATCCCCTCCCCTTCCTGTAAGCAGGGTGATTCTCCTGCTGGGACCTATATCTCCCAGGGTTCACGTCCTGCGGATTCCGAAGTGACTGGGGAGAGTGTTCCCTTGGAGTGCAGGAGGAAAAGAAACAGAGAACCTTCAGGGGATGCGTAGGTGGTTGACCTGGAGGCTGACGTTGAGACCCCTGAGGCCAAGCGCCATGCCCGTGACATTCCAGGCACCCTCTTTTCGGAGGAGAATACGGAATTTCATTATACTGCAGGCGATAACATTGACGTGTCGGGCATGCTTTCAGACTCCGGTGCCGTTCTGGCAGATCGTCTCACCAAGTCTGTAACTTCTACTTCCAACCAGGTGATCCATACATTCAGCGCACCTCCAAGGTGCTGCAGGCCTCTGCTGAGCTAGCGGCTCTCAGCCGCCTGAGCGATGAAGAGCTGACTCTCACTCCTGGGGCCCCCCCTCCTGACCGTCTGGCCATGGTTGAAAGGGATGTCATCCTGATCAACAATTTGAAGGATAAAATGATGAAGCAGGAGAGCGAGCTGGAGGAGGCGAAGGACCAGGCAACCCGGTGGAAGTTTCAGGGGGAGAAGGCTGTAAGGGAGGCGTCCAAGTTAGAGGCAGAACTAAAGGAGAGCAGTCTGGCGATGGAGCAAGCTAGAAAATCCCTGGCTGAGATGGAGCATGTTAAGAGGAAGGCGGCTGACTTGGAGGAGCGCCTGTATAAAGCTGACTCAGACCTCAAGCAGGCCCAGGGTGAATGGCAAAAGGAGAAAGATGCTATCTTGGAGGAGACTGAAACTGCGGTGGACCTGAGCTTTCAGACTGGAGCCAATTCCTCCCTGGAGCTTGTTATGGAGGTAATTAAGGAGATGTTCCCTGACTTTGACGAGGATACTATCCGAAACCTCTACTCCGCCAAAAATGAAGCTCGGGCAGCCAGACCGCCTGAGGAGGCTGCTGGTCCCAGCCAGGATGCTCCCCACACTTAGGCTTTTTAATGAGAATTCTAACTTTTGCTCCGAGCCTTGATATGGCCGGCTGCCCTGTAATATTTTGGTTTTGTTGCTCTTTGGATTTTTGCTTTGGTGCTTTTCTGTTTAAACAATTTTATTTCTGCATGAATCTGCTATGGATATCTCTTCTTAATTTCTGTATACTTTTTCCTTTCTCAAGACATGGCCTGCCCCCTGTCTACTTGGAGGCAGGGAGAGGGGTCTGCTTTTTTTTATACAAGGTTGGGGGGATCGCCCCCAGTCCTTGTTCATTTAAGGCGTGCGAAGCTTGGCCTGACCCCGGCTTCTGGCCGAAGTCCAGGGGGCCTGCCCCCTGCCTGCCCAGGGGCAGGGAGGGGGGCCTGCATTTTTTATACAAGGTTGGGGGGATTGCCCCCAGTCCTTGTTCATTTTTGGCGTGCGAAGCCTGGCCTGACCCTGGCTTCTGGCCGAAGTCCAGGGGGCCTGCCCCCTGCCTGCCCAGAGGCAGGGAGGGGGGTCTGCGTTTTTTATACAAGGTTGGGGGGGGGGGGATTGCCCCCAGTCCTTGTTCATTTTTGGCGTGCGAAGCCTGGCCTGACCCTGGCTTCTGGTCGAAGTCCAGGGGGCCTGCCCCCTGCCTGCCCAGAGGCAGGGAGGGGGTCCGCGTTTTTTATACAAGGTTGGGGGGATTGCCCCCAGTCCTTGTTCGCTCGGCGCGTGGGGGGATTGCCCAGAGGTAGGCAGAGGGACTTAGAATTTTGTTGGGGGGTCTATTTTCTTTGGTTCTGGCAACAGGGGGGCCTCCCCCTATTGCCCCCTGCTCGTTTGTGTGTGAAAATGCAAGTTTGAACAGACAACGAGTATGGATTCGGAGTTCCTTTCATTTCTTTGCAAAAAGGCTAACATAAGCGTGGTTGGAGCCGTCGACATTCTATTCTGACCGTTCTCCGCCAGTTTCTTGGAATCAAAATTTTCTTAAGACTTGCTAGACATAGTATTTTTTTAAAGTGTCGGTATTTCAGTGCGCGCCCAATTCTTGGCCTTCGAGGTTGGCGATTCTGTATGTGCCTGGCCCCAAAATCCGGGTCACCTGATATGGGCCCTCCCAGTTGGCACTCAGCTTGCCATGCTCTCTTGACCTTCCTACAACCTGCGTTTTCCTTAGAACCAGGTCGCCTATCTGGAAGCTTCTCTCATGTACCTTCTTGTTGTACGCTTTCCTCATCCGCTGCTGGTAGGCGGCGATGTTAACGCTAGCCTCCTCTCTTACTTCGCTGACCAGGTCTAGGGCCTCGGTCATCACCACTTCATTTTCCGCTCTGTCATACTGCAGGGATCGCAGGGTGGGAATTCTTACTTCGATGGGTAGCAGGGCCTCCGCCCCGTAGACCAGGCCAAAGGGGGTCTGACCCGTGGACTCTTTTCGAGTTGTCCTGATTGACCAGAGTATACTTGGCAGCTCGTCCGCCCACCTGCCTTTTAGGTCGTCTACCATCTTTTTGAGACCGTTCAGGATCTGTTTGTTGGCAGCCTCCGCATGTCCGTTGGTTTGAGGGTGGCAGACGGTAGAGTAGGCAACTGCGACGCCGTGACCTTCCAACCAGACCCTTAGAGGGTCATTATCGAATTGCCTTCCATGATCAAACACCAACATTTTTGGCAGGCCGAATCTGGTGATGATATTCCTCCATATCACCTTACTGACTGCAGGCTCAGTAATGTTTGGCACTGTCTCGGCCTCCACCCACTTGGTGAAGTAGTCGATTGCTACAATAAAAAAATTTCTGCCCCCGGTTGCCACTGCAAAGGGATCCAGTATGTCCATCCCCCACTGGGCGAAGGGGATGGGGGATAGGATTGGCCTGAGTTCTTGGGCCGGGGCATGGATGGATGGGGCAAAGAGCTGGCATTTTCTGCACTTCCGAGTCAAGTCCTTTGCGTCGGCCAGCAGGGTTGGCCAGTAGTATCCTGCCCTCAGGGCCTTGTGGGCCAACGACTTCCCTCCTATATGATGACCACATATCCCTGAATGGATGTCATCCAGGACCTCTGCAGCCTGTCCTGCCCCCAGACACTAGAGCAGGGGTGATGAGAATGATTTCTTATATAAATCCTCTCCTATTAGTATGAACCACGCAACTCTTGCCGGCATCTTTCTCTTTTGTACAGGGTCAGATGGTAAAACTCCGCATTTTTTGAATCGGATGATTGGGGTCATCCAATCCTCAGGCCCTGCCTCCTCGACAGCGCTGACTGGCTGGCAGGGGGTAGTGGATTTTTCCTGGATGACGTCTACCCAAACTGATCTTCGTATGTCTTGCAGGCTGGAGCTAGCTAGTTTTGACAGGGCATATGCCCGGTTGTTCTAGGACCGCGGGATCTGCCTGACTTCATACGACTTTAGGCCTGACAACTCTCTCTTTACCTTCTCAAGGTACGCGGCCATTGCCTGATCCCTGGCTTCATATTCCCCATTAATTTGGTTGGCGATGAGTTGGGAGTCTGTTGCCAGGACAATCCGCTCTGCTCCTGCAGCTTTGGCTAAATTAACGCCTGCGAGTACTGCCTCGTACTCGGCTTCGTTGTTTGATGCTGGGAAAACAAATCTGAGTGCGTGCTCAAAGTCAGCCCCTTCTTGGCTGGTTAACACGACTCCAGCCCCTGCACCATTAGCCGTGGAAGACCCATCCGTGTACACCACCCATTCACCGGCAGGCGGGCTGTCCTCCTCAGAATGGGAGCATTATGCTAAGAAATCAGCCAGGGCCTGCGCTTTGATAGCTGTTCTAGACTGGTATATTATTCCTAGTCCACTCAGCTCGATGGCCCATTTTAGCAGCCTGCCTGATTTTTCGAACTTCTCCAAAACTTTTTCTAAAGGTTGGTCTGTCAGCACTACGACAGGGTGTGCGTCAAAGTATGACCTTAATTTCCTGGCTGCTATGACAACCGCGTAGGCTGCTTTTTCGACCATTGGATAGTTCTTTTCCGCTGCCCCCAGGGCATGACTTACAAAGTATATAGGCTGTTGGGCGCCTGCTTCTTCCCTTAAGATAACTGCGCTTACCGTTGCATTAGTTACAGCAATGTAGAGGAAGAGTTTTTCCCCTGACACTGGCCTTGCCAGGGTGGGGAGTTTCTTCAAATGTTCCTTCAACTGTTCGAAGGCCTCTTTTTGCTCCTCCTTCCATTTAAACTACTTGTTGCCCTTCAACACTTTGAAGATTGAAGTCGACTTGTCTGCTGACCTGGCAATGAAGCGTGCCAGGGCAGCCATTCTACCTGTCAAACGTTGGATGTCCCTTATAGTTCTGGGTTCAGGAAGATCTAGGACAGCCTGAACCTTCTCAGGGTTGGCGTCTATCCCTCGGGAGCTGACTAGAAACCCAAGAATTTACCAGAGCGAACTCCGAACGTGCATTTCTTTGGATTAAGCTTCATCTTATAGGTGCGCAGGGATGAGAAAGTCTCTCGTAAATCTGGCAGGTGTTCATCGTCTCCCTTGCTTTTCACAATAGCATCGTCGACATAAGCTTCTAGGTTTCTGCCTTTTTTATTCTCGAAAACCTTGTCGACCAGGAGCTGGTATGTGGCCCCTGCGTTTTTAAGCCCAAACGGCATCATTTTGTACATGTAGGTGCCCGAACTGGTGATGAAGGCACATTTCATTCTGTCCGGCTGCCACAAGTATACCTGATGATACCCTGAAAAAGCATCCAGAAAACTCAGCATAGAGTACCCACTAGTGGCGTCTACTAGTTGGTCTATTCTTGGAAGGGGGTAACAGTCTTTTGGGCAGGCTTTGTTCAGGTTTGTGAAGTCCACGCACATTCTCCATGCACCTGACGACTTTTTAACCATTACGACATTCGCCAACCATTCAGGGTAGTCGTAGACTTCTATGAAGTCGGCCTTCAAAAGTTTCTCTATTTCTTCTTTGATTGCCACATCCTTCTCTGCGGACATATTTCGCCTTTTCTGCTTTACAGGGCGGGCGTCCGCGTTTACGTTCAGCCTGTGAACGATATATGCTGGATCGACCCCCGGCATCTCGTCTGCCGAGTAAGCGAATACATCCTTGTTATCCTTTAGTACTTTGATCCGTTCAGCATGGTAGGACTCTTCCAGGTCAGCCCCTATGAGGACCTGCCTTCCCGGCTCCAGGTCCACCAGCATGCTCTCCCCCCTGGTTCCAGGTGGTCGGATACCTGATGACCGACTGGGATCTCACCTTCCCTCCTGGGGGAACTGTCAGCTTTTCTTTTTCCTTTCCTTTCACTTTCATGGGTTTGCAGGGCCACGGAGTAGCATTGTCTGGCCGACTCCTGGTCCCCGTGCACTTTCCCTTCCATGCCAAAATCCGTCACATAGGCTACGGTGAGTGCCCTGATTGATACGGCTGCTTCAATCTCATCCAGGGTGGCCCTGCCTATCAGGGCATTGTACGCAGACCTTGCGTCTACCACAACAAAAGATGCCCTGATATTCCTGGCAGAGGTCCCCTCCCCGAATGTCACAAGGCAGGTCGATAATTCCCATTGGCATTATGCCTGCCCCGCTGAACCCATTCAATGATCCAGGGGCAGGTCTCAGGTGCCTTTTTTCCAGGCCCATTTTCTCGAAGGCATCCTTGTATAGCAGGTTCGTGTACGCGCCGGTATCCACCATGCACCTTCGCACGATGTGGTTACTGATCTCCAGGGACAGTACCAAGGGGTCGCTATGAGGATACACCACTCGCCCTGCGTCCTCAGGGGTGATGCTCAGCGTCATGCCCCTCGGGCTTCTTGCCCTTTCATCGTAACAGATTTGGTTCTTTAACTCACGAATCTGCCTCTTCTGGCCTCTTCTGCTGACTTGGCCCTCTGCATCCCCTGATATCACATGGATTATCAGGCGGTTCTGCGCCGACCTTTCAAGTTTTTCCAGTGTTTCCTTCTGAGTTTTACTCCTTGCTGCGTAGTTGGCCAGCCAGCCATTCCTGATTAGCTTCTCGATTTCATCCTTCAGGTGGCGGCACTCCTCGGTGGTGTGGCCTACGCAATCATGGAATGTACAGAACTTCTTGGGGTCCCCTTTCGGGCTGCGTGGTTTATTCGGACGGTTCCACTTGGCAGTCTCTTTCTCTAGTTTGAAAATTTCTGCCCTGGACTTGTTGAGGGCTGTATAGCTGTCGAATCTTGGTTGGTATACTGTGCGTTCTTTTTTGGGGGTATCTCCTTCCTCGACTCTCTGTTTCCCTGCCTCATTCCTACCGCGTCCACCCTGCGGTCTCCCCCTGCTGCCTGGTAGGGCCTGCGGGGGTATCCGGCAGGCTGTGGAACTCTTCCTGCAGCATAAACCCTTCTGCGATTTTTCTGGCCTTGGCCAGAGTCTCTGGCTGGGCCTTGATCATCTGGTTTTGCATCTCTCCGGGGAGCAAAGAGTTAGTTAGTGCGTACGTCCCTGTCGCATCGTCTATCTTTTTGACTTGTTGGAAGGACAAGTCAAACCTCTTCAGGTACTCCCTGACAGTCTCACCCTTCCTCTGCCTGAGGGTCATTTGGTCGAACCGAGTAAGACGACATCTCTTGTTTCCAGCATATTGATCTAGGAAGGCCTCTGCCAATTCGATGAAGAAACTGATGGATCCCTGCGGCAAGTCCCTAAACCAACCCTGGGTCAGACCCACCAGGGTGGTTGGAAAGATCTTGCACCAGACTGCGTCGTCGGCATCGTACATGCTCATATGGCTTTCGTACGCAGCTAAGTGGTCTTCCGGGTCAGTCGTGCCGTCGAATTTGACAGAGGGCATCTTAATTTTGAGGATTGGGTACCCTTGCACCTCTGGGTGAAGAGGGGTTTTCGTAGGCCTTCCTGCCATCTTCGACCTGCTCCCCGTGGAATGGTAACCGTATTCCCTCCCTCTGTCGGGGGTCGGTTTCCGACTACCAGGGGAATGGTGTCAGGGCGGTTGCCTGCTGATCGCCTCGTCGTCCCATCTATCAGGGGAGCGGTGTCGTGGGCGCTTCTTCTGAGCTGGCTCGAGATTGTCCCCCTGACGATGCTTCGACCCAATGGGCTGTCCCTGGTTGAGCCTTGACTGGAGGCTTCTAGACAGGCCTAGTGCTACCTGCGAGTCCGCCACCGGCGTCAGCCTGGAGAAGACGTCGCCCAGTCTCTCTCCTAGGCGTTTGGACGCAGGCTCCCTATGCCTCATCCGGTCCTGAAGGTCTTGGGATAAACCTCTTTTTTCACGAGCAGCGGTGGACTCTGTTGTGTGTATGGAGAACGCTTGGTTGACAGGCGGTTCCTGATTGCCTGCTGTAATGCGCCTCTGCGCCTGAGCGTACACTTGTGCTGTTTTCTTCGCCTTCCGTTGGATTTTTCTGGCGGCGGTTCGCTTTGAGCCCCCAGCTCCTTCCCCACTTTCGAAGTGGAGTTGCCTGGGGGTCGTGGCAATCAAAGAAGAAATAGAGAAACTTTTGAAGGCCGACTTCATAGAAGTCTGCGACTACCCTGAATGGTTGGCGAATGTCGTAATGGTTAAAAAGTCGTCAGGTGCATGGAGAATGTGCGTGGACTTCACAAACCTGAACAAAGCCTGCCCAAAAGACTGCTACCCCCTTCCAAGAATAGACCAGCTAGTAGACGCCACTAGTGGGTACTCTATGCTGAGTTTTCTGGATGCTTTATCAGGGTATCATCAGGTATACTTGTGGCAGCCGGACAGAGTGAAATGTGCCTTCATCACCAGTTCGGGCACCTACATGTACAAAATGATGCCGTTTGGGCTTAAAAACGCAGGGGCCACATACCAGCGCTTGGTCGACAAGGTTTTCGAGAATAAAAAAGGTAGAAACCTAGAAGCTTATGTCGACGACGCTATTGTGAAAAGCAAGGGAGACGATGAACACCTGTCAGATTTACGAGAGACTTTCTCATCCCTGCGCACCTACAAGATGAAGCTTAATCCAAAGAAATGCACGTTCGGAGTTCGCTCTGGTAAATTCTTGGGGTTTCTATTCAGCTCCCGAGGGATAGACGCCAACCCTGAGAAGGTTCAGGCTGTCCTAGATCTTCCTGAACCCAGAACTATAAGGGACATCCAACGTTTGACAGGTAGAATGACTGCCCTGGCACGCTTCATTGTCAGGTCAGCAGACAAGTCGACTCCATTCTTCAAAGTGTTGAAGGGCAACAAGCAGTTTAAATGGGAGGAGGAGCAAAAAGAGGCCTTCGAACAGTTGAAGGAACATTTGAAGAAACTCCCCACCCTGGCGAGGCCTGTGTCAGGGGAAAAACTCTTCCTCTACATTGCTGTAACTAATGCAACGGTAAGCGCAGTTATCTTAAGGGAAGAAGCAGGCGCCCAACAGCCTATATACTTTGTAAGTCATGCCCTGGGGGCAGCGGAAAAGAACTATCCAATGGTCGAAAAAGCAGCCTACGCGGTTGTCATAGCAGCCAGGAAATTAAGGCCATACTTTGATGCACACCCTGTCGTAGTGCTGACAGACCAACCTTTAGAAAAAGTGCTGGAGAATTTCGAAAAATCAGGCAGGCTGCTAAAATGGGCCATCGAGCTGAGTGGACTAGGAATAACATACCAGTCTAGAACAGCTATCAAAGCGCAGGCCCTGGCTGATTTCTTAGCAGAATGCTCCCATTCTGAGGAGGACAGCCCGCATGCCGGTGAATGGGTGGTGTACACCGATGGGTCTTCTACGGCTAATGGTGTAGGGGCCGGAGTCGTGTTAACCAGGCCGGAAGGGGCTGACTTTGAGCACGCACTCAGATTTGTTTTCCCAGCATCAAACAACGAAGCCGAGTACGAGGCAGTACTCGCAGGCGTTAATTTAGCCAAAGCTGCAGGAGCAGAGCGGATTGTCCTGGCAACAGACTCCCAACTCATCGCCAACCAAATTAATGGGGAATATGAAGCCAGGGATCAGGCAATGGCCGCGTACCTGGAGAAGGTGAAGAGAGAGTTGTCAGGCCTAAAGTCGTATGAAGTCAGGCAGATCCCCCGGTCCCAGAACAACCGGGCAGATGCCCTGTCAAAACTAGCCAGCTCCGGCCTGCAAGACATACGAAGGTCAGTTTGGGTAGACGTCATCCAGGAAAAATCCAACCCCTTTCAAGTGGGAATGGGAGAGTATATATACCTTCCCACAAGAGAGAGGAAGAGAAGTGAAGAGAGGAAGAATGGGTGGATAGGGAGGTGACAAGTGGCTTCACCTCGTCCACCCATTTTCCCTTACCTTAGGCAAAATGACGAAAGGATCCTCGGCTTTCCCTGCTCGTGCTGGGGGTCGGGACACCCTGAGGACCAGCAGGCAGGGGGGCTTGATGGCCCTGCTCGGTAGGCGGTACGGCCCTGCTGAGCAGGCGTGAGCCTTGGAGTGTTTTAGTGACCTTCGTAGGGTAGTTATGCTGGGCAACCTCTGCCCTGCCCTTGGGGCGAATCCCCCCGGGGGTTTACGGGCGGACGACCCGGAGTCTTTGTCAACCCCCATCAATATTAATAATTATATTTTAAATATATAAAAATTTATATAACACTGACTATATAAAATCTATAAAATTTAACATGAAAGAAAAATTAAATAAATTTAATTAAAAACAACCCTTTTTGACGATATAAAACGCTGAGTTACATTAATAAAATTTTTAATTTTTTTTTAATATTTTAAATTAGTGTTTTTCACTAAAGTATTTCAGTAATAATATTTTTTTTAAAAAAAAATTGGAACAAATTTTTTCGGAAAATCAAACAAAGTTTGATTCCAAGGTTATGAATCTCATACCCACCTCCTCCCTTGGGTATGAAAAACCATACCATGATGGTTTGAGATATGGGTATCGAAATGAAAAAATTGTCAAACAAACCCAAGGTATGGGTTTGCTTCATTCTAAACTCATACCTCATACCTAAATTGAGCGAACCAAACGGCCCCTTAATGGTTTAGAAGGAGTATTTAAAGAGTATTCGGGTCTAACCAAACCAATTTTGCTACATATCTTTCCTCGCTACACATATTGATTAATGATAATAATACCTTTTTTGTTAATAATATCAAATTCCTAAGCGTCACTGTCTAGTGTCTATTGCCCCTCCAAATTATGGCGAAAGACTATACTTACACGCGATGTATGAGAATTCATACACAGCGAATCATATCGCACCATATGTCAACTTTTTGTTAACATAGAGTGATTATTTTAGGGTTAGGTTAGTAATTTAATCCTTTAGTTAATTATTAACCTTAATCTAGTTAAATCAATTTTAGAAACTTTTACATTTTTGTTTTTATTTTACATTTTTTGTTTTTTTTGAAATAATTATTATAATATTGTTAATATATTTTCGATTCCTTTAAAATGTAAAATTAATTAATATGATTACATTTGATATAAAATCTTAATCTAGTGTTGTTGTTGTTGCGCGCGCGCGCGCACACACACACATATATATATATATGTTCTAATGAGTGCCTATATAAGTGTTGACTCCCTAAGTCCTCATCCCATCCGTTGGATGAGATGAGGATGGATGGACAAGATGCATCCTAATATTTTGTATTTAAAAAAAAAAAAAGCAAGGTTTAGTATCCTAAAATAACTCCCATGATTATAGGAAACAATAACTCCCATAATCACAATCATTTCTCATTCATTCATTCACGTTCATTCACAGGTTCATCAAAACCTTAAAAAAAAAAAAAAAAAAAAACGCTCCCATCGATCATCACGTTTATTCATTCAATCAAATCTGTGCTCGAAATTCTGTTACTATGAATTCAATGATCGCGACACCTTCATTAACGGTTGATAAACAATTCATCGAGTATAACAATGGTGAGTTTTGATATTGCTTTCATGTTTTGCGTCAATTTTTATTCATTATCTTGATTAATTTGCGTCAATTTGTGTTCATGTTTTGCGTCAATTTTCATGTTGATATTGTTTTCATGGTCGTGTCATTCATGTTTTGCGTCAATTTTCATGTTGATATTGTTTTCATGGTCGTGTTATTCATCATAGATTCATATGCAAATCGTAGAACACACAAACGGTGAGTATATATGTTTTGTAATTTATACTGGAATCACCATGGAAGTCATTAAGATGCTACTCAATTATTAGTTTTTACGTTTACAATATATTGAGTTATTGTAGTTCATATACTGCGTTACTTTAGTGTAGAGCATCTGTTACTTTAATGTCTACCATCTGTTACTTTATATGTCGTGTTACTTTAATACACTCCAGTTGTTACTTTAGTGTTTTTCATCTGTTATTGTAGTGCATTGTAGTGTCCTAAGAATTTAGGAAACTGCCATATTAAAAAAAATAATAAAAGAAAAAGATATTGTTTCCTATAATAATGGGACGTGATTGCCACCAAAATAGGAAACAATATCAAAGAGTAACGCCATATGAAAAAAGAAAAAAAATACTACTTCCTATAATTATGGGACGTGATGACTTCAAAATAGGAAACAATATCAAAGAGTAAGATACTGTGTCATACTCTCATTTTTTATCATTATATAAATTTTTTGCGCTAACCTATATCTGGTATTATTTTAATGAACATTATCTGTTACTTTAATTCATACTATTTGTTACTTTAATGTCTGAGCTCTGTTACTTTATACCTGGTGTATAAACATCCTCTGTTAATTTAATTCAATGTTACTTCAATGAACTTCATTTGTTACTTTAATTCTTGTTATCTGTTACTTTAATCCATATTTCAAGTTTTGATTATTTTTTTTGCCACGTTTATTGGCACTGTTATTGTTTTTTCAGTAGACGCAAAAGCACATGAATGATGAAGGGATGTATGTGAAAATTTCTCCATACATAGGGCAGATCTTCAAAGATGTAGATGAGAAGAAGAAGAAGAAGGAAACGTCATGTAAATCATCGTCTGACGATAAAGAAGAATCAGGAGAAGAAGATGATGATGAAGAAGAAGCACAATTCTGAGTAGGACAATATATTGTTAGAGTAACACAGTAACACAGTTTATGATTATAATTTGATTTCAAATATCTAGTTCTTATAGTTACAGGTGTGAAACATTGGAATTATAATGAAATTTTTTATAATTTTTCTTTTGAAGTATCCTTAATAGAAACATACATTATTCTTTTGGTTGATTGAAAGTCTTATTTTTGCAAAAGATTATTATGCAACATAATAGATTTTATGAGTTAAAGTAACGCAGTTTATGAATTAGAGTAACAAAATGTATGAGTTATAGTAATAGTTTTTGCAAGAGAATATTATACAACGTAACAAATTTTATGAGTTAAATTAACACAGTCGTTCATGAATTAAAGTAACACGTTATATGAGTTAAAGTAACGCAGTTCATGAATTAGAGTAACACATTGTATGAGTTAGAATAATAGTTTTTGCAAGAGAATATTATACAACGTAACAGATTTTATGAGTTAAAGTAACACAGTTCATGAATTAAAGTAACACGTTATATGAGTTAAAGTAACATAGTTTATGGATTATGGCAGTAACATAGTAACATACGTACAATGACAGTAGGAAAATGATATTTTTTGGTGAAGATGAAAAAAACTTAATTTTGAAGAAAGTTGTTGTGTGAGAGAAAGAACAGTTAAAAAGATTAATAAGAGAGAGAAAATATTTGCATTGAGATAATTAAGGAGGAGAGAGATAATTGATATATTTACCTAGATTTGTTAGTTATTTCCTTAATTATGAAAACAAATTTTAACCATCAATCTAACATTAAATCAAGGGCTAAGATGGGGACTCACGGACTCAACATATATAAGTGGACTCACCTGATCCCACTTCTATATATATATATATATATATATATATATATATATATATATATATATAGGTAGAGAGAGAGAGAGAGAGAGAGAGAGAGAGAGAGAGAGAGAGAGAGAGAGAGAGAGAGAGAGAGGTTCAAATAAGGTCCACAATTTTTTTAAGTCTATATTGAAGTTACAGATGACATACGCTAAAGTTGCATTTGTTCAAAATTGATATATATACAAATGCAACTTTAGCGTATGTCATCTGTAACTTCAATATAGACTTAAAAAAATTGTGGACCTTATTTGAACCTACCTATATATATATATATATATATATATATATATATATATATATATATATATATATATATATATAGAGAGAGAGAGAGAGAGAGAGAGAGAGAGAGAGAGAGAGAAGGTATCATATAAGAGCAAGTCCAATAGTGGGCTACAACGTGATGTAGCCAGACTTGCCAACTCATATCTTTAGGCAACATCGTTTTCCGGCTACAACTTAGTCCAATAGTAAGCTACAATGTATTGTAGCTTTGTAGGTCCCTCATATTTATTTTATTTATCTATATTATTTAACATATGTTGTACTCCGTACTAATTATTTTGTATTGTATAACTTTGTCGTACGAAGTAATTTTATCCTATGAATTTGTCATAATTTTATTTTCAAATTATTAACTACTTTGTTTACGCAAATACATTCGCCCATGCAAAAAAAAAATGAGAACAAAATTTCATTATTTCAAATAAAAAATATAAGTGAAACGGGAAAAAAAAATCTATGCAAGAATTTAGTTTTCACTTCCGAAACGTGTTCAAATATATACGAGTAAAATTACGGTTGTTGTGGTGTGCGCACGAAAGAGAAGTGGAGATGCATTATTTAATTAATAAATGAATTAAAAAAAAAAAAAAAAAAAAAAAAAAAAAAAAAAAAACTTTCAAGCATATGTAGCTTGAGAGAGCAGGTACTGCTTTCAAGCTACAATACATTTATCTTCTCCAATAGTTTGCTTGTAGTTATAATATTTTGAAAAATTGCAAGCAAGTCCTTTAACATCACTATTAGACTTGCTCTAAGTCTCTTCCCTCCTTATAAGTCCATAAGGCTTAATATCAACCCTTGGATCAAAGCAATATGAATGGCTGAGATGTGGTTTATTATTTAATTTGAAAAAAAAAATGTTTAATGTATCACAATCCCTCTTTTTTCCCACTCTCAATATTCTCACCATATTAATGACCTCTTTTTCCCACCCTTCACCTTCATTATTCCATTCACTCAATATTCATTCAACCAGTTTTCATTACTCAATATTCACTTCATACAATCTTCATTACTCAATATTCTTAGCCTCACTATTCACTCCATTACTCACACCATCCGTCTTCATCTTCATTATTCATCACTAATCTTGGGTCCATTATTCATCTTAACTATTCACTCCATTATTCACTCCCTACAATCTTCATTGTTGTTCCTGACATTCTCTTTCGGTCGATTTTATCTCTTTTTGTAGGTAAATTTTCGTTCTCTAATTAGATTGTGCGTATTTTCTTCTTATATTTAGTATAATTTGGGGATTTGTTGTTTAATTACACGAATTTGGGTTTTTTTTTTGCGAAATTAGGGTTTTTGTACAAATTGGGGGTTTTTCGTTTAATCGTGATTTTCTGGTTTAATTTCGAGTTTCTTGTTAAATTGGAATTTTTCTATTTGAAAATTTGGTATCTAATTAATTTTTGGTGGTAATATTGTTGTTAATCAATTTCTTAGTATCGTGTTTACTGAGTTTTTGATGGGGTTTTTGTTCATTCCATCAATAAAATTGGTGATCATATTTTTCTTAATCAATTTTGTAGTATCATGTTTACTGAATTTTTTGGGTTATTAGATCTTCGTGTTTAGTTGTTGATTATTTCACCCAAAAGTACGTCTAATTGTTGTCTCTTTTTTAATGCGTTGTTTATTTTGATGTGTTTAAGGAGAATCGTGGGAGGAAATTGATCATTATGAGTTGTTTTGTCCATTCATACTACAGTATGCGTCACGAGTCAGTTTAAATATTTTTGCAACTTCGGTTTATATATCATTTAACTTCAGTTCATATATTTTGTAACTTCAGATCATATATTTGTAACTTTAATTCGAATCAGTTCATATACTTTTGTAACTTCAGTTCTTATATTTTGTAACTTTAATTCAGTTAATATATTGTAACTCAAGTTCATATTATAATTTTAATTTGGTTCGTCATATAAGCTAATTGGTGTGCGTTTAGTAATTTTTTTATACGTTGTTCGTCATTCATATTACTCTATGTGTCAACAACAAGTATGAGCTCTTAATATTTTTCATTTTTACGTGATAGTGTGTTTCTTCTGTTATTTATTGCATGTGTTAGTTGAAATGGCGTCGATAGTTGAAATGGTTGAAGATGTGGGAAACGAGGATGAAGATGTCGATAATATCCCCGGGGGACGTAGGCTTTGTGAAGCTGATTTCAAAGCTTAATGGTAGACATAAAGCGTCCGTTCGCAGAATTGGTTTCAGTGGGTTGCTGGAACTTAAATTACCGGACCAGCTTTGTATATGAATTACCATTTTGTATATTTGTAACTTCAGTTCGTATATTTTGTAACTTCAGTTCATATATTTTGTAACTTTAGTTCATATATTATAACTCAAGTCCATATTTTTGTAACTTCAATCTAATCAGGTCATATATTTTTGTAACTTCACTTCACATATTTTGTAACTTTAATTCATATGTTTTGTAACTTCAGATCATATATTGTAACCGCAATCCATTTTTTTGTAAATTCAATTGTAATCATTTCATATATCATGTAACTTCAGTTTATATATCATGTAACTTCAATTCATAAATTTTGTAACTTTAGATCATATATTGAAACTTGTAACTTTATTTCGAATCAGTTCATATATTTTCGTAACTTTAGTTCTTATATTTTGTAACTTTAATTCATCTCAATTAAACTGTCAACTACCTACGACACTCACCCGCACACACATCTCTACCTTCTGCAAATCCTCCACCCCCGCACTGCCAAATTTGGGTTGTCAATTAATTCAGCAAAGTAAAGTAACTTCAATTCATAAAATTCGTAACTTCAATTAATAAGAATTTAACGGTTATGAATCGTATACACCGACCCTTTACATAAATCGAATTCCCTGCTACAATGGAGAAGATGAGGCACCATGAAAGGAAGAAAACTTTGGGATTAAGAGTCTTTTGAGAGAGAATAGTAATTAATTAATTCTAGGAGGAATAACTATTAATTCTAGAAAGAATATTTAATGCTAGGTTAGTTAGATTACACTTTACCCTATACTAATTAATATCATCCCTTTTCTAATTAATCTCAACTCTTCATCCTACACTAATCCAATGGTCAATAATGGGACTTATGTACTTATAAGGAGGGGTCTCTCTCTCTCTCTCTCTCTCTCTCTCTCTCTCTCTCTCTCTCTCTCTCTCTCTCTCTCTCTCTCTCTCTCTCTCTCTCTCTCTCTCTCTCTCTCTCTCTCTCTCTCTCTCTCTCTCTCTCTCTCTCTCTCTCTCTCTCTCTCTCTCTCTCTCTCTCCCCCCCCCTATATTGGATTGAACTATTTTTTCAATTTTTGCAAAATAAATTATGTGGCATATATATATATATATATATATATATTGGATTGAACTATTTTTTCAATTTTTGCAAAATAAATTATGTTTCCACACCTGATTTTAAACAATTTGTAATAATTAGTTCACCTTGTGTATTTATTATGGAGTAGTTCGTACATTTTAAACAATTTTTTTATCGAATAAGCCGAACAAAAACAGAAAATCACGATAAAGACGATTCATATCAAATTGACAACATCAATATATTCATATCATATGTATGTATATATGTTCACTTTAAATGTACATAATTTTTTTCATTACGATGTAGAGGTACTCCGTATCTCA
Source organism: Agrostemma githago (assembly GCA_958450325.1). Classification (NCBI taxonomy): domain Eukaryota; kingdom Viridiplantae; phylum Streptophyta; class Magnoliopsida; order Caryophyllales; family Caryophyllaceae; genus Agrostemma; species Agrostemma githago. The sequence goes on from OY288256.1 coordinate 52,001,818, forward strand.
CAACACAACTAAAAAAACATACTAAAAAAATTCACCATGTGAGACGTTAACTAAAAAAATTCTCATGTGAGACGTTCTCACAATACGATTATAGACTTATAGTAAGTTCTCTCACAATAGGTGAGGTTACTAATTTCGTAACTTAAAATTTGTGGGACGTGAGAGTTATCATCGGCCGAAAAAAAGGGTAATTACTCCCTCTGGTCATATCCAAAGGGCATGTATATGTTTTTGGAAGGTTCAAATCCATTGACTCATTTTCTTTTTAGAACATTTTTTTGGTCAAACTATCCTTTCTACTAATCTATTTACACCATATGTCATTGTTAAAGAATATTTTGAATAATTAAATATTAATTTATCCCTAATTACTATACTTTTAGTATTACTTTCTTAATCCTTATACAAACTCGAAACATATCGTTTAGTCGCTATAGATATAAACGGAGGGAGTAATTTTTTATACTGGGTATTATTAGTGTATGATGAATTAGCCTGACAAGAGGCTTTTGTTGATGGGTGATAATGTTTTGAATATATATGGGTATTTTCTTGTGTCAAGTTTATATAGTGCGATGCCAAAGCGACAGTCATTGTCGTTTGATTAGCCGTGCGTGACAAATTTACACCCACATAGGAGTACAGACATCAGACATGGATTCAAAAACTATCTATGACCATTATATTGTTTTCTAACACTGGGATATATAGAAACTTAAATTTGGATTTCAATTCTGTATTTGAATTATTTTGAGCGTTTGAAAATCTTAGGATTGGGATTTGGATTTGGATTTTAAATTTTAACCAAATCCAACCTAGTTCAAATTTGGTTTTCTCAAATTCATATATGGGTAATCATTTCAATTCCGTCACTTGTCATTTCTTTGTTTTTTCGTATAATTTTGTCGTACTATTTGTTTTTCTTCATTTTTTTCCCGTATTTGAACATTTACATTTTTCTAATGAAAATTTTAAAAAATAAAAATTGGTGAACTTTACCCGACTTCACCCCAGAAATCCAAATCCAAATCCAAGGGTACCCAAACACCATTTTGGATTTGGATTTAGATTTGAATTCTAGAAATTCAAATACAGGAATTGAATTCTTGATATTCAAATCAATTCCGAGTATACAAACGCAACCTTACATTATTCGACCGTAAGGCAATTTTACAAGAAATCTATTCTACTTTCAGTTGAAACATAACACGATAATAAAAACAATTTTAATGTTGACGGATGTGTGATTATTATTCTAGGCTAATAAGTTGAACGAGTTCTTTGCTCAACACGACGTAATATACTCCGTAGTATAGATTATCATATGTTAGTCAGACTTATTTTTTATTTTCTCGTAATCAATTATTAGCTTAAGGACTTAAGGTAAATTGTGTTCAAAAAGTGTAAGTAAGATTTAAGAAGTTAAGGTAAATCGTATGAATCTAGTCGTTATAAAGGGTTAGATTTGACTACATGATCGATCGAGGGCAGATTTTATAATGATAGAGATTTATTATCTATAATACATGTCTTAATCACTAAATTAACCCATCTATGATAACATTATTTTAGTATATACTCCGTATATTTATGTGTTTGTATACAAATTTAATAAAAAGCCTACAAAAAGTACTTTACCAACATAGTTAGCTCTAATAAATGTGTTATTTTCTCTATTCCAAAATTTATTTTCTTGTTTGATTTACGGTCTCCAAATACTAATTCAACTCGATTTTTCTTCATTCAATATGTTTAACTAATCCCAAAAAGTCATTTCGAAATGACCTTTTAACGATCAATGTAAATATCTAGTTATAAACTTATAAGGTTATAAATTTTGCTTTGTACTCTCTCCGTTCCAATTAATTTCATACATTTGATTTATCACATACATCAATGCACGTTTTTTTCCATATCTTTAGTTACTATACATATTTTTAAAAACTATAAAATTTTTACTACTACAATAAAGGTCTATTGCAACGCCTCGAAAATGTTGCCTAAGACCTCTAAAATGTTGCTTTATGGTTTATGCAACATTTTTAAGTGTGCTGCTTAAAGCTCCGTTGCAATAGCCTAATGTAACACTTTGTGCAACATTTTCTACTCAAATGCAACATTTTTTTTTTAAAATGTTGCAACGACACCCTAAAACAACACATGTCTTGAGAAGTTATATATTGCAACACTTTTTCCCTTCCCTCCAAAATTTTGCAACACTTATTTCAATATTATGCAACATATTTTTGTCTGAATGAAATATAAAGACAACATTATTTTGGTGTTAATCCAACATATCTAATTTTGTCAAAGGCAACACTATCTAATCCTAATGCAACATTCAAAATGTATAATATGCATTTGTTTTTTTTTACCATCTACAGTATTTAATTCAATCGTTACAAATAGTGTTCACACATACAAGACGTTTGATCCAAACATAATAATTAATTGATCCACAAAAGACATCTTCATTAATAATCCAAAATTCAATATTCATCTTCTGTACTACATCTTATTGAAAATATGTCAAAATGAAAAAGAGTCAATAGAAATCAAGAAATCAAAATACTGCTTGGATACATAAATAAATATGCATCGTGCACGTGTAAGTCTTCAATGGATCCAATATTGATGCTAACGTTGCATTTGTACGTAACCCAGAAGTTGGTCTGTAACAAGAAAAAAAAAGTATTTAATCATCATGTATAATGCCACACGGTGTTCAAGCATTTGAAAAGCAAGGAATAAAATACGACACATACTTCTAACATAAGTATTGTTTTGCAATATCTGGAGGTATCTTTTCAAGAAATTTACGCAAAATATGTTCAATCATTTTTTCCTTTCGACGACGAGCTCTCTTTGACCGTTTTGTAATTTTGTCATCTTTTTTTAAATGTTTTTCTTCCGTTTATCTTTCCGCCTCATTTAGTCTAACAACATTGTCATAATCCATATACTTTCTTAGGTCTTCAATTAAACTAGCTTCAAGCAACTCCATAATTTCTCCAGGCACCACATAAAAATATGACTCAAAATCGACAACAAAATAAAAAAAAAGTCAATAGAAAGACGAAGAATAAGTAACGGATGGAGAGAAGCATCAGAAATGAGTGAATCTTTCTAGCGTCCGAACATTGTTTAGTTACAAATTACATGAGGAAAGATGGAACGACAAGTAATCTGAGTTCATGTAACAAACCAATATATATATATATATATATATATATATATATATATATATATAAAGGGGGAGAATGGTTGAGGAGTTTTGCGTAAATTTTTGTTTCCAAAAATGTCCCTCCTCATTCATGATATTCACAAGTTTGCGTTAAGCTTGATTTTACTTAGTTTTATACATTTATTGTCTTATTATCATTCTCTTTATTAAATTTTTTACTTCTTACTCCATATTTGTATATTAAAAACCTTTTTAAATTGGATTTGTCTCAACACAATTTCTTGTATAAAATGGTCTCACGATAAGTTTATCGTGAGACCTCTCACATAGAAGGTAGTTAGTTTTATTATTATTATTATTATTATTATTATTATTATTATTATATTCCTATTAGTAGTTTCTTCGCCTGTTTTTATTACCATATTTTATGCTGAAAAATATAAATATATTTTAACGACGTTTTTAACGCGTTAGTGAATATAGAAACTCCTACAAATTAATACTTGTATGTAATTAATACTAAAGTAATTTGTTGAGAGATTGATTTTGGATTTCGACAATAAATAACATTATGTTGTCAATAATGGTTGGTTTTTTGTACGAAACTTAAAAAACGTCTATATCATAGAAGCATTAGTGAATATACATACGAAATACGGTTGATAAAAATATAACCGTAACGATTTGCGCCATTTTAAAACCTCACATCTTAAAACATACCGGAATATCAAGGCCCGAGCATCGCCGGACCCCTTAACTAGGGGTACCATTTAAACCTCACATCACATGAAGCGTTTAGCACACTAGCTAGTTTAAGCAATACATGTACGCTTCAGATCATCAATATAATAACTATAACTAACCTCTTTGTGGCTGTGAGCAAATATAGTCATCATTTTCTTATCCTTGTTAGCCATTTGATAAGAACTAGTTTTCGTGCTCGTGAAATTCACGGGACTTGCAATGGTATATTTGTGCGATCTCCCTTTAGCGCAGTATCTTCTTTGTGAGCGTTTGTTGTCAACGTAGTGGTCAATTGGTGAAAGAGTGGAAATTCTGATTGGTTTTGTTACGTGAAGTTGTGTAAACCCCAACGATAAGCGTAATGTAGACAGCAAAACAATGCCAGTAAATAAGGAATATGGGAATCTGGGTAAGCCACACCCCCAAATCTTGCTAAACAAATTGGAATATAGTTCGTGATAGGTGAAAAACAGCGTAGTACGACACATTTAACTAATAATAATACGTAAGTATTTTTTCAACCAATGCTTGTAGGTTTCTTTATTCAACTATTTCTGCCGCAACACAATTAACTACTGCAACCAGTAAACCAGTTGAATAAAGAATGCACAGAAGACCAGATGCACGCAACCTTACCCTCAATGACTTGAATTTTTTTTCATAAGATGCTAAGCCTAGAATCAAACCATAATAAAAGGCGGTGAATAAAGAATGGTGAGGATAAATATATCAATGTAACTGGCAATGTTAAATTAATTTACTTTAGATCATATGATGACAGTCACAGGACAGACAATTATGTACTGTCTTCAGCTAGTTTTTGAGGGAGGCAATGCTCCGAATACTGTGTCCCACAAATATGATGTTATGCCAAAATCCTTGTCTTCGATTCGAAAGTGGTGGTTCAAGTGATACCGCTGTTCAGAGAAATAAGACGCATGATTATCAATGCACATCAATGATCAAATGCATTCAAGTTTCCAGAGAATACGTTCTCTTAATATAGATTAAATCTTAAGTTCACAGCAAGATGCAGAAAGCACTTCAAAGAACAAACAAAGTAGAAGCCCTGAACCCAAATGAAATTATTGAAAGACAATGCTACAAACTGATAAAAAAAAGTTATATCCGGATGAAATAAATTTCCAACAATAAATCTAATTTGTAATTTGTCAATTATCCTTCGCTCACAGAGTGAAACACGTACGAACAGTTCAATTGTTGCTCAAATCTTGAAGGTCATCACCACCGGTGTCGCTGTTTATTCTGTTACTTTTCTTGGTGCGTTATAACGGGCAAATAATGCGTACGAAGAAAAACATTGTTGTTGCAGGCATCGTTGTTTGGGCACCAAAAATGCAAACATTTAGCTCATCTGGAGATACAGTAAGATGCAATATATGTCCTATTAAGGTATCAACTGAGGCCTTATCAGTTGGTACTCAGTACACAAAATCCTCAATCTAAGAGCATCTTAAATAGGCCTTAATAATTTATTTTAGGGCTTCAGCTGAGGACGGATTAGCTCATTCAATGTCATACAGGGAGAGCCTAAATTTGATCGATAAAGAACAATAACCAAATAGCATAAATCTTACCGATGAAGAAGGATAATGCGGCTGGCAGCAACTTTTGGAGCAAATTGTCGGCAAAGGAGTAGAGGGACGAAAAGAGGAAGGCAAGTGAATGTCTGATTTTGTCATTTGTATGAAGCTGGAAAGTATAAATAGACTCAAATAACTTCAGTTCATCGGATGTCATTGTAACCGCAAAGAATTTAATGGAGGAGAACTTTAATGGAGGAGTAAATGTGTTGTAATGGAGGCAGATTCTGTTTCGAGGTGAAGGAAGAGGGGAGTAGTAACAGGGCAACATATTACTAAGCAAATTAGCAAATAGGTAGATAAGAAAATTAGTAGGCCTTTCATTTAGGGGGTTAGGGTAGCTGGCATTTAATTTGACATGCCACGTGTCAACCTCTGAAAGCTTGTTAGTCTAATTAACTAAGAGGGGATGACTTTTTATTGTTTTATATAGATAAGTCAGTCTACTGCACCATGAAGAAAAAAAAATGAAGCAACTGCTCTCATATATCTTATCATCTTTGAACATGTGAATAAGATTATACTTAGCATGTGTATCTGTACATATCAATGTTATGTAAATACTCGTGAAGAGACATCAAAAGTTGTTATTACTCGTTTATATGACTATAAAAATGATGCTTTAATTAAATTAAAACTTATGGGAGTATATTTCTATTTCAATCTTATAAACAATTTGAAGTCAAATGAATAAAAGAAAGAAAGAAAGACATGACACGACAAATAATACAATAAAGACGTATATGTTTTTTTTTTTTTAATCTTAGAGAGGTAGGACAAAAAAAAAAAATATTGGAATTCCATTTACATACTTCTGTTTTCTCAAATTAGGAGGACATGATTTAAATTTTTCTTCCATTGTAAGTCACCGACCATGCATGCTTTTCCTCATCCTCTTCCGCTATATATCTCCATGAGAATATCTGCTACGCTCCAAGATACGAACATAGATCAATTTATGCCACCTAACTCCATTAACCTAATTAAAATTTGTGCTTAAATTTTAACTTATATTGAAGGGTCAGAGGTGTTACTCGATTGCTTTTTTAAATGCCGGAACCCTTAATTGCTCAGAGCTCGCTAGTTTATGGCAAACCCCTGCAAATTGGTTTGAAAACTGAATTAAGTCCTTAATTATTTTATTAGACCTCTCTTATTCATGTGAATTACACTTTCAACAAATAAGCTATATGATGACCTTAACTGAATACAAAGATATATACGCAAATTAAAGTAGCATAATACAAAGTACTCCTTATCAATTACTTTTCACACTGAGGCCAGGCATGCATGAATTATAAAGTACATACCTATATTAATCTGATGTTCACTTGAAGAGCGGAAAATGATGCAAATAATCAAACAAAAATATTCAAGGTGTTAAGTTGACCAGTAAAGACAAAGCTTAATAAACAAAGAAAAGAACATTGAAACATGTTAACTTTAATAATCAAGTAATCAACAACTAATTTAAGACAAAAGCTGCAAATAGTTTTCCCATTGCTAATCTAAACAAGTTGTCAATCTTTTCAAAATAGCATACCACAATTAATATCAAAAAAATAGATCAAAACACATAAAGATCTCATCTTTACTAAACTTTACTCACCTTGTTTGTAAACTAAATGTCTAAACACAAGTACACAATGCAACCCCCAAATTTTTCAGCTGTATAAAGCTTAGTATAACTTAAAAGTTCTTCCAAACCAGCAAAAAATTATCTTTAGCAAAAACCTCATAACCTAATCAAAGCAACTGCTCTTATAGAAAGTCATTCATTATATAAGTGTTAGAGTTAAATGCTTCAAAAGAAGCACATTTTGATATTAACTATCCCATATGGAACATTTAGTGCTTCATTGACTTGTTTATATATGACCTACTAAAATGCCTTACTAGATGTATACAAGTGGAGACTACGTGCACCACACGCGCGCGCGAGCCGGGCCGGGTCGAACTTCGGTAGATCGGCTGTGGCGCACTGCTTGCGGGTAATTTTTAGTGGTCAGATTCTTTGTTGTCCAGAAACTTCCTTTTTTTCTCCCTTTGATTTCAGTCAGTCTTGTTGTTTTTCCAAGACTGATTGCTGCCCTTCCCGAGACTGATTGCTGCAAGTCTCCACCTTACTCTTTATTGCTGTGCACTGAACCTTTGCTACTGCTCCACTATATAATGCCCTCTTCCCTTCAGTTTTAACACACATCAAACATACATTCTCATATCTTAATTCTTTCACTCTGTTCTGGTTTTATTGTTGGCAAACGTTCTTGGCTGTATTCACCCATTCTCCACCTACACTAGAGTCACGGTTTGGTTGTGGAATCCTGGGAGTTGAGTGTCATTGAGGCCGTGTGTAGCAGACGGGGCATAAATCAACTTTAGGACAGTGACGTTCTTTTCGCGACACAACTTCTGTTCTTGGTTCCAGATAAGATCTTACCTTCTTCTCTCACTACTTCTACTACTACCGTGATAACAATCTAAAGTTGTTTTAATTTTCGTGTTTACATCATGGTTGGTAGTCCTGTTAGTCATGTTCTTTCTACTCCTCCTCCTGTTGTCTCTACTGCTGTTGTTCATAATCCTTTCATACCCGACATGTCCAGATTAGAACTATTTGACGGAAAAAATTATCGTATGTGGTCGGATAAAATGAAATTTTTCTTGAGTCAATTAGGGGTTGTTTATGCTCTTACTAAATCTGAAGCTCCTGCAAATTTGGGTAGAGATTTTGAGAAGGATAATATTACATGTAGGGGGATGTTACTGCATTATATGACGTCTTCTTTGTACTTGATTTACAGTAAATTTAAGAAGGCTACTGAAATTTGGGATGCTCTCAAAACCAAGTATGGTTCTAATGATTATGGAACGAAAAAGTATGCTTGCAGTCGTTGGTTAAATTTCAAGTTAGTCGATGAGAAACCCATTTTAGATCAAGTTCATGAATACGAAAATCTATGTGCAGAGGTAACGGCGGAAGGTATGAAAATTTGTGAGGTTTTTCAGGCTAATTGTTTATTAGATTAACTTCCGGTTTCTTGGGAAAATTATGTCCGTAATATGAAACACAAACAAAAGAATTTTACTCTGTTAGAACTAGTGTCACATACAAAAATTGAAGAGCAAAACCAGATTCAGACTCTAGGTAAGCAAGTCGAACACTCATCTTCCTTGGCTAACCTGACCGAGTCTAAAAATCATTACAAGAGTAAAAAACGGGGTAACAAGTCTTCTTATCAAGTTCATGGGACTAAAAATCAGAATACCTTCAAACAGGATGGCAAAGGGAAATCTAAAGGTGAAGGTAAACGGGAATTTAAAGGAACCTGTTTTACATGTGGTAAACCGGGTCATTCGGCTAGATTTTGTCCCGATGGTTTTTCTCCGGTTGGTAAAAGGAACCCCAATAAATCGCATGTTAATCTTACTGAACAAGATGACGATATTATTGCTGCTGTTGTATCAGAAGTTAATCTAGTAAGCAATTTTTCCGAATGGGTTGTTGATACTAGCGCTACAAGGCACATTTGCTCCAATCGGGATGTTTTCATGGACTACTCTCAAGTACCGAGTGGAGAATGCGTATTTATCGGGAATTCTAGCACCGTGAAAGTACTTGGTAAAGGGAAAGTCATTTTGAAGCTCACTTCCGGTAAGACTCTTGAACTGAATAGCGTGCTACATGTTCCTGATATTCGAAGAAATCTTATTTCTGGAGCTTTATTAAACAAAGCAAGTATCAAACTATCTTTTGAATCAGATAAACTTGTGCTCACTAAAAATGGAAATTTTGTTGGTAAAGGCTTTTGTAATGGTGGATTATGTGTATTAGACATAGAAACTATTAATAAGAATTCGTTCGCTTCTGTTTATATTGCTGAGTCTGTTTCTTTATGGCATGCTAGACTAGGACATGTGAATGTGACCTCCATTAAAAACATGAAAAAGCATGATCTTATTCCTGACTTTAGCGACACAAATTTTGATAAATGTGAAATATGTGTCAAAGCTAAGCATGCTAAAACACCCTTTAATAAATGTGTGGAACGTTCTACTACGCTTCTTGAGCTGATTCACTCGGACTTAGCTGACTTTAAGAACACCACAAGTAGGGGTGGGAAACATTACTATATCACTTTTGTGAATGACTTTTCTCGATACACTAGAGTCTATTTATTAACAACCAAGTATGAGGCTAAAGAAAAGTTCATAGATTTTAAAGCCGAGGTTGAAAATCAATTAGACCTTAAAATAAAACGAGTAAGATCTGACCGGGGTGGTGAATACGACGGTAATCCTCTTAGTGACTTTTGTAAGACCCATGGGATTATACATGAAAGGACTGCCCCCATGCACCCCAACAAAACGGTGTTGCCGAACGCAAAAATCGATCTCTTAAGAATATGATGAATGCAATGTTGTTGAGTTCTGGAATGCCTTCTAATATGTGGGGTGAAGCAATTCTTTATGCATGTCATGTTCTGAACTGTGTACCTCATAAGAAAACAGGTAAGACTCCTTATGAGCTGTGGAAAGGATACAAGCCCAATCTCAAATACCTCAAAGTGTGGGGGTGCCTGGCGAAGATCGGGATTCCAACGTTTCAAAGGAACAAAATTGGACCTAAAATCGTAGACGGTATTTTTATCCGGCATGCTATGAATAGTGCCGCTTATCGCTTTATTCTTAAAGATTTGTCCGGTTTTGGGGCCATAAAGAAATCTAGAGATGCAGAATTTTTTGAGCATACTTTCCCTATGAAAACTAACTCTTTGGCTCCTGTCGTTACAGCGCGTCCTTCTCCTCCTGCGGTGGTTCACGAGGAACCTCGAAGGAGCAGATTAAACGCTCCAGGACCGAAACCTGTTTTGGTCCATATTTCGTGACCGCTTTTCTTGCCGAAACGAGTTTAGTTGATAAGTATGTTGTAAATGTTTTTATGCTCGAATCAGATCCTAGAACTTATAAAGAGGCTATGAGTTCTATTGATTACACTTTTTGGCTTCAAGCGATTAATAGTGAAATAGAGTCTATTATGAGTAATAACACTTGGGTGTTAACAGATTTACCTAGGGGTTGTAAACCCCTAAGTAATAAGTGGGTGTTTAAAAAGAAACTCAAACCTGATGACTCAGTTGATAAATTTAAGGCTAGACTTTTGTATGTGGTAATCGTCAAACGAAAGGTTTGGATTTCTTTGATACTTACTCACCGGTTACTAAAGTGTCTACCATTGGAGCTCTAATAGCACTTGCCTCTATACATGATTTAGTCATTCATCAGATGGATGTAAAAACTGCATTTCTAAATGGCGATCTTGATGAAGAGATCTACATGAAACAACCAGAAGGTTTTTTGGCTCATGGTCAAGAGAACAAGGTATGCAAGCTCATCAGATCCTTGTACGGTCTGAAACAGGCACCAAAGCAATGATATGACAAATTTGACAAAACTATAAGATCTAATGGTTTCACGGTAACGATTCTGATGCATGTGTGTATTCTAAATATGATGATTTTGTTTGTGTGATAATATGTTTGTATGTGGATGATATGCTCATATTTGGAACCAACATGCATGTGGTAAACGCTACCAAGAATTTTCTAAATTCGTGTTTTGACATAAAGACTTAGGGGAGGCCGACGTTATTCTTGGGGTGAAAATCACTAAAACAAAAACAGGATTATGTTTGAGTCAATCTCACTACACGGAAAAAATTCTGAGAAAGTTCAATCAGTTTGACAGTTCACCCCTGTCCTCACCCTAGGACTCTAGTATAGATCTGGCTAAAAACCTCGGGAACAATGTGGGTCAAGAGGAATATGCCAAGATTATTGGTAGTGTCATGTACCTTATGAATTATACCAGACCTGATATTGCCTAGTAGGTACACTCACACCCCTGGTCAAAACCATTGGACGGCCCTTATTCGTTTGTTGAGATACTTAAGGGGTACTATGGATTGGGGTTTACATTTTGAGAGAACACCTGCTGTTCTAGAAGGTTATGCTTATGTTAATTGGATAGCCGATTCTCCTGATATCTTATCTACTAGTGGTTATGTGTCTACACTTGCTAGTGGTGCTATTTTATGGAAATCGTCTAAACAAACTTGCATTGCCAAATCGACAATGAAATCTGAATTTATTGCTCTAGAATTGGCAGGACAGGAAGCAGAGTGGCTTAGGAGTCTGCTAGCTGATATTCCATTGTGGGGGGGAAGCCGACTCCATCAGTCTCCATGCATTGTGACAATCAAGCTGCAATTGGGGTAGCTCACAGTCAAACATACAATGGGAAAAGGAGACACATACGCCTACGGCATGAAATAGTGAGGAATCTGATCAGAGAAAACGTAATTTCAATTGAATTTGTAAGATCTGAGAGGAACATAGCGGATCCTTTCACCAAAGGCCTTGGTAGAAAGATGGTGCTGGAGACAGCACGGGAAATGGATTTAAAGCCCGTAAAAGAGTAAACTGTGATTGATACCCAACTTAGCTCAGCTAAGGTCAAATGCGGTCAAACGAAGTCACAGTGAACTCGAGTTAAAATGTCACAACCATTTCCTTTTGTAACTTGTTTACGTGACATATGTTTTATTTTGAGATTTACTGTCTTGTGTTTTTAAGGTTGAGTTTCGGCTCTTAATAAATTCATAGTCCTAAACGGATGGTTTGTGACAGTTAAACCTGATGAATTTACCTATGTGAATGTGGGGGATTATTGCTCTAAACCCCAAAAGATCCTTAGGATGTAGGATCTCTAGAGGCATTCATGAATTACTAGGATTCATTTGGAGAGCACTTGGGAAGTCCTAGTAAAATACTTACGATATACAGTTGGCGTTCATGATGAGTTCATGGATAGTGCGAATACAGGCCCTGATTTGAGAATGGTAAGTGCGCAACTAACCTTTTACGAAGATCATTAGGAGGTTAAAGGCTTCGATCCACCTCTAAATGATGGTTCTAGGTTTTTGTACGCACTGGGTGTCAGTTAAAGTCCACAAGACACTGAACATCTAAACACTAAATCTCCGTTTGCCAATGATTTCTCCACTATTTTTCTTCTTTTGAATCATGTGGGGGATTGTTAGAGTTAAATGCTTCAGAAGAAGCACATTTTGGTATTAACTATCCCACATGGAACATTTAATGCTTCATTGACTTGTTTATATATGACCTACTAAAATGCCTTACTAGATGTATACAAGTGGAGACTACGTGCACCACACGCGCGCGCGCCGGGCCGGGTCGGGCTTCGGTAGATCGGCTGCGGCGCACTGCTTGCGGGTAATTTTTAGTGGTCAGATTCTTTGTTGTCCAGAAACTTCCTTTTTTTCTCCCTTTGATTTCAGTCAGTCTTGTTGTTTTTCCAAGACTGATTGCTGCCCTTCCCGAGACTGATTGTTGCAAGTCTCCACCTTACTCTTTATTGTTGTGCACTGAACCTTTGCTACTGCTTCACTATATAATGCCCTATTCCCTTCAGTTTTAACACACGGCAAACATACATTCTCATAACTTAATTCTTTCACTCTGTTCTGGTTTTATTGTTGGCAAACGTTCTTGGCTGTATTCATCCGTTCTCCACCTACACTGGAGTTACGGTTTGGTTGTGGAATCCTGAAAGTTGAGTGTCATTGAGGCCGTGTGTAGCAGACGGGGCATAAATCAACTTTAGGACAGTGACGTTCTTGTCGCGACACAACTTCTGTTCTTGGTTCCAGATAAGATCTTACCTTCTTCTCTCCATACTTCTACTACTACCGTGATAACAATAAGTGCAAACGATTCAAACAACAACATTGTCTTATGCTCCGTAACTTACAAAAATGAATCCGACTTTGATAATTTATTAATGAATCAATTGACAAAGACACGAAAAAGAACCAATTGACAAGTAAAATCAAAATTAATCATTAACTCGAATCCCAGAAAGCTTAAGGCCTAGAGGAAAAAGAGAAGGCGATCAGGGAACAATAAGAAGCTTTGGTAATTTAGGGGTGTTCGTCGGTCTAGGACCGGACCGGACCGAACCGTTTAGCCTGGACCGAAGACCATAATTGTTTAAAAAGTTGGACCATGGACCGGACTATATTTATGTCGGTCCGTTCCGGGTTGGACCATAATAAAATGTGGACCGGACCGTAATGGACCATAATGGACCAAAGAACCCGAAATAAATTACTACGAAAAAGATTTTATATAATAATAAGAGTAAATTCAAAATTACTCCCTTTTAAAATACCAACTTTAGAACTTACTCTCTTTTGAAATTTTTGTTAAAAATAACTCCCAAAATCTATCAAAAGTTCAAAATTTACTCCAAAATATAATTTTTGGACGAAAATGCCCCTAACTTTTTTATGTCATATTACTTCACCTCACTCTCTAGCTAAGGGTATTTTCGTCCTTAAAATAAATTTGGGTGCAATTTTTGAACTTTTGATAGATTCTGAGAGTTATTTTTAACAAAAATTTCAAAAGGGAGTAAATTTTAAAATTGATATTTTAAAAGGGAGTAATTTTTAATTTACTCTAATAATAACTTTAAAAAATGATGATAAGTACATATCAAACTCTATAAGAATTTTATTTTGTTTTCCATTTATTGTAGATTAGGATTTAAGGATTTTTATTAGATTTTTCATTTATGCGGCTGATTTTGTGCAAATTATTTATATTATATTGTTTTATAATACGTTCCATTCGGTCTGCGGTCCAATCGGTTCGGTCCAGGACCGGACCAAAGACCAAATAATCAATATCATGTGGACCGTGGACCAGACAATATAACATTCAGTCCGGTCTGGTCCGGACCAAAGTGCAACGGTCCGATCCGGTTTTCGGTCCGGACCACGAAGTGAACACCCCTATTTGGTATTCAAAACTCTAACAAGAAATCTATTCGAAATGGGCATGCTTAGTAAAACGCAAAAATGTTAATTAACCCCCTTACCTTTGGGCAATTGTGAGATTAAACTCATAGGTTTCAAATGTTGTAATTAGACCCCATAACTTTGAGTAGAAGTGAAATTCGATTCAATTTTTATTTTCAACATAAATTATATCATTAAATCGTGTTATATATAAATTAAACTCAATATACATTGAATAATTATTAATATTATAAAAGTAATTAAATAATTTATTAACATAATTTTTATATATTTTTTTAAATTTTAATATACTCCGTAATTTATATATAATCTATGAGATTAAGTTACAAATTTTCGATTTTATGTAATTCTTTCAATTTTTTTTCCAAACTATGTAAAATTGCATACATTTTATAAATATATAATTATTTTTATCGTACGCCGAGAAATTGCATAAATAAATGGAGTTTTTGTTTTTAAGGTGCAGTTTTAATTAAAAAAATAAAAAACTTGGATTGAATTTCACTTTTACCCACAGTTATGGGGCTTAATTACTACAATTGAAACTTAAGGGGTTAATCTCACGATTGATCAAAAACACATATTGAATTTGTTTGATTCGAGGAAAATTGATTTGCCTAATTCGATTGTCAACGAAGAACATTTGTAAATGAAAATTACCTGCAACGACGGCGACGGTCTTGAACGACATGGAGGAGAGACGACAGAGAATTAGTAGGTCGACCATCGGCAACATATACGGTGGCAGGTATGGGGTATTAGCTAGGGCGTGCGTCGATAAGTTTAGGAATTAAGAAGGGGATTAGGTGGGTGAATGATGATTGTGAGGCTGAGGTAGACGTCTAAAGGTTTCTACGAGAGGGGTGAGGGTTTCTATGTTTCTATAAGAGCTATGAGATACCCTAAAATAAACCAGAGTACTCGTTAAATTTCAACTCGATCGGCATGACTTAAAACATTGTTCTAGATCACAACTTCGGCTGAGAAAAGTAATTCGAAAATGGCTCGAACCTGAGATGGTTCGACCCGAACCCAACCCGGTTGACTCGTTTTTCGTCAGGACTAATCACGAGCCAAATATTTTGACTTGTGACGACTTAACGTGCACATAACACTAAGGTTAGACAAATTAATTAACAATTCATAGGACCCAAATTGTGTGTCTGTGACCAAACCCGTGGGCCCGATTTGGTTTCACATGTCTACTTATTAAATGGGCGCTTACTTGTCGAGAGTATAGAGGAGACGTTGGTTTCCTAAGAGTAAAGATGTAATTAGAATTTAGTTTTTAGTTTTTTACCCTAAAATTTAACCTAACATTCACATTTTTTATATCTTATTTACTCCGTATTTAATTGTGGGTTATTAATTATCCTAACAATATCGCAACGAATTTGAAAGTGTTGCTAGATATTTCACTAAATGCAGCAATTACCAAATATTGTTGCAAAATCGTGTGTTATAATTGCAACATTTTTTGTAAAAATGTTGCATTTATTTTATTAAATGCAACATTTTTTAAATAAGTGTTGCATATGTAATACTCTGTATCACTATTATAAATTGCAACACAATAAGAAAGTGTTGCATTGAAAATGTTGTAATAGATTCTTATTGTAGTAGTGTTTGATATTCATAATGCATTCCATTAGTCAATTTAAACAAGATCTCACATGACTACATTTTATCTTATACATTAGAATTTATATCGAAGATTCTTATCACTCATGAATACGGTCAACCGAATCAAATGCACGGAATTGATTGGAATGGAGGGAGTATTATTTGAGCACTTATTTATGGTCAAAATTTTGAAAGTTTGAGCTTATACATGTCAATCTAGAAAGATTATTTACGAAACAGAGGAAGTAAGTTTTCTTTTTAGTCTGACATCAAATCTACAAATCTTTTCGCAAAAGAGTGTGTCAATCGTTAGTGGCATATTAAAAGGTAAGAGATATCGTGCTATTCGATTTGATAGAGGCCTTTGTTTTGGGAACGATTTAATTTGTTTCACTATTAAAAGTTTGTATTTCACATCCATTCAGACTTTTTTATGTAATTGTTGTATGATTTTTATCAATGAAGTTGATTTTCAAACAAAAATAAAAATAATATTTCCTACCTTTCTTATAGTGTTTGTGCATACATAATACTTCATCCGTCTCTTGTAATAACGGAACGGGTAATATTAATGTTCATTGAACAAAAAACAAATAATAATGTGTTAATGTCACTCTTGTAGTCCTATATAGTCATAAATCATCTTTCACCAAAGTGACAAATATTTTCCACCATATATATATAATATCCTATAAATGTCCCCATTCTCCTCCAAGCTAGGCTTCAAATCCTCCATGTATATCTCATACAATCCCAATTCCAAAGTAGCCTAATAATCCACAAAGAATAATAACAATCAAGATAACATATACCAAAACAAATAAGAATAAAACTCCATATAGCTAGATGGGTTCAATACCCCAAGATTATCATGACCATCTCCTTACACCTAAAAACAACCCGGTCCACAGGATCGAGAGCTCGGCCCTTGAGGAAACCCTGGAGGACCGAGACTTAGCCGTGGTGAGGCGATGGTGGCTAGCCACATGGCTAGAAATGAAGTACTTGGTCCCGTTGGCGGGTCCGGCCATCGTGGTGTACTTGTTGAATAACGTTGTATCAATGTCTACCCAAATATTTTGTGGACATCTTGGTAATCTTGAACTTGCGGCTTCTTCTCTTGGTAATAATGGGATTCAACTCTTGGCTTATGGCCTCATGGTACGTACCTACGTTAATTAATTTTCTTCATCGTTCCAATTTTAATTTTCATTATTTATTTATATAATATATGCTTTTAATTTTCATAATTTATTTATATAATATATGCTTGTTATTCTTACGTAGGAGTCACGCTAATCTTGTCCTTATTGTTTTACGGTGTCGTTTCAATTTTATCAGATAATTTAGGAGGAGGATATGCGTTTTAGTTTATTTTTTTTCCCTTAAATTCTTATGTGATATATCTAGTCCTATAGTATATTGGATAGTACGGAGTGTTTTTTTTAATGTAGAATCATCATTAGTCAAAAATTTTTAATTTTTTATTTAACTTTAAATTAAAATAACACTAAAAAATAATGAAGCGTAAATAAATGAATGAGATAGAAAGTGTAGGGTGTACGTAGATTATATTATGCTTTTTTACAGAGGAAATCATGTGTTATTTGAATGGAAAGTCATTTAAAAATTGTTTTATTAACTTATCGGTTACTTATCATAGTACTCTATATATGTTTTATTAGTTTTTCAGGATAAGAGTGAATAGTGTCTATATATTACTCCATATTCATCTTCTTCATGTTAAGACAAATTTTGGTTTGTGATTGTACTATTCGTTGTAAACTTTAAAATGTGTCAAACACGTGAAAATTTAGAAAATGTCAAGTGTTTGATTTTTACGCGAAACTAGTAATTGAACGACTCCTTAACTTTAGATCAATTATGAGATTAGGTCCCTTAAATTTTAAATGTACTAGCACCTAAATGTAAAATACAACTCAATTTTAAGTTTTAGTCCAAATTATTTCATAGAATTCATTTTATATTTTATTAACACATATTTTTTTTTATAGATTTCAAAGTGTATATATAAGTGTTACATTTTTAAGACAATTTGTATATATCTGCATGAATTATTTATAAAATCATTTTTTTTATAAAAAGTACATCAAATATGGGCATTAATTATATTATATTGGTAAAAATTTTATACCTATTCTAAAACTTATGTCCAAATTTATATTAATTTTTTAAATTTTTTAAATTTTATAATAAACATGTACTCCTTATATAAAATGATTTAGTAGTAATACAGAGTATTATTAAGTCGAAAAAAGCAATTGTGCTTGATTTCAACTTTAAACAAATTAAAGTGAAGGGGCTAAATTACTACCATCATACTAAACTTAAGGGAGTTTAATTTCACCTTAACTAAACTTAAGGGGGTCTGCTAAAATAAAAATTTTGTGTTATTGAGTTCGTTATTCAAACAATTACAATAACGTCATATTTATAGGGCTATAAAGATATCGCAGTATCTTCTAATATGGTAGATAATATAAGATATTCTTTAATTTTCGATATTATTCTGATTACTGTATATTACAATATACCGTAATCTTTCTAACATATTATTCCTAATCTTTACTATCTCTATCATGATACCGTAATACTACCGTATCCTCTATCATCCCCTCAAACTTATGGTAATTTGAAAAAAATTCCATGAGTTTGGACAAAGTAAAAAAAAACAACGATATCTTCATCCTCGATCGTCATCTTTTTTATCTTCATTGCCTTCTTCTCCACGGTGGCATATAGATTCTTCCGGAGAACGCAAATTTTTTCGCACTCGTCGAGGATTAATCGTCAAGAACGTTAAGTTTTTTGAACTTGACAAATTTAAAACGGCAAATTATACGTCAATTTTAATTGCTTGAGAACCATGATCAAACTCAAAACAAATTCAGAAACGCCTGGAACCATCAGTTTCACATCTACCGGAGGATAAGACGATGTTGTGAAATACAAATTCAAAGGGACGTAGAGGTTTATTTATTTTATTTTATTTTCAAGAAAACTACGTAATTTTTTTTCTTCATAGACGAATAAGTCAAATCCGGCCGGTGAACGGCATAAATATTCGCACACCAGCAGGGCATCGGAAGTTTGATACCATGCTAAAATAAAGGTTTTGTGTTATTGAATTCGTTATTCAAACAATTACAATAACGCCATATTTACAGGGCTACGAAGATATCAGAGTATCTTCTAATATGGATACTCCCTCAGATTTTTTTCTATCTTCCCTATTTCTTTATTGGGCTGAAACACTCTTTCTTCCCTATTTCTATTTTAGGCCATCAATATGTGGTTTATAATCACCTTACATTTCTCTCTCTTCCTTCTTTTATTTTGAACCACACATCCCTACACCCTTATTTTCTTCTCCAAAACCAAAGGGGAAGATAGATAAAAATCGGAGGGAGTATAAGATATTCTCTAATTTTTGATATTATTCAGATTACGGTATATTACAATATACCGTAGTCTTCCTAACATATTATTCCTAATCTTTACTATCTCTATCATTATACCGTAATACTACGGTATCCTCTATCAGGGTCAATTACATACTACTTTCATGAATGTCTAACATTATGAGTTGTATGTACTTGACCCGTTTTAAGGTTTAAGACGGAGACGGATGCTCCGTCTTTAGCAAGACTAGTTGTTAGATTGTTTAATTACCATCACTTTAAAATAATGATTTTGTAAAATATTATTAATCAAATACAAAATAGAAAGGATAGAATATATTATTATTCAAAATAGAAACCTAAGATTTTGAAGGAAATACTTTAATATGGAACACAAAACGTGTTAACTGTGACGGAGGGAATAGATACTTAAACTTTATTACATAATTGTGATCAAAATTGTCTTTACTCTAATGGTTAAAACAAAGTTGGTTGGATAGTAGATCGTATAGTAACACGATTGAATCTCTCTCCCGCAAAAAAACATATACAATTTGTGTAACAATAATTCGAAACAATAGCCTAAAACTTAATTATTACAAATCAATGACTCTATATTCTTATTGATAACTCCGTCCCACCATTAATTAAGTGTACGTTCTCCAAATAATTGAATTCGTCTCATATTATTAGATGATCCTTAATTTGTGATTATTTGTCACTAATAATATATGTGTGTACATACACCAATCAAGCTATGCAATACTCGTAATAAAAATGGGACCTTTCATGAGTGTCATTGGTGGGGTAATATAGAAATGTTGGTCCATAATCTTGCAAGTTCAACAAGGCAAAAACAAGTTAGGTGGCCATCAAAGAAAACTCCACAATCAAGATGTTTTTATCTCATAATGTCATATCAGTGTACTTTATTGTAAATTACTTGTTGGATGGAATAGTTTATCCCTAAGTGCACTTTTCTTTCCATTTTGACTTCTATATTCCACATTTTATCGATGACAATATATAATAAATATTTCGTACACACTAACTTTAACTTTAGGATTTTTATATGAGACACCCCTTAACTGGTTCTTTCAAGTTGTATCCCGCATTTTTCGAATTATAAGGTGTATTCCTTAAATTTGTAAATTACTTTATATTTTTACTAAAGTTATAATTTTCCAACGAAAATTTCTCATTGATAATGTAAATAGTGTAAATAGTTACTCTCTCCGAGTTTCTAACATTGTCCCATTTTTCTTTTTGGGCTGAGTTTAATCTTTTACCCATTTTCTATTTTTTTTTCCATAAATGTGTGTTTCACATTTATCCACAAATTTCTCTTCCTCCTTTCTTTTTTTAACCACTTATTTTCTCTTGTTAGAATTATGAAAGAGGTGAAAGATTGATTATGAATTGCATAAATATTATTGATGAATAAAGGTCCATATATAGGGACATTACAAGAGATACAGTTTGCTTAGGGTAGAAGTATACAATAATTAAAATATTCTAAAAGATACAAATTTCCTAAACTAAATATATCACAATCAATATATGAGAAAATAATATCCTAACATATATACGATATCTCTAATATCTCTTTCTTATTTTTCACCGCAAAAGCAAATGGGTAAATGATAGGAACTTGGAGGGAGTAATATTTTTTCAATTTGCATCCTTACTCGAAAAACTTCATTCCACCACACTACGACTTTGGGGTGACGAAGAGATTAAGGTTGAAGGATTTAAAAGAGTGAGAGGGAGATGTCGACGTCGGCAGACAACAGAGGTACGTTGTGGTGAACATTTGGTGCCTTGGTGAATGGTAAATAAAAAGAGGTGGTTTGAAACATCATATTGGATTGATTAATATGTTAATTATTCATTTCAAAAAAATAATTGTAATATAATTATCACTTTGGTTATGATATTGAGTAATAAGTAAAATTTAGAGGTATACCTTGTAATTCGAAAAAGACGGGGATACCAATTCGAAAAGCAAATAATTGAGAGGTATCCCATAGAAAAACCCTTAATTTAATTATAACTCCATCCAGGTCATTTAATTTCGTATACGGATTATTATTTTACCATCTGCAACATGAATCATAAAATATTTGAAAATAAAGTGCAATTACTTATGTATTACTCCAAATGATCCTTTGAGAATATAATTTTTTCACCAAAATAATACTTAAATGAATGAATCTATTTTACCTGATTATTATTGCTATAAAAGTATAAAAAAAACACAATAAAATAATATACATAAATCTTTTAAAAAACCGATTACTTTTTTAAACAATTTATAATACGAAACGAAAAAAGGATTATTTTATGCTTGAAATGATGGAAGTCTCTTTCCTCATCTAAGATGAGCATAATTCTAGGGAACTAGATACAATTAACTTGAGTTTGTTGTCCTTGGATTTATGCTCTACTCTACTAGCCAAAAAAAAACAATAATGATCAAACAATCAAGCATATATGCTTATACAGTGACATCACAAAAAGTGTGTTGGACAATAATTAGTGGATGAAAAATCTAATTACTTTTTTTAAGAAATTTTTTTAGTGCTCTAGTACGTACTCATAGTTTGTCCACTTAGACGGCGGATGGTTTGTAATAAAGCACGTCAATACGAAACGTACCTTTGCTTTTTTTGTTTTGTGATCATCGATTCCATTCACAAATTCTTTGTCTGTGACAGAATTATTCATCATAATTTTATACCGGATCAAATAAGATTCATTTATATAGAAAATATAATATATTACAAAAATACATAGGTTATTCTTTCTACATAAATGAAGAGTATTTGACACATTATAACAAAATAACGGATACTTTCGTTACAAGGGAGAGTAAGTGATTCCCATGTGACCCTCGAGCACTCATTCTACCCTCAACACACAAATCCTTCATTAACCTAGACGCGTATTAATCTTGTGTTAATCTTTTCATTGATCAGATAGATTTAAAGCAAAATAAATGTAGATTTTGCTGTACAAATGTCCATAAAATAGGTTAAATTAATCGTTTCTTAGAGAAGAAGGTTGAAAGGAGAAGGTTAATAGTAATCGGTATTTTTCAATTCCCTATAACATCCATTGAGCATTTTTTTTGTCCATAGAGTTAATTATTCTATTAATGTTTGCAATGTGCCTCATATTTTGGTTAATACGCAAATTATAATATACGACCGTTGTACCGTGCGACAAACTTTAAGGATGTATTTGAATAGAAGGATTTGGAGGGAAAGGAAAGGAGAAAATGAGGAAAGCAAGTTTCATTTTTTGGTTAAACAAATGGGGTGGAGAGATTTGGAGGGGGAGAGAAGAAGGATCCCTCTATTTTCCTTTTGATGGCAAAAAAAATAAAAAATAAAATATTTCCCTTCCAAAATAAGCAAGATTTGGAGGGAAAATGGTCCATCTCTATTCTCCCTCTCCTTTTCTCTCTCATTTTGATATCCGAGCACATCCTAAAATTATGAATTTATGGTAAAAAGTTATAACTTTAAGTTATTTAATGATCACTTTAGGTTAAATAGTGATCACTTTTTGATATGAAAAAGTGATGACTATTTATCTGAAAGTGGTAAACTAGCTAACCTAATTAAATGATCACTTTTTATCGAAAATTACAATTTTTATTATTATTGTCGTACGGTACAATGGTTGTACACGATAACTATTGGGGTTAATAAAGCTCTACAACAATAATGTTACTCACAGGATGAAGATAGGTTCAAAATCTACTTAAGACGAAAAGATCGATCTTATATTCAAAATTTGTAATTATTTTTTAAAATAATTTACTTGGTAAATTTTTCTCCAAAATTCCACGATGATCATGGCCTAGTTTATATGTGCATAACTTTGTATTATGTTATTCTCGTTTGAGTGATTACCTTCTTTTAGGTGACACTTTAACTACATTTTTCCTTATCACTAATCCTTGTGAATTATTCCAAATGAGTCTAATCGCATGGAGAATGTGTGTACATGACACATGTAGCTCGGGATGGGAAGCGCAGTAGAGACACTATGCGGACAAGCCTATGGGGCAGGCAAACACGACATGCTCGGGATCTACCTACAACGGTCAACGATCCTCCTACTAGCAACGGGAGTCCCCCTAACATTTGTCTACATCTTCTCGAAGGACATCCTCCTAATACTAGGTGAGCCCGAGGAAATTGCCTCAGCTGCTGGCATTTTCATACTCGGGCTCATCCCCCAAATCTTCGCCTACGCGTGCAATTTCCCGATCCAAAAGTTCCTCCAATCGCAGAGTGTCGTGTTCCCAAGCGCCTACATCTCGGCCGCGGCCCTGGTGTTCCACGTTGGGCTCTCATGGGTTGTTATGTTCAAATGGGGTTGGGGCTTGCTTGGGGCCTCATTGATGCTGAGTTTGTCTTGGTGGGTCATTGTTGTGGCCCAATTTGTGTATATTTTGTGTAGTTCCAAGTTTAAGTATACTTGGACCGGGTTCAGTTGGGCCGCTTTTTCTGGGCTTTGGGATTTCTTGAAGTTGTCCACTGCTTCAGCAATTATGTTGTGCTTAGAGACTTGGTATTTCCAGATTTTGGTCTTGATTGCTGGATTGTTGGATAATGCTCAGCTTGCCTTGGACTCCCTCTCTGTTAGGTAACACAATCTCAACATATTACTACTTAGTTTCGTGTCGGGTCTAGTCTTTTAAATCGCTTAGGGGCTGTTTGGTTCACCGTGTATGGGTATGAGGGATGTGTTTGTGTCTTTTTTTTTGTTTTCATACACATACCTCAAACCCATGAGGTATGAGTTTCTCATACCCAGGGTGGTGGTGAGTATGAGAGTTGATACCTTGGTATCAAATCCAAATCAACAAAAGTTCTTTTTTATTTCGAGAAGATATTTATCGGAATTATTTTGTGCGTTTTTATTGTTATTCAAACTAACACTTATTTTTTCAATGATCAAAATGTGCATAAAATAATTCTACTAAAAAATAATATGGAGTATTGATTTTTGGTTAAAGTATTTTTTTCCTAAGATGACAAACATTAAGAAAACATTATTGTTTAATCAAATAAAAATGGGTAAAATAATATTCTATCACAATAATAATAGATTTTTTAATTAAAAACATTTTATTTCTTTAGATTACAAACATTTTTATCCCGAAAAATATTCATGCCAGAAATGAACCAAACACCGGATATCAGGGATGAAGTTTCAAACCTATACCACCCTGATATGATTCTTCATTCCATACCGATACCTTTGTGCGAACCAAACGACCCCTTAATTAATGTTTCGAACTGGTCTATTTTGCCTTGTTGACTTGTTTTGTTTAATTATTGTTCTCGTCACGTGTGAGTTGGGACTAACATAAATTTGATTGGTATCTAATCATTATGTATTAGTCAAATCATTTTGAGATCATTTACGTTAATTTTATTCACATCGGGTCTAGTATTTCAAATCGGTCGATCAAGGTTTATTATAGATCTATTTTTGCCTTGTTGGCTTGTTTTGTTTGATTATTTGGTCGGATTAGTTTTGTCAAGTGAGTTCTCGTCACGTGTGTTGTGACTAACATAAAATTTGATTGTAGTATGACGATATCAGGATGGGTGTTCATGATCTCGGTAGGATTCAATGCAGCTGCAAGGTTAGCTAATACTAACACTTTAAATCCCCTAACTAGCCCTATAATTCTCTTGATCATCTCTTCTATCGAACAATAATGTATGAAAAAACAAGTTCATATCAGATATATACATTAATTATGGGGAAATATTAAATACAGTGCTTTGGCTGTGACATCTCGACACATTATTGTCTAACAATTCATGCTTGGGAGATATTGTTAACAGTGTAAGGGTGAGCAATGAGCTAGGAGCAAGACACCCAAAATCAGCATCATTTTCAGTGGTGGCCGTGACAACAATGTCTTTCCTAATCGCTCTAATATGCTCCATCCTCGTCCTCATTTTCCGGTATCAGCTCAGCTATGTCTTCACGGGTGGCACCGAGGTTTCTAATGCTGTCGCCGAGCTCTCCCCCTTTCTTGCCCTCTCTATTTTACTCAACGGCGTTCAACCTGTTTTGTCAGGTACTCCCGCTCTATCATTTCGTATTGGAAAGATTTTTAACTCTTTAAATACAGTCCTTAACGTTACTTTCTTTTTTTGTTTTATTTGGAAGGGGTGGCTGTTGGATGTGGATGGCAGTCCTTTGTTGCATATGTGAATGTCGGATGTTACTATGTGGTTGGAATTCCGGTTGGTGTGCTACTTGGTTCTTACTTTAAACTTGGTGTTAAGGTATGCATCTCTATCCTTCTTCTGCTATGTCGGTTTTCAATTCCTCGGTTAGTCTAACTTAGAACGAAAAAATAGTTACGTTTAGAAGTGAATTACATAACGATAGACTTGCATTTTCGCTAATTCTTAAGCATTTTGTCGTATTAAATGATATTTAAACAAAAATTAATGTGTTCCTATACAACCATTTCAGATAAAAAAAACTGTGGTGATTTTTATTTCATTTTGAAGTTTGATAAATGTAACTTCACTTGTTTTTTTACCTCCAAATTTCAGGGAATATGGGGTGGAATGCTAGGAGGTACAATAATTCAAACACTCATTTTATTATGCGTCACCTATAAAACAGATTGGGATAAAGAGGTAATAATTCTATGTTCTTTTCAATTTGAACTAATGACCAGGGTTAAACTGCACACATTCGATCAACTATCGACCGTGTAAAACCGTCATAACTTGAAAATTAGTTTGCAATGCACTAAACGTCTATTAATTTACATACAGGTCGAGAAGGCGGCATATCGACTGAAGACATGGAACGCTAAGAAAGAGCCGTTGCTTAATTAGGAAACAATGATTTCACTTCATATATGTAGTGTTGAGTTTTGTAGAGAGATTGTTTGAATTTGCTCCTCATTTTTATAGCCTTAGTCGAGCTATGCTCCATCCAATTCAAATTTTTTTTGAAATATATAGTCTATAAAATGTAGAATTAAAAAGCAAAATATAGATTTGGATTTCGTCTCTCTCTTTTTTATACCGCAGATGAATATACTCCGTCACTATATAAACATGGTTGTCGGTTAACTGAATTGATAAAGTCATGATATGTGATGTTCAAACCTGTCAGGGTACTAATCATAAAACTCATTGTTGTTGAGTTGGACTAACTTCCTTCTCGGCTTGCTGTACATTTGACCAATTACGTCATGGGTCCAATTATAGTTCAGCCAAAGTTGGGCCTAACAAAGTGAGCAGATACATCACGGACTTGGAAGTCCATATGTAAGATTGAGGAGAAATTCAAGCATGATTATGTTGAAGGCCACTGGATTGCAGAACCTATAGGATACTCTATCAAATGAGGGTATTCCTGGTTGGCTCTGTTGAAATGTGATTCAACACATTTAGTTAAGTCAGTCGGTTAAGTTGTCGAGTCTTAGGAGTTTGTTATTGAGTTATTTTTAGTTGATCTAATCATGTGTAGTGGAGTTCTTAGTGGCGTCAGTTAGAGGAAGCAGGAAAGTAGGAGTCAGTTGTTGCAGTAGTGTTACTTTATAATCAGTCGTAGTTATAAGCATTTTGATCATTCAATAACAAACACAAAAAATTTTCCTCTAAAATATTCTTCTTCTCCAAACCGTTTGTTACATTGACAACATTTAGTATCAGAGCTTAGGCTCGCTTTTTGGAATTTTCTGCATCATGTCCACTAATGGATCGAGTTCCAATAGTCTCTCAGTGCCTGTCTTCACTGGTGTAAGGTTTCAGTTTTGGGAATTGAAAATGAAAACACTTTTTAAATCTCAAGAACTGTGGGAATTTGTTGATTGAAAGACAGAAGACCCCGATGCTCAGTTAAATGAGAAGAGAAAGAAAGACTCCAAGGCCTTGTTCATTATTCAGCAAGGTTTGGATGAAGAAATCTTCTCAAAAATTGCATTAGCAACCACCTGAAAGGAAGCCTGGGATATCCTCAAGAAGGGGTATGTAGGTGACAAAAAGGTAGTCAAGGTTAGGCTACAGTCTTTGAGACGAGAGTTTCAGATAGCTTTCATGGGTGACAAAGAATCTGCACAAGATTATTTGTCTAGAGTGTCTGGGGTGGTACAACAGATAAAGGCATATGGAGAGAAGATGACAGATGAGTAAGTTGTGGGGAAAATTTTGAAAAGTCTCACAGCAAAGTTTGATCATATTGTGGCTGTCATAGAAGAATCAAATGATCTTGAAGAGTACACCTTTGATGATCTAGTGGGGTCACTTCTTTCACATGAAGAAAGGATCAAAAGAAACTCTGAGCAAGTGGAGGAGAAGGCACTGCAAGTGAAGGATGACTCTTTCACAGGAAGGTCAACCCACCAAGGTAGATGTGGTAGAGGTGGTAGAGGACGAAAATGAGGCTCTAGGGGAAGGGGAAGTGGTAGATTCTCCGGCCAAGCAGCTGAGAGCCAAGAGCAGAAGAGTAAGGGAACAAAGAGTCCCCTGAAACGTTACTACTTTAAAAAACATGGCTACAAAGAGGTCAATTGCTAGAAGAAGGGAAGAGATATGAGAGCTAGTCAACCTGATCAGCAGGCTAATATTGCTGCAGAAAAGGAAGAAAAACTCTTTCTTACAAGTTCAGAAACACAAGACAAGGTGCAAGGTGTGTGGTACATTGACAGTGGCAGCTCAAATCATATGTCAAGTACCAAAGCTTTGTTCAAAGATTTGGATGAGTCCAAGAAGAGTAAAGTAAGGTTGGGAGATGACAAACAATTGAATGTGGAAGGCATTGGTACAGTTGGTGTCAAAACTGAGTCAGGTAATACTAAATTTCTGTACAATGTTCAGTATGTACCACTTTTGGCATATAATCTGTTAAGTGTGGGTCAATTGTTGGACTCAGGTCTGTCACTTACGTTTGATAGTAAGTCTTGTGTGGTTAAGGATAATAAATCCAATGAGGTAATTGCTGAGGCTCTCATGGGTAAAAATAGGATGTATTCCTTGAATTTAGCAAAAAGGGTAGGCAGAGCCTTGACAGTAAAAAGTGATGACACTAAAAGGTTGTGGCACTTAAGGTACGTGCATTTAAACATGCAGAGTCTAAATTATGATCCTCCCCATGACACAAGCTGTACTGGAAGAAGGTGTGCAAAATCAGAAACAGAATAAAATCAGAAGCTGCTGCGGATAACTGGAATATGCGGGGAACAATTGATTATTCGGTGGCAAAAGGGTACAATTTCTTAAGGGAAAAGAGGGACGGGGCAGGCTGGTACCGACTTGTTTGGAACAGATGGACAATACCAAGACACGGGTTTATTGCGTGGCTACAGATGCATAACGCGATGAACACAAATGACAGATTAAAGCAGCTGAATCTGAGTACTGATGATGTGTGCCACCTGTGTAACCAGCAGGCTGAAACGGTACAACATCTTTTTTGTAGATGTCCGTACAGCAGACAGATACTGATTGGAATAGCAGATTGGCTAAATTTCAGTCCTAACCCTGAGATTGAAGTTCAAAGAAGAATGCTTATTAGAGGGACAAAGCTTCAAAGGGCCATTAAAAAAGGAGGCATCAATGCGGTGGTATATCACGTTTGGAGGCAACGTAACCAAGCACAAAATGAATCTAGTATCAAGAGACCGATTCATGTAATAAAGGAGATTAAAAGCGAGCTTATTAGTTTTATTAAAAACAAAAACCAGAAAGGGCTTAATGACAAGGACATATCCTTCATTTGAGGATTACCTGTTAACTAGCCACAGTTGTAAATTTGTGATTATCTATAACAATTTTACCTTTAACAAAAAAAAAAGGTGATCTGTCATTGTGTGAGAGTTGCACAAGATGTACTAGATTTATACCGTCTTTCCTTCTTGATATTCTTGTTTTTCCTTGGTTTAATCGCTCTTAGAAGCGGTTTTTGTGCTACTAATGTCTTTTCTTGAGATACTTGGTGTTCCTAGGTTCATATGGCAGGAACGCGACTTTTGGAGTCGATTTCTACGTTGTAAGGACCTATTCCGAGTCATGAGACATCCACAAGGCTAAGGAAAAGCAAGAAGAAGTCGACCCGGGAAGCTACATGGCCGTGTAGGAAGCCGTGAAGTAAAGATGAGAGGAAGGAAGAAGTTTTGGCCCGTCATGGCCGTGACCACCCCCATCACGGCCGGGACAGGACCCCATCACGGCCGGGAAGCTCCCATCACGGCCAGGAAGGCCATGCTTCCTCCCACTCTTCGACGCTTCGCCTCCCTTATTCATGCAACCCTATAAATACCCTCCTCTTGTATTGTTTTAACCACGAAACCCTAGATCTAATTTAGGATAGATTAGCTTAGATTAGCTTTATCCTTTCTTAATATCTCCTTAATCTTTGTTTAATCCTTGTTGAATCTTTGTATTATTGAAGACCTATTGGGGGATATCTCTATTGACAACATTGAATTCCATTTCTTTGGGTTGGATTTAATCAAAGATCCTTTCTTTTCCTTCTACTTCTCATTTGTTGGTATATTTATCCTCTCCTTAATCTTTCCTTAGTCTTAATCTTCTCTTAATTTGTTTCTATTCTTTGTTTATGCTTAATCCTTATTGTCTTTCATTATGAATGCTTCTCTTATGTTGTGGGTTTCACTTGTTAGTGTTGATAATTTTTTAATTATGTGTGAGTAGTTTTCCCCTAGGGTTAGTAGGGGGATAGGGTGTGATTAGGGATGATTAGGGTGAGATGGGTGATGCTAGTTGTTGTTTTTGTTGTTTCCTAATGCCTTGCATTCAACATGTTCGATGAAATGCTTGTGAGACTTGAGACGATCACTCCTTGTTTTTCTTGCTTCTTCTCTTGCATGTTCTTGTTTGGTGATAGGTTTGGTTCCTCTACTAGGAGCGAGAGCGTGGTGAGGAGACCCCTAGGCCGTTTAAGTAGCGAGAGCCCGAATGTAACCTAGGCTACGAAACCATGCTAGCACCCTCGTTTCCCCTTTGATCTCCTTGGCATCTATGAACCCGAACTAGCCCTAGTTTATTCTTATATTGATTTACCTCGCTTTCCATTATCATTAGTTGCTTGTTTTACCTTTTTAATTCACGTTATAGACTTTAGTTTAGTCATTAATCAATCACCCTTGTTTTGCTTGAACTTAGTCTAGAATAATATCACCCTCTAGTTTGGAACTCCCATCCCTGAGGATCGACTCTACTTACCCTAGCTACCTAGCTTAGGTTCGTTGACTATTATTTTGATTGGTAGGGTAGACGACAAACTCCTACCATAAAATTTGGCGCCACGACATAGTTTAGACTTTTGTGTGCTTAGTTTTAGACTTGGTTCTTGGTTTTCGTGTTTTCTCCTTCTTGGTTATCTTTGTTCTTTTCTCTCTTTTCCTAGTGCCTCAAAAGCACTAGGACTCTCATGTTTGCTCAAGTGCCTATAGGTGATTTCTTTTCTCCCTCTATATATGAATCAAGGTGATGCCATGATGTCTCCTAACTTCTATCAAGCTTCATGGGGTAATCAAGAAACCCGTGGGTATGATCAGTTTCAAGGATATGGAAACGACCTCCATCAAGTGAGTTCTTATCAACCTTATGATCATGGTGGTTATTACTCAAATTATCATGAACCCACCATGTTTAATCATAATTCTTCATATGGAAGTCAATCTCCCCAAAACCCACCATATTATCCATCAGCCCCACCTCATTATGAGTCCCAAAACCCACAATACCACCAATCATCTCAACCTTATCACCAACCATGTGAGGCCCAACCCCTTGGGCATCATCAAGGTTTTCAAGGAGCATTCCAAAACCCCAATGACCACCAAATACCCAACTTGGAGTTATATCAAGCGATTCTTCAAATGCAAAAGAGTCAACAAGAAAAGGCCATCCAAATGCAAATGGATCAATATGAAATCATGGCCCAATGTCAAAGGGAAAATGAGGCATATGATGCTAGATTAAATGCTATAACGGCTAAAACCTTAATGCTTTTAACTCGAACGTCACAACTTAACGAAGGATATTCATTTGGGGAAGGGGAACATCCCAATCATGAAGCCGCTAATGAAATCCCTTTGAGAAGCGAGACTTGCTTTGAAGAACCTCAATTGTCTACCCAAGATGAGACGAATGAGGAAATAATCCTTGATGAAGGCATTGTTGGTGAAGAATTGGATGATGTTAGTGGGAATTTGAAGAGTTTCATTGATGAATAACTAAACCCTAATGAGAGGCGAAAGGCGATTTGCGGCGATTTTGTGATCGTTTCGAAGCAAATTCGGGATTGAGATTCATCATGGCAAGGAGCTTAGCGAGCAAGACTAAGAGTAGAGAACGAACGTCATTGCAGAAGTTAAGGGACAAGCATAACAAGGGTTTGGTGACCCAAACTCAGAAGGACAAGGAGAGACAAGGTCCAGAGGATGAAGACGCTCAACGTACTAGACCTATGCATGAACTTATGGGAATCCCTGGTCTGGACTTTGATGATGAGGAATTAACGGACAACAGTATATGGATTATGCAAAGAGGGAAAAAGAAGTCATCTACGCATAAAGAGCCAAGTTTGAATGAAACGGTGCCTGAAATTGTTCCTAAAACGAACAAGGTAGACGAACCATTGATTCAGTTCTCGGATGAGGATGTATCAGAAGGGATCAACTACTGGAAAAATGCAGTATACTGTTATATCTTGGGGGCTAACCCTCCTTGGGAGGTCATACAAGGATATGTGAACAGAATTTGGGGGAAAATATGGTGTTGATAATGTCTCATTTTTACCCAATGGAATATTTTTGGTGCGCTTTAAGAATGGTGAGGACAAAGATAAAGTCCTTTTGGAAGAATTTCCCATGTTTGACAGCAAGCCACTAATTGTGAGGCCATGGAACCAGGACATGAACCTAATGAAGAAGGACATGCAAGAAGTCCCGACATGGGTTATAATCCATGAACCCCCCCTTAAATTCTGTGGGAGGTGCCTGCCAGTTGTGGCTGGATTAACGGGTAGGTACATAAAGGCGGATCAAACCACGATGGAGAAGAAAACATAAGGATTTGCAAGGGTCCTAGTGGACATTAAAGTCTGGAAAACTCTACCGGACATGATAAAATTTAAGGATGAGAAGGGTGCTATACAACAGGTGAAAGTTGAATATGAGTGGAAGCCGATCAAATGTGATCACTGTAAGGGCATGGGACATTCCACGGATAAATGCAGGAGGAAAACCCAGGGGGCACAAAAGCCTAAACAGCCTATGATCAGGAATGCTAAAACAGTACAGGTGTAGAGGTAGATACAGCAACCCCTTATGCAGCAGAAACCTGTCCCTGAAATGAATGAGATACAATTCCCTGTTCTGTCTAGACATGATAGTAGAAATGGGAATGACAGATCTCCTTCAGTGCAGCGGGGTGAGTCTGAGAGTATGAATGACGTGATGGAGGTTCCAAATGTGCAAATAGAACCAAATGTAAGCACTCAAGTCAATAGCCAACCCACTTTCCAATGATGTAGAAGATGGGTTTTTGGAATGTGAGGGGAATGAATGATATAAATAAACAAAAGAGTATTAGTTATTTTGTCCAGAATAAAGAGGTGAGCTTGTTTGGCCTTGTTGAGACTAAAATAAAAGCTAATAAAATGCAAAGTGTTATCCAAAATGTGTGTGAAGGTTGGAGTGTGGCTACAAATTGTCACCAACATCCTAGAGGAAGAATCTGGCTTATATGGAAGCCTGTACATTATGATGTGTGGGTACTTCAAACTACAGCACAGTGTATCCACGCCAAAGTCATTGATAAATCTGACAACTCCAGTTTTGCCTTGTCTATTGTGTATGCCTTTAACAAGGGGGAGGATAGGAAGGTGTTATGGTCCCAATTGATTAATAATGCAGCTAACACTCAGGGACCGTGGATCATGATGGGGAACTTCAACACAGTTATATCTCCTGAAAAAAAGGTTGGGAGGGGAATCCAAACAAGAGGACATGGATGACTTCAACCATTGCCTAAATGTGTGTGATATGGTGGACATAGGGGGAACGGGTGCTTATTACACTTGGAATAACAAGCAAGAACCCCATCATAGGATATACAGCCGGTTAGACAGAGCATTAGTAAATTTGGAGTGGGTCAATGTCTATCCCGACTACCAATCTCATTTCTTCCCGGAAGGTATCTTTGACCACTGCCCTTGTGTAATATCGAATTCCAATGGCACTAACACCAAGAAAGCAGGATTTAAATTTTTTGATATGTGGAGACGGAGCATGAAGATTTTATGCCACTAGTGGAGGATCATTGGAGAATGCAAATAGAGGGCACTAAAATGTTCAGACTGGTGAAGAAACTAAGGGCCCTCAAACCTAATCTAAGGACTTTGAAAAAAAATGCTTTTTATGACATTGAATGCAGGACTATGAAAGCTAGGAAGGAATTGGAGATGGTTCAATTGCCACTACAACATGACTATACTAATATGCAGCTTATTGAGAAAGAAGGTGTGTTGACTGAGAATTATAGACAATTAGAGCGTACTCGAATTTCCTATTTAAGCCAAAAGGCAAAGGCAAACTGGATTAGGGACGGAGACGACAACACGGCCCATTTTCACAGAGCGATAAAGCAGCGTATTACTCAGAACGCTGTGCATCAGATCACGAGAATGGATGGGCAGTGACATACTGATCAGTTGGGGGTGCAGGGGGCATTTTCTGGATTATTACAAAAGCCTATTGGGGAGTACTGCTGAAACTGAAACAGTCCGATATGATGTCATTAGCAGAGGCAAATGATGTACAGTCGAGCATCTACAATACTAGAGGCTCCAGCAACAGACAAGGAAATAAGAGACATTGTATTCTCTATTCCAAACGATAAAGCACCTGGTCCTGATGGATACACAAGCGGGTTCTATAAAAAATCATGGAATATTATTGGGGATGAAGTGTGTGAAGCGGTCAGGGATGTTATGCGTTCGGGTAAGATATTAAATCAAATAAATACGACTACCCTCACACTTATTCCCAAATGTGAAAGGCCCATGGAGGTGAAGCAATTTCGTCCTATTGCGTGCTGCAATGTGATATACAAAATTATCTCCAAAGTCATTTGCAATAGACTGTCCAAAAATTCTTCCTGATATCGTCCAAGACACACAAGGAGCATTCATAAAAGGGAGGTCCATTATCGATAATATACTGATTTGTCAAGACATTGCTCATCTTTATTCCAGGAAAGGAGTGTCTCCGAGATGTTTGATTAAAATCGACTTACAAAAGGCATATGATTCAGTCGAATGGAAATTTGTGGAGGAGCTGCTGTTGAAACTTAATTTTCCAGACCACTGTGTCTCGACACCAATGTTTACCTTGAGCTTAAATGGAAGTATGTTTGGCTATTTCAAGGCACATAGAGGGCTACGACAAGGGGATCCGGTCTCACCATTGATCTTCACGTTATGTATGGAGTATTTGAGCAGATTACTCATATATGCGACTGAGAAATGGTCGTTCAGCTATCACCCCATGTGTAAGCATATGAAACTAACCCATCTTATTTTTGCTGACGACCTTATTCTGTTTAGCAAAGGTGACATACCATCAATTATGTTACTTATTAGAGTTTTATCTTCGTTCACCAAGGCGTCGCGGTTAAAACTTAATGCTACAAAGACAACAATATACTTTAATGGAATGCCGAGAAGCATCAGAGAAGATATCATTTCTGCCACAGGTGTTATCGAAGGAGAGATGCCATTCACGTATCTGGGTATCCCTATTAAATCTAGGAAACTCACGAAACATGAATGCTCAATTGTGGCTGAAAAAATGATCAAGAGAATAAGGCGTCTTGGAGCCAGGAAATTATCCTATGCAGGGCGGATTGTACTGATTAATTCAGTCCTTAATACATTTCATAATTACTGGTCTAATATTTTTCTGTTCCCTAAAGGAGTTATGAAGAGAATTGAAGCAATCTGTAGAAATTACCTATGGGAAGGAAATTCTGAATATAATCAGGTTCCATTGGTATCATGAGAAAGGGTAACCAGACCAAAGAAGGAAGGTGGTCTCGGAATTAAAAAGGCTGAGACTTGGAATTTAGCGGCTTTAGGGAAATTGGTGAATTGGGTCTATGAGAAAAGTGACAAGTTATGGATCAAATGGATAGATCAAACTATCTGAAAGGGAACGATTGGCATGACTACAAGCCCCCGACCGATGTTCCTTGGACCTGGAGATCGATATGCAGAGCAAAAGAAAGGCTGAAAGAAGGTTATAATGGCTCCAATGCGTGGAATATGGATGCTAAAGGATACACCATTGCAGACGGGTATCGATGGCTGCGAGGCAGCGAACTTGAAGTTAGCTGGTACCGGTTCATTTGGGATGACTGGTGTATCCCAAAACATGCTGCTATATCGTGGATTATGATGAACAACGGGCTAAACACTAAGATGGAATTAGCTAAAATTGGCAGCTATACTGATACTTTATGCTGTCTGTGCGCAGCGGATGAGGAAACAGCCCAACATTTGATGTTGGACTGTGTATATAGTAGACAGGTGCGAAATGCCCTGATCCTTTGGCTTGGATTCGATCTCCCTCAGCACCCGGATTACACACTTATGAGTGGCCCTAGAGGTCGAATTCAGGCGGTAGTGTTAACTGCATATCATCATACGATATGGTTAAAGAGGAATAGAGCTTGGGCGGAGGGACAGGTACAACGCCCAGTTAAAGTGTTTGAACAAATTCAGGAAGATGTTCGAAAGAGGTGTGGAAGTATTATTCAAAGGACTTACAATACAAAAGAGGATTTCAAAATGTTGAGTAGACTGATTGGAGCCTAATACGTCTTATGGTTTAATTTATCAGTTTGTCATATTGTACATGTAATTCTTTGACTGTACATCTGTTTATGAATGAAATAAAAAGCTCACATTTACAAAAAAATAAAAATAAAACACAATTTGGTCCCATCTTGTTGTCTTTCTTCAAGAAGAAAATGAAGTTGCCAAGGACCTTGTTGAAATCGGACACAACGGAATTAAGGTTAATTTGGGTGATGAAAACATCGATAAAATAGAGGAAATCCAAGAGTCTACCCCCTCCATTCTTCTTCACTTGCCTTTCTTTTGACCTTCATGCCGCTTGTAATGAGCCTATTATTGAGGAAGGAGTTGGGAAAGAAAATCTTTTGGATGAGTTGAGTGAGGTATTAGAAGTTGTGAAGTCATGGGATATGAATGATGAAATCAAGTCGCCTATATGTGAAAATCCAACAAAATATTGTGAATCCCTTGTGTGTAACTTGGATCTTGGTTTAGAAGAGATTGAAATCGCTTGTATGAGTTTTGAATCTCTTCTTATTGATGATGTGGGGAAGAACGATGTCTTAGGATTTGGAGATATTGGGCCGGAACTTGTTGATGACTTGGGAATGGTTGATGAAAAGAAGAGGGTTAAACTCCCTTTTGAGTCTTGTGCTTGAAATTCGAGCTTTGGTTATGCTAGGAGACGGTGCTTAGGGAGGAAGAGGTCATTAAAGCGGAAAGACTCCGTAGACCACATGAAACATGATAATGGGTCTTTGGATGACTACTTCTCGCTTCCGACTTGGAAGCTTTGGATGATAGCTTGGCTTGGCTACGTGAGCCTTCATGAAGATGTTGCTAGAGCATTTGATTTGTTGCTCCGTGCCCTCGAAGGCTATGGAATTGTGTGCAATTGTGTTGATGAAGAATGAAAATTCGCAAACCTTGGTTTGACGGAGTTCCTTAAAAACCGTCATGTTGTATATTCCTCTTTCCTCTTCTTTTGAGTTTTTGTGTTTGTATTTGTGTGATTTGTTTGTTTGTTTCTAGGTTTTGTTTGTCTGTGGAGTTCTTGTCATTTGGAGTTCCCTTGAGTGATGTGAGGGAGGGATTTTTGATGTGGTTATTGAGTTTGGTTCATAGGTTGGAAGTGAAGATGAAGTTTTGGGAGGAGTTATTGTTGATAGAAGCTTCGAAACTTGGGGAAGGAAGCCGGTTTTTTGAGCTTTTTGTAAGATTTTGGGGACGGGAATTTGATCCCGTAGTTCGTAATGTTCTTAGGGTGGAAGACTTGGGATGATCAAGAAGAATGAAAATCTAGGAGAGTGACATGACCATGTCACTTGGGACATGGCCATATGGCGACATGGCCATGAGGGAGGCAACATGGACGGGTTGTTAAGTGCACAAAAATCACCCTTCATTGACCTGAAACCCAGGCATGACGCCCCTTTCACGACCAGGATGCTTCCCGACCGTGATGGTGGTCATCCCGGTCGTGATGAGTCCTTCCCGGCCGTGATGCCTCTGATGGGAGGGATTTGCCGTCAATCCCTTCCAACAAGTATACCAACTAAACCTAACACGTAGCTAGGGAAGTCGGGTCGATATTCACGGAGACGGTTATGAGGTGTCTAGACTAGGTCTACCTAAAAACGAGGCTAACTCACCAAAACAACACAAAGAGAAGAGAATTGACTAGAATTGATTATCTATGATGATGGAAGAGGATGAAACTATGACTACCAATAAACTAGATATAACAAGGACTAAATGAAACAAATAAAGATTAATTAAACAAGTAAACTAGAGACAATGATTGACTAAAGAGATGGAGAAATCAAATATGGGAAGGAGTAGGGTTAGGTTGGGTTCATAAGTGTAGTAGGATGATTGGGAGGTCAAGGGTGTAGGTTTCACCTAGTTACTAAGGTTGGTCCGCGCTCTCGCGTCAAAGCCTAAGTCCACACTCTCGTGCCAAAGACTAAACCCGAATACTCATGCAAGATTTTACCCATTACACAAGGATTCAACCACAAATCAATCACACAATGATAAGATGAAAACAAGCATGAGAAGCATGGCCACTACAACTCAAACAAGCAATTCAACAAACACATAGTGTGCTCAACATGTGACTAGTAACAAAGGATTCATCTTTACCCTTAATCAAACCCGAATTATCCATAATCGACACTTTATCCCCCTACTAACCCCACAATAAGTCTACTCAATCATATCTAAACAAACATTAACAATAACAAGAGAAATCAATACAAACATCCAAACATTCATTATGAAACTAGCAAGAACAAGAACAATAAGAAAAGATTAAAACTTCAAAGATTAAACAAAGATTAAGAGAAAAGAGATTATACCAACTAACAAAAGGATAAAAAGATGAGAACTTGTATTATAAGAACACCCAAAACCTCCACCAATGTTGTCAAGATTGAATGGATTCTTGTAGAGATCTCTTAATACAAGGCTAACTAACTAAATTAATCTAAGATTAAAAAAAGTTTAAGGAAAGATTATTGTAAAACTAAGCTAGAGATTCAGAGAGGCTATCTAGGGTTTTGAATAATGTAGGAGATGCAAAAGTGCTTAAACAATACAAAGGGAGGGTATTTATAAGGGTTCACAAGCAAAGGAATTGAAAAGAAGTGAAGCGGAGCTGCAGGTGGCCAATCTTGGCCGAGATGAGATTGTCTCGCCCGATATGGTACTCATCTCGGCCGAGATGAGATGGTCTCGCCCGAGATTGGAGGTCAGTGGCCCGGTTTTGCTTGTACTCATCATCCCGACCGAGATGGCCCTCATCTCGGGCATGATGGGTCTTGTAGGCCTACAATATGATCTGAAGGGTCCCTCCTTGCTTCTCATGGGCTTATCATCGATTCTCAGTGCTCGGGATCGAGTCTAGGGGATCGGGAATGGGTCCCAAGGTCTCGGGATCGAATCTAAGGCACCGAGTGATCGTTCCTTCTCTTCGTTGGCTCCAAATGTGTAGGAAACGAGTCGGAATCGTTCCGATTCTCCATGAATGGTCTCGGGAACCTAAAACGAACTAGAAGAAGCATAAGTAGCCCAGAAACCGCTCCAAAGAGCGATTTCACAAGAGAAATCGGGACTAAACTGTGGACATGACATAGGTCCACCCCGACGCGGCCACGCGCGGGTTTGGGGAGGCGAATGAATCTCTATATGAGAATGGATCGAATTGAAATTTAAATCGAAGTTGGAGTCGCCACCGAACTTTGTGGGAGTTCAGGCCCGTTCGAACCCACTCTATGTCATAGTGGGCCGTGTACAAAATACGGCCCATTTCCGATGTCAGAGTTTATTGGGTTCGTCCCTTTGCATTTGATACCGATACCGACATTATCGGATACCGTGTATTGAATGACTCTCGTTGCCAATGGTTTCGGACATCCGGAAACCGAGGTTCTGAGTAAGGGGTGAGGGTACGTGTTGGGAAGTTCACAAAGAACACCCAACCCTGCCCGCACATTAGCGGCCTCTACTAGGATATCAAATGATTTTTGAATACACGCGTTAGTAATTCGATGAATGTTATGCAAATTAAACATTGTTTTTCCTAAACATGCGAGGAATTGAACGGGTTGCTAAGTCGGTTTAATGCCTGAAAATTAAAGTCAAAGTTGAATTTAGCATGTGAGATTCGTTTTAGTATAATAAAACAAAAGATGAAAAGAAGTTGCTAAAAAGGATGAACAAACGTGTTAGTAACGATTGAATAAGAAATATAAATACGATAATATGCATGATTTTGAAAAGTTTACGACACGTGATGGATTAACACGTGTTGACCGGGGTCAAGGAAAAATATCGAGATCTGAAATATGCCTAAAGACCCGCTATTTTGTCTAAAAAACGATGTTCGAAGAATAATAAAAAAAGATCGAAATTGATTATCTGCGTCGTGTTTTCCAGAGGAGCACGCGACTCGCCCGGGAGGGGGGCGACTCGCGCGAGAAGGCGACTTGCCCGGGACGCACGCGACTCGCGTCCTGGGCTGTTTTCGAAATTGTTTTTCGGAAAATTTATTGCTTTATTAAATCGCGTATAAATATTACATGATTTATACTCGGCTTAATTTCGCGATATTCGTTATATCCAATATTCGATTATGAAATCGATATTAAATACTCGG
Organism: Agrostemma githago; assembly: GCA_958450325.1. Classification (NCBI taxonomy): domain Eukaryota; kingdom Viridiplantae; phylum Streptophyta; class Magnoliopsida; order Caryophyllales; family Caryophyllaceae; genus Agrostemma; species Agrostemma githago. Next base: position 52,042,349 of record OY288256.1, read on the forward strand.
AATAGTTTTTTTAGGAAAAGATAAACAAAGTTTTTGAAAATCGTTTTGTAAAATTAAACTAAAAAAACGATGTTTGACTCTCTCCGCGTTAAAATCGTTGTATTTGGTTTTAAGAAAATTATGTAACGATTTTTTAGCATCAACGAGATTGATTTTGTTCTTTTTTAGTACGATATTTGATTAGAGAATCGATATCGTGTTTTTAAAGTAGTTTGAAATATCGATATTAGAAATAAAAAAAATGCGACGAACGACCCGTAGAAAAAAACGACCGACGACGACGCAAGGACAAAAAAAAAACGAGGAAGGGACGAGAGAAGAGAAGAGAGAAGAGAGAAATCGGGTTTGATTTTACACCCTCAACCTACATGCTTCATTTACTCGGATCGGGGCTCGTCGGAATGTGGCTAGGGCACGGGAGCGTCGAGTTAATGTCGGTGAGTTATGGTGGTTTTGGTTTGGACGTGTAAAGTGTCGGGTAGGAGGCCGGTTTCGTCGGGCTAGAGCGGCGGGATCTCGGGTTCTACTATCGGTTTTTCGATGTTAAATGTATGAATCATAGATTTGTAAATAGTTGATGATTTTTCTGAATCTTAGATGTTGTTAGATGTGTTGTGCAAGGGGCCTATTTATAGGGAAGTTCTCTACCTTGGCTAGGAGAGGTAATTGGATAGGAACTACCGCTTAGGATAGGAAAAGTAAGAAGTCGAGAGGAACGTAAATTCTGTTACTTGGTGAAGAAGAAAGAAAATCTCGGCTGGGATGGCTGCTCGGCCAAGTATTCCATGCTCGGTCGAGTGTTTGATTCGGTATTCGGATAGAATTCCTACTTGAGATCGAATTTTATCCTTAAACGGATTTGTTTAATATTTTGTGTAGCTGATTTTTTGTAGCGTTTGAGCTCGAATCAGTCACGTGGGGTGACACGGCTGACTCGTGAATCTCGAAAATATCTTTGACTGGGTTTTGACTCGGTCGCTAAAAGGCGGTTTTGTCCCTAGTGTCGGATTCGACCCAAATTAGTCTTATTTGACTTGAAACGACCCACTGGGCCTGATTTTGAGGTTGGTTTTGTGAGATTTGTACTCCGTAAAAAGCCCAAGCCAAATGCCAATGATTTTGAGCCCGTTTTCGAGTACGTTAAAGCATGTTTGCGTCCGATCATCATCGGGTGTTTGTCGGAAACTGCTATAGACACCTGGCAGTAAAATGTGGGTGTCTACACAAACACAACAAATAGGCACTACAAACTACACTTATCAACTCCCCCATACTTAACCCTTACTCGCCCTCGAGTAAGCACAAACTAACTAAAAACTAAAGAAGCTAGACTACTAACCGAGCGGGTATTAGCGCACCCTATGCCCTTTCAACTCACGCGAGTACACTTAGAGGAAAAGTGCACTCCGCAAGGCAAGTAAGGTCTTGCGACAAAACTGTGGATGCAACCGGACACAAAAACACATAAACACACAAACAATCGAACAAACAAACAAACAAACAAACGGTTGCATCCAAGAAGAAATAAATACCGTTCCCCTCTACAAAGCGGTGAAAGAAGCACCGGTTAAGGACTCAAGGCAAGTGACAACGTTCCCAACCTAATAATACAAACCGATATGAACTAAACCCTAATAGTATGACAACAAAGCAATAAAAACGTTGGTAACTTACCTAGTTCCTCCTAACCTTCTAAGAACATACTACAGGACGATCGGCGGGATGGAAAAAGGATGAACCACGGTGTTAGTCGACACTGTAGGTAAGTGAGACCCCGCCCCCTTTAGCGATGAGCCAAGAGGGTCGTCCCATGCTCAAAAATCACCCAACTAGTCCAAGTAAAAAGATGGATAAGGTTGCAAAATGGGAGAAGACCGACTATTTACCACTATCATCCTTCCTAGGGACTCGGTCCTTTGGTAGGCTCTTCACGGTAAAAGTCGGTAAAAGGCTTATTTTTGAGGGTGAGAATTCTTTTTGTGAGGTGATTTTCTTTGGCATTTTTCTTTTGCATTTGGCTTTTGAGTTTCTACGCCATTTCTTTTCTTCTTTTGTATTTTGTTTTTCATTTGTTGTGCCTTTTCTTTTTCTTCATTATTTTCTTCTTTCTTTTTCTTTCTTTTGACTTGGCTTGTCTTTTGATATATCTTGTATTGTAGGCATTTCTAGCAACCAAGTGAGAATTTCAACAATTTCGCAAATTATTTGTGGAAATGTGTATGAGGTAGGGAAATGGGTAAGTTGGGACGGGCCCTTCCCTTTAAACCCACAAAAAGGGGAGAAACTTGGACTAGTCAAACAATTTCGAACACGGTCACCTAAGGGACGGGACTCGGCAACCAAGGCCTTTTCATACCGTGGTTGGACAAAGTGGTCAAAATGCAAATCCCGTAGTAAATCCCTAGTAAGCTAGGTGGACTCAAGGTAAAGGACCAACGAAACTATTGATTTAGGATCATTCTACTAGATTAAAGTCCAAGACTCGATTCACATCACTAGAAAGGGAAAGTAAACACTTGCACACTAGCCTCAAAACCGGGTTTTCGAAAACCTTTTTACACAAGACACAAACAAAACAACACAAAACAAAACAAACAAAGGAAAGCAAACATATAAACAACACAAACACCACCCCGAAACATCCAAATAAGCAACCAAAACAACCACAACCTTCAACAAGCTCCACCCGAGCACACATCATCACAAATCTCCTCCAAACTCCACAAGAGACAAAGAGGAAAAGATATAGAATGACGTTACCGAATGTCTTGAGCTTTCCGAAATTTACGGCGATCAAGGGAACCTATAAGGAAATGGGGAGGCAAAACACACAATACAACAAAAATCCGACACAACGACACAAAAGGAAAAGACACAAAAGAAAATCTTTTTGATTGTTATGAAATTTTTCCAATTTTTAGGGGTTTTTTAAGATTTTTTTCGGAAAAACTATGAAAATAAAACTAAACTACACTAGGATATCACTCCCCCACACTTAAACCGAGCAATGTCCTCATGCTCGATCGGTAGTGTGTGGAGACACTAAAAAGAAAAGAAACTACGAAAATAAAGCTAAAAATCAAAAAGAAAAGCTGAGAAAAGGTAGAATGTGTCCGGCCGGGGTGTAATCAAGTCACCATGGGCTGAGACGAGAAAAGATATGGATGAGGGAAGAAATAAAAAGAAGGAAATAAAAGGAAATGGGAGGGGAGGACTAGGTGTAATCAAGTCACCTAGCCCGGATTCCGCCTAAATCCGACTAAATCCTACAAAAAAAGGAAATAAAATGAAAGAAAAAGTAAAAGTTCTTGTGAATTTGGATTTTTGAAATGACTCTCGATGTAGTCACGTCATCGAGAGTCGGGAGCAACGACTACCAAGGCCCCGAGGGCCACCATGGCTCAAAAATGGATAAAGGGAAGGGGAACACACAAAGGGAGACAAGCCGTAAAAGACGGAAAAGAAAGGATAGTTGCCGTACCAATCGGTTAGCAACTCACTAACTCCATCGTCTCAATGTTCGATATCGGCACATAGCTAGTCTTCGTCATTGTTATTCCTCTTCATTCTCGATATGGTTGCATGGTTGAAGTACTAGGCTTGCAATGGTATAAGGAGGTGTGATTTGATGTGAAACTCGGTGTATAGTGAAGAGAAAATGAGATGAATGTATGTATATGAAGTGTAGGGGTCATATGATAGGTCCAAGGATAGGTAGGGAGGTTGGGAAGGGGTATAAAGTGGTTGGGTGGGCTTAAATGACGAAGGGGAGGCAAAATGAGAGAGCTGGGCCTCATCTCGCACGAGAGCAGCTCATCTCGGTCGAGAAGGTCCCTTCCCGGGCGAGATGAAATCCTTCTCGGTCGGGATGGGTAGTTAGTAGCTCCAGTTTCCACGCACACTTCATCTCGGTCGAGATGAAACCCTTCTCGGCCGGGATGACTCATCTACCTCTACAATCCTCATGATAGCTTCACCCATATGACAACTAATACATCGGGATCTCAAATCCCGTCCCCAAAAGCTTGTCAAAAGCTTCAAAAACCCACTTCCTAGCCCAAGATCCAGGCTTCTATCATCATCTACTCTCTCAAGACTTCATCTTCACTATGACCTATCAAATAAACTCAATGAACATCATCAAATTCCCACCCTCACATCGCTCATCAAATTACCAAACCACAAGAATTCCACAAAACTTAAAAGAATAAGAAAGAGATATATACAATAAGACGGTTCTTTTGGAACTCCGTCAAACCAAGGATGGTGCATTCTTCATTCATTTTTTTCAACAACACATAAACAAATCCATCGCCATCAAGGGCACGAAGTAACAAATCGAAGGCTCTCGAGAAATCTTCGATCAAGCTTGTGGAATACCAATCCACACTCCAAGGTTCTTCACAACCTTGTCTAGAAGTTCCCGGGGCATCCCGATCTACTAAGTTCAACGACTTGAACTTGTACTTTCGATCCTTTGGTATATACCCAAACGGCCATTCATCTTCACAAGGCCTCAAGGGAGGCTCAACCTTCTTCTTGCTAACCGACTTGTCTTCAATCACATCACATGGGCATTCATCCGCCGCAAGCTCGGAATCATCATCATTATCATCAATTCCACCCAAGTTGTCTTTCAAACTTTCATCCGACTCATCCCCTAGATCAATGTCTTTCATGGCGTGGATCATATTACACGACTCATCATTTTTGGGGGGAGGTGTTGCCTTGGAGGTCAATCACGAGCTTCTTGTCCCCTAGCTCAAATGTGATCCTACCATTCTTTACATCAATCATCGCACCGGCGGTATGTAGAAACGGGCGGCCTAGGATAATGGGAGTGATGGCATCTTCCGGCATATCAAGTACAAGGAAGTCGACCGGAATGAAGAACTTCCTTATTCTTAGTGGCACATCGTCTAGCATGCATTCCTAATGGTCGGTTAAGCGAACGATCGACCATTTGATGTGTAATAGAGGTACACTTGAGCTCTTACCTCCCAAGTCGCTCACAAATAAAGTAAGGAATAATGCTTACACTCGCTCACCTCTCTTGTACTGTGAACGCTATGGTCTCTTCCTTGTCAACGAATCTCTTCCTAGCCAAGATTTCTCTCATGAATCTTCCATATGCCGGGACTTGGGTAAGTAGCTCGGTGAAAGGGATGCTCACATCCAACTTCTTCACAATATCAAGGAACTTGTCATATTGAACATCCACCTTGGTCTTCATTTGCCTTGTTGGGAATGGCAACTTGATGTGTATCTTGTCTTGCTCATTAGGTTGGGACATTTCAATCGACACTTTCTTCTTTCCTTTGTCTTTTCCTTAGAGTGGGGGAAGCTTGTGTTCATGGGGTTTCTCAATCTCCCACAAGACTTGCTCCTCCATGAGATTTCCCAAACTTGCATCGTCTTGAGATGGAGATGAAATTTCTTTCATTGCTTCTTGCTCATTAGGGAATAAGGGGGGGGGGAGTCATAAGTTGCACCACTCCTCAAGGTAATAGCATTCACATGTTCAAATTTTGCCGGTTCACCTTGAGGAGGTAGTTGACCCTTTTGCCTTGAAGAACTACCCGAAGCAACTTGAGATAGTTGGGTTTCGAGCATCTTCATATGTGTATCTCTTGCTATGTTCTCCCTTTGAAGATGAACAAAGAATTCTTGTTGGTTTCTTAGCGTCTCCATTTGACTTCTTTGCATTTCTTGATTACTTCTTTGCATATCCAACATTGATTTTTGCATGTCGAAATCCCGAGGGGGAGATTGTTGGTTATGAGGAGTATTGGTGATGGCTAGGGGAATGCCATAATCATGAATTGGAGACCGGCTCCTTTGCTTGCTTTCTTGTTGAGTACCTTGAGACTCTTGTTGTTGTTGAAAGTTCCCTTGGAACCCATGAGAATTACCTTGATTAAGGCCTTGAGAGTTACCATGATTGTGGTTTTGATGTCTTTGGGAGTGTTGGTTTCCTTGGAAACCACCTTGATGATTGAAGTTCCCTTGATTTTGGAACCCTTGATTGTTGTTAAAGGCACCTTGGTTATGTTGTTGGAAGTTGTTGGAAGGCCTTAGGTTGCCTTGATAACCTAGGTAGCCTTGGTTGTTGTCCCTTAAGGGAGATGGAACATAGATGGGACGGTGTTGTTGTAAAGATTGTTGTTCGGAAGCTTGATGGGAAGCTTGGAACATGTGAGGATTTGGCACATTTTGCTTGAAGTTAGAGTATGGGGCACCTTGCTTGAATGCTTGAAAGGCATTCACTTGCTCAATACTACCTCGACAATGTTGAGGTTCATGTCCAAATATCCCGCAAATCTCGCATATCCCATAATAAGATGTAGGAGGTACAACTCCCAAAGCATTGACTTCTTGAATTGAATGTTGGTGGGAGGCACTTGTGCTTTGACCTTGATCAAAATGGCTTTGGAGCTTCTTGTCAATAGTTTCCATGTGAGTTTTTAATTGTGCTCCAAGATCAATACTGAGTTGTGTAATGGCATCGATCTCGTGCCTTCCCCTTCGATTCGCATTCCTAGGCCTTGAGTATTGATAGTTGTGAACCGCCATTTCCTCAATTCTTGACCAAGTTTGGTCATCATCTACCTCGGTAAACCTTCCATTAGATCCCATGTTGAGTATGGCCCTTGAATCTTCATATAACTCGTTCCAAAACTGTCGGACGAGGAACCACTGTGATAAACCATGGTGAGGACAAGAACGGATCAAGGCTTTGAACCTTTCCCACGACTCATAGAGACTTTCTTCATCACGTTGTTGAAACCCTGTGATTGAAGCTCTCAATAGATTGGTCTTCTCCGGTGGATAAAATTGTTGGTAGAATGCTAAGGCTAGCTTCTTCCAAGTGTCTATACCGAGAGCCGTCTTTTCTAAACCTTTGAGCCATTGCTTTGCCTTGCCGATTAAAGAGGAAGGAAATAGGACCCACCGGATTTGGTCTTGGGTTATTCCCGGTTGTGAGATAGCATCGCAATAGTCCGAAAAGGTTTCCATGTGTTGATGAGGATCTTCTGTTGGTAACCCACTAAATTGACTTTTTTTTTTGGTGTAAATGTAAGTAATTGTATTCAATGATCATCATGTCACCAGAAAACGTTTTCCAACTGCAGTATACAATCTATATTCTTTACTGTAATAATCTATCAATGTTCGTATGATATTTACTATGGGTCTTATGCTTCATACACCTGATTCTTGCGTTAACTTCAGCTCTCACTGTTTGTATAAGCTTCTCAGGCCTTTCAAGTTGTAAATGGATCCTGCAGAAATTCCGAACCCGTCAAACATGATACCAAATTGCAATAATGCTCGCTGCAATCACCTGTTTGAACATTAACGACTTTACCCGAGCACGTTTCCACCAGGTTGCAGTATGCTGTACAGGGATGTTAATACCAACCCATTTAGAGAGTAGAGAGAAACAGCTTATAGTATAGGCACATCCAGAAAAGAGATGTTCATGATTCTCGTCCCCTTGGCCACACAAGAAGCACTCCTTATCCACCATTAAATTCATCTTTGTTAGCCTATCCTTAGTGAGTAATCTCCCATGGCACACCAACCAAGCTATAAACCCATGTTTGGGAAGACTTATCCTATTCCAAACTAGTTGGTGCCAAGACACTTTAGCACGCTGCATAGTCAGTACCTTATACCCTTCAGCAATCTCGTACTCTCTGTTCTGAGCAATCAGAGTAGGGAATAGATTATTTGAGTAGAACAAGTCCTTAACCCAAAAGATTTTTCTCCAAGACCAGCTCGAATTAAGAGGGGGTTTATAAGAAGACCAATCCATGCCTTTCAGGTAAATAGCATGAATCCATTTAACCCACATGTGATCGGCTTAGCAAGTAACCCACCAAGCATATTTTCCAATAGCCGCTACGTTCCAACTCTGCAAATCCTTTAACCCCAAGCCCCCTTCCTCTTTTGTGGTACACACTGTCTCCCAAGCCACTAGAGGAGGAGCATTGTAATGTTCACTCCCTTTCCATAGAAAATTTCGACAGATGGTATTTATTTGAGCTATTACCGAAATGGGAATAATGAAAATCCGCGCCCAATATATGTGCAGATTGCTGATAACAGATTGCACCAGTACTAGCCGTCCTTTGTAGGACAATTTCTTCGCTCCGAGTCCTCTAATTCGCTGTACAATTTTCTCCGTGAGTATGTGACATTCCATAATAGAAATTTTTTTGGGGACATAGATATTCCCAAATATTTGAAAGGTAATGTACCTGGTGTCGTCCCAGTTATCCCCTTGATCTGGCTCATAGCAGGTTCTTGTATTCCATTAGCATAAAGTTTAGATTTAGCATGATTCATCCTTAAACCCGAGGCACTTGAAAACAGCTCAAATGCTTTCATTATCCATCTAATAGATGCCACATTACCTTTGCAGAACAACATTAGATCATCTGCAAAACATAGATAACTTAATTTACTTGCTTTACAAAGGGGATGAAATCTGTAATCCACCTTTTCTTGAACAACATTAATAACCCTGCTTAAATACTCCATACAGATTGTAAAGAAGAGGGGAGAAAGCGGGTCTCCTTGTCTCAAACCCCTCTTTGCTTTGAAGAATCCAAAATTACTCCCATTTAGCGTCAAAGTGTAGTTTGGTGAGGTTAAGCATTCCATGACGATATTAATTATCTCAATCGGGAACTCGAGCGCTTCCAACATGCCTTGCACAAATCTCCATTCTATCGTATCGTATGCTTTTTGCATATCAATTTTAAGAATAATCCTAGGAGAGCAAGTCTTCCTGTTATACATCCTTAATAGATCATGACAAATGTGAATGTTTTCTATAATATCTCTGCGCTTAACAAAAGCACTTTGACTGGAATTGATAATTTCAGGAAGAATTGAGCTTAACCTGCTACAAATCACCTTAGAAAGGCATTTTTAAATAGTATTGCAACACGCTATGGGACGAAATTGAGTCACTGAAGTGGGATTAGCCACTTTAGGTATGAGGGTTATAATAGTGTTGCTCACTTGCTTCAACAATTTCTGCTTGGTAAAAACATCATTAATTGCTTCAAATACACTCTGACCTGTAATGGCCCAAGTATCTTTGAAAAATTGGCTAGTATACCCATCTGGACCCGGAGCTTTATTACCTTGAATGCTAAACATTGCTTTCTTAACCTCCTCCATAGAAAGTGGCTTCATCAATTCACTTCTGTGATAATCACTGAGTGTAATACCACGCCTCACAGTAGGGATATGTACCTCCTGTACATCAGCTGTCTCCCCTAATATACTGGAAAAATATTCCTGAAAGGCATCTTGGATTGTATTAGGTGTGGTTAGAGTATCTCCTTGCATATTTTCTATTTGGATAGTTTTATTAATGGCCCTCCTTTGCTTAATGGATGCGTGGAAATATGCTGTGTTCATGTCTCCCTCCTCTATCCACTTGCATTTAGCCTTTTGCTGTAGGAATGTATACCGTGCCTTGTCAAGGAAAGCAAACTGTTGTGCAATAGCCTTCTCATCTTGCATCAATCTAGTATCTCTTGGGTTTAACATCAGCTGAGTCTGTACACTCTGAAGTGCTGTTTCCATAATTTTAGCCGTATTTTCAACATCTTTGAATTGGCTTCTATTAAGCTCCTGTAGTTCTTTTTTAAGCCCTTTTAACTTTGCTACAATGCTGAACATTGGACTACCTATCACCCTTTTCCTCCAAGCTTCAGTAATTATATTGGTAAAATTTGGTGCAGCTGACCACATATTAAAATACTTGAATGAGTAATTTCGTTTCCAACCTATCTTGTCCAATGCGATGATCCCTGGACAGTGATCATATAAACCTTCAGCAAGAAACTGAACATATGAATCAGGAAATTGGAGTAACCAATCATTATTGATCAAAACTCTATCAATTCTGCTATAAACTCTGCTACCCGACTCATGTTTATTGTTCCAAGTGAAGTGAGCCCCAATCGTCTTAAGTTCCACCAAATTACAGTCCTGCAAACACTCAAAGAAAGGCTTAATCTCAGCCTTACTCACAGGAATCCCTATCTTCTCATCTATGGTCAAAACATTGTTGAAATCTCCACAAACTATCCAAGGACCAGGGCTACTTATAGCAAACTCCCGTAAATAATTCCATAAAGTCAGCCTCTCCGCAGGCTTGTTAAATCCATAAACCATGGTACACCAAAACCAAGTAGACTTACCCAATGTACTCACCTTCATATGGATTGCTTGATCCTTAACAACCAGGACATCAACATGATATATACTAGGATTCCAAAGGCACCAAATCCTTCCTCCCTTATGTGAGCTATTATTCGTAGTAATAGACCAGTTTGTGAAAACATTACTAACAGCCATCCTATTATTAGGTTTAATTTTAGTTTCTAAAAGTCCAAATAGATGAACTCTATTATTATGCATAAACCATCTTATTTCCTTCTGCTTCTTAGTTTTATTCATGCCTCTAATGTTCCAAAAACCTATATTATCCATTATTAAAGATTTGCAGATCATCCCCAGCCCCTCTATCAGTAGTACCCCCTATTAGCAGTCATAGTGAGCATCTCCCTGAATGATAATCCTTCTGAACTATGCATTGTTCCATCTTTCCTTATCGGTTTAGATATGCCTCTAACTGGTAGACCACTGTTAACAGCCACGAGATTGATTGCAGGAGTAACCACCACCTCCTTAGGCTTAGGCTTCTCTACAGGTATCCACACCTTTTTCTGTTTGATTGCATCAGCCTTCTTGCGACATTGCAGTTCAGTATGTCCCATACCCTTACATCTAGTGCAGAGGATGGTAAGCCAATCATACTCCACTACTATTTCTTGCACCTCTCTTGTTTCATCCAGAAATCGAATTGAATCTGGATATGGTTGCCCTATTTCCACCTCAATCAGAAGCTTGGCATACCCAACAAATTGGCGTTGATCAGTAGTCGGCGCACTACGGACAACCTTACCAATCAGCCCCCCAATTTTGCGTAGACATTCATTCCCCCAGAACTTCAGATCCAACTTCACAAGCTTCACCCAGATAGGTAGCTTTTTAACATCGTATTTAGCTAATTTAGCCGATTTATCCCATTCATGAATTATGACAGGCTTGTTATCAAACATTAAGTGTTCAGTGAGCAAAGCAAGTCGTTGAGACTCAATATCCATGAAACGTTCCAGAATTATCCCGTTTGGCATAAATGAGATCTTGTCAATCTTCAGGTTTTTCCATATACGACGTAGATAGCCAGAAACGATGCTCCATGGTGGATTTGCTCCGACTATGAACCCGTATATGGCCGTACTCCAATAGTTCAGCTCATCTTTAACATACTCCGTAGAATTGACTTCTTTAAACCAATTGGATAAATGACGTTTTTGCCACAAAATTCCCGGTATATGCGGCCGGTAAAGCGGTTGGACCGGGCAAAACGTCTTCCGTAAAGGTTGAATGAGAAGAGAACTTAGGCATTGTTGGATGTGCGGGAGATGATGGTGTAGATGGTGTTGATGTGGATGTAGAAGGAGAACTAGGTTGAGAAGAGTGACTAGAAGTACCAAAGGGATTGATGAAATTCCCTTCGGCCGTCTCTCGAGGTGTTTCGTTCAAGTCGGATCCTTGAGCTTGTTCTTCAATGGTATTGCTAGTACCCGGTTGAGAGTTTCTAACCCGATCAATCGTCCGTTGGCGAAAGGCTCTAAAGAGTCTTTCCGGCTCTGGATTGAAGAGAAAGAAATCGCCTCTCCTCCTAGGCATGTACTACACACTAGAGCAAACGTGAGAACACCTAGTGCTTTATGGGTACTAGGCAAAGATAATAAAGGAGCACAACAGAAGACAAAGAGAGAAGAAAACAATAAAAACAAAGAAAAAGACTCCTAAATATGCACAAATGACAGAAAAAGAACACAAGAGGGGTAACTAAGTCAAGCTAATAAGCAAACTAAGTCTAAACTAGCACCGTCCCCGGCAACGGTGCCAAATTGATGGGAGGGATTTGCCGTCAATCCCTACCAACAAGTATACCAACTAAACCTAACACGTAGCTAGGAAAGTCGGGTCGATATCCACGGAGACGGTTATGAGGTGTCTAGACTAGGTCTACCTAAAAACGAGGCTAAGTCACCAAAACAACACAAAGAGAAGAGAATTGACTAGAATTGATTATCTATGATGATGGAAGAGGATGAAACTATGACTATCAATAAACTAGATATAACAAGGACTAAATGAAACAACTAAAGATTAATTAAACAAGTAAACTAGAGACAATGATTGACTAAAGAGATGGAGAAATCAAATATGGGAAGGAGTAGGGTTAGGTTGGGTTCATAAGTGTAGTAGGATGATTGGGAGGTCAAGGGTGTAGGTTTCACCTAGTTACTAAGGTTGGTCCGCGCTCTCGCGTCAAAGCCTAAGTCCGCACTCTTGTGCCAAATACTAAACCCGAATACTAATGCAAGATTTTACCCATTACACAAGGATTCAACCACAAATCAATCACACAATGATAAGATGAAAACAAGCATGAGAAGCATGGCCACTATAACTCAAACAAGCAATTCAACAAACACATAGTGTGCTCAACATGTAACTAGTAACAAAGGATTCATCTTTATCCTTAATCAAACCCTAATTATCCATAATCGACACTTTATCCCCCTACTAAGCCCGCAATAAGTCTACTCAATCATATCTAAACTAACATTAACAATAACAAGAGAAATCAATACAAACATCCAAACATTCATTATGAAACTAGCAAGAACAAGAACAATAAGAAAAGATTAAAACTTCAAAGATTAAACAAAGATTAAGAGAAAAGAGATTATACCAACTAACAAAAGGATAAAAAGATGAGAACTTGTATTATAAGAACACCCAAAACCTCCACCAATGTTGTCAAGATTGAATGAATTCTTGTAGAGATCTCTTAATACAAGGTTAACTAACTAAATTAATCTAAGATTAAAAAAAGTTTAAGGAAAGATTATTGTAAAACTAAGCTAGAGATTAAGAGAGGCTATCTAGGGTTTTGAATAATGTAGGAGATGCAAAAGTGCTTAAACAATACAAAGGGAGGGTATTTATAAGGGTTCACAAGCAAAGGAATTGAAAAAGAAGTGAAGCGGAGCTGCAGGTGGCCAATCTCGGCCGAGATGAGATGGTCTCGCCCGATATGGGACTCATCTCGGCCGAGATGAGATGGTCTCGCCCGAGATTGGAGGTCAGTGTCCCGGTTTTGCTTGTACTCTTCATCCCGACCGAGATGGCCCTCATCTCGGCCATGATGGGTCTTGTAGGCCTCCAATATGATCTGAAGGGTCCCTCCTTGCTTCTTATGGGCTTCTCATCGATTCTCGGTGCTCGGGATCGAGTCTAGGGGCTCGGGAATGGGTCCCAAGGTCCCGGGATCGAATCTAAGGCACCGAGTGATCGTTTCTTCTCTTCGTTGGCTCCAAATGTGTAGGAAACGAGTCGGAATCGTTCCAATTCTCCATGAATGGTCTTGGGAACCTAAAACGAACTAGAAGAAGCATAAGTAGCCCAGAAACTGCTCCAAAGAGCGATTTTACAAGAGAAACCGGGACCAAACACAACAAATAGGCACTACAAACTACACTTATCAGCCTCCGTCACGCCCATGACGGGTATGCGCCAACCTCCTTTACCTTCTCTTCTTCATTAAAACCCCACCCTACCTCATTACACCCCTACCCGACCTCCCTAATCACCTATTTCTCCATCATTTCATCCTTACTACTTCACTTATACCTCTTCAAACTACCTTCACATAACTAAACTCCGAGTTTCCACTTAACTCTCAACCTCATTACACTAATGCCAAGCCCGATGCTCCAACAATGAGACTACATTTAGGAAGAGGAGGAATATCAATGACAAAGACAAGCAAGGTACCAAGAAAGATTATTGAGACGATGGAGTTGGTTGAGTTGCTAACCGTTTGGTAAGGCGACTCTCCTTTCTTTTCCGTCCTTTTTTGCTTACTCTTTGTATGTTCCCCTTCCTTTTATGCTTTTAGTGTCTTGGTGGCCCTCGGGGCCCTTTGGTTATTGCTCCGATTTTCGATGCTGTGATTACATCGAGAATCGTTGCAAAAATCCAAAATGACAAGTTCTTTTCACTTTTTCTTTATTTTTTGGTAGAATTTAGTCGGAATTGGGCGGAATCGGGGCTAGGTGACTTGATTACACCTAGCCCTCCCCTCCCATTTCATTTTATTTTCTTTCTTTTATCTCTTCTCCCATCCATATCTTTTCTCGTCTCGGACCTAGGTGACTTGATTACACCTAGGCCCGACACATTCTACCCCATCTTCACTTTTTTTTTTTTTTTTTAGTTTTATTTTCCCTTTTTCTCCTTTTTTCTAGTGTCTTTCACACGCTATCGATCGAGCATGAGGACTTTGCTCGGTTTAAGTGTGGGGGAGCGATATCTTAGTTTAGTTTAGTTTTATTTTCGTAGTTTTTTTCGAAATTTTTTAAAATTCCTAAAAATTTGAAAATTTTCATAAAAACCAAAAAATGATTTTCTTTTGTGTCTTTGTGTCGTATATTTGTTGATTTGTGTGTGTTTTGCCCCCCGATTTCCTTGTAGGTTGCTTGATCGCCGTGAATCTCGGAAAGCTCTTACCTTTCGGTAATATCCTCCTATCTCTTTCTTCTTTTCCGATTTCAGTGTTTGGAGGAGATTTTGTGGTGGTGTTTGCTCGGGTGGAGCTTTTTGGAGTTTATGGATTGATGTAGTAGCTTGTTTGGATTGTACGGGGTGGTGTTTGTTTATTTTGTGTGCTTTATTTCATTTTTTGTGTGTTTTGTTTTTGTCTTGTTTAGTTTGTGTCTAGTGTAGAAAATGTTTTCGAAAACCCGGTTTTGAAGCTAGTGCGCAAGTGTTTTTTTCCCTTTTTAGTGACATGAATCGATTCTTGGACTTTAGTCTAGTAGAATGACTTTAAATCAATAATTTCGTTGGTTCTTTACCTTGTGTCCACCTAGTCTACTAGGGATTTAATTCGGGATTTGCATATTGACCACCTTGACCACCCACGGAGTGAAAAGGCCTTGGTTGCCAAGTCTCGTTCTCTTAGGTGACCGTGCTTGAAATTGTTTTGATTAGTCCAAGTTTTCCCCTTTTTGTGGGTTTGAAGGGAAAGCGCGCCCGACATACCCATTTCCCTACCTTCTACACATATCTCACAAATAAGTTGCATTTAATCTAGTTTTCTATACTTGGTTGTAATGATTGCCTACAATACAAAATTTAACCAAAAGGGCAGACCAAGGCAAATAGAAAAAAAAAGGCACAACAAATCAAAAACAAAATACAAAAGAAAAAAAATGGCAGAACGAATCAAAACCAAAACACGAAAGAAGAAAAATGCCAAGAAAATCATTTCACAAAAAAATCTTACCCCTCAAAAATAAGTCTTTTATCGATTGTTATCGTGAAGCGCCTACCAAAGGACCGAGTCCCTAGGAAGGATGATAGCGGTAATGGTCGGTATTCCATAACTTTGCAACCATATCCACATTTTTACATGGACTAGTTACGCTATTTTTGAGCATGGGACGACCCTCTTGGCTTCTAGCTAAAGGAGGCGAGGCTTCACTTTACCTACAGTGTCAACTAACTCCGTGGTTCATCCCCTTTCCATCCCGCCTATCGTTCCGTAGTACGTTCTTAGACGATTAGGAGGACCTAGGTAAGTTATCAACGTTTTTATTGCTTTGTTGTCACTTGCCTTGAGTCCTTAACCGGTGTTTCTTTCACCGCTTTGTTGAGGGAAGCGGTATTTATTTCTTCTTGGATGTAACCGATTATTTGTTTGTTTGTTTGGGTGTATGTTTTCGTGTTCGTGTCCGAAGTTTTGTCGTATGACCTTACCTGCCTTGCGGAGAGCACTTTTCCTCTAACTGTTCTCGCGTGAGTTGAAAGGACGTAGGGTGCGCTAATACCCACTCGGCTAGTAGTCTAGTTTTTAGTTGGTTAGTTCGTGCTTACTCGAGTGCGAGTAAGGGTTAAGTGTGGGGGAGTTGATGTACTAGATTTATACCGTCTTTCCTTCTTGCTTTTCTTGTTTTCCTTGGTTTAATCGCTCTTAGAAACAGTTTTTGTGCTACTAATGTCTTCTCTTGAGATACTTGGTTTTTCTAGGTTCATATGGCAAGAACGCGGCTTTTGGAGTCGATTTCTACATCGTAAGGACCTATTCCGAGTCATGAGACATCCACAAGGCTAAGGAAAAGCAAGAAGAAGTCGACCCGGGAAGCTACATGGTCGTGTAGCAAGCCGTGAAGTAAAGACGAGAGGAAGGAAGAAGTTTTGGCCCGTCATGGCCGTGACCACCACCATCACGGCCGAGACAGGACCTCATCATAGCCGGGAAGCCCCCATCACGGCCGGGAAGGCCATGCTTCCTCCCACTCTTCGACGCTTCGCCTCCCTTATTCATGCAACCCTATAAATACCCCCCCCCCCCCCCCCTCTTGTATTATTTTAACCACGAAACCCTAGATCTACTTTAGGATAGATTAGCTTAGATTAGCTTTATCCTTCCTTAATATCTCCTTAATCTTTGTTTAATCCTTGTTGAATTTTTGTATTATTGAAGACCTATTGGGGGATTTCTCTATTGACAACATTGAATTCTATTTCTTTGGGTTGGATTTAATCAAATATCCTTTCTTTTCCTTCTTCTCATTTCTTGGTATATTTTTCCTCTCCTTAATCTTTCCTTAGTCTTAATCTTGTCTTAATTTGTTTCTATTCTTTGTTTATGCTTAATCCTTATTGTCTTTCATTATGAATGCTTATCTTATGTTGTGGGTTTCACTTGTTAGTGTTGATAGTT
The DNA here is from genome assembly GCA_958450325.1 of Agrostemma githago. Classification (NCBI taxonomy): domain Eukaryota; kingdom Viridiplantae; phylum Streptophyta; class Magnoliopsida; order Caryophyllales; family Caryophyllaceae; genus Agrostemma; species Agrostemma githago. Next base: position 52,059,249 of record OY288256.1, read on the forward strand.
TTTTAATTATGTGTGAGTAGGTTTCCCCTAGGGTTAGTAGGGGGATAGGGTGTGATTAGAGATGATTATGGTGAGATGGGTGATGCTAGTTGTTATTTTTGTTGTTTCCTAATGCCTTGCACTCAACATGTTCGATGAAATGCTTGTGAGACTTGAGACGATCACTCCTTGTTTTTCTTGCTTCTTCTCTTGCATGTTGTTGTTTGGTGATAGGTTTTGTTCCTCTACTAGGAGCGAGAGCATGGTGAGGAGACCCCTAGGCCGTTTAAGTAGCGAGAGCCCGAATGTAACCTAGGCTACGAAACCATGCTAGCACCCTCGTTTCCTCTTTGATCTCCTTGGCATCCATGAACCCGAACTAGCCCTAGTTTCTTCTTATATTGATTTACCTCGCTTTCCATTATCATTAGTTGCTTGTTTTACCTTTTTAATTCGCGTTATAGACTTTAGTTTAGTCATTAATCAATCACCCTTGTTTTGTTTGAACTTAGTTTAGAATAATAACACCCTCTAGTTTGGAACTCCCATCCCTGAGGATCGACTCGACTTACCCTAGCTACCTAGCTTAGGTTCGTTGACTATTATCTTGATTGGTAGGGTAGATAACAAACTCCTACCATCAGCACACAAGGAAAACAGTGTAGAGGATCATTCCCAAATGAGAGCTTATGGAGAGCAAATGAGTGTTTAGGTTTGTTACATGCTGAGTTGTGTAGGCCAATGAATACTGAGTCACTAGGTGGGAGTAAGTATTTTTTGCTCATCACAGATGATCATAGTAGGATGAGTTGGGTTTATTTTCAACAAACCAAGAGTTAATCATTTGGGAATTTCAAAAAAATTAAGGCAATGATTTAAAATCAGAGTGGAAAGAGGATTAAAACTCTAAGAATAGATAGAGGAGGAGAGTTTATCTCACAAGAGTTTAATGAAAGAGAACGATCCAAACTCTGGAAGATATGTTGCGAGCTTGTGTATTGGATTTTCAAGAGAATTAGATCCGACATCTTCCGCTGGTAGAGTTTTCCTGTAACAACAGCTACCATGCTTCTATTAAGATGTCCCTATTCGAAGCACTTTATGGTCGTAAGTGCCGTAGCCCTGTCTGTTGGGACGTTCCTGGTGAAATAAAGGTTTTGGGTCCGGATTTGTTAGCTGAGTCTATTGACGTGGTGGAAGTCATCCGTTCTAGGATGAAGCCCGCCCAGGATCGACAGAAGTCGTATGCTTTTCGGTTGGTGATCTTGTGTTCCTGAAGGTATCACCCATGAAAGGGATCAAACGATTTGGGATTAAGGGCAAGCTCAGCCCTAAATTCATTGGTCCGTACCCTGTCGTCGAGAAAGTGGGCGAAGTCGCTTATAAGCTGAAGTTGCCTGCTTCCATGGGTAAGGTTCACGATGTCTTTCATGTTTCTCACCTGAGGAAATATGTTAGTGACCCTGAGCACGTGTTGGAACCCGAAGTTGTTGATCTCGAACAATCTGGCCTATGAAGAAAGGCCGGTGCAGATTACCGACCGTCGCGAGAAGCGTTTAAGGAACAAGATTGTACCTCTAGTAAAAGTTCTGTGGGGCTGTAATCGGTTTGAAGAAGAAACACGGGAAACCGAATCATCGATGCGAGCTAAGCAACCTCATCTCTTCGAGTAAGGTAAACCTCGATTTTCTTTATGCTTAATCTTAGTTTCGAGGACGAAACTTTCTTTTAGTGGGGAGGATTGTAACACCCGCTACTTTTCTTAGCGCTGCTAATTATTCCGTTACGACTCCGTCATGACTTAGTGTCAATTCTGCCTTTTATTCCATCATTCTTCTGAAATCTTACTATTTTTGAGTCGAATATTATTCATTTTCGTGAAGGGTTTTTAATCATTTTATTTTTCTAACAGATTCATTTACTCAAATTTTTATCGCGAACTATTTATTTATTCGCGGAGAATTATACTTTTCGATGAACCAACGTTTTGATCCCCGGTTTGACTTATTTGTCTTTTTCTAGAAATGTTCAAACATATATTTCCAACTAAGAAATGTTTTTATTTACGAAAATTTAGGTTTAATGATTTTACTACGAAGTTTCATAAATAATTATTTTCTAACGTGAGGTTTGCTCAAATTCCTTTGAAATGCTTTTAATAATTTTACGATTCTTATTTTTAAGTAAACTACCTTTAAGGAAAACACTTTTGGGCTAATTTGTTTAAGTCTCTATTACTAGTTATCAAATTTTATTCAATAAAAGTCTCTCTTTTATGAGAGTTGTTTTCGTCCTTATTTTTCAAGGTTTTTTGTTTTTCAAGGTTTTTTCCTTTATTTCGAGGTTTCAGTCCTTTACATTAGTATAGGGCTTAGATTTCAAGAACTATGTGCAAGATCATGAGAGCAATGGAATCGCTACGTACGGCGATACAATTGAGGTCAGATCTCGGTCTACTCTTTGTTAAAATAGAGGAAGTTCATCAACTTGGAGGCTATTTCATCAGATCTATAGATTCCTTCGCGAAAGGCTGTGTCAATAAACAACGATATACAGAAGGCTATGCAGAAGCGCATTATTCTAATAGTGATCTTTGTCTCAATGATGTTATTTATTTATTTTTCACAAATCTGTATTCAGTTCAATTTGACATCGTTTGTAGATGCCGGATGTCTTATTATTAATGATATTGATCTTCACTTTCAAAAAAAAAAAACACTTTTGGGCTCTTTGTGGATCGTGACACCTTTGGACACACACCTTCACATTTTTTCACGCACTTAGTTTTATAATGTGTTTAAACCTTAGATATTTTCTTTCCTTCAATCAATTTAGTGGATTATTATAAAACTCTTCATATTCCCTCCTTATTCAAGTTGGCCTGTTTTCTTAGGGGGGCTTAACATAGTTTTTATCATTTTTAAAAGTCCACATTCATACTCTCATTTCATTATTTTTTTCTTTCATTCATTTTCATTCAACCACACATTAAACAAAAATACTTTTCATTTCCTCCTTGTTGGCCTTGAGTTTCAGCCTTATTCTCCAGCCAAATTTTGTCTCAAATCGAGTCTTGATCGCCTCATTTTCATCCCCTAATTAATCGTTATTCCATTCCCTTCGTTAAGGTAGTAATCGATGTTATTTCCGATCGTTATTTACCTTGATTCTTTTAGTATTATCATGGTATTTTTGTACCATGTATTACGTTTGATATAGGATTCTTGGACGATCCCGAAGCCGAAGAAGTTATTATAGACTCAGATTTGGATGGAAGGTAACGTCGATGTTACTCGGAATTACTTGATTTTATTTGTGTACTTGCATGTATATAATTATAATTTTATTTTTGACAATATATGTATGTCATATAATCTTGAAAATTTTAAAGTCATAAAAATTTGCATGTTTCAGTATTTTTTATCGCTTTTACGAGATTATCGATTAAATTGTTATATTATTTTGTAAAATCGTAATATTCAAAAAAAGAAGTGAGAGAAAGCTCTCCGAGCTTCAGCAATGGCAAAGTATCGGATGGTTAATAACTCAGCTTCTACTCGACGCGGCTCAAAGCAAAATCTCAAAACTAATAGTACTAATCCATCATCTAATACACACAAAAATAGTAACACCAATACTAAATCATCTTCTAGTACACAAAAAATACAGGCTGGACAGAGTTCAAAACAGGGACATATAATTCTCGGAGAGATTGAGGCCAATTTGGAGGATGTTTTGGAGGATGAGCTAAATGATGAGCAAACCAAGGGTGAAGGAGATACTCGGATCAATGGGAACCGATCTCTACTGCAGATAGCAGCAGATGATGTTCAGGAGGAGCTGCAATACTGGAGCACATTTGTGTATGAGTTTGTTGTTGGAGCAAATCCACCTTAGAGCGTCCTCTCAGGGTATTTGCACAGAATATGGAGGAATATGAAGATAGATAAGATATCTTTCCTGCCTAACGGCATTTTTCTTGTAAGATTCTTAGATGTTGCTTCGCAGCAGCAAGCTATATTGTCAGAACATCTAATGTTTGATAATAAGCCTGTTATAATTCATAAGTGGGATGCTACTGCTAAATTGGCGAAGTATGAGGTTAGGAGACTTCCAATTTTGGTGAAATTGATGAACCTTGACATTAAGTTCTGGGGTACTAATTGTTTGCGTAAGATTGGTGGTATTATAGGGACAGTGGTTCGTAGTGCTCCAACCACAGAGTTACGTCAATTCTTGGGTTATGCTAAGATTCTGATTGAGGTTGAAATGGGGCAAGAATTTCCACCTGTGTTGCAATTTCTGGATGAAAATGGGGTGGAACAGCAGATTAAGGTGGAGTATGAGTGGTTACCAATTTTCTGTTACAGATGCAAGGGGATGGGGCATAATGAGACACAATGCCGCATCAAAGCTGAAGCAGTCAAACCCAAGCAGGTATGGAAACCTGTTTGCAGAATTAACCCTGATAAAGGGGGAGAGAAGGTGCCAGTAACAGTTTCAGCTACTCCTGCTGCTACTCAGGTGGCAGTTAGCAGTCAGTTGCCAGTTACTAAAGTACCTCCTAAGCCACACAAGATTGGGGGAATGATGTACACTGCAGAAGGGCTCAACTTCTTGGAGATGCTAACTTCAACTAGTGGTGGCCATAACAAAGAACAACATGTGGATGAAGGGGGATGAGTGCTATTAAATCTAGACACTCATGGATAATATAGGTTTCTGGAATATAAGAGGCATGAATAAAATCAAGAAGCAGAAGGAAATAAGATGGTTTATGCAGAATAATAGAGTTCATCTCTTAGGTTTATTAGAAACTAAAGTTGAGACTAATAATTGGCCTAATATGAGTAATATCTTCACTGATTGGTCTATTACTACAAATAATAATGCTCATGTAGGGGGAAGAATTTGGTGTTTGTGGAATCCTAGGATTTATCAGGTTAGCATTGAGGATGTGAAGGATCAATCTATTCAATTGAAGGTTCATATAATAGGAGTGGATACATATTTTTAGTGTACTATGGTATATGGTCTCAATAAACCAGTAGAGAGGATGCCTTTGTGGGGGTTTTTTGAGACAGTATGCCCTTAAGAGTCAGGGGCCTTGGATTGTATGTGGGGACATCAATAATATCTTAAGCAGAGAAGAGAAGATAGGCCTTCCTGTGAGCAGGGCGGAAATACAACCTTTTTTTGATTGTGTTCAGGATTGCAATCTGGTGGAATTGAAAACAATAGGGGCTCACTTCACTTGGAACAACAAACATGAACCGGAGACTAGAGTATATAGCAGGTTGGATAGGGTGTTGGTAAACAGTGAGTGGATAGGTCTTTTTCCTGTTTCTTATGTTAATTTCATGCCTGAGGGCTTGTTTAATCATTGCTCGGGTATTATTACTCTTGATCAATTAGGGTTGAGGAGGAGGTATTCCTTCAATTATTTCAATATGTGGTCTACTGCAGAAAATTTTAAGGAGCTTGTTAGTGAGACTTGGAATAAGAGGATTATGGGGAGTGCTATGTTTCAGGTTATTTCTAAATTGAAGGGACTTAAACCTGTGTTAAAAAATCTCAATAGAACGAAGTTCAAGGATGTGGAAAATAGGGATAATATCATGGAAATGGCTCTTCATAATATTCAGAAGCAAATCGTGCTGCAACCTGGTGTTGCTACTCTTATACAACATGAAAGAACAATCTCCACACAATATGCTATCCTAGATAAGGCACGTTACAAGTATTTGCAGCAAAAAGCCAAGGTTACTTGGTTGGAGGAGGGGGACATGAACACGGCATATTTTCATGCTTCTATTAAGCAACGAAGGGCTACTAATAAGGTGATCCAAATAAAAAACCTACAAGGGGATAGCCTCACTTCACCTGTAGACATTCAGAATGCTTTCCTCACTTACATTACTAGTATTCTTGGGGAGAATAGGCCTGTTATTGATGTTCATAAGCCTACTGCACAGAGAGGTCCTATTCTATCTGATCAGCATAGGAAAAGCCTGATGCAACCGGTAACCATGACTGAGGTTAGAAGAGCACTTTTTAGCATTAAAGGCAATAAAGCTCCTGGCCCTGATGGGTTTACGAGTCAGTTTTTTAAGGATACTTGGAATATAACAGGGCAAAGTGTGTATGAAGCGGTGCAGGATGTATTTACTCATGGGAAATTGCTGAAACAAGTTAGTAATACATTGCTGACGCTGATACCTAAGGTCAGTAACCCGGAGAATGTGGGTCAGTTTCGACCCATAGCTTGTTGTAATACTATCTATAAATGCCTATCCAAGGTTATTTGTGGTCGACTTAGTAATATCCTTCCGGAGATTATTTCCCCGAGTCAAAGTGCATTTGTGAAGGATAGGGACATAGTAGAAAACATACATATATGTCAGGATTTGGTGCGTCTATACAATAAGAAACACTGCTCCCCACGAGTTTTTATGAAGATAGACATGCAAAAGGCCTATGATACCATTGAATGGACCTTTGTCCAAGGTATGTTGGAAGCTTTGGAATTTCCCCTGGATTTATTGGTGTTATTATGGAATGTCTCACATCACCTAGCTACACCTTGGTGCTCAATGGGGAGAATTTTGGGTTCTTTAAAGCTAAGAGAGGGCTGAGGCAGGGAGATCCCCTTTCCCCTCTCCTCTTTACGATTTGTATGGAGTATTTGAGCCGAATTATAAGGGGAGTACAGGAGAAAGTTGATTTCAGATTCCATCCGTTGTGCAAACAAATCAAGCTCAACCATCTGTGTTTTACAGATGACTTGATGCTATTCTGTAAAGGAAATGCAGCTTCGGTTAGGTGGTTAATGAAGGCTTTTGAGTTATTTTCAGGGGCTTCTGGGCTTATCATGAATACAAGCAAGTCGAGCATATACTATAATGGCATTAGGGCAGCGAATCAGGTGCAGATTACTGATGCCATTGGTCTGACCAAGGGGGATCTTCCCTTTAAGTATTTGGGGATTTCCATGTCCCCAAAGAAGATTTCGGTCCTAGAATGTCACATTTTGACTGAACGAGTGGTTAGTAGGATAAGAGGACTGGGGGCGAGAAAGTTATCTTATAGTGGAAGATTGGTCTTGGTGCAAGCAGTTTTAAGTAATTTGCACATGTACTGGTCGCGAATCTTCATAATTCCAACTTAAGTCATAGCTCAAATTAACGCTATTTGCAGAAACTATCTGTGGAAGGGAAGTGAACATTATCAATCTCCGCCATTGATAGCTTGGGATAGAGTTTGTTGTCCTAAACGAGAAGGGGGTTTGGGGCTTAGAGCTTGCATATCTGGAATATCGCTGCTATAGGTAAGTATGCGTGGTGGGTGGCCTGTAAAGCGGACCATATATGGGTTAAATGGGTGCATTCCGTTTACTTGAAGGATAGAGATTGGGCTACTTATCAACCTCCCCTTAACTCTAGTTGGTCTTGGAGGAAGATCTGCTGGGTTAAGGACATATTCTACACAAATAATCTATTTCCTTTGCTTACTGCACAACACAGAACTTATGAGGTAAGTATAGGCTATGATTGGTTGAGATGTAAAGGGCAGGAAGTTATGTGGGACAAGATGGTCTGGAATCGGATTAGTCTTCCTCGACATGGGTTTATTGCCTGGCTAATCAGTCACAATAGATTACTCACTAAAGATCGCCTTGCAAAGATGAGTATTGTTAGGGATTTGGAGTGTGCTATATGTGGTGAAGCAGAGGAAATAAACTCATATTCATTTATTTTCCCACTGCAAGTATGTGCAGCAGTGTCTAATGCTAATTTTAGTATGGGTACAACAAGCTATACCATTCTACGATACAGCGCATTGGTGGAAGAGATTTAGAGCAAAATCGCTGCTGTTGAAACAAGTGTACGCAGCAGGTATTGTAGCAGTTTGGTACCATGTTTGGAGAGTTAGAAATCAAGCCCGCCTATTCCAAATGATAGAGCATCCTAGATGCCTGGTAGAGAGAATTAAAAAGAAATATGTGCAAGAGTAAAGCCTATTAAGAATACTATACCATGTAAATATTCCAAATATGTAGATCGATTAATTGATTAAGCGAGAAAGGGTTGTAAATCGATGAACTTGAAAGATTTGATCATATATATATACTTACATTTACACCAAAAAAAATCGTAATACTCGGTCTAAACATGTAAAATATGAATATATTCTATAAAATGATGTTTTTGATGATTTTTGATAATTTTGTATTTTTATGATATTTTAAGTATCGATTATTGAATTATTACCGTTTTCGGACAAAAATGACTAAAAGCCGATTTTTAGTTCTAGCACTCGAACATTTTATTTTAATCCGAAATCGGACTATCTTTTTTATGAAAATAATTTTCTGATTGTTTTTCATAATTTTTCGGAATTTTTAAGTGGGTGAATTAATTTTTACTTTAAATCGTCGTTTATCGTTAAAACCGTGTTTGTCATTTTAATTCAGGATTTCTGATTTTTGTTTTGAATCTGGAAAAAAAATGGTTCTTGATAGTTCTGGATAAAAATTTATTTTTTATAATTTTTAGTTCTTTAATAAATTATTAGGAACGACAAGTTTTATTAAGAGAATCGTTAATTGTGGAAACGAGTTTTAAAAGATGGTTTTATTGGAATTTGTGAAATATGGAATTTTGGAAATCTGAAAAATATGATAGTTTCTGGAAAATCATATCTTTTAGGATTAATAATAATTTTTGGATATTAACACTTAAGTCATTTTGTAATTACCATTTTTATTAATCGTTATTGTCGAGATTAGACGATTAACAAGAAAATCCTTTAAAAATCGAGTTTATATATTCTGGAAAATTTTCTTTTCTAGACAGAATGTCCAAAAAAGTATTTTATTTATTTTACATAATTTTTGTACTTTTTATCGAATCCTTTAAATAATAGAATTGATTTTTGGACAATGTTACGATTTATCGTTAAAATGCTCCGTTTCAGCTAAATGAATTAGTTTTTCCAGCAATTTTGAAAATATTGAAATCTGAAACATGAAGAGTTAGATCACCCCTTATCATATTCTAAATGTGCTTAATAGTTTAATGAAATAAAAGATGTTAAATGATTTATTTTGACATTTGCCGTAAAATATTATTTATGCTTGTTTTGTCGAAATTATTAATAATTAGGGAATTTTAGTTTTATAAATTTTGGAAGCACCCTAATTAGTAGTATTATAATTTTTAAGAAATTTTTAACCATTTTATAAACACTTGTATGATATTTCAATAATTTCATAAACCCATTTATCCTTATTTTAGAAATTAATACCGTTAAGGCCGAAAGTATTATTTTTATAAATCTATGCCGTTTACTAAAAATGTTTTATTTGTATGAACTAATATTTTCGATAATATAATATAATGCTATTTTTGTAAATTTTCTAAATATAGAAGTTTCCTAAAATATGAAGTTTCTTCTTTTAGAACATAATGATTATTTCTTTTATTTCCATATTATTTATAATGATTATCTATTTGAATATCAATAATGGCTTGTTTTGGAGTTATGGAATAAGGACAAGTGTGAGGTTTAGAGTAATATATTCTGGGATTTAAGTTTTGTCATCAACTATAAGGCTGGTGTGTCTTTATGGGGCACACTGGTTGTTGAACCGAGCATATATGGTGTTCGAGTGTGTGTGTATATTTCCTTAAGCTCGTGCCTCGCAGTAAGACGTCGTCGGGTTGAATTGGACATATATGGTGATCAGGAGGAGTGTACATATCATCTTAAACAAGGGCCACACATTTATACATAAGTCGCCGTCCTATTATGGTTGAGTTGCCTAGATTAGAGACTGAAGTCCGATATGTGTTCAGACTGAGGTTCTCGAAGCTAGTTTTAGTATTCTCCTAGTGAAAGTCTAGCCTTCAACACTAATCCTATTCATAACGCCATTTTGAATATTTTATTATTATCGATATAATTTGGTTTGCAGGTTGCCAAATGTTTTATGTTTTCTTCGGAAAACTCATTTTTATTACATTGTTTCGATATGTGAAGTTTTTCACAGAGAAAGCTTATTTTTATTATGATGATTCAATGTTTTCCATTTTTACTATTTTTCTATAATAGTAATTACAGTTTTAAAATCATGTAATACGGCTGGGAGAACGTTGACGTTACGCCTCACTAATTGTGGTTGTTGTGTTTTTAATATGGCAACTATACGTGTTTCGCTAAGTGTGGGCTAACGAGCGGTTGTGGATCCTGCTTGTTTTAATACGTTCACTGTATTTTGCATCTAAACCCGTTTATGGATTGTTTTAAATTTTAGGCCATTTTTATTTTTGGCCTATCGTTTGACTTTACCTTTTCAAATTATTAAGTCATAGTTACAGTGTGTTTTAATCCGGACTCTTAAGTGTTTCCGTCACTGTATCGCGTTAGATTTATTAGGGGATTACAAGAAAAGACGTGCCCCTGTTTAGTAATTGTCGCAATTTACATATCCGTAAAAATGGACAAGTTCCAAAAGCTCCTTTCACTCTTGATAAAGATTAAAAAAAGGGTATTATGTGAATGACTATCTAACTTGAAGTTTCCGGATAGTTATGCATCTGACTTGGGTAGATGTGTCGATTTACAAGGTCTTAGGTTAAGCGGGTTGAAAAGTCATGATTGTCATGTGTTCATGGAACGTTTACTACCCGTGGCACTCAAACGGATGTTGACCACTAATGTGTGGAATGCAATAACTGAGATAAGTCATTATTTTTGATACTTCTGTGCTTCTACTGTAAATTTGATGAAATGGAACGTCTTGAGAACAACATTGCCGAGATATTGTGCAAACTAGAGAAAATCTTTCCACCTTCATTTTTTAATTCCGTGGAGCATTTACTTCATTCCGATGAAGATCAACTACCTCATTCCAATGATGATGATGATGATGATGCGACTACTATGCAAGAGACTCTGGCTCCCCCCAACACAAACTCAAAGCCCTCTCTTTCACTCAATGGCTTGTGGTAAGTCCTGAATTGTTTACTGAATTGTTACTCCTGTATTTTCATTTTAGAGGAGTTTGTTTACTGAATTGTTTCACATTTTGTACTCCTTTGTTATTCCATCTATTCTCTCTCTTTCTATCTCTGTATTTGTATTTTGTGTTGACTACTTACTTTGGCTTCCATTTTCATGGCTGATGATTCTCTTTTCATATTGGAAGTTGCTGTAATCTTTCTTCATTACGTGTTTATTTTGTTTTAAATTGGGAGGGAGATATGCAATTTGAGCTGGGTTTTTTTATACCATTGAAGAACATAGCCTACAATGATTTCAATACTCCTCACATATACATGAGTAGCCTTACATTTAATGAAGTGTGCTGATGGTAGAGCTTGTAACAATGTGCTACCTGCTGCTACATTTAAGGATTATACCGGTGCGAAAGCGGAATTTCAGTAAACAATTTCCTAGCACCAATCCAAGATACAAGTACAATATAGATATGAATCAGGGCAAAAGTAGGTCGAGAAATACATACCCTCGCAGTGTAAATTCCTCGATATATGTGACAGAGAGATACTAGAGTCCCACGTGTTGCCCCTCTACTCGGTTCACCAACCCAGTCGGAATCCCACGTCTGCTAGGACGGAAGAGATAGAACGATTCCCTCTCATACTTTTAAGGGTGCTTAAGGCAAAGAACTGAACTAGCTTAGATTAGAGTTTTCTCCTTGGTTGATTCTTAATCTCCTTATCACTCATACACCATATTCTTATATAGTTGTAGAGTTTAGGTTAAACCAAGAGACTAACCGGGCCTCATAAGTAGTCACAGCCTAATACCTCACAAGTCCACATTGGGCATGTTTAGTTTTCCGATTAAGTTTGATTGTGTGACCTTATAGGATTATATATCCATAGTCATCAGCCCAATCGAATTAGACTAATTATCATAATTATTCTCTAGCAAGCAATTATGAATTACTATAATACATAACGAATATCTCCATAATAATATCCTATATTATATTTAGTAATTGTCGGAAATGTCTTAGGACATATTCCTTCAATCACCCACTTGTCCGAAGACAATAAGGCAATCTTCAAATTCCTTAAGTCGCTTAATGTCGAATTCGATCACATCTAAACATCTCATGATTAATGTGTCACATATCAAATTCATTTACTCGATCTCCGAGTTCGATCTGTCCATGAATGAATTAACTCCTTAATCCATTCCTCGCATGGCCATGCATTTTTTCAGTTCTCCCTCATCAAGGGGCCCATACACCAATCCTATCACATAGGAGGACTTATCCAGTCTTGTATCATCCAAAACTCCCACTCAATTCTTAGTATGCATGACGAATATCTTTATAACCTCCTTTTACGGCACGACGTTTGACAGTGTCAATGCACAACTAATCGTATCATGGTTGCAATGATATACTCATGTCAAAGGAATCCACTAAACATAGATTTGATTCTACTTTAGAATCCACTTTGGTCAAGTCACAATATATTCAATATATCCACTCGATTGAACGAACATCTCCATGTTCCCATAGCCCATGGAACAGCGCTATCCAACAATCTCGTGCTAGTCATTTAATGCATCACTTATGCCCAATTTAGTGATACTGACTAAGGACACAAATAAGTTGTGATCTTTGTTCACCGATAGTTTTCCACTTATTAAAACACTTTTTGATAATCCTATAAAGAACTTACACACTTTTTGGATATTTTATTTAACACTAAACAAATGATTAAATAAGTATTAATGATATAGATGAACATTCCAAACATCAACCATGTTTTAATAACTGTATTTCTCCAAATACAATTTCAACGTTAATCTCCATTAGCTTAAATCCCATAGATCTAGTATGACTCTCATACCTAGATTGTGGGAACGGTTTAGTCAAATAGATTTTGGAAATTTGCATTGTTCCGAACCTTGCAAACTACATTTGCTGCATTTGTCGTTGCTATATACTCGGTTTCTTATGTAAAATCTACGAGAGTCCATTGAGACAAAGAATGAAACCAAACTACTGCGGAAGTCATCTTTAGTCACTACAAAAACTCGCACCAGTGTAACTCGTAACAACCAACTCATATTCTCCACCATATACCAACTCACGACAACCCAATGTCAAACACCCAAGTCTGTCTGGTATTTGGGTCATCATGAACATAACAAGATCTTATCATCATAAGTTTCTTGACTAAGTCCAATCATCATCCTCGATTTATCTCCATAGATCTTGATGTCTAATATTTAATCTGTCTCTCCTAGATCCTTCATAGCGAAACAATAATATGACCATCCCTTGACTGCCTCAAGTATGGATACATCGTTTCCTATGATTAGTATGTCATCCACATACAATACTAGGAAAGTAATAATACTCCCATTTAACTTCACATCCTCTTTCAAGAACTCTTTCAAGAAACCGATTTGACATCCATTTTAGTACGACTACTCTTAGTCACCTTATGGAGTCCTGACTCACCAAAGCATCCTTGTAGGTAGTAATTTTCTTATTTTCCAAAGTCATTATTTTGGAAAATTCCGTCAAATAAGTTTTTGCAAACCTTTTCGTTGGAATATAAGATCTATTAGTTCTACGATATGGAACTACAACCTTTAGATAATTAGCGGATGGGTTGTGGGTCGAACCTACATCACCACCTTTTACAACATCCTTATGTTGTGTCATCTCACTTAGTTGTTGCTCATCATCACGAACTTCTTCGAGATGTATATTACTCCCACTTGACTTTTTGGAACAACCACCTTTTTCCAAAAAGACACCACCACAAGCAACAACTACTTTGTTTACGCTTTAGGTATAGAAGTAATATCTCATAGTCTATTCGGAATAGACCATAAAAGAAGACTGAAGAACATCTCCAATCCATATCACGTATATGGTGTCTCTTTTACTGCTTTGGTCAGAATAATGTTAAGTGTGAATGTTGCATTCTAAATGCAAACCCGAATATGAAAATTAGAAGGTCAGCAAGACTTATCTTATATTTCTCACTGTTGATGTTGTAGATGTGTGTTTCTAAAACATACAAACTATTTGATAATTTAGCGTAGATATAGAACATTTCATTCAAATATGCAGAATACCAATTATTCTCAATATTAGATGAATAACTTTTGGAATCAAAACCAGAAACCAAAACATAGTTCATAGTAGTAGTTCGAACAAAATAACCATTACTGAGTTCTTAAACTAAAACATAATATAGAGACAAAGCTAGACTATAGGCTTCTAGGGCATCAAGTCTTGCTCCATTATCAACCAGTGGATCTACTTTTCTCATTTTCCAGCATTCTACTCGTTTTTAGTCCCTGCACATTACATATAATGTGAGTACTATAACTTGGTATCGAAGTAGAAATTTCTAAATTCACTTCTATAACAGAATTTACCTGAGGTAGAAAGACCATTTTCTTGTCCTCCAGGTACATGGAACAGTTCTTCTTCCAATGGCCAACCTTTTGACAATAGAAGCATTCTTGTTCAGCTGCAACCTTTGCTTTTGAACTAGCCTTTCCCTCTCCAGAAGAATCGGACTTGGCAACTTCCTTGCCTTTATCCTTTTTAGGCCCAGTCCCAGTCTTTTTGAACTTTTTCCCCTTACGAATCATAAGAACATCTTTATGTTCCTTTTCTGGTTCATTCGGGATCTTCCTCTCAGCCTGAATTAACATACCATGCAACTCTTGCAAGGTTGTTTTCCCTCCTTGCATACAAAAGTTCAAACGAAAGTTTCGAAAACCCTCGTGTAATGAATTGATCACAATATCAATAGCTAGCTCAGGTGGATAAGCAAAACCAAGTTTTTCCATGACTTGGAAGTGTCCAATCATATTGAACACATGTGGTCCAACTGGTTCACCATATGCCAATTTGCATTCGAGTAACCTGCGATTAGCCTCAAATCTCTCTAGCCTAGCATGTTTCTGAAACATAGTTTTCAGCTGTGCCATAATGCTGTATGCATCTATACCATCAGAACGCTTTTCAAAGTCTGGTTCCATGCATGCAAGCATTAGACACTTGACTTGCACGCTTGTCGCAATGGTTTTCTCTTTAGCTTTATTTTGGACCTCTGATGCCGTTGCAGAGAGTGCACCAGGAAGAGCATTGTTCAAAACAGACTCCTTTCCTTCACATCTAAGAACAATTCTCAGATTTCTTTCCTAATCAAGTTGTTAGCATTTAGTTTGTCCTTCTCAAGGACAGAGAGCAAATTAAAAGCAAAGTTGTTGTTTTTGTTACTAGTCATAATTTCTACATAAACAGAAAGAACAAGCGAGTATAAGCGAAATATTCATCAAACAGTTTAAAACAATCTTTTAAACTACCAAATGCCCTTTAAAAAAAACATCCCCTAAAAGGCATATAACCAAGACCCTCTCCCACTATTCATTAAATGGACTTTGGCCCTGCCTTTAATTAAACAGTGTTTAAGGTAAGTAACAACCTTACTAATTATAACTGACTTATAATTCTTGGTTGACGTGTTTAAAAACTCCTTGTCAAATATATCTCCTTTGTGTCGAAACCCAAAACTTTATCTTTTGATTGTTCCGCCGAGTCAAACCAAACATTAACGTGTGAATTTCGTAAATTCACCCTATTATCCCCGGAAATACGATCAACACCCTGCTTTGACAGAACCCATCAATCGTGTTCTAAGGCTTCATAGGTGTTGTTTGAAAAAACATAAGACTCAATATTAGTTATATGGGGATCAAATGTCGGTTATTTTCGGAACTCATAACAAAATAACCACATTCACAAAATAAAGCAAGCATAAAACGAATTTAAATGCAAGCATAAAAATAAGTGATCTGGTATGGCCCCTAAACTAACTAGGTCCAAAAGCTTCATCCGGATCTCCATCCTTCATGAGAAACCTCCCTCGAATTTGTTTGGATCTCCATCCTCCATCTTCTTGGGACTTCGTCTTCAAATTACATTTATTTTCAATAATTACAACTTAACTAGTAAAATAAAACAATAAATTATTACATTGCAATACGATGCGCCCGCAATCGTATGAACTAAAATAATTATACATTGCTCGCGTAACAAGACGAATAAATAATTAAAAATATTCCAACGAATAACGATACGCAGATCGTAAACCATCCTAGTTTAGGCCATACTAGTCACAATACTACAAGAATGAACGTTCATTCCTACGGACCCGATTCGTAGGAAACATGCCCATTTCCGTCGGAATAAGTAGGTTCCTACGGAAAATCCGTAGGAACCATTCCGTCGGTATACTTCATAGGAAATAAATAACTTTCTACGACATTTTTCGTAGGAAATAAATTTCCTACAGAATGTTCTGTCGGAATGGTTGCTGACGAGTTGCAAATGACAAAAAATAAGTTGCTACGGAACTTCGTAGGAAGGGTTAAAATTTCCTACGGAAATTCCGTAGGACAATATATTTTCGTAGGAGGCGTTGAGGAAAAAAAATATTATTAAATATATCGAGCTACAGATTTCCGTAGGAAACAGTAAGACTTCCGTAGGATAAAAACCTTACAGTAGACATAATTTCATTGTAGATAAAAAAATTAATATTCAAGATAACCTAACCATTAAAATACAATGTACTCATTTTTATATATCAACTAAAATAGACGAATATTTCCATAAAATATCTCATTTATATATATACTGAAGCCAAAATGGGTTTAAAATTACATTAGAAACACTCAATAGTGCACTGTAATATTAATTTTCTTAAAATATGATTGTTTACTGACATAAAATACAAACTAATCAATTTACAATCATCTTCCTCCTGTACCTTCCGGAGATTGAGAAACTTTTTCTCTCTCTTTCTCGCCATAAGCCTATACATAAACTATTGAGATATATAAACCCTATAGTCCTTGAATAATGTAATCTTTTATTGATAATGGTATACATACTGCAAAAAGACATTCAACATCAGGTCAGAAAATTATAGATGGAAAAGCATAAAGATAGCCACAATGAAGTAAGGGGTTAATAGGTCTCATAAAAGTGTTTACCTGTCTTGATGGTCTTTGAACTTCACCCAATAAGATGATAAGTGTAGCTAGGAAAGAACACATCGAACCAAGAAGAAAGTCATTGACCAACAATCACAGCCAAAAAAATGTTACAGTATATCTTAGACCCTTGAGAGCTATTACGGGTAAACAAGAAAGTCATTGACCTAGAAATTAAAAGTACCTTCAAATCACGAATTAACTTCCGTTGCTTTGTGTCCTAAACGGTTATTAGTATACTCTGTAGTTCAATCTTGAGAGTTGTTACAGATAAAGCTAAGGATAAGTATCAGAGAAGAGTTCTTCAATTTATGATAAAGAAACGAAATGATGAGCAAAAGTTTGTACTAAAAACAATACTAAATGGCAATATACTCACTTTATGAGAAGTGTAAATGACTCCATCTCCACCCCTATTACGCATGTAATTAAAGATAATGTCTGTCAGTAATTTGTGAATGTCAGTAATTATTGTGTACAACCGTTGTACCATGCGACAGTAGTAAAAGTTTGCAACTTATGATAAAAAGTGACCATTTTAGGTTAGTTAGTTACCACTTTCAGATAAATAGTTACTACTTTTTCATATTAAAACGTGGTCACTATTTAACTTGAAGTGGTCACTAAATAACGTAAAGTGGTAACTTTTTACCATAAATTAGGTCCGTCGTACAGTACAATGGTTGTATAGTATAATTTGTGAATGTCTTGTCACTCACGCACATTACAAGACAAATTCGAAAATGATCCTTTCAGGAGTTATAGGTTATTCCTAGACCCCTAATTCCACAATGATCTTCGTGTAATTAGCTAAGTGGACATTATAAGACACTACTATAATCTCGATAAGTTTCTTGTCTATATGTGTAGATTTATATGTATTTTCTTACAACATCTACCTGTTGCACATGAGAGATCAGACAACCTACGGGAGCAAACCAAGCATAGATTATTTTCCTTTCATAATAATACGGAGTAATAGGTGATGAACATAGTGACTGTACATGACAATATATAGCACTTTCACAGAAAACAGCTAGAATGTTTAGCGTATGAGATTAAAGTTAGCGTAGTGAACAGCTAAACGTCAAAATTGCTTTACCTGAACGGGCGAATTCTTTGTCATCCTTCTTTCATAGTCCGTAGAGGAACACTCTACTCAGCTCCATTATATTGAACAATCAACCATATATTCTACTTGTCGCACCACTACCTGTCATAATCACATTTCACAAAAAAAAAAAAAACTCCACTAGGAAGTCTCTAAACAGCACTCCGAGTTCCAAAAGACAGAATGCTACTATGTACAATCTTTGTGAGATGCTAATATTTTAGCCATGATTTGACATTTCACATTTTGCTACCAATTGATGAACTACATGTAGAATATAAATAAAGATGTTTGCTATGGTTGTTGAGTAAACACATTATCAGAATAAAAAATGGGGAAATTCTTGAAAATAAAAAATCACAAGCCTGCAAGCAAATAAAAGATTAAAACATTTGATACACTTTAGATATACAACAATTAATTACACCGTAGGAATCTATCAAATGTGTCGAACTTGTCATACATTTCCATTCAATCAATCTCAAAACAGAAGGAAGAAGTAAAAAATGTCACGTTACATAGCCTCCTAGTCTTGAATTCAGATGGTCACTATTTTATCTGCACAAATCACAGAGAAAATCCATAATAAGGCATGTTCCTTGATTAGGGGTCATGCCATTTCCCTCCCTACTCAAGTAAGGTAGTTATATCACAGTTTTCATAAGTCTGGCTGCATAACTATGCTAGCGCACCATCCTACCAAATTGGACATGATGTACTCAATGCCATTACCGTAAAAAAAAACAACAAGAATATCTTAATCAACCATTATCAATCAATGTTCAGACAAATTAAGATGTAAAATACGGTTAAATGAAATGACATGGGCGATTTTTGTTTCTTTTGGCGTGTGTTTCAGATTCAGGCTTGTGTTTTGGTTTTAAAATCGATTCCAACTACAATCAACAACCCCTAATCAATTGTAGTTTTCACTTTACACCAGAAATTTTGAAGATTAAAAGCAAAGCTCGATTGAAATTGAAATTCTAGGTTTTTCTCCAAAATTGAAATCAGTTACAGTATAATTCATTGAAAGAAAGTAAGGAAGAGATTAGATATGTATACCAAATTCTCCATGAAAGATGCGCAAGAATCGAGATTGAAGCATCCTTCAATGACTTCGTTTGGGATTTTTTCATGCGAGAGAAATACAAATATGATTTACTGTTCGGTTAATGGGAAGGAGGAGCGGTTTGGGAATAGGGAATTAGGGTTGACCCGTGACTCGTGACCCGTACAACCTGCCCGTATTCGTCCCGACCCGTATAACCCGAAACGCTTGACAGGTCTTCATGCAGTAGAAGTGAATAAAATAAACGACTCCATATCATGCAATAATAGATAAGATTATGTGAATATTTCGAGGATACTAACTGATATACACACACATGGACAAAAATTTAATGAAGGTATTTCATTCGTGTTTCGGGTTCGGTCATTTCATGTTTCATAAAATACGGGGTGAATATAAACAAATAAACAGTATGTGAGGAAAAAAGGACTTTTAATGTATGCATTGACATTAGTTAAATCGTTCATGAAACTAATTTTTTGGAGCTACAAATTTTCCTACGGAACATTCCGTAGCCTAAAATGTTTCCTACCACAAGACCGTAGGAATTTCGTAGGGGTGCTTTAAAGGACCGATGAGTTGGGATTCCGTAGGAAATATCTATAGGAACTATTTACTTTCCTACGTCTTTCAAGATCCGTAGGAATTATTCCGTCGGAATTTTCACTAATTCTAGTAGTGCGCAAGCCAATCTAATAACAATTATAATGGCATTCAGGCGCCGCATTCACAATACGGAAAACAAAAAATGAATCATATTCACATTCCAATTAACGATTAATAAGGATCAAACTTGAAATTAGTAACACGATTTAACAATTAAATCGTAAACCAATCGCAGAACCAACTTTAGTAACAGGCTTAACTCTTAAGTCGTAAACTAAAAAGTCAAATTTATTATAACTCAATTAACATTATAACTTTATCATGGGTGTAATCGAATTACGGAAAAATTTGCATAATTTAATATTTAAAGGAATTAATTTCTTAAAAAAAACCATGTTTGCGAATGGGCTAAAGACCCACATATACTCAAACATATCATCATTGGACCACATGCTACATCATTATGCAAACACTAGCCCAAATAAAGTATAATCCATCAAAGATGCTGACAACAGCCACCCCTGCAACATGACTATATATCTTGATAGTATAGCTGCCATTGACGTCGGACACAACCGACACAACCACTAGTCACACTAGTCATGGAGTGCCACCGTAGCCACCACGGACTCGCCTTTGTCAGACACCGACGATCCATACGCCACCAACGACTACCATCTAATGGCCTACGACGCTCGAGCTTACTGACTCACCACCGGAGTTAAACTAGGTGTCGGTCACCACCGGTCACCAGCGAGCAGGCGCGCAGCCAATCACACCGATACTGCCCACTTGCTAGACGCCGACCACTACGAGCGACCATACATGGACAACTCTCCGGCCAACAATTGGCCCGAATCACCATTGGTTCGACCGACTGGCCATCCAAAATGCGACAGACAATACGACTCGTAGCCGGCCACCACTAACTGGACTTAACAACGCAACATTCCGACCAAGTCGGTCAGCAAGGGTGATGTCAGCCGCCCCATCCCATATTTTAGTTCTAATTTTTTTTTAAAAAAAAAATAACGAAATCGGTTTGGGGAAAACCAAGGCAGTTCGTGGCAACTGGCAATTAATTTGTAACAAATAAAAGAAACCTATTTTCCAGTTTTGTTACCCGAATGTATGCAAAAACTCATATTTACAACAATTCGGTCGAATGAACTTCATATGAATTATCATATAATCTTATTGACTAAATCAAAATTTAGTCTTTGACTAAAAATCCAATTTTCAATCCACCTAAAATATTCAATCAACTAATATCTCCATATTAGTTATGCTAATTTTTCCCATGATAAACTCGAGATTATAATTGAATCACAATAAAGACGAACAAACAATACGAATCTGATCATATAAACATTATGCAAGAAGCTCTGATACCACTTAAGGATTATACCGGTGCGAAAGCGGAATTTTAGGAAACAATTTCTTAGCACCAATCCAAGAATACAAGCACAATATAGATATGAATCATGACAAAAGTAGGTCGAGAAATACATACCCTCGTAGCGTAAATTCCTCAATATATGTGACGAAGAGATACTAGAGTCCCACGTGTTGCTCCTCTACTTGGTCCACCAACCCAGTCGGAATCCTACGTCTGCTAGGACGGAAGAGATAGAACGATTCTCTCTCTTACTTTTAAGGGTGCTTGAGGCAAAGAACTGAACTAGCTTAGATTAGGGTTTTCTCCTTGGTTGATTCTTAATCTCCTTATGACTCATACACCATATCTTTATATAGTAGTAGAGTTTAGGTTAAACCAAGAGACTAACCGGGTCTCATAAGTAGTCACAGCCTAATACCTCACAAGTCCACATTGGGCATGTTTAGTTTCCTGACTAAGTCTGATTGTGTGACTTTATAGGATTATATATATCCTTAGTCATCAGCCCAATCGAATTGGACTAATTATCATAATTATTCTCTAGCAAGCAATTATGAATTACTATAATACATAACGATTATCTCCATAATAATATCGTATATTATATTTATTAATTGTCGGAAATGTCTTAGGACATATTCCTTCATATGGTAGCCTTACATTTTTGTTGATAGTGACTGGCTAATGATAAATACTTGGCTAATTATTGGAGTGTTATTTAATGAAGCGTCACTATTACTCGTTATTCTAATACATTCAACTTGTTTTCTATTCAATTTATTAATGACATTCTGAACCAAGAGTAGAAATTTATTATTACTTCTAAGAATGTGAGGTTTCCTTTATCTAAGAGTAACTATCTGGGTATCACAAATTACTTATTTTCTGATGAAGCTACTTGTTCTTTTTTTTTCTTTTTTTTTTTCTGGTTTCTTATATTGTTAGTTGTTACATGCTACTGGTTTTACAATGGGTTCAATTAGCTTTGATGTTTTTGTTCCTAAAGAATGAATTTGAAGCAGATGAACAAGTGATTTGAATGGAAAATTAAACATTTTCAAGCATAGACATATGATATATGGGAACTACAAATATATGAATATGACTGTGAGTGGAATCATTGATATAGTTTGGAAAGAGATGAGAGGCAAAGTGTTACTCCTCACATATATATTACTCGTAACAAGTTTGTATCGAATCATTTTTAATTAGTCATTCCTTTCTTTTCAATGTAATTAGGTTTGGGAGACGATGTGTATCAAATTCGATTGGTGAGTCCATTAGAAGCTACTACCGTTACCCCTATATGAATTGGACAGAGACTCCGGAGTCGGTAAGAAATAAGTGGTATAACAACTTTAAGGTATGTCTAA
Source organism: Agrostemma githago (assembly GCA_958450325.1). Taxonomy (NCBI): domain Eukaryota; kingdom Viridiplantae; phylum Streptophyta; class Magnoliopsida; order Caryophyllales; family Caryophyllaceae; genus Agrostemma; species Agrostemma githago. The sequence goes on from OY288256.1 coordinate 52,081,859, forward strand.
AGCTAGACTAAGTGCTAATACTGTTTCATAATTTTGTTCATTAAAGTATATTAGTATTATTTGATATTTTTTTCTAATTCTAGACATATTTCAACTGGGATGAAGAACTTGATAATCGTTTATGACAAGATTTCAACGAGCATGCACAAAAGCGCCTCAAAGGTCTTATTAGCTACTGCGGAAAGGATCTTGAAACGAGAGGAAAGAAGCCACATTGGATGTTAGAGAGTGTGTCAGAAAGGCTTAAACAAAGAAGAGAGGATTTGAAGTTCAAATCAAGATCGATTAGGGCTACCAATAATAAGAAAGCTTCGGCCGAGGATGACGTTATTCCTTCAACTCACCATATGGGTTCTATATCTGCTATAGAGACCGCATTCAAAATGGTAAAACTCTAAACTTATACCGGTTCTTATATTGGCCAATTGATTATAGATACAAACTTGGTAATTACGAGTATTTTGTGTTAAGAGAAAAAAGTGGTCCGACTCAGACAATTGACTGTAGACACTTTTAGTTTATATCAGTAGGCACTAGGCAGAAGCTGACTAGCAAGAAATAAAACTCGTCTTTTTAGTCCGACTAAGTAAGGATATTCCTGGTCCTGTTTGGTACGTCGCTGACCTTTCCTTTTGGAAATATCTATTCAAACTATGAGTATTATTTAGAGTTAGCTATCGTTCATTCTATGTTGACTGATTGGAACCTAATTTTATTTTATGTCTAGTACCTGAATATGATTGGGATTATTTCAGTAATCTGTCCTCTTATAATTGTCTATACTTTGTGATAGATTGACAATACTCTTAAAAGCTAGTCTGTACCCGTTTCACCTATTTTTTTCAATATGTGCTCTAGTAATAATATAAATTATATCTGAGTTATGTCTGAGTATCTTACTAATCCAGTCTATACATATTTTTGGTAAATTATTTCAGACTAAGGAAAACCAAGGCAAGTTACCCTCTGCTTCAGAAGTTATCTAACGGGTTCATAGTGTTGAAGTCGAGGGTAGAAGACAACTCAATTCTAAGAAAGCAAGGGATGTTTTTGTGAGTACATGGTTTAATCAACTTTGTTTGTCTCTTTAGCTCCGTTTTCTTTTCTAAATTTTTTATACATTCCTTAATGTTTCTTTGAATAGAGAAATACAATACAAATTTGAAGGACTCGGGGGAGAATGTTGGAGAAAATGAAGTCTTTTTCGATGTTGTTAGCGAGTGAAAAAAAGGAAAGGTGTATGGAATTAGTAATGTCGACGAGTTATTTTTAGAGAAGAAGTTTAAAAGTAAATCTTCCAATTCTATGGCTAATTCTTATTGTCCCGAGGTTATGATTCAACTTAAAGAAAGACTTCAACAATCGGAGAATGCGCGTGAAGAGGAGAAGAAAGCACGAGAAGATGAACGATTACTCATGAAACAACAAATAGAAGCAAGATTGACCGCACAAAAAGAGCAGATGATGAAGGAAATGGAACAACACACACTACTAAAAACAGAGGAAATTGCGACGGACAAATTGCATCGCAAAATATACCCAACGCAAGTGTTTAATGTGCGTCGGATAACCCGACATAATTTATGTGCGCCTGAATAACTGACGCAATCTGACACCATGGACAGGTGCCAACAATTTCACGTTGACGCCAGTATGTCATTTCATTGCGGAGGATTAGCCGACGCAAACTCGATACAATGCCAGCTGTTGCGTCGGCTAATCCGACGCTAAGCCGTCGAGTCAACGCGTCATTTGATATACGTAGCGTCGGATTAGCCATAACAAATTTATTGCGACGGACTTTGCGACGGCTAATCTACCGCAAAGTTGTTGAATGTTAAAAAAAGACGCGATTTTGATTTCCCCAAATCAGAACCTCCATACCCAAACCCCAACAGACCCCCAATACCCTCCGGCGAAAGCGACGCCCGAAACCCAAAACGCGACCCACCTCCGGCAAACGCAACCCTCTCCGGCGACCCAACCTCCCTAGCGACCCTAACCCCCCGGCGACCTAAACCCCAAAACAAAACCCAAACCCTAGGTTCCCACTCCCCTCCCCTCTTTCGGTTTGTTGCTGCCTCGCCAACGCCTCGCCGCCGCCTCGTCGTTGTCAGTTCTTCCTTCCCTTTTAAGTACTATTTTTGATATTAGGTTTTTGTTTGTGTCGTTGATATTGTGTGGTATTTATTAAATGTGTTATATTTGAGGATAATTGTGTTAGATTTTAGGATAATTGTTAATTATATTAGAATTAAGTGTGACTATGTTGATATTTGGTACTATTGTGTTAGATTTGGTTTATTATAGTGGTAGTGGAGTATTAGTGGATATTTGGTTTATTATTTATTAAATCGTGGATATTTGGAGTATTAGTGGAGTATTTGGAATATTAGTGGAGTGTTAGTGGAGTAATGAAGATAGTATTTGGAGTATTATAGTAGTTGATATTTGGTTTATTATAGTGGAGTATTAGTAGTAGTAATTGTGTTAGTGTAGTAGTAGTAGTAGTAGATTAGTGTAATAGAGAAGTAGTAATGAAGAAATAATGGAGTATTAGTAGTAGTAATTATGTTAGTGTAGTAGTAGTAGTAGAAGAAGATTAGCAACAACAGTAGATTAGTAGTTGTAGTAGTAGATTAGTAGTAGTAGTAGTAGTAGTGAAGTAGTATTAGTAGTAGTAAAATCTACTACTACTAATCTACTACTACTAATCTACTATTACTACTATTACACTAACACATTTACTACTAATACTCCACTATTACTTCACTACTACTTCACTATTACATTAATCTACTACTACTACTAAATGAATTGAGGTGAAATAATAGTGAATTAGCTACTAAAAAAAGAGTATTACGTTGTTCTTTTTTTTATTTTTGTAGTTAGTATAGTAATAATACTAAGTATTAATGTTTTTGATGAGTGTTGATATATTATTGTTTCTGCTTTTAGTTTTCGTTACGTATTAATAATAAAGAATGTTGTATATCTACTCAGACCTACCTAGTACCCGTTCAAGAGTTACTCATTAGAAGTAATTCTTGAACAGTCCCCATTTTGGGACTGTTCTTGTACTTTTCACGTCGCTTAGGTGGTAAACATGAAATTGTGTTGTGTTGATAAAAGAAAAGTTTGGTGACAATTCCCTAAATGTTCTTCGACTGCACATGCGGAGTATTCATATACTCCACATTGTGTTTTTGGAGAACTGAGGCGAGTAGAATTTTTTTTCTTATCGACATAACACAATTTGTGTTTATCAGTGACATGAAACATACAAGGATGGGTTTAGGTTGGAGTGATAAGGTCCCCGGTGATGAATCGTTTCAGAATTAATGGTTATGCGAGTCCAAACTGAGGGACAAAGTCGCCATTTCTCTTCACTGTGCATTTTCCGTGTTGTTGTATTCTATTTCAAATTATGTAAAACTGTTAGATGATGTTGAATGCTTTCCCCCACGCTAATTTTTTCATGTGTACGTACCTTAAACATTTATATTTCAATTCATATAGAATGAATAGAGTAGAAATAAGGTGGATGTATGAGAGATTAGACCATAGTATGTGGCCAAAAATTGAATTTAGAGACAAGTAGAGGACTTCATCAAGTTCTCGTTAACTAATAATCCCCTCTACACGAGCGAGAAACTTAGGCGTCCATGTAAAAAAATGCAAAAATCGTGCCTTAAAACATGAGGACGATGTTAGAACTCATCTATACAAGCACTGTGTTGTTGAAAACTACTACGTGTGGACGTATTATGGTGAAGATGAAAATATCGCCAGTCGCTTGCAAGAAGGTGTGCGCGAAAATTCGTATCAGAACTTTGTGGAGGATGCGCTATGTACGATAGTTGAGGACATAATGGAGGAGGAGCGTAACCCAGATCACATAAGCGACGAAGAAGTGCATCACGAACTCAACCCACAAGTCCTTTCATTTTTCGAAATGCTGAAAAATCCAGAGCTCCAGTATATGACGGATGGCAAAATGAGTTTAATTTGCTGCAAGTCGCTTCAAGGATGTTGACGTTGAAGTACGAGAGCAACATGCCCCTTAGATCTTTAGATGGTTGGATCAAGTTGATTGCTGAACTTCTACCAAAAAAGGATAACGTCATGTCAAATAACTTCTACGAGGTGAAAAATGTGTTGAAGGGCCTTTAACTCCCCCATCAAAAGATAGACTCATGTCCGAATGGATGCATGTTGTTCCGTAAGAGAGATTCGGACCTTGACAAGTGTAGAAAATATGGTTCGGAGAGGTATAAGAGTCCAACGCTAAATACTAGGGGAAGAGAGTACCAACTAAGGTTTTGACTTATTTCCCAGTAGATCCTAGACTACAACGACTGTACGCAGCAAAGAAAATTGCGGCGGAGATGAGTTGGCACCACAGAAACTCACAAATAAGGGTTAGTGGTACGATAACACATCCTAGCGATGGTGATGCGTGGAAGACATTTGATATTAAATATCTGGTGTTCTCAAAAGAGCGGTGCAACGTACGTTTGGGTTTCTAACCATACGAGCAGTTCGGTAAATATTACTCCTGTTGGCCGGTGATTGTGACACCCTACAACATTCCTTCGTGGTTATGCAATAACAGACAATTCATGTTCTTGTCTCTTATTATTTATGGTCCTAGGAACCCGAAAGCCAATATGGACGTGTATCTCCAACCTCTAATTAAAGAGTTAAAAAGTTTGTGGGATAACGGGGTGTACACGTGCGATGTGTCCTGGAAGAGTAGTTTCAATCTAAGGGCATCATTAATGTGGACCATCAACGCCTTTCTAGCTTACAAGATGTTGTATGGTTGGAGTACAACGGGTTACCGTGCTTGCCCTTACTGCCAAGCGAAGGATCTAAGTTCATTTTGGCTAAAAAATAGTTGCAAGGTGTGTTGGTTTGACTGTCATAGACAGTTTCTACCTTCTGAACATCCATTTAGACATAACTGTAAGAGTTTTCTAAAGAAAAAACCCAATGAAAGTAGGATCGCATGTAATAGGTTATCAGGCGATGAGATATGAGCAGATGTCCAAAAGTATCCTACAATAGTATACTCTACTCACCAACAGTTGAAGAAGTTGAAGGATAAGAAGGAAGGTTGGTGGAAGTAGAGCATATTTTGGGAGCTTCCTTACTGGAACACTCTCCTAATTACACACAATCTAGATGTTATGCATATCGAGAAGAACTTCTTTGAGTAGCTTATCAACACCATTATGGATGTACCGAACAAGACAACGTTTATACTAAAAGGCAAAGCTGATTTCAAGGAACTGTGTCTTGGGTGACCCAACTCATTGTTGTTTGTTCTGGAAAAAAATTAAAGGAAGGCTTTCTGCGACTGGGTGACTGGGTTGAAGTTCCTGAAGGGTTACGCATCAGACTTGTCTCGGTGTGTAGACCATTCAAAGTTAATTTTGCATGGCATGAAAAGTCACGATTGTCACGTGTTTATGGCGTGCTTGTTGCCAATAGCATTAAAGCAGCTGGTGCCTATGAACACTTGGAATGCAATAACGGAGATTAGTCAGTTCTTTTGTGATTTGTGTTCCTATACTGTTTCAGTGGAGGCCATTAATCGGCTAGAGAACAACATTTCCGAGATCCTTTGCAAGTTGGAGAAAATATTTCTTCCTTCATTCTTCAGCTCCATGAAGCTTCTACCACTGCACTTACCGTATGAAGCAAGGGTCGACGGTCCATTTCAGTACCGTTGGATGTACCCATTTGAAAGGGGACATCCTCAACTCCCATTACTATGAATTATTGTGTAATTATGATCAAGTGTGTATGATATTTTACTACCACCATTTTGCAGGTTCCTTAACCATTTGAAAAAAAAAATTGGGAATAAAGCGCGGGCTGAGGGGTCAATATGCAACGCATATTTGTTAGAGGAGACATCAAATTTATGCTCCTTCTACTTCGAAGATCACATTGACACGAAAGCCAAAGACCTTAATATTGGTGTGCCTGAAACTGAAGAACGTCAAAAGAAGGTGGAACCATTAAGAATGACATGGGCAACAACACAAGAAAATGCAAGGAGAGATGGCTGAGTGATGTTGAGTATAGCAGGCACACTCCTACGTTCTAAGAAACTTTGGCACTATCATCCAGCCGTACGAGGAGTGACTCACGTACAGTACCCTCCTAATAATTGATATTATGATGAATTAACTACAACTTGTAACTAATTCAGGAAATTCGAGGCTTTTATCATAAGCGAATACGCGGAAGTGAAAACATCTGTCGACGTTTGGGTCAAATATGAGTCATTGTTTCCCACATGACTACGTAATCAAGTATGTTGAAATGATATTTTAATTAACTAACTAAATTGTCACTGAGTTTTGTATAGGTCTCACATTAAATTAATATGTTTATTGAACTATTTTACCTTTATAAAAGCCTGAAGCATTTGACGATCCCTTCGTAAGACCTTTAGGGACTGGGCCTTCTTCACGTGTCAAGACTTGGAAGCGATATTCAATTACGGGTACAAGTTCTGTGCTTTTAAAGAGGGTGTCGACGTTCCAAAATCAACAATAAGTAACGGCGTCTTTGTGAGTTATATAGATGGGTCCGAATATTATGAAACCCTAGTTGAGGTGAGTGAGCTCGACTACTACGACAGCGACCACAGTTGCAAGGTCATACTATTCAAATGTGATTGGATTGACAACTCCGCACATGGTATCAATGTTCATGAGTTATACAAACTTGGGGATGTCGATCTGACGAGAAAACTGCGAGGACACAATCCTTTTGTGTTGGCGTATCAAGTCGATCAAGTTTTTTACGCTCCTTACCCGAAGGGAAAATACAATGCAAATTGGACAGCGGTGTTTAAGATCAAGGCAAGATCACAAGTTGAGAATCCTATCATCGACGATGACGTCTACCAAGAGGATATAGTTGATAATAATCAACCAATATCATCTATTGTGATTGAAGACAATGACGTCAATGAGGAAGAATATGAAGTTCACGCCGCTGGTGCTGAAGAGGAGGATGAGGAATTTGGAGATTGGATTGCTCCTGAAAGAGAGGCAAAGAGAAAGAGTTGATCGTTGATGAAGATGATGGGGATGAGGTTAATAGTGACTGGGATGACGATGAGGATGGGGAAGAAGGTTTCATTGAAGTGCATACCGATGCGGAGAGTGATAGTGATAATAATTAGAGTATATATAGTTCTTTGTAATTTATTTAGTACAAGTTGTAATTTATTTCATTGTAATTTGAAACTATTTTGCTAATCAATGAAATTCCTAGATTAATCTAAACTAATTGACTCTATATTTTAACATTTTGCAAACATGTTTCTCGTAGAAGTTAATATGAAAGATAATAGTGGAGTTGTTTGGGTTACGGGTAATGATAACCATAATAATGCGACCCCTATGGAAGAAGACGAGCCCGTCCATGGAGTGGACGGTATACAGGAAGTTGGAGCGACGCAGTACGTGTCAACAACTTCGAAGCCGTACCTTTCACGGCTACGTGTTCCGGGCGCGACTTGGTGAGTTTATATTGTTATAATGAAGTGTTTTATTTTATTTCATTCATTTGTTTGCTTAACATCCGAAATTACTAATACAGATGGGAGGATAAACCGTACTCTCAGTATTTGTGTGATTCTATCATCATGCCCTACATGTCTACTCCGGGCGCATACCAAAGCTTGACGGAGGCGTCTCAACGAGCGAGAGATGAAATGTACACGCATTTCGCGGTAATTGCCACATTTGTCATTCAAAATTTTACATCCTACGACTTATATATGAAGTTATAACAAAATTTATTTTGGACTAACAGAGGAGAGTGTGTATAGTCCTGGGGTACGACCTAAGATCCAACTACGAGAGTCGGATAAAGAAGCGAATCACGGATATATTTCAGAGAGCGGTTCCTAGGGCTCAGAGGCCGAAATGGATTCCAGAAGAGAAGTGGACAGAGCTGAAACGGAAGGCCGATGACCCTGAATTCAAGAAGAAGATGGTAGTGAAGAAGGCGAACCGCCGATGTCGGCAAGCGAACGGAGTTGCCAAACCCACCAACTGCCTTAGTAGTAGGAGCGCAACAACTATTTTTAAGCAAATGGTAAGTTTTTAGAAGATAAGTAATCAATTTAATTATAGTACAATATATTTTATCTAAATAATTGCTGAAAGTTGAAGGGCCCAACCGCAATCCCGGTCCAGCATCTTGAGAAGACAAAGAAGGGGAAGGACGGGAAGTGGATAGACCCCTGAGCGCCGGAGCTGATTGTAAGTACTTGTACTATACTTTTTCAAAAATTAATATACTCCTATAAAAAATTATGATGTCAAAGTATAAGATTGTTTTATTTCGTAACAATCATACATGTTTCCTATTGCTCTTTCATGAGAACTTTGACAAAGCTCTAGAGGAGGCGCGAGCGTCTGATCAGGCACCGAACACCTTACGGATCTTCCACGATGTCGCGGGCGGCTACAACCAGAAGCGACGTTTCTGGGGGATAGGCAGCGCGGCGAAAGAGCTCTTTCGCCCCTGCTTGAGTCGTGGTAGAGGCCCATCCGCCGACACTTACTTCCCGACCGGCGTCTCCCTAAAACGTACAGCTAACGAGCGCATTAAGGAAAGCTTGAAGAAACAAGAAGAGCGCCTACATACATTAGAAGAGACAATAGGATCACAATAGAAGATCATAGAGATGATGAGGGAAAGGTGGACTACGGAGAATGAAATCTGGAGCGGTGGACCACGTAGTAGCGGGTGCGATGACAACGACAACGATGATCATCCTTTTGGGTCTTCGCAGCTTCAACCCATTGCTTAAGTAGTCCGTCTTTTCTTTGGTACTTTATGTTATGGTTATGTACATATTCCTAAGTCACTAACTCCTAGACGAAATTGTGAACCCAACACACGTTCTTTTGTAATATGTAGTTTTGTGGATTTCTGTGAATAAGATATGTATGTGAGCTTTGATTGGAGTTTTGGGTGAGTTTTGTGGCGGAGATGCTGCTGCTGTGGTTGTTTGTGGGGGTTATATATATATATATATATATATATATATATATAGAGGGAGGATCAGGGAAGTTAATAACTCCCTAACTCTCCCTTAGTGTTAATCCCACCCATCCATTAAGATTAATATGGACGGTGGATGGATGGGTTTAGATTGTATAAAAAAAAAAAAAAGGGCGCTGCGGAACTGACACGCTGCGGACAGCCATCATCCATCACCCATCAACAGTCAATAGCCCCCTCAACCTATCCCCAATTAATTTCCCTCCTCTCTATTCTCCCGCCCACCCCATTGCACTTCCCCATTCACCTGTTTTTGATTCATTTCACCAGCTCTCAATCACTCAACGCTCTCTTCCTCTCTCTAAAAAAAAATCCATCTCCATCTCCATCTCCGTTTCCGCAGCTTCTCCGTCTCCGATAATGCCTAAAATTCCGGTGATGCTACAAAGGTATGTTGAATGTTCGATTTTCGACCTCCGATTTTCCTTTTGTTCAACCCTTTTTTATTCCTTTTTCACGAACCCTAAAATGTGGTCAAGAACTCCGGCATGCATGAACAATAAAAAATGTTAAAAGAGCCGATAACCCTAATTTTGAGTTCGAAGTTGTTGTAGTTGTACAGTAGTTGTAGTTATAGAGTCGAAGATGAAGTTTTTTTTCTCTGACAACTAATATTCATACAGTTTTTATTCTTGATTAATCGTTATTCCTCTAGTTATAACCCTAATTTTGAGTTGAACGGGTCGTAGTTGTACAGTAGTTGTATTTATAGAGCCAAAGATGAAGTCTTTATTTCTTTGTTGAAGTTCCCATAGTCTTCATTGTAAGTATGCATGTGCCATCGAGTAGACAGTTTTTTGTTGAAGTTTTGCATGCTTCCATGTTGAAGCTTACGTAAAAGCAGTCTTATAGTCACAGACGTGGTGTTTGGGAAGAAATAAAATTAACATTTGAATAGTCATACAGAGTTGGTTGTACAGTCATACAGAATTGGTTATACAGTCACCCGTTTGAAGATACATAGTCGCACTCGTTACATTTTGTTGTGACGTAACAGAATGATGTACAATCACACCTTTGAATCTACACAGTCGCACTTGTTATGATGCAAAGTCACACGCTTTATATTGTATACTCACAGAGTTGTAAAGTCATACAGAGTTGGTTATACAGTCATACAGAATTGGTTATACAGTCACCCGTTTGAGGGTACATAGTCGCACTCGTTACATTTTGTTGTGAAGTAACAGAATGATGTACAATCACACCTTTGAATCTACACAGTCGCACTTGTTATGATGCAAAGTCACACGCTTTATGTTGTATAGTCATGCAGTGTTGGTTGTATAGTCACCTTTGAATCTACACAGTCACACTTGTTATGATGCAAAGTCACACGCTTTATGTTGTATAGTCATGCAGTATTGATTGTATAGTCACACGTTTGAGGCTGCAGAGTCGCTCTCTTTTTACTGTAAAATCACACTCATTACGCATGTTATTATTGCAACAGAAAGTCGGGTGCGAGGAAAAAAGTTCGAGCGAAGACCAGTAAGAAGAAAGCCATGGCAGAGACATCGGCCTGCGAAAATGTAATTGATGATACGTTCGTGGCAGAGACATTGGTTGTGGACCAAAATTTGGGTAAGAAGAAAAAAAAGAAGAAGAAGACTGTTGTAAAGTCTGTTGAAGATACATCCGGGGACCACATCGTTGCCGAGACGGATGTGGGGGGGGACAGAAATCGTTGACGAAGGCAGACAAAAGAAAAAAAAAGGGTGACTTTTGATACACCGGTCGCTGATCTGGATGTGGGTGAGACAGAAAGTGTTGAGGGAAGCAGGCCAGAAAAAAAGAGGAGGGTCAAATCTGATACAACGGCCGACCCCACATACGTGTGTGTGTCTCGGAGGAAGAGAGGGGGGGACCGCCGACAGAATCAGCCCGATATTCAATGTAGGCCCAAGCGTTTGCACCAGCTAATTGGGCGATTATCGAATGATCAGAAAGAGAGGGTGCGCGCTGTTGGATTCGGCGGGCTGTTGGATCTGAGGCTTGAATCAGTACCCATTGAGCACGCGGTTATGTTCCTCCGTGCATTTTCTGACGGGTCCCATATTTTTCGTGCCTCACACCAGGAGGCATTCATGATGTCAAAGTACGACATCCACGACTGCCTCCAGCTACCTTTGGGCCCTCATCCGCTGAAAGTAATCCCAACCAGCAACAAGAAAAGGGCAGACTCACCTGACGTGATCAGGTTAAAGAGTACCTGGAGGAAAGACTTCGGTGTGGTGGACAGCAGCAAGCCAATAACATTAGGGAGGGTGCACTAACAGTTGATGGTAACCAAAACCGCTGACGACGACTTTGTCCGCAGTTTTGTGTTGTTCGCGTTGTCATCATTCCTCGCGCCTACAACGAACAACTCACTGGACCTGAGTCTGCTGGCCGTAGTGGAGGACGTGGACTCGATTCGGGAACAGGACTGGTGTACCTTTGTCCTGCATGATCTGGTGCGTGCGGGTAAGGGGACGCGTGACCTCAGCAAAGTCCTCAAGTACCTTCGGGGATGCATCCCCATTCTAATGATTGCGTACTTCCAGCGCTACGATTTCCGTAGCGAGAGTTGTAGATGCGACATACCATTCATCGCACATTGGGATGCACGGAGGATATGCGATCGTCTCGCTGGGGAACTGGACACAGGGTCGCTGGGAAATCAGCTACGTTCGAAGGTGACGTACCCACGTACATGTGGGACAACAGGCAGCGAGGGCGCCCCCGCTATAACGATGCCCTCTGACAACCAGCACTCTAGTCCCAAAAGAATAATGACAGGGATTAAGAGAGACAATCAGTTGGAAGACATCGAGGAGGTTAACGTAAGTGATCTCCCAGCCACTCTATAAATCATCAATAAATCATCAACTCTTTTGTCCGTTAAACGATTTAATCTGACAGCCTTACCTATGTTTATAAAAGCATATACGATTCATAAAACTGTTATGATCACACTCATCCTGATGTATAGTCACATACTATTGGCTGTATAGTCAGATACTATTAGCTGTAGAGTCACACACTATTACCTGTATAGACACACACATTACGTTGTCCAGTCAGTACTATAACGTGCACAGTCACACGCTACAAATTGTACAGTTGCACACTTTATGCTACACAGTCACACACTTTATTCCTTACAATCACACAATTACGTGCTTAGTCATACTCACAGTGCCAGCCTCAACACCACTGAGCTTCACACTAATGATTTGACTTCAACTGAATTATAGGACGATCGACATTTTTTCATGAATTTCCGGAGGTGTGCGCTAGCCTTTTGCGGTTTTTGTGAGCAGGCTGCCATTAAAGTAAGAGAAATATCGACGAGGAACAACGCAGTTCCAAGTCAAGACCCGTCCTCCCAACAATTCTGGGAAAATCCAGGTGTCCTCCGGTATGTCGATCAAGTCACTTCGTTGGCCAGCCAGTTGAAGCAGACTACCGAGGACGCCCCCGTCATTGAGGGCGAGGTGCACCTCGATGCTGAAGCCTGCAATCTGATAAACCAGGTTGTGCAAGACATGCGTGCCTCTGGATACACGGAAGAAGAAATTGAGGAAACAGATTTCTGTGTGGGATATGGTGACGGAACAGATGGTTACGATAATGAGGGCACTTTTGAGGGTGGCGTCGTGACACCGGGTTTCTGCGAGGAAGAATGTGAAGAGGATGATGCCTATGAGAAAATCAGCGTTGAAGAGGATGATGCCGCTGAGGACGATGTGCAGGGTTCAGTTGACAGGAGTCCGACCATAGTGGTGGCTCTACGGCAAGCAGCGGGGGAGACAACTGACGCACGATCGGCTTCCAATGTGGAGGAAACGCGAGATGTAATGCCCTCAGGGGCAGTGAGTTCTAGTCTTGAGAAGGAACTGAACAAAGCAGGCTGGTCTGTAGCGGACGCTGTTGCCACCACGCCTGCGACGGAGGTAATCATCACGAACGATGATCAGCAGACAGGGGAGGGCTCAGGGACCAGGTCGCACCCCGGAGAACTACATCATCGGTACATCTTCCACTCCAACGTGACATTTGAATGCATGGATACGATTCCAGACAATTTGGGCTGCACGTTGGACTGTGGGACAATATTGAGAGGGCAGTTTGTGGTCTCTGGATTCATGTGCTCAAATATCGTCATCTTCTCGGATAACCTCCCCGTACGGAATGATGTAATCGACTACGTCTTTGACCGCTCAACGCCACGTCCGTCGGGGTACGTATTTATTGTGCTGCTCGTGTCGTTTTTAAAAACATGCATGTGCTAAACGGGACTTTGTTTGGTCTGCAGGGAAATGCTGGTCGAGTTCACAGATTACGACTGTATAGCGAGGGGCGACATGCAGACTCTCGAGCCTGGCCAGCAGGTGATGAATAACGTCATTGACTGCTGGTGTAGGCTGCTGAACCAGCTGGTGTACGAAAAAAGAGCACCAAGAGTAACCAGTAGATGTTACTTCTCTCTTGGACATACGGTACGTTCACCCCCCAATTTAGCTGTACAGTCAAACACATTATGTTGGCCAGTCACCACTATAAACTGCGCAGTCACGCACTTCAGGCTGTACAGTCACGCACTTCAGGCTATACAGTCACACACATTATGTTGTCCAGTCACCACTGTAAACTGCGCAGTCACGCCCTTCAGGCTGTACAGTCACGCACTTCAGGCTGTGCAGTCACGCACTTCAGGCTGTACAGTCACGCACTTCAGGCTGTGCAGTCACGCACTTCAGGCTGTACAGTCACGCACTAATTACAATCAATGCATGTGAGCAGAACCCAATGTTGGCATTATGGAGGAAAGGAGGCCAGGGCAACAGTCATGACGAAGAAATATTTTACGTGTGGAACCAGTGGATAGAACACAGTTTCTCCGAATTTGCTTTGGACTCGGACATGGTATTACCCTACGCATACTGTTTATTCGTAGTTATCGGCACGGATAATACCATGTCTGCCCCATAATCCTGACACATTGTTTGCAGGTGTTCGTCCCGATCTTAACGGGTGACGAGGGCCACTACAGTTGCGCCTGCATCAACTTCAATACTGAGCAAATAGAGTACCTCGACAACAGGAAGTACGATAAAGATTTTACAAAGTTGCCTTACTATGGCATTGCTCGGACAGCGGTCAGGCCCTTTAAATTTAATATTAAATCAATTATGTGATGGCGAATGTATTCACCACCTGATCCTGTTTGAACTTGTTTTGCAGGCTAATAAGATGGGGGAGTTCATGGTACGACAAGGGCTGAAGAAAGGTGAGAAGGTCCGTGCGTTTAAATTGGTAAACGTTCCCTTGTCATGGCAGGGGGTGGGGTACTCCGCCAATGACTGCGGATTGTACCTAATGATCCACATGATGCTGTACAACGGGTCCACGTTCGACTTCTCCTTGGGGACAATGGCGGCCATGAATATGTGCAGGGCGGAAATCACGGCGACCCTTATACTGAGCGACGTGAACAAAATGAGGGACAATGTTTTGGAGAGAGTGGCAAAATTCGGAAAATACAAGGAAACGTTGGACTCTGCCCGTACGCTTGAAACCACTCCTATGAAGGAAACCACCGACAAGCGTCGGCCCAAATCACCGAAAACACCTGCACCCACCCCCCGATCGGTCCCAGAGGAAAGACAGTCGGCGATTAGGTCTCGGATACGGGGCTGTGGGGATGGGTTGGGTTGCTCTTTGCACCAAGGGAGTCCTGACCCCAACACCATTGTCATGTCGACCTTGTTTCGCCTGCACCGACCACTGACGAGTCAGATGCCCGTCCTGCGGAAGCACACCGCCGACTACTGCTTCTTTGACGATAATGGATACGACGAAAGGTGAGTAACCGTCTTTGTTTACTGATACGAGTTGCATACTACACATACTGACCGGTGAAAAAATCTCGCAGTGAACAATTAGGGTCCTACAGCACTCATGCGCAGCTGCAAAGACGTGACATTCAAACGCTATTGTCCGGAGATAGCATGAGCGCCGCTGTGCAGGAGTGTTGGTCACACCTCATGAACTGGTGCGAATCAGACGACCACAGTCGTGGGTTATCCTCCCCCGCCGACCCAACGATGGCATGGTTCGGAATTCGACACATGGTATGCCCCAGTTACCTCTTACCTATCGCATTCAATAGTACAAATGACCCCTCATTAACATTAACTGAAAAGATGTAAAGTCCGTGTAATAGTTAGAAATAACCACAAAGTTCACGTAGCACAGTCACACATGTTGATGTGTACAATCACATGTCATGAATTGCAGAGTCACACATGTTAATGTGTACAATCACATGCTAGATATTGCATAGTCACGGTCAGGGTCACTCGTGTTGAGGTGTACAATCACGTGATATAAAATGTACAACCATGCACATGATGTAGTCATGTGTAGTCACAGTCTGTACGCTGCAAAGTCACACAGCTTAGTCTGTACAATTACACACTTCGCGATGTGCAGTCACGCACATGATATAGTACTGTCTCGGGCCCCGTCACTGATGACAACTAATATTCACCGTCTGTTAGGACTCACTGACCCGTATAATGGAACGACCCGACTCCAGTACCCCTACGGACGAAGACACTGATGGTGTGTACGAAGCGTGGGACAGATTCATACAAGACTGCGCCGGGACATTCGACTTGGACGCCGAACTGTTGTTTTTTCCGGTGCATACTATGGGGCACTACGCGTGCATCTGCGTCAACTTTAGAGATAGAACAGTTGATATTCTCGATCACCAGACACACGCCCCAGGGTCGCATATGTTCCGGATGTCCAGCATAATAGTAAGTTGCACGCATATGCTTTATTTCACCGCGTCAAAATATTATACTACTCCCATAAGTGTTGACATTTACTATTAACTAATACTGCATCAGTTGCAAGCATTTATCGACTACGTTGAAGAAAAGGGGCTGATTAAGGGCAGTCACATGTCAAAATTTACACATCGACAAGTAAAATTGGAATGGCAGAGCGCCAAAAAGAACGATCCGGAGTCCGGCATTTTCTGCTTGATGCACATGTGCCTGTACGACGGTGCGCTGTTCACCCACGCTGATATTGGGACGAAGCTCGGGAGGCGTTACTTGTCGTTCGAGGTTACGGCAGCCCTCGTACTTGCTGAAATGAATGGAGCTCGTGAGGACGTGTTGCCGAAAATTCGTGCTTTCATGGACGACGCGTCAAAAATATGGGGACCAATCGACGCACGTCGTAAGATACGCGGTATCGTGGTACGGAAGACCTCGACGAAACCTCCACGAAACGTAAGGCATGAATGTGTAGTGAAGTAAAAACACTTTTTGTGAACATAGAAAAATCTCATTTTTCGAGTATCTTCTAAGTATCAAATGAATGACAACTCAGTATAAGGGTCGCATGTGCGATATGATACAGTCACGCAACTTCTGACTCACAGTCACAGTCAAACTCCTGCAGAGTCATGACAGACAACCACAAATTAACTTAGTCACCCCCACATATGTCACCATCCATTTTCTTTCAGTTTAAATAATTCATAAGATGCAATTTGAATCGCCACATATATCCTAAACAAAATATTGGTTTTCCGACGCATGGTTCGTGAAATACATTGTAAATTATATAGAGAAATAATCGTAAAAAAGTTTAAAAAAATGGTGTCGACGACGAATGTTAAAAACCGACGTGCCTGGGAAGGGATGTTTGTGAGTCTCAATGAAACATTGAGAAACACAAACACCCACCTCAAACTCCTTACCCTAATTAATTTATGAGGATAAACACCCCACCTAACCCATTAAATTTTCACCCCCACCTAACCTATTCAATTTTCACCCCACCTTTACTGCCTAACCCATGCATTTTCAACCCCCTATTTACTGCCCCCCTCTATAAATACCAACGCCCTATGTTCACAACTCCACCACTTCAAACTTACAAAAAAATGGCAAGCAAGCTAGAAGAAATCAAAAAATTGATCGGGGAGTACGAGGGTTTATTGAATACCGCTATGTCCACTGAATTAAAGGCCGTGCAGCAAGCAGCAACTGCAGTTGACACGAGGAACTTCGTAGCGTCCATTGGCGATACACATAAAGAGGCAGAACTGGATAACTCCATCCAGTTCTTCATGAAGAGGTCTATGTACTGTTCCCGCCAAAGGAAGAAGTTCCTGCGCAACTTGGCCAACTTGAAGGAGATGCTTAAAAAGTGCGAAGGTTAAGTATGTATGGATTAAGATGTAGCGTTTAGTAACGAACTTTTTTATGTGTTTTAAGTTCTAATGAATGTTAAAATGTAGCGTTTAAATAGTATGCAATGGATGTTTTCCGCATTATGTCGTAGAATGTTTTCGGCGTTTAATGGTATGCAAGTATTATATGTTGTGTAAGAGATGGACTTTTTCTAATGTACAAATATTTCCATCGCTATTTCGCTATTTCTCTATTTCCTTTGCTACTTTTCTAATTTACAGACACAAGTTTTATAGTAACACTAAACATGGTTTAGATTTCTAACTTCATTTTGAAGAATCACAGACAGTGTATTGTAGAATCACAGTCATTGCCTTGTACAACCACACTCCCATAATTACAATCACACTCCACCTCTTGTTCTACAGTCACACACTGCCTACTGTAAAGTCGTACTCATTGCGTTGAACAATCACACTCACTTGTTTCGTGTCAACCAAATATTAAGGGCATGATGTTCCTGTACAGCTGTATTGGTAGCCAAAGATGATGCATTCCAGAATGAAAACGACTACGTTCCTCAATTTATTCTTACAATCCAAAACAAAAACAATTTAACGGACCCCCATGCTTTCCGATTACGCCATATTAGAAATAATTAAGGTCCGCAATAGACGTAAACAAAATCACGGACCTTGACCATTTCAAATGCCGCCAAGTCTTTATGTTTCACAAAAAAAAATAAAAAAAGCCCCCCATGATCTACGACTTACACCATATTAGAAATGATTGAGGTCCGCAATATACGAAAGCAATGTCACGGACCTTGACCATTTCAAACGTCGACAACCTTTGTGTTCCCAAAAAGAATGTTCCTAAGTAACGGATGATATTCATGAACAATCCTCCTCGGCAATCCCTGCCGGGTCCTCATCCTCCTCCTCCCCAACATCAACAGACAAGTCAGCAATCGGTGGGTACTCAGCAAATGGGTTGGGGCAGTTCCTCTTGTCATGGTGACCCATCCTCTTGCAGTCCTTACACAGCCGTTTAGGCTTGGCGGCAATTGCAGCAGCCTTCGCCTTAGAAGAAAGAATCCGCTTCCCACTGCCTTTGTTCTTGGCTTTCTTCGGGGGCAATATGGTTATTTCAATTGCGCTCGTACAGCCGAGGATCTCCTCTAATTCTTGCGTCTTGCTACAAGGGCCAGCAGGGGCAATATCAGACCTGAAGTCGCGAATGACGTTAGCTAGATTACTAACATCTTCCTTACCCATTTTGCTGACATGACTGACGGTCTCATGGAACTCCGAAAATAGCCTCGTGACTGTAACAGCCTTATCATCGCTTAGTCGACTCTCTGACAGGGGACACGCATTAACATTACGTAGAGCATCCCTTGTCCATCTACATGCCACGTACCGTTCCGGGATCGTCTCCCGTCCTTTCGAAGAGTATATCCAAATGGCATGCCTGCAAAGAATTCCATACCGACCGAACGTATTGCAAGTACATCTGATCTCACAGGTACCTGCGAGTGCATTAAGAAACACATAAAGAGTGCGACTCCTGACCGTACGGACGGTGGCTACGCAACGTACGGGATGTGGCTTTCTAAAGGTATGATCACAACCTTGACAGAATATAGTCACACCCGTTATGCTGCATAGTCACAGTCCTTACGTCGCAGAATCAAACGAATTGCGTTGCACAATCACACGCACCGCGTTCCAGAGTCGCACCATTTATTGTGTACAGTCACATTCAATGAATTAGGGAATAAAACTCGTTACGTTTGGATCATATAGTTAGGCTATCTAACTATGGCTACACGACATGGACAGTGACTTTCTATGCCAGTACCTGGGTTGTATTCAATAATGTAGTTGCGGTCCCGGATGGAGTCCAGTACTGTTGTCGCTTCGATCCCGTCCTTCTCCTGATACCCACGGACGCTGCACGTGTAGAGCGAAAACTTAACCTCTTCCTGAAAGTGTGCAAAAGCCACGTGCGTGTACACCCTTGCCGCGTGGCTCTCCATCGGATTCGTCGATCCAATTTTGGGGAATGACTGCCGGTTATCGTTGTCTAGCCTCTTCTGCATGTACCTCTGTTGGTCCATCGCACTTTCGAAACGCATCCAGAACTGGAACAACGTCCGTTGTTGTCTTCAAACTTTTTAAAGAAACTGTTCTCGCTCTCTGATCTCTGCGTTGTCCTCATAATTCTGGACATCCTCACCTCCCTGCAATGCGCGGCGACCCATTTGCTCCTATCTTCGAACATATTTTCGAACCATTCGATCCCAACAGCATCATGGTCGATCATGATCCGCCCCCACCTGTCGTCGAACTCCGAGGCCTCCTCTCTTGATCTGCCGTACTTTGCTGGAACCTTGTTCATGATGTGCCACGTGCAGCACCGTTGGTGCGCTGCTTTTGAATATTTCCGGGACGGCTTTTAAAATTCCGGGATCCTGGTCTGTAATGATATAACACGGTTCCTTCCCGCCCATGGCTTCCAGAAACCGGGAGAGGACCCATGTAAATGACTCGTAGTCCTCCTTTAATAGCAACGCCCCACAGAACGTGACAGACCGTTTGTGGTTGTCCATGCCAGTGAACGGTGTGAACACCATGGAATACACGTTGGTTCCGTACGTTGGGTCGAACGAAACTGCATCCCCGAATGCCGCGTAGTTCCTTCGAGCTGCACCATCCGCCCAAATGACCCTGCGTAAGCTCCCGTCTGTATCCACATCGTAGTCGAAGTAGAAATCCTCCTGACTATCACTCAAACTCTTGAACCGGTCTATGAACAACTGACCATCCTGCTCGTGGACGAAGCACTTGACGTCCCTCCCCCAGTTCTTGAAATCAACCAACGAAGCTCCGATATTCTGATATCCGCCCGACAACTCCTTGCACATCCTGTATGTCCGAGTCGCCCCGATCTTCAGCTGCACACACAAAATTGCAACTGCATTAGTCGCGCAGGGTTAGCAGTCAACCATACACTAACAACATTGTTGACATACATTACGCACCCTCGAGTTACAAACGATCATCTCCTTGTAATATCTTGATAACTTTCGAGATGACTTTTGAAACTCTCGGTCCTTAACCATCACAAGATCGTGGTTGTGTTCCTCGGTGAACTCTTCAATATAAAACCCCCCGACCATTGCACAGAGCCTAATTCTTGCTCCACATTGCGTCCTCGTCGCCTTCGTAATCCTTTTGGGTTCGTACGGTCCCACATACTCTTGCCCCTCCTTCTCTCTGGTGCTCGACAGCTTCACCATGCTCCGGCTGGCTGTTTTGCCCTCCTTGTTACAAGCCAACAATTTCTTCTTGATCGAACCATCAAATGATCTAGTTGTCGTATACCTCTTCGCCTCGAAACCAAGATAAAATGCGTAAGCTTGATAAAACTTGAATGCTCCATCGATGTCCGCGAACTTCTGCCCTACGTAAGGAACAATCACTGTGTCTTCCGCTGGCATATAGGTTGGAACAGTAAAAACAAAAAACACTATCAGTGGTTGGAACAATATATTACACACTAAAAACTACTTAGAAATAATCACAAAGTTCACTTGGCATAGTCACACATGTTGATGTGTACAATCACATGCTATGAGTTGCATAGTCACACGTATTGAGGTGTACAATCACGTGATATAATAAGTTGCATGGGTTAAACTGCTGTCGATAAAAAGAATCCCTATATTGCACGCACGCATTCATCTCTATCTATAATTAATACTCGACTGTGGCATTGCTCATATAACAGCATGATTTTACTAAAAACTAGTTAGAAATAGTTGGAAATAATCACGTGATATAAGTTGCATGGGTTAAACAATAACAAATACTCGACAACGCATAAGAATTATAAGTACAATACTCGACAACCAAAAAAAATAACAATAATAAACATAACAATGGTAGAACGTGTGGATACTGAATGTAACGTAATAAATATATCAGTCTTACCAGCACCAATATTTGGAATAAGACAACTACAACTTCACATAATACAACTACATCTACAGCAGAAAAGCTACAACGACGTGGAACGTGTGACTGTCTAGCATATTAAGTGTGACTACCACGTTATAAATGTGCGACTGTCCATCATATGGAGTGTGGTTGTAACTGTGCGACTGTCTATCATATTAAGTGTGACTACCTCGTTATAACTGTGCGACTGTCCATCATATAGAGTGTGGTTGTGACATTACAACTGTATAACTTTTGAAATTAACAAACCAAACCAAACAATTCGAAATGCAAGATACCAAATATATATGTATGTACTCATCTTACCTCCTGCAAGTTGAACAGGAATTTTGGACTGGAGCACAGACAAATCTTCAAGAAACAGCACCATTGGAGCATGTACATGTAGAACAGATTATTGATTTGGGATGTAGGGTTCAGTTATTTTGTATGATAGTATAAATATTGATTTGGGATGAATTTTGAATATTGATTTGGGATGAATTTTGAATTTTAATGAAATGAAATGGTGAGCAATAGGATGAATTTTTGAATTTTAGTGAGAGAGTGAATTTTGGTGAAAGATTGAGAGAAAGAAAGTGAATTTTGGTGAAGGATTGCGCTGCGAATGGTGAGCAATTGAGAGAAAGAAGGTGGCTTTTGGTGATGGAAATGATGAAAGATTGTGAGAGTGCTCTGCTTTACCTGCTGTTGCTCTGCTAATGTCTGTTGCTGCCTGCTACTAGTCATTCAACGCACATCATCTCCTCTTTTTTTTTTTATTGTGATTAATCTAGGCCGTCCATCCAACCCAAATCAAGGGTCATAAACACAACTTCCCAACTTCCCACTTTTACCCAAACTCCCTTGATCCCTTTTCTATATATATATATATATATATATATATATATATATATCAGGTGAGTCCACTTATATATGTTGAGTCCGTGAGTCCCCATCTTAGCCCTTGATTCAAGATTAGATTAATGGACAAGATTTAATCTCATAATTAAGGAAATAACTAACAAATTTGGTAAATATATCATTTCTCTCTCTCCTCCTTAATTATCTCAATGCAAATCTTTTATCTCTCTTATCAATCTTTTTAAATGTTTTTTCTCTCACACAACAAGTTTTTTCAAAATTAAGTTTTTTCATTTTCACCAAAAAATCATTATTTTCCTACTGCCATTGTATGTATGTTACTATGTTACTGCCATAATCCATAAACTATGTTACTTTAACTCATATAACGTGTTACTTTAATTCATGAACTGCGTTACTTTAACTCATAAAATCTGTTACGTTGTTTAATATATTCTCCTGCAAAAACTATTACTCTAACTCATACAATGTGTTACTCTAATTCATGAACTGTGTTACTTTAACTCATAAAATATGTTCGTTGCATAGTCTTTTGCAAAAACTGTTACTCTAACTCATACAATGTGTTACTTTAATTCATGAACTGTGTTACTTTAAGTCATAAAATCAGTTACGTTACATAGTAGTCTCTTGCAAAAACAGGAGTTCCAATTAACAAAAAGAACAATGTTTGTTTTTATTAAGATACTCCAAAACAAAAAGTGGTATAAGATTCCAACTAAATCAACTTCATTACAATTCCCAACATTTCACACTTGTTACTCATAATGTCCTACTTATAATTCTGCTTCTTCTTCATCCTTCTCGTTCTCTCTGTCTTCTTCTTTTTCATCTTTTTCATCATCATCTCAGAAGATTTGATTTAATCTCACCACCGCACAATGGAGAAAACTCTCAGCCACATCCCTACATCATTCATGTGGATTAATGTAACAGATAACAAGAGTTAAAGTAACAGATGAAGTGCATTGAAATAACATTAAATTAAATTAACAGAGTATGCTTATACACCAGATATAAAGTAACAGAGGTCAGACATTAAAGTAACAGATAGTATGAATTAAAGTAACAGATAATGTTCATTAAAATAACACCAGATATAAGTTAGTGCAAAAAATTCATATAATGATAAAAATGAGTGTATGACGCAGTATCTTACTATTTGATATTGTTTCCTATTTTGAAGTCATCACGTCTCATAATTATAGGAACTAGTATTTTTTTTCTTTTTTTTATATGGCGTTACTCTTTGATATTGTTTCCTATTTTGGTGGCAATCACGTCCCATTATTATAGGAAACAATATCTTTTCTTTTATACTTTTTTTTTAATATGGCAGTTTCCAAAATTCTTAGGACACTACAATGCACTACAATAACAGATGAAAAACACTAAAGTAACAACTGGAGTGTATTAAAGTAACACGACATATAAAGTAACAGATGGTAGACATTAAAGTAACAGATGCTCTACACTAAAGTAACGCAGTATATGAACTACAATAACTCAATATATTTTAAACGTAAAAACTAATAATTGAGTAGCATCTTAATGACTTTCATGGCGATTCCAGTATAAATTACAAAACATATATACTCACCGTTTGTGTGTTCTACGATTTGCATATGAATCTATGATGAATAACACGACCATGAAAACAATATCAACATGAAAATTGACGCAAATCATGAACACAAATTGACGCAAATTAATCAAGATAATGAATAAAAACTGACGCAAAACATGAAAGCAATATCGAAACTCACTATTGTTATACTCGATGAATTGTTTATCAACAGTTAATGAAGATGTCGTGATCATTGAATTCATAGTAACGGAATTTCGAGCACATATTTGATTGAATGAATGAACGTGATGATCGATGGGAGCGTTTTTTTTTTAAGGTTTTGATAATGAACCTGTAACGTGAATGAATGAATGAATGAGGAATGATTGTGATTATGGGAGTTATTGTTTCCTAAAATCATGAGAGTTATTTTAGGAGATATTGTTTCCTATTTTGGTGGCAATCACGTCCCATTATTATAGGAAACAATATCTTTTCTTTTATTCTTTTTTTTTAATATGGCAGTTTCCAAAATTCTTAGGACACTACAATGCACTACAATAACAGATGAAAAACACTAAAGTAACAACTGGAGTGTATTAAAGTAACACGACATATAAAGTAACAGATGGTAGACATTAAAGTAACAGATGCTCTACACTAAAGTAACGCAGTATATGAACTACAATAACTCAATATATTTTAAACGTAAAAACTAATAATTGAGTAGCATCTTAATGACTTTCATGGCGATTCCAGTATAAATTACAAAACATATATACTCACCGTTTGTGTGTTCTACGATCTGCATATGAATCTATGATGAATAACACGACCATGAAAACAATATCAACATGAAAATTGACGCAAACCATGAACACAAATTGATGTAAATTAATCAAGATAAGGAATAAAAATTGACGCAAAACATGAAAGTAATATCGAAACTCACCATTGTTATACTCGATGAATGTTTATCAACAGTTAATGAAGATGTCGCGATCATTGAATTCATAGTAACGGAATTTCGAGCACAGATTTGATTGAATGAATGAATGAATGTGATGATCGATGGGAGCGTTTTTTTTTTTAAAGGTTTTGATAATGAACCTGTAACGTGAATGAATGAATGGGGAATGATTGTGATTATGGGAGTTATTGTTTCCTAAAATCATGGAAGTTATTTTAGGATACTAAATCTTCCTCTTTTTTTTTTTTTAATACAAAATATTAGGATGCATCTTGTCCATCCATCCTCATCCCATCCAACGGATGGGATGAGGACTTAGGGACTCAACACTTATATAGGAACTCATTAGAACCTATATATATATATATATATATATATATATATATATATATATATATCTCTCTCTATATATATATATATATATATATATATATATATAGTCAAGATCGGGTGAGAACCTATACTACAATGAGAACTGTGAGAACCCCCTCACAACCCTTAGATCTTACTAGATAAATCATGCGGCTTATATTACTCTAAACAAACAAAAAAAATTGCAGGGGTCAAGGTACCCTTCATTCACTCTCTCTAAATAAAATCTCCATCTTCCTTCACTGCCTTCCTTCTTAACTTTCATTAATTGAAAAACAAATTCAATAAAAATTAACAAAATAAAAAAAAAATCAATAAATTCAGCTTAGATCTTATGTAGATCGGAGCTGGATTAATCCATGGCGAATTCTTCGTAACTTCAACAATTCAATTTTATTTCATTGAAGCTTTTCAATTAAACCTCGTTCCAACCCTAGAAATAGAGCAGAGCTCGATTCGATTCTGGGTAAATTAGGTATTGATTCTTGGTTACGAATCAAGAAAAGGGTTAATAATCTCATTGATTGTAGTACCCAAATTACTAAAGAAGACGAATTCAGAAACCGTAAATTCAAAGATTTACCTAATTTTGTTATCACAGTTTGTAGGTGATTTAGTTAATTATCAGATTTCCTTGCATTCATTAGAAATAATGTTTTCATACAGTGAATTAGGGCTTGTTGCATGGTAAATTAAATTAAATTAAATAAATAATTTCAGCTATTTGCTTCATTCCTCACTCATTCAACACGCAAGTGTGAAAATGGGGGGGGGGGGGGATATATTAACCCAATTCAATCCAATCCCAATTTCAATATAAAATATATACAACGCGCTTACATCTACATCTACATGGGATGCTGCCTATATATATACACTAAAATGATATACTAAAATTGAAATTGAAAAATGATACACTAAAAGTGAAATAGGGTACGCTAAAATTGAAATTGAAAAATGGTACGTTAAAATAGAAAAAGGGTACGCTAAAATTGCAATTGAAAAAAAAGTACGCTAAAATTTGAAAAGGGTACGCTAAAATTGAAATTTAAAAAGGGTACGCTGAAATTTAAAAAGGGTACGATAAATTTAAGAAAGGGCACACTAAAATTGTAAAGAGATACACCATAATTAAAAGAGGGTACGACAATGGTATGCTAAAATTGAAAATTGGTACACTAAAATTGAAAAAGAAATTAAATCGAGTAGGGTTTGAAGAAGAAGTGTTGTATTCTATATAAAATCCGTACAAAAGAAAATTAAAGAACAATATTTTAGACGAACTCCTAAGTCAATGAGGAAATTTGGAAAAAAAAACGATAGGTGGTATTATTGCAATTACATTTGCCGACGATAATACTATTACTATTGTAATGAAATAATGAATTTAATCGAATAAGTTAACTCATAAAATAAATAATTTAAAAAAAAAAATAAGAGTTACTTAGGTTACTGGGGTCACAATTGTGATCAATTGATGGATTGAAGAAAAGTCGATTGAAAAATTGATGGATTGAAAATTGGATTCAATGGTCGATTGAAGAATTATGGATTAAAGGATTACGGGTCAAAAATTTTTGTAGAAGGAGTTACGACCTTACGGGTTGAAGGCTCAAGCAATTGTGATTAATTGATGGGATTGAAGAATTTTGAGGAATCCAACCGTAATCTGTGTGTCGGGTCTTTTCATAATTTGTCGAAGGTCTTTAGCGTCGAAACTCCGTCGATCCTACATCACGGGTTTGTTCCCCATCACAGTCCGCCTTTTTTCTAAAGGCATAACCGACCAACACGAGTCATACACTCGTTAATGGAAGGTTCATCCATACACTCGAGTCCTAACTAGAAAGTCCCACGCGATTTTTCCCCTAACAGGACGGTCCCCACGACCTTTCCTAAGGGAATTTCGCCCATCTTTCAATCCGTTAGTCGAGTCATCTCAATTCGAGAATCCTTTAACTTAAGGGTCTACCCTAATCACAGGGTCTATCCTTATTCAAGTCGAATCAAGGGTCTCTAGCGTCGAAACTCTACCGATCTTACATCGCAAGTTTCTTCCCTTACCCCGTCTGCCTTTTCTCGAGGCCGAGTCAACCTCTTACAAGGCATAACCCTGGCCTGTAGCTAAAGGTTCGTGATCCTTACATCTAAGGGTCACTCGTCCGACACTCGAGTCTTAGCAAAACCTACAATCTCACTAGGGGGGCTACCCTTTAGGAGAGCGATCAATCACGGTTGCTCTGAGGGTCATGTCTTACACGTGTTGTCTCACGTACCCCACTTTTGAGTCACTTAGATGCCACACCATCTGAGTCCTATAAGAATCTTTAGTCTCACTTGGGGGCTATTCTCCGACGGAGTGATTAATCACAGTCCCTCCAAGAATCGCACCCTACGTATTTATCTTAGGAGAGTCAAACCCGAGTTGTCTTTCCTCCCGCGCAATTTCCTATGCCTTGGCGTGTTTGGGTTCCGAAGCAACATTTCTGATTACGTGGGTATTCCCACAGAGTATGGCACCCACAACCGGGAATAAGGACATGGAAAACACCATTAATGAAGTAAAAGCTTTGCTGGAAACAATGGTTAGTAAGCAGGCCATGTTTGAAACCCAACTAGGGTTCATAAGAGCCGACCAAGAGGCCTTGAATGCTCGTTTAACTGTCGTTGAAGAACAAGACTTCAATTATGGGTCGGTAAATACTGGGCCATTTGCCAAACTGATCAGCACGGTGCGTGAGCTCGAACAACAGTTCCATGCCTCCCAAGGGAATAACATTCATATTGAAAACTCCCGAGACTATACACCCATCAGTGATAAACTACCAACAGATCTCAACTTAGAGGGGTTACCCATATTCGAAGGGACGGAGGATCCATTACTACACCTCCGAGCCTTCAAAGCATTTATGGCGATCAAGGGGGTCAAAGCCGACATGTTCATCAATTTGTTCGGCGCATCCCTCGGGAAATATACAAAAGCCTGGTTCTATAGGCTTAATGCAAAAAGATTCCCCACTTGGGAAGATGTGGCTACTGAGTTCGCTAAAAACTATTCTGATAATAATGAAAGTCAGACTACCATGCGGACTTTAGAAGTCATGGCCCAAGATCCAACAGAGGGTTTCACCAAATACCTTCAACGTTGGCAGGCTGAGAGTGTTAAGCTGGTAGATAAGCCCAGCGAGAAGACACTAGTGGATGCATTCATCAACAACCTCCTACCCTCCTACCGCGTCCATCTTAGGTATGCCGGCATCTCAAACTTTGCCGTGCTTACCGAAATGGGCACTAGGATTGAAGATGATCTTCGACATAACGAAGATTTGGGTGAAGCTTCTACCGAAGGCTATACTGGACATCCACTTGAGTCCTTAGAAGCCGAAGACTACTGACAACCTCATCCAAGAGTCCAGATTTGATTTAAGTCCGAGTCTGAGTCCGAGTCTAGGATGTTCTATCTCTTTCAATTTCAAAGTCTGAGTCAGAGTCTGAGTCCGAGTCTAGGATGCTCGGGATTGGGTCCCAAGGTCTCGGGGTCGATTCCAAGGCATCGAGTCATCGTTCCTTAGTTTCGTTGGCTCCAAAATGTGTATGTATTGAGTCGGAATCGCTCCAACTCTTCCAAATCGGTCTCGGGAACCTGAAACGAACTAAAGGAAGCATAAGAAGCCCCTAAACCGCTCCCAAGGAGTGATTCCACAAGGAAAATGGGACCAAAACACTACGAAATAGGCACTATAAATGACACTTATCAACTCCCCCACAATTAACCCTTACTCGCCCTCGAGTAAGCACATACTACTACTAAACTATCCGAGTGGGTATTAACGCACCCTACGCTCCTTCAACTCACGCGAGTGTACTTAGAGGACAAGTGCGCTCCGCAAGGCAAGTCGGGTCTTGCGACAAAACTGTGGATGCAACCGGACACAAAACACATAAACAAACAAACACACAAACAAACACATAATCGGTTGCACCCAAAACAAAAGAAATACCGCTTCCCTCTAAAAGCGGTGAATGAAACACCGGTTTAGGACTCAAGGCAAGTGACAACGTTCCCAAGCTAGCAATGCAAACCAAGGTGAACTGAACCCTAATAGTATGACGATAAAGCAACAAAAACGTTGGTAACTTACCTAGGTCCTCCTAACTTTCTAAAAACGTACTATGGGACGATCGGCGGAGTGGAAAAGTGAGGAACCACGGTGTTAGTCGACACTGTAGGTAAGTGAGACCCCGCCCCCTTTAGCGTGAGCCAAGAGGGTCGTCCCGTGTCCAAAACCGCCTAACTAGTCCAAGTAAAAAGGTGGAAAACATGCAAAATGAGGGAAGACCGACTAATGCCGCTATCATCCTTCCTTGGGACTCGGTCCTTTGGTAGGCTCTTCACGGCAAAAGTCGGAAAAAGGCTTATTTTTGTGGGGATTTCTTTTTGTGAGACGGGTTTTCTTTTGGCATTTTCTTTCTTTTCGACATTTTGATTTGTTTGTTGCCATGCCATTTCTTTTTCTTCTTTTCTATTTTCTTTTTGGCTTTTGTGCCTTTTCTTTTTCTTCATTCTTTTCTTTCTTTCATTTTTTCTTTCTTTTTCTTTTCTTTGCTCTTTTTGGCAAGATTTGGCTTTTTTTGGCATTTCAATGTGTAACAAGAAAGAGTTTACTGCGTTGGAGTTGGTACTGGAGGCTGACTTTTCTATGAATCTTGTTCTGTGTACCTTGATATAATTTGTCTATCTACAAAATATGGCATGTAATTAGTATTTTTGATGAATGTTACTCACATTTCACCAAAAAAAAAAAGTGAACATAGGATTAAGGTGAACGAAGTGTGTACTGTTGATAACCCAGCTGACATGTATGCAGAGGCGAGTCCAGGATTTAGTTTTTGATGTAGAATAATGCAAGAGGCGACGATAGGATCAAAAATTACTTTGCATAAAATCTGTAGTACAACACAATTTCACGTCACCGTTAACTTACACTATTTGACGATTTCTCATATTCATGAATTCTTTTCCAATTTCGTATATTCATGAATTCTTTTACAATTTCGTCGATTGTTACTTTAAAAAATGCATCACGTTCTACGAAAGTAATTAAACAATTATTCAACCATTCATCGCCCATGTTATTCCGCAATTTATTTTTGATGAATGTCATAGCTGAAAATGCCCTCTTCACACTTCCCGTCGCCACTAGAAGAACCATCACGAGCTTTAGAAGCAAATAAACTTTGGGATGAGTTACACGCTTCATTGTCTCGACTAATTTCATGGAAAGCTCGTTAGGACTCTTAAGATTCCAAATCTTTCATCGCTTTGAATATAAAACTTGAAAGTGTCAAGTTTGGTACTTCCTCTGGACACTATTTTTGCCCCATTATCCCATTATTTGTGAGGATTATTTTAATGAAAAGGGGCAAAAAATAGTGTCTGTAGGGATTATGATTTAGGAAAAAGAGGGAATTAAGGGGAGAGAGAGTGTGTGAGATTAATTTAGAGGATTAATTAGGATAGTATGCTAATTAAGAAAGAGAGTGAGATTGATTGGGGTCGGTTAGTTAAGTTTAGGAAGATATGGAATAATTTAGGAAGATATTTGATATATTGAAAATATAGTTTTATTATTAGGAAAATGATAAATACAGCCCTTAGGGCTGTATTTAAGAGACCATAAAGGAAATAATTTTTCAAAACATGCATTAATTGCATCGATGCATGTGTAATTTGGGCTTTAAATTCTATGTTTATACTAAATTTGGAAGCTTTTAATGCCTTACATACAACTCTATGGGTTGTATTTAACATAACCGTTATTATTAATACCTTAATTAATGCTCCAACTGACTAAAAAAACTCATTTTTTATGGTGTAGCACGTGCTACACCATGGATGTACTTGGACTCGTCCCTGCATGTATGTTTACCAAACTAGTTCCGCATAGCAAGTTCCAACAGAATGTTGGAATTTGCTAAATGTTAGAATGAAGTATCTAATTGCCCTTGTTGGACAATATCTGGGATAGGAGAGAGGGGAGCTATATATATATGTTTGATTGACCTAATTAATCAGTATTCATGCATATATCTTTATCAGTTGGGCGGCCTGGGCCTAGAGTTTCATTTGGGGTTCTATCAAGGGGTTTTGTTTAAGATTTGAGAGTGTTATATAAATTAATTCTTATACTAATACTCCAAACTAGTAAAATTATGCTAAAATTTCCTTCTTCTTTTGTCTGTGGACGTAGCTAATATATCGTTAGTGAGTCAATTAAATCGGTGTGTCTTTCAGTTTTCCGTACTTATTTTCTCTGTTGATAGACCGTACTTAGTACGGGTTAGAAGCGTCGATTTATGAGTATATTTGGTGACGTGATAATGGTTTTGGGCTTAATTGGGGAGAATTCTCATTTTACGATATTAATTGTAATTGAGAATAATTATGTGATTTAATTGAAGCATGAAAGCGGAAAGCCCAAGCGAAGCCGAAGAACCGACAGTCTCGACGGACTCGTGCTACTCGGAAAGTGAGACGGAACTTGAGTCGCTTTAGGTTCCGTAACAACTTAATATTTATTAGGATTATTATATTTTATTATTAGCTTTTGGTAATTATTAGACTTTCCTATTATTATTAGACTACTATTATTACTAGTTTATATAGTCATTAATAGTATTAGTTTGGAATTATTATTCAGATTATTCCATCAAGTTGAACGTTCACCCTAATTTTCTCCAAGACTATGTGTAACTAATTTCTTATCTTGGTTCAAGACATTGAAGCGCTTAAATATCGGTTGTGAGTTTGAAAGTTCTTATTTTTATTCTTGATTATTGATTAATTGATCAGTTTAATTATATGAATGTTGTTATTGATTTCTAGAGTGATCAACTAGTTTTCCATTTCATCGTTCTATTGTTAGTTTTGTTAATTGAACAGGATTTGTTGATTAACTTGACCTGAGTAACATCTAAGACTTAATTATTGAACGGGATTCGTTGATATTAAGACTTAGGAGCAATTATCATAGATTTATAGCACAACTGGATTGTATGTGTTTATTTATCTCTTTATCGAATTCTCTATATATTAATGCTGCTATTGAATTAAATCTAGAACGGGATTGTTTAGGTTGTTTAACAGTTAGGACTGATTAAGAACGGGATACGTTTTAATTAGTTATTCATAAGGAGAATTAGAATCTTTGATTCACGATAAAGTAGTCGAGAATAATAATTTGAACCAGATTTCGATGATCAATTGTGATTAAGTTGTGGATTTGTACTTGACCCGAGACCTTTTTACTCGTTTGATTTACTTAAAGTTTTCATCTTTATTAGATTTAGTTGTTAGATAATCATCCAAAATCCCCCCTTTCATATTGTTTAATTAATTAGTTATTTATCGTTCTACATTAGTACGCAGTTATAGTTAAACCAATTCTCTGTGGGTTCGACCCTTATTTCTACTATACTATTATTTAGTATTCAGATTTAAGTGATTATAAATTGTAATTTGAGGCATACGACTTTAGCCTGTCAAATTCTGGCGCCATTACCGGGGAATCGGTATTAATTATTTTTGTGTTTTCTAGTGTAGTTTTATAGACACCCACATTTGACTGCCAGGTGTCTATAGCAGTTTCCGACAAACACCCGATGATGATCGGACGCAAACGTGCTTTAAGTACTCAGAAACGGGCTCAAAATCATTGGCATTTGGCTTGGGCTTTTTACGGAGTACATATCTCACAAAACCAACCTCAAAATCAGGCCCAGTGGGTCGTTTCGAGTCAAATAAGACTAATTTGGGTCAATTCCGACACCAGGGGTAAAACCGTCTTTTAGCGACCGAGTTAAAACCCGGTCAAAAATATTCCCGAGGCACGTGAGTCAGCCGTGACACCTCACACGGTTGATTCATACTCCAATCCTACTAAAAATCAGCTTCACAAAATATTAAACAAATCCGCTTAAAGATAGAATTCGATCTCAAGTAGGAATTCTATCCGAAAACCGAATCAAACACCCGACCGAGTGCAAATACTCGGCCGAGCCGCACATACCAGCCGGATTCCTTTGCTTCCTCGACAAGCAAGCGGAATCCTCATGCCTTTCGACTTCCTGTATTTCCTATCCTAAGCGGTAGTTCAAACTCAAAAGCGTTTCTCCTAGCCAAGGTCGGGAACTCCCTATAAATAGCCCCTTGCATACAACACTTTCAAGACCACGAATAATTCTCATACACTCATAAACATAAAACTTAGCATCGAGAAACCGATATTACAAACCCGAAGGAAACCGGCCCCCCGATACCCGACACCCTTCACACGTCCCACCAAACCAAGCCACCACAACTCACCGACATATACTCGACGCTCCTGTGCCCAAGCCACGTCCCAACGAGCTCCGATCCGAGTAAACTAAAACATGTAGGTTGAGGGTGTACCAAACTCGATTTCTCTTTCTTCTTCTCTTCTCCTTCTCGTCGTTTTTTTTATGGGTCGTCGGTCCTTTTTATCACAGGTCTTTCGTCGTTTTCTTATTTCTCTAATATCGATATTACTAAAAACTATTTTCATATATCGAGCATTCTTAAAAATATGATATCAACTCTATAGTTGAATATTGTATCAAAAACAATTATATTAAATCTCGTCGAAGCTAAGAAAATCGTTACATCTTTTTACAAAATACAACGATTTCAAACGCAGAGAGAATTAACATCTTTTTCATTCAATTCTTTTTCAAACAATTTTGCAAAACCCTTTCTAAAATTCATTCCGAATATTCGATATCGATTTCATAATCGAATATCGGATACGACGAATATCGAAAACATGAATCGAGTATAAATTAATTCATATTTGTACGCGATTTATCAAAATTAGCAATTTTCGAACAACGAGCGAAACCGGGACAGACCCGCACGCGAGTCGCGCCCCACCTAGGCGACTCGCGCACGGGCCTGAAACCCGAGCCTTTTTTTTAGCTTTTTCGTTCATTTTTATTATTTATTCTACGAAACGATTTCTCAAAAATTTTATCTTTTCTAAAGCTATTCCGAGTATCTGGTATTGATTTCGTAGTCGACTATCAAATATAACGAATATCGAAAATATTAGATCGAGTGCAAATCATGCAATATTTGTACGCGATTTAATAAAAGCATCGAATTTTCAAAAAACCGATTTCAAAACAGGCCGTCACGCGACCCGCCGGCATCCCGGGCGAGCCGCGCGGCCGGCTGTCACATGATACGCCCTTTCTTTTTTATTATTTTTTCGAACTTCGTTTTTTATACAAAACCGCGTCTTTTAAGCAATATTTTCAGATTTCGATTAATATTTTTCTCGATCTCGTATATTTATTTGCTATATTATTTTTCATAAACCGATACTAACTCGTTTGTTCATCTTTTGTAGCAAATTCATTCATTTTTTTATCGTTTGTATTATTATACTAAAACGAATCTCACATGCTAAATTCAACTTTGACGTTAAATTTTTCATGCATTAAACCGACTTAGCAACCCGTTCAATTCCTCGCATGTTTAGGAAAACAATGTTTGCATATCATTCATCGTATTACTAACGCGCGTATTCAAAAATCATTCGATATCCTAGTAGAGGCCGCTAATGTGCGGGCGGGGTTGGCTGTTCTTAGTGAACTTCCCAACACGTACCCTCACCCCTTACTCAGAACCGTGGTTTCCGGATGTCCGAAACCATTGGCAACGAGAGTCATTCAATACACGATAAACCGATCAAGTCGGCATCGGTATCGAAATGCAAAAGGACGAGCCCAATAAACTCTGACATCGGAAATGGGCCGTATTTTGTATACGGCCCACTACATCGTAAATTGGCTGAGTATCCCGTGCTCGGTCGAGTGTTTGATTGGGTATTCGGATAGAATTCCTACTTGAGATCGAATTCTATCCTTAAACGGATTTGTTTAATATTTTGTGTAGCTGATTTTTTGTAGTGTTGGAGCCCGAATCAGCAACGTGAGGTGTCATGGCTGACTCGCGTGTCTCGAGAATATTTTTGACCGGGTTTTGACTCGGTCGCTAAAAGACGGTTTTACCCCTGGTGTCGAAATCAACCCAAATTAGTCTAATTTGACTCGAAACGACCCACTGGGCTTGATTTTGAGGTTGGTTTTGTGAGATATGTACTCCGTAAAAAGCTCAAGCCAAATGCCAATGATTTTAAGCCCGTTTCCGAGTATGTTAAAGCACGTTTGTGTCCGATCATCATCGGGTGTTTGTCGGGAACTGCTATAGACACCTGGCAGTCAAAATGTGGGTGTCTACAGAGCCCCCACTCTGACTGAGGTTTGGACAGGGCGAAAGTCAGAGTAGCCACCTGGTCAATCAAAGATTAAAACCTGGCAGCTTCCGGTCGGGTCGTTTAAAGTCCATTAGACTCGCGTGAAAGGGCTCGCCAGCCATAAGTTGGAAATAATACCTGAGCTGATGATGATAACTCCGTGGGGAATTGGACTTGTCGTATAAGTCTTAGGTGTGCCCATATACGGGCTCATCCTGTTAAATGCTGCTGGGGAGTTGGTTGCACGGTCTTGAATTGTACCTGTATAAGTTACATAAAATTTTGCATGCAACATGTAGGTGAAACAAATATGACTCGCGCTGGGGAATAAAAATGATTTTTGCTTAGTTTTGAAATCGAAGTCCCGAAAACAGCTTACGTGCTATGAAATAGGTTTTCAAAACTGAAATGGGTAGAAAAGAAATTTGCAATTTAAATAGACCGAAATTTGACCTTGTCGAAAAGGATTTTCTCAAATGGCTAAGTTTTGCAGATATTAAAAAATGAGAATTTGAAGAGAGATGTATACCGACAGACTCGACTCTGAACGTGACCGGACGAGTTGACAGACACGACTGGACTCTCGAGGGGTTGGATCGTGACTCGGTAGGGGGTGGGCCACCTAACAAGACTCTTAAGTTGCACTATTCCGTAGCCTAGGCGAGTGGCAACATGGTCGAATCCTCGGAATGGGAAGGATTTGCTATGGAGGAATTGCGATAGCCTGTAATGAGACTGTTGTAGTCTAGTGCTCTTCTGGATTTTTGATTTTTGGGTACATTTCCAAAGTGGGTATTGCCTCGAGTCCTGACAGATTCTTGTCTTCGACTGAGCCGAGTACTAGGACACACTATAGAAAGGGGGCTAGATTCTTTGAATTTATATGGATTTTGTGAGTGGATGGAGGTTTTCTGCCTAAGAGAAGCCCCCAGGACGACAAAGCTAGCTGTTGAGAACATGATGGTGTCGTGATCGGAATGATGACGCTTTTTGAATGTGTGTCAATGTGGGTGGTTGTGCCTCTGTTGAAAGGCTGCCTACGTATTCACGTGTAGTGAAATCAAACCATGCCGTAGTTCAGTGGATTGAAAGATATATTATGGTGCCTAGTCTAATAGGACTTTGTGTGTAACTAGCCATAGCGATGGTGTAGGCAAGGTGCATTCAATTCCCAATGATGTCTTGATCAAAGAGCT
Source organism: Agrostemma githago (assembly GCA_958450325.1). Lineage (NCBI taxonomy): Eukaryota > Viridiplantae > Streptophyta > Magnoliopsida > Caryophyllales > Caryophyllaceae > Agrostemma > Agrostemma githago. The sequence goes on from OY288256.1 coordinate 52,118,496, forward strand.
AGAATAGTTAGGATGTTGATCCTGTGACTGTGAGCATTCTCCGGGGTAGCCCCCAGAGGTGGTGTGAACAATTTGGGCATGTTCTATGCCGACTGCAAGTTGAATTCTCGTGTTTGAGGTTGGTAACTGGTCTGATTGAGAGGAATTGGGACGGGATTTTAACGAGTTTTGCTCTCGGGAATTTTAACGAGTTTTGCTCTCAGGGATTTTAATGAGTTTTGCTCTCAGGGATTTTAACGAGTTTTGCTCTCGGGTCTTTGACGAGTTTTGATCTCGGGTCTTTGACGAGTTTTGATCTCAGGTCTTTGACGAGTTTTGATCTCGGGTTTGCATATGGTGATTGTGAATTATGTTATGTAAAGGGGAAGTCGAGTAAAATGGCTCGAACTTTGATCGGGATATGTTTGATGATGCGGGATCTGGTTCCATGTCTGGCCCTAATGGTTAGGGGTATCCTATGGAGCTTGAATCCTCAAAATTCCGGGCTGTCTTTAGCCTGGGTCTCGGGAAGGTCTTGAGGGTTGTAATGTGGGAAGGCTGAGTGTGGTGTTAGATGATCAGCTTGATTGTTGCTCCCCTATTGGATGGTATGGGTTTTGATAATTTTGAATTGTTTGAATTGACCGTTTTTACTACGGTCATGGGTATGATGGCCTGCTTTTTTGTTTTGGCCTTTTGCTTTTTTTTTTCATGGACTTTCGATTTCTTTTTTTTTTTTTTGTCCAGTTTTCTTTTTTTTTGATGGCCTGCTTTTTGTTTTGGCCTTTTGCTTTTTTTTGATGGCCCGCTTTTGTTTTGGCCCCTTTTTTTTGTCGATCAGACTAACACATAAGGTAGAGATTGGTCGGTCTTATTGGAGGGGTGTTTTATTGTGGGAAATGGGCTTGCCTCCCGTCTTGAACCCAAACTAGGAGACTACCTAGATTTGTCATTGGATTCGATACCGCTCCTGCTAAGTGTAGTTTTGTGGCTTTCTATGTCAGACATGGAACAGCTAAAGGAAAACACGGGTCTCGATTTCCTGCAGTCGTTATAGATGTGCCTGTAATAGTCACGTGCATGTGCTCACAGTGTATGACGGTGTTCATCATGTTCTCGGAAACACATAAGGAAAGTATATATGAGCAATAGAAAAGCTGATTTTATTGAATTTTGAAAAAGATGACAGAATGCAAAAGACTCTGACTCTGACTTTGACTTTGGAAGAAATAGCACATCTTAGACTCGGACTCAGACTCGGACTTAAATCAAATCCGGACTCTCGGATGATGTTGTCAATTCAGCTTCTAAGGACTTAAGCTGATGTCCAGTATAGCCTTCAGTAGAGGCTTCACCCAGATCTTCATTACGTCGAAGATCGTCTTCAATCCTAATGCCCATTTCGGTAAGCGTCATAAAGTTCGAAATGTCGGCGTACCTAAGATGGACGCGGTAGGAAGGTAGGAGGTTGTTGATGAACGTCTCCACTAGTATCTTCTCGTTGGGCTTGTCTACCAACTTCACACTTTCGGCCCTCCACCTATGAAGGTACTTGGTGAAACCTTCTTTGGGCTCTTGGGCCATGACCTCCAGGGTGCGCATTGTGGTCTGGATCTCGGTATTATCAGCGTAATAACGAGCGAACTCTGTTGCCACATCATCCCATGTCTTGTATTTCTTGGAATCGAGCCGGTAGTACCAGGCTTTTGGATGCTTCTCGAGGGAAGCAGCGAACAGGTGCTTAAACATAGTGGATTTCACCCCCTTGATAGCCATGAACTCCTTGAAAGCCCGAATGTGATGAACCGGGTCTTCAGTACCCTCAAACATCGGTATGCCCGTAAGGTTGAGGTTGGCGGGTAGCTCGTCATTCAGAGGCGAATAGGAACGAGCGTTTTCCGTATGGATCGAGTTATTTGTTGACAAATGGACCTGTTCTTCGAGTTTGCGAACGGCGCGGACCATTTCAGCTATGGGCCCAGTGGTTTCATTCCCGACCTTAGGAGTCCTTTGTTCCACGACACTCAAACGGGTGGCAATGGCAGTTTGGTCGGTCCTGATGGCTGTCAGTTGGGCCTCCATCTTAGCCAGTGAGGCGGTCAGTTGGTCCAAGGTTTCTTGCATTTTCTGGCGTCTGGTTACCGGTGGCCCGTCTGTAAGAATACCGTGTAATCAGAAGAGTTGCTTCGGAACTCAAGTACACCAAGGCATAGAAAATAGCGCGGGAGGAGAGACGACTCCAGTTTGACTCGGGTTAGACTCTCCTAAGACAAATGTGTAGGGTATGATCCTCGGAGTGACCGTGATTAATCGCTCTGTCGGAGAATAGCCCCCAAGTGAGACTAAGGACTCAGATAGGACTCAGATGGTGTGGCATCTAAGTGGCTCGAAAGTGGGGTACGTGAAACACGTGTAAGACATGACCCTTAGAGCAATCGTGATCGACCGCTCTGATGAAGGGTAGTCCCCAAGTGGGATCGAATATTTGGTTAAGACTCGAGTGTCGGACGAGTGACCCTTAGACGTAAGGGTCACAAACCTTTTGTTATAGGGCTATGCCTTGTAAAAGGTTGACTCGGAAAAGACTCCTAGACGGGTGACTTGTGAAAGATGAGCCTCCTTTAGGATCCAGCCGTGTGGGCTGGGCCCTGTTCGAAAGGAGGTTCACGTGAGATATTCCCCAGACTTCTAGACTCAATTGTGTAGACGGGCCAACCCTTGCAGGAGTATGTCCTACGTAGGTGGGCCTTGCCTTAGTATAATAAGGCGGACTGGGATAGGGAGGAAATCCGTGATATAAGATCAACGGAGTTTCGACGCTAGAAGACCTTGACGACTTATGACACGACCCGACACTGCTAAATACGGGAAGTCCTAAGAAAAGGAAGGTTTTGAAATTGAAGTTTTGAAAGCCCGAAAAAAAAATTCGGAGAACCGGCCCTTTTTCGAAAGAAAAACGGAAAAGGTGGACCGGGTTACGGGTTTGAAAAAGTTTCGAAAAAAAAAATTCGAGTTTTGAAATGGGCATAATAGCGGCTAAAAATAGGCTATTTTGAGTAAAATCGTGGATCCTAAATTCGGTATATGTCCCGGGTTTTGAAAATTAGATATTTTGAAAAGGATGCAATTTTGAAGAAAAAAAAAAGACGGATTTTTGAAAGACGACTTGTAAATCAGGTAGCACGTAGTCATGGAAACAATATAATGACGCCATGTATGCACTAACTCTAAGTCTCGGTCAGTCTGTAAGGGTCTATACCAGTATACACAGCCTATCGAGAATCGGGGCGGACTTCCTAAGTCGAGTTAAGCTTAGAACATGCCGTAAAATCCATACGAATCATCTAATGGACACCTTCGACATATCCAATTTGGACTACATCGATAGTATAGTGGGATGTCGGTCACCAGTACCGGCCCGGGAAAATATGCGGTTATGCATGAACCGTAAAACTAAAACGCGTATTGTACTAGTCAAACGATTTCTATTCGAGTCTCACCCTGAGGATGCCAATGGTCAGTAACGCATCAGTTAATCCCCAGCGGAGTCGCCAAATTGTGGACATGACATAGGTCCACCCCGACGCGGCCACGCGCGGGTTTGGGGAGGCGATTGAATCTCCATATGAGAAGGTCAAATTGAAATTTAAATCGAAGTTGGAGTCGCCACCGAATTTTATGCTTATTCGGAACCGTTCGAGCCCACTCTATGTCGTAGTGGGCCGTATACAAAATACGGCCCATTTCCGATGTTAGAGTTTATTGGGCTCGTCCCTTTGCAGTTCGATACCGATGCCGACTTGATCGATTAATCGTATATTGAATGACTCTCGTTGCCAATGGTTTCGGACATCCGAAAACCACGGTTCTGAGTAAGGGGTGAGGGTACGTGTTGGGAAGTTCACTAAGAACACCCAACCCCGCCCGCACATTAGCGGCCTCTACTAGGATATCGAATGATTTTTTAATACGCGCGTTAGTAATACGATGAATGATATGCAAACATTGTTTTCCTAAACATGCGAGGAATTGAATGGGTTGCTAAGTCGGTTTAATGCATGAAAATTTAACGTCAAAGTTGTTTTAGCATATGAGATTCGTTTTAGTATAATAAAACAAATGAAAAAAAGATGAATTTGCTACAAAAGATGAACAAACAAGTTAATATCGAATTGTGAATAAAAATATAGCAAATATGATGAATATGCGAGATCGAGAAAATATTAGTCGAAATCTGAAAATATTGCTAAAAGACGCGGTTTTGTATAAAAAATGATGTTCGAGAAAATAATAAAAAAACGGAAGACGAGCCGCGTTTCAGTCGGCCGCGCGGCTCGCCCGGGACGCATGCGACTCGCGTCCCAGCCTGTTTTCGAAAGCCGATTTTTGAAAATTCGATGCTTTTATTAAATCGCGTACAAATATTGCATAATTTATGCTCGACTTAATTTTGCGATATTCGTTATATTCAATATTCGACTATGAAATCGATATTAAATACTCGGACTGATTTTTAGAAAAAGTTTTGTAAAATTGTTTTGAAAAGAATTTGAACGAAAAAGAGAAAAAAAAGATGTTAATTCTCTCCGCGTTAAAATCGTTGTATTTTGTAAAAAGATGTAACAATTTTTTAGCATCGACGAGATTTAATTTAATTCTTTTAATACGATATTCGACTATAGAGTTGGTATCGTATTTTTAAGAATGTTTGTTATGTGAAAATAGTTTTAGTAATATCGATATTAGAAATAATAAAAAAAGCGACGAACGACCCATAATAAAATTGATGACCGACGACCCGTAAGAAAAAGTGACGGACGAGAAAAGGAAGAAAAAACGAGGGAAGGACGAGAAGAAGAAGAAGAAGAAGAAGAAGAGAGAAAAAGAGAAGTCGGGTTTGATTTTGCACCCTCATCCTACATGCTTTGTGTGCTCGGATCGGGGCTCGTCGGAATGTGGCTAGGGCACGGGAGCGTCGAGTTAATGTCGGTGAGTTATGGTGGTTCATTTGGACGTGAAGGGTGACGGGTATCGGGGCCGTTTTCTTCGGGTTTTGGATGTACTATCGGTTTCTCGATGCTAAGTGTAAGGAGTTTATGTTTATGTGTGAAGAGTTGATGTATGTGTATGATACGATGTGAATATTTCTGAATGAATTTTCAGTTGTGCAAGGGGTCTATTTATAGGAATATTCCCGACCTTGGCTAGGAGAAGTGTTTGGATTAGAACTACCGCTTAGGATAGGAAACGTAAGAAGCTGAGAAGAACGAGAATTCCGTTTACTTGGCAAAGAAGAAAGGGAATCTCGGCTGGTATGGGCTGCTCGGCCGAGTGTCCTAGCTCGGTCGAGTGTTCGATTCGGTTTTCGGATAGAATTCCTACTTGAGATCGAATCCTATCCTTAACGGATTTGTTTAATATTTTGTGTAGCTGATTTTTTGTAGTATTGGAGCCCGAATCAGCCATGTGAGGTGTCACGGCTGACTCGCGTGTCTCGAGAATATTTTTGACCGGGTTTTGACTCGGTCGCTAAAAGACAGTTTTACCCCTGGTGTTGGAATCGACCCAAATTAGTCTTATTTGACTCGAAACGACCCACTGGGCCTGATTTTGAGGTTGGTTTTGTGAGATATGTACTCCGTAAAAAGCTCAAGCCAAATGCCAATGATTTTGAGCCCGTTTCCGAGTATGTTAAAGCACGTTTGCGTCCGATCATCATCGGGTGTTTGTCGAGAACTGCTATAGACACCTGGCAGTCAAAATGTGGGTGTCTACAGAGGTGAACGGAGTATGGGACCCCTAATTTAATACCTTTAATCCCGGATGGAGAGACCATCCCAACATGAGGTGGAGAACTCGTCAAGGAGACCAACTAATTACTCTAGGAAATCAAGTTGGTCAACCGAAACAACAATTCTTTGCTAAGCAACAAGTTCCTAACACGGTTCCTACTCCGCCTCCACCTAGTGGTCAAATGTCCACCGAAGATATGATACGTGCTTTGGTTGCTAATCAAGCTACAGTTACGAGTCAAATGTCCAATCTCCAAGCTACGGTTCTTCAAAATCACACGGAGAACAAAGCTAGCATTCAAAATTTGGAAGTTCAAATGGGTCAAATGGCGACCGCCATTGGTAGGTTGGAGGCTCGAGATTCGGGGAAACTACCTAGTTAAACCATTCTTTCGAAGGAAAACGTGAGTGCAGTATCTTTAAGGAATGGGAGACAATTGGTGGAGGCCGATAAGCCGAAGAGGAAGGCCAAAGAAGCTGTGGTTCAAGAAGAGGAGCTAGTGATCGAGGAAGGTGAGGAAACTCCAAATGTGCAAGAGAAGGAGTTAATTACTCCTATCATACCGGTGGCAGAACCGGATGTTCCTTTTCCCGAGGCACTCAAGAGGACCCGTCGTTATGAGCACGACAAGGATATCTACGAGGTATTTGAAAAGTGCGAGGTAAACATTCCCCTTCTTAATCTTTTAAAGAGTATTCCTAAATATGCTAAATTCTTAAAGGAATTGTGTACTATTAAAAGGAATAACAAATCGAAGGGAACTAAGAAAGGGAAGGTTAGTGAATATGTGTCGGCTATTTATCAAAAGAAATTACCCCCTAAATGTGGCGACCCGGGCATGTTTACTATACCTTGCACCATAGGGGATATATTGTTTGACAAGTCTATGTTAGATTTAGGAGCTTCCATTAATATGATCCCTCTTTCTATCTACGAATCTCTTAGACTTGGTCCTATGAGGGAAACAGGGAAAGTAGTGCAACTAGCGGATCGATCGAGTGTCTATCCTAAGGGAGTTGTAGAGAATGTTCTAGTTAAAGTTGATAAGTTGGTCTTTCCGGCCGATTTTTATGTTTTGGACATGGAACATGACTATATTGCAACTCCTATCATTCTAGGACGACCGTTCTTAAAGACCGCGGGAACAAAAATCGATGTCCCTAATGGTTCACTTAGCATGGAATTTGAGGGTAGAGTCGTTAAATTCGACATAAATAAACCTAGTTCTCACTCTCCGAAAGACAATACCTTGTGTCGTGTTGATATTTTTGATCATTTATCTCCTAACTCACAAGAAGAAGTGGTGAAATCGGTTCCTAAACCGATTTCGTTGACCTCTTCTAGCAAGGAATTGTTGTTTAAACATGTGCAGGAATCTTCTTCTTAGGGACCCAAGTGTGTCATTCTTTGGGAGTCGCGTAAGGATGCGGAGTTAAACAAAAGTAAAACGAGGTCATGGTTCGATCAGTGGATGGTTCGGAAGAGCTCAAGCAAGCGTCCAACGGTCTTGCAATTTCAAAATGGAAAAGTGAAAGATGTAGTCGGCATAAGACTTAACCCGACTCGTGAAGGGAGTAATGAATCAGGTGTCGGGAGAAGCAAGCTCTCGGACATGACGATTTCTACCTAACCTCCGTCTCAGTCGAGCGAACGACTTTAAACAAAAGCGCTTCCGGGAGGCAACCCGCTTTGTAGATTTTTGTAAAATTTTATTTTACGGGTCATAGGTCGTAGTATTAATTTCGTTGTTTTTCTTAATCATTTGTTTTTCTTAAACTTAGTTTTTATTACTAACTTTTAATGTTCTAATAGGAGAAAGCGTCGATTTTTCAGGAGATGGGGCGACTAGCATGGGTCTTGGGCGACTAGCATGGAAACCGCTCGAAATCAAAGAAAATTAAAGAAAAAGGGACGGATTTTCAGGCATCCGCGCGAGTCGCGCAGACCCTAGGCGAGGCGCGCACTCCCTCTACTGTAGCAGGTCAGTTTTCTTATTTTTCAAAAAAAAAAATCCAAAAAATCAAAAAAAAAAAAAAAAACGTACAGCTTTTTCCCCATCTTCCTCCTCCCCATCCCCTTCTTCAAATCAAATCTCCACTAATCCTTAACTTCATTATCTCCATTCATCCTCTCTAATTTCACCAAGCAAATCTTCATGACCCCAATCTTATTATTTGAACAACAATTGCTCCTCATTCCTCCATCCCACTCATCTCCATCCTTTAATCCCATAATCGAATATCCCTTTCCTCTGAAAAACGCACTGTGAGGATCGCCGGACGTCTTTCAGTCGCCGCCGGTCGGTCCCTGTGTCGTTCCAGGTCGTCGATTGTGTCACAACTCACTTTCGAGTTGCCTGAAAACCCTTGAAATTGGGGTTTGGTTTCGCCTCAGAAGTTCCGGCTAATAGGGTTAGGCGTCCAGTCGGCCTATTCGTGGGAATATCCGGCGTGTCTAGAGTTATGTGTCTCAGAGTGCGTGAGTAGGTTCCGTTTATGCTCAGAACGGAGCGTGTGGCCTGAGCTCGGCCAGCCGTGGTGTAAGAATCAGTCGGAGTACAGCAACTTTCGTGGATTGGGTATGAATTCTGGCCTTTTATTTATACTTCGTCATAAATTAGTTTGATTTGGGTCGATTTGGTGGTCTATTTAGTGTTGGTTGTTGACGGGTTGATAGTCAGCTTCTTTTAGCCGAATTACTTGGTTCTGATGTTGCTGATGGTGTTGGCCGGATTTAGAATTGTTGTCGGTTCCGTCGTTAGTCTTTTTGATTAGCCATGCTCGTTTTTGTTCGGGGAGTGACAGGAATTGCCCATAGGTTGTGTGCTGTAGTCAAGTTCTATGTTATAGTGACGAAGTTTGCTCGCTATTCTCGATATTTATTTTGATTCCTACTGTTTGTCATGCGACATTGTGATGGCTATGATGGATTTGTTCATCGATGTTGGAAATCCCTTCCTCCGTTTATTGTTTCTATCTGTGTCCTTTATCTCTCGCCTTGAGGACAATGCTCGGAATAAGCGTGGGGAGGGAAATCTATTTGTCTTGTCGCTGTAATCGTCTTTTATGTGAGGAAAAAAATGAAAGCTAGAGTGAAAATCCGCAAGGGCGGACGCTCTAGGCAAAATGAGGGAATTAGGAAAAAAATTCACATTACTTTCTCCATTCTTGGTGTTGGTGTCATAAGAAGGGTGAAATAGAAGGTCGGTCGGGTAGGATTAGTGGTAAAGGTGAGAAGAATCGCGGTGCGGAGTGAAGTGATTGCATCTTATTTATGCGATTGGATGTAATTGTTTGATCATTTGGCGATTAGAGGCGATTAGGTAATTCACATGGTTTGGTGTTGTATTGGTTGTGATCATTATTGATGTATTTTTGTTATTATTTGAAACCGTGTGAATCTGTGTTAGGATTGGAGCGATAAGGGGCGTTAGAGTTTGGCATTAGCTTCTATTAATTTATGATGTCCTGTTGTCGTGATGATAATTCTAGAGTTGATGATATTTTGTCGGTGACATATATTGGTAACATATGTTGTTACATGAGGGAGTTTGAAGGAAGGTGAGCGAGGGCCGTGAGAGTAATGTTTTTCCCGCACATTTGGACTTGTGATGGTTGTTTTTATTGTGTTCTTCGAGTTTTACTCGAGGACGAGTAAAGGTTCAAGCGTGGGGATATTTGATAAATCGTATTTAGTACGGGTCAGAAGCGTCGATTTATGAGTATATTTGGTGACGTGATAATGGTTTTGGGCTTAATTGGGGAGAATTCTCATTTTACGATATTAATTGTAATTGAGAATAATTATGTGATTTAATTGAAGCATGAAAGCGGAAAGCCCAAGCGAAGCCGGAGAACCGACAGTCTCGACGGACTCGTGCTACTCGGAAAGTGAGACGGAACTTGAGTCGCTTTAGGTTCCGTAACAACTTAATATTTATTAGGATTATTATATTTTATTATTAGCTTTTGGTAATTATTAGACTTTCCTATTATTATTAGACTACTATTATTACTAGTTTATATAGTCATTACTATTATTAGTTTCGAATTATTATTCAGATTATTCCATCAAGTTGAACGTTCACCCTAATTTTCTTCAAGACTATGTGTAACTAATTTCTTATCTCGGTTCAAGACATTGAAGCGCTTAATTATCGGTTGTGAGTTTGAAAGTTCTTATTTTTATTCTTGATTATTGATTAATTGCTCAGTTTAATTATATGAATGTTGTTATTGATTTCTAGAGTGATCAACTAGTTTTCTATTTCATCGTTCTATTGTTAGTTTTGTTAATTGAACAGGATTTGTTGATTAACTTGACCTGAGTAACATCTAAGACTTAATTATTGAACGGGATTCGTTGATATTAAGACTTAGGAGCAATTATCATAGATTTATAGCACAACTGGATTGTATGTGTTTATTTATCTCTTTATCGAATTCTCTATATATTAATGCTGTTGTTGAATTAAATCTAGAACTGGATTATTTAGGTTGTTTAACAGTTAGGACTGATTAAGAACGGGATACGTTTTAATTAGTTATTCATAAGGAGAATTAGAATCTTTGATTCACGATAAGGTAGTCAAGAATAATAATTTGAACCGGATTTCGATGATCAATTGTGATTAAGTTGTGGATTTGTACTTGACCCGAGACCTTTTTACTCGTTTGATTTACTTAAAGTTTTCATCTTTATTAGATTTAATTGTTAGATATTCATCCAAAATCCCCTCTTTCATATTGTTTAATTAATTAGTTATTTATCGTTCTACATTAGTACGCAGTTATAGTTAAACCAATTCTCTGTGGGTTCGACGCTTATTTCTACTATACTATTATTTAGTATTCCGATTTAAGTGATTATAAATTGTAATTTGAGACATACGATTTTCTCGTGTCCCTCATAACATTAACCAACTCACAATCGAGTGACCCAACTAACACCTCTTTTGACACTGATATTTTTCCCAAAGTAAAATAAAACCAAGTCCAAACCTGATAGACCATGGAAAATTTGTCTAGGATGCCCTTTAACGCGTATTAATTGGTAATGTGGGATCGGATCAAAGTATGTATGCATATGCAAGGTTGGCAAAGAGTGGTGTATCGTGTATAGACTATAGTTATATGGTTTTTATTGGAGGCAAAGGAATTCAAAGTAACGTGCACCCAATTCAACTTTCACCTGCTTCTTTGTTCATAGCACTAAGACGGAATTTCAGCAACATTTTTTATGACACACAAACTTATGTACAGTATATGTTTATGCATGTGATCAATCATAAGTATATATTATCTCACTCAATAATCATTTTTGATGTCTTAATTATTATTGCTATATACTCCCTATCATTAATGTTAGGGATGTTGATTATGGAGCATATTGGGATATGAGATTTTACCCTTTTGTACACTTATAATCAGTTTGGTCCTTTTGTATATTATGAAACTTAATTATTTGATAACTTTAAGGGGCGTTTGATTTGCGGTTGGGAAAGGATATGAGATTAGGAAAGGGAAATAAGGGGAAAGAAAAAAAGATTACCCTCCATTTAACTTGTTTGGTTCAATCTTGGAAATGAATGATATTACCCTGATTCCCTTTGTGGTTGTTTGGTTACAACTAAGAATCAATTTTTTTTAACGTGTTTTCCTTATTATTTCCGTTTACCTTGTTTTTTCAATATTATTTTTCATCAACTTTTTTCTACTATTTTTTTAACTTACAAAAAACATATATTCTTGTCATATTGAATAACAAAAAAATTAATTATGCCAATCACACATAGAATAAAATCAAAATCTTCCCTACTCAAAGAAAGACCATTACGAACCATTTCTAAAAAAGAATAGTCAAAAACTATAATGTCATGGTGAAAACTCGGGTGACAACTATAGTCAAAAATTACCGTGGCTATCGAACACCACAATAATTTATAGAATAAAAAAACTATAGATTATAGTGGTGTGCGGGTAAATGTACCTTAATTTAAAGTACAAGGTGACTAGTAGACCTGTCATATGGGTCGGATGGATCGAGTCTTGGGTCGGGTCAGAATACGGATCGGGTCGTATATGGGTCGAGTTATACAAACTACGGGTCGGGTTAGGGTCGGAATACGGGTTAGAAATAGTTCTGAACACCTAATTTTTTTATCCTTTTAAGTCAAAAAATATTTTTAATATTAAGTTTTTTTTAATAGTATTACTATTATTATACTCTTTAATTATAATGTTTATATTTAAAAAATATTAAAATTATTTTTTAAAATTATTTAATAATTATTTATTATTAAATGATTAAAAATTTTATTAAATTGAATATTTTTCATCTTTGTGATTTAAAATATTGAAAGTATTTTTTTTTATTATAAACAAAAATATAATATTTAAATATTAATATTTTATTAATTTTGATAAATTATCGTTGTCCTAACAGGTCGACCCAGGCGGGTTGGGTTTCGATCCCAAATTAACGTGTCATATGGGTTCGGTCAAATGGGTTACGGGTCGAAAAAAACGGGTTCATGACCCTAGAAAACGGATCAGACAAGTCGAGTTTTCGGATCGGATCATATTTTGACAAGTCTAGTGATCAGTACATGCGGTGATAGGTGGACGTTGGTGGTGGGAGATCGGAGGTGGAAGGTTGAAGGTCGGAGGCGTAACAGCAGTTATGAGAACATTATAGATCAAGAGGGAGATATAAGGATGGGGTGATGGGAGGGAAATGAAATTCTAAACCCTTGGGGGTAGGGGTTTCAATTTAGATGGGTATGGGGTTTACTTGTCAAATGGGGGAAGGGTTTCATTAATTGACCCAAACAAACATGTACAAAGGGAATTATTAAGTTTGTTTCCCTTACCTTTCCCGAAACCCTCAAACCAAACGACCCCTAAGAGATTAATTATATTCCATGCTATGATGTTATGTTATGGAAAGTATAAGTATCACACAACAATCTTATATAAGACTAACTGTGCAGTGTACATCATCATTATATTGCATGTAATACCGTACAATTAAGGATATGAAGAACTACACCTAATTCGACAACAATTAATATTGAATCATTATTTCATCATAAAATTGTCTGGCACGACGACAATTAAATTTACGCGTATATGCACAGCTTGAGCTTGTGATCTTGTAATCCAGAAAGATGAAGGGTACGGAGGAATGCACGGTAGTACTCGTATGTAAGTAGGAGAATCCAAAGCGTTACTTTCAAATCTCTTATTAATAGATTATATGGAGCGCAAGTGTGGACCATGCCCACATGATACAACCCTACATACTTAGATAAAATAAAAATAAAAAACTCATGAAATCAAACATTAAATGCGTACACTTGATCAAGCATTAAAAAAAGAGAAATTCTGAGTACAGATCCGTAGTGTTTACGTGTATTGAATTGTTTGTTGTTGTGTTAGTTGACATTGCGAAATTCGAGAATGATGGTATATCACTCACGAGGTGAAACAATTTTACGATAATCTTAAAATAAAATCATTTATTAAATGCATAACATCAACTCATTATGATCATTAGTGTCTTTAGTCGCAAGCATTACTTTTGAGGAGTAGATGTTGGGTTCGTTCATTTACAGTGGCGAAGCGATATAGGAATCAAACCCACAATTTCAGGATCAACGTAATTAACAACCTTACTCACTAGATCAATGTATCATTTTTACTAATTTTGTATAATCAATATAGATATTGAGGTCATTCACCTACTTGGACCCCGGTTCCTAGAACCGAATGGATCACCATATGATTCGGCCTTATTCATGGAGTATTTGTTTGGTTGTCGCTTTCAATAATAATCATAAGGGTCTCGTTAGAGCTTCCTCATAACTCGCATAGGTTAGCTAGGGTTTTACTATCGTGCTTTTCTAGGTTTTGTGTATGTTGGACCTACTATACATGTTTTGCTTATGTCAATCTTATATTTTCTAAGTGACTATATTCAGAATGTGCTAGAAAAGGTATTCATGCAAGAGGAACAAAGATTTAAGATGGCAAGACTCGATCAAGCTCTCAAAGGGAAGAAATACATCCTAGGAACTCTAATGTAAAGAGAACAATGCAATTATATGACAGGGATAGTATAACCTTGAACAAGGTTATATTAACCTTGGTAAACAACCACACACGTTCCGCCAAGATCTAAATCTAAAATATTTTTGTTATCTCGAAATATTTGGTCGATAGAATGAAGATAAGTCAAAGAAGAAAATTATCTATCAAGAGAATAATAGTTTTCAAAATAAATGATTCTCAAAATATCTTGATCTCTCAAAGATATTAGATAATCATTAACAAAGGAAACTAAAATATATTATCTTGATTGATTGGTGTTTCACCTACCATATCTTCGTTATGTGAGGAAGTACATCAATTAAGGTGATCTCCTTTCCCTTGTTAAAGAGAATGAGTTCACCTATAAATACTATGCTCTTCCTCACTTTAAGACCATGACTTGATACACATTTTTTCTCTTTGCAAAAATAAAATCACATTTCTTTCAAAAGGATTTTTGCAATACTTTTCGGGTTAAGTCTTGACTATATAAAATCTTGTTTAAATTGTTTACGCTTGAAGTCATATAGTTTCATTATTCTCTCTAGATAATTGAAATATATTCATATCTAGAGAAATTTTGTAAACTTGAATAGTATAGATACACGAGTCGAGTAGTGGTTACTCAATCGAACGACATACATCCTTCACACGCACCTTGAACGCTTCACATCGTTCAAACACCGAGGGCTTCACATCCCTCACACCGAAGGCTTAACATCCTTCATTGTCGTGGGCTTAACATCCCACACACCGAGTGCTTAACATCACTCACACAATCACGATTAGAGTTAATCGTGATCGTCTTATTTGTAAGGTAATCGGGAGAAGGTACACTTATAAATTAAGACACCGGTGGACGTAGGCTTTTCAATTGGGCCGAACCACGTTAAAATTGCTCGTGTTATTTACTTTACGCTTTTATTGTATTTTGCTATTTCTTATACTTATACTCTTTAGTAGTAAGTATAGTAGCAAACGTTTTTGTACTTCTTTTTATTTAGCCACACAACTAACGCAATATTACACTATATCTTTCCTAATAAGATTTTGGTGTAATATATCGTTTAAAATTCTAAAAGTACCTAAATACTCTATTCACCCCCCCCCCCCCCCCCCTCTAGAGTATTTCCTAGGATTGGTAGACTCTACAATTGGTATCAGAGCGGGTTCTCTTGATTGATACACATCAAAAGAGTAGATCCTAAACTAGCGATTCTACATTAATCCATTTCGATCAAATGGATTCCAAAAACTCAAAGTTTCCCACATTTGATGGTGTAGACTACGGTTTATGGAAAAACAAAATGATGCACTATATAAAAGGAATGGATTTTGAATGCTGGAAAATTATAGTCAAGGGTCCTATTGTTATCCAATCCGTTGATGTTCTAGGGAACATCACCATAAAGGATGAAGAGGACTATGATGAGGACGATTATAGAAAGGCCGAAAGGAATTCTCGAGCAATGTCATTATTGCAACGAGGAATTTCGTCCAAAGAATATAATCGACTCACTTCTTGTGTTTCCGCAAAAGAAATCTGGGACAGTTTAGAACTTGCTTACAAGGGGACTACCCAAGTCAAAAAGTTCAAGATTGATTTATTAACTCAACAATATGAACTGTTTAAAATGGATAAAGATGAAAGCATTGTTGAAATGTCCGCAAGATTCACCATCATCACTAACGAAATAAGAAATCTTGGTAAAAAATTTGATACTGAAGATCTGGTCAG
The DNA here is from genome assembly GCA_958450325.1 of Agrostemma githago. Taxonomy (NCBI): domain Eukaryota; kingdom Viridiplantae; phylum Streptophyta; class Magnoliopsida; order Caryophyllales; family Caryophyllaceae; genus Agrostemma; species Agrostemma githago. The sequence goes on from OY288256.1 coordinate 52,134,096, forward strand.
AAAAATCTTAGGAAGCCTCACTGATAAATGCCAACCAAAAGTTACCGCTATTGAGGAATCAAAAGATCTTACCTCACTTAGCTATCAAGAGTTGTTAGGCAACCTCATGGCTCATGAGCTCTCTCTAAATCAACGTCAGAGTGAATCATCTAAGAGTAGAGGGATGGCCTTAAAAAGTTCTATTAGTGACGATGAGGAAACCATGAGCGATGACCTAGCACTTTTTGTCAAACGCTTTTGAGTTTTTTTAAAATTTGGACCGAAAAACTCATTTAGAGAAAGAGGTAACAACTCTAATACAAAACAAAATAGTAAAGGATGCTTTAAGTGTGGAGAAACTGAGCATCTAATCAAAGACTGTCCAACATGGAAAAATATCAAATCAAAAAGAGAAAGAGAACGATCAAAGTTTCAACACAAACAAGCCATGCTGGCTTCGTGTGGATGGGGAGAACTGGACTCGGACGAAGAAGAAGATTCTGAAGATGAAGATGAGGCAAACTTTTGCCTAAGTGCTCAACACAACAACATGACCTGGCCTAAGACACGGACGCACAAAGACATGTGCCTGATGGCAAAAACGCATGGATCAAGCTCTGAATCAGATGAGGAAAGCAATGAGGTAAATTTTACAATGTTTAAGAAAAGACTTAGGAAACTTACCAAGAGAAACTTCTTTTACATTTTGATGAAGTATTAGAAACATGTGAGCAACAAAAGGAAGAAATAAATGAGATCGCCTTTGAAAATATTACTCTAAAGAGATGTGAAAATACTCGAACAAATAAAAAGAAATCTTCTGAAATATCAAAAACAAAGGTTAATGTATCAGATGATTCAACAACTTGTTCAAGTACTAACATCAATAGAGAGGAATTAAAAAGGGACACTAATTATGAAAAAATTAGTGCTAGTGTTAAGAAATTGAATGAAGAAAATACGGAACTAAAAAGAACTATATCCATACTAAACAATGAAATCAATGTTGAAAAAATAAATCATGACAAAATAAAAAATTCTCTGACTTCAAAAATCATAGAATTGATAAAAGAAAAAGGAATAATGCAGGAAAAGTTGGATGAGTGTGTCTCAAGAACTTTGGAAGGTAAAGAGACTAAGGAAAAGGAAACTAGTAAAAGAAAATATGCCAAAAGAAAGAGGAAAAAGAAATCTGAAAGTAAAACAAATAAACACTGTGATAGACACAAAAAAATATGGGTGCGTAAAGATTCTTTGCCTAATGTAAAAGGACCCAAATCCATTTGGGTACCTAAGAAACAAAAATGAGTATCGCAGGTTCACAGATGGTACTTAGACAGTGGATGTTCAAGACATATGACGGGTGATAAAAAGAAATTTCTGTCATTAGAGGCTTATGACGGAGGGAGTGTAACCTTCGGAGATAAGAAGAAAGGAAGGATAATTGGCATTGGTAAAGTTGGTTTATCTGATTCACACTGTAATGAGAATGTACTGCTTGTGAAAGGACTAAGGCACAGTCTCTTAAGCATATCTCAACTCTGTGATCGAGGAAACAAAGTGGTGTTTCATAATGATAAATGTCGAATTATTCGAGAAGGTTCCTCTAATGTCATTCTGGAGGGAGAACGATCAAACAATGTCTACATAGCCGACATCAAAACTCTACCCGACAATGTTGTCACCTGCATGAGTGTTACCATCGCTGATCCACTACTTTGGCATAAAAGATTTGGGCACATAAGTCCTTCCAGTCTCAATAAACTTAGATCTCTGGATCTCGTTGAAGGATTACCTTCCATAACCTTCGACACTACCAAGGCGTGTGGTACCAGCATACGTTGTAAACATGTGAGATCCTCATTCAAGCCGAAAAAATTCGTAAGCACTACAAAGCCTCTAGAACTTATTCATATGGATCTTTGCGGACCTATGAGGATAAGAAGTAGAGGCGACAGTCGGTACGTATTTGTTCTTGTAGATGATTTCTCTATATTTGTTTGGCCAGTCTTCCTTAGCTCGAAAGATCAAGCCTTTGATGAATTCGAATGCCTAATGAAGCTAGTCCAAAACAAGTATAGTCGCAATCTTGTATCTATAAGAACAGATCATGGAACCGAATTCGACAACGAATCCTTCATAAGTTTTTGTAGAGAACATGGAGTAGGGCATAACTTCTCTGCTCCACGGACTCCACAACAAAATGGAGTAGTCGAACGAATGAATCGAACGCTTGAAGAAATGGCTCGTACCATGTTGCTATGTAGCGGTTTGCCCAGACATTTCTGGGCCGAGGCTGTCAATACAGCTTGTTATATTCACAATCGAGCGATGATCAGACCAGTATTGAAGAAAACACCTTATGAACTTCTAAGAGGAAGGAAACCTAAAATTTCTCATCTCAGATGTTTTGGAAGCAAATGGTTTGTCCACAACAATGGGAAAAATAATTTGGGTAAATTTGATCCTCGAAGTGATGAGGCTGTTTTCTTAGGATACTCGGATCATAGCAAGGCTTACAAAGTATATAACAAAAGAACTTTACGTGTTGAAGAAAGCGTCCACGTAATCTTTGATGAGACTAATTCCATAAGTCAAAACGACATTGAAGAAGAAGACGATGACGATCCAGATTTTTGGCTCACTAGAAAGGATGCACCTGAACTTCATGAAGAGGAAAAGGAAATAGAAGGGTCTAATGCCGAATCAAGTGAAAAACATATTAATGTTGATCCAAATATATCACTAGTAAATGAAGAACCAAGTAAAAGTTCTTCAGAGACTATAGATAAGATGACATCAACATTAGTTCCAAATATCACTAAAGATAATAAAACCCTGGACATAAATTCAGGGGGAACAAAGGACGATGCTTCTAAAGATAATGTAACCACTGACAACATCACTCCTAGCATGAATTCAAGGGGAATCAAAGACAATCCTTCGAAGGTTGATGTAACCATGGGCACTAGTTCAGGGGGAACTGCGGGCAAATATAATATAACCTCTGGTAACAACTCAGAAGAACTTGCTAAGAGAAGTAATAACGTTCCCACAAATCTCAAAAAGTGGAAACACCAGAGCTCACATACTACGGATGCAATTCTGAGTGATTATCATAAGGAATCCAAACGAGAAGGTCCTTAAAGAATCATTGTGTTCTGAACTCCTTTCTATCTACAATAGAACCCAAGAATATCAAAGAAGCGCTTACCGATTCTGACTGGATCGTAGCCATGCAGGAAGAGTTGGGAAAATTCGAACGAAACAAAGTCTGGCATCTGGTTCCCAGACCGTTTGATAGAAAAGTGATAGGGACCCGTTGGGTCTTCAGAAACAAGCTGGATGATTCCGGTACCATTGTTAGAAACAAAGCAAGGTTGGTTGTACAAGGTTACAATCAACAAGAAGGAATAGATTTTGATGAAACCTTTGCTCCAATGGCAAGATTGGAAGCCATTCGGCTACTAATTGCATATGCCGCACACAAAGGATTCAAGTTGTTTCAAATGGACGTCAAAACAGCGTTTCTGAATGGATACTTAAAAGAAGAAGTCTTTGTAGAACAACCCCCAGGATTTGAAAGCACGGAGTTGCCAAATCATGTTTTTAAACTAGATAAGGCGCTCTATGGGTTAAAACAAGCACCAAGGGCCTGGTATGATAGATTGTCTCAGTTTCTTCTCTTAAATGAGTTCAAGAGAGGGTCTGTTGATAAAACACTCTTCATAAAGAATGTCGAGAAAGACACGTTAATCGTTCAAATTTACGTGGACGACATTATTTTCGGCTCAACAAATGAAAAACTTTGCAAATATTTCTCAAACCTAATGCAATCAGAATTCGAGATGAGTATGATGGGTGAGTTGCGTTTCTTTTTGGGTCTACAAATCAAGCAGTCAAAAAGAGGAATAACTGTGCATCAACAGAAATATGTGAGTGAACTTCTTAATAAGTACGGGATGGATAAGGCAAAATCTGCTCCTACACCTATGGCCATCACTACTAAACTTGATAAAGACGAAGGAGGTAAGTCTGTGGACAATCTTATCGAGGTATGATAGGATCTTTGCTTTACTTGACTGCCAGCCGACCTGACATCATGCACAGTGTATGTGTCTGTGCCCGTTTTCAGTCTGACCCTAAGGAATCTCACCTTACGGCTGTCAAACGCATATTGCGCTATCTAATTGGGACACAAAATCTTCAATTGATTTATCCTATGCATGATAACTTTGATCTAAAAGGTTATTCAGATGCAGATCGCGGAGGATGCTACATTGACAGAAAAAGCACTTCAGGAACGGTAACATATCTAGGGTCATGTATCATATCATGGGGCTCTAAAAAACAAGCAACAATGGCACTTTCATCGACTGAAAGTGAATACATTGCTGCATCTCTGGTATGGACTCAATTACTTTGGCTACGACAGCAATTAAGAGATTATGGTGTTAATATTAAATCCGTACCTATATTTTGTGATAATATTAGTACCATTGCTATCTCTAAAAATCCTGCCCATCATTCTCGTACCAAACATATTGACATCCGGCATCATTTTCTAAGAGACCATGTAGAAAAGGGAAATATCGAACTTGAATTTTGCCCCTCTGATTTGCAAAAGGCTGACATTCTTACAAAACCTTTACCCAGGGAACGGTTTGAGGAATTGCGGTTAGAACTTGGTCTAATAAATGAAAACTGAAGAAGTTGTTAGTTGATTTTTTTTGCCCTGTTTGATTGACGAAAACTGGGGTGATGTTAGTCTGTGTTCATATTACCTTGATTCATGTACAGGATTAGTATTGTTTTATGTATATTTACGTAAGATTGTGTTTTATTCATCCTCGCTATGATATTTCGGACATTATTATATATACCATATGTCACATAATTTTACTTCCTAATATTCAGTCAAGATCTTGAATATTCCTGATAATTCTTTTTTTTGGAATTGTTCCTTGTGTAAAATTATATTTCATATAATATCTATGGTATATTTTCCTCCCAAATCTTCTTCACCGTATAAAATCTCCACCAAATTGGCATTAAAATCTTCCTCGCATGTGTTCCTTTAATAAACAAATCTCTCAAAAATCTTTTCTACATAATAATCCTCTTCCTACTAATTCTTTCCATAAAAATTCATAATTACCCCTTCTTTGTTACCCTTCCATAACTCTCTCTCTTCATTCACTTTCACCGACCCCCTTTTTTTCACTTCAATCAAATAACTCTCTCCCTCCATAAATTCTACCATGGCTCCAAAAAGGTCTTCATCTTTCACTCCTCACAAAAAGAACCTTCGCTCAGCATCTAGGGATGTGACTCCCGACTCTCGGGTTGCCGAAACGGAGGAGCAGGGTGAAGTTGTAGTGCTTGATGAGGTGGTTGCAGTCGATAAAAGAAAGAGGTCCGTGAAAGGAAAGGAACACGTTGATGAAGAAAAGGGGGCCATGCATGAGAAAGAGTTCATCTTGGCTGAACTCGAGAGTGTTCGCTTGAACAGACTGGAAAACGATCAGGTAAACAAGGTTCTTAATTACTCCTTTGTGTCTGGTCGTCAGTATCTATCTGCATGGTTTGATGATAACCCTTGTGTCTCTCAACTGCGTGATTTGCTTGCTTTGCAAGAGTGGGAAAAGTTACTTGATATGGGTCATGATGTGTATCCTGTGCAAATTTCTCAATTTTGGGGAACTTTGAAAATAGACAATCGGGTGCTGTATGCGAATATTGGGGATACGTACATTAAAATCTCAATGGAAGATTTTGGTGATATTCTGGGTATACCTTGTGAAGGGGAAGAAATTGTTGCATGGGTAGGATGGAGGAACTATGGTTCAAAAAAGATTGTGGATATTAAGAAAGCCCTTGACCCTAAGGCAACTGAAGTCTCGGTTATGTCTGGATCTTGCTTAAACCCCATTGCTAAGCTCGTTTTCAATACCTCATACTCGTCTCTATTACCTAGGAAATCTGGTACGAACAAACTTCACATTCATGAAATTATCCTGCTTCATCATGTTCTTAAGGGCAACAAAGTAAACCTACCCTTCCTCATATTTAGTCACATTGAACATGTCTTATCTGAGTTGAGGTCTTCTCAGATAAATGGATCCACCTGTATTCCTTATGAGATGTGGCTATCTAAGGTGCTCAAAAACAGGGGGGGTTATCAGCAAGTCTGCACCATTTGAAACACCTTGTGACATTATGACCACAGCTTACTTAAGACAAATGTCTGTTTTGGATGATGGTGGGAATCTCAAGGTTAAAGGTGAATGCTCTTCCAAGGGTAAGGAAGTTGTGAATGTTGTTTCTGAAGATTTCAACGTTGATGTTCTCGGTAAATTGAATGAGATTGTTGTTTCGATTCCGACCCAGCCTTCTCCTGTGGTGGTTAATACATCCTTAGAGGTGCTCGAACGACTAGAGAAGAAGGTGGATAATCTAACCTCACTACTTGCCTCTTCTCGAGATGAGTTCGGGGCAGGATTGGCTAAGATGAAGGAACACATGGCCAACATCAGGGCTCGTGTTAAGGTGATGGGAAATGATATTACCGCTTTCAAGAAGACAGGTCATGAAATTGGCGAGGGGATTAACAAAGCAGTCAATGAGGTGAAGTTTGCCAACATGAATCATCTTAATCGTCATGACACGGTGATGGAAAGGCTGCGACAAATCTTTGAGGGGACTACAACAGCCGTGCATGCTCTGCAAGGCCAGCACCGTGGATAGAGAGTCACTTCTCTTAGATTTTATCTCTCCCTCCTAAATAAATCAGCTCTCTAGTATAGTTGTAGGGAATTTCAGTCTCCTGCTTTCTACTCTTTTGTCCGGATGCTATTATCGTTTTGCTTGGTGTATGCTTAACACTTATCTTCTCGTTTATCTACGTTGACTATGCTTAAACTATTATGCTTACTTGTGTGATGTTTTCTCAGCTGATCGACCCTTTTCGATGATGTCAAGAGGGGGAAGAAATAGTTTTCTATGACCTATTCTGTTTTTGCTTCTTGGATCATGTTTAGCCAAGGTTTTCTATCTACCTCTTCGAGTCCGGGCTAGTAAAATATTTCGCCACATAGAATTTTCTTTAGGAGACTTGACATAATCAAAAAGGGGGAATTTGTTGGACCTACTATACATGTTTTGCTTATGTCAATCTTATATTTTCTAAGTGACGATATTCAGAATGTGCTAGAATAGGTATTCATGCAAGAGGAACAAAGCTTCAAGATGGCAAGACTCGATCAAGCTCTCAAAGGGAAGAAATACATCCTAGGAACTCTAATGTAAAGTGAACAATGCAATTATATGACAAGGATAGTATAACCTTGAACAAGGTTATATTAACCTTGGTAAACAACCACACACGTTCCGCCAAGATCTAAATCTAAAATATTTTTGTTATCTCGAAATATTTGGTCGATAAAATGAAGATAGGTCAAAGAAGGAAATTGTCTATCAAGAGAATAATAGTTTTCAAAATAAATGATTCTCAAAATATCTTGATCTCTCAAAGATATTAGATAATCATTAACAAAGGAAACTAAAATATATTATCTTGATTGATTGATGTTTCACCTACCATATCTTCGTTATGTGAGGAAGTACATCAATTAAGGTGATCTCTTTTCCCTTGTTAAAGAGAATGGGTTCACCTATAAATACTATGCTCTTCCTCACTTTAAGACCATGACTTTTTATACACATTTTTTCTCTTTGCAAAAATAAAATCACATTTCTTTCAAAAGGATTTTTGCAATAATTTTTGGGTTAAGTCTTGACTATATAAAATCCTGTTTAAATTGTTTACGCTTGAAGTCATATAAATTCATTATTCTCTCTAGACAATTGAAGTATATTCATATCTAGAGAAATTTTGTAAACTTGAATAGTATAGATACACGAGTCGAGTAGTGGTTACTCAATCGAACGACATACATCCTTCACACGCACCTTGAACGCTTCACATCGTTCAAACACCGAGGGCTTCACATCCCTCACACCGAAGGCTTAACATCCTTCATTGTCGTGGGCTTAACATCCCACACACCGAGTGCTTAAAATCACTCACACCATCACGATTAGAGTTAATCGTGATCGTCTTATTTGTAAGGTATTCCGGAGAAGGTACACTTATAAATTAAGACACCGGTGGACGTAGGCTTTTCAATTGGGCTGAACCACGTTAAAATTGCTCGTGTTATTTACTTTACACTTTTATTGTGTTTTGCTATTTTTTATACTTATACTCTTTAGTAGTAAGTATAGTAGCAAACGTTTTTGTACTTCTTTTTATTTAGCCACACAACTAACGCAATATTACACTATATCTTTTTTGTTGAATGAATGAAGTTGGAAGATGAAGTTGTTCTTTTTTTTGTTGGATGAACGAATCTTAAAGATGAAGAAATTCTTCTTTTTTTGTTGGATGAATCGAAGTCGCGCTCATTTTACGTCTAACAATCACCTGTTGTAATATTTGTGATAGGAGAGTAGAACGTTTAAGTAATTTTTCGAAATTTTAAATGCGTCTTACAAACAAGAAATCAACTATAGAAGAAACCAATGTGAATGGAGGTTGAATATTTAATGAATGTTTAAATACTTTTGTAAGTGATTAATACTTTTATTTTTTTAGAATGACGTTTGATGTCATAGTCGTCCATTCATCCATATTCAACTTCCATTTTTTTTGGATAATGAAGATGAATAATTTTATAAATACCAAAAAAATGAAGGTATGAAAAAAAAACAATCATGAAGATGAAGATGATTAAACGAATGATACCTTAATCCAAGGTATTCTACAGCTGCGTGATTCTACCACACAGCGAGTGTGACTATACAGCATGATGAGTGTGACTATACAACTGAATATGTGACTACAATGAGTGTACAGCTGCGTGATTCTACAGCATAATGAGTGTGACTATGCAACCTAATAAGTGTGACTATACATACAACTGAAAGTGTGTGACCTTGCAATTCTGTAAGAACATTACGCATGATGAAGATGATGATAGGATGAAGATGAAGATGTTCTACAAACTTCCGTCATTCATCAAGCTTGAGGATGAAGATGTTCTTATTTTTTGTTGGATAAATGAAGCTTGAAGATGAAGAATTTTTTTTTGTAGAATGAATGAATTTTGAAGATGAGGATGTTTTCTTTTTGTTGAATGAATGAATGGATCTTGAAGATGATGATGCTTTTTTTTTGTTCGATTGATGAAGATGAAGATGAAGATGAGAGAGCATCAAGTTGAAGATGATGATGCTTTTTTTCGTTCGATTAAATGAAGATGAGAGAGCATCAAATTGTAAGGAGTGAGAGTAATTGTAAGAAGTGAGAGTTTGATTGATGGGAGGTTTGCTTTTCTCTCTCCACTGTTGTGTCAGCTTACTGACACTACTTTTCTTTTTTTTTTACATCATCCATCTAAGCCATCCATCCAACCCAAGATCAAGGTCCAACAACACAACTTCCCAACTTTCCAATCCACACCAAACTCTCCTGAACCCATTTCTATATATATATATATATATATATATATATATATATATATATATATATATATATATATATATATATATATATATATATATATATATATATATATATATATATATATATATATATATATATATATATATATTGTAGACACCCGCATTTTGACTGCCACGTGTCTATGGTAGTCTCCGAAAAACACCCGATGATGATTGGACGTCAACGTGACTTAGTATACTCGGATTTGGGCTCGGAATTCATAATATCCGACATGGACTTTTAGCGGAGTAAAAATCTCACAAAACAGACCTCAAATTTAGGCCCAGTGGGTCGTTCCGAGTCAAATGAGACTAATTTGGGCCAAAACCGACACCAAAAATAATTCCCGTCTTTTGGCGACCGGGTCAAAACCCGGTCAAAGACGAAACCGTCTCATAAACCAGCTAAGATCACTTTGGCGCACAAATCAAATTCAAAAAAGCTACCAAAACAAACAAGTCAAACCTTCCCCAAATATCTCGATTTTGTTTGATCCACTCGATCGAGTGGGTTGCCCACTCGGTCGAGTGGAGCGCTTCGAGCTGGGCTTGGCCCATTTTCTAAAGCACTCGATCGAGTGCACTAGGGCCACTCGATCGAGTGCCCCCTAGGTCGTGGGAAACGTCTATAAATACCGACTCATTCCCATGCATTTCAACAGGGGGATACACATACTTTGCCCTACATTTTTCAGCCACAATCTAACCTGCATACCTACACATCAAGCCTTAGCAACCCTAAGCAACACACACAAAAACCGAGTCCTTCGTCCCTCGAAAAACCGATGTAATACACACACACATCCATACACACCATAACTCGCATACATCCTCGATACTCCCAAGCCTTGCCGCTATTTTACGAGTCCATTTCCGAGGTCTATACTAGCATGTATGTTGAGGGTGTCCTAAACCCTTTTTCTATCTCTTTTCTATATCGTTTTTTATGTACATTTTTACATTATTGCATCGTAGTAACACTAACACATACACTAACTTTTTCATCTTTTCGCATTTCTAATTTTGCATCATTTTTATATCGTTACTAACTCTAATAATACCGCGTATATAATACTAATATCAAAAGTCGGTTTTGAAATGTTGAACTACGAGGATCACATTCGATCCGTCTAATCCCTTTACGAGCAACGACGGAGGTGGAGCCCTTTCGAGGAGCCCCGCCCCAATGTACTCAAGGGCGTGACGTGATCGTGATTCGTCGTAGTTGAACATATTTAACTCCATTTCCAAAATTGGTTCGAGACCCGTTGACACGAATACCGACATCACGTAACCGGAAAGGGTTAGTTTCGATGTCGTGACGTAGAGGGATGCATCTCGCTACTAATTCAAAGTTTCATAATCTGACACAAACGTTTTCATAAAAACTTCGGTGACGGTATTATAATCGTTCATACACGATTATAGTACCGGAGGCCGAGTCGAATACAAATCGTGCGATATTTGTATTTGACTTGGCCGATCATCGATTTCAAGTCATAAAATCGAGCAAATCACTACTCGTACAGGGGGCACTCGACCGAGTGCCATAGGCCACTCGATCGAGTTGCACCCCAAAAACTGGGCAGTAGCCCCATTAACGACATACTCGACCGAGTGCCATAAGGCACTCGATCGAGTACCCCCCAAAAAATGGGCAGTAGCCATGTTAATAGCGCACTCGGTCGAGTCAATCAATGACTCGGTCGAGTGGGTCCGGCAACTCAGAAACCCGAGGGCTTGGACACATATTTCGAGCCCCGTTCTTTATCGACTTTAGACCATCATCCGACCTTCCTATCTTTCAAAACTATACACATCACGACACGTAGAACGACTTTGACCACTTTGACGTGATAAGTCGGGACAAGACTACGGAATGGGAGATTAGGCTAGCAATATGCCGCAGTCTCATATTTCTGTCCTTCGTTTAATATGCGACATAATGCGTATTTAATCGGGGTTAGTCCATCTACATATTTCGCGGTCTAATTTACATACGGGTCCGTCCCTTTCATTATATCGCGTTATTTTCATTTCGTTTATCATTTACACGTATTGCCGTATTGTGAATTCCGGGTTGTATTTCCGCCCGTGTAATTTGTACGTTATTTCTATTTATTTTCGAGCTTTGTTTATTTAATTGCTTTTACGCTTTATAAATGAACCTCGCATGCTAAATCACTTTGACGTGAATCAAGATGCATTAAATGACGTAGCAAATCAATAATTCACATGCTTAGCCCGAAAATGCTGTTTGCATATCATTTAATTATTTTACTAGCGCGCGTATCATGAACACGAACGATGTCTTAGTAGAGGCCGCCATGTGCGGGCGGGGTTGGGTGTCCTTAGTGGGCTTCCCAACACGTACCCTCACCCCTTACTCAGAACCTTTGGTTTCCGGATGTCCGAAACCCTTGGCGCACGAGAGTCATTCTTTACACGATTACCGGTATAGATGGTATCGGTATCGCAATGCAAAGGGACGAGCCCCATAAACTCTGAAATCGGAGTGGGCTTACTTTGTGTATAGCCCATGACGACATAGAGTGGGCTCGTATGGTTCCGAATAACCACAAAATTCGGTGGCGACTCCATTTTGACTTAAATTTCGAACCCGAGAACAATCTTACCACGAGATTCATTCGCCTACCCAAACCCGCGCTTCGCCGCGTCGGGGTGGACCTACGTCATCTCCACAATTTGGCGACTCCGCTGGGGATACCTGATGTACCACATGTCATCGGGGTTCCTAGGGTGAGACTCGAAGAGAAATCGTTCGTAGATTAATGTGCGCGCATTAGTTTAATGATTCATGCATAACCCAAATTTGCCCGGGCCGGTTACTTGTGACCGACGTCCCACTATACCGCGGTGCATTCCTACATGGGTGCGCTAAAAACATCGATGGTGGAACTCGTCTCGGTTTTGCGGCATGTCCTAAGACCAACTCGGCTTAGGGAGTCCGTCCATCACATGAGAAAGCCATCGTTGTTGGTATAGACCCTATTTTGACCGACCGAGACTTAGTGTAAAGCATACATAAGCGTCGTTATAATGTTTGTTTGACTACGTGCTACTTGGTATCCGTGTCATTTTTCAAAAACCGTCATTTCAAAATTGCATCTTTCCAAAATACCAAATTTCAAAAAACCCGAAATACTGTCCGTTTCGGGACCCATCTTTCCAAAACACCAAATTTTGAAAAACCCGAAATACCGTCCGTTTCGGGACCCGTCTTTTCAAAATATCCAATTTCAAAAAACTCGGAATGCTGCCGAAAAGACTTACGATTTGACTCAAAACAAGCCTTTTTTTTAGCCGGCATGCTATCCATTTCAATTCGAATTTCCGATCCACCATTCGATTTTCGAATTTTCAAAATTCAATTTCAATTTTCAAATCTTCGTGATGCCATTCGCGATTTTCAAATCCTCGAGATTCCATTCTCGATTTTCAAATCTCCAAGATGTCGTTTTCGATTCTCAAATCTTCGGGATCTCATTTTCAATTTTCAAATTTTTGGAAATTTATTTTCGATATTCAAATTTTCAAAATTCCAAAAATTCAACTTTTCAAAAAACCGGTCTTGTCGGCATGCTGCCAATTTCAAAAGACGGGACCGTCTCCCAATTTTTTTTCAAAACGCGAAATTACTCGCAACCATTCTAACATTTCAAAATGCCCGGTCCTATTGGCCCACTACCAATTTCGGGACCGTTCTCTCAATTTTCAAAATCCAATCATTTTATTTTCAAAAACCTTCCTTATTATAGGACCTACCGTAATCCGTGTGTCGGGTCTTTTCGTAATATGTCGAAGGTCTATAGCGTCGAAACTCCGTCGATCCTACATCACGAGTTTCTTCCCCATCCTAGTCCGCCGACCAACACGAGTCATACACTCGTAAATGGAAGGTTCGTCTAAACACTCGAGTCCTAACTAGAAAGTCACACGCAATTTTCCCTCCGACAGGACGGTCCCCACGACCTTTCCTAAGGGAATTTTGCCCGTCTTTCAATCCGTTAGTCGAGTCATCCCAATTCAAAAATCCTTTAACTTAAGGGTCTACCCTAATCACAGGGTCATCCTTATTCAAGTCAAGTCAAGGGTCTCTAGCGTCGAAACTCTGCCGATCTTACATCGCAAGTTTCTTCCCTTACCCCGTCTGCCTTTCCTCGAGACCGAGTCAACCTTTTACAAGGCATAGCCCTGTAGCTAAAGGTTCGTGATCCTTACATCTAAGGGTCACTCGTCCGACACTCGAGTCTTAGCAAAACCTAGAATCTCACTTGGGGGCTATTCTCCGACGGAGTGATTAATCACAGTCACTCCGAGAATCACACCCTACGTGTTTGTCTTAGGAGAGTCAAACCCGAGTCAAACCCGAGTTGTCTTTCCTCCCGCGCAATTTCCTATGTCTTGGCGTGTTTGGGTTCCGAAGCAACATTTCTGATTACGTGGGTATTCTCGCAGAGTATGGCACCCACAACCGGGAATAGGGACATGGAAAACACCATCAATGAAATAAAGGCTTCGCTGGAAACAATGGTTAGTAGGCAGGCCATAACCGAAACCCATATAGGGTTCCTGAAAACCAACCAAGAGGCCATGAATGCTCGTTTAACTGTCATCGAACGACAAGACCTCGATTCTGGATCGGTCAATACTGGGCCATTTGCCAAATTGATCAGCACGGTGCGTGAGCTCGAACAACAGTTCCATGCCTCCCGAGGGAACAACATTTATATTGAAAACTCCCGAGACTATACACCCATCAGTGAGAAACTACCAACAAATCTCAACTTAGAGGGGTTACCCATATTCGAAGGGACGGAGGATCCATTACTACACCTCCGAGCCTTCAAAGCATTTATGGCGATCAAGGGGGTCAAAGCCGACATGTTCATCAATCTGTTCGGCGCATCCCTCGGGAAATATCCAAAAGCCTGGTTCTATAGGCTTAATACAAAAAGATTCCCCACTTGGGAGGATGTGGCTACCGAGTTCGCTAAAAACTATTCTGATAATACCGAACTTCAGACTACCATGCGGACTTTAGAAGTCATGGCCCAAGAGCCAACAGAGGGTTTCACCAAATACCTTCAACGTTGGCGGGCTGAGAGTGTTAAGCTGGTAGACAAGCCCAGCGAGAAGACACTAGTGGATGCATTCATCAACAACCTCCTACCCTCCTACCGCGTCCATCTTAGGTATGCCGGCATCTCAAACTTTGCTGTGCTTACCGAAATGGGCACTAGGATCGAAGACGATCTTCGACATAACGAAGATTTGGGTGAAGCTCCTACCAAAGGCTATACTGGACATCCACTTGAGTCCTTAGAGGCCGAAGACTACTGACAACCTCATCCAGGAGTCCAGATTTGATTTGAGTCCGAGTCTGAGTCCGAGTCTAGGATGTTCTATCTCCTCATTTCAAAGTCAGAGTCAGAGTCAACTGTATTCTATCCTCTTTTCGTATTCTAATAAAATCAGCCTTTTCAATTTCTCATATATGCTTCCATTTTGTGTTTCCGAGAACATGATGAACACCATCATACACTGTGAGCACATGCACGTGACTATTATAGGCACATCTATAATGACTGCAGGAACTGAGACCCATGTTTTCCCTTACCTGTTCCATGTCTGGCATAGACAACCACATAACTACCCTTAGCAGGAGCGATATCGAATCCTATGATAAATCTAGGAAGTCTCCTAGTTTGGGTTTAAGACGGGAGGCAAGCCCATTTCCCACAATAAACACCCCTCCAATAAGACTAACCAATCCCTACCTTAGGCGTTTAGTCTGACCAGAAGAAAAAAAACTGGACAAAAAAATCAAAAGTCCAAGGAAAAAGCAAAAGGCCCAAAACAAAAGAGTTGGCCATAAAAAAAAAGAACTCTCAGCATCCCCCGACCAGATACGGTCAATCCCACGACCGGGGCTAAGAGGTCAACCCAAAAAAACAAAAAAAAAACAAAAAAAAAAATTCAAATACCCACGACCATAGTCAACGGTCAACTCAAGTGAAAGTCCCTTGTCCGGGAACGGTCAATTCAAAACATCATCAAAACCCATGACCAGGGCTAAAAGGTCAGCCAAAAAATGTTCAAGAACCCATGACTGTAGTGAAAACGGTCAAATAGGGGAGAGACAATCAAGCTGGTTAGCTAACACCACACTTAGCCTTCCCACATTACAACCCTCAAGACCTTCCCGAGACCTAGGCTAAGAGACAGCCCGGAATTTTGAGGATTCTAGCTCCATAGGATACACCCTAACCATTAGGGCCAGACATGGAAACCAGATCCCGCATCATCAAACCTGCCCAATCGAAGCCCGAGTCATTTTTACTCGACTTCTCCCTTTCCTACCACATTACAATACCTTACCCTTGAAGCCTTAGCTCCACAAAATCGAGCTCCAGATTTCGAAGCATCAAAGCCACTTATTGCCTGGCACCACATTTCCAAAAAAACAACCAAACCAGTTACCAACCCCGAACACGGGAACTCAACTTGCGGTCGGCATAGAACATGCCCAAATAGTTCACACCACCTATGGGGGCTATCCCGGAGAACGCTCACAGTCACAGGATCAACATCCTAACTGTTCTAGCCCTTTGATCAAGACATCATTGGGAACGCACCTAGCCTACATCATCGCTATGGCTAGTTACACACAAAGCCCTAATAAACTAGGCACAATAACATATCTTCCAATCCACTGAACTACGGCTTGGTTTGATTTCACTACACGTGAATACGTAGGCAGCCTTTCAACAAAGGCACAACCACCCACATTGACACAAATAAAAAAGGCACCATCATTCCGGTCACGACGCTGTCATGTTCTCAGCAGCTAGCTTTGTCGTCCTGGGGGCTTCTCCTGAGCAGAAGTTCTCCATCCACTCACATAATCCAAATGACTTTCAAAACCTAGCCACCTTTCTTTAGTGTGTCCTAGTACTCGGCTCGGTCGAAGACGAGAATCTGTCGGGACTCGATGCGGCACCCACTTCGGGAATGTACCCCAAAACCAAAAATTCAAAGAGCACTAGGCTACAACATTGCCACTGCTAAGTCCTGCCGTGCAGTAACAGTCTTATTAACGACTACTGCGGTTCTCCTATACCAGGATCCTTCTCTTTTAGATGTTCGACCGTGTTGCCACTCGCCTAGGCTATGGAATAGCGCAAGCTTAAGAGTCTTGTCATCTTAGGTGGCCCACCCCCCTACCGAGTCACGGTCCAACCCTCGAAAGTCCAGTCGTGTCTATCAACTCGTCCTGTCACGTCCAGAGTCGAGTCTGTCGATATGTCTCTCTTCAAATTCTCATTTTAAAATTTGCAAAACTTAGCCATTTGATAAAATCCTTTTCGACAAGGTCAAATTTCGGTCTATTTAAACTGCAAAATTCTTTTCTACCCCTTTCAATTTTGAAAACCTATCTCCTAGCACGTGAGTTGCTTTCAGGACTTCGATTTCAAAATGAAGCAAAAATCATTTTCCCCAGCGCAAGCCAGTCTATAGATGCTAACTGCATTTCCTATGTGCTATCTTGCTATATACTATGCCTGCTATTTCTGCCTATGTATCTAACATTTCAGGTACCAGCATTGCTTCCCAACGGAACAACAAAGACGGTGTTTCTCCTGGAATGCTACGTCCAAGACGTGATGTGTCGGCATACGGGTACACCCAAGACTTCAGAAGCAAGTCCCCGCGCAGCTACTTTTCTCCCCAGCGAGAGTCAACATTTTACCTATGTGTTACATACAAGTTGTTATGTGTCAGCATATAGGTACACCCCAGACTTTAGAAGCAAGTCCCCGCGAAACTATTTAATTCCCCCAACGGAGTTAGCTTTTCCCCGAAGTGCTACATCCAAAGTGCGATGTGTCGGCATACGGGTACACCTACTCCCCACAGGAGGCAAGCTTTACTCCCCACGGAGCATTGCCATTAGCTCAAGTACGACTCAAGGCTTCAGAAGCAAGCCCGAACAGCTCATATACTTCCCCAGCGGAACGCCTGAGGCGGCATTTATCCCGAAACAATACGGGATGGGCCCACACATAGGCGCGCCCAGGACTTATGCAACAAGTCTGACTCCCCGCGAAGCTATCATCGACAGGACAGGTATGACCCTTTGCTTATGGCTGGCGAGCCCTTCACGTGAGTCCACTGGACTATAAACGACCCGACCGGAAGTCTACCAGGTCTTAACGGGCTTGGTAGCTACTCTGACTTTCGCCTTGTCCAAGCCTCAGTCAGAGTGGGGGCTCTGTAGACACCCGCATTTTGACTGCCACGTGTCTATGGTAGTCTCCGAAAAACACCCGATGATGATTGGACGTCAACGTGACTTAGTATACTCGGATTTGGGCTCGGAATTCATAATATCCGACATGGACTTTTAGCGGAGTAAAAATCTCACAAAACAGACCTCAAATTTAGGCCCAGTGGGTCGTTCCGAGTCAAATGAGACTAATTTGGGCCAAAACCGACACCAAAAATAATTCCCGTCTTTTGGCGACCGGGTCAAAACCCGGTCAAAGACGAAACCGTCTCATAAACCAGCTAAGATCACTTTGGCGCACAAATCAAATTCAAAAAAGCTACCAAAACAAACAAGTCAAACCTTCCCCAAATATCTCGATTTTGTTTGATCCACTCGATCGAGTGGGTTGCCCACTCGGTCAAGTGGAGCGCTTCGAGCTGGGCTTGGCCCATTTTCTAAAGCACTCGATCGAGTGCACTAGGGCCACTCGATCGAGTGCCCCCTAGGTCATGGGAAACGTCTATAAATACCGACTCATTCCCATGCATTTCAACAGGGGGATACACATACTTTGCCCTACATTTTTCAGCCACAATCTAACCTGCATACCTACACATCAAGCCTTAGCAACCCTAAGCAACACACACAAAAACCGAGTCCTTCGTCCCTCGAAAAACCGACGTAATACACACACACATCCATACACACCATAACTCGCATACATCCTCGATACTCCCAAGCCTTGCCGCTATTTTACGAGTCCATTTCCGAGGTCTATACTAGCATGTATGTTGAGGGTGTCCTAAACCCTTTTTCTATCTCTTTTCTATATCGTTTTTTATGTACATTTTTACATTATTGCATCGTAGTAACACTAACACATACACTAACTTTTTCATCTTTTCGCATTTCTAATTTTGCATCATTTTTATATCGTTACTAACTCTAATAATACCGCGTATATAATACTAATATCAAAAGTCGGTTTTGAAATGTTGAACTACGAGGATCACATTCGATCCGTCTAATCCCTTTACGAGCAACGACGGAGGTGGAGCCCTTTCGAGGAGCCCCGCCCCAATGTACTCAAGGGCGTGACGTGATCGTGATTCGTCGTAGTTGAACATATTTAACTCCATTTCCAAAATTGATTCGAGACCCGTTAACACGAATACCGACATCACGTAACCCGAAAGGGTTAGTTTCGATGTCGTGACGTAGAGGGATGCATCTCGCTACTAATTCAAAGTTTCATAATCTAACACAAACATTTTCATAAAAACTCCGGTGACGGTATTATAATCGTTCATACACGATTATAGTACCGGAGGCCGAGTCGAATACAAATCGTGCGATACTTGTATTTGACTTGGCCGATCATCGATTTCAAGTCATAAAATCGAGCAAATCACTACTCGTACAGGGGGCACTCGACCGAGTGCCATAGGCCACTCGATCGAGTTGCACCCCAAAAACTGGGCAGTAGCCCCATTAACGACATACTCGACCGAGTGCCATAAGGCACTCGATCGAGTACCCCCCAAAAAATGGGCAGTAGCCATGTTAATAGCGCACTCGGTCGAGTCAATCAATGACTCGGTCGAGTGGGTCCGGCAACTCAGAAACCCGAGGGCTTGGACACATATTTCGAGCCCCGTTCTTTATCGACTTTAGACCATCATCCGACCTTCCTATCTTTCAAAACTATACACATCACGACACGTAGAACGACTTTGACCACTTTGACGTGATAAGTCGGGACAAGACTACGGGATGGGAGATTAGGCTAGCAATATGCCGCAGTCTCATATTTCCGTCCTTCGTTTAATATGCGACATAATGCGTATTTAATCGGGGTTAGTCCATCTACATATTTCGCGGTCTAATTTACATACGGGTCCGTCCCTTTCATTATATCGCGTTATTTTCATTTCGTTTATCATTTACACGTATTGCCGTATTGTGAATTCCGGGTTGTATTTCCGCCCGTGTAATTTGTACGTTATTTCTATTTATTTTCGAGCTTTGTTTATTTAATTGCTTTTACGCTTTATAAATGAACCTCGCATGCTAAATCACTTTGACGTGAATCAAGATGCATTAAATGACGTAGCAAATCAATAATTCACATGCTTAGCCCGAAAATGCTGTTTGCATATCATTTAATTATTTTACTAGCGCGCGTATCATGAACACGAACGATGTCTTAGTAGAGGCCGCCATGTGCGGGCGGGGTTGGGTGTCCTTAGTGGGCTTCCCAACACGTACCCTCACCCCTTACTCAGAACCTTTGGTTTCCGGATGTCCGAAACCCTTGGCGCACGAGAGTCATTCTTTACACGATTACCGGTATAGATGGTATCGGTATCGCAATGCAAAGGGACGAGCCCCATAAACTCTGAAATCGGAGTGGGCTTACTTTGTGTATAGCCCATGACGACATAGAGTGGGCTCGTATGGTTCCGAATAACCACAAAATTCGGTGGCGACTCCATTTTGACTTAAATTTCGAACCCGAGAACAATCTTACCACGAGATTCATTCGCCTACCCAAACCCGCGCTTCGCCGCGTCGGGGTGGACCTACGTCATGTCCACATATATATATATATATATATATATATATATATATATATATATATATATATATATATATCCAAACAAATTACAAGAACTTTTACGATTATTATTATTATTATTATTATTGAAGTATTATTTTAGGAGGTGTAAATATTGGAGCTGAGCTGATAGGAGCTAGGCTGAATTGATAGAAGCTGAGCGGGTCTAAAATGGTCTGAAATTAAGTTGAAAAGAGCCGGACCTGAGGGTCTTGTAGACACCCACATTTGGCCGATAGGTGTCAATATCAGTTTCCAAAAAAACACCCGATGATGATCGAACGCAAACATGCTTTAATATACTCGTATATGGGCTCAAAATCGTTAGTATTTGGCTTGGGCATTTTATGGAGTACAAATCTCACCAAACAGACCTCAAATTCAGGCCCACTGGGTCGCTTCTAGTCAAATAAGACTAATTTGGGTCAAAACCGCCACCAAGGGCAAACCGTCTTTTAGCGACCGGGTCAAACCCCGGATCAAAGGCGTTTCTGAGACATAAAATCTGTCACGCAGCTTTCGGAAATCCAATTTGAAGTCAAATACCACAGAAAATCAGCCATGGAGAAGAATTAAGCAACTAGAACTCTCCCTTAAAGATAAAACCCGACCTCTAAAAGAGATTCCTACCCGGCTCAGACCCACTCGATCGAGTGGACCGGCCCACTCGGTCGAGCAGGCTCGTAAAACACGCTAAAAATCGGCGTCAGACCGGGCACTCGATCGAGTACTATGCACTACTCGATCGAGTGACCCCTTTTCCAGCTAGAACCGGATTCCTTTTCTATCCAAGATCGGAATCCTACTCCACCTAAACCGGGTGCTTTCTTCTCATCCAAGCAAGCTTTTCCTATCCAAAATCTAAGTACCTTTCCTGGCCAAAGGCGGAAACCTCTCCTATAAATACACCCCCTTGCACACATACAATTCACAATTACAATCCCCGACATATCATCAATAATTCCCAACATCAATTCACAACCCGAATTTCTATGCAAACTATACAAAAACATCGTCCCAATTCTCCTCTAGAAATCCTTTAGTAAACTCGAGATCAAAACTCGTTAAAGACCCGAGAGCAAAACTCGTCAAATCCCTTCCCAATTATACACACCATAACTCTCCTATATACATCTTAACGCTCCCGCGCCTAGGCCGCTATTACGAGTCCGTTTTCGAGATAATTTAGCATGTAGGTTGAGGGTGTTACAAATTCCGATTTTTCTCTTTCTCTTCCTTTTTCTCGTTTTTTCGTCCGTCTTGCGTTGTCATCGTCATTTTTTTTCCTATTTTTTTTCTCGTTTCTAATATCGATATTATCGTACTACTATCATAATTAGCCATTAAGTGTCATCCCTAGGATTCGATATCGACTCTATAGTCGAATGTCGGATCTAAAGGAATCAATGAAAAAACGGTTTACAAACATCTATTTACAAAATTCACTCTAATATTAGATATTGATTCTATAATCAAGCATCGAATATTACGAGTATCAAAATTTAAGTCGAGTATAAATCGCAACATATTTTTACGCGACTTAACCAAATTATCGATTTTCAAAGCCGAAAGCAATTTCAAAATCAAAATCAAACGAACCATAGTTCGCACAGGGGTCATTCGACAGAGTGCCATAGGCCACTCGATCGAGTGACACCCCAAAAACAGAGGCAGAATGCTTCTTCGAGGACCACTCGATCGAGTGTCTCACCTGACTCGATCGAGTGGCCTGGCACCTTAAAATCGAGGCAGCAGGGTTTTTCAAGAGGCACTCGATCGAGTCTCTCCGTGACTAGACCGAGTGACCTCTGTCACGTCAGAACGTGAGCCCTTCAACATATTTTGAGTCCCGATAAAATACTTTTAACGATTTCGGTCGTCACGTGCTAAGTCCATCACGTGTTCACCTTTTAAAACCATGCATTGTACCATGTTTACATCTGCTAACTCATTTGCATTTCGTTATTATCGCAATTTTTGTATTGTATCGTTTATCGCATTGTATTTCCAGGTGGCATGCCGCTCGTATATTGTAATCTGTTGTCGCACCTATTCTTTTATTTCGTTGTTTTTCTTTATTGTACTAAAACGAACCTCACATGCTAAAATAACTTTGACGTTAGTTTAGATGCATTAAACGACTTATTCAAACATAATTCACATGTTTAGTCAAAACATTGTTTGCATATCATTCAACCGTCAAACTAACGCGCGTACACGAACAACGAACGATATCTAAGTAGAGGCCGCTAAGTGCGGGCGGGGTTGGGTGTTCTTTGTGAACTTCCCAACACGTACCCTCACCCCTTACTCAGAACCGTGGTTTCCGGATGTGCGAAACCATTGGCATACGAGAGTCATTCAATACACGATTACCGATAATGTTAGTATCGGTATCGCAATGCAAAGGGACGAACCCCATAAATTCTGAAATCGGAATGGGCCGTACTCTGTGCACGGCCCACTAAGATATAGAGTGGGTTCAAACAGGTCCGAATTCCCACAAAGTTCGGTGGCGACTCCACTTCGATTTAAATTTCAACCCAAGATCCATCTCACATGAGATTCATTCGCCGCCCCAAACCCGCGCGTGGCCGCGTCGGGGTCGACCTATGTCATGTCCATAATTTGGCGACTCTGCTGGGATTACTAATTCGTGACTTACCATCGGCATCGTCAGGTGAGACTCGAGTAAAAATCGTTTGACTAGTACAATACGCGTTTTAGTTTTTCGGATCTTACATCGCAAGTTTTCAAAAATCCGGAATGCTACCGAAAATTAGGACTTATGATTTTACTCAAATTAACCTATTTCTAGCTGGTATGCTGCCCATTTCAAAATTCAAAAATTTTCAAGCCTTCAAAATTGCGGCCCGATGGCATTTTGCCGGTTTCAAAATCGGGCGGCCCACCGATTCTCTCGGAATTCCATCTTCTTTTTCAAAACTTTCCTTTTCTTAGGACTTCCCGTATTTAGTAGTGTCGACTCTTGTCATGAGTCGTCAAAGGTCTTTAGCGTCGAAGCTCCGTCGATCCTACATCACGGGTTTCTTCCCCATCCTAATCCGCCTTATTCGTCAAAGGCATAACCAACCAACATGAGTCATACGCTCGTAAATGGAAGGTTCATCTAAACACTCGAGTCCTAACTAGAAAGTCTCACCAATCTTTCCCTCTAGCAGGACGGTCCCCACGACCTTTCCTAAGGGAATTTCGCCCGCCTTTCGATCCATTAGTTGAGTCATCCCAATTCGAGAATCCTTTAACTTAAGGGTCTACCCTAATCATAGGGTCATCCTTATTCGATTCGAGTCAAGGGTCTCTAGCGTCAAAACTCTACCGATCTTACATCGCAAGTTTCTTCCCTTACCCCGTCTGCCTTTCCTCAAGGCCGAGTCAAACTTTTACAAGGCATAGCCCTATAACAAAAGGTTCATGATCCTTACATCTAAGGGTCACTCGTCCGACACTCGAATCTTAGCAAAGTCTTCGATCCCACACGGGGGCTACCCTTCAGCAGATTGATCAATCACGGTTACTCTAAGGGTCATGTCTTCCACGTGTCGTCTCACGTACTCCACATTCAGGTCACTTAGATGTCACACCATCTGAGTCCTTAGTCTCACTTGGGGGCTATTCTCCGACGGAGCGATTAACCACAGTCACTCCGAGAATCATACCCTACACATTTGTCTTAGGAGGGTCTAACCCGAGTCAAACTGGAGTCGTCTCTTCTCCCGCGCTATTTCCTATGTCGTGGTGTATTTGAGTTCCGAAGCAATTTTCCTGATTACGCGGTATTCTTACAGACAAGCCACCGGTAACCAGACATAAACACAAGATGCAAGAAGCTTTGGACAAATTAACGGTCTCGCTGACTCAGATTGAGGCCCAACTGACAGCTATCAAGTCTGACCAGATAGCTATCGTTACCCGTTTGAGCGCCATAGAACAAGGGACTCCTAATGATAGGGTTGGGACTACTGGGCCTTTGGCTGAACTGGTCAGCGCAGTCCGCAAACTGGAAGAACAGGTCCACTTGTCAACTAAAAACACTATCCACACAGAAAATGCCCGTGCCTATTCACCCCTGAATGATGAAGTACCCGACAACCTCAACCTTACGGGCTTGCCGATGTTTGATGGGACCGAAGACCCAGTGCTTCACATCCGGGCCTTCAAAGAGTTCATGGTCGTTAAGGGAGTGAAATCGACCATGTTCAAGCACCTGTTTGCTTCTTCCCTCGAGAAGTATTCGAAAGCATGGTACTACAGGCTTGACTCCAAGAAATACAAGACTTGGGAGGACGTGGCGATAGAGTTCGCTCGGAATTACGCCGATAATACCGAGATCCAGACCACGATGCATACTTTGGAGGTCCTGGCTTAGGAGCCCAAAGAGGGTTTCACCAAATACCTTCAACGTTGGCGGTCTGAGAGTGTTAAGCTGGTAGACAAGCCCAACGAGAAGACACTAGTGGAGGCATTTATCAACAACCTCCTACCTTCCTACCGCGTCCATCTTAGGTATGCCGGCATTTCAAACTTTGCGGTGCTTACCGAAATGGGCACTAGGATTGAAGACGATCTTCGACATAATGAAGATCTGAGTGAAACTTCTACTGAAGGCTATATTGGACATCAACTTGAGACCTTAGAAGCTGAAGACTATTGACAACGTCATCTGAGAGTCCAGATTTGATTCCAGTCTGAGTCTGAGTCCGAGTCTAGGATGTTCTATTTCCTTCACTTTCCAAGTCAGAGTCAGACTCAGTTGTATTCTATCGTCTTTTCAAAATTCAATAAAATCAGCTTTCAATATTCTTTCTCATACATGCTTTCCTTATATGTTTCCGAGAACATGATAAACACTATCATACACTGTGAGCACATGCACGTGACTGTTATAGGCACATCTATAATGACTGCAGGAAATCGAGCCCGTGTTTTCCTTTTACCTAGTCCATGTCTGGCATAGACAGCCACATAACTACCCTTAGCAGGAGCGGTATCGAATCCTATGATAAAATCTAGGTAGTCTCCTAGTTTGGGTTCAAGAAGGGAGGCAAGCCCATTTCCCACAATAAACACCCATCCAATAAGATCAACCAATCCCTACCTTAGGTGTTAGTCTAACAAACAGGAAAAAAAATAAAAAAAAAAATTAAAGTTGGACAAAAAAAAATCAAAAGACCAAGAAAAAAAAAAGCAAAAGGCCAAAACAAAAAAGCAGGCCATCATCCAAAAAAGAGGCATCCATGACCGAGGTTGAACGGTCAACTAGACCGGGGCAAAGAGGTCAACCAAAAGAATTCAAAAACCTATGACCGTGGTCAACGGTTAACCCAAGTGAAAGTCCTTTGACAGGGGGTATGGTCAATTCAAAAATTATCAATGCCCATACCATCCAATAGGAGAGATAATCAATCTAGTCAGCTAACACCACATCTAGCCTTCCCACATTACAACCCTCAAAGCCTTCTCGAGACCTAGGCTAAGAGACAGCCCGGAATTTTTAGGATTCAAGCTCTATAGGATACACCCTAGCCATTAAGGCCAGACATGGAAATCAGATCCCGCATTATCAACCTACCCCAGTTGAAGTTCGAGTCACTTTTACTCGACTTCCCCCTTTCCTACCACATTACAATACATTACCCTCGAAGCCTTAGCTCCACAAAATCGAGCTCCAGATATCGAAACATCAAAGCCACTTGCGACCTAGCTCCACATTTCAAAAAACATCCAAACCAGTTACAAGCCCCAAACACGGGAACTCAGGTCGGCATAGAACATGCCTAGATAGTTCACACCACCTCTGGGGGCTACCCCGGAGAACGCTCACAGTCATAGGATCAACATCCTAACTATTCTAGCCCTTTGATCAAGACATCATCGGGAATGCACCTAACCCACACCGTCAGTATGGCTAGTTACACACCAAGTCCTAATAGACTAGACACCATAATATATCTTTCGATCCACTGAACTATGGCTTGGTTTGATTTCACTACACGTGAATACGTAGGCAGCCTTTCAACAAGGACACAACCACCTACATTGATACAAATTCAAAAAGCACCGTCATTCCTATCACGACACTATCATGTTCTCAACAGTCTGTATGGCTAGTTACACAGCAAGTCCTAATAGACTAGACACCATAATATATCTTTCGATCCACTGAACTACGACTTGGTTTGATTTCACTACACGTGAATACGTAGGCAGCCTTTCAACAAGGACACAACCACCTACATTGATACAAATTCAAAAAGCACCGTCATTCCTATCACGACACTGTCATGTTCTCAACAGTCTGCTTTGTCGTCCTGGGGGCTTCTCTTAGACAGAAATTCTCCATCCACTCACATAATTCAAAATATTTCAAAAATCTAGCCACCTTTCTACAGTGTGTCCTAGCACTCGGCTTAGTCGAAGACAAGAATCTGTCAGGGACTCGAAGCGACACCCTACTTTGGGAATATACCCCAAAACCAAAAATTTCCAATGAGCGCTAGATTACAGCATTGTTACTGTCACACTTTTACACATCAATTAGCAACTACAATATACATTCATTATCGATCAAATATTCATAAAAGCATCACAAATTATTCCCATACACACACTCGTAAGCATAAAATCTAGCATCGATACACCGATGTTACAAACCCGAAGGAAACCAGCCCGATACCCGACACCCTTCACTCGTCACGCCCGAACCGAACCACCACCAACTCACCGACATCCACTCGACGCGCTTGTGCCCAAGCCACGTCCCGACGAGTCCCGATCCGAGTAAACTGAAGCATGTAGGTTGAGGGTGTACCAAACCCGATTTCTCCTTCTTCTCTTCTCCTCCTCGTCCGTCTTATTTTATTACGGGTCGTCGTCGTTTTTTTTATTTTCTAATATCGATACTACAAAAACTATTTTCATATAACAACATTCTTAAAAATATGATATCGATTTTCTATAATCGAGTATTGTATCAAAAAGAATTATATTAAAATCTCGACGATATTAAAAATCATTACATTCTTTTCGTTCAAACTTTTTTTTACAAAACTTTTTTTAATTCATTCCGAATATTCGATATCGATTTCATAATCGAATATCGGATACGACGAATATCGAAAACATAAATCGAGTATAAATTAATTCATATTTGTACGCGATTTATCAAAATTAGCAATTTCGAACAAAAAATAAAAGACCGGACAAACCCGCATGCGAGTCGCAACTCGCGCACGGGCCTGAAACCCGGGTCCTTTTTTAAACTTTTTCGTTCGTTTTATTTTATTATTCTACGAAACGATTTCTAAAAATTTTACGTCTTTTCTAAAATTATTCGAAGTATTTGATATTGATTTCGTAGTCAATTATCGAATATAACGAACGTCGAAAATATTAGATCGAGTACAAATTATGCGATATTTGTACGCGATTTAATAAAAGCATCAAATTTTCAAAAAACAGCTTTCGAAATCAGCCCGACACGCGACTCGCCGGCATCCCGGGCGAGCCGCGCGGCCGGTTGCCACGACGCGCCTTTCTCATTTTTTATTATTTTTCGAACTTCGTTTTTTTATACAAAACAGCGTCTTTTAGCAAT
This sequence comes from Agrostemma githago, assembly GCA_958450325.1. Lineage (NCBI taxonomy): Eukaryota > Viridiplantae > Streptophyta > Magnoliopsida > Caryophyllales > Caryophyllaceae > Agrostemma > Agrostemma githago. The sequence continues at coordinate 52,162,167 of OY288256.1, forward strand.
ATTTTCAGATTTCGATCTCGTATATTTATTATATTTGCTATATTATTTTTCACAAACCAATACTAACTCGTTTGTTTATTTTGTAGCAAATTCACATCTTTTTCATCTTTTGTTTTATTATACTAAAACGAATCTCACATGTTAAATTCAACTTTGACGTTAAATTTTTCATGCATTAAACCGACTTAGCAACCCATTCAATTCCTCGCATGTTTAGGAAAACAATGTTTGCATATCATTCATCGTATTACTAACGCGCGTATTAAAAAAACATTTGATATCCTAGTAGAGGCCACTAATGTGCGGGCGGGGTTGGGTGTTCTTAGTGAACTTCCCAACACGTACCCTCACCCCTTACTCAGAACCGTGGTTTCTGGATGTCCGAACCCATTGGCAACGAGAGTCATTCAATATACGATTAACCGCTCAAGTCGGCATCTGCATCGATATGCAAAGGGACGAGCCCAATAAACTCTGACATCGGAACTGGGCCGTATTTTGTATACGGCCCACTACGACATAGAGTGGGCTCGAACGGTTCCGAATAACCATAAAATTCGGTGGCGACTCCAACTTTGATTTAAATTTCAATTTGACCATCTCATATGGAGATTCATTCGCCTCCCCAAACCCGCGCGTGGCCGCGTCGGGGTGGACCTATGTCATGTCCATAATTTGGCGACTCCGCTGGGGATTAGCTGATACGTTACTGACCTTCAGCATCCTCAGAGTGAGACTCGAATAGAAATCGTTTGACTAGTACGATACGCGTTTTAGTTTTATGGTTCATGCATAACCCCATATTTTCCCGGGCCGGTACTGGTGACCGACGTCCCACTATACTATCGATGTAGTCCAAATTGGATATGTCGAAGGTGTCCATTAGCCGATTCGTATGGGTTTTACGGCATGTTCTAAGCTCAACTCGACTTAGGAAGTCCGCCCCGATTCTCGATAGGCTGTGTACACTGGTATAGATCCTTTCAGACTGACCGAGACTTAGAATTAGAGCATACATGGCGTCGTTATACTGTTTCCATGACTACGTGCTACCTGATTTACAAGTCTTTCTTTCAAAAACCGTCATTTTCAAAATTGCATCCTTTTCAAAATATCCAATTTCAAAACCCGGGACGTATACCGAATTTAGGATCCACGATTTTACTCAAAATAGCCTATTTTTAGCCGGTATTACGCCCATTTCAAAACTCGAAAATATTTTCGAACTTTCAAAACCCTCCCTGTCCGCCTTTCCGTTTTCTTTTTCGAAAAAAAGGGTCGGGCTCCTCTTCCCGATTTTACTCGGGCTTTCAAAAATCAATTTCAAAACCTTCCTCTTCTTAGGACTTCCCGTATTTAGCAGTGTCGGGTCATGTCATATATCGTCAAGTCTTCTAGCGTCGAAACTCCGTCGATCTTATATCACGGGTTTCCTCCCTATCCCAGTCCGCCTTGTTAGACTAAGGCAAGGCCCACCTACGTAGGACATACTCCTAAAAAGGTTGGCCCGTTTACACAATCGAGTCTAAAAGTCTGGGAATGTCTCACGTGAACCTCCTTTCGAACAGGGCCCAGCCCACACGGCTGGATCCTAAAGGAGGCCCACCTTTCACAAGTCACCCGTTTAAGTATCTTTTCCGAGTCAACCTTTTACAAGGCATAGCCCTATAACAAAAGGCTCGTGACCCTTACGTCTAAGGGTCACTCGTCCAACACTCGAGTCTTAACCAAATATTCGATCCCACTTGGGGGCTACCCTTCATCAGAACGGTCAATCACGATTGCTCTAAGGGTCATGCCTTACACGTGTCTCACGTATCCCACTTTCGAGCCACTTAGATGTCACACCATCTGAGTCTTACCAGAGTCTTTAGTCTCACTCGGGGGCTGTCCTCCACCCGAGCAGTCAACCACGGTCACCTTAAGGGGTACCCTATGTTCATCCTACACCGGCGTCCTTATGATGCCTTCTTCAAGTCGTACCTATGTTAAGAACACTCGAGTCACCTAGGGTTAGGTCACCACGGTTGGGCCGAACACGCGACACGGTCAAACACGGTCGCCCCCATTTTCGGACTCACCCTTCCGCATCTCGATTCCAAGTCGCGGTCGTTACTTTGTCTAGGTCAACGTTCGAGTATCCCAGTCCAAGAGTCTTAGTCATCCCGTCACCCCGGGTCATGTCTAGTTTGACTCCCTCTCTTGCATTTGCGCAAAACCGAGTTTAGGCGAGTCGTGGCACCTGTCGAAGACCTTACCAAAAAAAACAACCAACCAAGCATCCGAGTCCGGATCTGATTCGAGTCTAAGTCTGAGTCCGAGTCTAGGATACCCTACATCCTCATTTCCAAATCAGAGTCAGAGTCTTTTGCATTCTGTCCTCTTTTTCAAAATTCAATAAAATCAGCTTTTCTATTGCTCATATATACTTTCCTTATGTGTTTCCGAGAACATGATGAACACCGTCATACACTGTGAGCACATGCACGTGACTATTACAGGCACATCTATAATGACTGCAGGAAATCGAGACCCGTGTTTTCCTTTACCTGTTCCATGTCTGACATAGAAAGCCACAAAACTACACTTAGCAGGAGCGGTATCGAATCCAATGACAAATCTAGGTAGTCTCCTAGTTTGGGTTCAAGACGGGAGGCAAGCCCATTTCCCACAATAAACATCCATCCAATAAGACTACCAATCCCTACCTTAGGTGTTAGTCTGACCAACAAAAAAGAACAAAAAAACTGGACAAAAAAAAAAAAAAAAAAAAATCAAAAGTCCAAGGAAAAAAGCAAAAGGCCAAAACAAAAAAGCAGGCCATCATAAAAAAAGAGCATCCACGACCAGAACGATCAACACAAATGAAGATCCCATGACCGGGGCTAAGAGGTCAACCAACAAAAAATATTCAAATGCCCATGACCGTGGTCAACGGTCCACTCAAGATCAATACTCATACCATCCAATAAGGGAGGAACAATCAAGCTGGTCAACTAACACCACATTTAGCCTTCCCACATTACAACCCTCAAGACCTTCCCGAGACCCAGGCTAAAGACAGCCCGGAATTTTGAGGATTCAAGCTCCATAGGATACCCCTAACCATTAGGGCCAGACATGGAAACCAGATCCCGCATCATCAAACATATCCCGATCAAAGTTCGAGCCATTTTACTCGGCTTCCCCTTTACATAACAAAATTCACAATCACCATATGCAAACCTGAGATCAAAACTCGTCAAAGACCTGAGAGCAAAACTCGTCAAATCCCTTACCTAATCATACACAATCCCGAGAGCAAAACTCGTCAAATCCCCGAGATCAAAACTCGTTAAAATCCCCGAGAGCAAAACTCGTTAAAATCCTCGAGAGCAGAACTCGTCAAATCTCATCCCAATTCTTCTCATTCAAACCAGTTACCAACCCCAAGCACGGGAATTCAACCTGCGGTTGACATAGAACATGCTCAAATAGTTCACACCACCTCTGGGGGCTATCCCGGAAAATGCTCACAGTCACAGGATCAATATCCTAACCATTCTAGCCCTTTGATCAAGACATCATTGGGAATGCACCTAGCCTACACCATTGCTATGGCTAGTTACACACAAAGTCCTATTAGACTAGGCACCATAATAGATCTTTCATCACTGAACTACGGCATGGTTTGATTTCACTATACGTGAATACGTAGGCAGCCTTTCAACAGAGGCACAACCACCCACATTGACACTCATTCAAAAGCACCATCATTCCGGTCACGACACCGTCATGTTCTCAGCAGCTAGCTTTGTCGTCCTGGGGGCTTCTCTTAGGCAGAAAACCTCCATCCACTCACAAAATCCATATAAATTCAAAAAATCTAGCCTCTTTTCTGTAGTGTGTCATAGTACTCGGCTCAGTCGAAGACAAGAATCTGTCAGGACTCGAGGCAATACCCACTTTGGAAATGTACCCTAAAATCAAAAATTCAGGAGAGCACTAGACTACAACAGTCTCATTACAGACTATTGCAATCCCCCCATAGCACATCCTTCCCATTCCGAGGATTCGACCATGTTGCCACTCGCCTAGGCTACGAAATAGCGAAACTTAAGAGTCTTGTTAGGTGGCCCACCCCCCTACCGAGTCACGGTCCAACCCCTCGAGAGTCCAGTCGTGTCTATCAACTCGTCCGGTCACGCCCAGCGTCGAGTCTGTCGATAGGTCTCTCTCTTCAAATTCTCATTTTTTAAAATCTGCAAAACTTAGCCATTTGTGAAAACCCTTTTCGACAAGGTCAAATTTTGGTCTATTTAAATTGCAAATTTCTTTTCTACCCATTTCAGTTTTGAAAACCTATTTCCTAGCACGTGAGCTGATTTCAGGACCTCGATTTCAAAACTAAGCAAAAATCATTTTTATTCCCCAGCGCGAGTCATATTTGTTTCACCTACATGTTGCATGCAAAATTTTATGTAACTTATACAGGTACAATTCAAGACCGCGCAATTCACATAACTCCCCAGCGGCATAGACTTATACGACAAGTCCGATTCCCCACGGAGTTATCATCATCAACTTAGGTACATTTCTAGTCTCCGGTCGGCGGGCCCTTTACGCAGGTCTAATGGACCTTAAACGACCTGACCGGAAGTCTGCCAGGTCTTAATCTTTGATTGGCCTGGTAGCTACTCTGACTTTCGCCTTGTCCAAGCCTCAGTCAGAGTGGTGGCTCTGTAGACACCCACATTTTGACCGCCAGGTGTCTATAGCAGTTTCCGACAAACACCCGATGATGATCGGACACAAACATGCTTTAAATACTCAGAAATGGGCTCAAAATCATTGGCATTTGTCTTGGGCTCATTATAGAGTACATATCTCACAAAACCAACCTCAAAATCAGGCCCAGTGGGTCGTTTCGAGTCAAATAAGACTAATTTGGGTCGATTCCGACACCAGGGGTAAAACCGTCTCTTTACGACCGAGTCAAAACCCGTCAAAATTATTTCCGAGGCACGTGAGTCAGCCGTGACACCTCACACGGCTGATTCGAACTCTAATCCTACGAAAAATCAGCTACATAAAATATTAAACAAATCCGTTTAAGGATGGAATTCGATCTCAAGTAGGAATCCTATCCGAAAACCGATTCAGACACCCGACCGAGTGCAAATACTCGGCCGAGCAGCATATTCCTGCCGTGTTCCCTTTCTTCCTTGACAAGAAAGCGGAATTCTCATGCCTTACAGCTTCCTATATTTCCTATCTCTAGCGGTAGTTCAAACTCTCCTAGCCAAGGTCGGGAATCCCGTATAAATAGCCCCTTGCACACACACTTTTACACATCAATTAGCAAATACATTCATTATCGATCAAATATTCATAAAAGCATCACAAAATATTCCCATACACACACTCGTAAGCATAAAATCTAGCATCGATACACCGATGTTACAAACCCGAAGGAAACCAGCCCGATACCCGACACCCTTCACTCGTCACGCCCGAACCGAACCACCACCAACTCACCGACATCCACTCGACGCGCTTGTGCCCAAGCCACGTCTCGACGAGTCCCGATCCGAGTAAACTGAAGCATGTAGGTTGAGGGTGTACCAAACCCGATTTCTCCTTCTTCTCTTCTCCTCCTCGTCCGTCTTATTTTATTACGGGTCGTCGTCGTTTTTTTTTATTTTCTAATATCGATACTACAAAAACTATTTTCATATAACAACATTCTTAAAAATATGATATCGATTTTCTATAATCGAGTATTGTATCAAAAAGAATTATATTAAAATCTCGACGATATTAAAAATCGTTACATTCTTTTCGTTCAAACTTTTTTTTACAAAACTTTTTTTAATTCATTCCGAATATTCGATATCGATTTCATAATCGAATATCGGATACGACGAATATCGAAAACATAAATCGAGTATAAATTAATTCATATTTGTACGCGATTTATCAAAATTAGCAATTTCGAACAAACCCGCATGCGAGTCGCAACTCGCGCACGGGCCTGAAACCCGGGTCCTTTTTTAAACTTTTTCGTTCTTTTTATTTTATTATTCTACGAAACAATTTCTAAAAATTTTACGTCTTTTCTAAAATTATTCGAAGTATTTGATATTGATTTCGTAGTCAATTATCGAATATAACGAACGTCGAAAATATTAGATCGAGTACAAATTATGCGATATTTGTACGCGATTTAATAAAAGCATCGAATTTTCAAAAAACAGCTTTCGAAATCAGCCCGACACGCGACTCGCCGGCATCCCGGGCGAGCCGCGCGGCCGGTTGCCACGACGCGCCTTTCTCGTTTTTTATTATTTTTCGAACTTCGTTTTTTTATACAAAACAGCGTCTTCTAGCAATATTTTCAGATTTCGATCTCGTATATTTATTATATTTGCTATATTATTTTTCACAAACCAATACTAACTCGTTTGTTTATTTTGTAGCAAATTCACATCTTTTTCATCTTTTGTTTTATTATACTAAAACGAATCTCACATGTTAAATTCAACTTTGACGCTAAATTTTTCATGCATTAAACCGACTTAGCAACGCATTCAATTCCTCGCATGTTTAGGAAAACAATGTTTGCATATCATTCATCGTATTACTAACGCGCGTATTAAAAAATCATTCGATATCCTAGTAGAGGCCGCTAATGTGCGGGCGGGGTTGGGTGTTCTTAGTGAACTTCCCAACACGTACCCTCACCCCTTACTCAGAACCGTGGTTTCCGGATGTCCGAACCCATTGGCAACGAGAGTCATTCAATATACGATTAACCGCTCAAGTCGGCATCTGTATCGATATGCAAAGGGACGAGCCCAATAAACTCTGACATCGAAACTGGGCCGTATTTTGTATACGGCCCACTACGACATAGAGTGGGCTCGAACGGTTCTGAATAACCATAAAATTCGGTGGCGACTCCAACTTCGATTTAAATTTCAATTTGACCATCTCATATGGAGATTCATTCGCCTCCCCAAACCCGCGCGTGGCCGCGTCGGGGTGGACCTATGTCATGTCCTTAGCATGCAATTTCGGATGTGTCTACAAACGGACACACCCAGGGCTTCTTAGGCAAGCTCCCACGCAATTCCGAATCGGGATGTATCTAAACGGGCATACCCAGCCAGGGCTTCTTAGGCAAGCTCTCGCGTAATCGGGATGTGTCTGCAAACGGGCACACCCAGGACTTCTTAGGCAAGCTCCCGCGTAGTTCTGAGATGGGATGTATCTGCAAACAGATACACCCAGGGCTTCTTAGGCAAGCTCCCGCGCAGCTACAAGATGGGATGTATCCGCATAAAGATACACCTAGGACTTCAAGAACAAGTCCCCACGAAGATATACCTGATAACAGAACTCGGGTATGATTTCTATCTTATGGCTGGCGAGCCCTTTCACGCAGGTCTAATTGACTATAAACAACCCGATCGGAAGTCTACCAGGTTTTAATCCTTGATTTGCCTGGTAGCTACTCTGACTTTCGCCTTGTCCAAGCCTCAGTCAGAGTGGGGGCTCTGTAGACACTCACATTTGGCCGCTAGGTGTCTATAGCAGTTTCCAAAAAAATACCCGATGATGATCGGACGAAAACATGCTTTAATATACTCAAATATGGAAAATCGTTAGTATTTGGCTTGGGCTTTTTATGGAGTACAAATCTCACCAAACAGACCTCAAATTCAGGCCCAGTGGGTCGCTTCCAGTCAAATAAGACTAATTTGGGTCAAAACCATCACCAAGGGCAAAACCGTCTTTTAGCGACCGGGTCAAACCCCGGTCAAAGGCGTTTCCGAGACATAAAATCTGTCACGCAGCTTTCGGAAATCCAATTTGAAGTCAAATACCACAGAAAATAAGCCATGGAGAAGAATTAAGCAACTAGAACTCTCCCTTAAAGATAAAACACTATCTCTAAAAGAGATTCCTACCCGGCTCAGACCCACTCGATCGAGTGGACCGGCCCACTCGGTCAAGTAGGCTCGTAAAACACGCCAAAAACCGGCGTCAGACCGGGCACTCGATCGAGTACTATGCACTACTCGATCGAGTGACCCCTTTTCCAGCTAGAACCGGATTTCTTTTCTATCCAAGATCGGAATCCTACTCCACCTAAACCGGGTGCTTTCTTCTCATCCAAGCAAGCTTTTCCTATCCAAAAGCTAAGTACCTTTCCTGGCCAAAGCCGAAAACCTCTCCTATAAATACACCCCCTTGCACACATACAATTCACAATTACAATCCCCGACATATCATCAACAATTCCCAACATCAATTCACAACCCGAATTTCTAGGCAAACTATACAAAAACATCGTCCCAATTCTCCTCTAGAAATCCTTTAGGAAACCCGAGATCAAAACTCGTCAAAGACCCGAGAGCAAAACTCAACAAATCTCTTCCCAATTATACACACCATAACTCTCCTATATACATCTTAACGCTCCCGCGCCTAGGCCGCTATTACGAGTCCGTTTTCGAGATAATTTAGCATGTAGGTTGAGGGTGTTACAAATCCCGATTTCTCTCTTTCTCTTCCTTTTTCTCGTTTTTTCGTACGTCTTGCGTCGTCATCGTCGTTTTTTTTCTATTTTTTTTTTCTCGTTTCTAATATCGATATTATCGTACTACTATCGTAATTAGCCATAAAGCGTCATCCCTAGGATTCGATATCGACTCTATAGTCGAATGTCGGATCTAAAGGAATCAATCAAAAATGGTTTACAAACATCTTTTTACAAAATTCACTCTAATATTAGATATTGATTCTTAATCAATCATCGAATATTACGAGTATCAAAATTTAAGTCAAGTATAAATCGCATCATATTTTTACGGGACTTAACCAAATTATCGATTTTCAAAGCCGAAAGCAATTTCAAAATCAAAATCAAAACGAACCATAGTTCGCACAGGGGTCACTCGACCGAGTGCCATGGGCGACTCGATCGAGTGACACCCCAAAAACAGAGGCAGAATGCTTCTTCGAGGACCACTCGATCGAGTGTCGCGCCTGATTCGATCGAGTGGCCTGGCACCTCAAAATCGAGGCAGCAGGGTTTTTCAAGAGGCACTCGATCGAGTCTCTCCATTACTCGACCGAGTGACCTCTGTCACGTCAGAACCGTGAGCCCTTCAACATATTTCGAGTCCCGATAAAATTCTTTTAACGATTTCGGTCGTCACGTGCTAAGTCCATCACGTGTTTACCTTTTCAAAACCATGCATCGTACCATGTTTACATCTGCTAACTTATTTGCGTTTCGTTATTATCGCAATTGTTGCATTGTATCGTTTATCGCATTGTATTTCCGGGTGGTATGCCGCTCGTATATTGTAATCTGTTGTCGCACCTTTTCTTTTATTTCGTTGTTTGTTTTATTGTACTAAAACGAACCTCACATGCTAAAATAACTTTGACGTTAGTTTAGATGCATTAAACGACTTAGTCAAACATAATTCACATGTTTAGTCAAAACGTTGTTTGCATATATCATTCAACCGTCAAATTAACGCGCGTACACGAACAACTAACAATATCTAAGTAAAGGCCGCTAAGTGCGGGCGGGGTTGGGTGTTCTTTGTAAACTTCCCAACACGTACCCTCACTCCTTACTCAGAACCGTGGTTTTCGGATGTCCGAAACCATTGGCATACGAGAGTCATTCAATACACGATTACCGATAATGTCGGTATCGGTATCGCAATGCAAAGGGACGAACCCCATAAATTCTGAAATCGGAATGGGCCGTACTCTGTGCACGGCCCACTAAGATATAGAGTGGGTTCGAACGGGTCCGAATTCCCACAAAGTTCGGTGGCGACTCCACTTCGATTTAAATTTCAACCCGAGATCCATCTCACATGAGATTCATTCGCCGCCCCAAACCCGCGCTTGGCCGTGTCGGGTGATAAGTCGGTATTTTACCTATTTTTGTCCCGCATTTGTACTCTTATTTAGTCGGTTTTACCACTCGACTTGCTATTATTTAGTCATTTTGGGTTTAATTAGTTTATTAGTCGTGTCTCGCGTATTTAGGTTCGTTTTATTATATTTCTCGGGATTTTGGTACTGCGTGTCCATGTTTCTATTTGTAGGTATCGGGAAGGACCGAGTTGGCTAGAATCGAGGCAAGTCAAGACGGGTCTAAACTAAAAGAGAAGAGGAGCCGAGTTATTATATTGGGCTTTAAAAATGGGAGCGGCCCACCAAAAAGAAACAAGAAAAAAGAGCAGTAGAAAACAGAATTGATAAAAGAGGAGGAGGGAGATTAGAATAGAGAGGCGGAATAGCAGGTAGAGATTAGGGGAGGAGCATAGAGAAGGGCGTAGGAGCAGCAGCCCCCTTTTTATTCTTCTTAATTTTCTTTTAATTCTTAATTAGTTTTAATTAGTTTATTCAATACTCTTTTCCGTTCTTCAACTTCCGACTTCTTTAATTCCATTCTTCTTTTGGTATAATTCTTTATCTCTTCTCCTTTATTATTTTTATTTAGGTTTAATCTTATGTTTATGATATATTTAGTTAGTAATTAGTTTAAAGTTATAATCTTTATTATTAATTGTGTGTTGTAATGTTATTTTATCTTTATGTAGTTTGTTTATGTGTAGTTTATGTTAGTATTAATTAAAGTTTCCTTCTTTATTATTTCATTATGTTTATTTTTATATTTAGAGTAATTATTTGTGTTTTTATTAATATAATTATGGGTAGTGAGTAATCTTTTACTAGGGGACGATTAATCCCCGACATGCCTTGATTTTGTTATTGAATCCATTTTAATGAGTTATCGGATGTTGAGTTTGGGATTGTTAAGGGGTTAGGATTCAATTAGTCTTTCGGGTTGGTTGTGGTTCCTTGACCCTTGTCCATCGGTGGGAGCCGATTAGGTTTAGGAAAACCGATTACCCATTTGACTAACCTCACCGATTTGGGTTGAACACGGGAGTGAGAACCCAATGTTAGTGCCCTTGACTTTCGGTCGGAACTCTAACCTCGGGAGGGGAAGAGGGATGGACGGGAATATAGCGTAGACTTAATGACTTAGGCTTTTAGCGGGATACCACGGGAGTGGGTTTCGGTTCGGACCTAAGATACCAATTACGAGCCCGGGAGGGGAGTACTTGGGATTACTATTTATCCATTCACGAACCCGGAGGGAGGTGTTTGGACCTTTAGAGACGTTTTCTCCCTAATTCACTATTCGATGACTTGTTAACGGGGTTTCAATGACGTGATTGAGGTGTGTCGGTGGAGGAAATCGGACCCTAGGCTTTTCTCCATTTGATTAACTTACTTGTTTAATTTGTTTATTAGTTTACTTTAGCTTTTATTAGTTAGTCTAATTAGTTTACTTCCACTCTTGATAATCGATTCGCGTAGCTAATTATAATCCGAGACCGAATTAGTACTCATTCCCGATCTCTCTGTGGATTCGACCCGACTTACCCTTACTATTGTAGTTTAGGTTAGTTGGTTTGTTTGATGGTAGGATTGACGACAAATCCCGACTATCATCGGGGTGGACCTATGTCATGTCCACAGGTCTCATATACAGAGTATAATCTTTATTATATAAAAGATGAGACCAAAGCAGCCTACGTGGCGCAGTTTCATCTCTTAATTTTCTCTTCCAAGCCCTCTCATCGCATCTACTAAAAATATCCTAATTTATACAGAATTTGTGGCTTTAGTCCTTCAAAGTTTCATTAAATTACTCATTAATCCCTAAGTTCTTAATTTTCATTAAATACTGAAAAATCATTTACTTTTAATACAAATATACGAGTAAATTTGTATTATATTGATTTGTTTTTAACAGGAAAAAAAATGCTTATATTTTACATACTTTAATTTGCATAATTTAACTTAGTTAAGATAAAAAAATAACGAATTAATACACAGTTTATCGAATTAAAATTTCAATTATTAGAATATCTTTAAGATTATTTAATTAATGAATTAATATCTTCATATGGTTTTGATAATGTGATTATATTTTCGAATATAATATATTTTCATATGGTATAGATGTATTTACGCAAAAATTTACCGTAACTTTGTTTGAATTGATTAAAAATATTTTTGATTGATTATTGATACAAAATAATTTAAAAAATTCATGTATTATCATTATATGTTATGTTTTTTCATATGGTAGGTTTTTATAAAAAATAATCATACGATTATCTTACATATGGATAGATTTTTCATATGGTACGTTGCAATATTTATGGTATCTTACTAATATTTCGGAACAATTTTTTTTTGTAATACAAATATTATACGAGTATTTACAAAATATTACGGAACAACTTTTGGTATAAAAATATTGATACAGAATTGAAAAAATTACGTAAATCTTTTTAAAACTTTGGCAAAAAAATTTTTAATCATTTTAAAAATTGCGTAAATCTTTGAAATTTTAAATTGTAGTTTGTAGTTTATCAAAACATTTTACTTTTTCCTAACGAGGCTTACTCAATCCTAACGAATGTTTCTTAAATTTTCCTATTCTACCCTTTCAAAATCTTTAGCTTTTACCTAACTTCCAATGTATCTCTTTTTTCATTTTGTCAATTTACCTAATCAATTAATGGTGTCGAATTTGATTATTGACCACGTTTTATAAATTATAATACTTAATTACTTAATATTTTGTTTATGGTACTATTATTGTTTAATTAATTATTTAAACTTAATTGTTTAATTAATTATTTAAAATTAATAAACTTTTAATTAGTAATACAAATATATCATAATTCATGAAATAAAAATAAAAATTACATGATAAAAGAAAATTAAAATAAAAAATCTAAAAGAAATTGACATTAAAAAATTAAATTAAAAACAGAATATATTAATAAAGTTTTAAAAAAAAAGAAAAAAAATAATAAAAATAAATAACAAACCCTACAACCCCACGACCCTCCCCTTCCCCACCACCCCAAGCCACCCAAACCCACCACCACCGGCCCACCCGCACGCACCGGCGGGATCAATCACTCTCGCACCACCCTTGACCTGGACCCACCACTCCGACCACCCTTGACCCGACCCCTCACCCAAACGCCCCCTTCAAAGTCGGTGGTGGCAATCCAAACGGCGGCCACCACGTCAAGGTAGATGTTTAGTCGGCAAGATGATGTAGTACGATAATGATAATTCCGACGCTAGTGTATTGGGTGGTGGTTGTTTTGGATGGGTTGGATTTGGGGCTTTTTTAGAGAGAGAGAAAGAATTAAGGTTGATGAGGTGATGAAATGACAAGGGTAAATTGGTAAAATGTCGTTAGGATTGAGTAAAACCTCGTTAGGAAAAAGCACGACCCTATCTTTAAGTTTATTGAATTAATAGTTTATCGAGTTGATGTCACCAGTATTTCCTATATCGAATTAATACCATATTATTGTTTCAAGAAATTATATTCTGCTAAATTGAAAGTATAAAATATATAAATATATCATGTATATATGTACAAAATATACAATTATTTACGGTATCTTTCAAAATTATCGTAATTTAGGAAGATAATCATCATATCTTACATTAATAATGTAATTTTTATAAAATTACAGAACTAATGGAGTATATTTTCCATTAATACGTTCAAACTTCCCTTCAAATTATATTATCTTATTTAAGGTAGCTGTGGTTTAAAATCTTTGAATTTGATTTACATGTATTTACGGTAAGTTTTTAAATTGATACAAAATTTGCGATTATGTAGATCTTTTGTAAATGTCGGAATTTTTATTCTTACGGTATGTATTGAAAATTGATATAAAAACTAATACAATTTTTTTTAATTGTTCCAGTAAATCTTTCATTATTATTACTGAATATAAAATCATACCCAAAACTTTTGCAGCATTATTTATCGAACATAGATAAGTGTACATAGCAAGTTTTATGAAAACATCAACATTTTCATTCTCCCACCAAATTTTTTTCCCCCATAAATCTCTCTTTTTATTTCCCACATAATTTTCAATTCCCTTTACATTTTTTCCCTTCCCCCACTCTTCCTTCTTCATATGAATTATTAAAAATATCTACAATTTCTGTCATCTATTATTAATTCATTTAAACTTTCAATCATTTATTGTTTTAATCATTCTATCATGAATTTATATATTTGTTTTATCCAAAACTAATGGTTTGTAATTTTTTTTTTCAGTTTATTGTGATTTGCAGAACTAATGAAGATCAGAATCAATGGTTACTCCGAATTATTGTGACTTGCTACTCCTAATTGTTATGGTAAACATGAGTTCACAGTTTAAGATAAGTCTAATCACTACTCCGTATAATTTTGTAATCATCTACAATTTTCTCTTTTAATTGCTAATGAAAGATAGAGTTTTGATAAAAGCATGTTGAAGATAATGGTGGAGATGAAGGGTTATGAACCCCTAAAAAAAATCAAGGTTTGAAATTTTCACTTCAAGTTTGATACATTCATTTAACTATAATCATCGATTAACAACGTCTCTCTCAATGATTTTAATTTTTTTTAATGAATAAAAAACTGGGAAATTTATTTGAGGAAATAAGAACTTATTTAATTTATGAGAGTTAAAGCGTTTATTTTAATTGAATTTGAGTATAACTTTTTTGATGTTTTTAATTTATAGAATTTTTGATGTTTTTGATTTAGAATTCTTTGACCTTTTTTAATTTAGTATTTTATTTTTTTGATGTTTTAATTTTTGAATTTTAATTTTTTAGAATTTTTGACGTTTTTAATTTACTATTTTATTTTTGACGTTTTTAATTTTTGACTTTTTTACTTTTATATGGAGTAGTATTTTAATTTTAGAATTTTTTTGACGTTTTTAATTTAGAATTTAGAATTTTAAAGTATTATCACACACTTATGATTTTCGCGTTCATTGACTCATTTCAAAGTTAATCAATAGAAAATTCAATCCTAAGATACTTGCCGAAATGAAAAGCTTATATTTAAGGTCATTGACTCATTTCTGAACCGGGTTTGCCCAATTATTGTTTTGCAGGC
This sequence comes from Agrostemma githago, assembly GCA_958450325.1. Classification (NCBI taxonomy): domain Eukaryota; kingdom Viridiplantae; phylum Streptophyta; class Magnoliopsida; order Caryophyllales; family Caryophyllaceae; genus Agrostemma; species Agrostemma githago. Next base: position 52,177,207 of record OY288256.1, read on the forward strand.
AGATAATAAGCGAGGAAAGAGATAAGCAAAGATCTCAACCTTGCAAAACTTGAGATCGAGTTCGATTTCGTGTTGTAAATAATGCAGTATATTGGACGTAAATAAAATTGTTATATTCGATTGTTTCAGGCTCCTTTATTCTCAAGCGAGTCATAAATTTGTGCATAATTGTGTTTTTTAGAATTAAACACGATTTTGTTTTCCTTTATTTCACTACATTGTACTCCGTATATGAATCAGATTTTGAATTTATATTGAAGTATAATGATTTTGTTAGTTCAACTTTATTTCTAATTTTTATTTTAATTTAAACATTTTTTGTAATTATATTCGTCACTCTGTAGCCCGTTTTATAATGATTAACTAATTATTACTCCAAATTGTACTCCCAAATAATTAATTATTAGTAATCGTTCCAAATTTTATTAAAAGTAAATAACTTAAGGAATTGATTAATTTATTTCCTAAATAATTAGTTTTCAAATAAAGAGACAAATCAATTAACACTTTTGTAATTCTTAATAAAATCATTATGTTCAACTTGGCTAAAACGATTATCTATCAACCCCGTGATTTTATCACGGGTTTTAGACTAGTATTCTTAATTATTGCGAGATCGTCATCTAGATATTGTACACGCCTAACATTTATATGTATATCATAACTTTCTAAATCTTAATTAGCATGTAAATTTTCTCAATCAATAATAATGACTTCTCTCTCTTCTACCTATGAACGTTGCTCAACGTGTCCTTAATGAACCATATAAATTTGCATGTAGTTTTTTGTCTTCTAACTTTCATTGTCTTTATTCCTTTGTTACAACAATAGAAAACTTCATGAAGCAGCACATACAGATTCTTCTATAGGCTTCCAATATAAAATCATTCTACGGACTAATTTCTAAGGGGTCGTTTGGTTACTTATGCAATTACCGGGAAGTGCAACTTCCCATGAAGTGCATTTTCAGGGAGTTGTTTGGTTACCCACTTCCCGGGAACTGCCACTTCCCGGGAACTGCCACTTCCTCCACAATGGGGGAAGTTACTCACCAAGCCCCCCCTGGTGTGTAGAACTTCCCGCATGAATTCATTTCCCACATGGCAACCAAACAATATTTTGTAATTCCCATGAAATACAAATTCACGTGAATTTAAAGTTCCCGGTAACTTCATCTTCCCATGGTGAACCAAACGAGCCCTAATAATAAATGTTGTCAGAAATTTATGTCTCGTTTGGTTACTCTTCTACTTTCCGGGAAGCGTAAGATCTCATGAATTGTATTTCTGGGGAGTTGTTTGGTTACTCCAAAAGTGAAAAAAATGGGGAACTCAAACTTACTCCATTAGTTGCAATTACTCGTAACTTGCTCACCAACTCCCCTCGGTGAGTTGCACTTCCCACCTCCCGACTTCCTTCAAATAACTTTTTTACCCTTATATACTCATATATTTCTCACTCTACCAAGTACCACCTTAATTTCCATTCAACTCTCCATCTACTAATTCTCAATCAGTCGAACTAATAATGTCAGATTGTCTGAGATGTTTTACTAGAGTTTCAAACTTTCACTAGTAATCGTTTTTTTAAAATAATGTTCGTTCTTTTTTATGCTAATGATGTAATTTGATTACGACTGCATATAACGAGAAAGACAATTTCAACTATTTCATAAGTTGCTATAAAAAAAGTTATTCCATAAGTTTTAAACTCTTGATTAATAAAGAATATAATAGTCATTATAAACAAAATATGAATGAGGTATAGACAACCAAACAAGATGCAACAATTCAATTCATGGGGAATGTGAATTTCAGGATGTCAACCAAACAGATATTACAAATTCCCGATAAGTTGATGTGGGACGTAACTTCGCGGGAAATGCAGCTTTCTCCAAGAAATAAATTCCCGAATGAACCAAACGAGGTCTTCCTATATTCAAAATAAATCTGTTCAATGTATTTAGCAATGAGCCAATGACCACGTACGTATATCGGTATATGTCTAATGTATATTCTACTTTTTTTTTTTTTTTGAGCGAATAGATCATTTCATTAATAAAAACTCATACGACATCTACAACTTATATCAAAATTAAACGGATACAATGCTATAAAATTTGAATAAAATAAATTCTCGTCAAAACAAAGATCTCTCACTATGATTTTGATCTCCGCTTCTGCACATTCTCTTTCACCATATCGTTGTTTAATAATACCGTTTTTCACAAGAGGGTCTTTGGATCTTCCAAGGTGTTGAGGAGAATCGATTTCATCTAACCAGATAGATTGTAGCCGCCAATCTGACATAAATTGAGACACCATACCATGAACGATTGTAGCACTAATCTTTCGCGTCCTCTCCGCTATCGTAGAAACAATACCTCTCCTAAAAGAGAAAGCGAAACCCATCAATTGATGGGGACAAAACTCTCCAAAAGGAGATGACTTATTATAACTAGAATAGTAATAACGATACTAATACTAAAGCGATAATATAATAATTAAATTGGGGGGAGGGGGCTTACCACCAATTAATGGTGGTAGCCCCAAGGTTTTTTTTTGGAGGCTAGGGTTTTTTTATGTATATTCTACGTGTACAATAACTTGTACACAAATCTGACAGTATACATACGGAGTACTCCGTATTACTTTGTAAATATATAACGTTATGTGTCTCCCACAATAATTGCTTTACAATCATACAATGTTATCCATTTGTTTCATTTATTAATTTGTTACGTATAATTAAATTGTTAATTACAAATAATATAAAAATAAACTAAATTGAGGATACAAAAAACATTAAAACATTAAACAAGGAGTACAAAATCATAATGGAGTAAAAATTGGAGAAGTTTCATCGATTATAGCACCTAATAATATTACCTCATCAAAAAGTAAAACATTAAAACAAAATAGTAGGAAAATAAATTTAAATACGTCGGTACGTCCACATAAAAATAATACACAAAATAAATAATCAAATCATTAGCGGGCGAGGAAGGTGGCGAATGCCTCTGCCGCCACCACCACCGTGTTGACTTCCACCGCCACCGCGGCCGCCGTTGAATAATCCCTTGAAGGTATTAATTTGACCCATGATAAGTTGCTTACAAACACCAACCTTAGCCTTATGATTACATAACATAGTTTTCCGAAGTCTTAACAACTTGTTACCAATTTTGACCTTCAATTTGCATATTCTTATCCTCAATCTTAACCAAGATGGTTTACAAGATTTCTTCTTCATCACAATTTGATCCACTTGTTTCATTGTCTTGTAAATCAAGAATTGTGCTTCTCTATGTGTTTTCTCTTCTGGGTCTTCTTTCTCCATTTTAGTGTAACCACCATTATTATTACAACTACTATTATTTCTTCTCAATAATACTAAAGTCACCATTTTTTTTTTATGAATTTTGTGTGTGTGTGTAATAAGGTCTTATGATGTAGGGTAAGTGTCCCAAAAAAATTGGGATAGGGAGGATTTTGTTGGGTAACAGATAGAAATGAGTTGAAGAAATTTATTTAAGAGGGAAATTGGATGGTGTATGTAGAGATTTGGGTGTTTATATACAGTTGTGGAGAAGTGATGGAGGGAGTCAAACAACTTGATCATCATATGATCAATAAATGAATAATGGAATGATTGTTTATAAAACTGTATTATGCAGAGTACTATACTACGTAACTATATTACATACTTAAATATTAGCACTTCGAATAATATTTTTATGATTCAAATAATTTTATTTGATAACTTGTTTTTCTTTACTTCCAAATAAATTTCGCATAGGACCGTCTTATAGAAAAAGTATTCTCGACAATTAAATGATTATAATAACACAAGAGTGAGAAGGCTAGTGTACCATGTGCATTCTATTTTTAAACAACTAAATTATTATGTATTATTATAGCTAGCTCATAGTTAGTGATTAATCAAATAAAAAATAAAATTAATTATCTTAGATTGAATTTATTAATAGAAGTTGCATCATTGGTGAGAAGTTCGGAGAAAATGAATCTTGTTAGCCACTACAAGTACTGATCCATTTAAGATTGTCATATTATTATCATAGTCACCTATTTTGATGTTACCATATTGTACTAAAATCATACCTACAATTCTACATTATTTTTATTATCCACGGTATATAAAAATATGGAGCCTTGATAAATAGATAAAAGACAAATTTAAAATTTTATTGATCGGACGACGATTATTACTCCGTACAATACATGAGTTAGTTTCTAATAAAAGCGAATTTAAATGTTTTATGGATGAATTACTTTCGAAAATAAATTACTCCTCCAATAATTTTAAGTTAAAATATCATTATAAATTATGACAATAATCATTGGTATCACTATGCACAACATTAGTTGACATACCCAATAAACTTATTGTGAAATCATTTGATAAAAAAAAATCAATATTTTTTTCTTTTTCCTCTTAAATAAGTCTCATATGGATTTGACACAAAATTTAAGAAAATGTGAAAAAAATAAAAGAATAATGTTGATATGATGTACGGAGTATGTGGTAAGAGAGAAATAGAGATGAAAAAATGAAGCTAACTCAAAATAAATCCATAAAAAAAAATATGAAGCTTATTTGAGAAGAAGAAAGGAAGTACTCCATTCGATTTTTATTTATCTTTCTTATTTTCTTATTGGGCTGAAATACATTTTCTTCCGTAGTTCTATTTTGGACCATGAACCTGTGGTTTAAAATTATTCTTACATCTCTCTCATCCTTCTTCTCTTTTGAGTCACACATTTTTACACTCTTATTTTTTATCCAAAAGTCAAATAAGAAGATAATTAAAAATCGGAGTGAGTATATAGTACGTATGAATCAAAGTCAATAAAAAAAACTATCAATTTCAACAAAGGATCAACTACTAATGAACTACAACTACTTTAGTGTTTTACTCCGTATGTAACTTGAATTAACATCTTTTATTTATAAAAGAAGAAACCAGAACAACTGATGTGGCAGCCTAAGGTTTCAACAATGACCCTCATCCTGAACTTTCATAGCATTTCCTGATTAGCATTCAGACTATGGCAAAAATGTATTAGGTACGTTGCACACTGCAACTCATAAATGTAGATTCCTTCTTTTCTTTTCCCTAAACAAAGATTTGACCATATATACAACCATTACCATTCCGGTAACTTTATTTTTCAACCTTTTTTATTTTTCTCTTTCTCATGCAAATTCTTATTCCCCATGTATCTCTCTTTCTCCGGTATTTTCTATTCCCCAGAATTTCTTCTTCTTTACTCCTATAGTTAATCCACACATTGAAAATATTAAACATATTAATTTTTACCATCTACCAAAATATTCCCATATTTTTTTTAGAAAAATGACTTTTTTTCGTCCCTTTTATAAATATTGAGTTTCTCTGATCATCATATATATGCATGGACTTCCTATAGAAATGCAGGTACGTATCACCCTTAGTGTTCTTCTTGGATCCAATTTGTTATTTTCGGATCATCAATGTCGCTTTGTGTTATTCTCTCTTATTAAATACAGTAAATATTACGGAGTAGTCAATTATCTATCTCTAATTAGTTTTTTCTATTTGTTCACTCTCAGTTTGTTTAATTTGTAACGATGTGGGGATCTATGCATTTTTTATGCATTGTTAAAAGCTTTGTATCACTCACCATAAGAGTTTGTATCTGATCTTTTTTCACTTTTTGATTTTTTGTTTCATCTGTTTCTATTATGGAGTAGAGTATTTTTTTATGCTTTTTTGTTTTTATTTTATTTTTGATTTTGTTCTATTGATTTTCTTTGTTAAGGCGGTTAGATCATATAAACAAGGATGACTAAAGTGACCAAAAGTTCGCACTTTCTCCTCGTTATCCTAGAGCGGTAAGTCTTCCCATTTCCATCTCCCGTATAAAGAGATTTTTTTTAAAAAAAATTAGTTTCTTTTTATTTTATATCCCAATTTATAAGATTAATTTTACCTTCCATGATTGTTTGACTGAGATCGACTAATTTAATTAATCGTATAGTACGATTACTGGGATCGACTAATTTAATTTTAATGATGATGGATTTTGATGAGGATGGTATTCAATGAAGTACGCAGTAAGGATATTGGTGAGGATTAAGGGATTCATAAAATTAGCTTAGTAACAAGGTAGGATTGTGGAGGTGATTTCAGTACTGGTAACCGGTAAGTTTGGTCATTATTTTGGTTGGACCCAAATGTTAGCGGTCAATTTCAAATCGTCAATCTCGACCTGCATTCGAAGCGCATCAAATATAGTAAAATGACATTAATTTAAGTTCAGCTCGAATAATAAGCTAAATAATTAAGCTACACTCGACTATTGTTCCTGAATAGTGTACGGAGTATTCCAAATTTGTTGCAAAAGAAGGAAAAAAAAACAGAGGATGATAGTTAAAAATTGAAATTATTATTATAAAAAAAATGTGACTACAATAGAGTATTACGGAGCAGTTTTAATTTATTTATTTTTAAAAAAAAAAGATAAGATAAATAATGGTAATTTGTTGAATGGTACGAATTTCATTTTGCAAGAGAAAATTGAAGAAAGTTGATGAGTAACTCACGAAAGAGGAAAGAACTAGAGAGTGTTCAATGTGAATTTCCCATCATCTAAGATTCTGAGTTTTTATTTATTTTTTCAAGTATTGGTAATGTATTATAATTCATAGTAGTTTTTTAATATAATGTTTTTTCTTTTGTATATCAATTTCTATCAATTGAGGTGACTATCATAAAACCACTACATTGTTGTTATATGTAAAAACCAAATTTTCATATTAGACAGTCTCATATGTTATACACAAGAGTTTTTTTTATTGCAAATTATAATTATAGCAGATACCTAATTTAACATTGCAAGTTACAATTATATGTAAACCATTTAGGCTTACATATGATTGGTGAGATATACAAGCTTGAAATTCAAATTTAATGAAAAAATATAGAAAATCATCTAAAACAACAATAAAGAGATAAAGAAAATTAAGAAAGAATTTTTTTGGAAGAGATATGAAAATTGGTTAAAGTTAGTTTTGAATTAAGAAAAGAAAGTAGTCAGTAAGTTTGAATATAGGGAGTAAGGAGAGAGTGAGACATTAATAAGGAGACTTAATTAAGAGAGTAATTATGAGTATGAAATTAAGGAAAAATAGAGTGCGATTAATTAGGGGAGTAAATAATACATGCTTCGTATTAGTTGGAAATAAGGAATGACTTAGGAGGGTAGGTCAAAATTGGCGGTGTAATTGTCTAACTAATACCTTAATTAATGTTATAACAACCTGATACGGAGTAATTTTTGTTTACTAAATTCCAATATTAGCATATATTTTTCTCCACAAAATACGAAGTCGGAGTTGTTCAATACTCGGTAAAAATAAACTTCAATCAAAAAAAGTACAAAGTAGTATTAAGAATTTAAAATGTATTCCCCTCATCCATTCAATTTACGTGGAACCGTTTTTGTGAGGAGAAATAATGGATCTAGGTAAAGAATTGAATGAATGAGATTAACTACACTACACAGTAGTTCAGTTGTTTTCGATTTTAAATATAAAACCTTCTATTTGAATTTTTTGAGATTTTTTTTGGATTTATTACATGATGTTGTTCTCTTTCAATACAAATGAAATAATCATATGAAGTAGACTACGTATATACTTCCATACTGTAATAGTTATTGATTTCACAAGCGTAAGTTCGATATTATGCAACCCTTTAACTAATACAGTCCGTATTACAAGTCTACTTTGGATTTTCAAGTAAAATTCTTATACGTCATTATAATTAACCGGCGATGATATTTCCTTAAAACAGCCCCGTAATTTTATCACGGAATTTATACTAGTACAATAATATTAGTCCTCAGAGAAGTTGGTACACTTAAAAGCACATTTTGAGCATTTGACCATTACTGGGTACTTCTACTTCTACTTAGGTAGCTTGAAAGTCCACAAAACAAAGAAGTTATACTGCATAGTACTAGGGGTGAGCAAAACCGGATATCCGATCCGGTTTTGTAAACCGTATCGGATATCCGGTTTTAAAAATCAAAAAAATTCCGATCCGTATCCGATCCGGTTTTTTCAGGATATCCGGTTTCCGGATATCCGGTTTTTTCGGATATCCGGTTTTCGGATATCCGGTATCCGGTTTTCTATTTTTCTTTTTTTTAAAACAATTTTTTTCATTTTTAATTAAGAGTAATTAATTAATTTTTAAGCAACGTTACGTTTTATATAAATTGATATAATAAAATACATTAAAAAAAACTTTAAAAAAATGGTATATATGTCTTACGGTACAATTATTCTAACAAAATATTACGTTTCAATACATAATATCATAAATTTACTAATAGTTTTGTTTTTTACCTTTGAAAATAATTGTTGAGTTTTGAATTCTTTATTGTATAATTCATATTAGGATTATATTTTTCATATTTTTTTTATTATTTTAAAAAACCGGATCGGAAACCGGATATCCGGTTTCTATTTTCTCCGATACGTATCCGCTACGGTTTTAAGGAAAACCGTATCGTATATCCGGTTATTCGTATCGGATATCCGGAAATTCGTATAATTGAAAGCGTATACCGTATCGTATACGTATAATAAAACCGTATCGTATATTTTTGCTCACCCCTACATAGTACTATAGTAGATACAAACTGATTGGACCTTAATTCATATTTTAATCAATAATCAAACTTCAATCAAATAACTTACGTAATCTAGTGGAAATATAAGACCATGGTTATCATGGATACAATTTCTCTCTATAGAGGACTCCATCTCTTCCACCTCACTTTTTATATCACATCTTCTCTTTCTTATAAAATACACGTATATCAATGGATTCAGTTTTATCTCCATAGAGGGTCCACTCCTCACCACATTTAATATTTTTTTTTATTTTTTTATTTCATTTTATAAATTCGTTTAAGGCAATTTAAACAATTAACCCATCAACTTGCACACTAATTGTCCTCTCTTTCCTCTTTTTTCCAATCCTTCAAAGTGGAGATTTTTCCTTAATCCTCCTCCAAGGATTGAGGATCCATTGATGTTTCATCATTTTCACTCCATCCACCCTATAGATTAAGTTCAAATTCATTGTTAACCTTGCTCTAAGGACTATTTTTATTTGGACCATATATAATGGCTATATGTGTTACCCGTCTACCATAAATAAATACTGAGTAGCTATTTAATTTTTGTACATATGTGGAGTATTTACATGACATAATATACATGCGAATATGCAATCGTGTGATGATGTATGTCTGAGTTTTCGTTATTCTTGAAAAAGTGAATAATACCATATCCCATATGGAATATGATAGATAATCAACTTATTATTGCCTATCAGAGCCCACATTTTGTTTTAAAATACAAGATTATTGGCCTCGTTGAAAAACAGAAAATTAAATATTTTATGTCTAATCGACATGATTTTACCGTCGAGTCATCTTTGTGAATCAATAATTCTATACATACGGAGTACCATATATCGACTGCTGATACATACGGTACTTTTATGTCAAGTGTCAACAAATTATCATTGTGTGATAAGAAGAAACTTTCAAGTCAAGTGTGAATCTATGCCATATGACTATATGAGCATCTTTCGTTCTATTCTTGATGCATATATATAATATGATGGATGTAATAATTTTTTTAAGAAAAATGGCACCGTCGTCAGTCCATGCACGTTGAATGTTGTTTAAGAAGTCAACGTAAGAAGTGAGAACGCGAAGCATGAGCCATGTCGCAAATTAAAAAGGAAGTAGTGCACAACTTGATCTTGATGAGATGTAATTAGTGTTTATAGTGTACAAATGTACAATGGCACGACCCCATGTTTGTCTAATTATCTTCCATATTGGTAGTCAACCTTTTATTTTCTTATACCCAAACAAATTATCATAAAATAATCTCATACGAAAAATCTTACTCGTATATCATCTCGATAAAGTTGTTAAAAAGATTCGAAATTTTGAACCAGGCATCCTTGTAGGTGCTTAAGCACTTGTACATCTCGTGTTTCTGTAATTAAAATCATCCCATCATTCTCATGTATATACATGTTTTGTATCATATTACATATATATGTCGTACATTATGGTAAAACAAGGAATCTTCGCATATATATATATAGACATATAATAGTCTTTATCGGATCCAAAATGATACCGTAGTTGTTCATACATTCACAAATTTTTCCAAAATAATCTACCCATCCCAAATTTACGTCATACACAATGCATTGTTAATTACCAGAACTCGAGTTGATTTACTATCGAATTAGTTCATTTGGGTTAACCTTTATCACATCAGTGGTTACTGGTCGGTTCATCCTCAAGTGCCAATTAGCATAGGCAACTATGTTTTGAGTTTTCCATTCAAGTTTGACCCTTTCCAATTCTGATCCCATTAGACCAGTTTGGCTAGGTTTAGCAGCGATTAAATACTTGCCCGACCTATATCTCATATTATTAAATTACACTCTGTTGTCAGTTCCGATTGGTTGACGTACCTTTGATTATTCTCGCCTTTATCATGTTCTTCCAGTTTGACTTTCTCATGTTCGTGATCATCCTCTGTATCCTCACCATGGTAGTCATCGAGGTGAGCCCTAATGACGGTCACTGGTGAGCCGTCGTCCTCAGAGTCGTCGACCGGCTTGGCTAGGTACTCAAGTGCGGTCACGACATCACTTATCAACGGCCGAGTCTTGGCTTCGCCTTGAAGACACATAGATGCCACAGCTAGGGCTTGATATAGGCTTTTCTCCGGGTACTTTTCGAATAGCAATGGATCCGCCATTTTAGCGAATTGGCTTCGATCTTTGAATAGCGGCTCTGCCTGCAATATCAAATAAAACCTCTAATTATACAATATTCATTTTTTTCTCTCTTCTTGTTAAGTCGTTGTGCCACTATCCGGCACACCGACTTATCTAAAAACCTCATTAAAACCTATAACGTGATGACGTGGACCGAATTCTTCTGTTGATGCAGTATATTGCCCTAGATTTAATAGCATATTCTTCTGTTAATAGCATATATCAGCATATGCATGGTTTTTTTTGCTTAGGTTCAAATGTTAAATCGCGACCTAAACACGACGAAAGTTGGATTTTTTTTAGGTGTGTAAAGTGACGTATATGGCCTATACAACATGAGAAAAGTGGATTCAAACGTGCATGTGACAATGAATACCGATCTTGGAAAAAAAAATTGGGATGTTTGATATATAACTTATTAAAAAAAAGCACTTCGAAGAAGACATTATTAATACTCCGTATCAAAAAAGAAAGTGTTCACCAAGAATTTGATCATAACCAAAGTAATGTGTTGAAATAATGATCGAGTAGATTACTAACCAATTGTACCTAATTTTATGTGATTATACATAATTATTTTTTTGAGTGTTATCAGAAAAGTTTTGAGTTTTATTGTATAGTATATTCTTTGAGCTTTAATATAAAGTTTTCGAGCAATAACTCCGCCAAGAAACTTATATAAGCTCAGAAAGTATACATATAAGTTCAACTTCTTTGAGACGGTTGTACATACGGCTAACAATATACTCAGTAATACTATTTTTTGATGTCTAGTTGTTAACCCAAGTAATTAATTCGAAACTTAAAAAGAAATGGTAATTAACTTACCCAGCTAACCAGGGTTTGTTCATCAGTGGATTTAGTAGTATCAACAGCTCGTCTCCCTGAAATGAGCTCAAGAAATACAACACCGAAGCTATACACATCCGATTTTGTAGTTAACTTACCGGTCATGGCATACTCGGGTGCACAATACCCGTAAGTACCCATAACACGGGTCGACACATGATCATTATCACCAGTTGGACCGATCCTTGCGAGGCCAAAGTCCGAGAGTTTAGGGTTGAATTCTTCGTCTAATAAAATGTTTGAGGCTTTGAAATCGCGGTAGATTACTGCCGGTTTGTTCGTCTCGTGTAAATACTCGAGCCCTTTCGCCGCTCCTTCGGCTATCTTCATCCTTGTTTGCCAATCTAATCCCTCCTTGTTTGGTTCTACATCTGAAATAATAATAATAATTACTAATATTACTTCGTACAATATTGCATGTGGTTTATATCATAATTTGATGTTAACGTGATTCGAATTCGGGTTGTGAGTACTAGTATTAAATTAAAGGGTTTATGTAGCACGTTGTTGATTCGACTGGGTGTCATCATCACTGAAGTCTTTCATTATTTTCGACAAATTTCATGAATATATGCGAGCAATATTTTATTGAAATAAAGTAAAAAAAAAAAAAAAAATATAGTGAAAAATAGGAGTAATAAAGTGAGGGGCCCACGCGCAGCCCAAATTGAAATGAAATGAGTTGGGGGTGGGGTGGGGTGGTAAATTACCTAAGAGGTGATCTTCCAAAGAGCCATTAGCCATGTACTCATAAACCAAGATTCTTTGATCACCATCAGCACAATATCCAATCAAATTCACTAGATTTGGATGATCAACAAGACTCAACATGAATACTTCTGATAGGAACTCTCTATTCCCTTGAAGCCCGTTCCTGTCTAGCTGCTTTATCGCCACTACCTGATCCCACACACAAATTAAAACAATTCATTTTCTCAACCATCAAATGAATTTACGAGGCCTCTCTTCAAAGTCAACTCAAGCCCAAAATAATAAGAAAGTCAACTAAGAGATCTCAAATTTTTGGGCCCAATTAAAAAAAAAAAAAATTACTCGTATGAATTTGAGGCCATAAACATACGAAAGTCAAATTTGAGATCACAAATTTTTGGGCCTCTAAAATTTTTGGGCCCAAATATGAGAATTTTCTCAATGTGTCGATTAATTTGTTTCCCGTCCAAGTAATCAAGTCAATTTAAGATCAATTCAGAATATTTAGCTAGGTACGTACGTACGTATCATGTTATGTATGTATACCTTGTCAACACCGGGAATGTGACCTTTATAAACCCTTCCGAACCCGCCTTCACCAACGAGGTTTTCGATGCTGAAATTGTTGGTTGCGGAAGCCATTTGCCGGAATGTGAATACTTGAGATGAGATCTTGTGGCATGTCTCCGATTTTTCATTATCCTCTACTACTTGTTTCTTCTTTCCTATAACAACATCTCATTTTAGTGGGGGAAATTCTACCACAAGTCGTTCATCTTATGCCAACCAAAATCATTTCATTTCTGATTTTCTGTTATGTTTCTAATGCAAATCTCCATGAAATTAAATGTACATAGATTTTTGAGGAAAACATTTTTATCAATTGTTTTAATCATCTAAAATTGTTATTTTTTTTTTCGAAAAAAAAGTCATCGATCATTTTAATTGATACTCCGTACATAACATGATAACAAACCTCCCTTCCACCAAGATCGAGATATTGAAATGTACGTGATTGCTGATTAATATAATGTTAGTCGATCCTAAATCATCTTTCACCACAGAATTAATTGATTTAATTCAAGATAATATTGCAATGTACAAAACTTCTAATATAACATGTATGCGTGCAACTTTTTTTTTCTTTCTTTTTTTTGCCTAGAAAAATGAACACATTCACATAAGATTAGCATGGCAAATTATTACAAACCTTTGACGGCGGATTTCAAGGCGAAGGTCTTGACAACGGTGGCAATAGACACCGTGGGCTTGGCCTCGCTACAGTCGGGCCTGATGCTGATCCTCTTCCTCCTCCTTCCCGTCTTCTTCCTCTCTGTTGTAGGGTTGATGGCACTATTAGGGCCATTTTCTTCCTCTTCAAGGAAGTCGGCCCTACAACAACCGAGGAACGTCATGGTTTTATCCTTTCGATCTCAAAAAAAATGACCTACAACACACGCAATTAATTTGTTTATGATGACAATAATAAAGCATGCATTGCTTACAAAAATAGTCTCCTTAATAAAAACTCAACTCAATTCAATTTCTTAATTATCCTTTTAATAATCTAATCTAATTATCTGAATTAATTGTTGTTTAAATGTAGTGGCCATGCATAATATTATGTTATATGGCCTGCAACTTTGTTTTTATAGAGTATAATCATGTATTTATTGGTTGCACGACCATGAAAGTCACCATGATAAAACTTTCAAACAGTCAATGAAAAAAAGAGGATTACTAGTAGACGATTTATTTTAAATACCTTAATCAAGATTAACTTTTTTATTCATTCCTTCTTTAGATTGGTTGGTTGGCAATAATTTTATCATATATACATAGGGTTAGAAATAAGATAGATATTTAATTAACCAATCTTGCTTTGGGTTGTCATGGATGAATAAAATAGGAAAACTTCAATGAGTACGAGTAATTTTTTATTTTTGTACCGTCTCAAAAAAAAAATATATAGTACGGTAGCTAGAAAAGGTATTTTTTCATGATTTTAGTCAGGGGCGTCTTAATACAATCGGAGACCCTGTGCACTACGAAAAATTGAGGCCCCAAGGTTACAAAATGAAATTTTATAGAGAGATATAATGGTAAAACAAATTTTTTTTTTGGAAGATTGAAATAAATTTAGATCTAAAAAACACATGATTAAGCTAATTATAATCGCATTATATAGAGTAGATAAAACAATTAAACAAACCCCAAATCAACAACAATGAAATAAAAAAATCAGGAAATGAAACTCAAAAAAAAAATTAACAAAATGACTTTTGGAAGATGGAACCTAACCGTGAATCAAATGGAGTAATCAATAATTAAAGTACAAAATACAAATTCTTCAGATTTTTACAAAAATTAAAGGGATTAAGCAAATCAAACCCACAAACAAAATAAGCCGAAAATCTTTGATAACAGATTTATAAGGTTTCGACACTTGAAACGCCGGACACAATGCCAAAATCCGTTGAGATAATTAGCTATCAACCTCAAACTAAGCATTCCTCCCAAAATTATTGAGTAATTATCATTTGTGAGAAGTTATAAGTAATTAGGAGAAATTTTAGAGGATGAAAATATTATAAAAACTAAGAATAAAGATAATATTTAAGACTGTTGAGCATTAATTATTTGATTTTGGGAATCTAACCGTCAATATTGGGAAAAAAAAAGAGAGATTTGCAGAGAATTAACTTGGGAAGAAGGTGGCTATACGTAGAACATTTTTTTTTTTTTTTTTTTCAGAATTACAAATTGCAATTTTGTACGTAGACATTGTTAGACAATTTTGTTTGAGTGAATAAACAAATATTATTGAATTTGACTAAGATTTATTTATTTCATGACTATATATGTGAGTATGTAATCACTTTCTGAAGTGAGTTTATGAGTTTATTCTTTTAGTTGTTATGTTGTCACTTTTGTAAAACGTGCCAACATGTGGGGGAAATGATAAATGTCATTGAATGTGTAGATATGTTTCTTTCCCAAGAGTTTCGTGATAGATTAAATACACTATTTTGAAATGAGTAACGCTCTAAAAGAGGTTAACGATATATCATATGTGTCCATGAGCAATTTCTATGTATGTGTTAAATGAAATTACATGCATGGACAATGAGTTGTGAGCATATATTACAAAAGGTGGTCATGGTTCTCACGTTGGTATTGCTGAGACACTTCTATGGTTGTATTATATTTATGTAGTTATATTTGGAAGATTGAATTTGTATATCTAGACACAATTTGTTGTTGATTGTGTGAGTTCATATTTGAGAAAGTCAAGTATGTATATGAATTCTTTGTTGATTGCCTTTCTTTTTGGACATGAGTCTAATAAGACTTATGAAAACGATATTCGTCATAAAAGCTAGTTTTAAGCATGAAATTTTGATTTTGGATTAAACGTAATTCATGCATAGTTTTTACACTCATTTAATTTTTTAAATGAAATTGGTATTATAATTGGCTACATTATTTGTGTTTGATCAAATGTGGTTTACAAAGGGTTTCACAAGTAGTGTTACATAAAACCACGAGTTATAATTCATAAATATATATCATAAGCATGTTGATAATATTTGTTGCTTATTACCTATGCTTATGGATATAATGATTGATGGTCAATTATAAAGGTGTAACATACAGCTAATTGTGACAAATTTCTCTCTATCGTTAAATTGAGAGACATGATGTGATCATGATGATGTAGTTTTTCAATTTACTTAAACAAGTTAATTGAATATGTTTTTGCCTGTGGACAATTATCTTGAATCAAGAGCTAGATTCAGATGTGTGTATGTTTTTTCATGATGGAGATTCCATGATTGTTCAAAATTTGCATGGAATTGGGTATTGAGTGAATAAAAAGTGTAGTTATAATAGTACCAAGTTTGAGTTTCTATTGATTGCTACATCATATGAGTATATTAAAGCGCTGTGAAATCTAAGCTTGAAATTGCTTAAATTGTCAGGTGAATGGGCTGAGTGGCAAAGAGGTCGATCAGTACATTTTCCATTGTGGGGGAGATACAAACTCCATCATAATTATCAAAAGCTACGTTGAGGTAGCGAATTGTCAAATGTTGAGGCTTTGTGAAATGGTGATCATCGATATGTGGGATACCACAAGAGTATATGATTTCTCGAGAATATGTTAAATCGAGAGGATATTGAGATCCTCTCGTCAATGGCCATTGTTTGAGTTGTGTTGGAGACAACACAGGAAATGGGATTAAAGCCTATAAACTGTGATTGATATCCAACTTAGCCCAGCTAAGGTGAAATGCGGTCAAACAAAGTCACAGTAAACTCGAGTTATAATGTCACAACCATTTCCTTTGTAACATGTTTATGTGACATATGTTTATTTTCATTCTAAGATATATTGTCTTGTGTTTTCAAGGCTGAGCTTCGGCTCTTAATAAATTCATAGTCCTAACGGATGGTTTGTGACAGTCAAACCTGATGAATTTACCTATGTGAATGTGGAGGCTATTGCTCTAAACCCCAAGAGATCCTTAAGGTTTTAGGATATCTAGAGGCATTCATGAACTACTAGGATTCATATGGAGGGCACTTGGGAAGTCCAAGTAAAACACTTGTGCTATACAATTAACGTTCATGATGAGTTCATGGATGGTGCGAGTACTAGCCCTGATTTGAGATCGGTAAGTGCGCAATCGGCCTTCTACCAACTCCATTTGAAGGTTAAAGGCTATAATCCACCTCAAATGGCGGTCTTAGGTCTTTTGTATGCACTGGGTGTTAGTTAAAGTCCACAAGACACTAAACATCTAAACACCGAGTCTTCGTTGCCATTTTTTTTTGACATTTCTTCTTTTGAATCATGTGGGGGATTGTTGGAATAGTTGCTTCAAAAGAAGTTTTTGCCAAGTAAATTGAGTGGTAGGTAGTGACCTTATTTTTGGTTGGTTATTCAAGTGGTTGCTACTACCTACCACACCTCCTTGTTTTTGATTGGTCATATAGTCAGGGCCGTCGCATGATTTTCGGAGGCTCTGTGTCAAATATTTTCGGGAGGCCCTATACTAAACACCGTCTCATATATTTTTAAGTTATTTTGAAAAATGATATTATATCACTTCCTTCTCAATCGTTTGTTTACCTTTGATATATTGCACAAATGTTTTCTTTTTTAAAAAGAGACCATAAAAATTTAATAAATCGCCCAGAACTTATAATTAAAATGGATATCTGTGTTAAAGCACTATATTCCGTATTTTTTATATTTAGAAAAGCGCAAAAAAAATTAAAAATCGGAAGAAACAAAAATACAGAGTTAAAAAAATAACATTAATGGGAGGAGGGGAAATTTTTTTTTTTTAAAAAAATGCACAGTTCAAGGATCGAACCCCTGACGTTGCAGCAAATTGAGTCTTTCACTGCACAAGGCTACCACTGCGCTACTGTAGACACCCGCATTTGACTGCTAGGTCTCTATGGCAGTTTCCAAAAAATACTCGATGATGATCGGACGCTAACGTGTTTCTACGCGCTCGGATACGGGCTCAAATCCATTAGTTGCTGGCTAACGCACTTACAGAGTACAAATCTCACAAAATTAACCTTGAATCCAGGCCCAGTGGATCATACCGAGTCAAACAAGACTAATTTGGGCCGAAACCGACACCGAAAATAAAACAGACTTTTAACGATTGGGTCAACCCCGGTCAAAGTTGTTTCCGAGACACACAAAACAGCCCCTCACATCATCAAAAGTCCAAGTCAAACACAAAACCCATCAAACATCCAAAGTCAAGGTCCAAAAGACTGACCCACGCGACCCAGTTGGGCCACTCGATCGAGTGCCCGACCCACTCGATCGAGTGGGCCTGTTTTGAGCCTGACTGCAGATGTAACGGGCCACTCCACCGAGTTAGCTGCCTACTCGGTCGAGTAACTCTAACCGGGTGCCCTAGCTTTGCCTATATAAGCAACCCCATGCACACACAATCAAGGACCTCTTTTTTACACATCTCTACACAACCCTAATCAACATCAAACTTTCAACACATCAAATTCAACCCTAATTCAACTTTTACAAACTTCATCAAGATCAAACTCAAACCCTAGCAAACCCTAAACCTAGATTTAGGAATCGAAACCTTAGCCACCATAACTCAACGTCCATAAACCTCGAAACTCTTGTGTTAAAGCCACGATTACGAGTCCGATCCGAGACAAGAACATGTAGGTTGAGGGTATCAAAACCCCTTTCTCTCCTTCTTCTCTTTCTCTCGTCATCTTCCTTTTTTTTACGTTATTTATTTATTTATTTTATTTTATCGCATCCTAATATCGATAGTATTAATATCAAAGCATTAAAATACTTGTCGATTTGTGTCGAATGAGAGGGATATCGGAATAAGGAAACCCGAATATATATGTGTACTGCACACAGCATTGCCGGTCGCTTATTCCGATACCCCGATTATTTGATTATTGAGACAAGTTAACTTAAACAATATTTCATTATTCTTTCCGTTGTCGTCATAATTAATCTCGCATTCATCAATTTTTAAACAAATTTTCAATAAGGGTCGAAACCCGTTGACGCGGATCCGACATCATAATCCCTAGGGATTCGTTACGATGTCGGAAAAGCCGAGGGAATCAAGTCTTTCAATTCAAGCAAAGCGTCGATCTTTTGGATTCGATACCAATTCCATAATTGGATGTCGAATCTAACGATCTAGTCAAATAAATTAACTAATGCGATTTTTTCGTTGATGCTAAAATAATTGTCATACAATTCGTTAGAATTACGACATTATTAAACGCGGAGGAAATCTACTCATATCGCGATAGTTAGCTTAAGACGACTAAAATCAATTTTTATTTTATTTTATTTTATTTTCACTCTAGTATTCCATGTCGATTCAATAATGGAATATGGGATACAACGAGTATTCAAATTTGGAATCGAGTATAAATCCCATAATATTTATATCCGATTCAACAAAGTGATCAATAATTTATAAAATACGAGTCGAGCATAAAATGTACAATTTTTATGTCCGATTCGGCAGAATCATCGAATTATCAAAAATCAAAAAGCAATTTCGAAAGTCAATAATAAATTACAAAGCGAATTATAATTCGTACAGGGGGCACTCGACCGAGTGTCTAGCCCACTCGATCGATTAGCCCATCATCACGATCAATGTCGTGAGTCCTACTACATCATTCGAGTCTCGTCAATTCTTTTTATGACTTCGGTCAACACGTGCCTAATTAATAACGTGTACTACTATCTTTTCAAACAATGCATCGTCCAATTTTACATCATTCTATTTCATTCATTAATTTGCAAACCGTTATTATTCGTTATACCGTTACTAACCGTTTGTTATTCTTGTTGATTTATCGTTTGTTTTATTTTACTAAAATGAACCCACATGCTAAAATTCAACTTCGATGTTAGAATTAATTGCATTAAATTGACATAGAAACCCTTTTCAATTTCATTCACATGCTTAGGGAAAACAACGTTTGCATAAGCATTTTTCACCGAATTACTAACGCGCGTATTAGAAAGTCATTCGAGATCTTAGTAGAGGCCGCTAAGTGCGGGCGGGGTTGGGTGTCCTTTGTGGGTTTCCCAACACGTACCCTCACCCCTTACTCAGAACCTCGGTTTTCGGATGCCCGAAACCGTTGGCGCACGAGAGTCATTCAATACACGATAACCGGTAGTGACGGTATCGGTATCGCAATGCAAAGGGACGAGCCCAATAAACTCTGACATCGGAAATGGGCCGTATTTCGTATACGGCCCACTACGACATAGAGTGGGCTCGAATGGTTCCGAATAACCACAAAATTCGGTGGCGATTCCACTTCGACCTAAATTTCAATTTGATCCATTCTCATATGGAGATTCATTCGCCTACCCAAACCCGCGCGTGGCCGCGTCGGGGTGGACCTATGTCATGTGCACAATTTGGCGACTCCGCTGGGGATTAACTGATGCGTGACTTACCATCGGCATCCTCAGGGTGAGACTCGAATAGAAATCGTTTGACAAATACAATACGCGTTTTAGTTCTACGGTTCATGCATAACCCATATTTTCCCGGGCCGGTACTCGCGACCGACGTTCCACTATACCGTTGATGTACTCCAATATGGATATGTCAAAAGGTGTCCATAGTCGATTCTAGTGGGTTTCACGGCATGTTCTAAGATCAACTCGACTTAGGAAGTCCGTCCCGATCAACGTCTAGACTATGTACACTGGTATAGACCCTCTATAGATCGACAAAGACTTAGTATAGAGCATACATAGCGTCGTTATAATGCTTGTGTGACTACGTGCTTCTTGGTTTCCGAGTCGTTTTCAAAAACCGTCTTTTTTCTAAGATTGCGTCTTTTTTCGAACTATTCGATTTCAAAACCCGGGACGCATACCAAATTTAGGACTTATGATTTTACTCAAAATAGCCTATTTTCTAGACGGTATGCTGCCCGATTCAAAACTCGAAAATCATTTCGAACTTTCAAAACTTGTGGCCCAATACCCTTTTCGTTTTTTTTCGAAAATTGGGCCCTCAACCGTGTTTTCTCGGATCCTTTTCAAAAACAATCATATTTCAAAAACTTCCTTTTCTTAGGACTTCCCGTATTTAGCAGTGTCGTGTCGTGTCGTAAGTCATAGGGGTCTTTAGCGTCGAAACTTCCTCGATCTTATATCACGGATTTCCTCCCTATCCCAGTCCGCCTATTTGACTAAGGCAAGGCCCACCTACGTAGGACATACTCCTACAAAGGTTGGCCCGTCTACACAATCGAGTCCAAAGTCTGGGGAATGTCTCAAGTAAACCTCCTTTCAAACAGGGCCCAACCCACACAGCTGGATCCTAAAGGAGGCCCAACTTTCACGAGTCGCCCGTCTAAGTGTCTTTTCCAAGTCAACCTTTTACAAGACATAGCCCTATAACAAAAGGTTCGTGACCCTTACGTCTAAGGGTCACTCGTCCGACACTCGAGTCTTAACAAAGTCTTTGATCCCGCTTGGGGGCTACCCTTCAGCAGAGCGTTCAATCACGTTTGCTTTAAGGGTCGTGTCTTACACGTATTGTCTCACGTACCCCACCTTTGAATCACTTAGATGCCACACCATCTGAGTCCTTAGTCTCACTTGGGGGCTATTCTCCGACGGAGTGATTAATCACAGTCACTCTGAGAATCGCACCCTACACATTCGTCTTAGGAGGGTCTAACCCAAGTCAAACATGGTCGCCCCATTTTCGAACTCACCCTTCTGCAACTTGAGTCTAATTTACGGTCGTTACCTCGTCTAAGTCAACATTCAAGTATCCCCGTCCGAGAGTTTTTGTCGACCCGTCACCCCGGGCCGTGTCTAGTTTGACTCTCTCTCTTGCGCAAAGCCGAGCTTAGGCAAGTTCTAATACCTGTCGTTTCTTCCGATCAGGGACCCTATGAACGAGACACTACCAAACCACAACAAATCCTACGCCGTCAAGAAAGGGGATATCCAGGGAAGCATGCTTATGCTATCTTGCTCCATTAACAACATCTTCTCGAAAATCAATACTGCCCTAGATAACCTAAGTTCCAGGGTAACCATCATCGAAGAAGACCTTGTAAGATCCCGATCCCGTCTAACACAGCTAGAGCGGGCAAGGCAGCCGATCACCCAACTGAGCCATTTGAAGGGTGAACATTCTTACAAAACTGTCCGATATCTTCAAGATAGCAAGGCCGAGAGAGGTAATCCTCAAGTCACCTCTCTAAAACGCAAGAACCAGTCAAAGGAAAGGACATTTACCCACTTGGATATGTCCTACACCGTCGCTTTCCAGAGGTTGGTTCCGAAGGGCCTAGTGCTACCTATAGGCCCAACAGCCGACCCGCCTGTGGAGAAACGTTCCAAAGCATGGAACGCCGAGCATTACTGAAAATTCCACAGAGGGAGGGGACACGATACAGAACAATGCTGGAAGCTGAAACACCTCATTCAAAACTTCCTCGATGCCGGGAAGACTCCCGTTTTGAAAACATTGTCACTTGCAAAGCCCCTCGTGGACTACACAGGGCCCGATGACCGAAGCATCCAGTCTACCTCTCATGCATCCAAGAGTCCGGATTTGATTTAAGTCTGAGTCTGAGTCTGAGTCTAGGATGTTCCATTCCAGAGTCAAAGTCAAAGTCAAAGTCAAGGTCAAAGTCAGAGTCAGAGTCAACTGTATTCTGTCCTCTTTTCAAATTCAATAAAATCATCTTTCAATATTCTTTCTCATATATACTTTCCTTATGTGTTTCCGAGAACATGATGAACACCATCATACACTGTGAGCACACACACGTGTGTAGACACCCGCATTTTGACTGCCACGTGTCTATGGTAGTCTCCAAAAAACACCCGATGATGATCGGACGCAAACGTGACTTGGTATACTCGGACTTGGACTCGAAACCAATAATATCCGACATGGACTTTTAGCGGAGTAAAAATCTCACAAAACAGACCTCAAATTCAGGCCCAGTGGGTCGTTCCGAACAAAAAGAGACTAATTTGGGCCAAAACCGACACCAAAGATAAATTCTGTCTTTTGGCGACCGGGTCAAAACCCGGTCAAAGACGAAACCGTCTCATAAAACAGCCAATTTCAGTTGGCGCACAAAATAAAATTCAAAAAAGTCAATCACAACAACAAGATCAACTCTTCCCTTATTTGTCTCCCCCAACTGATCCACTCGATCGAGTGGAGCCTTTTGAACCCGGTTTGGCCCATTTGAGAAGGCACTCGATCGAGTGCACTAGGGCCACTCGATCGAGTGCCCCTATGTCGAGGGATGAAGCCTATAAATACCTCTTCACCCCCCCATGCATTTCAGAATTTTGGAGAACTATTCTTAAGGCAACTTAACCTACATTTTGCCCTACTTTCAACCCTACACTCTACACTACAAACCCAAAGCAAAAACACAAAAAACCGAGCCCTCGTCCCTCGATAAACCGACGCCACACACACACACACCCATACACACCATAACTTGCATACATCCTCGATACTCCCGAGCCCGTGCAGCTATTACGAGTCCATTTCCGAGGTCCTATACCTAGCATGTATGTTGAGGGTGTCCTAAACCCCATCTCGATCTCTTTTATCTCGCTTCGTTTTCATTTAATTCATCGTATATTGTATTATAATCATATCGATCTAGTAACACTAACATTTTTGTACTTTTTATATTTTCGTTTTTGTATCATTTTATCGTCACTAACATTAATAATACCGTGTATACGTAAACTTGTATCAAAATCCGGTTTTAAATCCGTTTGACTACGATGTTTGCCTAAAATCTGTCTAATCCCTTTACAAGCAACAACGGAGGTGGAGCCCTTTCGAGGAGCCCCGCCCCGACGTACTCAAGGGCGTGACGCGATTGCAAACGGTCGTAGTTGAACGTATTTAATACCATTTCTATAATTAGTGCGGAACCCGTTGACACGAAAACCGACATCATATAACCCGAAAGAGTTGATTCCGATGTCGTGACGTAGAGGGAAGCATTTCGTCACTAATTCAAATTTTCTAGTATAACGATAAACATTTTTCATAAAACTCCGATAACGGTATTATAATCGTATATACACGATTATAATACCGGAGGTTGAGTTGAATACAAATCGTGCGATGTTTGTATTCAATTTAACCAACCATCGATTTTAAACCAAAAAACAAGGCGAGTTATCCCTCGTACAGGGGCTACTCGACCGAGTACATATGCCACTCGATCGAGTGGCACCCATAAAAATGGGCAGTAGCCACGTAAAAGGTGCACTCGACCGAGTCACACCTCAACTCGGTCGAGTGGGTCCTGTAACCCAGAAAACCGAGGGGTTTGACACACATTTCAAACCCCGTCCTTTATCGACTTTGGTCATTATGTGTAAAGACTATCACGTGATCTTTCTATTTTCAAAACCATGCACCTCATGACACGTAGAACGACTTCGATCAATTTTTGACATGATAAGTCGGGACGAGACTACGGGATATGAGATCGGGCTAGCAATATGCCACAGTCTCATGTTTCTGTCCTTCGTTTAGTGCACAACATAATGTGTATTTAATCGGGGTAGTCCATTCACCTATTTCGCGGTCTAGTTTACATACGGGTCCGTCCCTATCATTATATCGCGTTATTTTTATTTTGTTTATTATTTTTACGTAATGTTGTATTGTGAATTCCGGGTTGTATTTCCGCCCGTGTAACTTGTACGTTATTTCTATTTATTTTCGAGCTTAGTTTATTTACTTGCTTTACGCTTTATAAATGAACCTCGCATGCTAAATCACTCCGACAAATAATAAGATGCATTAAAATGACGTAGTTAACGCAAAATTCACATGCTTAGCTCGAAAACGCTGTTTGCATATCATTTAATTATTTTACTAGCGCGCGTACACGAACACGAACGATGTCTTAGTAGAGGCCGCCATGTGCGGGCGGGGTTGGGTGTCCTTAGTGGGCTTCCCAACACGTACCCTCACCCCTTACTCAGAACCTTTGGTTTCCGGATGTCCGAAACCCTTGGCGCACGAGAGTCATTTTATATACGAAAGCCGGTGTAACGGTATCGGTATAACAATGCAAAGGGACGAGCCCCATAAACTCTGAAATCGAAGTGGGCTTACTTTGTGTATAGCCCGTGACGACATAGAGTGGGCTCATATGGTTCCGAATAACCACAAAATTCGGTGGCGACTCCATTTTGACTTAAATTTCGAACCCGAGAACAATCTTACCACGAGATTCATTCGCCTACCCAAACCCGCGCTTCGCCGCGTTGGGGTGGACCTACGTCATGTCCACAACGTGACTATTATAGGCACATCTATAATGACTGCAGGAAACCAAGCCCGTGTTTTCCTTTTACCTATTCCGTGTCTGGGAAAAACCACATAACTGCCCGTAGCAGGAGCGGTATCGAATCCTATGACAAATCTAGGTAATCTCCGATCCTAGTTTGGGTTCAAGACGGGAGGCAAGCCCATTTCCCACAATAAAACACCCCTCCGATAAGACTGGCCAATCCCTACCTTAGGTGTTAGTCTGACCGACAAAAAAAAAAAGAAAAAAAAAAGCGCCAAAGCAAAAAGAAGGCCATCAAAAAAAGAAAACTGGACACAAAAAAAAAAATCAAAAGTCCATGAAAAAACAATCAAAAGGCCAAAACAAAAAAGCAGGCCATCATCAAAAAATTCAGAATACCCATGACCGTGGTCAACGGTCAATTCAAGTGAAAGCCCCACGACTAGAGTACGGTCAAAATTATCAAAACCCATGACCGCGGCTAAGAGGTCAATCAAAAAATCAAATACCCATGACCGTGGTCAACGGTCAACTCAAGTGAAAATCCTTTGACCGTGGTACGGTCAAATTCAAAATTATCCATGCCATCCAATAGGGGAGTGATAATCAAGCTGGTCAGCTAACACCACACTCAGCCTTCCCACATTACAACCCTCAAGACCTTCCCGAGACCCAGGCCAGAGACAGCCCAAAATTTTGAGGATTCAAGCTCCATAGGATACCCCTAACAATTAGGGCCAGACATGGAAACCCGATCCCGCATTATCAAACCAGCCCAATCGAAGTTCGAACCATCATCGAGCTCCAGATTTCGAATCATCAAAGCCATTTACTTCCTAGCACCACATTTCCAAAAACATCAAATCCCCGAGAGCAGAACTTGTTAAAAATCCCGAGAACAAAACGTTAAAATTCCCCGAGAGCAGAACTCGTTAAAAATCCCGAGAACAAAACTCGTTAAAATTCCCCGAGAGCAGAACTCGTTAAAAATCTCTAGAACAAAACTCGTTAAAATTCCCCGAGAGCAGAACTCGTTAAAAATCCCGAGAACAAAACTCGTTAAAATTCCCCGAGAGCAGAACTCGTTAAAAATCCCGAGAAAAAAACTCGTTAAAATCCCATCCAAACCAGTTACCAACTCCAAACACGGGAACTCAACCTGCGGTCGGCATAGAACATGCCCAAATAGTTCACACCACCTCTAGGGGCTACCCCGGAGAACGCTCACAGTCACAGGATTAATATCCTAACCATTCAAGCCCTTTGATCAAGACATCACTGGGAATGCACCTAGCCTACACCGTCATTATGGCTAGTTACACACAAAGTCCTATTAGAATAGGCACCATAATACATCTTCCAACACTGAACTACGGCTTGGTTTGATTTCACTACACGTGAATACGTAGGCAGCCTTTCAACAAAGGCACAACCACCCACATTGACACACATTCAAAAAGCACTATCATTCCGGTCACAACACTGTCATGTTCTCAGTAGCTAGCTTTGTCGTCCTGAGGGCTTCTCCTAGGCAGAAGTTCTCCATCCGCTCACAAAATCCAGATAAATCCAAAAAATATAACCTCCTTTCTGTAGTGTGTCCTAGTACTCGGCTTAGTCGAAGACAAGAATCTGTCAGGACTCGAGGCAATACCCATTTTGGACTGTACCCTAAAATCAGAAATCCAGAAGGGCACCAGACTAAAACAGTCTCATTGCAGACTACTGCCAGTCCCCTATAGCATATCTATCCCATTTCGATGTACGACCGTGTTGCCACTCGCATAGGCTACGGGATAGCGCAACTTAAGAGTCTTGTTAGGCGGCCCACACCTCTACCGAGTCACGGTCCAACCCTTAGAGAGTCCAGTCTGTGTCAGTCAACTCGTTCTGTCGCGTCCAGAGTCGAGTCTGTCGGTAGGCCCCTCTCTTCAAATTCCACTTTGAATTTTGTAAATTTAGCCATTTAAAAAGAAACCCTTTTCGAAAAGGTCAAACTTCGGTCTATTAAAGCTGCAAATTTCTTTTCTACCCCTTTCCATTTTGAAAACTTAGCACGTGAGCTGCTTTCAGGATTTCAATTTCAAAAAATTTCAAAAATTCAACTTTCAAAAAAATCAAAAAGTCATTTTCCCCAGCACGAGTCATTTTACTACCTACGTGTTGCATGCATTTTATGTAACTCATACAGGTACGACTCAATCAAGGACATGCAAGCCATTAAATCTCCCCAGCGGCATTTTCCGGGATAGCACGGAGTGGGCCTACACACAGGCGCACCCAGGACTTACGCGACAAGTCCAAATTCCCCACGGAGTACTGTCATCAAGCGCAGGTATGATTTTTGTCTTGTTGCTGGCGAGCCCTTCACGCGAGTCTAATGGACTATAAACGACCTGACCGGAAGTCTACCGGGTCTTAACAGGCTTGGTAGCTACTCTGACTTTCGCCTTGTCCAAGCCTCGGTCAGAGTGGGGGCTCTGTAGACACCCGCATTTTGACTGCTAGGTGTCTATGGCAGTTTCGAAAAAACACCCGATGATGATCGGACGCTAACGTGTTTCTACGCGCTCAAATACGAGCTCAAATCCATTAGTTGCTGGCTAACGCACTTACGGAGTACAAATATCGCAAAATCAACCTTGAATCCAGGCCCAGTGGATCATTCCGAGTCAAACAAGACTAATTTGGGCCGAAACCGACACCGGAAATAAAACCGACTTTTAGCGATTGGGTCAACTCCGGACAAAGTCGTTTCCGAGACACACAAAACAGCCCCTCACATCATCAAAAGTCCAAGTCAAACACAAAACCCATCAAACATCCAAAGTCAAGGTCCAAAAGACTGACCCACGCGACCCAGTTGGGCCACTCGATCGAGTGCCCGACCCACTCGATCGAGTGGGCCTGTTTCGAGCCCGACTGCAGATGTAACGGGCCACTCGACCGAGTTAGCTGCCTACTCGGTCGAGTAACCCTAACCGGGTGCCCTAGCTTTGCCTATATAAGCAACCCCATGCACACACAATCAAGGACCTCTTTTTTACACATCTCCACACAACCCTAATCAATATCAAACTTTCAACACATCAAATTCAACCCTAATTCAACTTTTACAACCTTCATCAAGATCAAACTCAAACCCTAGCAAACCCTAAACCTAGATTTAGGAATCGAAACCTTAGCCACCATAACTCAACGTCCATAAACCTCGAAACTCTTGTGTTAAAGCCACGATTACGAGTCCGATCCGAGACAAGAACATGTAGGTTGAGGGTGTCAAAACCCCTTTCTCTCCTTCTTCTCTTTCTCTCGTCATCTTCCTTTTTTACGCTTTTTATTTATTTATTTTATTTTATCGCATCCTAATATCGATAGTATTAATATCAAAGCATTAAAATACTTGTCGATTTGTGTCGAATGAGAGGGATATCGGAATAAGAAAACCCGAATATACAAGTGTACTGCACACAGCGTTGCCGGTCGCTTATTCCGATACCCCGATTATTTGATTATTGAGACAAGTTAACTTAAACAATATTTCGTTATTCTTTTCGTTGTCGTCATCATTAATCTCGCATTCATCAATCTTAAAACCAATTTTCAATAAGGGTCGAAACCCGTTGACGCGGATCCGACATCATAATCCCTAGGGATTCGTTACGATGTCGGAAAAGCCGAGGGAATCAAGTCTTTCAATTCAAGCAAAGCGTCGATCTTTTGGATTCGATACCAATTCCATAATTTGATGTCAAATCTAACGATCTAGTCAAATAAATTAACTAATGCGATTTTTTCGTTGATGCTAAAATAATTGTCATACAATTTGTTAGAATTACGACATTATTAAACGCGGAGGAAATCTACTCATATCACGATAGTTAATTTAAGACGACTAAAATCAATTTTTATTTCATTTTATTTTATTTTCACTCTAGTATTCCATGTCGATTTAATAATCGAATATGGGATACAACGAGTATTCAAATTAGGAATCGAGTATAAATCCCATAATATTTATATCCGATTCAACAAAATCAATAATTTATAAAATCCGAGTCGAGCATAAATTGAACAATATTTATGTCCGATTCGGCAGAATCATCGAATTATCAAAAATCAAAAAGCAATTTCGAAAGTCAATAATAAATTGCAAAGCGAATTATAAATCGTACAGGGGGCACTCGACCGAGTGCCTAGCCCACTTGATCGAGTAGCCCATCATCACGATCAATGTCGTGAGTCCTACTACATCATTCGAGTCTCGTCAGTTCTTTTTATGACTTCGGTCAACACGTGCCTAATTAATCACGTGTACTACTATCTTTTCAAACCATGCATCGTCCAATTTTACATCATTCTATTTCATTCATTAATTTGCAAACCGTTATTATTCGTTATACCGTTACTAACCGTTTGTTATTCTTGTTGATTTATCGTTTGTTTTATTTTACTAAAATGAACCTACATGATAAAATTCAACTTCGACGTTAGAATTAATTGCATTAAATTGACATAGAAACCCTTTTCAATTTCATTCACATGCTTAAGGAAAACAACGTTTGCATAAGCATTTTTCACCGAATTACTAACGCGCGTATTAGAAAGTCATTCGAGATCTTAGTAGAGGCCGCTAAGTGCGGGCGGGGTTGGGTGTCCTTTGTGGGCTTCCCAACACGTACCCTCACCTCTTACTCAGAACCTCGGTTTCCGGATGCCCGAAACCGTTGGCGCACGAGAGTCATTCAATACACGATAACCGGTAGTGACGGTATCGGTATCGCAATGCAAAGGGACGAGCCCAATAAACTCTGACATCGGAAATGGGCCGTATTTCGTATACGGCCCACTACGAAATAGAGTGGGCTCGAATGGTTCCGAATAACCACAAAATTCGGTGGCGACTCCACTTCGACCTAAATTTCAATTCGATCCATTCTCATATGGAGATTCATTCGCCTACCCAAACCCGCGCGTGGCCGCGTCGGGGTGGACCTATGTTATGTCCACAGCTATGTTCATTGACACTTAATTTATTTCAGATGTATGTTCTAAATACATTGTTATAAGCTATTGATGCCCACTCATGGAATGGGCCCCGGTTCCAGGAACCGGGTGGACATGCCCTTTGACGGGCCTGCATATAATGGTTGGTACTACCTACAACACCACTATATATACCACCTCCCACACCATTCTTTGGACACACAACAACAATCAAAATCATCTTTCTCTTCTTCTACATTCTCTCTAAAAATTTGGCAACGTTCTTGGCGGTACTCATCTGTTTCCCTACCTACACTAGGGTAACAGCGGTTGAGTAATCCTGGGAGTTGAGTGCTATTGAGGCCGTGTGTAGCAGACAAGGCATAAATCAACTTTAGGACAGCGACGGTTCTGTCGCGCCACAACCATCTTTTATCTAGATAAGCTATCTCATTACTATTTACCTTTATATTAACCTAATTGTATTTATTTATTTATCATTTTAATTTGTCTTTATAACTCAACATACAATAATCTTCTTATACTCGCATTAATGTGATCGTACTCATTTTTGGTACTAGTCTTATACTCAATATCGTATTACTAACAGGGAGAGATAAGAAGGATTTGATCGGGATAGGATAGTTTTATTTTATTTTTTGTTGGAGCACTTTAATTATTATTTTTTATTTTCGGTGAATTTTTGTGACCTCGGCTAGCGACATGGAGATCTCGTTTTAAGGTGGTCGCCTATTCTCGGTTTTTCATGGAGCGCTAAGGGGGAGCTATAAGAAGAGCGGTGAGCTTGATTGAAGATTTTTAGGTCGTTTCTGCTTATGTCTAGGGATAAGACATGAAACGGCCACCCGTTCATTTTGGAGGTATAAAAAAGGGATTTTATATAAGAGAGTGAGTCGGGTTGGAGTCGTGTCTTGTTACGAGGGAGATATAAGTTGGATAAGGTGTGAAGGAAGAGAGTGTTTTTCACATTTCATTTTGAGCCATAGGATTTTATTTTTCGTTTTGGGTTTAGAATTTTCTTAAGGGAGTCATAAGGAGACGGTGAGGTCAACTTTTCCATACCACATTTGAGGACTTATGAATCACGGTAGTCTCAAGTTTTACTTGGTACGAGTAAAGTCCAAGTGTGGGAAAGTTAATGAGAGTGACTTTTACCATGATAACTAGGCTCATATTATGGTATTTTTGTTGTCTTTCTGCTCGTTTTGTCATAGTATTGATGTACTCTTTGTGTTTCGGTCATTTGTATGTTATTCTTGTGTTTTGTGCCGTTTTGTATGTCATTGATTCGTCTAGGCGAGATTTGGGTTGTAAGTACTCTTGTAGCATGTTAGTCAGGCAAAGATTTCGGCTCAAGACAACTTCCCAAGGCTAAGAAGCAAGGAAGACGACTCAAGACCAAGATTCGAGACCGAGTACAACATAAAAGTCAAAGTCACGTACTTAGTAGAAGAACAAGAAGCTCGGAATTGCAGGCTAAACCTTGAAGAAAAGGAAGTGGAGGAGGCAAACCAGACCTGGGCCGCAGGCTGTGGTTCATCAGCACAGCCTGTGGCCTCTGCCTTGCCGCAGCCCGTGCCTCTTGGACGCAGCCTGCGGTCCCCTGTACTGTTGAATTTTTGCGATTTTAATTATGTGTTTTGAACTAAGACCACTTGATTTGTTTTCTTAATTTTAGGCTAATTAAGGTATACGTACATATATTATGGTTTTCAGATTTAATGAAGAACTTAGAGGGGTTTAGCCATAATTGTTAGATCTCTAATTTCCATCTTAATTTTTCTTTAGAGTTTTCTAGGTTAATTTAGGAAGAACTTTGATCAAGGTGATTTAGGGATTGAAGATCTTGTCTATGAGATTCTTCCTTCTCAAAGTATGGAAGACTAATTACTTCATCTTGTTGTATTTTTCCATCTCAATTTCTCTAATCTTTTGTAAGAACTCTTTCCAATTCCTCAATCTATCTATTTCATTATCTTGTTCTTATTGTTTATGAATTGGTTATGATTTTTGTGGTTCAGCTAACCTATCTTATTGTTTGTGATTCTATTGCATTGTTTGGATTAGTGGGTTTAGCTAATTCTAAACATAAGAAGTAAATTTGACTAATTTTCACCTTGGGTTATAGGGGAAATTAGAAAAATATTGAATTTTGATTATTGGCATGCATGTGATAGTTTATTCAATGAATTTGTCAACCCTAGCTTTGTTACTTTGTATTGAACATAATGCTCTCTTGTTTGCATACATTGATGTGTTTTAGTTGATTTTTTTATGAAATTGAGTAGGGTGATTTCCGGGTGATTTTAATTCCATTGTTGTCATTTTTAGTGTAATTGATTTGGTGGAATTCACCAAGATTTCCTTCTCCATTGCTTATTCTTGTCTTATTTTTCTTTGTTTAGTGTAGTTTTTACCAAAAACACTAAAACCCCAAATTCTTATATTTAAATTTACTTGTGTTTGTGTTTGTGTTTTTGTTGCATTTGTTGTTGTTTACTCTATTTCGTGTGTTTTTCTAATCTATTAATTAGATTCGTCCCTGAGGTTCGACCTCGTTACTTGTCACTTTACTACCTAGTTTTGTGCTTGACTTGGGTTTACAAATATTGTTTCATTGATTATATTTTTGTCTAGTGCGACATAGTCAAGTTTTGTCATCAATATCGAAATAAGACATCACTTTCTTTGTAACCATATTGAAAAGGGTAAAATTCGCTTAGAGTTTGTGAGTACTGAACTTCAATTAGCTGACATATTTATGATAAGTGTAGTTTGTAGTGCATTTTTCACTATGTTTTGGTCCCATTCCATGTAGAATCGCTCCTTGGGAGCGATTCATGGGCTTCTTATGCTTCCTTTAGTTCGTTTCAGGTTTCCGAGACCGATTTGGAAGAGTTGGAGCGATTACGACTCTATACATACACATTTTGGAGCCAACGAGATAAAGGAACGATGACTCGAGGCCTTGGAATCGACCCCGAGACCTTGGGACCCAAACCCGAGCCTCCGAGACCCGATCCCGAGTCCCGAGAATTGACGAGAAACCCATGAGAAGCAAGGGAGGACCAAAAAGCTCTTAAGGGAAGCCTACAAGACCCATCCCGTCCGGGAAGGCCTAATTCCGTTCGGGATGGGGTGCGCTTTTGAGGAGGCCACTGTGGGTCCGTCCCGGTCGGGATGACACCCCGTCCCGGTCGGGACCGTGGACCTGCAGCGCGACCTCTTTTATTCCATTCCCCTTCATTCTTGTACCCATATATATACTTCCCTCTTGTATTGCTAAGACATCTTATCTTACCCTAGACTAATTTAAGCCTCCATTAAGCATCAAAACCCTAGGTTAGTGTTCCCCACATTAGCTTTAATCTCTCTTTAATCTTTAGTTAATCATTGTAATTAGTTCTTGGATTAAGAGGATTCTTGAAGATTGTTCCAAGCTTGACAACCTTGGGATTTTATTTGGGTTTCTTATTAATACAAGTTCTCATCTTTTTCTTCCATTGTTTGTTGGTATAATCTTCTTCTCTTATTTACTCTTGTTCTTAGTTTGTTAATCAAGTTTGAATCTTAGTATTTTGTTTATTGTTATTGTTATTGTTCTTGTTATTCATAATGGATGTTTGTTTTGTGACATTGATTTCTCTTATTATTGTTGGTTTTCTCTTAATAATGAGTGAGTAGATTACTTGTGGGGTTAGTAGGGGGATTAAGGGTAGATTATGGGTGATTAGGGTTGATTAGGGGTAAAGGTTGCATCTTTGTTGTTAGACGCATAATGGGCACTCTATGTGTTTGTTGATATGCTTGTGTGAGTTGTAGTGGCCATGCTTCCCATACTTGTGTTCATCTTCTCATTGCTTGTCTATTGTGTGAGCATGTCGAGAATAGTCGTAGCGAGAGCCCGGACCCACCTTGACATCGGTCTACGTAGCGAGAGCCCGGACCGACTCTAGCAACTAGGAGACACCTATACCCTTGACCACCCAATTACCCATCTACTCTTATGAACCCGACCTACCCCACTTCCTTCCCATATTTGATTCATCATCTTAGTTAGTCATCAATTCTCTAGTATCATTGTTTAGTTTGCTTCTAGTTATTTCATTAGTCTAGTTCTTTCTCGTCCTCCACCATAGTTTTCCAATTATCGTTTCTTTGTGTTTGTTTGGTGATTTAGTCTCGTTTTTAGGCCAAATTAGTCTAAGGCTTGCAATACCGTCCTCGTGGATACGATCCCGACTTGCTCTAGCTACCCACTAGGTTAGTTGGTTGTTTATTGATCGGTTAGGACTCACGACAAATCCCTTCCATCAATTTGGCGCCGTTGCCGGGGACGGTGCATTGTTTAGACTTAGTTTGCTTATTTCTAGACTTAGTTACCCTTCTTTGTGTTCTCCCATCATCTCTTGTGCATATTTTCTAGTTTTTCTTGTTTTCTTAGCTTTCTTTTCTCTTTGTCTCTAGTTGTGCTTGTTTATTGTCGTTGCCTAGTGCCCATAAAGCACTAGGTATTCTCACGTTTGTTCTAGTGTGTAGTGTATGCCTAGGAGGGGAGGCGACTTATATCTCTTTAATCCAGAGCCGGAGAGACTCTTTCGATCCTTTCGCCAACGGACGATTAACCGGGTTAGGATCTCTCAACCAAGTGCAAGCAATACTCATCAAGGGCAAGCACAAGGAGCCGACTTTAGCGAGTCACCTCGAGAGACGGCCGGAGGGACCTTCATCAATCCCTTCGGTAACTCTTCTTCTCCTATTTCCCCCTCTTCATCTACATCAACACCGTCTACACCACCATCTTCTCCCTTATATCCAATCATGCCGAAGTTTTCATCCCACTCCACTTTTACCGAGGATGTCTTGCCGTGACCGAGCGCATTACCGGAAGCCTATACCGGGAATTTTATGGCAAAGACTCAATTTATCCAACTTGTGGAGAGGAGCCCATTTAGTGGTTTGCCCACCGAAGACCCGCACCAACACATGGAGACCTTCTCCGATTATTGTGACGCTATATCTCAAACCGGGGTTACTCAGGATCAAATTCGTTGGGTACTTTTCCCGTTCTCTCTTATTGGAAAAGCGAAGCAATGGATCAAGAGTCTCGACAGGGCAACCATGGGTATCAACACTTGGAAAAAGCTTGCCTTGGCGTTCTACCAAAAGTTTTACCCTCCGGAAAAGACTAATTTGCTTAGGGCCTCCATCACCGGGTTCCAACAAAGGGATGAAGAGAGCCTTTATGAAGCTTGGGAGCGGTTTAAATCTTTGGTTAGGTCGTGCCCTCATTATGGACTCTCACAATGGTTCTTGGTGCAACAATTTTGGAATGGTCTTTATGAGGACTCGAGAGCTATACTTAATATGGGCTCAAATGGTAGGTTCACTGAGGTCGATGACGACCAAACTTGGGTGAGAATCGAAGAGATGGCGGTGCATAATTCGCAATACTCTAGGCCTAGGAAGGCACATCGAGGAGGCGTGCATGAGGTTGATGCTATCACTAAGTTAAACATTGACCTTGGAGCTCAATTGAAAACACACATGGAGACTATTGACAAGAAGCTCCAAAGCCACCTCAACCAAGTCCAAGGCACTAGTTCCTCCCACCATCAACCGATTCAAGAAGTGAATGCTTTGGGGTTTGCACCTCCCTTGCCTTATTTTGGGATGTGTGATACTTGTGGAATCGTTGTTCATGATCCTATGAATTGTAGAGGATGTATTGAGCAAGTGAACGCCTTTCAAGCGTTCAAGCAAGGTGCCTCCTACTCTAATCAATACCAAGCTTCCAATCAAGTACCTCAACAACAAGCACTTCAACATCAACAACAACATCGTCCCTATGTTCCACCTCCCTTAAAGGACAACAACCAAGGTTACCAAGGTTATGTGGGTAATCCAAGACCCTTCAACAACTTCAAGCAAAACAACCAAGGTACCTTCCACAACAACAATCAAGGGTTCCAACAAGGGAACTTCAATCAAGGTGGTTTCCAAGGAAACCCAAAACTTTAAAAAGCAACAAAACCACAACCACGGCAACAACCAAGGCCTTAATCAAGGCAATTCTCATGGGTTCCAAGGGAACCATCAACAACAACAAGCAACTCAAGGCAATCAACAACAAAGCAAGCCTAGGAGCCGGTCTCCTATTCATGACTATGGTACTCCATTAGCCCTCACCGACACTCCGCATAATCCGTCATCTCCACCTCGGGATTTCGACATACAAAAGCAAATGTTGGATATGCAAAGAAGTACTCAAGACATGTAAAGGAGTCAATTGAAGACACAAAGGTCACAACAAGAGATCATAGCTCAAATCTTAAATGAAAACAAGGAAACAAGAACTCACATGAGGATGCTTGAGACTCAAATATCTCAACTCGCATCGGGAAGTTCTTCAAGACAAAGGGGGCAATTACCTCCTCAAAGTGAAACTCCAAATTTTGAGCATGTCAATGCCATCATCTTAAGGAGCGGTACCACCTATAATCCTCCCGTGTTTCCTAGTGAGCAACAAGCAATGAATGAAGTTGTGTCTCCAATTCAAGAAGATTCAAGCTCGGGAAATCCAATGGAGGAGCAAGTTCTTTGGGAAATTAAAAAACCCTAAGAAGACAACCCTCCCCCACTTCAAGAGAAAGACAAGGGTAAAAGGAAGGTGTCATTTGAGGAATCCACCCCTATTGAGCAAAACAAGTACCAAATCAAGTTGCCTTTCCCAACAAGGCAAATGAAGACTAAGGTGGATGTCCAATTTGACAAGTTCCTTAACATTGTGAAGCAATTGGATGTGAGTGTCCCGTTTACCGAGTTACTTACCCAAATCCCGGCATATGGAAAGTTCATGCGGGATATCCTAGCTAGGAAGAGATCCATCGACAAGGAAGAGACAATAGCGTTCACGAGGGTGGTGAGCGAGCTTATTCAAGGTTCCACGCTTCCAAAGTTGAAGGATCCGGGTAGTTTCTCTATCCCATGCACCATTGGCAATTACAAGATCGAAAGAGCTATGTGTGATTTGGGTGCGAGTGTGAGCATTATTCCCTACACCATTTGTGAGAGATTAGGGATGAAGGAGCTTAGGTGTACGTCCATTACACTCCAAATGGCCGATAAATCATTCAACCGACCATTAGGGATGTTAGAGGACGTGCCGGTGCGAATCGGGAAGTACTTCATTCCGGTCGATTTAATCGTGCTCGATATGCCGAAAGATGCCAACACTCCCATTATCCTTGGGCGCCCATTTCTACACACCGCCGGTGCTATGATCGACGTGAAGAACGGTAGGATCGCCTTCGAGTTGGGGGAAGAAGGGTTAGTGTTTGACCTCCAAGGCAACACTTCGCCCACCAACGATGAGTCTTGCAATATGATCCAAGCCACGAAAGACATCGATCTAGGGAGTGAGCCGGGACAAAGCTTGAAGAAGTACTCTTATGTACTTGAGGATGATGACTCCGATTTGGAGGAGGATGAATGCCCAAATCATGGGCTTGATGACAAGTTGAAAAGCAAGGAGAAGGATGAGCCCCCCTTAGAGCCGCATAAGGACAAGTGGACGTTCGGGTATACCCCGAAAGATCAAAAGTACAAGTTCAAGACATTGAACTTGGAAGATCGGGATGCCCCGGGGACGTCAAGGCAAGGCCATGAAGAGCTTTGGTTTGTGGACGGCTATATCTCGAGCTTGATTGAAGACTTTGCTAGGGCCTTCGACTTGTTCCTACGTGCCCTCGATGGAGATGGCATTGGCTATGGTTATTGAAAAAGATTGAAGAATGCACCACCTTGGTTTGACAGAGTTCCACAAGAACCGTCTCATTGTATATATCTCTTTCTTGCAGTTAGTTTGAGTTTTGTGAAATTCTTTGTTATTTGGATTGATTGATGAGCGTTGTGAGGGAGAGAGTTTGAAGTGTGTTTGATTATTGTTTGATAGGTGAAGTGAAGATGATTCCTTTAAAGGAATGGCTATGATAGAGCTTGGATAGAAAGCATGAGGATCGGGTTTTTGAAGCTTGAAGTAAGCTTTTGGGATTGTGGAAGATCAAGAAGACCCATCCCGACCGGGAAGGGTGCGGAATCCCGACCGGGAAGGAGCCATCCCGATCGGGATGAGTGCACCAAAGTTCGAGCTCACTGGAGGTCTGTCCCGACCGGGATGAGGGCGTCCCGACCGGGACGAGTGAGACACCCCGACCGGGACCATCCATCCCGACCGGGATGGTCCCCTGCTCTCTTTTGTGCCTTTTCTTCGACGTTTGAGTCCACCCAACCGTTGTATACCCCCTCCCAACCTCCCTAACTATCCTTGCCTTACCATATGTCCCATATACTTCATTTTACACCGACTCTCACATCAACTCTCACCCCCGCTCACATCATTACTACCCCAACCATGCGGTTTTATCAAGCTTGAAAAAGGATGACAACGAAGACAACAAGCAAGCGCCTATATTGATCATTGAGACGATGGAGCAAGTGAGTTGCTAACCGGTCGGTACGACAACTATCCTTTCTTTTCCGTCTTTTATTGCTTGTTTTCCCCTTGTTTATCCCCTTCCCCTTGTACACTTATGTGTCTTGATGTCATGGTAGCCTTCGAGGCCTTAGTATGGTTGCTCCCGACTCCCGATGACGTGACTACATCGAGAGTCAATCGATGAATCCAAGTGTACAAGATTTTCACCTTTCTTTTTTTGAGGATTTAGTCGGATTTAGGCGGAATCCGGGCTAGGTGACTTGATTACACCTAGCCCTCCCCTCCCATTTCCTTTTATTTCCTTCTTTTATTTCTTCCCCCATCCATATCTTTTTCTCGTCTCGGCCCATGGTGACTTGACTACACCCCGGCCGGACACATTCTACCATTTCTTCACTTTTAGCTTTTATTTTTAGCTTTATTTTCGTAGTTTCTTTTCTTTTTCTTTTGTCTCTCCGCACACTACGATCGAGCATGAGGACATTGCTCGGTTTAAGTGTGGGGGAGCGATATTCTATCGTAGTTAGTTTTATTTTCATAGCTTTCCGAAAAAATCTTTAAAAACCCTAATAATTTGAAAATTTTTTCACAAAAATCAAAAACACTTTCTTTTGTGTGTTTTCCTTTTATGTTTTTGTGTCGTATATTTGTTTTGTTGTTTGTGTTTGCCTCCTTTTTCCTCTTAGGTCGCCTAATCGCCGTTAACTTTGGATAGCTTGCAAGACATCCGGTAACATTTTTATCCCTTCTCTTCTTTGCCTCTTGTGGAGTTTGCTGGGGATTCGTGATGATGTGTGCTCGGGTGCAGCTTGTAAAGTTTGTGGTTGATTGGTTGCTTATTTGGAATATCGGGGTGGTGTTTGTTCTGTTTTTGTGTTTGTCTTGTTTTTGTTTTAAATTGTTTTCTTTTGTCCTTCTTTCGTTCGTTTTCGTCATGTCTTTGTTTTGTGTTGTGTTGTGTGTCATGTGTGTAAACCGTTTTCGAAAACCCAGTTTAGAGGCTAGTGTGCGAGTGTTTACTTTCCCTTCCTAGTTATATAAATCGAGTCTTGGACTTTAGTCTAGTAGAATGACCCTAAATCAATGAATTCGTTGGTCCTTTACCTTGAGTCCACCTAGCTTACTAGGGATTTACTACGGGATTTGCACTTTTGACCATTATGACCACCCACGGTGTGAAAAGGCCTTGGTTGCCGAGTCCCGTCCCCTAGGTGACCGTGTTTGGGATTGTTTGATTAGTCCAAGTTCTCCACTTTTTGTGGGCTTGAAAGGGGATGCGCACCCCCGACATACCCATTCCCCTACCTCCTACACACATCCACAAAATAATTTGCGATTTGTTGAATTTTCTCTTTCTAGTTACACAAAGAAATGCCAAAAAAGCCAAATCATGCCAAAAAGGGCAAAGAAAAGAAAAAGAAAGAAAATGAAAGAAAGAAAGAAAAGAATGAAGAAAAAGAAAAGGCACAAAAGCCAAAAAGAAAATAGAAAAGAAGAAAAAAAAAGAAACGGCATGGCAACACAAAAGGCAAAAATGTCAAAAAGAAAGAAAAATGCCAAAAGAAAATAGTCTCACAAAAAAGATCCAACCCCACAAAAATAAGCCTTTTTCCGACTTTTGCCGTGAAGAGCCTACCAAAGGACCGAGTCCCTAGGAAGGATGATAGCGGCAATGGTCGGTCTTCCCTCATTTTGCGTTTATTTCCATTTTTTTACTTGGACTAGTTAGGCGGTTTCGGGCATGGGACGACCCTCTTGGCTCATTGCTAAAATGGGGCGATGTCTCACTTACCTACAGTGTCAACTAACACCGTGGTTCATCCCTTTTCCACTCCGCCGATCGTCCCGTAGTACGTTCTTAGAAAGTTAGGAGGAATCTTGGTAAGTTACCAACGTTTTTATTGCTTTATCGTCATTGCTAGCTTGGGAACGTTGTCCCTTACCTCAAGTCCTAAACCGGTGCTTCTTTCACCGCTTTTAGAGGGAAGCGGTATTCGTTTTTCTTTGGGTGCAACTTTATGTTTGTTTGTCTGTTTGTTTATGTGTTTTATGTCCGGTTGCATCCACGGTTTTGTCGCAAGACCCCACTTGCCTTGCGGAGTGCACTTTTCCTCTAAGTGCACTCGCGTGAGTTAAAAGGGCATAGGGTGCGCTAATACCCACTCGGCTAGTTTAGTATTTAGTATGTGCTTACTCGAGGGCGAGTAAGGGTTAAGTGTGGGGGAGTTGATAAGTGTAGTTTGTAGTGTCTTTTTCACTATGTTTTGGTCCCATTCCATGTAGAATCGCTCCTTGGGAGCGATTCATGGGCTTCTTATGCTTCCTTTAGTTCGTTTCAGGTTCCCGAGACCGATTTGGAAGAGTTGGAGCGATTCCGACTCTATACATACACATTTTGGAGCCAACGAGATAAAGGAACGATGACTCGAGGCCTTGGAATCGACCCCGAGACCTTGGGACCCAAACCCGAGCCTCCGAGACCCGATCCCGAGTCCCGAGAATTGACGAGAAACCCATGAGAAGCAAGGGAGGACCAAAAAGCTCTTAAGGGAAGCCTACAAGACCCATCCCGTCCGGGAAGGCCTCATCCCGTTCGGGATGGGGTGCGCTTTTGAGGAGGCCACTGTGGGTCCGTCCCGGTCGGGACCAACTCGTCCCGGTCGGGATGACACCCCGTCCCGGTCGGGACCGTCCCGTCCTGGTCGGGACCGTGGACCTGCAGCGCGACCTCTTTTATTCCATTCCCCTTGATTCTTGTACCCATATATATACTTCCCTCTTGTATTGTTAAGACATCTTATCTTACCCTAGACTAATTTAAGCCTCCATTAAGCATCAAAACCTTAGGTTAGTGTTCCCCACATTAGCTTTAATCTCTCTTTAATCTTTAATTAATCATTGTAATTAGTTCTTGGATTAAGGGGATTCTTGAAGATTGTTCCAAGCTTGACAACCTTGGGATTTTATTTGGGTTTCTTATTAATACAAGTTCTCATCTTTTTCTTCCATTGTTTGTTGGTATAATCTTATTCTCTTATTTACTCTTGTTCTTAGTTTGTTAATCAAGTTTGAATCTTAGTATTTTGTTTATTGTTATTGTTATTGTTCTTGTTATTCATAATGGATGTTTGTTTTGTGACATTGATTTCTCTTAATTATTGTTGGTTTTCTCTTAATAATGAGTGATTAGATTACTTGTGTGGTTAGTAGGGGGATTAAGGGTAGATTATGGGTGATTAGGGTTGATTAGGGGTAAAGGTTGCATCTTTGTTGTTAGACGCATAATGGGCACTCTATGTGTTTGTTGATATGCTTGTGTGAGTTGTAGTGGCCATGCT
This sequence comes from Agrostemma githago, assembly GCA_958450325.1. Classification (NCBI taxonomy): domain Eukaryota; kingdom Viridiplantae; phylum Streptophyta; class Magnoliopsida; order Caryophyllales; family Caryophyllaceae; genus Agrostemma; species Agrostemma githago. The sequence continues at coordinate 52,219,376 of OY288256.1, forward strand.
TCCCATACTTGTGTTCATCTTCTCATTGCTTGTCTATTGTATGAGCATGTCGAGAATAGTCGTAGTCACGAGAGTGCGGACTAGGGTCTACGTAGCGAGAGCCCGGACCCACCTTGACATCGGTCTACGTAGCGAGAGCCCGGACCGACTCTAGCAACTAGGAGACACCTATACCCTTGACCACCCAATTACCCATCTACTCTTATGAACCCGACCTACCCCACTTCCTTCCCATATTTGATTCATCATCTTAGTTAGTCATCAATTCTCTAGTATCATTGTTTAGTTTGCTTCTAGTTATTTCATTAGTCTAGTTCTTTCTCATCCTCCACCATAGTTTTCCAATTAACGTTTCTTTGTGTTTGTTTGGTGATTTAGTCTCGTTTTTAGGCCAACTTAGTCTAAGCCTTGCAATACCATCCTCGTGGATACGATCCCGACTTGCTCTAGCTACCCACTAGGTTAGTTGGTTGTTTATTGATCGGTTAGGACTCATGACAAATCCCTTCCATCAATTTACTAAACCGTTGTACAGAGATCGGTTTGAGAAGATTAAGTTGGAAATTGGATTAAATAAGAGCATTTGAGATTCGCCTTTTCTATATTTCCCTTATATGATTGACTAGTTACGAAAGTGTGAATTAATACCATGTAAAAAAAATATTTGTGCTTATTGATTCTTATTACTAAGACATTTATTGACATTATTTTATACGATTAATACATGTGAACTACATTGATCGTGAATGTTAACTGATCATTTATTGAGCAGAAACAAGACTCAATCCCTCTCAAAAATTGACCTACCCTTTCAAAATATGTCTCATTCTTATTAGAAAAAGGAAGTTCGAAGTAAGGGAGAATATGGAATAATGCTCGGTTAGAAGGAAGATTGTGGATTGAAATTTCGAATATAAGGAAAGTCTTATAAGGAAAGATTGAGAAAGAAAAATCGAGATCATGGGAAAAAAACGTGATCTTGACGATGCAATTAAAGAAAGACGAGATAGTGTAGGGAATTTATGCGAAAGTGTTGAGGGTTGATGAAGAAGTGTTGGATATTGACAAAAAAGGATTAGAGGTTCAAGAATTTAAAAATCTTATACAAATGCAAGAAACACATTGGATTGTTTATGCAAAAATTTGTAAGTTCCGACTACACAAAATAGTCGGAAGTTATGTTTTGGTTTGATGATTTGATTCACATGGGGAGTATATTGATTACATTGGAATTAGGGTTGATGTGTTGGTAAGCCGAGTAACGTAGATCAAAGAACGTGTACTCAATTGATTATTGATGCGGTGTATGCATGTATGGTTGACGTCAAAGTACATACCGCGCAAGCACTCGAGTTCTACGGTTCTGTGTACATGACATAGGTCCACCTCAACGCGGCCAAGCGCGGGTTTGGGTAGGCGAATGAATCTCGTGGTAAGATTGATCTCGGGTCGAAATTTAAATCTAATTAGGAGTCGCCACCGAATTTTGTGGGAATTTGGACACATTCGAACCCAATCTACATTTGGCGTATCGTGCACAAAGCACGGCTCGCTTTCAATGCTAGAGTTCAGGGGTTCGTCCCTTTGCATTACGATACCGACGCCGGGTTATCGGGAATCGTGTATTGAATGATTCTCGTGTGCCAACGGTTTCAGACATCCGGAAACCATGGTTCTGAGTAAGGGGCGAGGGTACGTGTTGGGAAGTCCACAAAGGACACCCAACCCCGCCCACTCTTAGCGGCCTTGTGGACATGACATAGGTCCACCTCGACGTGGCCTCGCGCAAGTTTGGGGAGGCGAATGAATCTTATGCGAGATGGATCTCGAATTGAAATTTAAATCGAAGTTGGAGTCGCCACCGAACTTTGTGGGAGTTCGGGCCCGTTCGAACCCACTCTATATCTTAGTGGGCCATGCACAGAGTACGGCCCATTCCGATTTTAGAGTTTATGGGGTTCGTCCCTTTGCATTGTGATACCGATACCGACATTATCGGTTATCGTGTATTGAATGACTCTCGTATGCCAATGGTTTCGGACATCCGGAAACCACGGTTCTGAGTAAGGGGTGAGGGTACGTGTTGGGAAGTTCACAAAGAACACCCAACCCCGCACTTAGTGGCCTTTACTAAGATATCGTTCGTTGTTCGTGTACGCGTGTTAGTTTGACGGTTGAATGTTATGCAAACAATGCGTTTTGACTAAACATGTGAATTATGTTTGACTACGTCGTCTAATGCATCTAAACTATCGTCAAAGTTGTTTTAGCATGCGGGGTTCATTTTAGTACAATAAAAAAAACAACGAAATAAAAGTGTAACAACAAATTACAATATACGAGCGGCATACCACCCGGAAATACAATGCCACAAACGATACAATACAACAGTCGCGATGATAAAGGAGAAAACGAGTTAGAAGATGTAAATATGACATGATGCATGGTTTGAAAAAGCGAACACGTGATAGACTTGACACATGACGACCGAAGTCGTTAAAATAATTTTATCGAGACTCGAAACGTGCTGAAAGACTCGCTGTTTTTCATACCAGGGGCCACTCGATCGAGTCATTGATGGACTCGATCGAGTGATCTCAAAAAAAAGCTTCTGATTCGTTTTTTGGGGTGCCACTCGATCGAGTGAGCTAGGCACTCGATCGAGTGCCCCTTGTACGGAGTGCTGTCCGGTTTTGATTTTGATTTTGAAATTGCTTTCAGTTTTGAAAATCGATAATTTAATTAAGTCTCGTAGAAATACGATGCAATTTATACTCGATTTAAATATTGATACTCGTAATATCCGATGCTTGATTATGGAATCAATATCGAATATCTAGAGCGGATTTTGAAAAAGTTGTTTAGAAAATTGTTTTGAATGTTGTTAAGACGAGATAATTCCTCCATGTTGTAATATCGTAATTACTCGGCTTCAACGGTATTATGCTTAACATGATTTGATGATTGATTCCTTTAGATCCGATATTCGAATATAGAGTCGATATCGAATCCTTGGAAATAATACTTTTTGAAAATAGTACGATAATATCGATATTAGGAACGAGAAAAAGAAATAAAAAAGACGCGACTAGAACGACGACCCGTAAATAGAAACGGACGAACGAGAGAAAGAGAAGAAAAAGGGAGAAGTCGGGATTTGAAACATCATCAACCTACATGCTTGATTATCTCGAAAATGGACTCGTAGTAGCGGCCTAGGCGCGGGAGCGTTAAGATGTATATAGGTGAGTTATGGTGTGTACGGTTAGGGAGGGGATTTGGCGAGTTTTGCTCTCGGGTTTGTATATGGTTTGCCTAAAATTGCCTAGAATTTCGGGTTGTGAATGACCGGGAATCCTATAGTATTTCTAGAGGAAAGATCGGAATATAATATGCCTAGTATTGCTGGAATTCCGAGTTGTAATTTGTGTATGCCGGGATTGGAATTGTTGTGTTGTGAATTGTTGATGGGATGTTATGGATGTTGGATGTGTGAACGTTGTGAATAATTGATGTGTGTAAAATTGGGTTGCGGGGGTGGGGTATTTATAGGATGAAATACCCGACTTGGGATAGGAGATAGATGACTTGCAAAGGAAGAAAACAACCGGTTGGGGTGAAGTGGGATTCCGTCTTTGGATAGGAAAAAGTTACTTGTAGGGGAAGAAACACCTGGTTTTCAGCTGGAACAAGGGTCACTCGATCGAGTGCCCGGTCTGATGCCAGATTTGGCGGTTTTTATGGGCTCACTCGATCGAGTGGATCTGAGCCGGGTAGAAGTCTCCTTTTGGAGATCGAGTTTGGTCCTTTTGGGAGAGTTTTAGTTGCTTAACTCTTCTTCATTGCTGATTTTTGTAGGTGTTTGACTTCCAGTTGGATTTTCGAGGTGGTGTGCCAGATATTTTATGGCTCGGAAATGCCTTTGACCGGATTTCGACCCGGTCACTAAAAGACGGTTTTGCCCTTGGTGTCGGTTTTGACCCAAATTAGTCTCATTTGACTGGAAATGACCCACTGGGCCTGAATTTGAGGTCGGTTTGGTGAGATTTTTGCTCCGCTTAAAGCTCGTGCCAACTACTATTGATTCCGAGTCCAAAATCGAGTGTATTAAGTCATGTTTACGTCCGATCACCATTGGGTGTTTTTTGAGAACTGCTATAGACACCTGACGGTCAAAATGTGGTTGTCTACAGGCCTCTACTTAGATATCGTCCGCGTTTCGTGTACGCGCGTTAGTTTGACGGTTGAATGTTACGCAAACAATAATCTTTGACTAAACATGTGAATTATGTTCAACAATGTCGTTTAATGCATCTAAACTAACGTCGAAGTTATTTAGCATGCGGGGTTTGTTCATGAAAGCGATAAATGCAAGCAACGGAAATAAAACTTAAATTAAATTACAGATGCGCGGGCGGAAGACAACCCGGATATACAATACAACGAGCAAAACGAAATAATTACATTAAACAATATAACGACGATAATAAGTTGACTAAACAATTAGTAAACTGTACGATGCATGATTTTGAAAGGAGTAAAACACATGATGGACTTGACACGTGATGACCGAAGTCGTTCGAAAAAAATTTATCGAGGTTTGAAATATGTAGAAGGCTTCACGGTTTGACGTGACATAGGCCACTCGATCGAGTCATGGGGAAGACTCGATCGAGTGCCCTGCTTAAAACCCCCTGCCTCGTTTTTGAGGTGCCACTCGATCGAGTGGGCTACGGCACTCGATCGAGTGCCCCTTGTTCGAGCAGCTGCTCGGAAATCGGGTAACGTAATAATTCCGATTTTTAATGTTTGAATTGATAACTAGCCGAGTAGCGTGAAAATATTATATAATTTAAAGTTTACTCGGTTTACGACGCTCATAACGTAAATTGTACGATTACGAGATCAGTTATCGATTGTTTTGGAAAAAAATGTTATAAAATTGATTTGAGTTTGGTTAGGATGAAATTGATTCCTTTCGTATCACGACATCGTACTAATCCTTTCGGATTATGTGATGTTCGATTCGGCATCAACAGGTTTCGTACTAAGCCTTAAAAAAGGGGAATCAGATATGTTTAACGACGAAAGTCCGCGATCCCATCATGCCCATGAGTGTTTAGGGCGGGGCTCCTCGAGAGGGCGCCACCACTGTTACAACTCGTAAAGGGATTAGAAGGGTCTTATACGGAATTCGTCTTTAAATGTATTCGACTCGAGATTGTTTTTATATTTTATGTATGCGCGATGTTTATTTAATCATGACGATAAATAATAATACTAATGGTACTAAAAACGAAAAAAATGCAAACAGACGAATAAAACGAGAAGGAGAAGAAAGAGAAGGGAGAAAGCGGGATTTGATGACACCCTCCACCTACATGCTTATTTTGGCCTCGGTATTGGACTCCTAGTAACGACGTTTGCGCAGGAGTATCGAGGATATAGGAAAATGATGGTAAGGATTTGCCGTGGGTCCCGCCGTCAATAAATAACCAACTATACCTAGTGGGTAGCTAGGGTAAGTCGGGTCGTGTCCACGGAGACGATAATGTAGAGTCTAGACTAGGTCAATCTAAAAACAAGACTAAGTCACACAAACAAACACAAAGAAGACGATAATTGACAAACTATTGATGGTTGGAGGTGAAGAAAGCGAACTAACTATGAACTAAGTATAACCTAAACTAATCGAAAGACCTAAAGATAAACTAGCAATGAACTAGGGAAATGAAGACTAACTAGGAGGATGAATCAATAAGGAAGGGAGTAGGGTTAGGTCGGGTTCTTAAGTGTAGTAGGGTAATTGGGGAGTCAAGGGTGTAGGTGCCTGTTAGTTACTAGAGTCGGCTTGCGCTCTCGCGTCAAAGCCTAAGTCAAGGTCGGTTTGCGCTCTCGCGTCAAAATCTATGTCCGCACTCTCGTGTCTAAGACTAGACCCGAACACAATCACACATTAGTCAAACAATGAGAAGAAGAGAACAAGTATGAGAAGCATTGGCCACTACTACCCACACAAGCAATAAAACAAACACATAGTGTGCCCAATAAGTGACTAGCAACAAAGATGCAACCTTTTCCCCTAATCAAACCCTAATCACCCATAATCCACACTTAAACCCCCTACTAACCCCACAAGGAATCTACTCACTCATTATCAAACTAAGACTAACATAACCAAGAGAAATCAACATAAACATCCAAACATTCATAATGAACAAATAAGAACAATAAACAATATGTAAAGATTCAAACTTGCAAGATTAACAAAGATTAGAAGTAAAGAGGAGAAGAGTATTATACCAAACTAGCAAGAATATGAAAAAGATGAGAACTTGTATTGAAAAGATAAATCCAAATGAAACTCCCAAGGTTGTGAATCTTTAATGATTCTTGAAGAAAACCCTTAATACAAGACTATTCAACTAGATTAGAATAAGATTAACTAAAGATTAATAAGAAACTAAACTTAGGGTTTTCAATGTTGTAGAGAGGCCTAAGAGAGTCTAATGTAATGTAAGATGCTTAAACAATACAAGGGAGAAGTATTTATAAGGTTACAAGAATGAAGGAGGAAGAAAAAGAAGTCACGCGCAGCAGCTGGGTCATCCCGTCCGGGACGAAGTGATCCCGACCGGGACGGACCCAAAACAGACGCAACTTCATTTGTGCACCCCTTCCCGGTCGGGAAGGCCACTATCCCGCCCGGGAAGGGCCTTGTAGGCCTCCAATATGATCTTTTTGGTCCCTCCTTGCTTCTCACGGGCTTCTCATCGATTCTCGGGGCTCGGGATCGAGCCTAAGAGGCTCGAGAATGGGTCCCAAGGTCTCGGGATCAAATCCAAGGCACCAAGTGATCGTTTCTTCACTTCGTTGGCTCCAAAAGTGTATGAAACGAGTCGGAATCGTTCCAATTCTCCACGAACGGTCTCGGGAACCTAAAACGAACTAAATGAAGCATGAGTAGCCCAGAAACCGCTCCAAAGAGCGATTTCACAACGTAAAAAGGGACCAAACATAACAAATTAGGCACTATAAACTACACTTATCAACTCTCCCACACTTAACCCTTACTCGCCCTCGAGTAAGCACAAACTAACTACTAAACTAGCCGAGCGGGTATTAGCGCACCCTACGCCCTTTCAACTCACACGAGTATACTTAGAGGAAAAGTGCACTCCGCAAGGGAAGTAAGGTCTTGCGACAAAACTGTGGATGCAACCGGACACAAAACACACAAACAAACAAGCATACAAGCACAAAGTTGCACCCAAAAAGAAACAAATACCGCTTCCCTCTAAAAAGCGGTGAAAGAAGCACCGGTTTAGACTCAAGGCAAGTGACAACGTTCCCAAGCTAATAACACAAATCAAAATGAACAAAACTCTAATAGTATGACAACAAAGCAATAGAAACGTTGGTAACTTACCTAGGTCCTCCTAACCTTCTAAGAACGTACTACGGGACGATCGGCGGAATGGAAAAAGGATGAACCACGGTGTTAGTCGACACTGTAGGTAAAGTGAGAACCCACTCCCTTTAGCGATGAGCCAAGAGGGTCGTCCCATGTTCTAAACCGCTCAACTAATCCAAGTAAAAAGGTGGATATTATTGCAAAATGAGGGAAGACCGACCATTACCGCTATCATCTTTCCTAGGGACTCGGTCCTTTGGTAGGCTCTTCACGGTAATAATCGGTAAAAGGCTTATTTTTGAGACGTGGGGACTCTTTTTGGGAGACGGTTTTTTTTTTGGCATTTTTTTCTTTCTTTTGCATTTTTGCTTTGTGTGTTGCTATGCCATTTCTTTTTCTTCTTTTGTATTTTCTTTTTGGCTTTTTGTGCCTTCTCTTTTTCTTCAATCTTTTCTTTTTTCATTTTCTTTCTTTTTCTTTTCTTTGCCCTTTTGGCTAGATTTGAGTTGTAGGCATTTCTTTGCAACTAAGAAAGAGATTTCAACAATTTGCAACTTTATTTTGTGGTTATGTGTAGGAGGTAGGGGAATGGGTATGTCGGGAGCGCGCTTTCCCTTCAAACCCACAAAAAGGGGAAAACTTGGACTAATCAAACAATTCCGAACATGGTCACCTAGGGGACGGGACTCGGCAACCAAGGCCTTTTCACACCGTGGGTGGTCATAATGGTCAAAATGCAAATCCCGTAGTAAATCCCTAGTAGACTAGGTGGACTCAAGGTAAAGGACCAACGAAACTATTGATTTAGGGTCATTCTACTAGACTAAAGTCCAAGACTCGATTCATACTACTAGAAAGGGAAAGTAAACACTTCCACACTAGCCTCAAAACCGGGTTTTCGAAAACCTTTTTACACACTAAACACAACTACACAACACAAGACGAAGATACGACAAAAACGAAAGAAAATGAGACATACAAAACAAAACAAACAAAGATAACAAACACCACCCCGAAATTCCATACGAGCTACCAAATCAACATCAACTTTACAAAGCTCCACCCGAGCACACAACATCACAAATCTCCTCCAAACTCCACAGGAGATAAAGAGGGAAAAGGGATAGAAAGGCGTTACCGGATGTCTTGAAAGCTTTCCAAAGCTAACGGTGATTAAGCAACCTATAAGGAGGGCAAAACACGCACAACAAAACAAATATACGACATAACGACACAAAAGGAAAACACACAAGAGAAAATCTTTTTTATTTTTGTGAAATTTTTTCAAATTTTTAGGGTTTTTAAATATTTTTCGAATAAACTATGAAAATAAAACTAACTACAATAGGATATCGCTCCCCCACACTTAAACCGAGCAATGTCCTCAAGCTCAATCGTAGTGTGTGGAGACACCAAAAAGAAAAGAAACTACGAAAATAACGCTAAAAATCGAAGCGAAAAGCGGAGAAAAAGGGTAGAATGTGTCCGGCCAGGGTGTAATCAAGTCACCATGGGCCAAAACGAGAAAAGATATGGATGGGGGAAGAAATAAAAAGAAAGAAATAAAAGGAAATGGGAGGAGAGGACTAGGTGTAATCAAGTCACCTAGCCCGGATTCCGCCCAAATCCGACTAAATCCTAAGAAAAGGGTGATAATCTTGTGAATTTGGATTTTTCAAAAGACTTTCGATGTAGTCAGATCATCGAGAGTCGAGAGCCACCATTACCAAGGCCCCGAGGGCCACCACGACACGAAAGTGTATAAGGGGAAGGGAACAAACAAAGGAAGACAAGCAATAAAAGACGGAAAAGAAAAGATAGTTGCCGTACCAATAGGTTAGCAACTCACTCGCTCCATCGTCTCATAGTTCGATATCGGCACGTAGCTAGTCTTCTTCATTGCTATTCATCTTCAATATTGATAAGCCCGCATGGTTGGAGAGAAAAGGTATAAGGAGGTGAGATTTGATGTCAAACTCAGTGTAAAGTGAGGAGAAAATGAGGTGAATGTGTGTATATGAAGTGTAGGGGTCGTGTGTTAGTTGCAAGGGTAGGTAGGGAGGTTGGGAGGGGGTATAAAGTGGTTGGGTGGGCTCTCATGACCAAGAAGGGGCAAAAAGAGGAGCAGGGGACCATCCCGATCGGGATGGATGGTCCCGGTCGGGATGAACCACCCTTCCCGGTCGGGAAGATCTCGTTCCGGTCGGGATGGCTCCACAGAAAGCTCCATTTCTTGCCCTCTCATCCCGATCGGGATGGCTCCTTCCCGGTCGGGACGACACATCCTTCCCTGTCGGGAAGCCCCCTTCTCGACCGGGAAGAGTCTTCATGACCTCCATAACCCCAAAAGCTTATCCAAAGCTTCAAAAACCGATTCCCTTGCTCACAATCCATGCTCTATCCACAACCATTTCTCTCTTTGGTTCATCTTCACTTCACACCTATCAAACAAGCTTAAAACATTCATCATAATCCCTCCCTCACATCGCTCATCAAAAATACCAAATTACAAGAATTCACAAAACTCAAAGGAACTACAAGAACGAGATATATACAATAAGACGGTTCTTTTGGAACTCCGTCAAACCAAGGATGGTGCATTCTTCAATTCTTTTTCAACAACACTATAACCAATTCCATCGCCATCAAGGGCATGAAGAAACAAATCGAAGGCCCTTGCGAAGTCTTCAATCAAGCTTGTGGTGTAACCATCCACACTACAAGGCTCTTCAAAACCTTGTCTTGACGTTCCCGGGGCATCCCGATCTACTAAGTTCAACGGCTTGAACTTGTACTTTCGATCCTTCGGTGTATACCCAAACGTCCACCTATCTTCATGTGGCCCAAGGGAGGCTCATCTTTCTTCTTGTCATGGAACTTGTCTTCAAACTCATGATATGGGCACTCATCCGCCCCAAGCTCGGAATCATCATCCTCAAGCTCATAGAAGTTGTTCTTCAAGCTTTTACCCGACTCATCCCCTAGATCGATGTCTTTCATGGCGTGGATCATTTTACAAGACTCATCATTAGTAGGCGAGCTGTTGCCTTGGAGGTCAAACACGAGTTTCTCGTCGCCTAACTCAAATGTGATCCTACCATTCTTCACATCAATCATAGCACCGGCGGTATGTAGAAATGGGCGCCTAAGGATAATGGGAGTGATAGCATCTTCCGACATGTCGAGCACTAGGAAGTCGACCGGAATGAAGTACTTCCCAATTCTTAGCGGCACATCCTCTAACATCCCTAATGGCCGGTTGAGTGAACTATCGGCCATTTGGAGTGTGATAGAAGTACACTTGAGCTCCTTCATCCCAAGTCGCTCACAAATGGAATAGGGAATGATGCTTACACTCGCACCCAAATCACATAGTGCTTTCTCAATCTTGAAGTTGCCTATGGTGCACGGGATCGAGAAACTACCCGGATCCTTCAACTTGGGAAGCGTAGAACTGAATAAGCTCGCTCACCACTCTTGTGAATGCTATGGTCTCTTCCTTGTTGATGGACCTCTTCCTAGCCAAAATTTCTTTCATGAATCTTCCATATGCCGGGATTTGGGTAAGTAGCTCGGTAAATGGGACACTCACATCCAATTTCTTCACAATATTAAGGAACTTGTCATATTGAGCATCCACCTTGGTCTTCATTTGCCTTGTTGGGAAAGGCAACTTGATATGCACCTTGTCTTGCTCTTTAAGGTTGGACCTCTCACATGACATGTTCCCTTTACCCTTGTCTTTTCCTTGAAGTGGGGGAAGCTTGTCTTCATGGGGTTTCTCAATCTCCCACAAAACTTGCTCCTCCATTGGAATTCCTAAACTTGCTTTATCCTGAGATGAAGATACAACTTCTTCCATGGCATGTTCTTGCTCACTAGGAAACACGGGCGAGTCATAAGAAGAACCACTCCTCAAGGTAATAGCATTCACATGCTCAAATTTCGCCGGTTCACCTTCAGGAGGTAGTTGTCCCCTATGTCTTGAAGAACTACCCGAAGCAACTTGAGCTAGTTGAGTTTCGAGCATCTTGAGATGAGTTCTTGTTTCCTTGTTTTCCATTTGAAGTTGGGCAATAAGTTCTTGTTGGGATCTTTGTATCTCCATTTGGCTTCTTTGCAACTCCATCATTTGCTTTTGTGTATCAAAATCTCGAGGTGGAGATTTTTGATTGCGGAGTATCGGTGATGGCTAGAGGAATGCCATAATCATGAATAGGAGACCGGCTCCTTGGCTTACTTTCTTGTCGGGCACCTTGAGCTCCTTGTTGTTGTTGATGGTTCCCTTGGAACCAATGAGAGTTGCCTTGATTAAGGCCTTGATTGATGCCATGGTTGTAGTTTTGGTGTCCTTGATTGTGTTGGTTTCCTTGAAAACCACCTTGATTGAAGTTCCCTTGTTGGAACCCTTGATTGTTGTTGAAGGTACCTTGGTTATGTTGCTTGAAATTGTTGAATGGCCTTGGGTTACCCACATAACCTTGGTAACCTTGATTGTTGTCCCTTAAGGGAGGTGGCACATATGGACGGGGTTGTAGAGAGTGTTGTTGGGAAGCTTGATGGGAAGCTTGGAACATATTAGGATAAGGGGCACTTTGCTTAAACGCTTGAAATTAAAGGCGTTCACTTGCTCAATACTACCTCGACAATGTATAGGCTCATGTCCAACTATCCCGCAAATATCACACATCCTATAATAAGGTGTAGGAGATACAACTCCCAAAGCATTAACTTGATGAGTAGAATGTTCGTGGCAGGCACTTGCACTTTGACCTTGATCAAAATGACTTTGGAGCTTCTTGTCAATAGATTCCATATGGGTTTTTAGTTGAGCTCCAAGATCAATGCTTAATTGTGTGATGGCATCAATCTCGTGCCTACCTCCTCGATTCGCCTTTCTAGGCCTTGAGTATTGGGAGTTGTGCACCGCCATCTCCTCGATTCTTGACCAAGTTTGGTTATCATCCACCTCGGTAAACCTTCCATTCGATCCCATATTTAGAATGGCCCTTAAGTCTTCATATAACCCGTTCCAAAACTGTTGAACTAGGAACCATTGTGATAGACCATGGTGAGGACAAGAGCGGATCAAGGCTTTGAATCTTTCCCACGATTCGTAGAGGCTTTCTTCATCACGTTGTTGGAATCCCGTGATAGAGGCTCTCAATAGATTTGTCTTCTTCGGGGGATAAAATTGTTGGTAGAAAGCTAAGGCTAGCTTCTTCCAAGTATCAATACCAAGAGTCGCCTTGTCTAACCCCTTGAACCATTGCTTAGCCTTACCGATTAGAGAGAATGAAAATAACACCCACCGGATTTTGTCTTGGGTTATTCCCGTTTGTGAGATAGCATCGCAATAATCCGAAAAGGTTTCCATGTGTTGATGAGGATCTTCGGTTGGTAACCCACTAAATTGATTTCTCTCGACCAATTGGATGAATTGCATTTTTGCCACAAAGTTGCCGGTATATGACTCATGAGCCCGGGAGGGAAGTGATCAGGTTTTACTTAGACGGACTACGAGCCCGGGAGGGAGGTAGTCGACCCTAGAGGCGTTCCACTCATCTAATATCCCTAACAACTCACTATCGGTATTTCTTACGCATGATTATGATATGTCGGTGGTTAAGTCGGACCCTAGGCCATTAATTATTATTAGATCATCATTCTTGTTATTTGTTTGATTTTTATTTTACTTTTGCATTTCTTAGTTAGCTCTATCTAGTTTATCTCACTCTTATTAATCGATTCGCATAGCTAATTATAATCCGAGGCCGAACTAGTACTCGATTCCCGATCTCTTTGTGGATTCGACCCGACTTGCCCTTGCTATTTTAGTTTAGGTTAGTTGGTTTGTTTGATGGTTGGATTGACGACAAATCCCGGCTATCAAAATGGCGCCGTTGCCGGGGAGATCAACGGACTGATATTAGTTTAGTTTTAGATTTATTAGACTTCGCATTGTTACTTGTTACTTGGTTCTTGTGTGTTGTTTTGTCTCTCATCTTGTGACTTGTCCTTTGTTTGTCACATTTTGGTCCGATGGATGCTATTTTTGAATTCTCTCAATATGACAATGAACCATTCCATGATTACCTTTTTAGGTTTGAGCAATATGTTGAATATCTTGGTTCTTGTAGTTATTATTTCTCCGATTCGGATTTAGGCTATGTTGTCTATGAGGGTATGAGTTTGAAGACTCGTGAATGGGCTTGTTACTTGAGTGAGGGTAGATCTTTGGATTTAAATGAGTACTTGAGTTTCTTGAGGTACATGGCATCTCAATCCTTAGAAACCCAAACCTTAACCCTTGAGTCTAGCATGGAGAGTATGTTGGAGCAAATGTTGAAAAGCCAAGACCAATTTCTTGCCCTACAAAAGCAAAGAAATGAGGATGTTGATAACTCCTTGGCCCAATTACACTCCTCCGTGACCTTATTTTATAGTAAGACTCAAGCTCAATTAGACACAATAGCCGAAGATTTGAGAATTTTGGAGACTTCTCGAGAGAATGAGGTAAATTTTATATGTGATGATGATGAGGATGATATAATTATTGATGACTCCCCTTCCCCAAATATTGATGTGAATGAATTTTCTATGCCTTTGTTGGGGAAAGATGACATGCTTATTGATGATGATTTTGTTGAGTCTAGTGAACCTCCTCTTGATGTTAATATACCTTCTCTTGATGATGTGATTTTGGATGATGCTCCTTCTTTGAAACATGTGATTTCCAAGTCTTTGAATGATGATGATAATGATGTTATGCACTCACTTGAAGATCACTCACTCAACCCCTCTTTAAACCTTGTTTCATCTCTTGAAAACCAACCTACACCTCACTTTATTAATTCTCAAGTTCCATGTAATGTGAATGACTTGGAGCTTATGATGTTTGGAGATGCTTGTGGTTTGTATGATGCGAGTTGTTCTCTTGGTGAGAAGGATTTGAATGAGTTTGAGGGTGTAACATTTGAGGTAAGTCTTGGGAATACACGTGTTTATGATGATTTTGTTGATGGGGAGAGCCATCTTGAGGAGTTTGATGTTGTTGATGACTCATGTGAAGAGGAGAAGGTTAGTGAGAGTGAATTTCACTACAACAAATTGACACTTGCGCCACGAATTATGCCACGAAAATTTGTTATTTGTGGCTAAATTTTACCTAGCCACGGGAAAAATTTGATTCACTACTTGGGGAAAAAAATACGCCACGGGAACATTTTTTTCCGTGGCAAAAATTCACTTGCGCCACGAATTTTATTAAAGTCGTGGCCAATAATCACTCTTGCCACGAAAGATGCCACACCCGTGGCAAAAATATACTTAGCCACAAATTTGTTCAGTGGCAAATATTATTTAGCCACGACATAATTAACTTCCGTGGCGAAATTATTTTTTTGCCACAGATGTAATAAACACATGTGGCTAATGGTTCTCCAAACTTTAATCAAATTACTTTCAAGTTAAGCTGAGTGTCAAATATTGATCTTAAAAAATTCATTAAAATTCAAAGCTAAAGATAATATGAAGAAAAAAATATTAAATTTGAAAATATTTTGTTAATAAAAAAAATCGTATTATTTTATTTAGTTTTAAGAAAAAAAATAGATTTTTTGTAAAATTAAATACAAGAAAACTTTGGTTGGCTAATTTGTTGATTTTTTTTTATTAATCATCATTTCTGAAGTAATTGATTTCTCTTAATCTGACAATATATTTTATTAAAATTTACGTAGTGTAATATAAGCTAGCTAAAATGCAGCGTACATAGCATATCAAGTAAAATTAGTATGTGATTGATCATCCATCATTAAGACGTCTAATATTATTTAAGACTCTTTCATTTTTACTGCTTAATTAATTAATTTTTTCACATGTAATACACTTCTTTTTAAGACAAAAAAACTTAAAAAGAAAGTGATTGAGCATGATTTTTTTTCCAAATTATTGATTTTCTTACAATATTTTCAATGTGAAAAAAGTCGCTCTATTAAACTCGTATTTAAGAATTCTAATCGGTCTATTTTGTTATGGAATTAACTTTGACTGCGAAAACAATAATTATTTTTTAAAATTAATTGTCTTTCAAGTTGTTTGGTTTGGAAGAAAGATTAATGTATTAGAAAGTCGTGCCTAAGTTCAATAACCAGTCAAAATAATATTTCAAAAAAAGAGAGGAATAAGTGAGAAAATCAAATAATTAACAAATACAAGTAAGAAAATCTAATAATTAAGAACTAATAGTGAGAAAATCAAAAATTAATTTATCGTCAATTGTTTAATTCGGTAACTGTTCTGTAATATTATTTGGAAGATATTTTAAAAAATGAATTTAAAAAAAAAAATTACTTAATGAAAAATAAAATTCGGATAAAACTTGAAGTAGGCAAGAGGAAACTCAATGAGGATAAAAAACTGAGGAAATAAAATAACGATCGATAACAAAAGGCAAAAAAACATATCGAAAAAACTAGAAATAAAAGAACATGGAAAATAGAAACTAAAATAAAAATATTGATAAATTAATGAAATCATGAGTCCGAAAATCAACTTCGAAAATCATTTTATTCCGGAATAATAACTTTTACTCATTATATGTAAATTATTGGGAAAAAAATTAATTACTCAAAAGTAAATGTAGTTTGTGAAAAAAAACATCACTTTAAAAGAATTCAAACCAATGATTAGGTCAATAAAGTTCAATATCATTTCTGGTAGCTGGTCATAAGAACTCCGCAGTTAAGCGTGCTTGGGTGAGAGTAGTGTTAAGATGGGTGACCTCCTGGGAATGGTGAAATTAAACAATATTGGAATGACTCAGCTATAAAGCTAGTAACCGTTCCAGATGTGACTACTATAGGGGTAGAGAATTCTTACGGTTATTAATTTATTTTATTTATTATATATTTTGTCACCGGAATAAATATTTCGCCACAAACATAATTAGCCACAGGATAATCCGTGGCAAAAAATTAATTCTAGCCACGGGAGACTCTGTGGCAATAAAATCAATACTTGCCACGTGTTTTTTTTCCCGTGGCTATTTGTTTGCCACGACCACTTGCGCCACGGATGGTATTTCCGTGGCAAAGTACTTTAGCCACGAAAATTAAGCACTTTTGCCACGGATACACCCGTGGCCCAAGTGCTCATTTGTAGTAGTGTTTGATGATTCCTCCTCTATTGGAAGTGTGATTGATTTCTCCATAGCTGAGACCTTTGAAAACCCCGTTTTCGAGAATTTTAGTTGTGTGATGTTGATGGAGAATCCACTATTTGAGGAGATGGAGGAGGTTAGTAATGAAAATTTTGAGTCTTCGAGTGATGAAGGAAAGGATGATGACACTTTTAATGTGACTCTTGTTGAGGAATCTCCTAATAATGATTTCCTCACCTCTTGCATCTTTGAAGAAGTCCCTCCTTACACCTCTTCTAAATCCTCTTCACACCTTTCACCTTCTTTACCATTCACTCCTTACACCTTCACTAAAGAGCCTAAAAATGACAAAGAAGATAGATTTGAGCATGAAGACATGGAAAGATTGTTTCATAATTATTGTGTCTTTCTTGTTTATGCATTGCTTTGTCCATATACTATTGTCTTCTATTGTCACTCCTCGGATTTCTTTGCTAGGTTGTTTGACCAACTATTGAGGGCATTAAGTTTTGCCAAGCATAAGAGATTGAAGGAGTCGAGCTAACGACTTTAAACAAAGCAACCATTGTATATATCTTTGTTTTTGTGTTTGTGTTTTTGTTTTTGAATGTAGGTAATTTTACAAGAGTACAACTTGAAGGGATTAGGACAAGAAGCATGGAAAGATCATGATTCCTCGATAAAGAGCTTAAATGGTATCTTCTTGCCCTCCCTTCCCCTTCCCCTTGTTTGGAACATTGAGGACAATGTTCGATTTAAGTGTGGGGAGGCTTTTGGTTGGATTTTGTTGGATGAGTTGATACTCTTGTAGTTAGTATCTTGGTGGTATTTAGTGTTGTAAATATTTGGTTTTTGTGGGAATGTAGCATTATGTTAGCTTGTTTTGATTGCTTTTGTCGTCCATGTCTATTTTGAGTTTTCTTTCGAAAAATTTGGAAAATCCATAAAAATTTGAAAATTTTGAAAAATTCCTAAAAAGTGAAAAATTAGAAAATCCTTAAAGTGTCGAGTTTTTTGCTTTCACTTGTCTTCTTTGATTTAGTTTCTTTTCTAGTTTCTAACTTTCGTGGAAATAATGAAATTTAGACATTGGATCGTTGCATATGAATGTTATGTATCAATTGGTCTCCTACTGTAAGTCGCTCGAGGGTGTGTACTTCATTCAATTCCACCGTCCACCTCCCGTAATGTGATTTGATTTATTAACTTGTCTAGGTGATTATATGTTGTTTACGATTCATTTTCCACAAAAATACTCTACAAAATAAGAGTTGGTTTTCGTACCAATATCACAAAAAAATGCTCAAGCATCAAAAAAAAAGAAAATCTAAAAAAAAAACTCAAAAAAAAAAGAATAAGGAGGAAAAAAAATGGAAGAAAGAAAAAAAAATAGAAAAAGAGAAATCGTGAAAAGGAAAAAAAAAGAATCAAATTCCTCCCCGAGTCGTATTTATTTATATCCATTTCACTATTTTGGATCGTTTCACTCCGTCACTTGGTTTATAGGATGACCCTAACCCTTTGTTTTTATGAGGGGTCGAGACTTGTTTTTCGTCACTAATTTCATGGGAGTTCGCTTTCCATCTCCATCTCATGCCCTCGAAATAGCTTGGACCGAAACCGATTGATGTATAATGTGATTATGTGACCATTTTAAGGTTTGATTATCATTGTTAACGCTTAAGTTAGATTTTAGAATTGCGACTTTTGATATTGAGGCTTGTGATTGTTTGTAAATATTTTGTTGAGTGAGTATGTTTGTATATATCGTGTTTTCATTTTGTTTGTTTTTATTTATGGGTTTTTTCGTTAGTCTTTGGAGCTTACTCGAGGACGAGTAAGAGTTAAGTGTGGGGAGTTTGATAACTCGTGATTTTACCTATTTTTGTCCCACATTTTTACTCTTATTTGGTCGATTATATATCTCGATTGTCTATTATCGAGTCATTTTATCTTTAATTAGTTCATTAGTCGAGTTTAGCTTAGTTCGTGTCATTATATTATATTTCTCGGGATTTTGGTACTGCGCACCCATTTTTCAATTTGTAGGTACCGACCCGGGAAGAATCGAGACGAGAAAGATGGATCAAACCCGATTTTGACCCCAAGACCTTCACTCCTATCTCAATCCCCCTCTCTATTCTTCATCCACCATTTACCACCTCCAACCTCACCTTCAATTTCTAATTCAATCTCCACCTTCATCATCTAATCATTAATCATCTCCAAATCCATTATCAATCATAATCAAACATCACCCTCCATTAATCTTCATCATCGTCACCAATTAAATCTACTTACTCCATCTCCAATCAATTTCTTCTTCCAATCAACCATCAACCATCAATTACTCCGGCGAACCTCCGTCAACCACACCACCAACAACCGCCGTTCGACCCACCGGCGCGCGTCACCTCCGTGCATCTCCGTCCAGCAGCTATTCCGACCACCGCGCTCCACCCGTACAACCACTGTGCTCCTCCTCTGTATCCACCGTGAGCCACCACCGCGCCCAGCAGCCGCCGTGCTCCGCCGCCCTTTCTCCGTCAATTCCGACCAATTACTCCGGCGACCCGAGCCCAGAAATCCGTCATGGTTCAATCAATTTAATTGATTTGGGCTGATGAATTGGGTGTTCTATTTGGAATAGCAAAAGACGATATAGCCCTCAGTTCACTTTGTTTCCATTTCATTTAAGTTGGGGCATTTTAGTCATTTCAGTCATATTTTGGGATATTTAAAGCCTTAAATCCTCATCTTTGTGAAGCAGGCTGTTAGTTTGAGTTAGAAGTTAGAGGAGGGTTTAGTGAAGTAGTGGTGAAAAACGCAGCAGCCCACATCTTCCTTTTTCCTCTTTTTAATTTTAATTTGTTTCTTTTAATTAATTTTAGTGTAATCGTTCTTCCTCAAATTCAAGCTTTCAATTAATTCCATCTTTTTTGGTATAATTCTTATCTCTTCTCCTTTATTATTTCATTTATCTTTAGTTTTATGTTTAGATTATATTTAGTTAGTAATTAGTTTAAAGTTTTAATCTTTTTCGTTAATTGTGTGTTGTAATGTTATTTTATAATTGTCTTGTTTGTTTGTGTGTAGTTAATGTTAGGATTAATTAAAGTTTCTTTCTTTATGACTAGAATAATTATTTGTGTGTTTTGTGTTAGATTAATTATGATTAGTGAGTAGTGTCTTTTCTAGGGGACGATTTGACCCTGACATGTCTATATTGTGAGCTTGAAATTCCGTATTTGGTTTGTTTGGGATACACGGAGGAGGATAGTTTGGGATTAAGGAATCGACTCGTTTTTGGGTTGTGTTTGAACCCTTGACCCTTGTCCACCGACGGGAGTCGATTAGGTCTAGGTAGTAAAACTCGCCCTTTGACTTGCCTTGCCCCGCCTAGTTGAACACGGGAGTGAGAATTAGGTAGGGTACCCTAACTATCGGTCTAGACTCTTCACCTTGGGAGAGGGGAGAGAAAGGAACAGGATTAGACGTGTACTTAGTGACCTAGGACCTAGGATTGGGTACCACGGGAGTGGACTCACTCGATTGACCTAGGAACCCGACTCACGAGCCCGGGAGGGAAGTGATCAGGTTTTACTTAATCGGACTACGAGCCCGGGAGGGAGGTAGTCGACCCTAGAGGCGTTCCACTCATCTAATATCCCTAACAACTCACTATCGGTATTTCTTACGCATGATTATGATATGTCGGTGGTTAAGTCGGATCCTAGGCCTTTAATTATTATTAGATCATCATTCTTGTTATTTGTTTGATTTTTATTTTACTTTTGCATTTCTTAGTTAGCTCTATCTAGTTTAATCTCACTCTTATTAATCGATTCGCGTAGCTAATTATAATCCGAGGCCGAACTAGTACTCGATTCCCGATCTCTCTGTGGATTTGACCCGACTTGCCCTTGCTATTTTAGTTTAGGTTAGTTGGTTTGTTTGATGGTTGGATTGACGATAAATCCCGGCTATCAGTTGACTAGAAACGACCCGCTGGGCCTGAATTTGAGGTCGATTATGTGAGATTTGTACTCCGCTAAAAGCTCGCGCCAGATACTATTGATTCCGAGTCCAAATTCGGGCGTATTAAGTCACGTTTACGTCCGATCAACATCGGCTGTTTTGTTTGAAACTGCTATAGACACTAGCAGGCAAAATGCGGGTGTCTACATAATGCAGATATTTTTTCTACTTTAACACCTGGTGAGGAGCATAATATGAACTCATTAATCGCTAATAGAGGTGTGATAACACAAGAAATGTGTTAAATGAAGTAATACGAACATTATATTCTACTGAGGATAATCTTAATGAAACAGATAGTGATACGGTTGAACGTTCAAGTATGTAATTGAACTTTTTTGCTTTTCTACCTAATGTTGATCCTGTAGAACTTTGATACAATTAATGCTAATGATCTTTTCTTGGGTGATAGTGAGACATAGATGGCCGACTATTTTAACTGATATTTGGAATCAACCTGCTGATGTACGAACGGTCGTTCATTTCAATAAGGAAGGTCAACCTTATGGCGATGGATCTGTCGCTTTGTCTAGTTTCATTGGTACAATGGGGATAAATCCTGAATTAGCACCACATGGCTATTCCAATTGGAGGCTTGTACCGCAGGAGTACAAAGTTAGATGTATGACTGATAAAGGAATAAGAGAAAATTATATTTACGATAAATATTTTATTAGCCTTCGCAACATTTAAAAAAAGTGTTCAATGTATTAGATAGTACATTCGTATAATATCTAATCTTTTTTTTTTGTATGTGGTTACGATTTACATTCCCACATAAAGGGGAAGATCATATTCGTAAGGCATTAGGAAAGGTGGTTAAGAATTTTAGAGGAGAACTAAAAGCTATGTACTATGAGTCAAACAAACAAAATCGATCAAGCTTGGTTAATGCGAAGGCTTCACGTGTTCCTATGGATCAATGGTTGAAGTTGATTTCTTATTGGGATCAAGACAAGACAAAGGTGTTTGATATTTATATTTATTAGGACTAGTATTGTAATATTGTTGTAAAATTTAATAAATAATTAACAAAGTTATACCTCTATATATGCACAGAGACGTGCATCAATTAATAGGATCAATAGAAACAATCAAACTATGCCTCACTGCGCAGGGAGACAAAGTTTTGCTCAACTAAGAGCTAAAAGTGTATTACTCTTTTTCATAAATTGTTTAATATATGTGTTCTGTTATTGTTTCCTTTCTATTATTTTTGTGCAGTGAATAATCTATTGTTTGATATTATTTATTTAGACGGCTAATGGTGTTGAGCCCAGCCGCGTTCAAATTTTCATTGAGACTCACAAGGATAGAAAAACAAGATAAAAGAAGAAAATTGATGAAAAGTCGACAAAAGCAGTTGTAAGTTTTATTTAATTATTGCACACTTTTTTAACGTAGAGTTCAATACCATTACAAATCGACACTTTAGAAGCAAAAAAAGTAGTAGCGCTTATCCTTCTATTTTTTTTATTCTCTTGGTCACTATTTCAATGATTATTTCAAACATTTTTTTTATATACATTAGGAATTAATGAAACAAAAATTACAAGAGTTACCCAATGAAATAGAGCAAATGGATGAAAAGATAGCTTGGAAAGGAGATATATTTGATCAAGTAATAGGAAAAGAAGAAAAACGTGGACGTGTACGCGTAGTTGGTGGAGGCTTGTGTGCTTTCAAACTGTGGGGTAATTCTGGGGTACAACCATTGTCAGACTTTGTGGAAAACAATGTCGCCTCCATGATTGATTAGATGAACATCACGAAGCTTGTTTCAGACTTTGTGTACATTCCCAAATTGTGAACAAGCTTGTTCACGAAGCTTTATACATACATACATATATATATATTTCATTTATTTACTTGCACGAGGGAAATGATTAAACATTCGGTATAACTTGGTATATACATGATCTTTGTTATTGCATTTTTTTCGAGGCTCAGCTACTCTATGTAATTTGGAATAGATGGTTTGAAGCTTTGCTTTGGGATTGAAGACCTAATTAATTTTTGTAGGTTTTAAAAGGATTGTTTGCACTTATTTTGAACCTATTTTTATTAATTTAATTTAGTCGATGTTGGATACATATAATTTTGGGATTTTATGAGTAATATATAAGTATTATGTTTTTTCGCTTGTCCTTTCTTTATATTTTGGCATCGTATTTGAGAGATAGAAATGAAATTTCGTATCGAATGAAATCGATACCAATTTACTATATGGTTGCAATTATATTACATATCGTGTCAAATGCAATTGTTATGATTGTTTGTAATACTTATCACGTCGAATACTATTGATAAAATTTTAAAAAAATGACATTATAGTACTTGCTTATCGTGTTGAATAAAATTACAACAATTGCTACTAAATGCAATTGTTATGATTGTTTAATACAATCGCTACAATTCTTATTAGTGGGAAAATCAAAATATTTACCGCATCGATAATAATCGACACTAAAATTAAATAACGCCACTAAACCTCATCTTCTTTCGCGTCGCTTTTAAGAAGTTAACCCAGCGAATAGATTATTCGACACGAAAGGTTACGACAATGCCGCCTACCTCAACAAATACACGATCGATGGGGAAACCTTTCGCGTCGAATAGAATCGCCACAAATTACCAAAATAATTGCCGCGAAAGGGTGATTTTGTTGTAGTCAAGTATTTTCCCATTGAAGAGCAGGAGAAGAGACCAAAAGCCTTGTAACAGGATTGAGCAATGGCAAAGGTAGTATTCGGGCTAAGAATCAATGAGGACTTGCCATGATTAATAGCTTGGCCCGAGGCCTCACAATATTCCAGGATAGCATAGTGAAGATTTTCAATACTGGTGGTATTCCCTTCACTGAAGAAGAGAGCATCATTAGCGAAGAGAAGGTGGGAGATCGGTGGTGCATCCCGGGCAATTCTAATACCACATATGGCATTCATAGCCTGGAGTTTCCGTAGATTGGACGAGAGAACGTCAGTGCATAGAACAAACAAAAATGGGGATAGCACTACAAGAATAGAGCTCTCGGGCGTCCACAATGGCTTGCGTCAGTGGAGGTTATACGGGGACGGGCGTCCACAAACAGACGCTAGAAAGTGGAAGCCACGACCAGTCGCCTATTTTTAATGCGGGCATCTACTGTTGGACGCTAAAACAACAGGCGTCCGATAGTGGACGCCAGGTGTGGCGTCCGACAGTGGACGCGAAGTGACCCTGGATGACGTCCACTGTCAGACGCCTTCTGTGGGTTGGCGTCTACTGGCGTCCGACAGTGGATGCCATCCAGGGTCACCTGGCGTCCACTGTCGGACGCCACCTCTTCTGAATATGTGCCACTTTTCGTCGATTTTAGCTTCCTCTGGCGTACGACATGGCGTTCGTTATTGGACGCTATGTATGCTGTTGCATGGCCGTAAATATGTGTTCAATGTCTAGCCAAAACCTGCAAAATAAACCACATCCACAACTCTCAACCAACCACAACTATCGACCGTCCACAATACCTCAACTTCATTCACTCTCAATCAACCAAAACACTTCATCTCTCGACTCATTTATGCTGAAAAAACATTCATAAAAAAAAGTTTTAACATACGGTTTGAAGGTACATAAATCTAAACTAGTTCGAAGATACATCATCCATAAATCCAGTAACAACAACAACAACAACAACAAAAAACCAGCTAACATTCAAGCTAGCTGAAGCACCAAAGTTACCACCATCCCCGTTAAAGGGGTCTCTGTCGTCTGGAGGGGATGGGAGACGACCTTGGTTGCATCTCGCAAACATGACCTGGAACATGTTCATCTGTTCCTGCATCTTCTTGATTTGCTCCTGTTGTTCCTTCGGATGCTCCTGCTGCTGTGCCAGTTGTTCCTTCATTTGCTCCTTCTCCGGGTCGGGCTGCTGAGATCTCGCCGGCATGTACTCCATCTGTGTAGAGGTGTCGAGACGCGGTGGGGGAGGTGTGAAGTACATCCCGTGTGCATTTCCTACACCGTACACACTCCCTTTCTTGTACCCCGAGACGACCTTGAAAAAAGTTTGATTCGGGTCGATTTGGGTAGCATCAGAAGCAGTCTCGAGGTTCGCCTGCTCATTTTTGTAGGCATCCTGCGTACACAACAATTAATTCAATTCAAGTTATTATTAGATGAAATCATTAAAGATAGTTACCTACCACCTAAAGTATAGACAAAGTTGATTTATTTGAAATAGTCACTACAAGAAAATCAACCCCGGACGTTCACTGGGTGGGTGTCCTGGGCATATGGACGCCTACATGGCGTTTGAAAATACAAACGGGCGTCCACCGTCAGACGCCAAACTTGGCGTCCGACTGAAGCTGGGAAGGAAGAAATTCAGGCTGACGGGCGTCCGCTGGCGGATGCCATATTCCTCTAAATGTCGTCCACTGTCAGACGCCATTTAGTGGAATATGGCATCCACTGTCGGACGCCCGTTTGGTTGAATATGGCGTTCGATAGCGGACGCCTGTTTGCCAGCATTGCTTCAAATACACGTCCAGCCCCCTCTCCCCCATCATTCCTAAATTTTTTTTTCACTCTCTAACCCCTCTCTACACCCACACGCCGAGCCCCTTTCCCATCCTCTCTTCCATTTTCCCTCTTCTTCTTAATTTTGGGTATGTTTTCTTACTTTACTTAGTTCTTAATCACTATAATTAGTTCTTATTTTTGATTTTTATCAGTTTTTATTGGTAGTTTGATAGTTAATATTGTTTAGGTCTGAATTTCGATTAGGTAGATTAGTTGAGCCCAATTTTGATTAGGTAGATTAGTTTTGCCCATAATCTCAATTTTGATTAGGGTTTGATGAATTTGGTTGAATTGGGATTAAATTTATTAATGAGGATTCAAGTAATATGTGATTAGTTCGAAATGCTAGAGTTAGATACCGTCCTCCCGGATATTCCCGTACTTGTCTTGTATATTCTTGCTCGAGTAGTGTTTGTGATGATGTGGTAGACTTAGCTTGTTTGTCGCTTTTTGTGAGCTGGAATTACCTCTAGGGCCTTCCTTGAGGTTTTGTGTGACTTACGACGGACCAAAAGGTGTTGTAACAATGCCGGATTTTCCCGAAACTACTTCCATCGTGATCGGGGTCGTAAATAGGTGTTAGCGGTGCTTTCGGAGTTTTGATATCTCTATCCGAAAATTTGACCTTATTTGACCTGTTTAAGATGTTTCTGTCTGACCTAAGCCATGGATTTTTGTGTTTTGTTCGGTTAAATAGGAATTAAATTGATAAATTAGGGTTTTCGTAAATTGGGATTAAATTGTGATTACATTTGTGATTAAATTCGGTGCTTAATTTTTGTAAGGTCAATTCTAAATTAATAAGACATTTGGGTTTACTTTGATGTATTTGTGATTGAATTGAGGAAACTCAGTTATGGAAATTAAGTTAGAGAAATTAAGTTTAAGTTAAATGGTGATTAAATTTTTGTTTAGTTAGTCCTAAATTAAGTTAGGGAAATTAAACTTTGATTGGTTATATATATTTTTTTAACATAGAAAATGAAGAGAATTGAACGGAAATGAATGTGTGAGGGAAGACTTGATAAGAAGAGACGTCCCACCATCGAGTTTTTGAGGGGTGTTGAATCATTTGTCGAGGTCGCTAAAAAGTCACTAGACTATGCATTGGGGGGGGGGGTTAGGTGTCCGTGTACAAAATGCAAGAACCTAAAATTTTTTGAGGTCGTTGTGGTTAAGGAACATGTCATCTATAATGGTTTTTCACCCGATTATTATAATTGGATTTGTCATGGTGAGCCATCTCAGTCTGAGAAACCCGAAAACCAATAAAATGAGAGGGGGTTGAGAGGTATGATAGTTGACGTTGTGGAGTGCAACTTGTTCAATAACAAGAACACATATAGGAATGACGACTCACCTAACCCACGAGACTCACCCAACCCACAAGACTCACTTAATCCACAAGAGCCTAACCCACGAGCAAAGGCGTTTTTTGACATGTTGAACACTTCGGAGAAACCGTTATACGGAGGGTGCGATGTGACTTTGTTAGAAGTCGCATCTATGGTAGTTAGCCTTAAATGTGAGTTCAACCTACCCTTTACTTGTGTCGATGGTATTGCTGCCTTGCTTGAGAGAGTTATCCCAAAAGACAAAATCATGACCCGAACTTTCTACACAACCAAAAAGGTTGTGAAGGGCCTCCAACTCCCACATGAAAAGATTGATGCTTGTCCAGATGAATACATGTTATTTTGGAAGGACGATGCGATGCTTGACGAATGTAGGAGATGTGGTAAAGGTAGGTATAAGACGGTTGAGGGGGATATTGTTTTGAGGGGTAGAAAAGGGAAAAGCGGTGTTAGGGGTAAGAAACCGATCCTAATCAGTCAGCTTACATACTTCCCTACCTAGGCTTCAAAAATTGTATGCCACAAAAACCATAGCGGAAAAATGAGGTGGCACAAGGAGGACATTAGAGTACCAAGGAAGATGTGTCGTCCGAGTGACGGTGAGGAGTGGAAGCGTTTCGATAGACTACATCCCCATCTTGCGTTAGAACCCCGAAATGTAAGGCTTGGGTTGTGTGCTTATGGATTTGCACCTTTCGGCCAATTTGGTAAGTCGTACTATTGCTGGCATGTGATAATCACACCTTATAACCTACCTCCTTGGTTGTGTTTGAAGCAACCTTTCATCTTCCTATGTCTTATTGTGGCTGGACCCAAAAACCCGAAAAATCATTTAGATGTTTACTTACAACCTGTTATTAAGGAATTGAAACAACTGTGGGAGGTAGGGGTGGAAGCTTATGATGTCTCTTTGAGACAAAACTTTCAGTTGAAAGCAGCTCTGTTGTGGACTATAAACGACTTTCCCGTGTACGGTATGCTCTCGGGGTGGTCTACTGCGGGTCAGAAAGCATGTCCGTGTTGTATGGATGAGAGCAAAGCTTTTTATCTTCCAAATTCTAGTAAAATAAGTTGTTTTGACTGTCATAGGCAATTCCTACCAGAAGGTCACCCATATAGAAAGAATAAGAAAGCATTCAAGAAGGGTGAGGTTGTGCTTGACGACGCACCTGATCGACTCCCAGGAGATGAAATATGGGAGTTGATTTCCAATTATCCGTCCACTGTTGACGGAACCGAGCAGGAGTTCAAAGACCTCAAAAAGTTGAAAAATGGTTGGTTTAAACGTAGCATATTTTTTGACCTACCATATTGGAGGACTTTGTTACTTCGTCACAATTTAGATGTGATGCACATAGAGAAAAACTTCTTTGAGCAGTTGATTCACACTGTGATGGATGTGGAGGGGGAGACTTGTGACACTACAGGATCCCGGCGAGATGTAAAGAATTTTTGTGACCGTCCTCAACTGCACATAAAACGGGATGGATCCAAACCGAGAGCCTTGTTTACCCTTGACAAAGCTCAGAGAAAGGCGTTGTTAGAGTGGGTAGAGAAGTTGAAGTTCCCTGATGGGTACACCTTAGAGAAAGGCGATTTCAAACGTTGTGTTGATCTTAAGAACCTAAAGCTGCAAGGGTTAAAGAGTCATGACTGCCACGTCTTCATGGAGAGGTTACTTCCAGTAGCTCTCAAGCAACTTTTGCCACCGACGGTGTGGAATTCTATAACTGAGATATCTCAGTTTTTCCGAGATTTGTGTTCTTCTACAGTATCAATTGAGGACATGACTCGGCTGGAGGATCAAATTCCACAGATACTATGCAAACTTGAGATGAACTTCCCACCATCGTTCTTTAATTCCATGGAGCATCTACCTGTCCACTTGCCCTACGAGGCTAAGGTTGGAGGACCTGTCCAGTATAGATGGATGTACCCATTTGAAAGGTACATAAATTTTAGTAACTTCATTTATAAATTTCATTTAAACATAGCTAATTTTTATTAATTGAAATACATAACTTGTGTATTTAGGTTCCTCAATCATTTGAAGAAGAAAATTGGTAACAAGGCTAAGGTAGAGGGTTCTATTTGTAATGCATATTTGACAGAAGAGATTGCAAACTTCTGCTCCCTCTACTTCGAGAAATATGTTCAAACAAAAACTAAGAACCTGAACCTAGAACATTCGGTGTCCAGTGATCCTACTATACCCGAGTTTTTTCAAAAGAAGGACGATGAAGGAACTTCATCCGTTGAGGGTTCTAGGACGCTAGATGAGAAAGAGTACAACCGAGCGCACCTTTACCTACCCTCTAATTGTGAGATCTTAGAGCCTTATGAGAAGCAATTTGTAACTGAATATGTCGCTGCAAACCCTGATGTGAACCCTGATGGCGTTTGGAGTAAGCATGACGACCATTTTCCTAAGTGGCTCAAGGATCACGTAGTTTCCTTAGACATACATGATAATTCGGTCCAGTGCGAGTGGTTAAATGTTGGAACCGGTACTCGGTGAATGGGTTCAATTTTCACACATTCAACTACGGGAAGAACAAGGCTAAATGCAATTTTGGTGTGAGTGTGTCATCTCTTGATGGTGATGAGTAATATAGTATTTTGGAGGATATTTTCGAGTTGTGTTATGTTGGCAAAGAACGAGGGTATAGAGCTATGATATTCAAATGTGAGTGGAAAGACAACTCCGTGAACGGGACCCGAGTGCATGAACATTACAAGATTGTGGAAGTAAGTACCTACGTTACCCGAGTGCATATAACACCAGGAAATATCCTACGTACGATCCGTTCATACTCGCGCATCAGGCGAAGCAAGTCTACTTTGCTCCTTCTCCTTACATGAAAAATGACAGAAATCAAAGTCAATGGTGGGCAGTCTTTAGGACTAAACCACGGGGGCAAATAGAAAGTTCTCTGTTCCAGGAAGATGCGTCTTCAAGTGGTACACGCTTATCTCCAAGTGAAGATCAAAATGAAGGGGCGGAAGAAGATTTAGAGGATGATGACGATATCAATGGACTACGATATTACATGGTTACGGATGTTCGGGAGATCCTTGAGGAGGAAGACGGACTAGATGAAGAGAATTTGGAGGACGATCAAGTGGAGGGCGAGGAGACGGAAGGAGGAGGATCAGACTGAGGAGGATGAGGCTGACGACAATAACGACAGCGAAGATGACTACTAGAGTTGTTGTAGTAGGTTATATTGATCATTGTGTTACTTATTTGGTACATTATTTTAATCAAGTGAGATTGTAATTGCTAATTGTTGTTGACATTGTTTAATTTGTTTCAAGGTTAAGATGGCAGACGGTAAATCGACCAGGAGACGTGGTGGGGGAAGTAGGTCTGTTCAGACATCCACCACGCAGCAGCAGGAGGAGGAACGGGTCCCCCAAACAGGACCGAAGCAGAACGATGAGCAGCAGTAGGGGCAGCAGCAGGAGATGGAGAAGGACGAGAACGGTCGGGTGATTATCGACCCTGGTCACGTTTGGTAATATAATCTAACGTTCGGTTTCTGCATGGGGAGGTCACCGCAGGCTGTACTACCAGCTACATGGCCGACAAAGGGCAGGGGTATGCTTGCTGGTCTCAGGTGCCGTTGGACGTACGACATTGGTGGTTCAACAACTTCCGGGTACGTGGATTGTTTTTGTTACCGAGTTTTTATTTTATAATGTAGACTTTGTAAATATTTTCGCTACTAATTAATAATCCGCCTTGATTTTGTAGTTGAAGTTCGCTTGGGATAAGAAGTTAGAAGGAAGGGTGTGGGATCGATATAACGAGACTTGCACACGACGTTTCGCTTGCGTAATGAACAAACGCCACACGCGGGGGACTGCGCTCAAAGACCTTAAAGGTGTAGTTTTTTATAGTACTCAATTTTAACAAACAATCTAATTGCAATCATTTAATGTATTAACTAATATATTAGTGTCGTCATTTTTCAGGGGAAGCGTTGGAGAGGTGGGTTACGTACCATGACAGCGCGGAATTAAAGGTCAGGTCGGAGAGGGCACAGAGAAACAAAATGTCGAACTGCGAGAAGGAGGGGAAGGCAAACCTGACACATCATCGGGGTTCTCAGTCTTCGTTGCGTCGTGCCAAGAGGGTATGATTTCTATTAATATCGTACTCTTACTTGAATAATCATAAACTATGTTCGCATAATATATATTTGCCTAATGTTCGTACTCATTTAATAGCTAGAAGCTGAACTCGGGAGGATGCCAACCGCGCCCGAGCTATTCCTGGACATGCACGGGAAGAGCGATGATGAAGGGACTAGTTTTATGATGAGGAAAGATTAGGCAATCTGGGTGACTACTAACTATTTCAAATAAATCAACTTTGTCTATATTTTAGGTGGTAGATAACTATATTTAATGATTTCATCTAATAATAACTTGAATTGAAATCGTTGTTGTGTACGCAGGATGCCTACCAAAAAGAGCAAGCAAACCTCGAGACTGCTCCTGATGCTACCGAAGTCAACCCGAATCAGACTTTTTTCAAGGTCGTCTCGGGGTACAAGAAAGGAAGTGTGTACGGTGTTGGAAATGCACACAGTATCTACTTCACACCTCCCCCACCGCGTCTCGGCACCTCTACACAGATGGAGTACACGCCGGCCGGATCTCAGAAGCCCGACCCGGAAAAGGAGCAAATGAAGGAACAGCTGACACAGTAACAGAAAATGAAGGAACAGCAGGAGCAAATAAAGAAAATGCAGAAACAGATGGCCATGTTTCAGGCCATGTTTAACAAATGCAACCAAGGTCGTCCCCCATCCCCTCCAGACGACAGAGACCCATTTAATGATGGTGGTGGTAACTCTGGTGTTGCAACTAGCTTCACAGTTAGCTGATTGTTTTTGTTGTTGTTGTTGTAACTGGATTTATGGATTAGGTATCTTGGAACTAGTTTATATTTATGTACCTTAAAACCGTATGTTAAAACTTTTTTATATGAATGGTTTTTCAGCATAAATGTATCGAGAGATGAAGTGTTTTGGTTGATTGAGAGTGATGAGGTTGAGGTATTGTGGATGGTCGACAGTTGTGGTTGGTTGAGAGTTGTGGATGTGGTTTATTTTACAGGTTTTGGCTAGACATCGAACCCATATTTACGGCCATGCAAAAGCATATATGGCGTCCAATAACGGACGTCATGCCAGACGCCAGAGGAAGCCGAAAATGTCAGATATTTAGGGATATGGCGTTCGATTGTGCTCGCCAGGTGACCCTGGATGGCGTCCACAGTCGGACGCCAAGCAACAGAAGATGGCGTCTGACAGTGGACGTCATCCAGGGTCACCTGGCATGCACAGTCGGATGCCACCTTTGGCGTTCACTGTCGGACGCCACCTTTGGCGACCAACAGTGGACGCCCGGTTTAAAAATGGGCGACCGGTCGTGGCTTCCATTTTTTGGCGTCTGTTTGCGGACGCCCATCCCCGTATAGCGTCCACTGACGGAAGCCATTGGGTGGACGCCTGGGCTGCTTTTTTTGTAGTGAGTTAGTACTCACCTAGATTACCTGATCTTTCCTCGTGACAAAACTAGTCGTCCCTTCATCATCGCTTTTCGCGTGCATGTCCAGGAATAGCTCGGGCGCGGTTGGCATCCTCTCGAGTTCAGCTTGTATCTATTAAATGAGTATGACGTTAGGTGAATATTATGCGAACATAGTTTATGAGAATTTAAGTAATACTATAATATTAAAAAAAATCATACCTTCCGGGCACGACGGAACGAAGACTGAGAACCCCGATGATGTGTCGGGTCCGCCTTCCCCTCCTTTTCGCAGTTCTTCATCTTGTTTTTTTGTCCCCTCTCGGACCTGACTTTGAAATCCGCGCTGTCATTGTACGCGACCCATCGCTCCAAAGCTTCCCCTGAAATATGAAGATACTAATATATTAGTTAATACAGTAAAAGATTGAAGTTAGATTGTTTGTGAAAACTGAGTACTATCTACACCTTTAAGGTCTTTAAGCGTTGTCCCCCACTTACGGCGTTTGTTCATTACGTCCGCGAAACGACTTGTGCAGGTCTCGTTATATCGGTCCCAGACCCTTCCTTCTAACTCCGGCTTCCAAGTGAACTTCAACTACACAATCAAGGCAGATTATTAATTAGTAGCGGAAATATTTACAAAGTCTACATTGTAAAATAAAAACTCGGTAACAAAAACAATCCACGTACCCGAAAGTTGTTGAACCACCACTTCCGTACGTCCAACGGCACCATAGTCTAGCAAGCATACTGTGGACATGACATAGGTCCACCCCGACGTGGCCACGCGCGGGTTTGGGGAGGCGAATGAATCTCTATATGAGATGGGTCGAATTGAAATTTAAATCGAAGTGGAGTCGCCATCGAACTTTGGGGAGATCGGGCCCGTTCGAACCCACTCTATGTCGTAGTGGGCCATGCACAAAGTATGGCCCATTTCTGATGTCAGAGTTTATTGGGCTCGTCCCTTTGCATTTGATACCGATACCGACATTATCGGATATCGTGTATTGAATGACTCTCGTGCGCCAACGGTTTCGGGCATCTGGAAACCGAGGTTCTGAGTAAGGGGTGAGGGTACGTGTTGGGAAGTTCACAAAGAACACCTAACCCCGCCCGCTCATTAGCGGCCTCTACTAGGATATCGAATGACTTTCTAATACGCGCGTTAGTAAAACGATGAAAATGATATGTAAAGATTATTTTCCCTAAACATGCCAAAAAGAATGAATGGGTTGCTACGTCGATTTAATGCATCTAATATTAACGTCGAAGTCATATTTAGCATGCGAGGTTTATTTTAGTACAATAAAATAAACAATGAAAATAAATCAACAAAGATGGAAACAAACATGTTAGTAACGGTATAACGATAATAACGGTTTGCGAGTAATATAGAATAATATGGAATGATGTAAAGGAGAAGATGCATGGTTTTGAACAGTAATATTTCACGTGATAGATTTTACACGTGTTGACCTAAGTCATAAAAAAGTATTATCGAGACTAGAAAAGCGGTGTGGGACTTACGGTATTTGTCGTGATAAGGCCACTCGATCGAGTCATAGATGGACTCGACCGAGTGGTCCTCAAAAAAAAGCTTATGTCCCGTATTTTAGACCCTACTCTATCGAGTTATTGACGAACTCGACCGAGTACGATGCCACTCGATCGAGTCATTGCGAGACTCGACCGAGTGGTGATCGAAAAACCTTCTGTCTCGGTTTTTCGGGTGCCACTCGATCGAGTGGACTAGGCACTCGGTCGAGTGCCCCCTGTATGAACTAGGGTTCACCTCGCAATTTATTGACTACGTGATTGCTTTTCGATTTTGAATAAGTCGTTGATTCTGCCGAATCGGGCATAAATATTATATGATTTATGCTCGATCCGGATTTTGATAAATCGTTGATTTTGTTGGATCGGGCATAAATATTGTGGGATTTATACTCGATTCTAATTTTGATACTCATCATATCCCATATTCGATTATTGAATCGATATGGAATATTAGAGCGAAAACTTGAAGAAAGTAATATAAGTCGTTTAAATTAAACTAGTACGATATAAATTTTCTCCGCGTTTATAGTGTCGTAATTAATTCTAACGAATTAGGTGACAACAATTTCGGCATCAACGAAAATTGTATTAGTTTAATCTTTTGACTAAATCATTAGATTCGACATCCAATTATTGAATTGGTATCGAATCTAATAGATCGACACTTGAATTAAAAAACTAGACTTTATTCTCTCCGCATCCCGACATCATAATTAATTCTTGCGAATTGTTTGATGTCGGATCCGCATCAAAAGGTTTTGACTCAACTTGTATAAAAAAACGCGAATTAAAAAAAAGGGGGGTTTTAGAAATCGATGTGTGCGATGTTGATGACGACGCGACGAAAATAAAAACAATTTTGTTTACGTTTGACTCGTTTCAACAATCAAATATTCTGGGTGTCGGGATAAGCGACCGGCCGTGTCGGGTGAAACACCCTTGCATTCGTGTTTTCTTATTCCGTCATCCCTCATATTCGACACGAATTAGCGCGTATTTTAGTGTCTTAATATTTATTATACTAACGATATTAGAATGCGATGATAACGATAAAATAAAAGATAATAAAAAAACGGGACGATGACAACGACACGGATGACACGCGAGGAAGAGAAGAGAGAAAGATGGGGTTTTGCACCCTCAACCTACATGTTTCTTAGTCTCGGATAGATCTCGTTAATTGTGGCTTTAGCACGGGAGAATCGAGGTTAATGTAAGTTAAGTTATGGTGGTTTAGGGTTCCTAGATGATGCTAGGGTTAGGGTTTTTGAAAGTGTGAGATTAGGGTTGATTAGGTTTTATGAGATGCGTGTAAAGTGTTGATTAGGGTTTTTTTTATGTGGGAAAAAGTTGTGCCAATTTGCATGCAAGGGGGTGTTTATATAGACATTGCCATGCAACCCCGTCTAGGGTTACTCGACCGAGTATGCCTCCGACTCGATCGAGTGGCCCAAAGCAAACGCAGCCGGGCCTATTTGAGAGCCCACTCGATCGAGTAGGGCTGACACTCGATCGAGTGAGTCAGCTGGAGCGTATGGGTCCGGTATTGTGGGCCTCGAGTTGGGTATTTTGTGGGTTTTGTATTTGGGTTAGACTTTTGATGTTTATGTGGCTGTTTTTATTTGTCTCGGAAACGACTTTGACCGGGGTTGACCCAATCGCTAAAAGTTGGTTTTATTTCCGGTGTCAGTTTTGACCTTAGTCTTATTTGATTGAAAACGACCCACTGGGCCTGAATTTGAGGCCGATTTTGTGAGATTTGTACTCCGTAAATGCCTAAGCCAGCAACTAATGGTTTTGAGCTCATATCCGAGCGCATAGAAACACGTTTGCGTCCGATCATCATCGGGTGTTTTTTTGAAAACCGCTATAGACATCTAGCGGTCAAAATGTGGGTATCTATACATACCTCTGCCCTTTATCGACCATGTAGCTGTTAGTACAGCCTGTGATCACCTGCTCATGTAGAAACCTGCAGCGAGCCGAGAATCACATATATGTATGAAATCTTAAAAGACATAGTCGAACAACTCATATGTTACAAAAGAATCGAGATGTTAGATTGTATTACCAAACGCGACCAGGGTCAATCTTCAACCGGGCTTGATCGCCGTACTCCAGCTCCTCCTGCTGTCCTTGCTGCTCATTCTGCTCCGGTCCCGTTTCGGGGACCCGTTCCTCCTCCTCCTGGTGCGTGGTGGATGTCTGAACAGACCTACTTCCCCCACCACGTCTCTTGGTGGATCTACCGCCTGCCATCTTAACCTTGCAACAAATTAAACAATGTCAACAACAATTAGCAATTACAATCTAATTTGATTAAAATAATGTACCAAATAATTAAGACAATGATCAATATAACCTACTAAAAAATTCGACGGTGGGAGGTCTCTTATTATCAAGTCTTCCTTCATACATCCATTTCTGTTCAATCTCTTCATTTTCTATGTTCAAAAAATGTATATAACAAATTAAAGTTTAATTTCCCTAACTTAATTTCCATAAGGTTGCGTTTGGATACTCGGAATTGATTTGAATATCAAGAATTCAATTCCTGTATTTGAATTTCTAGAATTCAAATCCAAATCCAAATCCAAAATGGTGTTTGGGTACCCTTGGATTTGGATTTCAGGCGGGTGAAGTCGGGTCAAGGTCACCAATTTTTATTTTTTAAAATTTTTCATTATATATATATATATATATATATATATATATATATATATATATATATATATATATATATATATATATAGAGTGAAGATCAAGTGAGTCCCTTTTTCTTTTTTGAGTCCATAAGTCCTATTCTTAGTCATTGATCTAAAGAGGATGAATGGTTTAGATTGCATGTAGTAATTAAGGTAGTAACTACCATATTTTGGAAATAATATGAGAAAATCCTCTCTCCTCCCTAAATTACTGCCAACTAATATCTTCTTCTCTCTCATCTCATTCATTTTTTTTCATTGAAACACACGCCTAACACAAAAACACTTCACCTTCATCATCTCTCATCTCATTCAATTTTTTCACTCAACTCAATCGCTCAACTCAACTCAATCGCTCACCTTCAACTCGAGCAAGGTTATATTGAAGCAACTTTCTAACTTTAGCAAACATAATGAACAAGGTGCGATCGCGATTGTTGGAAAACATAGACAAGTATGCGGACGCTAGACAAAAGATCATCGACGCTCCCAAGAGCAAGCCAACGAAGGGCCGAAAAAAATAACGTGTTTACTGAATCATGTCATCTCTTTTCTAACTACGAATTAATGGTTTGTATTCTTTAGTTACTTGTCTAATTACATTGGTATTTTGACTATCACCAATGCATTGAAGCTGTTAAACTCTGTTACACTGACTAGTTGTACCTGTTACTCTAATTTACTGCTGGTGTTACTATGGGGATTACTGAAGTTAACCCAATTTTCTTAGTCTCACAATCTGTGTGTTACACCGAAGCTTTGTAAATGTTACTTTAATGAACAATTTATGTTACTTTAAGTTATTAATGGTGTTTGTACAATGATATTGCAATCAATTCCTCTGACGCATTATATATTGTTTTTTGAAGAACAAATGTTGGTACTTTGTCAATGAATGAAACCAATCCAAGTTATCCCCAGTTACTTTGGCAATGATTTTGTCTAAACAACGATGTTGTCTTCAGTTACTTCAATGCATTGTTTCTGTTACTGTAACAGACGAATAGTGTTACTCTGACACACATGAGATGTTACTCTAACCAAAAACACATGTATTAAATAAATATAGTGTTAAATGCACCGTAACACAGCGCTATGTGTAAAAAAAATAGTACAAAATTAGTTTTTCGTGTAAACCCGAAAAAAAGAAAAAATAATGACAAACAAACACGAGTATTCTCAAAACACTTGTTCATCCTCTTCGTCTTCCTCGGTGTCTTCTTCAGTTTCTTCTCCTTCGATGTCTTCATCTACTTCATCCTCGTCATCATCATTGGTTGGCTTAGTAGGCTATTTAGGCGGTCATGCTGCGTACGGATTTGGACAGTTTCGTTTGGTTGGCTTAATTAGTATACTTTCTCACATCAAATCCGCAAGCCAGCGCGTAGATTTTGTAAAATTCCACTGCCTAATCAATTGTTCTGAATACTTGCTCCATGTACGGAGTGAAAACCTCACCCACATCTTTGCACCATTCCTGTGCATTCGGTTCTTTGCCAATGCTTCGTGCAAGAAATTAAAAAATGTCACGCCCATGGACATAAGTGTTACTTCAACTCATAAGTTGTGTTACTTTAACCCTTAAAGGATGTCACTCCAACGTCAGCGCCAAAAACCCTTTTCAGTATTACGTGTTTGTGTTACTCTAATTAGAATTAGATATTACTGTAATTCATAACTTGTGTTACTTCAACCCCATGACTGCTTCAACATAAAGCAACCAAAATATCAGTGAAACAATAATATCAGTGAAACATTGTTATTAATCCATGATTGATCAAATGAATCAAATTCTACCTTTTCCAGTATTGTCATGTGCGTTTGCATCTTAGGCAAAACCACATGCACAAAATCAAACAGCGTTACACCCATGCAAATAATGTGTTACTATAATTCCTAAGTGGTGTTACTCTAACGTGTACAATACGTTACTCTAACATCATCATCAAAACCCTTTTTCTGAACGTTCATTTGTGTTACTGTAATTGCAAGTAAGTGTTACTTTAATGCAGAAGGCATGTTACTTCAACGACGTTTATGCGTTAATTGAAATCAAAACAATAGTATCAATGGATATCATGGAAAATTAGAATAAAAAGCATAAAGCCCTGTAATCTATAAAGATCGAGAGAGCAAATAACCATTGATACGAAACTGTGATATCAAAACGCAATGACATAAAAAAAACGCAAATTGATACGAAACTGTGATACGAAATGACAATGAAAGCACTATAAACATGAAAATCGACGTAAAAAAACGCAATTTGACGCGATAAACCATTGATATTTAATCGAAATCCATGAATAAAAATTGAATCAAAACGTGAATGAAATACTGAAACTCACCATTGTTATACTCGATCCATTGCTTATCAACCGTTGAAGACGATGACGCGGTCATTGAATCCATTGTAACAGAATTCCGAGTACAAAATCGATGACTGAACGTGAATAAAGAAAGGGTTTTTTTTTTTGGTGTTTGAATGAACGTGATATGATGAATGAATGTGAATGATGAATGAATGTGAATGATGAATGAATGTGAATGAATGTGATAGGGAGTTATTATTTCCTAAATTCATGGAGCTATTTTAGGAACGTAAATCTTCTTGTTTTTTTTTTTTTTATGAATGCATCTTGTCCATCCATTCTCATCCCATCCAATGGATGGGATGAGGACTTAGGGACTCACAAAGAGTAAAGGACTCATAAGAGCCTTACTCTATATATATATATAACAAATTAATCACCGAATTTAATCACAAATGTAATCACAATTTAATCTTAATTTACGAAAACCCTAACTCATCAATTTAATATCAATTTAACCGATGTCGACACAAAAATCCATGGCTTAGGTCAGACAGAAACAGCTTAAACAGGTCAAATAAGGTCAAAATTTTGGATAGAGATATCAAAATTCCGAAAGCAACGCTGACACCTATTTTCGACCCCGATCACATGGAAGTGGTTTTGGAAAAATCCGGCATTGTTACGACACCTTTTGGTCCGTCGTAAGTCACACAAAATCTCACGGAAGGCCCTAGAGGTCATTCAAGCTCACAAAAAGCGATAAAGAAGTCTCCCTCATCATCACAAACACTAATCGAGCAAGATTACGCAAGACAAGTACGGGAATATCCGTGAGAACGGTCCCTAACCCTAGCATTTCGAACTAATCACAAATTACTGAAACCCTAATTAATAAATGTAATCCCAATTCAACCAAATTCATCAAACCCTAATCAAAATTGAGATAATGGGCAAAACTAATCTACCTAATCGAAATTGGGCTAAACTAATCTACCTAATCGAAATTAGACCTAAACAATATTAACTATCAAACTAACAATAAAAATTGATAAAAATCAAAAATAAGTAGTTATAATGAATAAGAATTAATTAAAATAAGAAAACATATCGAAAATTTGGAAGAAGAAGGGAAAATGGAAGAGAGGAGGTGCGGTTTGAGTGTAGAGAGATGTTAGAGAATGGGAAAAAAAATGAAGAATGAATGGGGCGTAGGGTCTCGGCGTATATTTGAAGCGAGTCGGGTGAACGGGCGTCCGACAGTGGACGCTCGCGAAAAAAAATTTTAGTCACGGATGGCGTCCGATAGTGGACGCCATATTCACCAAAATGGCATCCGACAGTTGACGCCCATTATGGCGAATATGGCGTCCACTATCGGACGCCCGTTTGCCTAAATGGCGTCCGATAGTGGACGCCCGTCATCCTGAATTTTTTCCTTCCCAACCTTTGTCGGACGCCCGTTTTTTTTTTCCAGACTCCATGTAGGCGTCCATATGCCCAGGACGCCCGCCAGGTGGACGCCCGGGGCTGATTTTCTTGTAGTGTAGGGGGTCCCCCTGCCTTAGGCCTAGATTAGGAGTGATCCTAATTTTAGGAACACCATTGATGAGAAGATCATAGGTAACGGCGGTGACACAGTTGAGAATAAGATAAATCATTTGTCTCGGGAAATCCATAGATTCTAGCATGTGCTGAAGAAAATTCCAACTTATTCGATCAAAGGCCTTACTAAAACTATTTTTAGAGCAATTTTACTTCTGCTTCCCATGGGTGAATTTGGAAGCAGGCAGGGGCGGATCCAGGCCCAGGCTTGTTGGGCTATAGCCCAATAAGATTTCTAAGGAAACAATCATTATGAATTACAGTGTTACAAAGCATCAGGACTTGGCAAGTGTCTCAGTGGTTTT
Source organism: Agrostemma githago (assembly GCA_958450325.1). NCBI lineage: Eukaryota > Viridiplantae > Streptophyta > Magnoliopsida > Caryophyllales > Caryophyllaceae > Agrostemma > Agrostemma githago. Next base: position 52,259,943 of record OY288256.1, read on the forward strand.
GTGCTTTGTTCTTGCTCCAGAAGACTGGAGCCCGAATCCTGCTTAGCTCAATTTTCTGGTAATTGAAAATCTTAATGTCACTATTAAGCGCAACTCTTATCATTCTCCACCACGGGTAGTACTACTTTGATACGAGTATTATACATATAGTATTTCTTACTCCGTATTTTATACTTTACGAGTGCCTAATAATTATTTTATTTTCGTCTCATTATATTTATGATCAAATTATAAAAAATGTTTACGTCACTAAGAATGATTTTGCCAAAATTATTTCACAGAATCAATTGAAGTGGTATTTCGTTAATAATTAGAATAATGTTGACAAAATTATACTCCCTAACACAGTGGAGTACTTATCAAATTTAGCTAAAAATATCACGAAAGTGATATGTAAAATACGGAGTACTATATTTTGAACAATATGTACAAATATGCATAGTTACCGACTTATCAGTATTCCAATCTAATAGAATGTGCACCGCTCGAACAAATGCGTGAAAAAAAAAATAGCCCTACGTATATTCAAATCCTGGGTCCGCCCCTGAAAGCAGGTAATGTTTATTTATAGTTTAAAAGATAACTGATACTTAATTAGCAAATCTTCTAAAACATTATTATACTCGTTTACTGTGAGACATAGAGAAAAATACTCTAAAATAAAATAACATCAAAAGCAAATGTATATTTTATGAGAGGTTTCCTTAACAAAATTAATGATAATCTAAACACACCTAATAATAATAATAATAATAATAATAATAATAATTACTCAATTAGCAACTAATGCTTATCATTATTGCCTAGGCAATATAATAGCCTTAAGTGAATTCTTCATAACCATAGTAAAAGCAAACGTTTCAGTCGGGTCGGGCAGGCTGCCCGGAATCGGGATCCACCTAAAAGCATGCACCATCCTAGCCAGCAACAAACCAACATGTAACGTGCCCAAGGTCCAAGCGGGGCAGATTCTCCTGCCCGCACCAAAGGGTATCATCTTAATAACACTACCCTTGTTACCCGTCCAATCCACATCAAACCCTTCACCTCCGGGTAAGAACCTCTCAGGTCGGAAGACATCCGGGTCGGGCCATGTGGCCGGGTCCTGAGTCACCCAAGCTGTGTAAATTTCGACATTCGCGTGGGAAGGTATGGTGTACCCTCCTAGGGTTGTGTTTTCCGAAGCTGCGTGTGATAGCAGGAAGTGACTCGGTGGGTGCCTTCGGAGGGTCTCCTTTATGATCGCGTTTAGGTATGGCATTTCCTCTACATCTGATTCTGTGATGATGTTGTTTTTGTCAACCTTGTTTATTATTTCTTCGTACAATTTTTGTTGTATCTGCAATAATACGATAAAAAAAAAAAGTAAATTTCTTAGTACATTGTCCTTATTAAAAGTGACGCTCAATTCATTTTATAAGCAACAGTAAATAGCTCATACAAGTTCTACAATGAATTAAGTAATTACTGAATATAAATAAAAAAAATCGCTAACAAGTAGTCTTACTATTTCATCATGTAATTTCAAATTTTTGTTGTATCTGTAATACATAGTAGAATCAATAAAAAGATAAATTTGATACTTTCATTTTAAAAGTTAATCGAGTTTATCACTAATTACCCCCTTTTATGTTACCCATTTTTCAAATTACCCAAAAAATGGTTTCCGTTAAAATTATCCCCGTGAAGTTGTAAAAAAATTAGATTTTGCCCCAGGTGTCCTTTTCTCCTCTTTCCAGTAAGTTATGCGCTTTTTCTTCCCATTTTGCCCCTCCCCTCACTAACACCCTCTCTCCTCTCCTTAACCCTCTTTCACTCATTCAAACACACTCAACCCTACCAAAACCCCCAAATTCCCCCAATTTCAAGAACCCTAACCCTAATTCCCAAAATTGACGCAAAATCGATCACGACGACCAATTTGCAGTCAATTTCATTCCCCCAAATTCCTCCATTTAATTTCCCTCAATTTTTACTGTATTTAAAATTCATTCTCTCCATTTTTGTCATCTTCATCTCCTCCTATAATCACATAAAACCCTTCATCTCCTCCTATAAATCCTAATTTCAAATTATTTTATTTAATTTAAATACCACTACTTGATTTCATTAATTTAATTTAATCAGCAAAGAAGTGATTTTTAGGGTTTATCCAAGAAAGGGGATTTATGGAGACAGCTAGTCGGGGATTTAATTAGAAAAGCCTTTTTTTTTTCTTGGAGTGTATGGACCTTTCAGACTGAGCCTATTTGTTCGGTGTGCGTTGGTGCAAAGCCGGAAGGTGGTAAGGGGATGGGGAAGAGGAGAGTGAGAAAGTGTAGGTCATAATGAGAAGATTTATTCAAAGTTCGGTTTCTTGTGGAACAATACATACTTGAGCTTAATTTAAGAACAGTGCAACACGATTAGAAAACGAAAAATGAGACTGAAAATAAATGGTGATGAAAAGCTCGATTTCTGGGAGGAAAGAAAAGAGTTCGGGCTGATGTAGATGACGACTAACGAGGGTCAGGGTCAACTTCACCTTGACTTGGTAATTTCGATTTCAAAATTGAGATAAATTTCGATTTCAAAAACCCTAACCGCGAAAAGAGAAGAGTCGAAAATGGGAAGAGGAAGGAAGAGAAATTATCTTAAGAAATAGATCGATTGACTGCAAATTGGTCGTCGTGATCGATTTTGCGTCGATTTTGGGAATTAGGGTTAGGGTTCTTGAAATTGGGGGAATTTGGGGGTTTTGGTAGGGTTGAGTGTGTTTGAGTGAGTGAAAGAGGGTTAAGGAGAGGAGAGAGGGTGTTAGTGAGGGGAGGGGCAAAATGGGAAGAAAAAGTGCATAACTCACCGGAAAGAGGAGAAAAGGACACCTGGGGGCAAAATCTAATTTTTTTACAACTTCACGCGGGTAATTTTAACGGAAACCATTTTGGGGGTAATTTGAAAAAATGGGTAACATAAAAGGGGGTAATTAGTGATAAACTCAAGTTAATATCATACATTCATACCGTGTATTACATTTATAAGCAGAGGTAACAGTAATCTCTCTGTCTAGATATGTAGAAGAGTCGTACTTTTCTTTTTGAATCAGAGTCACATTTTACTTTATTTATCTTTTGTCCAATTTGTGTGGTTCTCATTAATTGTGACCCCACATTTCTACCCACCTTAATTCTAACTAGAAGAACCCAAATTCTTGTTTGTGACGGAGATATTTGTCATAAACGTATGACGGGTCAAGTAGGTGGAATAAGACAAAAGTGAGGTTTGTGGGACCTAGATAAATAATTGTCTTTTTCTCCTCAAGTGGTACTTACTTGAACCGTCTCAAACTTGCGACGGATATATCCGTCGCAAGAGAGACCAACTGCTAGAAGAAAGGGGTGACTCTTATAGTAAGACGGAGGGAGTAATAGTATAGTCCGTACTATTGTATAATGGCTACTAAACATAATAGATACGAGTATTCGCTAATTAGAGTCACCGTTATTTTTTCATACACTTTTTACCCAAAAAAAAAGTTGTACGAAACCGTCTCACGGTAATTTATCGTGAGATCTCTCATATAAGAGGTGTTTACTAAATTTGTAACCACCTCCTATGTTAGAGGTCTCACGATAAAATTATCGTGAGACGGTCTTACAGGAGAGTTACTGCACTTTCTATTGTATTTGAAGTTGGACGATAATTTTTTTCTTAGTAAATATTCTTATTTGTGATGAAATTAATATCAAATTACTCTGTTGCATAACGTTAATTACTCTGTATATTTCAATAATTACCATCATTATTTCTTTTCGACCGTCCTTAATAACTCTATTTATCGTACGTGTAGACTGATGTAGTAATAAGTTGATTGTCGCAAATATGATGGATGAAAATTAAAAGCAATAAATGTAAATGGCTTATGTGTATAATTAAATTGCTTACAATAGGGCAATAAATGGTTCTTGTGAAGGATTATTTGTTGTCGATACTATTTTGGTCAAGTTTGAATGAAAGTCAAAAAAATTGACAACTTGCAATCTTTCATCTTGAAATTGAAACTTGGGTTAAATACTACTCATGTGGTAGATAAGACAAAATATGGGTAGATATTTTGCTTTTGTCTTATCTATCCACATGGATAGTATTTGAGCCATCGTACAGTTACGACGGATATGACCATGACAAGTAAGAATTTGTATTGAAATATTACCTATAATTCCTCATAAGTTGTCTTTTTTTTTTCAAGGTAAGAAGGTCATTTTTCACTGTAAACGGTAATGTTTTTATGCTCTAAGTAGCATTTACAATTACAGTTGTCTAAAAAAGAAAGAAAGAAAAATAATACTCTGTATTGTATATATACAATATTATACGAGTAATTATTATGTTTGTACCTCATGTATGGACAATGGTTCCTCTTTATGGTCGTCATAAACTCGTAATTACTTCAATAAGTCGATATTTAATTAAGGTTTAGAGTAACAATCTTATATACGAGACAAACTATCAAGTATACACCCTTAGATGCTTAGACATACTCACTATGCCAAAAATCGAATCGATTTTATTATTAAAAAACGGAGTAAAAGAGATTAATCCCGTATTTGTATTAAATCATACGGAGTACGTACTTTTATATATGCACCAAATGTCACACTGTTCTTTTCTGTCGAATTGAAGTCAATTATTTACGTTTTATTTGATAAGCTAGAACGAGAACGTTAATATTGAGTAGAACATAAAATAGAAAATTAACTAAGTTAAATTAGACAATAAGAGCTTTAAACAAGTACGGAGTAGTATATATACTTAGCTTGAGTTTAAAAACAAACATACCCCTTGGTCCAAAACAAGGTGGAGAAGGGCCCACTCAATGACGGTCGCGCTAGTGTCTGTCCCGGCATTTATAATCTCCGAGCACAGGGTGACCAGCTCTGGCTCCCCGAGCCCCTCGGCCCGGCCAGGGAGGTCGAGCCGGAGGAGAGAGTCCACGTAGGCCGCCCCAATCGGGCTGGCCATCTCGAACAGGCCCACCCTAGTTGGGCCCAGATTACCCTCCACAAAAGCTTTCCGGGCCCGGACGAGCGGGCTCAATATCTCCATTTGCCTCCTCCTTAACTCCTCGGCCCGTCTAAGTTGTCCCGTTACTGCGAACAACGGGGTTAAAACGGGTAAAAAATCCGGGAGCTTAGGTAAAGTCATAATCATGACTTCTTTCAAAACACACTCAATATTTTTTACCCACTCCTCAGTAATTTTTGCACCAAAACATATGCATATGATAATGCTACATATCGTAAGCCTACAATTAGGCATGACCTCAACCACACCATTATGCTCATGGGCCTCATTTCTCAACCGGCCCATATGGTTGTTTAAGGCCCATTCCCTAATCCACCCACACTGTCGGATCCGGGCCGGGCTTACGACCTCCGTGGCAAAGTTCCGTCGTAGGGCCCGCCACGCTGGCCCGTACTCAGCCGAGTTGATGGCGCATTTCCCGAGGCTAAAGACGAGCCGGGTCGGGGACTCAGAGGGCCGGGTGGCGAAGAGCGGGCCCCGACGGACCAGGGCTTCGTGGATGAGGTCGGGCCCGGTGACGACAATGAGGGTGCGTTGGCCCATCTGCATGGTGAATATGGGCCCATAATGTTTACGTAGGTCTTTCACAATGTACATGAATGGCTTCTTTTGGAGGATGACTTGGAATAGGTTGCCAAAGACGGGCCAACCCGGTGGACCGGGAGGAAGGTTCTTGGGTCGGGTCACGCCGATTGGGAAGCGGGCCCACCATAGACAGAGTAATATGGCTACAATGGACACTAGGAAAATGTCTAAGATATCCATGTCTTGTACTCCGTATTTTTTGTAGAGAGGGATTTGTATTGGAAAACTATGTGAGGAGGAGAGTTGCTTTTATATTGGTGATTATTTGTTTTTACTTTTTAGGAGTTACTCCGTATAATTTTGAGTTTATCTTACTGACGATAAATATATCCATTTTAGTATTAAAATGTGTCAAATATATTCCAATTAGAAAGAAAATATCAAATATTTTGTTACAACTTAGACACATGAATTTGTCTTCTCCTAACTATTTAACCTGTAATAAGCTTAAGATTGGATATCCTCTATATATAATAAGATCAACTCTTAAATGCCAATGGAGGGTGCCACGTAACATTTTGAGTATTCTTCATCCTCAGGAAGAGAAAAAAAACATAATATAAAGTGGACAATAATAATCGATCCCTAAATCTCTCAACTAAAAGCAAATATCATAACCATTGCACCACTTATGTTCAATGTTTTACATAGTACGTAAATATTTTTATGACTTATAGCACATAGTTAAATTATTCAATACAAGTGAATTTATTTAAAATGGAATATATTTTAGAAAAAATAAAATTAGAATAATGGATAATAAACGGGGATGTTACATTTTGTGTTTTCAAAAATATAATAAGGTTGCGTTTTGGTACTCGGAATTGATTTGAATATCAAGAATTCAATTCTTGTATTTGAATTTCTAGAATTCAAATCTAAATCCAAATCCAAATCCAAAATGGTGTTTGGGTACCCCTGGATTTGGATTTCAGGCGAGTGGAGTCGGGTCAAGGTCACCAATTTTTATTTTTAAAAAATTTTCATTAGAAAAATGTAAATGTTCAAATACGGGAAAAATAAAATAAAGAAAAACAAATACTACGACAAGATTATGCAAAAAAACAAAGAAAGGACAAGTGACGGAATTGAAATGACTACCCATATACTAGGAATTTGAGAAAACCAAATTTGAACTACGTTGGATTTGGTCAAAATTTCAAATCAAAATCCTAAGGTTTCTAAACGTTCGAAATATTTCAAATCCGGAATTCAAATTCGAATTTAAGTTCTCAAACATGCCATAAAAGTGATTGTGACAAATTGTAGGCCTAAATAGTAAAATCTTAGGTCTGTCATTAACCTGTAAGTAAAGGAGTAATTCTCAATTAAATTTAGTATATCATGGTAAAAAAACGTCAATTAAACTATTACAAGTATTTTTTTTCCATACCATGTCATTACTTATACGTGTCGAGCGAGTTGCTTCTTGGATTAAGTTATATCAACTGGTTTAAAACAGAGGTCAAGTCAGTTACGAGTCAGACTATACATTTAACGATTCGGGTTAGGATGAGAATATGAGTCAAAAATAGATTTCAGCACCTCATTTTGGTACTTATATGTTGTGAAAACATGTTTTCTAATATAATCATATTCAATATTACACAAATATTATCTTTAATTCATAAATACCACCACTAAATAATTGAGAAAAATATCGTTCTATTAACTTTATAAATCGTTGAAAATATCAACTACTAACCATATTTATTTTCAAATTGATTTTTAAGTACAAACAATTTTCCATTTTCGCAAAATACGTGAAGAGAAATAATATAGATATACGTTCTTTCACTTTATATAACTAAGTAATTTTTAAAGGAACACTCGCACAATTTATGCGGGATTAAAACTAGTATACTCCCTCCGTTCAATTCCAACCTTCCCCTTCCTTGTCTTGACACTATTTGCAATCACGGATAACTTTCGATATTTACGACAATCTATTAGAGAAAATATATGCATGTGGGATCTTGTTTGATTCGTCTTTAAAAGTAGATTATTAATATCCAATTTCCATAATTTTTACTAATATGTTACGAAAGATATTAACGATGCAAAATATGCGTTGACAAACGTGAAAAAGCAAAAGGGAAGCTTGGACTTGAACGGAGAGAGTATTTCTTAAACAAGGATTTATGTATAATTTTTTTTCAATCTCTAACATAGCGACGTGGTTTGACTACTGAGTTTGAAGTACTAGATGTAGTACTCATAGTATTATGTACTGTATAACAAAGCCAACATGGTGCATGCATATGACCATATTTAGAACAATAGGTGAAGTAATGAAGGTAGTAATTACTAATTATGACCTTGAATCCTGGATTGAAATCTCGTTAGTAAAGGTTTTTTTCATACATACTCCGTATAATTATACAAGTATATAACTCGGTTACACACCAAAAAAAAAAAAATCAATTATATAAGTAATGTGATACTCAGTATTTTAGATTTTCTATCCATGTTTTAGGGTTTGTATTATTAGGAACTTCAATTCAATTTAATAAGTTTCATTTTCAAATTAACTTCCATCTTTTTAACTTGTAGTAGGAAGGCACTCCCTCCCCACCACAATGATGTTCTCATTTGTAAATGACACAAGGAATAAGGAATGGGTAATGAAAGATGGTAAATTGTTTGGTGGAGTTCAAGATGTCAAATCAGAAAAAGTAGCCAATAGGAAGAGAGTATAATAGATGAATAAGGAAAGTTTTAAAGTGGGAAAATCTTAGTGGAGTTTTCTTTTAAGGAAAGTGGGAAAATTTTAGCGGTAAGGAGGGAGTAGGTCTTAAAGTAGGAGTAAATAGTACTCGTATTAGATGAATAAAATGAGGTTGTATCTACCAAGCATTCAACCAATGGCAGGTTGTATTGAATGATAGACTGCATTGAATTGATAGCTTCCTTCTTATTGTATTTACTTGAGGTAACTTTGGTGTCGTCTCACTCTTTACTCTCTATTAGTCTATACTAGCTCGTACGTACGATATTTTTAGCTATGCACAATTAATGTGATTTCTAAAATAAATATAAAGCTTCCTCAACTTAGGAACAATTTGTCAAATTGTTTCAGAAGTTTTCCGTCCTTTTTTTTTCAAAATCAAAAAATCAGGAGTAACTTATTATTTCATTCATGAAATTAACCTTGAGCACATTGATAGTTCTTCGTACATAGGTAAAGCACCCTCCCATACTCTTCTACCCATATGCGTAGACGCGTAGTAGAGTGATGGGTAAGTTCATGAGTTAGACGATTATTGCATCCTCAGTTAACAAAAGATCAACAGACATTATCAAAATTTCGCATGAGGCATCCCAATGAATATTATCTAAGCTAATAACCGAAGAGAGAAATCATTGCGTCTCCTTACAATCGCTTTCGATAATAACATTTCAGAGTCCTCGCTCTCCTAATTAGAGCTTCCCGTATTTTGAAGTTCTCGTCCTTCAGATTTAATACAAATGTTTGTTATCTTATCTTTATGTTGTAGACTTTTTGGTATATGAGATTGAACTTGGCAAAACAGGTGGTTTGATTTGATGATGTTAAATGTGAGCAATATACATATTCCTCCAAGTGATTTTTTCTTCTTCTTTTTTTTGCCGTTATAAAGAAATTAAGCACAGTAGACCCGAGCCGCTACACGGTGGACATAACTATTTTCTAGGAATAAAACTAAAGGAAAGACAATAAAAGTAAGGAAACACGTTGAATATATCCTCTTCAAGAGTGACAACTTCATGGTTGGTGTCTTCAATATCACCAACTAGGTTAATACTCGTGCAAATAAAAGGATTATGTGGACAATCTTATTTGTATATTCAATTTTTAACACAAATAACTTATAATATGAATAATGTGTATATAGTGTGTTAGAGTTAAATGCTTCAAAAGAAGCACATTTTTTATAATTACTATCACATATGGAACAATTAATGCTTCATTGACTTGTTATATATATATATATATATATATATATATATATATATATATATATATGACCTAGTAAAATGTCTTACTAGATGTGTACAAGTGAAGAATATGCACACCACGCGCGCGCGCCGCGCCGAGCACGAGCCGAGCCAGGCCGGGCTTTGGTAGAGCGCCTGCGGCGCACCACTTGCGTGTATTTTTTAGTGGTCAGATCATTTGTTTTGATTCCAGAAGCATCTTTTTCTTCTTTGAACTCAGTCAGTCTTCTGTTCTTCCCGAGACTGACTGTGTTACCTTCCCGAGACTGATTGCTGCAAGTTTCCAGTGTGCATTTGTTGTTGTACACTGAACCCTTGCTCTTGCTCCACTATATAATCTGCCCTTTCCTTCACTTCTGTCACACAGAAAACATACATTCTCATATCTCATCTCTTTCTCTCTGTTTTTCGGTTTAATTGTTGGCAAACGTTCTTGGCTGTATTCACCCGTTCTCCACCTACACTGGAGTTACGGTTTGGTTGTGGAATCCTGGGAGTTGAGTGTCATTGAGGCCGTGTGTAGCAGACGGGACATAAATCAACTTTAGAACAGTGACGTTCTTGTCACGACACAACTTCTGTTTTTGGTTCCAGATAAGATCTTACCTTCTTCTCTCCCTACTTCTACTGCTACCGTGATAACAATCTAAAGTTGATTTATTTTCGTATTTACATCATGGTTGGTAGTCTTGTTAGTACTGTTCTTTCTACTTCTCCTCCTCTTGTTATATCTACTGCTGTTGTTCATAATCCTTTCATACCCGACATGTCCAGATAGAACTTTTTGACGGGAAAAATTATCGTATGTGGTCGGATAAAATGGAATTTTTCTTGAGTCAATTAGCGGCTGTTTATGCTCTTACTAATTCTGAAGCTCCTGGAAATTCGGGTAGAGATTTTGAGAAGGATATATAATATTACATGTAGGGGATGTTACTGCATTATATGACGTCTTCTTTGTACTTGATTTACAGTAAATTTAAGAAGGCTACTGAAATTTGGGATGCTCTCAAAACCAAGTATGGTTCTGATGATTATGGAACAAAAAAGTATGCTTGCAGTCGTTGGTTAAATTTCAAATTGGTCAATGAGAAACCCATTTTAGATCAAGTTCATGAATACGAAAATCTATGTGCAGAGGTAATGGCAGAAGGTATGAACATTTGTTTGTGAGATTTTTCAGGCTAATTGTTTGTTAGATAAAATTCCGGTTTCTTGGGAGAATTATGTCCGTAATATGAAACACAAACAAAAGAATTGTACTCTTTTAGAACTAGTGTCTCATATAAAAATTAAGGAGCAAAACCGGATATACAGACTTTAGGTAAGCAAGTCGAACATTCTTCTTCCATGGCTAACCCGACCGAGTCTAAAAATCATTACAAGAGTCAAAAAGGGGTAACAAGTCTTCTAATCAAGTTCATGGGACTAGAAATCAGAATACCTTCAAACAGGATGGCAAAGGGGAATCAAAAGGTGAAGGTAAACGGGAATTTAAGGGAACCTGTTTCACATGTGGTAAACCGGGTCACTCGGCTAGATTTTGTCCCGAAGGCTTTTCTCTTGCTGGTAAACGGAACCCCAATAAATCGCATGTTAATCTTACTAAACAAGATGACGATATTATTGCTGCTATTGTGTCAGAAGTTAATCTAGTAAGCAATTTTTCCGAATGAGTTGTTGATACTGGCGCTACAAGGCACATCTGCTCCAATCGGGATGTTTTCACGGACTACTTTCAAGTACCAAGTGAAGAATGCGTATTTATGGGGAATTCTAGCACCGTGAAAGTACTTGGTAAAGGGAAAGTCATTTTGAAGCTCACTTCCGGTAAGACTCTTGAACTGAATAACGTGCTACATGTTCCTGATATTCGCAGAAATCTTATTTCTAGAGCTTTATTAAACAAAGCAGGTATCAAACTATCTTTTGAATCAGATAAACTTGTGCTCACTATAAATGGAAATTTTGTTGGTAAAGGCTTTTGTAATGGTGGATTATTTGTATTAGACATAGAAATTATTAATAAGAATTCGTCAGCTTCTGTTTATATTGCTGAGTCTGTTTCTTTATGGCATGCTAGACTAGGACATGTGAATGTGACCTCCATTAAAAACATGAAAAAGCATGACCTTATTCTTGACTTTAGCGACACAAATTTTGATAAATGTGAAATATGTGTCGAAGCTAAGCATGCTAAAACACCCTTTAATAAATGTGTGGAACGTTCTACTACGCTTCTTGAGCTGATTCACTCAGACTTAGCTTACTTTAAGAACACCACAAGTAGGGGTGGGAAACATTACTATATCACTTTTGTGGATGACTTTTCTCGATACACTAGGGTCTATTTATTAACAACCAAGGATGAGGCTGAAGAAAAGTTCATAGATTTTAAAGCCGAGGTTGAAAATCAATTAGACCTTAAAATAAAACGAGTAAGATCTGACCGGGGAGGTGAATACAACGGTAATCCACTTAGTGACTTTTGTAAGACCCATGAGATTATACATGAAAGGACTGCCCCCTATTCACCCCAACAAAAACGGTATTGCCAAACGTAAAAACCGATCTCTTAAGAATATGATGAATGCAATGTTGTTGAGTTCTGGAATGCCTTCTAATATGTGGGGTGAAGCAATTCTTTATGCATGTTATGTTCTGAATCGTGTGCCTCATAAGAAAACAGGTAAGACTCCTTTATGAGCTTGGAAAGGATACAAGTCCAACCTCAAATACCTCAAAGTGTGGGGGTGCCTAGCGAAGATCGGGATTCCAACGTTCCAGAGGAACAAAATTGGACCTAAAATCGTAGACGGTATTTTTATCGGGCATGCCATGAATAGTGTCGCTTATTGCTTTATTCTTAAAGATTCGTCCGGTTTTGGGGCCATAAACGAATCTAGAGATGCAGAATTTTTTGAGCATATTTTCTCTATGAAAACTAACTCTTTGGCACCTGTTGTTACAGCGCGTCCTTCTCCTCCTGCAATAGTTCCCGAGGAGCCTCGAAGGAGCAAACGCTCCAGAATCGAAACCAGTTTTGGTCCAGATTTCGTGACCGCTTTTCTTGCCGAAACAAGTTTAGTTGATGAGTATGTTGTAAATTTTTTTATGCTCGAATCAGATCCTAGAACTTATGAAGAGGCCATGAGTTCCATTGATTCCACTTTTTGGCTTCAAGCCATTAATAGTGAAATAGAGTCTATTATGAGTAACAACACTTGGATGTTAACAGATTTACCTGGGGGTTATAAACCCCTAAGTAATAAGTGGGTGTTTAATAAGAAACTCAAACCTGATGGCTCAGTTGATAAATTTAAGGCCAGACTTGTTGTATGTAGTAATCGTCAAACGAAAGGTTTGGATTTCTTTGATACTTACTCACCTGTTACTAATTTAAAGTGTCTACCATTAGAGCTCTAATTGCACTTGCCTCTATACATGATTTAGTCATTCATCAGATGGGTTTTTGGCTCCTGGTCAAGATGAAGAGATCTACATGAAACAACCAGAAGGTTTTTTGGCTCCTGGTCAAGAGAAAAAGGTATGCAAGCTAATCAGGTCCTTGTACGGTCTTAAACAGGAACCAAAGCAATGGTATGACAAATTTGACAAAATTATCAGATCTAATGGTTTCACGGTAAATGATTCTGATGCATGTGTGTATTCTAAATATGATGATTCCGGTTGTGTGATAATATGTTTGTATGTGGATGATATGCTCATATTTGGAACCAACATGAATGTGGTAAACGCTACCAAGAATTTTCTAAATTCGTGTTTTGACATGAAAGACTTATGGGAGGCCGACGTTATTCTTGGGGTGAAAATCACTAGAACAAAAACAGGATTATGTTTGAGTCAGTCTCACTACACGAAAAAAATTCTGAGAAAGTTCAATCAGTTTGACAGTTCACCCCTGTCCTCACCCTATGACTCTAGTATAGATCTGGCTAAAAACCTCGGGAACAGTGTGGGTCAAGAGGAATATGCCAAGATTATTGGTAGTGTCATGTACCTTATGAATTATACCAGACCCGATATTGCCTACGCAGTAAGCAGACTAAGTAGGTACACTCACAACCCTGGACAAGACCATTGGACGTCCCTTATTCGTTTGTTGAGATACTTAAGGGTACTATGGATTGGGGTTTACATTTTGAGAGAACACCTGTTGTTCTAGAAGGTTATACTGATTCTAATTGGATAGCCGATTCTTCTGATATCTTATCTACTAGTGGTTATGTGTTTACACTTGCTAGTGGTGCTATTTCATGGAAATCGTCTAAACAAACTTGCATTGCCAAATCGACAATGGAATCTGAATTTATTGCTCTAGAATTGACAGGACAGGAAGCAGAGTGGCTTAGGAGTCTGCTAGCTGACATTCCATTATGGGGGAAGCCGACTCCATCAGTCTCCATGCATTGTGACAATCAAGCTGCCATTGGGGTAACTCATAGTCAAACATACAATGGGAAAAGGAGACACATACGCCTAAGGCATGGAATAATGAGGAATATGATCAGATAAAACGTGATTTCAATTGAATTTGTAAGATCCGAGAGGAACGTAGCGGATCCTTTCACCAAAGGCCTTGGTAGAAAGATGGTGCTGGAGACAGCACGGGAAATGGGTTTAAAACCTGTAAAGGAGTAAACTGTGATTGATGCCCAACTTAACTCAGCTAAGGTCAAATGCGGTCAAACGAAGTAACAGTGAACTCGAGTTATAATATCACAACCATTTCCTTTTGTAACTTGTTTACGTGACATATGTTTTATTTTGAGATTTACTATCTTGTGTTTTTAAGGTTGAGCTTCAGCTCTTAATAAATTCGTAGTCCTAAACGGACGGTTTGTGACAGTCAAACCTGATGAATTTACCTATATGAATGTGGGGGATTATTGCTCTAAACCCCAAGAGATCTTTAGGCTTTAGGATCACTAGAGGCATTCATGAATTACCAGGATTCTTTTGGAGAGCACTTGGGAAGTCCAAGTAAAATACTTACGATATACAGTTGGCGTTCATGATGAGTTCATGGATGGTGCGAATACTAGCCTTGATTTGAGAACGGTAAGTGCGCAACTAACCTTTTACCAAGATCATTAGGAGATTAAAGGTTTCGATCCACCTCTAAATGACGGTTGTAGGTTTTTGTACGCACTGGGTGTCAGTTAAAGTCCACAAGACACTGAACATCTAAATACTAAATCTCCGTTTGCCAATGATTTCTCCATTCTTTTTCTTCTTTTGAATCATATGGGGGATTGTTAGAGTTAAATGCTTCAAAAGAAGCACATTTTGGTATTTACTATCCCACATGGAACATTTAATGCTTCATTGACTTGTTTATATATGATCTACTAAAATGCCTTACTAGATGTGTACAAGTGGAGACTACGTACACCACACATGCGCCCGCGCGCGCCGAGAACGAGCCGGGCCGGGCTTTGGGCTTTGGTAGAGCGCCTGCGGCGCACCGCTTGTGTGTATTTTTTAGTGGTCAGATTATTTTTGATTCCAGAAGCATCGTTTTTCTTCTTTGAACTCAGTCAGTCTTTTGTTCTTCCCGAGACTGACTGTATTACCTTCCCGAGACTGATTGCTGCAAGTTTCCAGTGTGCATTTGTTGTTGTACAATGAACCCTTGCTCTTGCTCCACTATATAATCTGCCTTTTCCTTCACTTCTGTCACACAGAAAACATACATTCTCATATCTCATCCCTTTCTCTCTGTTTTTTGGTTTAATTGTTGGCAAACGTTCTTGGCTGTATTCACCCATTCTCCACCTACATTGGAGTTACGGTTTGGGTTGTGGAATCCTGGGAGTTGAGTGTCATTGAGGCCGTGTGTAGCAGACGGGGCGTAAATCAACTTTAGGACAGTGACGTTCTTGTCGCGACACAACTTCGGTTTTTGGTTCCAGATAAGATCTGACCTTCTTCTCTCGCTACTTCTACTACTACTGTGATAACATAGTATACTCTTAAAATCAACCAAAAGTATACATACATGAAAATCAATGCAAAGACACATGTTTGGCATGGGCAATCATGTTATACATGTATCATGTATATGTTTGATACAATTATTCGTTAAGTAAATTAGTTTTAGCTTGTGTTTTCTAAAATAACGTAAAATTACTCTTAGTAGGGCGAACTTAATACGAAAATTGTAACACAAAACATTTAAAAAATTGCAAATAAAAAGTACTCTGTAAATCTTTAAATGGGATTGTCTAATGAAAATCAAAGTGTAACATTATTAAAAAGATAAGTGTGAGGGCACACATTAGGAGTTTGTTGAGGGTTTTCTTTTGGATGAACGTACGTGTTGTGTGTTTGTGTTGTTGAGGAATGGCGTTCGTTCATCCGCGTTTGGAAAAACAAACTTGTCCTTGGACTGACAAGTGGGACACTCATCATGTATATATCACTTGTTTGCACACTTTTGTTTCCTGCACACTCCAATAATATTACTCCCTCCGTTCCAATGAATTGTTTGCCTTTGCTTTTGGCATCAAGGGTAATGGTTCCAATGAGAAAGTGACATGTGGAGCCAAACTCATGAGAAAGGTTAAATTACATATAAAAAACATTCCTAAAATAGAAAGACAAACAATTCATTCAGACATCCCAATATGGAATAGGCAAACAATTCATTGGAACGAAGGGGGGTAATACTCTATTCATAATACAACACCATTGCACACGTAATTTCTTTGTGTGGACATGACGTAGGTCCACCCCGACGCGGCCACGCGCGGGTTTGGGTAGGCGAATGCACCTCCATATGAGAATGGATCGAATTGAAATTTAAGTCGAAATGGAGTCGCCACCGAATTTTATGATTATTCGGAACCGTTCGAGCCCACTCTATATCGATATGGACCATACAGAAAGTATGGCCCATTTCGGTTTTAGAGCTTATTAGGCTCGTCCCTTTGCATTGCGATACCGATACCGTCACTACCGGTTATCGTGTATTGAATGACTCTCGTGCGCCAATGGTTTCGGGCATCCGGGAACTGAGGTTCTGAGTAAGGGGTGAGGGTACGTGTTGGGAAGCCCACTAAGGACACCCAACCCCGCCCGCACTTAGCGGCCTCTACTAGGACATCGTTTGACTTTCTAATACGCGCGTTAGTGATTCGGTGAAATGATATGCAAACAGCGTTTTAGCTAAGCATGCGAATTAAATGTGAGCTACGTCATTTTAATGCATCTAATTTATTGTCGAAGTGATTTAGCATGCGAGGGTTCATTTATAAACGGTAAAACGTGAATAAATAAAGCAAAGCAATAATAAATCGGTTACAAATTACACGGGCGGAATACAACCCGGAATTCACAATACGATGAACAATAAAACATAATAGCCAAAATATATATATAATCGAAATGACGAGCAATAATTGTAAACGGACCCGTATATAAATTAGACCGTGAGTTTGTGTAGATGGACGAACCTTAATTAAGTACGCATTATATTGCATATTAATCAAAGGACGGAGGTTCGAGACCTAGGCGTGGTGCTAACCCGATCTCGAACCTCGATGCCTTGTCCCGACTTATCACCTCGAGAAATGGAGTCTAAATTAATTGTACGTCGGATACGACTAAAGAGTCATCGACATAAAATTAATAGTGTGAGACCGTCGATCAAAATCGTTTATGTGTCGTGATATGTGTGAGTTTTGAAGAAAGGAGGGTCACGTGATTGCCTTTACACGTGATGACTAGAGTCGTAAAAAGACGAGGCTCGAAATGTGTGTCGAGGCTCTTGGTTTTCTGGGTTACAGGACCCACTCGACCGAGTCGTGGGCTGACTCGGTCGAGTGCGTCTTTAAACGTGGTTACTGCCCAGTTTTTTGGGTGCTACTCGATCGAGTAGCCTATGTACTCGGTCGAGTAGCCCCTGTACGAGTTGTGACTCGTTTATTTTTTTGGTTTAAAATTGATGATTTGCCAAATCAAATACAAATATCGCATGATTTTTATTTAACTTGGTTTCCGGTACTATAATCGTGTATGCATACGATTATAATACCGTTATCAGAATTTTATAAAAAACATTGTTAGTTTGAAATTTTTAATTAGTGACGAAATTATGTCCCTCTACGTCACGACGTCGAAATTAATCCTTACGGATTATGAGATGTCGATTTTCGTGTCAACGGGTTCCTTACTAATCTTAGAAATGGATGTATACGCGTTCAACTACGAATGATCGTGATCGTGTTAATAAACGAACCATAAAAATGACCATCGTAATTAAACATGTTTGGATCCGAGTTTTGAAATTATTGCATATAGAAATATATATACATACACGATACATAATATTATGATAAAATGTATATAACGATAATTAAAATGCGAGAAGTAAGATGTTAGCGTTAGATGTTAGATGCAAGAAATAAATGTTAGATGTTAGTAGTGTCGTTACTATCGACTAAATATAATACTATAAACATGAAAATAAATATACATAAAAAATCGAGAAAAGGATGAAGAAGGAAAAGTCGGTGTTAAATTGTCACACCCTCAACCTACATGTTCTTTCTTCTCGGGATACGGTTCGTCAAACGGTGGCAATGGCACGGGAACGTCGAGATACGTAGGAGGAGTTTATGGTGTGTATGTATGGCTCGGTTTGTGTGGGATTTTTACGAGTTTGTGCTCTCGGAAAATTGGTGTAAGTGTGATGATGCCTAAGGGTTGAACTAGGGCTGAAATATGTATGTAAATTGAGTGCAAAGTTGGCTGAAAAATGAGGGTTGAAAGTTCATCCAAAGGTCCCTTGAATGCTTAGTGACGGGGGTCGGCACCACAGGTACGGTCGGCAGCCGGCGGGGTCATGACCGAGTCGTCACCCCTCCAACTAGGACTCACCGGCTCCCTCCAGCCGGAGGGAGGTCTTCGGTCTGACTCGAGGTCCAGCGGCTGACCTCCATGTCCCAAGTCCTATAAATACCCCGAAGACATCCATCTAAGAGGGGGGCTGAACATTCTAACAACATATGACACACACATATCTCTCTAAAGTTAAGTAATATCTCCATAATCTTACCTCTACCCTCCAATCCACACCACTGACTTGTCGTCGGAGAGGCAACCTCGGAATCCCTCCGAGGCCCTTGTTTGCTCCCTGTGCAGGTCCGGAACTCTGGGTTTCATCAGTCAGGAGAGGAGGATCGCCGGCCACATCCGGCAGGAGGCATACGATTGTTTGCTACCCAAACAATTTGGCGCCGTCTGTGGGGACTTTGAACAAAAAAGCTCCTCGCTCTAAGAAAACAAAATCGTCGAAACATTAGGATGACAACTCGCGACACCGCGGACACCCCTGCTGAGGCGGAAGCCGAGCTCGAGGTTGTGAGAACCTCCCCACCGGAGGACCAAGCCCGAGACAAGGACAAAGGCAAGGGCCACTTGGCCTCAACGTCCGCACCAGCAGAGGTGCCCCCTGCAATCGTTCCGTTGAACACTTTCACCCCCGAGCAGCTGTCAGCCACTCAGCTCTTCCTCGCTGCCCTTCTAGGGGCGACGACTCCGTCAACACCTACCGCGCAGCGCGCGAAAGAAACCCCTCAACCGGCCACCAGGATTTTCCAAAGGACCGATGTTTCGCCAAGGGAACTCTTCCCCGAACTGCCAAGGACGATGACGCTGGAAGAAAGGAAACAGCGATACCTGGAAAAAAGCAGGCACCTTGATAATGAGCGTATCAGGCTGCGTCGTCGCCGGCGAAAATACCGATCCAGGGATCCTTCGCCGGCCCGCCCAAGGACGGACTCGGGCACCCCGACACCACCCAATATCGGGAGGGAGGACAACGAGTCCCCCACAAGTAGCAGGCGCCGCGGAAGGAGCCGAAGTCATAACCCGACCATACATCACCGGCTGGGTCCAGGCACCCAAAAGGCCAGGAAAAGCCGCAGCCCCCAGAGGACGGTTCATCACCGCCTGGGCCAGAGAGAAAGAGATGGAAGGCCTACAAAGACCGTCCAAGACCGGCTAGGCCCTAGGGAACGTGAAAGAAGGTACGCCAGCCCCGAGGAACGAGGCTCGGTATTCACCCGGCTGACGAGCAGCGTTGCCCGAGAAAACAGGTCCATACCTCAGGAGAAGTCCGAGCAAGAGACGTTCGTGACATGCCGGTCCGGCAGAAACACGTCCACCTCCCACGAAGAAGGGGAGGGTGAATCGAAACTGACAACGCCCGGCGTAAAAGCACAAAAGAGAGGACGGTCGACGGTATCGCCATTTCACCCAGATATTACGGAGCACCCCATGCCCAGGTTTAAGGTACCCAATATCCAGTTCGACGGAACCGCCGACCCGGAAGACCACTTGGCGACATACGAAAGTTACATGGCCATGTACGAGCTCGATGACGCGGTGTGGTGCCGGGTGTTCCCCACCACTCTCACAGGATACGCCCAATCATGGTTCCGGGGATTGCCCCGAGAATCCATTCGAAGTTTCAGAGACCTCAGCACGGCCTTCATAGACCAATATGCCGGAAGCCGGCGCAGGCAGATCGTGACGGTGGATCTAATGACCATGAAGCAAGGGCCAAAAGAGACCATCAGGGAGTATGTTAGAAGATTCGACTTAGAGTGCCAACAAATACGGACAATCGATGCGTCAACGGCCGCCTGCGCCCTGACCCATACGATGACAGAAGGGCCTCTCAAGAGCCACTTACTCAGAGAGAGACCTACCTCACTGGTCGAGGCCAGGCGAATCGTGGAAGGATATATGAACGAAGAGGACTACAAAGCGCGGCGTGAGGACCCATCACCACCCAGGGTCCGACGTCCGCCTTTGGAAAGAGCTCGGAGCCCGACAGGCCAAAAGGAGCCCCAAAGAATACCGAACAGGAGCCGCGGGGAGAAAAGGTCGGAGGGAGGTCGCAGAGAAAGGTTCGACCGTTACACCGCGCTGACCCGACCCTGGGCGGAAATCTACGAGATAGAGAAGAACAACAAAAAGTGGGGAGTCCCACGTCCCATCAGAGCCGGAGCACACGCAGATCCGAAGAAATACTGCGCTTTTCACGGCCAGACGGGGCACACAACAGAGGAATGTCGGAACCTAAAAGACGAAATTGAAGACCTCATACGCCGCGGCTCGTTGGCGGCGCATGAAGCTAGGGGCCAGCGCATCGCCACCAATAACAGCACCGGCAACAATTACGGCCAGGGTGCGGTTGCCGGCAATCCCAGGGAGAGAGCCGAGAAAGGAAAGGAACACAACGTCATCAATACGGTAGATAAAAGGGGGGAGGAAGCCGGGACCAGCAGGAGGCAGGTTAAGAACCACTTGAGAGAGCTAACCCGACATATATGCTACACCGGCGAATCTAGGGAAAAGACCATCCCAACTCTCAGTATCACGGCAGAGGACTACAAGCGAGTGACCTACCCCCATAGTGACCCCCTGGTATTGGCCGTCAAGATAGGCGACCACACGGTCAAAAGGTGCATGATAGACACGGGCGCCTACACCAACTTACTGTACAAGGAAGCGTTCGAGCAAATGGGTTTCGAGAAACGGCATCTTAACCCAACGGCCGGCGCCCTGTACGGATTTTCTGGGACCGGAGTCGTTCCCATGGGAACTATCGACCTACCGGTCACGTTCGGGGAAGGAGTGAACGCCAAGACAACCACAGCCCAATTCGTAGTAGTCAACGCCAAATCTGCCTACAATGCGTTAATAGGCCGGATAACCCTGGATGGGATACATGCCTTGGTATCCATATGCGCCCTGACGCTGGCATACGTCACTAACAGGAACACCGAGGGAAAACTACACGGAGACCAGGACTCCGCCAGAAGCTGTAACTCAGTAGCCCTCAAGCGATCCCAAGAAGAAATGAAAGGAAAGAGAAAAGCCACCCTCGATGCCGAGCAAAGACAGCCGGCCCCCAAAACCCTTAAGATAAAGGGAACGAACGATCTCGACTCCGAGCGCATAGAGCCGGGCGGAGGGAGCATGGCGATAAACCTAGAGCCGGGCCGATCCGTCCTCATAGGAACCGACCTAGATCCCGGCTACCAAGAACGCCTCGTCAGCCTCCTGAAGGCTAACACCGACGTCTTCGCATACTCAGCTGACGAAATGACAGGGGTGGACCCGGAAGTGACGGTACACATGCTAAACGTCGATCCTGCTTTCCGACCAGTGAAGCAGAAGAAGAGAAGCATGTCGGCAGAAAAGGACGACGCCATCCGGTGTGAGGTCGACAAGTTGATAAAAGCCGGCTTCATAGAAACCTGCAACTACCCCGAGTGGCTGGCAAACGTGGTGATGGTGAGGAAGTCATCAGGCGCCTTGCGGATGTGCGTCGACTTCACCAACCTAAATAAAGCATGCCCAAAAGACTTCTACCCTCTCCCAAGAATCGACCAACTAGTAGACGCCACCAGCGGACATACCATGCTAAGCTTTCTTGACGCCTTCTCCGGATACCATCAAGTCTTCTTGTGGGAACCAGACAGGGTCAAGTGCGCGTTCATTACCAGCGCCGGGACATTCATGTACAAAATGATGCCCTTCGGACTAAAAAACGCGGGTGCCACCTACCAAAGACTGGTAGACAAGATCTTCAAAGGTCAGAGAGGCAGAAACATGGAAATATACGTGGACGACGCGATCGTAAAAAGCAAAACAGACGGTGATCATCTTGACGATCTAAGGGAAACATTCCAATCGCTGAGAAAATACAAGATGAAGTTGAACCCTCAGAAGTGCACATTCGGAGTAATGTCCGGAAAATTCCTAGGCTTCCTAGTAAGCGCCAGAGGAATAGACGCCAACCCGGAAAAGGTCCAGGCCATTCAAGACCTACCAGAGCCAAAAACTATCAAAGATATACAGAGACTCACGGGAAAAATGGCGGCTCTGGCCCGTTTCATCTCAAGGGCGGCCGATAAATCCACCCCTTTCTTCGGAGTCCTCAAAGGCAACAAGCACTTCAAGTGGGGGGAAGAGCGGAGGACGGCGTTCGCTAACTTGAAAGAACACTTAAAGACCCTACCGACGCTGGCACGACCAACCGAGGGTGAAAAGTTATACGTCTACATAGCTGTCACCAATGTCACAGTCAGCGCCGTCATCCTCAGAGAGGAGGAGAAGGCCCAGCAACCAATATATTTCATCAGTCACGCGCTGGGCCCAGCAGAAAAAAATTATTCCATGGTAGAGAAGGCAGCATACGCCATAGTCGTGGCCGCCCGAAAGTTGCGCCCCTACTTTGATGCACACCCGGTAACCGTCCTCACCAACATGCCTCTGGAGAAGGCACTGGAAAAATTTGAGAAGTCAGGACGAATGTTGAAATGGGCCGTGGAGCTAAGCGGCCTAGGGATCACCTACCAGTCAAGGACGGCGATAAAAGCCCAAGCGCTGGCGGACTTCATAGCCGAATGCTCCCACTCGGAAGACGACGACCCACCATCGGAGGCATGGGAGGCCTTCACCGATGGTTCGTCCACCAGTAACGGTTCCGGAGCCGGCGTCGTCTTAACGAGCCCCGACGGCGAAGAATTCGAACATGCGCTAAGGTTCACTTTTCAGGCGTCCAACAATGAAGCCGAATACGAAGCTGTGTTAGCCGGAATCCACCTGGCCCGAGCAGCCGGAGCCAAACGAATTGTACTATCAACTGACTCACAACTGGTGGTGAACCAGATTAACGGAGAGTACGAAGCCAGGGAGCCCTCGATGGCACTCTACCTAAAGAAAGTGAAAGAAGAGCTATCCCAACTCCAATCATACGAGATCAAACAAGTGCCTAGGTCACAGAATAACCGGGCAGACGCATTGTCAAAACTCGCAAGCTCGAGCTTACAGGATATTAGACGCTCGGTCTGGGTAGACGTCCGACAGGAAAAAAGCATCACAGTGTCCGAAGACGGTCATGATTACGTCCTCAACATAGAACGCAAAAGCGATAACGATTGGCGGACACCCATCATCGAGTATATCCTGAGCAAACAACTGCCAAAAGACCCCGCCACAGCTAAACGAATGCCCACAACAGCCGCAAGGTACATGATATTGGACGAACAACTATACAAGAAAGGAACAGCTGCTCCAATACTAAGATGCTTAAAACCAGAGGAGGCACCAGAAGTGCTGGACGACATCCACTCGGGGATGTGCGGACACCATATAGGGGGCAGAAACCTGGCACATGAAGCGGTCAGAGCGGGCTACTACTGGCCAACAGCCATACATGATGCTCGAGAACTAACCAAAAAGTGCAGAAATTGCCAAATCCATTCACCAGTGATCCACGCGCCGGCTAGGGACCTACAGCCCATCCTGAGCCCTATCCCCTTCGCCCAATGGGGTATGGATATACTAGGACCCTTCCCTACAGCAACCGGGAACAGGAAGTTCGTAATTGTGGCAGTGGATTATTTCTCAAAATGGATAGAAGCAGAAGCCGTTCCCAATATCACGTAACCGGCCGTGCGCAAAGTGATATGGCGAAACGTCATAACCCGATTCGGCGTACCCAAGGTACTGGTCTTCAATCATGGCCGACAATTCGATAACCCTCCACAAACCAACGGAGAATGGCTAGGAGGATTTGGGACTGCGGTGGCATACTCAGCCGTCTGCCATCCGCAAACCAACGGCCAGGCCGAGGCGGCCAACAAACAAATTCTCAACGGGCTAAGAAAGATGCTGGAAGACCTCAAAGGGAGATGGGCAGATGAGTTACCGAGTGTCCTGTGGTCCCTAAGAACGACGCAGAAGGCGGCAACAGGACACTCGCCATTCGGCCTAGTATATGGGGCAGAAGCCCTCCTCCCCATAGAAACGCGCCTTCCCTCCGCCCGTAGCAAATATTATGAGGGCGGCAGGAATGAGACGGCCATGAAAGAAGCCCTGGATCTGGTAGAGGAAACCAGGGAGGAGGCACGCGTAAACTTGGTAGCATATCAACAAGGCATGAGAAAGGCCTACAACCAGAGGGTAAACCACCGAAGGTTCCAGATGGGTGACTTAGTCCTAAGGAAATCCGCGGCAGTCGGCAAGGCAAACGAACACGGAAAGCTCAGCGCCAACTGGGAGGGGCCATATGAGATCACTAAGGTCCTAGGACCAAGTACTTACAAACTAAAAGACAGAGAGGGATGGGACTTACCGTCACACTGGAACGCCGACACCGTTAGGAGGTACTACGTATAAGCAAGCGGACGAAATGTTGTACTGAACCTCGGCAGGGTACCATCGGGCCTGTCGACTACCCTGCCACCAGAAACTTGTAAAAATTTTTAATAAGGAAGGCTCTGTTTGCTATCTACTTGCTCCCCGTTCACTATGTTCTCGACCAGCAAGCAGGGGGCAATAAGGGGGGGAGCCCCTATTCGCCCATCACCAAGAAGGGACCCCCCACCAAAAGTCGGAACCGACTGTGGCCTGACCACAGCCGGCCTACCGACCAAATCTCCCCCACCCAGAGTGTGGGGGCATAAGTCGGGAACCGACTGTGGCCTGACCACAGCCGGCCTACCGACCAAATCTCCCCCACCCAGAGTGTGGGGGCATAAGTCGGAAACCGACTGTGGCCTGACCACAGCCGGCCTACCGACCAATCTCCCCCACCCAGAGTGTGGGGGCATAAGTCGGGAACCGACTGTGGCCTGACCACAGCCGGCCTACCGACCAAATCTCCCCCACCCAGAGTGTGGGGGCATAAGTCGGGAACCGACTGTGGCCTGACCACAGCCGGCCTACCGACCAAATCTCCCCCACCCAGAGTGTGGGCGCATAAGTCGGGAACCGACTGTGGCCTGACCACAGCCGGCCTACCGACCAAATCTCCCCCACCCAGAGTGTGGGGGCATAAGTCGGGAACCGACTGTGGCCTGACCACAGCCGGCCTACCGACCAAATCTCCCCCACCCAGAGTGTGGGGGCATAAGTCGGGAACCGACTGTGGCCTGACCACAGCCGGCCTACCGACCAAATTTCCCCCACCTAGAGTGTGGGGGCATAAGTCGGGAACCGACTGTGGCCTGACCACAGCCGGCCTACCGACCAAATCTCCCCTACCCAGAGTGTGGGGGCATAAGTCGGGAACCGACTGTGGCCTGACCACAGCCGGCCTACCGACCAAATCTCCCCCACCCAGAGTGTGGGGGCATGACTGTGGCCTGACCACAGCCGGCCTACCGACCAAATCTCCCCCACCCAGAGTGTGGGGGCATAAGTCGGGAACCGACTGTGGCCTGACCACAGCCGGCCTACCGACCAAATCTCCCCCACCCAGAGTATGGG
Source organism: Agrostemma githago (assembly GCA_958450325.1). Lineage (NCBI taxonomy): Eukaryota > Viridiplantae > Streptophyta > Magnoliopsida > Caryophyllales > Caryophyllaceae > Agrostemma > Agrostemma githago. The sequence goes on from OY288256.1 coordinate 52,285,887, forward strand.
GGCATAAGTCGGGAACCGACTGTGGCCTGACCACAGCCGGCCTACTGACCAAATCTCCCCCACCCAGAGTGTGGGGGCATATGTCGGGAACCGACTGTGGCCTGACCACAGCCGGCCTACCGACCAAATCTCCCCCACCCAGAGTGTGGGGGCATAAGTCGGGAATCGACTGTGGCCTGACCACAGTCGGCCTACCGACCAAACCTCCCCCACCCAGAGTGTGGGGGCGTAAGTCGGGAACCGAATGTGGCCTGACCATAGACGGCCTACCGACCAAATCTCCCCCATCCAGAGTGTGGGGGCATAAGGAGTTTGTTACAATAAAGCATGGAATAAACAGAAAATAAGATAGCAAGACAGAATGATAAAAACAGAAAATAGAAAGCGTCAGAAGCGCCAGGCGTTTGTTACAATAAGGAGTCAAAATAAGGCTACAACAATTCAAAGATCGGCAGCCGTCCCCAAAGGATCAAGCGCCACCTACAAACAGAACAAAAAGGAATGCAAAGGATAAATCATGGAGGGCAAGCCTATGCCTAAACCTCAAAAGGGTAGGTGCGAGGAGATCCACAAAAAGCCTCAAGAGGGGGCAGAGGAGTTAGCAGTATATGCCGGCTCATCTGCCGCCCCCTCCTCTCCCTCCCTGAGGGTACATGAGGCACAGGAGGACGACGGCCCGAGTTCCTATTTAGGAGAGGTAGGAGGCTCGGCCGCCGGCGACCCACCCTCACGTTCATCCTCCTCCGCTTGAAGGCGCTGATATATCGGATTATACCGACCAAAGTCGAAACCCGGATTGTACTCGAGAAGGGCTTTTGACGTCAAGTCAACAACAGCATTCATTCCCTCAAGAAAAGCTGCGTCACCTTCCTTCGCCAAGTTGGCAATCTCCCCAGACTTCTTCTCTGATTCCTGTTCAGCGGCTGCCAGCTTCGACTGAAGGGACTCTATATCAGCGCGAGCCACCTGTAATTGCCCCTCCAGATCCTTCTTGAGCGACTCGCAGGAGGAATGGACCCCCCGGAGAGTTTCCAATTCCTTGCGACCGGTCACCTCCTTCCCCTCAGCCTCCAACCTTAGCTTCTTCTCCGATTCCAGCTTCGTCTCAGCCGCCGACCTTAGTTGCTTCTCCAATTCTAGCTTCAACTCCGCCTCCTGCAAGCGAGACATCAGCCTCGCGCCCTCCTCTGCCGCCTTCTTGATCTTGATACTGGCTTGGACAACCCTAGACAAATCCTCTCCCAGGCCACGATAAACAGTATCCAGTTGGGCAAGAGTTTGAATCCGGTCAACGGGCGAAACGTCTCCCTCCAACATCCTGTAAAAAGAAAGGTCAGACAAGGAGGGGAATGGCGCATCCACGGCGGCGGCAACGTCGCGCATAGTTTCCCGGTCCTGAGAAGCCTCCAGGCAGGCGGCCGCCTCCCTGAATCCGGAGGATGGTTCGGCAGCCACCCCCTGTTCAGGAAGAGCCGCAATAGTGACAACCGGCGAGCTCGTAGTCCTTGGGGAGGTGACAACCTCGGAAGCCCAGACATCAGCCTGCGCGCCGGCCACACTCATGGCCCCCTCAGGGTCACCAGAGGAGGGGCCCACGGCCTGCCTCTTAGGAGGAGGAGCCCCACCGAACGCCGACGCCGCCCTCCTCAGCCTGGAAAGCCTTGACTTCTGGTAGGTCATAATGGTTAGACGGTCCAACGAGGGAGCCGGCGGCGTAGTAATGAGAGGACGGAGGGAAGGATCCAACCCTAGTGAGTCAATCTCCTCAGGCGTCCAGGTAACCGCCGACCTGTTGTCTGCAAAGTTAGGCAGGAAAATGGGCAAAGGGTTGAGGGTCTGAGAACTATCAAGGAAGGTAGACAACACAAGTGAATAAGTAGGTCGCCAGATACCTGGGCCGGCGACAGGGGCGCTCATGCCCACCCGTTCCAGAAAATCATTCCTAATGATCAGATCATAGTGAGGTAGCCATATCGAAGGAGCGGCCACCCTCTCGTTGCCTAACCACTTCATAACGGCAGGAAAGGCGCCGACAACTTCCCTATCCGACTGCCCCAAGCCGGATTCCCTCAAATCCAAACAACTACCCATCTCCTTATCACTCTCCAAATTGACACGGACATCCGACTGGAAAAACCGGGGAACAGCCCAGGGCTTATCCGAACGCACATACAAGAAAGCACCTTTCCACTTGTGACAATTCGAAAGGATGGGATAAGAAGTGACATACTTGCCTCGCCGGCCAAGGGCCCAGTAAGAAGACGACGACGCCTTAAGGCGCACCATGAATCTAAACGCCTCCACCGAAGGCCTCCACTTCCTAAACCGGCACACCCAGCAAAATGAAATGATGGCACGAAAGGATTGGGGAGTCAGCTGACCCAACGCCAACCTCATACGACAAAATACCTCCTCCACAAAAGGATCAAGAGGAAAACGGAGACCGAACTTCAAAGATTCTATGGATACTCCCACACATCCCTCCGGAGGAGAGCAAATGGACTGGCCCGGGTCCGGCAATAAGTATTCGTAACCCTCCCCGAGAGGGTAGAGTTCTTTGGCAACATCAAGACCGTCGGCATCAAGAACCTTCTGGCGCCAACCCTCATCGATCAATGTATTGGCATGAAGAAGAGGGCGACGGTTGCTCTCAACACCCTCCGTGTCCGGCTCCACCGGCCCGGAAACAGAGGCCGAACGACGGGGAGAAGACGCCCCCGCCTCAGAAGACTCCCCCAAACAGGGACCCCCTTTCTGAAGACGTCGGCGCAAAACCATGGAGCTGCCAACAATAACGCCTCCCTCAGAAGCGCCGGATGACGGCAACCCTTCGCCACCCCTCACAAGAGTTGAAGATCCCACGGCAGAAATGCGCAGAGCCCGGATGGGCTCCGCATAAACAGGCTCCACCTCTTCTACAGATTCCCCCGACGAGGAATCGCCGGCCCCTTCGACGGACCCACTACCCTGGGTCCCGTCACGCTCCGACATCCCCTCATCGTCCTCTACCTCAAAGCGAACATGCCGGGAACGGGTGGACATGATGCGAGAGCAAAGGAATAAACGAAAGACAAGAGACAGAAAACTAACCTAGAAAAGCCGGCAAAAACTGAAACTCCCGCGGCAGGAGACGACGACTAAACCAGAAATGAAAGAAAAATGAGCAGTTTGCTTTACACTTAGTGAGAGACTGAAATGGCAAATGAGGGGCAAATGAGGGGGGGAGCCCTTATTTATATGAAGAAGGCCTCCTAGGGCCACCCACCAAATTAACTGACAAAGGGCAAGTGGCATTCAATGCAACACAAAAATGCAGAATACGAAAAGACAACACAAAAAGGAACAGGCAAGTGGGAAAGCGTGACTTGGGGCGCAAAGTACGAAGATTCACATTCAATAAACAAAGTCAGCATACACCCGGACGCCCTATCATACACAGGATAAGGGAACCGGCAACCAAGTAATACAACATCAATAAAAGAAAGGGCCGGTAACCCCCAAAATTACACAGAAAACTACCTAAAACAAGATAAGAGCCGAAGACCGCCTACGAAGCACCGCTAACATAGCCACGCCGCCGAATATACCGCCTTTCCCACCTACTAGCCTCAACCGACAAAACGAGGCACCCTCCGGACCCATACCACCCAGAAAACCTCACTCCATATCCTCCCCCTCGGTGTCCTCGTCAGGAAGGGAGGAGGCCGAGGTAGCAGGAGAAGAGGAGGAGGCAGGAGAAGGAGGGGGGGCGCGAATCCCACGAAGAATGTCGAAACCCTCCGCCATCTCACCCGACGAATCACTAGGGCAGAGAGGACCGCCCATCCATGATGGCCCGGACGAACGGCTGCTCGAAAAATAAGAGCCGGAGGGGTCGCCCGACGACGGACAATCTGGATCGATGTCCGGCTCTGAAACGCCGAAGTGCACCCTGGCACGTCGGCGACGATGATCATGATCATCACCGAGAGAACGCCCTGCAGTCCCCGTAGTAGGGGGAGGAGCAGGAGGGGCGGTTTCAACAGGCGCCGGTGGACGGTAGGGAGGCCCTCGAGAAATCCAGCGCCCATACTTAGGCTTCGAAGTCTCCGGAGAGGGGGAGCGTTTCCTGCGCCGGACAGGGCTGCTCGGATGCACCACGGCGGAGGGTGGAGAATTGCTGCCAGAGGAGGACGACATGAGTAAGTTAGAGTTCTCAAAGAATGGGGATGGGAAAATGATGCCAAAAATTGCAAAAAATGAGGATCTTATATAGGGGAGCTAAACCATACATGCACACCATTAAATGCATGCAACCACCAAAGTAATCTAGGGAAACCAAAAGCCATCATTACCTCTACACACAACCTAGGCTAGTAGGGAAGGCGAACGGATTGCACGCAAACCAATACCGACCCTGCGGCACCTCGCCCAGGAACTATTCAATGAAAGCGGCCCACGGTGACCCCGGGCGGACATCCAGTGAGGGGCAATTGACGGGGGTCGGCACCACAGGTACGGTCGGCAGCCGGCGGGGTCATGACCGAGTCGTCACCCCTCCAACTAGGACTCACCGGCTCCCTCCAGCCGGAGGGAGGTCTTCGGTCTGACTCGAGGTCTAGCGGCTGACCTCCATGTCCCAAGTCCTATAAATACCCCGAAGACATCCATCTAAGAGGGGGGCTGAACATTCTAACAACATATGACACACACATATCTCTCTAAAGTTAAGTAATATCCTCCATAATCTTACCTCTACTCTCCAATCCACACCACTGACTTGAGCGTCGGAGAGGCAACCTCGGAATCCCTCTGAGGCCCTTGTTTGCTCCCTGTGCAGGTCCGGAACTCTGGGTTTCATCAGTCAGGAGAGGAGGATCGCCAGCCACATCCGGCAGGAGGCATACGATTGTTTGCTACCCAAACACTTAGGATTGACGGGTATTTATAGGGAACCCGTGACATAGGGTCACTCGACCGAGTGGCCCTAGTGCACTCGGTCGAGTGCCCTCTTGAATGAACCTGGACCGGTTTTAAGAGGCTCCACTCGATCGAGTGGTCAATCCATTCGACCGAGTGGATCAATCAGGCCGCAACATTTTAGGAGTGATTGGCATTGATTTGATTTTAATTGATTTTGATTGATTTTGGATTGATTTGGCTGATTTTGCTGATTTTGAATGTATCAGGTCGTTTTTTGTGTTGGGTTTGTCTTGACCGGGTTTTGACCCGGTCGCTAAAAGACGGGAATTATTTTTGGTGTCGGTTTTGACCCAAATTAGTCTTATTTTGCTCGGAACGACCCACTGGGCCTGAATTTGAGGTTGGTTTTGTGAGGTTTGTATCCCGTTAAAAGCCCATGCCGGACATTATTGATTTCGAGCCCGTATCCGAGCGCGTTAGAACATGTTAGCGTCCGATCATCAGCGGGTGTTTTTTGGAAACTACCATAGACACCTGGCAGTCAAAATGCGGGTGTCTACACTTTGCTAACATTATGTTTGCACACCAATAGAATATTCATAATATTATACTCGAGTAAGTCTTGTTTGTGACGGAACTATCCGTCTTAATAATATAACGGATCAAACAATGAACATTTAAATAAATAAGTACAAAGCATATAAGTACCACCCATGTGCTTTGCTTTTGTCTTTTTCCTTCTAAATGAATGTTCACAACAATTTGAAAGCGGACTAGGTTGAGCATATTTGGCAACGATTTGGAGGAACTATCGAAATATAAATAAATGTATTATTATAGTTTTCGTTGGGAAGTATTATTTATGTTTTTAGATTGTTAAATTATTAAAAATAATGTAATTTAATTAAGATTTGTTGTCTAAAAGTGTATGGAGTAATTAATTTTATTAGACATTTATTAAATAAAAATATTATGATGTTAAATTATAAATGAAATGTTTTGGGTAAAAATTAATTTTAAGTACTGAGTAGATTGTGGGTAGAACCCATTGATGTGTGCTAAATTTAGTCTATTTTTTCTCCCATTTGGACCATGGTTATCAAGGGATGCAATTTCTCTTCATAGAGGACCCCACTTCTGTCACCTCACTTTTTCTACCTCATTTTCTCTTTCTTATAAAATACTCTTACATCAATGGATTCATTTTTCTCTCCATAAGGGTCCACTCATCTCACAACATTTATTATACCTTATCCATTTAATTTTTACTCATTTTTTATATTTCATTTTATAAATTACGATTATATTATAATCCGTACGTATTGAATATTTTTTTTAATAAAAGAGACAATTTATAAAATGAGTATTTGACTTAATTTGTTTTTTCGTACTTTAATTTTTTTTTGTCAATCTAATTTAATACATTTTAAATAACGGAGAATTAGTGGCGTTCTATAGATTTCGAATATAATTCGGAACTAAAAAACGAGAAGAGTTTTATAAATTATAAAATTAGAGATTATATATATATAAAAAAAAAATTGGCTACACTTCAATTAAAATACGTTATAAGACCTTGAGAGTTATTTGAATGAATAGTAGAAGGTTAATTTTATTAAGCTGAGATGAATTTGTGTTAATAAGAAATGGTAGAAGTAAATATATTTATAACACAAATGTAACAAAATAGTCGTTGATCACATTTTTACATAAAATACACTTAAGGCAACCTAATCACTAATTGCTCAATCTTTCCTCTTTTTCTGAATCCGTCAAAGTGGATATTTTTTCTCAATCCTCCACTAAGGATTGGGGATCCATTGATGTATCATCATTTTCAATCCATCCACCCTATGGATTAAGTCCAAATCCATTGCTAACCTTGCTCTTAGACTCGTTTTCCTCCGTTTTTGTGAGATTAGAATGCGATTATCGCCTTATTCTTAGTCTTTCTTGCATTAGCGTCTCTCTTGTGCATTTCACGTGTTTTTGGTAGTTTTTCTATCTATTTTTTATAGGATTCGTCGCCAAGAGCATGTCCAAGTTTCCACGAGTACAAGAGAGTGGAATATCGTCCAAAAGCAACCCATGAAGCCTAAAGTCCATACAATCAAACGACAAAGAGCGAAACCCGAAAAGAGGTCAAGGAAACCATTGGGTGAAGTTTCACCCGACAACATTTCGATCTCTCCGAAGATATTCAGGAAATTGAACCCACCGGGCGAAACCATCGGACCGGGCAAAACCATCGGTCAAAACTTTTACTCATCGGGTGAAGTTTCACCCGACGGTAGAAAGGCCCTCAAATGCAAAATCGAAGAAGAATCCATAGGTTGAAACCACCGGGTGAAGTTTCACCCGACGAAAATGGTTCGTGAAAGTCAGAAATTCGCAGGGCAAAGTTTCACCCCTTGAAGATCCATCGGGCGAAAGTTTCACTCAATGTGCAAAAATCAGATTTGGGCTTGGTTTAGGAATCTGTTAAGCTACTACTATATATAGTTTAACCTAATTAGAGGAAGCATAGAATACACTACTTTACAATAGAATAGAATAGAGGCTCATTAGGATATATTCATAGAGGCACATTAATAGTTCTCATCAATCTTTATCTTCTTTATCTAACTTTAGATTCAAGTTATTGTAAGGAATTCTAGCTTTAATTAAAAAGTTCTTTGGAGATCATCAAAAGATTAGTGACAAATTCATTGTTTTCTTCATCGAGGCTTCGTCTTTATTTACATGCATCTTCATCTTTCTTATTCTTAGTTTTCCTCCATTGTTGGTATAACTCTTTTCCTCTCCCTTTTCTCTAGTTTTCACTCTTACTCTCTCTTTATTGCATCGTTTTTTTATTTTTCTTGCATCATTTTTAGATCGTTTTGTAGTTTCATTTGTTGATCTTAGTTTCCTTCATTGTTTTAGTTTAAATTAAATTCCTCTACTTTTCATCATTATGCATGTTGTTGGTATGATAACCATTGTTATTGTTTTTGCTCTTTTTTTCCATGAATTGTGAATAGATCCTTGTTAGGGGGTTAAGAGAGGAAGATTTTTGATAATATGAATTGAGAAATTGTGGTTTGGTTGCATGCTTGTTGATCTATCTTGTTTGAGGTTATTGTGTCTTTGTTGACTTTGTTTTGTCAACTAGATCGACCTTGACTCAGGCCCTGTTCTCCTGGACCTAAAATGACTGAACTTAACTGAACTGAACTGAAAGTGTCTGAACTAAACTGAATGAGTCTGAACTGAACTGAATGGGTCTGAACTGAACTGAACTGAACTGAATGGGTCTGAACTGAACTTAACTTAACTTAACTTAACTTAACTTAACTTAACTAAAATGAATAAATAATAATAATAATAATAATAATAATAATAATAATAATAATAATAATAATAATAATAATAATAATAATAATAATAATAATAATAATAATAATAATAATAATAAGAAATGTCTAGAGAGGGAGAGGATGAGGTGCGAACAGGTCCTCCCCCCTAGGGCTTCTGCCGCCCGCCTGCCACCGGCCACGACGGCCGCCCTGCTCGCCGCCGAACCGCCATAAATTGCCCTCTGCCGCCATCTGTGCTGTCCGAACTGCCGAAACTGCCGCCCTCTGCTGTTGTTTGCGTTGGTCCTGTTCGGGGTGTTGCTGCTGCTAGTCTGCTGCTGTTTGCCGTCGTTTGTTGCCGCTCTTTGCCGCCACCCGTTGCTGGAGCGTCGCCGGCGCCTTGCCTTCAATTCTAGCTTCCGTACTTCTTCCATCGGACTCTTTCTGCCGCTTGTTCTGTTCTGTAATTTCGGTGTCCCGACTGATTCAGGTCTATCTGTTGCCTGCGCTTCGCCGGAGCCGCCTGCTTTTCTGTCTTCAGGTTTTGTCGCCGACCGCCCCCGCCTGAAGGCCCCTTCTTCTCCGGCAAGCTGGTGCCGGATTGTCGGTTTTTCTCCTCTTTCGTGGTTTTCCCCTGTTTCGTTTTGTTTGCTGCTCTTACTGGGGCTGTTTTGGCCTCGATTTTTCTGTATCTCTGCTTCTTTGGTTTGGTGTGTTGTCGGGTTTTGGTGGCTGCTGTTGTTTGCTCTTGGGTTTTGGTGGCTGCTGCTCGTTTTGGGGCTGGTTTGCTTCTTGGGTCGGGTTTCGGATTTTGGTTTGCTGCTGTTTGCTTGTAGGCTGCTGTTTCTTTCTCTCTTTTGTGGTTCCGGGTTTCAGTTCTCGGTTTTTTTTGGTTGGTTTGCTGCTCATTTACTGCTGTCTCCTTCTTCCTTTGGGGTTTTGGTTGTCGGTTTTCTTTCTCCTTCGCCCTCTGCTTTGCTCCTGTGGTTCGATCACAGTGCCTTGCTTCTTCCTTCTGCCATGCCTCCTTCGGTTCGCTTCCATTGTCCCTTCGTTGGTCTTTCTAACTATAAGGATGGTTGTGGACAGGGTCTAACCAAACAATCCCTGCTCGTTCACTTGCAAAACCGCCATTTTTGTGCCGGTGCTCAGGTATTAACGCGGCAGACCCTCTCCAGTAGCTTGTCTGTTTAGTCTTCGGCTGAGGTCACCTTTAAGCGTATGGGTACTTGGTTGTGTGGTGTTTATCTTTCGACTCATACGCTCACTTCTTGTTGTCGGCATGGGCCGGGGGATCGTGTTGAGGCGCCTGATTGTGGGGATGGATTCGTTCGATTTATTCTGTATAGTCTTCCTCGCCCCGATCCGTCCCCTATGCCGTCAGTGGGAGATATTGACCAGGACATGCCCCCTTGCCTTTCTTTGACTTCTCTTGACCGTTTGCTCTCTAAGGGGTTGCGCACGGTTAAATCTATCCCCCCTAGGTGTCGACTTGGATTCGCTCGGGTTTTGAAGGGTGCCCTAGATGATGTCGTGGGCTCCCCTTTTGATATTTCTCGATGGGTTTCCTTGCTTGTCTTACCCCTTTGTGTCCTGAAGATCTTTGCCCCAAGGATTAGTTTGGAATGTAGAACTGCTATTAGACGTCAACGCCAGGAAGAGGCTATTACCAGAGCCATTCACACTTGGGGAGGGCCGGGGGGGAAGTTGTTGCTCTTGCGCGAAGCCCTAGCGGAGGCCTCCCCTTCTTTTTTTTTGGAGGAGGAGCTTGACGTAGGTGAGCTCAACATCCGTCAGTGTCGTAAGAAGATTTCTGATGGTCATTACACGGCTGCCGTTCGTGTTCTTTCTTCGTCCGGTGTAGCTCCGTACACTGATGCCACCCTCCGAGCCCTCCAGGATAAGCACCCGACTGCTCTTCCTCCTGCCCTTCCGTCTGAGCCTTCTGGCCATTGTCTTGATGCGTCGGTGTCTGTTGTTTTGGACATGATTCGGAGTTTTCCCCGGGGCACGTCTTGTGGGAGGGATGGGTTCCGGGCCCAGCATCTGCTGGATTGTTTGAGTGGTGCTGCTATTGCCATTTCTGATGATCTGATTGCCTCTATCGCTCGGGTGGTCAACCTTTTTCTCGAGGGGAAGTGTCCGCAGGTACTAGGTGAGTACATTACTAGTGCTCCGCTCACCCCGCTCGTTAAGCCAGGGGGAGGGGTTCGTCCTATTGCTGTGGGCACCATCTGGAGGCGCCTTGTCTCCAAGGTTGGAGCTTACTTGGTTGGCCCATCTTTAGGCGGCTATTTTGAGGGCCTTCAATTCGAGGTAGGTGTTTCTAGCGGGGGTGAGGCTATTCTGCATTCCTTGAACCGCCTGGTAGAGGATCGTGGCGCGGATGTGGGCCTCTCCATGTTACTTTTCGATTTCCAGAATGCCTTTAACTTGGTTGATAGAGAAACTATGCTAGGAGAGGTCCGTCGTCAGTGTCCTGCCCTCTCCCGCTGGGTTGAGTTTTGCTATTCCAGCCCAGCTAGGCTCTACTACGGGGAGCACTGCCTCCGCTCTTGCCAGGGGTCCAGCAGGGGGACCCCTTAGGCCCCCTCCTTTTCTCCCTTGTTCTGCACCCCCTGGTTTGTAGGATCAGGGACTCCTTTGATCTTTGCTTCCAGGCTTGGTACCTCGATGACGGTACCATCGTTGGGGATACGCTTGTCGTGGGGAAGGTTCTCCAGATGATTATGGATGAGGGTCCCCGTTCTGGCCTTCATCTCAACGTGACTAAAACAGAGGTTTTCTGGCCTGTCGAAGATCCGAGAAGCAGGTGTGCTGGTGTTTTCCCCACCTCTATTGCCAGACCCTTGAACGGTGTTAAGGTCCTTGGGGGACCGGTCAGCGTGTGCCCAGCTTTCAGTGGCGCTCTTGTCTCGAAGAGGGTCACCCGTACTATAGAGCTCATGGACTTGGTTGCTACGATCGAGGATCCCCAGTGTGAGTTACTTCTTCTCCGGGCGTGCACAGGTATTTCTAAGTTATACTTTGCTTTGCGCACTTGCTCTCCCCGTGCTTTTGGGTCGGCTCACCTTTCTTTCGACACTGCGCTCCGCTCTAGTCTTAAGCGTATTGTCACGGCGTCCGGACCCGGTTTCGGGGAGTGGCAGTGGCGGCTGGCCACCCTCCCCTTTTCCCTGGGGGGGCTCGGTGTCTTTGCCGCCGCTGATGCCCTGCACTTTGCCTTCCTTGCTTCTCGCCTCCAGTCTGCCGATTTGCAAGCTAAGTTGCTTCGTCCCTCCGAGATCGTCTCCCCTAGATCTGCCTTCGAGTCTGCCTTGAGTGGGTTTGTTGAGGCTACCGGTTCTGACTTCTTGAGTAACCCCTCTGAGATCGCTGCCCCAAAACTCATGAAGAAATTGGCAGACATATATTTCACGAGGGTTGCTTCAGCGGCGGAATCTGTTTTCTCCTTGACTCCTCGACAGGTTGCCCTGTGGAAGTCTCAGCAGCGGGACCATTCTTCTGACTGGTTGAGGGTTGTCCCTATTTCTGGGCTCGGGCAAACCATGAACGGTCGGACCTATCGCAGTGTGCTTAGTTACCGCCTTGGAGTCCCTTTGTTTCCGCTTTCCGGGACCTGCTCTTCTTGCTCCAGGGGCCTCAGAGAGGATATTTTTGGTGATCACGCGGTTTCGTGTGCTGGTACGGTGGGGATTAAACATCGCCATAACCTTGTCCGTGACACATTGTTGGATATTTGTTTCCGGACAGGGATCTCTGCAGGCAAGGAGGTGGAGATTGGCCTCTGCGATGATAACGACAAGCCCTTGCGACCTGCCGACCTTCTGCTCTACTCGTGGGACAAGGGGCGGGATGTTTGTGTTGATCTGACTGGATCCTCTCCTTTGACCCAGTCCGACTTGACTTCTTTTGAGCCCGAACGGGTTGTTTCTGATGCTGCTCGTCGTAAGTGTGCCAAGTATCAGGCACGCTGCACGGCCATTGGGTATGGTTTCCTTCCTTCCTCCTTCTCCTCTCTCGGCGAGCTCGACACGGAGGCTGTTTCTCTGCTCCAGCGGATTCGTAAATTCGCTATGTCACAGGATGCTGGAGCGCGTGCCGCAGTTCATATTTTCACTAGAATTAGTTTTGCAATTGCTAAGGGAGTGGGGGCCCAGATAGTATCTCGGCTTCCCTCTAACTTCTTGTAATTTGTTCTGGTGTTTAATACAAGTTCCGTTTATAATAATAATAATAATAATTAAAAATAATTGTTATTATTTTTTTTTTTTTTTGCAAGAAGAGGTATCATGGTTTAATGTAAAAACTCAAGTTTATCTATTATCCTCTTGTATCTAGGTACATGCTTGAGACTATCAAATCTAGTTTCTACAACAAATTTGATATGCGCAACCAAAGAATCAGCAGGGGACTTGGTAGCTGTAAAAGTCCTCTTATTTCTCTCTTTCCAAATCTGGTAGACAGTGGCTGCTAAACAAGTGCAGATCCAACTGAACTTCCAGTGCTTCTGCCGGTGTCGCTGCTTCAACCAGCAAGTTACAGCAGCCAGCTTACAACCAACACTTCCAACCTCTATCCAGCTCAAAATAGATGACCATACTTGAGCAGAAAACTGACAAGAAAAGAATAGATGGGGTAGATTTTCTTCTGCTGCTTCGCAAAGACTACATCTATTGGCCAATTGGAACCCCCTTTGCATATAGAGATCAGTAGTAGCCAACTGATTCTGAATAGCTAAGGATAGAATTACTTTATGGCTTGGCACGATAGGACTTGCTTTTAGTATATTCCTCCAGCTAAGTAACCGCGCATTGAGCAATAGGGTATAAGCTTTCTTCACCTTGAAATTATCAGCAGTAACACATACAGTTTTGCAGAAACTCCTTCGCATCATTAATAGAGCCACACCTGTTCACCAAATCATCTCTGGTAGCAAGGATCCCCTTGATACCAGCAGAGTGATAATCCTTGACCTGAAGAGACCAAATAGATGCATTCTCAATTGTATAAGCATGACACCATTTGCTCCACAACTGCAAGGAGGTTTAGACAGAACCCAGACCCATTTTAACAACAAAGCCTTGTTCCAAACTGCAGCCTCCTTAATATTAAATCCTCCTGAATCCCAAGAGGAACAAATATCTTTCCATTTTTTAAAAACTAGCCTCCTGTGCCCTTCTTGAATGCCCCAAAAAAAATATTTACAAAGCTTAGTAATGGCTTTAAGTATAGCTGAAGGAAGGAGCATACTTGAATACCAGTAATTTTCCAACCCAAAGACCACAGAGTTGATTAACTGCACCTTTCCCAGATATGAGAGAAATTGAGTAGACCAGTGCTTAGTTGCCTGCTGAATTTTCAAGAGCAACCCATCAAACATCCTAACACTTATCCTGGCATCTGTTAATGGAATGCCTAGATACCTGAATGGGAAAGATCCCTCAACAAAACCTGTACCAGCTAATATAGCATTCTTCACCTCCTGACATACACCCCCAAAGTATATATTAGTTTTATCATTATTGGCTTGAAGACCTGATATCTTAGCAAAATTACCCAAAGCCTTCTTTATTGCCATAACTGAAGGGACATCACCTCTCACAAAGAGCATTAGGTCATCGGCAAAGACTAAGTGCGTTATATTCAACCTACAACACTTTGGGTGATAAGACACCTGCTCCTGAGTACACAGTAGCCTGAGAGATCTTGATAAAATTTCCATACTCATTACAAAGATATATGGGGAAAGGGGGTCCCCTTGCCTGATTCCACTCCTCCCCTGGAAAAAACCCATGTATACTACCATTCAACTTAAAGGAATACCAAGGATCTTGTATACAGCCCATCAACCATTTGACAAACTGGTTAGGAATACCAAAAGCGATAAGCATCTGCTCTATAAACTTCCATTGCAATGAATCAAACGCTTTCCTAATATCCACTTTCACAAGGCATCTAGGAGTCAAATATTTCCTCGAGTAACCCTTAACCAATGCTTGAGACAAGAGAGTATTATCAAAAATGTTCCTTCCCTTCACAAAAGCCGCTTGCTCTTCTCCAATTAAAGATGGGAGTATAGCTTTAAGACGGTTAGCAAGTACCTTAGAATCAGCCTTATAGAAGACTGTGCAGCGAGAAATGGGCCTGAAATCCATAACTGAACAAGCTTCCTTCTTCTTTGGAATGAGTGTGATCAAGGTTGAATTAGCTTGCTTGGACATGGTCCCTGACTTAAAGAACTGAAATGTTGCTTTACAGAAATCTGCTCCTACAATATGCCATGTTGCTTTGAAAAACCCAGCAGAAAACCCATCAATGCCTGGGCTACTATTGTTGTCCATACCAAAAACAACATTTTTTTATCTCTTGATGTGATACTGGCTGAGTTAGTAGCATAATATTAGCAGCAGAAAGGGAACCTGAACCTGGAATGTCAACCTGAACAGGCATATTTCTACCCAAAAGCTTCATGTAATACTCCTGGAAAGCACCAGATACAGCCTTAGTGCCCACTTGAACTTCACCAGCAGCATTCTTAATAGCCCCAATCATGTGTTGTTTCCTTCTTTCTGCAATTTTGGAGAAAAAATACTTAGAGGAGCGGAGCAGTACGTCTGATAGTTGAAGATGCTTGACTTTGGCCCTCTGCTGCAACATACTAAGTTCTGCTGATTTCATAAATGTATATTTCTCTAACAGTATTTGCTCCTCTTGGATAAGTAAGGGAGAATGTGGATCTGTAACTAATTGGCGTTGACAGGTTACCAAGACCTCTTTAGCTGATGCAGCTTGCCCAGAAATATTCACAAAGGACATCTTGTGAAAATCACCTAAAGCATGCTTAACAGCTTTGAGTTTATGAAACAAGCAGAACATTGGGGATCCCCTAACCTTAGAAGACCAGGCCCTTTCCACAAGAGGAAGGAAATCAGAGTGATCCACCCAGCTATTAAGGAAGTTGAACCTCCTTTTTTTTGGTTGATCCATTGAACTGTACACCATTATTGGGGAATGGTCAGATATACCAGGTTCACCAATAACTGCAGCAGATGAAGGAAAAGTAGAACCCCAATCTGTATTCACCAGGGCTCTATCAAGCCTAGACCAAACTCTGGTGTCTGATTCTTGCTTATCATTCCAAGTAAACGAGCCCCCACTCCAGTTAAGGTCATCCAAACCACACTGAAGAAGACAAGAATTGAAGTCCCACATCTCGTGAAGGGATGGAGGATTCCCAAGCTTCTCATCATGCTCTCTAACAACATTGAAATCTCCAATAACCAGCCAAGGACCAGTGACCTGCAGATTTATCAATGTATCCCAAAGTGTTTCTCTATTCTTCCCATCATTACTACCATACACAACACTAAGGTGGACCACTTTATTAGTAGCAAAATGGTGCAATTCACCAGAGATAAGTTGATCTGTAATCTTGGTAACAGTATATTTCATAGTATTAGGATTGATAAAGACCCAAATTCTCCCATTGTAGTGGTAAGAGTAGTTCGTTATCACATCCCAAGCCTTGAAGTTCCTATTAATGATTTTATTAGCCTTAGCACTTTTAACTCTAGTTTCCAAAACTGCTAGAATGTCTAGCTTATTCAAACTAAGATACTCCTTTATTTCACTATGCTTTATTGTCAAATTGAAACCCCTAACATTCAAAGTAGCAATTTTCATGTTGGGTTGGGGGGTTTAGGATCTGATCTATCTCTCTATCAGGAATACCAATGCCTGTGTCTTCAGCACATTCCAAATCAATGTTATCTCCTTCAGAAAAACAACCAAATTTATTAAGGAGTTGCATTTCTTCCACAATAGCAGACTTTGGAGTCTTCTGAGTAGAAGAAGCCCTTCTAGGAACTGGCTGAAAGCCATCCTGGGGAGGAGGGGGACTCTTAAGAATCTCCATTCCTGATTCCTGCTGAACTATCAGAGTTGCAGCAGCATCTATTTTATCCACCACAACAGCCTATTCCTTCCTCTTAGCATCTTGCACCTTCTTCTTCCCCCGTTTACAAGCATTAATCGTGTGCCCAAGTTTACCACAGCCCTTACAATAATACGGCACCCATTCATATTGTACCTTCTGAATGGAGTATTCACAATAAGGTGTGTTAATAACCACATGATCTAGGAGTTCCTTAGATACATCTACTTCAATCAAGATCCTATAGCAAAAGATAGTTTTGCCTTTGTTGTAGTAGCTAAATCAGCCTCAATAGGCTTCCCTATCTTACTAGCAATCTTGCCCAATACCACTTCAGACCACAAGTATGGGTCTAAGTCAGGAAGCAGCACCCAAACAGTCACACAAGTAAGACAATCCATCTCAGTAGAGAAAGAAGGGGACCATTCTTTCAAAACTACGGTGTATATACCCATACTCCAAGGACCACCTCTTAAGACTCCATCCATGGCTTCCTTAGACTCAAATCTAAACGAAAACTAGCCTTTTTTGAAGTATTGAACCACTGGCTGAGCAATTGCTCTCCATTTTTCAAGAACAAATTTCCTCATTTGGACGAGTGTAGGCTTAGAACCAATAACATTTCCCATGAGAGTATGATTCCAGATTTTTAACTCATCCTCAAAATTATCAAGAGAAATATCAATTTCATTACAATCCACAACATCCTCAAAAAACTGCAGATTCATCCCTAAATGTTGTGTTTTCGAAACACGCTTAGACTAGGTCTTATCATTAGCAACAGAGGCAGAGGGAATCACATTTTCTTTAATAGCATCATTATTCGCAGTAATCTCAGTATCAATTGTATTGATTTCAGGAGGTTTAGGAGGTTTAGAGAAGATATTACCAGCTGAAGCCATGGCTTCCAAGATGATATCATTCAAAGAAGTTTGGGCCGAGGAACTCTGAGCATCCAGTTTCTCGCAGAAATCTTCATCTTCATCACTCTTATCTGGCTTAGATGGACCAGATGGAGGAGGAAGCGATCGATGACCCTTCTTTGGATGGCCCGGTCCACGTTTGATCGGAGGAACTGCCGCCATTGAAGAGCTTCAGCTGAATTCTGTTAGGAGAGAAAACGGTTTAGAGAGAGAAAATTTTCTCACTCCTCGAAAATTATTATTATTGATAATTGTTATTATTATTATTATTATTATTATTATTATTATTATTATACTAAATATTATTATTAATGACAAATAATAATAATAATAATAATAATAATAATAATAATAATAATAATAATTAATAATAATAATAATTAATAAAATTAATAAATAATATAAATAACTAATAATATAAATAAATAATAAATAATAATAATAATAATAATAATAACAATAATAATAATTAATAATAATAATAATAATAATAATAATAATAATAATTAATATAAATAATAAATAATAATGATAATTAATAATAATAATTATTATTAATGATTAATATTATTAATATTAAGTAATAAATAACATTAATAATATTAATACCTAATAATAAAAATAAAAATAATTAAATTAAATAATTAAATAATATTAATATTAATTATTAATAATAATACTAATACTAATAATTAATAATAATAATAATAATAATTATTATTATTATTTAATAATAATAGTATTATTTTTATTATTATTATTTAATAATAATAATATTATTATTAATTATAATAATAATAATAATAAAATTAATTAATTAATATTAATATTAATTAGTTAATAATAATAATAATAATATTATTATAAATATTAAGTATTATTAATGTTAATATTATTATTATTATTATTATTATTATTATTATTTATTATTATTATTATAATTGAGCATACTGAAACAAAAATCTAAAATTGAGTATATTACTCTACTAGCTATTTCTACTAGCTATTTCTACATCTACTAGCTATTTCTATAGCAGAATAAAAGAAAGGAGTAAGAAGCAGATTGTTGGGTGTATTCACGATAAAAATGGTAAGATCTGTAAAGGGCATGAAGCAGTGGCAGAAGGCTTTATAGATTATTACAAAGGTTTGCTTGGATCAACGTCTCCAGTTCTACCTTTAGATGTGCAGTTTCTGCAGAAAGATCTAATTCTAGATGCAGGAATGTGGCATAATCTGCAGCGTATTCCAGATTTTGAGGAAATTAAAGATGCTCTCTTTAGCATTGGGGCGCACAAAAGCCCTGGTCCTGATGGGTTTCCTGCAGAGTTCTTCAAAGCTAGCTGGGCTATTGTCAAGCATGATTTCTCTACTGCTATTTTGGATTTTTTCAAGCATGGTAAACTGAGTAAGCAGGCGACAACTACTTTAATTACATTGATCCCCAAGAAGGCTACCTGCACTACTGTACAAGACTATAAGCCAATCGCTTGCTGTACTACTGTTTATAAAACCATCAGCAAGATCATTGCAAATAGAATGAAAAGTGTTCTACCTCAAATTGTTGGTCCGGAACAAGCAGCTTTCATTGCAAACAGAAGTATCCATGATAATGTGGTTCTCTCCCAAGCTCTCATCAAATAAAGGTTATGGCAGATCCCTAATTACTCCTAGATGCTTACTCAAAATTGATATGAAAAAGGCTTTTAATTCCCTTCAATGGCCATTTCTCAAAAATATGTTGGGGATTTTTAATTTTCCTGCCACATTTATTGATTGGATCATGTGCTGTGTTACAAGTCCTTGGTTCTCAATTAAATTGAATGGAGGAGTTGTGGGTTTCTTTAAGGGCATGAGTGGTATAAGACAGGGAGATCCCATCTCTCCCTATCTTTTTGTGCTTAGCATGGAAATTCTATCTCGATATCTCAGGAAAATGAATGGCTTGGATAAGGTTTCTAATCATCCTAAATGTGTAAAACTCAGACTCACCCACTTAGTTTTTGCAGACGATCTTATGATATTCACAAGGGGCGATGTTCCCTCTGTGATGGCTGCTAAGAAGATTCTTCAACTTTTTGCCAATCTTTCTGGTTTACATATTAATACACAGAAAACTGAAGCTTTCTTCGGAGGGATTAAGCCTATGATTAAAGATGCAATTCTTAAGGAAACCGTGTTTATAGAGAGACAATTGCCTTGTAAGTACTTGGGCATGCCCCTGAATGCTATCCAAAATAACCTTGCTACTTATGGGAATTTAATTACCAAGATTCAGAATGCACTTTCACATTGGTCTGCAAGTTCATTCTCTTACGCAGGAAAAATTGAACTTATAAATACGGTAATTTTTGGAATCTCCAACTACTGGTGTGCTGCTGCGCTTCTTCCTAAGAATGTCCTACAGATTATTAATAAATTCTGCAAGGATTTTTTCTGGTCTGGCAGGAAAATGCAATTAAAAGGCTGGAAAGCCATTTGCTCACCGTGGATAGAGGGAGGTTTCAATGTGAAGGAATTGCTTTCTTGGAATAAAACGCTCATTGTAAAATGGATATGGCAAATTGAAAATGGTTACAATAGTCTCTGGATCCAATGGCTAAGACTCTATGTTTTAAACAACACATCTGTTTGGGAGCTAGAAACCAGAGACAGGCATTCTGAAGCAATCAGGAGCATTATACATGTAAAAAATGAAATTATCAGTAGGTGTGGCACAATTGAAGCTAGCAGGCAGCTCATTACTAGCTGGTCTACAGGGCACAATTTTGCTACAAAGAGAGTGTATGATTGGTTTCGAGGGAAAAATAACAGACTGCAGTTCCTTAAAGCACTAAGGATGAAGGAAATATCCCCAAGACATAAGATTATCACATTTAGCAGCACAGTATCAGCTCCCAACGATCGATAAGCTTCAATCTAGGAGCATGATTTTGGTGAATAGATGCAGTTTATGTAAGATGGCACTGGAATCCCACCAACATTTGTTCTTTCAATGTCAATTTTCAAGACAAATCAGGGCCGCGGTTCAGCAATGGATGCAAATTAAATCCTATCAACAAGAACTTAGAAAAGAGCTTAGGAAATTGAGTTTCCAGTCTACATCACAGCAAGGCTATAAAGTAGTATTATGCTCAATTGTATACAATATATGGGAAGAGAGAAATCATAGAATGTTTAATGATATAGAAACTAGCATTGAACAAAGATTGGTAAAGATAAAAATGGAAGTTAGAGCTAGACTAGGTATGATACATTCATGTATGGCTCATTGATAAGGTCAAATTTCTTTATGCTTTGTTTTCTCAAAGTAAAGGGTATGACTTTGTAAGATCATCTCTTTCTTTTTTTTCCCCATTGTGGATGAATAAAGAGATTACTTTTCTTGCAAAAAAAAAAAATAATTAATTAATTAATATTAAAATTAATATTAATTAATAATAATAATAATTAATAATTAATAATAATAATATTATTATTATTAATATTTAATAATATTATTATTATTATAAATGTGAAGTATTATTAATATTATTATTATTATTAATTAGAATAACAATAATAATAATAAAATTAATTAAATTTTAATTAATAATAATAATTAATAATATTAATATTATTATAAATATGACGGAGTAAGTATTATTAATAATAATAATAATAATATTATTATTATTATTATTAATTAATATTATTTATAATATTAATAATATTAATATTATTATATTACGGAGTAAGTATTAATAATAATAATAATAATAATAATAATAATAATATTATTATTATTATTATTATTATTATTATTATTATTATTATTACTATTACTATTATTATACTTAATAGTAATAATAATATTATTATTATTAATGTGTCTGAACTGAACTGAACTCAACTGAACTGAATGTGTCTGAACTGAACTGAAACTGTCTGAATACAAGTCCAGGAGAACAGGGCCTCACTCCTATCAATATGGGGAAACTCGGGGTAGGAGTTACCTTGACTTGAGACTTACCATTTTTCACCGCGAAAGCGGGATTTAGATAAGTCGGGTGAAGAAATTGAAAGGTGGCATTCTCCCTTTATCGACTTTGTGACCGACCCCATAATTCCGTGACTCGTAGAACCCGCTTTTCGACTCCCCGGCTCCCTCTGACACCTTTTCCTTATTGATTACTATTATTCATTTATCGCATCACTAGTATAGACTCGACTCAAACCCCCGCCCCCCCCCCCCCATTTAGACCCCAAACGCATTCGTTATTTCTTAATCAACTTACCGTTATCCCTGTGGACCGACCTCGATTAACTAACCACGACTACATTTATTTAATTTGTTTTTGTACTGTGTTACTTTCGATTCTTATAAATATTGTTTGATCCACAATCCAATCTTTAACGACCGATCCTAGATAGGCAGAGGTCAAAATGGCGTCGTTGCCGGGGATGACAACTAGTTAATTATGTCTTAGTATATACTTGTGTTTGGTTAATCGCTTTCATTTTATTTTTCCCTTTTCCCTAGTATCGATTGGTGCTAGGAGACTTATCGTTGTTGAGTTTTATGCCCAGGAACATGTCATCGCCCTTGTGGTTCGATCCGGAGCCGGAAAGAATATTTAGAACCTTGAGATTTTGGGGAAACAATTCAACAACCATAATCCCACATCCTTCACTATCACCACCAAATCAAAATCACATCTTACCACATACACCGGTACCTCTCACACCAAACAAACCTTCCACATCCTCTACTTCTCAAAATACACCATCAACTCCACAATCACCAAAAACTCCCCAACAAAATAAACAAAGCCATCCAAAACAACCACCACCACCTCAACCAATGGCAACTTTAGGATCCCATTCCCAACTTACACATGAAGAGACTCCATCACCGGTCCATTTTGGGGAGATTCCCGAAAATTATGAACTTAAAGCTTCTCTCACCAATGCGGTCCAACAAGACACTTTTCACGATTTTTCCCAAGAAGATGCCTAAGAACATATAGCATCGTTTAAGGAGAAACTAGTCGGGACCCGATTGAACGGGTTAACATCATGTCAACTTCATCGAATTTTATTCCCTAAGACCTTGCGAGACGGAGCTCGAAGATGACTTCATGGCCATCCGGATAACACTTTACAACATGGGCTCAACTTTCCAACGTCTTCTTGGAGAAATATTATCCTCTGTCGAAAACTAATCAATACCGAATGGAGATACAAACTTTTAAGCAAGATGAATTTGAAAGCTTAAGTGAAGCTAATTGGGAGCGATTTAGGGATCTTCTTCGTAAATGCCCTCATCACGGAATACACGATTGGCTAACGACCCAAACTTTTTACAACACCCTTTCATCGAGAACCAAGGAAAACCTCAACTCGGCCGCCGGAGAAGATTTCTCTTCCCTTACCGATGAGGCATCTAAGAGTCTTATTGAAAAGATGGAAAGGAGTGATTCTATAGTGAGCCAACCGAGGGATTTTAGGAAAAAGGTTGAAGTGAACTCTTTTAAGAGTAACAATGAATTGAAACTTGAAGCTAAAATTGAAGAATTGAACAAGAGAATGGATGTCATGCACTCTAAACCAACTCTTAGAGGCATGTACCAAATTTAAGGTAGTCTTCCAACAAGGCAACCATCTCCATCTAAACAAGAACCAACATGGGAAATTCAATGTGAACATTGTAGCAACTATGGCAACGACTTTAGCTCTTGTATTCCGAATGAAGAGAATTATATGGAAGAGCAAAATGAAGTACAAGCTATTCAATCATATAGGCATAACCTCAATTTGATCCATTTTCTAATACTTACAATGCCGGCACGAGGTTTCACCCTAACTTTTCTTATGGGAATCAAAATGTTCAAAACCCGATGCCGCGTGTTCAAGGGAATCAACCGAGGCCTTTCAATGAAAGTCAACAAAGACCCTTTAATCAAGGTCCTCAAAAGATGCCTCCATATCTACCTCCTCATCAAAGGAGTAACTTCAATCAATAAGGAGGAAATTTCCATTTTCCTAACAATTACCTTAATCAACAAGGGAACAATTTCAATCAAGGATACAACCATGGTTTCCAAGGTAATTACCAAGGTAACCAAGGGTACAACCAACAAGCTTATAATAAACCCTCTCAATCTTATGGTCAACAAAGCAATTTCCAATATGGTCAAGGGGGAGGTCCATAAGCAGAGCTACAGGTTTGGGAATCTCAATAAGCATTGAAAGCCTTAGCCGCCCCAATTTATCCACCCCATAGATTGCCCGGGCAACCGCAAAACTTGAGAGACCCCCACATCAAGCTAACGTCGTCATATTGAGAGGTGGCAAAGAACTCGAGGATGTAACATCCTGTCCCAATCCTAGGACCGGAAATGTTAATCGCGGTAGCTCACCAGACTCTGTACTGGTCCCACAAAGCAACACGAGTCCTTTCCAGCGCATTTTGACCCCACTCATGCGCATCCTAAAGACCTTCCCAGGAGGTCACCCATCCTAAGATTACTCCCACTCAAACACGGTTAACTGCGGAGTTCTTTTGCATGAATGACCAGAAAAGAAAGTGCACTTTGTTGATATGAGTAGTACTTCAAATCCCTTTAAGCAAAGCTCATAAATAGGACATCTTCAATCAATGTGTGGTGTTTCAGAGGATCCATACAAAAAATTGAACATCAAGGATATACCATTACCAAGAACAATCAACAAAGTTCACCACAAGCCGCAACCCCCGCTTCCCCTAAACAAAACCGGGGAATACAAGCGAAATTTGTTATTCTTGAAAACGCGGAGATAGACCAAAGAGAATTAAAAGAGCTTAGAAGGAAATAAAAGGATAAAATGGAAGCGGATGAAGTTAGAAGAAAAGAGGCGGAACGTTTAGCTGAAGAAGAAGAAGAATCGAATATTCCACCCCCCTACCGCTTTTGTGCCACCATTGCATTTCCCCGAACGAGTTAAGCCACACAAAGAAAATGCTCAATTTAGCCGTTTCGTGGATATGTTAAAGAAAGTGGTGGTCGATTTACCCTTCATAGAGGTAATTTCTCAAATGCCCATTTATTCTAAGTTTTTAAAAGAAGTATTGACCAAAAAGAGAACCATAGAGGACAAAGAATGTGTACCTCTTAAAACACCTGACAAGGCTAAAGTCGTATCACCTTAATCTAAATAATCCTAACGAACAACTAACAGGTAGCTAGCAGTAAGTATGGGTCGAATCCACAGAGAGATGGATGAAAATCGCTAATTATCTAATAATTGATTCTAAACTATTTAAATTTCGATTGTTTGTGTTTGTTCTAAACTAATGCAATTATGTAAATTAAGAGATTCTAATAATATTAAAAGGATCTAGGGTCTTACAGTTCACTATGTAATTAAATCAGGTAAAGTTAATTAATCATTCAATCGATCAATCACAGTTATTTAGGGCAAAGACACGGCCTCTCGAATCTTATGTCAACCTTAGGATAGATTCTGACGGGCTCTCGCAACTTATCAGATTATCCTACCCACTTACTCGTAAGTCTACCCTTACCAGGCTTTCGATCTTAGGTTCGGGTTCCTAAACATTCAACTAGTTCAACGTCTCAAACTAATCAAACAACGATACAAGACAAGTAGTAAAGCAATAACATATGAATGAGCAATTAAACAAATAATCAATCTAACATCCCCAAATCAATTAACATAGATCCCCTTCAACCCTAGATAAATAAATTAGCTACTTATACTAAAAAAGTAATAAAGAAATTAAGCATAATAAAAGACAATATGAAAATAAGATAAAAGAGAAAAATACCAATTACGTAGAACAGAAAGATTAACGATCTAAAAGTATGACTACAAACTAGAAGAATTCTAAAGCTAATAAAAAGTCTAAACTAAACTAATGAATATGAAAGTGTAAACTAAACTACTGAATGAGAAAGTGTGAAAGTGTCCTTAAATCTAACCCTAAGGAGGGTATATATACTAATAGTGATAAGGAGTGTCATTACTCATACTTTCCTAAAACTAATTAGAAAAGAATATCCCGTAAAATAGGAGTTATGGTAAGTGAAGGAGTCCAAGAATAGAAATCCCGAGAAAAAGCCTCAAACCGGTCGGTTCAGGTCTGTCCCGACCGGTTTGGGTCCGTCCCGAGCGGTTTGGGTTCATCCCGAGCGGTTCGGGTTCCTCTGCACTGCGCGATGAATTTGAAATGCTTGATTTTTCTTCGTTACTTATGGGATTTGGACGTGTGATATACCGTTGGAAAGCTAAGAGAAATATCTTTCCGACGCCACAAAAATAAGCTCAATCGAAGTTTTAGAACTCAAGATATTCACGTTTGAAGTTGACCCTTGTTTTAGCGATCGTTCTTTCTTCTCGATTTGCATTTGTTTGAGCTTTCCAACTTATTTCTTTGTCGTTTCTTATTGTTTCTTCACTTCACATTCTTCTTCAACTCTTCACTTAGCATCCTCTAACTTTTATCACTTCTTTCTCGTAGATTTCATGGCTCGACTCTCGTCATTGCCCAAAATATAGCTCAATTGCCTTTATTTGTCTCGTTTCCTACAAAACGTAAACAAAATACCCGACATAACAAAGAAGAATAGAAAGCTAGAAAAACGACTCCTATGACACGTAAAATGAACAAAAATAAAGGAAAAGTTAGGGTTAAATATATATACAAAATGAGTTCATCAACACCCCCGTTTAATTAAAGAGGTCCTATTTATGAGCTTTGCTTAAAGGGATTTGAAATACTACTCATATCAACAAAGTGCACTTTCTTTTCTGGTTTGCCCATGATAAGAACTCTGCAGTTAAGCGTGCTTGGCTGGGAGTAGTCTTAGGATGAGTGACCTCCTGGGAAGGTTCCCGGGATGCGCATGAGTGTGGACATGACATAGGTCCACCCCGACGCGGCCACGCGCGGGTTTGGGGCGGCGAATGAATTTCATGTGAGATGGATCTCGAATTGAAATTTAAATCGAAATGGAGTCGCCACCGAACTTTGTCGGAGTTCAGGCCCATTCGAACCCACTCTATATCTTCGTGGGCCGTGCACAGAGTACGACCCATTCGGATTTCAGAGTTTATGGGGTTCGTCCATTTGCATTGTGATACCGATAACGACATTATCGGATACCGTGTATTGAATGACCCTCGTGCGCCAACGGTTTCGGACATCCGGAAACCGAGGTTCCGAGTAAGGGGTGAGGGTACGTGTTGGGAAGTTCACAAAGAACACCCAACCCCGCACGCACTTAGCGGCCTCTACTAAGATATCGTTTGATTTTAGAATACGCGCGTTATTGATTCGATTGAATGATATGCAAACAATATTTTCGACTAATCATGTGAATCATGTTTGATCTACGTTGTTTAATGCATCTTTGAATTATGTCGAAGTTGTATTTAGCATGCGAGGTCCATTTTAGTATAATAAAACAAACAACGAAAATAAGACATAAAGACAAAAACAAACGAGTTAGTAAGTAATAACGGATCGTAAATAGATTAGAATGAAATAATAAGATATGATGCATGGTTTTGATAAGGTGAGCACGTGATGGACTTGACACGTGACGACTAAAAAGTCGTAAAAAGAAAATCGATGATTCTGACACGATAAACAAAACTCGCATTTTATGCGTAAAGGGGACCACTCGATCGAGTCATAGGTAGGACTCGATTGAGTGATCGGATTACGGAGCCCTTGTACGAACGGTGGTTCGTTTCGAAGAGTGTGCTCTCAAATTTGCTTTAGTTTTAAATCGATAATTTATTAAATCGCATAGAAATATTGTATAATTTATACTCGACTTAACTTTCGATGCTCGTCATATCCGATACTTGATTATGGAACCAATATCCAATATTTAGAGTGAATTTTAGAAAAGATGTTATAAGTCGTTTTAAAATTGAACTAGGACGAAAAAAAATTCCTTTTGTGTCGCAATTTCCAGGCAACCGCGGGACTTGTATGAACTTCGCGCGACGCGCACAGGCGCGCGACTCGCATGACATTCGTGCGACTCACATGACCCCCGCGCAACTCGTATGGAGGGCTGCTTTGGCTCTTTTTTGATTGATTACGTTAGACTTGATATTCGACTAGGGAGTCGGTATTGCATCTTTAGAATGATGATTTTTGTTATTTGTTTGATTAGAGCGAAAATCAATTCCCTCCGCGTCACGACATCGTAATTAATCCTTGCGAATTATGTGATGTTTGATTTGAATCAACAGGTTTTGGTCTAACCTTAAAAAGGGGAATCGAATATGTTTAACGCGGAATATTCGCAATCCCATCATGCCCTTGAGTGTTTAGGGCGGGGCTCCTCGAAAGCGCTCCACCATTGTTACAACTCGTAAAGGGATTAGAAGGGTCTTATGCGAATTTCAACATTAAACGTATTCGATTCGAGATTGTTTTATAAAATCTGATGTATGCGTGAAGTTTTAACGTTAATTAGATAGTAGTAATAATATCGATATTAGAAACGAAAGAAGAAAAGAAATAAAAAATATGACGCGAACGACGAAAAGGACAGACGGACAGACGAGAGAAGGGAAGAGAGAAAAGAGAGAAGTCGGGAATGAACGAATTTGCACCCTCAACCTACATTCTTTATTTTCTCGGAACGGGGCTCGTCTAGTTGTGGCTTAGGCACGGGAGCTTCGAGATGATATATGAAAAGTTATGGTCGTTTAGGTGTAACGGGTTTAAGGTTGAAGAAGGTTGTAAAAGTTGTAAGGCTGAAAAGTTGTTGAATTGTGTTGAGGGAGGTGGGGTATTTATAAGAAAATACCCCGGTTTAGGATAGAATTTTAGGAAGAGATTCTATCCTAAATTGAAGAGGTATGGTTCTCTTCAAGCAACTGATATTTTGTAGTTTTTAATTTTGAATTGGATTCTCGGAATTTCGTGCGGCTGATTTGCGTCTCGGACCAGATTTGACCGGGGTTTGACTCGGTCGCTAAAAGTCAGTTTTATTTCCGGTGTCGGTTTTGATCCAAATTAGTCGTATTTGATTGGAAATGGCCCACTAGGCCTGAATTTGAGGTCGGTTTTGTGCGATTGGAACTCCGTAAAAAGCCCAAGCCAGAAACTAACGATTTTGAGCCCATATTCGAGTATTCTAAAGTACGTTTGCGTCCGATCATCATCAGGTGTTTTTTGGAAACTACTATAGACACCTAGCAGCCAAATGTGGGTGTCTACAATGAGTGAGCGAGGACAGGATGCGCTGGAAAAGCATTCGTGTTGGTCTATGAGTAAGGGGTGTTCACCGGTCCAAACCCAGACAGAACCGGACCGGACCGGCTTGACTCGCGGACCGGCAACCCAAAAATACCAAACCCGCGGACCGGACCGGTTAACAAAAAACCCGAACTGGAACGAACCGGACCCTCTTAAGACCGGACTGGACCGGCAAAATACACTAAATTTGATTAATTTTTTTAAGGGTGGATCGGACCGCGGACCGGCAACCAAGTTTTTGGAGACCCGCGGACTGGACCGGTATGTAGTCGGACCGGACCGAACCGTACGGTCCGGGTCGGTCGGGTTTGCCGGTCCGGGTCACTTTTTGAACACCCCTATCTGTGAGACCAATACAAAGCCAGGCGGGCTACCACGGTTAATATTTTCGGTCCTAGGATTGGGCCGGGGTGTTACAAATGGTATCAGAGCAACCCTACGACCGTACATTTGGCACCGAGCGGGGGTGGATTCTAGGTCAGCGGCTATGCTGCCAAGCGCAACGAGAACGTTGCGTTCTTCAAGTGGGAGTAATTGAAATACCGCGGTTTAATTAAAGATGTTCTATTTATGAGCTTTGCTTAAAGGGATTTGAAGTACTACTCATATCAACAAAGTGCACTTTCTTTTCTGGTTTGTCCATGATAAGAACTCTGCAGTTAAGCGTGCTTGGCTGAGAGTAGTCTTAGGATGGGTGACCTCAGGGAAAGTTCCCGGGATGCGCATGAGTGAGAACAAAATGCGCTGGAAAGGACTTGTGTTGGTCTGTGGGACCAGTACAAAGCCTGGCGGGCTACCGCGGTTAACAATTCCGGTCCTAGCATTCCTTTGTCGGGTTGAAAATGTTGTTAACCGAGCCTTATGTGACCTAGGGGCAAGTGTTAGCTTATTACCTTACTCAATTACCAAAAAACTTAGTGTGGGGGTGATGAGACCCACAAGCATGTCGATTCAACTTGCGGATAGGTCCCACAAGTACCCACTTGGGATACTTGATGATGTACCGCACAAGTTGGTAAGTTTTTCATTCCCGCCGATTTCATCGTGATGGACATGCCCGAAGACACCACTACCTTCATCTTAGGTCGACCGTTAATGGATACCAATGGCACGATAGTGGATGTTAAGAATGGAAAGCTATCTTTCAATATAGGGAATGACTCGATAGAGTTTTCCCTTTCTCAAGCACTTAAACAACCAATGATTGAAATAATGTATTCCATTGAAGTTATTGATAGTTTGGTTGAGTAAAGCTTGATAGATGATGATAAGAAAGAAGAGGAACTACTTGATCCCCCGTCTCTTGAAGAAGAGATCATGC
Organism: Agrostemma githago; assembly: GCA_958450325.1. NCBI lineage: Eukaryota > Viridiplantae > Streptophyta > Magnoliopsida > Caryophyllales > Caryophyllaceae > Agrostemma > Agrostemma githago. The sequence continues at coordinate 52,315,573 of OY288256.1, forward strand.
ATGAAGAAGAGGTAGAACCCCTACCGGTAGGTGAAAGTACGGTACCCTCTATTCTTAACCTTGAACTTAAACCACTCTTCCCCTTCCCTCAAATATGCCTTCCTTGAAGGAACTATTTATCCCGTTATCGTCAATGCCACACTCGATAGTCCTAAATTGGAAAAGCTCTTGGTAGTTTTGTGGAAACATAAAAAGGCCATTGGGTATAGCATTGACGACCTCCAAGGCATTAGTCTGAACGTTTTCATGCATAGGATCATCCTTGATGATGACCACCGCTCTTCGGTTGAGGGTCAATGTCGTTTGAACCCCACCATGAAGGAAGTTGTCATGAAGAAAATCCTCAAATTGTATGAGGCTAACGTTATATACCCTATAACCGGAAGTAAATGTGTTAGCCCCGTACAAGTAGTGTCAAAAAAGGGAGGAATGACGGTTGTGAAAGGAGAAAATGGTGAGTTAATTTCTACTAGGACTATCACCGGTTGGCGAATATGTATAGACTTTTGAAAGTTGAACACGACCACCGTAAAAGATCATTTCCCCCTTCCCTTTATTGACCAAATGCTTGAACGACTAGCGCATCATTCCTATTTTTGTTTCCTCGATAGCATTCGGGATTTCTACAAATTCCTATTCACCCCGATGACCAAGAGAAAACTATTTTCACATGTCCCTACGGCACCTATGCCTATCCTAGGATGTCATTCGGGTTGTGCAATGCGCTGGAAACGTTACAACGATGTATGATGGCAATTTTCTACGATTTTATCGAAAAGTCCATGAAAGTTTTTATGGATGATTTTAGTGTCCATTGCACCTCTTTTGATTCTTGCCTAACTCATCTTGATCAAGTGTTAGCTCGTTGTGAGGAATATAGACTTGTCTTAAATTATGAAAAATGTCATTTTATGGTAGAACAAGATGTAGTCCTCGATCATATTGTTTCTTACAAAGGTGTCGAAGTGGATAAAGCCAAAGTCTCTGTGATAGAGAACTTGCCACACCCAACAAATGTCAAATGGATGAGGAATTTTTTAGGTCACGCCGGCTTTTATAGGCGTCTCATTAAAGATTTTTCTGAAATTGCGAAGCCTTTGACTTCTCTTCTTATGAAAGATGCACCTTTTGTGTTTGATGACTCGTGTCTTGAGGCCTTTTGCAGGATAAAGACCGCTCTCACTACCGTTCCTATTATCAGAGGACCCGATTGGAATCTTCCATTTGAGATCATGTGTGATGCTTCCGACTTCGTCGTTGGTGTCGTTCTAGACCAACGCGTTGACAAGAAGTTGTATGTGATATATTATGCAGGTAAGACCCTTGATGAAGTCCAATCGAGATATACCATACCCGAAAAAGTAATGCTTGCCGTTGTCTACGCCATGTAAAAATTCCGAACCTATGTTACCGGTTCTAAGGTAATAATTCAGACCGATCATGCGGCTATTCGCTACATCATGTCCAAAAAGCAGACCAAATCCCGACTCTTTCGGTGGATTCTCCTTCTACAAGAATTCGACGCCGAAATCTAAGATAAAGCCGAATCGAAAAATTTGGTAGCGGACCACCTTAGTAGACTAGCGATCAATGGAAGTGGTAATGAAGATGATGGTATACCCATCAACGAAGCAATGAGAGACGAGTCTTTGATGGCAATTGAAGCCATAACACCTTGGTATGCGGATATCGTCAATTTTCTAGTGTCCAACTACATTCCTGACGATTATTCAAAGCAATAAAGGAAAAGGCTACGATATGAAGCTCGACGTTATTATTGGGATGAACCTTATTTGTTTCACCGATGCATGGATGATATTTATCGCCGACGTGTCACGGCCGATGAAGGATTCGATATGGTGAAGCACCTCCATTCGACTTCTTATGGTGGACATTTGGCCCTTTAAAAGACAATTGCCAAACTCTTCCAAAGTGGATTTTGGTGGCCTTCTATGTTCAAAGATATTTGAGCCTTTATTCTTACATGTGACGCTTGTCAAAGATGTGGCAACATAGCAAAAAGAAACGAGATGCCCCTTCAACCCATCCTTGAAATTGAACTATTCGATGTTAAGGGCATTGATTTCATGAGACCGTTCACGTCTTCGTTCGGCGACAAATACATCTTTGTCGCTGTTGACTATGTTTCAAAATGGATCGAGGTCGCAGCTAACCCTACCAATGATTCCAATGTGGTAATTAAACTTTTCAAGAATGTGATTTTCCCTAGATTCGGTATGCCTAGAGCCATAATTAGCGATGAAGGTTCTCATTTTCGGAAGGACACGTTTGAACATCTTCTTCGGAAATATGGAATCACGCATAAGATGTCCTTAGCCTATCATCCGCAATCAAACGGGCAAGCCGAGATTTCAAATAGACAAGTCAAGGGAATATTGCAAAATGGGCTATTAAAGAGCTAAACTTTGATGAGAAGGTAGTCGGTGACAATCACGTTCTCCAACTACAAGAGTTAGAAGAGTTAAGACTTGAAGCTTACGAAAATTCAAAAATCTACAAGGAGCGAACACGGAAATGGTCTGATGCTAGAATCCTTCGTAAAGACTTCTCCGTTGAAGGCAAGGTACTCCTCTATAACTCTAATTTCAAGCTTTTCCCCGGTAAGTTAAAGTCAAAATGGTCGGGTCATTCGAAGTGACCAAGGTACAACCATATAGATCAATTGAGATCTCTAGCCCGGAAACCGGGAAATTTATGGTTAATGGACAATGGTTGAAGATATATCATGCCGTTCACGTTTGCAAGACCTTTGCTATCATCAAAGTTGGTGAGCTCCCGGTTGGGAGCATTGATTAACTTTCTCCTCACTTGCAGTAGGTTTGGTGATACCCTCAACAACCACCTTGTAAATACGTACCATATACTTTGTTTAATTAATTTTGTTAGCTTTGAGCGGATGGATGAACTTGGATCTCAACTCGTAGCATATATTTGGATGATTATCGAGCTTTTGGATGAAGTTATGAAGCTAAATTGAAGACCACAAGTATGTTTGTGGGAAAAATTGATAATGTAATGCGAGCCGAGTCATTATTTGAAACTTTAAGTGATCCTTGAAGGCCTTAAATTGGCAAGGCAAAAATTTGAAGCATACATGACCGCCGGACGAAACTTCGCATTGATACGGGTTAGTCGCGTCACCGATATCAAAATAATCCTAGATTACTACTAACAGATAGCTAGCGGTAAGTAGGGTCGATTCCACGGGGGGGGGGGGGGTGAAATTTATAAGTTAGTCAATTAAATTATCGGTTCACGAATTATATCGATTGGGTGAATTGATGGACTAATAAATTTAAAGAAATTATTTAAGAAGATTGAAATATGAATTAGGAAAAACACCAGAGGCGTCGGATCACTACAAATCAAAACAGGCATGCATATATACGATTTTCCGAATAATCAATTAAAATGAGTTAAAGAATATCGACACGGTCCTCTCGGATCACTAGTCATCCTAGAAGTCACCTAACGGGCTCTCGCTACGTATTAGGGATTTTTATCGATTACAACGAGTCTAATACGTTCCCGGGCTTTCGCTACGTAGGTCTAGAATTACGAGTTACAAATAATCAATTACGGCCTATAATTAATTAGGCGTCGTTATAATGTTACAAGAGCGATTTAATCCATAGATCGATTATTTAGTCATCACATATAAACTCGGGTTCAATTCGTAGTTCACCTAAACTCTAGTGACGGAAAATTAGCTAAACATATTTACAATAACAATGATGGAATAAAACATGACGAATAAAGAAAGCAGGAAGAATCAAAATAAAAATAAAAGAAGCAGAATAGTGAAAAGTTACAGGAAATAGGAAGGATGAAGAAAAAAATAAAAAGTAACAGAAAGATAAAAAAAATACAAATTACAGCAACTAAGAAGTTGAAGATTAGGGAAGAAGGAGACGATTACCGAGATTAGGAATCACTAAAGTGATTGGAATAAATAAGAATAATAATAACCCAAGAATAAGAATACGTAACTTCTGACAACTTGACTGAATTAATTACTAAAAGAAGAATTTGAGAATACAGAAAAACTAAATAGTTACAATAAGTTAAATTAAACTAAACGAAGAAGCTGTCTGAATGATTGAATGAGAAAAATATGAAAGATGAGATGCCCCTAATACTAGAATTACCGTCTTCTTTATAGTGCTAGAGACCTCAATAACTACCCCTTAACTCCCCCGCTTAAACCGCTATCCTCAACCCCCATCAACTACTAACAGTGCGGAAGAACTGAAGTAGTGGGGTGTAGGAATCTTGACGCGCAAGGGGGGAGATCGTGGGTAGGGTAAACAAAATATCTATGCTAGACTGTAAATCCCAGTCTGTAAACTGGTTGCTTCAGTCTTGGTAGACCGAGATCCCAGTCTGCCGACTGATTTCTTTAGTCTTGGTTAGTCTTGTCTTAAGCCTAGGCTTCTAATTCTTCCTCAGTCTACATACTTCTCAGTCTGCTTTCTTAGTCTACAGACTCCTCAGTCTGCTTTCTTAGTCTACAGACTCCGCAATTTACTTTCTTAGTCTACAGACTTCTCAACTGCTTGCTTTGCTGCACTTTCGTATGGGCCAAATGATTGGACCTTCTTATTTGGGCTCCGCTTTATCTCCTCTTTATTTTCGTACAATGAATCGGTTTTAGAGCTTTAACTATTTTTGACGTAATTTTGAGCTTTTTTAACTACTCGGTCTCGGTTACCTGGAGAACAGCAAAAAAATACCCGAGTAGCACATATGGGAGAAAATAACGTAATTCGACTTCTAAAATTAATAAAATGACACGGAAATGCGTGCCGAAATAGGTGAAAAATCGAATAGGAACGACACGCATCACCTGGTGAGATTTTTGGAGCCTTTCCGTCGGGTGAAACTTCATCCGATAGAAATCTATCACGCCATTGGGATGATTGCTGAAGACTTTCCGTTGGGTGAAACTTCACCCGATGAAGATTTGACCGGGTGAAACTTCGCCCTACGAAAAATCTCATAATTTTCCAAGACTGCCAGAATTGTCCAGAAACCGTCGGGCGAAACTTCGCCCGATGATCATATTATACTGGGTAAAACTTCACCCTGCGGTAAAACAATTTGCAGATAGATTTTCACGAGAGAAACCGTCGGGTGAAACTTCACCCGATGGTATCTGACTGAGTGAAACTTCACCCGCCTACTTGGTCGGATCACCCACTCACCTACTCACTACAAGATTAAATTCCCTCCTTCCCAAATATATACACACATAACTTTCCCTCTAAATTACAAACACCAAATCAAACTTTTCAAACTTTACGTACCTTCCCTTCACAAATTCTTTATATATATATATATATATATATATATATATATATATATATATATATATATATATATATATATATATATATATATATATATATATATATATATATATATATATATATTTATATATATATATCACCTCCGCTCCACTTACCTTTCACCTCATCACTCCTCATATCATTAATACACCACCTTCCATACCCCAACCATCTTCATACTTTAATTTCATTTTGGTGATTATTTTGGGTTTTGAAGAGGTGAAGCGAAGTTATTCCGGAACAATCTTGCAAATTTTTCATCATGGAAACAAGGTCAAGACGAGCCTCTCGGAAACAGGCTATGCCTTCATCTTCTAAATCTACCAATTTAACGTGTCTTAATACCTCCTTATCTCGTGTCTTCTTTGAAAAGATCTTTTAGAGTACTAGATGGCCTTGTCCTCACACAATGACTAATTTGGGTATTGTTGACGATATTAAAGAGTTATCATCACGAACCGGAACTAGTGAACTCCTTAGCCTTGCGACCTTTACCTATAAAGACCTAACATGTGAGTTCCTAGGAACCTTTGCACTTGACAACCCGACCACACCTAGAGTAATTAATTTTGATTATTTGGCAAACCTCATAGATTGACCATTCCCGAGTTTGGCCTTGCGCTAAGCCTACCGGACTCGGTAAACCTTCGGGCAACATTCAAGCTTGCGTTTCGAGGAGAGATTTTTGGAAAAGAATCTCACGTAGTAAAGGGGGTTACTTGGCCGAATTATCCTATGCTTCTAAGATACATAACCCCGTCATTCGCTACTTCTGCGAAATCCTCTCCCACTACTTAGTGCCCTCTATCGATATAACAACATATGACTGATCAAAATCAGTGAGCTCCTGAAGAATCTTAGCATGGAAAGCAGAAGACTCTGAGGAACTAGCAGTTGTTGATGGTAGTGGTTTTAGAGGCAACTTAACAGGACAATGAAAGTCCTTGAGTCTGGTAGAAACCTGAGTAGGTTTGGTAGAACGTCTAGGTGGGCCGGGTATAGAAATAGGGGATTCAATGTTAATAGAGGAATTATCTGTATGAGAGGTACTAGAAGAGGATGAAATGAGGGGTGAGGTGTTGGATAAATCCTGATGATTTGTATTATTTGTATTATTTGAAATATTAGTACTAATAGATAATGTATGGTACAATGGGTACCAAAGAAAAAGGAAGAGAGGGAATGGGATTCACAAGTGGAAACTGATGTGTGCCACAATGGAAACAATGTTTGTATGCTGGTCTTTAGTTTGAAATGGAAAGCTAGTCTCTTGAAAGGTCACATCACGGCTGACAAAGACTTTATTGGACTCTATATCATAAAGCTTATAGCCATTTTCACCAAAAGGGTCTCCAATAAGCACACATTTCCTTGCCTTGAAACCAAACTTATCCCTCTATGTGTTAGGCATAGAAGTATAACATAAGGAACCAAAGACTCAAAGTTCTGAGTAGCTAGGCTGAGTCTTATACAAGAGCTCAAATGGAGTTTTCCACTGCAAGACTGATGTAGGGATTTTGTTGATTAAATAAGTAGCAGCCAGAACACATTCGCCCCAGAATTTAAGTGGTAAATGAGCATGCATGAATGCGTAAGGCCCCGGCAGTCTCAATAAGGTGCCTATGTTTGCACTCAACATGCCCATTTTTGAGGACGTCTTGCAACAGACTTTTGATGAATAATACCAAGACTCTTAAACAAGGACAAACAGGTATCCTGAACAAACTCAGTCCCATGGTCATTCCGGATAATTTTGACTTGAACATTGAACTGTGTGAGGATGAGTTTTAGAAAATCTCTAATAAGAGCTGGAACTTGGGTCTTACTTTGTAGCAAGTATGTCCAAGTAGCTCGCGAATGGTCATCAAGAAGAGTGAGAAAAAACGAGCACCATTGATATTAGAAACCTTATACGGACCCCATAAATCCATGTGAACAAGATGAAAACAGGAAGCAACATGTAAATCACTCCTTGAGAAAGGCAAAATGTGATGTTTAGACAAAGTACAGGTCTCATAAAAAATGTTTTTGAGTGGAGAAGGTACACACTGAATATGAGCTAGCTTGTCTATGGAAGAATGACCTATTCTAGCATGCAACACCTCAAAACTTTCCCTCTTAGAGGTAACAGTGAAAAAATTATAACAACTTTGATTCTTGAACTCAAAATAGGTAGGATTGACGGATTGTCCTTAAGAGAAGAACTATGATAGCTAGTAGGCCTTGTGTCAAGTCTGTAAAGCCCATTGATCTTCTTAGCCTGAGCCCAGGCAACCTTACTGGAAAGGTCCTGGAATGAAGCCACACTTTTACTGAAAGTGGCAGATAAATGAGAATGATCAAGCATTTTACCTACTGATAGGAGGTTTTGCTTGAAGTCTGGCATGATTAGAACAGGTTGTAATGTAATATAAGGGTTGATTTTCATGGTGCCAGCTTTATAAACCACCTTAACTGAGCCATCAGGGAGAGCTATGCTAACTGGCTTAGGTAACTGATAGATATCAGTTAACAAATATTCATAAGAAGTGATGTTGTCTGAGGCGCCTGTGTCTACTATCCAAGAATACATATTGGAAGGAGAATATACAACACAAACAAGGGAATCATGTTGTATACCTGCGAAGTTAACAGCAGATGCACCAGGTGCCTCAGATAAAGACTTCATGACTTTCTGGTAGATAGATACAACAATACTGTCCAGAATTCGTGGGTCTTGAGGAAAACATGGGGAGCAACATAAGAAGTAGACGGCTCAGGGTTGAAAGGAGAGTCTTGAGGCTCAGGAATAATGGCTTCTGCATTGTGTGCTGAGCGTCTATAGATATTTTTACCCCTATGGAAATGCTGCACATCAGGGCCTTTATGTCCATTTTTCCCTTTCTTGAGATCATAACAGTAGTCAATAGTATGACCCCTCTTACCACAGTGAGTACAGTTGCGTGCCTTTCTGCAAGTCTCCACAGTAGAGGTGAGCAAAATCGAATATCCGATCCGGTTTTAAAATTTTGGAATTTTACTATCCGTATCCGATCCGAAATAAACCGGATATCCTGTTTCTGGATATCTGGTTTTTCCGGATATACGGAAAGCGGATATCCGGTATCCGGTATTGAGATTTTTTTTTATTTTTTTTTATTTTTCATTAAATGCACATAATCCGATTTTTTTTAAAAGTACTAACGGACGTTGCGTTAACTATTATACAAAAATAATAAGATAAAAAATAGGAAAAAAATCCAAAAATAATTTAATTATTACAATCGTCTCGAGTACGACAAGTAATTCTCCGATAGAGTAACATGCAAACAACCTTTTTTTAATCAATATTCTTCAAACAATCTTCTTTATCTTCTTTATATAAAAGAAGACACCAAACATAGTGAGGTGTCACAATAAGGAGTCTCAATTTCAAAATAAGTCCATTTTTTTATCTTTTATTTTGCAAGGGTTACTAAGGAGTATAGGTGTATATAATCACACCAAAGCTATTCAAACATACAATTGCATTTTGGGATTAGACGCAGTAAATTTTCACGGGTAATCACGTCATTTAATGACCTCGAAAACATTCCCCATGCATTAGAGCCTTGATCTATTTACTCAACCAGCATCTCGAGAAATGGCAGAACCGAGATGTCTCTTCAATTAAATGTTCCGCTTTGTAAATTTCAATTTGTCCATTTATTTTCTACTGTGCATCTTCCCACAACATATACATAAATCATCTTGTCTAATGGCTACATAAATACCTTATTAATCACTTCAAATCTATTCTTCCACAATTTTTTATCTTCCTCACATCATCATATATAGATCCCTCATTTTTTTACATCAATTGTCATAATTCTTACTTCATGTTCTTATTCTTTTTCTAAATTTTGAAGGTTCTTCTACTAATTTTTGCTTTCTTTGTAATCCTAACAGGGGAGACTAGAGAGAGATATCGAGATTCATTGAAGTAATTAGATAAACGCATTACCAACAATGGAATCACGAATAATCAACGAATCACCAACAACAACAGCTACGCACCACCAATAACCGTAAAAACGCGACCAACCAGCGCCAGCAACAACAATCGACCAGGCGAATCGGACGAAAACAAAATCACGAATTATCAAGGGAGGAGAGCAATTCTCGGCAGAGGCGGGTGTTGAAGTATGATGGGTTATGAAAAAAAGTCACTCTACTTCGTTTTTCGTGGTTGGGTTTCAGATTTAGGGTTTCATGTTTATTGCTTGGAATAGGTAATTTTTTTTAAAGTAGATGGGAATATCTTGCTTTTACATTTTAGATGTACTACATATTTGACATAAATAGTTTATTTGGGCTTTTGACAAATACTGATATGATGATAACAGTTGGACGGGACTCCAATGTGGATCACGAATCAAATTATGATCATAATATGGGTTAGAAATTTATTATCCTATTTTTTTTAATTGAAAAGTTATTTAATTATTGTAGTAGTGTAGTTATTGTTGTTATCTCATACGGAGTATAACTCAATACAATAGTTATTTAATTTTTTGTTTTTTGTTATGTTTCACACAAATTTAGAGTGGGGGAAATAATATGTTAGGAGATATATATTCAACGTCATTAGATATAAGTTCATCTTATTCTATACACAAGTACCGAGCAATTGCCATAACCTAAATAATCAAATTTAGGTGAATATAAAATAATCAAATAGGAAATATTATTAATTTTAATTTCGTGTTATTATAATGTTACACATACTCATGTAGACATTCATGCCATTTTTTAAACTAAGAAGTTAGAACAAAATTTTATGAACAGAAAATATTTTTGTGAGGTCTCTTATTATTATTGTTAAAAATTCGTATCTTTTTTGTATAAAAGAAGACACCAAGTTAAATGAGGAGTCTCAATCACAATGCTCAATTTGGAAATAAGTTTCATTTTTTAGTGTTTTAGATTAGTTTAGTTAATTAGGTTACTAGAATGGAAATGAGATGGTTTAGGGAAAAGCAATCTCCACCTTCATTTAAGATTACAATTAAATTTACCTCGAAAATTAGCAAACAGTAGAGAAGTAAATGGGGTTAAGACTTGCATTGGAAAATATAGAGAGAGTAAAGAATTCTTCCTTTCCCATGTTTCCAACTCTTCATTCATTAATAATTAGACAAACATGCACATATCTCATCTCACTTTATCCACATTTCTGTTAACCTTTCATTCTTTAAGTAGTCAGAACCTTCAATCTACGATTATTCAAAATATTTTCATGAGTCCCAATATTTTCATTATTATTCAATCTACAATTATTCAATGAGTCCCAATATTTTCATTTAATTGCATGGATCACATAAAAAGAATGATCTCTCCCCATTTATCTGCTCAAGTATATGTATAAATATACTCTAAATTCATTAAAAAAACTCTTCCAAATCTAATTTTGCATCTGAACTTGCGACATTAGTGCACGGGCCCCTTTTCAAGTAAGGTTACACAAACTAAATCATACTCCGTACTAAGAATGTTGTTCAACTATGATTAATCAATAACTCATTTATCTTCGTGATGATTTGCAGGACAATAATGATGATGTTTAATTTAGAATCTGGAAATTACACCGTCGATGCTTGCGATGGTGAAGATGGACAATTAGAAGTAATCTAGAGTTGACACAATTTTTTTTAGTACATCATAGTTTTAAGAAGAAGACGACAATTAGATATAACAATTTTGAGAAAAATTTTTTGAGAAGAAGGATTGATAGCCAGGATAAGGATAAAGATTTTACTTGATTAAGAAGAATAATTGATAGCAAGGATAAATTTTGATTACTCTCTTAATAAGTTGCAATTTGAGTATGCCCTTGATTAGCCGTTAATAACGCGTTCGAAAAATGTTAATTGTCTATATTTTTTTTAAAATATAAATACAATTTTATTTTTAATTTCAATTCTTAATTGAGTATTTATTTCCCTTTTATTTAATATTGCATTTATATTAGAAAATCGATATACAGAATTATTTTACACATAACAAACTTTGACTCGATTCATTGAACTTTTTATCATTATAATAATCATATAATAAAAATGTGATATAAAACATACTACTCCGTATTTTTTTTATAATACTATTATTATCAAAGGAATTTTGAAAATAAATACACCGTCATAAATACTCCCTCCCCTTCTTTTATATGATCCACATTAGTTTCAGGGATAAAATTAATAAGGGTGGAATACTGGAATGTTGATGAAAATGAATGTGGAAAAATAAAGTAGGGTCACAAATAATAAGAACCATAAAAGACATACTAAAAAGGAAAGTGAAAAAATAATACGGAGTATAGAATTACCAAAATAGGAAATGCCTAAGATTATAGAGAAGGGGATGAAGTATTTTTTAATCACTTCAATTTTGTGAACTTTTAGTCTAAAATATTACGGAGTAATTTTTTTTAATTACCTAATTTCGGCTCGGGTCATGGCTCGAACGGGTTCCGCCCCAAAATATTTGCGTTTTAAAGGCGTATATTATAGGCCTTCTTCTTTTTTGTATGAATTGTGTCAAACACATGCTATACACGTACTCATTTCGACGTCATATGTCGTTATACTTAAGACATCTACATTTATCATACACTCTCCGAATTGTTATTTACCTAAATACTCACGTGAGTTTTTTGACTTCGATATTGAACACACTATAATAATCATATGCGTCAATATTCATTTCATTTGCGTTATTTTAAGCCAATATCATCTTTCCGTTCACCCACATATGGATTGTGATTTACCTTTTTGATACAAAAAACGTTTGAACTCTATGAATTTTCATGGGTATTACACTTTATTTCTAACTTTCTATTATTTTCAAAAAATGTTCACATCACGGGTATTACACTAGTTGGTTTAATTTTCATTATCGAATGAGTTGGGCTTTTCATTTACAAATAATTCATTCAGTCATTCAATATTTCAGTTGGTTTAATTTTTTTTATATTTTTTTTTTGTATTTTTTTTAAAACCGGATAGGAAACCGGATATCCGGTTTTCATTTTTGTTGATACGTATCCGCTACGGTTTTACAGAAAACCGTACCGGATATTCGGATATTCGTATCGGATATCCAGAAATTCGTATAATTGCAATCGTATACCGTATCGTATACGGATAATAAAACCGTATCGGATTTTTCTGCTCACCCCTACTCCACAGTATGACCCTCAGCCTTACAGTAAACACATCGCTTGACTTCTGAATCATCTGAAAACTCATCAGTTTTGGCCTTCTTATTCCTCCCATTACCACCCTCATAAGATTTGGAACTGGCATAAGCATTCGCCTCAGCAAATACATCAATCGCATCTGAAATCTGCCTTTGCTTCTGAATGTTATGAATAAGGTGAAAAGCTTTGTTGAGAGGAGGTAAGGGTTCTAAGGACAAAACGTGAGTCTTAACTGTCTCATATCCGTTGAACAACCCCATAAAAAACTGTATCAATTTCGCTGAACAACCCCATAAAAAACTGTATCAATTTGTACTGAGACTCTATCCAACAGTCGATTGAGTAATCTGCAAGTACAGTTGTCCATAGCTCTGTAGGTGCACAAAGGCAGGGGATCTAAGGTGTCAAGTGTTTCCCAAGCACTTTTGAGTTTACTGTAATACTCAATTAAAGAAGAATTTGCTTGAGAAATAGCATTAAGGTCCTTTTTCAGCTGATATATTTTTAGAGTGTTAGTTTGACCATATCTTTTGTTCAATTCAAGCCATAAATCCTTATATGACCTAGAATATGCAACTGAATCGCGTATCTCTTTTGTCAAAGAATTCAGTATCCATTTCATCTCCAAAATGTCATATCGTATCCATTGGTGATACTTAGCGTCTTTCTCATTAGGTATTTTACATGTTCCATCAACAAAACCGTCTTTATTCTTAGAAATCAAAGCAAGGTAAGCATCACGCTTCCATGATACAAAATTGAAACCGTCAAACGCAACTTCAGTCAATTGGAGACCAGGTTGATCAGAAGCAGACAAGTGCAATGGATCATCAAACATAGCATACGACGAAGTCTGACTATCACCAGTCATTTTGAAGAAATCAAAAATTGCAGGTAATGAATCGAAAAGAACAGGGCTAATGTTCGAAATGATACGAAGAACATAAATACGGAAGCAATTTGACGTAGATCACACAGAATTATCACGAATTGTCGAAGTAATCAGCACAATTACGAACGAGAAACAGAGTAAAATTGCGCAGAATAAAATAAAGATGGAGAGATAGAGTAGCGACTTTCACATCCATGGCGAAGGAGACGGAGCGCAATCACCCGCTCTGATACCATATGAAACCGACTAGATCACCATTGATGGAGAGCTCAGAGGTTGTTATAGTGAGAGAAAGAGAGGTAAATAAAAGAGTTTGTTGTATTAACTTAATTGGTTAGTTACAACTTGTGGTATTTATATACAAGTATGTTAGTCAAGTTACTAAACAGTATATACTAACTCACAAAATACAATCTTTAATAATTTTTTTTGTGAAACACATACAACCTTTAAAAAAATATTTTTGTGAAACACGACATTTGGACCGGATTCTAACGACTCATAACAAATTCGACAAGTGAATAGTTTCGTGTGTGCCTTGTTAACTTTGTGAGGAAAACTTGACTTTGTCGCTCCGATTCACCAAAAAAAAACTTTATGAGGAAAATGCGAACACAAAAAGTCAAAGCTAACGATGTATGTGCGACACTATTCACTTGCCGAATTCGCAAAAACTAGTTTTGATGCCCGTGTGATGCACGGGTGTAACAATAACGTTACTAAATCAACTTTAATACCTCCTTTTATAATTATTGACTGTGATGAAATGATTACAATTATTTCAAATAATTATCATTTTAGAGGATTAGCACTCCACGTTTACATGTATTTTATACGAAAAGTAGCAGACACGGGTTATGATGTTACACTTAGACGGTTAGACCTGTCAAATTCGACTCGACCCATAAACCCGACACTAATTTAATAATACATACTATTTTTTTTTACTTTAAAGTCGTAACAAATTAGGCGTTCGAAATTATTTCTGAGTATAACCCATATACCCCGAGCAGTGACAGGTCTAGTGTGTACATTAGCTACGTGGCTAAAACAAACGATGCTCATCATAATACCAATCACTTTCAGCAATTTTAATGTCTGTGACAACTCATTTAGAACATTGAGCCTATCTGCGTTTTTTGTTCTCTAAGCATTTGACTTTCGCATTGAATATGTTTCTATGTATGTCATCATCTCGCTTTAAATTTGACTTGATCCACCTGACACGTTTTTAGAGGCGTGAGCCCATTTTTTACTCGCACCCCGTTTAACCAAAATTCGAAATGACCCGATTTTGAATCATGATCTAGCCTGACCTGTTCAACTCGTTGGAAAGAAGAGACCACAAAAATTTTACTCAAAAAGTCAATTTCTAGTCATCTATTCCTATGTCTGAATTTTGCTAAAACTCAAATTTTAACATACAGAGTAGTTACACCCTATCTTTGTAGAAGAGTCACTCTTTCCGTTTTGGATTATCTCTCTAAAAGTCACCTTTTGCTTTATTCTTATTTTGTCTGATTTTTGTGGTTAACATTGACCTCACTATTTTCATCTTTCATTTTCCACCACACATTTATATCCATCTTAATTCGCACTAAGAAGGTGGGGTGACTCTTTTAGTGAGACGAAAGGAGTATTAGTTATGTGACGAAGTGATTTTGATTATTTCAAAGCATTGTCAATTTCGAAGATTTGACACCGCTTATCAATGTTTATCTTAAGGGAACGACCTCGAGAGAAATCAAGAAGTGTCTACACCTGGGTGAAACAAATGACACTCATCAAAATATCATCTTGCGTCTGTGAGCAATATTAATATGTCCGTGAGACCATGACAATTCATCTGCGAACATTGAATTTATCTATGTCTTTTAGTCGCTAATCATTTGAGTCTACTACATCTAATATATTTGCATGTATGCAACCATCTCGCTTTAAATTCGACCTGACCCGCAAACCCGTTCCACCCAACCTGTTTTTTTTTTGGGTCAGGAACCCAATCTTTTGACCCAAATCATAAATTACCTGTTAATTTAGGGACATGACATGGCTCGACCCGTTCAACCCATTGGAAAGAAGAGATTACAAAGCTTTAGTGTAAAAGCACACTTCCATCCAATTTATTCCTATGTCTAGATTTTGTTAAAACTTTAATTTTAACCTATTAGCAATTCGATATATACTCCCTCCAGTTTTTTTAATTTAGCCACATTTCCTTTTAGAATTTTTTTTGAGTTAGCCCCATTTTTTCATATAGAAATTTATTAATTAGTATTTTTTTCTCATCACATACACCATATCACCAATTTCCTCTTACTTTTTCACTTTTTCTTAAACTTTGTACCAAACCCAAATGGGGTTAATCAAAAAAAAATGGAGGGACAAATTAATTATTACTCCGTATATATTATGGTTTTATTTGAATATAATTTTGTGTCTAATCTAACTTAAATCATCTAGCATATTTAGTAACTTACTCTCCTGTACAGTTACACGGAGATAAAAATTGTGTTATCGTGTTAAATAGTAACATTAATTACTATAAGACAAAACCTGACTGGACATGTCTAACTCATTTTTTCGTAGGTCAAGAGTCAAGAGTCAAGAGTCAAGACCTCTAAATTTTGATCTATGACTCGATATTTTAATTAAAACTATAAACTAATATTCATTTTAATTTTTTATCTTTTAATTATAAAATAATTTTAAAATTTTATTGAAATATAAAGTCTGTTCGATGAATATTAATTTAAATAATTGAAATATAAACATCATAATTAAGGAGTATAAAAATAATATGAAATACTATTAAAATAAAAAAAAAAAAGATAAAAAAAAGCGACATTCGAAGCTATCCGTATTCTGACCGTAATCTGTTTCGGACCTATATAAAACGACCCATAATTAAACCGATCCGTATTTAGTATTTTTGCCCGACATGTTTAAAGTTATTTTTAAAAATTATGTACATTAAAAAAAATTCATCTTATAAGGTTAGAAGTATGAATTCTACTTTCAATCAAAATTTATTATTTTATACAGTTAGTGATGATAATCAATATACTCAATATAATGATAATCATCTATACGTGTTACATAATCAATCAATTTTAAGCTCATGCATTATTGTTATTGTTATATACAGTATAATATGACATATTACTTTATTGCGTATATTAATTATGGTAATGTAATTAATAATTAGTAGACTTGTGTTGTTTATAAAAAGAATTTACTTTCGATCAACATCTGTCTTAGGTGAGAATTAAGAAGTCTACTCCTAACCTTATATTTACTCAAAACCCGAAAATAAAATAATAATATAGTTAATATTGATTGTAAAATAAAAAAACCTCCTTTAATTATATATATATTGATTGTTAGAACCCGGTTCAAATGTCATGTTTCGCAAAAATATTTTTTTAAAGATTGTATTTCAAAAACTTTTTTTATTAAAGAGATGTTTCGTAAAATATTTTTATTAAGGGTTGTGGTCCAAAAAAAAAGAAACTCTAAAATTAATTACTTGAGAAAGTAGTGCATTCATGTCGCACGCTAAATCAATTTATACTTATGTTTATTTTAGTTTTACTAGTTAAAGACCGCGCGCGATGCGCGCGTATGGTTAGGTACGATCTGTTTATGCGATTTGACGGTGGTTGTTGTTTGTTTTGGGTATGCAGAATTGTTTGGCTAACTTGTGGTCGGTGCCTGAGATTCTGTGGGAGCAGTCGGATGCACAATTTTATATATGTATCGCTTGTGATTAGCAATACATCTTGGAAGTTAGATATGGTTCACGGATTTTAAAACCGTTGTATGAGCGCTCTGTGAAAGGCCGTCTTCAGTCGCAAGGTGTGGAGAAGTGACCGTAATTAGCAAACTACGGTAGTGTTATAGTTGTCAATATAGTTGAAGATCGTGCGCGATGCGCGCGTTTGATTAGTCATAGACCGTAAAGGCGATGTGTTGGGCCTTTTTTCTGGTTTTGGTGTTTTACCTTTTTTCAGAACTTTAGCGTGGCCGTTGCCTAAGTTTGTGTTTGAGTAGTCGGCTGCACAAGTTTACAGCTTTGTTGGTTTATGGTTGTCAATATATCTTGGAATTTAGATTTGGATTAAGGATTATAATATCGCTGTATGATTGCTCCGTGAACTACCGTTGTCAGTCGGAAGTGTAGCTAAAGCGTCCGAGATTAGCAAATTGTAATGGTGCTACAGTCAGGCATGCTATCCATTTGCTCTAACGGGAGCATTAGGCCAGGAGTTGTTTCGCATGTGCCAACGTAGGTGTTCAATTAGGTTTCTGTAATTGCCCGTAACGCGTTGGGTCTCCATATGTTTGTGTTCATATACTATTCTACGTGAGTTAATTACATCCAGTCATTTGCCTTTGACCTGTGTACGAGAATCTATGGTGTTTTATATTTTTGTTATTTCGGAGGCCCTAACAAACTTGTTATTAGTCAATGAACTGTACTTTTGCATGGCACTAACCGGACTAAGCATGCAAACCTTCCATGAGGGTGAAGGTTTGATCTCGAAAATGACTGCTAATAATCACCATGGATTCCAAGGAGCCATAACGTGATGGTAGCACAGTAAGCTGTAGACTAATGTGTAAGCGTTCTATTTCATTAATATTGAGCAATCTGTACGTCTTGAGTTTCTCCTTTTATGGGGAGCGCCGTTGTATTGTGCAATAACTTCGACTTAGAAGTCAAGGCGTATGTTGACCAACGTATTAGAGTAACATAGTAGGGTAATATAAAGTACTCCCTGCGGACATTATTTGTGGCCCTATTACATTAAAATACTATCACAAATAATAATGCAGTGGGGCGGGAAAAAAAGTACGGAGGGAGTATCAGCTATCAATTTTGGGATTAGTTTGAATAACCTGCAGGTGTGGCCAGTGCAGTGATGCTGATTGTAAACCATGGAGTACTGTCCTAGCATAGATGTTGGTTGTCTCACAGCATCGACACCGCTTTGAAATTGGTATGTTACCTCTGTAAAGTGTTGCCATACCATTACGATTCTCCGTCCACAAGCTTCTATTGTAGTCTACATCTAGTCTTGGCGCATTTGGCCGAATGAGAAACAGCTGCGCCCACCTTTTGCAAACAACGACAACATTAGCCTTGTCGGTGTGAGTTGTCAGATTTGTGAAGATCTGCTCCATAAAGTCTGCACTACACAGTACTTCTTTGGTGGCTGCCATTTGTGTGGCGGATGTCTTTACTTTGTGGAAGTGATTGTAGATAAAAGCTAACCGTTGTTTCTTTTGTCTTACTGACTCTGATTTAGCTGCCTGTCTGTCGGCCGCTTCATTGTTGAACAGCCAGCCACTGCAGATGTATCTAACCATACTACCCCCTGTCTCCCTTTCTCTTGCCCTCTCTCTTTCCCATCTCCCTCCCCATCTCCCTCTCTCTCTCTCTCCCTCCCCCTATCTCTCTCTCCCTCCCCCCCTCTCTCTCCCTCTCTTTTCCTCTCTCTCTCCCCCTCTCTTTTCCTCAATCTCCCCCTCTCCCTCCCTCTCTCCTTCCCATTTTCTCCCTCCCTCTCTCCCTCTCTATCCCTCTCTCTTTCTCTCCCCCTCTCTCCCTCTCCCTCCCCCTATCTCCCCCTCTTCCTCCCTCTCTCCTTCCCCTTTTCTCCCTCCCTCTCCCTCTCCCTCCCTCTCTCTCTCTCCCTCCCCCTCTCTCCCTCTCTCTCCCCCACCCTCTCTCTCTCTCCCCCACCCCCTCTCCCTCTCCCCCTCTTTCCCCCTCCCTGTCCTTCTCTCTCTCCCTCACTCTCTCCCTTTTCCTCTCTTTCTCTCCCCCTCTTTCCCTCTCCCTGTCCTTCTCATTCTCTTCCTCTCCCGATCTCCCCCTCTCTCTATCCCTCCCTCTCTCTTTCCCCCCTCTCTCTCCCTCCCCCTCTCCTTCCCCCTCTCTTTCCCCCTCCCCCTCTCCCTCCCTCTCTCTTTCCCCTGTCTCCCTCCCCCTCTCCCTCCCTCTCTTTCCCCCCCTCTCTCTCCCTCTCCCTCTCCGTCTCTCTCTCTCCCTCTCACTCCATCCCTCCCTCTCTCTCCCTTTCCCTCTCTCTCTCTCTCCTTCTCTCCCTCTCTCCCTCCCCCTCCCCGTCTCTTCCCCCCTCTCCCTCCCTCTCTCTCTCTTTCTCTCCCCCTCTTTCCCCTCCCTCTCTTTCTCCCCTTCTCTCCCTCTCTCTTTTCCTCTCTCTCTCCCTCTCTCCTTCTCTCCCTCTCTTCCCCTCTCTCCCAAAGCTCTCTCTCTTCCCTCTTTCCCTCCCCTTCTCTCCTAAAAGGTAAAAAAAAGATCAAATCTTGCAAAGTCAGAAAACAGCATAAAGTTCTCCCTCTCTCTCCCTATCTCCCTCATTTCTCTCCCCCTCCCCCTCCCGCCTCTCTCTCCCCATCCCCCTATCCCTCTCTCCCTCTCTTTCCCTTTATCTCTCTCTCTCCCTCTCCGTCTCTCTCTCTCTCTTCCCCCCTCTCCCCCTCCCTCACTCTCTCCCTTTCCCTCTCTTTCTCTCCCCATCTTTCCCTCTCCATGTTCTTCTCTTTCCCTCTCACTCTCTCCCTTTCCCTCTCTTTCTCTCCCCCTCTTTCCCTCTCCCTATCCTTCTCTCTCTCTCCTTCTCTCCCGATCTCCCCCTCTCCCGATCTCCCCCTCTCTCTTTCCCCCCTCTCTCTCCCTCCCCCTCCCCCCCCCCCTCTCCCTCCCTCTCTCTCTCTCTCCCTCTCTCTTCCCCACCCCCTCTCTCCCTCCCTTCCTCTCCCCCTCCCCCCCTATCTCTCTCTCTTCCTCCCCCTCTCTCCCTCCCTCCCCCTATCTCTTCCTCCTCTCTCTCCCCTTTCCCCTTCTCTCCCTCTATCTCCCCCTCCTCCCCCTCTCCCTCTCTCCCTCCCCATCTCCCCCTCTCCCTCCTCTTTCTGCTTTGCATCGTAACTTTCATAAACACTTGCAGACAGCTTTAATATCCGCATACGTGTCATTTTCAGAGGCCTGAAAACAATGATTCACGTCAACGGAGTGGCGGCTTATTTACATAGCGTCTTCTTAAAACACGAAGGAACTGAAGAACAAAATAAGAAATTTGTTCTTTCTTGTCACTAAGGAACTGAAAACAATGATTCCCCCTCTCTCTCCCTTATCCTTTATCAATACATCCCTCCTTCCTAACACTTCACTTGTTATTCCTTCTTTCTTGTCTAGTAAGAAAAAATATCAGCCTCTTTCACATCACGTTCTCCCTCCTATTCCCCTCCTTATCACCTAAAATTCTTCTCTAAAAATAGTTTTTTTATCATCTAATTTAGTGAGAGGGATCATCTTCAATTCCTTCAAACCCCTCCCATTATTCACCTTATCCCTCGGCCCTCCCCTATCTATTTCCATTGATGATCCTTCTCTACCTATTCCCCCTTTTTCCGTTAATAAGATTAATTTATTCCTCATCCATATCTTTTTCTCCTTCTCCTTCTATTATTCTTCTTAATTAATTCGTCATTAAATATGATCTTCTCTTGTATTTATTTTAGTGAGTGTCTTACTTTTAACTTTTTCTACCCTTCTCGTGCTTAACTATCTTTCTTGCACCCCCTTACCCTTCTTCCCTTGTCTCTGGTAATACTTTTTTTTTGTTGAATGTAAATATATTAAAATGGTAACCAAATATCAGGGAGAGAGATTCCCCTTACAAGTATAAGTTTTCTAGCCAGGAACTATCCTTATGGTGGATAGCTCCTCTACAGCTGGCCTCAATCCTAATTTTCATATCAGATTGAATACATTTCATTACATATTTCGGCAGTAGAACATTATTCTCCATTCTGGCTCTATTCCTCTGAATCCAAATGTGGTATATCATAGCATTGAGAAGACCATTCAGAAATCCCCTCCTTAACTTGGAGCCTCTTCTAGCTAACCTCCAACTATTGACATTAGTAGTAGGTATAATTAGTCCAATCCAATTGCTGGCTAAATGAATAATTTGAGCGCTGTACGGACACAAGAAAAATAAGTGATCAATATCTTCCTCATGAGATCCGCATAAGCAGCAGTCTGTATCCTGTGTAATCCCATGTTCATTCAACTTCTTTTTAGTATTAAAGGCTTTGTGATGATAAATCCAGTTGATAAACTTGTGCTTCGGAGTAGTCCAATCATTCCAAACAAGATGACTCCAATTCACTTTGATGCTATCCCCTCTAATCCATGAATATCCTTTGCTAATGCTATACTGTTGTCCGTGTATTGTCTGCCAGGTACCCGACTCATAAGCTGGTCGCAGCACATCCTTAACCCTACAAATCTTCTTCCAAGTCCAAGGACTATCCGTTGGAGGGTAGTACTCCAACCAATCAGTCTCCTTTATGTAGATGTGATTAACCCAAAGAACCCAAAGTGAATCAGACTTAGAGAAAATCCACCATGCTAATTTACCTACAGCCGCCTTGTTCCAGATAGCATCGTTTTTGATTCCGAGGCCTCCCTCATTGAGGGGTTTACAGGCTTTCTCCCACGCAACAGGTGGGGTTCTCTTGTATTCGGTTCCGCCATCCCACAAAAAATTCCGACATAGTCTATCAATGTTGTGAATCACGGCAGATGGTAGAATAAAGATTGTAGCCCAATAATTATGTAGAGTTTTAAGTACTGCCTTGATCAGCACTAATCGACCGGCGTAAGACAGTTTCCTTGCTCCAAGGGACCTGATTCTTTCCATAACCTTGTGTATAATCGGCTCACAGTCTTTGGCATTTAGCTTCGTAGGCTTAATAGGTACCCCGAGGTACCTAAACGGCATACTACCCTCCACGCATCCCGAAATATCAGCAATATCAGCTCTAAGATAGTCAGGTACCCCATTGAAGTAGATACTGGATTTCCCCGGGCTCATCTTGAGGCCTGACGCATGAGAAAAGGTAGAGAAAGTCCTTAAAAGAACCATAATGGAAGCAGCATCACCTTTAGAGAACAGGAGAAGATCATCAGCGAACATGAGACTTGACAGTCTCAGTTTGCCACAAAGAGGATGAAACTTAAAACTATTCTGCATAGTAGTGATATGAAGAAGCCTTGTAAGATACTCCATGCATATAGTGAATAACAAAGGGGATAAAGGGTCCCCTTGCCTTAGCCCTCTCTTGCCCTTAAAGAAACCGAACACATCTCCGTTTAAACTCAAAGAAAATGACGTTGAAGTAACGCATTCCATGATTAACTTGATAAAACTAGGAGGGAACTTCAGCGCGTGCAACATTTGAGATAAGAACTTCCATTCGATCGTGTCGTAAGCCTTTTGTAAATCAATTTTGAATATGCATCTAGGTGATACTGACTTCCTATTATAGAGTTTAATAAGGTCTTGGCAAATCAGTATGTTCTCCATAATATGTCTTCCTTGAATAAATCCTCCTTGAGTCTTGGATATAATCTCCGGTAAAACTGAGGCAAGTCTGTTGCAAAGGATTGTAGAAATGACTTTGTAGACCATGTTACAGCATGAGATCGGTCTAAACTGATGAACAGTATCAGGATTCGCAACCTTAGGAATAAGCGTCACCGTAGTTGCATTCATTTGCTTGAGGAGTCTCCCATTTCTGAAGAACTCGTGGATTGCAGCACAAATATCCTCTCCAACATACTCCCAACTGGTTTTAAAGAATAGGCTAGAGTACCCGTCAGGTCCGGGAGCTTTGTTATTTGGTATGCTGAAGAAAGCCTTCATAATTTCAGCATCAGTAACCTCTCTAGAGAGTAAATCTGCATGACGATCAGTACAGGTGGGGCCCTCCTGCACTACATTGATGTTGACCGGATGAGAGGGAATGCTCTTTCCTAGCAGATTTTCATAGTAATCAAGGAAACTTTGTTGAATCCCCTCCTTGGTTGTGTGTATCTCACTATTAGCATCTCTGATTTGGTTAACAGTATTATGTGCTCTCCTTGCTCTCAACACGCCATGAAAATAGGCCGTATTGGCATCCCCATCCTTCATCCAATGCGCTTTAGCTTTTTGCCTTTGAAATGTGTATTCTTGAGCTTCTAGTTTAGAACGAATAGCATTAGCTTCAAACTCCTGTTTAATCAACGTGGTGTTACCAGGATTAGCAATAATATCTTGTTGACAGCATCTGAGTCTAACTCTCGCAATATCAGCGGCCCTCTCGATGTCCGAGAATTTGGCTTTGTTTAGCTCTTTCAAGGGGTTCTTTAATGCTTTCAGTTTTTGGCAGAGTATATACATTCTAGTGCCTTCACAGGGAGTTTCCCACATCTCCTTAACAATGTCCTTGAATCCTTGATCAGAAATCCACATGTTAGAAAATTTGAACGGCCGCTTCCTATGACAAACAGTCACCTGTTCCTGAATGATACAAGGTGTATGATCATAGGTTTCTTCAGGGAGGAAATTAGCTATCAAATCAGGAAAAGAAACAGCCCAATCCTGATTAATAAGGAGTCTATCCAGTCTCGAATACACTCTATCCTCCGGTCTCTGCTTGTTCGACCAAGTAAAAAATCCACTAGATCACAATGCAATAAGCAGTCTTGGAAAGGCCTGGCTTCGGCATCAATAAAAGATCCACCAAGTCTCTCATCAGGTGATAGGATGCAATTGAAGTCACCCCCCACAGCCCAAGAACCAGTTAATCCATCTGCAATTCTCCTCAGATTATCCCAGAGAGTCTCCCTACGTTGTGCCTCATTGAAGGCATACACAAACGTGAAATGAAAACTCCGCTGAGTAGGTCCATGTGTAGCATGAATATGGATGAATTGTGGATCATACTCCAAAACATTAATAGTAAATACCGAGGGATTCCATCCCACCCAAATTCTTCCTCCCTCATGAGTATGAGCATTCGTGGTAATGCACCATGAATTAAAGCTTGGCGTAACCTTCCAGTTATTAACTGGTTTTATTTTAGTCTCCAATAAAGCAAATAAACCTACTTTCTTAGCCAATAAAAACTTATTGATATGTACCTGTTTTTTGGCTTTATTCATGCCCCTAACATTCCATATCCCCATAATCATGGCGATATGGAGTTGGGGTGTGACCTATATTGGACTTTCTTATGACTAGACCCTCCTTGCAGAATAGTCTTGAAAGAGGATGCAGGATCACCAACTGGTTCAGTAACTCCAACCGGACTGATAGGGAGAAACACTTCATCCCCACCCTTGGAAGTAGGTTGTATACCGGACTCTTTGATGGTTGGAAAGTCTTGAGGTGTCATATCTCCGCTATTGGCTGAGTCCATCCTAACAGTAGGCACAATAGGCACAGTGGGGATGGTATTCACAGGACTTACAGGTGGGTCAGCAGTGACCACAATGCCAGGGATCGGTGCTTTTTTCCTCCACACTTGCTTCTCCTTTCTAGTATGCACTTTGGCCCTGCAGCTTGCACTTTCATGGCCCAGAACCTTACATTTCTCACATCGAACAGGTTTCCACTCAAAATCCACTGGTATAACATGTAGATTTTGTTTTTCATCCTTAAATCTCACCTGCGAAGGAAACATTTGGCCAACTTGAACCTCTATCAACACTCGTGCGTATCCCAATCTAGTTCTGGATTCTGTAGCATCGTCTTTCTTGATGAACTTACCAACTGTACCTGCTATCTTAGGTAAGCTAGCCCCCCAAAACTTTAAGGGTAAATGGTGCAAT
This sequence comes from Agrostemma githago, assembly GCA_958450325.1. Taxonomy (NCBI): domain Eukaryota; kingdom Viridiplantae; phylum Streptophyta; class Magnoliopsida; order Caryophyllales; family Caryophyllaceae; genus Agrostemma; species Agrostemma githago. The sequence continues at coordinate 52,340,748 of OY288256.1, forward strand.
CTCAACCATGTAGGCACACATTTAACCTCTTCCTTTTCGAGATCAATGTCCGGCATCCATTTTTTAATAATCACCGGCTTACTGTCAAACATGTGTGTACCTGCATTCAGTACCATCTCTTGCATTTCTTTTGTATGAAAACGTACCACAAAGACACCATTCGGGAGGAAGGAAATCGAGTCCATTTTGTGGTGTTTCCAAATTCGTCTGAGATATCCTTCGAACACAGGCCATGGGGGGTTGGCTCCAAGAACGAAACCGTATATTGCATTTTGCCAATATACCAGTTCATCTTTCACGTCATCCTCAGACAATTGCAAAACGTCGTTGTCATCCTCCATAATTTGAACAATCTTACGTCCGTGTCTATCAAACCAATCGCCATCCATGAAGTCTACCTCACTGTCCTCCTTCTCAGATTCCAATTGCACACCATTGTCCTTTATTAGTTCATTATCAGTGTATGGCGGTACACCCACTATCACTTTCATACTACCAAGCTTCGATGATTGTTCAACGTCTGGACCTTTTTTGTCCATGTTATCTATCAAATTCCGCTTCTGCTTCTCCTTGTTGTTTGTCGTCCTTCGTTTGGTGATGTGTAGGAGGGAAAGGATCCATAGCCAAGGTGCACTGGATTCCTCTCAGAGTCGACGTAGCCGTCACCTTCAGATCGCCATGTTTAGAGAGCGTTTAGGGTTTTTTTTTTTATTTCTCTGGTAATACTTTAAAACTTTATGATTGAGTCGACATATTCCTCATATAAATTGGCTAAATGTGTAGGTATTTCGCTCGGCAACCTAAATTAATTTTTAAAAGGTTTTTTGTGAAACAACATTGAACATCGAGATGAAACTTATATAACAGGATATATCGGACCACGTCCAATAAATTTCTTCTCTCCCTCTTGAATAAACGACAAATAAATGAATAAAATAGAGGTTGTATTTATTTTGTGGTTAGTAAATCTTAATTATTACGAGTAATCATGATTTCTCGAAAAATTGAGTGCTCCTATGTATATTTTCATTTTAGAGTGGCAAGAAAACAACAAGAATTTGTAGGGAAAAGTCAGACGGATTGACAAACCTAGTTAGTGCATATCAAATTTAGTAACTTAAACACCTAAACATTTTAAATAGTGGCATGGATAAAGAGGAAGCAAAATTTATGGTTATAGTGTAATGTATTACTCGTATTACAATTTCAAACCACATGGTGTCAAGAGTAGCCTTTCTACTGGCAGCAACAGCCCACTTGCCTCCGTTTTCACACTCAAATCTTCCCATTTGGGTCAACTTCCGGCTTGAACAACTGGAAATCAACATTTTGTATCAGCTTACTGGGCATAAAAATTAAATTAATGAATGGATCACTTAACCCTAATTGAATCACCACAGCACCTTCTTCAAACCGCCCTGAATGACGAAGGACCGCCACACAAGAACCCCAATAATGAAGAGGATTTAGAACTCAGAACTGCAAAACAACGAGTGGGAAAAAGTAGGACAATTAAATCTAAAACCATCATTGTAGAAGAAAAGAAAAGGTGATAATGATAAGTATTGAGTCATACAACTATTTCTACTCCAATAATTTCCAGTTGCTTGGCAGTTCGTAATTAATACCAGAAAAGGCTACAATCACAAAATACAAACTTAAACAGAATCTCTGAGCTCCAAATATTGAGCAAGGTGAAATACACGAAGTTGAACATTGAATCAATCAATTCAAACTCCAATAATTCCCAATTTCTTCTAAATTAACACAACCAAACAGCAACAATCAGCAAACACTCCAAATATCGAACAAAAGTGAATTACGTGAGGTTGAACAGCGAATCATACTTTCTCTACTTCAAATTTACCCCAAGTCTTACACCTAAATTAACTTAATGTGATACAATAGGATACAGAACTACGACAACAAAATAACAAATTAGGGAGAAATTTCAGAACTCCACATTTCGGACAAAGCGAAACACAAGGTTAAGCATTGAATCATATAACTATTTCTACTCCAATAATTTCCAGTTGCTCGGCAGTTCGCAATTAACACCAGAAAAGGTTACAATCACAAAATACAAACTTCAACAGAATCTCCGAGCTTCAAATATCGAGCAACGCGAAATACACGAAGTTAAACATTGAATAATATAATTTCTACTCCAATGATTTCTAATTTCTTCAAAATGAACACAACAAACCAGCTACAATCACCAAACTCCAATTATCGAACAAAAGCGAATTACATGAGCTTGAAAAGTGAATCATACTTTCTCTACTTAAATTTTTCCCCAAATCTTACACCTAAATTGACCTAACGCAGAACTACAGCAACAAAATAACAAATTAAGTCGAAATTTCCGAGCTTCACATATCGAACAAAGCAAAATACACGAGTTTAAGCATGGAATCATGCTATTTCAACTCCAATAATTTCCAGTTGCTTCGCAATTAATATCGAACAAACCGAAATACATGAAGTTAAGCGTTGAATCATGCAATTTCTACTCCAATAATTCCCAAATTCTTCAAAATTAACACAACAGACCAGCTACAATCACCCAAATCCAAATATCGAACAAAATCAAATTACTTGAGCTCGAACTTGAACAGCGAATCATACTTCTCTACTTCAAATTTTCCCCAAATCTTACTCCTAAATTAACCTGTTGCGATACAAAAGTACTACAACAAAATATCAAAGCAAACCAAAATTAAAGAAAAATAAGGGAAATTGATGCTCGAAATTCCAGAAATCAGGAACAAAGACCTGCGAAAAAAGGTGAAACGACGAAGAAAGAGGTGGCACACGCGGCGAGGAGAGAGGAGATGTCGTCGGCGAATCGAGGAGACAAAATGTGAACGGTGGATCCGAACCAGGTTTTGTATATGAGGGTACAGGTCAAATATTTCCTGCAAAAATGAATTCAACAATTAGAGAAAAAAGAAATGTTTACTAAATAGCAACTAAAATAAAATAAAAAATACTCTATCACACAAAGTCAGAAACCCTAGAACAAGCTAAGAAAACATTAGCCAAAAAAGGAGGGTGGAAGGTTAGTTATTGACATATGAGCAATTAACCAGGATCAAAAGCAACCTACATCCTTGTATTTCCCGAATAACGCGACCTGCATTCGCCATGATATTCAGCATATACTTCATAATAATAATAATAATAATAATAATAATAATAATAATAATAATAATAATAATAAAATTTAAAAAAAAAAACCCAGAATGACCCGAGGTCTAGGTAGGTAAAAGTATCTTTTATGAATGTTGATTATAAATATTCAGCTCTTTTATGAATTGATGATCTCTATAAATATATGTACGTATACCTCAGCTTCTAGGCTGTCGATTTCTGCTAAAACAGCTTCTTCATCTTCAGAAGATAGTTGTTCTCCTAGCATAGCATTTACTTGCTGAAAAGTAAAACCGGATATGAGATTTTTGCACACAGTTGATCAAGTTATCATGTAAGAAGTTAAGGAAATGATAAATACAAGACTTAAGAAGTTGAGGTAGGCAACAATGTTGAACGATCGACAAGAGGCTCGTGCACAACGGAATTAGCAGAAATCGAAACTGGATTACCTTCTAACCGCAGCATTATGCTTCCTAATATCTCCAAAAATCTTCACTTAATTCATTCCCAAAATTGTTTAGAAGCAAAATTAAAACAGTTCACTCCAGTCATACATGATAGAAGCACGGACAAGGGTTAGCGTATGCAAAAATTCACTGAAACTTAAAATTATTCCATGAATCAGAAGTAGTACTTGCTTACATCCGAAAAATATGACTAATACCAGAAACTTTGATTATGAATTCCAAAAAAAAAACAATCAGAACAATGTATGCATTAATATGACAGAATAGGTAGGTAGTAGTAAGAGGAAATTAAAGATACAGTAAGTTGCGGCAGCATTATTGAGTCATGTGACAGTGATGAACAAATTACAATGCTTGTATATTGGGTTTAGGGTATATTGTATATTGAGCTTGACATAATTAGGCAATACTATCAATGCCCAGTTAAATCACCTAATTTCGCAAGGATATTAAGCATTGAATTAAAAACTGAAGGAGAGTGATGATACCCGGGGAAATTCTCTGCCCCTTTGAATGAATAGAGAAAAAACAAGCTTGGGTGACGATTCGAAGCGCGTAAAGAGGGGCAGCAAAAGAGATGGAGAAGGTTGGTGTGGAATATCTTCCAGTGCGTCGACCAGATTCGGGCTGCGAAGGGCAGCGCATATTGTGTGAAAATCCCAATTTTGGGAAACAGGGTAAGGGTTCTGCAAAGATGAGAATCACATATATGCATTTTCATTTTTCTATTAGTTGCTTTCTCTATAAGGCTCAACTTGAATCTAAGTCAACGTCAATCTCATCCTTAACCTCTTAATTATCACTAATTCACAGCCGAATGCAATTATGGAGCGAATTCAAAGGCAAAACTCCTCAACCATCCATTTCTCCTCTATATGTCTCGACAATTCATCAGACTGTCAGCATGTAAGGTATACAGAGCATCGACCACACAGTCCACCTGGGCGCACCTCAAATGCAAATAAACAAGGCAAAGGTAGAGGAGTTGTTTAGGCATGCCCAAACACGACATGACTTCCACGCCATTGGTCGTGGCCCATCCCTTGTAGGATGGATTGTAGACCCGACAAACCAATTGTAAATAACTTGGTTTCAGACTCGAATTGACAATGCAATAGTATTGCGGATTCAAGCAAATGAGTAAACGAGATTAACGCACCATCTGTGTCTGAAATTTCTTTGACATTCAGGATAAAGTTCATATATAGATTGCGGAACCCTGGAAATCGAGTTAATCCAGCCTTTACCACCGATAAGATTGTGAAATAAATATGATAAAAAGTTAAATACAAATCTACACAGATTTGTTTGTACAATAATGCGTTTATAAATGTAGGCTCCTCATCAGCTATGCTCCTCAAGGAAGAGGCTCTTGAGAGTCCCCCAATCGCGATAAATGGAGATACGCATCTGTACCTGCATCAGTTCACCAAAATTTCAACTACTGCTGCATACATATAATCGATTTACAGAATGATAAACTTCAAAGCTCAAAACTGAGAGAAGATAATTTACCATATCCTTCCATTGAAATAATTTGCAAATCACCGCCAAAATAGCGAGCATATAGGCGACTTATAGGAAGACCGTACCCATATCCAGCCATGGTTACATTCTCACCCGTTCCAAGATCAGTGTTATCGTCTAAGGGGTTCCTGGCAGTACTGTAGAGGTATGTGAAGATCTTAGGAAGACCACTCCTTGGAATTCCGCCTCCTTTATCAGACACCTACATGAGTAACATATATGAAAATCAAGTAACACAATGAAGTCTGAAAAATGGCCCATGAATCTAGAAATCAGTGAAGGAGAAGGGTGAGGTGGGAATCGAACAGGTAAACGACATGCCTTGATTGTGACGTCCTCTAATCCGTCAGCTACGATAATTCGAATTGGCGGAGGTACTTCATCCGAGTCCATAAATCGCTCTTGAACGGCACGCAAGGAATTCTTAACCAGCTCAAAAACCATTATGTGCAAATGTGACGGCACATACCTGTCGTGGAAAAAAAATACATCAGAATAAACTATACAGACACATTATTTAATACATTATGATTCCTTCCATCCCGATTATACTGTTAGATTTGATTTGAGTAGAGGTTAGACTTAAGTAACAATGACAATATATCAGTATGACTTGAGGAGATATAGAGGTTGAAAGCAAAGCTTACGGAAATATAAAATTGGGATCTCCGTAGATATCGATTTCAGGTGCACTTCCAAAATGGCGCATACAGATTGAACGAGCGTCTTCGCTGGCATTTCTAGCAACCTCTACAGGGGACATTTTAGTATGTATATATCCAATACAATCAGGAAGAGGGTTTGTATCATGCAAGGCCACATGTTATCCTGAGGTAAGCCAGAAAGGTACAGTAAGTTAGCTTACGTAATAAAACGTACACAAAATCATGAACAAGAAACCCGCAATTCATAATAACAAACCAATGAGCATGCGGATGCCTATTCTGGACATGTAAAAGCGGTCAAGGAACTGATGGATTTCAACTAAATCCTCAGAAACAATCTTTGGATCCATGCCTTTCTTCAATTGTTGGACTCCAAGAGCCATCATAGGAACTACCACTACTACAAAATTAGTCATAGACATGACCTAATAGACATAGATTAAAAGAAAAACCCACATCTATTTTTAATAGACATAGGTTATTAAAAAACCTATGTACATAAAAGAGAATATACATAGGTCAAAATTAAAATCCATGTCTATAAATTATAGACATACGTCAAAGTAAAATCTATGTCTACAATATATGAATAGATGTAGGGCACACAAGAAATCCATGTATATTGATATAAAATAATGACCCATGTCTATTCTATTAGTCTTAATAAACTAATAATATTCTATACTCCTAATAAACTAATAATCCTCAATAAACTAATAATATTCTTACATTAATAACAAACTAATAAACGAAGAGCAGTCATCTCCGTCATTTTTTTTCCATTTCACTCAGTCATCTCTCTCCCTTCTTACATTGAAAACGAAGAGCAGCCATGAAACGAAAATGAAGCTCCGGCATACTCAATACCTAATCCTCAATAATCTTCAATCGCTTCTTCAATTGCTTCTTCAATCCGGCATACTCAGTTCCTATCTGGCATTCTCCGTCACTCCGTCACGCGTACGCGTCTTCAATCCGTCACTCCTAATCCGGCAGTCGCTTCTTCAATCCGTCAATCCTCCGGCAGTTTCTTCTTCAATTCCTTCAGTAATCGCTCGCCTCCTTTGTTATTGTTTGTTTATATTCGATTTTGGGGTTTTAGGGTTTTCAATTTGTGAATTTGTGATGAGTCAGTTTGATTTTCGTTTGTTGATTCGTCGATTAAATTACGTTAAGCTCAGTTTGTTTTTTTCAATTCATGTGCTAATACTCAGTTTGTTTTTTCAATTCTAATCTGCATTTTTACGATTTTGATACGTTAAGCTCAGTTTGTTTGATACGGGTCGAAACATTGACTGTCTGTCGATTCGTGTTGAGACTTGAGGAAGTGGAATTAAGAGCTAGCGTTGGGACAACTTTACTTGTAGACTTGTAGTTGTTGATGTTAGAGCGAATCATCATTTTGATACGGTGATTGATATTGCCAATTAAGTTCTCGAGTGATTTTGTATGCGTATTCAGTTTACTTCTTAGGATGATATTGTTCGAGTTTTGAGGCTTTAGTATATTATATTTGGATACTCGGAGCTTATGCGACACTTGTGAAAGGAGATGAGTTATCGATTGTTTGTTCTTCTGAAATTAATTATGATTTTTTGAGTTTGTGAAGTTAGTTTGATTTTGTTTGTTAGTTCTTTAAAGAATTTGATTGATTTTGTTTTTCGTTTAGGGTTTTTTATTTAATTTCTTTAGTGTTAGTTAATTTCTGTTTTCTGTTTTCTGTTTTCTGTGTTTCCTAAGCTAATCGATCGCCTCATCCTCTGTATTTCAGTAATCGATCGCCTCCTCCTTTGTATTTCAGTAATCAATCGCCTCCTCCTTTGTATTTCAGTAATCGATCGGCTCTTCCTTTGTATTTCAGTAATCAATCGTCTCCTCTGTAAGTCACTTTTTGTACTTTTTCCTGTAATGACGTAAGAAATACTTTGATTAATCGTATTTGTTGAATTTTGTGTTGTTATTGTTGTTGTGATTTTGGTGCGTAGTTTAGGTCGTTGGGTTTTCAGTGAAATTAGCGATTTATGCTAGTTTATGACTCAAGGAGTATTCTAAATCAATCATTTCTGTTGAGTTTTGTGTTGTTGGTTCGATTTCAATGCTAGGCTCAAGTCATCATTTTTAGTGAAATCTCGATTTCCGCTAGTTCATTGTTTCTGTCAATTTTTTTCTTTTCTTTTCATTTCGATTGATGCTAGGTTTAGGTCATCTTGTTATTCTGATATTAGTGTGGATTGGGATTAGTATGATTACCAAAATCGTCAAATCGGCTCCAATTGAACTAACATAAAAATAAAAAAATAAAAAACAATAAAGAAATCAAATGAATAATATACCAATTGCACGAGGTTAACACTAGTACTAGATCAAAACTCCGACCCAATCTTACTAAGAGATGTATTATGTAGAAAAAGTTGGCTCAATATTTCCGACCAAAGTGAGTTTAACTTAATTAAACCGAAGTGAAATAAAACGAACGTAACAAGATTGAACTGGACTGAATTGGTCTAGACGAGATGAGCTTAATAGAACTGAAATGATGCCATTTGAAATGACTCCATTTTTCCAACACAAAACAATAAACTAACAACACTGAACAAACATAAGAGGGGGGGGGGGACAAAACCAGTGAAAACTTGCACTATTGGATGTGATTAAAAAACAGACTAGGGGAAAAGATTAGCATACAAAAGTTTGATCCTATGTTAGCCAAACTGGAAATTGCAAGTAAAAAGGTCAACCTCCAGCCCACACGGCCGGTAGTCGACCCCCACCACGCTCTCTATAACTCTACCCGCTGCACCCTCGTGCTGCGTAGCTGCAAGTACTAAGGAGAGTTTTTGACTAGTAGCTGTTTTGCCACATGTGTTGCTTGCTTTGCTTGGGCTGCGGTCCCTGAGAACCGCCGCCAAGGAACCCACCGTCCCTTCACATCTGCTGGTGGTGGTCAAGGGAGAGGCCGCCCTGAGAGTGGTAGTAGTTAGGGTACCCTGCTAGGCCACCGTAGTGCTATGATGGTGGCTGCTGGCTTTGTCGACATTGCAATTGGCATAAATAATAATCCGTACATGTATTATACTTTGAGGATAAAAGTATATATACATAAATAATAATCCGTACGGGATAGAATCTGGATTTCGATCGGAGTAATAGTTTTGTTAAATTGAGCAATTTAGACGGTTTTAAACGAGTATAGAAAAGTGTATGGAGGATGTACAAATTAATGGACTTGTAACATGAACGAAATGAGGAGCCCAAATGACAAGGTAATGATGACGGACATGGTATCAACAAATTATTATACCTTAAGTAATTATATTATATACTCCCTCCGATTACCTGTGTTCTTCCCCTTTCTTTTTGGGGAAGAAAATAAGGAGGGGGTATTATATTAGTTAAATATGAAAGGTGGAATGAAAAAGTAAGAGAGATAAATATTATATTAATTAAATGAGAAAAAGTGGGTGAAAAAGTAGGAGAGAAGAATATTAAATGAGAAAAAGTGGGTGAAAAAGTAGGAGAGATGAATATTATATTAATTAGTGAGGGGTGAAAAACTTTCCTTAAATGGAAAGAGGGAAGAAAATCAAACTCAGCCCAAAAAGGAAATAGGGAAGAACACAGGTAATCGGAGGGAGTACTCATTTTAGATTTTTATCAAGATGTCAACATGGTATCAATAAATTATCAAGATGTTATAGATTAATAATGCACCTTACTTCATTTTAGTTCATAATTATTCTTGTGTGAAATAGATTAATACGGTGTTGTTTGAACCGAATGATCCATCGATAGGGAAATGATACATTCATAATTTTATTTGATTGGGTGTTCTATATCTTGTAGTAGTTGGTTGATTATCCATCTTTCATATATTGCTTTTCATATCATGTTAGGCAAGACGACTTTTATTTAAAAAATTCTAATGTCATTTTTATTTAAAGAGTAAGTGATATGATCATAGGTGATTAAAGCAGATTTCCAATGGGTCGTGAATGGATGATTATTGATCGTTTGGATCCTAGATACAGGAAGGGCGTAGACGAGTTTGTTAAATACGCTATTGATAATGCTGAGAACGTTGACGCAATTTATTGTCCATGTGTTAAATGTGGAAATAATGTTTTCGTTGATGGTATAGAATTGAAAAATCACCTCTTATGTAATGGAATTGATAAAAGTTATACGAGGTGGATTTGGCATGGGGAGGACTTGATACCTAATACAAGTAATAACGGTGAGGAAGGAGGAGAGTCTGATGGAGATGATTATGCTGTTGATGATGAGGATCGAGTAGATGATATGATTAATGATGTGAAACAAGGCTCTCAACACCCAACACATATGTTTGATAAGTTGGCAAGTGATGGAATGAAACCCCTATATCCAGGTTCAAAATTCACAGTTTTGTCTTATACATTGAAATTGTATAACCTAAAGGCGGAAAGTGGATGGAGTGATACAAGTTTCACAAAGCTACTTGAGGCAGTTGGTGAAGGGCTTCCCGATGGCCATGAACTCCCGAAGCGTACGTATGAAGCTAAGAAGATTTTATGTCCAATGGGGGTTACCTATGAAAGGATACATGCGTGTCCGAACGACTGTATTTTGTATCGAAAAGATTATAAAGATCTGGATAAGTGTCCAAAATGTGGCGTTTCTCGTTACAAGTTCAAGGGAAAAAATAATGAAGTGAAGAAAGGAGGCCCATCTAAAGTGTTATGGTACCTTCCAATCATACCAAGATTTAAGCGTCTTTTTGGAAATGTTAAAGATGCTCAAAACTTAATATGGCATTCCAAAGGTCGAGTACCCGATGACAAGATTCGACATCCAGCTGATTCTACACAATGGAAATCAATAAATTATAAGTTCCCTAGATTCGGTTCGGATGCGAGAAATCTAAGACTTGGACTATGTACCGATGGAATGAACCCGTTTGGAAGCCTAAGTAGTCAGTGGAGCACATGGCCAGTTTTGCTCACAATTTATAATTTACCTCCTTGGCTAAGCTTGAAAAGGAAGTATATTATGTTGTCACTATTGATTTCAGGGCCTAAGCAACCTGGAAATGATATAGATGTCTATCTTAACCATTGATTGATGATTTAAAGTTATTATGGGATAAAGGTGTGGAGGTATATGATGCTTATCGTAAAGAGACTTTTCAATTATTCGCCATGGTATTTTGCACTATTAATGATTTTCCAGCTTATGGCAATTTGTCTGGATATACCGTGAAAGGTGCTAAAGCATGCCCAATATGTGAGGATGATACAGTTTCTGATCGTTTAGTTCATGGTAGAAAGAACGTGTATCTTGCACATCGAAGGTTTCTTCACCGGTCTCACCCTTATAGGAAAAAACTGAAGTCATTCAATGGGAAACAAGAAGATAGGAATGCTCCTAAGATTTTAAGTGGAAAAGAGGTTTACGAAAAGGTTCAAAATATTGAAAATTCATTTGGAAAGCCCTATAAGCCGCCACCTCAGAAGTCCTTGTATAAGAAAAAGTCTATATTTTGGGACTTACCGTATTGGCAACACTTATCCGTCAGACATTGTATAGATGTCATGCATGTGGAGAAGAATGTATGTGATAGTCTTATCAACACACTTCTTAACATTCCTGGTTAGACTAAAGATGGTATCAATGCTCGAGAAGATATGATGTCACAAAAGATACGACCAGAGTTGGCACCACAAGTTAGAGGCTCAAGAACTTACTTACCTCCGGCATGTTTTACTTTGTCGCGACAAGAGAAAAAAAGTATGTGTGAGTGTTTGCATGGTGTTAAAGTACCTCAAGGATACTCGTCGAATATAAAAAATCTTGTCTCAATGAAGGAGTTGAAACTAGTGGGTTTGAAATCTCATGATTGTCACACTTTAATGCAACAGCTACTCCCGGTTGCACTTCGCGGAGTTTTGCCGAAACATGTTAGACATGCCATTATTCGACTTTGCTATTTTTTCAATGCAATATTCAACAAAGTTGTTGATGCAGATACATTGAATGCATTACAAAGAGATGTTGTTATTACTTTGTGTCAACTTGAGATGTTCTTTCCCCCTTCCTTTTTTGATATAATGGAGCACCTTGTTGTTCATTTGGTAAGAGAAATCAAAATATGTGGACCAGTGTTTGTGAGAAATATGTATCCATTTGAGAGATTTATGAAACCCTTGGGAAATTATGTAAGGAACACAAGTCGACCCGAAGGTTCTATGATTCAAGGGTATGTGGCAGAGGAGGCCCTAGAGTTTGCTAGTGAGTATATGTCAAATCTTAAATCTATCGGACTTCCAACATCTCGTCACGAAGATAGACTGATAGGAAAGGGTACAATTGGCAAAAAAAAAAATCATGATTAGCCAAGGAGAACTTGATCAAGCACATCTTTACATACTTCAACACTTAGAAGATGTTGATAAATATGTGGAGGCCCATAAAATCCTTCTTAAAGAACAAAATCCATCAAAAGGAGAGAGGTGGTTAGCATTGGAGCATAATCGATCATTTATCAAATGGTTCAATGAAAAAGTTGCTATTGAACTAGAAGAGAATCCTAAAGATGTACCTCAAATTGTAAGTTGGTTAGCACATGGACCTTTGATGCATGCTCTATCTTATGAAGGCTACGATATGAAGGGATATTCTTTTTACACAAAATCTCAAGATGATAAAAGTACTATGCAAAACAGTGGGTTAGCTTTAACTGCTATGTCAATGAGTGTTTCTAGTGCTAAAGATAAGAACCCTTCTTATGATCCTATGACATATTTTGGTGTCATAAAGGATATTTGGGAGTTGGACTATGTACAATTCAGGATAGCTGTATTCCGTTGTACGTGGGTTGATCATAGGGGTGTTCAGGTCGATGAGATGGGATTCACCTTGGTAGATTTGAAACGTGAGGGATATCAAACTGAGCCATTTGTAATGGCTAGCCAGGCAAAACAAATATTTTACATAACCGATCCGGCAAATGAAAAGTGGTCGGTTGTTCTTCATGGTAAAAAGAAGTTTGTGGCCCATGATAATATGAATGAGGTAGATGATGAGTTGCCTCCCTTTTCATGTGGACTACCGGTGGTGGCTGAAAATGATGAGGAGGACGATTTTTATATGCGGGATGATCACAGTGAAGGGTTGTGGGTTGAACTCACAAAATCTGCTAGTACACTTTGATAACTAATAGTTTCTGTCATGTTTTTTAGTTTATGTCACTGATTGTGCTATAATTAGTTACAACTTATGAAATTCGTTGAAATTTATGTTAGCTTACTTTGAGATATGTCAATGATTCTACAATTAATACTCCGTAATATCTAGATGTATGTGTTGAAATTGTTTTTGTCTTTTAAGATTGCAAATTTAATTATTTTATGTGATATGTTAATATTTATCTAATTTGTTTTGTATTGTTCTATAGCACACAGGTCATTATGTCTTCTCAATCGCATTCTCAAACCACTAATTCCGAGAATTGGGTCAAACAAACAAAGGGTAAAAGTGTAGTGTTGATGAAGGAATTGATAGCTTTACGTGATGCTGGGAAAAAGCTTGATGTTACCTTCGATGAACTTGGTGAGGCAACTGGAATTATTGGTGATAAATATAAAAGTTACATTGGGGTACTAGCACGAACAAAAGTGCCAATTGATATTTCCAATTGGAAGAAGGTTGCAAATGATACTAAAGAAAAGATTTGGGATGATGTTTTGGTAAGTGTCAATTTTCTTAAAGAAAAGATCAAACATTGTCCATCGGGTATTAGACTTGTGTGCAAGAATGTATTAACATATTATTTACCTTTTGTAGACTATTTTTAACGTTCCACTTTCCAAGAAGGATGAAGTCATCACCACTGCTGGTATTAGATGGTCGAACTTCAAGTCAACATTGACTTCTTTGTATGTGTACAAAAAACAGCTGAAAAAAAGGAAGGTGCCCACTGATGATGATCCACTAGCCAAATACCCGTACATTAAACCTGAAGTTTGGAAGAGATTTAAAGAGACACGTATGACAGATGAATTTAAGGTGTGGTGTAAAATTGATCCATTGTGCATGTATTGTTCATGTGTGTGTTTATATCGTTGTTGTCCTTAGAAAAACAAGCTTGATAACTAATTGTTTTTTTTATATTAGGCTATAAGTGTAAGTGCAACAGAAAGGCAAAAGAGGAATATATATCCGCATAGAATGTCTCGTGGGGGATATCGAAAAACAAGGATGAAGTTGCATGCTAAAAAGTTATCTGATTCATCTAATGATACTACTGTCATGACCATCGAAAGAGGTGATTTATGGATAGAGGGAAGAGTTGACAAAGATGGTGAATGTCTTAATGTGGAGACTACGCAAGCAATAGAAAAAATTGTAAGCACACTTATGTTTATTTCAAAATACAGCTTCAAATTTACTTTGTTCAGAACCAAAAATTATTTTATTTCATTACAGCATTCTATTAAGGAACAAGTGTTGCAAGGGGAGTTTGCACCTATTGGAAAGATCGACGTACTAACTAAAGCACTTGGAAATGAAGAGCATTCTGGTCGTGTCAGAGGTGTTGGTGGAAAGGTAGGACATAAGCAGTACTTTGGTAAAAGTAGTGATCATCGAAGTGGAGGAATATCAAAAGAGCTTTTGGAAGCACTTACTCAGAAGATAACTAAGGCAGTAGAAGCTAATATGTTAAGACAAATAGATCTTATGGTTGAGAAAAGGACAACGAGTGACATAATGACCAACAATGGAAACACAAGTTATTCAGTTGAGAGAGATCTTGCACTAGAGATCAATTGCAAAAGTGGGAAAGCTAGTTGTTGTGAAGATGATGAACCTGCTGATCCATTTGGTGACATATCGGAGATGGTAAGTCATAAATTCTATGTGTAGTATGCTTTTTCCTAATGAATTTATGTGTACATGTTGTGATTTTCTTCTATCTAGTTATATTTTGTAAGGGCCTTGAATGTCAGCTAGATGTGTTCGACATGGACTTGCGAAAGGTGGCTCTTGGAAGAGTTTTTCGGGCCCCAACAGAGAATTCAAGATCTCACGGTTGTCCATTTGGAGAAAATGAGTTAAGGGTCTCAATTGAGGTTGTCTTGGAGGGAGAGGAGGGTACACAATTACCTTTGCCAACCGAAGAATTTTCTACCGTGGGTGAGGCGGTTGGATCTTTTGTTCGATGGCCGAAAAGTTTAATAAATATTGGATATCCTAAGGTAATTGTCGATGATAATTAATTATAAGTTTTAATTGTTATACTTCATTTATAATTCCAATTTGTGTGTTAATATGAAGCTTAATCAGGAAGTAACACCTCATTTATAATTCCAATTTGTGTGTTAATATGAAGCTTAATCAGGAAGTAACACCTCAAGTTACAATGAAGTTAATCAATGAACAACCAAAACAGCATACTTCTGAAGAATCAAAGAAAGCCGAAAGTGGAAAAAGTATTAGAACAATGGAGTCGTTTGCTACATCAACCGATATTGTGAAAGCTGGTTTGGAACAACAGTTTGAATCTAGGAAAATATTGTCTAAGTTGGTTAGTATGATGGTTGATGGAGGAAAATCTGAACTTGCTTTGGGTAAGGATGTTGTGGGCTATGAGCAAATAATTTCTCTAACAAAGGAAGACATCAAATTGTTGTTGAATATGGAAAAACTCAATTTGTCGTGCATTAAGACTTTTGTTGGGTAAGTATGTACTATGTACTCACTACTTGTAATTATTTTTGAGACACAAAGATGTATATGGTACATAGTAGTATTGATTTTTTTTACATACTACAGGTACTTGCATAGTGTAGACACCCACATTTTGACCGCCAGGTGCCTATAGTAGGTCCCGCCAAACACCCGATGATGATAGGACGCAAACGTGCTTTAATGGGCTCGGATATGGGCTCGAAATCATGGACATTTGGTTTAGGCTTATTACGGAGTACAAATCTCACAAAACGGACCTCAAATTCAGGCCCAGTGGGTCGTTTCGAGTCAAATAAGACTAATTTGGGTCGATTCCGACACCGGGGGTAAAACCGTCTTTTAGCGACCGAGTCAAACCCGGTCAAAGATATTTTTTCCCGAGTCACGCGGTCTGTCCGTGTCATTACACGTCCAATTCGGACTGAAACACTACAAAAATCAGCTTTCACAAATATTAAACAAATCCGTTTAAGGATAGAATTCGATCTCAAGTAGGAATTCTATCCGGAAACCGAAACAAAGTATCACCCGAGCTCAGATACTCGGCTGAAACAGCCGAGATACCTCCCCCACCAGCCGAGTTTTTGGCTTTCCCACTAAGAAACAAGAAGTTTATTCCCTTACGAACTCTCGTATTTCCTATCCAAACCGGTGTTTCTTGTCACACAAGCAAGGCCACCTCGATTCCTATAAATAGGACATCCCGTCCAACACAAAACATAAGGTTTTTAAGACAGAAAAATACCAGAAAAATCACAAATTTTGAGCAGCCAAAAACGACGTCCAAAATCCCGACGTAATCCCGAAATAATTCCAAGAATCCGACGAAACCAATCCCGTCCAAACCGGCCGAACCCACGCCTACACACACACATAAAAACACTCCAAAAACCGACACCTTAACTCATCCACATCATCTCGACGCTCCCGAACCTAAGCTACCGTCCGACGAGCCTTATTCCGAGAACACAAAGCATGTAGGTTGAGGGTGTAAATCAAACCCGACTCTTTTCCTTTCTCTTTCCCTATCTCACGTTTTTTTCACCTTTTTTTCGTCCATTTTTATTTTTTATTTTTTACGGGTCGTCGGTCGTCTCATATTTATTACGGGTCATTCATCATATTTTTTATTTATTTTCGATAACAAAACTTTTTTTATACAACGTTCTTAAAATACGATATCGATTCTCTAATCGTATATCGTATCTACAAGAACTAAATTAAATTTATTCTCGTTGATGCTAACAAAATTTTAACCTTTTTTATGTACAAAATTCGATGATTTTAAAACGCGGAGGGAATTAACATATTTCTCGTTCAAAGTTCTTTTTTTTTTACGTTTTCGTTCAAAACAAACTTTTTTTAAAACTTTTTCTAAAATCATTCTAACTATTTGATATTGATTCCATAATCAATTATCGGATACGACGAGTATCGAAAATATAAATCGAGTATAAATTAATCTATATTTGTACGCGATTTATAAAAATTAACGACTTTTCGACAAATAAAAAAATCCGACAGGCTACCACGCGGGTCGCGCGCCGGTCAGGCGACCCGCGCGGCAGCCGGTTCACGGCCTCCCCCTTTTTTTTGTTTTCTTCGTTTTCTATTTTTAATTCTTCT
The DNA here is from genome assembly GCA_958450325.1 of Agrostemma githago. Taxonomy (NCBI): domain Eukaryota; kingdom Viridiplantae; phylum Streptophyta; class Magnoliopsida; order Caryophyllales; family Caryophyllaceae; genus Agrostemma; species Agrostemma githago. Next base: position 52,357,915 of record OY288256.1, read on the forward strand.
CGAACATTATATTAAAATGCGACCTTCGCGACATATTTCAATAAATTCTTTTTTCGACCTCGATCAACACGTGTTAATCAATCACGTGCCATAAACCTTTTCTAAAAATCATGCATATTTATTATTTATATCTTTATTCAATTTATTCATCGTTACTAACTCGTTTTCTCGTGTTTGTAGCTTTTTATTTATTTTTATCGTTTTATTAGACTAAAACGAACTCACATGCTAAAATAACTTTGACGTTATTAGTTTAAACATGCATTAAACGACTTAGCAACCCACTTTATTTTTCTCACATGCTTAGGAAAATAATGTTTGCATATCATTCAACCGTCGAACTAACCCGTGTACACAAAAAACGAACGATATCTTAGTAAAGGCCGCTAAGTGCGGGCGGGGTTGGGTGTTCTTAGTGAACTTCCCAACACGTACCCTCACCCCTTACTCAGAACCATGGTTTCCGGATGTCCGAATCCATTGGCTACGAGAGTCATTCAATATACGATTAACCGCCCAGTCGGCATCGGTATCGATATGCAAAGGGACGAGCCCAATAAACTCTGACATCGGAAATGGGCCGTATTTTGTATACGGCCCACTACGACATAGAGTGGGCTCGAACGGTTCCGAATAACCACAAAATTCAGTGGCGACTCCTACTTTGATTTAAATTTCAATTTGACCATCTCATATGGAGATTCATTCGCCTCCCCAAACCCGCGCGTGGCCGCGTCGGGGTGGACCTATGTCATGTCCACAATTTGGCGACTCCGCTGGGGATCAACTGATGAGTCACTTACCATCGGCATCCCTAGGGTGAGACTCGAAAAGAAATCGTTCGAATAGTAATGTACACGTTTTAGTTCAATGGGCCATGCATAACCCAATCTTTCTCGGGCCGGTTACTTGTGACCGACGTCCCACTATACCGCGGTGCGTTCCTACTTGGACCCACTAAAGACATCGATGGTGGAACTCGTTTAGGTTTTGCGGCATGTCCTAAGACCCACTCGGCTTAGGGAGTCCGTCCTCAATACGAGAAAGCCATCATTGTTGGTATAGACCCTATTAGACCGACCGAGACTTAGACTAAGAGCATACATGGCGTCATTATACTGTTCCGTGACTATGTGCTACTTGATCCATGTCTCGTCTTTTCAAAAACCGTCGTTTTCAAAAACTTGCATCTTTTTCGAAAACTATCCATTTTTCAAACCCGGAAAGCTACCGAATTTAGGACTTATGATTTTTACTCAAAATAGCCTATTTTCTAGCCGGTATGCTGTCCAAACTTTTCAAAAAATTCAAAACTCGGCCCGATAAACCGTTTTTTCGATTTTAAAAAAAAATTGGGCCTTCAAAGGAGATTTTGCTCGGGCTTTTCAAATCCAAATCCCTTTTCAAAGCTTTCTTCTTAGAACTTCCCGTATTTAGCAGTGTCGGGTCTTGTCATAAGTAGCAAGAGTCTATAGCATCGAAACTCCGTCGATCTTACATCACGGGTTTCCACCCCATCCCAAGTCCGCCTTATTAGTCAAGGCACGGCCCACCTACGTAGGACAAACTCCTACAAAGGGAAGCCCACTTACACAATCGAGTCCAAAGTCTGGGGATTAGCTCACACGTAGGTCTTTCTTCGAACGGGACTAGGCACACTATGCCGAAATCCTAAAGAAAGCCCACCGTCCACGAGTCACCCGTCTAGGAGTCGGTCTTCACCCCCACTCGGGGGCTACCCTTCATCAGAGCGGTCAATCACGGTTGCTCTAAGGGTCATGTCTTACACGTGTTGTCTCACGTATCCCACTTTCGAGTCACTTAGGTGTCACACCATCTGAGTCTTTAGTCTCACTCGGGGGCTGTCCTCCACCCGAGCAGTCAACCATGGTCACCCTAGGGAGTACCCCACGTCCATCCTACACCGGCGTCCTTATGATGCCTTCTTTGAGTCGCACCTATGCTACGAACACTCGAGTCTCCTAGGGGTAGGTCACCACGGTTGGTCCGACCACGTGACACGGTCAAACACGGTCGCCCCCATTTTCGGACACACCCTTCCGCATCTCGAGTCCAAGTCGCGGTCGTTACTTTGTCTAGGTCAACGTTCGGGTATCCCGGTCCAAGAGTCTTAGTCATTCCCGTCACCCCGGGCCATGTCTAGTTTGACTCCCTCTCTTGCATTTGCACAAAGCCGAGTTTAGGCGAGTCGTGGCACCTGTCGAAGACCTTACCAAAAAAAATAACCAACCGAGCATCCGAGTCCGGATCTGATTCGAGTCTTAGTCCGAGTCCGAGTCTAGGATACCCTACATCCTCATTTCCAAATCAGAGTCAGAGTCATTTGCATTCTGTCCTCTTTTCACATTTCAATAAAATCAGCTTTTCTATTTTCTCATATATACTTTCCTTATGTGTTTCCGAGAACATGATGAACACCATCATACACTGTGAGCACATGCACGTGACTATTGTGGGCACATCTATAATGACTGTAGGAAACCGAGCCCGTGTTTTCCTTTTACCTATTCCATGTCTGACATAGAAAACCACATAACCACCCTTAGTAGGAGCGGTATCGAATCCTATGAAGAATCTAGGTAGTCTCCTAGTTTGGGTCCAAGATGGGAGGCAAGCCCATTTCCCACAATAAACACCCATCCGATAAGATCAACCGATCCCTACCTTTGGTGTTAGTCCAACCAAAATTCAAGAAACCCATGACCGGGGCTGAATTCAAGAAACCCATGACCGGGGCTGAGAGGTCAACCAACATTCAAAAAAAAAAAACCATGACCGGGGCTAAGAGGTCAACCAGCAAAAATTCAAAAAAAAACCATGACCGGGGCTAAGAGGTCAATAAAAAAAAATCAAATACCCATGACCGTGGTCTACGGTCAACTCAAGCGAAAATCCTTTGACCGGGGTACGATCAAATTCAAAATTATCAATACCATCCAATAGGGGAGTAACAATCAGGCTGGTCAGCTAACACCACATTTAGCCTTCCCACATTACAACCCTCAAGACCTTCTCGAGACCTAGGCTAGAGACAGCCCGGAATTTCGAAGATTCAAGCTCCATAGGATACCCTAACCATTAGGGCCAGACATGGAAATCAGATCCCGCATTATCAAACCTACCCCGATCGAAGTTCGAGTCATTATTACTCGACTTCCCCCTTTCCTACCACATTACAATACCTTACCCTCGAAGCCTTAGCTCCACAAAATCGAGCTCCAGATTTCGAATCATCGAAGCCACTTACTTCCTGCTAGCCCCACATTTCCATAAACATCTAAACCAATTACCAGCCCCAAACATGGGAATTCAACTTGCAGTCGGCATAAAACATGCCCAAATAGTTCACACCACCTCTGGGGGCTACCTCGGAGAACGCTCACAGTCACAGGATCAACATCCTAACTATTCTAGCCCTTTGATCAAGGCATCATTGGGAGCACACCTAGCCTAACCATTGTTATGGCTAGTTACACACAAAGCCCTAATAAACTAGGCACCATAATACATTTTTCAACACTGAACTACGGCTTGGTTTGATTTCACTACACGTGAATATGTAGGCAGCCTTTCAACAAAGGCACAACCACCCACATTGACACAAATTCAAAAAGGATCATCATTCCGATCACGACACTGTCATGTTCTCAGCAGCTAGCTTTGTCGTCCTGGGGGCTTCTCTTAGGCAGAAGTTCTCCATCCATTCACATAATCCAATATACCTTCAAAATCCAGCCTCCTTTCTTTAGTGAGTCCTAGTACTCGGCCCAGTCGAAGGCAATAATCTGTCAGAGGCTCGAAGCAACACCTACTTTGGGAATGTGCCCTAAAAATCAAAAATCCAAAAGAACACCAGTCTACGGCGTTGCTACCACAAAGCCCTGTCGTACGGAAACAGTCTCATCTTTCCTGTTCCGAGGATTCGACCATGATGCCACTCGCCTAGGCTACGGAATAGCGCAACTTAAAAGTCTTGTCATCTTAGGTGGCCCATCCACTACCGAGTCACGGTCCAACCCTTAGGGAGTCCAGTCGTGTCTGCCGACTTGTCTGGTCACGTCCAGAGTCGAGTCTATCGGTATATCTCCCACTTCATCTAGGCATACAGGCCTAATCAGAGGATTCTAGGAGTCCGTGTCAGAATCTGATCAGAAATCAAGTCATCCCAAACATTCCTTTTCTTCCAATTTTTTCAAAATTTCCGCCATTTTCAAAAAAAAATCGGTTTTTTTTTTTCAAAAAAAAATCAGTCAAAAAAATCAATTTTCTCCCCCAGCACGAGTCGATGTTTTATCTGTATGTTGCATGCAAAACAGACAGGTATCCCAAGACTCCCGGAGAATTATCAAAGTTCTCAGTGAAAATTCAAGCAACATTTTCGCTAAGGAATCGGATGTATCAGTAAGCGGTACATCCGCAGCTTCTAATAGGAGCTCCCGCGCAATTTCAAAATGGAAATTGTCTGCAACCAGACAAATCCAAGACTTTTTTAGTAGAAAGTCCCTGCGCCATTATCAACATCTATCAAGGTATGATTTCTATCCTATGGATGGCGAGCCCTTCACGCAAGTCTAATGGACTCTAAACGACCCGATCGGAAGTCTACCAGGTCTTAATCCTCGATTGGCCTGGTAGCTACTCTGACTTTCGCCTTGTCCAAGCCTCAGTCAGAGTGGGGGCTCTGTAGACACCCACATTTTGACCGCCAGGTGTCTATAGTAGGTCCCGCCAAACACCCGATGATGATAGGACGCAAACGTGCTTTAATGGGCTCGGATATGGGCTCGAAATCATGGATATTTGGTTTAGGCTTATTAGTGGGTCGTTTCGAGTCAAATAAGACTAATTTGGGTCGATTCCGACACCGGGGGTAAAACCGTCTTTTAGCGACCGAGTCAAACCCGGTCAAAGATATTTTTTCCCGAGTCACGCGTCTGTCCGTGTCATTACACGTCCAGTTCGGACTGAAACACTACAAAAATTAGCTTTCACAAATATTAAACAAATCCGTTTAAGGATAGAATTCGATCTCAAGTAGGAATTCTATCCGGAAACCGAAACAAAGTATCACCCGAGCTCAGATACTCGGCTGAAACAGCCGAGATACCTCCCCCACCAGCCGAGTTTTTGGCTTTCCCACTAAGAAACAAGAAGTTTATTCCCTTACGAACTCTCGTATTTCCTATCCAAACCGGTGTTTCTTGTCACACAAGCAAGGCCACCTCGATTCCTATAAATAGGACATCCCGTCCAACACAAAACATAAGGTTTTTAAGACAGAAAAATACCAGAAAAATCACAAATTTTGAGCAGCCAAAAACGACGTCCAAAATCCCGACGTAATCCCGAAATAATTCCAAGAATCCGACGAAACCAATCCCGTCCAAACCGGCCGAACCCACGCCTACACACACACATAAAAACACTCCAAAAACCGACACCTTAACTCATCCACATCATCTCGACGCTCCCGAACCTAAGCTACCGTCCGACGAGCCTTATTCCGAGAACACAAAGCATGTAGGTTGAGGGTGTAAATCAAACCCGACTCTTTTCCTTTCTCTTTCCCTATCTCACGTTTTTTTCACCTTTTTTTCGTCCATTTTTATTTTTTATTTTTTACGGGTCGTCGGTCGTCTCATATTTATTACGGGTCATTCATCATATTTTTTATTTATTTTCGATAACAAAACTTTTTTTTTACAACGTTCTTAAAATACGATATCGATTCTCTAATCGTATATCGTATCTACAAGAACTAAATTAAATTTATTCTCGTTGATGCTAACAAAATTTTAACCTTTTTTATGTACAAAATTCGATGATTTTAAAACGCGGAGGGAATTAACATATTTCTCGTTCAAAGTTCTTTTTTTTTACGTTTTCGTTCAAAACAAACTTTTTTTAAAACTTTTTCTAAAATCATTCTAACTATTTGATATTGATTCCATAATCAATTATCGGATACGACGAGTATCGAAAATATAAATCGAGTATAAATTAATCTATATTTGTACGCGATTTATAAAAATTAACGACTTTTCGACAAATAAAAAAATCCGACAGGCTACCACGCGGGTCGCGCGCCGGTCAGGCGACCCGCGCGGCAGCCGGTTCACGGCCTCCCCCTTTTTTTTTGTTTTCTTCGTTTTCTATTTTTAATTCTTCTCGAACATTATATTAAAATGCGACCTTCGCGACATATTTCAATAAATTCTTTTTTCGACCTCGATCAACACGTGTTAATCAATCACGTGCCATAAACCTTTTCTAAAAATCATGCATATTTATTATTTATATCTTTATTCAATTTATTCATCGTTACTAACTCGTTTTCTCGTGTTTGTAGCTTTTTATTTATTTTTATCGTTTTATTAGACTAAAACGAACTCACATGCTAAAATAACTTTGACGTTATTAGTTTAAACATGCATTAAACGACTTAGCAACCCACTTTATTTTTCTCACATGCTTAGGAAAATAATGTTTGCATATCATTCAACCGTCGAACTAACCCGTGTACACAAAAAACGAACGATATCTTAGTAAAGGCCGCTAAGTGCGGGCGGGGTTGGGTGTTCTTAGTGAACTTCCCAACACGTACCCTCACCCCTTACTCAGAACCATGGTTTCCGGATGTCCGAATCCATTGGCTACGAGAGTCATTCAATATACGATTAACCGCCCAGTCAGCATCGGTATCGATATGCAAAGGGACGAGCCCAATAAACTCTGACATCGGAAATGGGCCGTATTTTGTATACGGCCCACTACGACATAGAGTGGGCTCGAACGGTTCCGAATAACCACAAAATTCAGTGGCGACTCCTACTTCGATTTAAATTTCAATTTGACCATCTCATATGGAGATTCATTCGCCTCCCCAAACCCGCGCGTGGCCGCGTCGGGGTAGACCTATGTCATGTCCACACATAGTATTTGTGACAATCGTCGATATGGGTTTCTATGTCCGGAATTTCTTTCGATGATTGGGCATAATGCGGATGAGATGACGACGTACATCCATCAGTTCATGAACAAAGGGAGAAAACCCATATATTTGGCTCCATTTTCTAACAAGTAAGTACTTTTTTATTCTAATACATGATTAAGTGAAGTTAATTTTTGTTATTGATTAAGTGAAGTTATCAGGGAAGTACTTTTTTTCATTATTGATTAAGTTATAACAAGTAAGTACTTTTTTTGTTATCAGGGATCATTGGGTGCTTATAATATTGGATATTGTTGAGCATAATCATGTGTATTGGTTTGACCCACTAGGAAAGTTTGAGCCTTCGGGATATAAAGCTCTACTTAATACGTGAGTTTGTCCCAACATGTTATTGCTAATTCTAACAATAATGTTCATAAAAGACAACTTAGGTTATTCTATTATATTGATTTGATCTTTCTTATCTCGTTATAGGTCGATAAGGGCGTACGGATATGGTGGAGGTACAAGAAAGAGTACTAAAGCACCACAATGGGTGCAAGTTGATGTAAGTATTGTTTGATTTGTCACTTGTTGCAGCAAAGTAGTAATGTTTAATTTGTCACTTGTTTGGCTTCAGGTGAAACATTTACACTTCAATGTATGTGTGAGACATAAGCTTGTTTGGTACTCCCTCATTTTTTATGTTTAGTCCCGTTTCAATTAAATACTCCTCGCAAATCTTAAAAAAAACCTAGAAGGCACATAAAAAATGGAGGGAGTATGATAATTTGATCGGATTTGATGCATGTTGCCTTGTTGGTTCTTGTTTGTGATTGAATTGTTAATGTTGGTATATATGTTGCTATAGTGTGCTTGTCAGCCGGGTAACACAGAATGTGGCTACTACATAATGAAGTACATGACCGACTTAATCACTTCTTCTAATTTGAAAGGAACTATTGATAAGGTAATAAGACTTCGAGCACATACACATTTTTTCTATGTTATAATCAAAGTATTTATGTTCTTGAAGTATTCGCTTTCAATTATATTGAAATTGTTGCAGCACTTCAAAGTACTTGCCATTTATTCACAAGAAGACATCGATGAGGTTCGCGATTTGTGGGCTAACTACTATCTTCAAAATTAGAAGTATGAGACATGCATGTGGTATACAATGTATTAGCTAAAAAGATTGGTTGTAGTAGGAAGAGATTTTATTATTGGTACATCGAGTACTTGTGTAGTTTTTTTATCTTAGCTATTTATTTGTTTGGGATGATGACTAGTTTTATGAAATATGGAACGTTTGATCGTCCAATTGGGTGTTGTACAATTTATGAGATTTATTTTGGTTTCGGTTGGATTGCAGTTTCTTATAAAAAATACGGAAAGCATTAATAATTGATATCTTTTTCGGATTGATTACTATGACAATAAACATGGGGCAGACAAAAAACCCATGTCTGTACTATGGCAATAAACATGGGGCAGACAAAAAACCCATGTCTGTACTGTGACAATAAACATGGGGCGAACAAAAAACCCATGTCTATATCTATAATAGACATAGGGCGACGAAAAAACCCATGTCTATAGTTTTTATAGACATGGGTTAATTGACCTATGTCTATGTTTTAGATAGACATAGGACATACGACCCATGTCTAAGTATTGGACAATAGATGTCACTCAACTTAACATGGGTCGCGAAACCCATGTCTATTAGTTAAAACGACCCATGTCTATGTCATGTTTTGTAGTAGTATACGTTATTATGTCGGACTTTTATCATCTTAATCATTTGTGTGAAGTCTAACTCATCGGTTTTGCATTTGATGTCGGGGAATGATCTCAGATCTCTAAATGAATCCACATACCAATCTTGCACCTGAGGGAGGAAAGAAACATGCAAAGATTTAAATGTGGAAAGCTTTCACAGTCAACCTTTCAAAAACAAAAAAATCATTCATACAGGTTACATGTGAATATATTAAAATGACAGTTGCAAGGCAACCATCACACAAATCTGACACTACACAATCCGTGCTTAAAGCTGAAAACACACACAGATGAATGCAATATTATCCTACTGTAACAACACCGATATGTTGGTTTTGAATGACCGAGGATGAGGATGAAATAGCACTGAGGATTGCATCCAATGACTACTACAGAGTACTTGTATGTGACAATAAAATGATGAGAGACTTGTTTAGACTTTAGAGTCATTTTGCTGAATTCAATTAAGAAGCCAATTCAAATTCAAAACACATGATGAGTGAGGGGAGCATGGTGCATGCTGGTTTTAGAATTGCTACTGACAGGTATGGTGCATGCTGCATGCTGCATGCTGCATGCTGGTCAATTTGTTGTTCCAACATAAGACAATGACAGGTATCCATACGCGTCTACTAATCAATAAATGAAGATGCGTTAAACTTACATCTGCTCCTTACATGGTGCGAGAAATTTTCTGTGAAATCGTTGTTCCAGGTACTCAGTTATCTGAAAAGTATGAAAAGAATTGACGATTTTGCTGTTAGTCCACACTTAATCATACAAGAAAAAAACGACAGCAAGTGCTAGTAACCTTTCCAAAGACGAGACAAATTACACTCTCCGTAAATAACAGAAACATTTACAAAACCCATCATCAAAAACAAACACATCAGCAAAAATACAGTACCAAAATTCAATCTTTCAACTTCCAACAACAAATTTAAGTCGAACATTTTCTGGGCAAAATTGACTGAAAACTATTCAAATTGATCAGAAATAGCTATGAATGCAATAAACAAGAAAAACCCATCATCAAAAACAAACCAAATCACAAAAATAAAGTACCAAAATTCAATCTTTAAACTTCTAATCTAAAGATCTAAAGATTAAATCTTTTATCACAAATCTACTAAACCCTGATACCAAGCACATCAAGCACAGATTTCTTTCAGCATAATCATCAGGTTCCTGACAAAACTTGAACCCTAAACCTCGTAACCCAAGAAAATCAAGAACAATAAATTTCTAATCAACTAATTTAGCTACAACAAAATCAAATCAGTGAACAAAATATAAAGTATAAATGATAGCTGAATGACAGTCGGGCAATGATTTTGTTTTCTCTCTTATTCGAAATGATAGTCGGTTCAGGTTTGCTCTATAAAGTACAGCAACTCGTATTTATCTATATATAAAAACGAAGGGAACAAAACCTTAGAAATCGGAGAATACAAAGGTCTGCAATCCCAGATCGAAAACCTGAAAGGGAAACAGACAAATCCACACCAATTTCAGACCAAAAAGATTACCGAAGAACGCACCGTTCCGACACTGATCTAGAGAGAGAAGTTCTCCATCAAAGACATAGATGAACACATTCACAGCTAGCATTCGAAATCAAAACGAATCACAGTAACAATTCCCGATTAAACAACCGCGTACAGTCAAAATCAGAGGCAACCAAACAAATTCCAACAGCAACATATAAAAAAACAGGCACCCGAAACCCAAAAAATAGCCGAAAATCAAAGGCAACAAAACCCAAAAAAACGGAGAATAAAAAGCTCTGTAATCCCATATCCAACACCTGAAAGGAAAACGGAAAGCTCCACACAAATCTCAGACAAATAAATCAGGGCCGACGAAAAAAAAAATGAGCGAAGAACCCACCGTTCCGACACTGATGTAGAGAGAGCAGATCTCGTCATCATCTCCACTGCTGTTGCAGAGTAGAAAGCTCGGTAATCCCAGATCCAACACCTGAAAGAGAAACGGAAAGATCCACACAAATCTCAGACAAATAAATCAGGGTCGACGAAAAAAAAATGAGCGAAGAACCCACCGCTCAGACACTGATGTAGAGAGAGCAGATCTCGTCATCATCGCCGCTGCTGTTGCAGTGGCCGCCAACGCCGAGGACCTGGGGCAACTGGATAACTACCAAGGAAAGAGCGGAAACAGCCACAACCTGCAGAGACAACAAAATCAGAGGAAAGGGAAAGTAGAGAGAAGGAGCCTGAGGAAGAAGCAGGAAAGCGTGAAGAAGAAGTAGTAGAAGGACGGATGGGAAATGAATGGATGAGAAGGAAGGAATGAAGGAAAGATAGGGAAAAGGACGGAAGGGAAGAGTAGAGAAGGCGTGTAGCAGAGAAGCATAGCAAGAGTAGGAGTACTGTTCCTAAGAGTAAGGCACTATTCCTAAGAAGAACACTATCCCTAAGCCATATTTTTAGAAGTATGTTTCTTTTAATATGTAAAGAAACCAAACAATCAACAAGTGACCATGTGACAACCATTGAATTTGTGCAACACTAAGGGGCCGTTTGGTATGAGGTATTCAGGAAAGGGAAAGGGAATCAAAGTTCACGATTCCCTTTGTTTGTGTTTGTTTAGCCAAATCAATCATTCCCTTTCCTTCCCCCTCCTTTTCCCCTAAACTTCTCTACCTTTTTACCCCCACCCCCCAAGGTAATTGGATTCCCTTTCCCCCACTCAACAACCTAGTCATCCCATCACCAACAACTGCCACCATCACCACCACCACCAAAGTCCACTCACCACCACTACGACCACCACCACCAAGGCCCACCTACCACCATTACAAACACCACCACACTTTCGGGTCATGTCAAATATGAGTCGAAGTTGGGTCAAAATAATTTTTGATACCTTAATTTATCAATTAAAAAGAAAACGCATTTTTTAAAATTTATCGTATTGTAGTAATTATTACTCCGTATATTTACCATATTTACAATTAAAAAAGTGTAAAAATAATACTCCGTACTTCTTATATTACAGGTATTTTATTATCAAAAGATACTACAAAAATTATTTTTTATTATTTTTATAATTTAGATATTAATTTATTTATTTTATAATTTTTTATTTTACATAAGTATAAATAATATGATGGCACACCGCTAATGTTGAGTTTGAGTGAACGTTGAGTGAAATTCATTCTTTTTCATTGAAACCAAACAACAACCTAAATTTGGGGTAATCCCATTCCTTTCCCTCTGTTTTCCTTTGTTGATTTCATTCCCTTTCACTTTCCCTTTGATGAACCAAACGCCCCTAATGTTAATTTCATCTTATTTTCTCCATCATTAAAATACGGTTCTTAATTATTTGGCCATCCTTCGGATTGACTATCGAGTCAATATCATGTCATTGGTAAGTTCAAATTTAGGTTATATTTTGTCTTTTGATTTAACCTCGAGTTGTATTCAAACCGGTTTCAGTTCACATGATTTCCGAACTCTATTAACTCAAGTTCCAAATTATATAAACCTAGTTTCTCAAATCGGGTCAGTTTTAATGACTCTAGTTACCCGGGTACAACGCCCAGAATTTTTTTCTCATACTCCTCTAGTATTCATGGGCTCTGTGCCTCTGTGTTGTTCACCAGTGAATTTTTTCAATTAGTAAACTCCCAATTTGAATTTGCGATCGTAAAATGCTAGCGAATCCAATTGCAACTCCCACACTCAATTCCGCGCCAATTCACACATATCCCTTACACTTACCTCACCAGAGATGGGCATGTGCCAATCACTGCCTGACACGTGGCACTCCGGTGAACCTCCGGCGCACTTTCCCGGTAACCCTTTTCAGAAAGGAAAATTGGGTTCCTGTTGCTTCTTGCTCAAGCTCAATTAATGTGTACTTGCAATTTCATCGAAGCTTCAATCTTTTTAGTGTTTTAATCAATAATGTCAATTACTCCGTATAAGTTTTGGGTTTTCTAATGTTTTTTGTTTTGTTCAATCAGTTGAGAGTTAGTATACATGTTGTGTGAAATTTGAGCTGTTTTGAATGATTAATTTGATAGTTCAATCTTTTTAGTACTTCAGTCGATAATGTCACTTTATATGTATTGGGATCTTATGGGTTTTGTGATTTTTCTAGTTTGTTCAATCAATTGAGAATCGATATCTAAGTTGTTTGAAATTTGAGCTGTCTTGAATTGGAGATATTATGATGTGTGATTTGAGCCTGGTTACCAGATTCATTATTAATCTTGCTTGCCATGGATTACTTAATTTAGGTATCGAGTAAGGTAGTATGAGGGCTCGCGTGGGATGTAGGTAAATTATTAGGGGAATAATGAAGCTAAAATGAACCGGAAGATGAAGGAGAGTAGTGATGGTGCTAAGCGGAAGTGGAAAAAAGAGCGTATATCCTCTTTTGGGGAGAAACTACTCCCATATGGGGGTAATTGTTCTTCCCTCACCTCCTCTTTACACCATAAAATACCACCAACCACTAATCCCCTCCATTCTTCTTATTTTGAGCTCCATTACTCTCCTAATAATTACCTTCATTCCAAGCAAGCCCTAAATAGTTAATTGTTCCGCCTAAAAGGATGACGGCCTTACTAGCTGCGTTACCTTGCCAATGATTTAGAGTACATAGAGGTGGAAAATGAGGGGGAGGGTAATTGATTAGAATAATGGTGTGTTAGTGTTTATATGTGATTAATCTTAAGAATGATTATTAAGTATTAACTCTTTCGCATTGAGATCAGGATACATGGACCACGGTAATGGGGTATTACTGTTTCTCCACATTCCTAGTCTTATTTCTACCAGGAAAGACGTTACAATATAATAGCGGGATATGCATATTTACCGTTAGAGGGCAGACAAGGGGAAAAAAGTATGGAGAAAGAGTGTGGTTTCATGTATTTCCATTACAATTTGATAAGATATCCATACAATGAAGACAATACCACTAGATGTGATGTATGACATTTCTCACCCCTTCTGTTTTCCACAGTAATTTGTACTCAATGTCTAAATTTGCGGCTTGTATTTCCTGGTGATTAAGCCTAATAAACACATCCTACAATGCAATGTAAATGCAATTTTGAATATGTGATTACTCATGTGACGATTGCATGTCCGAGGGTGTCCACATGTTCGCTTATAAGTTTGAAGAATGTCACAAGTAAGTCTCCCTCGTTTGAGAATTACAGGCTCATGTGAGAATTTAACAAATACTCGTAACATTTATCATTCTGAACTTTGTAATGCTCATTACAGGCAAGCGCGCGCTGTGTTAATGTTATTACATGCATCTTGATTAAGCTTTAAGTTCCATGATTGGTGTGTAATATAATCCCTCTGTTGGTGTATAATATAATCCCTCCGTTTCTTTTGGTTATGTGCATTTTTATTATTTTGTGAGGAGTATTTTAATGAAACATAAACAACGAAACAAAACGAGGGAGTATTAGCTTGTGATAAAAAAAACAGATCTTTGATATTGTTCTAAATAGTACGATTTAGATTATAATATGGTCTTTAGACTGCATATCATGGTATGCATGTTTTAGCGTTTTATGAAATTTTGATCACATTTAACCAACTCCCGTTTCATTTTCTGACCTTTACAGTCACTTGTTGCCAGATATCCAGGATACAACCGCCTATTTCCCAGTCGTCCCACAGATCTCCCACCACGAGTCGAACACTTGGTTGTTTTCAAAGAAAGTCGTGTTTGTGATTATATAAGCAGGACATTGAATCTCCCACCCCTGTGAGTGTGGCATTCATTCTTGTTTCCTTATTGATTTTGTTGTCGTGTGAGTTCTGTGGATGTAATAAGAAGGAAGTGATTTTATGATTTGTGAAGGTATGTTGCTGACCTTATACGTTTCGGAGCTGTTCATTATGCTCTTGTACATCCTGAACCTCCAGCAACTGCAACTTTGGAGGAGATCGAAGTATACAAAAAGTTTACTTCTCCTGATATTTTAAGAAATCGACAATCAATTATAGGAAAAACCGTTCGTGAGGCACAAAAGACCTTCAGGATAACTCATGCTGATGAAATGGTTGAAGTTGGAACCTACTTGCGTGTATATGTACATCCAAGACGCTTCCCAAGGTCGTTGGTGTTCAAAATATGGCTTTTATCTCGTTTTCTTCATCTTTTTTTTTTTTAAAAGAAATCTTATTTAAGCTGATCTTTGAGTTTCCATTAGGTGTTACGAAGTTGACTGGAAGTCAAAAATCGTAGCTGTTACTGAATCATATGTGATTCTGGACAAGCCTTCTGGTACATCTGTATGTAATCAACTCTTATACTGTTATTCAAATATATGTTAACTTACGCAACTGATGAAGAAAGAACTCTAATTCTATTAGATAAAATGCCTTTAAGATACCGTGCTCAATCCTTTACCTTTCTCTTAGGTAGGAGGAACATCAAACAATATCGAAGAAACTTGTGCGAACTTTGCTGCTCGTGCTTTAGGTTTGAGTAGCCCACTCTTGACTACACATCAGATTGATAACTGTACCGAAGGATGGTAATCACAGTCCTTAAATTATCCTTTTGAGTTGTATTTTTGTAAAAACAAAGTTGGCATGCAACTTCATATCAAACACTTTTCAGTGTAGTTCTTGCTAGAACTGAGGACTTCTGCTCTGCATTCCACTGGATGATTAGAGTAAGTTTTGGGTATCTTGGACTTAACCAAATTGAATAATTGTAGAAGCATAAATCTGTGGAAATCTTATCGAGCTTGAAACCTGACTTGTGATTGTTTGTTTAAATTAGGAGAAAATGGTTAAGAAACTGTATCTTGCCCTTGCAGTGGCTCCTGTACCATGCGGAGTGATCACTCATTATATGCGTCCATCTAAGCTTGCACCACGGATAGTTTCTGAAGGTAACAACGCTAAACCATCCCATAATCCATAAATCTTCCTATTTGAATGAATTTCACATCATATGTGGATAAAACTCATGTATTGTGAGTGAAATGCTGCAAAAATTCTGCGCATAGATGCAGATAAATGGCATTCATGTCACTTGGATTTATTTCAGACGAGTTAATTCATGTCAGGTGAATATTGCCTTTTAGGTTAAGATGGGTTAGGTCGGGTCATTCTTGGGCCGAGGCAGTTATTGTGATAGACGTAGAGCTGGCCAGCGTGGCAGCTCAGTTTGGCCCGGCCTGGCCCGGCATGGTCCAGATCCCCACACGAGCAGTCCTGGGCCACACCTTCACAGCCTAGCCAGCCTGGACCCGTAGAAAAACTAAAATAAATAAATAAACGGCTTTCTGAGCTGTGAATCGGGCTAGACATGAGGGAGCCCGGCCCTGCCCGGCGCGATGTCTAACTCTAAATAGACGTAGTTGGGGTTTGTAGCATTAGAGTTGTGTCTGTTCTTACATGGTAGTGTTTGATTGAATACAGAACATATGGAAGGATGGCAGCTGTGCCAGCTCGAAATTCTGGAATGCAACAAAGTTCGCTGGCCAAAACCTGAAATAGAAGAAAAGTATCTAATCGAAAACTGTGGATGGCAAAGAAAGAAATTCGCCTATGAATGTAAAATCAATCTTCTAACAGGCCGAACTCATCAAGTAAGCATGACACCCATCTGAATTTTTTTCCCGGCACAGCTTCTTCCTCAAGGTGAAAAACTGAATTGTAGATTATTAGTATTTGGTGTATGTATTTACAAAACTGGTTTTTTACCTTGGTAGCTGATTATCGAGGGCTATTGACAGATTCGAGCGCAATTGGCTTCATGTGGGGCCCCTCTGATTGGGGATTCGATGTACATGCCAGCTGCCCGTGAAGCGTTAACCAATCCCGGAGTAAATCCCTTTTATAAGGGGAAGAAGGACTATGCATGTGAAGATGAAGAGAGAATTGTGATAGAGAAGTGGATTTCTCTGCATGGGAAGGAGCCTAGCATTGCTATCGGTCTTCAAGCATGTCAAATTTCCTGGGACAATGATGAACAAATCTACGAGTCGGGATTACCCTGGTGGAGATGAGGAAGAAAGTTCATATTCTGGTGATTTCGTGATGAATCAAATATTCAATTTCATTTCAAAGTAGTCCAAGTGACTAGGTGAGTTCTCTTGGCTACTTATATTTATCATTTCATTTTACCATTTAAACCTTGAAATTGTGATTTGAAAACCCATGTTTTATGTGATCAACCTCACGAGTCACGACTGACCGCTTTTTGTTTGAAACTTTGCATGAATAATTTGTAGATTATCGTATGACTTTTAGTAAACCTGATTATTAATCGATCATTATTACCCGTAAGTACTTAATTTAATGCTTTTGCATTTCCCTGAGGCCTGAAAGTGTCATTATCCTTATTAATGTAATGCTTTATCTTTTCTAGAATAATATTTTGAGGACAATGATTATACCAAAACAAGTTCACTATTCGACCTTCCAAACTATTGCCATTATGTAAAAGTAATGAATAATGACGGGGAGATAGCGAAAGGATAATGATTGACAATAAATGGCTTAGAGAGCAAGGATGGTCGAAAAATAGCAAATGAACAATTATTATTTGATAGTGACTGTCAAATAGTTTCTCTCAGTGAGGCTATTAAAAACCCCCTTAATGATTAAGTCCAATAATTTTTTAATGTGGCTATCAAATATGTACTCTACTATTTAGAAAAAAAAAAGCTGCACTTTTCTCCCTTAGTGACTGTTTTATTTTATTTTTATTTCCACGAAATCTACTCCGGCTCATAAATTATGTCAGTGTGATTTTGGGAAATATAGCTTTTTTTGGTTCAACGAAGAGCGCACTTAGTCGCATATATTATAGGGGAGGGGGATTCGAACCTGAGACCTACTGTCTCAGAGCACCTAGTCTTAACCTCTGGACCAAGACATCTTCAGTATTTTGGGAAATATAGTATGCCCACAAGAGCCAAGGATGGTATATCTCTATGATTTTATTCACAAATTCTTGTTTATGACTTAGATATCCACCATTACATAAGAAATTGGTCAAATAAATTGGAGTACCATTTATGCCGGGACTAGCAAAAGTTTGTTCTTACTATCATCAAGTAGTAGTATTAGATACTATGTTTTTAAGGTAAAACGGATATTTCCGTCCTGAGAAAGACTCGTTGATTTTGTTTGGATGGTTTTCCATTGTTTATAGGTGTTGCCATTCCAACTTTTAGATGCAGACGTGTATCGTAATTTTGGGGAAAAAAATCAGATCTTTGCTTGTACTATTGTAAAAATTTGTCAACAAAAAACAAATGATAACGAATTTGATAATTTGAAGGTTAATATTACAACTTAAGTGTCACCAACTTTCTCATAAAGACTACAACTTTCTTACATTATGATCTTTTGCGATTTTACGAGATACTCTTACATTTTTTTGCTTGTTGCAAGAAAAGATATAGATATGTAGTTGCCCTAGGAGTTAGGACTCCCCTAAAGACCTCCACCCTTTCTCATTTCCTCTCCTCGTCAAGATTAGTTGTTGTTGTCTCTTGTGCTTTGTAATGAAGTATTTGTACCATTTGACGGATTTTTTTGCTGTTCGTCTTAGTGTAGTATAATCGACATGATATAGTCCGAATCTCTTGGTGTATCCTTCTAACCACTCGAAATTGTCGAGTAATGACCAGGCGAAGTATCCCCTTACATCCGCTCCGTTCCTGGTGATTAGTTATAATGGTAGCATGGTAAATCAGTTAGCTTTCTCCAGTAACAAGCTTAAAACTGGCTAAACTGCCTGACCCAAATAACTCGATCCATACCCGACCTGAATTGAATAGTACGAGTATGAACCATAGAGTATCATTTTATAGATGAAAGTTTGCTCACCGAATAGTCCTGAGAAGCGCATCCAAATAACCCTTCATGTACTCCACTCTCTTGAAGTCATTGAGCAGTTCACTGATAGGAGTACTTCGATTGCTTTCTTGAGCAAATCCTGAAAATTTCAAGCGTTCTTGATCATAATTTCAGCTTGAAAGTTGGAAGTATCCCTAAAATAATATCTCGGCTAGCATTTTCAGACTTACCGTTTTCTGTGATGTACATGGGTGTATTGTTGTATCTTTCTTTGACATAGGTAACTATTTTCTGCATTCCTTGTGGGTGGATGTAGAGCCAATTCATTGCCGTCTAAAGTGAATCAGAAAATAACAAAAAAATACCAACATTATGAATATAGTTGAATATAGTCTTGGATTTGACCTGCAAACGTGTCAGCCGGGTCGGGTCGGTCAAGTTTGAATCGGGTTGGTCATTTCAGGTCCGGGCCATTTTCGGATCGATTGTTTTAACTTTTTTTAGGATATCTCTTCGTATGTTGTTCGTACGATGTAATAAACATTCAGGTCTATTCGAGTTGAATTCAGTTAAGTCGAATCAATCTGTGTTACATGTCAAATTTGGGTGTGGTACTGTGGTTGGGTTAGTTTTGCGAGGTCTAGTCTTAGAGCCCGTGTAAAGGCAAATGAGGGATATAAGTGCGACGGAGGGAGGGAGTTCTTACTGGTTCACCTATAGGAATGCCATTTTTCGATGGAGTTCTTAGGAAAGATCCTTCAGTCCATGAAACTCCAGGTCCATCTTTGCAACTTGAGAACATGCAATCCTGAGCATAAAAACTGGAGTACTGGTTAATGCCTATGAAATCCAATCCTTTGTTTAGTGCCTTCTTCTCTTCCCTTGAAAATCTCGGTAAATTTGTTCCCAGAATTGTTCTCATCTCTGTTGGATACTCTCCAAACATAATCGGGTCTAAAAACCTGCACTTTAGATTTCGATTTCACTTGTTAGCTCTTCGAAATTGGCGTTTGCTAGGCCCTGTCCTTTCTGACAGAAACTAGTTGAACGGAACTGTATTGAACTCAATGAATGGCGCATGTGAACTGAAGTGAAGATTTTTTATTAATATCCTAAACAAACCATTTAATGAAAAATGACTGAGCTCGTTCTGCTGCAAGCTTGTCGACAGTCGAGTTACTGATAGGCTCAAACCATAGACAATGCAGCACAATCCCTATATAACCTCCTTGTTTCTCCTGCTTGTTATGCAAAAATGTTAGGGTCCATATTACTAAACTCGGGTTGGGTCATACCCTTCTCGGGCCTAGTCATCTTTGGTTCGGGTTGCTATAGGGTCAAACCATTTCGGGTCAACTGTAGCATTGATACCTGGTATTTTGTTCTGTAGAGATTCACAGAAGCTGCATGAGCCAAGATGATGTTATGAGCTGCAACAAAGGGTTCTTTTTCGGAGTCGCCTTCTAAACAGTCTCCAAACGTACCCGAGCATCGTCCCGGTGGATATAAACCGGTTCGGTACCCAAACGGGACCAAAACATTCGGCTCGTTGAAGGTAACCCAATACTTTACTCTGTCTCCGAAGTACTTAAAGCACACGTCTGAATAATACTTGAAATCCTTCCTGTAAACAATGGATTTTCAAGAATGTTCATTTCTAAGGTCAATTTTTTTCCTCCCTTTTTTTATTTATTGATGAATACTTACTGTATTTCTGCACTAAGCCATCCACCATATCTGTCCTCGAGTTCTTGAGGGATGTCGAAGTGGTTCAACGTCACAAATGGTTGGATTCCTGTGAAAATGTAATTTAGTACTCGATTTTTTTTTTGATATTTTATTTCCCTGGCTTTGAAATCGAATGGATGGAATGTATATCTACAAACCTTTTTGGAGCAAAGTGTCGATGAGTTTGTTATAAAAACGGATGCCCGCGAAATTGATCCCTCCATATCTCCCTTCTGTTCAATCACAAGAGGCAATAAAACATCTCTTTTATCAGATTTGGGACACTCTGATTCGGTGGCAAAACCAAGATTTTGGTCATAGGGGTTGAGCTAGAATATGGGTTGGTTAGGTCAAGTTTACGGATTGAGCCGGAGTGTGGGGTAGGTGTATGGTAATCCTCTCGTTTTGCCGTAGTTTTTCAAAATTATTTTTTCCAATTGACTCAATTCTAACGAATTTATTTCACTCTTCTCTGTAAACAACTACTCTCTCCGAGTTACTATTATTGTCTCACTTTCCTTTTTGATTTTTGTCCCATTTTCTTTTTGAGGCCATCAATGTATGGTCCACAATTACTCTTCCATTTCTCTCTCTTCCTCCTTTTTTTTCAACCACTCATTTCCCCTTCCTTATTTTTCACCCAAAATCTTTTGGGACAATAATAGGAACTCGGAGGGAGTAATTAATTTCCAAAAGAAACCGCCAGCAGACCCACCAATAATCACACCTCTTGCATCGCCCCGGCCCCCACGCACACCTGTGCGCTTCTCCTGATGCCGATTTACTTATATACTCAATTATTTGGTTTAGCGTTTAAATTAATGTACTTCCTCCATTTTCTTTTTATCTTCCCAATTTCCTTTTCGGTCCACTTTTTTTTTATCTTCCCATTTCATTTCTTTCCTTTTTGGTCCATAATTTTTACCATACTACCCTTACTATTTACAACACTTTTCATCTTTATTATTTCCTATTTACCCACACTTACCATTCTACCGTCATTATTTTTTAAATTTATTATTTTATATTCATTACAAAAAAAAGTGTGCAAAAGTAAATGGGAAGATAAAAAGAAAATGGAGGAAGTAATTATTTTTATTAATTTATGGTCAATTATCATGGTGGTTCGGTGGTTCTGGGTCGTCGGAAGGCGTGCAATAACGTACCAATTTCAACCTTACAAGCAAAAATTGATGACCGACTAAATGGACTTGATTCCTCTGTAAGGGCATGGTGGATAGTTGATCGGATAAACACAACAAGCAGGGGCGAATCCAGAGTCAAAATTTTGGGGCAACGAGTTCATCATATTTGCTGACTATATACGAAAACTTGACATTTTTACGAGTTATGGGTACCAAAAGTCAATAATCTTAACCAAATTTTTTAAGTTTAGGGTAGCGAATGCTACCCTTTGCTACTAGCTAGATTCCCCTCTGACAACAAGTACAGGAAAAAGATGGAGGTTAGGAATTGACATTAAAACCGTATACCCTCAATCGCTCTATTATCACCATCTCCAAAAAGACTTCCGCCCCTTCAAAGGAGATTTTTGGGTGTCGGGAGAGAGGTAAGATCCGATGATGATTGTCAATTTCGGTTTTTTTTTTGTAGAGAAAACCTAACCTACCATCAAGAATGTGGGGAAAAATTGGAAAATTTTCATCAGGTAAAAACACTACCCTATTTTTTTTTCGTTCGTATTAAAATATTATCGTATTAAGTATAAAGTAGAAACGGGTTAACTCACTCGGTGTAATTCGGGCCCACGAGATTGAGAACCGATAGCTATTGAGTCCTAGATCAACCATAAGCTGTACATCTCCCTGTTTTCATAGTCCATATCAAATGATCAAATCTTCGATGAAAAGCCATCCGGTCCAAATGACCCGACTCATGTTGAATGGATTTAATCTTAATGTGAAACGTCCAGCATATATAGAGTAAAATCCGTAAGTTGATGCGAACATGAAAGGGTGGTTCTAGATTTCTAGATACGATCCAAAATGGTTTATCTGAGATATTGGCAATTTACTCGTAGTGAACCGATCCAAATGACTTTGGCCGAACTCTTGTAAAAACTCATGACCCGTGATAAGTCGGTATTTTACCTATTTTTGTGCCACATTTACACTCTTATTTTGTCGGTTTGAGAACTTGATTTGCTTATATTTAGCTATTTTGTGTTTAATTAGCTAATTAGTCGTGTTTAGTTTAAATTAATGTACATTTATTATATTTCTCGGGATTTTGGTACTGCGGGTCCATGTTTCCATTTGTAGGTACCGGAAGGATCAGGTCGACTTAAAACCGAGACAAGTCAAGACTAAAAAGGAAGACGAGCCGGGTTCTTATATTGGGCTTGAGAGCAGGATACCAAAAAAAAGAAAGTAGTAGTAGATTAGAGTCAAATGGGCCGCAGAAAAAAAAAAAAAAAGAAAAAAGGAGCAGTAGATTAGAAAATAGAGAGGAGGAGAGAGATGAGGGAATTAGATAGAGTAACAGTAGCAGAGTAGACAGTAGAAGTAGTAGCAGAAGCAGCATGCAGCAGCAGCCAATCAGGGGGACTACTTTTTACCGTCGGCGCTTTACTTCTTACCGTCGGCGTTAATTACGTGAAATGACGACTTTATCCTTGGTATTTACACTCAAAATAATATTACTTTTACATTTTATAGATTATCGATTTATTAAAACTCGATAATAAAATCGTCTTTTTCGATTATCGTAATAAACCAAAACCGACTTCCTATATAGTTAATTACGCAAAATGACGAGTTCTCCTTTGTAATTAATTCTCGAAATATTATCACATTTACATTTTATAGAGTATCGGTTTATTAGAACTCGATAATAAAATCGTTTTTTCGATTATTGTTAAGTATAATATACATTTTCCAATGATTTAAGACATGATGGATAAGGTAGTGAAATTGGTTAGGTTGACAACATTTCATACCAGTGATACGGGTTCGAATCCTCTTGTTTACACATTTGTCTTTGACCTATTGAATAGGAGGCAAGTAACTACACCACTAACAAACTGATGTTTCAAATGGTTGAAAATTATCTTAAAAGAGGGGAAAAAACCCGGAAAAATGGCTTAGTCGAAAAAAACCGTCGGCTCGTCGATGGGGTAGTCGACGATTTTTAATTGTCGACTACCCCCATCGGCGAGTCGACAGTTTTTTCGACTAAGCGATTTTTCCGGGTTTGTTTTCTCTTTTAAGATAATTTTCAACCATTTAAAACATCAGATTGTTGGTGGTGGTGTAGTGGTTTAGTTGCTTGCCTCCTATTCAGTAGGTCAAGGGTTCGATCCTTGTTAATAGCGTTATTTTGTAAATTTTAATTATTTTTTCAAAAGACAAATGTGTAAAAAAGAGGATTCGAACCCGTACCACTAGTATGAAATGTTATCAACCTAACCAATTTCACTAGCTTATCCATCATGTCTTAAATCATTGGAAAATGTATATTATACTTAACAATAATCGAAAAAACGATTTTATTATCGAGTTCTAATAAACCGATACTCTATAAAATGTAAATGTGATAATATTTCGAGAATTAATTACAAAGAAAAACTCGTCATTTTGCGTAATTAACTATATAGGAAGTCGGTTTTGGTTTATTACGATAATCGAAAAAGACGGTTTTATTATCGAGTTTTAATAAATCGATAATCTATAAAATGTAAAAGTAATATTATTTTGAGAATAAATAGTAAGGACAAAGTCGTCATTTCACGTAATTAACGCCGACGGTAAGAAGTAAAACGCCGACGGTAAAAAGTAGTTGCGCCAATCAGCCATGCCTTCCTCTGTTTTTCCCGTTCTTCTTTTTTTAGTTTTAATTAATTCCTTTAATTAATTTAATCATTTAATCTTTTCTTAATCATTCTAGATTTCCTTGTTCTCAATATAATTTCATCTCTCTTTTGTTTTAATTCCTCTTCCTCTTCTTTTTATTTATTATTTTGTGTTTATGTTTAATTAACTTTAATTAGCTTAAAGTTGTCATCTTTACAAGATTTTTAGCTTCTTTATGTATTTATTAGTTAGTCTATTAGTTTAATCTCACCCTTATCAATCGATTCGCGTAGCTAATTCGTAATCTGAGACCGACCTAGTACTCGATCCCGATCTCTCTGTGGATTCGACCCGACTTGCCCTTACTATTTTAGTTTAGGTTAGTTGGTTTATTTGGTAGTTAGATTGGCGACAAATCCCGACTATCAAAATGGCGCCGTTGCCGGGGAGATCATTGGATTGATATTAGTTTAGTTTTAGATTTATTAGACTACGCTTGTTACTTGTTGCTTGTTCCTATGACGATTTACCACATTCCACAACGAAAAGAGACATTGCATGATTATTGGGATAAACTTAAGAATTGCACTCTTGAATTTGATGTTGAGATGTGGGAATTTTGTCATATGGTGTATGATGGTGTTCATGATAACATTAGAGGCATGATTGAAGAAAGTTGTCAAGGTAGGTTTACATCGATGTCATATTGTGAAAGATGGGACCTTCTTAATATGTTGGTTAATGATTCTAGGCAATCGGAGAAAACTAGTTATAAGGATGCTTATTTGCCTCTCCATGTAGATGCCACCACTTTTGTTGATGACTTAGAGTTTAAGTTGGATGATGAGCCTCTTGTTAACATGACCACTTTGCCTACCATTTGTGATTTGATTAGTTCTCCCTTGCTTAAGGGATGTGATGATCATGGTAGCGTTTATGTTGGGTCTATTGTTCTTATTGATGATAGTAAGCCTTCATTTGATGATAATCTTGAGGATAAGAGATGTGTTGGTAATGATGCTATTAAAGAGACTCTTCTTGAGGTTTTTGAGATTGTTGATGAGCCATATGATGAGTGCATGGGTGTGTTTAATGATGCTTTTGATATGGAGAGGGATGAAAATTGTGTTCTTATGGAGATTCAAATCCCTTCCCCTAATCTTAAGGATGCTTGCTTGCCTCACCTTATGGATGTTGATGATTTAGTTGATAATTCTTGCAATGAAGAGGTTTCTTACTTTCATGATAAGCTTGTTGATGATGTTGAGACTAGTAGTGAGAATGTTGTGGAGGTAGTTGAGAGCATGAGGGTATTTGAGGATAAATGGGATATGGATATTGATTTCTTTGAGGAGCCCATTTTGGAGAAATTTGAGTCTTTTGCTTATTTTGAGGATGAATCTATTTCATGTATAGATTATGTAGACCTTGTTTCTCTTACCCCTTTGCTTGAGGCCATGTATATTGATGAAGATTTTGACAAGTCTATCCATGAGGCCAATGTTTCTTCATGCTTGGCACTTGAGCTTGGCTTGATCAAGTGTCTTGAGGATGGATTTGAAAAATATTTTACCATTGAAAAATTGAAAAACTTTAACCCACCTCTTGACACTTTCAAAGCAAGTGCTAAGTATTTTGATGAATTTGAGATTTTTGGGTTTCGTGCCTTTTCTCTTAAGTATCTCATTCATCTTTCCACCTCTTCTTTCTATCATCTTTGGTCATGTCTATTCACTATGATGCCTTATGACCAATTTAATGAGGATTGGTCTATATCATTTGACAAATTAATGAGATCCTTGGTGGGGACTAAGTAGATAACAGTGATTTGTAGGTTTGGCGGTTTCCTTGAAACCGCGCTTCTTGGGAGGCACCCCAAGTCTTTTGTACATATTTATGTTTTGGTGTTTTTGTTAGTGTTTTTGTTTGTAGGTACCTTCAACAAGAAACTACTATGTAGCAAAATGGATTAGAGACACAAAATCGATCAAGTGTGGGGAAGAATTATGCTTCAAAGGTATTTTCCTACCCTCCCTTCCTTTACCTCCCTAGTTTTGAACATTGAGAACAATGTTCGTTTCAAGTGTGGGGAGATAGGTTGATTGATGTATTTGTCGTTGTTTGAGGATATTGTGGTTGTTACTCTTGTTGGAGGATATTTTGGTGGAGTTTTGTTGTAAATATGTGGTTTGTGTGGGATTGTAGCTTGTGTTATTGTTTTATTGTTTTTAAGTTTCTTGTTTTTGTGTTTTGTGTCATTTTTGTGTTTTTCTTTTGCAAAATTGAAAATTTTGAAAAAAATCCTAAAAAGTGAAAAAATGAAAAATTTAAAAAAGATTTTTGTTTTTCGATTCACTTGTTTTCCTTGATAGAGTGATTTTTCTAATTTTGAACTTCTTTAAAGAGTATGTATTTTTCTATTACTTAGCGGTTGTTTCTTAATATTATATATTGATTGTCCTCCTACTATAAGTCGCTCGGGATGTGTCCTTCACTTGTTTCCACCTTCCACCTCCCGTGTTGTGATTTTGGCTTTGTATATTTGTCTAGGTGACTATTTACCCAAGTGACAATCTATCATTTTTTCGATCCATATTTCACAAAAATACTCACAAAATAAGAGTTATCTTCCATCCAAAAAGAGCTCAAGCATCAAATACGAGAAACAAAGAAAAATTCTCAAAAACTCAAAAAGAAAAGAATAAGGGGGAGAAGAAGAAAAAAAAAAATGAAAAAAAAAATGAAAAATGAAAAATGAAAAAGAAAAAAAAAATGAAAAAGAAGAAAAAGAAAAGAAAAGAAAGACGATTCCTCCCCGAGTATTTTTGTTTATCCTTATTTCCATTTTGGATCGTTTCATATGTCATTTGGGTGATTAGGACGACCCTAACCCTTTGTTTATTCAAGGGGTCGAGACTTTTATATATTTGTCGATAACTTCATAGGAGACCCCCTTCCATCTCCGTCTCACATCCCGACATAGCATGGACCGAGGCCAAGAGATATGTAATAATATTTTTTGCAACCGATTTAGTAATCTTGATATTCATATTCTATATTTTAGTTGAATTTTAGGATTGTGACTTTTGATTTGGGAGACTTGTGACTCGTTTGTCTATATTTGCTTATTTTCGTTTTTGTATATATTTTGTGTTTTTGCTTTCCGTGATTTTATTTATAGGTCATAGATTGTCTTTTGAGCTTACTCGAGGACGAGTAAGAGTTAAGTGTGGGGAGTTTGATAAGTCGGTATTTTACCTATTTTTGTGCCACATTTACACTCTTATTTTGTCGGTTTGAGAACTCGATTTGCTTATATTTAGCTATTTTGTGTTTAATTAGCTAATTAGTCGTGTTTAGTTTAATTAATGTACATTTATTATATTTCTCGGGATTTTGGTACTGCGGGTCCATGTTTCCATTTGTAGGTACCGGAAGGATCAGGTCGACTTAAAACCGAGACAAGTCAAAGACTAAAAAGGAAGACGAGCCGGGTTCTTATATTGGGCTTGAGAGCAGGATACCAAAAAAAAAAGAAAGTAGTAGTAGATTAGAGTCAAATGGGCCGCAGAAAAAAAAAAAAAGAAGAAAAAAGGAGCAGTAGATTAGAAAATAGAGAGGAGGAGAGATATGAGGGAATTAGATAGAGTAACAGTAGCAGAGTAGACAGTAGAAGTAGTAGCAGAAGCAGCATGCAGCAGCACGCAGCAGCAGCCAATCAGCCATGCCTTCCTCTGTTTTTCCCGTTCTTCTTTTTTTAGTTTTAATTAATTCCTTTAATTAGTTTAATCATTTAATCTTTTCTTAATCATTCTAGATTTCCTTGTTCTCAATATAATTTCATCTCTCTTTTGTTTTAATTCCTCTTCCTCTTCTTTTTATTTATTATTTTGGGTTTATGTTTAATTAACTTTAATTAGCTTAAAGTTGTCATCTTTACAAGATTTTTAGCTTCTTTATGTATTTATTAGTTAGTCTATTAGTTTAATCTCACCCTTATCAATCGATTCGCGTAGCTAATTCGTAATCTGAGACCGACCTAGTACTCGATCCCGATCTCTCTGTGGATTCGACCCGACTTGCCCTTACTATTTTAGTTTAGGTTAGTTGGTTTATTTGGTAGTTAGATTGGCGACAAATCCCGACTATCAACCCGTTTAATTGAAAGGTTTTTCAGTAACTAAATCTGTTGTACGAGACTGTCTAACACAAGAAGTTACAAAAGCGATATTGATGTGATTCTATATATACCTCATATCGATGGTAGTGATCGGTTGCGACGTCCCCGTTACTTCGGTCGATAATCATATCTATGAAGATGAGATATATATAGATTTAGATTAGATACGAACATAAGTAAATTATGATTATTTAGGTAAGCCATCCCTTTCTTAGTTTGACATATGGGAAACAGAAGTTATAACAGTGAAGTGAAGACAAATAAATTCATGTTATTTTGGCTATATATGGTACTATTTCACATTATTATGACATGAAATGATTGAAATGTGATCTACCAATTACATTTGTTCCCTCAATTAAAATGTTTCTCTCTCTCTCTCTCTCTCTCAATCAAAAAGCCATTGTTTTGGCTTAGCTTGTACGTTTCATAATCAAGTCATTCGAGTTCATTTTAAAACCTAGTCATCGAATTTACACAAAAATTTAAATAAAATTGTTGTGTAAATAGGATGATGATTTGATTACATGTTTATGGTTGAGGTTCAACATACCCATTACATAAAAATTTCAGGAAGACGCTATTTCAATAATGTTTTTATATTTACATACTCATTATATATAACTTCATGCAAATAATTATGTAAAAGAAACTTTCAGCGTAAAGCCGCTTTACGCGAAGACTCGATCACAAATTTTCATTTTAGTCGTCTCTCAATATGATTATTATGACAGTTCTAATTAATATCAGATGAGATTACTAAAATTAAATAATCTCGTCTATGTAAGAGGTCTCTATTATAACACTGTCTCGTATAAAATCTCGACTGGGACTAATTTTGAAGAACTGTTTTTCAGCAATTTTTTTTTTTCTTCTTTTTACTGCTATCCTTTTTTTTTATTTGTGAATCTGTTTGACATAGCTTAGAACCGTCTCATAAAAACATACTGTATGATAAATGATTTATCGGGGTCTGAAATTTATTTTGTAGCATGTGCAAAAGAAGCACCTGATCTATGAGTAAAAGTATCCCAGTTGTTGAGGCCTTTACCATCACTCAAGTATGCACCTTCATACTGAAAACCAGTAAGAAAAGTAGAAAACACATCATATCGTCATCTTCGAAACATGACAAATTAAATTCTATCTTATACGGAGTATATATAAAATGAGGCAATTTCATACACTAAAACCACTCATAGAAGAATTTATACGTGTTTATACATATTAGGGTACGTACTTTAAATGAGATTATTATTATTATTACACCGTACGTGAGACGGTTTGTCAGAGGACGAGAAAGTAGTACCTGATATGCGGAGGAAGCCGTGCCAAAGAGGAAGTTAGAAGGAAGTGTTGTCGAAGAAGAATAAGAAGCGGATGAAGATGATGCATGGAGAATTGAAGATAGAATTATAATAGCCAAGAAATTGGTAAATGTTGTTGTTGCTCTTATTATTACTACTTGGTTTTGCAACATTTTGTACAAGGATGCATTCATGTAAACAAACTTGTACGAGTAGTATTTTTTATTAATATTTGAATTTTAATTTATGTGGTTTATATGGAGTATGTTATATATTCCTACTAATAATAATTGGGGAAGGGACTCTTCCTTTTTATAATGGCCATAATTTGGCCGGTGCATGGCATTAGCATAACTACAAATTAAAGAAAGAACATTCGAGGTCCCCTGGACACCGTGAATGAATTTCTCCAATTTTCACTAATTTTATTATTAATACCACAGAGTAGATAGCTTTTATAATTGGATCGGGATTTTCGAAAGTTTTTTTTTTTTTTTTTTTTTTTTTTTTTTTTTTTAAATCATTCGTCTGTAAAAGAACTTTTACCTTTTTTTTCTATGTTGTGTATTGCATGACGCTTCTAATACGTTACGCAAGAGAATGACGAATAAGCTATAGCAGTATAGCACCACACTGCACTACCACCACACACTTGCCACTGTTGTTTTGTACGTGGGTATTCCACTTGAAATTCACGTGTAAGATCGAATGTATATTAATGTTAAACTATAGTATATTGTATTTTATGTTTAGTTAGATGAATTTATAGATTGACTTGCGATAAATAACGTAAGATTTTGTTGAATGATCAAATTTACAATAAATTTTTTTAATCGTGTATTATGCTCTGGAGTTCTAGTAAGTGTGAGAATAACGCGATATTATTACGATATTATCGTGATACCATAATCTTGTAAATTTATTTATTTGCTAGAATTATTCTTTCCCAGTTCGAGAATCATGTACCTACTAATTTATAAGGAGATGTACGTGTATAGTTTTTTCTTATGCAATAATAAACAAAAGCTTTCCATAATTTTTACATGGTATTAGAGCAGGAATAGAAAAAAAATACTTCCTCCGTATCTATATGTTCGTCCACTTTCATTATAATACTCCACCCATATATTAAATAAAGTGGACGAACATATAGATACGGAGGAAGTATCACTTATCAATCCCACGCACCATGACCGGAGGCGGCGAGAAGAAGACGATGGTCATACCTTCTTCATCACCATTGTTCTTAAACGGGTCGGACAACCCGAACATCATGATTACCCAAACGGTATTCAATGGTGAAAATTATGATGCATGGGCACATCAGATGCGGTGAAGATGAGACTTGACTCGAAAAACAAATTGGCTTTCATTGACGGAATCATCGAAGAACCAGCAACGAAAGACAAAGAAGAAAGCATTGAGCACGTTGCTTGGTGGCAATGTAATGCTATGATAAAAACTTGGTTGAGAAACGTGATTGACTCGAAATTGCATGCGAGTATCACTTTTTCGGCCACGGTAAAAGAAGTAGGGAAGAACTACAAGAACGATATTCCTCGGGAAACGCTCCCCGAGTGCATCAACTCAGGTCGTAGTTGAATGAATTGAAACATGACAAGCTCTCGGTTGTCGAATATTACACCAAATTAAAGACAATTTGGGATGAATTATTAGGAGGCTATAGTCGGGTTTCCAAATGTACGTGCAGAGCTGCGACTGAATTTCAAAAGGAAAAAGAGGAAGAAAAGGTACATCAATTCCTTATGGGATTGAATGACAAACTTTACGGGAATCTTAGATCCAACATACTTATGGACGACAAGATTCCTCCATTAAGTCGGGTCTATAAGAACAACACAAAGCTATTGTGAGGTTGAAAGAAGAGATAACAGAGGAAGCGGCTTTTGCCGTCAGGCGTGGACCGACTTTCGATCGAGGAGGCTGTCGAGACGGGCAAAAATTGGACCAAGAAGGAGAAGATGAAGAAGGACGGTGCACACACTATCGAAAGTGGGGACATGACGAGGACAATTGTTGGACAAAGCACGGAGTTCCAGCGCATATTGCTCGAGGACGAGGACGTGGAAGGAGCAATCGAGGTCGGGGGACCGGCCGAGGAATCTCGTGGAAGGCCAATGCTGTGACCTTATCTGAACCACGGGCAGAAAACAGCCAATGAACCGGGGTTGCTAGTATAAATGATGTGATGCTCACCAATGATCGAGGAAATACAATCTCTAAGAGCACTTCTACAACCTCTAAAACAATCGACGGAAAGGCTCACAGGTAAAATCGATATTAATAATCAATGGATCATTGATACAGGTGCATCGCACCACATGACAGGAAGACGAGAGTTTCTTACCAACTTGCGCAATGAAACGCCGACGAGTGTTGAGATGCCTGACGGAGTTCAGGCAGTCATCAATGTTCATGGGAAGGCACGACTAGATGGAAATTTGGTCCTCAAAGACGTGCTATATGTTCCTACATTAACTTGTAATTTAGTTTCCGTATAACAATTAATAATGGAAAAGAATTGTTTTGTAACATTTTATCCCGATTTTTGTGTAATACATGACCAATCTACGAAGAGGATGATTGGAGTGGGTGAGCAACGAGATGGTGTTTACTACTACAAGGCCCAAGAGCAAGAATTAGCATGTCGAGTCAACACGGAAGGCAAGGTTCGATTATGACATAAAAGATTAGGACACCCTTCTCATAACATTTTGAATAAAGTATCTAGCTTAGCTGGTAGTAATTTGGTTTGGAACGATGCTGATGTCTGTGATTCTTGTTGTCGAGCCAAACAAACTCGATCCAATTTTAATCGTAATTATAAGCGAGCCATACCTGATTCACTGTGATATATGGGGTCCATACTGGGCAAATGAACTAAGTGTGGCACACTATTTCTTAACAATAGTCGACGATTGTAGTCGAGGGGTGTGGTTATATCTAATGAAGGAAAAGAGTGAGGCAGGGAGTTTACTAATTCAGTTTTGTGAGATGATGAGTTGGCAATTTAACAAAACCGTAAAAGTAATTCAGAGCGATAATGGTGGTGAGTTTAATTCTACACTAATGAGGTTGTACTATCATGAAAAAGGGATACTACACCACACAATGAAGCAATATAGACACGCCTAAACAAAATGGGCGGGTGGAGAGAAAACACCGTCACATTCTTGAAAAAGTCCGTGCCTTAAGATTTGAGTCGGGATTACCTGTTACCTTTTGGGGAGAGTGCGTGATGACAGCAACATATCTACTAAATAGGACTCCGACACTAATCTTAGGGGGAAAAACAACCTACGAGGTGTAATATGGGGAAGTGCCAAAATTGGAACATTTAAGAGTGTTCGGTTGTCAATGTTATGCATATAAACACGAGTGAAGGATAAGTTTGGTGAAAAAGGGCGTCGATGCATATTTATAGGTGATAAGTGTAGTTTGTAGTGCCTATTTTGTTGTATTTTGGTCCCATTTTCCTTGTGGAATCGCTCTTTGGGAGCGGTTTATGGGCTACTCATGCTTCTTCTAGTTCGTCTCAGGTTCCCGAGACCATTCATGAAGAATTGGAACGATTCGGACTCGTTTCATACACTTTTGGAGCCAACAAAGAGAAGAAACGATCACTCGATGCCTTGGATTTGACCCCGAGACTTTGGGACCCAATCCCGAGCCTCTTAGACTCGATCCTGAGACCCGAGAATCGGTGAGAAGCCCATGAGAACCAAGGAGGGACCAAAAAGATCATAATGGAGGCCTACAAGGTCCTTCCCGGGCGGGATAATGCCTTCCCGACCGGGAAGGAGTGCACAAAAGGAGAGGCTACTGTCTTGAGCCCGTCCCGGGCGGGACCGTCTCGTCCCGGGCGGGACGAAGCACTGGCAGCCCGCTTTTGTTTCTTTTCTTCTCCTTATTCATTGTAACCCTATATATACTCGTCCTCTTGTATTCTTATGGAATGTTCTTCACTTCCCACTAAACCCTAGACTATTTTAGGTTAAATTAGCTTAGATTAGTGTAGATTAGTACTTAATTACTCCTTAATCTAGTTAGTTACTCTTGTATTATTGGGATTCTTGAAGAATCTACCAATCTTGACAACATTGGTGGATGTTTGGGTATTCTTTTATGCAAGTGTTCATCTTTTCCATTCCTTTCTAGTTGGTATAATCTTTCTTCTCCTTTTACTCTTAATCTTTCATAGTTAATCAAGTTTTCATCTTTGTTATTGTTTGTTGTTCATCCTTATTTGTTCTTCATAATAAATGGGGTTGTTCTTGTGTTTGTTTCTTCTTGTTAGTGTTAGATTTAGTTTAGATATGGTTGAGTAGACTCTTGCTAGGGTTAGTAGGGTGATTTGGGTGTTTAATGGGTGATTAAGGGTTTGTTGGAGATGTTGGTGGAAGTTTTGGGTTTCCTCTTGGTTGATGCATGGAACATGTTTGATGAAATGCTTGAATGACATGTAGATGCATATGCTTGTTTTTCTTGCCTTTTCTCTTGTGGGTGGTGGTTTGCTCGTGGGTTTGGTTCCCTCACTACGTAGCGAGAGCCCGGTGAGGACGACCCCTAGGTCGGTCTACGTAGCGAGAGCCCGGACGTGACCTAGGCTACGAAAGCACGCTAGTAACCCCGTTTGTCATGTGTGTCGCTAAGATGGGTTCTATCAAGAACCTGTAGGTCAGTCTACGTAGCGAGAGCCCGGACTACACCTAGATTACCCGACTACCCCTTCACTTTAGCTCTTCCTTGACCATTCCATCACCCCTTGAACCCGACCTAATCCTAGCCGTTTTCCTTACTTGTTTTCTTTGTCACCTTAGTCATAGTCTTAGCCTTCTCCCCTTCCTATCATTTTAGCTTAGCTTAGTTCGTTGACCTAGTCTTGTATTTAGGTGACCTTAGTCTAGACACCTCATTACCGTCCCCGTGGATTCGACCCGACTTGCCCTAGCTACCCACTAGGATTATCCGATTATTATTTGACGGTGGGGATCCAAGGCAAATCCCTCACCATCAATTTGGCGCCGTTGCCGGGGACGGTGCTAGTTTAGACCTAGTTTGCCTATTTACTTGACTTTATCTTTGTTTTTTTCTTTTTTTTTGTTCCTTTGCTTCTTGTGTGTGTGAAGTTTATTTCTCTCTTGTCTAGTGCCCAAAAAGCACTAGACTTCTCACGTTTGCTCCTAGTCCACAGTTTTTGCCTAGAGGTGGTCGCCATCCTCTTCTTTACAACTCAGAGCCGCATAAACGGACAGTTGCTAGATTGAGAGGTTTCCAACCGGGTACAAGCCAAGATTTCGAGCAAGCATGAGGTTTGATCTAAACTCCCCACACTCGGGAGCCGATATGAGCTACTCCTCTCCCTCTATGGATCAAGAGTATGACATGACGTCCCCCTACCACTATCAAGCTTCTTGGGGTAATCAAGACACTAGTGGGTATGAACTTCAAGGATATGGAAACGGCTACCAACAAGTGAACGCTGATCAATCATATGATCATGGTGGCTATTACTCAAGCTATCAATGTGAACCCACCATGTTTCATCATGATTCGCCGTATGGAAGGCAATTTCCCCAAAACCCACCACATTACCCTTCACCTCAACCACAATATGAACCCCATGACCCACAATACTACCAATCACCTCAACCTCACTACCAACAATATGATGCCCCATCCCTTGGGCATCATCAAGATTTTCAAGGAGCTTTACAAGACCCCAATGACCACCAATAGCTAAACTTGGAGTTGTATCAATCGATTCTTCAATTGCAAAGGAGCCAACAAGAAATGGCCATCCAAATGCAAAAGAACCAAGATGAATTCATGGCCCAATGTCAAAGGGAAAACGAGGCGAGGGATGCTCGATTAAATACGTTAATGGTTAAAACCTTAATGTTTTTATCCCGAACGTCACAACTAGATGAAGGGTGCCCACTTGAGAAAGGGGAGCAACCTAATCACGAAGCCGCCGATGTAGTTCCTTTTGAAAGCAAAACTTGCTTTGAAGAACCTCAATCGTCTACCCAAAAAGAGACGAATGAGGATATGGCTCTTGGTGAAGGCATCGTTAGTGAAGAATTGGAGGAGGTTAGTGAGTTGGATGAGTTGGTGGAATTTGTGAAGTTGTTGGGTGAATTTGACAAGCCTAAGTTGCCCTTGTCCGAGAATGTGGATAAGCATCAAGAGCCCCTTGCTAGTACACCAAGCAATGGTTTGGAAGAGATTGAAACCGCCGGTAGAAGTTTCAATCCTCTCCTCCAAGATGATGTGGGGACAAGTGATGAAGATGGGGAACCACAACTTGAGGAAAGTGTGGGGGTGTACAACAAGGAAATGAGGCGAAAGCCATTTTTTGTGCCTCTTATCAAGGACTTGAAGCTTGCTTGTGATTGGAGACGATGCTTAGGGAGGAAGAGGTCGGTAAAGCTCGTGGGATGGATAGACCCCGGAGACAACTTGAAAGATGACGTTGGGTCTTCAGAGGACTACTTCTTGCCTCTACCTTGGAGGCCGTGGAGGATAGCTTGGCTCGAGCACTCTTTGGGCCTTCATTACGATGTCGGTCTTGCGTTTGACTTGCTCCTCCAATCCCTTGAGGGCTATGGTTGAAGAATGAGACTCCACCATCCTAGGTTTGACGGAGTTCCTAAAGAACCGTCATGTTGTATATTCCACTTTCTCTCTTCTCTTTAGTTTTTGTGTTTGTAATTGTGTTTTGTATGATTTTGTTTCTAGGATTGGTTTGTTTTGTGAAACCCTTGTAATTTTGGAATCTTTGATGAGCGATGTGAGGTAGAGATTTTGATGAATGCTTTGAGCTTGTTTGGTAGGTGTAAAGTGAAGATGAATCCTAGAGAGGAATGGGTGTGGTTAGAGCTTGGATTTTGAGTTAGGGAGTCGGTTTTTGAAGCTTTGGATGAGCTTTTGGGGTTGTGGAGAGTTGGAAGACTCTTCCCGGCCGGGAGGAGAGCATCCCGACCGGGAAGGATGAGGCATACCGACCGGGAAGGAGCCATCCCGATCGGGATGAGGGTGCAAGAAGTTGAGCTTTCTGGAGCATGATCCCGACCGGGATGAGGGCTTCCCGACCGGGAAGGACATGTTATCCCGACCGGGACCAGCCGTCCCGACCGGGACCAGCCGTCCCGACCGGGATGGTCCCCTGCTTCCCTTTTTGCCTCTTCTTTGTCTTGTGAGCCCACCCAACCACTTTATACCCCCTCCCAACCTCCCTACCTATCCTTGCACATACCATATGACCCATGTACCTAATTTACATACCCTCACCTCATTTTCTCTTCACTTTACACCGAGATTCACATCAAATCCCACCCCATCATACCATTACTACCTCAACCATGCGGTATTATCAAGAATGAAGAGGAATAGCAATGATGATGACTAGCTATGTGCTTACATTGATCATTGAGACGATGGAGTGAGTGAGTTGCTAACCGATCGGTATGCCAACTATCCTTTCTTTTCCGTCTTATATAGCTTGTATCCCTTTGCATGTTCCCCTTCCCCTTATATTTGTGTCATGGTGGCCCTCGGGGCCTTGGTATTATTGCTCCCGACTCTCGATGACGTGACTACATCGAGAGTCATTCAAAATTCAAATTTACAAGATTTTCACCCCTTTTTTGGAATTAGTCGGATTTGGGCGGAATCCGGGCTAGGTGACTTGATTACACCTAGTCCTCCCCTCCCATTTCCTTTTATTTCTTCCCCCTTCCATATCTTTTCTTGTCTCGGCCCATGGTGACTTGACTACACCCCGGCCGTACACCTTCTACCTTTTTCTCCGCTTTATTTTTAATTTTTAGCTTTATTTTCCTAGTTTCTTTTCTTTTCTTTTGTCTCTCCGCACACTACGATCGAGCATGAGGACATTGCTCGGTTTAAGTGTGGGGGAGCGATATTCTATCATAGTTAGTTTTATTTTCCTAGTTTTTCTAAAAATCTTTAAAAATCCTAAAAATTTGAAATTTTTTCACAAAAATCAAAAAGATTTTTCTTTTGTGTGTTTTTCCTTTTTATGTCTTTGTATCGTATATTTGTTTTGCTGTGCGTGTTTTGCCTCCCTTTTTCCTTATAGGTTGCTTAAATCACCAATAGCTTTGGAGAGCTTTCAAGACCTCCGGTAACATCTTCTATTCCTTTTTCCCCTTTGTCTCTTGTGGAGTTTGGAGGAGATTGTGATGTTGTGTGCTCGGGTGGAGCTTGATGCATATTTGTGGTTGATTTGGTGACTTGTTTGGAAGTTCGGGGTGGTGTTTGTTTTGTTTTTGTGCTTGTCTTGTCTTGTTTTATTTTGTTGCCTTTTGTCTCTTTTTCTTTCGTTTTCGTTGTGTCTTTGTTTTGTGTGTGTAGTTGTGTCGCGTGTGTAAAAGGTTTTCGAAAACCCGGTTTTGAGGCTATGGTGCGAGTGTTTGATTTCCCTTCCTAGTAATGTAATCGAGTCTTGCACTTTATTCTAGTAGAATGACCATAAATCAATGATTTCGTTGGTCTTTTACCTTGAGTCCACCTATATTACTAGGGATTTACTACGGGATTTGCATTTTTGACCATTATGACCACCCACGGTGTGAAAAGGCCTTGGTTACCGAGTCCCGTCCCTTAGGTGACCGTGTTTGGGATTGTTTGATTAGTCCAAGTTCTCCACCTTTTTGTGGGTTTGAAGAGGGATCGCGACCCCCGACATACCCATTCCCCTACCTCCTACACATATCCAAACAATAAATTGCAATTTGTTGAAATCTATCTTTCTTAGTTGCAAAGAAATGCCTATCAATCAAATCAAGCCCAAAAGGGCAAAGAAAATGAAAGAAAGAAAGAAAAGAATGAAGAAAAAGAAAAGGCACAAAAAGCCAAAAAGAAAATACAAAAGATGAAAAAGAAATGGCATAGCAAAACAAAGCAAAAATACAAAAGAAAGAAAAATGCCAAAAGAAAACCCGTCTCACAAAAAGAATCCCCTCTCAAAAATAAGCCTTTTACCTACTATTACCGTGAAGAGCCTACCAAAGGACCGAGTC
Source organism: Agrostemma githago (assembly GCA_958450325.1). Classification (NCBI taxonomy): domain Eukaryota; kingdom Viridiplantae; phylum Streptophyta; class Magnoliopsida; order Caryophyllales; family Caryophyllaceae; genus Agrostemma; species Agrostemma githago. The sequence continues at coordinate 52,396,571 of OY288256.1, forward strand.
CCTAGGAAGGATGATAGCGGTAGTGGTCGGTCTTCCCTCACTTTGCAAATAATTCCACCTTTTTACTTGGACTAGTTAAGCGGTTTCGGGCATGGGACGACCCTCTTGGCTCATCGCTAAAGGGGGCGGGGTCTCACTTACCTACAGTGTCGACTAACACCGAGGTTCATCCTTTTTCCATCCCGCCGATCGTCCCGTAGTACGTTCTTAGAAAGTTAGGAGGACCTAGGTAAGTTACCAACGTTTTTGTTGCTTTGTTGTCATACTATTAGGGTTTAGTTCATCTCGATTTGTATGATTAGATTGGGAACGTTGTCTCTTGCCTCGAGTCCTAAACCGGTGCTTCTTTCACCGCTTGTTTGAGGGAAGCGGTATTTGTTTTCTTTTGGGTGCAACCTTGTGTTTGTTTGTTGTATGCTTGCTTGTATGTGTGTTTTGTGTCCGGTTGCATCCACAGTTTTGTCGCAAGACCCCACTTGCCTTGCGGAGTACACTTTTCCTCTAAGTGTACTCGCTTGAGTTGAAAGGGCGTAGGGTGCGCTAATACCCACTCGGTTAGTTTAGTAGTTAGTATGTGCTTACTCGAGGGCGAGTAAGGGTTAAGTGTGGGGGAGTTGATAAGTGTAGTTTGTAGTGCCTATTTTGTTGTATTTTGGTCCCATTTTCCTTGTGGAATCGCTCCTTGGGAACGGTTTATGGGCTACTCATGCTTCTTCTAGTTCGTTTCAGGTTCTCGAGACCATTCATGAAGAATTGGAACGATTCCGACTCGTTTCATACACTTTTGGAGCCAACGAAGAGAAGGAACGATCACTCGATGCCTTGGATTTGACCCCGAGACCTTGGGACCCAATCCCGAGCCTCTTAGACTCGATCCCGAGACCCGAGAATCGGTGAGAAGTCCATGAGAACCAAGGAGGGACCAAAAAGATCATAATGGAGGCCTACAAGGTCCTTCCCGGGCGGGATAATGCCTTCCCGACCGGGAAGGAGGGCACAAAAGGAGAGGCTACTATCTTGAGCCAGTCCCGGCCGAGAAGGAACTCGTCCCGATCGGGACCGTCTCGTCCCGGGCGGGACCAATCCGTCCTGGGCGGGACGAAGCACTGGCAGCCCGCTTTTGTTTCTTTTCTTCTCCTTATTCATTGTAACCCTATATATACCCTTCCTCTTGTATTCTTATGGAATGTTCTTCACTTCCCACTAAACCCTAGACTATTTTAGGTTAAATTAGCTTAGATTAGTGTAGATTAGTACTTAATTACTCCTTAATCTAGTTAGTTACTCTTGTATTATTGGGATTCTTGAAGAATCTACCAATCTTGACAACATTGGTGGATGTTTGGGTATTCTTTTATGCAAGTGTTCATCTTTTCCATTCCTTTCTAGTTGGTATAATCTTTCTTCTCCTTTTACTCTTAATCTTTCATAGTTAATCAAGTTTTCATCTTTGTTATTGTTTGTTGTTCATCCTTATTTGTTCTTCATAATGAATGGGGTTGTTCTTGTGTTTGTTTCTTCTTGTTAGTGTTAGATTTAGTTTAGATATGGTTGAGTAGACTCTTGCTAGGGTTAGTAGGGTGATTTGGGTGTTTAATGGGTGATTAAGGGTTTGTTGGAGATGTTGGTGGAAGTTTTGGGTTTCCTCTTGGTTGATGCATGGAACATGTTTGATGAAATGCTTGAATGACATGTAGATGCATATGCTTGTTTTTCTTGCCTTTTCTCTTGTGGGTGGTGGTTTGCTCGTGGGTTTGGTTCCCTCACTACGTAGCAAGAGCCCGGTGAGGACGACCCCTAGGTCGGTCTACGTAGCGAGAGCCCGGACGTGACCTAGGCTACGAAAGCACGCTAGTAACCCCGTTTGTCATGTGTGTCGCTAAGATGGGTTCTATCAAGAACCTGTAGGTCAGTCTACGTAGCGAGAGCCCGGACTACACCTAGATTACCCGACTACCCCTTCACTTTAGCTCTTCCTTGACCATTCCATCACCCCTTGAACCCGACCTAATCCTAGCCGTTTTCCTTACTTGTTTTCTTTGTCACCTTAGTCATAGTCTTAGCCTTCTCCCCTTCCTATCATTTTAGCTTAGCTTAGTTCGTTGACCTAGTCTTGTATTTAGGTGACCTTAGTCTAGACACCTCATTACCGTCCCCGTGGATTCGACCCGACTTGCCCTAGCTACCCACTAGGATTAGCCGGTTATTATTTGACGGTGGGGATCCAAGGCAAATCCCTCACCATCAATTTGGCGCCGTTGCCGGGGACGGTGCTAGTTTAGACCTAGTTTGCCTATTTACTTGACTTTGTCTTTGTTTTTTTCTTTTTTTTTGTTCCTTTGCTTCTTGTGTGTGTGAAGTTTATTTCTCTCTTGTCTAGTGCCCAAAAAGCACTAGACTTCTCACGTTTGCTCCTAGTCCACAGTTTTTGCCTAGAGGTGGTCGCCATCCTCTTCTTTACAACTCAGAGCCGCATAAACGGACAGTTGCTAGATTGAGAGGTTTCCAACCGGGTACAAGCCAAGATTTCGAGCAAGCATGAGGTTTGATCTAAACTCCCCACACTCGGGAGCCGATATGAGCTACTCCTCTCCCTCTATGGATCAAGAGTATGACATGACGTCCCCCTACCACTATCAAGCTTCTTGGGGTAATCAAGACACTAGTGGGTATGAACTTCAAGGATATGGAAACGGCTACCAACAAGTGAACGCTGATCAATCATATGATCATGGTGGCTATTACTCAAGCTATCAATGTGAACCCACCATGTTTCATCATGATTCGCCGTATGGAAGGCAATTTCCCCAAAACCCACCACATTACCCTTCACCTCAACCACAATATGAACCCCATGACCCACAATACTACCAATCACCTCAACCTCACTACCAACAATATGATGCCCCATCCCTTGGGCATCATCAAGATTTTCAAGGAGCTTTACAAGACCCCAATGACCACCAATAGCTAAACTTGGAGTTGTATCAATCGATTCTTCAATTGCAAAGGAGCCAACAAGAAATGGCCATCCAAATGCAAAAGAACCAAGATGAATTCATGGCCCAATGTCAAAGGGAAAACGAGGCGAGGGATGCTCGATTAAATACGTTAATGGTTAAAACCTTAATGTTTTTATCCCGAACGTCACAACTAGATGAAGGGTGCCCACTTGAGAAAGGGGAGCAACCTAATCACGAAGCCGCCGATGTAGTTCCTTTTGAAAGCAAAACTTGCTTTGAAGAACCTCAATCGTCTACCCAAAAAGAGACGAATGAGGATATGGCTCTTGGTGAAGGCATCGTTAGTGAAGAATTGGAGGAGGTTAGTGAGTTGGATGAGTTGGTGGAATTTGTGAAGTTGTTGGGTGAATTTGACAAGCCTAAGTTGCCCTTGTCCGAGAATGTGGATAAGCATCAAGAGCCCCTTGCTAGTACACCAAGCAATGGTTTGGAAGAGATTGAAACCGCCGGTAGAAGTTTCAATCCTCTCCTCCAAGATGATGTGGGGACAAGTGATGAAGATGGGGAACCACAACTTGAGGAAAGTGTGGGGGTGTACAACAAGGAAATGAGGCGAAAGCCATTTTTTGTGCCTCTTATCAAGGACTTGAAGCTTGCTTGTGATTGGAGACGATGCTTAGGGAGGAAGAGGTCGGTAAAGCTCGTGGGATGGATAGACCCCGGAGACAACTTGAAAGATGACGTTGGGTCTTCAGAGGACTACTTCTTGCCTCTACCTTGGAGGCCGTGGAGGATAGCTTGGCTCGAGCACTCTTTGGGCCTTCATTACGATGTCGGTCTTGCGTTTGACTTGCTCCTCCAATCCCTTGAGGGCTATGGTTGAAGAATGAGACTCCACCATCCTAGGTTTGACGGAGTTCCTAAAGAACCGTCATGTTGTATATTCCACTTTCTCTCTTCTCTTTAGTTTTTGTGTTTGTAATTGTGTTTTGTATGATTTTGTTTCTAGGATTGGTTTGTTTTGTGAAACCCTTGTAATTTTGGAATCTTTGATGAGCGATGTGAGGTAGAGATTTTGATGAATGCTTTGAGCTTGTTTGGTAGGTGTAAAGTGAAGATGAATCCTAGAGAGGAATGGGTGTGGTTAGAGCTTGGATTTTGAGTTAGGGAGTCGGTTTTTGAAGCTTTGGATGAGCTTTTGGGGTTGTGGAGAGTTGGAAGACTCTTCCCGTCGGGAGGAGAGCATCCCGACCGGGAAGGATGAGGCATACCGACCGGGAAGGAGCCATCCCGATCGGGATGAGGGTGCAAGAAGTTGAGCTTTCTGGAGCATGATCCCGACCGGGATGGGGGCTTCCCGACCGGGAAGGACATGTTATCCCGACCGGGACCAGCCGTCCCGACCGGGACCAGCCGTCCCGACCGGGATGGTCCCCTGCTTCCCTTTTTGCCTCTTCTTTGTCTTGTGAGCCCACCCAACCACTTTATACCCCCTCCCAACCTCCCTACCTATCCTTGCACATACCATATGACCCATGTACCTAATTTACATACCCTCACCTCATTTTCTCTTCACTTTACACCGAGATTCACATCAAATCCCACCCCATCATACCATTACTACCTCAACCATGCGGTATTATCAAGAATGAAGAGGAATAGCAATGATGATGACTAGCTATGTGCTTACATTGATCATTGAGACGATGGAGTGAGTGAGTTGCTAACCGATCGGTATGCCAACTATCCTTTCTTTTCCGTCTTTTATAGCTTGTATCCCTTTGCATGTTCCCCTTCCCCTTATATTTGTGTCATGGTGGCCCTCGGGGCCTTGGTATTATTGCTCCCGACTCTCGATGACGTGACTACATCGAGAGTCATTCAAAATTCAAATTTACAAGATTTTCACCCCTTTTTTGGAATTAGTCGGATTTGGGCGGAATCCGGGCTAGGTGACTTGATTACACCTAGTCCTCCCCTCCCATTTCCTTTTATTTCTTCCCCCTTCCATATCTTTTCTTGTCTCGGCCCATGGTGACTTGACTACACCCCGGCCGTACACCTTCTACCTTTTTCTCCGCTTTATTTTTAATTTTTAGCTTTATTTTCCTAGTTTCTTTTCTTTTCTTTTGTCTCTCCGCACACTACGATCGAGCATGAGGACATTGCTCGGTTTAAGTGTGGGGGAGCGATATTCTATCATAGTTAGTTTTATTTTCCTAGTTTTTCTAAAAATCTTTAAAAATCCTAAAAATTTGAAATTTTTTCACAAAAATCAAAAAGATTTTTCTTTTGTGTGTTTTTCCTTTTTATGTCTTTGTATCGTATATTTGTTTTGCTGTGCGTGTTTTGCCTCCCTTTTTCCTTATAGGTTGCTTAAATCACCAATAGCTTTGGAGAGCTTTCAAGACCTCCGGTAACATCTTCTATTCCTTTTTCCCCTTTGTCTCTTGTGGAGTTTGGAGGAGATTGTGATGTTGTGTGCTCGGGTGGAGCTTGATGCATATTTGTGGTTGATTTGGTGACTTGTTTGGAAGTTCGGGGTGGTGTTTGTTTTGTTTTTGTGCTTGTCTTGTCTTGTTTTATTTTGTTGCCTTTTGTCTCTTTTTCTTTCGTTTTCGTTGTGTCTTTGTTTTGTGTGTGTAGTTGTGTCGCGTGTGTAAAAGGTTTTCGAAAACCCGGTTTTGAGGCTATGGTGCGAGTGTTTGATTTCCCTTCCTAGTAATGTAATCGAGTCTTGCACTTTATTCTAGTAGAATGACCATAAATCAATGATTTCGTTGGTCTTTTACCTTGAGTCCACCTATATTACTAGGGATTTACTACGGGATTTGCATTTTTGACCATTATGACCACCCACGGTGTGAAAAGGCCTTGGTTACCGAGTCCCGTCCCTTAGGTGACCGTGTTTGGGATTGTTTGATTAGTCCAAGTTCTCCACCTTTTTGTGGGTTTGAAGAGGGATCGCGACCCCCGACATACCCATTCCCCTACCTCCTACACATATCCAAACAATAAATTGCAATTTGTTGAAATCTATCTTTCTTAGTTGCAAAGAAATGCCTATCAATCAAATCAAGCCCAAAAGGGCAAAGAAAATGAAAGAAAGAAAGAAAAGAATGAAGAAAAAGAAAAGGCACAAAAAGCCAAAAAGAAAATACAAAAGATGAAAAAGAAATGGCATAGCAAAACAAAGCAAAAATACAAAAGAAAGAAAAATGCCAAAAGAAAACCCGTCTCACAAAAAGAATCCCCTCTCAAAAATAAGCCTTTTACCTACTATTACCGTGAAGAGCCTACCAAAGGACCGAGTCCCTAGGAAGGATGATAGCGGTAGTGGTCGGTCTTCCCTCACTTTGCAAATAATTCCACCTTTTTACTTGGACTAGTTAAGCGGTTTCGGGCATGGGACGACCCTCTTGGCTCATCGCTAAAGGGGGCGGGGTCTCACTTACCTACAGTGTCGACTAACACCGAGGTTCATCCTTTTTCCATCCCGCCGATCGTCCCGTAGTACGTTCTTAGAAAGTTAGGAGGACCTAGGTAAGTTACCAACGTTTTTGTTGCTTTGTTGTCATACTATTAGGGTTTAGTTCATCTCGATTTGTATGATTAGATTGGGAACGTTGTCTCTTGCCTCGAGTCCTAAACCGGTGCTTCTTTCACCGCTTGTTTGAGGGAAGCGGTATTTGTTTTCTTTTGGGTGCAACCTTGTGTTTGTTTGTTGTATGCTTGCTTGTATGTGTGTTTTGTGTCCGGTTGCATCCACAGTTTTGTCGCAAGACCCCACTTGCCTTGCGGAGTACACTTTTCCTCTAAGTGTACTCGCTTGAGTTGAAAGGGCGTAGGGTGCGCTAATACCCACTCGGTTAGTTTAGTAGTTAGTATGTGCTTACTCGAGGGCGAGTAAGGGTTAAGTGTGGGGGAGTTGATAAGTGTAGTTTGTAGTGCCTATTTTGTTGTATTTTGGTCCCATTTTCCTTGTGGAATCGCTCCTTGGGAACGGTTTATGGGCTACTCATGCTTCTTCTAGTTCGTTTCAGGTTCTCGAGACCATTCATGAAGAATTGGAACGATTCCGACTCGTTTCATACACTTTTGGAGCCAACGAAGAGAAGGAACGATCACTCGATGCCTTGGATTTGACCCCGAGACCTTGGGACCCAATCCCGAGCCTCTTAGACTCGATCCCGAGACCCGAGAATCGGTGAGAAGTCCATGAGAACCAAGGAGGGACCAAAAAGATCATAATGGAGGCCTACAAGGTCCTTCCCGGGCGGGATAATGCCTTCCTGACCGGGAAGGAGGGCACAAAAGGAGAGGCTACTATCTTGAGCCAGTCCCGGCCGAGAAGGAACTCGTCCCGATCGGGACCGTCTCGTCCCGGGCGGGACCAATCCGTCCTGGGCGGGACGAAGCACTGGCAGCCCGCTTTTGTTTCTTTTCTTCTCCTTATTCATTGTAACCCTATATATACCCTTCCTCTTGTATTCTTATGGAATGTTCTTCACTTCCCACTAAACCCTAGACTATTTTAGGTTAAATTAGCTTAGATTAGTGTAGATTAGTACTTAATTACTCCTTAATCTAGTTACTTACTCTTGTAGTATTGGGATTCTTGAAGAATCTACCAATCTTGACAACATTGGTGGATGTTTGGGTATTCTTTTATGCAAGTGTTCATCTTTTCCATTCCTTTCTAGTTGGTATAATCTTTCTTCTCCTTTTACTCTTAATCTTTCATAGTTAATCAAGTTTTCATCTTTGTTATTGTTTGTTGTTCATCCTTATTTGTTCTTCATAATGAATGGGGTTGTTCTTGTGTTTGTTTCTTCTTGTTAGTGTTAGATTTAGTTTAGATATGGTTGAGTAGACTCTTGCTAGGGTTAGTAGGGTGATTTGGGTGTTTAATGGGTGATTAAGGGTTTGTTGGAGATGTTGGTGGAAGTTTTGGGTTTCCTCTTGGTTGATGCATGGAACATGTTTGATGAAATGCTTGAATGACATGTAGATGCATATGCTTGTTTTTCTTGCCTTTTCTCTTGTGGGTGGTGGTTTGCTCGTGGGTTTGGTTCCCTCACTACGTAGCAAGAGCCCGGTGAGGACGACCCCTAGGTCGGTCTACGTAGCGAGAGCCCGGACGTGACCTAGGCTACGAAAGCACGCTAGTAACCCCGTTTGTCATGTGTGTCGCTAAGATGGGTTCTATCAAGAACCTGTAGGTCAGTCTACGTAGCGAGAGCCCGGACTACACCTAGATTACCCGACTACCCCTTCACTTTAGCTCTTCCTTGACCATTCCATCACCCCTTGAACCCACCTAATCCTAGCCGTTTTCCTTACTTGTTTTCTTTGTCACCTTAGTCATAGTCTTAGCCTTCTCCCCTTCCTATCATTTTAGCTTAGCTTAGTTCGTTGACCTAGTCTTGTATTTAGGTGACCTTAGTCTAGACACCTCATTACCGTCCCCGTGGATTCGACCCGACTTGCCCTAGCTACCCACTAGGATTAGCCGGTTATTATTTGACGGTGGGGATCCAAGGCAAATCCCTCACCATCAATTTGGCGCCGTTGCCGGGGACGGTGCTAGTTTAGACCTAGTTTGCCTATTTACTTGACTTTGTCTTTGTTTTTTTCTTTTTTTTTGTTCCTTTGCTTCTTGTGTGTGTGAAGTTTATTTCTCTCTTGTCTAGTGCCCAAAAAGCACTAGACTTCTCACGTTTGCTCCTAGTCCACAGTTTTTGCCTAGAGGTGGTCGCCATCCTCTTCTTTACAACTCAGAGCCGCATAAACGGACAGTTGCTAGATTGAGAGGTTTCCAACCGGGTACAAGCCAAGATTTCGAGCAAGCATGAGGTTTGATCTAAACTCCCCACACTCGGGAGCCGATATGAGCTACTCCTCTCCCTCTATGGATCAAGAGTATGACATGACGTCCCCCTACCACTATCAAGCTTCTTGGGGTAATCAAGACACTAGTGGGTATGAACTTCAAGGATATGGAAACGGCTACCAACAAGTGAACGCTGATCAATCATATGATCATGGTGGCTATTACTCAAGCTATCAATGTGAACCCACCATGTTTCATCATGATTCGCCGTATGGAAGGCAATTTCCCCAAAACCCACCACATTACCCTTCACCTCAACCACAATATGAACCCCATGACCCACAATACTACCAATCACCTCAACCTCACTACCAACAATATGATGCCCCATCCCTTGGGCATCATCAAGATTTTCAAGGAGCTTTACAAGACCCCAATGACCACCAATAGCTAAACTTGGAGTTGTATCAATCGATTCTTCAATTGCAAAGGAGCCAACAAGAAATGGCCATCCAAATGCAAAAGAACCAAGATGAATTCATGGCCCAATGTCAAAGGGAAAACGAGGCGAGGGATGCTCGATTAAATACGTTAATGGTTAAAACCTTAATGTTTTTATCCCGAACGTCACAACTAGATGAAGGGTGCCCACTTGAGAAAGGGGAGCAACCTAATCACGAAGCCGCCGATGTAGTTCCTTTTGAAAGCAAAACTTGCTTTGAAGAACCTCAATCGTCTACCCAAAAAGAGACGAATGAGGATATGGCTCTTGGTGAAGGCATCGTTAGTGAAGAATTGGAGGAGGTTAGTGAGTTGGATGAGTTGGTGGAATTTGTGAAGTTGTTGGGTGAATTTGACAAGCCTAAGTTGCCCTTGTCCGAGAATGTGGATAAGCATCAAGAGCCCCTTGCTAGTACACCAAGCAATGGTTTGGAAGAGATTGAAACCGCCGGTAGAAGTTTCAATCCTCTCCTCCAAGATGATGTGGGGACAAGTGATGAAGATGGGGAACCACAACTTGAGGAAAGTGTGGGGGTGTACAACAAGGAAATGAGGCGAAAGCCATTTTTTGTGCCTCTTATCAAGGACTTGACGCTTGCTTGTGATTGGAGACGATGCTTAGGGAGGAAGAGGTCGGTAAAGCTCGTGGGATGGATAGACCCCGGAGACAACTTGAAAGATGACGTTGGGTCTTCAGAGGACTACTTCTTGCCTCCACCTTGGAGGCCGTGGAGGATAGCTTGGCTCGAGCACTCTTTGGGCCTTCATTACGATGTCGGTCTTGCGTTTGACTTGCTCCTCCAATCCCTTGAGGGCTATGGTTGAAGAATGAGACTCCACCATCCTAGGTTTGACGGAGTTCCTAAAGAACCGTCATGTTGTATATTCCCCTTTCTCTCTTCTCTTTAGTTTTTGTGTTTGTAATTGTGTTTTGTATGATTTTGTTTCTAGGATTGGTTTGTTTTATGAAACCTTTGTAATTTTGGAATCTTTGATGAGCGATGTGAGGTAGAGATTTTGATGAATGCTTTGAGCTTGTTTGGTAGGTGTAAAGTGAAGATGAATCCTAGAGAGGAATGGGTGTGGTTAGAGCTTGGATTTTGAGTTAGGGAGTCGGTTTTTGAAGCTTTGGATGAGCTTTTGGGGTTGTGGAGAGTTGGAAGACTCTTCCCGTCGGGAGGAGAGCATCCCGACCGGGAAGGATGAGGCATACCGACCGGGAAGGAGCCATCCCGATCGGGATGAGGGTGCAAGAAGTTGAGCTTTCTGGAGCATGATCCCGACCGGGATGGGGGCTTCCCGACCGGGAAGGACATGTTATCCCGACCGGGACCAGCCGTCCCGACCGGGACCAGCCGTCCCGACCGGGATGGTCCCCTGCTTCCCTTTTTGCCTCTTCTTTGTCTTGTGAGCCCACCCAACCACTTTATACCCCCTCCCAACCTCCCTACCTATCCTTGCACATACCATATGACCCATGTACCTAATTTACATACCCTCACCTCATTTTCTCTTCACTTTACACCGAGATTCACATCAAATCCCACCCCATCATACCATTACTACCTCAACCATGCGGTATTATCAAGAATGAAGAGGAATAGCAATGATGATGACTAGCTATGTGCTTACATTGATCATTGAGACGATGGAGTGAGTGAGTTGCTAACCGATCGGTATGCCAACTATCCTTTCTTTTCCGTCTTTTATAGCTTGTATCCCTTTGCATGTTCCCCTTCCCCTTATATTTGTGTCATGGTGGCCCTCGGGGCCTTGGTATTATTGCTCCCGACTCTCGATGACGTGACTACATCGAGAGTCATTCAAAATTCAAATTTACAAGATTTTCACCCCTTTTTTGGAATTAGTCGGATTTGGGCGGAATCCGGGCTAGGTGACTTGATTACACCTAGTCCTCCCCTCCCATTTCCTTTTATTTCTTCCCCCTTCCATATCTTTTCTTGTCTCGGCCCATGGTGACTTGACTACACCCCGGCCGTACACCTTCTACCTTTTTCTCCGCTTTATTTTTAATTTTTAGCTTTATTTTCCTAGTTTCTTTTCTTTTCTTTTGTCTCTCCGCACACTACGATCGAGCATGAGGACATTGCTCGGTTTAAGTGTGGGGGAGCGATATTCTATCATAGTTAGTTTTATTTTCCTAGTTTTTCTAAAAATCTTTAAAAATCCTAAAAATTTGAAATTTTTTTCACAAAAATCAAAAAGATTTTTCTTTTGTGTGTTTTTCCTTTTTATGTCTTTGTATCGTATATTTGTTTTGCTGTGCGTGTTTTGCCTCCCTTTTTCCTTATAGGTTGCTTAAATCACCAATAGCTTTGGAGAGCTTTCAAGACCTCCGGTAACATCTTCTATTCCTTTTCCCCCTTTGTCTCTTGTGGAGTTTGGAGGAGATTGTGATGTTGTGTGCTCGGGTGGAGCTTGATGCATATTTGTGGTTGATTTGGTGACTTGTTTGGAAGTTCGGGGTGGTGTTTGTTTTGTTTTTGTGCTTGTCTTGTCTTGTTTTATTTTGTTGCCTTTTGTCTCTTTTTCTTTCGTTTTCGTTGTGTCTTTGTTTTGTGTGTGTAGTTGTGTCGCGTGTGTAAAAGGTTTTCGAAAACCCGGTTTTGAGGCTATGGTGCGAGTGTTTGATTTCCCTTCCTAGTAATGTAAATCGAGTCTTGCACTTTATTCTAGTAGAATGACCATAAATCAATGATTTCGTTGGTCTTTTACCTTGAGTCCACCTATATTACTAGGGATTTACTACGGGATTTGCATTTTTGACCATTATGACCACCCACGGTGTGAAAAGGCCTTGGTTACCGAGTCCCGTCCCTTAGGTGACCGTGTTTGGGATTGTTTGATTAGTCCAAGTTCTCCACCTTTTTGTGGGTTTGAAGAGGGATCGCGACCCCCGACATACCCATTCCCCTACCTCCTACACATATCCAAACAATAAATTGCAATTTGTTGAAATCTATCTTTCTTAGTTGCAAAGAAATGCCTATCAATCAAATCAAGCCCAAAAGGGCAAAGAAAATGAAAGAAAGAAAGAAAAGAATGAAGAAAAAGAAAAGGCACAAAAAGCCAAAAAGAAAATACAAAAGATGAAAAAGAAATGGCATAGCAAAACAAAGCAAAAATACAAAAGAAAGAAAAATGCCAAAAGAAAACCCGTCTCACAAAAAGAATCCCCTCTCAAAAATAAGCCTTTTACCTACTATTACCGTGAAGAGCCTACCAAAGGACCGAGTCCCTAGGAAGGATGATAGCGGTAGTGGTCGGTCTTCCCTCACTTTGCAAATAATTCCACCTTTTTACTTGGACTAGTTAAGCGGTTTCGGGCATGGGACGACCCTCTTGGCTCATCGCTAAAGGGGGCGGGGTCTCACTTACCTACAGTGTCGACTAACACCGAGGTTCATCCTTTTTCCATCCCGCCGATCGTCCCGTAGTACGTTCTTAGAAAGTTAGGAGGACCTAGGTAAGTTACCAACGTTTTTGTTGCTTTGTTGTCATACTATTAGGGTTTAGTTCATCTCGATTTGTATGATTAGCTTGGGAACGTTGTCTCTTGCCTCGAGTCCTAAACCGGTGCTTCTTTCACCACTTGTTTGAGGGAAGCGGTATTTGTTTTCTTTTGGGTGCAACCTTGTGTTTGTTTGTTGTATGCTTGCTTGTCTGTGTGTTTTGTGTCCGGTTGCATCCACAGTTTGTCGCAAGACCCCACTTGCCTTGCGGAGTACACTTTTCCTCTAAGTGTACTCGCTTGAGTTGAAAGGGCGTAGGGTGCGCTAATACCCACTCGGTTAGTTTAGTAGTTAGTATGTGCTTACTCGAGGCGAGTAAGGGTAAAGTGTGGGGGAGTTGATAAGTGTAGTTTGTAGTGCCTATTTTGTTGTATTTTGGTCCCATTTTCCTTGTGGAATCGCTCCTTGGGAATGGTTTATGGGCTACTCATGCTTCTTCTAGTTCGTTTCAGGTTCTCGAGACCATTCATGAAGAATTGGAACGATTCCGACTCGTTTCATACACTTTTGGAGCCAACGAAGAGAAGGAACGATCACTCGATGCCTTGGATTTGACCCCGAGACCTTGGGACCCAATCCCGAGCCTCTTAGACTCGATATCGAGACCCGAGAATCGGTGAGAAGTCCATGAGAACCAAGGAGGGACCAAAAAGATCATAATGGAGGCCTACAAGGTCCTTCCCGGGCGGGATAATGCCTTCCCGACCGGGAAGGAGTGCACAAAAGGAGAGGCTACTGTCTTGAGCCCGTCCCGGCCAAGAAGGAACTCGTCCCGGTCGGGACCGTCTCGTCCCGGGCGGCACCAATCCGTCCTGGGCGGGACGAAGCACTGGCAGCCCGCTTTTGTTTCTTTTCTTCTCCTTATTCATTGTAACCCTATATATACCCTTCCTCTTGTATTCTTATGGAATGTTCTTCACTTCCCACTAAACCCTAGACTATTTTAGGTTAAATTAGCTTAGATTAGTGTATATTAGTACTTAATTACTCCTTAATCTAGTTAGTTACTCTTGTATTATTGGGATTCTTGAAGAATCTACCAATCTTGACAACATTGGTGGATGTTTGGGTATTCTTTTATGCAAGTGTTCATCTTTTCCATTCCTTTCTAGTTGGTATAATCTTTCTTCTCCTTTTACTCTTAATCTTTCATAGTTAATCAAGTTTTCATCTTTGTTATTGTTTGTTGTTCATCCTTATTTGTTCTTCATAATGAATGGGGTTGTTCTTGTGTTTGTTTCTTCTTGTTAGTGTTAGATTTAGTTTAGATATGGTTGAATAGACTCTTGCTAGGGTTAGTAGGGTGATTTGGGTGTTTAATGGGTGATTAAGGGTTTGTTGGAGATGTTGGTGGAAGTTTTGGGTTTCCTCTTGGTTGATGCATGGAACATGTTTGATGAAATGCTTGAATGACATGTAGATGCATATGCTTGTTTTTCTTGCCTTTTCTCTTGTGGGTGGTGGTTTTCTCGTGGGTTTGGTTCCCTCACTACTTAGCGAGAGCCCGGTGAGGACGACCCCTAGGTCGGTCTACGTAGCGAGAGCCCGGACGTGACCTAGGGTACGAAAGCACGCTAGTAACCCCGTTTGTCATGTGTGTTGCTAAGATGGGTTTTATCAAGAACCTCTAGGTCAGTATATGTAGCGAGAGCCCGGACTACACCTAGATTACCCGACTACCCCTTCACTTTAGCTCTTCCTTGACCATTCCATCACCCCTTGAACCCGACCTAATCCTAGCCCTTTTCCTTACTTGTTTTCTTTGTCACCTTAGTCATAGTCTTAGCCTTCTCCCCTTCCTATCATTTTAGCTTAGCTTAGTTCGTTGACCTAGTCTTGTATTTAGGTGACCTTAGTCTAGACACCTCATTACCGTCCCCGTGGATTCGACCCGACTTGCCCTAGCTACCCACTAGGATTAGCCGGTTATTATTTGACGGTGGGGATCCACGGCAAATCCCTCACCATCAATAGGGTACGCACTTGGAAAGAACGGGTTGCATCTATACGAACTTGAGAATAAAGAAGCATTTAATTGTCGAGACGTAATATTTCATGAGCATGTCTACCCGTTTAAGGAGGACAAGGGGAATACAAATGCACAGCCAAACCGCGACATCGAGTATGGTGAGTCGATACTTAAACATGGGTCATGGGATGTTGATGCTAATGATTGTGTTGGTAATTCTGAGGATAAAAAACACACTACTAATGATGATAGTTCTAGAACCGACACAAGTGAAACGATCCAATCTCCAAATGAGATTGGACAGGTCACTGAAACCGAAGAAAATGGGGCCAAGCTCGGTCGAGGTGCAAGAATTAAATTCGAGCCAAGTTGTAAAAAGGACTACCTATGTGGGACGACAACTGTAGTAAACACCGATCAAGCAAACTCACTCCGATCAGAATTTTCAAAGAAAGGTACTCGTTACCCTTTGTCGGATAATGTTACTTGCACATCTTTTTTCTGTTGTTCACAGGAACTTTATTGCTACAATTATGGTGGATAAGGAGCCTCAGAGCTCTGAGGAAGCGTCCCGAGAGAAGAAATGGAGAGCCGCGATGAGAAAGGAAATTGAGGCATTTGAAGCCAATAACACTTGGAAATTGAAGGAACTACCTAAAGAAAAGAAGGCCGTAGGGTGAAAATGGGTGTTCAAAATCAAGTTCAATGCAGACGGGAGCGTTGAACGGTACAAGGCTAGGTTGGTAGCACAAGGCTTCACATAAGTCGAAGGGTTGGACTTCCACGAGACTTTTGCCCCGGTTGCAAAAATGGTGAGTGTGGGTTGTTTACTAGCTATAGCCATTAATAAAGGATGATACATGTCCCAATTAGACGTAAATAATGCATTCTTACACGGAGACTTACAAGAGGAGTGTGGACATGACATAGGTCCACCCCGACGCGGCCACGCGCGGGTTTGGGTAGGCGAATGAATCTCCATATGAGAAGGATCGAATTGAAATTTAGGTCTATGTGGAGTCGCCACCGAATTTTGTGGTTATTCGGAACCGTTCGAGCCCACTCTATGTCGTAGTGGGCCGTATACAAAATACGGCCCATTTTCGATGTCCGAGTTTATTGGGCCCGTCCCTTTGCATTTAATACCAATACCGACGTTATCGGATATTGTGTATTGAATGACTCTCGTTCGCCAACGGTTTCGGGCATCCGGAAACCGAGGTTCTGAGTAAGGGGTGAGGGTACGTGTTGGGAAGCCCACAAAGGACACCCAACCCCGCCCGCACATTAGCGGCCTCTACTAAGAACTCGAATGACTTTCTAATACGCGTGCTAGTAAAACGGGAAAATGATATGCAAAGATTTATTTTCCCTAAACATGTGAATGGAATTGAAAAGGGTTTCTAAGTCAATTTAATGCAATTAATTCTACGTCAAAGTGGAATTTTAGCATGTGGGTTCATTTAGTACAATAAACGAACAATAATTAAATTGACAAAAGAAATAACAAACGCGTTAGTAACGATATAATAAAATAACGAATAATAACGGTTTGTGCAAAATATGAGATGAGATATATGATGATGCATGGTTTGAAAAGATAGTATACACGTGATTGATTAAGCACATGTTGACCTAAGTCGTAAAATACTATCGAGTTTTGAAAATAGAATAATGTACGACTTGCGTTTTAGTCGTTATAGGGTCACTTGATCGAGTGGTCGATAGACTCGATCGAGTGAACCCCTAAAAGATGTTTCTGTTTTGCATTACGGACCGTACTCGGCCGAGTTATTGGCCAACTCGGTCGAGTACGTGGCCACTCGATCGAGTCACTGTGAGACTCGACCGAGTGGTGGTCGTAACATGCATTCTGACTCGATTTTAGGGTGTCACTCGATCGAGTGACTAAGGCACTCGGTCGAGTGGCACCTGTACGAACCCGGTTTGTTTGCAAAAATCGTGTTTATGCCGAAAATCGTTTTAAATTAATTATTGAGATGTGATTAAATTTTCTCCGCGTTAATAATGTCATAATTCCGAAGAATTGTTTTGACAATTATTTAGCATCAACGAAAATAGAGTTTTGAATTAATTTTATGTGATTTAGGAAATCGGTGTTTTAAATAATAATAAAACTTGATTCCCTCGGATTTTCCGACATCGAATAAATCCCTAGGGATTGTGATGTGGGATCCGCGTCAACGGGTTTCGACCCTTAAAAAATAATTGATTAGAACAAGATGAATATGCGATATTAAAATGCGTAAATAATAATAATAATAATAATAATAATAATAATAATTAAAAAAAAAACGAAAAAAGGAATAAAAAAAGAGATGGACGACGAGAAGAAAAGGGAAAGGAGAACGAGGTTTGTCACCCTCAACCTACATGTTCTTGTCTCGGTGCGGACTCGTAACCGTGGCTTTAACACAAGAGTCTTCGAGGTGTATGGAGGCTAAGTTATGGTGGCTCGGGTTTGATTCCTAAAACTAGGTTTAGGGTTTTTGCTAGTGTAGAATTGCTAGGGTTTTGAAGTGTGTATAGATGTGTTAGGGTTGTCCTAGAGTGTACTAGGGTTTTTTAAGATTGCTAAAGGATGTGTAATTGTGTTGCATGAGGGTTGCTTATATAGGGAGAGCTAGGGCACCCGATTTAGGGTTACTCGACCGAGTATAGGGCTAACTCGGTCGAGTGGCCTGTGAAGCCAGCCGTCGGGCTCAAAACAAGCCCACTCGATCGAGTGGGTGGGTCACTCGATCGAGTGGCCCAGTCGGGGTGCACGGGTCCTTTGTTTTGGACCTTGACTTTGATTGCTTGATGGGTTTTGCATTTGACTTGGACTTTTGATGGTTGTATGGGTTGTTTTGTGCGTCTCGGAAACGACTTTGACCGGGGTTGACCCAATCGTTAAAAGTCGGTTTTAATTCCGGTGTCGGTTTTGGCCCAAATTAGTCTTGTTTGACTCGGAATGATCCACTGGGCCTGGATTCAAGGATGATTTTGTGAAATTTGTACTCTGTAAGTGTGTTAGCCAACGATTAATGGATTTGAGCCCGTATCCGAGCGCATAGAAACACGTTAGCGTCCGATCATCATCGGGTGTTTTTTGGAAACTGCCATAGACACCTGGCGGTCAAAATGCGGGTGTCTACAAGGAGGTATATATGTGATTGCCACCGGGAGTGGAAGCACGTGGAAGGAATAAGGTATGCAAACTTTTGAGATCAATTTATGGGTTAAAGCAAGCCTCACGGATGTGGTTCACAAAATTGGACGATGCACTGAAGAACTACGGTTTTGTCCAATCCTTGTCGGAATACTCCTTATTCACATTTGAGAAAGGAGAAGTATTTATGCCCGTGCTAGTTTATGTGGACGATATGATCTTAGTCAGAAATTCTAGCGAGGTTTGTGCACATTTTAAATCATTTTTGCATAACAACTTTAGCATAAAAGATCTGGGGAAGTTAAAAGATCTGGGGAGTTGATAAGTGTAGTTTGTAGTGCCTATTTTGTTGTATTTTGGTCCCATTTTCCTTGTGGAATCGCTCCTTGGGAATGGTTTATGGGCTACTCATGCTTCTTCTAGTTCGTTTCAGGTTCTCGAGACCATTCATGAAGAATTGGAACGATTCCGACTCGTTTCATACACTTTTGGAGCCAACGAAGAGAAGGAACGATCACTCGATGCCTTGGATTTGACCCCGAGACCTTGGGACCCAATCCCGAGCCTCTTAGACTCGATATCGAGACCCGAGAATCGGTGAGAAGTCCATGAGAACCAAGGAGGGACCAAAAAGATCATAATGGAGGCCTACAAGGTCCTTCCCGGGCGGGATAATGCCTTCCCGACCGGGAAGGAGTGCACAAAAGGAGAGGCTACTGTCTTGAGCCCGTCCCGGCCAAGAAGGAACTCGTCCCGGTCGGGACCGTCTCGTCCCGGGCGGCACCAATCCGTCCTGGGCGGGACGAAGCACTGGCAGCCCGCTTTTGTTTCTTTTCTTCTCCTTATTCATTGTAACCCTATATATACCCTTCCTCTTGTATTCTTATGGAATGTTCTTCACTTCCCACTAAACCCTAGACTATTTTAGGTTAAATTAGCTTAGATTAGTGTATATTAGTACTTAATTACTCCTTAATCTAGTTAGTTACTCTTGTATTATTGGGATTCTTGAAGAATCTACCAATCTTGACAACATTGGTGGATGTTTGGGTATTCTTTTATGCAAGTGTTCATCTTTTCCATTCCTTTCTAGTTGGTATAATCTTTCTTCTCCTTTTACTCTTAATCTTTCATAGTTAATCAAGTTTTCATCTTTGTTATTGTTTGTTGTTCATCCTTATTTGTTCTTCATAATGAATGGGGTTGTTCTTGTGTTTGTTTCTTCTTGTTAGTGTTAGATTTAGTTTAGATATGGTTGAATAGACTCTTGCTAGGGTTAGTAGGGTGATTTGGGTGTTTAATGGGTGATTAAGGGTTTGTTGGAGATGTTGGTGGAAGTTTTGGGTTTCCTCTTGGTTGATGCATGGAACATGTTTGATGAAATGCTTGAATGACATGTAGATGCATATGCTTGTTTTTCTTGCCTTTTCTCTTGTGGGTGGTGGTTTTCTCGTGGGTTTGGTTCCCTCACTACTTAGCGAGAGCCCGGTGAGGACGACCCCTAGGTCGGTCTACGTAGCGAGAGCCCGGACGTGACCTAGGGTACGAAAGCACGCTAGTAACCCCGTTTGTCATGTGTGTTGCTAAGATGGGTTTTATCAAGAACCTCTAGGTCAGTATATGTAGCGAGAGCCCGGACTACACCTAGATTACCCGACTACCCCTTCACTTTAGCTCTTCCTTGACCATTCCATCACCCCTTGAACCCGACCTAATCCTAGCCCTTTTCCTTACTTGTTTTCTTTGTCACCTTAGTCATAGTCTTAGCCTTCTCCCCTTCCTATCATTTTAGCTTAGCTTAGTTCGTTGACCTAGTCTTGTATTTAGGTGACCTTAGTCTAGACACCTCATTACCGTCCCCGTGGATTCGACCCGACTTGCCCTAGCTACCCACTAGGATTAGCCGGTTATTATTTGACGGTGGGGATCCACGGCAAATCCCTCACCATCAATAGGGTACGCACTTGGAAAGAACGGGTTGCATCTATACGAACTTGAGAATAAAGAAGCATTTAATTGTCGAGACGTAATATTTCATGAGCATGTCTACCCGTTTAAGGAGGACAAGGGGAATACAAATGCACAGCCAAACCGCGACATCGAGTATGGTGAGTCGATACTTAAACATGGGTCATGGGATGTTGATGCTAATGATTGTGTTGGTAATTCTGAGGATAAAAAACACACTACTAATGATGATAGTTCTAGAACCGACACAAGTGAAACGATCCAATCTCCAAATGAGATTGGACAGGTCACTGAAACCGAAGAAAATGGGGCCAAGCTCGGTCGAGGTGCAAGAATTAAATTCGAGCCAAGTTGTAAAAAGGACTACCTATGTGGGACGACAACTGTAGTAAACACCGATCAAGCAAACTCACTCCGATCAGAATTTTCAAAGAAAGGTACTCGTTACCCTTTGTCGGATAATGTTACTTGCACATCTTTTTTCTGTTGTTCACAGGAACTTTATTGCTACAATTATGGTGGATAAGGAGCCTCAGAGCTCTGAGGAAGCGTCCCGAGAGAAGAAATGGAGAGCCGCGATGAGAAAGGAAATTGAGGCATTTGAAGCCAATAACACTTGGAAATTGAAGGAACTACCTAAAGAAAAGAAGGCCGTAGGGTGAAAATGGGTGTTCAAAATCAAGTTCAATGCAGACGGGAGCGTTGAACGGTACAAGGCTAGGTTGGTAGCACAAGGCTTCACATAAGTCGAAGGGTTGGACTTCCACGAGACTTTTGCCCCGGTTGCAAAAATGGTGAGTGTGGGTTGTTTACTAGCTATAGCCATTAATAAAGGATGATACATGTCCCAATTAGACGTAAATAATGCATTCTTACACGGAGACTTACAAGAGGAGTGTGGACATGACATAGGTCCACCCCGACGCGGCCACGCGCGGGTTTGGGTAGGCGAATGAATCTCCATATGAGAAGGATCGAATTGAAATTTAGGTCTATGTGGAGTCGCCACCGAATTTTGTGGTTATTCGGAACCGTTCGAGCCCACTCTATGTCGTAGTGGGCCGTATACAAAATACGGCCCATTTTCGATGTCCGAGTTTATTGGGCCCGTCCCTTTGCATTTAATACCAATACCGACGTTATCGGATATTGTGTATTGAATGACTCTCGTTCGCCAACGGTTTCGGGCATCCGGAAACCGAGGTTCTGAGTAAGGGGTGAGGGTACGTGTTGGGAAGCCCACAAAGGACACCCAACCCCGCCCGCACATTAGCGGCCTCTACTAAGAACTCGAATGACTTTCTAATACGCGTGCTAGTAAAACGGGAAAATGATATGCAAAGATTTATTTTCCCTAAACATGTGAATGGAATTGAAAAGGGTTTCTAAGTCAATTTAATGCAATTAATTCTACGTCAAAGTGGAATTTTAGCATGTGGGTTCATTTAGTACAATAAACGAACAATAATTAAATTGACAAAAGAAATAACAAACGCGTTAGTAACGATATAATAAAATAACGAATAATAACGGTTTGTGCAAAATATGAGATGAGATATATGATGATGCATGGTTTGAAAAGATAGTATACACGTGATTGATTAAGCACATGTTGACCTAAGTCGTAAAATACTATCGAGTTTTGAAAATAGAATAATGTACGACTTGCGTTTTAGTCGTTATAGGGTCACTTGATCGAGTGGTCGATAGACTCGATCGAGTGAACCCCTAAAAGATGTTTCTGTTTTGCATTACGGACCGTACTCGGCCGAGTTATTGGCCAACTCGGTCGAGTACGTGGCCACTCGATCGAGTCACTGTGAGACTCGACCGAGTGGTGGTCGTAACATGCATTCTGACTCGATTTTAGGGTGTCACTCGATCGAGTGACTAAGGCACTCGGTCGAGTGGCACCTGTACGAACCCGGTTTGTTTGCAAAAATCGTGTTTATGCCGAAAATCGTTTTAAATTAATTATTGAGATGTGATTAAATTTTCTCCGCGTTAATAATGTCATAATTCCGAAGAATTGTTTTGACAATTATTTAGCATCAACGAAAATAGAGTTTTGAATTAATTTTATGTGATTTAGGAAATCGGTGTTTTAAATAATAATAAAACTTGATTCCCTCGGATTTTCCGACATCGAATAAATCCCTAGGGATTGTGATGTGGGATCCGCGTCAACGGGTTTCGACCCTTAAAAAATAATTGATTAGAACAAGATGAATATGCGATATTAAAATGCGTAAATAATAATAATAATAATAATAATAATAATAATTAAAAAAAAAACGAAAAAAGGAATAAAAAAAGAGATGGACGACGAGAAGAAAAGGGAAAGGAGAACGAGGTTTGTCACCCTCAACCTACATGTTCTTGTCTCGGTGCGGACTCGTAACCGTGGCTTTAACACAAGAGTCTTCGAGGTGTATGGAGGCTAAGTTATGGTGGCTCGGGTTTGATTCCTAAAACTAGGTTTAGGGTTTTTGCTAGTGTAGAATTGCTAGGGTTTTGAAGTGTGTATAGATGTGTTAGGGTTGTCCTAGAGTGTACTAGGGTTTTTTAAGATTGCTAAAGGATGTGTAATTGTGTTGCATGAGGGTTGCTTATATAGGGAGAGCTAGGGCACCCGATTTAGGGTTACTCGACCGAGTATAGGGCTAACTCGGTCGAGTGGCCTGTGAAGCCAGCCGTCGGGCTCAAAACAAGCCCACTCGATCGAGTCGGTGGGTCACTCGATCGAGTGGCCCAGTCGGGGTGCACGGGTCCTTTGTTTTGGACCTTGACTTTGATTGCTTGATGGGTTTTGCATTTGACTTGGACTTTTGATGGTTGTATGGGTTGTTTTGTGCGTCTCGGAAACGACTTTGACCGGGGTTGACCCAATCGTTAAAAGTCGGTTTTAATTCCGGTGTCGGTTTTGGCCCAAATTAGTCTTGTTTGACTCGGAATGATCCACTGGGCCTGGATTCAAGGATGATTTTGTGAAATTTGTACTCTGTAAGTGTGTTAGCCAACGATTAATGGATTTGAGCCCGTATCCGAGCGCATAGAAACACGTTAGCGTCCGATCATCATCGGGTGTTTTTTGGAAACTGCCATAGACACCTGGCGGTCAAAATGCGGGTGTCTACAAGGAGGTATATATGTGATTGCCACCGGGAGTGGAAGCACGTGGAAGGAATAAGGTATGCAAACTTTTGAGATCAATTTATGGGTTAAAGCAAGCCTCACGGATGTGGTTCACAAAATTGGACGATGCACTGAAGAACTACGGTTTTGTCCAATCCTTGTCGGAATACTCCTTATTCACATTTGAGAAAGGAGAAGTATTTATGCCCGTGCTAGTTTATGTGGACGATATGATCTTAGTCAGAAATTCTAGCGAGGTTTGTGCACATTTTAAATCATTTTTGCATAACAACTTTAGCTTAAAAGATCTGGGGAAGTTGAAATATTTTCTCGGAATAGAAATTGCACATGGGACGAGAGGATTATTCCTCGGGCAAAGAAAATATGCACTCGAGATTGTGTCCTAAGTTGGTTTAACGGGAACCAAACCCATGGATTTCCCCATGGAACAACAACATAAGTTGGCTTTAGCGAAGGGTTACGAATTACGAGATGCAAGCAAGTATAGACGACTCGTTGGGCGTTTAATATATTTGACTATTACAAGGCCCGAGTTAGTTTATTAGGTGCACATCATATCTCAGTTTATGCAGGCTCCGAGGAAGGAGCATTAGGATGTGGCAATGAGAGTGGTACGATACATAAAAGGATCATTGGATCGGGGAATCATCATTGAGAAAGGAAAAGGGTTGCAATTAGTAGGGTACTGCTGATTCCGATATGCAGGGTGTCCTTTGACAAGGCGTCCCTGACGGGCTATTTAGTGTTTTTAGGAGGATCGCCCGTGTCTTGGAAAACCAAGAAGCAGCCAACGGTGTCTCGGTCCAGCGCATAGGCCGAGTACAAAGCCATGGCGACGCTAACAAGTGAGCTTATATGGTTAAAGTCACTCCTGAAGTCCTTGAGAATTAAAAGCGACCGACCCATTCGATTGTATTGTGACAATGAAGTGGCTTTGCACATTTCGAGGAACCCGGTGTTCCACGACTGAACCAAGCACATCGAAATAGACTGTCATTTTGTGAGAGAACACTTGGTGAAGAGAACTTTAGCAACGTCGTACATTCCTACGAAGAAACAACCAGCTGATATATTCACGAAAGCGTTGGGAAATGAAGATTTTACAAAAAAAACTACCAAGTTGGGATCCAACATTTCCAACTTGAAGGGGAGTGTGAGAATAACGCGATATTATTACGATATTATCGTGATACCATAATCTTGTAAATATAGTAGTGACGTAGATATTTATTCGCTAGAAATATTCTTTCCTAGTTCGAGAATCATGTACCTACTAGTTTATAAGGAGATGTACGTGTATATTTTTTTCTTATGCAATAATAAACAAAAGCTTCTCATAATTTTTATTCTAAGTCATTCGTAGTTAAATAGAGGATATTGAAGCTCACCCAAATTGATCCAAGTAAAATGAATGACCAATCTTCACCTATTCGATAAGCATCCATCATATTTAAATTAAATTAAATTCTTGTTTCAGACAACATACATATCTATCTAAGACTTAAACATGTCAAATAGATCGGGGAGGATGCAGGATTTTGAGATATGGAGGGCACGATTTTTTTAACCCGGAAAATTACCTAAATTTTGATCCCGTCTTTTTTTGGTAATAATAAGCTCTTTATTCTTCCAAAAATGGGAGAAAAAGATAGATTTACAAAAGGCCTCGACCAAAAGATCAATAAACGACCACAAGCTCCAAAAAGGCCAAAAAAACACACGGCCATCCACTAAGCTTGAAGACAACTAATCATCTTCTCGTTTTTATATTACAATTATACAAAAGTTTACTGCAGACTTGAAGACATAAATAGACATCTCCACGCTACTCTTTAGGCCAACAAATATCCTACGATTTCGTTCCTGCCAAATCATGTAAATGCAAGTCACAACACTGCTAATGTACCATCTTTTTGTTCATAACAAATTTAATTTGTACGAGTATGATGTTAAGCTTTGAAAAAAATTCCACGAATTTTCACCACTAAATAAAGTTTTGTTTTGAACTTTAAAAAAAATAAAACTCCTTAAATTTCAAATAATCATAAATGTAGGAGAGGGAATCGAACATAGGTCGTTAGGTTCACAAATTGGGACTCCTACCGAATGTGCTGATGGATAACTACAATAGAAGCTAATTATAAAATCTAAGCATATCAAAATTTGAGAGGAGGACACTTGCCCACTCCCAAATCTGCCCTGCAAAATCCCCTATTCACTTAAACAAAAACTAAACAGCAAAACCGTCTTTTCAACTTTCCCGCCTAAAAACTCTTTCTAAATTAAGCAAATTGGGCTGCTGCTAAGTAGGCTTCGACAACTGCTTATTAACAAATCCATTTTCAGCATATTAAAGTCCAATTCAATCAATATTAAATAATGCGTACAAATAACATAAGCATCCAATTATACAGAAAATTAACCCAATTAGCCCAATGCCCCAATTAAGTCAACATAAGCATCCAATTATACGATTTATTTTGCTACTTTTTTAGGAACAAATATATTTCCTAACAAAAATACATTATACATTGATGTTTTAGAAGAAATTTTTAAGGATGCTAATCTCAAGAAAATATTATGATACCTAAGTTAATTTTTGTCCAACTTCATTAAATAAAACTCAATTGTGTATGATTCATTCATCCAGTTACAACATTTAGGAAAAAATAAAGTATATTTTTAGACATAATATATTGTAATTACATTTACAAATATTGTGATTATAAAATATTATAAAATATATACATAATCAAATGTTATAAAATATTATATTATATTAGAAAATATACATTAAAAATATTAGACAGAAAAAATATCAAACTGACGGTATATATTATAACTCATGCATTCATCACTGCTACACACCTTCACTATTCAAAAATATCTCTTGCTCTCCGAAGAATGAATATGATCTCTGAAATCGCACCAACAAAAGAGACCTGGCGAATTCAAGGTAGACTACTGCGTGTTTGGGAAGTACCATACAATAGGAATACCACAGATATTATGTGTCTAGACCTAATAATAATGGATGAGAAGGTAAATATTAACCATGTAATGAATAATGTCATCTAATAATAATGTGATCGATTATTCTTTTTACTAATACAAAATAAATTTACTGATCTATCAATTCAAAATGACAAGATCCATGCTACCATCAATGCACAAATTATGAAGAAGTACAAATGGTTGGTTAAAGAAGGATTCTTGGTGACAATTGCAAACTTTGGTGTGACACCCAACAATATTGGAATCATGGTATCTACGCGCCCGTATAAAATAAATTTTCACAAAAAAACCTACGTGAAAGAATATGAAAATCTGTCCATACCAACTTATGGATTCATCAATTTTTTGAGTTTCGACTCAATTCCATCACCGAGCGTAAACGGAGGTGTCTGATCTTCATAGGTACTTATTTTAGATTGATAATCAGATATCGATTTATCATACATTTACAACCTATCTTTTTTATTATACAAATGTAATTAATAGGGTAGTCAAAGCAGATGGTTCTATTACTCTAAAAGGAAAGGTGCTGACAAAAAAAATGATTAACTTGGAGTTAAACGACCAGAGGTAATTCTTAAAGCGAAAGATAACCCTATTTGAAGAGCCTTTTAATTGATTATAATGTCCACTATTTATTAATTTCCAGGGATATGTGTGGACATGACATAGGTCCACCCCGACGCGGCCACGCGCGGGTTTGTGGAGGCGAATGAATCTCTATATGAGATGGTCAAATTGAAATTTAAATCGAAGTAGGAGTCGCCACCGAATTTTGTAGTTATTCGGAACCATTCGAGCCCACTCTATGTCGTAGTGGGCCGTATACAAAATACGGCCCATTTTCGATGTCAGAGTTTATTGGGCTCATCCTTTTGCATTATGATACCGATACCGACATTATCGGATATCGTGTATTGAATGACTCTCGTTGCCAATGGATTCGGACATCCGGAAACCATGGTTCTGAGTAAGGGGTGAGGGTACGTGTTGGGAAGTTCACTAAGAACACCCAACCCCGCCCGCACTTAGCAGCCTTTACTAAGATATCGTTCGTTTTTGGTGTACACGCGTTAGTTCGACGGTTGAATGATATGCAAACATTATTTTCCTAAGCATGTGAGAAAAATAAATAAACGAGTTGCTAAGTCGTTTAATGCATGTTAAACTAATAACGTCAAAGTTATTTTAGCATGTGAAGTTCATTTTAGTCTAATAAAACAACAAAAATGAATAAATTGCTACAAACACGAGAAAACGAGTTAGTAACGATAAATAAATCGAATAAAGACATAAATAAATAATATGCATGACTCGAAAAAGATTTAATGACACGTGATGGATTAGCACGCGTTGACCGAGGTCAAAAA
Organism: Agrostemma githago; assembly: GCA_958450325.1. NCBI lineage: Eukaryota > Viridiplantae > Streptophyta > Magnoliopsida > Caryophyllales > Caryophyllaceae > Agrostemma > Agrostemma githago. The sequence continues at coordinate 52,424,051 of OY288256.1, forward strand.
AAAAAAAAAAATTATCGAAATATGTCGTGAAAGTCGCATTTTAATGTAAGGTTCGAAAAGAATTAAAAATAGAAAAGCGAAGAAACGAAAAATAAAAAGGAGTCGGCGAACCAGGCTGTTGCACGAGTCGCCTGACAGGCGCGCGACTCGCGTGGTAGCCTGTTCGGGTTTTTTTGTTTGTTCGAAAATCGTTAATTTTTACAAATCGCGTACAAATATGGATTAATTTATATTCGATTTATATTTTCGATATTCGTCGTATTCGATATTCGATTATGAAATCGATATCGAATAGTCGGAATGATTTTAGAAAAAGTTTAAAAAAAAAAAATGTTTTGAACGAAAATTGAAAAAAGAATTTTGAACGAAAAAAATGTTAATTCTCTCCGCGTTTAAAATCATCAAATTTTGTTTTAAAAAAGGTAATGATTTTGTTAGCATCAACGAGAATTAATTAATTTAGTTCTTGTAGATACGATATTCGATTAGAGAATCGGTATCGTATTTTATGAACGTTATAAAAAATAGTTTTTTTTAGTATCGATTATTAGAAATAAATTAAAATATGTGACGAACGACCCATATTAATAATACGAAACGACCGACGACCCGTAAAAAAAAGTGAAGGACGAAAAAAAGAGGAAAAAGACGTGAGAGAGAGAGAGAGGAAGGAGAAGAATCGGGTTTGATTTACACCCACAACCTACATGCTTTACTTTCTCGGTATGAAGCTCGTCGGACGATGGTTTAGGCACGGGAGCGTCGAGATGATGCGGGATGAGTTAGGGTGTCGGTTTGGTGCGTTTTTTTATGTGTGTGAGACGGTGGGTTCGACCGGATGTGTGGGTCGGTTTCGTCGGAATTTCGAGGCTACTTCGGGATTACGTCGGGAATCGAGGATGTATGTATGTGTCTTCTGGTTTTTGTGAAATCGTGTTGCTTAATTGTTGTCTGAAATCGTTGTGTAGAATCGTTGTCCTTTGTGTTGGACGGGAGGTCCTATTTATAGGAGTCGAGGTAGTCTTGCTTGTGTGACAAGAAACACCGGTTTGGATAGGAAACACGAGAGTTCGAAAGAGAACGAAAGTCTCGTTTCTTGGTGGAGAAGCCAAGTAACTCGGCTGGTTGGGGAGTGTCTCGGCTGTTTGGCCGAGTGTTTGAGCTTGGTTGGCGATTTGTTTCGGTTTTCGGATAGAATTCCTACTTGAGATCGAATTCTATCCTTAAACGGATTTGTTTAATATTTTTTGAAGATGATTTTTGTAGTGTTTGGGACCGAATCAGCCGTGTGAGGTGTCACGGCTGACTCGTGTGTCTCGAGAATATTTTTCGACCGGGTTTTGACTCGGTCGTAAAAAGACGGTTTTACCCCTGGTGCCGGAATCGACCCAAATTAGTCTCATTTGACTCGAAACGACCCACTGGGCCTGGATTTGAGGTTGGTTTTGTAAGATTTGTACTCCGTAATAAGCCTAAACCAAATGTCCATGATTTCGAGCCCATATCCGAGTCCATTAAAGCATGTTTGCGTCTGATCATCATCGGGTGTTTGGCGGGACCTACTATAGACACCTGACGGTCAAAATGTGGGTGTCTACAGAGCCCCCACTCTGACTGAGGCTTGGACAAGGCGAAAGTCAGAGTAGCTACCAGGCCAATCGAGGATTAAGACCTGGCAGACTTCCGATCGGGTCGTTTAGAGTCCATTAGACCTGCGTTGGTGGGGCTCGCCAGCCATAAGATAGAAATCATACCTGGGTAGAAATAATGTCGTGGGGACTTTTCTTAAAAAGTCTTGGGTATGTCTGTTTACAGACAATCCCCATCTTGAAATTGCGTGGGAGTTTGCCTTGGAGGCTATGGGTGTGTCTGTTTACAGACACGTCCCATCTTAGAATTGCGCGGGAGCCTCCATTGGAAGCTACGGATGTACCGCTTACTGATACATCTGATTCTTCAGTAAAAATGTTGCTTGAATTTTCACTGAGAACTTTGAGAATTCTTCGGGAGTCTTGGGATACCTGCCTGTTTTGCATGTAACATTCAGATAAAACATTGACTCATGCTGGGGAAGAAAATATATATTTTTTTGACTGATTGATCTTTGGAGAAAGAGATTTTTTTTTTTTGAAAATTTCGAAAAAAGCCGATTTTTTTTTTCTAAAAAATAAAAAGAAAATTTGGAAATAGGAATGCTTGGGACGATTTGATTCCTGATCAGATTCTGACATGGATTCCTAAAATTTCCTGGTTAGGCATGTATGCCTAGGTGAAGTAGGGAACATTGTAAAAATCCCTATTCCAGGGGTGACTAGGAGAGGGGATTTCTCTATTATAAATAGTGAGTTCTTGCCCTTAATCTTCTCATATTCCAACCCAAAATATTTCCTTCTTATCTTAAAATCCCTTTAGACTTTTTAAGATAAAACAAAACTTTCTGCTATGGGTATTGAACATCTGACCGCGATGCTTCACGCGTGGGCCCAGGATTTCCGAGATGGAGATAAGGTTCAACTAACTCAGATGGGAATTGTGGCTTTGTTCCCGCTCCAGCGACTCAAGGTGGATGCACATTTTTTGGACGCTTGCTTAACTTTTTGGGATGCTACCCACCATGTTTTTGCTTTTCCTCGGGGAGAAATATGTCCCCTTCCCGAAGAAATTGCCGCTTTAGGGGGTTGGTGCCCAAACGCTCATCCTGCTATTCCTCCTTTTTATCCTGATCCAAGGAGGAGACTAAGGGACTTTCTTGGGTTGTCTCATGCTGAGACTTCTCGTATGGTGAAGGGAAATTTTGTTTCCCTGTTTGATTTGGCCAAATGGTGCCAGAATTTCTTCTATCCATAGGCGTAGGGCCTTTGCCTTCTGTATGCTGCACCGATATGCCTTCGAAGGTCGGATG